>JAMKCF010000006.1:14932841-17840334 GCA_023634235.1 Pisaster brevispinus | reverse complement strand
CATTACAAAAAATGGACTGCTTAGTAATGAAACTTTCTGTACAATAGTATGGTACTGGTGACGTAAATCAAATGCTCTGTCAAGTTTCCTCCACTACCTTGGTACTCATTTGGTTAATAATAGCCGCCTACGACACCGGCCATATCCAAATATTGGCGGCTTCAGCTACGGCTACGACTGTTGCTAAGGACGTCCTATACTTCAACGCATGGTGGTTCAAGTGTAGCCGGAGACGTAGCCGTTCACTGTTCAGTGAGTTCTAGTTACTAAAATGGGGCAACACATTTTGCTGTACTCGATTGGTTGATACCATTGTGCAGTGACTTTTCACAGACAAAGATGGCTATAGACATAGGGCCAGGCAAGTGAGCGCATTCATACATTTCGCAAGTTGTAGACTTACAGACAAACCTAGTGCGAACACGGAAAGTTCAGTTAAAGTCTAATCACGGCGTCTGCTAAAATAAAATTATGGTAGTTGAATGTAATATACGTATTAATCACGTATATTTTCAATCATAATGCCCCCAGAAACAATCGATTTGGGACAGACAATAATTATTGTTTGTCAGACAAAATAGGTCGCAGAAAATGGTATATTCAACACGATGTCGGGCACAACCACGGATCTCCGTTATAACATAGATCAATGGGCACAACGTAGGCATATCCAGACCACAGACATACAATACCTTTCGACGGACAGCAGGGACGCTAAACTTAAATTTGGGATTTTCTGAAACTGTGGGCGGAAGTGAAGGCGCGTCAATACTGTTTGTACACGTTAAGACATAGCCGCGAGGCAGTGCTCCCGTGTTCATGTTTTCCCGATGATGGATTGTAAATTAGCCTAAGTGATGAATTTAAGGAAATTTCTATAATAACTGGTGTCGTCAAAAAATTGTTTGATTGGCTTTTACTGATTTTTGGAGAGGAAATCGTTAACATTTGTAAACAAAATTATTATACATAGCCTAGGGCAAGGCCTACAGGACTGTCACTTTCTACGCCTTCGTGTCGTTTTCATTGTGAAAAGATCAAGTTTTCCCCTTTTATTTAAGATACCACACTTCATGAACATTCCATGCAGCCGTTTACAAATAGTGGGCGTTGAGGTTTAACCGTATAAACGTTGTTTCTACAACTTAACTTTCGGGAAATAATCACTAGACTCGCTCTTTAACACAAAATTGTCAACATTCCGGCCCGCCTCGCACGCACGCCAAACAATCGCGTATATTAGTAGCACATTAATCTATAGGCGGTACGCGTCATGAGCACCCGCACAAAACACGCACCGACGCGCACTTTGGCCGGAAAGTGTGTGACGAACGAATTTTTTTTATACGAAGAATAATTCCTCCTACTTTTATTGTTTTGGAGAAAGTTCAGTAAAAATAGGAGAAATGCTGCTAACGTGAGAAAAGGTATCTAGTTATTGATTTAACATTGTGTCCAAGTCTGTTGGTGAATTTTTCACCATTTTAACACAAATTTTCTATCATCATCTACCCGTTCAACCATTGCTCTACAAGTGTTTTCGCTTGCGTTTTCGCGGATTTTGCCCATGGTTTGAGTATGGTCGGGTGCTGTCAAAATTACGGTATCCAGACGTTGATTTCCATAGGTGCTGTCGGTCTATAGGTATTATACATTGATCTCTATAATAGAGATCAATGGTATTTTCATTGATCTCTATTATATTGATGGGTGTTATAATGTCTGTGATCCAGACCAATTGCAGTGGCCGCCATCGTTGATGATTGTGCACGCGTGAAGAGCTATCATTGGTTGAGAGCAGGCGTGGCTCGTACACGCGTGCATGTTTCCATTGTTTGTCATCAAAGATGGCAGCCAATTCAAGGGGTCTATTGACCCAGCCTCGCTACCATGGACAGCACGCCGTGTCGATACCATGCTGGGGGAAAATGGCGCAGAGAGATCGGTCACTTCTGTGAATGAGGTTGCCATTGACCCGTTGCGCGACGCGCAGCGCACTTGATACAAGCACCTATCCTGCACCCCCCCCCCCCATTTTGGGGTAAAAATGTACATCAAGGGATTGACTGACAACAATGGTGGACGCACAACGAATGTGCATTCCGAGTCATGCAAGGGGGTCTATGGGTTTTAATTTGCCAAGTCCATTGTTGGATGTAAGAGTTTCTGTCAGAAAAAAATAGTTTGTGCGACAGTGGTGTATTGTTTCGTATTGTATAAAGTTATGTAAATGTTGTTGTTATGTAAATGGTTCTCTTTCATTGGATGTTAAGTACTTGGAATTAAACTATTGAGTACCAAATAATGGATCAGGATTTTTTTTATAAGTGCTGTCTGCGGAGGTGAGGAGGCGCTTCCAAGATATGGAACTACTCAGAGGTGATTTGGCATCATTTCCTTTGTTCTGTAGTTCTCTTTCAGTGGTTCTATGAAAACCAACGATCGTCCAATATGCAACACATTTCCGTAAGCCCAAACAAATTGATCATGTTTAAACACCATCGTTTTGGGTATGTTTTTATTGAATGATGCTGTTTGCTTATTTAGTTTTAACACACTTGAGTTTTGATAATATTTGCACATCGTGTAGAAAAAAGATCCACCCTTACTAGCGTCTGTCTGGCCAATATCTTGACCTCTCCCTACACATAATTTAACCCTGTATGCAACCCTGAACAATGCAACTCTGGATAATATGATGACCTTTACAAAACACGGGTAAGCACTTTAAGAAAATACGTCAAGCTCATAAGTAGGGTAGGTCGACAGACGTCATGCACAATGCACACTTCATGTCAAAGAGTTTTGGGATCACAAGTGCCGGTTTGAATGCATGAAACCATATGGTGGAATTTAAGTGCAATATGGACCTTGTAACATTGGCCAATTATCACAGGCAATTTGAGACCAACAAAATGCAAACAGAACACTCTGGTATCGAACAAGAGACATTCCGTCTCTAGGACAATAGGCCCAGATGCATGTCCAATGCGCATGATCGGCGTGCAGAGGATTCTGGGTGAAATCTGAGTCCAAGCAACACCGGCAACTTTTTTTGGCGCGCTAATTTTGAAGCAAATGTGGTACACAACTATAAAACCTGGCATAGCTACGTGTAAACTTGTCAGCTTGGTTTATTTGTTAAAATGTACCCGATTTCCCAAGATACACTGCGGTATATTTTTAAGGCGGTTGTGCAAATGGCTTATTGTCTGAAAATTAAACTGATCAGTGATTTCCCGACTTTCAGCATTTGAAAGTCCGCACTTGCAACAGTACATCAAGAGAACGTAAAATCTATCAAAGAAACGCCAGTGAGCTTTACTCGTTGTTGGTATTCATCTGTCTACGCCATGCCTTTACAAATGGCGTCGTAGTCAGGATTGGGTATTCCTGCCATTTTTTTCTTTTTCAACATTGAATTTAAGTGTTGAATAACGACGTCAAACTTCAGGTTTTTTCCATACAGTTTATGTTTTAGATTTTGCGTTATTAAATCGTCGCGAACTATTGAGTTGAATTGGATCGAATTAAAATGGTTTATTGATAAAAACGTCATCGCAGCCAGAGGCCGAATTAAGACGATTTTTACAGATACAATATGTTACCAGGCGAGGGTGGCTACAGCACTGTCCGACGCCAATAGTGCATAACTGAAAATACACCTCTCTGCGGTTGAAAACTGGTAATTTATGGAACAGTAATGGGATTAACTCAATGTCACAACATACAATAGCAACTGTGTTTCTTTTTACTACAGATAAAAATAAAGCCGATTCTCGGTGTGTGGATGGGTCACAGTGTAGTCTTTGAACGCCTTTGCGATGACGTAGCACCCACTATAAGTCACGTAATGACAAGTAAACATTGGTCGCGCAATCGGCCTATATATGCCTAGCATATTACTGGGTAACTGTAAAATCTTTGTAAGATTATGTCAGTCGGGAATTTTGTATACAGCGCAACCCTATCAATCATTGTTGCTGAAGTACTCGCCCGTTCTCCCTGTTGAAGTATTTGCCCGTAAGATATTCTTATTGTGTAAAAGATCTGTTCTAAAATGTACACTTGTTTAACTTAATCATTGTACGTTTGTTAAACCTAATCGGTATTTGAAGTGATTGATAGTTTCATCGTTAAATCATTTGGATCCCGTGTTCTTTACATCGGTGTCACCTTGTTTGATTTCTTTGTTGCATCTGAGAAAATTGTCAGCTTCAACAGCCATTCATTTGGTTTGCAAAATGACAAGGCAAAGGAAAACGTAGGGGAAGTTTCCCTTGTATTTAGGGATTGCAATTCATGCTCACATTATATGTACCTGTTTTGGCAGTCCTAGTGACCATGGGTACGCCAAAAGTATATTTCATCTTGAGCCAGTGGCCAATCAAAATGGCATTACTTAATTTCTGAAATGTATTAACAGAGGACTCCTGCATACTACTGGTGCCAGCTCAGGCTGCCTCTGATTCACCAAGTTATATATATAGTAGTCTTGAAATCAAGACGGTAATTGTTGTGCGGTCCAGTTGCGGGGACGGTACACACGTCCTCGATATGTGTGTGAGTCAGTCGCAATTACCGTCTTGAATAACTTGTACCCAGCTTTGTACACATGCAATTGGACTTGCTGCCAAAATTGGACGGATCAGTTTGATTGGTTAAGAATCGTGAGGACATGAATATTCATCATACATCTTGCAGCGTGCGGCATCTTACAGCTACCAGGCGCACACTTCATTTTTTGATAGGGGGTTTATTATTGATAGTAACATTTTATGATAATGTATCGGTCAAATTTATCTTAAAAGAAAGTTAAGAAATTGTTACAATGATAAAACATTATGCTTCTTACATTGATGTTGGCAAATAAACTGTCATTCAAAAAAAAAAGGCCAACAGAAAAGATACATTCCCATGTTTATAATGAATTCTTCCAATTTTGTCAGACGAGCTACCATTGGCCCTCTCTAGGGCAACTTTTGCATATGCAATGTATAATTTACCATATATGAATATTCGGCTGGGAACAAGCTACTCAAGTCGTTAGAGCTGATGGGCCTTGCCACGCGCTACCTACGACCGTTGCATGAATGTGTAATCGCACTGTGACTGTTGCATGAACGGCAGGATGTGTGTTTGTAATAGGCAGCGCTGGCAGACAAAATAGACACTGACTAACGACTTGTCATCAAGTCTATATATAAAGTGGTGTCAGCTCTTCATGAAAGAGTCTGATGGATTTTTTTCCCGCACCATCAGGAATAATCCTTTTCTTTGTATAAAGTTCAAGGCTCCTTTTTGTGTTTTTCCAATATTTGGATGCTGAAACTTGTTTCCATTCATATTTTGCGGATGACATCGCCTGTTGAATTTTGTTGTACAGCTAGTAGGCCTACATGTCATTTAAAATATGTTTAAATGTGTGTGCATGTTTGTGTATTAACTTTTTCATCTCTAGAATTCAGGTTGATATCCTGACTTGACGAAGTTTGGTGCATAGAAATGGCCTCTAGTTGTGATGTACAATGTATATATACATTTTTAGTATAATAATTTGGGATGGGAAATATGTTGCCTGAGGCCGATTTCACAAAGAGCTAAGATTGATCTTAACTTCAAACCAATTCTAATTGTTAAGCAAAGTGTGATGTCACAACACACATCTCTACGGCAATACTGCCAACTCATCTTAAGTGAATCTTAGTGCTTTGTGAAATGGAGCCCTGTTGCAGTTCCCAAAGAATGTGTAGTGATGGGATTGTGGGTTCCTAATTTTAGTGTACGCTAAGTGGAATATTTGTGTCAAATATTTTGGAGTTGGGTGTAATCCAACTGTGTGTACTCATCAATTTGTGGCATATGTTTATACATGACCTTTTAGAGTGCAATCTATGTGTCTGACATTAACATGTAAACTGCGTTATTTTATAGGACCAGTTTCCAGGAAATGCTTGCATTGTATTAAATTCTCCACTCGTATTGTTACTATCAGTGATGCGTGTCGATCATTCAAAAGACGATGTTAACTGTGGGTAGAATTGTAATGATTTTGTTTCTTAGCCTGATTTAGTTAAGGGAAAGAGTTTAAAGTTGGTTGAATTGTCCAACTTGGTTCTTGCTCTCAAAGTGTGGTTGAGACTGTTTAAAATTTACCTGGATGTTCTACCAGATAGGGGGTGCGCATATTTTTTTTTCATGAGTGATAGAATATTTACCTTTTGCTTTCCGAGGAATTAAAGTGTAACTGTCAGCCAGTTGTAATTGATTCTCCATTGGTATCTTTCCTAATTAACCTTGAATGTAACCATACTGTTTTGCCTGCCTGTTTAAACCCAATTTTCTATTTAAAAAAGATTCTTCAGAATAGGCCTATAAGTCCATGACAAATTGTGTTTTAGAGTTTTTGGCATGGTTTTGCATTTTTACAAAGATTTTAAACCAAGTTCTGTGTGAGTTGTTCAGAGCTTTGACATGTACTCTAGTAATCCGTTTTGTTGTTAAGGGTATGGTCATGGTTGCTCAGTCATAAAGGGCAATATGTCTGTTCAACCCTGACACGAGCTTCACCTTGGAGTTAACAATTTCGGTATTGAGATTGGGTCCAACGACCAGTATCCTCACTTGGTGTATCCCAACATATGCATAAAATAACAAACCTGTGAAAATTGGGGCTTAATGGGTCATCGAAGGTGCAAGAATATGGGTTTAAAAAAAAAACACACACACACACACCCTTGTTGCAACGTTTTGTGTGCTTTTAGGCAAAACTTTGCAACAAGGGTGGTGTGTGTACGTGTGTGTGTTTTGTTTTTTTAAACCATTTTCTTGCACCTTCGATGACCCATTAAGCCCCAATTTTCAGGTTTGTTATTTTATGCATATGTTGGGATACGCAAATAATCGTCCGTGTAAGACCATCGTGAACGTAATGTCATTCCTTAATTTACAAGACTTGCTCGAACCTGTGTCCTTCTGACTTTTTCAGCCACCCCGGCACGTTACAGATTCTGGAATATTTTTCACATACGTACCGATATTTCAAGTCTCGATCAAAACAATGCAACAATCATCACGTTCTTTACAACAACGGCACTTTCCTATGGAGGACGCCTTGTTTGTTGATGTTTTACACCCACAGGGGTCACGTGGCATTGGTCGCGCAATTGGTCTATTACCAAAGGTATACTCCACCCCCCTACACTTTAAGAGTTTTTTCGATGACTGTTTATCCATGCGTCATATGTCAAATTGTATTTAGAAAACCTGATTGTCTGATCACAATCTGTCTTTCAGTGGGGTATAGTTATTTGCAGTGTAGTTTCCTTATGTGTGAGGGATTGTTCATGATTCTTGTATAGTATTAAGAACCGTGAGTATCAACTCTTGTGATATTTTGTTTTAAGATAATTTATTTTAAAGGTGTAAATCACTACAAATCAGATAATTGTTGATGTTTTTTGTATTCATTTTTTCAGGTCGCGCTTTTATCAGGGTTTTTTTTTTTTTTTTTTTTTTTTTGCCACTAGGGTCGCGTTGTAAAGTAGGGAACCTGTAGGGCAGAGCTGCTGTAGAGAACCCAAGTGCGCCCTCAGTGTTCAGTCTCTGATCCAACTTTGTAATTAGCATATTTATGATAAGAAAACTAAGTTTGGGTCTGCGACCTTTGGACTCGAGCGAGAGCACATTTATTTCTCTTTATTCTTGTATGGAGTTTTATTTGAGCTTTCGAAATGATTTCAAATGAAATGATTTAGAGAGCACGAAATCACACTGCAAATAATTATTTCAAGCTTCTGCAATAGTTTATTTCAAACTCTCTTAATAATTTATTTGAGTTTCCGAAATGATTTCGAGAGCACAAAGATATTTTAAGCTTTTTTAATTAGTTGGGTTTGTTTTAGCTCTCGCAATTGTTTATTTCGAGCGCACACAACAAGTTAATTTGAGCTTTCGAAATTATATCAAGCGAAATGATTTTGAAACCACGAATTTGATTTCGCAAATGTATTTAGTTTTTCGATCAAATTTCAGCAAAATTACAGCGCAGAAAACCTTATACTTACGACCAAATAATAACTAAACACATAATAAACAAGTATAAAGTGCCAAATCTGTTTAGTGATTTCGTTCAAGTGGATCTTTGATGACATAATTAAGAGCTGACCAGTGTGTACGATGTGGTTAAGACAATGGAAAATAAATACGGTTTAAATCACGGTTTTAATCAATTCTCTTGATGAATTGTTGGTGTCTTAACTTTAAAATGGAGTAGTTTCTAAGGCCAAATTCCTTTATCCCAAAACACGATTTAATACAATGTGTGGTTTAAAAACCATTCCAACAACAGTCGAGTTTTCTCGTCGAGGTTTCAGTTGTCAAACATGCAGAACATTACTTCCGTCGCACATCCCTTTGCGCAAGAACTTGGAGACAGAGCGACGCGTGCCATTCAATAGGTTGTACGCTTAAGGCTTCAAAAAGGCACATGTTAACTGAGTCACCGTTTTACCATATTTACAAAATAAAATATCAGAATAATGTTTAAAGAATCAAAATACAATAATATTAACAGTTGCTGAGACAGGCTAATGATTAGATCATTACATTTCCATTTAAAAATAAACTAATTTTTGCAGGTCAAATCCTCGACGTCATGTGTCGGGCACTTGCTAAATTTTGTTTTGACTATTGATGTAGGCCTGCAGGTAATTTAATTTCCAATTAAACATAATTAGTTTCTTCATTATCTCGAGTGTCTTTTGAAGCTTTTCTATTACCCAATTCTTTTAAGAGATTGTCACGGGTGGCTTTCTCCCGGTGTTCGTCCATGTCCTCAATGTCTGAATACACATCACTGTAACTCTATAAAAGGAATGCCAGACACACACATAACAAGTACAATGGTTACGAAGTGTTATGTCTGGAGATTTAGAAAAGTTATCCAACTTGTCGACATTCTGGGTAAAGTGTCGAAATTACAATGTGCTTTTAAATTGAAAAAAAATAGCAACAACGTACTATATAGACTGCAGTTAGGCCCGTTTCCTGTGGGGTTTTAAGCAAAATGACACCTGGCTTTAGACCTTTATCATTGTAGGCTATCTTGGTTTTCTCCCGGTCAACTCAATAGACCTTTCTATTGAAACGTCACAGCCCGAGTTTTTGCCAACCAAGGCTGGAAAACTATGGTAAGTCATAAACGCAATAAAACAGATTGCCGCAGTTTGTAACAATGTTACACAATAATTCAAAAACAGTGTTGAATTTGTTGGAAACAAAGCAACCTATCATGCGATATATTTGGTATTAATTGAAAGTTTGCAGAATTTTGAATTTGGACACAACATCTGTTAACCCGATTAAGATATGCTATAACATTCGGCCGTACTTAACAACTAGCGGTCTATGTAACTTACACAAGGCTTGACGGGAAAATTGTCTGGTTCCTTTTTGTATATGAATGCTAGCATTCATTACTGTTACTGGATACAGGGAGCATGACCAAGATGGTAGCACCATGATTAAGGTCTACATTATATTCGGTTTGAGTCGAGGATCATTCTAATTCCTCCGGGAAACGAATCCAGGTCAATTCTATCATGTTGCTCTTTGACAGAATATTACCATGGCTTTTCATTTACTCGTAAGCCCACGCTCTTACTGGAACTTTATGATCATACCTTTCATGGGGTTGTTTTCTCTCCGGCTTAAATGTATCCATATTTTATATGGTCAATGGTTCTCTACATTTCATTTATTGTATCATTTACATTTTTTTGATCCTGTTGTAAATATGCATGGTGGGAGCATTTTGTGTCAAATGAATTTGGTGCTAATGCATTTTATGACGATATTATTATCATCTACCTTTTGATCCGTTGGTACTGGTGTGTATGAACTGTTGATCTTCCATACCACTAGTCGAGGATCCAGTTTAGAGGTGTCGTTCACACCTGGATGAAAAAAATCAAAGCCACTGTAAAAACTACACACAAGAGTTCACACCAATAACTATACAGGCAAATTTCAAACAGAGAAACCAACAAACAAACAAACACACAAACACCCCAACAGTCATACAAATAAGCAAACACCCCAACAGTCAACAAACTAACGCCCCAACAAACAAACAAACAAACAAACAAACAAACAAACACCCCAACACCCCAACAAACAAGAAAGTTCACAAACAAACAAAACAAACACCCCTACAGGCAGCAAAATCATCGTCGGGCACAATGACGGATGTGCCAAGTGTCATGTTCCATCACCAGTGCAGTGAATTCATAATTAGCAGTCGCGGTACCATATTGCCCTCCTCCATTCGGGAATCAACCCTAACCACCCCCAAACCTTCAAAATTCAATTTCATATTTTTGTTTGGTTCTCTTGAACTGAAAACTGCGCAAGTAAACACACTAAACTTTACACGGGACACGATCAGGATTATTGTCATAATCAGAGTCACACAGTTTGGGCGTTGAGTTGCCATAATGGTGTTAGTTTTTGTTAGGACGAAAAAGGATCCTTTTAAATCGCTATTTTAGGCCCTATAAGGGAGGTAGGAATAACCATGGTTTTGGAAGGACACCCACGGTTCAGTCTCCCATGAGTTGGTTCCAAGATGATTTTTTTGTTTTTGTGGTGGGTAACTCTTGGTGTCTCAAACAGCGCCCGGCAAATTACGGCAGTTTTCGGGCTATCTTGTTGGTCAACATGGAGAACTGATTACCTTACAGTTGTTCATTTTGCCACTTTCTGCACCCATTTGACATTGAAGACATTCCGGTATGGCAGGAGATTATGGCCCCCCATACGGCGAATTAGGTACAAATTTTTGTTTTCTAATAGCGCCCTATTTTGAACCAACCGCCCGTGTTTAATTTCCCATAGGGGGACAGAATCTCCGAAGGACAGATTTCCCTAGGACACCCGTCCGGAAATCCGAGTAAAGCCTAGCCGTTACTTTTCTAGTAACATAGGCCCCCTACAACGTAATTTTATTTAAAAATACAAATCTGGAAACAACTTTTCTTGGTCCCCTACTTCACACTTGTTCGTAAAAACCCAGCTTACCTGTTATCAATACCGTCCCCAGAGCCACGAGCATTGTTGTTATAAATGCGGGAACTGCAAGCCATATTTTGGACAAGGTGAAAATCAGCGGTCTATTGAAGAAGAAAGTGCTCTTATCATTGAGTTTGAGTTTTAAGCCGTTGAAACAAATACCGTATAGAGGAGAATCATGAATACAACTGGAATTATACTGACAACTCATTAGTATAGTTATAACAGAAGTAATCTCAGTAGTAGGTTTTCACCATGGACGCAAGTGGGGCATCACTTCATACCTGAAGCCTTTTTCAGATTCAAATTTGGGGGTGAAAAATTATACCTCTTTCTCTAAAACTACATTACTTCAAATGGGGTCGTTTCTGACAATGTTTTATAATATCAACAGCTCTCCAGTGTTTTTTACCAAGTTTTTATGGTCATTCCTTTTTGGAGTAATTACCAATACCCTGCCATAAAGACTTGGGGAAATTGTTGCACAGTTTTCCTCGAGCATATTGACGACCGTTCGAGTATCCAAATCTCAAAAGTCCCAAGTTCCCTGTAGACACCAAATAGCAGCGCAAATATCAAATTCCATTGGGTTGATTCCTCGACTACTAAAAAAGCTGTATCACTGACTAACCCTATAGGAATTGTACACCAAAACTATTAGCCAGTGGTTAATAGCAGCTCGCTGAAATCCATCATGTCTTCAAGAAGGCTTCAGGGTAGCGTGATGGCTTGTAAATTGTTTTATTTGGGTCTCAAGGGTCCATAACGTGGGCTTCAATTCCATGGCACTGCTTTATACACCACAGAATTCAGCACTTCCGGTGCCCGGTTCTCAGTTTACGTATTGCCATGGAATTTGGCCCTGATGGTTTAGACCATTTTGAACAGGATTGTGTTCGCCCAAAACATTTAACACCCTATTTACAAAACGTAAAAACTGTTCGAAACTGTTCGTAACAGTTCGATGCTGTCAGTGTGTGTGTAGTTCCCCGATGATGTTATTCTATGTTTTTTTATGTTTCTGTTGTTGTTGTTGTTGTTGTTGTTTTGGGGGTTATTTTTAGCCCTTGGTGAGCCTATTCAGGCCGCCAGACCTTAAAAACAGCACTGCCATCATGGCCCAATTTCATACAGTTGTTATTAAGCAGAAAATATTGCTTACAAAACTACTTTGCGAAGCAAAAAAATGAGTGTTGGACCATTGGCAACAATGTGAACTTTATGAATTTTCGGCTGGTAACCTGTTTCAGCTCAGCAGAGTTTGTTTGTGCTTAGCAAGTTTTATGCTATCATGAAATTGGGCCATGTCAATGGATTCAACTAACTTGTATTGGTACCTGTAAGTGTCAGTCGTCACCGTTTGAGTGACCTTGGAGGTCCACAATGTGACGTCATCTGTCGTCAATGACGTAGCTGCTGCTACGGTTTCGTAGTAAAGGTTCGTAGTAGTAGTAGTCCCATTCAGACACATATCTGCTGAAAGGGGTAGGTTCTCGCTACGTTCCTGGTAGAAAACAACACCTACCGACAGTACCACACCTAAGATTAACCCAGCCACGTAGCCAGCCACAGCATTCTATAATTACAAGAAGACCGAATAGTGAAAGACAAAATAGCACATCTCATCACGTATAAGGATCCGGAACTACCATGACCCGAATAACCTATGACGTCATTTTATTTCAATCACAAACCACGCCTAATTTACGATTTATGATTTTGCCAAAAGTTGGCCCTTAGCCACCGGACTATTGCCCATATGGTTTGTAAAGGCTTCTAAATGTAATGATTTAAAAAAAATACACAACACGAAAGGAAACATATTTTACCTTTGAACCGCAAAAAGGGAAAAAGGCCCCGAGAACATACAACGCAAGCAGTGTTCCATGAGAAGCTGCTGATATGGTCAGTGAAATCTATATAAACATTAAGATAGTGGAATCAATTGTCATTGGGTTGTTCCTGCATTGAAGAGGATTAGAAATAAAACAATTGTTCACAAAGTTTCCGTTGTATTCTGTAGCAATGTAGGATTCATAGAAACGATCTGAATGGGCCCTTACATGCAAAATATACATTCTGACAAATTCTGGGTCAGAATTGACCTAGATCAGGATCATTAGGAGTCGAAGCTGTTTCTGATGTGGGGTATAGTGTTGACCTTAATCTAGCTCCGAGTCGACAGAACAATTTTTGATTTCAGGGTTAGGATTGGTATGGATCAGGGCTCTAGGACACAGACCCACATATGATCTGTGGGTCAGCGTGACCCGTTTCGGGTAAAATTAGCCAGCAATTTGAGTCACGTATTTTGTGGCTCAGATTCTGTTGTTATCCAAAATGGGTCATGTTGATCCGGAAAGTGGATCTATCCACAAGAACCCACACTCTAAGACTCCTGAGTCAGACTTGACCCGAAATTTGGACCCAAGGGGGGATTTGACCTTTTTTGGTTAAGACTGACACAGAAACTGGCACAAAATGTGACTTTATCTTCGATTCTACACTAGTTTGAAACTTGTCTGGGCCATTTTGACACAGATACTGATGGATCAGTGCCCACGGGACAAGGAATGCGGGCCGAATCTGACCCGGAATTTTTAGAGTGCCAATCTTGGTCAACTATGACAAGGGACTTTTTAAGAGATAAGTATGGTTTATTTTATGCTATTAGTTTCTGAGACATGTACGTGACGTAAAACACTTTAACTGTCAAACATAAAGTAAGGTTTGCTTCCGCTTCTACAATTAGTTACTTTGTTATCACAAAATGTGTTGTTACTTTTAAGTGTAGGCTGCAGTGAACGCTACAGGAGAAACAAGGTTTTTTTTGTGGGAAAACGTATAGATCGCTTACCGCAACAACATCACCAATATAAGGGATAATAAACGTAACCCCGAGGGTGCTCATCGATGCAACGACAACTGTTACAGAAGGAAAACAAACAATCTGTCAATTTGTCCACAAAAAATGTTTACATTGATCGATATATATATACAGGTTGCTTATTTTGTTGATTGATTACTGTACTATGCAGCTATGTTAACACTCTTTAATCTGAGGAAAATGCATGAATAGGCCGATACCAACGGTTTCTGGAAGAAACTAATCAAATTCATTCCACCTCTCTACTTTTCTTAAGCACAACCAGTCAGATGGTACAAATTTAAAACCAATTCTCTGGCGGACAAAATTGTCAATCATGAAGTATTTTCTGACAGAGATTGTGTGCACTTTTATGTACTACATGTAGTTCCAATTTTACGAAATCAAATCCAGGAAACCAACTATTGGGTGACGATTCTTTAACAAAATGGTAGTATTTCTTCAACTGAAAGTAATCATTTCAAAGGTAGGTTGGTATGTAATAAAAACCAATACAAAGTCAGATATAATGATGATTTTTAAACAATATGATTTAATAAATGTTTATATCGCTACCAATTACACGTTGCTAAACCAAAGTTGTATGAACTGCAGCTCTTCATTAAGATCAATGTAACTTTATTTCTGGTGTAACAGGGGATCTCCCCCCCCCCCCCACCCCGACTCTGTCTACCATGGGTGCACTGCACTAAATAAAGAGAAATTCACGCGTTGTAAATCAAAGATTTTAAGGTCTTGGCTTTTTTTTTTACTGTTGAAAATTGTCCATTGTGCCCCTGGGGTTGCTGACTTTCAACCTGGAACATTTCGGTTCAATTGTTTTGAAAATTGCCCTATTTTGCTGACGAAAGTCTGGCCAGTT
Organism: Pisaster brevispinus; assembly: GCA_023634235.1. Lineage (NCBI taxonomy): Eukaryota > Metazoa > Echinodermata > Asteroidea > Forcipulatida > Asteriidae > Pisaster > Pisaster brevispinus. Next base: position 17,825,515 of record JAMKCF010000006.1, on the reverse strand, counting down.
AACTCATTTATGGATGCTTTTATTTTGGATGAGTTTAGCTCCAAAGCTATACGAATTGAAAAGAAAAATGAATTTAGTTGTCAGAAACTAACTTTTTCTTTCAAGATCCTGAGAGACTTTTAAATATTGTTGAATATTTTTGAATATTTATCATTTAGCATTGGTTGCTTTGGGACGCTTATTAGTGTGATGCGCCGCCGCGCCCCGTACGGCAAATTGTTCAGTTCAGAATGTTCGTCTGATAACGCCCTATTTTGACTTATATTTGCCGTACGGAGGACACACACACCAGCATTCAGTATACTCATTTCAACGAACCAGTTTTACAAGCGGTGATTTGCTCCTTGTAAGATATCAGTAACACCCTTTTCTTTTTAACACCTTACCTAATATCTTAAGAACAAAGGCATACGTCGTGTCTTTCATCTCACGTGCAAACGGCTTCACGAAATGCTCGCCAATTAAAGTTGCGATCGCGTTAAGGACGGATGACATAGTGCTGTGAGAGGTAAACATTAGGAACTGTGAGAGGCGCGTGGGAAATATTTATTTGTTTATTTTTTATTTTTTTTTATTTTTTTAAAATTCAATCAGGATTTTAAAAAGTATTACAATACAAAATATACTAAAGACTTCGAAAAACAATCAAACAAAGAATCACGTAAACGGAGGAATAAGCACAAATATAAAAACAATCAGCAGCCTATTTGGAATTGCTAAAAAGAGAATCCCCGTAACAACGAAAGAAAAAATTAGAGCAAAACAGAAAGATACCAAAACAGATTGGAAAAGTAACATTGGCTATACACTCTTATAAAACATTATGTACACTGTTATAAAAACATTATAAAAATAATAATAATAATAATAATAATAATAAATTTGGCAGTATTTAGACCATAACATCCTCTTTTCGCCCCATCGAATCAAGGAGTCGTTGGATTCCCATTGGTTACATCACACGTGTGCGTATTGCTACGGTGCTCCCAAAGTGTTTGTTACTTCCGGCTGCAAAGCAGCGGCATATGTTAACTTTTTGGTACGTTGACTTGTTTTACATTTGCCACCAACTTTTGATGTCAAACAATGGAAACGTACACACGTGGACGCAATGCGTACGATTCTCACCCAATGATATGTTTTCATTTACCTCAATGAGGGCGCTGTTTGGGCGTGTGACGTCATATGCAAGGAGTATGTACGTTACACAAAAATCATCCATTTCATAGTTCAAAAGCATGACAAAAATATATACATTACATGTAATTCTAAGAAGTAAGCCAAGTCAAATTTTTAACCTTCACTTGCGTAAACCATCAAGGAAAATATTTATTTTGTCAACACAACTCCTATGGGCTCTGGTAGTGGAGCCAGTTTGTGTGAAGTGGGCGTGGCTTACAGTGAAACTCGAGTGCCTTACCTCAACGCAGCACCAAAGAGTCCGGTGAGGAGCAGGCCAGGAACCCCGGGTAAATGACCAAACACGTCAATCACAAAGTACGGTAAAATCTGTGGATATTAAAAATGAACATTATACTGCTATAATCATTTTTGTTTTTTTACCCTACACTGATGTACCAACAGTTTATTCGGTGCTTTCCTGGATCATGTCAGGAAGAATCACAGAAACAGGCACACTATACTCACTGTGGGATTCGAACCCACAGCAGTTTAGAAAAGATGTCTTACCGTGCACCATACCAAGCTTACCCGGTGCCAGTTCGAACTATTTGATCCCCAGCCCTTTATTTAAAACATTGGAGTTGTGTCTGCTGCATGCCCATTGACAATGAAGACTTTACTAAATCCGGGTGGCTTGACAAACAGAGGACGTCCTCGTTTTGATTGTGTGCACAAAACCAAAGGGGATGTCGCTTAAATAAATACCCCCCCTCCCCAAAAAGAAGGACTAAAAAAAAGAAAGTCCGAAACAAACAACGAGAACAAAGAGAAGACCTCGACTTATCGGAGGACAATGTTTATAATAGTGTAGCCAAACTATTACCTCGGATACATGCCCGCCTGGGCCCAATTTTATAGAACTGCGCACAAATAATAGCTGATAAGCACCAAAAAAATTATGCTTTCCAGAATAAGGTTACCAGCCAAAATACCATGTCACGTTTAAACTATGTGACTGGTATCCTGCTTGTTTAGGCTAAGCAGGAAGTTTTTAAGCAATAATTTCTGCCTAAGCTGCTCTATGAAATTGGGCCCTGGTCATGGTTTGGCTACTTACACTCATACTTTCAAAAAATGTTTTCTGAACACTTTGGATATAATTATTTTAAATACTGAATGTTCACTTTCTACGTCAATCAAGCCATTTTATTTTTTCAAAGCTTTAACTAAACTCCGACTTGCAAAGATATTTGTTATGCTCAAGGCTTCCATTAGATAAGAATAATAAAATTATCTTCAACCTACCTCGTCGTTTTTCTTGATGTACCCCAATGTAGTTGGATCACAGTGCTCGTAATAAGCGTACATGGTCATCCCGGCCAGCACGAGTATACAATGCACGAACAGGACGCCAATAGTGTACCCGTAGATAGCTCTATGTTCACAGAAATACAAATACCTGTACCGTGTAATAATGTATCTCAAGATGACGATATCTTACACAAGATCGTTTGTTTCGTGAAGTCGACATCCTACTTTCAAATGCTGTCCTACTGAGATAATCCATATTGGGAAGTCAACGTACTTTTTTCTATAGGGAGAATGTCTTCAATCGCAGATATTTATCTTGGGATCTCAACAAGTCGGATGACACTTCTAGAGCTCCGTATAGGTACGTCATTTCACTCAATTCAATAATGCCATGTGCCAACGTTTGTATCATTTTGGTTGCCTTGTATACAGAAGAAGTTCAATTATAAACATTCCCCCTATATTTTGATGTTCAACCTTTGGAAAAAGTTTGGATTATTTCGTAACAGATCCATTACTGCGCTTCTAGAGTATTTTGTACATTCAATTACTCTTGAAGAACACTTGATTTACGGTAACTTCAGCTTCATGCAGTTTTATTCACAATGTCATGTGTGTGTACACTACGAATCTCCGCCATGTGAGTGGATGCGAAGCAACTGGCAGGATCCTGCCAGTTGCTCAAGGCTGGGGTGCGTTTTCGCGGCTGTAACCAATAACTGTTTCGGTCATTGACTAGTGATTAAACAGTGGCCAAGTCAACCGAAACAGTTATTGGTTACGACCGCGAAAACGCACCCCTGGTATCTAGCGTTTAATTCACGAGCCTCGAAGTGTGACGTCAGATGTTCGGGCTAGTTGTTCGTTTGTTCAGTCCTGTGCGCCGCGCATACAAATCTGTGCGTTTCTGTTGTGTCATTGTCTTGTTAGATGCGTCCAAGATGGCGGCTTCGTTACGTCAATGCATAAGGTCTATATGAAAGTACACTGATTATGAAGTTCATACCAGTGAGAACTAATCCTCCAGAGGAATATTTCCGCCTGAAGGACTGTCGAAGTCAAGGAAATAGCATGACGGCCCCAAAACTAACTGTCAAGTGGCGTTATCAACGGGCTTGTGTACTAATAACTGTAAGCAGGTTTCGAATGCAGCCTTTCTCTTTCTAAAATTCTGGCTAAACTGTTCGTGCACTGCATCGAAAACCCTCGTATGTCCTTGTGGCTTGTGCCAGCTGCTTAACTTGTAAAGAACTCGGAGTATATCTACTGACAGCCTTGTTTAAAAAAGCTTACGTATTATTTTTTGAAACTGTCTGCTACCTTGAGTACACTATGAACAAACAAACCAGATTACTGGCAATCAATTTCTCGTTTGTTACTAAACTAGTTTCTTACTAAACTGCATGAGACACTGCCTACTTACAATCTTGCCACTCTTTCTGATTTGCAGACCACCATTCTCTGCACCATGTACTGGTTGTCTACCAGAACATTGACCATAGTAATCCGTCCAATTATAAATCCCCATCCGTTATAGAAGTCCGTCAAATCTGTATGGAATCTGTAGGAAAACACGTTCATCATGAGTAGAAGCTTCTGTGTTAAGCAGGAGATTCTGTCCCCGGAGATTCGAGACAGAATCTCCTTTCCGTCCGCCTTGTGCACAGGAGAAAGTGACCCCTCCCCATTATTATTCCCTCTTGGCACGGATCCGCCATGTGCGTGTAGAGCCTCGACTTTATGCTTCATTTGTATTGTATTTATGTATTTGTTAGGATGAAAGTGTCATTACATTAGCATTGACAATACAGAGTTATATAATGCTTATATCCACTGCCGTCCCCAGTTCGAGGCTCAACATGTAAGTAGTTGACCGTGCAAAGGGCGAATAGGTCTACGTGTTTAATTTCCAGCATGAACAGTATAATTGAAGCTCTGTGCAGTACCAGTTACTCACCCAACCCCCGTTCTCTTTTCCCGGTTATTTATCTTAATGACAGTGACACATACCGGAAAAAGTCAGCCCGATGCCCCCTAACTGAAGTCTCCCATATATGTCCGAGGCCGAGGTCCATCACACCCTTAAAAATGACGGCAAGGATAGTTGCGACCATCAGTAGCATCTGAAGACTATCAGTCCACAACACGGCCTTGATGCCTCCCTGGTAGGAGCAAACAAGACATTGCGGGTTATTTTTTTTTACGGAGAAAAAGCATTCTAATAACGTCCGGGTCAAATTTGACCCAATTCCGAATCCCGGGAAAGGGGGGGAGGGCTGACCCATTCTGGTGTCATGACAAAAAGTGTCCGCTGACAAATAGTGTCCGTTGAGCATGCGCACTGTGTCCGCTGACAAATAGTGTCCGGGAAGCATTCGAAAGGTTATATTTGTTCGTTGATCAACACTTTCTTCGGTCACAGTTATTTCAAATAGCACAAATCAAGTTTTAAAAAATCGAACAAGGGTTCTCAATCAACTCAAAAGTAGGTAAAGATTAGTATTAGAATTAGTAAAAAGTGCTGGTTTTGTTCAGGTTTTAAAAGTACGAAAACAATATTAACGATCAAAATGATGTGAAGAAGTGCTGAACGTTAAGTGTTACGGATCCTTATAATCATAAACATTAAAGAAAGCGTTCGAACAAAATCGTAAAAGGCAATTTCAGGTGGAAAATGGTCTTATCTACGAGCGACATCTTGTCAGCTGAGCAGCAATGCACGCAATGATGCACGCTTAACGCAGACACTATTTGGCAAGCTTCCGTAAACAATGTGACGTCATAGCCGCATGACCAATCAGATCGCAATATGCCAATGAGCGGACACTATTTGTCAGCGGACACTTTTTGTCATGACACCGGGTCAATATCCGGGTGAGGTTAACAATATTTCCAATGGGGTTTAAACTCCGATTCTGTGTCAGTTTGACCCATTTCCGGGTCATTTTGAGACAGATTCTGGGTCAACCTGACCTTGGAAATTTTAATGTGCTACCCAGAACAGCTTCTTCAAGTAACACTTACAGAGGGACTCAAAGGTCAAAGGAGTTATCCAATAGATAGAGTCCTTCATAGTGTGTGTGTGTGTGTGGGGGGGGGGGTCCAATTAGTAATTATCAACCTTACAATGGTGTAAAGTGTCACTGTATTTGATACTCTTTCAGAGCAAAACTTGAAACATGATGTCATTATACATATCAACAACAATTGGGTCTGTACATTCAAAAGAGGAATTTTTGCGTCAGTTCAAAGGCCAAAATCAATGCTATTTCAATCGAATATCACCAAATTCAGGAACAAATTACAAATTTTCCCGTACAACAATGCAGTAATCCATTATTTCAGACGTGACGTCATTGGATGTTTGGAAGGGTACCAAAACAACGGTATTTTACACAACTTTAACGTGAGGTAAGAGAATTGTAATTTGTTCTGTCACTTTCATAAGGACTCATATCTATTGACAGATTAGCACATCACAAAACTAAATTTCATTATACTTACAATGACTGTATAAACTGCACAAACAGCGCAGACGCAAACAGTTGCAACTACAAGACTAACATCCATTACTGTACAAGAACCAAGGAGACAATAAATCAATTCATTGGAGTTTCCTTACAGTGTTCCAAATCTAGTAGTGTGCATAGAAATTGTCTTTAATTTTAGAGGAATGATAATTCTGCCTTAATGCTTGTGGTATTGTGGTGGGGCGTTCAAGTAAAATAAAATTTCAAACAATGTTGCAGAATACCAGGTCTTTTCCCACTTACAATAATTTATCCTTCAGTGCTCCAGTGAGGCAAGAGATGCTGTCCCCCGGAGATTGTGTCCCCCATACGAAAGATTCCGTCTGATAGAGCCCTTTGTTTGGCTCAAATTCCTTCAGCCCATGTTTACCGTACATGGGGGACAAACACACCAGGAGACCAACCCTATCACAAACACTAGCAGCGCTTCCACTCCTCCAATCCTACGGGTACTACAGTTTGACAAAACACACTAATGGTCGGCACTTGGTGGTGTCATCGGTGGTTTGGTTGTTATTGTATTTCATATGGATTGTCTGAATATACTGTCATTGTAGCCCCCCTTGTTTTCAAAACAACTCTAAACAAAACATTTGGTGCTCGATATGGGGCACGGAATCTCAGGAATTTTTTGAAGATTTTAGGGGGAGTACTTCTGTACAAGAGGGAAATAATGTGTTAGAAGTATGGGAACATAGGAGAGATACCCTCTGCCCATATCGGGTCATTATGGCGTGTCGTGGCCGAGCGGATAAGAGCACCGGACTCAAGCTCTTGTGTTTCTGATCAGCAGAGTGTGGGTTCGAGTCCCGACCGTGACACTTGTGTCCTTGAAAGCAAGACACTTGACCATGATTGCTTCGTCCTTCGGATGGGATGTAAAGCCGTTGGTCCCGTGTGTTGTGTAACGCACGTAAAAGAACCCAGTGCATTTATCGAAAAGAGAAGGGCTTTGACCGGTGTTCTGGGTTTGATTGGCAGCACAATGCGCCACAGCACCTTGTAAACCATTACAGGGTGCTATGTAAAGGAGTAGGTCTCATACTTCAAACGTAGCCCAAAAATACCTTGCAGGAAAATACTTGATGTTGAAGCGCCTTGAGCGTCACTGAGTGGCAGATATGAGCGCTATATAAGAAGCCACTATTATGATGAAAAAGATCAATGTTCACGTTTTCTGATTAACCAGAGGACACCAACCTTTATGATTATTGTGTACATCACAAATATTTTATTTACGGCATGGTATAACGAGAAAGATGGCAGTAATTTAATTGGTTCTCTTGACAAGCTGTAAGCAGTTTGACGAGTACTTATGCAAATGCGTCAAGAACGAACGGTACCAGCGCGGTAGACAGTTTGGTCGACGATTCTAGTAGTTGTTTTCCCTGTTTGGTTTATAGTAAACGAATGTTTACATGGTTATTGTTTTGACAAAAGTACAAGGTAGAGTGTTAATACAAGGTCCAATTTAAGAGAGAAGTAAACCTGGTGACTACCTGTTTGAAGTGATACCTTTGTGACGTGATGTTGGCTCTGACCGAATGGTCCAAAATGGTTCTTGTGTATTAGTAGATAAACTTTGCAAACATTCAGTTCCTAATCTATTGTATTTAAACCTTACAAACAACACAGGTCAATGTTTTATTAAAACTGATTTGTTTTGAAGATAACTGATAATGGCGAGAAGAGGTCCAGAAATGTTAAAGCATGTGTACATATACTTGGAATCTCGAAAATAGCAACTTTTTACGGAGCCACTAAATGGAAATAAACACATTCACGTATAAGAAGTAAATTCAGTTCTATAAACCGTGATGCACTTAACCTTTATCTGCATGTTACGTAATACTTTATCATTCTGCGGCAGCCCTACTGGAATTTTCATGCAGTCTGTGAAATCAGTTTACACCCGGGGTGTGCAAGCTTTTTTACTTCATTTTCAAGCACAATACCCCTCAGAGGAGCTAGAGATGTTTATTTCCTATAAAAAGTAGTTTATATCCCCTCAACATGTTTTTATGAATGGGTTGATGACCGGCAGGATTACAGTGCCTTACTAACAGACCGATGACCTAAAATACACAGACACCGGCACTGACAAGTGGACGTTTGTTTTATAAGTATAGTGTTACCCTGATACAAAACCTTCACCTGTCAAACAAGTCTCCCACAGTCTTCCTCTGACAGGGACAAGCTGCTCTGGATAAGGATGATTGATGATTTTTTTTTAAACAAGGCGGGCAATCTACCCTTTGAGGGTTTGCTGAGATACGTGTACAAAGTAATGGCAAGCCCTTTTGACCACAGAAGTCAAATGGAATTTTCAAGGTGAATGAACTCTCCCAGTGCCAATAACTTCTTCCATCTGTTTCTACATCGTGTTAAAGGGGTATACCCAAAAAACTTTTAAAAATTAAAATTCCTGGGCGGAATTATTTTAAAAACTGCAAAAACCTACTGTAAAAAACAGTGGCCTTTCTCTCAAAAAGGGAAGCCACTCCGTGTTCACGAAATCATTTTGTCCACTCAAAAAGAATAATTTAGTGTGCTCGACATTTGTTCATGGTCAAGAATTTGACCTGTGCACTCGAAATAAATTACTTCGTGCACTCAGACAAAATTATTTCGAGCGCACGGAATGATTTTGAGCGCACAAAATGACAAGTGCAGAAAACAATTTATTTCGAGAGCGTTATATTACTATGCGGGAACGAAACAAATTATTACGAGTACACGCATTCAAGTGCACGAAACAATTTCGAACGCATAAAATAATTGATTTCGAATGCACAAAAAGCTTTCGATCGTACGAAATAAAGAACTGGTAATACGCGCATTTTGTTTTCATCATTATGTCCCTTTAGGGGCTCCGCACATTTTGGATGTTTTAATAAAACATTAACTAAAGTGAAAACGTGTTCTATAACTTTGCTTTACATGAACGGCCTACAAACCTGCAGTAGCTGCTAAACAAGCTGTATAGATCACCAATCCCATGTAAAATAACTGCAGGAAAAGAAGGTAAAAACTCTACACATTATGGACAAAATACCAGTACAGATCAATCATAATACTGATGTGGTTATGTTTGAGTGAAAACAACAAAACTTTGCTGTCGAATGAAAGTTAGAAAAGTCCTTGCCTGGCTCATTTTGATCATGATGACAATCAAAAGGAGCGTGAATTGTGAGGTCTTAAAATGATCGTCGACTTTTAATGTATTTTAGACAGGAATGTTTCATTGACTCGCAATGAGCTTTTTGGGGACTTCAAATGCGAAATCGACCTATTGCCTTTTAAACGACATTACCACAGGCCCTAATGATGACAACGGAAAAATAATAAATACAAAAATAGCTTACAGCGGAGAGCAGGAACGACACCACTCCACAAATCTTGACCACTCCATTGAAGCGCATTCCCAAGTACTGTTTGGAGAAAATTGAAACTGTCATTTAATCTTGATACACAGGTTATTATTTTATTTTCTTTCATTTATTCTGGTTGTGAAGCCGAGGACTCTCAGAAAAGAGAACCCAATGGAGAGAAGACGAGGAAAAAAGTGTTAGTTTTGGTGTGGGAAGAAAATCCCAGAGAATTATTCCAGGGAAAACCCACGTAGTCAGGTAGGGTCTGAAAATCTAATCAACATAGTATCCAGTGTAATTCGAACCGGGGTCCCAGCGGTGGCGGGCAAGGGAAAGTACCACAATGCCAGTTCAAACACCTAGTTATTAATATCATTTCCGAACAGGATATGCAAGAGCAAAATCATTCTTCCTGCTGGTAACTCCCCAAGTCGTGGCTACGGCCTTTAGACTAAAGGCCATTTTCGAAACCAAGGCAAGGGCTTAGGCTCTGGCTTGGGCTTAGGCTCTGGCTGACTTTGGCTTCGACTTAGGCTCAGGCTTGGGCTTAGGCTCAGGCTTTGGCTACGACCTAGGTTCTGCTAAGGATGGGCCTTAGGCTATCGCTTTGGCGTCGGCTTAGGCTATGGCTTGGGCGTCGGCTTTGGCTCCGGCTTGGGCTTATGCTCTGGCTTGAGCTTGGGTCTAGGCTCTGGCTTGGTGTCCGTCAGTTATTTTGAAACCTCACACTTTCAGTTTTAGCGTGTTTACTCTTTGATTTGAAGATAAACTTACCTCATAAACAGACGTCAATCCGAGGCTATAGTACATCGGCAGAAAGAATGCCCTGGCCAGAATCCCACCAATTACCAGGGGAATTGTACACCATATGACCAACGGACCGTGGTAATAGACATCGGCTGGGATCCCTTGCATTGAAATACCCGAGAAGAAGCTAGACAGAAGAGACAGTGTGACCGGAAGAAGTGTCATACTGCGATCGGCTAGAACGTATTCAGCAGAAGTACGCTGACGCCCACCGCTGCATTGGTAGTATAACCCGATCGCTAAGGAAATCAACATCATCAAGCCAAATATCACATAGTCGGCAGCTTGGAAATACGAAGAAGTGGGCTTGTTAAGACCCTCCATTGTGGCCCCACAAGTAGTTCAGTTTTGTAGTCAAGTCGCCGCCGGTGCCGCCGAATCCGTTACCCCCCTGTTTTATGCTCACTTAACTTTAACGAGGCGAATCATACTGTGTGTTGTACTTCAAACTTTGTACTTGAGCATGGAAAGCGGAGTTACACACTCTACGTGGTTTTGAGCGTTCGTCCTTGAAACCTTCATAAAAATGGGCCATTCCATCCACAAATTGGGTATAAAAACGGGGCAGGTTTTGAAAACATACCTCTGACATGCGGATAGTACGGAAGCGTAGTGCCACCACATGACTAAAAACAAAACCCGCTCCTATCGTGTACGTACACGAATATGTTCGTGTACGTACACGATAAGTCAGGAGTTATCGTGTACGTACACGATAAGAGCGGGATTTTTGTATTCATGTGGCGGCACTACGCTTCCGTAAGATAGAGACATCAAAAATTACTTCATTAGGAGAAAAACTAACAAAATAAAGTTATTACTCATTACAAACATTTGTTTCCCTTTCAAAATACCACACAAACAAGACATTAATCGATCGCCCGGTGCGATCTACAGGTCTAAAGTAAGTTTACTGTTTGTTTTTGTGTCAAGTATCTGGTGAACAATCACGTAGTCTATGGAATCAAAGTCAAAGGACAAACCACCCTTGGATTCGGATACCACGTACGCGCCCCGATCTTTTTCTGAGGTCATACGCAGTGGGTCGAGTTTCCACCTTGGCTCAAAAATTAAGATCTGAATTAGAGGCACAGCTTTTTTGTAGATTCAAGAAAGATAAAAGCTTTCATTGGTAATTGTACAAAGAGCCCACGGCCGCTTATGACAGTGGTTCTGGTAATTATATTAATTAATAAAAAACAAACTTAACCTATACGTGTTTGGATCCCAGTATCTCACATGTGAAGTAATAAACGCGCCGCTGAAAAGTAGACTGCATGATAGACTGGTCCCCTATCTTTATAAAGACTGGCACTGGTCTTACAGGCCAAATGATTTCATTGGATAAACGTCCAGTGACGTAAACCTTCCACATCTGTGTTATGATTGGTCCGAGATGATGCAATTTGTCAGATTGTACTTTCGGTCGGGATCGTCTGCATACCGCGTGTGCATAATGTTTGTGCATGCATGCGTCCGTTCTTTTATTCACCAATGTAATGTACGTATGAATTGACTGCGAATCTCCGTGTGAAATGAATGCGCGGTCAAAGGTATATCTGGCAGCATCCGATCAGACAGGTATATGGCATTATTCACGAGCCTCGTAGTGTGACGTCAGATACTCATCCAGTCAATTAAAACAGGAATGTCACATTGTCAAGATGAAGTTTTGGCTACGTGATCCATCCAAAGAGTTGCAATCGCAAAAAGTTAGTTTAACGATAAATGGTTAGTTTTTGCCAATGAAATATGTCAAAATTATATTAAGATAACACTTATTATTGCACTATTTTATGCAAGTAATTTCGTTTAATGTCCATCAATTTTTTTCTCTTCGATACGTCGAAAAAAGTTGCTGAACTTGCTCCTTGTTGTTGCCCGTGCATTGTGACAATTTAATGGACTAAACGCAATCGAGTAAAACACAGTGAAACACAGACCACGCATGCATGATTTAAACGGAAAATCACAGACTAAGCGCATGAAAAAAATGGATTGCAATCTGAGAAAAACATTGTTCCTTTAGTGCTTCTTTGTTCTACTGTCCCCTCTCTTCTGATAACCATGACAAAGGTCTGGCAGGGTCCTGCCAGGCGCAGCTAGCTCAAGGCGCAGGCAGCACTGGTGTTATTCACGCGAGGCTCAAATTGTGACGTCATGTTCAGGCGAGTTCTCACAACTGCTTCGCTCGTCCCCAGCGCCTTGCCTTAAAACCAAAGGCGCTGGGATGGGCAAACGTATCAAGCACGCTCATTGGTTAATGCTCAGTCCCATCATGCATCACACTCACACTGCAAGCACTGCACGCATGACGTACTTTCTGAACAAGAATCTGTGCAAGCTGATTAGCCCATCCCAGCGGTCCTGGATAGGCCGCTGGGGCCGAGCGAACACAACTGCATGACGGCAAAATGCATGGTGGCAATAGAGGGCGCATTTCAAAATGGCCGAAAAGGCAGACGACAGTGCACCAAAATTGTCTGTCATTTTCGAAGATTCCTGGCGGTGCCAGCAGCAGTTGCAAGATTCTGAAAATCCAACAAATTCTAAAACTTACCAGGTAAATATTTCTGATTTAAGTTGTTGTTAGATTTGGTGTCAATATATAAGAAAGTGAATCTTATTTTCGATACAATGAAATACTTATTCCATCATCATGATCAACAGTATGACTCGGCTCATGTCAACACCGATTAATTAATATTAATAATAATTTTATATACCTACATATCCCTTTCTACAAATAAATAATTTTCAAGATTGATAGATCCTTATTTGAGCATGTTGAGTAAATCCATTGAAAATTAACCATTTTCATTCTTTGCCTTGTTTTTGTAGTACAAACACAGAAGTACAACTACGTACAGTACGTGTGTGTGTGTGTGACAAGTTCAAGTTGTACCAAAATAATTAAACGGCTCCAGAGTTCAGTGCAACATTCTTCTTGCAATTTTGGTTTTAAAAGATCATTTACATTATGCATGGAACCTCCATTATGCAACTTACTAATACTATACAACCATGACAACATCATAACAATTTAACATTACATGTGATTGTGCGCATTGCTCGGATCAGCAGTACAATCGTTCCAATCTTGCATCTCTACATCCTGAACAAGAATTTGTACAAAACTGCAAGCTCATCAGCCCACCCCAGCGGTGTTGGATGACACCAATGAGGTTGAGTGAAGTGTACATATTGTGCTGTCAGTTATTGTTTTTAGGGGGACTTATACCATTATGGTTTTCGGACTGCTTTAATTCCCTTAAAATAAACCTTTTGGAGCAACAAATCAGAAAGAAAATACAGGCCTACTACTACTGTCCAATTTTAAATGTTGGAGTAAGCTGTGGGAAGGTATTGTTAGTGTTAGGCTAGACCTAGACCCAGCGAACTATTCTACATGCTTGAAAACCTCCATTTACTATGATTCTCACCACACCAAGCCACACAAAAATTCCCCAAAATGACAAAAAGACCCAACGAAATAGCTTGAAAACCGCCTACTGGCTTCTCGATATGTATAAGATGCAACATCGGGCATGAAATTGTACTCATGATTATTTGTTGTGCTCCAAATTGATTTTTAAATCACACTCGGTGAGACCATTCTTCACAATCAGCCTTCTTAGAGATGACTCGGATTTGGATGGGTGCCCTGCCTACCGCGGCGTCATGGTGCAGCGGTAGATCATACTACCGAAGGTGTCAATTGTTTTTTTAAAGGAGTACAGCACCCCAGTTACTTGGTCTAATGTACTGTTAGGCCAATAAATACTAATAAAACAATGACATTATTTTTCGGATTGAAAATATATGTACAGTGTAAGTTATATACAAAAAGTTAGCCCTATTAATAGTTTCAATACACTTCATGGATACAAAGTGGAGTGGTACTGATTATGGGAATAATAATTGGTACCTTATGTCACATGATAATAATCCCAAAAATCATTGAAGAGGTGCTGAATACGACCCCCACTTTTCCACTCGTTTTGACCGCAAGTAGTAATTATAGTATGCAATTATTTATAATGGTTTTAAAGTTAAAATAAAAATCGTCAAATATCATATTCAAGGTTTCCATGGTGCAAAAAACTTTGGCCTATACTTCAAAATATCTATTGATGAATACTCATTCGAGTTGATGTGGAAGAGAGATTAATGGTGCATAAATCACATTAACTTGTATTTTTCAATTGTTGTCAGGATGCATTGAAGGAAGGCATCAAGAAGCTAGAGACAGCTACCCTCATGGTCAGTCAACTCAGTCTATTCAGCTCAAATGAAGACCTGGATGAAATACCAACCACAGATATAAGGTTCATCTTTTCTTACTTTCTTTGATTTGTTTACCTTTATAATGCCTCCCCTCGACCCCCAAGGCCCGATCAATTGATAAAAAATGAAAAAAAACCAAAAAAACTTTTATGTGTGCAGTGTTCCTGAGGGCATGGTACTACAGTGTGTCCGACCTAGTTCCTCCTATCAGGATGTTTGAGCGTGAGACCAGGCTTTCTGCTTCTTCTCACCCATACATTCTTGCTTTGCTAGTACCTCATTTGAGAATGTTAGAGCGTGAGACCAGGCTTTCTGCTTCTTCTCACCCATACATTCTTGCTTTGCTAGTACCTCATATGAGAATGTTAGAGCGTGAGACCAGGCTTTCTGCTTCTTCTCACCCATACATTCTTGCTTTGCTAGTACCTCATTTGAGAATGTTAGAGCGTGAGACCAGGCTTTCTGCTTCTTCTCACCCATACATTCTTGCTTTGCTAGTACCTCATTTGAGAATGTTAGAGCGTGAGACCAGGCTTTCTGCTTCTTCTCACCCATACATTCTTGCTTTGCTAGTACCTCATTTGAGAATGTTAGAGCGTGAGACCAGGCTTTCTGCTTCTTCTCACCCATACATTCTTGCTTTCCTAGTACCTCATTTGAGAATGTTAGAGCGTGAGACCAGGCTTTCTGCTTCTTCTCACCCATACATTCTTGCTTTGCTAGTACCTCATATGAGAATGTTAGAGCGTGAGACCAGACTTTCTGCTTCTTCTCACCCATACATTCTTGCTTTGCTAGTACCTCATATGAGAATGTTAGAGCGTGAGACCAGGCTTTCTGCTTCTTCTCACCCATACATTCTTGCTTTCCTAGTACCTCATTTGAGAATGTAAGAGCGTGAAACCAGGCTTTCTGCTTCTTCTCACCCATACATTTTTGCTTTGCTAGTACCTCATATGAGAATGTTAGAGCGTGAGACCAGGCTTTCTGCTTCTTCTCACCCATACATTCTTGCTTTGCTAGTACCTCATATGAGAATGTTAGAGCGTGAGACCAGACTTTCTGCTTCTTCTCACCCATACATTCTTGCTTTGCTAGTACCTCATATGAGAATGTTAGAGCGTGAGACCAGGCTTTCTGCTTCTTCTCACCCATACATTCTTGCTTTGCTAGTACCTCATATGAGAATGTTAGAGCGTGAGACCAGACTTTCTGCTTCTTCTCACCCATACATTCTTGCTTTGCTAGTACCTCATTTGAGAATGTTAGAGCGTGAAACCAGGCTTTCTGCTTCTTCTCACCCATACATTCTTGCTTTGCTAGTACCTCATATGAGAATGTTAGAGCGTGAGACCAGGCTTTCTGCTTCTTCTCACCCATACATTCTTGCTTTGCTAGTACCTCATATGAGAATGTTAGAGCGTGAGACCAGGCTTTCTGCTTCTTCTCACCCATACATTCTTGCTTTGCTAGTACCTCATTTGAGAATGTTAGAGCGTGAGACCAGGCTTTCTGCTTCTTCTCACCCATACATTCTTGCTTTGCTAGTACCTCATATGAGAATGTTAGAGCGTGAGACCAGGCTTTCTGCTTCTTCTCACCCATACATTCTTGCTTTGCTAGTACCTCATTTGAGAATGTTAGAGCGTGAGACCAGACTTTCTGCTTCTTCTCACCCATACATTCTTGCTTTGCTAGTACCTCATTTGAGAATGTTAGAGCGTGAGACCAGACTTTCTGCTTCTTCTCACCCATACATTCTTGCTTTGCTAGTACCTCATATGAGAATGTTAGAGCGTGAGACCAGTGCATGTTTCCCTCCATTACTACAATGACTGTTTTAAGAGGAATATCTATCATGTCTATCCCTACCTTCAATTTCTCTGAGTTATTTTTTTTCATCTTAAATGTTTTTTCTTCTTGTAGCCCCTTACCAACAGTGGCTTTTAGTCTTGTTTAGGGCAAACTTGCAACAACAACAAATACATAAATAAAATATGCTGTGACAGGTGATTTTTGTTTTAAACTGGTAATTTTATGCAGAGTTACCAAGAAATCGACAGTAATTCGTGGATCGTGCCACGTACTGATGACAGTACATTTCAAAATCGGTTTTTGTACAAACTATCGATCTCTTTTAACATTTTCAACAAGTTTCAGGACCTAATATATAATAGTTTCATAATAACACTACCTAGCATGACCAACGTATCACTAGATTTGCCATTCTACATTTCCACGAAGTGGCGTATTGCGATATGCCACTTTATCTATCGAAACACATAGTGCTAGCACGGTGCAGAACGCACGTAATACGACTTCTGCATTTTTATGAATTGGCTTATCTGTTGACCTGTTGAAGTTTTATAGCTTTTGGTTTGTACATAGTGCTCTGCGTGTGCGTCATGTTTTTTCGTTTTAACGAAGTGGCGTATGTGTTTAGGAACAGTCAGTTTACATCTACGGGGATCATGGATGTTTGTTTACAGATTGTTGCTTTCTGGTGATGTAGAAATGACCCAGAGTTTCCTTTTTAGTTTTACCCTTCACCAACCAATGTCCAGTAAACACTTTCTTGGTTTTGCAAGAAAAAGAAAACCAGTTTCAGCTTATGACATTCCTAAGGCACCTTTACTTTTCTTCATAACCCTGATGCAAACGGGGAACTGGACAAACTATGCACAGTGTACATGAATTACATAACATGCAAATTGACAAATGGCAACAGACAAAGGTAAATTAATTTGAAAACTATGTTACTGGAACAAATTGTACAATTAGTAGTTCCATTGATAAGGATCTAATGAAAATCAAATTAAGTATTCAAACGATAGATTTTGTAATTTCAAGGAATGTGCACCATCACTTGCTAAAATCAATTTCTAAATCAATAAGCGTTTCTACAAAAACGAGTTTGTCTGTTTTCCAGGTATTTGCTCTTACCAGCACTGCTAGGCAGTCTTTCCCTGCAGCTAGTGGAAGAGGACAGACTGACCGTGGTGGAACGTGGCAAGACATACTACAAAGATTTCCTTGGAAGATGTCGGCAGTACGGTGTGACCCAAGAGGTTAGTCCTTCAACCATTCTCATACTGTACAAACTCAATCTAACACTTGGAAATAGGCGTTGAGGTTTGTTGGTGTGGATTTTCACTTAACATTATTGTTAAGCTCAACTTTTTTACCTGCAAGTGAGTTTTGTTGCTAACAAACATCCCTGTTATGTGGATTACGTATGAAGATCTTCGCCACACTGTTTACTTTCACCCAGTTCATGCAGTTTGATTGAAAACAGGTTTTAGGCATTGCTTTCAAGTACACCATGTAATAGTTTCTTCTGTTGAGGTGTTGGCTCTGATAAGAGCTAGTTGGTTGTTTAGTTAGAAGTCTTTCGATTGGGTTGTGCTCTAGTCTTTGTCAGGAGAAGTGTTTAGAATCAACCAATCAGAGAGCCAGTTGGTTGATTACTTGGAGGTCTTTCAATTGAAGTGTGCTCTAGTCTACTTAAGAATTAACCGAACAGCTATTTTCAGAACCAATACCTGTCTCTGAAACACTGTCAAAAACATTTCAATTGCTGCAATATATTTTGATTGCTCAAAACAAATAATTATGCATAGTATGAAAAAATCCGTAACAGAGTTGCTTTTTCTGGGCTGATTCCACTGACACTGGATCGCCAAAGTTAATGATATTTTCACGGTTTAGTTTATATGGTTTCAACACTTGATCCACTGCTTAATGCACCCCCTCTATGTGACTTGCGTTTGAACATACTAATATGAAATTTACGCAAAAGAAATTGAATAATTTTCTTAGGAGGTACCAGAGGATCCTGAGCCCAGGGTGCAGCCGTCTAGAGGCCCACCTGACCTCAGAGCGATGCAGGCCAACAGAGAGGATAAGATACGTCGATACAAACAAACCAAAGAGACAGAAGAGAAGTTGAGGGCACTAGGGGTGTGGTCAGAGATCAGACAGAGACCGGAAGATGTACAGGTAAAATTGCCTCAGTAGAATCCGTTGAGCCAAAACCATGATTTAGCAATTGTTAGTTACTCGAGACCAGGTGGGTAATATTTGTATTTATTTATTTCTTGTTTATCCTGAGTAATCCATTCACTGAGCAAAAAACTCGCTGATCTTTCATGGATCTCAGCTCAGGTAAAAAACAAAAAAATGCACTTACGATACAAGAATAAAAGGTAACAAGGAAAAATATTGCATGTTCATTAAAAAACACAGGATCCTAGCACCCATAACAATTACAAAAATAGAATTAAAAAAGAATGAATAACAGCATGACATGTGCATAAGGCACCACACCAGGCTTGGAATTTTATCTTTGAGAGGGCAAGGCGATTTTCACCCCGCAAAGGGCCTTTTCAAGTAAAATCAATCTTAAAGTCTACATGTATGGAAAATGTTTTGAAGGGGCATCAAGGTCAAGACCGGGGCAACAGAGGCCATGGCCTCCATGGGCTCCGTGACTCATCAGGCCTGGCACACTGCAACACACACAAAATACACAAAGCAGCAATCCAAATGGTTGCCCTAATTTTATAATGATGTGTAAGTGAATTTCAAATGATCACCTTCGGCAAGCTCTACATTGTGATTTTAGAATCCGGACAACCTTGACCAATCAAATGGGCTTGGAGACAGTTCAAAGGAGTATAACTGAAGCTTTAACAAATTTGTGTACGGACACAGTACACACAAGTCCCGATTGTGATAAAGTGTACATGTGATTAGTCTACTGAAAAAAAGATACACTATCACAACAACTGTATAATTTATTGTAGTGACTAATTTTTATGCTATCTACTCGCCCGTTTCACCATGCTACAGAGAGAGTACTACGTCCTGTGCTTGAAGAAATGGGTAAATACGGCTATGGAAGAACTAGCTGGTATCCAGCAGGAGATCCAAATATTACAACACATGGCTAGCATGAAAGCAAGACAGAAAGAGGGAGCCAGTGCTGAGCCAGAACCCCCAAGAGGAAAACCTAAGCAGGTACTAGGACCAAAGGAAAAGAAGTTTTGTGGATTGCAATTGTTTCTTTAGGAATGTAGCATTTTTAACTAGAACTTCCATACAGTACATTAGAAAGATGCATTAACATGTACCAAGGTGTTTCCACCGGATTACAGACTAGGCCATCCACCCAAGCGCCATCTTAAAAATATACCGCAGTGCATCTTGGGAAACCGAGTACAGTTAAAAAATGAAATCAAGCTGTCAACGCCATGCTGTAGTTTGCATGTAACTATGCCAGGTTTGTATACCAGAATGCCATGATGGTTGTCAGTGTTGCTTGGACTTTAATTTCACCCAGCATTAAGTACAGGGTTCATGCACTTTGCAGCAATCATACTATTTATTGGCCTGAACCCTAACAGTGCCTTGTATTAATTATGTTTCGCACTATGCATTTTAAGCTGTTAATTACTACTTTTTTCAGAAATTATAAACAAACATTGTAGAAACGTTGACTGACTGCAGTCAAGGCATCCTCAAGTTCAAAATTGACTTTTCAAGCTTGATTTTGGTCACAACTTGAACTTTCCCTAAGATAATCATAAGGTCAGGCAGTTTGTTGTAACAAGTACGTTCCCTGCCAAAACACACAGGATATAGTCAGGCATTATATTTGGTCCTTGGGGAAAAAAAAGTAGGAATTATTATTTTGTTTGACCAAAGTGCTGACCTACAATGTACATATACATATGGTGTAGGCTTTCACAGACATTTCGGCTATTTAATCACACTTTTTCTGGTTTGTTTTTATGGGCAAACAAAACAGAAATTAGACTAAAGTAGGGAGAGTATCATGCCTGTATAGGATAATTATTTTCCTCGGGTTATTAACAAAACCTTTTAATGATTTTTGAAGACGTATATTTCTTGTACATTCAGAGGGGTAGGAATGAATTGCTCTCAGTCAAAAAAAATAAATAAAAATCCAGTACTGTACATGTACATCCATTTAACAGTATACACTTTGTGTGTTCCACAGCCAATGAAGCCATTCATTCTAACCAGAGATGCAATACAGGCTCAGGTATTTGGGGCTGGTTATCCCAGTGTACCCACCATGACATTGGAAGAGTTCTACCAGAAGGAAATAGCCGAGGGAAAGATCAAACCCAACTCCATGTAAGCTACACAGTGTACTTGATCATTACTAATTAATCAGTTTATTTAGCTCTTTATCTACGGGCATCTCAAAGGGCTTTAGTGCGTTTATGACTGTATGCCAAGTTTTGGACTTATGATACCCCATTATATAGCACCTGGTAAGGATTTACAAGGTGATGCTGTGCAATGTGCTGCAAAACTTGTTAAAGGGGCACACCGGCTTCGTTGGGCTATTTGGGCTACAAAATAGGCTAACATATGACTTCAAAGGTCTTCCAGGAATGGAGAAGAACGGTTCCTAAAAGAAACCATCAAATTTTGCCGTTTTTGAGCATTTTTCAAAAAACGAAGGTCACGTGATTTATCCGAACCAAAAAAGTGGTTCGGATAAATCACGTGATCTTCGGAGATAGTTTTACTTCCAGCCGTATAAAAGTAAATTACTGAACCAAATTGAAATCTGTTTTTTTAAATATTGTTCATGAGTATTTGACAAAAAAGACTATGTATTCAGATTATTGATACAATTTGTAAATAATGATGAAAAATCGAACGTAAGATTCGCATTCAGAGAGTCCGTGCAACCGAAGCGTGTTTTACGGCGCACCAGCGTGGGAGCTAGCGGAACGTAAACCTTGGGGCATATCCCGTTCAGCCTGTGCCGTGTCTCGTGGGGCCAGAGAGACAAGCCCGGGCTTGCCGGTTTAGCCGTGAGCTTGGGAGCTTGTCGGAGGGGTAGGGAGCCAGACCAACAATTACGTTTTTTTAAGGAGATTTTTAGTCTGATACCCTAGCTATTATCCCCTAACTATTGCAACGTGTTGCCTGCGCTACACACGCGGGACGACGACGGAGAATAATATCCCATACAGCTGGTCTACTTCTATGATAGCTGCAGTGTCCAACCCCCCCCCCCCCCCCCCCACAATTGCTGCTTTTGCTGGCTTTCCCTTTGGATTTATCGTGTTTGTTTTTTTTACTTTTTACTTTTCGTTGGACCACCTTCTGGGTGTTTTTCCTTGCGATGTTTTTTGTACCGATCCTTGGATGTCGAAGAAACGTTCTCCATTGCAAGTACACAGAATATAGTACGTCGTCGTACACAGAATACAGGTTGGGGTGCGTTTTCGCGGTCGTAACCAATAACTGTTTCAATGGCAAGTTCAACCAAAACAGTTATTGGTTACGACCGCGAGCGGATTTCGACTAGGACTGACCATAGAGCAAGGAACCCATGCTCTATGGACTGACGTCCGTTCATGTCTGTTTTTTATTTACACGTGAATTTGTGCTTGATGGATAGGAAGTCTGGATCCTCATGCCTCGCCATTTTTATAATTTATACATAAACAGAGCTCCAGTCTACTTACAACATTGCGCAACATTGTACGTAAACTTGACAGTTGCAACGGCTGGAAAAGCGTATAAGCTGACCTTTGACCGCATTTTGTTTTTTTCACATTTTTCGTTAATTACGTGATATTTTGATGATTTTTTTTTACACGAACCATCTAAAAATTGTTGTCTGTCATTCCACATCACTATATTAGGTAAACAGTAAGCCGGTGTGTCCCTTTAACAACACCAGGGTGAACGCCTTCTCTTAGTGTACCTCGGTTCTTTTATGAGCATGACACAACACACAGGACATACAAATTTACATCCCATCCGAAGGACGAAGCAAAAATGGTTAAGAGCCTTGCTTAAGTTAAGGACACAAGTGTCAAGGCCGGGACTCAAACCAGCACTCTGCTGATCAGAAACACCAGAGCTTGAGACCAATGCACTAGATCGCTTGACTGCGACGTGCTATGATTTATAAAACACCTTTTTTTTTCTTGTAGCATTTGTTTAAGAAGTAAAGTTCACTATTTATAGTTACTTCTTATTTTTCACACCATGCAAAGCTTTAAACACCATTTAGCATTTGTTTGACAGACATCAGTGGATGTCTTTTTATCAAAGTAACAAGGAAGGAAAGAGTAGGATGAGTTTCATTTGTTTATTTTACAATAAAACAAGGACACACCTCAGCTCTCACTTTATTACCAGACTCTTATATATAGGGCACATATCTTCCAATAAGGTACTCAAGTACTTAACTTTCCAATAGATTGATTCCTTTAAGCTTTGTCCTTTTGACCAATCAACAACCGCAAGAGCAGGCCCAAAAGACTGAAATGCCATTACAAAATATTAATACTGCAGCCGATTTCACGAAACGCTAGGATTAATCCTATCTCGAGTTAGGACGAGTAACTAGTCCTAACTTAGGATTAATCTTACATGTTACAGTGTTTACATGTTACAGTGCAAGGCTGGGACTCGTCCTAAGTCCTAAGATTAATCCTAAGTTAGGAAGAGTTTGGTGAAATCGATGGCTGAATACTTAAATTATAGGCGCTTATGGCGCTACAAAGGAAAACATATTAACAAGTGTAGTGGTGACAGTTCTAATTTGATTAATGCTAGTACTGATTGATTTTTAAGGAATCCAACTCCAGTCAGTGAGAGGGCAGAGGCAGAGAGGAAAGAACAGGAGAAAGAGGAGGCCATTGAGAAAGACGACCCAGAAGCACTCACGAAAGCCAGAGAGTGGGACGATTGGAAAGACAGTAAGTGATTTGTATTTTGTATTTTTTTGATTAGTTTATCAATATATAGATTGAATAACTGACAGTTAGCACTGATATGCAAGTAACTGTATAGCAGCTACATTTGTATACACAATTTCAAGCTTTTACATATTTTTTGTTGACAAGCATATGCATCTTACGGCTTAAAAATGCATGGCAAGTCTATTCGTTTTATACATAGCTCTATGCATCAGATTGAGTCGCACTAACATGCTGCACTAAGTGCATGACTAACTGCTCGTCGGATTCTGTGCAATCCTCATCAATCTTCCTTCTCATTGCATCTTTCTTAGCTCACAAGAGAGGCTGCGGAAACAGAGAGAACAGGAGCTGATGCCCGCTGACAAGTCAGTCGACCATCAGTAGATGGAGATGAACATTTGGTCTCAAACTCGACAAGTAGATTCCGTCTCACGGGTTGGAAGTTGTAACTTAAATTAGACACTGCTTCACAGAAGTGCAACTACACCTTGCCCCCCAAAAACGGAGGATACTGACTAGTAGACCAAACACTGTTTTTTTTCAGTTTTCTGTGGCACTCCAAATTATGATAAAAGTAGCTTTGTCCAAGGCAGTTGCACTATTCCCGGAAAACGTTAGGCGTTGCATGACTTTAGTTCGCCGTCAGCAGTATTAGAGCGTTGTCCAGCCCTCACTGCCTTGCTGTAACGATGTACATGTATGTTGTAAACTGTATTTCTTCTTGTGCCAATTTTACTGCTGGTGATTTACGTGTACGATAAAATCATGACAATTAAAAACAATTGGAATTTTATTTTGTATGCCTTTCATCAGTATGATCCGTCGTGTGTTAAACATTGAGAGAATAAAAATTACCCATATATGAATGACACTAGGATGGATTCTGCAACAGCCGTGTATAATTGGCTATATGTAGAATGTAGACTTTCAGTTTTTAGGTTCTGTTATACTGTTATCCTGCAAGAATGGTACCAGTTTTGAAATTACCCATACATGAATGACACTAGGATGGATTCTGCAACAGCCGTGTATAATTGGCTATATGTAGAATGTAGACTTTCAGTTTTTAGGTTCTGTTATACTGTTATCCTGCAAGAATGGTACCAGTTTTGAAATTACCCATACATGAATGACACTAGGATGGATTCTGCAACAGCCGTGTATAATTGGCTATATGTAGAATGTAGACGTTCAGTTTTTAGGTTCTGTTATACTGTTATCCTGCAAGAATGGTACCAGTTTTGAATTGTTATACAATCTCAGCATGGTAGGAAAAGAATAGTAAGATGAAGAATACGAATTTGGACAGTTCCAACTTCTAATTCAATAGCCTCCCCCCCCCCCATCCCACACCCACAATTGTCAGACCACGTCAATGAATGACTGCTTTGTTCTTCCACTGTTTTGACTTTTTTTTAGTGATGTCCAAATTGGAAACACTCCTTGATTCCTTTTGTTAAAGTCCTTGCTTTCAACACCCCCCCCCCAACCCCACACACACACACCGAGTGTTTTTGATACATTGAAAATCACATATTCGATTGCCCCCCACCCCCTCCAATCATTGTTGTGTCTTTTTTTCTTCTCCAACAAAATCCTTAAGTCTGGCGCCACCGCTGAGTGTACGTACACACACAATTTGTTTTGCACTGATCATTTCTTTCTGTACTATGACCAATCAAACAGACAAGATGACCACCGTTTGGCAACCCTGGCCAGAAACGTTTTTTTTTAGCTTTGGTTATTGCTTATCTATTTTTGTAACTCCCAGTTCAGACAGGCACTCCCCAAGTCGGGCCAAACCAAACTATTGAATTAAGTACATACAAAGTTTGACGTCTGAAACAGTTAGGAGTGACTGGACGCGCCCAAGTCGAAAGATCGACTGTTGCAGTCGTTCAGAACGCCTCTGGAGCCTCTTGGTCATGAGCCGAACCTAATTCAAATTAAATGTTAATGTGTATGGTAATAAGAAGAAAGGTTGCTTAATAAAGCATTCTTCTATGTTCAGCTAACATAGCACAGAGGATTTTAGCATGATGGCTCGCCATTTTGTTAGAATTACTCATTTTCTTTACTAAACTTTTCAACTAAAGTTCGACTGTCTGAAATCCAAATTTATTTGGGTCGACCTAGAGTCGCTCTTAATCTTTTTGGTTCGTTGCGACTCTGGAACGCCAGTCTGAACCGGGTGTTTGTGCTCTGATAAATGAGTTGTTTCAACCAGAATGTAACGGACTCTCGGGTTCAAGGGTTTACAAAGAAAACAAATCTGCAGAATTTGTTTGAAAAATTGCTCAACATTACAATGCAGCGTAATCAACCATTGTACATTTCTAAAGAAATGTTGTGTGATTTGAGAAAAACTTTTTTCAAGAGTTCTGCCTACATCACAAACTAATTCTGGTAATGGACACAATTTTAGGGGCAGGAGGTTGGGTCGGTCAATGTTTTTTTACCAAAGAAACATGCTTTTGGTCACCGACACCAAAGCACCGCCCTGTAAATAAAGAACCATAATACAATCAGAACGTATCCTCATGTCACAGGTTTTATTCATATTTGAACCAGCCATTTTTAATCATTCACTGTTCTTCATCTGGAAATGTACACAATATACTTCATTGCATAATTTCTATCTCTACATAATAAATAAATCAGTTTACTTTTTACTTTTGGTAACATAATATAAACAAAAGAATTGCTTTTACAGTAATACTTTATTGTTAAGTACGGAAATGAGACGCTGTACAAATTCGTGATCAGTATTTGATAAGAAAGTGATGATTTTACGTATCTCCGGTGTCTGGTTACCATGGTTACATGCAGTGCATCTTCTAATGAGCTACCTAGCCTCGTAAAATTACATTCGCAATCCCCAAGGACTTTGTTAAACAATAGATTCTTGGCCCTTCGTACATGTACCACCCGGGTCCAAATTTCATAAAGCTGTCTACTTCTGTCTAGGAAAATGATTGTGCGAGCACAAGTGTATTTCATACACGATTTTGAAACAATATTTTGCGCATCCATGATGGATTTACATTACTACGTGACTTATCTGCTTACTGCTGGCAAGTGAGCATGCCTCTTGCTTTGCTTACGGCGGGCAGCAATTACAAAACAGAAATAACCAGTCAGCAGAAAATGTTTGCGTACATGCTTTATGAAATTGTCCCCTGGCCATGAATGGCAGAAATATTTCATTGGCACATATACATGTACTAGCTTGTAGCCAATCTACATGTAATTAACAAAAGGTACATTAACCATCCATCTTATAGCAATCTTAGTAATTTCTTGGACAACCATCCTGAGAATGTTTGGGTCTGAAATGTGTTTAGCACAGAGCTTAAAAGCTGTGCAACAGTTTTGTAATATTTTTTGGCAGAAAATAGAGTTAGCTGTTGGAAACTGCTTACCAACCAAAAGGACCTATAGTATAAATGTAAAACAAAATAGGTAATGGCCTGAAGTTTTGACCGCAGCAGAGTCTTTCTCAAAGGCTAATATATTCCCTTCGAGAAAGACTCTGGGTCACAAGGTCTGGCCATTAACTATTTTTATTTTATTTTGCAGATACGTATATGTACTTAAGGCACCTGTTACAAGATCAAACTTTTGTTTTCAAAATTTTTTCTGCACGGTTGAAATCTACAAAAGCGTTCCTTTTCAATCACATCCTCTTCATCTGGAGATTCTTTACCGTCTACTTTATTCTGTACAAGCGTCATGGTTTATTGCTTAGGCTAAAGAATGTCTATGGTCATCGGCTGATAATATACTTCCGCCAAATAAGAACCAATCTTTCAGTCCCCTAATCCTTTTGCCTTGTCATGATGATTTATTTGCAAATAAAATACACATTATTATTAAAGATGTCCGAGCCACATTTTTGGTTTTAATCGTAAGTTCAAGTACAGAAAACAAACTGACTTTACAAGTAGTTGGAGATATACTAGGACTGCATTTTTTTATGAATTTTGACACAATTTATGAACGGGTGAGTTACCATGTATAAAATGCAGTGAATTCACAAAACTGGTTTGAACAAAATACATTTTTCCACCTAGTCTTACGCCGTGTCTAAATTGATGGCTCCGGCAGTGGCTAAGCCGGAAGGCTGAACATTTCTAGACTTCAACGTTGTTGTTGCGGCCAACAGCCATAGCCATAGCCATAGCAGAAGTCACTTAATTTAGTCACACCCTAAATTTCAAATAATATCTTGTCAACATCATAGGAAGGCCAGAAAAGCAACATTTCATCTAATATAGGGTCCTTAACCACCGTAGAGTCTTGATGGAATGTCACTGCCTGAACCTGGAGCATAGCGCCCCCCCCCCCCCCTCCCTATTTCAAACACTGTACGATATGCACAACCTATTCAACACTATTGTTGAGGAACAGGTATTTAAAGGTAGAGTCATACTTTGGAAATGACCCTGAAAAAAAAATGTAAATGCTTCCCCCTCCGAAAGCCTACTTGTTTTACTGATTGTATTAGCTGTAACTATCCTGCAAAATTATTTCATTTGAAATGCCCCTGTTGATTAGAGATCAATAAAAAATATGTCAACATTTTGATTCTCAAAAGATCACATGCAAGTGAATTTTTGAAATTTCTATGGTGTCCGTTTCAATGCTGCCCTCAATCTTTATTGATAATTTTTTCCTATAAACCAGCATTACATTGACAAAACCAAACATTGACCCAACCTTATAATGGCATTGTTTTAGGAAGAGTAAATTAATTTCTGTCCCCTGGGGTCGATTTCACAAAGATATTCCTAACTTAGGACTAGTCCTAGGAGTTATTACAAACTTAAGGCTAGTCCTAAGTTAGGACGAGTAACTCGTCCTAACTCGAGATAAGACTAGTCTTAACTCTTTGTGAAATCCACCCCTGGTTTTCAATAAACGCACTTTACAACCAACCTGTGAAGATGTCATCAAATTTTGTGGTGAAAACAACACTTTGTGTAAGCATAGTCAGGAATTTTATGCATATTCATATCACGCTTATTTTGATTGCTGCGATCGAAATAAGCAACAGGGGTTTTTCTAATGCTTTTTTATAGACTTTTGACAGTATTTCAGATGAAAATATTTCTCTACAGGATTAATCGGTGCTGTTATAAACTAAAATCGGTGAGCTTTTATAATGACACTAATTTGTTTTTATATTTGCCAACTCTGCATGTTATCTTTAAACAAGACCTTCAATGAATGTCATTCTACAGAATTCACATCACAAAAGGATGAGAACGAGATGAGATTTGAAGTTTTGTATCTTGAATGATGATTTGCCTATTGAGCAAAAAAACAAAAGCATTTTCCAAGGTGTTACATTTAACATGATCTACTTTACATCACCACAGTTGTGAAAACTGGTGTTTGAACCAGAACAGATTTGAAAATAGTATTCATATAACTCTATAAATGGAGTCAAAAATTGTTGGGAAAAAGCAATAACAAAAACCCTGAAAAATATGCCCATCAAAGTTTCATCCCCCCAAGCTCGAGGGAACAGTTATCATCTGTTCAAGTTTCCATTTGTATTTAACACACATTTCTCTGGATGATTAGTGCTTGAACCAACTTAAAAATGAGTGAGCTGTTATACCTTGGTCTGGTTAGTTGTATGAACACAAAGAAACTCATTTCATTTGAAGCTGTCTAGTTGGTTAAAAAAGAAGAAGAAACAAAACATAAACAAAAGGGGGGGGCGGGGTACAAAATCAACCCCTTATCTCAATTCACAATAACTACGTCTGGAAATATCAACAATTTGTTGTAACAACTTACAGTGAGTCTGGCAGTGGACTTCAAATCTACAAATCTGTACAAAAGCACTGCCATTTAAATGTTGGTCAACTGACCATTGCACAGGATGGCTTTACACTACAGCACCATCTGTTTTATAAAGTCATGTGCTTCCAGTCACATGACACTACACCAATCATGTGCCAACAGTCACATGACACTATACGTGTGACAGTCACATTAACAGCGACAATACTAACTGATTATCGCGCGACGTACTTTACACAAATCATGTTATAACCATTAGTTCAAAGTATATATATCACATAGATGTCAATCTCTGTACAGTCAATATTTATAATATATATAATGTTTTCAGTTGTTTTTGTCACTTAATTTAAAGTAGTCCTGGTAGGGCTCTACTTTTTTATGTATTTATTAGTTCTGGCTGTGAAGCCAAGGACGCTCAGAAAAGCAAACTTAATCACTGTACGAGCCAAGAACCCCATGGAGAGAAGACAAAGAAGGAAGTTTCAGTTTTGATGTGTGAGGAAAACCCTAGAGAATTATTCCAGGGAAAACCCACGCAATCAGGTAGGGACTGAAAACCCACTCCACATAGAGCCCCCGGCGGGATTCGAACCGGGTCCC
This sequence comes from Pisaster brevispinus, assembly GCA_023634235.1. NCBI lineage: Eukaryota > Metazoa > Echinodermata > Asteroidea > Forcipulatida > Asteriidae > Pisaster > Pisaster brevispinus. The sequence goes on along the minus strand of JAMKCF010000006.1, from coordinate 17,795,908 downwards.
AGAGGTGGAAGGCGAGGAAAGATACCACTACACCAACCTGACCGCCCAACCTGACCGCCCAACCTGACCGCCCAACCCGCCCTCTGAGCTGTACACAGATACAGAGTCCCAGACAGAAAGGGTCTGGTGTAGGGCGAACATACTCGGATCGCTTTTTAGTTAAAATCTCACCTGTAATAAGCTACTAAATTCACCTCGTGAACAATCTATGGCCAAATACCGGGATTTTAACGTCAAATATTCTTTTATCTGTCTCTTGCGTTAATAATCCAGCTCAAAAGATTTAAAAACAAAACAACCCAAAACAGCAAAGTTTAAACACAGATTGTCACTCAAGGCCGAGTCACACTGCAGCAATATCGAAAACGATAACAATGCAAAGAGAACGCATTCTATTGGTTGAATTACTCCACGCAGAATACGCACACGCTCATTCAACCAATAGAATGCGTTCTCTTTGCGTCGTTACCGTTATCGTTCTCGTTATCGTTATCGCTGCAGTGGGACCGGGCCTTCACTCCCATTATGCATGTGTTTGTGTGGGTACCGATAACACAGTACTCCCCAATGTGGGATTTTTGGAACGCTAGGTGGCAGCAAACTTATCAGGTGAATCCATTGTTCTTGGTAATGTGCGCATGCTCAGAACTTTGTAAACAATGGACATTTACCTGGTATGTCTGCCGCCACCTAGCATTCCAAAGTCTCCCATTGAAAATGTGTTGCAAAATATGCACAGCTAATGCGCGATGTTGCTGCAACGCGAAGGTTCCAAACAGGAAATAAAGAGATGAACCACACGTACATATTTTAAACTTGTGTGCTAAATTATTTTACAAAAATATGAGATTAAAAATGACATCTTGACAGCCAAATTTCAGCGTCCCAAAATACATTCTTCAATGGAATGATCAGAGGGTGAAATCCATATAATAGCTTTTGTTAGGTCAGATTTCAATTATAGATGGAACAGACTTTTCCGTCTTGAAACTGATGCCTCATATCCAGGATTTATCTGAAACTGAAAGTCCTCCTTCACAGTTGCAATAAATATTTTTGAGACAATGTTCCCCTATTGAGGGCTTCTCACCAGTCTGATCTCAAAAATATATTTCAAGAAGACAAAATACAGTTAAATTATAATTTGCCAACTAACCATTACCAGAAAGACTGGATCCATGTGTTTAGTTCCAGGGCCAAATTTCATAGAGCTGCTTAAGCACAACAATTAGCTAAGCACATAACAATTTTGCTCACCAGAATAGGACTACCAGCCACAATAACATGCCACATGTACCGTCTGTGACTGGTATCCTGCTTGTTTTTTGCTAAGTAAAAGATTTTTATGTCTAACTTTCTGCTTACGCAGCTCTATAAAATTTGGCCCTGGATGCAAAATAAAAATGTATATGAATTTTTATATTATTTTTTTGTAAGTCAGATTTCCAGTATCAACGTGCAAATAATGTCCCAAATAAGATGTGGTGGATTTGAAAAAAAATCTGATAGTGTAACAACTTGTGTTTCAATCCAATATGCTCTGAGTATACTTTCTAGAATATTTATCTCACCGTGCAAAGTTTCAAAACCCATTTTTCCTTTTTAATATTTCTTAAATTACATGTGGTTGCCAGACAAAGCTTTTCAACAATGTTCACCCTATTTCAAGGCATAGTAAATCTAGCTCCCTGTGAGGCAAAAAATTGGTTAGTCCAGTAAGTACAAAATCGAGACTGGATCAGAGATGTTAATCATCCCCAAAAAGTTCTTCTTTTCCGTAAGATTTAAGTGCTGTATGACAAAAGACCCGTTTCTTAAAAATCCTTACAAAGAATTTTCAGTACTTTCCTGGTACAAAAAAGAAAAAGAATGTGACATAAACACTGTATGGTGCTTCATGAACAGGACCATCATCATTTCAGTATCTCATTAAAATTGACTTGAATTTTGAACTTTCTTACTTGTGCTTTAAAATGCTTTCCTTGAAAAACTTAACATCAATACAAATTTGATTCAAAATTTCATGTAACTAAAATGTGCAAAGATAAAAATAGGCTAACTTGTCTCTGCCCATCCCGTGTGCCCCATATCCAAGTCTTGGGCGTATTTCAACATTGGGGTCCGTATAAGTACGCAAGTTTATATCCTTCACAAATTAAAAGCAATGTACGAGGAAACCCAGTTCCCAAATATCTTCAAAAACCCACAAGACTTGAACGCCTTTAGTTCAAGCTCATTAAAACAGTTAGGTTTTGTAAATAACAGACCATATGCACTGTCACCATCCTGCCATCATTTTCAAGATAAAATGACAACGAAACTGCGATGGCAAAGACCTGCTGCACAAAGGATGAGATGATCAGATAACCATGACCTCTGGATCTTTTTGAGAGGGTGCTCTAAATATGTAGTCCATTGATATCATAGGCACAAGAACTATCGTTTCACAATTAAACTTGATAAAACTAATAGCAAACAGCAAAGTCTATAAACAAAAAAATTGTTTGAAAAAAATGCACGTCACCAAAACAAAAATGAGCCATAAATGAACAATTGCTAAGAACTTTGCCTAGTAAATGGAGGGAACTGACAGGATAAATATTGGCCATAACTCAATAGAGGCACGCTGTTGTCGAGTTTGCCATGATGACTTGTAGTGTGACATCACACTTTGCCCAGCAATTAAGTATGTTTATATACATATACACATCTTAAGATCAATCTTAGGCAGTGCCCTAATTACCGGCTGTGGCTTGATCACCATGGGAACCAAGCATGGAAGCATAGGAGGGCCCATAGCAACACCCTTAGCAACAGCCACAGCCATCAATTCAGTCACAGCCTTCGGCTCTTTGTGAAATCAAGCCCTGGGCCCAAATTCATAGAGCTGCTTAAGCAAACAATAGCAGGCCTGATACTTCATTGAACCATGCCCCATTGCCTTGGTGCCCTTTATTCAAATTGCCTTGCCCTTAAAAGAACAAGGTATCGGACTTCTAATAGTGCTTAACAGTTTCCTGTAACCCCAAAACAAGAAGGAAACCAGTTGCAATGACAAAGTGTTTTTACTGGTATCCCTTTTCTAGTAAGCACAATTATTTCATGCTTAGCTGATTTTTGTGCAAAAGCAGGTCTATAAAATTGGATCCTGGCCTCAATGAAAGACTCCAGGTTTGTTTTCTAGGTAGGTGACAGATCATTGTCTGCCACGAACAATTTGTCTTAGTTTATTATTTTGTAAAAGTTTTTGTTAACTTAATCATTTAAACAGGGGCAAAGGATAGTTTTATAATAATTTTTGGCAAGAATTGAAAATGTACAGTGTATCTTTTCATCAGCTAGACATGAAACCAACTTCTGCGTTTGTGGAATAAAACAATAGACCCCTTTGCATTGGCTGCCATCGCTGAGGCCAAACAATGGAAGTGTGCACGAGTGCGTGCACATCTCTCAGCCAATGAGAGGTCTTCATTAACCTCAGTAAGGGCGCAGTTGAGTCTTGTGACATCAAGAGTTATACGCAAAATCAAGACTTTCATACAGACGTAATGTTGAATGACTGAAACTAACGTCCAAACAGTACCAGAATTTGACTACACGGTATCCATACAGCAAGTAACAAGCACAATCTTTATAGTTCTGTAATGTGACGCTTGCAACTTAGTGGAGTGATTTATTTTTTTTCAAATGAGACACATTTCTGTAACCTTCTGTAACTTTCTGCTCAGCACGGATTCCTCAGCTTTTAATCTGGCCTGTTGACCATCCTCCATATCACAGTCCAGTCGGACTGCTGCTGTGCACTGCAGGTCTACCACCAACCACAAGCCAACGACCGAATACCACCGAATCCACAGCCACGTGTTGAGTGACAACAGAGACAACACCGATTCATCTTAGGTAGACTTCCAGCCAATCAACGCAGGTGGCAAAATTAAACCTGAGCAGTTGCTTAAAAACACACACACGTACACGTAGACACACTGTTGTAAAAAAAACAAAAAAAACAAACATGTTTGTCATATGATGCTGGATTGCATCTTCTCCATGGTGTTTTTTCCATGAGTCCTCCTGAGTGCACTGTTGTTTGTGTTCACATCGCCGCCATCGTCCGGGCAGCCGTTGGCCAACATAACTTTTACACAATCATCTGCTCCAATGCTCCTGGCATAGGCGAGAGCCGTCCTGCCATCTGCATCCACCGCCTTCACGTCTCCATTGTACTGTAAAGAATTGATTACAAACTGGTTAACAGGTTGCAAGATAAAATTAAAAACCAAGCAATGAAGCTTTAACTGCAACACAAGCAGCTCCATGTGTAATGTTATTTCTGAAACCACAGAGTAAGACTACCCAAAAGGCATTCACTCCACATCATTACAGAGACAATTATTGTTATCATTATCAATATTATTATCAGGGCTCACCCTTAACACTAGCCTGACAAACTTTGTCTAGTAAAAACTGCTACAGTCTAGGAAACACTGCGTAATAGACAGCTCTGCGTACTAGCCAGCTCTGCATTCTAGACAATTCTGCATTCTAAGCAGCTCAGCATTCTAGACAGCTCAGCATTCTAGACAGCTCTGTGCACTGGACAGCTCTGTGTACTAGCCAGCTCTGCATACTAGAAAGCTCTGAATACTAGACAGCTCTGCGTACTAGACAGCTCTGTGTACTGGACAGCTCTGCGTACTAGACAGCTCTGCGTACTAGACAGCTCTGCGTACTAGACAGCTCTGTGTACTAGACAGCTCTGTGTACTAGCCAGCTCTGCATACTAGACAGCTCTGCGAACTAGACAGCTCAGCGTTCTAGACAGCTCTGTGTACTGGACAGCTCTGTGTACTAGACAGCTCTGCGTACTAGACAGCTCTGCGTACTAGACAGCTCTGTGTACTAGACAGCTCTGCGTACTAGACAGCTCTGTGTACTAGACAGCTCTGTGTACTAGACAGCTCCGACTACTAGACAGCCCCAAGTACTTGACAGCTCTGTGTACTAGACAGCTCTGTGTACTAGACAGCTCTGTGTACTAGACAGCTCTGTGTACTAGACAGCTCTGTGTACTAGACAGCTCTGTGTACTAGACAGCTCTGCGTACTAGACAGCTCTGCATTCTAGACAGCTCTGTGTACTAGACAGCTCTGCATTCTACACAGCTCTGCATTCTACACAGCTCTGTGTACTAGACAGCTCAATGGACTAGACAGCTCAACGTACAAGACAGCTCTGCGTACTACACAGCTCTGCAAGGACTATTCAGGCTGGAAGACAATCTGAAACTCACCCAGACTAAGAGTTGAGCAATGACCACATTACCCATGGCACAGCTGAGATGTAATGCTGACCTGCCATCTCCCTCACCATAGTGGTAGTTCACATCATCCTGATTGGCATGTATTAGTATCAGCATGACCATTCGTACATCCTCCTTGATCACTGCCTCCATCAGTTGCTACATAGATTTAAAGTCAAGTGCAGGATTAGTAAGCACATAAGCACCTACACAATTTAATTGAGAAGTTTTAAGTCTTGTAGAAGCTCAATAACAACATTGTTTTCTTGAGAAAAAAGTAGGAATATCTTATAGAGAACAAGGGCTGACCTACATGTACACATGGTTTAAGCTTTAATGGACATTTCAGGCTATTGAATCACAATTTGACTCATTTTCTAAAGGGCAAAACAATTGGAATTCAGAATAAAGTAGGAAGTATTTCATGCCTGTACCAATTCCAGCCAACCCTGTTTACATCTGCAATAATGCCAAAATTGAGAACGTAGCTTTTGAAGAGCCAGCACTTGCTTTTATAAGGATATTATGAACTTGCACTAAGCCCCTGACAAAACATACACAATGTTTTGTTTGCACTAAAAAAAAAAAAAAAAAAACTTGACAATATCAGTGAAAAATCATGACAAATTGTACATCTGGAAATGGACCTTATGCAATGATGTCACTATGCCGTCATATCAAAACTAAAACAATGAAGAAACAATCGAAAATGCACATTTTAGTTCCAAGATGGCGCCGGGGTGACGTCAATGCATCAGGTCCACTTTCAGAGTGTGCTTTGCTCATCCAAAGGCAATGGGCCAATAAGCGACCTCCTTCTGACCTCTAAGTGAGGGCGCCCCACTGCAGTGGCGCCATAAGAACTAACGCCAATCAATTTAACAGCTTACCTGTCCCAGTGGTCTGTCTGTGAACGGTGGTGGAGACACAAATTCCTTCTTCTCATACTTTGCCCTGATCCATTTTTCCTTTTCCTCCCTCCCGGAAGTGACGGGCGGCCTTGCCTGGTTCCGTAACGATCCTTCCCACACGTTGTTTGTCACTGTGTTGCCTATGGACAGCATTACTGCCGTTAACTCAGGCCTGTTGGTTACAACAACACACACAGAGTTCAAACATTGCAAGTGTCTGATGATTATTATTACACTGAATTAAATCCACAGGAGAGGGGGATCACATTGGATAGAAGTCTTTGTAAATTTAGTTCACCGGCGACACACCTTTCCGAAAGTACTTGTTTGGCAAACGGAGTGCAGATGGTTTTTTAAGATGACAGTAATGAATGGTTTCTTTAGGGTTATGGACGCAAGTGTCATGACCAGCAATCGAACCCATACTCTGACAATTTACGGCCGGCCCTGGGTATTTTGAGGGGTTTTTGGGTAAGAAAAATAGTAATTCAAATCTATAGAAATTAGTTTTCAAGTCGCTTGAAACCATTTCTGACCGTTTCTCTTCAATTGTATGACGATAGCATGCATGGAACTTTGGAGAGCACAATGTTTTGCACAACCAACATGCAGAAAATTGCGCAGGCTTAAACAATGTCATTAAAACATGTCATTTGGGATACAAAACATTTTTAGAGTTACACAGTATATTGTCATTAAGCATTTGATTGATCCAAGGTCAACAATCTTCTAAAAAAAAACCTTAAAATTGATGTCAATGAGGGTCAGTGACTAGAAACTCAATAGGAATACTCACGGCCACTCGTCCAGTTGTAATGAGCGCACTCTTGATACATGTGAGCCCAGATTTCTGTGGATCCCTGAGCACTCAATGCATATTAACGCACCCAGGTTGAGACTAGCCCAGTCTGGATCTGTCGTAGATTAAAACATAAATGTATAAGACATGAATGAAAACACACAACTCCTTAAATCTGGCTGGCCAGTTTGGTAACTAGAAGACAAAAGAGAATGCTAAAGCTGCTTGGTAATATGCAAGTACAGGGTTACAGGGTTAATTAAGTAATAATAATATTAACAACGTAATTTTTTTGATGGTAGCCTTGTCACCAGGAAGATGATTTTCAATTGGCATCATAAAAAAAAGGGGGACAAAAAAGAAGAAAATACACAAAATATTATAGATTAACTTACATACACAAATACAAAAATTAACCAGATGGGACCTATAGTATACTAAGATAAGATAAAACATAGGCCTATAGTATACATGAAAAGACTACTGTGCGAGGCTTTTTGCCAGGGGGGGGGGGGGGTAATGCAAATGAGGAAGAAGCTGGTACATATACTACGACTACAATGGTGACCAGCTCTTATTATAACACATTATACACGTATTGAATGACATTATATAGGTACAAATAAAAGCATTATTATTAGACAAGTATCGCTCAGAGTGATTGATACCATACCAGTTTGATATTAAATTGTGGAACATTAATGAAGTCAGCCAGGCATGCACGAAAATCAATGTTCGACTGTTATTGCTTGTTACTGAAGATAGACTCAAATTAGCATGGTATAAAACTCAATACAGAGAGCTTTAGGCAAATGCTAGGGTACCATCGCCCCTTGCAGTGACATCACATGCAGCTACTGTCTGCCCATGGTCTGCCATTATACGAGACAAATCACATGTAACAATGTGGCGCGCATCTAACCACGCGTACATTGCCTCTGATTCTAATAGAATCCGACACCCAAAATGGAGCGATAAAGATTGGTTGTGGGTGGATAACAACAGGTCCTAATTTCACGGCTCTGCTTCCCATAGAATCATGCACGTTACAGGGGGCAATAAGCATGGAATTCTCTGGTAAGCAGGGCCATGAAACTGGGCCCAAGTGACTTGGGTCATTTGCTTGGTGCTGGTTCTGAAATGAACAAGGTTTCCAAGGAAGTTTAAAACTGTTTGGGTGGGAAAAGGAAGAGAACAAACAGTACGTGAAGCAGTTCATTCAAAGAGCAAACTATTTCTTGCTACAACACAACAACGATCCATACAGAATCTGGTCACAATGAGTGGGTGGAAACTTAAAGCTACTGTTCAATTCAATTCAATTCAACATTTATTTCCACATTGGTAAATATCAAATAAAAATACACACAACAGTTATTCAAATCAAAGACAACAACAAAACTGATTGGAGAAAACAAAACAAAATCATGAAATGGATTAGGAGCAAAGCAATATGGGGGCAGTTTCAGAAGCCAAAAGGAAGCTTGTATTGAAATGCCCACTGACAAATACAAACCAACAACGAAAGCAACACACAAACATTAACAATTTTGACTTAAAGAGGGAACACATTGAATGAAAAATAATCATAATGATAATAATAGAAACAATAATATGTGTCAGGTAATAATAATAATGACAGGAAAGAGTTATGCAGAAAGACTACATGGATATTACATAACACAACAGTTTGGCAACACGGCAGAAATGAATAAAAACAATTTGGGGGTAATATTTGGAGTAATTTGTTTTCCCACTCACTTGGTGAACCGCAGTCCGCACACATATTATTTCCAGCAACTTTACGAATGGTCTCGACAGCAGCAGACCTTTCCACGTTGGTCATGAGGCCTTTGGCACTGACGTTGGCCTGTAGACATGCCAGAATCTGCTGCTCGATTGCTGTCACCCAGACATCGCGCTCCTACGATAAGAAAATAAACACATCAACAGCGCACCAAGTATTTATATTATGCAGATAGATCAAACTCATGGGGCAAGCCCGTAGGATGCAGAAATGGTACTTTTTCAATATAAAAATATCACAAATAATAATAATAATTTAATAAAGACAATTTAAGATTAATATTGCACCCCTTACATAAAAATGGTCAAAATGGTCACTTTTTAAAATGCATAGAATGCAAGAAAAAGATGAAGACGTAAGACTGATCACCAGGGCAATGCCCAAACCACATTATGGGAAAATGTCTGTCCCACAAACAAGCATCATGTAAATTAGTATGCACATACTGTAATCATTGTTACTGCTATCATCTTACTTATACATGTATATGCACCATTATCTATAATCTGTATACATTAATTGTATAACGATAATGATAAGGATTATCGGGCAGAAAATCACAGTAGGCTACCTAGGAGAGCATAAAAGTAAAGAAAAGTCAATGTCGCCTAAAGGTGTATGTCTCCAAAAACCAAGATTAAGCAAGAAAACACAACCAGTATTAGAACAATAAAACATGAAAGTAATGTAAAAAAGGGCTTAGTCAACAATGGTCAAACAATAAATATTACTTAAGATTGTCAAAAAAACACAGTAATGGCACACCATGTTAAAGTCCTACATGTAACAAAACAAACCAGAATCACAGATAAGGCAATACAGAAAAAGAAAGAGTTAAAAAATACCCCAAAACCTAGGCATCAAACCAAAGCGGTCAATACACATACAATTATACTGATGTTAGGCAATAAATTGAAGAAAGCAAGTTTGTTTATTCTTACAAACTGGCCATTGTTTGTTGAGGTTGAACAGCTTTCAATCCTAGCCCCCTCCCAACAGGCATCTAGCATACATTCCATATGATAATGAGAAAGACATAATATGTACACACCTACAATGCTTGCATTCAAACTAATACAAAGCATCACTGGCACATGTAGCAACCTTGACCTTCTACTCAATCCCTAACACAATGCCCAACAGGCTACAATGTCAAACACTTTAAAGTGTCAACAAATTATCAAATGAGATTTGTGTAGCCTTTGTTCAGGAACTGTTAAACGTTTCTCACAGACTGAGGTTAAGGGCTACCGGTCCAGGACAGACCCCAGACTGGCTGGCATGTCCCGATTACTCCCACGGCAGGCGCACCATAACAAACAAGTGTGAAACAAGTTAGACTGTCTGTTCACAGCTGAAGGTGGTATAACGCCTTCCCTTTTATCAAACAAACAGTTACATTCAACACATCTACAGGTGTGCCGACACACACGTTAATGCAGCAGACAAGACGGCCACAGGCAATTAATGACACAATGACCGAGAAAAACGCTTCAGCTTTTCAATTTACAAACCACAAATATGAGATGGACTAGGAGGTTGGGTATTTTTAATACAAATTTGTTTATCGTTAACTCACTTCAGCAGATGAGACTTCAAAATTCCACTGTCTGTTGTCCAGTGAAACAATGACAAATTCATATTCGTCAGTATCTGCACAAAAGATAAGAATCAAAGTTCTAGTGTTAACTGTTGTAATTCAAACAATCAATCTATCAATAAATCAACCAACCAACCAATCAACCAATCAATCAGTAATTTAAAAAATCAATCAATCAACCAACCAACCAAGCAGTCAATCAAGCAATCTTTTTTAAAATCAATCAATAAACAACACTTAATTAAATATACACAAAAATAAATAAATAAATAAATTATAACCCATCAAAAAGAGTCGTTGAGCCTTTTTCCCCCTCTGCAGGGCATCTGACCTTACTAAATAAAACATATAATTAAATGTTTACTGTAGTTGTATGTTTAACACAGCTGAAAGCTAAATGAGATTTTCAAAATACATGAAATAAGACCAAATTTGTTTGATGGAACACTTCTTTGTCTTTTTCCAGCTTGTAATTGCAGAGTGGTCTACAACTCTATTTCTGTCCAATCGGGTACTATTTTAATTTGGAAATCGTTGTTTGTTGAACATAAATACCAGGATGAACATGTCTATTTTCCTTTCAGTTTCTAGGGTGTTGTGATAAGGAAACCTGCAATAACATAGCCATTGTATTTTTTAGATCAGAACAATATTCTTCAGTTTCCAAAAGGAACTGTTGAAGACTCAACAATCACAACGACAAAGCAAGTATTGGGGGGAAACCCCTCCCCCCCCCTCGCCTGAAAGCAAACTCCCCCCAAAAACCAAAAAAAAATTCTGATTGCCGTGTTGTGCATTTTTGTGAGCAGTAAGAGAGCAGAGTCACACATACGTGTCCTACCTCCATGTCCTTGTATGCCAGGACTCACCCTCAAGACTAGCCCGGCATACATTGTCTAGTAACTGCTACGGGCTAGTAAACACCACTTCACAACTTGCCCTGTGAATTTAACTTCATTTGACCACTAAACTGGTTGTGATCGCTACCATCAATACATCCAAAAGATACATTGATGACAACACATGTTTAAAACCTGGGCAACTAACACTTCCTGGGGCAAGTAAAATGCGCAGTTTACTTGCCCAGTGGGCTACTTTACACAATAAAGCTTAAGCGCAAGGCCTGTGTGCCCACCATTGCAATTGCCTAATAAAATGAGTTACATCAAATGGGCCTATGGGAGCAGCTGCACCCAATGTGCACGAACAATGATTATCAGGGACTGTACGCATAAATTTGTTGCTTCTGATCGAGCCTTACTTTGGGAACAATGCATATTCTCAAAGGAAATGCAACACACACCGCGCCTAAAGGGACAAGGCATCTTCCTACCTACATGAACAAAAAGTTCTCGCATTTTCGTAATTTTTTCGTACAATAGGAGACATAACCTGGAAAGGCAAAATCAATTTTTCCCCTTCACGGAACCAGTCTCTCTTTCCAATGAACTGATCACAATTTGTCCCCACTTCGGCAGCCATAAGCTACACACTATTAGACTTTGGACCACAATGCCGAGGGAGTTGTTCCCCAGACGGTCTCTAACCTTCTTGTTGATTTGATGTGTCCACATTCTTGCCCCCTCCGGAGCTTCGCATTCGTCTGTGTTTCTTCTTGGATGATTCCTTCCCACCTACAAGGTTACCCATTTGAGGGAATGCCATCGGAGTGTCCATGCCATTTGCAATACCTAATTCAAGTAAAAAATACAAATAAATAAATACAAATTATTTCATATTTATCAAAAACCAACTGGCAGCACAAAGTTGAACTATTTGGAGTTTACAAAACAGTAAAATATAATAAAAAATTGATGAATCAATCTAGAATAAAGAATAGTTACTGATGGACCGTTATCAAGTTTAATTACGACTGCCTGAAAGCGACATTTTGAAATTCCCGCAGTGTCCATTTAAATGACTACCCTCTGACTGGCCAGAGATGCGGTTGGTTCCCCTGTCACCTCGCTAAAGGGGGATGGATTTGACAACCTCGATGAAAATACTGTGTATTTTTTTCGCTGTTTTCTCAACAAGTAGACGCTGTACTCAACCAACACTTTCACAGGTGGATTTATTGTACCTTTCTTGATAATTTTGCCAGAACATGTACAAGTAAATCAGTATCACGTTGACAAAAACCAAACAATGACCCTACCTGTAGAGGCAGGGTATACTTGTGGTCATTGTCAAAGACCAGTACCCTCACTTGGTGTATCCCAACATATGCATAAAAATAACAAACCTGTGAAAATTTGGTTTCAATTTGTCATCGTCGCTGCAAGAAAGTAATGAAAGAAGAAACCACCCTTGTTGCATAGAACTGTGTGTTTTCAGATGCCTGAGAAAGACCTCAGGCCTGAAGCCTTTCTCAGATTCAAATTTTTTAGGGTGAAAAATGATCGCTTTCTTTAAAACGACATTACTTCAAAGGGGGTAATTTCTAAACAAATGTTTTATAACATCAACAGCTCTCCAGTGCTCAGTACCAATTAATTTATTATGGTCATTAACTTGTGGAGTAATTAGCAAAAGCATACCCTGCCTTTAAGGACCCTGTATTTAGAATTTAAGAAAAGGGTACAATATAATTTTAGTAAAATCTTCTTTAATCTCAAGGCCTAAAAAAATAAAAATAATAAACCCCACCCAAACCCCAAAACAAATAACAACACCTTCAATGAGTAATTGGCAAAGTCTTTGAAGCATTCACACACACACTATAAGTAACCCCAAACAAATGAATGAAAGTCAATGCACTCCATGCTGTTATTGTGTGTTAGTCATACTCTGACAACCACTGTGCTATGTTGTTTCTTTCCTTAATGTTAAGTTAGTACATGTAGTACGGAAACCTCAGAACAACAACATCCTGGTATATCCATATTATTATTTGCATAAGACTTAACTACAGCATCAGTCTCAACTACAGACTTGGACGGATTTCAACACAGTGTATAATATATGTATATAAAGGTAAATCTGCTACCAGTTTTTAAAATTCTGCCCCCCCCCCACAAATACTTGGACATTTAACAAAAAATCCTTTAATGTAAATTTTAAATGATATTCCCATATAATGCATCTCTTTGCTCTCTATACTTTGAACCCACACATTCATGGCCACGTTGCTAACCTCTGGATGGTGTTTTGTGTGTTATAAGAAGTTGCATCCCCTTAATGTGATCCCTCTGCTGCCGCTTCCCAGGTTGTATCATAAACTTGGGTGTGATCCCTGGCTATACCGTAGTTACAGATTGAATGGCTTCTGACTGGCACCCCCAAACAAAGATATTGACAAAATAGGGAGACCGCCAGCATAGGGCTGGATAATACCTCAGTTGACAGAACACACGCACGTTCATCCGGCAGTCACAGGTCCAAGTCCCACTCTAGTCAAACTTTCTTTGTTGACCCCCAAATTATTGAAAACTAAAACTAATCCGTTCTTATTGATTAATCATTTGTCTACACCATTGTGCATATATTCAATACATGGTACAGCATTGGTGCTTATCTGTAATCAACTTTCTGACTTTAAAATTCTGGGATAGTACACTTCTGACCAAACATAACACCAATCTTGATTGGCCAGGGAGCATTACATGTATTAAGCATTTTTGTATCATCTACAAACGCGTTCAGAATTGGTCCATGATACATTATTTATCGAAAACAACAATGGATTGGGATGAAAGTATTCTTCCAAATGATAATACTGTACCATTCCTTTGCAAAAATAAAGAAAAAGATAGTTGGGGCGACATTTGCAGCAATGGGTCACGGATTCAGATGGTAATGATCAATGATGGTCCACTCAAAACAAAATATAAATAAATGAAAGATAAAGTGAATGCTAGATTGCTCATCGGGATCATGCTTCATTGCAAAATCACTCCAAAAAATTCCCTCGTTCCAGCGTTTCGTTTCATTAAAACACAAAACCAAACCACATGCCGTCTCCGTGTCACGCTCAGACATGATGCCAAAGATTGCCCTAAAAAAAAAAAAGGAAACACTGTGCAGAATACATTATAAAAAAACTGTTTGTCTTACCAAAGTGTGAATAAGAGTGGAGAAGGAAACCGGGGACACCACATGCGAGAATAAGAAGTTGATAATCGTCAGTGAATACTTGTGGTCTAACTTGCTCTGGGTAGAACTCATTCATAAGTTTCCTCCAAAGATTTTGGGTTTTACGGTAATACACTTCATCAGGGCTCTGGATTAATGGTGGAACACTTCACAGAGAATTCCCTATTAAACCAGTATTACTTTCTTTCAAGACCAGGCAGTTCACAAATTTATCAAAATTATGGTTAACGACTATGGTTGTCTTTTATGAAACCATCATGTTTGAGACTGAGATACCTCCTGGTCATGGGTTGGATGATTGATACAAATGTAAATCATCTTTAGGTGTAGTATCTTTACACTGTTTGTACAAATAAATGAATAAAGCAAGAAACAAAATACTAAATAAAATAAAATAAGTGGATAAACAATGACAAACAGAACACAGGAAATATGACAACAATAGGATCCCCCAGTTATTCATATAGGATATTCATCTCCACCCCCCCCCCCTTAACCCCCGGAAGGGGAAGGGGCAAAAAATACCCCCAAAAAACAACAATCAAACAAACATACCCCTTAAAAAATAACCAAACAAAAATGAAATAATTTTCAATTCACTATTTCCTTGTTAACTCTCCTACATACATGTACTGATGTATACGTGTATGCAGTGCACCTTTCTCATACAATGTGCACCGGGATTTGTTGTTCTCTTGTGAGAAAGTATGAGTTTACGTACATGTATTCTTGGGTATGCCAATAATCTGCCATGGTATATTGGAATTTCGAAACCATCAAACTTGCATGTACCTCCCATTGAACCCAACACAATAATAAGCAATGGTGGCAAGTAGCCTGCCCATTCTTGTAAGCCACATTTGTAATAACAAAAGAAAAATTACATCATCCAACATGAACGTGGTTAATGATTTGAATAAAACAACCTGTTGGGTTTTGCGCCTTCATGCATTGGCCAATCACTACTGGACAGCATGTCCCAACGTATGACAAGTGTATGTCATTTTCAAATCTTACTACACCAACTAAACAAGCTGCTGCCATTTGGATAGCTACGCCATGTATTTTATGTGTGGTTACAGAGTATTGTATGGCAGAGGGGGATGCATAACACATCACCTCAACATGCGCTGTTGATGGACAGTTACTACAGTGGGTAACTCTTAGTGAATCAGTCAATTATCAGTAACAGGGTCACTTAATGACACAATGAAACAAACGGTCAGATCCTTGATAAAATGTCTCAAAATCTAATCAGGGTAGATCATCTCATAAACATTTTCCTGTCTCATTTTTGGTGATACATACAGGTCTGGAATTTCATCTTTGAGAGGGCAAGGCCATTTTCATTTCGCAACGGGCAAACGGCACCTTCATTGGACAATCTTAAAGTCTATGGGAAACTTTTGAAGAGGTACCGTGGCCAAGACCGGGGCACCAGAGGCCATGGCCTCTATGGCAGAGTCCAGGCCTGTACATTGTCACTCAAGAACACCGTACAATTTATGCAGCCAGCTAAAGTTGGCATCAGGCTAGTCATTCTTCAGGCAGTAACAGGTAGAATGCAATCTAAGAAACCATCTCAAACAACAATGTCAATTCGGACCTATCATGACCAACATGGAGGTAGCTTGGCAAAATTGCCAAAAAAAGCTTCTCATGCAGTGCAGAAATCAAACTTTTGTAAATTCTGATGTGCGTAAACACGGTAAAGCTAATGTTAGTTTAGTGCTTCAGGGACCTTTGTGCGGCCACTCTCTTATATCAGCCAGAAAGGGATAAGATACAAGTACATCATATGCCCTATGCAGATTTCAAGTTTTTCATCATGCAACTAGCGTATGATCTAAATAGCAAACAAATTAAAATAATAATAATAAAAGAAAAGAAAACTGAGACCTAATTTGCATATTGCATATCATGTGCCAGTGTTGCAAAAGTTTTTCTGCACTGGAACAAAAATGGCATTACAAGCCAGATTTAAAGCTAAATTGACTGAAATCCCAAAATCAACATGTTATGAACTAGTTCCGTAGGGTCTCATCTTTGCAACCAGTAATATGTGGAATTGTATTTTCAAATTTGTTGGTTTTATTAGCCCAAAATGTTCACATGCGGATGTTTCATGTGGTGGAACTAATAAAGGTGCAGTTTGTGATAATTGTAGATGCCACACAGTCATCGACTTCAACTGTCTGTTTACATATTACTTAATCGTTTTGATAGACTTTAATAGCCAATCAAACACCGAACTTCGTTACAGCTCATTCCCATTGAGTGATGTTTGGACAAGGAATAGTCTTTGGCCCGCATGGCCAAAGCTTCATAGATTTTTAAGCTCAACTTGGGAGCAAAAGGCTTATTTGAAACTTGCTTGTCTACCCAAAACAGACTCCAGTAAAGAGATGTTTTAAGATTGAGGTGCATTTGTACATTTACCTTACATGTATGACGCAAGTTAAAAAAGAGCACTCAAATAAAATTGAAACTAAAACAAATGGAGAAAAAAAAATAAATAAATAAATAAATTGGGGGGTTCAATTTTGACTTTGTTCAGCAAGAATGTATATCACAAATCAATGGGTGCACTTTCATGCTCAATTTGTAAGGAAAATGTCACAGTTGAGTTGCTGTTAAATGTTTGGGTTTTAAAAGATTTGGAAAAGTACACTGTACATGTAAAGTGCATATTACTTTGTTCAATTTAGTACTGTTGCAAACCCATCCGTTATACTTAATGCCTAGTTTGTAAGAAAACAGAGGTCACACTTAATTCACTATGAACTGTTGGGGCTTTTAGAATGAAAATACCCATGGGTCCCAAATTAAAATACTTAGAGATTCCTAATCTTGTGAGAAAAGGTCAAATTCAAGCTGCTATTAAAGTAAGCAGAGCTTTGGAATGCATTTTAGGACAATTTCTTTTGCACAAACTGTAGACTTTGATTTGAAAGCCAGTAGCTGCATTTTGGGGGTAACTTTTGGGGGACGAGGTCATAATTTGTGAAAAGACCAGGGCCCACTTTCATAAAGCCTGTAAGCACAAAAACTTGCTTAGCACAGACAAATCTTGCTCAGCAGAAATACTAACAGTTTACCAGCCAACATTCCATACAATTTAAATTGTTGCCACTGGTACCCTGCTCATTTCTTGCTTAGTAAAGAAATTTTCCAAGCAGAATTTTCTGCTTAACAGCTTTACGAAATTGGGCCCAGAGCTGCTTAGGCACAAGATATTGCTAAACGATTTCCTGCTAAGCAAAAATGAGCAGGAAACCAGTCACAAATGGTACATGCCAAATGCTATTTTGGCAGGTAGAGTCTGATCAAGGGAGATTGCACCATAAACATTTTCCTGTATCATTTGCGATACATAAATGTACAGGCCTGGAGTTTCATCTTTGAGAGGGCGAAACCATTTTCATTTCACAAAGGGCACTTCCATTATTCCAATATTAAAGTCTATGGGAGACTTAGGAGGGGGCACCCAGGCAACTACCAGGGCAACAGAGACCATTGCCTCCGTGTAATTCCGGGCCTGAAATTCAAACCCATTGTCAATGAGCATGTCAATAGTTTTAATTTGGAATCGCATGTCAAATATTCCACTCCTAAAATCCTTGGTCATGTACAAGTACGCCAAGGTCTGGAATATGACCAGAGTAACTACAGTTGTACGGAAAATTAAATAAATAAATACAAAAAGTTTTGAAAAAAAGTCAAGAAACTGAAAAAGACCTCGAGTTTGCTTGAAAATTTCCAAATGTTGGGGAGAAAAGGCTAATGGTATCAATACAACCTTCTTGCAGTGAGGAACACTCTACGCATGATATGTTTGCAAGCGTTTGAAGACAAAGCCTTAATGCAGAATTGAGTGGATAATGTTGCCCTAAATAAACCAATGATGGAATATTTGGGTGTCAAAAAATGCAAATAATATTACACTAAACATGGACATCTACTCAGTACATGAAGCCTCTAGTACTAAAATTTTAAAAAATAAATAAATAAAAAAAAAAACGATCATGACAAAACCTTATGACCTTTTTCAAAGGAATAAACCTGCATTTAAAGTTACAGAATTCATGACTGGATGTTTCAATGTATTAATACAGGACTGGTAGAGCTGACAAAATAGGGAAATATTTCACAGACAAAAATTCTTCTAGTATGAACTTCATAATCAATAAGCCTTTGGACTAAAATTAACAAATGTTTTGTATCAGTACAATCCTGTAATAATACCTTTAAAGTGACAGAATTCATGAATGGACCACAAACTCTATTGTATTAAAATAAATTTAAATGATAAGATTTTTCCAGTGTTTTCATGGATTATAAAGCCTCAAGAGAATTGAGTAAGGTTTCCTACCTGGAGTAACCGATGAGTTGGAAATGACCACCGAGTCCCACACAGCGTCCCTGGGTAGGGACGTGGACTTAGCGTTAATCTCCTGTCTCTCCTTGAACGAGTGGAAGTTGACCCCGCCGTCTTTGGCAAATGCTGCTTGGTTAGCGTGCATATTCCCGCCTGTGTAGCCCGGGAAGGAACAACACAATATCCATGAGGTTTAAGGGATATATATGAGATTAAAGTTTACTTAAAAGACAGCAGGTAAGATTATCTTAAACTTAATGCTGATTGGTGAATTAATAAGGCACTACTTGATAAGTACTGCAATCTCTTGCATATAGTTTACCACAAACAGTACACTTGATTGTGCAATAGCTGTCCCCCTGTTTTACTGTTGAATTTTAAAGGAATTATTTTCATTTTATCCTACATTTAACAGCACCATTTAAAGGGGTACTGTCGTCGTGATCACTGCGAGTCTGTGGCCAGACATTAAAATCTGAACTCTCGCCCAGTTACTGCACACACACACACGCGCAACAATGGCGACACCCTTTAGAGCTTTTGTTTGTGATGTGATGTTCAAAGCGTGCACGAGTAGTATTAGTAACTGGGTGAGACAATGATCACGATGACAGTACCCCTTTAAGAGCATTGAGCAATTTCAACTTCACTTTCAACTTGCAATTTCACTTTCAAAGATTACTTTAAATTCAACTGAAGTGCTGTATTTACCATTTATTGCAGAGATTGAAACTTAAACTGGACTAGAGGCCAGTGATTTTAGTATTGGGCCAGTAAACTTATGACCGGACAAGTCTGGTGGCCTTGTGTTTTTGAACAATACATCACATTGTAGCTTTAACTTAAAAAGTTATGTTCAAATGATGACTTTGAGTTAGTTTATTTTTCCAATTCCGAATCCCCTTGACCTGAAATGACCTTTCCTAATGCCTCCCACTTTGAACCCACTCCTCAAATACCTGTATGCCCCGATATCGTCATTGCACGCATATTGTTGGAGATACCGTTGGATCCGGGGGCGCTCTTGCTCGGAGACCCACCGGGATTATTACGCACAACCTGGGGCCTCCTACCAGGAACTTTGACAGTTGTGTTCATCAACAAGATCTCTTTGCCGTGGATGTTGTTCATGTAGTCCTGTGGGTTAAATCACAGGCAGGTTGGGACCATTTAAGATGCTAAATGTCAGTTGTAAAGCTGTTATAAACAGAAATACTGATCCATTTGCAAAAAAACAAAAAAATAACAAGCATGGAGTAAAGAGTACATTTTTATATCTGCAGGCTGAATGGCTTCTTATTCGCACCTCGAACAAAAATATCAAGAGCGCTAGCACGTTAATTTGGAGGTCGCAGGTTTAAGTCCTTCTTCAGTAAATCTGTCTTTGTTCAACCCCAAATTAATTGTATAACTACACAGCAAGTTGTATTTAACCCTTTTATGGGTGTTCATCAAAAGTGTTTCTTAACAAATGTATTTGAAAGGTGGAAATGAGTTACAGGTAACCCACCATTTACCTAGTAACCTAGCGAGAGTTCGGGGCCTAATTTCTCAAAGCTGTTAAGCAGAAAACAGTGCTTAGCCCGTTAGCACTTTTCTACTTAGAACCAGTCACAGACAATATACATTCCATGGTATTTTGGCTGGTAAAAAGTTTCTCCCACCAAAATTTTGTTTTTCTGTGCTAAGCTATTTTTTTTAGTGCTTAACACCTATATGAAATCGGGCTCAGTGCATTTCAACTTTAATTTGGTGTTGTAAATGAAAAATAAAACAATTCAAACAATAAAATTATTCAATTGAAATGTGTTCACAAGTTGAGATATTGACGTGTAAACACAAGGTGTGGATATTTGTTTTTAAAAAAGCTCAAAAAAGCTCAAAAGCTCAAATGTGAACAGCTTCAGCAAGACTCATTACGTAGGATTCATTGATGAACATAGATGAACTTTTTGTGAACCATCTGATATCATTTCAGACCATAGCTATTTGTAATTCAAGTAAGAGATTTCACTTTCACTTCTAAACATAATATATTTATATAGCACTTATTTACAGATCTAAGGGCTTAAAAAAATATATATATATATTATATAAACATATAATGGCTAAGTAAACATATATATGGCTAACATATATGGCTAAGTAAACATATATGGGACTTAAAGGACGAGGGGAAAGACTATGAAATTAAATGGGACATTGTTCACAAAGCACTGCCATACTCTAACGTAAACAAGAGATGTAATTTGTGTATAGCAGAGAAGTACATAATCATTTGTAGGCCAGACCTAGGTACACTGAATAAGAAAAGCGAAATCGTCTCAAAGTGCCGGCATCGAGACAGATGTGTTCTTACTTCAGTGACGTAAACGCGTACTAACTTCAATGACGTAGCACGCGTCACGCTTGCGCGCGCTTTATAATTCGAAATAAGGTAAGATGCTACTTGTATTCTATTTTCGTCATTCTGCTGATGAGTGCCTTATGGTACGAAACAGTCTGTCCAGAAGAGAGATATGCCAGAGTTTGTTTAACTCATATTCTGAATTTATTACATATATATATATATATATATGTGTGTACAAAGGCAATATACGAAACAAAACAAAACAACAAAACATTCAGGTGTGCACAAAGATGAGCTTTTAATAATTTCTTGAAGACGATGAGAGATGGTGCTTCCCTACTGGTATTGGGGAGAGCGTTCCACAAACGTGGCCCTGCAACAGAGAAGGAATTGTCAACAAAAAGAGTGGCTAGTTTTGGGGACGTGTAGCCTGGTGTGATCAGTATGGGATCTAAGGGAATGATCATGAACATTTTGGTTACTGTATAAAACAATGTCATCAGACAGATATTGAAGAGCCAAATTATTAACACGTAGTATAAGAACAAGTTACTTTTAGTTACTTGTGTTGGTTAACAGGAAGCCAATGTGGCCTGGTCAGGTGTAGGGGGTACGAGTCTCTGTGCACCACGTATCGGCCGCGCAGCTTTATTTTTGATGTGCTACAGTTAGTTCAGTTGAGAACGTCTAGTTTTACTCACATGTAAGCTTGGATGGTAGGTCAGCTTGCCATCGTCACATAGCGTCACGTACTTCTTTTTCCATTCTTTGTTCAGGGATTTGCTACTTCTTTTGTACAGCAAGCCCTGGCATGAAACAAGGATTAATCAACATTGAACAATTAATGTTTTCAAATGCCTTTAGTTTTTCTGTTATCAGAGGAAACAAGTACTGAAAAAATAATAATAAAATGATTAATAAAAAACAAATCACACGTTTCAGTATCCATTAAAAGTTTTAAACTGACTACTAAATATCCATGAATGTCACAGCACAAGTACATGTAGTAATGCTTGTTCCAAGATGCTCCAGTTGTGTTGTCACGAATACATGTAGTCACGAAAAAGCTTTGTAACCGCTATTACCCCTTGAGTAGCTAGCAAGAATGATAGCACCATCTGGCAACGAGCGGTCCGTGGGGTGCTAGCGGTTAGGACTTTGTGACTTCCTGATTGTATTTTTGACAATACAACTGGAGCCTTGAAATCAAGTTCACAGCACAAGTCATCAGGAAAGCTGAAACACTGAAATTGTTTCATTTTTGCAAAGTCAGATGAGAATGGGAAAGTGAAGCAGATGCTAGGAATAGCTTTGGTGACACTGGGAAGGTGACATGAAGAAAGGCTTGGGAAAGGTAAATAAGCCCTTGCCACCAAATATGCTTAGTATATATTCACTTCATTACATTCAAGTATAAGCATAGACACCATTGGTTGGCAAATGCCATAGATTATCACGCAGTTGGCATCATCTGTGCTGGCAAACAAACAAACAAGGAAAAGGGTCACATCAACGCCATCACCATTAAAAGTTGCAGTGTTCCCTCCTTTTGCAAACCATTGGTGATAATGTGTATGGGCATTATTATACAGAATGGAAAGGAAAAAACAGACATGCCCATGTCGAATGACTGGATATGACTGTTGGCTTTCATGGCAGTATATAGGCCACTTTTCAAACGTATGACTTTGGCTAGGCTTCATCTACGGATCCGTCAGTCATTTTGAAAATGTGCACTTTTGGAAGGTAGCTTCAAACAGGTGGGCAAAGCTCAGGCCCTGGTTTTGGAAAGAGCCATAGATGCAATGATCTTGCCACAGTCATAGCATTAAATCAATAAGCCATTTGCGAGTTACATTTGAATATAGTCTGGTACAATGACTTGGTACAAGTCAACGCTTAAATTTGAATTCCTCAGAATTTTTTTGAAACAGCTGCTATCTCATAAGGTTCGAGGCAAACTTTTGTATAGCAACCTCCAGATGAGCAAACCCTGGTACCGTAGTGTCACACACATTCATTCAAAATTTAGTATGGGTGTTCGCCGTCTCTTACATAACTAGGCAAAAGTTTACCCAAATCATGTAACGTAGCAACTGTCTCTATAGTCTGAGGAATTCAAATTTAAGCAGTAACTTGTGAATGGCTTATTTGGTCACAGCATGCAGTTTAGAAGATCCTTCTTTACCTGCATTATTGGTATGCTCCTTCCACTGCCTATACCATGCGAGGGCCGCGGGACAGGTTCAGCTCCATTTTTGGTTTCTGTCGTTTTGTTTCCTTTTCCTGGTTGCTGTTAATAGAAGAACAGAAATCATTATTTTGTTTTGGGAAAAAATAAAACAAAATAAATGGCCGTGGATGTCACTTTCAGCTGACATGACTGATCATACACTACTCTGAATGTGTAATGTGTGTCCAAGAAAAATAAATAAATAAATAAATAAATAAATAAATAAAGTGTAACCAATAACCAAAATCAAACAAATTCAAATGTTCTTCACATTTCAAAAAAGTTACGGCCGATGTTCTTCACCAGGCTGGCTTAAAAAGTCTGAATTCTGATAAAAGTCTGACATTTCTCATCCCTGAATCTTACTTTTCAATAAACCTTTATCTTGGTGCAGCCATCTTGATTTTGTTATCGTTCTCCCATTCAAGTCAATAAAACGACACGGCAGGCAGACACGGGCTGAACAGCCAGAACAGTCTGACCCCCATTTTGGTACAACAAACCCGGAATTCTTTACTACTATCAAACACAGGGAACATGACCAAAATGGTGGCAGCAGGATGCCTTTATAGACCTTTCCATTGTTGATAAACAAACAGCGGTGGTTGGCATGGACTGCCGAATGTTAGTAAAACATTCAATCGTGTTAACAGATGTTTTAACCAAATTCAACATTTTCGGCAAGCTTCTAATTAAATAAAATACCTCCCATGATCGGTTGCTTTGTTTCCAATAAATTCAACACTATTTTTGAATATTTATGTAACGTTGTTACAAACTGTACAAACTGTATGTTTTGCATTTGATGGCTTTCCATAGTTTTCCAACCTGGGTTGGCAAAAACTTGGGCTGTGACGTTGCAAAAGAAAGGTGTCTATAAGAGAGCCTTACTGTAAATAAGTTGGACTTCCGCCTTGATTTCCGCGTGAAATTTGGGGTGCTACTCGGACTGGGCTGAGAGGAGTCCCGACTCCCCTCCCGACTCCCACCGCTCAGATTCCTGCGTCCAGCAGTCGGCGTTGGGGGCGCTCCGCTATTTGAATGATTAGTACTGGGGGCCGTGTTAGAGCCCTGGGGGTAGGGTCCTGGAATGCCAAAGTTGTTACTTCGGACGGAGTGTGGGGTGCTGGGTAGGGAGGAGCTGGATGTTGACAGAGGTCCCAACGACAAGAAGTGTTGATGCTTACGCTCTTGGATTATTTGAGCAGCTGCAACAGATCAAATATTTCAATTATCAATCAACATAACTTCATAAGCCATTTAACTCCTAAAGACACAATACATAATTGGCAATGATAACAAAAGAGAGGAAAACAGTCTTTCAGTTTAATTGTTTTTAACAAACTACACAAATTTCCTACGGACAAATTCTGTCCAAAATACATGTACTGCCATGCGTCAGAACAACATGAACAAGTCGCAATTTCTTACATTATTTTGATTTGTCATTCCCAATAAGCAGATAGGACTGTGTGCAAAATTCTGTGATTACCAAATTAACTATTACTTTATATAGTTTTTCAGACAATATTGAAGGTACATTTGTACAAGTGTACATGTCAACTCAAATTATTTTCCGCATAAGCTTGCATGTCCATTCACATGTTGAAACACTTTGGGCTGGTTCCCAGGCAATCTCTGTAGTCTAGTGGTAAGACATCGGCTCTAGAACGGCAAGGGTCGCGGGTTCCAATCTCACCCAAGTAACATGCCATACATGACTTGGGATAGTACTGAGTATACAGTGCTTTACACATCGATATAGGGTAGAACCAAATAGTATTCTTTATCCCTGATGCAAATTTAACATCAAATAAATACTTTTCGAGATTTACAACCATTGACAAACCTGCTAACGTGACAGTAGATAAGTGGCACACTTTACAGTGCATCCAGTCTTATATTGTAGAATTCATGAATATATGTACAAAGCAAAGCAAAATATACATAAGTGTTCCTCATGCTCATTGCAAAGATAATATCAGTCCATGGTAACCCTTTTCCAACAAATTAATTCAACCTATAAAATGTAAAACATTGTGCATATGTACATGCAGATGTCCATATTTGCAGGCATATGTACGCCTATGGTGCATGTGTACAATATGGGTGAAAATTCACTAAACTGCACTAATTAGCTAGAATGCCCTTTAAGCATATGTAGCACATAAACTAAACATCATGTCAAGATAACTAAAGCATCCATGTGAAGTACTCACCTAGATGTACCTACAGTAGCAACAACTTTCTCATAGTTGCTTTGCAAGATTTTCAAAATGTTGGTAAAAGGCCGATTTGTGGACGGAAATTCGTTCAATCAGAAAATTATATTTTTGTTTCAGTTGTCTATTAAAGACATTAGTTAGCAAAGCTATCACTGCATGTTACATGATGATAGAATGGAGAAATGCCTTGCTGATAACAACAATAGCTTCAATGATTTATGTCCGGTAAAAACAAAACAAGGTCATAAGTGAGCCATTTCGGACATAACTATTTTCCGTCCAATTTTAAGGTATTTTCTTGATACTACTTTCTATCAATTAGTAAAATAGGAAACCAGAAACTTTAACCTTTTCCCAAAGGTTGTTTAGCCTAGCACTAAGTGCAATTGCTTTCATAATCTCAGATGCGTTGGTTTAAGTGTGACAAAATGCTAAAAACAGCGATGCATATTTCCGTCCACAACTTTGTTATGTCCGAAATAGTACATTTCTCTTTATAACATGTAACATGTTAAGAAATCAATCAAGTTTTATAGATGGAACAAGTGGTATTGACTTGTCAATTAATAAAAATCTTCACTTGAAACAGTTACCCCTAAACTCCACGAGAGAGGTGGATTAAAAACTTTCCGTCCACATGAGTTATGTCCGAAATAGAAGTTATGTCCGAAACATGTCCAATGGAAGAATAAACATTTTTGGGCAAGTTATAATCTTGAAACTATGACACTTCTTGTTTTGTGTATTGAAGAACGATACTTAAAAACAATTAAAACCATTATTAACTTTTTAAACTTTTTACTCCAAAATATATTGAAAAAATCATTTCGGACATAACTGTTATGTCCAGAACTCACTTATGCTTAATTTTTTGACGACTTAAACTTATATTTGTAATGTGGGTGGGGTGAATATTTAATGTACTTTATCAATTCAACTAACTAAAAATATAAATTGGCATTTGTGAAATAAATAATATCTGCAATTGAGCAGAACCTACAAAATGATCATCATTTTGAAGTCTCTCTCACAGAATGCCCAAGCTTTGAATGTGGGAAGTTAAGAATGATAATGAAAAGAACCATTTTCCTTGAGTCTCAAATAATGTATAGTTAATTTAGTTGCACCAATTATCCCAAAGTAGTGGTGAAATTTGAAGTATTTTGTTCAAAAATGACTTTTACTTGTGTGGACATATTGCTGTTTCGGACATAACTTTTAAAAGTGGACATACAAACAGTGGGGTATGGCTCTAGTCTACATGTAGGTTATGAAAAAGATAAATTGTTTAAACTTGCACAGGAGTGTGTGTCTGAGTTTGTTTTCACATTCAAACCGGGGACCTATAACAAAAGAGGACAATAGGGTCCCCGGTTGGGTAAAGGTCCCCAGTTAGAAATTGTGTACAAAACCAATGGGAGCTGTTGCCAAAAAGTTAGAGTCCAAACAAAAGAGGGACAATAGGAGGTCCCCGATTGGAGGTGTTTACACACTTGTGTGGGTGGGTTTGGCCAGTAATAGTACATACACTGTAGTACAAATAAAACCTGTACTTGATGATGTACACAGTATACATAGACTACATTACAGTAATACATGTACTACAACAAGCACTACTGTAGTTCTGCACGCACATAGCACACTGTGTACCGGTTCTGCTGCAGTGAATAGGTAAGTGATAATTTTGTTGTCTTGTAACAAACATAAGACCTGAATTTAAACTATTTTCAAGAGTTTTTTTTGGAGGCTTAGAAAAACAAAGAGCAAAAGTAAATTCTTTTGCGAAAGGAACCTGGTAAGATCTGTTATAATAGACTGTTTCTGTATTTGAGATCATGACTTAAGTTGCTCATTAAATGTAAATAAAATTAAGTTAATAATCATTTTTTATTGTTACTGCTTTCCTCTTAAAGTAAACCAAAGTTTCGTTCATTTTTTTTAAACTCAGGTTGTTAAAAAAATTTTACCGACTGGAGAGGACAAGGAGTGGAAGTCATCATGGGCATCCTTAAACATGATGATCCCGATTCCAAACCCTATAACAATGACTCAAAGGGGTGCACGCAAGTCGGTGATGTGTCACAAATTTAACAAAAGCTGGCATTATTGTTAAAGCATGGTATTTACTTGTCATCCAGACCAACCAAAATGAAAGACAACTTTGTTCAAGTTAAATTTGTCTGTAATATATGATTTTATTAGCAGTTATAAAATGATGTTAAAATGTCTTTTGAGTTTAAATTGGTTGTTTCAGTTCTCTTCAAACATTTCACCTACTTTTTACTTTGAAGATGGTTTTAACATGGTTTCACTGAAAAAAGGCCTTTAACTGGCTAAAAACCTTAATCTGTATAGGTAAGGCAGCTTAATGTAATTTGGGGAATATTTTGTTAGTAGACCATCTGCTGTCTTCCAGTAGATTTGTATTGAACAAACTATGGATGCTACAATAAGAGTGATTCAAATAACTTATCCAAGTACTCACAAAAATATGGACATTGGACATAGTTATGTCCGAAATAATGATAAATTTCAATATTATGTCCATAATATAAAGATGACTGAAAGAAAGTGATCCCACATCATGATTTACAATGATTTACGTACTAAACCATCAGTTAAATATAAAAAAAGGTGTCTCTTTAAGTCATGTCCATGTAAAACCCTGTAATGTCCACAAAGAGTTATGTCCGAAATGTCCACATTGTCCAAAGTTATGTCCGAAATTGTGCACCCATAGAAAGAGTATCTTTTTAACCAAATACACTCTAAACTTCAATGATTGTATGAATGATCAGTAGGTTAGTATGAGTAAACACAATAATTGATATGAGACTAGGATTATTTGTTGTATAGTTACACTTCAAAATATGTGTGCATGTCATGAAAAAAACCTCTGAAATTCACGCAAATAGCCATAATTTTTTCGTAAAACAACCATATAGTAAGTATTTCGGCAAAATTGTTGCTAAGCATATTTGCAACAAGGTCTTAAAAACATTAGCAGTTTAAGTTGAAGAGGTTTTTCAAAATGGTCTTATTTTATTTTATATTAACTGCTCACTTTTTACACGTTGTTAAACTTTAAGAAAAAATATTTTTAATATTTGAAATAGTTGTAGCCCTGACAATATCAAATTAATAAATTAGAACAATTGGACTATTTGACTGAGTTGGAATGTTTCTCCTGAATCCATTTTGAATTTTTGACCCAAATTGAACATAATTATGGCGGCTTAGTGAATTTTCACCCATATGCAATACCACTGGGACTCATAATAATTATGTCCCTATGGCATACATAACTGGTGTATGGACAGACTGTGGTACCTCCATATAACTAAGCACAGCCCTAGGCCTGGTTTACAAACCCCGGCTGGCTGAGTAAACTGATGAACAATCTGCTTCACTGTTCCTTATCTAGTGCCTGCTCAACGGATTAGGCTGCACTGTGGAAAGAGTGGAAGACCCAGGGGACATAAAGGCCAGCCATATCATGGTGTAGAGTCTTTGACACTACATAGCCAAAGTTGGGACATAGTCAAAGCCACTGTATTACTGCCGCAGCAAATGCAGCTGACTATGTAAAGAAAACCTCCTTTGATTATGGCTCTTTACATCTAATTTTACATATAACACAATAAACATGTCCATGTGATTATTAAAAAAATTGAAAACTGCCTCTTGGGCATAAAAACTTGGGACACATTTATTTGTGGTTTTCGTTTTCTATGGTGAGAGAAACCAAATCAGCTTATCTGCTGGGAAGGAGCAGGATGGAGATTGTAAAAATAAATTGCAAAGAATTTTCAGCCTGATAAACATGTAGCTTTATAAAAAAAAAAGTTTGTATTACTACACGTACATTGTACCAAGCGTTTTGAGACATGTTTCTACATAAAACAATGTCTACTTGGAGATGACTTGATTTGAATGATACCTTACGGTAAATCTTCTATTTTTCTTGCTTCAAAAGGACCCGCCCACTAAAGATTTTTTATCCACATTGAGACCAAACATTGCACATGGTTCAGAGAAAAAAGACTTGCCCACTAAAACCACCATCTTGGAAGAATCTATCCACATTGAGACCATACATAGCAGATGCATCAGAGTAAGGACACGCCCACTAAACTCACCATCTTAGAAGACTCTATCCACATTGAGACCATACATTGCAGATGTATCAGAGTAAGGACACGCCCACTAAACTCACCATCCTGGAAGACTCTACAGTACAAGTACCTACATTGAGGCTACATGTATAGACTGCACATTTAGTTGTTAAGACCCACCCACTAAACTCACCATCTTGGAAGACTCTATCCACATTGAGACCATACATTGCACATGTTTCGTAGTAAGGGCATCTCTTGAGGTCAGCTGCTAGCTTTCTTGCTCTTGAGTCGTCGATGACCCTCGGTGTGTTCTGACTGACAGTATCTGAATATGTGGGGGGAAAAACAAGAAAGGTGGTGCTTGATTATTCATTAGTCTGAGAGTTTTTAATCTTGTGAATGAAGTCAGATTTTTGTTAAAGGCAGTTGGTAGCTCTTTCAAGGTGTAAATTGTGTTATGTCCCAATTAAGTGAAATCTCAATTCATGTACAATCGCTTCTAAATCTAATACGGTCAAATTTACACTCCTCATCTTTTCTCTCTTTCCCTTAAATCAACAGTAATGATGGAATCTCATGGAATCTCAATACATCCAAAAGGGATTAAAGACAAAACATGGCTGAAGACAAAGGTCAACAAGTTGGTTAGGTGATCAATCATTACTAGTACATTGTGTACAACTTGTACAAGTACGTGTACATCTAGACATCCGAGTGAAAAGTGTACATTGCCCATTGAACTTACACATGTACCTTGGTCAATATACTATAGTATGCTAATACAAGCAATTGTAACCATGACCAATTCTGCACTTTGCCTTTAAGAAACAGGGATGAGATTGGATGGATGGCTTGCAGAATTTGGTACCCCTTATTCTAGACCCAGAACCTCCCAGATGGTACAATTCAAGAGGTTTACAAACTCTGTGGCATCACCAGAAATTAAAATCTACAGGTTTGGACACAATGTGGACTAGTTCTCTCTCCCTTTGGTGATTGCTTCACTTCTTTTCAAGAAAAAAAAAAATTTGAAGGCTCAAGGAGATTTTCAAAAAATCCTGCAATCAGGAAACATTCTGAGAAATCACATGCTTGGAGAAAAGAAGCCCTACTACACTCAACACATTGGACAAGCACTAATGGATTCTAAAACACCACATGAGGAAAGACATTTGCTATATGTCTGCCTTGGAGGGACAATTTCCTAAAAACCTTCAGGAGTTCAACAGTCTCATTATTTGTTTCACCTCAGGAAACTCTAGCAGCCTGAGGTGTGGACTAAAACCCAACCAGGAACTAAGGACAGGTGTCAGTATTGTTAATTGCATCAACACGTCAATGTAATCACCTGACTGTTTCGGTTTAAAAGAATACAGGGTACACACACACATAATTATAAAGGAACATTAAACTTTCAGATATCCTTAAAGGTACATGTGTTATACATGATTGGCAGAGATGACAAAATAGTCGCAGACAGCACTCAAGTTTGGTGTGATCAACCTTAAACATGTACATCATTTACATGAAATAATCAACCTGAGAATCCGTTGTGTTAGGCAGGAGAAAATAGTTTTAAAAAATCCACAATTTTCAGCAAGCAAACACATTAATTTTGGTTGCAACAAACGAAATCAGCTGATGCGTTTTTTAAGGTTTTCAGATACAGTTTTCTTGAATATGAATTCATTTCAGAGGGAAATATTTCACCGGGGAAAAACAAATAATAAAAATGGTTTTAGTACATGTATGAACTTCATAATCAGTAAACTTTCAGACATTTCTCTGGAGGATTGATCTGGTATTAATTTTGTAATCGCTAAGGTTTCAAATCAAAATTTTGGGGGTTTTTTTTGGGTTTTTTTTCTTTTCTTAAGAAAACAAAAACAGTCATTTACTGTCTTTTAAACGACTCTATGCTTAAAAACCCACTGTCAACCTGCAGTACTAAACTACACGTACATTGTACAACTAACGCTCCCTACACTATCCGTGAAATATATATCTAGTGATGTTTTAATTAAACCGTCCAAAAACATTGTGATTTACAATCAATGCGACCATCTGGCTGTGTGAACATTGAGATGTTCATGTGTCAGGTTACCCTCCAACATTAATGAGAATTACATTGCACAGTCTGTCGTTCTTCTGTTCTACAGGTATTAATCTCAACTGCCTCAGGTAGAGTGAAATTATTCGAGAGATCAATTCGTAGGGTGTGCGTATTAACACTTTTAATGGGACCTTGATCGAGTGGTTTCAACATCTTTATTGTATGATTCATGGGAGATCCATTGAACTTTTTTTTTTTTTTAATAACAGCATAAACGCAAACAAGAGAAATAGAAACTGCTGAAGTACTTTCCAGACACAGCACATTTTCAGCCACTAGCAAGCACAGTTGTGACTAAAATGTTTTATCAATGATGGCTTCTGAGACACACATTACACGTGAAGAATTTTCACTCATTCTACTTAAAAAATGAGCCGCAATTTGGCTGTGGCCATAAGTTGAGCACTCCATGCACAACCTCACGAAGTTGCAAATTGTAGTAAAGGGCGACCAGATTCAAGTGTTTACATTTAGGCAGTTAATTACATTTTAATTAAGACATTTAGGCTACAATTTGCACTTCAACCAAACACTCAAATTAGGCATGATTACTTTTGAAGACTTCTACATCTACAACATTAAAAAATTACATAATAGAAGTACAGGGCTCAAATATGGGTGGGGGGAGGGGGGTAGGGTCAAACCCCAGGACCATAGGGCTTGTAGCAGATCTACATTTTATAGGACTGGAAATTGGTAGACAAGACCACAACTATTCAAACACAAATTACCTACATGTGAAATCAGTTCTAAATATTAACTACCATGTTATTATACGTTACCCATGCACACGTACAACAAGTATTAATACACGTTGTAATATCATGTTATCTGTCTTAAAAATACTGTTATTGTTTACCGTTGCCTTCCAAGGGTGTGAACAAATGCAAACAGAAGATAGAAGGATGATAAAAACCACACAATTATGCAAATTCATTACTCAGTACGATGTTAATGTACAAATGTGCATGTACTGTACGTGTGCTACATGTACATGTATGTGAACATGGTGAATGCATGCAGCGCAGGTGTGTAAACCTGGACATTTTATCTCACACATGTCCTAAGGCCATGCACATTGTACCTGTACAGTATTAGTACACTTTGAAGGAAAATTTATTTTGTACATTATGTAGACTCTACATGTACTTTGTGAAATATTTTAACAGTATTACAAATTTTAACTTCTCTCCAAACTCTGACAAGATGGAAATGAAACTGATTATACACCTGTTTATAGAAGTACATATATTGTACTTTACGTAGATTCTGAAACATAAAAATAAAATGTATGTATCAGAATTACAATACTTTTCATGTCCATGTATAATGTATAACCTTGCCAAGCAAAACAAGTTATAAATATACAATCCCACAAATTGTTTTTACTTCCACTTAAACTGTGTACATACATGTATGTACATTGTTGTGTTTGTATACATCGTGCATTTATCAAGCATTTGACTCTATGTGATTGTACATGTGTACATTCACAGGCTGAAGTAATGTAAAAAGGGAACAAAAATGTTTAAATACATGTATACCCACGACTCCAATGGTTTCCGGTTGATCATTCAGTACTTTTAAGATGCATGAACATACATGGTTTAGTCTAACAAAGCATCTTGCTCTATCAGAATGAAATGTGATACTTGGAAATAAGTAGGAACATTTTATTGGGTACAAGGGATGACCTTGTGTCACACGGTGTACATGGTGTATGCTTTAATAGACTTTTCAGGCATTTTTTTAAATCACTATTCTTCTGATTTTTCGAAGGGCAAAACAAATCAGAAATCAGACTTAAGTACATGTAGGAAGAGTACCAGACCTGCTCCATTTGAATGTACAGTATACAAAGTCATGTAATGTACTGTACAATGTGTAAAGGGAAACCATCCGCAGACAATTTTGTCTGAATGCTTTCTGAGCTTCCCACGCATTCATCCTTAAAGAGTGGTTCTAAGAATTCGTTGTTAGACCTTATATGAACTTTTTATTACTTATTATAAATAAATTAAACAAATACTTTTTAGTTTTATTTATCAAAGTTTGAATTGTCCAAGAAAATGCAACTCAAAATGCGGGGCTTTGGCCTTTGTTGTTATTCAATTCAGTAAAAGCGTCCGATATGCAAATGAGGCAGTTGACCTCTGAGTATACGTCACATTTAGAAGACTCTGGCGTGCATGCACTGTTTATGTTGGGCTTGCTGAGCAACCCACACACAGGACGCATGCATGCTCACTCACGATCACATGCTCACACACTCGATCTTCTTTTCTTCTTGACCTGCGTGACAAGATTGCTTCATTTTTTGTCTCCGCGAATTTGTTTTAATTTGGAAGTCCTGAAAGTCGATGTTATGTTACACATGCAGTAGAAAGTGCCTGGTCATCAGTATGCCAGCGTCTTGTGTCGTTGGCGGATGCTCAAGAAATGCTAAGAAAAGTCCCAACGTACATTTTCTGGCATTTCCAAACGCCACCAAGGATCCTGCCACGCGACGATAATGGAAACGTTTTGTAAACAACACAAGATCGGACTTTCAACTGACATCGTCGTCGTTGATATGCACCTCACATTTTGATACTACATGCCAAGACGAATCCACGAAACTTCAAGGTCAATTTGGCCTGAAAATTAAGTTTCGCCTGAAGCCTGGTTCCGTACCAACACTGAAGGCACCGGGGACCGTTTGCGTACTCCGTGAAGGCAACCGCGGCCACCGACACGGTCCCTCCTGCCGCCGGCTGTTCCGCTGGCAGTAGCGGGACGACTTTGGCTGGTGGCAACAAACCGTCGCTGAAATCACCACTCACCAAGCGTCGGAAGCGATCAGGATTGGCGTTTGAGAAAAGAGAACGTGCCAGGGTAAGTACATTCATAGACTTAAAAAATTGGTCCGAATTTTTCTCCGTTCATTTGGTGTGATTAATTTTGCAATGAATTAACCCTTTTCGTGATAAAAAAAAAAGAACACTAGTACTACTGCGTACTACTACTAGGAAGATTGCCTTTTCTTTAGGTTGCAAATGCAGTGCACCATTTTCGTGAAAAAAAACATGACTAGCTTTGCCCATTTTTATTATTTTTTTTTTCAATTACAATACACCCTTTCAATTACAGTGCACCCAACCCAATGAACATTTATTAAATTGCATTGCATCATTTTTTGTGATAAAAAAACACTATTGCTTGTTCCACCACAGGATGTACCTTGCTGCCCTGCATTATAACGAAAACACTGGCAGGGAGCAAGCGAGGAGCACTGGTGGGAGTTTGGCCTACAGCTGCAGCATCAGCTACCCAAGGGCAAAACAGGATACCGGTGGATACACTGTGCGGAAAAGGCTGGTGCAATGCACATACAGTGAGTACACGTATAAACCATGTACATGTACTGTGACAATGTTTAAATTTAAAGGAGCATGGATTTATTGCTGGCAAGATTTCTACACAGCGTAATGGAAGACATTTTCTCATTATACATTTTGTGGGGGGTTACTACATGTACATGTATCTAATTCTTATCAACTTTTGATATGACTAAATGGGCACATTTCAAACTTGTTAAGCTGTCATTTTTATTGGAACTGTGACACAAAATGCATTTTCCTGTATGACCATTAGGTAATGACCAGTGCAGTATCTAAAAAAGCCCTGGAATACACAAGGTCAATCTTTATGTAAACAAATGTTTGTGTTTTTGTCCTTCTAGAATACAACCAGCGCATAATCGACCAAACTCTAAGGCTTTTCGAGGAAGGCAGCAAAGATGCACGTACAAGGTACGGACATCTGATGAAGAGCCCTGGGCCCCTCACACTAAAACACACAAAGCCGGACAAGGCAGAAGCAGTATTTAGTTTTGTTTCAAGATTTTCAAAATCCGTAGCACCAGTAGGGAGACCGGAAGGAACGCAAGACATGGTAGATGAAGATGAAGCGAGTAAGAATAAAGACAATAAAGTTAAGTAAGCCAAAAAAAAAAGGGGAAAAGGAGTGAACAAAAATAGGACAGATGATGAAAGTGGTCAGGAATCAGCAGTAAAAAGGAGAAGCCGAAAAAGAAAGAAAAGTGGTAGAGGAGGGACATCCCAAACAGAATAGACAAACAAAATTTGCAGATGAGTACATTTCGTTATTTGGTACAGTTTTTGATAAGGGGGTAAAAAAAAACAACGAGCAAGAGATGACTTTCAGTAAATATTTTATTTATTTACTTATTTTCTTGTATATGTGTATACCACATGACTTTAAAGAAAGACTTATAAATGCCTATGGGGAGACAAATCAAGACCCCTTTGACTTTGAGCATGTTAATTTTACATCAGTGCTCAATGGATTTGAACTTGAACCACTTTGAAACATTGGCAAAATTTTTGACTTTATATGCACTATGTGTTGTACTGGAATTCAATTGATAATACATGCGAATACATGTACATGCTTGTAAATAAAGTACAATTTTTTGTGAAGAAGATCACTGTGTTTGTGTGTGACATCTCATAATTTACATATTTGACAGGGCTTACAAAAATATTCAATTATTTCAGGGGTACAAGTATAGACCATGTGACCTTTATGAACTAAAATAGTGACCTTATACTGTACATGTATATTCTACTGCATTTCTTGACAGGCAAGATACTGCACAGGCCATGACACAAAACTTACATTTGGTATAATAATTTTCACATAAATTTAAGAGTTACAAAAGCACCAGCTGTACAGCTTTTGAGATGTCGAAAGTTGAGAAAAATCCGACAAAATCAGACAGTGCAATCTCTATAAAACATGAGACACAAATTGTGCCTTCAGGAAGTCCAGGCTCTGTGGCTCTTTTGTAAACATGTGATGTCATATGGTCTATACCTCTACATATGAAGTTCTTTCAATAATCGAAAAAGCGAGTAAATTTTATTGGTTTTTGTTGAAACTGTATAAGTCCAACTAGAAATGAATTGGTTTAAATGAAAGCTCTGTATGTTTCAACAAATTTTAATGGAAACACAAAATTAGTACGTGAGCAGATGACCTACTGTATTATTGTTTTACTTGACCTTTGTATTCAAGTTTTTATCAAGTTTTAGGTAAAGGCTTTTAGTTTCACATTTTTTCAAACAACTGAATAAACATTTAATAACTTAAAATGAACCTTATTTACAAGTTTGTTTAATCTAAGTCGTCTAAAGGGGGAAACTGAAAGCCTTTGTAATTGCCCTCTTCATCCGGATATGTCTGCCTTATTTTGAGCATTACGCATGCAGGTAGTGGCACACGGTTGTGGCGTCCAAGAAAACCCCAGCACCAGCGCACAACCTGTCGGTAGGCCACATGCCGAAATTTTCTGTAATCAAGGAGTAAAGAAATACAATAATTAAATAAACAGCATAAGAACGAGGATCGTGTCAACTGTCAATCATCCCACACAAAAATAACAAAGAAAACAAAAAGGGGGGGGGGGAGTTAATTACAGTGCCTACATTTATTTATATTTTTCAATGTACCTTTTTGTGGTTCTCTTGGTTTGTGGTTCTCTTATTCAATGAATGGAGCTTATGCAAAATCTGTTTTTGTTGTGTTACAACTATAAAATAATCTAAAGTTATTTACATGTACCCCACTGAAATAGCTTACCTAGTTCTGTCCCCTTCAATAGCATGAGCTCCATACTGTTGGCGGTAGGCATGGCTGGCTGTCTGCAGTGTCCCTGGATTAAGGGCTGTTGCCTCAAACCAGGGATGATCTGTGAAGCAAGTTATGTGTGTGGCGGTCTGGGGGCAAGCTCATCGAGTTTTGCTGTCAACTTTTCAACTTCCACGCAACATCTGCAGTTCACAACACTCTCCATTACCTCACATTTCCCACATGAACACCTGGTGGAAATAAAACACAAAGGTGCAATTAGAAAGGAATATATGTACAATTTTGTGTAATGTTGAGTTGTTACCCAAAACCACCACAACTCAGAAAAATATTGCATACATGGTGTTACCACAAACCCACCTTGATAAATTATATTTTCACTGTGTAACACAGACCTCCATGCCAAGATGCCAGACGACTTCAGTACTTGTGTTGTAAACACTAGCCACATAATTATAATACCCAAGTACAATAAAATAAATAGTCAATACATACAGTCATTGAACAACTGTTGTGATTTTTTAAAAGTTGAACAAGTTGGTGCTATGATTTTCCGGTACAAATCTTTAAATAATTACCATTCTGTGTTTTGTAAACGATCCAAGTTGAGTGGCATCGCTTCGTCCTCCTCGTTTTGCTGAACCCCTCGGACGCCCAACAGACCAACGCGTGTCCAACAGCCGCGTCTACATCGTCGTCATTGTTGAGCAACAAATCTTCGTCGTCGCTAGCTTCGCTATTGACACTGCTGTTGCTGTCGCTACTGCTACTACCACTACTTTCACTGCTAGAATATGGATGGAAAAGCCTCCGATGTCTGTCACACTATTTTCTTCCCAAGAAGCGTCCAAATCTGATCCTGACATTTTGTTTACGATAGATACGACGTGACTGACTGCGAGTAACTTGAGTCCAGTACTACTGTACGTACTGTGTAGATTGTTTATGGGAAACCAGACCGTATAACCAAGGTACCAGACTACACAATCCAAGCCAAGCGATCGATCGACCAAATCGCACCCGATAAGTCGCCCCAAAGAAACGTCTTACACATGTATAGTACATAAATCATGCATGAAAGTCGTCCAAGTTGAATCGTGATCAATAATGGAACATGTACACTATTTTACACTATGAGCGTACATGTACAACAATGGGCTTTTCAAGTTGGTATTATCGTCGCTGCATGACTCGCGTAATACACTGCACAGCCGGCCGCATGCAACAGCACAGTGGTTGTCTTTCTAAATGTGACGTCACACCTTATTGAGAGATAAACAAACATGACCTCTCGCTTTTCTTAAAACAGAACTCATACGGGTTGGAAATAAATGGCATTTAAATTAATTACAAAGACTCAAAGGCTAACAAACTAATTAAATATAGTGTCTGTACAATATAGTCTTCCAGAAATGTGTAAACTTCACTGGTTTAGTATTTCTTAGAGTCCCTCTTTAACACTCGGCACAGCCCAGTGATGAGGCACAAGACTGTACACGCTCTCTGAGCAGTGCACAAATCAGCAACCATGCTTGACAGCAGCGTAATTAGTGGGTTGTTTCCTTCCGTCAGTCCGTGGTTGTTGTATGCAATTCTCTTCGGGGTCCAACGAGCGAGGAAACCCATTTATCACTTGTAGATTTGACTTGACCTTTGGATGGTTAGATGGAGAAGGAGTTGGGCGGATGAACAAATCAGACTTTGCCCACATCCGAAGACTGCATTTTATATAACATGTAACCACTGGAAATATCACAACCAGAGGCAAAAATTGATATGTAGCTACAGTTAAAGAAGTTGAAAACCTGACTAAAATCGTATTGAACGGCAGTGACAACTACATATTAAATCAGATATTACAGAACTACATATAATGAAATTATTCACATGGCTAGATTTCATGGAGAACATCATCCACCCCACCCCCAAACCCTCTACACGACATGTACCTGTCCTTGTTTTACACCCATTCTGATGTTATACCCTTTTTGATTTTACACCCATTCTGATTTTACACCCATTCTGCTTTTGCATCTGTTCTGATTTTACGCCCATTCTTAATTTTCACCTACATGTATTCTGAAATTTGTCTCGAAAGTTTAGTTGGAAACATTTTAACCACGTAGATACTAGTCAGAAACCAAAAGTGCATGTACTTCAAGGACTTTTAAAAAGGTTTGTTCTAAGATAGGTTTTGTCGAATTCTAGATGAATGACCTTTTCTCGGAGGTAAAATATACCATTGCTTTCAGACCAGATAATTGCCATCCGATTCACCGTCCACATCATTCACAATCTGCCAGAGTGAAGCAATCAAAGATTAACCCAGGCACTTAAGACGTACTCTGGTTCCAAAAAACAGACATACTCGTACTTTTATCAAATGCAGCCTCAAAGTCTCCATTCTAACCAGCTTTAAAATTGGAGTACCGCATTTCAAGATGGCAATGCTGCTTTCTGCGGCCAGCCTGCACTCTATGAGTAAAAGAGAAGCCGTCTCTGAAGCAGTCTGACTCATATTCTAGAGGAAATGTATCCAACTGCTGAAATGCCAGCCAAAGATGATGAGATGGAAGAAAGGGGGGGGGGGGTAGGTATACAAGATGAAACTGCTGGTTACATGTGATGGAACCATCTGCCATCTAGAGGACCTTGCAGGCAGGGAGGGTGGCACATTTTGTGAGGGATGAGTTCATAACATGACAAGGCCGACTTCCTGCTTGGTGAAATAGGGCATGGTCAGCTGAAAGGAACACTGTGCCGCGACAGAAATTCACTCCCTTTTGGGCATATCATAGAATTAATTATCTTTTTGGCCTGGATTACATTAACATATACTATTACATGACCTTGCTCTGTATAATGTGCAAGGTATGTGTATTTCATGTATGTTAACATGTCCATACATGTACCATAGAATAACTTAATACCATGTATTGTACAATGTACCTTAATACAAATTTACCCTGTCATTTTATACCAAAAAAAACCCCCATATAATTTTGTATGTGTGCATGATTTGGGATACATGATGTAAATGTACACTGCAAGATGTGGCAGTGTACATTTACATATGTACATTGTCCATGTCTAGTACAATATCAATCCTGCATCAATATCAATGCAGACAAGTTCCTCCCTAATCTGAGAGCATTCACAGACACTTCTCATTACCACACAATTTGTTTACAGAACAAAACAAAACATCAGAACAAAACAAAACAACAATTCTATTCGTACCTTGTGTACCAACCAGAATCATCGGCAAATCTGCCGTGTTTCTGTAGTGAGCAATTTTGGCGTAGAAGTTGTACAACAGCTGGAAACTCATTTCATCCTCGACGCTGAAGACCAAGATCACGGCGTCCACCCACGAGCAAAACTGCAGCTCAGGGGGACCCCCTTCATCTCTGATGAGTAAGAGATAGCTCCGGTCATCAACGACGATCTCTTTCTTGAAGCGCCCTCCTGTGATGGTAGAATCAAAAAATATTTATTTCAATAAAATATTTTTCATTCAAAAATGTAATCAATCGAAATCTTCCTGCAAGTGTCAGAAATGGGGCGGCACTCCCTGTATTCAAGCACCACTACTCTAAGGACCTTCTTTATTTGCTTTTTGTCTTCGTTTTTTTTCTTTGGTGTCTATTGCCGAATCCGAGTCAAGCGACTTTGGCTTTGTCTATGGCAGTTGGCTTCGTCGACAGCGTTGTGGAAAGGACTTTACTTTATTCCAGCCGTAGCCAAAGCCGAAGCCATCAAGCCAGACATGGCCTACATGTACATGTGTGTCTCTCTTTCTCTGTTATTGTAAGGCGCTCTGCTCTTTGTGTAGCACCATAAAAAAAAAAAAACATGTTTTGTATTAATGTTATTACCATCAACAGCGTGTTAATGTGACACGCATTTTGGAACTGCAACATCAATACACGTTAGGCTTAATACACATGTATGTATTGTGATTTATCAAAGGAAAACTTTGACCAAGATGAGTAACACATGCGAAAATGAAATCACTGGCACTTTCCTGGTTAGGTATGCATTAAAAAATATTTTCTGAAGAATGTCCACTTCTGAAAAGATCAAAAGTGTTATAAAACTCTGGGAAAAAAAGATATGCTGAAAGAAAGATACAGTGTGCATTCTGTTTCTTGTCTTTGTGTGCTACAAATATACTCTTGAACCTGGAAGGAGACCCAAAACAGTGTCACCAAATTATTTTATACAATAATTTGTTGCGGGGATTACATTGCAATATCAACATTTTTAAAAGAACGAAAATACATGTATCTCATATGAATATGAATGATACAACTGTTGTTTAATTAATTGTTTGGCCTATAAGGTTGAACTCCTAAGAAAGTGTTTGTGAACAGATCATTAAGCGTGACTAATTAAACAACCTGTCAATACTACAAACATCAGCCTCTGATTCTGCCAGCTTGCACAGTTCTAGTCTCCTGATTTAAAGATCCCAGTCCTTTCCCCAACAATATTCCACATAAACCCCTGTTTCTTTTGTGGCTCTGGTACTGGGTCTGGTACTGCTGCTAGCACAGCCACAAAACATTTTGTTGTGCTTTGTGTGGTCTGCACAAGACATCGTGGCCTTGAACGATGTTCACTTCCACCATGGCCAAACGTTCAAGGGTGTTGCCAAAATTCTCTAGAGGTCATTGTTTACGCACGAGCACTCCTCGTCAGCTGCTCTTCGTAAGCGCTCATGGAGAATGGAAAGGGAAGTCCTCTCATTAACGCTCAAGCTCGCCTTCTCCCCCTCACTTGGTCTCGCTCGTCTCTGGTAACGAGTGACACGTGTGTGCTCGTTCCTCATTTGGATTTACTATAACTTTAAACATCACTGTACATGCACCTTGCTCAAACTAATCTGGATTGACATACGTAGTACACACAGACCCAATGGCCCTAAGATTGCACATCCCGCAGCGCACCTACATGTACACACGCCTGTCCTGTCCGCCATTCCAACGCGGTGAAAATGGTAGACGCCGATTGTGCGCAGGTGCGTTCCGCATTGTGCAAGGGTTCGGTACAATGTTTTTGCACGGAACTTTCTGCGCCAGATCTGACCTCTGTCATGTCTGTGTGCATAATCCATCCACTATACGTCATTCTTGTCTACAACCAGTGCAGGATTCTTCCCATGTACATGTGTACAAGCTAGCGTAGCATACGCGCAAATTTCGGCCGGAAAAAAAAAATAATTATACTAATAATTTTATTTATGTATTTTTGTTCTCAAAAAAGTTGAGAGAAAACCATAAAGAATGTTCCACTTCCAGATTGCACAGTAGGGCTTTAAAAACCAAGATAAATATCATTCCGAAGTTGTTGTTTAAATTTTGCGTGCTTCGGTCAAACATCAAACAATTTTGGTCCAAAATACCCTGCACAGTTTTGAAAATACCTGGGGAGAACCCTGCAGTGCATACATTGCAATATATTGCATACCTTCTGGTGACTCTTCCTGCATGTAGGATCCAGTCAGATATCTGTGCACAAGAGCTGACTTGCCACTGGTCAAGCTGCCCACCACACCCTGTCAGGCAAAGAAACAATCCATTCTGTTAAAATCACATCAGGAAACAATGCGTCATTTCATCACTAATGAGGAATTTAAACAGACACTTCAGTGTCATTGTGGGAAAGGGCTGGGGAGGGGGTGAGGACACACACACACACCATCTGATTACTGTTTACTTTCCATCTGCACAGAGTGCATTTGTGTGTGTGAAGTTCCATCTGTGCTCATAATCAGCAATGAAGCTTTCAGACCCCACATCTCCCTCCCCATATGATTGCTGGGGTAGTGTTTATTGATACTTATGGTTACACAAATTCCTTAAAGGTAAGGTCATATAGACTGGTAAATACTCCAAAAATTAATAACCACAAAAACTTACTTAGTGAGAAGCACTGCAGCTGTTTATAGTATAAACAATTTTGAGAAAGGATTCCCACCGAAGTACACGTAATTTGGTTTGGATAAATTTTTCACCCAAGGAACATTTGAATCTGAGAAACAATTCATGCATGAATCTCTTCTCAGATTTCTAAGGGTTGGCGTCTGTTCGCGAATGCTGCAGTTAGACCTGCTGTCACCTCGCTAAACATGGATGGATTTGACGTTCTTGTGAAAACACCGCGACATTTGTTGCTGTTTTCTCAGCAAATAGACACTGTATTCAGCTGAAACCTTCACATGGGACTTTTATCGTATCGTTCTTAATAATTTTACCAATAAATCAGCATTATAAATGTACGTTGACAAAAACCAATCTATGACCCTACCTTTGACTCAATTGTACAACATTTCTGAGTTATGTACGTACATTACATGTCAGTACACTATCTGATGTTTGTCTTCAGTTACATGCACACGTATGGATAAAAATCAGCTTAAACTTAAAGAGGCATGTGTACGTACACCAATAAGTACATAATCTTGCTAGCGGATGTTTCCTTTTAGGTTGCACTTGATCATTAAGGCTTACTGATCATAAAACTGGAAATGGAACCAGCTGACAACGCTGAAATAGTACATGCAGCTCTTGATTATGGTTCCTAGCTACTCTGACCAACTCTTCTCCCATTACCGTGGCAATCTTTTTATCAATGAGTCAGCAATACGTACAGCGGCCTTGGAAGGAGTTGGGGACATGCCAGTGCTTCCTGGCTGTCCTTTTATTGCTAATTAAAGAAAATTAGTACTAATGAGCTGTGGATACTCAACTGTGGAGGGGGGGGGGGGGGAGAGACACGAAGGGGGGCCAACATACAGAATTTGTTGACTTTACATTTGAATACAGCGGTGTTTCTGCGACCCCGAAAACATGCTGGAGTAGCTCTTAATTATGATTCCCAGTCAATTTTTCTTTGATTAACCCCAAAATATCTTTTAACAATT
Source organism: Pisaster brevispinus (assembly GCA_023634235.1). Classification (NCBI taxonomy): domain Eukaryota; kingdom Metazoa; phylum Echinodermata; class Asteroidea; order Forcipulatida; family Asteriidae; genus Pisaster; species Pisaster brevispinus. Next base: position 17,751,400 of record JAMKCF010000006.1, on the reverse strand, counting down.
TACCAAGTCAGTTTCCCTTGTGGTTTTTACATTTGAACTTTGTATTTTATAAACTCCCTGAAACAAATCATCAGAGTGAAACATGTCTTTCTGTATCAAATACCTTTTATGTGAGAAAACAACAATTGATTCCCAACACTTCCTAAGTTCCAAGTTCTATTTTGATTTGCCAAAGCACTACACTCTTATCCAGCAAGTATCACCAAGAATGCATGGCACGATATACACAAACTTCAGACAATCGCCTTTTACAGCAATGTACTCAACAGTGACAACTCAATATTGGTAAATTTGGCTTCTTTCAGCTACCACCTGCTCCTTAGCGCAGAGTGAAAGCAGGTGAATTGGAACAGACTACTAGTACTACCATGGTCACATCCAACACGTCAAGTCCCATGGGCAGCCATAATTTCATTACAGAGTAGTCCAAGAGATTAACCCTGCTTTTTTTTTTTTTCGGTCGGAGGGGGGACCCTCATGGGATGTGGGTCTACACAGAATCAGCTCAATCGCAACGCAGTACACAAGAAACCTGGGATGATCCTTGTACAATCTCCCAAATCCAGAAAGTGTTGAGTAGTGGGTGTTTGGTGACATTTGTTTCTTTGATCTTTGAATGAAGTTTTTTTCTTATCAATGGCCAACTATCAATTTATCATTGGGAACAACCTCCATACTGTACAGCATCTTAAGGGCAAAGTATACAGTGTACCTTTGGTTTTTGGAACTGTTTGGTTGTTTTAATCCTATATAACTGTAGGTACATGTATATCCAATAAAACTAACCTGTAAACATTTCATTTAAAAAAGTGGTAGCATTATTGAGATATTGCCAAATCTGGAGTGGTTATGTCCTCGCAGGAAGAATAATTCGTAATTACATAAAAAGATGTAGAATCCATAATCTGAGAAACGTTTCATGCACAAACATTTCTCAGATTGAAACGGTTTTGAATCCCTCTCTCTAAAACACATTCCTTTAAAGGAAAACTGTTTCTCAAAATGGTAAATTATCAACAGCTGCAGTGCTTCTTACCAAGTAAATTTTTACAGTTATTCATTTTGGAGTACAAAGGCATACAACCTCCCTCTAGAGACCTTTCATTTATGTATAATCATCACCACGTGCCCAGACATGGCAAATTTTGATGATTTTTGACTTTTTTTTATTTTATTTTTTTAGGAAGAATGTCTGGAAAAACAAGAAGAGAAACATAAATGTATGGTTTTGTTTTGGAATTGGAAATCACTGAGAAACATTTCAGGGCATGACCTTTACTTGGGCAGCTTGGTACTAACCCACTCGTGGCTGCTATGGCTTCTAGAGGGTTGATAGTGCATAGTGTACTTGTATTGGAAACCTTCAGTTTACAGAAACTGGTTTAGTTTGCTCAAACCAAGTGGTATACACATGTACATTTACATACTGTATGCGCATGTACATGTACAACAGGAATAAAAAATCTAGTTTACTATTTCTCTGTGACTTGATTTGGTGAGATTTGATATTGACAATAACAAATCTATCTTGACATTTTACATCATGTATTTTAGTTCTTAACCTTACACCAATGTGTGAGAGGAACTGTAATACTCTCAAGAAAACAAAATCCCCAGGCTACTCAGGCGGAATTCGAACCCCCCAGTCCCATCTGAGTTGCCTTTGGAGTTGATTCTTTTTTTTTTCCCACCGGACTTGGTGAGCGCATGAAAGTAATGTTTCGCCTATGTTTGAAGGAGAAATTAAAACGAGTCAATGCATTATTCCTGGTGCAAGATTTAACTCACTAATTCCTGAAACTTGTTTCCACTTTCAATACTCACCAGTTTGAGTTCTGGAACTGTTCTGCTGAGGGTCCATTCTTGGCTGTTTACAAATGAATCTGCATTAAAACAAAACAAAAGACAGGCAAAAACATTAATACAAGCATTCATTACAAATGTAGAAATTAAAGATAAACAAAGTATGAATGTGCTTGGAAAGATTTCCAAGAATAAGCCCAATGAAGGCCTAGAAGTTCTTGGTAACAAAGATACAATTTAAATGAATGACATCTGATTCATTTCTCTTCCTACAAACGAAGTTTGGTAACGGTTGTTCACACAAAGACCTCCCTTTATCAGGATAGTAAACAATGACGAATCAAGATTTGGTGTAGTGTTCTGTCCGTGTTCTACTGAGAACATGTACATCTGGTCTAGTCCTCGCTGCCATTATACTAAATTAATGTGTTTTAAAGCAATGAAATTATTTCAAGAATTCAGCATGTTTGACATCATTAAGTACATTTTCAATCATTTCTGACATTTCTGGACCAGGATCGAGCACAAAGGAACGACACCATACAAATGACATGACACAAAGAAATAGCTCAAGAACTGAGTGTGTACAGACTGTATTGTAATTATTTACATTCAGTCATTCAGTGGGGAGGAACTGTGTTTACACAAAATGTCATAATAGTATTAAACAAGAGTCTAATTTAGGCTAACAAATTGCAATCATGTACAGCTGCCTATATTATCCTTGTTTTCTTTTCTTTTTTACAACCAATCCTTTTATGGAGATCCAAATGTAAAGAAGACTGGCAGGATCCAAGCTCTCTGCAATGTGGGTTCTTAAGAGGATGCATTAAGGATTTATGACATTGGTTAAGTGATTTTAGCAAGTTGAAGATTTACCATCAGATGGGACAGTAATCAAGAAAACTCTCAGGGAACTGTTCACGTTTCTCTTTGTTCACGCGCCTTGAGTACCTTATTGGTAGCTACGTGCGCTACGTGTACATGCAAGACTCAAGTATTATTATTCATGGACAATGGGGTGTATGCTCACAGCTGGAATTGAACATAGAATTATATTTGGCACATTGCGCATTTATTCACATTGCGCATTTACTCAACTGTTACACTTGTATAGCTGTTTATGTGTGTTGTGTTGTCATTCAGCCTTTGAGAAAGACTCTGCTAAGGTCCAAATGTCAGGCCATTAACTATTTTTTGCATTTTTGATGTGCAATTGATGGGTAACAAAGCTGTAACTAGGGATAGGCTACAGGTCAGTACAGGAAATAACAAAACCTTGAACATCACAAGACACTGTACATGCTGTACGGGCGCCATTTATCAAAATCATGCGAACCATTAGTAAATGGAAGATCACGACTCATGTTATAAACATACAACACGTACTATGTAAGTAATGCAACACTGCAGCCAATGATGAATTAAAGGTTTATGTTCAAGCTTCTCACACAGAGAACTCTTAAAACCACAAGAGAGGTCTTTACCACAAAGGGAAATAGAAATCCAGCATTGGAGTGTTGTACATGTACATTAGAACAACATGGTTTATGTATTTCTTCTTTGGACAACTCAATGGGAAGTACAGTACAGTAATGCACTTAGTACATGTACACACCTGTGAACACCAATGAAGTATTGTACAATGTTCTCCTGTTCCACTGAAGGCAAGTGGTAAAACAGTTGTGTTTCACTGGATGACAAAAGGAACACCCTGACTGCTGACAAAAAAGAGCCACAGACAAGTAGTTGGCAAGGAATGCAGCACATTGACCACGTTGACAGTCTTGTGGATTTTCCCCCCAAATTCGACCCCTGTACATGTATTAATACAAGTACAGGCCTTATACACTTGTCTCCATGACATTGGTCATTGCCTTGGTGCCCTTGTACATGTACATGTAGGCCTAAGAAATTCCAGTAACATTTTAAGCTGTTCTCATGCATTGTAGAGTGCCCCTGTAGGGAAAAATATACCTTGCTTTTACAACAACTGCGTATCGGGCTTGAAGTACATCAAACCCTTAAAGAAGAAGCACTTGTTCTGAGAAAAAGAATGTAATGGTAATACAATAAGAGTGGGGACAGTAGAACAAAGGAATACAAAAGGGACAATGCTGTCCTCACATTGGAATCCTTTGTATTTTTGTGTCCTCACATTTTTTCATGCGCTAAGTCTATGGAGAGTGTTAAGTTAGAGGGACAAAGGAAAGTCCTCACATAGATAGCAATAAATTGATACATGTACATGTACAGTTGAGATGCTTATGATTACATGTACAATGTACACCTACATTAAACATGCACAAAATCAAATCTCTACTCTTCTGTAGTAGGCCTACATTAGGTTGGGCTGCACTAATGATGCAGAGCGTTTGTGTAATGTACGGGAGTAATGTATTTGTTGGGAAGGACATCCCAGCAATGAGACTGTACAATGCAATTAGAAGATTCCTGAATGCAGGTGTCACTAATGTACACGTAAACATGATGGGATAGCCCAGCTCCGCACTGCAACCTGTCAAAAAGCAGAACATCATCGATGTTGACTCCTCCGCTGGGCTTACCAGCTCATCATGCTCATTAGAAACCTGTATGGATGAGCAATCCCTTCACGCTGCGATCAGTGGTTCCGCTGATGAGCTAACATATGGTAGTGATGGAGAAGAAATTGAAACTTGGTGATGAGCGAGGCTGGTGTTATTTGTGTTCGGTGCATTGCAATACGAAACAACAATCTTTCCTGTCATGTTTCATTTTACACTTCACTGGCCAATAAACATTATGTATGGAAATGAATTGCTCATTGGAACAGCAAATGATATATTAGGCACCGTTGACTGTGGTCAGTATTTTGGTGGGAATCCAATGGCAGGCCTACATTATTATTACAACGTACATGTAGGCCTACAGAGCCTCTAGTCTGGTGCATTTTGGGGTCATGTAGTGTTAATCGGTGTCCATACTCTTTGGATGATCCAATACACTCAATGCATTGGTCGCCATTGCTGAGGTCAAACAATGGACAAGCAGGCATGTACGCCCCGCCCCACCCACAACTCTCAACCAATAATAGGTCTTTATTGACCTCAGTGAGGGCGCCGTTTGGGTCTTGTGACATCAGATGCAAGGGGTATACATGTATGTAAAACCACACAGTTGTAGAGTAGCTGTACATGTAGGTAGGTTGCGTGTAATGTAAAAAACCAAGCAATGTGAAAGAGAAGAGGCCTTCCCAAGTGTTGCCGGATAATGCCGGATTGGCTGCAATTTGTGCCCCAAACGCTTTTAAACCTCCGGGTAAGGCCACTGTATATAAATCGGATCATTCGACTCTACTATTGAGAATCCCTTGGGATGACATGGATTGAGAGAGTAAGAGATGGCGAAAAGGTCAGAAATTATTGCCTTGGTGAATGAGTACCATTAGAGGAACAAGAATCTCTATCATCAACTTCATCATCGTCGATCATCATCATCATCATCGTCATCACTATATACACAGACAAATGTATTAGATGTATTAGATGTATAAAATATGTACACTGAATGCGTATTACAACATGCAGGCAGTTTTTGCTTGCGGCCATCTGTCCACAATTTGCACCCCTCAAAAACCGCTGAGCAAATTTAACGGATATGAACATTATTCACGTACATGTAGGTCCTCAGTCATTTAATTTCTCCACATTTCCCACACTTCCCCCATTCATGCTGTTCTACAAGACCCCGCAGTGTCAATGCACAATTTACTTGACTGTGCAGCCTTCAAGAGCATACAGTTATTCATGAGATTGTAATCCTTTGACAATTGCAAACCAGCAGACTGAATGCACCCTACTACTACAAACAGAGTTTCTAGCCCTGCGTTGCTAATTCCCACTTTCCTTTCACCCAGCTCCCATTTGGCCTTGAGGAGGAATGACCTCATAATGCCAAGGTCATCAAGAAATAGAAAAATCCTTGGTACCTCAAAAAAGGCACATTTACAAGTCTACAAGTATGAGAAATTCCATGTGCAATGACAAAAGTAGTTCACAAAAACAAAAGAAACTTCACGCCTCATAATTGACACTAAGGTGTACATTTGGTGCTTGATACATGTATGTGGCACGGTGTAACCCCCCACTGTGTCTTAGAACCTAGGGAATTCTTCAGAGGATTTTTAACAATTTTGTTTTTTTCTTTTTTGGGGGGGGGGACACACAGACTTCTGTACAAGGAAAAGAGGAAAAGAGTGTATTAAAGTGTTTAAGTATGGGAAATTTCTTTTATTTATTTATTTATTCATTTATTTTATTTATTTATTTACTTTTTATTAAATTTTTTCAGGCATGGTACATGTATAAACATGTTCATAGGTACTGAACAATGGGAAATGACCAGCAGCAAGGTGTTGTTTCTTATTTCCAGATGTAGTGTTCTGTAATTTGGGGAATTATTAGATGCCAGTAAGTGTAATCAAGCCTTAGCACCCGAAAGTCATCAAAATAAGAATCAAATGTTGGTGTACAGTATAGGCCTACAAGTTGCACCACAATAGGCCTATAACTTATAAGCCACATAAAAAAGTGCCCCACTTTTAGCGCCAATAAATACTACATGTTCAGACTGAACCATAAAGAAACCCGACTTTGGGTGCTGACTATCAGTATCGCCATAAAGGACTTTTTTTATGTGGCTTTCAGGACTACGCTTTCAAAAGCAAATTTTGTACTACAAAAGTGTTAATTATTATTTCCTTTTCACCAGATGTAAAAACTAATCACATGGAATAAATAACATGTCCTCTTGTGTCCTTTTTGCAATTAATTAAACAATATAACGTCCATAATGGTTTGTGATTTAATTAAACTGCTGTCAGTCTGTCCAGCCTGCAGACACATTCTGTTTACATTGCACAAACTGTCCATCAGGATTTACAGATCTCTGCCATTTAAGCTGTATCAATCTTTGTGTACACAAATCCACACTGCCAAAATCTGTTTGTTTGTTTTGAGAAGTAACCTCCATGTAGGACATTATCCCACCCCCCCCCCCCCAGAAAAACAAAAAAACAAAAACAATGAACTCTGTGGAAATGTTACAAAAGTTTTTGAAAAAGCTGCACAATTATCTAGGTATTTATTTAATGTACTGTAGTATACAGTTTGCTCAAAATGTTTTTTTGTTTTTTGTATTACTTATATTATTACTTTTAAAAATTCCCAATAGTATTTTGTGCACATCCATCAAGTGTTTATTTTGATTTGACAAATCAAACTAGAGAGTAGAGACTGAGTGCTGGATGGCAGAGTTTCAGAAAATAAAGTTTTCAGTTGTATTCAACTGACCTTAGATAATGAAATCACTTTAAAAAAAACAGCTTAATTGTACATTTACACAAGCACTGTAAGCTCCAACCCACCTGCCACCTACATTGTACACACCTAAACCGATATGTTCAGCCCTGTAGTAAAAAGTCACTGGAAGTTTTCAAGATACGTCTAAAAACTTTCCTGTTCAAATTATTACTAAGGACCAACTGTCTTTCCCAATGTTATTGTTAGTGTCTTTGTTTATTAGCTTAAATTGTACTGTTTTCTTGTATAAAGCACTGTGATACCAAGTGTAACAGTGCTTTATTAATGTATGTTATTATTATTGCTATTATTTATATACAATTAAATTTGACTGATTTTTTGTAGTGCTATACAAACACACTAAGGTTCCTTTTACATGTCACAAACGTACAATTGCAATTTCTCTTAAGCAATTCATTAGGCCCTACTCCAGTATTTGCTGAAACAATCATCTGTCCTCCTTCCCACCCACCCACCCCCCAAACAAAATAAAAATTAATAAATAAAACAAGATAATGTAAGTTGACATACCCATTCAAAAAAAAAACCTGGCTGTACCAAAGGCGGTTGTATTCTGATGGAACCTAAATATGTGTTTGTACATCATACTATTGCCACACCTGCTTTTTCTATGCAGGGATACAGTTTATAAGCGAGTAATTCTATCAATGGACACTACATGTTTGCAGAAAATCAATGTCCCATTACATATAATGGACTTTCCTCTGTGAGACAGTGTACACACAAGTGAAGGCTACGCCCATCTTCCTTCTTCGTTGGTGGTGTCCTACATGTAAATCATTTCTAAAGGGCTCCAGTCAGGGGGCCTCCAGCCAGAAGGCCTCACTAATATGGAGCCTCAACTACCAAGGTTTTTCCTTCTGATTGTTCAACTCTTTCATCAGGACTGTGTAGAGTCTACATTTAGTCAAACAGGATGACTATGGACAGGTACTGTACACAAGCACAAGTACATCCATTCTATTTTTAACATCCCTGGTGGAGAAATGTTGTGCTTTTCCCTTTAAAGTCCGTGTACTCATCCTCCTATGTATGTTGTGCACAAAGTTCCTTGTGGAGCACCCCAGTCTTTAGAATTCCCCATTTGTTTTCCCTTTTTTGTGTTGTCCTCAGTCTCCATAAGGTAGCGAAATATTTAAAAATGTGTGAACGGGACCAACATCTCAGGAAATCATCTCTTTACAAGTGTGATTTGATAAACACTACGTTTAAATTTATTTCTTTTGAATTGATTAATTTCTTTAAGACGGCAGGGTAATAAACAACTGGTGAAATTACAAACATGTAGCAGCCTGTGGGATAAGTCATCCTTATGACATTAGGCTATAATGAAAAAATACATAAAATATTTTGAGATTTTTGGAGAGCTAAATGTAGGCCTACATATACAGTACATACATGTAGACTACCTGACTACATCATCATGTAGCCTATGCGCACTACACTCTGTTCAAGTTCGACTGTTATAAAAAGATGTACATACTGTAGTACATGTATGCTATCTTCTGTGGTGTACATGCACTCAGTAAGAAATTTGTTATGTTCCAATTAACAAAAAAATTGTTTATCTGTGGTTAGGTTAACAATACATGTACATGTACATCATAAACAGTGTATCTTCTGTCATGTCTGTGGTGTAGAAACAGCTGTTTGTGGTTTGGTGGGATTGAGACTGAGAGATTGCTGTGATTTTATTTATTGTGGGACTGTGCCATGTATAGGCCCTACAGTGTGCAGTGTGTAGGCCCAGTACCACCTCTAACAGGTTTGCACAAACTCAGTAAACAAGGCCGTTGGTTCACAACAATTTGTCTGATTGTACCGCCTGCTTTTGAGTCACTGATCCGTAACAATTGTTACAATAACCCTGAACTATGTAAGTGATGTTTTTTGACACAATTACCTCGTAACAATGCAGCATTGCAGCATTATCAACTATTGTGGTCAAGTTTCAATGGCTGTTAACAAATAACAGAGTTCACTGATCCACTCTCCATGTGTGGATTTAGTTAGAATACCAGAGGTTATACTTATATCCTCAAAATAATAGGTCATTTTTGTGGGGGGAAATGGTGAGCCTTTGATTGACCCAAACCAAAGAATATTCCTAGTAAAAACCTTGTAACACACCTCAAGCTTATTGACTCAGGAATATTTTGCGCAAATCCAAATATCTCTGCATTCCCAACCCCCCCCCCCAACCCCTCAAAAAAAGTATTTAAAATTTATAGCCATGTGGTCTCACCTATATTTTAAGAAGTTTCAATAAATCACATTTTTGCACTGATATTGATGATAAATACTGTATCACACCAATGTCAATTGTTTTGTTAAGTTGAAACTCAAATAGCATGACATCCTCAAGACCAAGGACTTTCTCTTTCCAAGTACAGTTAGGCAAACATACAAGATACTACATGTGTATTTAAGATCGTTTCACATCTATAGACAAAGACAAAATCTGCACTAAATGTAGGTCATGACAAAGATCTGATTTAGTGATTGCACAAAAAAAGAACAAGCTTAAAAACTGGTTGCAATCTCCTCTTGGTCAAGCGACAAAACTCCATAAGATTAAGGGTGCTTCATTTGACAGACAAAAAGAATTGTGGAAAGTGACATACATTGTAATCACCAATATAGTGATGTTTTGTCTTTCCTTGATGGTCAGCTTGACATCTTTTTTAAGAAGACGTCGACCAATGGAATCCTACGACAACAATCCAGAAATCAGGACACATCCTGGAAATCTCAGGACCTTAACATTCATTACATCACAAGACCAACAAGTTTTTACAGAAACATACTGCTACTGAAGGGACACTGGATTTGTGACAGCAGACGCTACATGCATATGAGGGACAGGGAGATCTGGAGACAACTCTGTCGCAACATCATTGACTGAAGACACCACTTGAAATAGAAGAAGAAGTGCTTCTTTATTTTTACTATGCACTGTATACATGTATATCAATATCTGTATTGTTAATGAGCAACTGTCTAGGTGGACCTGTAATGTACCGTAGACGTACATTGCTCCCCACATGCAGTACAATGTATAGAAAGCCACAAAAGTCAAAGGCTTTTGACACAAGACACGTCTGGCGTAACATGATCAATTTAGACAAAGATGTTTGATCCTGGACCCTGCAGCTTGCTAGGATACGGAGAACCTATACACTGTATTGTATGGAAGAAATGTTCTTTTGATCCACAACAAGTTACGTGTAGCCTGTACGCTGCAATGTGTTTTCAAAGCATTTATTATAATTCAGTTAAACTCAATTCAATTTGATATTTATTTCAATATTGGTGAAAAAGAAAGAAAAGTAAACAAATACAAACAAAATATGTTTCAATTAAAGACAATAAAGAAAAAATTGAACAAAACAAAATGATAAAATGGACTGGGATCAAACCAATAGGTGGCTAAAGAGACATTTTCAGAAGCCAAAGGGAGGCTTGCATTAAATGAAAACAAAAAGCAACAACAACAAACTACACGATTTACAGCAAAAACAAAATACTCCTAAACATGCATAATAATACCTAAAATTTATTTGACTGCTTTATTAAAAAAGTAAAGAAAAACAAAATAATAATAAACGAACACACAAACACAATAAAATCATTGTTTACATGTCCACCTTTAAACTAGACTTTTGCCCATTTCTGAAGGACATTTCCCGAACACACGTGCCTACAATAGAGCAAAGCAATACACAAATGTACCTCAGTGGGTTTTAACCTAATAATATTTGTAGGACTTCACATTATGCTAACACTTATAGTGCATGTATTTATAACCAGATTATGTAGGAGAATGTTTTTGTTCCAGGGACTGAACATGCCTGTGGTTATACTCAATTCTTGTGCATGTGGTCAATGTATATTTTTGCCTTCCACTTTGCTGAGGAGAATGATGAACAGCGCTCCTGCCCACAGGCAGGCAACCAGGAAAGAGGTCTCAGCACATTATGGTTTCCTAATTTACATGTACCAGCGGCAACCTATTAAGCATTAATCCATGTACTTTGAGTGCTAACTGAATGAATGAATGAATGTGGCCCTTTAAGGCCTTTCTGATTCAAGATTGCATTCATGATAGTCTGACTTCAAGGCAGGTAATTTGTTTCTTTGTATAACCATGAAAGAAGGAAAATCACCGTGTTAAACTGACGTGGGAACATGGCTAATACTACAGGAAAAAACATCACACTGTAACACTAGAAATTATACGGATGGTTGCATGATGATGTAATATGATGTCATGGTCAACCACACAAAACTTTGTACATTGTGTTTAGATTTCTATGGTTTGACTATAATGTTATAAATTATAGAAAAAAAGTAAATCAGCAGATCAGCTGGAAAGTTGCATGTCTGATACTGAAGCTCTAGGGCATTTTGTTGAGGACAGAAAGAGTAGGCCAATTTCAGTAGACCTAATGTCTCCAAAGGTACATTGCATTCCACTATGTTTGTAAAATGAGCGCCTGCCAAGGCCCTAGTTGGGACAGGTGGGCATTTGTTATATTCAACAACATAAATTTAACCTCATCAGAACACTTACTAAAAACAAACTGATTTGCAACATTTTCTTTAGAAGTCAGGTTGAGTTTTAGGCCAGAATAGTTAAATTATCACACTTTTGTTTTATTGTAGATGACAACATACACTACCACCTCTCCTACATGTACATGTGTACAATGTACAGTAGGTCATTTACTGAATTTCACAAACAACAACATTGCAAATGCTTTTTGTGCACAACGAATTCAAGTTTGAAAACATTTGCATAAGTTGACCAACATTACGTGCTGTACGCCATAGTGGAACGCAGCACTGGGCAGGACAATCCCGGTCTAATTTCACAGCTGCTGAGTAAAATTACATTACTTGGTTTTTTTAAACAAATTACTATACCAAAGCAGTAAAACAGCCACAAACCATACGGGCCGGCAATTTGACAACCCCGGGAAAAACTTACATGCACTCATGTACAAAAGAACAAACAAGAACGTACTAAACAAACATTGTGTACTTCACTGCTTGGAGCCATTTATGCTGGAGATTGTACAGTAATGAATGAAGTCCCCTCAAAGGCATGGCCACACTGTTTTTTTTATTTTTTTTTACAGGGCATGATTCTGTCCAGCAATTTTTGCATAGTAATTTTATTCAAACTGAGCATGTTTTGTGCACACTGAATGATGCTCAGCAAATGATGATTTTGGAGTTAGCGACAGACAGATTATGCAAGAGAAAATTTTCACCAAAAACACTAATGTGTGTAAAATGTGAAGAGCAATGATTTAGCCTACTGTAACTGTTTTAAAAGAGAACATGGGATGAAGAAAGATGATCCAAGACCACATGTAAGGTGCTGAATGACAGTACAGAGATTGTAGGAGTGAACAAAATATACAGACTGGGGAGTTGTTCATGGTCAGTTTTAGGCTAAACTGTTTTTCAATTTGTTGTTCATGATGACAAGATCGCTAAAAAGGTGTATTTTAATTTAACAAGATTCAACTTTAATCAAGGAGATTACATCAAGGTTCAAGTAAGCAAATTTATAGCGCTTTCTGGGAAACTTATGATAAAAACTAAGACACCTCCATTTGTGGTTGTTCACCACATTTAGGTTAAATTCATCAAGTCATGTTGTACATGTACAACTGTACATTTTCAAAGTGTATGCATGTATCGTACATGATTTTTAAAAACTCAAACATGCCAAACAGTACGTTCGCCAAATGCAACCTTCCATAAAGAGGTTAACTTCCAGCTGATTCAGTTTGGCAAATTTGAGAGTTGATGCACTGGACTATATGTATGTACATGATGTACAAGTATCTAAATTACAACTGCAAAAAAGAAAAACAACAGTTTACCTTAGAAAATACAGTAACTAAAATATATTTATATGTATTTGTATTGCTTAGTCACTCTGCATACATTGATGGATTTGTTGAATGCCAGGTGACTTTTTTATTAACACATTCAATTCATAAGTTAAATAATAAAGTTTGTTTTTCTGATGCTAGAAAATAACTGACTTTGCATTAATTGTATTTCTCTGAGCGAAATTCCAGAAAGACAATTAACTGAGCATCTTTACCCTATTAATCTGCAGATCTTCAGGGTAATCGAATAGTGCAGAGTCCAAGCACTATACGCAACTTCACAATACTAAACCTACCAAATTCTAACTGTGGAGTGATCATCGGTACAATTTGTTGAGACATCCTTAAAACTTTGTACTGTAATTTATGCATGCAGTGGACCAACCGACCTGTACTTTGCCTACTGACTGTGCAGGTAGTATTTGTACAGTGTGCGTCCACCAATATTGACGCACATTGAACGGTACCAAGTCCATGATCCAACTACTACATAATGTGACGCAATAAATGAATGAATGACTCACAGGTAGCCCAGAGGACTATTTAATGCATAATGATGAGCTGCTCGCGATCTTTCATCTATCACAACACATTAAAGCATTCGGCCAAGTCAAGAGAACACATCCATTGGATTTGTGCCGGATTAGTCGGCTGAAATGCAAATATTTTCTTACTGTGCAATCCCGCACATTGCATACAACATTTCTCGAGGGCCTCTCGGCTTGTGTAAATATAATTAAGAGTGTGATCGTTGAAAAGGTTTGAAACAAGAGAAGCTAATTAACTCATCACACAAAAACATGTTTGTAAACCAGTGTAAAATAATTACTTGTAACTGTCAAGTCAAGCGCAAAGAAAAAAATTTGCATGTTCTACGTATATATTTTGTGCGTTGTACGATAAAAGTTGTTTTCCTTTTTTTTTCCGTTTTGTAACAACATCATTTGTTTAAAGAACAAAATCTTTAACAAAATAATTTCTTTCGGCCAAAATTATGCAATAGGGGGCCTACAACTTTAACAGCTGCTCAGCATATTTTAACTTCTTGAATCGGTGGCATCTCGCAAGCGTAATGGGGGCAGCAGATCCTTTCGTGTACATTTATTTTATGTTCAGCCATGTGTGTGCATGCATTTAACACAAGTTATTTATTTGTTTTTCAGTTCTGTAACCACCACAACAACAGGACAGACTCCAAGGCAACGTTCCATTTGTTGTGCATCCGTTTGCGGAATTCTACATACTGCACAACACCAATGGCCAAAATCCATTGTTCTGGAGAACAGTTCCATGCCAAATCCATGTATTCTTCGTACCCGAACGGAACGCTTCATGTTTGTAATCAACATCTAAAAATACACATAATGTGCAGGTGTTTACAAAGTGCGTCAACAATTGTACACTGCACATTCACCTGTCGATTGTACTTCTTTGCTGATGGGCACTGAACCGTTTCCCAGGTGGCAAACACTTTGCATTTTATTTTGCACAAATAGGGGTGAGAATGTGATTGCACATATGTAATAACTGCACACTGGTTAAAAGGGGCTGTCCAAAGCATTCACATTCTCAATGTCATATAAAACATGTACAAAAGGAAGAGGCAGGGGCCCCTCAGTGATTGTGGCATTATTCTAATAAATACCATTAAAATATTGATATTTCAGGCTTGGAATTACCAGGAGGCAACGGCCTCTGTTACCCCAGTGGTCTTGGCCTTGTTGCCCCTCCAAAAGTTTCCCACAGACTTTAAGATATTGCAATAGAAGTGCCCTTTACAAAATGAAAATGGCCTTGTCCTCACAAAGATGAAATTCCAGGCCTGTATTTGTACAGTAGAATCAGGTCTGAACTGAAGAAACCTGTGAACAGATGACGAAATGTCAATTTTTAGATGCGCGAGGAAATGAACCCCAACATACAGACAACCCTTGCTATCAGGACTGAAAACCCAATCCACATGCAAGGCTCCGGGATTCGAACCTGGGTCCCCAGAAGTGAAAGGCGGGGAGGAAACCACTGAGCCAACCTGAACTGGGTGTTCAGTGGGCATCTGCATTTTGATCACCGTGTTCCAAGTCCCAAACAATTTTGGGCTGCTGGATGGCTTTCCATTGTGTTTGGTTGAATCATCATCCCTGTGTTGACTTCATATTTACCTGACAAACTATAGCCCTTTTCACACTACTCACCTTTGATCCGTGTAAGTTGTGACCCGTGTCAAAAAAATGCTACACGGGTTAGAACTGATCCGGAGTTTCCTTTCACACTACAATATTTAACCCAGAGAATAAGTTAACCCAGTTCAACACTAACACGGAGCAGCGTAGCGCGTGTTCACACTACACATTTTTAATACGGAGAATTCTTGGAACACCTTGGCGTTCCTTGTAGTTCCATCTAATTGGGCCTGAACGGCGTCTTCCGCCCAAGCATTTACGAGAACGTCAAGTTCGTCACTTGACCAATTTTTCGTACGTTTTGTAGCGGTTGACATCGTGAAATCAAAATGGAGGGCAAACAAAAAATGTAGCGATTGGAATACTAGGCCCGTATCTATACCGCAGCGAAAATATAACTCTTGACAACCCAAAAACTGTAAAACAAGGGAGTCTGTCTTCCTTTTAAGGTGTTACGTAATAAAAGCGTGTTGACAAGTATCAACCAGCCGCCGTCATTAAAAATAACCCAGCCGTGTTCATACTTGAAATTTAATCCGGAGAATTTGCGCCGAGTCGTCTTTTAACACCGAGATTGGTGGGTTAACCCTACTCTTGGGCAGGGTTAAGTTTTACCCGGATTAAGCCAGTTTTGGGGCCGTTAATCCGGAGAATTTTTAGTCCCGAAAAGTGTAGTGTGAACGCTCCACTTAATCCGGAGAATCTCCGTGTTAATTTTTTCCTTAACACTGAGATTCTCCGGATTAAAGTGTAGTGTGAAAAGGGCTTTTGTGTATAAATAAATGACACTTGGCTAAAGCACATTCCTCTGCCATGATGGGCTGCAAATACTGTCTGCACGATTCTAACCTTGAATATTTTACCCACACTCTGTATGAATGATGGATGATTCTGACCTTGAGTACTCCATCTCCATGATCTGACAAAGTGGTTTTAGTATGGTGCACACAGTCCCTTTGTACAGTGTGTGGTCCACCCGGTAAATACAGATTTGAGAGCTATACATGTATAAGGGGCCACTATTGGCACTATTATTATTTATCATTATTAAGGTCCTTTGTTGACACCATGGCCTCAGCTCTGGCTCTGATGGTCCTTTTAAAGCCCAATACATGTGCTGATAGCGATTGTTTTGAAAGTAATCCATGAAGTCAGAGCTCGAGTCATGGTTTAAAAAATAGGCTTTAGTACAAGTTGTACATGTACAGTGTACATGTATGCTTATTTATTATAGAGCCAGGTGAGACAAGATTTTAAAAGAATTAGTCTGTTTGACCTCATTCCTCCGTGGTCTGATGCAACAGAAGATACCGTTTAATTTACACTGTAGACATGGTAGATGAGATCTTACAACAATGGTCTTCCCACCAAACTGTATTCAAGGAATTCATGTTTTGTTGTTTCCTATCCAGCAACAAGGAGTTCAACTCCCTGCTTTCTGTGGAAGAACACTTCTCACTATTATTTTCACTCTTCCAAGTGACATGGTATAAATCAGTCAGCTGGGTCCATATGTGTGTACAGCATACATAATTATAAACTACATGTACATTGTACCTTTTTGAACTGTCTTGAGGCACCTACAATGTAATGTGTACTTTTTCATGATCCCATGCAAGCATGCTTAGGACATCACTCTGAATCATTTTCTACTTATCATGTAAGACGATAGTGCAAAGATTATGAACACATCCATTGTGGTTTGATTGGAAATTTGTCGCCAACAAAAGCTACTTGAGACAGTTCAACTCTACTACATGAGCTTTGATTATGTGTAATGAGCTTCTTTTTCTTTATGAATTTGTTCAAAAGTTCACCCCCGAACAAGGCTAAAAACCACTCTTACTAAGGGGCTACAACAAGGGAAAACATTTAAAATGAAAATAACTCAGGGAAGCTGAAGGTAGACATTGAAATTCCTCTTAATCAAAACAGTTAAGATTGTAGGATCTCGGAAAACATGCACCAGGCAAAGATTGCCAAAGATAAGGGACGCATTCCTGGAATAAAGCTGTCCGACTGGCTCTTTGTTCTACCTTTGTTACTACATCTCAGCAAAGCAATGAGTGTACACAATGTATGAGAACAAACAGAAAGCCTGGTTTTACACTCAAACTTCCATTTGTAGTTAAAAAGATGAGTTGTGCATTGGACTGATCTTTCTGTAAAACTACACCTGAGTCAAGGTGAAAATGCAACTTCGTCAACTTTGTTTCTCGGACAGCAAAATGAAAAACAAAACTACATTTAACAGGAATTCCTTCACGCCACATTGAAAACCAAAACTGTCGTAACTAATAAATTAAACGAGAACACAATTGCAAAAGATTTTCACTTGACACTGACAACAGTTCAAGTCTCATCGCCCGATTTTTGTATGGAGGAGGAAATCCGAAAGATGACATTATTTCCAAAAGAAACATCATAAACATACCAAACTTTTGAGGTTGGACATTATTACAATTATTTTTACAACAGCAACAAAAAAATGGTAGAGTTTACAATATTTTACATGTGAATGATCTCATTTAAAATAGCAGGTATGTACAGGATGCAACACAAACAGATGTGTGTGACAGAAATTTTGGGAGTACATACATGTAGTATTATTTCAAAGCCTTCTGTAGTATTTGCCTCATATTGAGATTTCCCTGACAAAATACCCAATGAACAACAATATCAAGAAAAACAAACAAATCAAATAAAGAAATACAAAAACTCACTTTGTGTCGTGAGTACATGTACTATGATTTTCCTCGATCTCATGTGCGCATACTGCATCATTAATGTAAAGTTTTTAAACTGGATATTGGGCCTTAGATACATTAAGGCGAGAGCAGAAATGTGAATGAATACATTTCTTCTTGGAGATTGCCCGGAGCTGGTTGCCAATAAATTGCCTTGCGTGGCACGGCCTTTGCACATTGCCTAGTGCCTGAGTTGGCATTCTGTGAAAACTTGGTTCGATAATTTGTACCAAACCTTTTACTTTATACTATAGATGATTTACCCAAGGAGGTAAGGCCTAACACTCCATGCTTTGTCTGGAAAAACATTGAAGTAAAAGTATGTACACATGTACATGATAGGACTGAACACATGTTTTTAATATGGTGGAAACAAGCTGCATTTGTGCAGGCCTGATACACCATGGAGGCGATTGCCTTTAAGTTCATGCATGGAGCTATGTATGTATGTAGCTCCATGCTTCATAACCCTGGCCAGTGCATTAGAATAGTGCCCCTTGAAATGTTCCGTAGAAATGATATTCCCCTCATTGAGGTGCCCTTTACCAATACATGCACCTTCATGCATTGAAGGGAAATATTCCCCACTCAGGAGAACCATAGACAGGTGATATGAGAGCATGTAGACACTAAACTACCTCTTATCATGGAGGAAGGCTCTTACATGCAATTGAAGCAAATGCTCAAAACCAATTGAATCAAATCGAATCGAATCAAATCAAACTGAATCAAATGCGATTCAAAGCAATTGCTCTTCAACACGAACCAGTACAGAAAGATGGGACGACCACCGATGACACTACTACTAACACAACGTGTCTGTAAGAACCAAACCAAAACAATTGACAAACTGTTGATAGCACGAAAGACAAAAGTTGTAGTTCGGCTTATGCCACCCGATATCTGGTCAATTATTGGATGGGTTTAACTATAGAAAGAACTATAAGTATTGGACCTGATTCTGAACCTTCTTTGTATAAGTGTATGACTGCCCCATTGAAACTCAGGAATAAGAACACTACAGCATGATACATTGATAGAATATCTCATAATTATTCCACAAGAGAAATTTTAAAAAAGTAACGACGGAGCAATTGGTTTATGAGTCACCCTACATGAACCCAATCAGTCTACGGTACATTATGGTGACAGGTGAGAGCTTATCAAATGTCATTGTGCCAAGCGCTTCAACCACAGAACAAATATCAAACGCTACATGTACAGTACATCCAGAATGACAACCATTTTCCCGTATAGTATCTGCATTCAAGCGAGCACGATGATTGCTGTAGTTATATATGCACCATACCTCGACACAAAGAATAATCAACCTAATGATTTGACATTATTGGAGAGAGGGTTTTAGATACAATATTTCAGGATTGACTGACAGGTGGTGTTTTCTATCCCGGTTTTTTTTTCCGCCCCAAATCTTACCATAATTTATTTCACTATAACATCTTGTCTTGCGTAACTGCTTGTTTCTCTTCTTCCGGCGGAAGCTCATAGTGTCAGCGTAGACTTGCTGAGGCATCCAGCCCACATCAAAATGTCTCTTTCTTGATGCTCAGTTAACGTGAAGTAACCTGCTCCTTTGCCACACAGCCTCTTGAAAGCTTGCCGGCGAAAAAAATGGTTCCATTCAAGAATTCCATACAGGTGTGGATGAATAATAAAGCAAACTTGATTTTCCTGTGAAAATAATATGCTGCAGCTCTCGACAGAGAGGGATTTAGACTGAAGTGCCAATGAATGTCTTGATCAGCACGCCATGCATGCGTACACTCCTTCCCTGATCTCCAGAGACCACTGTGTGACAGCACAGCTCTATCCACGCAAAGTAAAAAAACAAACCTCAAGATCGTGAATATGTTGCTGCTGCACACTCTAACTGCGACTGCCACCTAGCACTGATTATGCACATGTGTATTCCATTCTACCCCATGAATGGACTGTGTGTATGAGCATTACATGTATCCTGTTGTGACAAGGGCATTGGGATGAAGTGAAGGTAGCTGACACCTCAACCTACAAGGTAAACATAACCCAGTGAGCTCCCCACACAAGGGGGATACCTCATTTGTGTCTGACTGCAGCCGCAAAGTGTCAAATATCCTTTGTGCTCTTCCCCCCCTTCACTTGCAATTATTACATTATGGGTTTTTATAATTCATGGGAGAGGCACCGCTGCCATGATAATTAGTTCCCCCCTCAATCTTTAATGGAATGGACCAAATCATTAAATCAGAGGGCTTGCTTTTAGTGCCCTATTGATCAGCCCATGGTACAAAAGGTGAAACAAGTATTATGTTGACATTTTCATAAAGTAATTATGTACATACATGTATGTATCTTGGGGAACGTTACATTGTACTGTATTACAACATGAGTGACATACAAAAAATGACACATACAAGGTCTAGTACCTATCATTCTACAGTATGATGCAGTTTAAAATGTAATGTGCGTCATTTCTGTAGGCCTACTGTACAGTGTACATGTATAGGTTACCTGTACAATTGTCAAGCAGTGGGTGTAGATTATAGGTTGAAGATTTACATACTATCTCCAACCCCATGCTTCAAACTGCTATTGCCTGATCAAGCAATTTGAACCAAAAGTTCCAAGTTACCTATGGAAGTACATGACTATAGATGTTTCAATTTTGAGATAAATTCCAAGCCTATAATCCAAATTTCACAAAATACATTCATACATGTACATGTAGTGTCAGATAAGTAGTAGTATTCTGAGAGGAACAAAAACATCCAACAGTTACAACAGCATTTCAAGACATCAACAGTTCAGATGTAGGCCTACACTAAAAGTTCTTCCTCAGTTTTGTCCAAATCTCTGGCAGACTCATTCTGGGAACTCTTCACAACATTACAGCATTTTCTCCGATGCTTAATTTTACAACAGGCACACCTACATGTACTTGTAAATTTGTAGTTTCCTAAATTACAGGTATCCAAGCATTGAACATAAGTTTGCACTATTACCATGATTACTATTGACATTGTAGCCCAATGGCTGAACAGTGTTTAAAATACAAGTACAGTTCCAGGCCTCGAAATAACCCACAGCACCCACAGCAATTGCCATGTCGCCTGTGCTTTTGCTGTGGTGCCCTTTGAAAAGTTCCAATACAAATTTACATTTTCCTCATAGAGTGCCCCTTACAAGAGGAAAATTGCTGTACCCCTTCAAGAGCGAAGTTCAAGGCCTGCAATTCATTAGGTTACAAAATAACAGAGTCTTTACAAAACTAGAAAAAACGCAAAACATTATAAGAGGCTTTTTAATTTACCAGAGAGTTTTTAAACAATATAGCAAAAGGGAAGTGATTGGAAGGAAAAAGTGCACTTTATTACTATTAGTAAGTTAACTTTATGTGAACGATGGGTCTGTACAGCACTTTTGATAGTTTTCACAATTGTTATGCACGTTTACTGTTGAATTAAAAAAGTTACTTAAGTACTGAGGATAGTCATCTGCACCAGTTTTACCAATTTACATGCAAGTAAAATTCCAATTTTCAACTGTAGTTTACTTTTTGTATGGTGGAATAAACGCGGTATTAATTTTCTACCAGAAGTGCAAACAATGCACCCTGAAAAAGTACCGGGGACTACATGTTGCAAGTTTTGAACTTTAAATTATCACATAATCCGGCACTAAACGTTTTACATTAGGTATTGCACCAAGACTCCTCCTATGGTTGCGATTATATTGTAAACAAGATGTCCCACTGTCTAATACAGCTTGGTGATTGCAGTGTACTGACCTTACATACCTGCAGCATCATGTCCACACAAGATGACCCAAAAGAGAGGACAAGGACATGTAATGTTATACAAACAAAACACTGAGTAAAAAATACTGCATAATGCACAATGGGTGACTTATGCATAGCATCTGTGCGATCATTTACCATGTGGTGAAAAGTGATGAGTTTTTTGTGTGCGTTTTTTGAGTGTGTGTGTGTGTTTTTTTTTTTTAATAATCACAGATATATAATACCCTTGTGTATCTACTGTCTATTTTCCATGAATTGAATTTCCATATGTACTTAATGAAACACTGTATTGTAGACCCTACAGCATTGGAAGAAACTTGTCTATGATTACAGTGTCTATTAACAGAGAGTAACATAATTTTTTCGACATCCAAGTTACTTTCAAAAGTCGAGTCAGACACAGAAAATTAGACTGTGAACGATCTTGGCTGCAAACTATCCCTCAGAGCTCCTGGCATTCCATTCCTTTGGATCACAGCCCAAGATTTTGCTCAGTGGGTTTCCACACAATGGCCCCAAACACCAGACATCCTCAAACCTGGGACAAATATGGCTGGGTGACCCTAAGGTGAACAGGGCCCAACAAAAGGTGTATTAAATGGGCAGCCCAGGGGAACTGTTGTCATTGACTGGTGATGTATTAATGTGGGTGAGGGGCCCACCAGGCCAGGTTGTACAACTCTTACAGCAGTGTAACACCATAGACCCTTTTAAAGAGCGCCTTTACTTGTGAGGAGTGTGAAGAGAGTCTGCAGATTTTCGCCTAGTTGTACAATGAACAATTTATGTATGTATCACAATCATGACTCAATCCATTTTGTCGCCTTCAAGCAAGAGTCGGCTTCTGAAATGGCGCCTCCATAAAGATTCTGGAGATAACAGTTTTTGTGGCTTTTTCTACCTGTATGTTTGCGATCCAGATACGGTACTGAACTAAAAATACTTTATCGAAATTACAACCTAGGGTACTTCCTATACACGGACTGGCATACAACGAAGACAACTTAAAGTTCAACAAAAACATGTTTTTGTGCAAATCCATGTAGACTGCCTTCTTGATTTGTTTCTTCTTTAAAGGTTCAGGGTCATACTTTGCCAATGAACCAAGTATTATTTTTGTCTCATTTTTATTTGGAAGCCTACTTGTTATAAAGATGGTTGGCAGTAAGCATCCTGCAAAATTAAGCTGAGGCCAGAGATGCGGTAAGTACCCACTGTCACCTCACTAAACGTGGATTGATTCAACATTCTTGATCAAAATACCGTGACAGTTTTTGCTATTTTCTCAAGTAAAAAATGTATTTAAAGCTGGAAATTTCACAGGTGACTTTCACTGTATCTTTACTGATAATTTGGCCTATAAATCGGCATTACGGTGACAAAAAACAATCTAAGACAGCTCTGCTTTGTAGTAAAGATGCAGTAGGCTAAACCACATATTATTCAATCACATGCCTTATACTTAGAAGCAACAGAGCTCCAGGTCAATCCCCTGATTCCCTGGTGTTCCAAGTAGAGAAACTAAAAATTTCCTCCGAGAGCTAGAGGTGCCCTTTACTTTGGAAAAACTACATCAATTGCTCTTACAGATTTGTACACATCAGGCCTGTAATCATCAAAACCCTTTGATCCAACACCTGAACGCCATATGAAAGAAGAGTGCAAATCTTAAAACACAAACTATACCTTACCACACCCCCCCCCCAACAAACAAAATAAATAAAATAAATAAATAAAAATAAATAAATGAATAAATAAAATGAACCAACCCTAAAATGTTTCATTTTTAGGCAGCCTTTATATAAAGATCCAACAGGACAATTTGTACGACATTAACTCAAACTTTAACCTTGAACATTCAACAGAGGGCGCTACAACTGTTTTCTGCTCACTCAATGAATTTGATCCATACGGCCTACTAAATCCAATTTTCCAAAGCACCACTTGTAGGAAGTGTTAAAATGTACATAACATGAAATATGATTGTACATTAAGTTGTGCATTACACCAAAAGTTTCTTACAGTACATACAACATGAAATGTGTTTTAAAATGAATGTCCTGAGAATACAGGTTATGTATGAAATTCATGGGTACATTTTATTTTATTTTATTCCTCAAGCATAAAAATGAAGCAAAGACAACTTTACTTTATTAGGTAACTTTCTTTGAGCAAATTTAAAGAACACACTGTATTAGTTACATGTATAGTGCCCTCTGCACTTAAATTGTGCATAATTAAATATTATTCTGAAGTTATTTGCTCTTCTTTTTTTCTGAAAATGAAGTTGTTCCAGAATCGTTGTTTCTACCAATATTGTTTTCTTTTTAAAATGTTGAATCCTCCTTTCAATATGAACATATTGGAACGGAAGGAAACAAACCATGTTTCCGGTCAGTACTTTCAAAGAAATAGGCCCCCTACACTCTGTTCATAGACACACTAACATTAAGGTCCATGCATTGGAGCAATAAAATGGTGTAGTGTACACAACCAGGTGCATGTTGATAAAAAAGTAGACTTTACAAAGTTGTGGAAACATTTTTTGTTTGTTTTTAAAATTGAACATTAGTCTAAAAAGCACATACATTTACAGTATGGCAAATGGCATGTCCTTGCAGTCTTCAATCCTTCCTACTTTCATTGACTTCTCCATTGTACAATACGGCTAGAGCATGTGACAACTCTCTATACACAGCTTTTATGTCAAGTATGGTTGTATAGCCCCCTCTGTTGACAGCAACTCTGTAGTGTTCATCATCACTCTCACAGGTGTGCTCATCATGAACAATCATACGTGTACATAATGTGGCATGCATTGTAAATACATGTATGTACCACAACAGAATGACGCCATGTCCGAAACGGCAACTTTGGCTACAGCTACAGCTAGATCAGCGCGTCTGCCAGTGTTGAAGAATAGGCAGACGCGCGCGATCTAGCCGTAGCTGTAGCCGAAATCGCCGTTTCGGGCATGGCCTAAGATTGAACTTACATACATTAATTACATTGTACAACATGGAGTGAAACATACTGGTAGTACTAAAAGTAAAACTAATATACGTAAAGGTAAAATTACATCTAACAAGCTGCACATAATTTTAACTAACAGTATACTACAGTCCAAAGAACACTGTTGTCAAAATATTTGCTGAAATACAAGCTACATGTATGTATGTTGATGTATTTCATTGATGGCACACTGAGGTCACCCTATTAAACCATGGCCCTGACCTTGGCCATATCCTCACAGTAAGTTAACCTTAAAATGTCCTTGTATTTATTTCTATTTTAACAATTGTTTCAATGCAATTTCGCCCCCAAACAAGGCTAAAAGATTATAATATGAACATAAATTGGCATTTTTATACAAATTACTTATAAATCAAACCCATCTTTTTCCTCAAACCAATTTGTGCCAAAATTATATACAGTTGCACACCAAGGGTGAGAGTCACTGCTGAAAAAACAAGTTTGAAACTAGGTTCTACATGTATATCTTTACGTTGAAATGATGGCAATTCCACCTTTTGACAACCCCTAGATTCCAAGGAGCTTTTGGGAACAGTATCCTCAGGTCTGGAGAAGTAGACCAAACTTAGAGCAGGACTTATTTTATTTAGACAATTCTTAAACTGTACATGTAACTGTCTACTGCAGAGCATTTACGACCAGGGCATGAAGGCAATTGCCTTCGTTTCCTCCGTGTGAAGTATTGTACATTCACATTAGGCATTATGGGAATTACTGGCAATTATTGTAACAGGGAAAGATCGTCTAGCAATTTTTGTAGCAGCAAAATATTTTGACTGAACATGTTTTTTGCACTCATTGAATACTAATACTGAGCAGCAACTCAAACATTTTGTGTAGCATTTTGCTATGCTACAATGTGTGATGTATATAAGGGAATACAATTACTTCCAAGAAACTATTTTACCCAGGCTTGAATTTCAAGGAGGTTTGGATTTGAAAAGCTTTAAAGTATCTAGATCTTACGCTAATCTTTAAAAACAATTGTGTTAGGGAAAACACCAGACTGCATGGATTTATAGATTTGATTTTACGCATCACCAATGTGTGATAATGTACATGTACTTAGTCCTTGCTCAAGTTACTCGGGTTGGATTCGAACCCACGATTCCAACATTCTAGTGCAGATATCTTATTAACTGCTACACTACTAAGTGTGCCCCTTGACAAGAGGCCAGTTGGAATCCTATATTTAGCAGCGGGTATTAATTGCAATCAATTTATTGGATATGTAGGGCAGGACTTGTTTGATTGTGAAGTTACATGGAATGTAGCCTTAATTGCAAGGCCGTTTTTTATTTGTCCAAGCACCAGCAACGCACATATGCAGTACACTAATTCCCTGAATGGAATCTGTCCCAATGCGTAGATTGAGTGCTTGTGCGTACCCGTGTATCAACCTATAGACTCGTGATACTGGAATAGACCTACATGTACATGTACATGTAGTACCTACATGTAAGTAAGGTTTGCAGTAACACCATGTGAAAATCTCTTTGAGTAGTGTAGGTTCTGAAAAGAACCGGTGGTTAGAGCCTACACTACTCAAAAGAGATTTTCACATGGTGTTACTGCAAACCTTACTTAGTTATACATGTACTTCCACCATGCAAAGTTTCAAAACCTACAGACCTAGATGTACCTGAAAAATTCCAGACTCCATGCGCGGACAATCAGGCAAAGGGATGGCACCCAACAGCCCTACAATCAAGGCTAGATGGAATGCTGAAATTACATGACTAGACTCTTCTTTAGCCAGTGGTCCAGTGGATATTTTGATATTTAATACACAACCAGGCCATGGAGGCCATGGCCTTCGTTGCTCTGGTGGTGCCTTGGTGCCTTGGTGCCCCTTCAAAAGTTTCCCATAGACTTTTAAGATTTTCCAATAGAGTGCCCCTTGCAAAATGAAAACGATGAAATTCCATGCACAACCATGCACAACATTAAGTCTGAAATCTGAAATTGGATCTACTCTGTAAATGAATGAAATCACTTGCTTGTAAACTACTATGCAATAATTCAACCAACAGTTAAAATATGTTGTAATTATTCAACCACAGGATTGACCTTCCAACAGTTGACATTTAATTACAGCAACATTGACAACCCACATAGTGTTAATAAATCTCAATGATTGTGAGCTGCCTGTCCACAAGGCTGGAGGCCTCCACACTCAAGGAGGGAAAGGGTGAGGTTTGAGTGTTTACATTACCATGACATTCAGGTCAACATAGGATCAATAAGCAATGCATGCATGAAGCTCCAAGTAGTATCCCTAAAGCTACATGTACAGGTACTACATAGAACAAGCTGATGATCTTCATAAACAACAGGCCATGTGCAGTTAAGCAGATAACCTTAAATTAATGCAAGCAGGAACACAGAACAGCCATGCCTTCCTCAATCCGTGTTTTTTGAGTCCTTCATTTAGAGACTGTACTCAAATTACATATTATAATACATAACAAGTATAGATTTGTTTTCAATTTAAACAACTGTTTTAACAGCAATGATAAAAATTGTCAAAATATAAAGCTTAAAATCCATGATGGGTATAAAATAAAGCGACACTGAATAATTATGTGTGTGTGGGGGGGGGGGTATGCACAATATAAAAACTCTACATGCTACACATGTATGAAGAACACGTACATAGACATAGACACTAAGTTTTACAAACCAAATGTCAAGGCTTCATTTCAAATTCAAGCGTACTGTAACAGCCATAAAAACAAGACAAACTGGCAATGCAATTGTTAAAGGGTTGATATACAGTGTAACAATACAAAAACATTATATATATGTGTACATTGGTGATATTCCGTGCCAAAACCAGGCACTTCCTGCCCAAACTCAAATATTGGTTTACATGATAAATTCGCTCATCAGATAGATGAGAATAAGAGCTTTCAGTAACACCTACATACATTAGGCCCTACATGTATATTTATCAAGGGCCTATTTAATGTCAAATATGTTAGGCCGAGTAAAAAAACAAAACATGTTTAGCGTCCCCGCCCGCCTCCTTTTTGGCCGCCGCCTCCTCTTTTTTTCTTTTTTTTTCTTTTTTTTACCATAAAAAAAGGGGGAAAAAAGAAATAAAAAAAGACTAAAATGATAAAAATCATTTGTTTTGTGCTTTTTTAGTGTACTGATGCAATAAAATAGCACAAAACCTGTGAATAAATATACCTTGGCCAGCCATATTTAGCATGGCGGCCATCTTGGAAAAAATAGCAAAAGATTGGAAAATAGTAAATAGTAGCGCCCTGTCTCCTCCTCTTTTTGAAAAAGTGTTCAATGTCTTGTCCAACATGTTTCTTTTATGTATTGTGTGTTTGAACAGTAGAAAAACAACGGATATTTGAAATTTAAAAAAGAATGGCGGCCATCTTGAAAATAAAAAATAAAAAATAAAAAGCCCCTCCTCCTTCCTTTTTTTTAGAAACCCGGACGCTAAACATGTTTTGTTTTTTACTCGGCCTTATACACCTGTACATATATGAAGAATGTTTACAGGTAAGGTCATACTTGGGTAATGACCCCGGACAAAAACGTTGTAATTTTTATCTGAAAACATACATACTGTACTTGTTATTAAAATGGTATTGGTAGTAAGCATCCATTTCGTTGGTTAGAAAACATTGAGATGACTCTACCCCAGACATCAAATCACAATGATGTAAATGCTGATGTTTTGGTTGTCCTCATTTCTTATGCCACTTCAACATACAAATTTCCAAGAAGTGCCCAAATGCACTGCGTGTCATTGGTTTTTGGAAGAGTGAATCCATTGTCTTCAATAAACACACCATCAAACCCTGATCCCACCATGACCCAACCAACCCATGAATTTCATCAAATACATGTAGGTCTTACATGTACATGTTTGTACTGTAGGTGGCCCATGTGTTAAAGGAAAATGATGAAAAACAATTCAGATTCAAGCTCACATTATGTATGTACTTTCATTTGCAGTACTAATCAAAACTAGCAATCACTAGTTTGTGCAGAATTTGGTGCTACTATTTCGACTGTATAATTAACTTCCATGGTTTTTACAAAGGCGGCCACTGAGTGAAACTATGAAATTGTAGAAAAACAATCTCCGATTTCAATCACAGTGTTGATTGTGTGAGCACAAACTGCAGTTCTTTTTAATAAGTACAATATAACTGTCTAACCAGACACCTGTGATTACATTTGGCTTCCCAATTTGAAATCAATCCTGCACAATGTACATGTATGCTAATAATATGCTTACTAATGTACATGTAAATCATGAATTCCAGTACTCCCCTGCCACAACCAAGGACAATCCTGGAGTCCCATCCTGTGAAATTCCTCCCAAATACCTGGTTTGAGATCCAGGGCTTGGCCCAGCACTGTGTGCACCAATGCGGAAGTGACATCCTAATGAAGTGTGTTATAATACATCCTCAGTCTGTCAACACTCACTGGCTTCATAGCAGGCAATATAGGACAAGTTGCCCATGGTTAATTGAATTCTATTTAAAAATGTGAGTCACCCCTCTGGGTGCCTGCCTAAAGATGGATCTTGAAGGAGGCAAAGCAAATTATTTTAATCTTGTCATTTTTTAATAAGAAATGGATTAGTTTTAAGTATGTAGGAAAGAGTGCATACATGTACATGTTTGCAGACATACACGCTTGGTACCTTCATGGTACATGTACCAGGTAGTGATACAATTCCTCATGCGCTTAAATGTGTACATAAATGCGCATAGTGATGGTGTAGGCTGTACTCACTTTCCTACACTAAAAGGCGCACTTAATGCATCAGACCCCTTGCATTGGCCGCCATCGCTGAACACAAACAATGGAAACATGCGCGCATACATGTACATGTATGTGCCGTGCACAACTCTCAACCAATGACAGGTCTTCATTGACCCTAGTGAGGGCGCCGTTTGGGTCTTGTGACATCACGTGCAAGGGTCTATATATCAAACTAATCTACATTTTCTTTTTATCAAGGAGCTTACATGTATACTCATAAAGTTTTTTAAAAAACCGTTACACATCAAACATTGTTAAAACCGAATCATCGCAAATTATGTGCATTGTATAAAAATAATTCTTTTCTCTTCTTTTTTTCAGTGAATTATCTCTCTGAATGTTGTAGTACAGCACAGTAAAAATAACTCTCAAATCCCCAGGATGTTCACAAGTATCTGTGGGGGCATGAAGCGTAGGAGGCGCAGGGGCTCCAGCAGGTACTTGCCTCCCATCGGGCCCCAAGAGTCTGGCCTGGTCCTGAAGAACATGAACAATTATCTCTCAAATCAAACTATTCGTAACAATTACCCAATAATACAAATTACAGAGTTCTTATACTTAAAGTTTCAATGTGACTCTGCGGTTCACATCATTAGTTTTACTTTTCAGCTTTGGTCTTGATTGTTCTCGCATGAGACTTTCTCTCACTCTGATCATGAAGTTCAAGTGACCTCATATTAGTTTTTCACTGCATATTGAGAAACAACCACTGACTTTGAGCTGAGCTGTACTGTAGATTGAGGATGGTGTACTGAAGAAGCATGTGAACATGTACAGAAGTCCTTTAAAATCCAATACTCCCTGCTGTTTTACAAGGAGTCAGGAGTCAGGTGCATCACATCTACATGTATCACTATTCAAAAGATTTTTAATGCCTATATGGATATAATTTACGCTATCTTTGAGCATATTTGAATAGTTATATACTGCACGTGGCCCATTTCACAACCTGTGCATTGCGCTATTTTATTAAGCTACATGTACACGTCAAGTTTTTGGATATGAGACGCAGAAATGCTACATTTGTCCGTATTCCACTCGCACACTTGCAAGTACTAAGCTAGAAATTTTAACAAAACTAGTTTACATGAGACAATCATGTAATAACATTTTCAAGAAAGAAAAACCAGTTCTGAAAAGAACACAAGTGAGGGGGGTGTTGAAGCTTAAGGCCCTTTCACAGTAGACAAATACCCAGGAAATTCCCAGGATAAATCAGTTGACCTATCCACACCTGAATTGCTAACCCTGGAAATAGCCATTTCCCAGGAAACAGTTACCCCTACTACAGGGTTAGCTAGTACACCAAGTGTTCCTTCTTCCCAGGACAATTGCACTGACTGTAAAACGAGCATGGGGAGATGGTGGGGTTAAAACTCCTCAGGAATTTCCTGGGGTTTGATTTCCTGGGAACTGGCTCTGTAATGTGACAGGGGCTTAAATATCTCTTAATGTACAACAGGCCTGTACAATGTATCTTCACGTAGACGTGCACCCCACATTTACATCATGCACACTACTCTAATTTGCTTTAAAAAATACTCCTCCAACCATTTGTAGAAAAAAAAAACATCAGATTAAACAGTTCAACAAATATCAACCCCAAACGAACTCTGCTCCCTTTTTTATTGAATAAAACAAATTACTGTACAACTGTTAGCTAGAGGGTGTTCAGATATCCAAGAAAAAAAAGGCATGTGGGTGTGCACAATACGTAAATAGCTGCAAGCCACCATGGACAACATTCCCTATAGTCAATCACAGGCAGATATTAATTACAATTTACCCCGGCCCAGACACTGACTGTACCTCTAGGTTTTTTATCTCAGCCTTTGTTTTGCCTCCCTATCTCCAGTCTGAAGCGGAATATTAAATTCCACTTGCTCAGAGCTACATGCATATAATTGAGTTCCTCAGACATACATGATACCACTGATCGAAACTCTACACAGACATAAACAGAGACTTTTTATTTGTGGGCATTCAATTTAAGAATGTACCATAAACATTAAAAGAAACATCTTCTCAAACAGTTTTTAAGCAAAATCGCGTTGACAAACTGTACATTAGTTCACGATCATACAAAGTGAGCCTTGTTAATTGCGATTCATTTTACTGATGTACATGTACCCTTAAAGATGCAATGAGTACAATGTATTTAAGTACATTGAGGGCTCCTGTCAACAGGAGTACTACAGTGCAAAGTAAAAGAAATGTATACACAGGATGAATAACATTTCCTTTAAACTGAAAACCACTTGACTTTTCAAAATTTGTTCCATGACAATACAATACTTGTGTGGTATTAACTGTGTATACACAATGTATACCAACAGAGCTCATCATTGGCTTTCTGATTGGTGCATTCTTTGGTTACATGTATTGTTCAACCACCTGAAACTTCTGCAAGGGAACTCGACAAGGACATCAGAAGAGTGTCATTTACATGTAATAACAAACTGTAATGCGCACAAGTTACTGCAATAATTATCTTTGAAAATTTGATGAACTTTAGAGTATAATGAAAGATTGAGGCTAACTATTTCAGAATTTCATTGTCCTTGGGAAAAAAAAGATGTAGGCTGTTAGACGAAATGCAGGGAATTTTTAATTTGTTGTTATTACCCTTTCTTGACCTCTGTGGTTTTAGGTAATAAACCATGTCTATGATCAGCTTTGAATACATGATTAGACATCTCGTATAAAGTTGTTCATTGGTGAATTGGCAGTTTCTTTGTGTACAGTATCCCAACGTAGAGATGAAAACATGCTGGTAAAACTGCGGCTTCTACTTCTAAAAGTTGCCCTGTGTGACAGGCGGCCCTCACATTTTTTGTATTTTGTTTATTACAAAACAATCAGAATGATACATTGTACATGTGTATAGGTTTGCGTCATGTACACGTATACATAATATAATATTCACTGCAGTCTCCCTGGGCAAGACCTTGGTGAGATTCTTTGCACCATTCCAGCCTTTACATTCAGACACAAGCGAGGATCCCCTTTGCCTGGTGTGATCATGGACAACAATCAATCAGATGCATGCCTCACTTCATCGGATGTATGTTACATGAAGCTCTGCTAGTCAACACCCTGTAAAGCAACTTTATAAATCCCAGTTATCTGGCATTGCCAAGCTGCACTTTGTTGACTTTGTACAACAAAAGTTTGCTTTCCCAAAACTGGTGTCTTTCTTGCTTTATTGGAATTGTACATATGTCCAGTTCTTGCAAATGTTGTAAGACTGATGAAAAGATGGAACACTATAACCATGGAGGAAGGAAATAAGATTTTGTAAACAAATTTCTTTTCAGGCCCATGCGGGTTTTTTTTTTCAACTATAAATGTTTTCCTTTCTTAGCACACAGCGCGTAGACCTACATGAAAAAACAAGGGAATACTTTTATGCCATAATTCTGTGCTGCATGATTGGTTGGAATTTCACACCATTTATGGTAGATTTACAGGAAGAGTCGGGTCAGTACATCAAACGGCAAAGCAAAGGAATGTGTCTGTGCCCTTTTTTTTTTTTTTTGGAAAGCTGGTAGGAGTCTAATTGTCAAGAATAATGAAAATTAAAATGACCCCCTTCCTCCTAAGAAAAAAAGGAAAAAGAAAAGACGAAAAAAGTGTTCTGAGCTACAAGTGAACATGTATGCTCCAAGCACCTAAAAAACCATGAAACTTGATTTTCCTCTTTTTGAGTGTTGGTTGTGAAGCCTACACCATTTTGCTATAAAAACATACATGTATGTAATGTCAAGAAGACATTATTGGCCTGACTTTCATTATCTAAAAACACAAAATTCTTGGCAATTCTGCATTTTCTTTATTGACAGGGTCATTCTTGTTGATGTGATACACAGTAAATTTAATCAACATGACCTAAGAACATTAAGTTGCAGTTTTTGGTATCGGTCAAATTGAAACGGATAAGGGGGGGGGCGCTAAACTTTGAACTGACAGGGCTCAATTTAGTCACTAGTCAGGGGTGCTGTGACCAGACAAACATTTCTCCAAGCCCAAGGCAGACCATGGGCTAGTCAAAAGTAGGTATCCGACATACATGTATGGAGGTGTACATATTTGAACCTTAGGTATGATTTATGTGGGAGACAAGACGTGAATATCTGATTCAATATCAGAGTGTTTTGATAACTTTTATTTAGCATCTGACTAAAGCAGCTTCTGGTTTAAAAACAGCTTCTAGTAATGACCACAACGTAAATTATCAATTACATACATTTGTACATGTAGCATGTACTCAAATGGTAGTCAAAATGTACATGGGCTAGTCAAAATATGTTTGCGGTGTGTCATGGCCAAGGGGTCAAGCACACTGGCCTCAAGCAGCTCTGGTGTTTCTGATCAGCAGAGTGTGGGTTCGAGTCCCGGTCTTGAAAGTTGTGTCCATAAAAGCAAGACACTTAACCATTATTGCTTCTTCCTTCAGAGGGGACATACAGTAGAGCCGTAGGGGACATAAAGCCGTAGGTCCCTTGTGTTGTGTAATGCACATAAAAGAACATGGCTAAGACTAAGAGAATAGGTTTGCCCTATGTCTCTGGCAGTGGCTGCCAAAGGTCTCATACGGGTCTCATACTTCATAACCGTCAAATCTGACTGCCTTTAAGAGTGTTTCTCTTTGTTTCTCTTTGGTGGATACGTGCGCTATAAGACTCTGAAATATTATGTGCACAGATGATCAGTCTGCTGGACTTGTCAGGAAAAAGGGCCTGACTGTGTACTGTATTTTGTACACCATCAGACGATGGGCACACGATGAAACATGCACCGGTTCATGTCCGCGTATAGTATGCGGCCTCATACCGAACCATGAAAATAAAAACCCGTCTGACTTTCTGAATCCTGTAAACACTTGGATCAAATGAACAGATCCGAGACACGCTATAGCTCAATGTAATTGGATTAGACCATTTCAATGGGATTATTGCCAGGTATGTCTGCCCATTGAGCAGTATAAAAACATAGCGCGCAGTTACACCATATCCTCAATTCATCTGACTGACTATAATACTGCAGTATTTTTCATAGAATTGGAAAATTTGAAATCAGTATTGAACTCAGTGAAATAAGCAGCTAAGAATCTGGATTTTTTTTTTTTTTTAGATAACTGTGATTCATGGAAATTGTTGTACAGTAATATTTATCCATACCAGGGCTCAAAATTAACACTGGATCACAGGCCCGAGGCCAGTGATTTTAGCATCGGGCCAGTAAACTCATAACCGGACAAGCCCAGTGGTCTTGTGTTTTTCTATTGAGTAATAATAGACTAACTCATTGGGTAATATTTTTGTGATACAATGTTGACAAGCAGTCTGATAATATCTTTCAATTCTCTTCAGTATCGAAGTACTACATATCGTCACCGTTTTCACGAAGAGCCACATATGTTCAAACGCCTGATTGAGGTTTACATTTTACACTCTGCTTGGCTTAAAACTGCAAAATCTGCAAAACTAAAGCCACGGTTTGCAGTTTAAGATCTCTCATATGATTCTGTATAAGTTTAACCTTTCCATTGGCTAACTAATTTCTTTAAATATATTGGCTAATTACCATACATGTAGTACTTAGTCAAAGATACGTGTCTCTTCGTGAAACCTAAAAAGTGAGATGTCCTACTTAAACACCCAACTGGTTAACGTGTTTTTACATAGGAAAGGGGCGCATATGTCACGTGATCACGCGCACGCTGACATACGTGGCTCTTCGTGAAACCCGAAAAACGATTTGACCTACATTTTACGTGCTTCTGTTGCAATGTATTACAATGCAATTTGGGGGCCTGTGGCTCTTTGTGAAAACGCAAAATGCACTTATTGAGATAAAGGCCCCTTCCTGTAGTAATCAATAATTTAACATTTTAGGATATGTGGCTCTTCCTGAAAACGGTGACGATATATGACAAATGAGATTTTCTCTTAGTGCTTGTTCAACTCATTTTGATTCTGGTCTTGTAAAATAAATTCTGACCCCATAAAAATGTTGAGCTACATGTATATAAGCCCTAGGGTCTTGTGGATATTGCCCCCAAAAATTGAGCCCGGCATAAATGAGGTTAGAAACGATTTAAAACACATCTTTGATTTTGTCAGTGATGTGAAAAAATTGTCTCATATGGAAGAATGATTTTGTAGCGACTGATTGATTGATCACAGGCCACAGTTCACTTTGTATGACTTTCCAGTTTCCTCTAAACATTTTAACAAACTAATTCTGGCCTCCGTGGCCTCCATGTATTTCCAGGCCTGCTGGGGCCCTCATGGATTAAAAAAGCAGCATGATTTAAAAACTTCTTGAGAACCAAGACTACAGTACGACCAGAGCAGAAGATTGATATGATTAAAAGCACAGCTTAAAAGTAGCCTGCTCCTATGGTGTAAGTAGTTTGTGAATTGCAACGCAATAACAGAAGTGCATTATCAGCTAAATCTGATAATAACTACAACCTAATTGGTG
Organism: Pisaster brevispinus; assembly: GCA_023634235.1. Taxonomy (NCBI): domain Eukaryota; kingdom Metazoa; phylum Echinodermata; class Asteroidea; order Forcipulatida; family Asteriidae; genus Pisaster; species Pisaster brevispinus. The sequence goes on along the minus strand of JAMKCF010000006.1, from coordinate 17,715,274 downwards.
AGCAAACCTACCCACTACCACTCAATGAAATACAATTGACTTTCCTCCTATCAGGGTTCATGTATGTACAGTGATTGGTAGATATTAACACCTACTTATACCATGCTTATACTGTGCATGTTGGCAATCAATTATCACCTGGCATACAAAGCAGCGCCTGTAAAGAACCTGACTGGCCTACCAAACCTCACATAATAAGAGTCAAGGTGAACCAACATGGATGGCCAAGGTACTGAACTAGACTGTGGCACCTTTTTGTGTGTGTGTGCATGATACATTGTATGTAAGACTCTCCATGATGCCCATTTACTGTTGGCATTTACATCTGTTAGCACAGTCTTTGTAATGTTATAATCTCATTACAAAATGTCAGCAGTAAAGTGTATTTAACCTGTGGAAATTTTACCCCAATGTTTTAACTGAATTCTAAGAAGCTGTCTATTTGATGGAATGTTCCATTCAACGAGGCAAAGCCGAGTTGAATGGAACGTGCCATCTTTCATTTTCAAGGAATGAAAATATTCTCTCCATTGCACGAATGCAAAACATTTATCATGTTTATTAATCAATTTATATAAAACCAAGATAGTTCTGTGTCATTTGAAGGAAAAAACAATCACCAAAATGTACAAGAAAGGCCGACTTTGTTGTCAGCTGCGCAACTGATAATCATCAACGCTGAAGGGCGCGAGCGTCTTTAGCAAATAGACACTGATGCCTCAGCGATAATGTACAACATGTAATAAACTGCACTTTACACATGTAAATGATCGCGCTTCAAGTTTTCAGCCACCCGACCAACCGGCCTACGCTTGCACGCTCTTGGTGGTCTAATGTGCAATAGTGCAAAAAGGATGGAACAAAAATGCACGCTGAATAGTACCAAAATGCACGCTTTATGATCTAGGAAAGAAATGGTGTGAATAATTAATGTCGCGTGACCTCCCATCCTCCAATCAAATGACAAGGATGTACTTTGGTGTTATATAATACTCACTTAGTGAATTGTTTCTAATGACTGGACACAATACTCGCATAAGTTTACATAAATAGATGTGTCGCATGTCATACTAATTAAGACTTTTACCAAACTGTTTTGACATTCCAAAATTTAATAGGAGTCCTATATTGATTAAATATAGGACACTTACATGTAGGATGCTTCGCAGCCCTTTGATGCGTTACACATTATGAGCACATGCGTAGGCTTGCTATGGCCAAGGCTATGAAGGCCCAATGCGGTTTAGCCAACTGGTTGGTCTTAACATAGAGAAAGGACCTTTCTCTATGGTCTTAACCAGCTCTGGCTACGTTTTTATTACCTTGAAATGGAACAGTCCAGATTTCACCTCACAGTTATACTTGCACTCATATGCATCCAATATTTGTATACTATTTGCGACACTTTACAGAGTGCCTGGTCTACAGGTTGTCCTGGAAAATATTAAAAGTTTGACTGTCGATATCCACCAAACCCAGTATTCCAAAGTATGCTTTAAACATTAACTGAAAATGAACCTGAAAGACTCAAATGACCCTAAAATGGTTTTAATAGGATAAGGAATGAAAAAAAGTGTGCCCAAAATTTGTCATCTTCTCAAATGCTAAACAAAATTAGCAAATATTCCTCGCATAGTCTCACCCTGAATTCGCAATTTCAAAAACCAAAGTCTCTCTGGGCCAAAAGCTGAATGAAGTTTTTTTTTAATATTCAAATTTCTTTACCACGATTTAAGTTAACTCCAACACTTACCCAGATAGTGTTTGTGATTACAGCATGACAAAAAACGGAAAAACATTACAAGACATAACAAACTAGAAATCATACAGTTCAGAGACTAAACATCTGCAACCATCAACTGATTTCATTGAGAGTATGGCATCACTTTCCATATGTTTTTTCCTTTTTTTTCCCTTTTTTTTTTTGCACGTTTTGTTTCAGAAAATAATTTTGGAAACATGTCAAAAACTGTATTAAAACATCACATCTTACCACTCCTAACATATTTTATCAGTTTGAGCTGTAAGCTGTCGTGCATGTCATATATCAGTTGATAGCAAATTTATGTACATGTGCTAACCATATCTATTTAAAGGGATGACTATTGGTTTCCAAATCTGCAATTATTAAAGAAACACTTTTTAGGAAAAAGCTGTCCTACTAAGCTACATGTACATAGGGCGGTTTTTATTTTTGGGTCCACAGCATACCATCGCCAAATGGGGCAAAAAAAAAAAGCCCAACAAACACCACGCACTGACTGAATTGAGGCCAAACAATCATGGTTATTTAACAGGTTAGCGCTGAGCTTGTCTTTCTTTTTTATTAGAACAAATAGATTGACTTGTTTTCAAGATAAAAACTTATCAAAATAAGTTTACTGTTCGTGCATCAGTGCTAAGAAGTTCTCATGGAGCAAGTTCGCATGGGCGACTAGAGTGACTAGGCTGTGTGAAGTAGCTCTCGAATTGACTAGATCCACCATGCTCCAGTGCATGGTCGATCTATGATCTAATCGATCTCCCTGTGCTCTATGGTTTCTGGTAAGTCTAGTCACTCTAGTCGCCCACCCGAACTTGCTCATGGTTGATACTTGATAAAAATACTGCGACCTATTCTCCCTGACATCGTGTGCACAGTATCTTGGTGGTACCCCACACCCAGTTGTACATGTACATTGCTAATGCATACTGTACTTGTTAACCAGTGCACCGTGACCCTGATCCGAACGTGTAACCAGGAACTCGCGGATTGTCGGTGTTTATCAGAAGTTTGCCGCTTTTGACGCTCTTTGTCGCAACTTATACGAGCTGCCGGTAGAGGGCACTCTAACAATGTAGCGCCCTCTTGAGGTGGTAGCTCACCCAAATGGCATTGAAGAACGTGAAACGTGCATGTGCTAGTGTTGGGATCGCTTGCCCGCTACAGAGATATGGCCGGGTGCCGGGGGCAGGTGTCATTGCCGAAAACCGCAAACAATAAACAGTCTGCTCGGAATGGACAACTGGGCTTTGTATTCTCCTCATTTATGGCCTAACAGATATTTTTTTTTTTTTTTTTTTTTTAACAAAAAGGCCCTCATCCTCCTCTTTTTGAAACAACCTGGATGATCAACTGTGTATTTGGGAATACATGGGTCTATGGGACTTTCGAAGGGGCACCAAGGCCAAGACCAGAGCAGCGGAGGCCATGACCTCTGTTGTCTCCATTGTAATTCCAGGCCTAATACAGTAATTTCCTCATCTGAAAAACTTGATAGGTAGGCCAACATGTGTACTGTCAAAGAAAGTAAGTTATTGTTGTCTGAAGTACATGTAGGTATACAATGTAGGATATCTGTAGAGTATATCAGGATGGGCAAGGACAAAAACCATCATTATTTAGTTTTAGTCTGAAAAGAAAGCTTACTGATCATGAAGTCCATACTACATTGTAGAACCCTTTTTTTTCAGTGAAATATTTCCCTCTGAAATAATGTCAGATTCGAGAAAACTGTGTCTGAAAACCTTTAAAAAAAAAAACAATGTTCAGCTGATTTCGGTTGTTACAACCACAATTAACGACAATGTGTTGACATGCTGAAAATTATGCGTGGTTTTTCACTACATGTACGTTCTGACTCACACACCAGATTCAGCCAAAATTTCACAGGTTTGTCATTTCATGTATGGTTGATCAGACAAACCATGAACACTGCGAGTATTCTGTCAGCTACATATTATGTGCATACCAACCCTGTATGATACCTTTAAAGGTAAACTTCCTCGCTATCACATGATGTCAAAGACTTTACCATGATATTGCTGTGGACACTTCCAAGAGTAGAAATGTACAGATAATACATGTACAACTCATTATTGCTCAGTTCAAAATTGCAGTCTCTAAAGGCATACATGTAAGCACACATGTACAGTGTAATATATTTGGCAGATCTTTGCACTCATGTTGACACTGCAGCCCCTCCAATACAAATATTTCAGAACAATTTATTATGTCTGTTTTCAGAGTCAACAGGGACCGCATTCCATGTCTGGCATAACTCTGCCTCCGACACCAAGTCAATCAAAGTCATTGCTCACAAAAATATGGAGAGAAAAATATAGATGAAAATACATTGTACAAGTATACAGTTCACTACATTATGCAAGGCCAGTCATCTTATTATAATTTATTTGATATCAAATGTGTTGCATTTACCCGGTACCCTATAAAATGGTAAGTGTATTCCATCAGATCGTATTATCAGGTTACCGGAATTGTTGTCATGTTCCTTCCATTATGCACTTTTGCAAATAAACTGATTCTCATTTGGCGAAGAAAAAATAAAAGACTAGGCTTTTTCCCTTCAAGCTACAGATTGATTACATCGATTGGCATGGTAGAAAAACATGATTAAGTTGTTTTGTCTGGCTTCTAAGAAAAATACTATACACAAATTTTATTTTCGGAAATAAACTGGCAACATGTACACACTGTACACTGAATTAGCTGCCAAGGTCTAAGGGATTTAATTGACTATTACACGTTGTACATGTGGATGTATGTTTTTATTTGATCAGTCCTACTGTACATGTCCACTGTATAGACCCCATGCACAAGCGGAACGCACCTCTGCACAATGCAGGCCTACCATTTCCACCACTGGGAGTCAATTCTTTTGTGTACTTTTTGACTCCCCCAAATGGCAGACAGGATAGGCGCGTGTAAGTGTGCTGCGTGTTGTGCAGGGGGTCTATTGACAAATATCGACTGATTGACAATAACATGAACATGGTGAATGTACTGTTTTGGTTGGGTTTTTTTTTAAAGAGAGCTTCAATTACATACTTTTAATCATTTACAAATAGTCACCTAGGTACGTTTGTACATGTAAGGCACACATGTAAAATCTATGACCGAGTTATACCTGGGAAGCAATGCCATAAGTAAATCGGTCATTTACTTGCACCATGGAGGTGCTTGAATGCAAATGAAAAAATACAACATTGCAAAATTTCTTCCCAATACCAACATGTATCATGTACCAAGCAGACTTCATTGCTCCAGCGAAAAAAGCGATGACATTTTTATTTCTGTGTTTTTATGTTTATGCATTATTGCTACTATCTTTTATCACAAATTTATGGGCCAACTAGTCATGATCAAAGCAGGCCTGTGGCTGTACATGGAAAATTATGAACTCTAAACCCAGTTACTGCGCGCACGCACGCACACTCTCCATAGATTATGATACAAAGTGAGGGCGCCCTCATGCAGTGACTAGAAAGGGTTCCTAATAGACCTTATGCATTGACGTCATCCAAGTGCCATCTTAGAGGTAAAACGGTGACGAAACAATCGAATCGCACAGATTTACACGCGCGGCGCACAGGATTGGCCAATGAACAACCTCCTTTTGACCTCTAGGTGAGGGCGCCCTACTGAAATGACGTCATGTGCATAAGGTCTATTCCAGATGTACAGCCACTAGCCTGCTTTGATCATGACAACATGACCCCTTTAATGCAGTTGAAAGTAGCTGATGAGCAATTTTTCAAAACCTGATAAAGTGATTGACATAAATGATTTCTAGCGATTTCAAGGAATGCTTGCTGCTATAAACAATGCTTTTCAGTACCGTAACCAATTATGCAATACAAGTCATCCTGATTACTTTTGCCACTTGCCAGGTTTATCTGTTCAGAAATGTTGACAATTCCGAAATGTATCATAAATTATCTATAATTTACCGCCCTTCAGTCAGAAAATAACCATACTCTGCCAGAAAAAATAACATCAGGAAACTGCCAAAAACGACCCGAAACAAGGATGTGTATATCTTTAAAGTTCAAGATGTTTGTTATCAGTGCTGATCCTCCCAGTTGAAAGAAACAAATCACAACAGCTGTGTAGGTACACTGGGTGTTCATCATCCATTGCAAGCAAACTGGTGGCCAGAAATAATCAAAATGACAGCATGGTCCATACACAGACAGTGAATGGTTTGCCACAGGGCTGGGAGGCTGCTGCTAAGTGCTGCAGTGTGACAGAGATTGCATACTGGCTGGGCAATTTTAATGCAGTTAACTGAACAGTCAACACCTTGCACACTATGCACCAGGCAATATGAAAGTCATTGAAATTGAACTCAGAGATTAGTTACAATAACATATTCCAATTAATATTCTGTAACTTACAAAAAAGACTGCATGTGACTTGATTATCATCAAGTTCATACAGTACCCTTCCGTCAGAGAAATATTCCATATGAAATACTGTCTAGGGTCATAGAAAATTGTCATTTGAAGGTCCCACAAATCACTGTTGCATATTTTGATTGCCAAGGGCACAAAATCCTTGACAAAAGATGATGCATTTTTCATGGTTTTCTCTAAAACATGACAAAATGAATTCAATCGAATTTTCACGGGTCGGTTGTATGGTGAAGTTAAAAACTAGAGGATCGGAATTAAGTTTAAAAAAGCTTAAGTTTAAAGGGGCACACCGGCTTCGTTGGGCTATTTGGGCTACAAAATAGGCTAACATATGCCTTCAAAGGTCTTCCAGGAATGGAGAAGAACGGTTCCTAAAAGAAACCATCAAATTTTGCCGTTTTTGAGCATTTTTCAAAAAACGAAGGTCACGTGATTTATCCGAACCAAAAAAGTGGTTCGGATAAATCACGTGATTTTCGGAGTTAGTTTTACTTCCAGCCGTATACAAGTAAATTACTGAACCAAATTTAAATCTGTTTTTTTTTAATTATTCATGAGTATTTGACAAAAGAGACTATGTATTCAGATTATTGATACAATTTGTAAATAATGATGAAAAATCGAACGTAAGATTCGCATTCAGAGAGTCCGTGCAACCGAAGCGTGTTTTACGGCGCACCAGCGTGGGAGCTAGCGGAACGTAAACCTTGGGGCATATCCCGTACAGCCGGTGCCGTGTCTCGTGGGGCCAGAGAGACAAGCCCCGGGGCATGAACGCCCCAGCTTGCCGGTCTAGCCGTGAGCGTGGGAGCTTGTCGGAGGGGTAGGGAGCCAGACCAACAATTACGGTTTTTGTAGGAGGGTTTTAGTCTGATACCCCTAGCTATTATCCCCCAACTATTGCAACGTGTTGCCTGCGCTACACACGTGGGACGACGACGGGGAATATTTATCCCATACAGCTGGTCTACTTCTATGATAGCTGCACAATGTCCACCCCCCAAAAAAAAAAAAAAATTGCTGGCTTTCCCTTTGGATTTATCGTGTGTTTTTTTTTTTACTTTTTACTTTTCGTTGGACCACCTTCTGGGTGTTTTTCCATGCGATGTTTTTTGTACCGATCCTTAGATGTCGAAGAAACGTTCTCCATTACTGCAAGTATGTACACAGAATATAGTACGTCGTCGTACACAGAAAACAGGTTGGGGTTAGTTTTCGCGGTCGTAACCAATAACTGTTTCAATGGCAAGTTCAACCGAAACAGTTATTGGTTACGACTGTGAGCGGACTTCGACTAGGACTGACCATAGAGCAAGGAACATTGCTCTTTGGACTGACGTCCGTTCATGTCACTGATCTTTATTATACTGACAGTATAATAGAGATCAGTCTATTTTTTTATTTACACGTGAATTTGTGCTTGATGGATATGAAGTCTGTATAATTATTGATACATAAACAGAGCACCAGTCTACTTACAACATCGCGCATCATTGTCACGTAAATTTGACAGTTGCAACGGCTGGAAAAGCGTATAAGCTGACCTTTGACCGCGTTTTTTTTTCTTCACATTTTTCGTTAATTACGTGATATTTTGATGATTTTTTTTTACAACAACCATTTAAAAATCGTTGTCTGTCATTCCACATCACAATATTAGGTAATCAGTAAGCCGGTGTGTCCCTTTAAGTTCCCTCAAGTTTATGTGTAGGCGGCCTACATGTATGTTATACATTGAAATTTGAACTAGCCCACCATCCAAAGGTCAGCAAAAATGTGTCTGTAAATTACAGATAAATGTTTACAGTGTAACATTTGTACTAGTGTATGTACACTTGTACTGTAACTGTTCAGTGTAATGGAAATTATATTAAAGCATGGCACGAAATTTACACTGGACGGCAGGCCCGAGGCCAGTGATTTTAGCATCGGACTAGTAAACTTACAACCATACAAGTCCGGATGTCTTGTACTTTTAAATAATAACACCTCCCTGCATTTTAAATTTAAACTGATAATATACAAATATCTTTCAATTCTGTTGAATACTGAAGTATTACCCCAAAACGAAAGAAATCACTTCTCTTAGTGCTTGTTCCAAAAACAACTCAAATGTGAAACACAGTGTTCTTCTCATTTTGATTCTGGTCCATTAAAAGTTTTGAGCTACTGTACAAGCCCTGCAGTCTTGTGGATTTCCCCCCCCCCCCCAAATTCAAGCCCTGTAAATGTACGCATGGCTCGGCATTACTTGGTATTCTACTCATGACAAAGGCCTACGATGATAAGCTAACAGTTTTAAGAGGAACAAACAATTGAGACCTTCGCTGAATGTTTTCATTTCTGATTATCCAATTCAAGCTTCTATGTGCATGGAGGACGGAATTTAACATGTCAATTCTTTTGTCATTCTTTTATCTACTGGTGAAAATTGAATCATGGCTTTTATAGATGACCTCCCTGAGTGCTTTGTTTGTTGTTTACATCACTCTGTTGTTAGTTGGTGGATTTTGTTTCCTTTGTCGGCTAGGAACAGAAACTTATTAGACCCTACTTTCTAATTATTGCCAATAAACATCAAGTAATGAAGCATGTTGGAGTGCTTTTAAAATAATTATTAGGCCCACGGCAAACTTGCATCATTTTAACAAAATAAATCTCTGTCCCATATTGGCAACACTTGCTTGATACAATAATGTAAGTTCTCTCAAACTGTTCTGAAAATCAAACATTTCGGAAAGAATAACAGTGTAGGTCTACATGAAGTTTGTGTGAACTTCACTGAGCTTTCAAAGAGTACACGTAACCATGCATGGTAGTTGGTAACTGTAACTTTGACCTCAGTAAACTGGTGCATATCACATTACATTTAAAAACATTACTAACAACAGGCACTATTTTAAAGTGTGTGATCCTAATGTGAACAGAATCCCCTGAAAAACTAACACATTTTCCTTTTTCAGTTCTTAGAAATTTAACCACAGAGATTTCCTTTCTAATTTGTTTATTGTACTTTTGTACTAATTCATGTATAAAAACAATAAAAAGTAATAAAATTCAATGTGCATCCACTTTTGTGAAGGCCATGCATTCAAAAACCTAAAATTTAATCAATTTAATGTCTTCATTGGGGAAGTCTGATTTACCTACACTGTATTGTAATGATTGCATACCAAATACCAGGCCTCTCACAAATGTGTACACAAATGTGTACACAGTGCGTTCTTTCTAAATTCAATTTGATAATGTTCACACTTAACTCCACACATTTACACTCTCTCTAGTACCTTTCTCTTTTTGAGTAGACATAGCCATTTGCCCGTGGTCTCCTATACTATACGTGTAGAAAGCAATTAAAAATGTGACATGTTCACATGCTCCCAATCTGTTGTGGTTAAATGTCACGAAACATCTGCCTTTATAAATGTGCTTTCTATACCCGCAGAGCAAGGGTTTGTCCAACAGAGAAGAATCAGCAGTGACCCAGTATGTGAATTTTTGTTTCAAACACAACAATCTAACTAACTACACTGTACCACTCATGTTCTGTATAATAATACATGTACATGAGTACAATAATAAATGAGTGTGCATACTATTGTACACTACACACTCAGGGATCGAATTTGGGTTGAAATTTCACAAGACCGCAGGGCTTGTAATGCAACTCGAAATGTTTACCGGACCAGAATTCATTTTGCAAGACAAGAATCTGAATGAGAAAGAAATTTCTACAAAGTTTAACGTGAAGACTGATCTCATATATACATGTACTTTGATCCTCAAAATTGGGAGGTTAGCGAGACCCAATCACACTGAAAGTCAACATTTGAACATACATTTAAGTTCTTTAAACTACAGATATTACACAGTGAGGTAGGCCTAAATTATTCAATTAAACAACACAAGACAGTCAAACTTCTTAAGTCTTGAGTTTACTGGCCCGATGCTAAAATCACTGGCCTCAGGCCTGCGGCCCAGCCAGTGTAAAATTTGAGCCCTGACACTGTAAGCAAGAAGCCCCAACTGAACACTAAAGTAAAATGACTTACTCTCATGTACCATTTGTACACTTTACTAAAATACAATAGGGGCCTACATGGTGCCTACCAATAATTGGCAATAAATCAGATATTTTTATTTATCATATCAAAAAGAACCAATGCCAACACTGCTTTTTAAAAGGAAATGAAAGTGTTACACTGTATAACACTTTAGTTTAAATGAACTTTATTGTATGGTAATGTAATACAAAGTAAAGGCATGGAATTTGTTGGTGTCCTCTGTGAAAAAGTAAAAATAAACATACTCTACACTGTATTATACATGTACCATATATTGTACCTCTCTTATTGAACAAACTTCAAAGGGATGCCACCAACAATTGGTCTCAGAGTTCTCCCCCAGGGGTTACCTTGTCAGCAAACCACTTATTGTTATTTGTAAAGTGTGTACAGCAAACGCCCAAAGCCTGGTCTGTCTACACATGGAGGTAGACTGTACAATTTTGAAATCCAAAAAAAAAAAAAAAACTTGAAGCACACCTAATGCACCCAGTGTTTACGCACATGATATTTGCACAAGGATGTGCTCCCTATGCATCGATGAAAGGTCAGACAACAATGTTCTCTAAACCGCTTAACATCATCGGCTTCCCCGAACCCACATTACTTAACAATCTCATGGCATTGAAGGTGATTGGGCAATAAGCCGTATTCAAAGGAAATGGCCACTTCATAACAAACAAGGGTGGAAAACGAAAACATCATGACACTGCCCACGATTTTAACATGTTTTCGCTCAGAATTCATTCCTAAAACTATTCAAACACGCAGTTAACTACCATGGTGTAGTAAACCAACAGATGTACATGTACATACTCTGTATTTTCAGAGTGTAAAAATCAGTTAAATACATAAATGTATGGACCATAACCAAATATAGCGCAGACACAAGAAGTCATTGTGCTCGGAGTGGATTCGCCCTTGACCCATCAATGGGATCCAGATTTGAAAAGGCACAATGTGCAATGGAACATTAAGGTGTCTGCTTTGGATCAAGTTACCACCATCTTTGTCACGTTCCCCATGCTCAATAGCACTTATGAATACTGATTGGAATCCCAATATCAAAGAAGAGTTCTGCTTATTTTGCTCTTCCAACTTTGGTAAGGCCACATCCCAAATTGACGGTGTGTTTCCAAACTAAAAATCAATGCCAAATTTGTAATTAATACATAGTTAAATGTCATACACATCATCATGTTATAAATGTATAAACAAAAAATATTGTTGAAACCACCACTGTCTTCATCCGTACAGTGCAAATGGTGCAATTTTTACGTATTACTACTATATTAGAGAAGCATAATGCACCCTGAAATTCCTGTGTAAAAGAGCATGTCAGATTACAGGTAGTAAAATGCAGCCAAAATGCTTGATTAATCAACCAACCAATGTTTGGTGCGAACGTCTTATTGTATATTGAATGAAAATCTATCATGTAAAGAATGTAGATAGATTTGGAAGATTAGTCTTGGAATTCCTGGTCAAAATCACAATTGACATCCCTGATAAGAATTTAGCAACTGAGGTGGAGCATTCTGCTTTTGAATTGTTCGATTCTAAACTCAGAACTGTAATTTTTTTAAGCACCTGCACACTAACTTACACAAAAGACAGGGATTAGGAACAATAATGATGTTTCAAAAAATTATTGTGTTGTACGATCCCCTTTGTACGTGTCATGTACAGAAATACATGCTCTACAACCATGCATGAATGTTAATGTTTTTTTAAATGGTACACTGTCAAAACAAGTCACATGTAGCATCTGCTGGCAATAAATTGGTGTTTAGTTGCAGATGCATGTTATAAATGACTATGTACTGATGACTCTGCAAAATTAATGATCGGACGCTGTACGTATGTACAAATTACAATGTGCATTTATGAAACACAGTATTGGTCTTGAATTAAATGCCAAGAAGTGTTTTTCAAAATGTTCAGTTCTTCACTGCGTATATTTCAACCCTTTTATGGACCAAAGTAGTGAGCTGTTTTCTTTCCCTCAGAAAAACAGTTGTAAAACGTTATGTTTTCAGAATTGGAAAGAAGATGCTTGAGAGCGCTACTTCATGATACTTGGGGGTCACCATGTCCACAAAACAAAAAAAAGCTGTGTAAACTTTGATCAAAGATTTGCACAAAAAAAAAGATTTATTAACGCCCATTTTGGGTCTATCAAGAACGATGACAGCATGGAATGTTAATCTTTTTTTTCTTATCATTACTCTGAAGCACTGGGCACTGCCGGGTAAAAAAACTACAGAAAAAAACACTTCAGTTCATGTACATTAATTAGTTTTTTGTAGTACTAGTACACTTAAAGATGCTAGGTCAGATCTGTTGCTGATTTGACCTGAAAACTTTAACTTTAATGTTTAATACACTGTAGATAGTTTTAAAGATTCAAGAAAATTACAAGCTTTCATTTATCCACCAATTTAAGAAAATCCACCAATGATAAGTGGTAAAAAAAAACCAAGTATTGTTCGGGATCTGACGTTACCTCATGTCCATTAGCCATGTACAAACAATTTTGCATGCTACATGTACATGTTATTTTTTGCATTGTCCAAGGCAATGCAAAGATTTTAGTATGTGTTTTTTCATTTGAAACAGAATCATCTGTCAAAATTCATTCAGAGAAAAAATATGTATACATTTTAAGCAAATTTAGCAAATTTGAACAACTTGTGTTTTTATTAAAAACTGGTTTTTAAAACTAGTTATTATTCCGTCACGGCATGCCCAATTTATCAGTAAAGGCAATGGCACAATATGAAAGGGTTATACACATGTGTACTTAGTGTTCTTTTTAAAATATATTATTGTACTCATTCCACATTTAAAAATGTCCTTATTGTAAATTTTCTTACCATAACTCTGTACATAAATGTACAATTATGTCCAACAAAATAAAATGAAGATTTGGAGCGGTTGATTTTTGTATGCAGGCCTATGCACAAACATGTGCATTTGTAGGGTATGGCTGCATTCATGAGTACAAATTACATATAAATCACATAATACATGTACACACTTGATGCAAAGAATAACTTTTGCAAGTACTTAGTGTAAGATTTGTTTCTTCTTTATGTTTTACAATAAAGTAGGCCCTATTTATTAAGTGACTGTACTCGAATAAACATCAAATAACAAAGGCTCCAAAACCACATCCAATGCTAATTTCACCATTGCCCAGTAACCCATGGCAGTTTATGAGTCACCCATGGTACACTTCAGGAATGTTTTGCAATAACAGGACCCTATGTGTCTGTGTCTGCGCTCATGAGGAGTGCTCCATGTATAAAAAAACCCTCATGAATCACATAATTGATGAAGTATATTCATGTAAGAATGTCATCGTGGGGCTATGCATGCATTACACATCGTACTCTGAATGTATTGCCTACATACACATGTAGTGTACATTGTAGACTGGTTGGTAGGAGGGGGGCTATGTTGAAATGGAGGATCCATTCGATCGGAAATCCATGTGTCCATCATGTGTTGTGCGTAATGGGTAGTGCGCAGTTCGTAAAAAAAAAAATACATGTACATGTATCAAGCAACACATATAATTCTATATCTCCGCATTGCGCACTGTGTTAATACACTTCTCTTTTTTTTAAATGTCCACTGCTTTGCATGCATTTTCCTTTTAATGGATTGCACACTACGCATTACGGACACATGCACTTCCTGCCTTAAGCCCCACCTACCATACCAACCACCTATCAACAGTGTCCACATGGGTTGCGCGTACGACACAATGCGTCTAACTGTGCCACACACAAAAGACCCCATGCAAAAAGTGACAACTTGTTCACGTTTGTTTCAATGGGATTTCAATGAGGCTGACTTTCGGTGCATGTTCACATTTGTGATTGGTCAATACATTAAAGGGCGGAGCTTAATGGATCTACCTATTGATGGCTTCTACAGCAACTATGACTTGATCGTTTCTTCTGCCTAAACTACATGTAGACTTCGACATTATTCTTACAATCGAAAGCCATCACAAGGCCAGGAACTACATGGAGGACATGGATGCCATGGCCTCAGTTGCCCTTGTCATTGGCCTTGGTGCTCCTTCAAAAGTTTCCCACAGACTTTAAGATTTTCCAATGGAAGTGACTTTTGCAAAATGAAAATGGCCTTGGCCTCTCAAAGATGAAATTCCAGGCCTGCGTCACCACAGCCTCAGACACTGATGATGTTTCAGAATACCATGTGCATTGCCTCAGAACAGGGTGTTTGAAAACTGTTGAAGATTTGCTGTAAATCATAAAAGAGTACATGCATGTAAAATTGACTGGAGCAATATTAAGCACCGTCCCTTTTTTGTATTAACCACGTACAGGCCCAAAAGTTCAGCCTTAAAATCCCCTCCACAACTTTACATGTATGTGTGTGAGGCACAGAGTCTGGTTTTGTGCAAGGGGAGATCCTTCCTACATGTAGACAGTTGCTACATTATTAAGCTCTGGGGCTAATTGGATTTGTCTAATTGTACCCTGCAGTCTAAAATGTACAAAAATGTATGCGTGCATCTCACAGTTTTGCGTATAATAATCACCTACAAAAAAATCTACTTGTCAAACTGTTACTTGAGACCTGAAAGTTGTTTTCGGGTGTTTAACTCCCTCTTATAACATTTGTTCTTCTTCTTGCCAAATTAGCAACATACAATGCAAACCATTTATGCACAATCATATAAAAACCACTTAAAATAAAAGAATTATAAAGAGGCCTGAGGTGCACTGGTGGCATTCACAGAGATTGGCAACATCCTAAGAGCACCTTGTACACTACATGTAGTATGTACAATGTAGCCTAGGGTAATATTAATGGTAAAAGCCTGCTGATAGCATCAAAACATGCATTCTACATTTCAATTTTGCTCCCAGGGTATAATTGTACACCATCACCTCTTTAAAAAACAGGATTGGCAAGGATTTATAAAAACACTTTTAAAGTGGATTTTAATCTCTTAACTATGTTTTTTTTTTTTCAAGTACCAATTGTCTTGAAACTTCTTTCTTTAAACTGTACACAAATGTATGAATGCAAATAAAATTCACTACAAAAATACAGTCGACTCTCGGTTAATACGAGGTATTTCACCGGTCCCGAACTGTCCCATGCGTGTTTCTATGTCTTAAACAACGGAAGATACGAGCACGGTCGTAACGAGAACACGGATATTACGAGGTATTTTTGCGGCCCCGTGATGACAAAATGTATTGTTTTTCATACTTTTATAGCGAGATCGGAAAAAATATTGTTGCGTAAATAAAAGTTTACCGTTCAGTCAGCCAAATTTCTGAAATGACATGCGTTTTGCCAAACTATTTTTCGGATCGGACCGGCTACACGGTTCCGTCCGATCCGAAAATCAAAACATTACGCTGGTAACTTATGCTTGAATTACTATTTCGCCTACACGTCTAGCGGCTACCAGCGAAAACAACGTTCAGCATAGGCGCTACGCAGTATCGAATCTGTCACATCATGGTCACATGAACAGCAAGTTTGACATGACTTTGCTATGATTTTTATTTTCATTTATACAAAATATTAAATTTCTATGATCATGGTCAACAAAATTGCATTTATCATTGATATTTTTGTGTACATGATGCTCGTAAGAACTGTACTAGGAAGCCAACCGCTCCGTTCTAGCCTAGACACGTGTGTAGTGCATGCACTATGACGACGTGTGTATACGGTACATGTACATGTACGTGTAAATAGTGCGCTGCGTTTAAGACGAGGTTCGGATGATACGAGGAAAACGGGCCAGTCCGGCGGACCTCGTATTAACGAGAGTCGACTGTATACCACAAATTTGAACAATCTTATGAGATTGGTTGGATTGGTTGGATTGATTGGTTTGCTGAAAACTCTGTAGTAGATTGGAATAATTTTGCTCTTTAAAAAAAACCAAAAAAAACATGACATTTAATACTGTGTACCTTTAATGTGCATTTACCGAATTGTCAAAATGGTGTGTCGTTCTGTCAGAGCACATCCTTCCTCTGTGGCACGAGGGTTACTACAACACACCCTGGTAACTTCCTTGATTTACTGGATTTAATTACTTCAGAGTGCCCTTGACTGAGATCATCAAACCATCCTGCTGAAGGCCTTATGTAAATCTTTACCAAAATTACTATTTACATGTAGCTGGTTTGGGGAGGCTGCCCTTTAATTTGTTTGGATAACTAAGTAATCATAAGTTATATACTGATCACAGATCTTCCAGACCCAAGAGTAAATGAATATTATTGTAAAATTTGTATCCTTTTTGATGACTGTAATTCTTTGCATGATACATGTAAATATGAAGTGGATAGAGCTTGAAGTATAATGTACATACAATTTATTTGTTGCATTTAATTAGAAGTTATGATGGTGCTATCAAGTGTCGATTGAAAGACTTGTTTGGTAAGACGAACGCTATAATGTTGCCCCTATCAAGTTACAATAAAACAGTGATCAACTTGATAGTAGCCTGTAGTATTACATGTCCCGAAACTGGTATGGATGTATTGTTTCTGTGTACCTGCACTTAAAAAAAGGCCTACATAAATACATGTACATGTACTTTGAAGAATTAACCGTGAGTCCTTAAAAGGTAAACAACAAAATAAGACTAAATACAATAAATTTCTAGGGTATAAATAAATAAACAAAAAATAAGAAATTATTCAAGAAATAACAATAATTTTGTAAGAACATCCATCCCCATCAAATAAACCTTCTTATTATAAACAAAGTCTTTCTCTTTTTTCCCTTTTTTTTGGGGGGGGGAAGTGGTGTGTCAATACACAATATTTAGTGTCATTCAAAGGGTCTTGTTAATTGACATTTGTACAAGTATTGTACATACACAACTTATGTGTAGGCCTACATAAAAGGTTGAAACAAAACCTGAAACTCTACAGTTCCACATTTCACCTTCAACTGTTCTAAGTTCACACTCTCCCCAGACAGCAAGCCAGGCATATTAACAAGGCATGCAATCAATCACAACCATCTAAGTCAA
This sequence comes from Pisaster brevispinus, assembly GCA_023634235.1. Lineage (NCBI taxonomy): Eukaryota > Metazoa > Echinodermata > Asteroidea > Forcipulatida > Asteriidae > Pisaster > Pisaster brevispinus. The sequence goes on along the minus strand of JAMKCF010000006.1, from coordinate 17,697,964 downwards.
TATCATCTGACAGGGTTTAGACTTTCGCATTAATTTCAAATACCCCTGGCAAACTAATGCGAGGAAATGTACTTGTGGAACACTATTAAAATAAAAACCATTGATTTACTGTTTTTGTACGAACTTACAATGTAACTTTGAAATGTTCTGCCTTGTTAGCATAATGCATGTGTGTCTATGTATACGGTGCCTGCATTGTTGTAACCTTTACAGTATCAGTATAAATTTGTTCAATTGCATTAAATTTTAAAGGTTACTGTACATGAACATACATTGACCCATGACAAAACATTTTTGGCAGCTCTGCACAAAACTCTTTTTTCTTTTAGTTTTAAGGTTGACAAACAAGTTGAAATCAATGTCACAATTTGTCAATCACTAAAAAACATAACGTGATGATATCCAAGCAACATACACGTACCTGAAAAATGCAATACATACTGTACATACATGTACAGGACACTGGAACCATCGGGTTAGAAAAGTTAATTTTACAACTTCAAGTCGTGTCTACACGTGTATTACCCAGTGTCAAAGGACAACACTGTGTGAATATGAGGTCATTCAGACACAGTATTAAAGTCAGTTTTAAGGCAGTTATAACTCATTCGGGTTTAACTTTGTGTGTCTGAACGCTCTTAAAACTTAACCATGTTAACCGAATCAGGTTGAATCCAAATGAGTTAAATCGGTCAGCAAGGGTGGTTTAACACTAAACCACTTAAGGTACCTTTTAGCACGGTGTGTGGACAGAATCAACAGGGCCGTGCGCGTGTTTTTGTGAATAAACCGGATGTTGTTGGGTTGGGTCACAATGCTGTTTGACCTCTTAAAATGAAGATAAAATGTATCGGGTTTAACTTCGAGCTGTCTGAATGCAAGGAAGTTTATTTTTACGACCCCACCCCCCCCCCCCCCACTACTCGTAAAGTTAAACCGATTCGGGTCTAACTTAAGTACGCTGTCTGAACATGGCCATTAAGGGTAAAATGGGTACCAGACATAATGTAATCATTACAATGTCTCTCACACTATAGTATACTGGTCAACTTGTTGGTGTCTCACACTGCATTGTACACATTGTAAATGGTTTGAGAATTCAGATGCAACAGTAAAACACATTTTAGTTTGTAACATCGTACACTCTCTGTTCAGTGCGTGCCAAGTAAGCATTACAAGTCCATCTGTACAAATGTATTTTCCATTTTCCGTTCTGTTCATTGACAATGTACACGCATGTATGTCTCGTGTAATTTAACTGAATGAAAGCTAAAACTACCAGGTTTTCCTTTGTTTCAGAAACAGGATCTTACATTAGTATTCAATATGTTCAACGGAACTTGTGATAAGTACAGCAGACACCCAAACACAACAAGCAGGCTTCCTGTTTGTAAATTGCAGTGTATTGTAAAAAATGTAAATCAGTACCGGGTAAGCAGTTGAACTTGAATTGGGTTCCCCAAAACTGTATGAATGCAAAACCAACACAGTAGGCCTACAATCCCTAAATTGTACAGGAAATGTGTGTGTTTATAAACATGTGATGTATGTGTTTGCACATTTAATAGTATTCCAACAGACAATTTAATTTTTTAAGAACCATAGTTTATAGTACAATGTATAGGCCCCTACTGTACATTATTGCACAGTACATGTACCATTTGCATACATGTACATGTACATGTACAATTATCCTGCGTGTACACCCCCACATGTACATTGTAGTACAAACATGGCCTACACTAAAAACTTGCTGAAGCACGCTAAATTGAAACAATGCCTTCGGATATTTTCTACTTGGTGTTTATCTTGGTTTTAAAAGCCCAACTGTGCAATCTGGAGCATTCTTTATGGTTTAAGCTCGATTTTTTTGCGAAATTTTTGTTATTATATATTTGCTTGCGCATCAGCCAAAATTTGTGCGTACACACACAATTCGCGGCACACAATTCGCGCATTTCAGCCCTATACACTAGCTTGTGCATGGGGAGAACCTTTAAAAAGAAACATACACATTCAACCACGTTTGTCATAGGTGCATAAAAAAAAAAAAATTAAACTTGAAATAATCTAAATGTTCATGTGTTAAGATGCTGCTGTTCAATTTAAAAACAAAGTTTTGGGAAGCAGAAAGGATTGAATTCATGTGAATATCAGAGTCTACGAAAAAATAACAAAAACATAGACCTTAGATACATTATGGTTTTATATGTAGTTTGACAACATTTCGGATTATTTTGAAACAGGAAATATTAGATTGCAAGCTACACTATTAGTTAATGGGGCACTCACTTGGTTAAACTTGTCTGCCTGACTCATTCTTTATCACGTGTTTGTGACAAACAGAGCCAACAATGTATTGTACACATCATAACATTTAGTGCTGTGCGGCTTCAAATAGTACTGTATGTAACTGGATATCTGAACCTGATATTTCAAACTTTTTTAAAACCCTGTAAAACCAACAACTATTGCACTCAGCAATTCACAACAGCTCTGTGACTAATACAGTTTACATGTATAATGTGCATGCTGTATAGAGAAAATACTCAAGCCCAAAAATACTCAAGTGAAATGTCTCTAAGACTTTACTAATCATACTTTCACAAACGGGATTTTGTAATTTTACCTACATTACAATCTTTTTATATTTTTATCAAGACTTGCATGTGTGTATTGTTTTGGGAGATAATGACTCTAATACTTTCTGCCAGGGCTCAGTTACAAAATGATACAGGCCCAGAATTCCATCTTTGAGAACACCATTTTCATTTTGCAAAGGGGCAATTCCATTGGAAAATCTTGAAGTCTATACGAAACTTTTGAAGGGGTACCAAGGCCGAGAGTGTAGGGCATCAGAGGCCATTGTCCTGTGTAGACCCATGCTTGGTTAAATCCTTTTACATCCATGATATTCAAGTGAAATAAATTTTCATTCACAACAAATTTGACAAATGTCCCTTTAGTCAATTAAGTCAACCAACAGCAGTTAGGATAATATTAAATTGTTTAATTGGTACTTCATTTCCTATAGACTGCTGTACACATGCGTATCATCATCAATTTAAACAAGTATGAAACTCTGCTGTGGTAAACGATATGTGTAAACTATCAAAGTATGAGTAGCATCACTCTCTACACCATACATTAAACACAAAAACAAACCATGGTGTTATATCCTTTTTTTTAAATGTGCGTATATTGAACAAAAACAATTAGGCCTACATGTACATGTACATGTATGTTTGTATTGCCTCTTTCTCCAAAAGTACAATGTATGTCGACACCAGCAGGAAGAGTTTCAAAGTATGCCAGGCAATATACATTGTAAGAAGTGATCCAATCTCTGCATAAACATGATAAACCGTTTGTGATGTCGTCATTCATACTATACAACAGGTTCCTATTTTTTCAATAAATTGGGTTTTACATTTAGGATTTACAGTGCAATGGCATCCCTGATACACTGTATGTGTACCATGTATTAGCCTAATGATTGAATGGGGGTTGAACAAAGACAATTTAGAAGAGCGGGATTTGAACCAACGACCTACAGTTTAACATGCTGGCACACTACCAACTGAGCTACAAATATACAGCCCTATATTTACCCAGTCAGTTTCCCTAAGGCCTTGTGGTTTATAACTTGATACGTGCCTATAGTGTTAAACTTTACACAGTGGGATCTAGAAAGTGAAAACAAGGTTCTTATTAATTATCAGAATTAGAACCATAATACTCATCATAGATTAGAGATTACATGGTGTTACCGTAAGCTTAGTTTCAGATAGGATTGTGAGTCATTACTTTTTTAATGCAGTGAAAAGTAGAACACATGATTAGAATTTACCCTGCATAATAACTGTCAAAATATTGATTTCTGAAATTACAATTACAATAATCTAAACGGAAAGTGTACTGTAATGTACAATGTATGTCATCGGTAGATGCTTTCGTGTCTGCCACCTGGAGTTTCCTGCCACCTGGTGCAGCAAGCATTTTGTAGCTAACTGTTAATAAGTTGCATCATAGAGCTATAAACTAGACTCCATGGTTGCATCAGGTTAAAATCTGTTTACACGGCCGAGTGTCACAAGAACCATTGGCATTGGCTACATTGCCAATCGTCAAAATCATCAACAGTCGATTTATAAGTGTCAAAATGTTGAATCTCAATATCCAACAGTTTGGATTGTTTCTTGCTAAGTCTCTTGAGTTCTGTAACACTTCCATGATTGATTCGTGGTAATAAGGTTCTAGTGATTTGTGTCTCACACTGTTGTTAATTTCCATTTTATCATTTATACTAGGAGTTCAGGATGCCATGCCAAATCCAACCACCACTTTCAGCATTCTCCCTTAACAGTGGTCTGCTGGCCAAATGCAGGTTTAACACATGAGGCCCAGTCAAAATGTCCGGCTGGCTAGTTCAGTGTTGAAAAGTATTCCCATCTCATTTCAAATATTGACAACATGTAATAAACAAGTCGACGGACTAGTGAAATGACAAACTAACTGGTCCTGCTGGCCAGTCACTAAAAACGTTAAAAGGGCAAACACTGACCTTTGCAGTCCTTATGACCAAAAGTAAAATCTTATTTGCCCAAATAACATTAATTACAGTAATGCCATCAGTACATATGTATCATGTATGTTTTTGGTAAAAAGTTGTGAACAGAAGAATGGGAAGAATGTATACATGATAAATTTGATGAAAATGCCTGTGGCAGTGCAACAACAAGGTTTGTTTTATTGAACACTCTTTTTTGTATTAATACACAAATAAACACTAAAGACCAATTTATGCAGTACGTACCATATTAGAAAAAGGCTAGTTCAAGATTGTAATCGAGAAAAAAAAACAAGAACAGAACAGAACTACAGAACTAAAAATACAATGTTCTTGTCATATACATTGTGTACATTACAAATGACCCATTGATGTTATTGCCATTTTTTCACACAGCTAGCTGTCACTTCCTAAAACAGACACAGAGACAAACTCTAAAGCAAATCACTGGATCTAAATTACACTATTTCTCCTATCAATATTTGAATCTTATTTTTTACTAGAAACGTCATTGTATGAACTACCAGATGTAGAGAATAAAGTCCAACCTGCACAACCCCCCATACTAGTTGTGATTTTAAAAAAATTACTCGAGATCAGCCAAACGACTGTAAAAGAGGGGGGTAGATACAGCAATTGTTCTGACTCAGTAGTGACAATTACCAGTTACATGTACAGCCATAAACCATCACCATCTAACAACATTTCTGGCACAGCTTAAATAACTTCATGGTCAATAGAAACCAGATCTGACGACCAAAACTTCTTGACATGAAAGACTGACAAACTAAGAAAACAAAACTAATCAGCCGATCATAACTAATATTTAATATTTAACAATAACAGGGTAACAATGGGCATATGCGGCCATAATTACGCAGCAGTTATGGGGTAAGTTTTGATAAGGAAGAAGGTTATGAATAATGTTTCTTACCCTCGATGCAGACGACATGTTCACGAAACTGGTCCTGTAAGTTTGGGTCGTCAATTTGCTCCAGAAGATCGTAGATGGCATAAATATGCGGGTGGACACTTTCAAACCGCTGAATTTCCTCGCGAATTGCCCGTGAATTCAGCATCTCCAGGCTATGGGCATTCATCGTCCTCTTTACGACACTCCCTGTCAGTGATTACTAAATTTCAGAGTTTATTTCAAGATACTAAATGCTTTGTAGGCGAGACAAAACAAAGGGACATTTTTAGGTTTGAAATGTTGTCTACTCTTTGAATGTGTACAGCGCACAGTTTCAGAGTACATTACACACCTGTGTGTGTGCACGCTCTGTGTGTATGCATTGAGTGTGTACATACCAATCATGTATAGTTAATGTATGGTACATATACATAGGTTTGTAGCTGACACATCAGTGGTACTTGGCCCAACAATTTTGTAAATACAATTTAGGTTACCACCTAAACTACATAATGCATCCACGCATGTGCCACACTCTCGCACCGTATATCCCAGAGTGCTAAGATCCGGAAGAGATTAACAGCTGACTTTTCAAGGAAGCAGACGACACACTGGGGGCGTTGTCTACCTGAGTAAGTGAATCTTCAAAGATAAAAAAAACGGTGGTAAGAACAAACTTGCAAACTTAATCTGTACATGTTCTACAGAATTTCATTTCATTGTGTGACTCAACTTGACCGTGTTTTGAGTTTTCAGTGCTAGTATGACAACAATTGGCATCTTTACTCTTTGCCTCCCATGCCATGGCCCATGCCTCCGCTGATAATCGGACTGATTTTTTTTTTGGCACAAACCCAGATGCTCTGGTCTACTGACTGTGAACAGCGCTCAGAATACAGTGCTTTGCGATTTCCAGTTATTAAGGAACAAGGAGTATTGCATGCTGGTTACTGGAATACTGGTGGCTGGTGGTAGTTATATCCAATGAACCACGGGCACCGGCACTAACGATATGGACACACATAATTATTATAACGTTATTTTTATCATGCTGGCACTGCCTGTCCTTCCTTGCATTGCAAACAACATGAACATTACTCGGTTTAACAAGTTATCACTAATCTATTAAGAGAGCAATAACATTTACATGTAATTATTATAAATACACTAGATTTTGAATCATATTTACCTTAACAACAAACTCAAACTAAAAGAAACTGTATACACAGGGTATGGTCACAAACACGTCACTGTTTGCTTAGTACGAGGGGGGGGCCATGAAAAAAGCAGAAGAAGAAAATCAATCGAAAGTTCACATCGAGTTCCAGTTTTTATGTCAACCAAGGACCAACTCCATGCATCCTACATGCATCAGCTCAAGGTTTAAGCTGAATAAACTAAATGGAAATATATGACGGAAACAATACGAAGTATTTGGCCAAGTTCTGATTGAAGTTAAATGAAATAATCTGTGGTTCACAATTATTGGCAAATTGTTCTGTACATAACTTGAACCAACTACTGCAAAACTTGTGTAAGTTAGCTTTCCTTCTGAGCAAAAGGAACGCTTTGCTGGAGTAACAAACATGTATAATAGATTTGGCTTCTGACTGGCATCCAAAGCAAAGATATTGACAAAATAACGATACCGCCAACGTAGGGCTAGATAGCTCGCCAGTAGATAGCTTGCTAGCACGTTAATCTGCAAGTCTTTTCAAATCCCTTTCAACTCAATTTATCTTTGTTCAACCCCAAATTATAAGTAGATTTATGTATATTTTGAATTGAACTTTATTTCAATTTTGGCATTTGTTGTTTGCTGGTAGTAAAGAGGGAACAAATCATGGCACCCCACACTCTCCCCGAGTGTTGGTTTTTGTTGACCAAGCATTTTTCACACCCTCTTGTAAATTAGTTTGACATGCATGTGTTTTAGTTGAATTTGATGAAGCAAAATAAGGAAGAAGTACAATAGGTGTTTGGGAAAAATAATACCGCAGATGGTGCTATAAAACTAATTTTCAAGAGATGGTTTTTAATCAATTTGAATTTCGTGTTTGTTTTTCTTACCCCCAGAGATCCACCATGAATGTTGACCATGAAATTGAGTTGTTGATTCAAGAGATAAATCGTCTTGGGACAATGAGTAAGTATTCAACTTTTATAAGAAGAGATGGAATGGAGAAAATTATGAAAAACATTTCTACAAGACCTTTATTTGTTGATCAACGTACAATATGAACATTATGAAACTTGTCTATATTGACTGTACAAAAAAAAAAAAAAAAAAAAAGTACAACAGCATACAACAAATAATGATAATTGTGTAAAACCTTTTTAATTAATTTGCTTTAAACCTTTTGAACAATTTAGGTAACATTTTAATTGAATAGTCCCACAACTTATTTGACAAAATATCAATACAAATAAATGTACCGATGCACTGTGCATTGATCATTGACTGTGCGTTGTGTCTATCTCCCCGTGTTGTGTTTGAAGGAGCCGATGGCAAATTGGTGGTGACATTTGGAGTTTTGTTCAACGATGATAGATGTGCCAATATCTTTGAGGCCCTTGTTGGCACCCTGAGAGCTGCTAAGCGCAGGAAGTTTATCACCTATGAAGGAGAACTATTACTACAAGGAGTCCATGACAATGTGGAGATTTGTCTTCTACAAGAAACTTAACGAAAGAGAAAGAGGCAAAGTACTAGTGATGATTTTATGATCAGCGACTGATTGGGAATTTGGCTGGTGTGTGTGTGTGCCACATAGGAAGCCAAATGGTGAAATGAATTATTAGCTTCAATTTGGTTGGACATCTTGAGATGGGTTGACCAGATGATGGTGATTTACTTAGATAGATCATTAGTGAACTTAGAGTGTGTTGTTTTTGTTTCATTCGTTTTTTGTTTTTTGTTTTTTTTAACTAATATTATGGTGTACAATAATTCTGGTATTTAAGTAGCTATTTAATAGAAACAAGTCATTAACCAAATGCATTAAATCAGGAAAACAATTTTTTGGTAGTAGGCCTTATGAATTTAAAACCACAAGTTAAGAGCAATCAGTGGTGTTTTTGAAATTATTGAAACAGTTTTAAATACACTAATAAAGTGCCCTAACAAAGGTAAAAAGTAGATGCCTCATTGATGGTGATGTACATGTGCTTGCACTTTCTGTCTGACCTCAGCCGATTTCCTTGTTTATGAGACTGTCATTAATTTTGTAGTACCTTTTTTATCACTGAAAACTTTGCAACTACATTCTTTAGCCTTTAGGCCCTTACACCAACATCATACACGGCTACTATCTGCCAGGCTAATCATTTTGAGAGTCAATCACACATAAACATTATGATCAGCATGTGCGCGCCCCATAGCCGAAAAAGCGCAATTTACATGTAGCTGCATAACACACAGGGACATCGACTCCCAAAATGGCGCAGCCAAGATTGTTGTGCTGATGAATTGGGTCAACAATGGAATTCATTCATACCTTCCATGGTAGTCAGTCATCCAAATGTCATCTTTTGGCAATTTTATTTCAATATTCAAATTAAGTAACTATACACATTCCTTTAAATAGCAGGATATCAGGGTGTCGCAATAGTATTATTAGAATATCTGATTATGACATTTTATAAAGTAAACTAAAGTGTGTTAATATTTAAAAAAAGCAAGGTAATGCAAATGATCAGTTCTTTATTACCTACCATTAATATATTAATGACTCAAAGCTTGATCCAAAGATATACAGAGGGAGGATTCAAAGGCGGATCCAAAGGTCCATTCAAAAGAGGGAGGGGAACACATGCATCACTAGATGCTTGTAGCCCCCTCCTACCCCCCACCCCCTCTCCATATTACCCAGAATCTCTAAGTGGATGTATTGATAAAGTGAAGGGTCTTGAAATCATTGCCTAAATCATTTGGGTGGTCGGGTTGGCGTAGTGGTATCAGGACACCATTTCAAATCTCAAATATCCCAACGGGGGCACTATGTGGAGTGGGTTTTTAGCCCCTGCCTGACTGCATGTTTTTTTTCCTGGAATAAATCGCTGGGAATTTCCTATAACATCTAAAACTGAAACGTCCTTCCTTGTCTTCCTTCCTTGGAGTTCTTTGCTAGTATACATGGTATAGTGATTAAGTTCGCTTTTCTGAGAATCCTTGGCTTCACAACCAGAATTACTAAATAAACATATAAAATCATTCCATGTATCACTACATCGCTGGTGTAGCGATGAGATTAATTTCCAAACATTCCATTTAGTTTTCTCACATAAAAAAGACTGACTTTTATCCTGCAGGAATTATGAATACAACAAATTTTCTTTCTATTTTTTGCATTTTTCTTAACATTAGACTATCAAGAGCAATGTAATTGTACTACATACATGTACCTGCATCTGTAAAATCATTAAAATAATATTGCAAAAGAAAAGTTCCTTTGAGTGTATATTTAATTTCCACTGATGTATATTTGTCAAAAACTATAACTACTGTCTTTAAATATATATTTTGGAAGACTTTAAAAATCAATTACCAAAAAGGCTTCAACATTCTTTTTCCAAGCAATAAGAAACAAAGGTGGATGTTAACAATAGAAACAAATATTTAGTACACTCGATATTTCTCTCTTGACACCGTTCAGTATCTTTGAAATTTGTTAGCATATTTAAGAGTAAACATAATTTTTCAGAAATATTATATAACTACAGTTTTGAGTAACAAATCTGTGTAGTGTCAGTTGAATGATTTATAAATTATCAACTAAAAAGCATTGGAGTTTTTTATTATTAAAAAAAAACTGTTTTCAATGCTACTGTGATGAAACCTGCCAATTGAAAATTATTTTGCCATACATTTTGCTTTACAAACTCAACTTCTAAAGTTGTCATACTGTCCCTTTAAAATATTGTATTTAACACCATATAATTGGTAGTGGGTAATAGAATATAGGCCTGTATACCAGTAACTTTTCATCGGGCAAGAGTATTCCAATAGTATCTGGGTTTGTACAATTGCCGTCATTAAAAGCAAACACAAACATAATACAAAAAATTCTTCCTGGGTCCGAATATCAGTGTTACTTAATGGTTTGGATGCAAGAAACACACCAACCAGTCCACACCCAAAAAAAAAACCTAATAATAACAAAATACTTGAGAATTGTAAAACAAACTGGGAAATAAACGCAGTCACTGGAAATATCAATTTGAGGAAGAAAAAAACAAACCAGTTGTGATTTATAAAGATTAGATTTACAGCAATAAGTATAGAGTGGTTATCACATGTTGGTGTAGGGAAAAACAAACACTGTTTCTCCTCGGCGTAGTTTTTCCATGCAAAGTATTCTACAGCTCTGAGAAATCTTCTTGGTATTGGGACCAGGCAGTATTTTAAGTACATCTCTGTGTTATGCAAATTAAGGTACTGGTATTAAACCCTGTATACCTCGGTGAAACAAAAAAAAGCTGCATCACATCACATCATATGAAATATCCATTCACAAACTAACTGTATATGTAGATCTTAATGGCTTACTAAAGTACTGTAGGAGACTCTGGGACTCCAAAGATTTCAAGTTCTTGTAGTTAGTGTTTCTCTCTCCCTGAAGAAAATCTTCTCTCTGTTTTAATAACTGGATACTCATCCCTCCAATGTAATTGCAATGATGATTTTCATTTTAAGTGAAACTGCTGACATCACAGTTTGATATTTCATGGAGGAAGGAAGAGTAATCCACAATCCACGGGGTAAAAACTAAGATGACAGCAAAAAATGGACTAGTGATTGATGTCCCCCTAAAAATAAAAGAGTTATCTGAAGATAAGTTCCCTGCCAAATCTTAATGAGAGACTTTTGAGATGATAACGGGCATCCCACTACCCAGTCCTTTTCTACCTGTTCTCGTCGCTGAGAACAATGGGAAAGGACCGGTGAGTGGGACGACACCCACTATCATCTAAAAAATTCCCCAACTGGTGTGCAACATGTGACGTTGCAATACAGCTTTAGCGATAGTAACAACTTATCTAAAGATGACTCTTAATGCTTTGTGTAATCAAGCCCTGGAACATTTAACAATGATGGGTAAGATGTGATGCAGCTTCATTAAGAACACTGAAGCGATCTATGAAGATCAAGTGACTCGTAGCTCTGTTGCCCACTGAGGTGGTCTGTCATCGTACGCTACCCCAGCACAGCTCTTGATTTGGCCAACACCTGCCTGGCTGGATCCTACAGCTGCAGAGGCACCTGAGCAGTAATACAAATAGACCAGAAAGAAACGGAGGTAACTACTTAAGCAATAACAGTGAAAGGCGCCGGTCTTTACTGTGTGGTAATGACTGGGGTTGTATGCACGTGCATGCAGCACTATCGGTCCATGCCGAAAAGAAAACAAAACAACAACATGCACACACAAAACAGTTGATTTGATAGTTCCCCGCACAAAAAGCACAGTGCATACAGAACTTTTACACATTATGCTTGTTTAGGGGCCATTGATTCACTAGTTCACAGAGCCAGCCTCCTTTATGTGTCATTACATTAACTATTAACTATTTGCAACCCATAACCTATAATTTGTACCAATAATGTAGCATACTTGCTACGCGGAAGGATTAGTTATTCATCATGGCAGCCTCTCATTCAAATCTTCCGTGAATCAAAGGGGAATAGCATTAACGAAGCAATAAGGATTAGGAAACTAGGCTACATTTCACACTGCTTAACATTGCTTACCAGCATCCTCATCTGTGCTTGTACTAGATGCAGGCTGTTCTGCCTGCTTACAGGCCAAGCTACCCAGGTCAACTGATTCACTGTAGGGTGTCTCCAGCAACTTCAGAACGCGCTGGACCTAAAAATAAACACATTATAAACCTAACTACAACTGAATAAATAGGCAAGAAAAACTCACACTGCAACATTAAGTACAGCTTTGTCTTAACTAGCTATTTCTAAGTAAACATCTTCTTCTTGTCCCGAGAAGTCTCACTTTACCAAAATGAGGACACCATAATATTAGTTCACTTATGCTCTTTAAAAGATTATGAGCAAACTATCAATAAATTTAAATATACTAAGTTGGCTTTCAATGGAAAAACAATTACCAGAGGATATAATCCACTTTTTTATCGACAAGTGAGAATTGAAATTATAAAGACATTTCATGAAATGAAGCAATCGGTTCAAAAACAGACGAGGCCAAAATTACTGTCAGACTATACCAGAAGTACTGGCAGGATTCTCCCATGCACAAGATAGCGTATCGGGCCAATACGTGCAAATTGCGTGCCTGTATACGCGAATTGCACCCGATACACAAAAAGTAATATTATTATTATTTATTTATTTAATTTATTTAGGGTTTTTTTTCTTTTTTTTTAAATACTATTAATTAAGTGAGGGGAACTTCAGATCAAATTCACAAAAGTCATAAAGATAAAACTATTTAGAATGCCCCAGATTGCACAGTGGGACTTTTAAAACCAAAAACAAATGCCAAGTAACAAATATTCTGAGGTCTTCTATTCAAATCAGTGTGCTTATGCCAAACTTCCACAATTTTGATCCTCGGAATGACACCCAGTTTTGGAAAATCCTGTAGAGAACCCTGACTGGAACGAACCCCCTACATTGTACTGCTAACAAAGAGCATTACATGCATTGGTTCTTTTAAATAAACAGGGCAATGGTTTAAAGTACCATCCAAAAGACAAAGCAATTGTGGCCACAAGTACCCTTACCCGAACCCAAACCAACACTTTCACCTCAGTGTGACAACACCAACATGACCAACACTCCACAGTAAGTTGTACAGTTTATACTGACTTAAAATCTTGAGTGACAACCCCCCTCCACACCCCCCCCCAAAAAAAAAGCAACAACAACAACAAAGAAACACACCAAATGAAAATTCATAACTTACCTCTGTAAAGTCCCCTTTCTCAGCAGCCTCTATGGCATTCTGTGCAATGTAGTTTCTCAAGATGAACCTTGGGTTGTTTGCACTCATGACCTCAACTCGTCTATGGGTGAATTCTCTACGAGCCTCTTCTCCATCCAGTCCATCAATCTCCTTTTGCAGCCTGTCTCTGTAGGAAGCCAGCCAGATCTCCCAAGACCCTCTATCCGTCTTCATCTTTTCATCTTGACTAAGATCCTGCCACAGATGAGATTGGTCGAAAGTGAAAATTCCTGAAAAATGGCTTTGAAGATGAAGTTTTTTTAAAGAGGTAAAGAACTGACCCTCAAGACAATTCAAATCACACATTAAAATTAACAGTAGATTAAAAACAAGTTCTGGTATTATGAAAACAGTGTTCAAAGATTGGATTACAGGTTTGTTCTACTTACACAGGGATCAGCTAGCAAAATACCATTTGAACCCCCGATAAAAGTTCCAAGTGGTTCGGCTGGCTAAATCATTGCTTCCCACTGCCACATGTAAAGTATTGTCGGCACAGATTGTTGGTATGTATTCAAACTTATGCGCCATATGAATGGAATTTTTGGAACACCAGAAGGCCCAAAACACAAATAAATTTAACCAATTACAGTTGTCTCTCGTTTTAACAAGATCGCTGTGACTTGCCAAACTACTTCTTTATAACAGGAACATTGTTATAGGAGGACAGCAAAACAAAGAAACAACAGAATAGTAGAAATGCAGGCCTAGAATTTCATCTTTGACAAGGGCAATTCCACTGGAAAATCTTAAAGTCTGTGGGCAACTTTTGAAGCGGCACCACCACCAAGACCATGGCCTCCCTGTAATTCCAGGCCTGGAAATGAGATTCAGGGGTTGAAGGTATGCCTTTCCTTACTTGAAAATCCTTGGCTTTTTCCATGCGTTCCAATTCCTTCAAAAGGCGTTGATGCCCCCCTCCAAGCTGCTGCAACAACTGAGGGTTCATCTGCATCAACATCATCATCATTTGAAGCTCTCTGCGTTAAAGGTACGGTCATAGATTGGTAAGTTCTCCAAAAAATATTGACCATAAAAACTTACTTGGTGAGAAGTACTGTAGCTGTAGATAGTATAAATTAGTTTGAGAAAGAATTCCCTTCGAAGTAATATGGTTTGGATAATTATTCACCCCAAAACATTTGAATCTGATGAATCGTTTCTCAGATTTCTAGGAGTTGGTTTCTGTTCGCGAATGCTGTGGCCAGAGATATGGTTGGTACCTGTTATCACCTTGCTAAATGTGGATGGATGTGACATTCTTGTGAAAATACCATGACAGTTTTTTGCTGTTTTCTCAGCAAGTAGACACTGAATTCAGCTGAAACTTTCACAAGTGACTTTTATTGCATCTTTGTAATTTTGCCAATAAATCAGCATTACATTGACAAATGCCTATCTATGACCATTGATGTTTCCTACATTACATGATCTTTTTTGTGGGTGCATCCGATTAGCTTACCAGGGTGTACCTGGCTGTGCTCATCTGGGGAAGCCCCCGGCAAGAGCTATTTAAATGCAAACTTCTCCCAAGTATTCATATCAAGGTATCATGAAACAGCCGATTGAAACTACTGTCATTGTGTGCATTATGTATGAAACTCTTCAGGGATTAACGAAAAGATGGTCAAATAAATATTCTCATGGTGGAACTGCAACATTCAATTATTTAAAAAGCTCAGTTAATACCGGAGCACACGTCTTCCGATAAAAAAAAAACCTCGGACCACCGAACAAAGATATTGACAAAACAGGGAGACCGCCAACATAAGGCTTCATAGCTCAGTTGGTAGAGCACCAGCACACTAATCCGGAGGTTGCAGGTTCAAGTAATTTTTCTTTGTTCAACCCAAATTTATCTTTAACCATACTTAACGCTCAGTGTATCTCTGCGCCATTGGGCTTAATATAGATAGTTCCCAATAGTTCCCAATAGACGCCATCTTTACAGGCAAGGTGCGTCAAGCGCTCAAATTATTAACGCAGCCGCGCTGTTTACTTACCAATCGTGCATTGAGTTTTGAGAAATGTGCGCGTGCTGCACGCCGTTCTCACGCGAAACGCATGACTGTGTGTTCCAAATTGCCTGTAAAGATGGCCGATTTACGTCATATTGCAACCTATCTATTCGACATCCAGGGAAGTTTTAGTGAAATACCATGATGTAGCTGTGCTACAAAGGCTGTTTTAAATGATGCAATGTTTTGGCCAAACAGGTACCTTCCATCCATCCTCGGTGCTAAAGACTTCTTCATTTCCTCTGCCGTACTGCACTGAGACAAGAGGTATGACATCACTGCCTCATCGGAGTCCTGGTTGCCATGACCACCAGGTAGGGAAAGTCGACTCAGGCATCTGAAGCAATTAGTGAAGTCTGCTTGAGTCTGGTGCAGGGTGTCCAGAAATGAGTCCACGAGAGCTCTGCCATGAATGAGGAATGGAGGAAAAAGTGAGGCTACGTGGATAAAGGGTCAGCAGGCCTAATACTTGCTGGAAGGGCAAGAAGTTGGTTCTGGAAAATTTCCAGGGCACCACTGCAATGGCCAGGAATATGAAGGCAGTTGCTCGGCTCAGGCCCTGCTCAATTTTCTCGTGTTACAGTCCAAGGTACAATGAAGGTGTTAATGGAAGGATTAAGTAATAAGGGTTACTTTATTTTGAAGTCCTTCAGGGGTGCTACCTTTTTGTTTAACTGTTGGTCAGTTTGTGTCTTCCTGATTGTTTTTATCATTGCGCTTTTGTATCCTTACCTGCCAAATTAATAAATGAAATGAAAATGGAATAAAGGATGGGTGGTCGTTTAGTAAAATTGTGGGTGGCTGGGATCAATCCGTCAGCGTTCAACACATTGGATTTGCAAAGTGGAATGTATGAGACTCTAACAGCTCTCTTCAGAGCCAACACTCCTCCCAAAAGAGATTTATACATGGTTATGCAAGTAAGTTTACTTGTACTTCAGTTACTTCCCATGCCCAATTTCATAGAGCTACTTAAGCACTATAAGAAGCTAAGCACAAAACAAATTTGGTCACCAGCCAAAATACAATTTCACATGCACAATTTGTGACTGTTCCCCTACTAAATTACGCCAACCAGGAATTTGTGAAGCAATATTTTCAGCTTGAGCAGCGCTGTGATATTGGCCCCTGGAGTGCAAGTAAAAAATAGCTTGTTTATTGTACCTTTGGATTTATCTACCTAGTATATGTAATGGGTATAAAGCTAACTGTGTAAATCAGTCTGAAATGACTCTTACTTGTCCTCTGGCAACTCTTTGTTCAGCAGCCCTAATTTCTTCCTCATCTTCGCCAAGTAGCACTTTTCATACTCTTCATCATACAGCCCCAGTTCTGCTTTGGAGACTTCTTCCGGTAGAGCCATGGAGATCGCCTCTGCTAGCTTCTCCATATTCCAGCGGCATATTTGTGGCTGCTTGGCATAAGTGTACCGACCACCATCATCTGAGAGGGAAAAAACATTGAAGTTTTGCTTCTGTTTTATAGGATACTCGTCACAGATGCTACATTTGACAATGTTATTTGGCTGGTAACCTTATTTTGGTAAGCTTAATTTTGTTGTGCTTCGCTACTTTTTCTGCTTAAGCAGCTCTATGAAATTGGGCCCAGTTTCTACCTGGGCCCAATTTCATTGAGCTGCTTAAGCACACAAATTTGCCAAGCGCCAAACAATTATGCTCACTGGAAAAGGGTTACCAGCCAAAAGACCATATTATTTGCACAGTTTGTGACTACATTGTAGTTCCCTGCTCATTGTGTACTAAGCAGAATTTGTTAAGCAATATATTTTCTGCTTAAAATAGCCACTATACTTGAAGTTTGCAAATTGTACAAATCTTCCAAACCGAAGTGTGCATTACCTGAAGTGTTGCATATGTGGTCTGGGTTGTACGCATCCATAAAACCATATGGGCCATAGTCAATGGTCACTCCAACAATGCTCATGTTATCTGTGTTTAACACTCTGTACAAAAAGGATGAACAAATTAAGAATAGGAATAGGTTGAATAATGTGACTGTGCAGTTCCCAACATGCGTGTCATACAGGCTAATTTTCAGTAATAAAGAAATGTTTGCAATAGCCCATATACACAAGCGCCATCTTTAAAAGTTACCGCAGTGAACCTTGGGAAACAGAGTACAGTTAAAAGATTAATCAAGCTGTCAAGATGGACACCAAGCTGTAGTTTACATGCCAGGTTTTATACTTTGGTACTGCATTGCTTCAAAATCAGCGCGCCATGATGGTTGCTTGTGTTTCTTGGACTTGGATTTCACCCAGAATTATTTGCGCGCCGATCACGCGCATTGGGACATGTGTATGGGCTATCATACAAGGAAATTATTTGTTGATGTATCAACATATTCTCTATGTCTACTCAGGGCCAAGGAGGGTCTCTTTCTTACCCATGACAGAAACCCACAGACTGCCACTCAGCTACAAGTTGAGCTGTCAACTTGACAACTTCTCTGTAGAATGCCAGATAGCGATCATGTGCAGAGTCTTTATGGCTTTCATAAATCTGAAGAAACAACAGAGGTTCAAACAACAGAGGTTACTAAAGTCAAGAAAAAATAAAGACTGGTTCATGATCTGTATCAAAATGAACAAAAGGTTCAGTCACAATCAAATGTGTAAATTGTGAGCAATTGGCTGAGCAATGCTATTTCATTAATATCAGTTCAAACCAGGAGAAGAATTTTAGTTAGAGTTAGTTTTAGAGTCATCCTCTAAACCATACACTGGTACAGGGTCCAATATGAGAATTGAAAGGGGCTGGCACAGAATAACAAAATATTGCCCACTTGTTACTTAGATCTTACCTACATGTATAAAAAAAAAATCACAAATTTCACCTCATGAACATCCAATGTCCCCAAACATTTGGGTACCTGGCTTTGACATCAGAATGTCTTTTCAACTCCTTTTTAAAATATTTGTCTCTCTTCCTATTTGCTAACAATGGAGAAAGTTAAATGTTTTCAAGAGCTACAGTTAACCCATATCTTCCTAGGTACAAGATATCCTGTAGAACACACAAACGCTGCAAGTGTAATTGCCCAGCTATGAGAAAACCTGCATATGAATGTTAGCGTCTTTCTTTAATACTCTTGTTACTATTAGTGTCGAGGGCAAGGCAAAATATACAACATTGAAGAGAAGTATGTACTCTTTCTAAGAGTATACATTTTGTTGGCAAAGCAATAAATAATTTACGTAATAAAGCATTAACCCTTTCCTTACCATAGGCGACTTTAGTCGACTGCACTCATACCCCCCCTTCCTTACCATTGGCGACTTTAGTCGACCAAGCTTGCACACAAAAACGCACTTAAGCCTGAGCACAAAGGCCATTTGTAATAAAGTTGTAGTTTTGTCCATGTTCACCCTCCATACCCAAGCTTACCATCATTGGAAAGAGAAAGATCGGATCTTTCCAATTGTGGTGAAATAAAATAAGGTTGCTATTATGCAATCTCTTCAAATTGGAATAGGAAGATCCGAAATGCCAAACACCTATAGAACGCCATATGGTTGTGTACAAAAAAGTGTTTGAGATTACAGATTGCACTGAGGAAAGAAAGACCAAGAACTTTCACATTTATTGGACCAATCTCGATGAGTTTTAGATTATATGAAAGGGAATGTAATAAGGAAGAACTTTTTTATTACTTATTTTGCTGTAAAACAATATCTTCAAGGAGATAATGGAGTTTGTAAAAATGGCCTTTGAATGAAAGCTTTCTGTTGTGTAAGAATGTGTGCTTCACGCTTGAGTGGTCAAACAATGCGGTCACCAGCGGTTGTTTATGTCCAAACAATTCGGTAACGAAAGGGTTAAGGCTTTGTGGGCTTAGGCTGGAACGGTGGAACCCTGAATAACTCTTGCTAAATATACCCCATAACTTTGGATATCACTTTACTGACTACGTACAATGTAGACTACTTCACAAATATACTTGAAACGCAACCGATAAACGGAAAGAGGTACAAGCTGGTCTAGTTACAGACAAATTTGGTCGTAAATTAGACCAGCATGCAACTCATTCCACCGTACCAAAGTACATGTAGTCCATACATCTCTCAATCCAAAAACTTTACTTACTTCTGCAAAGAATGTCTTGATGACATACTCCAGCATTTGTTCCAGAATGTCTTTCCGACCAGCACTTGGGCCCCCTCGACCCGTCCTACCATCTAGTGGCTTGAAGATTTCAAACGACCCGATCCTGAAATCAAAGACGAATGTTTACCTTCAGGTAATTCAGAAGTTATCGATTTTATTTATTTTAATATTTATTTATTTAGTCCAATTCTGATCATTCATCACAAATCTTAACATCTTACTCTCTTAACTTCACATCGGATGACGTGTATATCCGCCAAAGCTTTCTAAACTGGTAGGCAGACATTTTTTTTTCACTGGAACAATAACCAAGTTCCCTACTATGCACCTATTGTACCAAAGCTACCGAAGGTACTGGAATTTAGGCTCATAATATCCCTTTATGGGGGGTTATTGAATATTGACCTTTGTCCTTTTATCATACAAATGTGCCTTACAAAAATGGACAGGCTGTCACCACTGTTTATCCTAGTATTCGGGGGTCAGTCAGAATGTCTAAGATTCCAACATACTATAGCAGATTATCGGCTGTGGCTTACAGCTGAGGTTTTATGATTCACAGTGAACGCATACTCATAATTTCTCACAAGAGAAGAACAGATCTCCGTGCTGAGAACCTTCCTTGCCTTTCCTTGGTCATGTCATGGTTTCATTGAGCCAATCAAATTTTCAAACAAAATGTTCCACAAGATAACACTGTGCATTTTGGGGAGTTTGAAAGCTTTCAAAGTCTTTGGAAGAGTACTGTAGATTCATTACCTCGTTCTAGTTTTCAATAGGCTGTGAAAGTCTCATGTGTGTTCAAACATTGGGACCAATTAAAGAGTGTGAGTTTGTTTTCTTCACATGTTAAAGCAATCAGTGTGAGACCAAAGTGGTTCCAACAATTTTCAAATATGCACGAGACTTGCATAGTCTATTAACACACCACTCAACCAACCTGTGAGAATATCATTACATTTGATGCTTAACTTTCACTCATCCAGCCTCGTCTAAAAAACAGTTCATGCTTTTCAGGGATTTTGTGCATGTTCACCATTCCCTGTGAAAAACATGTTAATCAGAATGAAGACACCTTGTTTGATGAATCTTTCATAGGTTGGTTTGGTGTGTTTATTGAACACTAGATGAGTGGAATTAAAACATCTCTCATCAGAAAACAGACAATGCATTACCCTGTCAAAAAGTGAATACATTGACATAGGCCCAACATTTGAACTAACCTTATAAATGTTGGTGCTATCCGTAACACTATCGTTGTCCTCTCCTGTATTGGATTACCCGTGTAGAAGATGTCACGTATAATTTTTGTGTCGGACGTCACACATGACCCAGCTTAAGAGGAAGGGGGTATGTAAAATTGAGCGTATAAATTAAATATTGAAACTCTCTCCAATATTCCTAATGGCCTAATTTCATTCAGCTGTTTAACCACTTTAACAGCAGAACACATGTTGACTTGCAAAATGTTCAAGGACACAAGCATGGGGGTCCGAAAAAGCCAAATTTAGAGTATCCTATTGTGTGGGCCGGTTGACGTGCTAACATGCCCAGAACAATTTATGTGGTATGTCATGTTTAACGGTGGTGGACATGCAGACCAGCTTGAAAAGCTCAATGTGTAGTGTGCACCATGCATGCACTCACGGTGTCACACGTTGTTGGCCCGGTAAAGAGTTGATGGGAAAAAAGGCACTGGAATAATTGGCCGAAATCACCCTTTCCCTGGGATTAACAGTGTTATCCCCATCCCAGATCTTGTCTGACAAGCCAGGATTACAAGAGATTGATATACCTACTGTTCTCAGCACTGAGGTAAATGCAAGACTCCATCATGCCATTTTAAAGCCATGACTTATGGCCGAGTGGGTGGGCCACCAAAACAAGTGTAAAGTGGGCCACCATCCACCAGTCAGAAGTGATGTGTTCTTTGGCTCATAAAACCGTTAAAGTATTTTGTGCCAAGGTACTTTTTAAGCCAAGGAATCTTTATGAAATTGTCCCCTTGTACAGTTGTAAAGAGTAAAGCCATGTTCATACTTCACGCAAAACCGAATGCAAAGCGACACAAACGATCAAGTATGCGCTGTTTTCCAATGGGAGACTTTTGGGGACTCTAGGTGGCAGCAGACTTACCAGGTAAATCCATTGTTCTTGGGAAAGTGAGCATGCTCAGAACGTCAACAATGGAAACTTACCTGGTAAGTCTGCTGCCACCTTGCGTTCAAAAGTCTCCCATTGTGACGCAGGGAAATTCACCTCGCTATTGCAAATCGCTTGAAGTATGAACCCGACTAATGTTGTTAACCTCTGTCCCCAAGCCATGCCTTCTTGACCTTACCTCTAGTTGTGGGGATTCCGAGGTGATGCATAGCTTCACTACACAGGAACTCCCTAATGCTAGATCGTAGTACCTTTCGACCATCACTCTGCCTGGAATATGGTGTAGGACCAGCCCCTTTCAGTTGAATTTCCCATCGCTCACCTGCTGGGTTAACCACCTCACCCAAGTACCTAGAGATTTAACAAGAAAACTGTACTTAACCACTTCAGGTCGTTATTCTGAGAGAGAAAAAATTGTGCACACCCGTGGTATTATTTCTCAGAACTTTTTGGAGCTTTTTTAGTAATACTGTTTTCCTTTGAATATCATTTTCACAATAAAACCTTGACTTGACAAATGTACGATAGGAAGGTTCTCATAGTAAGCATGTTTTCCTGAACCTGGAGTTCCTCTTTGTATGGATAAAACAAAGCGTAGCATGCTAAGTTCATGCGTGTGCATGCTACACGCTGGAAAGCGAGTCCAATGGGTATTTCCATCAGCTGTTCGGCTGCCAGCTTAAATCTGAGGGTGTTCTAAAGTTGTTCCGGTCACAAAAAAACCATCGAGAAAAACTGTGTGAATAAACATGCCATCTGGTGTGGTTAAAGGGATAGTGTAATTCAATTGAATCATTTCTTTAAAGAGTTCTGAAAGTATGACAGTTAAAGAGTTCTGAAAGTATGACAGTTATGAAAATTTTCCAGACATTTTTAAATTTGGCTGTGAAAAAATTGCTCACATCATGTGACATGTATTGAATCACTGCCTGGCTTACCTTACACTTCTTTGGCCAAGATTCTTTGGCCATGGTTTCAATATATTGAGCCAAAGTGGCCAATAGGTAAGCCTATGACTTCAATGACATCATTATTTATTTAATTTTTGCTCACTGATATTGAAATATATTTTCACTAGTCCCAATCAGCTGCCTCTGGTGATAGGTGTAAAAATGGATTTGATAAATTTATGTTGAGTTCATTTCCTTTTTTAACTACATATTACTTAAAAGAGATTCCCTTTAATTCCTTTGTAGTAGGAGTTTGTTGCAACGTGGAGGATTCCTTCCTCTATGGTTGCAATAAGCATCAAACCAGGGCTAGTCACCAATTGTTAAGTCATGGTTAATTCAGACAGCTGCATGTTAGCCCAAAAGGGAAACATCACATTATTGTGCTTTCCCACATCTGTACAGAATTAGCCAACAATAAAGCAAGTACATTTACTTTGCAGTGACTTTGACAGGGAAAATTGTACGCACTTTTTTAAGGTCTACACCAACTTTATACACTCATTTCTTTGCAGTTATTTGTGTCATTTTGTCATTCTAAAAACTGTGTCCCTTTTCTTGTGGGTTGTTTGGGGTGTTTGTTTGTTTGTTTGTTTGGGTTTTGGGGGGGGTTGTACAATCATCACTTCTACACTGAATGGAAGCCAGTCATCTTGCCCCCAAGTAAACTCACCCCCAAGCAAAGTTTTCTCCAATAAACATAAAAAGATCATCACTAATTGACCAATGATAAGTTGTAACCATTTCAAAGACTTCTTCCAAAAATCCTTTCACTTTTCATTCCAAGAATAAATGTCGTAATCTTTCCAGGTTTTCATGGTAAGAAAAAGCACACTCCTGTTTCAATTCTCCAAAACTAGTTCGGGCTATATTATTTTATTAAATTTACAAGAATTAGTCTGGTGGCTACATGTATCTTGCTGGGGGCGACTTTGTCAGGGGGCGTGATTGAATGCTGGGCGAGCTTGTTTGGGGGCAACTTTTTAGGGGGTGAGCTGGTTAGGAGAGCAAGATGACTAGCTGTCCACTGACTGAGTAATGTATTTTGTGCACCTACATGGCTGCTCCATCACCCAACTGTCCAGAAAAGTAACCAAACTGATGTCCACAGTAGCAATGGGCTGCGCTGTCACTTCCTGGCAGTCTCTTGCTCCCAGAGAAAAAATCCGCAAACTCAGGCCTCTCACTTTCTTTGTCATCCAAACCAAGCAATCGCAATGCCGGGAGGGACACTGCAACTGTTTCTGGGTTAGCAACAGACTCAGGCGTTGTCTTTGAAAAACACGCTCCCTTGACTGGCCTTGTGAAGTTCTCCTTCTCCTGGTCGATTGGGAGAGTGCGCAGCACCAGATTGTCAAAATTCAAGCTTTCAAGTGTTGCCATTTTGCCTGCACGAAAACGGTTATGTGTCAATCTATGAAACATAAACAGTGTTGTTGCTGAAGCCAAAAGTTCTCTTACTCGTCTTAGCTTCACAGACCGCTGGTGATGTAAACACTGCCAGTTCCAATTGTGTCTGGAAATGTTTAATAAAGACGACAGCTTCACACGCATGAGTAACGGTGGCCCTTGGCAAGTGCATAAAATGTTAAAACGACCTACCACCAGTAACCACTACCACCCCAGAGTCCAGTACCAGAGTACCACGTACTAGTACTACACTAGATAAAAGAAACCAAAAAACCAGCACTACAGCAGGAATTTTAACAACTGTACCTGCATTTTTATAATGCGGTGAAGCGCACTGCAGCTGCAAGCGCTCTGTGTCATGCGTTTTTAAATGTTACTGTGTACTGTACTACTATGTAAAGTGTAGTACATGTAGTACTGTTGTTAGTTCATTGACCCCATTCAAAGCTCAACAACATTGCACCAGTCTCTTTTAAAAGAAACAATACAGCCCCTGCAAATGCCCCCAATCTTTAGATTGTATTTACAAGAAAATAACTGTTCATTCGTCACTTTAATATTTATAATACTAATTATATTTTCAATACTTTGTTTGTTTGTCCTACACAAAATAATACAGTCAAGCGCGTCTGGTTTCCAGACGCTCTCTTGATTAAAACGTATTGTTGGTTCGATTGCATAATTACCTTGTAAAAGTCCATTGACAAACTCTGACCGGGTTGTGAATACTTCGGGATGAAAGTATGTTTATAACATGATGTTTAATCACGGTTTGATAGACTTGTGAAGCTTCTAAATTCTCATGTTACATCTTTATATAGAAACTTACGGTTTGTTTTTCCCGTCATCGTCGATTTGTTTTACCACTCTCCTCAGTCTCACTATGCCGCTTCGGTTTATTCTCAGGTATGTGCCTAGCTCTGACTCTGAGCTATTTTTTACGTGTGTCAACTCACAAAAACTACTATTATGCATGTTTATGATGTGTGTATGCAAAAAAATGTAAGTACATGTAAGTGTCATTGTCAGGATTGAAGTTGTATTCATCTTTAACATGTGTTAACGTTTTGTCTTTATTTTCAGATACCTTGCTAACAATGAGCAACTTGTACAAAAGGTACGTGAAGTTAAATCAGACATTTGGGTTTAGCAGCTGCTACTGTGTAAAATGTAGTATTTTATTTAGCTGTATTTTTGCTGTTTAGTGTTGTGCTGAAGTTGCAATAATCGTAACCCTCTCTTGATTGAGTCTCTGCGACCGTCGGGAGGATGGAGGGTTAGGACTATCGCAACTAGCTTTTTACCTACTGAACTACAAAGGGGCATTTCATTGCTTTTTTAGTGAAATATCACAGTAAGATCATACAGTAGAGCAGTGTAGAGGATGCATGTATTAGTGGTGTACCATCATTCACGACAAAACATGTGGAGTATCATGGACAAGCCATCTAGTGAACTATCAGTTGTTGTGCCAGAATCCTGCAGAATCCTGGGCTTTTCAGCCATGTGCACGTGTGTACTTGGGACGCTTTAACCATTATTATTAATTATAGTCTTTAACCCAGGTGTGTGTATAAATAAGAATCTATATGATTGATGAAAGCCCACATTCTTGGGCTGTTATGGCTCTCTTTTAACATCGGTCTTATCATAGATTATACATTGGTTTTATTATAGTGGCTAACAAGGTGGGCTAGATTGATGAGGGCTGAAGCAGTAACGCGTATCGTGTAGGATTAGCTGTACATGTATTACAGTTATTAGTGTACAGCACTCATCTAAGCAACAGACCTGGATTTACAACGAGGCCATTGCCTCTGTTGCCCCGGTCTTGGCCTTGGTGCACCTTTACCAATGTTTCCCTTGGACTTCAAGATTTTTCAATGGATGTGCCCTTTGCAAAATGAAAATGGCGCCCTCAAAGATGGAATTCCGGACCTGAAGCCACTTAAAGAGCTGTATGCTTCACAGGAAGTTGAGAAAGCTTAGCATGCCTGATGACCAGGGATAATATTGTTGTACAGCATCACACTATAAAATAACCCAAAATTTGTCTCCCTTTTGGTTTCAGCTTGCAGAATCTCGCATCATGAGACGGCTGGCTCAGATGACGGCATATTCTATCAACAAAGCACAAGCTTTGAGTGAGTCAGTCACACTGTATCTTACCAAACGTTTTCTAAGACCCTCGTTCATTCACAAGTGAGATTCAGGACTGT
This sequence comes from Pisaster brevispinus, assembly GCA_023634235.1. Classification (NCBI taxonomy): domain Eukaryota; kingdom Metazoa; phylum Echinodermata; class Asteroidea; order Forcipulatida; family Asteriidae; genus Pisaster; species Pisaster brevispinus. Next base: position 17,671,615 of record JAMKCF010000006.1, on the reverse strand, counting down.
AGAGAGAAACTGAGTACACTCAACCAAAACCAAATCTTGATTGCCCACTTGAAGTTTTACCCTTTGTTACCAAATTGCTTTGAGATGAATTGCAGGTGACCAAACCATTGTGGCCTTAGTCTCTGTAGCAAGCTCCTTTTTTAATTCTCTTTTCACAATTAATATTTGATTATTGAAAACCTTCAAGCAGCAAATTGGTTTCTTTCATTGTCACCAACTGTTTTCCGAAGTTACACACATTCAGCTTTTTTTCACAAACCTATGGCATTAAATACGTTGTAATTGTTCTTGTTGATAATCAAACTTAGCACATCAGTTAATTTAGTGAGTTCCATATGGTCATACACTAGGCCTATACACAATGTATATTGGTTTTTCAACCACCAATACAAAAGATCTATTATTCCTCTTTTACAATAGTTATAAGATTTTCTGTGGAACCAGAACAATAACAAAACAACAATTTTCAGAGCATGGTCCACTGTGATCTTGATTGACAACCCTTCTGTATGCCATGAAGAGTTTAATAATGAAGCACTTGCTAGGTAGTGAGTCTTCGCCTGATAAAAGTTTCCTTGTGGCGGTTCCACCCAAACTCAATATGGACACTGCCTCCCCTATTGAGAACTTATTTCACCCAACGAGATACACTACGTACCAATTAAGCCTAGTACCAATACTTCCTCCAATTAAGGAACCCTTAACGGGATACAATGCCTTCTAATTGGATGCTTTGGGGTATTGAAACATTTGTTATGAAATTAGTATTGTTGGAAAAATGCTTTGAAAGTAGAATATAATGATTCACACAAATATCCCTTGAAATTTTGTGGTTTTCTTTTTACTTTGTAAACTAACACAGTCCGCCAATTGTAGAGTTAAAAAAATGGTTCTATAAAATAGCGGACCATGCTAATTTACAAAATAAAACAAGGAATATTTGTGTGGATCATTATATTCTAGTTTTAAAACATCTTTCCAACCACATTCATTTTATAATAAACCCATTTTAGACTAAAAGCTCCCAATCCGAAGGCAACAAGACCTTTTAAGTAATGACGAGACCTGCTTCTAAAAAAGGCCCTTGACTAACTAATTCTACAATTTAATTTGATTTCAGGTCATGAAGCAATTGAGAAGGCCTCAGAATCGGAGGTCCTCAAGAAGATGGCCGAAGGCTCCAGGGATCAGAATGATAACGCCACATCTTCCTTCTCGAGAACTTTTGCCAGGGAACTCCGAGAAGGAATGAAGGACATTGAGAAAGAAATAAAAAAGAAACAGTTCAAAGAATGATCATCAGTGGAATCGTATGCAATGAGATATTGTACATAAAAAACAACTGAGGAGTGCAGGGATTGTTTATCTACACTACATCGATGAACAGATTATTTTTTGTAAACCAGAAAACTGGGGAATGTGCAGTATGCCAACATGTTATGCACTGTGCATTCTTAAACTTTCATCTGGAAGCATTTATAACGATGATTTTAAACATACCAATGATACCACACATTAATGTATTTAATAAATGTGTCATTGACTAGTAAACAACAATAAAGAGTGTTTAAACGTTTATTCTTAAGGAAAGCGCCATCTAGAGGTCTTGTGAAAGCTGATAATGGCCTTGTGATTAGGGGATAGTAAGGCCATTGTGTCATAGGGGATTTGATCCCTGGTGTATGTGTGTGAGCATCCAATCATCAAAAGGAGTAGTCCTGGACAATTATTCACTTTCAGCAATTTAGCATTCAGTGGTGAAATGATCTTTCATGTTTGATTGGTCGCCGTAAAAGCCAACAGCAAGAGGTCAGTCAATTTCATCAGCATGCAACAACAACAAAGGTCAATGTTTGTGTTCGAATTCGTTTCTTTGGTACGTGCTTTCTGATTCGTATTTGCCTATAAAAGGCAGATATTTTGGGCAGAATTCATTTCTGAACTAGTTCTGCGGTATATACCTCCAAGGTAACAACAATCTCCTTATTTAAAGAAAGTTTTGTTTCATAAAAACATTTGTTAACTTTTAATTTAACATCGTTTAAACATCGCAGAAATAAACAAAAACATAAAGACCAGTGCAAATGGTGCAAACAACCATAACATTGTAATGCTAAATAGCGGCAAAATATTGTGTTTTCACTTCGAACTTCTTACCATAACCTTCCAAACTTTTACCAAGAGTCTTCTACAGACTTTAATTTTAGATATTGAAAAATACATAGTTAAAACCTTATTTTTACCCTATCCTTCTTACCCGTTCCCGCCTTCTTGGCCCTGTGCTTGGTCTGAGTAGGCTTGTGGGAGTGTGTTTGCCTTTGGTAGGCTGTGTACCAAAGATCATAACATCAGCACCGAAAAGCGCAAGATGAAGATAGGCACCTGGAGCTCTATCTGTTAGCATGCCCGATATGGGGCAGAAGATATCCCCCAAATGTTCACATACCCACGTTCCTCTTCTACAAATGTCTTAGAATGCGCAAGTACGGCATGGTGCCATTTGAGTAAGCAAAATGCTTTTTTTAGAGCATTGACTTTGCTCATTCGTATTACAAATTAAATAAGTCGTTATAATATTGAATTTATTTATTTATTTATTTTTTACAAAATGAACGAATTCTTTATTACAAATTAATAATCCGTTTTTGTTGTTACAAATTACAAAATTCGTCATCACGAATTAGTAATCCGTTACGAGCCAACACGAGACTTGGGGTTGCATTATTGTACTTGCGAAAAAATGGACTTTTGAAGTGAAAAACTGCAGTACCATAAAGTCACACCAAAGTTCCAGTTATTTGTAAAAAACGAATTACTTAATTCGTTGTTGCAGATTACGAATTACTTTATTCGTTAAAATGAACTATTAACCAGTGCTGGAGGACTCGAGACCGGTCTCGGACAACAGGGACTCGACTGCTATTAACTCGTAGTAACGAATTACTTGACCGCTGATACTTAATACCCACTTCAGTGGCACGATTGCGCTTTCGCCTACAGAAACTTCATGCCACATATTATAACTGATCAACACCGGCCATCTTCCCTGAGAATTCAGCTAGTGCAGCAGATACGTGTGCTTGGCAGTTTCATTCACTTTTGTGGTACAAGCGTGCAACGTGTTACACATGTATGTTATACCAAAACGTGAGCACAATTAGATTCAGTGGCTGACATCTTTCATGGCCTTTTATGACGAGTTGGCGGCGACTTCTTTTCAAAAGTGGCCACCTCTTCGCATGATTATGTGATGTGATCGGTCTAGAGTCTGCATTTTCGTGTCTATCTATTTGATGGGTCTACGAGCACAACAGATGTCGAATCAAACTTTTAGGTTTCCCATTTTCAAATTGGTGGACATATTGCACATTGGTAGGCCTAAGAGATACATCTTCATGTTGACGTCAATAGTTTGAGGTAAACACAAAATATTTTTTAAAAACATGTCGAAACTGCAAACCTATAGGCCTAGGCAACCCATTTCAGACAATTCAAACTAACAGAGTACAACACAATAACTTGAAGATTACATCATTTCCGAATTGTCTTACGATTGGGTTATTTATCACTGTCTCCTATATTTAAGAGACTGACAAAATACACAATAAGAACACTGCCAAATAATGTAGATTGAAAGTCCCTTTTGCCAACAATGTACGTTTTCTCCCCCCCCCCCCCCATGTTACAGTTCTTACGCTTTACCGTCTAATTTTATTCCCGTTCTCTTCCCCTTTCCATTCAAATTTTAGAGCTTCATTTAATTATTGAAGAAAAACTGCTTTAAACAAACCACACAAAAAAGGCTTTGTGTTATGGCGATCTCGGAAAAATACACTGAAATAACTTGCATAATATAAATACCATTAAATTAAAATGACTTATCAAGGGCTCCGTACCAGAATATTATTTCGAGGGAACAAAAGAGTATTTCGTTACCACAAAATAATGCAACTTTTAGTTCCCTTGAAGTAATAATAATTTTCTACGAAATATTAAAAACGACATAGGCCTTGAAGCTGTGTTGTTGTTGTTGTTGTTTTGTTTTGTTTTTGTTTTGTTTTGTTTTTTCTTCCAGTGGTAAAGATTCACACACAAAAAAAACAACAAACCAAACAAAAAACGTCCTGCAGTCTATTTGATTTTGTCTGTAGGCCTCAACCTCTCCACTAAAAGCGCCACCAACGATAGTGCCGGTGTTAAGCCCATAATGACAAAGGCTACATCATAACTTCCGACTGTGTCGTATATCCAACCTACAAGGCGAGAAAAAACCTAGCATTAATTTAGCTCAGTTTGCAGTTTATTTTCACTCATTCAGTACCAAGTAATCAACGATGAACCCTTTCAGGACTGGGCGTTTCTTTCCCTCATCTTTTGGGGACAATGGGTGACGGTGGTGGTGGTGTTGGTGGTGGGCCAGGTGGTGGTGGTGGTGGTGGTGGTGATGGTGGTGGGGGAGGTGGAGGTGGTGGTGGTGGTGGTGGTGGTGGTGGTGGTGGTGGTGGTGGTGGTGGTGGTGGTGGTGGTGGTGGTGGTGGTGGTGGTGGTGGTGATGGTGGTGGGGGAGGTGGTGGTGGTGATGGTGGTGGGGGAGGTGGTGGTGGTGATGGTGGTGGGGAGGTGAATGGGAGCACATTTTGAAAATGATTATGTCTGTAGAAATGTCGAAGAATACTCCTGAACCGATTGACAAACAGAAAACTCAAATCCCCTTTTTGGCGGTCATTTTGAACTACAATTATACATTTTAGATTACCACGCGATAGTCCGGACTCGCTTCGAAAAACTAAAATGTCAAAACGTAATCACATAAAAAGTATGACTGTTGTGAACCCCATTTGATTTCTGTGTACATATATGTAATTATTCACCGTTAGCAGAGACAGCAGTGAGTGTCTGGTGATGTATAGTGACATGGTTTCCAGTAGAAATCTGGAAACAAATGTTGTTTGTTTTACCTTTATTTCTGACACTATATCAGACGTGCAGAGATGTATTTTGGAGTAATTACCTGGGAAAAATCCAGAGCAGAAGAACGCAACACCAGAAACGAATTTCATCCAGCTGAATGCATTTGCAAGGAGTTCAGGTCCTACTAACTCTCTTGTCAAGATGTCAACGAGTGCGCCTACAGTTCCAAGAGAACCATACAAAATGAAGACGTTCACCACCATCAACCAATACGAGTTCATCCACGGGTCCACAATAAGACACACTGAGGCTGCTAAGGTGTATATCACCAAAGCTGCCCGCAGTGACAAAATGCCTCTGTCTATGATCGGACCGGTCAGAATCTTTACGATAACATTTGCCAGCCCTCCTACAGTGGTGAATAAAACCGCATCGTGCGCCGTAAAACCTTTCGCCTGGGCGTGATCAATAAAGTACGCAAACCAGAGTATGCCAGTTGTACCGTTGCAAATGAATATGAATGTCGGTATCCAAAATGACAGCTTGAAACAAACCGAGATTCCTGAGCGAGTCTTGATAGTCATCAACGTTTCCTTCAAGAAGATGCCACGTGGCTTTGTCTTGCATTCTTCGACGGATGAAGGGACTGGCGTGTATTTCACTTCTTGTGACCCCCTTGTTGACGGTTGACAGAGAAGGGCGCCACATACGGCAATATTCAAGTTTATTCCTCCGAGCAGAAGCATGGTTCCTCTCCATCCGTATGTATCAAGAAACAATTGGATTAAGGGAGCCATGATGATCAATCCAAGTGGACTACCTGCATGTCCAATACCAACAGCTATGGCGTAGTTTGTTGTGAAACAACGTCCCATCATTGCTCTCGATAAGATGTTGGTGAAACTTAAACCAGACCCTGTATTGAGACCATCGTATTTCAATTAGTTTTACAGCATTACGCTTTAGCACGGGGGGAGGGGGGGGGGGGTTACAGGGCTTAATAGCGAAAAGCACATCAAATGCAAGCTTATGTCTATGCATTATACATTACTTCAAAGAAAATTTCGTTGGAAAAGATGTGTACGCATTTACAGAAATTCTCGACGCCACAAATTTGTGATTTGCGGTGTTCCTTCAAGGTAACCATAGTTCTAGACGCATAAATAGTTCTTCAGTTTATAAAATATGTAGGGGTCAGATAATGTCCGTATTAAAATACCCATTCAATGATTGATGCATGTTTATTTTCACAATGAAAGAAACACCACCATACTGAAGCAAGCCCGCAGAGAACAAAAGCTATCGCCGAGTGTTGTTTTTACTTTTCAATTTAAACTGAAAATCTTTTCCATTTTTCACATGATTTTTTTTAAGAAGATTGGAATAAGTTTACGATCATACGTATTATCCCGAAGTTAATATGCTGTACAAATCTCCAATTGATTATTACCACATCCAAGTGCGAGAATAAGCGTGATCTGGGCGACACTGGTAGCAAAGGAAGCAGCGATGAAAGAAACGCCAATCACGAACCCACTCGCCATAATCACAACTCTGGTACCAAATACAGACTCCAATGGGGACGCTAGGGGGCCTGCAGCAGGTTGTAAGGAAAAAACAGTTGAGTTGTAAATACTGTCTTTCTGATGGGAACATCGAGCACCGCTGGCATCATACCACGCATGTTCTTGTTCTGTCACGTTCGAAAAAAACAAAACAAAACAATAGCACAACCACTTTGTGCACTATTTTTTTTATATATTCCCAACCCCTGCGAACACAAGTATTTGAACCTTTTCCCAGAAACATGGGACCATCATGGTAGGTATTGTAAAGCCATATTACCTACATAGCTGCTTAATACCCCCTACGATCGTCCAAACTCCCCCATCTTTTTCCCCTCGGGTTTTCAGTTGTCTTCTTTCTGCTTCTTTCTGTCCGTTTTTTTCTCTCTTTTATTCGTCCAATATTACTATACTCAATTGAAATAGAATGTAATTTTTCAAGAACACCATGAGCATGAGTACTGAACAACAATGTCATTATGACGTCATCAGGATAACTTGTACAACAATTTCATAATTTTTTTTAACGATCGAATAAAACGACATTAATACTTACCTCGAATAATTATACCATGCCCAATATGTGGCAAAGGGTGCCCCCCCCGCCCGCCCGCGCCCGCCCAAATGTTCCAATACGCAAGGCTTTAACAAACTCTTTTCCTCTTGTATCGAAGTACCCTCACCCCCCCCTAAAATCCTCTAAAGGATTCCCGAGATTCACAGAACACAATGAAGACACAATAGCAGATCTGGGGGTCGGGGGGTAACCATGCCACATATCCAGTACCGAATTGTTGCCAATGGGTCTGCACCAGACACCCCCTATACTTTCTTTCTGCTGTGTTAGGCTGGGTGTCATCCTGTCTTACTGGTTGCTAACTTTTAGGAAGGGGGAAGCTCTCTCCCGACCTTCAGAGGAATGCTAGAAGACTATTTTGTTTGTGCAAGGCCTAAACGAAACTCCTACGTGGTTTACAAAACGATGTCTGTGCACAACAAAGTTAGCCTGTGCTGATAAAAAAAATATATAGGCTAAAAAATCCATTACCTGTGAGGCAAATGACGCCCGCAACGATAGATACCATCCATCCCATGAGCCAAGTCTGAGCTGTAAATTGCTCCGTAAGAGTTGGTAACATAACTCCGAGACCTTTTATATTGCCGACCCATAGAAACGTGGCTACATGCAAGCAAAGAACTGCAAACCAGCCTCGAAGAGTTTCAGCAGAAGTCATGCTGAAGGCGTGCACACAGTTTACCAATAACAGTTATCGAGGCAATGCAACGTAGGTCATTGGGAAACCCGCAGGCACCGAACCGCAAACAATCCTCAACGATTGAGAAGCTAATTCAAAATGTGCAGCTTTACAGGTGAAAGCAAAATGTGAGGTGAAAACACACACGAAATCACTCAGTGAACAGGTGAATATGCATACGGCAAATGCTTACCTCACGGTGTTTTTCTACGGAGCCTGAAGAGTGCCATTACACGTATCTGTAACGAAGTAATATTTGTCATCAATTAATGATTACTCGTAGACTTTACCTACAGTTTTTGACATCTAAGACAATTCAATTAGTGCCCTGGGGTGCTGACAGTTCAAAAGAACATAGGCCTACGGTAGTTCAATCAGTTATCGCTAAATCGTGAAAACTTGTGTACAAACATTATTCAAAGTCAATGCACTCAAATCCCCGCACACAACCATTGAAATCACATAGCCGCAAATGTATTAACGAATTACCGACGAAAAAAAAAAAACCCAAAGCAACTCATTACAAATCAATGTGTACGTTGTTCCGTCCCAACTTGACAATTGTCCCAACTATAGTTGGGACTGGTCCCAACTATAGTTGGGACTGGTCCCAACTATAGTTGGGACTGGTCCCAACTTGAGTGTTAAAGTTGGGACGTCCCAACTATAGTTGGGATCTCCCATAGAGTTCAACAGGATGGACACCGTGGTCGATCATGCATGGATTTCTGTGCGACACTACTGCAGCTAGCTGATGCAATCGGCGTTAATTTAACAAGATTCTTTATTTCAAACCCGGGTCTCGGCTCTGTACAAACTCATGTCAAAACTGATGATTGAGCTAGAGCCGGTCGAGGTAGAATTCTACCTCCATGGCTAAACCCCCGGTGTAAAAACATGTAGTGTTTTTAGAGGGCTCTGACAGCGGCCTCATGCTTTCAGTCTCAAAGTCGGCTCACGCATTTAGTTTCCCCTCTCTCGGAAAACCAACATTTTTTCATCTAATCTAAAATATTCTTAAGGGAAAGTGGTCTTAAAAACTACATACTATGAAACTTACATGTTTCAGTTTATTCATGGGGGTGAGTTGTGTTTACTGAGATCCCAACTATAGTTGGGACGCCCCAACTTTAACACTCAAGTTGGGACCAGTCCCAACTATAGTTGGGACGGTAGTCAAGTTGGGACGGAACATACGTTACATTGCGAAGTTTCTTCGTGGTGGCCCACAGAACCCGAAGCACCGTCTAAACCAGTGGCAGTCGCAGATATTTCAACATTTCCAGCGACCTGAGCCCAAACACACAATGCGAGACAAACAAGCAAGCACAACAATCGGTTCAGTTTTCTGACGGTTGTTATTGTTAAATGCATGGAATACTTTTGGTACTTTGAAGGTCCAATACAGTGATATAGTACACGAAAGAAACCCAGTCTCAGTGGGTATTATGGCACGCCAGTGCCTGCAGGTCGAGTCAAGCTCGAGTGAACAAACAAGGAGGCCTAAATGGCAATAACAAGATACAGGTATAGGGAAATTGCGCCCCCATTAAAACAATTCCCCCAGTTGAAACCTTAAAGTTTCCACACATTTTTGCCTTTTAAATTGAGACATATTTTTGTATCTTTTCTTCTAAGGTCTATTTTTCAAAATCTTTGCCTTTTTAAAAATGTATAATGTTACAAAGTTGGGCGATGTCACGAAAAATAATGAAAATCAAAAGGTTATGGAAATTTGTTTCAACTGTGTTTTCCCCTCACTTGTTTAAAGCACACAAAATGTATTTATAAAGGGCATCTTTTAGTTAACTTATCATTTAACTCCGTTTGCCTTTCTGTTTCTGTTTCCTTCTGTTTTGTACGTTCTTCCCCTGAATACATTACAGATACACCCGTCGATCTCTCAACGTGCTGGTTTTGTACTTATACTGGCTTAATACTTTGTGAACCAACACGGTCCACCATTTTGTAGAACCAAAATGTTTGACTCCACAAAATGGCAGACTGTTTTAGGTCACGAAGTAAAAGAAAAAACCCACAATTTCGAGGCATCTTTACGTGGATCATTGTGTTCTACTATTAAAACATTTTCCAACCATATCCATTTTATAACAAAGACAACGTGTCCCTTTAAAAGCACCCAATAGACCTTGTATTGCAACGTCACAGCCCGAGTTTTTGCGAACCAAGCTGGCAAAATATGGGAAGCCACATGCAGCAAAACTTTAACTGTGATTTAAAAAACAGTAGGGGGACTAAATTGTTGAATTTGTCGGAAACAAAGCAAAATTGCTTACTCATTTACTGAATAACAACATAAAATAAAGACAAGCAGTACGTAGTCATGGCCAGCATTAGTGGGGACATGTTGTCCTGGACATCACAAACGAAGAAATAAAAAGACAAAAAACAACTCAGAAAACACAAAAACGCAGAAATAAAGACATACAGAAATACCGAAAGAAATTAAAAGTATATATGATACAAAGAAACCAACGGCAAAACACGGATAAAATAGAAAAGGTGTAACAAATTAAGAAAAAGCGAAAAAAAAGAAAGAAATAATTAAAGAAAAAAGGAAATCAAGCAACAAATAAATACAGGAGCACAGAAGCATAATTTCCATACAAAGAAACCAGTGGATGGCTCAGACATGTTAGTCACTCAACACAAGTGTTAAAATCATCAAAATAACTATACAAATGATCATGCCAAGCATGCATCATTGCCAAGTACATACTTCCCCAATATTAAAACTCAACTCCGGCCATACACTCCCAAATTATGCTTCTCAGTTTGAGAAAGGGGACGAGAAGGATGAGGAGGGGAGGCAAAGTTTCGACCCCAACATCTTTTGCGTGGTCAAAACAACATAGACAAAACAACATTGCGTACTTATTTTACCTACTTTTACCGAGCCAATTCTACAAAATGATTACCTCTGAGTGTCCCTCCAGTTACCCCCTCACCCTACTTTACATTTGAAGCTATTTATACGCATGAATCGCTCCCATCTAGCAGGTGCCGCGCGAAGTGCGGCATCCCGCTAGTTTTGAGAATTACTCCTGAACTAGGCTTGCTAGAGGGACGGAATTTGTACCTGCCTGTGCCTTAATTTTTGCATCCGCAAATTTGACTTTTGGGGCCACTTAGCGAGATCTTCAAACCGGAAATGGCCGGCAAGTGGGGCTACTCCGAACGCTTCTCAAATTCACTTACATTTTGTATATATATATATATTTTTTTACAAAGAGCAGCAAAAGAGAGAAATAAAATACAAGGACGGTCAAATCACCACCAGAATAACATCGGATCTGCACACAATTTCTACAATTAGAAGGCTATTCTCAGGGGCTCTCTCCTAGTTTTGGTTTTGTGTCTGTCACAGGAAAGAATCGAAACATCTTTAGGCTAATGTTACTAGTAGTTGTTTGTTCTTTAGTAAATGATTGTTTGGTTGTTTACACACGGAGAGGCATAGTCTGAATGTGAGATGCGTTATCGCTGGCGAGTTTAGTTGAACAAACCATGAACAAAAAGTGACGAGAACCAGCCTACGACCCTGCCTTTGAATTCATGCACCCTCTCCTGATTTCTTATCTCGGGGTATTCCCGGGGAAACTCCGGCGGTTCGAGGCGGTCAGGGCAAGGGACCTTCTTTACACAATGAGTGATATGAACAAAATGGATGGAACAAAAAAAATCACATGAAATGTCTGTGTTTTATACTGAAAACAATCAACATTAAAACAATTCGTGGCGTGTCTTGGCCGGGAGTGTTGACAGGCTTTTCCCCATTTCTTAGAAATTCAAATGAGAACATTATGCACCTCTCCTTATTTTCCAAAGTTTTTGAGCGGTATTTTTTTATTTTTTATTTTTTTGTAACTTGCCACAATTTACCAACTTGTACTAATGTGGAAACAATTAAAAACAATTTGTCATTAAATTGTTACCACATAGTTTCAGTATTATCCCAAAAATACTATAAATGTTAGTAGCCCACTAATTAGTGCATAACTCTCTCAGTTTTTGTATTTACCCCATTTTTCCAGATATTCCCCCTCCACTCCATTTTTGCATCATTTCAAACGACAAACCTTTAAAAAAAACTGCTCAATTTTTTTCGTTATGTAAAAAAAATAAAATGAAATAAAAATAAAATTCCTTTGTAACTACGTGGTTTTCTTATATAATCTATTGAAGAACGTGTAATTAGCCAAACGCAAAAATACAAATAAATTAATTAATTAATTAATAAATAAAGAAAGAAAGACATAATTAGACCTGAATATTGGAATACTCCCAAGTGACATTTATGAATGTTGTCAAATAGTTGCGAGCCAAATAAAAGTCAACTGCACACACATTTTTTGATAAAAAAAGAAAAGAAAAAAGTCACTATTACCGCAGCTGTCGTACATGTGCTGACGCCGTGTGATTCTTATTGTAACTGCGCCCGGAAGGTAAAGTTATTTATTTTGACATAATCAATAACATGACAATGTATTTTATTACTTGGGTAATTGTTGGGGAGCTATATTCTCTGTTTTCCATTATGTGGGGAAAATATGTTTTTTGTTTTTTTTCCTCTTAACAAATTATATAACCGCAAACTGTTGGGCCAAGGTTACAAAGATAAGGCCTGATTGACGATTCTGTAGTATTTCTCGGCCTGTAAAGTTGAAAGTAGTTTGCTAAAAATATCCATTGATAACAAACTTGTTATAGTTTGAACCTTTTAATTAATACAGGCTGAAAATAATTAATCCAAGACGGTCGGTCGGATATGGCCGCCCTTGGCAGCTTCTCACCTGGTTTCTTGCCAAGTTTTACCCTAAACTTAGGGTCAAACTATTATATCTTGGCCTTTTAGTTGTTGCCATGTCAAACACTTGGTAACAGTGGTTTAAATAATTATTCTTCTTCTTATTATTTTATTATTATTATTATTTTATTTTTATTTTTATTTTGTTTTTGTTGGGTTTTTTTTTTTTGGGGGGGGGTTGAGTGGGTATTTTGTTCATTACTTTAACTAATTATTTGTATGTAATTGTTGTGTGTCATAGATCATCACAATGTGGAAAATGTCAGATTCATATTCGACCTTTTTCTGTTCATGGAATTAACAAAAACACCCACAATTCACTAACAGTGTCACACAATACGCACTATTTCAAGCAATATTTATACACTGTACTCTATGTGGAGACTAGGAAGTCTAATGTCATACACATGTAATTCATATGTCTTAATATAGTCATTATCCTCATTGTGTGCGTTGGTTATTTTGCGTTCAAACACATTGAACAGTCCACGCGCACAGGGACAATCTCACTCAACAGCCTTGTTTTTTCCTGTCAGAATCCTGCGGTTCCAGTCATGTCTAGGTTTCGGTGGTTGTATATTTACCTCATGTTGCAAGGTAAGTAGAACATTTATAATAATCGAGGCTGGAAATGTACAAAACTATGATTCTTCTGGTTAGCTTGATGTGTTACTTATTAGGCCTGCATGCTATTATTTGTTACGAGCACAATGGAAGATACGGACATTGAGGGAAAACCCTTAGTAAGTCATTGCGTCTCTTTTCCCATCCCACCCCGTCCCCCTTCTTTAAACCAACATCCCCTCTTTTCCTGTGAAATTGCATGCGCACATCAAGAAAAGGTCTTGTTTAACCATTGCCGATTGACTTTTCAAAAGACAGATACTATTGTTTCCTTCAAAAACAACATCCAACCAAACAGCCATAGTTTGGTTTATTACCAGAGACCATACCAAAGCCATTTTTGGTGTTAGTTTTCACAACCTGTCTCTGCCAATTTATCTTACGCTGGCTACCGCCGGAATTAGTTTCAAATCTCCCGAACTGCCTAAACACATCGCTTATTTGCAAACAAATAATTGGGCAGACTACTCTGCCTCCTTCCTTGCCACACCCTCCATCGGGCCGCCACCCACCTGCACCTGTTTTTTTTTTTTTTTTTTTTTTTTTTTTTTTGGGGGGGGGGGGTTCAATTTTCCTCTTCCATATGTGCCCCCTTCTTTAAAGAACTGCACATGATGCTTCAAACGTTTTAAAAGCTTGCTTTTCAATACAGAATTCTCGCTCGACATTTTGAGATTTTTCACAAAATCCCAAAACCCAAAGCTTTTTGAACATATTGAGTGCGTTCCGGTCCTACGGGTTTTTTTTTTTTTTTTGCTTGTCCATTTAACCTTTATATTATGATGAATATTGATATCGAACACTATCAACATGTTTTTGTGGTCACACTTGGTCTCATCTCATGATTTGCCTGCAACCGGCCACATGAATTATTTCACTATACACACAGATTGCAAAAATTCTTTGAGGCGTTCAGGAATTATGATTGTTTTAAAATTAAAACTTGATTTAATTTAACTCAACACCTGATGACGTCATCATCGACAGTGATGACTTCTACTAATATAGATCTAACTATGTGTGTCTTTACTATTTTTTATTTATATTATTTCTTTCTTTATTTATTTATGTATTAATGAATAAATAAATAAATAAATAAACTTTATAGTGCTTAATACACACATAAAAAAGGGCAAAACAAATTACATTCTTCATTCCCGATGCAAAATTAACATCTACTATAACACGAGTAAATCATGTCTATCAAACTAATTTATCATTAAAATGTTTACCTTAAATATTGTTCTTTTTTCTGATACTTGGGTCGCAATCCACTTTCAAGACTTTTGCTATAATGTTTAATTAAGCAAGAAACATAAAAAGACACACACATAACCGAGAAATCCCGAGAGTTGTAAGAAATTAAGAAATGTCCGTGGTTTAACACTTTCTGGCAAAACGTCGTCTCAGGTTGTACGCCATACACAGTACCGTTTATGGATAAACTTGAACGAAATCACTGAAACTAATTTGACTCTTTATATTTTTTTATATTTGGTCTTAATTTTGACGTTTTGTGCGCTGCAATTTTGTTGAAATTTGCTCGAAAAAAGTAGCCCCTTTTTTCAACAATTCGTCATACTGCGGATGGGTGAAGATTGTTAATCTTCGTCTAAATACATTTACTGTTGGTTTCTCTGGATCGTTTCCTTTTTTCTTCAATTTGTTTTCTTCAATAATGTGTGTAAGTTTGTATCATGTCTATAAAAAGGCTGAGCTTTTCTTGCATTTTTAATCATTTCCTTCGAAACCATTTTGAATGCTCAAAATAGTTCATTTTGTGCGCTCGGAATAAATAATTGCAAAAGCTCGAAATAAATTTTGCAAATTCAATTCATGGGCCTCAACATTAGTTCGCTCGAAATCATTTTGAATGGTCAAAATAATTTATATTGTGCGCTCGAAGTAAATTATTGCGGGAGTTCAAAATAAATTACCGCAAAAGCTCGAAATAAATTATTGCGAAATCGATTTGTGGTGTCGAAATGATTTCTCTCAAAATTATTGTGAACTCTCCAAATCATTTATTTTGTGCGCTCAAAATAAGTTATTGCCAGAGCTCAACATAACTTATTGCAAATTTGATCTGTGCTGTCGAAATAATTTCTCTTGAAATAATTTGGAACGCGAGTCCAAATCATTTATTTTTTGCGCTCGGATGAAATGATTGCCAGAGCTCAACAAAATTACTGCAAAAAAACCCCAACCTTTTGAGCTCTCAAAAACACTTCTGTGGAAATCATTTTGAACGCTCAAAGAACACAAAGCTCCAACTATTTCTTTAGTCATTTGATTCAATACATGTTCCTCTATAGTGGCGCCTTATAGCCTCTTTGCCAATTGACTATTTTATGGTTTCCTGGTTGAAGCACTGCTGTTCACAAAAACGTATCACGATCTACTCATATAAAGAAATACCAACCCTGATCCATAAAACTAGTATTGGAATTAAATAACTCACTGTGACACAAATTCAGTCCAAAATACAAGGGTCTCAAAAAGGCATTATATTTGACCAATGTAATAATGTTGGGCGCAATCTTTGAAAATAGGCATTCTTAAAATTTGCGCAAGCCGATTTTGAAATTTGCGCACGCGCAACTTTTGAACTAAAGTCGGCCCGAACAAACAAAAATTGCGCGGCTGAGGCACGAAATTGACACTACACGGTTTGCAAATGCTTTTGCTGCCAGTTGTTCTAAACGATGTGGCTCAGTTCGGAAGCATCAATGATTTATAAAAAGTATGTTTTTATATTTTACTGAGTGATGCTTGATGAGTCTTTGAATCTTTTTGTAGATTGCTACGCAAATCCAACTGCGCTGCCGAAAAATGGCAGTATTCTGAAACAAAACTAGGCACACATACATACTGTATGTACATAAGGCTTAACAAAGGTTCTGCTTCTGCATGGTATATATTATGTAGGCCCTATTAAAAAAAATTTGGGGGGGGGGAGAGAAGAAAAAAAAAGACTGAAATTCCAGCGATTGTTTAGTTTTATTTCACCAAACTTGTCATTTGCTAATACTTAAAACCACAATGCTATTTGGGTTTTTTCCTAGGAGTGCTTAGTGACTTCAATGGACCGTACGACATTACAGTTAAAGAGACAGGTGATGTACTGCTCACATGCAGCTCACAGTCTGGTGCGACAATCGGCTTCGCAGTATGGTTAGATGAAGGTGGCGTCTTTGCCTCAGGAGAAACCATGCTAAAAACTACTGGCAAATATTCCAACTTTGAGCTTTATGCTGATATTGTTAACGGTCAATATAATCTAGGCATCAGTGATGCTGAGTATGAAGATGAAGGGACATATGTCTGCCAGATTGGTTTAGACCCGGCTAAATCAGCAATGCTTACTGTAGAAGGTTCGCTTATATTTTGTAATCATTATTTTTCAAAAATATAAATGGTCGATGTGAAAATCTCAGTATTGTTTCAATGAAAACTATTGTACGAGAAGATTATTGGAGATAATGTTTGATTTAAACATTAGAAATACCGTGATGGTGACCATATGATCATATTCAGCTTCGATTTCCGGTTTTTCTAACAAATACGTTTGTATCGAATTACATAACTTTGAAGTTTCTAAAGTGAAGCATAGCACTGGCCATTTTGCACATCTGGTAAAGTTATTAATTTCTGTGCATGTTATAGCTCAGGTAACAAATGTGACACTCACAGTAAATGGAGCATCTGGTTCATCAGTTGATGTGATGGCTGGTGAGGAGCAAACGCTCGTCTGCACAGCAGTCGGTGCCAGACCACGTGTAGGAATAGACTGGACCAATGATGGGGCCACTATCTCTGGTGACACTGAGACAGAAAGTATCAATGGAGATACAATTGATACTACTAGCACCCTGCTATACACTCCTACTTGGCATGATAATGGCCATCAGTTTCAATGTGTAACAACAGGACAGCAAGCTGCAACACCTCAGTCACAATCAGCCACGCTCAGTGTGCAGTGTAAGTCAGTTTACTTCGCGAAATGTAAGAGATTTGGGAAAACCTGAAGGGTTCTAACATCTCTTTCTTACTAACTAAAGAATGTCTGTTATTATGTGCAAGTGTATACATGTAGGCAACATGCGACGAAAAACACGGCATAAATAAATCAGCATTTGTGTTTCATCACCAGGTTGGTTTATAAAATAAATGCGTTTTTTTAAGCTTTTTTTTTTTTTTTACTAAAAAACGTTTATATTCTGTTTAGTTTCATCTTGGTTTATACAAAGAGTGTTTTCTTGTTTCTTCACACAGTTGCCCCAGTTGAAGTAGCGGTAGATTTCAGTAAAGTTACAATCACCTGCTCATCCATTGCCAACCCAGAAGTAGCTGACAACCAGTATGTCATCATTCTGAATGACATTTATACATTTCCTTGGAAGACATTGTCCTACGACCCTGAGAGTTATGGCTGCATAACAGCCAAGTGTACAGCTACCAATTTCATAGGAACAGGAACTGGCGGCTCAGGTCTGTGTCAAGTTTCAACTTTAAAAAGAGCTCCAAGTACATTTGTATGGTTATTACTTTTTCCGTTCTTTCCAAAGCGTTTAGTGTAGTCGTCCAATTTGAAAAGGGACTCTCGATCTGGAACAAAACATGTGTTTTTCTTTTCTTGGGCATTTCTATAAAAACAAGAGACAATTTGAAGCCATACTCATAGGTACCCTGAGCACGCGCAGAGATTTTGTTCTAAAAAACAAAAGGCTTGACAATTTTACATTTAAATTATTTTGTAGTTGATCATGCACCCCCCCCCCACCCCATTTCTAGCGTTGGAGTAACTCTCAGTTTTAAAGTCAACCAAAGTCATTAAAAAAATTTGATTTTTACAAAAGAAGCACATGTTTTCGCTGATTCAAGAAGACATTCGATGTTTTTAAAGCTACATTACAACGAAAGGTTATGAATAAGGTTTCCGAAGTTTTCGATCTGTGCGATATTCACAACACAATTAACGCAATTTTGTTTTTCTTGATGGCTGAATTTTAATCTGATACAGTCCATAGTGCAGTGAAATTGATTTTGAACAAAGAACGTTCTGTCAAATTGCCTGGTAAATAAGCTGTTAATTATTTTGTAATTTTTGTCAACTATTGTCTACAAGAAGTGAAACGTTGATTGTGCCCAAAAATTGTTCAAAACATTTTAACAAACTAAGAAAACTACAAAAATGAAATTGTTGGAAACTAAGTGCACATTGAAGAGTCGTCAACATGTATGTGGAAACATTTCTCTACCTCATTTCGTTTTGACCCATCAGGAGCGACACAAACTTGGGTTGCAACAAGTACCACTAGTTCAGCTACAGGTAAGACAGACAAATTAAACCAACAAAACGTGTTTTAACTTTTAACACAACCACACACAATTGTTTTCAATAAGATGAAGATTGTTCGTTTGTCGCTAAGGTATAAAGGTTTTATACTAAGTCCTCGCTTTCTGGAACGTTCCAGACAAAATTAACACGATTTTAAAAAAAAGAAGTTATTATTAGTATTTGTTTTGTTTTGAGGATGGCTTTAGTTTGTAAACCACAAGTCTTAAATTTGTATCAGTATTGGGGCAATTTGGTTTCACCCATGTGCACCACTGGCCTAAAGTTTAATAAGATAATCCAAAAAGCAACCTTATTATTATTATTTTTTTTTTTAAAAGCATTGTTCACTAGGAATTCTTGTGTAACGTTTTCTTTTGTCCAAGCATTAGTCCGATAATTTTTTTTTTTTTTTTTTTAATATCAAATGGTTCAAAACTATAATTGTTTTGAGTTCCTAGTTGGGATACATATTTTTTTTAAAGCAATTGGTGCATTTACATTACAACGAAACTTTAGGTATAAGGTTTGTGAAGTCTTCACTCTATGCATTGTTCACTTCAAAATTTACGCCACTTTTTAGCCATGGCTTAATTCAAATTGATGTATAATCCACAGTGCGAAGAAATTAAGATTTTGAACAAAGAAAGTTCTGTCAAATTGAATGGTAAACTAGCTATTAAATATGTTATAAATTTGTGAAGCATTGTCTACAAGAAGTTAAATTTTGATTTTGTCCAAACATTATTCCAACATATTAACAAATTTATTCTAAATTTTAAAAAAAATTACAAAAATGTAATGGTTAAAAACTAAGTGCATAGTGGAGAGTAGACAAAAAGTATGCGGAAACATTTATCTACCTATTTTCGTTTTCACCCATCAGGAGCGACACAACCTTGGGTTGCATCAATTTCTACCAGTCCAATTACAGGTAATAAGACAGACAAATTAAACCAACAAAAACTTGTTTTATCTTTTAAAACAACTACACAGTTGTTTTTAGTTAGATGAAGATTGCACACCCACAGAGCTAATGTGTCCCATGCAATGGCATCGTTCCGACCTATGGACCCTTCATTCATTATTTGGTTGACTGCTTTGCTTATCCGTGGTCCTTTCTATGGTTTATTATTTTAACAATGGCAGGATCATACTTGTCTATCTACAAGGGTGCACCACACTAAATAGGCCAAAATCCAGGAGCAAAACTAAATATGATTTGTTTGTAAACCCACAGTTACTTTTAAATAATAACGTTTTGGGGTTATGCAATTAATAGATTGTGTAAATAAAACAATCTATCCGAGCCTGGGGGTTCTGTGCTTCAACTTTTAAGGAAAACTTGATAAACTTAGGCTTTAAAGTGCTTCATGCAAACTGGCAGCAAATCAGTTTGGGAAAACATGTTTGGTTGGTTTTCAAGAGGCTGAAAGACTATTTATTTTTGTTTAGTCTTTTTGAATATTTAGCATTTAACGTTGGTTGCTAAGGGAGTTTATTTATTGTGGTACACCCACAAACAATGGTGAGTTTGTATTGGCGCCCTCTCGCTCGTGGAGAGTCCTCGAGCTACTAATAAAACAGAGAAGCGTTAAAATTTAAGGGGTATGAAGATAAGTAAATATAACTAAATACGAAAGCGTTAAAGGAATATATTAACGGGGACTTTTGCCCCACGTAAAGTCAATGAGTGAACCACAATTCATGTCCACTGCAGGTCTGTGTGGTTTTAGTATACTATATCAAATCTATCCCAAGCGTGTTACGCAGTTTTTTAACCTAAAAATTTCTATTTTCTGAACCATATATCAGAGAGATATAATCTCTGTGCAATCCAGCCGCTTATAGCACAAGTAACGTTTTATTCCAAAAAAGTGATCCTCTTGGGCCTCCAGTACAAACAGGAGGTTCTAAAATAAAAAAAATCGTATCTCCTGACTCACATGTTATAACATTATCTTTGTACTGTATGTACTTTAATACACAATTTACATTTAAGTCAAAACATAACCCCTTTTTGCTCTTTCTTTTCAGTGCAAACAGAAATTTCATAGAGCTCCTTTAGAGTTTTCGACCCGACTAAGCATTTTGGATATGAAAAGTTATTTTCTCTTTTTGTTCCACAAAGCGAAACCCCTCAGTGTTTGTTACGCAACAAACATGTTTTTATTTCTTTTAAAACACTTCCGTAAATTAAATAGTACACTTGGTTTAAAAAAAAATTCTGCTCCTGGATACCCAGCTGACACTAACACTTTTCATTTGGCTTAAAAGGTACTGGGAAAATGTATGTCTTTATAAAGCACTTGAAAGAAAAAAACGAACCCCCCCCCCCTGCAATTTCAGCGAAATTTTTTTTTACCAGACGTGTCATTCACTATTGAAAGTACAATGTGCACGATAGGCTCATCAGGAAAATACTGCCGCAAGAGTCTGTCAAG
Source organism: Pisaster brevispinus (assembly GCA_023634235.1). NCBI lineage: Eukaryota > Metazoa > Echinodermata > Asteroidea > Forcipulatida > Asteriidae > Pisaster > Pisaster brevispinus. The sequence continues at coordinate 17,650,649 of JAMKCF010000006.1, read as the reverse complement.
GCAATAGAGGATATGACTTCTCGGTAATGTGTTGGTCAACACATAGGATGACATGATGCAACTGCGACTTACTATGTTATTTTGATTTGTTTTCCCTAGGAATACTTAGTGACTTCGATGGACCGTACGACATTACAGTTAAAGAGACAGGTGATGTACTGCTCACATGCAGCTCACAGTCTGGTGCGACAATCGGCTTCGCAGTATGGTCAGATGAAGATGGCGTCTTTGCCTCAGGAGAAACCATGCTAAAAACTACTGGCAAATATTCCAACTTTGAGCTTTATGCTGATATTGTTAACGGTCAATATAATTTACGCATCAGTGATGTTGAGTATGAAGATGAAGGAACGTATTTTTGTAAGATTGATGGAGATCCTGCTAAATCAGCAATGCTGACTGTAGAAGGTTCGCTTATTATGTTGTAATCATTATTTTTCAAAAATATAACTGGTCATTGTGAAAACTATCTTACAAGAAGATTCTAAGAGATAATGTTCTTGATTCATTTAAACATTAGAAAAACCGTTGTAATCGCACTCAGCTTCGATTTTCCGCTTATTTTGAGTATGGAAACAACCCCATTGTGAAAATCTTAGTATTGAATCAATGAAAGCAATCGTACAAGAAGATTCAAGAGGGACTCTAAGAAATACTAAACCAGTGAAGTTTACACATTTCTGGAAGATTATATTGTACAGACACTATATTTTATTAGTTTGTTAGCCTTTGAGTCTTTGTAATTAATTTAAATGCCATTTATTTCCAACCCGTATGAGTTCTGTTTTAAGAAAAGCGAGAGGTCATGTTTGTTTATCTCTCAATAAGGTGTGACGTCACATTTAGAAAGACAACCGCTGTGCTGTTGCATGCGGCCGGCTGTGCAGTGTATTACGCGAGTCATGCAGCGACGATAATACCAACTTGAAAAGCCCATTGTTGTACATGTACGCTCATAGTGTAAAATAGTGTACATGTTCCATTATTGATCACGATTCAACTTGGACGACTTTCATGCATGATTTGTGTACTATACATGTGTAAGACGTTTCTTTGGGGCGACTTATCGGGTGCGATTTGGTCGATCGATCGCTTGGCTTGGATTGTGTAGTCTGGTACCTTGGTTATACGGCCTGGTTTCCCATAAACAATCTACACAGTACGTACAGTAGTACTGGACTCAAGTTACTCGCAGTCAGTCACGTCGTATCTATCGTAAACAAAATGTCAGGATCAGATTTGGACGCTTCTTGGGAAGAAAATAGTGTGACATCGGAGGCTTTCCATCCATATTCTAGCAGTGAAAGTAGTGGTAGTAGCAGTAGCGACAGCAACAGCAGTGTCAATAGCGAAGCTAGCGACGACGAAGATTTGTTGCTCAACAATGACGACGATGTAGACGCGACTGTTGGACACGCGTTGGTCTGTTGGGCGTCCGAGGGGTTCAGCAAAACGAGGAGGACGAAGCGATGCCACTCAACTTGGATCGTTTACAAAACACAGAATGGTAATTATTTAAAGATTTGTACCGGAAAATCATAGCACCAACTTGTTCAACTTTTAAAAAATCACAACAGTTGTTCAATGACTGTATGTATTGACTATTTATTTTATTGTACTTGGGTATTATAATTATGTGGCTAGTGTTTACAAGTACTGAAGTCGTCTGGCATCTTGGCATGTGGAGGTCTGTGTTACACAGTGAAAATATAATTTATCAAGGTGGGTTTGTGGTAACACCATGTATGCAATATATTTCTGAGTTGTGGTGATTTGGGGTAACAACTCAACATTACACAAAATTGTACATATACTCCTTTCTAATTGCACCTTTGTGTTTTATTTCCACCAGGTGTTCATGTGGGAAATGTGAGGTAATGGAGAGTGTTGTGAACTGCAGATGTTGCGTGGAAGTTGAAAAGTTGACAGCAAAACTCGATGAGCTTGCCCCCAGACCGCCACACACATAACTTGCTTCACAGATCATCCCTGGTTTGAGGCAACAGCCCTTAATCCAGGAACACTGCAGACAGCCTACCATGCCTACCGCCAACAGTATGGAGCTCATGCTATTGAAGGGGACAGAACTAGGTAAGCTTTTTCAGTGGGGTACATGTAAATTAACTTGAGATTATTTTATAGTTGTAACACAACAAAAACAGATTTTGCATAAGCTCCATTCATTGAATAAGAGAACCACAAACCAAGAGAACCACAAAAAGGTACATTGAAAAATATAAATAAATGTAGGCACTGTAATTAACTCCCCCCCCCCTTTTTGTTTTCTTTGTTTATTTTTGTGTGGGATGATTGACAGTTGACACGATCCTCGTTCTTATGCTGTTTATTTAATTATTGTATTTCTTTACTCCTTGATTACAGAAAATTTCGGCATGTGGCCTACCGACAGGTTGTGCGCTGGTGCTGGGGTTTTCTTGGATGCCACAACCGTGTGCCACTACCTGCATGCGTAATGCTCAAAATAAGGCAGACATATCCGGATGAAGAGGGCAATTACAAAGGCTTTCAGTTTCCCCCTTTAGACGACTTAGATTAAACAAACTTGTAAATAAGGTTCATTTTAAGTTATTAAATGTTTATTCAGTTGTTTAAAAAAATGTGAAACTAAAAGCCTTTACCTAAAATTTGATAAAAACTTGAATACAAAGGTCAAGTAAAACAATAATACAGTAGGTCATCTGCTCTCGTACTAATTTTGTGTTTCCATTAAAATTTGTTGAAACATACAGAGCTTTCATTTAAACCAATTCATTTCTAGTTGGACTTTTACAGTTTCAACAAAAACCAATAAAATTTACTCGCTTTTTCGATTATTGAAAGAACTTCATATGTAGAGGTATAGACCATATGACATCACATGTTAACAAAAGAGCCACAGAGCCTGGACTTCCTGAAGGCACAGTTTGTGTCTCATGTTTTATGGAGATTGCACTGTCTGATTTTGTCGGATTTTTCTCAACTTTTGACATCTCAAAAGCTGTACAGCTGGTGCTTTTGTAACTCTTCAATTTATGTGAAAATTATTATACCAAATGTAAGTTTTGTGTCATGGCCTGTGCAGTATCTTGCCTGTCAATAAATGCAGTAGAATATACATGTACAGTATAAGGTCACTATTTTAGTTCATAAAGGTCACATGGTCTATACTTGTACCCCTGAAATAATTAAAAATATTTTTGTAAGCCCTGTCAAATATGTAAATTATGAGATGTCACACACAAACACAGTGATCTTCTGCACAAAAAAATTGTACTTTATTTACAAGCATGTACATGTATTCGCATGTATTATCAATTGAATTCCAGTACAACACATAGTGCAAATAAAGTCAAAAATTTTGCCAATGTTTCAAAGTGGTTCAAGTTCAAATCCATTGAGCACTTATGTAAAATTAACATGCTCAAAGTCAAAGGGGTCTTGATTTGTCTCCCCATAGGCATTTATAAGTCTTTCTTTAAAGTCATGTGGTATACACATATACATGTACAAGAAAATAAGTAAATAAATAAAATATTTACTGAAAGTCATCTCTCTTGCTCATTGTTTTTTTTACCCCCTTATCAAAAACTGTACCAAATAACGAAATGTACTCATCTGCAAATTTTTTTTGTCTATTCTGTTTGGGATGTCCCTCCTCTACCACTTTTCTTTATTTTTCGGCTTCTCCTTTTTACTGCTGATTCCTGACCACTTTCATCATCTGTCCTATTTTTGTTCACTCCTTTTCCCCTCTTTTTTTTGGCTGACTTAACTTTATTGTCTTTATTCTTACTCGCTTCATCTTCATCTACCATGTCTTGCGTTCCTTCCGGTCTCCCTACTGGTGCTACGGATTTTGAAAATCTTGAAACAAAACTAGATACTGCTTCTGCCTTGTCCGGCTTTGTGTGTTTTAGTGTGAGGGGCCCAGGGCTCTTCATCAGCTGTCCGTACCTTGTACGTGCATCTTTGCTGCCTTCCTCGAAAAGCCTTATAGAGTTTGGTCGATTATGCGCTGGTTGTATTCTAGAAAGACAAAAACACAAACATTTGTTTACATAAAGATTGACCTTGTGTATTCCAGGGCTTTTTTAGATACTGCACTGGTCATTACCTAATGGTCATACAGGAAAATGCATTTTGTGTCACAGTTCCAATAAAAATGACAGCTTAACAAGTTTGAAATGTGCCCATTTAGTCATATCAAAAGTTGATAAGAATTAGATACATGTAGTAACCCCCCACAAAATGTATAATGAGAAAATGTCTTCCATTACGCTGTGTAGAAATCTTGCCAGCAATAAATCCATGCTCCTTTAAATTTAAACATTGTCACAGTACATGATTTATACGTGTACTCACTGTATGTGCATTGCACCAGCCTTTTCCGCACAGTGTATCCACCGGTATCCTGTTTTGCCCTTGGGTAGCTGATGCTGTAGGCCAAACTCCCACCAGTGCATGCTCCTCGCTTGCTCCCTGCCAGTGTTTTCGTTATAATGTAGGGCAGCAAGGTACATCCTGTGGAACAAGCAATAGTGTTTTTTTTATCACAAAAAATGATGCAATGCAATTTAATAAATGTTCATTGGGTGCACTGTAATTGAAAGGGTGTATTGTAAATGAAAAAAAAATACTAACAATGGGCAAAGCTAGTCATGTTTTTTTTTCACGAAAATGGTGCACTGCATTTGCAACCTAAAGAAAAGGCAATATTCCTAGTACTAGTGTTCTTTTTTTTTTATCACGAAAAGGGTTAATTCATTGCAAAATTAATCACACCAAATGAACGGAGAAAAATTCGGACCAATTTTTTAAGTCTATGAATGTACTTACCCTGGCACGTTCTCTTTTCTCAAACGCCAATCCTGATCGCTTCCGACGCTTGGTGAGTGGTGATTTCAGCGACGGTTTGTTGCCACCAGCCAAAGTCGTCCCGCTACTGCCAGCAGAACAGCCGGCGGCAGGAGGGACCGTGTCGGTGGCCGCGGTTGCCTTCACGGAGTACGCAAACGGTGCCTTCAGTGTTGGTGTGGAACCAGGCTTCAGGCGCAACTTAATTTTCAGGCCAAATTGACTTGAAGTTTCGTGGATTCGTCTTGGCATGTAGTATCAAAATGTGAGGAGCATATCAACGACGACGATGTCAGTTGAAAGTCCGATCTTGTTTTGTTTACAAAACGTTTCCATTATTAATATCGTCGCGTGGCAGGATCCTTGGTGGCGTTTGGAAATGCCAGAAAATGTACGTTGGGACTTTTCTTAGCATTTCTTGAGCATCCGCCAACGACACAAGACGCTGGCATACTCACTGATGACTAGGCACTTTCTACTGCATGTGTAACATAACATCGACTTTCAGGACTTCCAAATTAAAACAAATTCGCGGAGACAAAAAATGAAGCAATCTTGTCACGCAGGTCAAGAAGAAAAGAAGATCGAGTGTGTGAGCATGTGATCGTGAGTGAGCATGCACGCGTCCTGTGTGTGGGTTGCTCAGCAAGCCCAATATAAACAGTGCATGCACGCCAGAGTCTTCTAAATGTGACGTATACTCAGAGGTCAACTGCCTCATTTGCATATCGGACGCTTTTACTGAATTGAATAACAACAAAGGCCAAAGCCCCGCATTTTGAGTTGCATTTTCTTGGACAATTCAAACTTTGACAAATAAAACTAAAAAGTATTTGTTTAATTTATTTATAATAAGTAATAAAAAGTTCATATAAGGTCTAACAACGAATTCTTAGAACCACTCTTTAAAGATAATGTTTTTGATTCATTTGTAAAATAGAAATACCGTGATGTTGACCATTATGATCATATTCAGCTTCGATTTTCCGCTTATTTTTTTTGTATGGAAACAACCCCATCTAGTCTCAAAACGTATCTAAAGTGAAGCATAGCACTGGCCTTTTCGCACATCTGGTAAAGTTATTTATTGTTATGTATGTTACAGCTCAGGTAACAAATGTGACACTCACAGTAAATGGAGCATCTGGTTCATCAGTTGATGTGATGGCTGGTGATGAACAAACGCTCGTCTGCACAGCAGTCGGTGCCAGACCACGTGTAGGAATAGACTGGACCAATGATGGGGCCACTATCTCTGGTGACACTGAGACAGAAAGTATCAATGGAGATACAATTGATACTACTAGCACCCTGCTATACACTCCTACTTGGCATGATAATGGGCATCAGTTTCAATGTGTAACAACAGGACAGCAAGCTGCAACACCTCAGTCACAATCAGTCACGCTCAGTGTGCAGTGTAAGTCAGTTTACTTCGCGAAATCAGCATTTGAATTTCATAACCAGGATGATTTTTTAAAGAAATGCGCTTTTTAAAACTCAATAACAGTATTTCTATAATCTATTAGTTTAATCTTCGTTTATAACATCGTGATACGATGAGAGTTTTCTCGTTACTTTCTTCACACAGTTGCCCCAGTTGAAGTAGCGGTAGAATTCAGTAAAGTTACGATCACCTGCTCATCCGTTGCCAACCCCGAAGTACATGACAACCAGTATGACATCTCTCTGAATGACATTTATACATTTACTGGGAAAAACTTCTCCTACGACCCTGAGAGTTATGGCTGCACAACAGCCACGTGCACCGCTACCAATTTCTTAGGAACTGGAACTGGCTCAGGTTTGTGTCAAGTTTTAAGTTAAAAAGAGCTCCAAGTAATTTGTTTTATTGTTTTCCTTTTGTCCCAAACTCTTAGTGTACTCGTCCATTTTGAAAAGGGGACCCTCAATATGGAACAAACTTTGTGTTTTTCTTTTCTTGGGCATAAAAACAATAGACAATTTGAAGCCAATACCCTACTCATAGGTACCCTGAGCACGCGCAGAGATTTTGTTCAAAAAACAAAACAAACAAACAAAAAACACAAGGCTTGTCGATTTCACATTTAAATTAATATCTAGTTGGTCATGCATCCCTCAACCCCATTTTGTTTGGATAGTGGAATACAACAACTAGCGTTGGAGTAACTCTCATCAAAGACAACCAAAGTACATCAACAAACTCTGAAATATGAAAAAAACCACATGGTTTAAATTAATCAAGAAGATATTTTGTTTGTTTGATGCATTTAAATTACAACAAAACTGTATGTATAAGTTTTGCCAAGCCTTCGCACTATGCATTGTACTTGTGGTACAGCTACAGGTGCTCTGTGCATAATTAAAGCCCCTTTTTAGCGATGGCTTATTTGTAATTGGATTATAGTCCACAGTGCAATGAATTTAGATTTTGAACAAAGAAAGTTGTCAAATTGACTGGCAAATTTGCTGTTAAATATTTTGTAACTTTTTGAAGCATTGTCTACAAGAAGTTTAATGTTGATTTTGTCTAAACATTATTCCAACATTATACAAACGTGTACATACTTTAAAAACTAAGTGCAAATTGGAGAGTCGACAAAATATTTCTCTTCCGTTTCTAATTTCGTTTTGACCCATCAGGAGCGACAATAACTGGAGTTGCGGCAAGTACTCATATTACAACTACAGGTAAGACAGACAAATTAAACAAAAAAAAACCCTGTTTTATATTTTAATTAAAACAACCACACAGTTGTTTTCATTTAGATGAAGATTGTTCGTTTGTCGCTAAGGTATAAAGGTTACTAAGTCAGTTCCTAGTTGTGAATGTTTTGTTTACATTACAATGAAACTTGATGTATATAAGGTTTGTGAAGTCTTTTCCATATGCAATATTCAATACAGAATCAACGCCCGCTTTTTTAGCGATGGCTTAATTTTAAATGGATTATAGGCCACAGTGCAATGAGTTTAGATTTTTTGAACAGAGAAAGTTCTGTCAACTTGTCTGGAAATTTTGCTGTTAATTATTTTATTATTTTGTGAAGCGTTGTCTACAAGAAGTTTAATGTTGATTTTGTTCAAACTTTATAATAATTTACAAACTTGTAAAGAAAACTACAAAATTGAAAATGTTGAAAACTAGGTGCATACAAAATGTTATTGAAAAGTTGACAAAAAGTATGCATAAACATTTATCTACCCTTTTTTCGTTTTGTCTGATCAGGAGCGACAGCAACAACATCATCAGAAGTGACAAGTAATATTAGTTCAACTACAGGTAAGAGGGACAAAGTCAGGCACCAAAACTTGTTTTATCTTGTAAACAACCACACAGCTATTTTCATTTAGATGAAGATTGTTCGTTTGTCGCAAATCTGTCAAATTTTCTTGTAAATTTGCTATTAATTATTTCATAATTTTGTGAAGCATTGTCTACAAGAAGTTTAGTGTTGATTTTTTTCCAAACACTATTCCAACATATTTACAAATTTTAGTAGAAAACTACAATTATGAAATGGTTGAAAAGTAAGTGCATATTGAAAAGTCGTCAAAATGTATGCGGAAACATTTCTCTACCTCATTTCGTTTTGACCCATCAGGAGCGATAATAACTACAACAGGCGTGACAAATACTACCATTTCAACCACAGGTAAGAGAGACAAAATCTATCAACAAAACGTGTTTTATCATTTAAAACAACCCCACAGTTGTTTTCATTTAGATGGAAATTGTTCGTTTGTCGCTAAGGTGTAAAGGTTACTAAGTCTTCGCTGTGTAGAACGTGGCGTGTCGTGGCCGAGTGGATAAGATCACTGGACTCAAGCTCTGGTGTTTCTGATCAGCAGAGTGTGGGTTCGAGCCCCGGTCGTCACACCTGTGTCCTTAAGCAAGACACTTAACCATGATTGCTTCGTCCTTCGGATGGGACGTAAAGCCGTTGGTCCCGTGTGTTGTGTAACGCACGAAAAAGAACCCAGTGCACTTATCGAAAAGAGAAGGGGTCCGCCCCGGTGTTCCTGGTTTGATCGGCTGCATATTGCGCCACAGCACCTTGTAAACCATTACAAGGTGCTATGTAAAGGAGTAGGTCTCATACTTCAAAAACGTAGCCCCAAATACCTTGCAGGTAATACTGAATGTTAAGCGCTTAGAGGCTGGCCTGCAGTAGGCGCTATACAAATACAATATATTATTATTATATTATTAGAACGTTCAAGACTTAAATGCTGAAATTTGTAACCACGAGGCTTTAATTTGTATCAGTATTAGGCTTGTTTGGTTTTACCCATATGCATCCATTTGTTTCCTTTTTCTTTCTTTTTTTCTTTTTCTAAAGCATTGTTTACTAGGAAGTCTTGTGTAACGTTTCCTTTTGTCCAAGCATGAGTCCAATACACACTTTAAAAACTACGATGTCTTTGTAAAAAGGTTAAAAACTATTACTGTTTTCAGTTTCTGGCCTAGTTGTGTGTGTGTGCTGGCACTGACGTTGGTGCTAATATTGGAGCCCCTTTGGGCGCTATTGTCTTCGGAGTTTTCGCAACCATAGTATGCTCGTATTTAGTAAGATGAATGGCCGAAACCGACCCGGAGAGTGAATGAAAACGCACATTCCCGGAGATTCATTCCTTTATGTGGAATCTGACATTTTTTACAACAGTGACTGAATTATTTTGCATTTGGGCGTCCCGTAGTGGCGTGCACTGTTGGGATATACACACATTTTGCAGAACAACGATCAGGAAAACATTAACAAATATGAGAAAAGGGGAACAATCAATTATTGTTTACATCATTTATAAAACAATTACTCATCTCGACCATTTTTGAAAGACCTTGAAATAATGCACAATGTTTTGTTTCAATCTTCTTTGTGTTATCATAATGACGATTTAATCCACTCTCTAACTGTTTTTGTTGTTGTTATTGTTATTGTTGTTGTTGCTGCTGCTGCTGCCGTTGTCGTTGTTGTTTGATTTTCTCAAATAATTAGTTAGTTACTTTAATAAATCCCTTGTGGGTAGGAGTCTACCAGTGTTGGATGGTAGATTTTAAGTGTTTCTTGTTTTTTTTATCACTTATAAAGCCCCGAGGGACTTGATCTTCCAGGAAATTCTAAACAGGACCATTCCACATATCTTATATCTTAGATGGGGGGGGGGGTCAGCTCCCAGAGTCGTGTAATTTTTTTTATGGGCTGTGAAATTTTTTCCTTGCATACAAATGTACACAAATTCTGGTATACCAGTGCACATAAACACAGAGCTACACAGATCTAACCCTCTGATAAGTAAAAAATTCTGTTCAGCTGTCTGTTCTCTGTAACAGGCTTGGCTTTTCATGTCTTGCCGACTTGTTGCGGAAGGCCACCACTCACCCCCACCCCCACCCCCCCCCCGCCAGAGAGACTGTCTTCACCTTGTTGGAGAGATATACTGCTGCCCGAATTGTAAACCACAGAGCAAGAGATAAGCTAATTAAAAATTAATTAATTAAGTAGACAAATCAAGGCTTAAATAATCCTAGACAACAACTGGGCATGCAAAGAAGTCACTAAGATGTCAAAAAAATCATTGGGATATGGAATGTGACAATGTTATAACTACATGAGGGGTTTAAAACTCACCACTGGTAGATCTAAATGGATCTGAGGGTCTCTTGGGATCTACCACGCATAAGGGTTCATAAATCCATCTGAAAACAATCGCTCTTGCCTTTGGAATATTGGGGCGGGAAACGGGTGGTATATTCAGGCTAATCGAATGGGATGGGGCTTGATTTCTTTGTGATCTGCTCATGGTTGGTGTTTTGTAATGCGTGAATATTTATTAAAAATTGTAAATTGAAACAGATATGTTCATATTACCTCAACTCTGTAAATGAAATTTAGAAGAAGAAAATAGTAATTACAAAAACGCTTGCCTTATTGATCAAATCAAGTATTATTTGTGGTCATAATTAATAAAGATTGCACCATTAAAGTAAATCAAAGTAAACTAAACATTTCTTTGAGATCGTGTCGAGATAAAGACATTTAAAAACAAGGTAAATAACAAATAAAAATAAAACATTAACTTTAAATAACTTTGTAAAGTAACACAACATATCAAAAGTCCTAGAGGTCGATATTGCCTGCTCCCCAAGACTTGTTTTTGAGCACGAGTAACGGCTTATATCAACCGTTTGTTGACAAAATGGTCCTTGTGTGAACTTGCCCAGTTCTCGAACACCAATTGTGAAGCCCGTCCTAAGTCCCAGCCCAAACTACGAATTCCCACCTGAAATGGGACGACAACGGCACTCCTCCTTCCCTAATTATTATCTTATTATTATTATTATTATTATTATTATTATTATTATTATTATTATTATTATTATTATTATTATTATTATTATTTATTTATTTATTTTGGAGGGGGGGGGGGAATTCCATAGAGTGAGGAAACCTTAAACTTGTTTTCATTCACGCAAAATCGTGTGGACAAAACCGCTCCAGTTTTCCGGCGAAATCTAAAAAACGCTACCACCTTTTGAAATGAAATTTGTAATGATTATAGTTTAGTGTATATACATATATATAGGAATAAAACAATCGAATGGAACACAGGGGGAAAACAGGAAAATGTTGCCTAAACACATCTATATGTGGTTCAATAAAAATTAAACCTAAAGAGTTTTACGTATACTTAAATTAATTATGGTATCCTCTTACCGGATAGTGGGTGCTTTTGAGTGGTATACTGCCAATTCAGTCCCCATCCAGCCTTTGGACGACCATTTACCATAGAACAAGGTTAATGATATAGAACGCCTAGTAATATCAGCTTACATGTATCTTTGTTGGATGCAGGAGCAGAGTGAGAGAGAGAGTCTTTTTGTCTCCATGTGTTTTATATGGGCTAGTACAACTAAAGGTTTAGGGCCAACTATGTGCTCTGTGCACACACAAAAGAAGTTAACTTAATTTCTTTACAATAAAGATAACACTTGGTGTGTTTTTTTGGCTCTCCCAAGCCAAGGTAGAAAGCTACTGTGACTATTCAAAGCTGACATTCCCACAACAATTATCACTAAGGGGCATTGCATCAGACTTTTGATGTAAGCACTGATAACTAAAACATGTGTTTTGCAGCTGTAAGAGGCCATTCAGAATAGTCAATGTGATTTCGATATTTGTATCATAAAACTGTGTGTGGGTGGGTCACAAGAAATAACTGAAAATCTAAACTCAGTTAAAAAACAAACAATTTCGGGGAAAAAACTACTTTTTTTCTACCTCCTTGCATAATCCTAGAAAAATGAACATGTCACTAAGGATTTTGTGTTGTTATTATATCTTAGAAGGTGTGTGTGTATATAAGTATTGGTACTTCCCAGCGTGGATAAAGTGGGAGGCTGCCACGCCCTTAAAGGTTAAGTTTAAGTATTTTGAGTTGAGACAAAGGCGAATCATACACATTTTTTTGTAAAAAAAAATTATAATCAATGTTATTGTAAATATTTCATGAAATTTGAATTAATTGTTTATTTAAATTGTTTGGGTTCAACAAAGAGTCGATTATTGAAGATCAAACTGGACTTGCTAGTAGCCAACGGTGCACACAGGTTGATGTCTAAAGTGGCTCAAAGAACTGCAACTGTGGGGGTAGGGGTCCTGCAGGATAAGCCCCTCAGAAGCTCTGAGCTTTTGGCGTTTTGAGTGGTGCAAAAAACAGAGAAGTAGACACACTTAAAAGCAGTTCTAATCCAAACAAATCTTTTTAATTTTCTTGAAATAATTTCTGTAACATCAACGGACTCAAAGAAAATGTAACAGCTACAAATTAACGTTTTTTAAAACAATTTATGTTTTTTTATTAACTACTTTCTGTACCTTTTAAACATTTTTGTAAGAACGCATCCATTGTGGCCAAATTTGCGTGTTTGCACGATCTTAATACGTACCTTTCTGCACTTAATAACTGTATTTTCATGGATTCGTGATCTGAGGAACGGTTTTATCTGACAGTCTGCTCATCAATGTTTCCAGTTTTGTTTTAGTTCTACACTTACCCGATTCATCCTCAACACAGAAGACGTAACATTGGGCAGAAAGCTGACTCGTTAAGTCATTATATTGAATGGGCAGGACTCCTTATCAAGTTTTTTAAAAATGTGTATGTGTTGCCTCTGACGAAGGTCCGGTTTGGATCGAAAGCTAAGGCCGTCTCCCCTACTAATTATGTATAGGTATATATATATATATATAATTAGTAGGGGAGATCGCCTTAGCTTTCGATCCAAACCGGACCTTCGTCAGAGGCATAAATAAGGACAAACACAAACATATCCATTTATAGCAAAAAGAGGAGCAAAGGAATAAGGGAGAGTATCCAGAAAAAAAGCAGGAAAATATAGCAAATCAGAGTTATGAATTTACAAACAATGGGGTGGCTAAGAACCAATCAGAGTAAAGTAGTAAGGACAAAGGGTGGTCAGTGTGAAAGGGTGGATCACTGGACCAAAAGGTGGCAGCGCATTGTAGGCATTACAATGCCGGAAGCATTAACTTTGAGACGCCACAAAAACAAGGTGTCTGTGTTCCTGTTGGATGATTTATGTTAAATATTATTCTCGTTGTTGATGTTCTAAATTGTGTGTATCACTTTTTGGTGATTAGAAAACTACGATTTGAATTCCATGCAAATGGCAAAGCATTTGATATTTACCGTCCCAAACACATACACGTTTGTCGACCAAGTAAGTCAAGGATTTTTCTTGGTTTTCCCGTTATAAAGATGCCCCCTATTGGTTTGATTTTTCTGTTAAAGTTCTCAGTTTCACGGGTACACACTCACGCTTACGACTGGTGTAATTGATATACTTATGTTCATTGTTCTACATTCACCAACTTTTTAGAGTATAAAATGTCGAAAGGATTTGTACAATAATCCAAACCAAGCACTTCCTTCAGATGAGACATTTTATTGATATTTGATACAAGTATTCAAATCGAAATCACATCCCAACCATCGCCCCTCCCCATTGTGTAAACTTTTCCGATCGAGGACCTTCCTTTGGGGGGGGGGGGGCAAACATTAACCTCTCTGCTGAAACTGACCGGCAAAACATGTATTAACTTTATTTATTTATTCTCTTTTATTTTTACCTTGGGTAAACCCACACAAGAGCCTCCCGGTCTCCAAGTATGGGCAATCGTCTTGATCTGCCTCGCCTGTTTGGCCGTTTCAATTTTTGTAGTGGTTTTGATCGTGAGGTGCTGCCGCAACTGAGAATCTTACTGACCACCTGACAGACCAGAGCATGTTTATTATAACAGTGACACACACATGGGATACTCTCTTAAAATTTTAGACTGAAATTCACTCTATTCGATTGAAACTAGTGACAAAATCATCTGCAGTTGTCACTAGTTTCAATCGACTAGAGTGAATTTCAATCTAAAACTTTAAGAGAGTAACTCTTGTAATTATGACGATTGACATTTCAACCTGTTATGTTGAATTTTCACCCTTTCACAAATTGCCGCGAGGGAACAATCTTTCCGGATTGATAATCAATATTTTTCTAGAGTGAAAATTTTCAATAAAAAAAAGGAGTGGAATTTCAAAATACTACATTGAAACATTCAATCTAGCTTGCAGTCGAATTTAGATTAAACCTGTTTCAATCTAGACTGAAGATTGAACTATTCAATCAAATAGATTTAAATTTTTAATCATTTATAGACGAAAAATTCTCAATCTTAAGCTGGATCAGTGCATGCACTCACCCCTATACACAAATGGTACAATCCTTTAAAAACTCTAGATCTGTCTTCAATTCAATACATTGCTGCTTAAATTCAACACATTCAACTCAAGTAACACGCTAAATTCAAGCAAAACATTAAATTCAAGTAAAACTCTAAAATATTAAACTCAAGTTACAGTAAGTTCAGTAGTGCACCATACTTGAATGCACTGAGTTTAATACTGAGCAAAATTTTGATTATTCAAATGCTGTGTGTGCTTTATCAAATTAGTTACTAGTGTCTTATTGTAATTATTCACAATGGGTGTGTATGGTTTTAAGATGTGAATTAACTTCAGAAACACAATCTTTTTATAAAGATTTACATTATTTTAAAACTGAAAAGTTCACAAGCTTATAAACACTAATTTGTAAGAAGTGACGGGTTGAAGTTTGGATGGGTAGGGAATCTTGTTTGAAGGAAACTGACACAAAGCAGAGATTAGTTAAGCGACTTCTTTGCTAAGGGGGTTTTGCTCTCAAAATGCATAATGCTCTGTCAAAACTACTTCCACCAGGTAAACATTTTACAAGCCTTGAACGCAAAGCCTTGCTTTTTATATGATGGCCGTTAAAACATTTATTATTTATTGAGAACTGATGTGATCGATTTCGCGGTGCTTAACTGTCGCGAACTATGGTTGTAATGGTCACAATCTAATTTTTGCCTTCTCTATTGACGTGACGACTTAGTTCATCAACGGATTTATATTTTATTTACATTTTACAATAAGCCACTTGTATTTTAGCATTTTATTTGTTTAATGTGTATGTAATATTTTACAATTGTTACCCTTGCTTTGCAGCTCAGTTTCACTTGTTAAATGCAGTTGTGTCTCTTGTGGATCTTTAATTTTAGAAACAGATAATTTTAGGGTCAGTTGTAGCCTGTGCTTTGGATCAAGTGTTTCAAGTCAAAATGTTTTTGTTTGGCACACATAATGTATCTAACTTGAGGTTTTTAGCTAACCGCATTTTCTAATACATTTTACACCAGTAAATGTATAGACTTTATATGACTTGTGTACATTTTACAATGTGCCACTTGTATTTTAGCATTTTATTTGTTTAATGTGTATGTAATATTTTACAATTGTTACCCTTGCTTCGCAGCTCAGTTTCACTTGTTAAATGCACTTGTGTCTCTTGTGGATCTTTAATTTTAGAAACAGATAATTTTAGGGCCAGTTGTAGCCTGTGCTTTTGATCAAGTGTTTTAAGTCAAAATATTTGTGTGTGTGCACACATAATGTATCTAACTTGAGGTTTTTAGCTAACCGCATTTTCTAATACATTTTACACCAGTGAATGTATAGACTTTATATGACCTTGTGCATTCAAATTGTCTTGGCATATTACTGTACACCTTTTAAGTCTTTGTAAGACTGTATGTCAGTTGAAAACTTTTGAGTCGCATTGTACTTTCTGTTTGCGGTGTGGTAAGGGAAATTTTTGACTTGTGTTTTGGGGGGTGTTTTGTGCACCCTCTTTTGTAGGTCAATGATCTAGGCCTCATATTGTATTTTAACATGTCATAAATTTGTGCGTACGTATTGCTAGTATTTTATTCCAACGATGTCTGTGCAAGACAATATTTCAAATTCAAACAGTGTTTTAGCTGAAACCATTGTGAGTGCCTTCACAGATTTTTTACATGAAGAGGATGAAGACGCATGTCCTAGTAAAACAATTAGAGTGTTCTTGAAGAAATTTAAGTGACATTTAAGTGACATGTTGTGTCAGTCACTATATTTATGGGTTTGGACTCATTCTGTGTACACTTTAATTTGAATTTCAGGTTGCCCTTTTTAAGTAGAGGACCGGCCTCCTTTCCGTGTTTTTACACTAATACAAAAACTAGCGTTGCAAATCAAGACTAACAAGACGTACATCAATTCTCGTCAGTAACTGCTTAGCGATTTTGTTCATTGATACGTTAAGGAAACTTTGTTAAACTGGACTACGAAGAAAACCAATGGGGTACATTTCTACTGAGTGAAACTTACTGAACATATTTTGAGCTGGATGTTATTAAAAGCTAACAAATGTCTCATCTTAATTTACTCTGGCGTATTACATTGGTAATGTTGACAACATTTTGGCAGGAATATCATCGAATAAGGTTCGCATAGACATTTTAATTAATTGAGTATATAATGTTCTGTTCTGAGTGACTAACAAAAATTACTCGAAATTTTACACTTAACGTTCAGTTCAGTTCAACACAGCTAAGTTCAACAATAATTGTTGTTAATGGTGTGCATAATATAAGTGAGAACTAAATAACAACTTACGTTGAATAAAGATGGTCCAGGTGGAAACTCCTTTTGAAATGTTTTCGCTTGAAATGCAATTGTTTTTGAGAAATGAGTAAACATACCTCTTTTCTCGCGACTTCAATGGTCGTTTGAGCTTAAACTTTCACGTTTGTTTTTTCAAGTAAACATGTTGGGTCA
The DNA here is from genome assembly GCA_023634235.1 of Pisaster brevispinus. Lineage (NCBI taxonomy): Eukaryota > Metazoa > Echinodermata > Asteroidea > Forcipulatida > Asteriidae > Pisaster > Pisaster brevispinus. The sequence continues at coordinate 17,633,558 of JAMKCF010000006.1, read as the reverse complement.
CATCAAGAGCGGATACCGACCTTTGACAGCTACCAATGCGACAGTTAATTGATTTGTTGTTCGTGTGTTTAATTGACAGATCGTGTACAAAAACCAATAAAACCATCGCTTAAACGAAAAGTCCAACTCAAACAATGGTAGAACAAAGAAAGTCCTCAATTAACCGGGCAGACAAACGTGTGGGTGTTCTTTCATTCACAGTGATATATTTTGTTAACTGTCGTTTTTATTGTCTACAGGGAAACACATAGGTGCAAAGTTATACGTTTTTTATGCAATTTTTAATCGCCGTTGAATGTTGAATGTATACGTTATAATGCATTCATGCGAGCGACTTGAGGGCTCGCAAGCAGCGGTGATCGCAGACATCCGGAGCACCTGGGAATCCAGGCGTCATTGCGCGCCAAATCATGGCATAGCGGGCTTGTAATCCCACGTGATCTGGAAGAGAAGTTCAGTGCTCTTTATTGGTCTCGAGGAGCAACAACAAACTGAGAAAGCTTCGACTCCCCCCGTTTGTGTGGAGATTCACAACATAATTATGTAGAGGTTTTTGATGATCACACGAGAAAAGAATCAGAGAAGATTCAGAGTTGAGAACTGTTTCCGAGTCGCAGTTATTTATTCGCTTGTCTGTCTCAAGTTCCGTTCCAGTTCCCGTCAGCTATATTTAATTCACGTCCAAATCATCAAACCACCAATGAGTTCATGACCGCGACGGCGCGTTAAAGCATTTTAATTTGTCTTGTGTTGTTTTAGGCTATTTAATTTTGGCTGCAATTTTAAATTCATACGTTAATTGGTGTATGTATACAAGGGCTAACAAATATAATTGTAGTGAATATAGTAATTATAGGTGTGTTTCATTTACTCCGGGTTGAAGTGGAGAACTGCACAGATCAAACTCTCGGGATACTCCGAACGCTTCTCAAAAGCTTCTCCAACGGGATTGTTATACAAAGAAACAAAACAAAGTAAGGACGGTCAAATTACCCTCATTGTAATATTGGATTTGCAAAAATTTTACACCATTGGAAACCCCGATTCAAGAGCTGTTTTTCTGTGAGTTTCGTTTAGGTGATGATTTTATAGGCAAGTAGAGCGGCCTGGAAGTAGGGCTGCCAAAAACAGCCCTGTATTACTTGCCTATGTCAGCGCCTGCGAGAAAATGCCGGCACATAAATGATCTGAAATAAATTCTGCGCTAAGCTTGGGAATAACTCCAGATCTAGGCATGCTAGAGAGACGAACTTTTTACCCAACTCTGCCTTGGATATCCTTGCATCCAAAAAGTAAACTTTTAGGGACGCGGCGGGCAAGCTTTATACCGTAAATGACAAGCAAGTGGGGATACTCCGAACGCTCCTCAAAAGCATCTCCAACGGGATTTTGTACACTAAGCTGTCAAGGAAACAAAGACAAAGTAAAGACGATTAAATCACTCACAGAATAATACTGGATTTGCACAAGTTTTACACTATTAGAAATTTGGTCTCAAGGGCTCTATTTTCCGTGACTTTCATTTAGCTGACGATTTTGTAGGCGAAGTGAGCGGCCTGGAAGTTAGGCTGCCCCTAAACATCACTGTAGTACATGCCTACGTCATCTCCAATGAGAACATGCTGGCACAGAAAGGTCGAAAATAATTTTGCGCTAAGCTTGGGAGTAACTCCCGATCTAGGCATGCTAGAGAGACACAATTTAAACATGACTCTGCATTTGATATTCCTGCACCTGAAAATCTAATTTTTAGAGTCGCAGTGGGCAAGCTTCAGACCAGAAATGACCAGCACATGGGGCTACTCCGAAGGCTCCTCAAAAGATTTTCCAATGGGATTTTTGTACACAGAGCTTTCAAAGAAACAAAGACAAAGTAAGGACGGTCAAATCACCCTCAGAATTTTACTGGATTTGCACAAGTTTTACACCATTGGAAAGCTCGTCTCACGGGCTCTCTTTTCCGTGAGTTTTGATGAGCTGACGAATTTGTAGGCGAGCTGAGCGGTCAGGAAGTAGACCTGCCCGAAACACCACTAAATTACAGGCCTACGTCATCGCCTGTGAGAAAATGCCGGCACAGAAAGGTCCGAAATAAATTTTGCGCTAAGCTTGGGAATAACTCCAAATCTAGGCAGGATAGATAGGCAAAATTTGTACCTGACTCTTTCCTTGGATATCCCTGCGTCCGAGAATCAAACTTTTAGGGTCGCAGCGGGCAAGCTTCATCGGAAATGACCAGCACATGGGGCTACTCCGAACGCTTCTTTAAAAGCATCTCCAATGGGATTTATGTACACAGATCTGTCAAAGAAACAAAGACAAAGTAAGGACGGTCAAACCACCCTCATAATAATAATGGATATGCACAAGTGTTACACCATTGGAAAGCTCATCTCAAGGGCTCTGTCTTCCGTGAGTTTTGTTGAGTTGACGATTTTGTGGTCGAGCTGAGCGGCCTGGAAGCTGGCCTGCCGAAACACCACTGTATTTAACTTGCCTACGTCATCGCCAGTGAGAAAAAGCCGGCACAGAAAGGTCCGAAATAAAATCGGCGCAAAGCTTGGGAATAACTCCCGATCTAGGCATGCTAGAGAGACAAAATTTGTACCGGACTCTTCCTCGGATATCCCTGCATCCGAAAATTAAACAGTTGGGGCTACTCCGAACGCTCCTCAAAAGCATCTCCAAAGGGATTTTTGTACGCAGAGCTGTCAAAGAAACAAAGACAAAGTAAGGACGGTCAAATCACCCTTAGAATTTTACTAGATTTGCACAAATTTACACCATTGAAAAGCTCGTCTCAAGGGCTCTTTCTTCAGTGAGTTTCGTTGAGCTTGCCATTTTGTAGGTGAGCTGAGCGGCCTGGAAGTAGGACTGACCGAAACACCACTGTAGTACATGCCTACGTCATCGCCAGTGAGAAAATGCCGGCACAGAAAGGTACGAAATAAAATCGGCGCTAAGTTTGGGAATAACTCCCGATCTAGGTATGCTAGAGAAACAAATTTTGTACCTGACTCTTCCTTGAATATCCCTGCATCCGAAACTTAAACTGTTATGGTCGCAGCGGGCAAGCTTTATACCGGAAGTTTTACACCATTGGAAAGCTGGTCTCAAGGGCTCTTTCTTCCGTGAGTTTCGTTGAGCTTGCAATTTTGTAGGCGAGCTGAGCGGCCTGGAAGTAGGGCTGACCGAAACACCAATGTATTACATGCCTACGTCATCGCCAGTCAGAAAATGCCGGCGCAGAAAGGTCCGAAATAAAATCGGCGCTAAGCCTTGGAATAACTCCCGATCTAGGCATGCTAGAGAGACAAAATTTGTACCTGACTCTTCCTTTAATATCCCTGCATCCGAAAATCAAACTGTTAGGGTCGCAGCGGGCAAGCTTCATACCGCAAATGACCAACAGTTGGGGCTACTCCGAACACTCTTCAAAAGCATCTCCAATGGAATTTTTGCACACAGAGCTGTCAAAGAAACAAAGACAAAGTGAGGACGGTCTAAGCACCCTCAGAATTTTACTGGATTTGCACAAGTTCTACACTATTGAAAAGCTCGTCTCAAGGGCTCTCTCGTCCGTGAGTTTTGATGAGCTGGCGAATTTGTAGGCGAGCTGAGCGGCCTGGAAGTAGGGCTGCCCGAAACACCACTGTATTACATGCCTACTTCATCGCCAGTGAGAAAATGCCGGCACAGAAAGGTCCGAAATAAAATCAGAGCTAAGCTTGGGAATAACTCCCGATCTAGGCATGCTATAGAGAGACAAAATGTGTACCTGACTCTTCCTTGAATATCCCTGCATCCGAAAATTAAACTGTTAGGGTCTCGGCGGGCAAGCTCCATACCGGAAATGACAAACAGTTGGGGCTACTCCGAACGCTCCTCAAAAGCATCTTCAATGGGATTTTTGCACACAGAGCCCTCATAGAAACAAAAGCAAAGTAAGGACGGTCAAATCACCCTCAGAATAATACTGGATTTGCACAAGTTTTACACCATTGGAAAGCTCGTCTCACGGGCTCTCTTTTAGGTGAGTTTCGTTGAGTTGACAATTTTTTAGGCGAGCTGAGCGGCCTGGAAGTAGGGCTGCGTGAAACACCACTGTATTAGATGCCTATGTCTTCGCCAGTGAGAAAATGCCGACACTGAAAGGTTTGAAATAAAATCGGCGCTAAGCTTGAGGATAACTCCCGATCTAGGCATGCTAGAGAAACAAAAATTGTACTTGACTCTTCCTTGGATATCCCTGCATTCGAAAATTAAACTGTTAGGGTCGCGGCGGGCAAGCTTCATACCGGAAAAGACCACCAGGTGGGGCTACTCCGAAAGCTACTCTAAAGCACCTCCAATGAGATTTGTGTACACAGAGCAGTAAAAAAAAACAAAGACAAAGTAAGGACGGTCAAATCTCCCTCAGACTTTTCACTAGATTTGCACAAGTTTTACACCATTGGAAAGCTCGTCTCAAGGGCTCTTTCTTCCGTGAGTTTCGTTGAGCTTGCATTTTTGTAGGCGAGCTGAGCGGCCTGGAAGTAGGGCTGCGTGAAACACCAATGAATTACATGCCTACGTCATCGCCAGTGAGAAAATGCAGGCGCAGAAAGGTCCGAAATAAAATCGGCGCTAAGCCTTGGAATAACTCCCGATCTAGGTATGCTAGAGAGACAAAATTTGTACCTGACTCTTCCTTGGATATCCCTGCATCCGAAAATCAAACTGTTATAGGGTCGCAGCGGGCAAGCTTCCTACCGGAAATGACCAGCAGGTGGGGCTACTCCGAAAGCTACTCAAAAGCACCTCCAATGAGATTTTTGTACACAAAGCAGTCAAAGAAACAAAGACAAAGTAAGGACGGTCAAATCTCCCTCAGACTTTTCACTAGATTTGCACAAGTTTTACACCATTGGAAAGCTCGTCTCAAGGGCTCTTTCTTCCGTGAGTTTTGATGAGCTGGCGAATTTGTAGGCGAGCTGAGCGGCCTGGAAGTAGGGCTGCCCGAAACACCACTGTATTACATGCCTACGTCATCGCCAGTGAGAAAATGCCGGCACAGAAAGGTCCGAAATAAAATCGGAGCTAAGCTTGGGAATAACTCCCGATCTAGCATGCTATAGAGAGACAAAAAGTGTACCTGACTCTTCCTTGAATATCCCTGCATCCGAAAATTAAACTGTTAGGGTCGCGGCGGGCAAGCTTCATACCGGAAATGACAAACAGTTGGGGCTACTCCGAACGCTCCTCAAAAGCATCTTCAATGGGATTTTTGCACACAGAGCCCTCAAAGAAACAAAAACAAAGTAAGGACGGTCAAATCACCCTCAGAATAATACTGGATTTGCACAAGTTTTACACCATTGGAAAGCTCGTCTCACGGGCTCTCTTTTAGGTGAGTTTCGTTGAGTTGACAATTTTGTAGGCGAGCTGAGCGGCCTGGAAGTAGGGCTGCGTGAAACACCAATGAATTACATGCCTACGTCATCGCCAGTGAGAAAATGCAGGCGCAGAAAGGTCCGAAATAAAATCGGCGCTAAGCCTTGGAATAACTCCCGATCTAGGTATGCTAGAGAAACAAAATTTGTACCTGACTCTTCCTTGGATATCCCTGCATTCGAAAATCAAACTGTTATAGGGTCGCAGCGGGCAAGCTTCCTACCGGAAATGACCAGCAGGTGGGGCTACTCCGAAAGCTACTCAAAAGCACCTCCAAATAGATTTTTGTACACAAAGCAGTCAAAGAAACAAGGACAAAGTAAGGACGGTCAAATCTCCCTCAGACTTTTAACTAGATTTGCACAAGTTTTACACCATTGGAAAGCTCGTCTCAAGGGCTCTTTCTTCCGTGAGTTTTGATGAGCTGGCGAATTTGTAGGCGAGCTGAGCGGCCTGGAAGTAGGGCTGCCCGAAACACCACTGTATTACATGCCTACGTCATCGCCAGTGAGAAAATGCCGGCACAGAAAGGTCCGAAATAAAATCAGAGCTAAGCTTGGGAATAACTCCCGATCTAGGCATGCTATAGAGAGACAAAATGTGTACCTGACTCTTCCTTGAATATCCCTGCATCCGAAAATTAAACTGTTGGGGTCGCGGCGGCAAGCTTCATACCGGAAATGACAAACAGTTGGGGCTACTCCGAACGCTCCTCAAAAGCATCTTCAATGGGATTTTTGCACACAGAGCCCTCAAAGAAACAAAAACAAAGTAAGGACGGTCAAATCACCCTCAGAATAATACTGGATTTGCACAAGTTTTACACCATTGGAAAGCTCGTCTCAAGGGCTCTTTCTTCCGTGAGTTTTGATGAGCTGGCGAATTTGTAGGCGAGCTGAGCGGCCTGGAAGTAGGGCTGCCCGAAACACCACTGTATTACATGCCTACGTCATCGCCAGTGAGAAAATGCCGGCACAGAAAGGTCCGAAATAAAATCGGAGCTAAGCTTGAGGATAACTCCCGATCTAGGCATGCTAGAGAAACAAAAATTGTACTTGACTCTTCCTTGGATATCCATGCATTCGAAAATTAAACTGTTAGGGTCGCGGCGGGCAAGCTTTATACCGGAAAAGACCACCAGGTGGGGCTACTCCGAAAGCTACTCTAAAGCACCTCCAATGAGATTTGTGTACACAGAGCAGTAAAAAAAAAACAAAGACAAAGTAAGGACGGTCAAATCTCCCTCAGACTTTTCACTAGATTTGCACAAGTTTTACACCATTGGAAAGCTCGTCTCAAGGGCTCTTTCTTCCGTGAGTTTCGTTGAGCTTGCATTTTTGTAGGCGAGCTGAGCGGCCTGGAAGTAGGGCTGCGTGAAACACCAATGAATTACATGCCTACGTCATCGCCAGTGAGAAAATGCAGGCGCAGAAAGGTCCGAAATTAAATCGGCGCTAAGCCTTGGAATAACTCCCGATCTAGGTATGCTAGAGAGACAAAATTTGTACCTGACTCTTCCTTGGATATCCCTGCATCCGAAAATCAAACTGTTATAGGGTCGCAGCGGGCAAGCTTCCTACCGGAAATGACCAGCAGGTGGGGCTACTCCGAAAGCTACTCAAAAGCACCTCCAATTAGATTTTTGTACACAAAGCAGTCAAAGAAACAAAGACAAAGTAAGGACGGTCAAATCTCCCTCAGACTTTTCACTAGATTTGCACAAGTTTTACACCATTGGAAAGCTCGTCTCAAGGGCTCTTTCTTCCGTGAGTTTTGATGAGCTGGCGAATTTGTAGGCGAGCTGAGCGGCCTGGAAGTAGGGCTGCCCGAAACACCACTATATTACATGCCTACGTCATCGCCAGTGAGAAAATGCCGGCACAGAAAGGTCCGAAATAAAATCGGAGCTAAGCTTGGGAATAACTCCCGATCTAGCATACTATAGAGAGACAAAAAGTGTACCTGACTCTTCCTTGAATATCCCTGCATCCGAAAATTAAACTGTTAGGGTCGCGGCGGGCAAGCTTCATACCGGAAATGACAAACAGTTGGGGCTACTCCGAACGCTCCTCAAAAGCATCTTCAATGGGATTTTTGCACACAGAGCCCTCAAAGAAACAAAAACAAAGTAAGGACGGTCAAATCACCCTCAGAATAATACTGGATTTGCACAAGTTTTACACCATTGGAAAGCTCGTCTCACGGGCTCTCTTTTAGGTGAGTTTCGTTGAGTTGACAATTTTGTAGGCGAGCTGAGCGGCCTGGAAGTAGGGCTGCCCGAAACACCACTGTATTACATGCCTACGTCATCGCCAGTGAGAAAATGCCGGCACAGAAAGGTCTGAAATAAAATCGGAGCTAAGCTTGAGGATAACTCCCGATCTAGGCATGCTAGAGAAACAAAAATTGTACCTGACTCTTCCTTGGATATCCCTGCATTCGAAAATTAAACTGTTAGGGTCGCGGCGGGCAAGCTTCATACCGGAAAAGACCACCAGGTGGGGCTACTCCGAAAGCTACTCTAAAGCACCTCCAATGAGATTTGTGTACACAGAGCAGTAAAAAAAAACAAAGACAAAGTAAGGACGGTCAAATCTCCCTCAGACTTTTCACTAGATTTGCACAAGTTTTACACCATTGGAAAGCTCGTCTCAAGGGCTCTTTCTTCTGGAGTTTCGTTGAGCTTGCATTTTTGTAGGCGAGCTGAGCGGCCTGGAAGTAGGGCTGCGTGAAACACCAATGAATTACATGCCTACGTCATCGCCAGTGAGAAAATGCAGGCGCAGAAAGGTCCGAAATAAAATCGGCGCTAAGCCTTGGAATAACTCCCGATCTAGGTATGCTAGAGAGACAAAATTTGTACCTGACTCTTCCTTGGATATCCCTGCATCCGAAAATCAAACTGTTATAGGGTCGCAGCGGGCAAGCTTCCTACCGGAAATGACCAGCAGGTGGGGCTACTCCGAAAGCTACTCAAAAGCACCTCCAATTAGATTTTTGTACACAAAGCAGTCAAAGAAACAAAGACAAAGTAAGGACGGTCAAATCTCCCTCAGACTTTTCACTAGATTTGCACAAGTTTTACACCATTGGAAAGCTCGTCTCAAGGGCTCTTTCTTCCGTGAGTTTTGATGAGCTGGCGAATTTGTAGGCGAGCTGAGCGGCCTGGAAGTAGGGCTGCCCGAAACACCACTGTATTACATGCCTACGTCATCGCCAGTGAGAAAATGCCGGCACAGAAAGGTCCGAAATAAAATCGGAGCTAAGCTTGGGAATAACTCCCGATCTAGCATGCTATAGAGAGACAAAAAGTGTACCTGACTCTTCCTTGAATATCCCTGCATCCGAAAATTAAACTGTTAGGGTCGCGGCGGGCAAGCTTCATACCGGAAATGACAAACAGTTGGGGCTACTCCGAACGCTCCTCAAAAGCATCTTCAATGGGATTTTTGCACACAGAGCCCTCAAAGAAACAAAAACAAAGTAAGGACGGTCAAATCACCCTCAGAATAATACTGGATTTGCACAAGTTTTACACCATTGGAAAGCTCGTCTCACGGGCTCTCTTTTAGGTGAGTTTCGTTGAGTTGACAATTTTGTAGGCGAGCTGAGCGGCCTGGAAGTAGGGCTGCCCGAAACACCACTGTATTACATGCCTACGTCATCGCCAGTGAGAAAATGCCGGCACAGAAAGGTCCGAAATAAAATCGGAGCTAAGCTTGAGGATAACTCCCGATCTAGGCATGCTAGAGAAACAAAAATTGTACTTGACTCTTCCTTGGATATCCCTGCATTCGAAAATTAAACTGTTAGGGTCGCGACGGGCAAGCTTCATACCGGAAAAGACCACCAGGTGGGGCTACTCCGAAAGCTACTCTAAAGCACCTCCAATGAGATTTGTGTACACAGAGCAGTAAAAAAAAACAAAGACAAAGTAAGGACGGTCAAATCTCCCTCAGACTTTTCACTAGATTTGCACAAGTTTTACACCATTGGAAAGCTCGTCTCAAGGGCTCTTTCTTCCGTGAGTTTCGTTGAGCTTGCATTTTTGTAGGCGAGCTGAGCGGCCTGGAAGTAGGGCTGCGTGAAACACCAATGAATTACATGCCTACGTCATCGCCAGTGAGAAAATGCAGGCGCAGAAAGGTCCGAAATAACATCGGCGCTAAGCCTTTGAATAACTCCCGATCTAGGTATGCTAGAGAGACAAAATTTGTACCTGACTCTTCCTTGGATATCCCTGCATTCGAAAATCAAACTGTTATAGGGTCGCAGCGGGCAAGCTTCCTACCGGAAATGACCAGCAGGTGGGGCTACTCCGAAAGCTACTCAAAAGCACCTCCAATGAGATTTTTGTACACAAAGCAGTCAAAGAAACAAAGACAAAGTAAGGACGGTCAAATCTCCCTCAGACTTTTCACTAGATTTGCACAAGTTTTACACCATTGGAAAGCTCGTCTCAAGGGCTCTTTCTTCCGTGAGTTTTGATGAGCTGGCGAATTTGTAGGCGAACTGAGCCGCCTGGAAGTAGGGCTGCCCGAAACACCACTGTATTACATGCCTACACTGTAAAATATTAACTGTAAAATTTTACAGTAAATTACTGGCAGCACGGGCGCCAGTAACATACTGTAATTTTTACAGGATCATTTTGTATTACTGTTAATACAATTACATTAGTGTAGTGTAAACAGTATTGTAATTTACCGTTGCTCACTCTGACAGTACATTACTGTAAAGTAGGCAACAGTATTAAACTGTAAATTATACCTCCTTTCCAAGCTACTGTAAATGGGACGCCCTCTATTGTCTCAAAAGTCTCCCTTTGTAAAACAGCGGCTTACTGTTATTTTGACACTGATGTGTCGAGCCTCTGTATTTGAAAATATGGTATTATAATGTAATACCAACAATAGCCTACTGACAGCTGTTAAATTATTGCAAATAATTGTTTTATACTGTGATAAAACTCACTTTTAACAATGAAATATAAAATCATTTCTCGATTCTATATTTTTCGTTAATTGTTATTTTTGTACATAAAAAAGAAAGTTATTACTGTCAGTAAATTATTGAAAATGTTACAGTTAAAATCTATTAAGGTAAATGACACATAATTTAAAAACATATTCAGCAAAAACACTTTTTTTTCTGATGAACGTTTCAAATTTTTAATACAACTTACTTGTCCATTTTACATCATAAAATTTAGATCATAAAATAAATGATTGCTTAACCTTGACAAGAATTATATTTTAGGTTAAACTTTGGAACATTTGTTTTTAACTTCAAACTTTTTACAAATATTTATATGAATTCCAAATCAAAAATTTAGAGTGACCTATTAAAATATATTTCGTCTTGGAGCCAAGACTTCTTCATCTTGTCACTTTGTCATTAGCCTCTGAAGAAGTATTGGCTCCAAGACGAAATACATTAGGCCACTCTAACTTTTATATTTCTATATTTCAGGTCAACCTGGTCAGCAAGCAGTTTTGACAGCTGAATGGGGGGGGGGTATAGCTTACACCCCCCTTTAAGCACAAATATTATTTCTTGTTTACAAACTGTCTACTGCTATGTTAGGTTTTTCTGTGGAGATCAAGTACAACAGAGTGCTCATAAAAAGTAATCTAATAGTGGACAAAATCTATTGAAATTCATCAATATAAAAATAATAAGCTTACCCCCCCCCCCCCCCATTAAGCAATGTTGGCCTTAAAGCAACAACTTGAATGCTGTATTTTTTTTTTTAGATCCCTATTACAAAAACAAATCATGTGACTTGTGGAACATTTGGTCAAACACAGAACAGACATCCTCCAAAAATGCTGCATTAAAGCCAGTTTACACTATTGGTAAGATTGAAAGACATAAAACATATCAGGTTTTTTTTACTATTTTCTTGTGACATCAATGACAGCTAAACCTCAAACTTTCTTGGGTTTGCTTTTGTTCATGTTTATGCTGAATCACACAAACTGTGGACACTGATTTTGAGCACCATAAGTGTATACTGCTTCAAGTGGTTTACAATATGACCCATCTAAGGCAAAGTTTATTTCATATAGGATAAAAGGTAACATTCTCCCAAAGATTGAAGTCCAATAAAATTGAACATGAAACCTCAAACCTTATTATTATAAGATTGGATAAGCTTTTGTTATGTTATAGCTCCACTCTGATCATACAGTGAGCTTAGGATTGACATAATTTGTAACAACAAAACTGACAGAAAGCACACAAAAGAAACATGTCCTTTGCTTATTCTTAAAAATGTTAAAACTTGAAGAACATTTTTACCTCAGTTATTACAATGTACATTGAAATACCGGACTCTCCCCAGGTCTACCTTGAGAATAATCAAAGCAGTTTTCAGTATTCTTGAGATGTACATGTTTGAGTTCAAACTTATCTGGTCAGCATATGAAAATGTGCGACTGCATTCGTCAGTGTCAGAATCTTTGGCGATATTGGTGAAACCTTTCTTCCCCCGCGTTCAATCTTCTGGCCATCTGGGTTGATACCAGCGAATACCCTAAAGCATAAAAAAAACGTAAAAAATCACAATGCTTGCAAATAAAAATGGTAAATTGGACACTGCAACAAAGTGTGTCGCCACGATATGGTAGGTTGTATGAAAATACAAAAATTGGGGGTTTGTTTTACCCATACACCGACGTGTGTTAAGCACTGTATACTCAGTACTTTCCCCAAGTGCCGTGAAAAGTACTGAGACCAGTATACAGTGCTTAACACACATCGGTGTATGGGTAAAACAAACAAATAACTTTCTTTATCCCCGATGCAAATACAACATCTATAAAATGACAAACTCGTTTGTGTTTCAAATCCATACAGAATGGGTTGACAATTATTGACAATGGTACCATTGCTTAGTGAATGTTGAACTGTTAAGATAAAATAAATTAAGTAATGTCATGATTAATGCAACAGATACAGCATGTAACAACCCTTGAGCTTAGGTTACAAAATAACAGTCGCACCCTGGTTTTATAAAGTCAGGTTTTTAAAACTTTGTCCTTTGTATACACAAAGGATACTAAACAAGACTTACCTCTGAATATACTCCATGGTGTTTGATCCATCATTTGGGTACATGACGTTAAAGACGTAGAAAGATCCAAACATCTCTGCCAGTGCCCTTGTAAAGTTCTCGATACAGTCATTCACAACATATTACATAATGGTCAATTACCAGCATAAATCGTCTCGCTACCAGCAATGATTCACCTTTTGACATAAAGAAGAAAAATACAGGAATGTTAAAAAAGGGCTTGTGAATGTGATGAACATAATGAAACAAAAACAATAGATTCATATAAATTTAATACAGTTTCTTTGCAATATCAAGGAATAAATCTGTGAGTGAAACATAACAGAGTGTGGAACACCAAGAGAACAAATGGCGCATTGAGCAATCTTACGGTTACATAAATTCTCTTTTTGAAGATATTTGTATCTGTCCGCATTGTAAAAATATATATAAAAAAAACCAAATAAGTTGCTTCAATTGGCTAAATACTGCATTAAAATTTGAAACTATGTAGACACGAATAGAATAATTTCAGTTTATACATGTACAATTACTTCTACAATACTCAATATGAAAAAGAGGAACAATGCAGAATGTGTGGAAAAGACCCAATTGGTTTTAAGACGGTATAAATTGATGCAAAGTTATTTAACCCCCAAACACCCTGTCATGTCAGGCTGTGTGAGTGAGTGAGTGTGAGAGGTAAAATAAAAACTTTTAAAAAACCGGCTCTTTGAATTCAATAATGTTTCAACTTACCACATACAACCAGACGGGATGTTTTGGGCAGGGAAGCATTGCCAGACACATCCCGTGCTATACAGTGGTGCTCTGTATACATGTATAAAGGGGGGGGGGGCATTGGATTTTTAACGTTGTGTAAAAACCTCACCAAATCATGTAATAAAATGCATTCTGTGAGAGGAGAAGATAAGTGAAATATTTTATTCTCAAATGAGAGACCGTTTTTAAGGAAACAATTAGGTTTCAGCCTTTGTGCAATGAGGCTACAAGTTAAAAACGTGTACTATAATTGGCTGATCTACATGTTAATGCAAATTGCAAACATTTATGAAAAGTTTACAGAGTAATTACCTTGGAACTCACATGAGAAAATCACCACTTGAACACACCGTGTAGCGTCTGTCATGTCAGGGGGAGCATTGATGTATGTAGCATGCAAGCTTAATGATGGCGCGCGCGCTCGATCAATCGTGCTGCTGAAAAGTTTTAACTGGTACACATCCCACAGTTGATTCAGTCTGCGCGTTGTTTAATAGCGCGCCCAACGTTCACAAGAGCTGGGCACCATGCAGTGTTTTCGCGGGTCAATGTCGATTTTGGTTGTCTGCCAATTTTTGAGAATGCAGCGAGAACGGTTGTCTGGTTACGTTGGTTTATTTATAGTTTAGGCCAAATAAGTTATTTTCCAAGCACCGCTGCGCGTAGCATTTGAAAGCCCTTTACAAATATTTTTCTAGTAATGAAAATGGATGCTACAAATTATAAGAAAATCAAGTCAATTTCAAATTGTGGAATCTCAATTTCATCCAATCAAAACGATTGGCTACGATTAAGGCTACGACCATTTGCTACTACAAACAATAGTGTTTAGCGTAGAAAACACAGTATGTTATTGTTAATGTTACCATTCGTTCACAGTTGGTTACTGTATTATGTAACAGCTAGAGGCCTTTGAACAGTTCTTTACCGTCGGAATGTAAATTACATTTAAAGTGAGTGTATTAATACACAGTGAATTACTGTTATAATTTTTTACATGGATTTACTGTAGCAAAACACAGTAAAGTGCCGTATTTTCTACAGTACGTTGTTGTTACCATTGGTTACAAGACTGTTGTATTTCATAACAGTTGGTTACTGTATTAGAGGCCTTCGAACAGTTCTTTACTGTGAATGTACATTACATTAAAACTACTGTAAATACTAAACAGTGAATTACTGTAATTTTTGTTTACATGGATTTACTGTAGCAAAACACAGCAAAGTGCCGTATTTTTTACAGTATTATTTTACAGTGTACGTCATCGCCAGTGAGAAAATGCCGGCACAGAAAGGTCCGAAATAAAATCGGAGCTAAGCTTGGGAATAACTCCCGATCTAGGCATGCTATAGAGAGACAAAATGTGTACCTGACTCTTCCTTGAATATCCCTGCATCCGAAAATTAAACTGTTAGGGTCGCAGCGGGCAAGCTTCATACCGGAAATGACAAACAGTTGGGGCTACTCCGAACGCTCCTCAAAAGCATCTTCAATGGGATTTTTGCACACAGAGCCCTCAAAGAAACAAAAACAAAGTAAGGACGGTCAAATCACCCTCAGAATAATACTGGATTTGCACAAGTTTTACACCATTGGAAAGCTCGTCTCACGGGCTCTCTTTTAGGTGAGTTTCGTTGAGTTGACAATTTTGTAGGCGAGCTGAGCGGCCTGGAAGTAGGGCTGCGTGAAACACCAATGAATTACATGCCTACGTCATCGCCAGTGAGAAAATGCAGGCGCAGAAAGGTCCGAAATAAAATCGGCGCTAAGCCTTGGAATAACTCCCGATCTAGGTATGCTAGAGAGACAAAATTTGTACCTGACTCTTCCTTGGATATCCCTGCATCCGAAAATCAAACTGTTATAGGGTCGCAGCGGGCAAGCTTCCTACCGGAAATGACCAGCAGGTGGGGCTACTCCGAAAGCTACTCAAAAGCACCTCCAATGAGATTTTTGTACACAAAGCAGTCAAAGAAACAAAGACAAAGTAAGGACGGTCAAATCTCCCTCAGACTTTTCACTAGATTTGCACAAGTTTTACACCATTGGAAAGCTCGTCTCAAGGGCTCTTTCTTCCGTGAGTTTTGATGAGCTGGCGAATTTGTAGGCGAGCTGAGCCGCCTGGAAGTAGGGCTGCCCGAAACACCACTGTATTACATGCCTACGTCATCGCCAGTGAGAAAATGCCGGCACAGAAAGGTCCGAAATAAAATCGGAGCTAAGCTTGGGAATAACTCCCGATCTAGGCATGCTATAGAGAGACAAAATGTGTACCTGACTCTTCCTTGAATATCCCTGCATCCGAAAATTAAACTGTTAGGGTCGCGGCGGGCAAGCTTCATACCGGAAATGACAAACAGTTGGGGCTACTCCGAACGCTCCTCAAAAGCATCTTCAATGGGATTTTTGCACACAGAGCCCTCAAAGAAACAAAAACAAAGTAAGGACGGTCAAATCACCCTCAGAATAATACTGGATTTGCACAAGTTTTACACCATTGGAAAGCTCGTCTCACGGGCTCTCTTTTAGGTGAGTTTCGTTGAGTTGACAATTTTGTAGGCGAGCTGAGCGGCCTGGAAGTAGGGCTGCGTGAAACACCAATGAATTACATGCCTACGTCATCGCCAGTGAGAAAATGCAGGCGCAGAAAGGTCCGAAATAAAATCGGCGCTAAGCCTTGGAATAACTCCCGATCTAGGCATGCTAGAGAGACAAAATTTGTACCTGACTCTTCCTTGGATATCCCTGCATCCGAAAATCAAACTGTTATAGGGTCGCAGCGGGCAAGCTTCCTACCGGAAATGACCAGCAGGTGGGGCTACTCCGAACGCTCCTCAAAAGCATCTCCAATGGGATTTGTGTACACAGAGCTGTCAAAGAAACAAAGACAAAGTAAGGACGGTCAAATCACCCTCAGATTTTTACTAGATTTGCACAAGTTTTACACCATTGGAAAGCTGGTCTCAAGGGCTCTCTCTTCCGTGAGTTTCGTTGAGCTTGCAATTTTGTAGGCGAGCTGAGTGGCCTGGAAGTAGGGCTGCCCGAAACACCACTGTATTACATGCCTGCGACATCACCAGGGATCGGCGATAAGCTCGGGAATAACTCCCGATCTAGGCATGCTAGAGACACAAAATTTGTACCTGACTCTTCCTTTGATATCCCTGCATCCGAAAATTAAACTGTTAGGGTCGCGGCGGGCAAGCTTCATATCGAAAATGCCCAGCAGGTAGGGCTATTCCGAACCCTCCTCAAAAGCATCTCCAATGGGATTTGTGTACACAGATCTTTCAAATAAACAAAGACAAAGTAAGGACGTTCAAATCACCAGCAGAATAATATTGGAATTGCACAAGTTTTTCTCATTCAAAAGCTGATTTCAAGGGCTCTCTTTTCCGTGAGTTTCGTTTAGCTGACAATTTTGTAGGCAAGGTGAGTGGCCTGGAAGTAGGGCTGCCCGAAACACCACTGTATTACATGTCTATTACACTGTATTGCATGCTAGAGAGATGAATTTTTTACCCGAGCTGTCAAAGAGCCAAAAAAGTATTACTGGATTTGCAAAAATCTTACATCATTGGAAAGCCCGTTTCAAGAGCTCTTTCTCTCTTATGTGATTTTTGTTTAGGTGAAAATATTGCAGGCAATTAGGGCGGCCTTGAAGTAAGGCTGCCAAAAACAACACTGTTTTACATGCCTATGTCAACGCCTGCGAGAAAATGCCGGCACAAAAAATGTTCCGAAATGAATTCTGCGCTAAGCTTGGGAATAACTCCTGATCTAGGCATGCTACAGATATGAAATGTTTTACCCGACTCTGCCCTGGGTGTCCCCGCATCCAAATATTAGACTTTTAGGGACGCGGCGGGCAAGCTTCATACGGGAAATGACCAGCAATAGGGGATACTCCGAACGCTACTCAAAAGCATCTCGAGCGGGATTTTTGTACACAGAGCTGTCAAAAAGACAAAGACAAAGTAAGGACGATCAAATCACTCTCATGGTAATACTGGATTTGCACAAATTACACCATCGGAAAGCCCGCTTCTAGAGCTTTCTCTTCTGTGAGTTTTGTTTAGCTGACGATTTTGCACGCAAGTAGTGGCCTGGAAGTAGGGCTGCCCGAAACGCAACTGTATTACATGGCGTGTTTTACACCACCTAGTAAATGACGGAACAAAATGGGTCAAAAATAAATTCTGAACTAAGCTTGAGAATAACTCTCAATCTAGGCATGCTAAAGAGACGAAATTTTTACCCAACTCTGCCTTGGTTTTTTCCGCATCGACAAAATAGTCTTTTAGGGACGCGGCGTTCAAGCTTCATACCGGAAATGACCAGCAAGCGGGGACACTCTGAACGCTCCTCAAAAGCATCTCCGACGGGATTTTTGTACACAGAGCTGTCAAAGCGACAAAGACAAAGTAAGGACGGTCGAATCACCCCCGTAAAAAAAACTGGATTTGCACACATTTTACACCATTTGAGGAGCTGTTTTTTCTGTGATTTTCGTTTAGGTGAAAATGTTGTAGAGCGGCCTGAAAGTAGGGCTGCCTAAAACAACAATGTATTACATGCCTATGTCAACAAAAGCGAGAAATTGCCGGCCCAAAAATGGTCCGAAATTAATTCTGCGCTAAGCTTGGGAATAACTCCCGGTGTAGGCATGCTAGAGAGACGAAATGTTTACCCGACTCTGCCTTTGGTATTCCTGAATCCAAAATTTTGACTTTTGGAACGCATCTGGCAAGCTTCATACCGGAAATGACCAACAAATGGGGTTACTCCGAAAGCTCCTCAAAAGCATCTCCAATGGGATTTTTGTACACAGAGCTGTAAAAGAGACAAAGACAAAGTCAGGACGATCCAATCATCCTCATAGTAATACTGGATTTACACATATTGTACACATTTAGAAGGCCCGTTTCAAGAGCTCTCTCTCTCTTCCGTGAGTTTTGTTAAGCTGACGACTTTGTAAGCGAGTAAAGTGGCCTGGAATTAGGGCTGCCCGAAACACTACTGTTTAACATGCCTATGTCAACGCCAGCGAGAAAATGCCGGAACAAAAATGGTCCGAAATTAATTCTGCGCTAAGCTTAGGAATAACTCCCGATCTAGGCATGCTAGAGTGATGAAATTTAAACCTGACTCTGCCTAGGGTATCCGTGCATCCAAAACACAGACTTTTAAGGACGCAGCGGGTAAGCTTGATACCGGAAACGACCAACAAGTGTGGATACTCCGAACACTCCTCAAAAGCATCTCCAACGGTATTTTTGTACACAGAGCTGTCAAAGAGAGAAATAAAACACAAGGACAGTCAAATCACCCCAAGAAAAACATCAGATCTGCAAAAAAAAAAATTATACCACTTAGGTTTCGTTTGGTTTTACTTCTGTCACTATTTTGTAGGCGGGGCGAACGGCCAGGGGGTTAGGCTACCACCACCGGCACAATAGCCCTCCGGGGTGCGTATCAACACAAGCAAAATAAGATCTGAAAACAAATCTTCGCTAAGTTCGAGAATAACTCCTGAACATTGCACGGAAAGCCATGGATAAACCATTGGAAAACCATTTTCTATGGCTCTCTCCTCGTCTTAGTTTCGTCTCTCTGTGACGAATTTTTAGGCGGGGCGAGCGCCCATTGATTAGTGCTATACCACCACCCCACATTAGCCCACCATGGCTGCGTATCAACACCAGCAAGAAATTTCTTATTGAATTTTATCATAATGGGGATCCGTAGGCTTATTCAAAGCGTTTTAAAAGCAAAGAGATACAAAAACTTTTGCATGTCACGGACAATTCACAAACTGTATGTAGCACGATAACTGTAAACTTGTACATTGTTGATTAACGTGATTTTAGTGTCAGAATAAGTCATATTTAGTTTTCGAACTACCACTAGGTTAATTCGTTGGCGGATTTTTGTGTGGGCATTACGTTACACTGAAAGCTTGAAACTTCCTTCAGTCTATTAAATGTATATTTAAAATTTAAATCAAACTTTTCGGGTCAATTCGGCCATTAATCAGACCTACATATAGACAGCATGGAATTGACAAAGGATAAAATAGTACGAGTTGGCCTACCTCGAAAAATACCGACGAACAGGAAGATGAGATGTAGAGTCAGACGCGCGAATGATCCTGAGCCTGAGAATCTCGTCTCATGCGTTTTCGGCTTTGTGGGTCATTCGATGCCTCTTCCTTTTCTCTCGATGCTGACGGTCTTTTGCTGCTCTGCAGATAGGTGCGCATTGCCTTTCTTCTCCATCTTCGTGATCACCACCCAACCAAACAACCTTGCTTCCGGCCGTTGACGTACGGATCTTCTCCTTGCGTTCTGCTACCAGCTCCTCGGCCTATTGAAGCGCTTCAATTGCTGAGTCAGGATCAGATTTCGTTGCTCAATGCCAATTTCACCTTGTCCGGGACAATCTACAATCCCGTCGTAATCTCGTTTTGGGCACGTTGGGAATTGTAGATTTCTTCATGTTTATTTCAAATAAAAATGGTTCATGCTTTGGCGTTGAAATGGCATCGAACCTTTCGCCAACATAGTCTTTAACCTTAGCAAAAACTCAAGATGTATCTAAAGCACGACGTCCCTTTTCAGTCGGTATAGTCTATCAGCAAATTTTAGAATAAATGAAGACATGAGCGAGGTAGGCCTATAACAACATACGACATTACAGTACATGCATTAATGAGTATGGTCAGCAGAAATTATAGTGCCGCAGGCGCAAGATGGGGAGCTCGTGCTTAAATGTGAAGTATGCGCTGGACGCCTTTTCATTTGGCAAATCCTTGGATGCAACAATAGATCAGTGACATACCATGGTGTGGAGTGCAGACTTTGACGATTGCTATCAATTATATAACAAATTAATTAGTTGCTCACCGACGTGGCACCCAAGCGTAATACACGTCACTACAATGGGGGGGGGGGGGGGGAGCTCCAGTACCCCCATCCTGCACCTTGCGCAGCTCATGAGATCTTTTGTCAGTAAGGTACGGTGAAAATACCGAATTAGGCCTAAGATCAAACAGGCATCATTATGGACAATTGGGATACATTAGGAATGCAACTGTAGTTAGTACAGAATCACGTGACTTTCCCATTAACCCAAATTTCTGATTTTTACTGACCGGTTTCGCTGTGACTCCTAAGGGGCCTGCCAGCTGTAATTAGTATTTAAAGCAGTCTAGTATAAACATTTACCCTGGAACACTCTCCCCAAAAGTAAGTGATCCGACCCACAAGCCTATACTACAGTACTAATTGCTAGTGTCAAAAATCGAAATGCCGCCGAAGAGCAGAGAGAAAGTCCTAGTGTTTCTTATTCGATTAGCTCAAGATTATCGTTCAGTTTTTATGATTCAAAGTTGCTTACATACAAAAATATTTACGCTCTTTTCCAATACTTCACACGTTACAAACAAGCACCTGTGAAATTTTGTCGATGGTTATGTCAGTAAAACTCACATGCAGTGACACCCGAACCACATGTTTACGCCTCATGAACTTTTGATCAGATAATAGAGATCACGATAGTGAAAAGACAAAAAAAAGAAGACAGAGAAAAAAAGAGGAAAATGCGTGTTTGTGTTTATCAAAAGTTAGTAAACGATCGCAATCGAGATCGAGTATCGCTGCCACATGCTCAATGCCATAAGAGGATGGTGGACCTCTGCAGGCGTCCCCCTTCGAAGACCATGACCCCCCCCCCCTCCCCGACAAGCCCATTCCCCTGCTCCCTCCCTCACTGAAAAGCAGTGCCCGCCCCTCCCTCCCCCAGTCCCTCCCCCAGTCCCCCCCCCCCCCCAGTCCATTAGTTTGTCAGTCAATGTTTTGAGTCAAGTATTAGAAATCAACACTACCCTCCTAAGTGTACAGTTGCTTGAACTCTTTTTATATTATTAGCGACACTACTTACTTAGGACAACGCGTCGCCATAACATTTGTGATGGTTAGTCGGGTTGCTGTTTGTTTTACTGATGAATACGTAGAAATACCATTGAATGGAATACGAAACAAGACCTCATTGCTACTACTCGGATGAATGGATAGGAATCGAGCACGGACACAAGCAGACAGACAGGGAGACTCGAATTTTCACATAATTAACTATTTTGCAGTACTTATGTTGAATTTGCAGATTCTCTAACTCTTATGGAACATTGAAATATGTAAATTGTAAGTTTTTGTAGTTTTATGCTTGATATATAAACGAATTTATGATCATCCATTTTTGTGGGCGTATGTTTGTGTATCGCCGGCCGCTGGCTGCACTGCCCCGGTGCACGCAGTGGACGGTGGATGCACGGTCAGGATTGGTGGTTTTGCAGCTAGCTGTACACGTCAGTGCCACAGTGGTTTCGTTTTGCATCATTTTGATGATTCAAACAATATGTAGGCACGTAATGTTATACTTTGTATTGTAAAATGTGTAGTGTACAATCAGAAGTGTGTAGTCATACCAAAATGTACCAAAAATATTTCTCTAAAAAATAACAAGAGACCAACATGACCAACCAAGCCTGGCCAATGATGAAATGGCCACAATTATAAATAATAATTAAGCATAGATTAACAAAACTAGCGGCATTCCAAACTAGCACACTCACAGAGAATTAAAACATTTTATCTTACTTCCGTAAAAAAAAAAGCATTGAAAACTGACATATTATTTATTTGAATTGGCAATATTTCGAAGTAGTTGCAATATTCGTAACCCTCCCTCTACCTCTGGTAAGTTTTGCTGTTTTTTTCTTCGAAGTATTTTCTTGATGATGTTTTAAGCTCTAAGAATGAATTCATTACACATTCAAGATCAAATCCGTATTTTTAGAACGTGTGTCAAGATTTTTGAAAGTGGTATAAAATTGGCAAATCTGGTCATTAGTCGGACAAAAATGGTTGAAATTGCAAACAGTGATTTTTTTACTGGGGATGTCTCGTAACCCTCCAGTCTGTGACCATCAGGAGGATGGATGGTTACAATTATTGCAACTACTGGTATGTATACTTTTAAGGAGCAAAAAGTAAATACATAGTAATCTACTTTTCACTTTGATTTTCTCCAAGATTCACATCTCTACATCTTGTTTAATCAAGACTGAAGTAAAGGATAGTTACAGGGATGTCGAGTGGATTGGTCATCCCTGTAGTGCTGTGGGGGAGTAGTGCCCCGACTCACTGCGTATCAGCAGTATTGGTTACCACTGACCAACGGACAATCATAACAGGGTGCCATGATGGACAGATCTGCCTGTGGGACCTCAATGAGAATATGCAGGTGACAAACTTGAACAAACTAATGAAGTCATGTTACTGTTAGTCTTTGCCAATGTGCCAGGCCTCTGTTGCCCTTGGTGCCCCTTCAACATTTCCCATAGAGTTCAATATTTTTCAAAGGAAGTGCCCTTTGCAAAATGAAAAAGGCCTTGTCCAATGAGAGAAGAAATGCTAGGCCTGATATATTTTCAATTGCCCAAGAATTACTTAAATTTAATGTTACTGTTTTTTAAAACTCAAAAATTTCTGGTTTTATACTAATAATAAAGAGACCTCACACTTGAATGGTAAGACCAGGATAAAAGCATGTAAGATATAATAATTTGATGCTCCAGCATTGGTAATTGTCGAAGACCCACACTTTATGTGATCAAATATTATATACATGAAACAACAAGCCCATGAAAATTGAGGCTCAATCAGTCATTGAAGTCATGAGAAAAAAAAGTGAAAACAAAACTTTTTTCACTGTAGAACATTACATGTTTTGTAAGTTTTGGTTTGACAAGATCAAAACTAAGTGTTTTACTCATTTCTCAAAAAATATAGCATTTCAGACAAATATATTGCAAACGATGTTTTCCATCATGACCAGCTTTATGCAAATCCAGGAGCATTTGTTTTGTCAATCTTACCAATGTTGTGCACACACCCTTTAGGGCTTGAATTTGGGGGGAAATTCCACAAGACCGCAGGACGTAAATAGTTCACTATTTTTACTGGACCAGAATGAAAATGGTTAAAAAACTTCTACACCTAGGTTAACATGTACACGATGCAAACTGTTTTCATTTGAACAAGCACTAAGGTTAAGAATGTTTATCTAATTTGTTTCATATTGGCAAGTAGGCCTATACTTCGATACTCAACAGAATGGAAAGTTACATGTACATATTAGACTTTAAAAGTAAACATTTGAGCATCTTTATGACACAGTTTAAAGTGTTATTACCCAAATGAAAAACACAAGACAGTGGGACTTGTCCTGTCATGAGTTTACTTGCCCGACACTAGAAATCACTGGCCTTGGGCCTGCGGTCCAGTGTTATTTTCAAGCCCCGTGTTGTTGCATTCTCTTGCTCACTCTGGTTCTCTTTGCAGGTGGTTCCTCGAAACATGCTTCTTGGACACTCTGCTCCGATCACATGTCTTGCTAGAGCCAGTGAATCCTGGGAGTCGTCCACTTTCATCAGTGCAGCGGAAAACGGGTCAGCTTACATGAGATAATTCACCGGTGCCCCTCCCCGGCCCTCCCCCATCAGGGGTTGCTCTTATCAAATTACCAGCCAGCGGGACCAGTTACCTTGTCCTTTAACTAGACCGTCAGCTTTTTCACTAGTCTATTCTTCGGACTAAAATAGGGATGCTTTTCAACCCTGAACAAGCCAGACTGACCACTGTTATATACACCCATATGTACTCTGAAACAAATACAGTTCTGGATAGTTCTGAATTCAACACAACACTTCTTTATTTTCCTTCGTATTCCTTCATCATTCCCAACATGGCGTTCTGTTCACCAGCCTCAGGAGGGCGCTATTCCACTTTCATGAACACAACAACCACTTGGAGAGAATCTTAACTGGTCCTGAGCTGCTCTTACTAGCTTTAGGCCAGCGGACCACTGTTAAGGAAGAACCATGCCAATGTGAATGACCCCCCCCCCCCCAAACAAAGTCTGTATAAAAGTACAGAGCTAACAACTCTCCGTGACTCTGCTGAAAGTTCCCTGAAAATAAACCAATTTGGCCATGATGAACAAATTTGAAAATATTCCTGATAATGACAACTTTGTCCCTATTATACTGAATATAATTCTAAGCATCTCGCTGATTGTTGTACAAAATTGTCCTGACTGCAAGATGCAAATGTTGGCAGTTCTTGAAGTAGTCATATCAGATGTAACCTGCATTGGTGCCTAATTATGTTGTGCCTCTAAAGGTGCCAGGGTCTCCAAGTTTGACCCGGAAGGGGAAGAGGGGTTGGGTGGCAAAGGCATAATAGTGTTTCCAAACCAAATCTTTCTGGGAAGGGTGGAAAGATGGGTGACCCGTTCCTCCGCCTTGATGTGGCAACCTTCTGTAATTGGGAATCTTCTCTTGGGAATGAGTTTATTCCACAGTTTTGTGGAGCAGCTTTTAATCAAGCAGAACTTAGCAAACCCCTCATTGAAGAATAATGTGTGCATTGTACTTACTTTTCTCTTGTGTTGACCTGTAACCTTATGTGTGACCTCTTGACCTTCCAGTGAGCTATGCCTATGGGATGTGAGTGATGGAAGATGTATTGAGCAGACTAAGCTACAAGGGGTGCCTACCGTTATGCATGTGAGTACATAATGGGTCTTAAGATTTGCCTTGGGTACCCTTGCTATAAATTCCATTTGTTGTGATGTCTTTTATAAAGTTTCAATGCTTTGCAGAGCATGAAATTACATCAAACAAGTGCTTGGACTTCATACACAATTCGATTTCGTTCTGCCATTATCAGCTTTTGGTCTTTCATAATTATAGAGAATAATATAGAATGTTGATGAGTTGTTACATGCAATTACCAGAACAAGGGTCAGAACAAAGTTTTAAAAAAATGTGTACTCAATGACATGATGAACATGCAAGTAAATTGCTGCTTGTCACTTGTAAAATAATTTTGTAAAAGAAACATTTGGTATGCAGTGTACTGCATGTAATGTGTTTTGTAGTCAAGCATAATTCTAGCGCAAAAATAGTCCTAAATCAACACAATAATCCGAAAATTGGTGGTGAAATTTTATAGGATATTTGTCTGGACAATTTGACCGAGTGCATTTGCTTTTGTCCAGACAAACGGGGAAAGTAGTCAGGAAATGTCTGATGTCCGACCGTAATTTCGCACTCTGCATTTTGCATTTTTCTCTGAAGTGCCCTTAAAGGAAAATTGTTGGTCGCCTTGAAGGCGACGACACACATACACAGGTACCACTTAAAAGTTTGATTTAATCTGTGAACGATGTGGCACACTGTGTTGTTAACCATTATCCAGCAGAACTTGTGTTGGGGTATGTGTGCTAACCTCAGTGTTATTTAAGTTAGACTCAATGGTTTCTTTTTCTTTCTCTTGTCCCAGACGTACCAGGCTACCAAAGGCACAAGCCGTGAATCCCGCATCATCTGCCATGGCTACTACCCAGACGTTCACATCTTAGATGCAACCAGTCTGGATTTACTCTTTACGTTATCGTCCAAAGTGTCGCCTGATTGGGTCAGTGCACTGTGTGTCATCAGGCCACTCAAGAGACAAGGTAATCCAGGCAAGCTTCCTAATCTTAGTGTGTTTTCTGCACAGGTAATGATTGGTAATGAGAATTGACTCTACACAGGCCTCGAAATAACCCACGGCACCCACAGCGATTGCCGTGGTGCCCTGTGCTTTTGCTATGGTGCCCTTCGCAAAGTTCAAATACAAGTTTACATTTTCCTCATAGAGTGCCCCTTACCAGAGGAAAATTGCTGTGCCCCTTCAAGAGCGAAGTTCAAGGCCTGTCTACATGTATATAAAACAGGGTTTACTGCAGTGGTTTTTAAATTGTATGTATTTATTAGCAAGATCATGTTTTAGTATGATACCTCATACATATTCATGATCGAGTGCTGAATTCTCACTGGTCCATTCGTCATCACATGCCAGATGCTATTTTTCCTGTTTTACAAGGGCATGCCAGTATTCATGCACAGGGTAAATACGCATGCGTTGTAGTCTCGTGTATAACAGTCTATAATGCATGCGCTTTATGAAGCAACTGAGGACATGTTGAACTGGCACTCACACGTGGGTGTAGTATGTTGTTACAGACGTGCAAACACACAGATTTCCAATATTCTGTTTGTGGGTTTCTGCTATTGTTGTTCTAAAATGCCCTTTTCTAAAGAGTTCCCCTGAGGGGTCCAAGTTGAACAAAGAAAAACTTTGTGGGGTCCATTGTTCCATTGTGTAAAGGACCCCACAAGGGCCCATGCGTAAGCCCATTGCTTGCTGCATACACATGAAAAGTTGGTGGCACACATAATTGTTGCACTTTTCTGTGCTCAATGATGCGGATCTAGAAACTAGTATGAGTTATAGTAAAAACAAATATAACATGGTTTATTTCGGATGGACACTTGATATTAGCTCCCCTCGGTATTGAAAGTTGACAAACTCATTCCCTTTGCCTCAGGAACTGGGCACAATTTCATGGCTTTTCTTACCGCTGAATTCTGTGCTTGTGATCACCATTCTCCGCTTAACGTGCACGCGCCGAATTTCTGGGCTAGCTGTGTAAGCGAAGAATGCCTAGTAACGTGGAGTACGCACACGCACAAGCAAAAATTCTCTGCTAACCCGTAAAATAGGCTTGACGTGAACAAGGAATGCCCTTCTTCCGTAAGCGCTGATTCTTTGCTCATGGTAAGCAGAGCCATGAATCTGGGCCCCGGTTTGTCAACTTTTAACGGCGAGGGGAATTAACATCGACTGTCTACCCTCAAACCATGTTATACCATGGTTTGAGGAATTAACATCGACTGTCTACCCTCAAACCATGTTATACCATGGTTTGAGGAATTAACATCGACTGTCTACCCTCAAACCATGTTATACCATGGTTTGAGGAATTAACATCGACTGTCTACCCTCAAACCATGTTATACCATGGTTTGAGGAATTAACATCGACTGTCTACCCTCAAACCATGTTATACCATGGTTTGAGGAATTAACATCGACTGTCTACCCTCAAACCATGTTATACCATGGTTTGAGGAATTAACATCGACTGTCTACCCTCAAACCATGTTATACCATGGTTTGAGGAATTAACATCGACTGTCTACCCTCAAACCATGTTATACCATGGTTTGAGGAATTAACATCGACTGTCTACCCTCAAACCATGTTATACCATGGTTTGAGGAATTAACATCGACTGTCTACCCTCAAACCATGTTATACCATGGTTTGAGGAATTAACATCGACTGTCTACCCTCAAACCATGTTATACCATGGTTTGAGGAATTAACATCGACTGTCTACCCTCAAACCATGTTATACCATGGTTTGAGGAATTAACATCGACTGTCTACCCTCAAACCATGTTATACCATGGTTTGAGGAATTAACATCGACTGTCTACCCTCAAACCATGTTATACCATGGTTTGAGGAATTAACATCGACTGTCTACCCTCAAACCATGTTATACCATGGTTTGAGGAATTAACATTGACTGTCTACCCTCAAACCATGTTATACCATGGTTTGAGGAATTAACATCGACTGTCTACCCTCAAACCATGTTATACCATGGTTTGAGGAATTAACATTGACTGTCTACCCTCAAACCATGTTATACCATGGTTTGAGGAATTAACATCGACTGTCTACCCTCAAACCATGTTATACCATGGTTTGAGGAATTAACATCGACTGTCTACCCTCAAACCATGTTATACCATGGTTTGAGGAATTAACATCGACTGTCTACCCTCAAACCATGTTATACTAGTATATTGTGTGCTATTTTCACCAACCAGAGTGTCAGACCACCAGGAAGAGATTGATCTCCATGGTACTGAATGCTTAATCTGAAGAAATTGAGTTTAATTCATTGAACATGGTGGAGGTTTCAAGATCTTGTTTGCACTGTTTGTTTTCTCTTAGAAGATGTTGTGATTGGAATATCAAAGAGTGGGATGCTGAAGGTGTGGAACCTTTGTGGGGCCGAAACCAAGGTGAGTGATTCCATGGTGATTCCTCATGAAGCACTGGAGTCGTCTGACCCCACACATATTTCATGTGAAGACAAAGCACACAACCTGCCACCAACTCTTCCTGATTCTGCAAAAGTTCCCTGAAAATGAACAAATCTTTCCATGTTCTGTTGAACAAATTTGAGCTTTTCCCTGATTCTGCAAACTTTTTCCCTGTTACATTGAATGTAATTCTAAATATATCCCAATTGTTGTACAAAATCTCCCTGATTGCAAGATGCAAATGTTGGCAGCTCTGTATCTGTTTGAAGTCCATACCAAAAGTGTTCGTTTTCAAAAGTACAGGCGGAGCCTAAGCCGAAGCCATGGTTTAGAAAAGGGCCATGGATTCATTTCATCCTCTTAATGATAAATGAAATTTTCATTGTTATGCTCCTGGGTTGGCGAAGCCTCTGATTGGGGAAATACTGTTTTTGACATGTCATTCTGTGTGTGTTTATGCCTGTGTGAATGTGCAATCATTGTCTGACAATAACTCAAGGACTCAATAACTCAAGGGCGTATCAACTTCAACTTTGGTGTGTGTGGGGTTAGTCTTAAGATCCCGAAGAAGCATGATGTCTTCGAACCCCCTTTGTGGAATATCAAGGTCATTATACCTAAAGGGAAAGGAAATGTTGTCTGAGCTATACCACGAGAAGGACTTTGCATTCAACGCCAAACTTGGTGTGTTGATTGGTCTTGGGATCCCCCTAAAAACCTATTTTATTTTGGACCACGAGGTCAAATGTCAAGGTCATTATGGCTTAAACAAAAGAAATATTGTCCAGTCCCCTAGGTCAAATGTCAAAAAACGGACTGGCTTGCAGGGCATTTGTGTTTACCAAACACATTTTTTTCTTATTTTCTGTATGTTTTTTTTTTTTTTTTCCCCTCTTTAGAACACAGAGCCTCACTTTGAGGAGGAGTGCAAACCCCTGCGGTGCCACAACACCCAGACGCTGTCATGCTGCGCTTTCACTCTCCGCACAGTGCTAGTCGTCTGCACAAAGTATTGGCAGGTTGGTCATTCTTGTCAAGTTTTAAAATGATCCTTAAGCAGTCTCATTACTGTCTTACCCCAAAAGTAATACAACTTTTCTTGTTAATAATTCTTTATTTTTTACCAGATCTATGATGCTGGTGATTTTTCCCAGCTTTGTTCTGAGGACAGCGAGAAAGGGTACCATTGGTGTGGGGGTGACTTCATTGGAGCTGATAGGGTCATTATCTGGAACAGTCAGGGCAAGGGTTACCTCTATCAACTCCCTACAAGGTGAGAATATTATTATTATTATTACTTTTATTATACAATTCTGGTAATGAAACCAAGGATGCCTCATAACTAAACTTAATCACTGTAGCTCATAAGCCCGAAGAAGCCTGTAAACAAGTGTGCTTGCTGTTGTGAACCAGAAACACCCAGTTAACTACTACTCTTCCACAAATAATGTTCTGGTTTTTTTTACGTGCACAGGACCTACAGCTTAATGTCCCATTCAGAGGACAAAGCAATTTATGGTTAAGCATTTTTCCTCAAGGACACACAAGTGCCACAACCAATATGGATAACAGGAAGTGTCCTAGCGGTTACGAGCACTGGACTCAAGCTCTGGTGATTCTGATCAGCAGAGTTTGGGTTCAAGTCCCAGTCTTGACACTTGTGTCCTTAAACAAGACGCGTAACCTCCTCCTGATGGGACATAAAGCTCTAGGTCCCTTTTGTAATTCACACAAAAGAACCCAGTTACACTTATTACTAAGAGAAGGTGTTTGCCCTGGTGATTCTGGCAGTGTCTGCTAAATGCGCCACAGCACCTTGTAAACCCTTATAAGGTGCTACTTGATAAACCAGTCTCATCATTCAAAAAATTCAAGAACAACAAAACTTGTCTTAAAATGTTCTGTTTATTCAAGCCCATTGAGTACCTTATTAGTAGATATGGGCACTGTATACAAGACTGTATATTATTGTTATAAGAGTTGGTTAAACATTGAGTAAGTTGTAACATGTTCAGCTGAAACTTTGCCAATATTTCAGTTGCATTCCAGAGAGTGAAGATTTCCGTACTAATATCGGACGTGGAGTCCAGGTTACATCTCATCCTTTCCTGTACTGCATCCTAGAGGCTAATGACCTGAAGGTGAGACATTCTTAAAGTATCATCCATGCCCTCAAAAGGATGACGGTGTACCGTTAAAAGCAGGCTGAAAACACATTTGTGCAGCATTGCTTTGACTGATTCTATATATTGTGTTAGTGTGCAAATCTCTCTGAAATGTACTTGTGGGGCAATGAGGTGTTGACCTACCCACGCTGCTAAGTGTTCACACAAGCCAGAGTCCGATGATGATCCTCAGCTCAGGGGTGCTCAAGTTTACAAATTGTAATTGTAGGTCAACTATAGCCTCAAACAAACCGAGTCTGTTGGAGAAGTACTGTTCACAAAGTACACAATAAAAACACTGACGACACAGCAACAAAAGAATACAATATAACGATGAAGTTCTGTACGGTCAAAGCTTGCTTGCTCTGTAAATAACAGAGATTTTGATAAACATTTAAAGTTTTTTTTGTGTGTAGCCACTTTCCTGCGCCCCTGCCATGACATTCTTCTACGGTCGTCGAGGTCCATTCTACAAGCTCTTTGTTCGTGGTGATTCGGAGGGTTGTGTAACTGTCTGGAGAATGCCAGAGATATCGGACAAGGAGCTCAGCTACTTGAAGCAAGAGGAATTTGATACTCTACCTGGTGAGTAACCAAGCCTCAAGACATCTTTGGGGCAGTTTCAGGGAGGCATTGTGGGAGCATCATGTGGCGTGTTGTGGCTGAGCGGTTAAGAGCGCTGAGACCCAAGCTCTGATGTGTTGGTCAGCAGAGTGTGGATCTGAGTGCCGGTCGCGGCACTTGTGTCAAGACACTTAACCATTATTGCTCCGTCGTTCGGATGGGACCTAAAGCTGTAGGTTCCGTGTGTTTTTGTAATGCATGTAAAAGAACCTAGTTTCACCTATCGCTAAAAGAGAAGGGGTTTACCCTAGTGTTTCTTGCAGTGGCTGCTGAATGCGTCTCAGAACCTTGTAAAACCTTATAAGATGACACATAAAATTGTGTCATAATTTTTAAAAAAACGGAAACCTGTCTTAAAATGTTTCTGTTTGTTCAAGCACCTTGAGTACTATATTGGTAGATATGTGCGCTATACAAGACTATATATATTATTATTATTATTATGTTGACTTGATTGGCAAATGTTACCCTTCACACCAAACAATGGGCATCATGCTTTGGATATATGGAAGACCAGATAAAATAGCTTTAGAGAACTTCAAGATTTTTATCAGCTGAGATGTTTGATAGACAGATGTCCTGTTTCACTATTTCAGTGATGCCTCCGTCGGCTTATAACAGTCTGAGTGACCTGTGGAGGTACTGCTCACCAAGGCCTGCTGGTATTATAGATCAACTTGTAAGTAAATCCACACTCAAATCCCTCCCATAAGTCAGTTGCATTCGTATTAAGTTGTATTGATATAAACTGTTTTTAACCAGTGTGGTTTGTGAGGGCATTTGATGCTGTTATTAGTTTAAAATAATAGGGAGGCCGCCTACATAGGTCTGGATAGCTCAGTTGGTAGAGCGCCGGTACGTTAATCAGGAGGTCGTTGGTTCAAGTCCCGC
The DNA here is from genome assembly GCA_023634235.1 of Pisaster brevispinus. Classification (NCBI taxonomy): domain Eukaryota; kingdom Metazoa; phylum Echinodermata; class Asteroidea; order Forcipulatida; family Asteriidae; genus Pisaster; species Pisaster brevispinus. The sequence continues at coordinate 17,601,535 of JAMKCF010000006.1, read as the reverse complement.
TCCAGTCAATTTTTCTTTGTTCAAACCCAAATTATTTAAAATTTACCCAGTCAGTTTCCCTTGTGGTTTATTACTTGATAGTTTTAAAATTTGTAATACATATAGTAAAAGACCTGGGCTTAATTTCACAAAGCACTAAGATTCATCCTAAGACAAGTTGTCAATATTGCTGTAGTGATTTGTATTGTGACATCGACACTTTGCTTGGCAGTTAAGATTTATACCCAGTTAAGATCAATCTTGGCTCTTTGTAAAATCGGCCCAAGGGCCTAATTTCATAAAGCATGTAAGCACAAAAACTGCTTTGTTGTCTGCTAATACCTGTCGTTCCACACCATACAGAGTGTCCCACATGGAGACAAGACGGCCCAGCCCCTTCCGGTGACAGCTAGTATCTACCTACCTGACCAAGGGTGGTTGGTGTGTGGTCGTAAAGATGGTAGTATTGTGATTGTACCTGCCATCCAAACAGCCATTGTACAGCTGCTTGAGGGACCTCATACAGCCAGGAGAGGTGAGTCTCATATCATTCTTGCATGTCACCTTCTTAACTTTTTCATCTTTTCCTTTTGAAAATAGCCTGTTACAATGTATATTCGGTTTGCGGTAACACCATGTAGCTGTGTAGATTTGTTCTTTGGGAACTAGGTTCTTGCTTTTGTTCTTCCGCGGCAGTGAAGTTAATAACGAGAAGTCCCATCGAATCACTAAGCGAAAGAAGTAGTCCCGGCCGAGTTCCTACCTTCTGCCCAGGAAGTAGTCTCCCGAATTCCGAAATCTACTCCGCGGCAGTAGAATAAAAAAGCAAGACCTAGTTCCAGAAGAACAAATCTACACAGCAAAGTAGATACCCTACTGGATCCTACTGGATCACTCATGTTTTGTAGTGAAAAAGTTTGCATTAAGTTTTGTTCTTTGTCCTGATTGTCTTGGATAGGATGGCCACCTCATCGGATCCTCCGTGGCCACCAGGATAAGGTGACTTGCCTCCTGTACCCTAATCAGGAGCATGTCCGCTATGACGCCACCTATCTGGTGTCTGGAGGAGTGGACTTCTCCATCTGTCTGTGGGACATCTTCGCCGGGGTCTTGCTTCATACATTCTGTCTCCATGGAGGTGAAATCTCTCGTATGGTGATCCCGCCAGAAAACTGCAATGTAAGTAATGGGTCGTATCTGAATTGGCAGTTTCAGCTGTGGCTACGGCTGTTCCTGAGGGTGTTGCTAAGGACGTCCTATGCTTCAACGTATGATGACGTGGCAATCCAGCCATAGCCGTAGCTGAAACCCCAAATTCGGACGCAGCCTTAAGCTCATTATTCATAGTCCTGAAACAAAATAAACAATATGATACATTGGTGTTTTCTAGGCGTAAATCTTGACTTTACGCAACAGAAATGCAAGTTCCTTCTTTTTCAGGTAAAGTGACCTGATTTCTTCAAGTCCATAATACACATTTGGCTCACATAAAATATTTCACTGAAAGAATGAGATTCCAAAAGAGTCCTCTACAAGTTTGTAAAGTAAACAAATTCATAACTTTTTATGCTAATTTAAAAAAACCTTTTAATATCATGTGGAACCTCCATCAAGGTGATATAAGTGTATAATCCCAATTATTTTAAACACATTTTTTCGGAAATTTTACTTTTCAGGCTCGTGTGTTGAATTGTATCTGCACTGTGGCCAGTGATCACTCTGTAGCCCTCCTGAGTCTGCGAGATCGTAAGTGCATCATGCTGGCCAGTCGTCATCTCTTCCCCATCAAGACTATCAAGTGGAGACCCACAGAAGATTTCCTCGTTGTTGGCTGTGAGGATGGCAGTGTCTTCGTATGGCAGATGGAAACTGGTACGTTATTTCTGCAATCACAAGGAGATGGACAGTGGATACTGGAATTCATGCTTGAACTGAACTCCCCCTTTTCCTTGGGATTATGTGTAATCCCCTATTCCAAATCTTTGCCCTTTTGTTATACAAATGTAGCTAACAAGATTGCCACCATTGTTATTCATTGTATTTGTCTCAATGGGATGTAACCCTGAGTGTTCCAAGATTCCAGCATACCATGGCAGATTATTGGCCATGGCTCATAGCCCAGATTTTGCTATTCATGGTGACCGCATACTCATTTTCTCGAAAGCAAACAAAAAATCTTGCTACTTATGTTGAGAAATGTTGTTGTTTTTCCAAAAAGTTCTGAAAAATAGTACCGGGGATGGGCAGAAAATATAGTACCGGGGATGGGCAGAAAATATTTCTGAATACCAGCTCGAAGTGGCTAAGATTGAAATATTGTGTTCACTCAATTTTATAAAAGTTTAGATGGTGAGTAAAATGTGTTTTCCCCAAAAGTGTTATTTTGAGAGCCACTGAGATTTGCTTATTTCTTCCCCCTTATCCTCAAAGGTCATCTGGATCGTATAGCCCAAGGAGTAACAGCTGAGGACATCTTGGATGCCTGTAACCACATTGGACAAACTGTTGAAACCATGCTAACACCAGCACAAAGTATTGCCCAAGCTTTCCGCCGTCGCAGCCTGTCAGCGATCAAGAATGCTGCCCATCGCCATCTTCTTGCCACCTACCAGGGCTCCTTACTCAATGCCCCCTCCAACATTGTCCCTGCCGCCAAGAACCCATCCCATGCCCTTTCCATCCAGGCAATGCGTTCAAACTGTAAAGATTCCGATTTCCACGTTCTGTTCTTCGACACCGAAGTCCTGGTTGTACATCTCTTGACGGATGAGAATCTCATTCCGGGTATCGTCACCAAGAACCAACCGGAATCCGGAAAGCCGATGCCAGCTCATCAGCCAGGGTCAAAATCACCGAGGCTATCCCAACGAGTCGCCGGTTTTTTAACCAAGCAGATTGAGAAGCAGATAAGAGACAGCGATGATGATGACGAAGAAGGGAATCTGAATCCACTCCATCCCCCATCAGGGGCTTCAAATCGCCGCGACAACCCCACTCGTAGAACATCCAAGAACCTGACCCTTGATCAGAGCCACCTGACCCTGGATATTGCCCAGCTCTTCATGTCCTGCCTCCATGCCTGGGGGCTTGACCCAACCCTTGACGATATATGTTTGACCAAGCTCGGCCTACTCAAGCCCCACTCCCCCGTCTCCTTCGGTCTGCTCTCCCACGGCGCTCATATGTCTCTCATGCTGCCAGGCTGGCACCGGAACCCCTCCAAAGCCCCCTCTCCTTCCAGACTCTCCCCGGACCCCAGCTCCATCACGGCCAAGGAGGCGCTTGAGTTGAAGAAGCGAGAGCAGAAGGAGCTGGTGGATAACCAGCTTGGGGCCACACTGGACGAGCAATATTTGGGCCACTGGGAGCTGTCCAGGGCAGTGACCACTCAACATCTTCTGTCTGTCATCTCAGTGGCTAACACGTTGATGAGTATGAATAATGCAAGCTTCATGATCCTGTCACATTTCCGCAAAGGCAAGGCAAAGAAGTAAGTCATTTATTTAAGAAGTGTTCCTTACTAGAGAAATTTAGACAACATTTGTTTTCCTGACCAAGTAAATTGTAAACGCATGCTTGAAACATTTTAAGGTCTGAGGAAGTATTTTTTTTATTACTTTGTGGTGTCAGAGCCCAAACGTTGCATCTCCTATACAAGCACTGAATTACGCGTGAGTTTGAAATTGCCAAACTTTGTTTCTTAAAATAGCCCAGATGTACACGCAAAACAAGTTTGCGCCAAGATGTGTTTTTGCACAGAGATTTTTTGTGGGAGATTGCAAAAACGAGATAAAAGATTTTACACTGATGTGTCAATTTGTTTGTTTTACATACATGTTACAATACTCTTAAAGGTTTCATTTGTGAAGGTTCATTTTCTGACACTCAAGAAAGCATTTTTAAGTTGAGAAAAGCATACCTCGCTGTTACTTAAGATACGCAGGCAACTTCTTCGCTGATCAGCCTTTTTTTTTGTAAGGGCCTTCGAAAAACTCTGCGCAAAGTTTTTCATTAACTGTTCATCTTTAGTCTATTGTAATTACAATAAATGAATGTCTTAACTTACACTCACAATATTCAATGAAATGTGATAACATGTTAACACCAACACTCCTATTCTTTGTGACAGTTCAACAGGGAGTAGAAGAACAGACAGGGCCCTAGTGTCAGACACGTTGCAAATTCTCAGCTGTTCACCTATGGCAGCATACGTTCTCTATTTTTTTAATGCAACCCACATTTAGAAAATGCTGTAGAAAGTTTAATAGGTGTAAAATTTGCACAAGGGATAGAGAACATTATTTGGTTTTACCCTTACACCGATGTGTGTAAAGTACTGTACATATATACTCGGTACATTCCTGAGTCCTGTGAAAAAAAACAAAGGCATTACTCGGGTGGGATTCAAACCCATGACCTTTGGCATTCTATAGCAGATGTCGTACCACTGGATCACAGAGATTGCCCCTAAGCTAGAGGCGGTTCGAATCCTATATTTCAGCACCGCAATAATTTAATAGATGTGAAACTGTACAAAGTTGGATTGTTTGTCTTTCTTCTGTTTTATTGCAACTACAAAGTGCCTTGTCACATCTTGTTCAACGAGATGTGATAACTTATTAATTCACTCTCGTATTTATTGTGATAGGTCCCCTGGAGGAAAAGGAACAGATGTGGACAATTCTGACCCGTTTGATAATCTTGCCGATCTGACTCCAGAACAAGCTATGATTAAACAAGGTAAGACTACATGGAACTTAAATGCCATGCATTCTAGGCTCACTTTCACAGAGCTGCTTAAGCCAAAATATTAGGTAATCAAAGCAGAATTATGCTTGCCAATGTAAGGTTACCAGCCAAAAAAAAAACACATCATATGTACCAGTTTGACTGGTATCCTTCTTTTTAATGCTTAGCAGAAAGTTGTTAAGCAATCTTTTTTGCTTATTACAGTAGCAGATCCATGAAATTTGACCCAGGTTACCTGCCAGGATTGTGTGTGAGAGTACTGGGAATATATTCAATTGTCATCATGATTTAATTGCTTATTCATTATCCATTGTAATTGGTTATGAGGGTATCACGGTGAAAAGTGTTTAAACATGTGCGTGGCACGCAAGCTTGCACAAGGCATTAAATTACACGTAACACAATCAATACATACGATACTCAATGTAAAAACTATTACCATGCGCGTGTACGCAATGCAATTTTGACCCTTTGTGAAACGGAGCCTGATGACGTGACAGAATTGAAAATTTCCAGAACTCTTTTACAGATTTTCCAACTTAAAAAAAAAAGGGCAATTACGAATGGGAATAAAAGAGTATTGACTCAGTCTTATACGATCGTCTAAACTCTTACAGGGTCGTGGCCATGCGATAAAGGACCATAGAGAAGGCGAGGTCCTTTTGTCCAACGGCCAAGACCCTGCCAGTTTTAAACGGCCGTTTAAGACCTCGTTGCCTACTCTTTTATTCGTCCCTTATTAACATAAATTTGCACTTTAGAAATTGGATGGGAAGTGATTAAAGTTGACATGTATCGGATGTTGTTTGGATTGGATTGCTATTTTGGTAAAGCTGAAGTTATTAATACTTATCAAATTCTGTTTGGTGAATTGTCATTTTCCCCCACTTCGTTTCTGTGACTTTTTGCTACACTAGTATTGACTTTCTAGCTCCTGGGCTTTGTTTCACAAAACACCATACTCATCTGAGTTGTCAATATTGCCAGAGTGATTTGTTTTGTGAAATCATACTTTGTTTTACAGCATTTATGATTGATACACATCTTAAGATTAATAAGATGGCTTGTTGTGAAAATCAAGCCCTGGATATAACGAGTAATAGCCATCTCATCTGGGCCCACTTTCATAGCGCTGCGTACCAAAGCCCTGTAAAAGGGCGTACTTAAATAAGTAAATAAATAATAATGACAATTTATATGGACGCTTAACAATTTGCAAACCAATAAAATCCAAACAGTTTTAAACATGTTTAAACACGGAAAATACAATTAAAAGGTAATCATAGAAAGCACCGGTACACTAAAAAAACAAATCAGTAAAGACAGTAAGGCTAAACATTTATTCAAAAATTATTAATTAAAAAAACCTGGCATTGCTAAAACAGGTACATGGTATTAGTGGTTAAAAAAAGCATGTTAAAAAGGTTTGTTCTGATGCCGGCCTTGTACATGAACTGTTTCATGGTGTAAACTGCAGAATTCCATGGTAAGCAGTGCCATGAAATTGGCCCCCGGAGTTGTTGGGTAGAAGATGAGACCGTGGGAGGGATGGGGGATGGTCTGAGGTCATGAAGCAGTCTTTGCTTGACCGACAAATGATATGCCATACTGGTTTGTATTGGTGTAGAATCTGTTGTTTAGCTCTATCACACTGTGTCCTTCTGGATTTACTAGGCATACAAGTATCATAATCTTAAGACATTGCGTAGAAGACAGATGAGGTTTTTTTTAGAGGGAGGTGATGACTTGGTCTTGAAATGAACAACAAAGTCATGTGCAACACTTGTCTGTATTAGGTTGGAGTCTGTTAGCTGCACTGCATTGTGTCCTGCTGCCGGATCTGTTGGGGAGCACAAGATACAAACCACCCCATCTGGAGATGCTCGCTAGAAGATGGCAGGACAGGTGCCTGGAAGTAAGTGCTGTGAAGGGCCAGTGTCACACAAGTCAATTTACAGGCAACCAGTTGGTTCCAGGCAATCTCCAATAAGAAAATTCATTCACATTTCAGTTTGCTCACTGTTTCCTTTTTTTTTTTGCCTGAAAAAAACATTGCCCCGTGTGACACGGCCTCAAGACATCTGGGCCATGTTTTGTAACACTGTCTGCTGCATGCCATCCAAGGCCTCTATTCCAATCCCTGTGAGTGCTAACAATGTTAGCTCAGAAAATCTTTGAAAAAAGCCAAGAATCCTTTGACAGCATGCGCATAGAGGCAAAGCCCATTTTTAGAAGATTCATCTGTACTTTTCTTCCATTAACAGGATTTTTTCCCATTAAAAGGCATTTTGTTCCCTAGTAAAGGGTTTCTCTTTTTAGAAATTGTAATATTCCATTGGAGCATTTCAAGGGGTACCAATGCAATGAGTAGGGGCAACAGGGGCAAATGCCTTAGTTGCCTCCGTGAAGTATCAGGCCTGAGCACTTGTTATTTTGTTCTACAACCCTCAGTACTTCTGAATGCTTCATTTCGGCAAAGAAGAAACAGAAGGATTTGGGCGGGAAAAGGTTCACACTGTCTCTGAAGATTCTTTGGAATTTAAAAATAAGAGCAGGAATTTTTATTTTACCAAATAGTATTCTTTATCCCTGATGCAAAATTAACATCCAAGAAAGAGTAAGAAATGTTTGCACGCATCATTTTCCCATTTGAAAGCTAGAAAACCTGTTAAAACTAAACATGAACTTAAATTAAGATGATGCAACGCTTCTTTAAAAAAATCCAATGACAAAAATTACAGGTGCGCGCCGCTGCACAAGCCCTTCTGCTGGCTGAGCTACGCCGTATCGGTGCAGATGGGCGGGAAGAGGTGATCCACACATGGGCTCATCACTTACCCAACTACGTTGACTCGTCTCTCAGTCTGCTGGGTAGTCAGAGTCAAGCTAGCTCGATGACCTCACTCTCAGACTCGGGGAGTAATGACAGCGAGGAACATGAGGAGGAAATACTGTCAGGTAAGGACAACTTCTTACCAAACTGGTCTTGAAAAAAAATGTGACTAGTGTTGTTAACATTGTAATGTACATGTTACCGAATTCATATCAATAATACGTCAAAGGTTTATCTCTGGAATGTCAAGTTATATATTGAAAAAGAATAGGGCCCATTGCATGTTTTGTCTGTATTGTGCCAGCAATTGCTACATGTAGGTACAACAGTGAAAAACTGTTTGTGTCATGTTTTTCTCATTTGTTGTGTTTGCATATGTTTGTTTGGCTGTTTCTACAAGCTTTTGCAAAACATCCCCATAGTATACTTGTTAAATTGATTTTGCTTAGTATTTCTTTTGTTTGTTTTGTTTACCCTTTAATTGTTCATAACTGTTGTGTTTTTCTCAGAAAATTATGGAAATAAATGTAGGCGTGTCATGGCCTAGCGGTTAAGAGCACCGGATTCAAACTCTGGTGTTTCTGATCAGCAGAGTGTGGGTTCGAGTCCCAGTCGTGACACCTGTGTCCTTAAGCAAGACACTTAACCATGATGCTTCGTCCTTCGGATGGGACGTAAAGCCGTTGGTCCCGTGTGTTGTGTAACGCACGTAAAAGAACCCAGTGCACTTATCGAAAAGAGAAGGGGTTCGCCCCGGTGTTCCTGTTTTGATTGGCTGCATATTGCGCCACAGCACCTTGTAAACCATTACATGGTGCTATGTAAAAGGAGTAGGTCTCATAATTCAAACGTAGTCCCACATACCTTGAAGGAAAATACTGTATGTTAAAGTGCCTTGAGCGTCACTAAGTGACGGATATGCGCGCTATATAAGAAGCCACTATTATTATTATTGCAAAAAGAGTTAATGGCCTGACCTTTTGACCCTAGTAGAGTCTTTCTCGAAGGCTTAGACTCTGCTAGGGTCAAAACGTCGGCCCATTACCTATGTCTTGCACTTATACCATAGGTCCTTTTGGTTGGTGGGCAGTTTGCAGTAGCTAGCTCTATGTTCTGTAAATAAATGTGTCGCTCAACTGAATTGATTCAAATTGAATTGAAACTTTTTGCTACCCCTGTATTTACATTTGAAATCTTATCTCTATCTTTTAATGCGTCTTTTATACCTGACAGTTTCAACATTTCAATTCTAGTTTTGTCAATTTTGGCAGTTGATTAACTGTCCTAGCTACAAGTGGACCATTGTTTGACTTCCTGGTGCATCCCTGGCGAAAAACCTATTGTTGTGTGTTTTGGTGTTTTAACCCTGTTTTAATATTTACTGTTTTAATGATTTAATTTTATCATTTTATTTAGCTATATTTTAACATGATCTATTGCAACTTTTAAACCCTCCTACATGTCTTCTATTAATTAACTTTATCATGAATTGATATAGTTTGTCCATTTTACTTCTGCATTGTGTCAATTTATTTTGTGTTCAGTGCCTTACAGCATACTCAATTTGATTAGGGTGATTTATTTAGTTATTCTTCTTCTTATTATTATTTTTTAGTAGAATTTTCTTGAATTCAAAGTTGTAAATAAAACATAAATAAAACACAATAAAGGAAGGCCTTTTTCCTTTTTCAGGTGACTCACCTACTAAGAAGTGCTCCACCTCTTTTGAATCCAGACGCAAGCAGGCTACGGCGATCGTCATGCTCGGTGTCATCGGGGCAGAGTTTGGTGCTGAGATCCAACCCAGTCGTCAACAAGGCACCCCGACACACCGTCAGGTGCAACAAGGCTTCGGAATGAGTGACTACTCACTAGCCAGACATACAGGTAGGTTGGCAAGTTCTGTTAATTAAATACATTCTGTCTCTTGTGTTTACTTTTAACATGACATTTTGTTGGCTTCAATGTTTATGTTGTCTGTGCTTGCTGTTGGATCGAGCAACTGGGTCCACCAAGCAAGGTTGACAGACTCTAGAACCTAGCTACTAACCGCGGACATAGGAGATCTGCGGTAGAGTGAGTGAGTGAGTGCTTGCTGTTATATCCAATTATGGAACTCTCCATTCGTCTTCTTACAATACATGGGTCTTTTGTTCTAGCTGTTGCATCTAAAGACTTTTTCTGTATACATGTAAGATCATGTCATCATAGGGTATTCTGTATATACCATGCATGGAATGTAAAACAAAGGTTACATGACCATGTATTGTAACCCTTGTTTACAAAAAGAGTGACTTTCTACATTCCAGTGCATTTCCTGGCAGGCAAGATACTGCACTGGCTATGTGCATACTTTTTTCATTTTGTGTCATAACTTCCACCGTTATTCAAGATTTTTTTACAATAACAGCTGAACAAGTTTTGAATGTGTCTCCTTTTTTTCATATAGAAAGTTCATACAAATCAGACAATGCAGTCTCTATAAAATATCAGAATTCATGTTTTCTTCCATTGAGCTGTGTATAAATTTTGCCTACAGGAAGTCCTGTAACCTGTGATATCACAGGTTACACGGTCTATAAGATTAATTGTCCATTTTCATCTTGCCACTGTAACTATTTTTTGGGGTCCTTGGAACTTTCTGTTAACCTGAGCAACTTTGTCTTGGGTGTTTGGCTCTGCTTCAATTCCAATTATCACCCATTATTGTATTTAATTGTTTAAATATAGTCCCATCATTTTTAATTGATTGCTTGGATGGAAATTGATGTAATGAAATGAACATTTTTTGGTTGAACAAAGAAAAATTGACTATGGCAAGATTTGAACCTGCGACGTCTGGATTACTGTGCCGGGGCTCTACCAACTGAGCTGTCTAACCCTAATGTTGGAAGTCTCTCTATTTTGTTAATACCGTTGCTCGAGGGTGCCAGTTAGAAGCCATTCAACCTGTAAGTGGTTTTGATTCTCAGTATTTCTGTTTGGATTCACAGCTCAAGCATTGGCTTATCTCTTATTGGAGCCGGCCAAGCCCAAGCTGCCTGCTCATACCCCGATTCGTAGAGCAGCTATTGATCTGCTTGGAAGGGGTTTCACTGTATGGGAGCCGTTCATTGATGTTTCTGCAGTCCTTCTGGGTTTGCTGGAGCTCTGTAGCAATCCAAATCAGTATGCTGCAATGTAAGTAGATTTGCTACTTGTCCTTCACAGTTTAGGAAAAGAGATAACAGAAACTGGCAATGTGTCATCCTCTGATAGGGAAAAAAGATTTAAAGTAGACTGAGAACCTATCCTTCTCAATCAGATTAGTAGACTTGCTACCTGTCCTTCACAGTTTAGGAAGATGGATAACAGAGCTGGTAACCTGCCATCCTGTGATAGGGAACAAAGATTTAAAGTAGACTGAGAACCTGGCCTTCTCAATCAGATTAGTAGACTTGCTACCTGTCCTTCACAGTTTCGGAAAATGGATAACAGAGACTGGCAACCTGCCATCCTGTGATAGGTAAAAGAGATAAGTAGACTGTCAACCTGGCCTTCTCTAGAGGAGAACATAAACTTGCTATCTGTCCTTTTCAATTGGAGAACAAGATAAATAGACTTGCTACCTGTCCTTCACAATTAGGAAAATATAGAAAACTAGACTGTTAACCTGTACTTCACAAATTGATTGATTGATTATAGCTTGGTGTGGTACATACCTGGCAGCACAGGCCATACTTCCCAGGCAGCAGAGATGGTTTATGGAATGAAAATATGAAATACATGGCCCAATTGGGTAATAACATGTTTGTGAAGCCCAATGATCATTTCTTTGATATTGTGATTAGTAAGAGCTGTTATTTTGTATTCAATTTTTTCCCTGCAGCATCAGTAGTGGCCTCCCCATAACTCCAGCTGCCGATTCGAGCCGCAGTTCTCACCACTCCCTCGCCCTGATTGCCACTGCCAGGCCCGCCACGTTCATCACCACAATTGCTAAGGAGGTGGCTCGTTACCAGGCCCTGGTGACAAACACCCAGACGCCAGCGGCAATCCTACAGATGAACCCTCTGAGTAGAGCCAAGGCAGAGGTTCTCCGAATCGTAGAGTTACTGATCGAGAAAATGCAGAATGACGTCGTGGATCTAATGATTGAGGTAAGTGGTACCTTGCAATCAGTGTCATATCCCCCGTGCCCAATAACAACAATAATTGGTAGTCAGGTAGTAGCTCTAACCATACCAAACCAGCTTTTTTTTTTCAGGTTTGTTTTTTCAGGTTAGTGGTTTGAGAAAGGGCTCAGCTTAAGATGGCTTAGTTCAGTTGCGGCAATCAGAATAAGCAATTCTGACTTTGAGTTTTTGTGCTAAACTTTGTATTCGAGAAATATTTCTCTGGATGGTTGATATTAGCTTTATAATCAGACAACTTTCAGTTGGAAACTATTCAATTTTATTGTTGTCGATAATTACATGTACTTTGTCCATGGCTGAGCGGACAAGCGCATTAAACTCAAGACCTGGCATTTCTGATCAGCAGAATGTGAGTTCGAGTCTCAGTCTTGACACTTGTGTCCTTAAGCAACACACTTTTACGTTAAAACCATCATTGCTTTGTCCTTTGGCAGAACGTACAGCCGTAGGTCCCAGGTTATGTGTAATGCGAGCACAAAAGTAATCCAGTACACTTATCACTAAGAGAAGGGGGTTTGTCTCGGTGTTTTCTGGTATACAGTTGGCTGCAGATTGTAGCGTAGAGTCAGCGCTGCTCTGATTGATGCTTCTGAAAGGAGAACTGTGGTGTGGGGGTTCAGAGGTGATGAGTTGGCTGCCCATTGGTTGTGAGTGTCCTGAGTACCGGAACGTGTCAGTAGACTGTGAGATATATTTCTGTTTTTACTTTCTTCTTTCTGAAGGTAATGGACGTCGTAGTGCATTGTCTGGATCCAGGCCAGCTGAAGACCAAGGGCCTGGTGGAGATTTTCCCTTGTATCTGCAGGTTTAACATGCTGAGTTACTGCCACAACACCAAGCGGATAGCTGCAGGTGCCAAGACCGGCCTTATCGCTATCTATGATGCCAAGTCTGGAAAATCACAGGTAATCATTGTCTTCAAATATTCATTGAAATCCTGAAAAACTGGCCACCCTAAATCCCTCACAGTCCTTCCCCAGATTTTGCGTGTGTTTAGATGATTCGGTGTTGCACTTTAATACCCAACCAAACAGGGCACTGTTCTGTAAAACCTAATAAACATATCGTGGAATGTGGCGTGTCTTGGCCAAGTGGTTAAGAGCATTGAACTCGAGAACTGGTGTTTCTGATCAGCAGAGTGTGGATTCGAGTCCTGGTTTTGGCACTGGTGTCCTTAAGCACGACACTTAACCATTATTGCTTCGTCCTTCGCATAGGACATAAAGCCATAGGCCCCTTGTGTTGTGAAATGCAGGTAAAAGAACCCAGTTACACTTGTTGCGAAGAGAAAGGGTTTATCTGGCAGTGCCTGCTGAATGCGTCGCAGCACCTTGTAAACCATTTACAAGGTGCTGCATAAATGGCTCTCACATTTCAAAACAGAACTCCTGTTAAAAAAAATTTTTTTTTAGCTCTTTGATACCCCCCTAAGGGGGGTGTAACAAAGCGCTGAATACAGGGTCTACTTGTTGAGAAAACAGCAAAAACTGTCACGGTATTTTCATCAAGAACGTCAAATCCATCCACATTTATAGCGAGGTGGCAGCGGGTACAAACCGTATTTTGGGTCGCAGTATTCGAGAGCGGACACCACGGAGATGTGAATGTTCAGTCAACCTTCAGAAATCTGAGAAATGACGCATGTATGAATATGTTACTCAGACTCAATGTTTTAGGTTGGAAAATTATCCAAAACCGTATTACTTAGAAGGGAATCCTCGAAATGAATCCTTTCTCAAAATTCTTTACACTATCAACAGCTGCAGTGCTTCTTACCAAGTAATTTTTTATGGCCATCATTTTTTTTGAGTATTTACCAATCTATGGCCTACCTTTAAGGTTCTTGTCTTTTAACAGCACCATGAAAAATTTAATATTAATATTATTACTACTCTTTTGATCATCACATCTAGTGTATATTTCCAAACTAGTGTAGCTTTGCGAAACAAAGACAAAAGTATTTTGAGGAAACCTTGTCCCAGGAAGAACAGTTTGCACCACTTTATCTTGGGTTGTTACCGCAGTATATTTTGTGTTTATTTATCACCATGTATGGCAAAGATTTTGTTTGTTATACGACCGAGTAATGTGAATATTTTCTTGTGCGTTCAGCATATCTCTGGGCATGGCAGCGCCGTGACTGCTCTGGCTTTCTCACCTGATGGAAAGTACATGGCATCCTATGCCTACGGTGACACGAAGCTCTGTTTCTGGCAGGTAAATATCAATAATAGTATTTATTTGCTCTTGAGGTCCACTTAGGGTTTTTGATATTTTGAGAAAGATGTCAGCGGTGAGACATAATTTTTTTAAATTTATTTATTTATTTTTTTAAGTTCATGATGTCACTAAGGCTCTGTTTTAAGTTACAGTAACACAACAGAAAATGTTGATTGTTCGATATTGTTTATTTTTAATCTGTCCATTGAATATAAAGTATGAGTTTTGCGGATCAACTTAACATTTTCCGACTTTCTAGTAAAGGAGAACATTCAGCTTCAGTTGGCTTGTGTGCTCTGAGCTTAGGAACAGGCTTGGAGAATGTCGACACATGATTGCTTGGGTCATTTTGGATAGGACAGCTAAGAGTTACACAGTAAAATATCACCACTTAACGAGCCTTTAATAGGAGATGAATTTAGGCTGCAATCCAGGTGGTTAGCTGGGGTTTTTTCCCTGTGTAACTCATTAAAACAATTAATTTAAGAAAAATCTCAAGATTCTGGCTCATACTGCACTAAAAATGAAAAACTTCCTAATTTGAAATTTAAGCTACTTAATCTCACCCAGAACTCTAAAGATTGTGTATTTTTAAGACTTTTAACTGATTTTCTAATCTCTCATGACAAATATTACTTCCCAAATGTTAATAATTTGTTGTTTTTCGGCTCTAGAGGAACAATATTTTGTTTTATGAAAAAGCGGTTGGAAGATTCATTTGGCCGTTTAAGCCTTGAGGGACTAAACTTTTGTGATTATTCATGTGGGGGCGCAGGGTGCGGGTGTGGGGGAGGGAGTTGTTTGCAAGTGAGAATTTGAGCCATAGCCTACTCTGCAAAAACATTTTACGCATGTGTTGAGAAATTTGTATCTTGACCAGCATGCACCTCATTCGACGACTAAGGCTGAATTTGTGAGGTCTCTGCTTGTGTGGTTGTAACTGGCTACTGGAAGATGATGCTGGTGCAAGGCACTCGCTGCAGCTATGGTCTCAGAAGGGTTAACGAAACTCATTCCAAAATGTAAAGCTTACTCTATATCTCGGCCCAATTTCATAGAGCTGCTTAAGCACAAAAAGTAGCTCAGCACAAATAATTATGCTTACCAGAGTAAGAATATCAGCTAAAACACTGTGTCATATGTACCTTCTGCGACTGGTATCCTGCTCATTTTTGCTCAGCAGCAAACCGTTTAGCAATATTTTCAGCTTAAACAGAGCAATGACATTGAGCCATGACCTGTTTCTTTCTAAAAGCATTACCCAACAGGGTCCATTATATAGGTCTGCTTAAGCACAAAAGCAAGCTACACACATAACAGTTTCGGTTGACTAAAAACATGGTTTCCAATCAAAATACCATTCTATTTGTACTGTCTGTGACTGGCTACTGCTTATTTTACTCAGTAGAAATCTGTGAAGCAATATTTTCCTGCCTAAACAGCTCGATCAAAGTGGACATACTTTCCCAGACAAAGTGTGCACAATTTGTGTGGAAATTTTGCTGCTAACAAACAAACCCTGCTAAAAGCAAAGTCTTGGCTAAGTAGCTGTGCTGCTTTAACCCCATGACCTCCTGAACGGCAAGCCACTTCAGGCCTGGAATTACACGAAGGCCACGGAGGCCATGGCCTCTGTTGCCCCTTGTCTTGGCCTTGGTGCACCTTCAAATGTTTCCCATAGACTTTAAGATTTTCCACTGAAAGTGCCCTTTGCAAAAACAAAAACGGCCTTGCCCTCTCAAAGATGAAATTCCAGGCCTGCACTTCTCCTATTACTCATTTTAAAAGCTTAATTTCTTTGCTTATAGTAGCAGTGAATTACATGTACAGTATGTAAGCATGTTTCATGGCTAAGCTTTCAGTACTTCAAAAATGGTCTTGCAAGCACCCAGATAGTGCAGTTGATATAACTGAGCTGAAAAACACCAATCGGCACCTGCTTAAACTTTTAAAAGAGACCACATGGCTAGCTCCACGGTTACTCACAAAATGTTAAAATATTGTAACATCAATGACTACTTAAATGTCATAAAAGTTATTTAGAAAGGTCACTTCCGATGTCCTGTGTTCACACCATTTATAACATGAGTAGTCGTTGAGTTGCCCACAGTGCTATTTTCTATGACCAAATATATTTTTGTGTAAACTTCCATCTTTCACCTAACTCCATTGAAATATATACTAAGCTGTACTAAGAAATATACTAAGCTATTCTAAGAAAAATACTGAGCTGTACTAAGAGAGATACTAACTAAGCTACATTGTGTACACTAAGAAAGAAACTAAGCTTTATCAAGAAAAATACTAGGAAAGATACTTAGCTGGTCTGAGAAAGATACCGAGCTATACACTTATAATTAACATAGTAACTATTTTACCAAAGATGTTAATTCCTCACCCATAACACCTTCAGAGGGGTTACACACCTATGTTCTGACACCCTTATGCTCCAACACTTGACACTCCTACGGTATTTGCCTAAACCTAAACCTAACCCTGGCATGTAAATCATGAGGATGTTTTCAGAACATAGGGTTGTCAGAACATAAGGTTGATGGAACATAGGGGTGTGGGACTATAGAGCAGTCACCTTTTTTAGTGGAGACTTCACAGTTATCACTAAATTATTAACATTTATTACATTTATTGATTATTTTTTATTACAAAGATTCCTTCGATCGGTCGCAGCATCTGCTCTTACTTGACTTTCATTATTCTTTAAAAAAATTGTTTGCTGAAAAGAGGTGTTTTTTTTTTTTTCTTTTTTTCTTCTTCTTAACAACCTCAATTTTATTTGCTTACACCCATCTATCCCCCATTCCCACAATACAAAGACAATAGCAACCCATGTGGCTGGAGTTATGAAGCTGGTAAGTCACTGAATGATCCCCAGGGTGTATGAAGATGGTGGTAATGAAGACGCTTATGTTGCCTGCTTTTGTTCCGCTTTGTTTTTCAGTTTGTGCACGGACAGTGTTAGGGGGGGGGGGGGCCCAAGCGTGGACACCCTTGCTGTAATACTCAGTAGATAACCTGGCTGTATCCCCATTTCTCCCATTCCAGTTTCGTTGCCGGTCAGAGTGTCATTTCCCCCTTTCCCATCTCAGCCTTCTAGGGTTGACAGAGGACAACGTATTGCTTGCACAGAATGCAGTACAACTTGTTGCATCTTCTGTCCCTGTGTTAAAGTTAAATCCGGAATCATTGCATGGGCAACAGAGGGTGCTGTTCAGCTTATTTTTTGTGTAAACACAGATTTTATGGTACCTATTTTCATTAAATCCCAGCGTGCCTACGAAGTAAAACCTTCGTCCGACCCACCGGTCCCCATCCAGCTATGGTGCAACCATAAATCCGTAATCAAATAATGTGTAGTATGGATGTATAAAGTTGAATATACTACTAAGTGGGATGTACGGCATGAGGGAGATTGAAGTGTGCATGCGGTCATTGCTTTTTATTTGTCCCAGGAACTGAAGCAAACTCAAATATCTTGCCCTCCTCATTCCCAAAGCATTTGCCAGCATTAGTTGACCAATCATTCAGAGCTGTTCAACTGTTATTGTGTATTTTAGAACATCACTGTGAACAGAACTATTTGTGTACTGTTTAATTGCCTGTTCCCCAAATGATATCCAGGGCTTGAATTTGGGGGGGGGGGGGTAAATCCATAAGAATGGGCTCGTTACCCTAAATTTGTACAGGATCAGAAATTGTTTAACCAGACCAGAATCGATAATGAGGAAAAACTTTCTACTCAATTTTACATTATAAACTATTTTTATTTGAACAAGCAGTAAGAGAAGACTTATCTAATTTGGCAAAATAGGCAAGTATACTTCGATACTGAGCAGAATTGAGAGATATTTATCAAACTCAAAGTCAACATTTGAACATAATTTGTGCTTTTTGAAAGATATTATACAGTGAGGTAACATTAATTGAAAAAATAAACAAGACAGCTGGACTTGTCCAGTCAGAAGTTTACTGGCCTGATTCTAAAATCACTGGCCTCAGGCCTGCGGGCCAGTGTAATTTTCAAGCTCTTGTGTAGTATGGCAAGCTGGCACAGTGCATCATTCAAAACGATGTGGATGATATGGAATGGTCAGACAGTAGGAGGGTTAGAGTATGTGGGTTTTGCCAACAGGGATAGGAAACTCTGTGTGTGTCCTAATTTACCCAAAGTTATCCCAACTTCCTGCCCCCTTCCTCCTGCAACAGCTTCCCATCGTCCTGCTCCCATCATGCCCATGCAGCTTTGCCGATTCTATCATCAGCGGTGTGCAGAAACCTTACTTTCATTCCTCAGTCCCACATACTACTTGGATGATCAACACTAGGCCTGGCATTACACAGGCTGTGGCATCTGTCTGCCCCTGTATTGGTATTGGTGCCCTTCACAAATGTTCTTAAACAATAGAAGTGATTTTCTAATATCAAGAAGGGTGATCTTGGCCCTGTAAGAATGAAAAAAAAACAGTCCTGGGGTCGATTTCACAAAGATAGTCCTAACTTAGGACGAGTTATTGAAAACTTAAGACTAGTCCTAAGTTAGGACGAGTAACTTGTCCTAACTCGAGATAAGACTAGTGTTAACTCTTTGTGAAATCCACCCCTGGGCATGTTGTTTGGTTGCTTAAGATCTGAGTTGTGTGATTGTCAAACCTCTTCAATGACCATGAATCAATGATTCACACCCCCGCCCCTCCCCATTATCCAACCCGACCCCTTCTCTCTGACGTTACTATTGATGTAAATATTTGTTCTGAGTCCAAACTCATTTTCCTTGGGAGTAAAAATGACATTCCACATGTTTCATAAACAATACAGGTTGAATGGCTTCTGACTGGCACCCCTGAACAAAGATATTGACAAAAAAGAGAGACCGCAAACATTATGGTTTGAAAGCTCAGTTGTTAGGGTGCTGGCATGTTAATCAAGAGGTCGCAGGTTCAAATCCCACTAAATTTTTTCTTTGTTCAACCCAAAGTGTAACATTATTTTTGTAAACAATTTACATGTATGATATGAATCTTTAGTGAATATCCAATTAACCCAATGCTTCTGTTCTTGGACTACCAAGCTCTAGTGTGGTTGGGCCCCTGTCTTGACACTTTTGTTCATAAGCAAGAGGCTTAAGAATTGTTGATCTGTCCCTTGAATTGGACGTCAAAACGTGGCCCCGTGTGTTGTGTAGTGCACCTGAAAGAACTAAGTTACACTTATCACAAAGAGAAGAGGTTTGCTTCGGTGTTTTGGCAGTGGTTGCTGAATGCTCTGCATCACTTTGTAAACCCTCATAAGTTGCAAGATAAATGGGTCTTATATTTCAAAACTTCAAAAATCTGTTGACAAAAGTGTGTTTAAAACAAGCACTTTGAGACGCACGTTAAGATAGCGCTATATAACAATTTGTTATTTTCAATCCCAAGGTCCTTTTCCACTCTTTTTGAAATATCCGAATCAAACCGGTTACTAGATGCTGCTGCAAACCTTTGACGGTGGTCGGGTCGGCGAAGTGGTGTCTCTCCATGCCTTCCACCTCTAAGACCCCGGTTCGAATTCCGCCAGTGGCACTATGTGGAGTGCATTTTCAGTTCCTACCTGATTGCATGGGTTTTCCCTGGAATAACTCTCTAAGGTTTTCCTCGCACATCTAAAACTGAAAGTGAAAGTGTACACAAGCGCCAGCGCGTTAGTCCGGAGGTGGAAGGCTCAAATTCCGTTCCAGTCACTTTTTCTTTTTTCAACCCTAAATGTTTCCGTACTCCTGAGTGTTCTCGTAACTTGTACAATTGAAGGCTCAAAGTGAGAGTGGAGTTGTTAAGGTTTTTAGCAGCTGCAAGTATGGCCTACCAATGTCAAAGAAAAAAACATACAAGTCTGTTTCTGCATACTTGTTGATGTTGTCATTTAAAAGTGTCAGGACACCATTGATAATCTTGTTCACTACGTAATTCATATTCAACCATTTTGTTCGCTTTCAGAAATTGTGAGAGTCGATTCAATAGGAGAGTTAAAAGGAGAGTCAAAAGTGTTTCTTTTGTTTTCAAAACTAAGCCATTCTTAATCCAAAAGAGAAAGAAAAATACACTTTACAGATATCAGGTATCCAAAATTCAGAGGATTCGTCTATCACTTCTAAGATGCTCATGTCATAAAATTTTGTCAGTAACACATTGTCATTGTAAAGCCATTGCTTCTGAGAACGTGTAGATCCCCATTTTCATAATATTGAAAATAATAACTCTTCAATGCCTTTTCCCTGTTCTGTAAGTTCAACATAATTAGTATTACATGTATCTTACTAACTTATTTTTCTTCAAGCCACTCAAACAGCATCCCTTTAATCGTTCTTCTTTATACTAACTCTGGTTTCTAATTCCGTTTTTTCCGATGTTTAGAGTTAGATTATTGTAATGTCATTTCAATGTTAAATGCCATTAACATGATGCTGAGGTGCAATTAAACTGCAAAACTAACAGAATACTTGATGAGCTTTGCATTATTAACCCTCACTCCTTTGAGTGATTTACAAAGATCCTTCCTCACTCTAATAAAATCTAACACCTTAGTGAAGCCCAACACCCAAATTGTTGGCCTCTGATTATGCTGGTGTGCCTGATCCCATACGAGTGCAGTCCACAGTCCAACACCATTCAGTTACTCAACACCCAAACTGTTGGCCTATGATTATGGTGGTGTGCCTCATCCCATTCTAGTGCAGTCCACAGTCAAACACCATTCAGTAACTCAACACCCAAACTTTTAGACTCTGATTATGGTGGTATGCCTGATCCCATACTAGTGCAGTCCTCAGTCCAACACCATTCAGTTACTCAATATCCAAACTGTTGGACTCTGAGTGTGCCTGAACCGTTGTAAAGCATAAGCGATTTTACCAGTGCTGTGCTCAGTCCAACAGAATCAATCAAAACTTTCTGTTTGATTTCGATGGTTGGGGTGAACTCAAGAGTTACAAATGTAAAGGAGACAACTTTCGGGTTGAAACCGTTCACGGGAAAAATCATGAGAGAATAAAACATTTAAAATCTTTATTAAGGTAGTTTAAGTGCTTTGAGGAACTGTTTCATACTGCATCATATAAAAACTGTTTTATTATTTTTAGTAAATATAATATTTCTGCCACTCTTCAAGGGTTTGAGGTTTTTGTTTAGCTGATTTGTTTTGAAATGAAAGCCAGTACAGCTTTCTATAATTATTTTATAGTACTTGTAGATTAGTGTGGTGATTTTTAAGGGTAAAAATGTTGGTCTGTTCTTCTTAGTGCACGGATAGGTTTGAGTTACAGGTAGTTTTAGCTTTTTCATTTTATAAAAACAGCTTTAAGTCTTATACTCTAACTGTAGGTTTCTGAGATAAAGTTTTGTTTTTTTATTGTGAAAATTGAAATAACACAAAACCAAGTTTCACCATGATAAGAAGTGAACAACTTTTGTTTACCTTGCATGAAATTAGAATGTCTGTACCATTAATCTTATTAGTATTAATATTTTGAATATTTCATTATGTGGTTTATTAAAATACTATGATAATTGGTGACCCCAAACTGCTACAAATTAAAACATTTTGTACCACATTTACAGTAAACTTCTGTAAATAGTTTACTTTTAACGCATAGTGTTTCAATCATTTTACTCTCCAAGTTTTATACAACCACTAAGCTTCATAAAAATGTGAACCTTCGATTTTTGCAGACTGGAAGCTCAATGTTTGGAGGGATGATCAGCTCATCGACAAAATGCGTCAAAGCAATCAAGACAAAATCCTTTGACTCCCCGCCCACTATGAACCAACTGCGACAGGTCAGCTTGTCCTGGCCCCAGCCCAGGGCCATCATCCTGAGGTATGTTGATGGAACGCTGGATAAGTTTCACCTGTGAGAAGAAACTTGCTTCCGTCCATCCAGTCAACACAAGCCATGTTTGTCTGGTATTATTTGAATTCAACACACTGACACATTTTGGGTGGCACACTCAACATTAAGTTCTATCAGAAGAAATTCTGGAAATAATTTATAAAGTAAGTGTGATTGTCCATAATGTGTGGTAAGTATGTCGAATCAAACTCAGCTTGACGTATCCAATAATTTTCGTATGAAACCACCCCCAAACCAACAATTAAAAAAGAGAGTTAAATACAATTAACAGTAATAATGTGTGGATTTATAAAGTGCACATTCCAGCATAATTTACTCATGGCACTAGAGCAGCGTACAATGATTAAACATGTTGAAACATTGCTAAGAAATTGGACACAGTGTGCTTGGGTAAAGAGCAGTGTTTTCAGTTCTGTTTTGAAAGTTTTCAGAGAAACACTGTTCCTGATATATCCGGGGTAGTTTATTCCAGGAAACAGGTCCAATGAATTAAAAAAAAAAAAAAACTGGTCAGGACAGCGTACCGTCCTTGACCTGGGAACAAGTAGGACGTAGGACTGGTGAGGAGCAAGATTGAAGCGAGTTGTTGCACTGCTTTATCTTGAGCAAGTCCTTAATGAAGTCGGGTGCTAGGTCACGAGGTGACTTGTACACCCAAGTCAAGATCTATCAGCTTTCGGAATTGAAGCCAGTGGAGGGACATGATAGTTGGGGTTATGTTTTCATACTTTCTGTCATAGCACAGAACCTGTTGCGAATTGTTCAATACCCCCCTGTAATTATGGTATGGACACACCAGGTAGACCACCAAGAACTGCATTGCAAAAGTCTATCTTCGATGTGACAAGAGTAAAAATTGTAACTTGGTTGTGTTAGAGAAATACTGTTGTCCATTGTGTTCATTTTCTTGACTATTGTGGTGGGTTCGCTACCGGACTAGATGGTTCTGTTTTCTGGCAGATATCTAGATTTGTTGTGTCACTGCACCTCATCCTCCCATATCTCCACCTGAGTAGTATTTATTAAATTCCATAGGCTATATTAAGAAATATTGTACTGATAAATTTATCATAAACTGTATATATATATATATATATATAATGTGCTGGATATGTCGACCAAAGGTGTATGTGTTCCTGTGTTAGTGCAAAAATTAGGGCAATTTGATGTGGGAGATTTTGAGAAAGAAATCATACAATTTCAAAACCAATTTAAAGTAGTTAATATGTATCTAATAAACTATTTTTTATGTTAACCAGTGCTACTGTAATTTGCAATTAGCTCACATGCATTTCTCTTGTCACATGCAAAACCATTATGTTGTTTGGGTTTTGTTTTTTCTTCAATGCTAACTGTTGTAACCCTCATTGTCATGTACCCCGTATATTCAATAGCAGTGAGTGCGGATTCTCATCAAACCAGTAAGGGGATCAGACTTAAAAACTGTTGCCAGCCTCGGTTTTAGATGAACTGCAATCAATATGGTGAAACAAGTAGCAGCACCATGTTGCAATTTGCTTTTGGGGAGGGGGTGGGGGTGGTTGGTTTTTGTTTTTTTGTTTTTTGGGAGGGGTGGTTAGATAATGACCCCTCCAGTACAACAAAGTCAGAGGGAACCAACATTAACAGGCAGTGAGCAACGTTCAAAGAGGTATTGTACAGAATTGGTACCGGTAAGGTTTTTAAAATATCATTGTTTAACTTCGGTTTGAAAGCTTACTGATTGAAGTTCAGAATCGAGCCATTTTTTCTGTGAAATATTTCCCTCTGAAATTAAGTCATAGGCGTATTATGAGATAACTTTACCTTAAAACCCTTAAAATTACACAACGGCTGATTTCGGTGTTACGACGAAAATTAAGATCAATGTTTCTACATGCTGAAATTGTTCACTAATTTCTCCTGACTCACACAGCGGATTCAGCCAAAATTGTCACAAGTTTGTGATTTCATGTATATAGTTGTTAGGAACACTGTCTGCGACTACTTTGTCAGCTCTACTAATCCTGTATAATATCTTCAATCAATCAAACTATTTCTTGTAGTGATCATTTTCTGGAAACATACAGAAACAGCATTGGCCATGCTGTGAATTAACCAAATCACACTTGAGATAGAAGCAGAACATTAATTTTGATACAGTACTTAACTTTGAACTTGGTATAAAACAAGTTTGCCTAATAACAAACAAGGAAACAAATTAAGAGAATATAAAAATACGTTAACACTTAATCCTTGTATATTTTATGTACATAAAGAGTTATATTATATTACACAAATTTGTGACAAGTAGCACATAAAGTTGCAAACGAAAGTTGTTGTCGTTTTGTGAAAGTTAACATGTATTGTGCATTTTTTTCCCCATCAAAGTAAATAAAAACTTATGCCATACTTTCGTGTAAATTTAGAGTTTGTCATTGCCTACCCCACCCACATGGATCGTGATTATCTCGGATCTCACAGGTATGTTGGTACAACTTCCTGTGACTTATTTCTGAATGTTTTGTGACTTGGTTTTTGGTATATGGGATTACCGTTGGAACACTGAAGCACCAGGAGAAATTTGAGACTGCCTTGCGCTCACAGTAACAGGTATTTGTGACATACTTTTCTCGAGGTAGGGCAGGATCTCTCATGTAATATGCCATCTTAAAGGTAGTACCTGTTCAACGGCACATCTTCCTATTGTTTTGGACAATAGAGCTTGTCAACACCAATGGAGTTGGTCAAGCTGACCACAATTGTGTATATTTTTCTGCTGTGGGGGAAACTGGCATTACCCATGATGGTGTAAACTGCAAGCTTGGTGCAGTGAAAAGAAGGCTACATTATGCAAGCAGGTTCGGATATGGACATAGTGTTGAATAGTGGTTTACCTCTGTTTTTCCTTAAGATGATCGATTTTAGCAAGCAAGCTGCAAATGTTGACATGAGCAATTGCTAAATCCCTTGGTTGACACTATCATGAACGAATACGTATGTAAGGAATTTCAAAACTGCAATTGTTTTCCTTTCGAAGCACCCCCCCCCCCCCACCCCCTCAATGTTGGAAACTTTGTTTGGCGCTCATGGGATTCAACATTCACTCAAAATATTGCCTAAAATAAACAAAAGAATTTTGATTACGCACACTATGAGCTTGGACAAATTTACTGATAAAACCAAAACTATTATTCGTTAACACCTTTAATGTCAGAGGAAATGAGCTGTACAAATTTACACCTATCATGAACTAATATGCAAGTAAGGAATTCCAAAAGCGCTATTTTTTTTTCTCGAAGTACTGAGCTATTATGTATTAACGCTATATAAAATGAGGAATAAAAACAATGTATTTATTCTGAAAAAAAAAATTTCAACTGACAGCAACAGAGCCATAGAGTCGCATATAACGCTCGGAGACTGGAGCAGGTGATGCTGTTCCTGGCATCGTCGAAGAAAATACGTTACAGCTAAAGTTGGGAGTACTGCTGGTGCTAGCACCAGCATTAGCCGCAGCAACAGCATAAAGCAGCAGCACTGCCACCAGCTGGCAGAGCTTCTCTAACTCTATGCAAGGCACCTAGCGGGTGCCTTGCAGTTTCCTCGGTGACATGAGTTATCGATATGAGTTATGATTAATAATGATATTATAACAAACATATAATAACTAACATTCAAATTAAACCGGTCGATGCACAGCCGATTGCGATAGAGCATGCATGAAAAAGAGAACATCAACTGTGTAAAACTTTTTGATGGCTCACTCAAGTGCGCGCACATACGTTCTCATTTAATTTGTACGCCATCAACGTTGAGTTTTAGTTAGTCCTTAGTTTCTCGGAAAGATTGATAAATCGCTCGGTCGTTTGATAGTTGTTGCCTTTTGTCTTTCGCTTTTGATAACCGCCAACAATCTTTTTGTAATATAGTAAGTTTTATTCCGTTTTTAAGGAAAGTTGTTGGATTTGACTTTAACTTGGTTGTTTGTCATTCGTCCGTACGGTAATTGTCTTTTGATTGTTATTGTATTTATTTTTTACAAGGGTTTAAATTTTGTTCTTTGATTGTTGTTGTAGTTTTGTTTTTATTTGTGTTTGATTGATTGCGGGTTTTTTTTTAGTTTGATTGAGACTTCCTCTGTAAAAACAGGTCCGTTTGATTAATGTTGCGTTTATAGTTGGATTGGGAATTGTTTATTATTTAAAAACAATTATATTTGAAATTGTTTGCGTTTGTTTCATTTTAATTTTGACTTGGTTTTTGTTTTAACAATTCTTTTCTTTTATTTTTTGATTTGTCCTTTAGTTTGTAAATTTATTAGTTTTGGCCCTTTTGGCCGCCCATACTTTACTGGCGAGTGAGGGCGCACAACAAAGTGGTGAAATAAAGCTGCATGCGATGTAGTTCTATCAACCACCAACCGCGGTTGCCATGCAGTGGATTAATCAGACGACCAAAGACTCGACGAAAGTTAGACTTGGGTCAAGTCTAGGTTTGCAGACCTTAAGTTATCAGTAGTTTCACATGAGGGTGGTGAAAAATTAGAAATGCGAACCACGATTTTTTTTTTTTTATACTGTATCAGACAGAAAGTTAAATCGTGATGGCCCTTTTCATTTGCAAGTTTTGATAAACCAACCATGAAAAATACAACTTACTTTGTTACTTGAAATGTCGGACTAAAAGCAGATATGACAATCTATCAGAATCCCTATATACGACATAAAAAAAATGCGTACAACTTCGGGGATTTCCAAAAAGTGACGTGAAAGCAAGAGGGCGCTGTATATATCATTTATAATAGTATTTCTACCAAAGTACAATTGTACATTCTTTGTACAATTCTAAACGCTACCTTGGCACATAATATCAATGTTTTTACATGCTGAAATGTTTCACTACTCACACAGCGGATTCAGCCAAAAATCGTCACAGGTTTGTGATTTCATGGATATAGTTGAATAGGAACACTGTCTGCGACTACTTTGTCAGCTCTACTAATCCTGTATAATATCTTCAATCAATCAAACTATTTGGTGATCATTTTCTGGAAACGTACAGAAACAGCATTGGCCATGCTGTGAATTAACCAAATCACACGAGAAATAGAAGCAGAACATTAATTTTGATACAGTACTTAACTGTGAACTTGGTATAAACGAGTTAAAGTTTTTGCCTAATAACAAACAAGGAAACAAATTAAGGGGAAAAAATACGTTAACACAGTCACAAAAGAAAGTTGTTGTAATTTTGTGAAAGTTAACATGTATTGTGCTTTTTCCGTCATAATACAAACTTATGCTATACTTTCGTGTAAATTAGAGTTTGTTATTGCTTACCACACCCACGTGGATCGTGATTATCTCAGATCTCACAGGTATGTTGCTACAGCTTCCTTTGAAGAGAAGTGACGAAATATCCATTGTATGTTGTGACCAATTAAAACCAAAAAGAAACTAAAACATACTAACTACAGAATTTTGTGACTATTTTTTTCATTAGCATGTGATAAAAAGTGTGAAAACCGCCGCGGTGCGCTGTCACAAGCAATCTTTGCGGTCGCGTTGCGAAATCCAATTACGGTTAGTGCGGGTTTTTTTTCCAGAGCACACGTCCGGTACGTCTTGATCGAACGGTAGAAATGCTTGAATGGTTTGTCATTTGCATTTAGAATCAAAACCATGGTTGCCAAACTAAATAAGAAAACGAAATAAATCCATAAAAAATACAATACTTTATAATTATATACGGCAAGGAAGTACCTTCTGCTGTACTGCTGTTTGTCTCCATTGTGTGTTTTTCCCCTCTATTGTAAAGGCAACATGCGTGGTGTTAAAAATAAGGAGTGGTTGTGATTGCAAGATAGAAATAAGGAGTGGTTTTGATTGCAAGATAGAAATAATGAGTGGTTGTGATTGCAAGATAGAAGTACCTCTTGCATTTCACAGTCTGGTCTGTGGTCTAACACTGGCTCCCCTCTTCGTTTGACAGTCTAAACTAACGCCAGTACTTATTTCTTACATTTATGACCCAAGAATTTATCATATCAGCTCGTAGAGAACCGAATTGTGTGAACTTTAAAGTTTGTTGGATTGAATGTAGCTGTTTCCCCTGCTTTGTTCGCTTACTTTTGATCTTAATTTTATCTGCTTAAGGGTATGCATTAAAAGGGTCTGAAAAAAGTCTTAAATTTGACTTTTTATAGTGTACAGATACCCTGAAAAGGCCACCCCAAACACTGCACAACAATCATGTAGACTACTATCTCGAGTTATGAAACCTCGGACAAAGAAGTAAGATTTGAAACTTTGCACACAGTTAAATCAATAGAGGGATGTGGATACACCATGTAACAAACTCCCTCTCTCTCTCTCTCTTATGAGTTGTGCGATGGTGGTTCTGAAAAGTAACCAATGGTATGAACACTCATGTAATGACGTCAGTAAGACGTCACTTTGTCATCACTGTTGCTGTAGATGATTCTTTTTAAAAAAGCCGCCTTGGGTTTTGGGGGTGGTTTCTTCTTCTTCTTTTTCTTTCTTCTTTTTGTCTTCCTCTTCTTTGCTATTAAATTTGCTCAACACTCCCTGGTCAGAATTAAACCGGATTCCTGGTCTCAGGAGGCCTGACCAATTTTGGGGCCAGTATGACCCGGAATCTGTTCAGACCATAGAGGAAGGACCCGCAGAGTCAAACTGACCTGAAAGTGTGTAAAACTCACGCAGAAGCAGAGTCCAAATCTCGTTTTTTCCGTCGTGTGAAAAGGGCTAAGAACCACCACTTTCCGGGTCAACCTGACCCATGAATGGGTCATGCCCCTGAGACCCGGAATCCATCTGGCTCGGGGAGTTTTTAGAGTGAATGTAATTGCTGGGTCACCATTTGAATTGGAATTTAATTGTATTTATTATAAAAAGAAGCAACAGCAAAGGTCTGTGTTTAAAAGCACGTGGCTTATATTTTAATTTCCTGTAAGGAAAAAAAAGCGAGTCGTATAACAAAAATTGTATAAAGCTAGTACAAGTTTACATTACCCTTACAACAAATTCCTTAAACTCAACTGCTATTAAGATATAGTAAATTGAATTCCGCATGATATTTTAGACGTCCATAAAATGAAGACAATACATAAATTGGTGTTTCTTGAAAACATGACCCAAACTGGAAACTCGTCCATCCCTTACTCTAAACGACTCCATGTATACGTGACACGGCCTTAATTGTTCGTGCCTGGTATTCAATTTCAAAGGAATTCAATACCACAGTTTTTGTAAGTGTGAAAATGTGTTGAAATCGTGCACATTATATAATTTAAGTATTTAGAATAACAATGGCTATTACATCCGCTGGTAGAGGGTCGTCAAAAGTAGAACTCATGTGTGTACCACGCCATGGAAATACCTTTGGATTACGGAAGGGGATGTTTAATAGTGTCAATGCAAAAAATAAGGCCTGAAGGGCTTAATACTGCAAATAATGCAAGCAATTGTGTTATAATTAACTATGTACGTATTTATAAATGTATAACAAAATTAATAATAATAATATTAAAAAAAGTAAAACAATTATACACGTATACACAACCATGGACTATTGCAATAATTTTACGGAAGAGCAGAGAATAAAACTATGTTATTAATAAAGACCGGATAGGCCTAATGGTAGCTCGTATAAGATTTGTTCATATTATTTATTTAATAGTAGTTTTAAAGTTATTGGTGTTTCGGGGGGGGGGGGTCCTCTGGTTACATTATTTTCACGAGTGATGAACAAATGTGTTTTTAACGGGAGCTGGCGTTAAAATTACTCGCGATGCTGCCTAGTCTATTGTACCAACTCAACCAATAGTTTGTAGGTGTTTAATTGTAATATAACAGGTGTAAATGTATATTGTGTGATTGTACTTAACTGTACAGAGAAAACTATACATGACATTCGTTTTAAACATTGTGAAAAATTCATCTGTCTCAAATGGTATCGTATTTCTAAAAAGTAATTTATTGTAAAACTTGTATTCAAACATTTACTTAACCCCCTTTATCGATCCGTACCACCCATAAAATATTATGCCTTTAAAATTCCCAGATACCTGTCTCCAACCAAAGATACTAAAGTAGTGTGATCTCAAGTCTGACATCATGGTTATTGTGTACCCGGTTTGGCAGGAGATTATCGCCCCCCCCACCCCCAACGACGAATTGTGTAGAATGTTCGCCTTGTAGCGCCCTCTTTTGACCTTCAGCCCATGTTAACTTACCATAATGGGGGACACACACACACCGGGATACAAAACTCTCTAAATTGAACTCACGCTTCATATTGAGACGATATTGCTAACATAGAAAATGATATTGTAAAAGAGCATGAAAGAGTAGAACAAACGCTACAAACAACCACGGTCTGGCGTTTCTCAACCCGTCCACGCCATTGCAGTGATTCCGGTCACACGCACAGTACATTCCCTGCACATCTCGAAAGGTGAATATACCGGCTAGGTAAAGATTGACGGCATCGGAGAGAAAGGCTGTCACGTCCGACGATTGCGTACACTTGTGCATCTCCTCAGTTGATACGAGTGCACAACCCCTCCTCTGTCCCGATACTTGTGTAGACCCAACTGAAACAAAGCAATCAATTCATCTGATCATTTTAATGCCTACAAAACAATGTTAACATAAGGGATGGCTGGTGTCTTTTGGACGCACTGTCTTGAATTTTGAAACCTCGTTGTTCACGGAGGTTTGCAGGACACATTTTGTAGATTTTACAATATGTATTAATCTATTGTTCACTTGTCAATTGATATTATTTAGCGTCGCACAAGTGCTTGTCACTTGATTGGAGGAAAACGTGTCACGTGTCATCCTTTATTTTGACATGTATACCGCCTCGACTCTTAATAATATAAGAGTCCAATGTGGATAAATACTGGACGCTCCGAATCGTCGTTTCCAAAATGATCGTTCCCCGCCCGTTTGTTCAAACGAGGCAAGGTTGTGTCGTGGCGGACAAGGTTGGTGTCTACACAGAGTCATCCACGTTGTTTCAAAAGGTCTTTTTATAATATAATTTTCAGAGTGAGAGGTGAAAGAGTTTCCATATTTGTGTGTGTTTATTGTGATTTTTTCCCCAAAAAAATTCCCAGGCTAAGACCGGTCATGTGTGATTTATCCAAAACACAGATTGATCGCATTTCGTTCATGCATTGTCAGAGAATGTTGGCTTTTTTTTAGTCCATTTCACTCCGCTTTGCCTCGTGAAATGAATTAGTCCAAATTCCACGTGAGTGATTCTGCTACAGTGCACTTAAATGCATTGAATGTCTGTATATTATTACACAAACTTGATTATTTTTTTCTCAGATCCTTGCAAATACGCTGCTTTTTTCGGCAAATGACTAAAATGGGGTTGATATATTAAAACAAATTCATCTTTTCAATTAGTGGATTTCTTTTGATAAAAAAAATAGAGATGATTGTGATGGACTTACGGAGAGGAATGCTGACGGTAAATGACCCCTCCCATTTCTCACAGGCGGCAACCTCGTTCACATTTGAACTTTCCTGGCACTCCTCGAGATCGACACCAGTCGGGTCAAACATCTCGCATGCCTTGTTACCTGATAGGCCTGATTCTATAAGACTGTTGCTCGCCGCCAAATTAGTGCACGTGTAGCAGCTCAAGGAAGACACTGCAACAACACAAACACAGAAATAAGCAAATGTTATTAAAACAAGCGTCACCTCAGTTGAATTTGACTCTTGGAGACGCTAGATGCCAACATTCCTTTAGCCCGAACATCTGACATCACACTTCGAGGCTCGTGAATAACGCCATATACCAACCTGACCGGATGTTGCCAGATGTACCTTTGACCTAGCATTCATTTCACAAGGACAATCGCAGTCAATTCACACGTAATTTAATGTTCACATTACATAGTGAATAAAACAATACTACACAATTTTATGCACACGCTACGCGCATGCAGACGATCGAAAGAGCAAGCTGACAAATTAAATCACCTCGTAACCTCGACCAATCACAACGCAGATATGGAAAGCTTACGCCACAGCACATTTATCCAATGAAATCGTTGTATCCAGTGAAGTCATTAGGTCTGTAGACCAGTACCTGTCTTTATCCGCAAGGGGACCCGTCTAACATTCCTTAGGCCTCTGCGTACTGAGTCAATGTTTGAATGGATAATGAATGTAGTGGACTAGACTAACAACAATAAACAAATTCAAACAAAACGAAACAAAACAAAACAAAACACAACGATTGCTTATCATCTCACTCACCTATGTCAATCGGACCGTTGATAAGAAATAGCAAGACAGCCAAGATATTGAATCCAACTGAAGACAAAGCAAACCAAAAGCAGATTTGTTTTCTTTCTTTTTCGTAATACATTTTAAAATAAAAAATATTGAGACTGCTTTCACTTGTCAATTGAAATCCGAAATTTTTGTAATCACATAACACAGTAATGGGCCTAACCTTTTGTAATGTAAAAAATGTGTAAATAGACAAAGCAAACGTACAAATTGAGTAAATTATGTCAATTTACAACGAATTTAGCCTAATTCCGGGAAATTTCCGGGAAAACTATATTTCTGCGTGGCACAGTCATCGCGTGTGACTTGCGTGATACGGCTCAGTAGTCGTTTGCTATACCCCTGTCTTGACAAGATAATGAAATCATCGTATGTAGTTTCATTCTGGAAACGCGTTTCTTTTGGAACATTTTGGTCACGCCAACTTTAAATTTGCATCTGTGCCTAGGCGGAAATAGTTCATTTGGCACTCCTGACAAGGTCATCAACGAGGTTTTTTTAAAGGAGAGCTGAATTTTATATAAATTCAATGATGACTTATCCCATAAAACGTTAGAATTTAATAATAACGGATCTCAGAAACAAGACATTCAGCGACTGACGACAAACGGGAATTCATAAGGACAGCATTTAACAAAACCTTATACAAAATCGCACAAAAATCAATTTGAAGTCTCCTGTCATAATGCATCTAGAATTACTTATAGCTAGAATTACTTATAGATTGCTATTGTGTTTCAAATGATCAGGCCTTGGGAATCACTTCCCACCATTATGGCGATAATTAAAGGCAAAGTTTCATTTCAAAAGGTGGTCGCATTTTTGAGATAATCATGTTCGAAAATCCAGAGCGAAGTCCACGGAGAAAGAATACTCCCTATAGGAATGTACAATCTGAGAAACGTTTCTGACAGAAACGGTTCTCAGATTCAAATTTTGGGGATACAAACTGGTATCTTTTACCATAAAACCACAGTACCTTAAAGTGAAATGATTCTCAAAACTATCGAAGGCTGCTGTACTTCTAACCAAGTAAGTTTTTATGGCCATTAATTTTTAGACTGTGATTACCAAACGTATACATTTTGTTCCATTTAAAGACTTTGTTAAATAAACAGAAAGCAGCTGTCTCGTACCAAAGTCAGTGTAAACTATTATTAATTGTATAATTGTTTAAATAAATAGCGTCATCGTTTATCTAGCCCGTCAGGGCTAAATAAGCTTATTAAGCTCGACACGACAACAGCCACAGCAGTAAATATTCAATTTACGTACATGACGTTCACTTTTATAGAGGGGCACATTGCCTTCAAATGTCTCACAATTCTGCTGTTTGAAATTACCCCTTCTTAAGAGTTGTTCGTGCACAAAAATGTATTCATTGTTTTTTAATTAGTGGATAGTAGTTTTTCCAAAACATTGCCTCTGGAAATACAACCAGCTGAACATGTGGTCCGCCATTTTGTGGTGTAAACACTTTGGGTCTACCATGGAGGGGCGGGCCGTGTTCTGGCATGAAATCACATAAAAACCGCACAGCTTCAAGGGATATTTATGTGAGCCATTGTATTCTATTTTAAAAATATTTTCCTTTTACTCCTTTTATCACAAACGCTTTTATAGCCCAAAGCGCCCAATCCCAGGCCACGTGGTCCTTCAAAAGGGCACGTTGCCTTGGATTGGGCGATTTTGGGGCTGTTTGAAAGGCGTTTGAAAACACAAACTGGTGGACCGTGTAAGTTCATGAAGTAAAAGGAAAACACACAATGTCGAGGCATACAATTTTTGTTGTGGATCATTATATTCTACTTTTAAAACACCTATCCAACCATACTATTAATTTCAAAACAAACGCTTTTCATAGCCCAGAGCGCCCAATCCAAGGCAACGCGTCCCTTTAATTATTCATAGGTACTACCTATTATTTACAACCATCCCACTGTACAGTACACTTGGAAAGACATTATGACTCCAGTATCTTTAACAGAAAGCTTGATGTCAAGATTGGTCTACAAATAGTTAACGTTTGGAGGTTTTTAAACAACAACACAAAAACAACAGACAAACAAACAAACAAACAAACAAAATTAACAACTTTATTCACTAGTTTGTAACTTGTGTGATAACGAACCACAAACAGTGAAGCATAAGTTTTCTAACTTCGTTTCTCCATGGTTTATGTGCTGTGCGCGAAACCACGAAGCTTGGATTGACGTCAAAATCCTCAACTGAAAACGTATTCGGATAATAACAATCACTATCTGCACGTAATGTGCCAGAATAAACACTTAGTGATGTTGATTCTTTACTGATACAAATTATTTTAGAAAAAAAGACTGAGATATTGCCAAAAAAATGTTCATGACCTTACGTTTCGACTTTCGACCATAGCAAATCTTAATTAGTCGAAACGATAAGGGAATTTTTTGCTTTTCGGAAAAAACAACAACAATGACGACAATGACGACGACGACCACAACAACAACAACAACAACAACAACAACAACAACAACAACAACAACAACAACAACAACAACAACAGCAATGAATCGAAGAAAAAAAATAAGGCAAGTTTTAAACAGTTCTCTCTTTTAACGTAATAGATTATTAAAGATTCATGTGTTCCATTTAAACTTTTCTTTTTCTGCTCATGGTTGAATTCCTGTAAATGCATGAACATGATTTCCTAATACGGCATTGTATGTTTAATGTACTTGGTATTATGAATGGTAAACTTCCCCTTAGTGTTTCCTTTTCATAGCGATACGGCTGTTCCATATTTAGAACATTGTCAATATTTGTTTACTTGTAATTTTCATAGTTTTGGTTTTCATTCATTAACGAGACTCTTGAATAAACGAAGCTGATGAAATAGCTTTAATGTAATGGGGGGAAAACCAAACCAAAACACCCTGTTGTATCAGAACAACTATTCGCTGAGATCAATATTTTTAGCTGTGCCATGACACCAAAAAACCTAGAACCTGAAAACCCCTTAAGACTAAGAGTAGAGACAAATACTTTGGTAAAGACCACAGTGGCGTAACAAAAGGTCCCCCCCCCCCAATTGAAATCTGGACTTTCGATATCAGATTACCCGAGTAAAGTATTACATTTTATAAGCTTCAGTGTGACAACTTCAATGTTTTTGAAACTATTGTTCCATTTACAGGCAGACCGAATGTAGTTGTTTTTACACACACGTCACATTGTCTCGTAAAAATAGTGGGCCTAAATGGCATAACCAGGTGAAAAGGGACTCGTTAAGAGAAATGCCAACTGAACCTATGGTTTTAATTGACCAGAAGTGCTACCTAGAAAAAAAATGGTGCAGCAAATTCGCCCAGTAAAATTGTAACTTAGTTTAAATTGCGCGCTGATGACCCCCCATAAAAATAATAAATAAACAAATCTATCCTAAATGTTACAACTTGTTATAAAGCTGGTAATTACGGTGGCCCACAACTGTCACGGCAAAACCAAAAGCGCCACGGCAAAACCAAAAGAGCCACGGCAAAACCAAAAGCGCCACGGCAAAACCAAAAGCGCCACGGAAAAAAACAAAAGAGCCACGGCAAAACCAAAAGAGCCACGGCAAAACCAAAAGAGCCACGGCAAAACCAAAAGAGCCACGGCAAAACCAAAACAGCCACGGCAAACCCAAAAGCGCCACGGCAAAACCAAAAGCGCCACGGCAAAACCAAAAGAGCCACGGCAAAACCAAAAGACCCACGGCAAAACCAAAAGAGCCACGGCAAAACCAAAAGAGCCACGGCAAACCCAAAAGAGCCACGGCAAAACCAAAAGCGCCACGGCAAAACCAAAAGCGCCACGGCAAAACCAAAAGAGCCACGGCAAAACCAAAAGAGCCACGGCAAAACCAAAAGAGCCACGGCAAAACCAAAAGAGCCACGGCAAAACCAAAAGAGCCACGGCAAAACCAAAAGAGCCACGGCAAACCCAAAAGAGCCACGGCAAAACCAAAAGCGCCACGGCAAAACCAAAAGCGCCACGGCAAAACCAAAAGCGATACGGCAAAACCAAAAGCGCCACGGCAAAACCAAAAGCGAGACGGCAAAACCAAAAGCGACACGGCAAAACCGATGATATGATAGATAAATGATTGCGCTGTCCCATTCAGTGACGCTCCAACACTGTTGACTTGAGATTTACATAAAACTGTACAGTTGTGCTTTACACGTTTTATTGGTATGATTTACATCTGGGTATTATGTTTGTATTTCTGGTCGGATTGACCGGGGTAATTGACAAACATAGAAAGGACCAGAGGAACTGTTGAAAAATGTGTCAGAGGGTGGATTTTTGAGGGAGAGACCGCGAGGAGATTTGTTCAGATCCTCTATAGCAATAACATGTTTTCATGCCTTCTTGGCAATCATCAGTTGCGTGTGGGTGATTCAAATAGAATCCGTAGGTCTCATGTCTCATGAGAGACATATTATTTGTGTATTCCGCTTAGGTTCAGGTAAAGTGTAATAAATCCGAATGCGGGTTTTTAATCACGAGTTGAGTTTTCTACCTGCTCTTCCAGTAGGGAGATTAGGATGTTTAGTGTTTCGTTCGGGTCTTCAAAACCCGAATCATCAGGTGGTGGAGTGAGCTGTTTGTGGGTCGAGTCGGTTGGACTCCGGTTTAGTTTTGCTCTGATGAACTTTTCCCTTATGTTTTGATCTTTTCTTTACGCAATGAAGGGAGGGTCTGGAAAGATCTCCGAAAGTATTACATTGTTGCGTATTAACGACTGGTGTTGTTTGATGGATTTGTTTAGGTCACTTTGGGTGATGTACGGGTTGTATGTCGTACTGAAAACCAATGGAGTTTTACTTTCCGTGTTTCCTGCTGTTTGTGAATCAATTTTGACCGTTCTTTAATTTGTTGTGTTATACATTGCTTGTGATTTTGTTTATCTCTGAACTGTTATAGCCTCTTGCAATTAGCTTTTCAGAGAAATTGTTGACTTTGAGTAAGAAATCATCTTCGTTATTTGTGTTGCTGGCATAGCGGAGTGTTTCACCGTATATGAATGCTTTGAACACATGTGGGGTGTGATGATGTCTTGTAGAGGTATTGGTAGGTTTCAGTGGGTTTGGTATATACTTTTGTGTCCAAAATACCGGTTTCACTGAACCTATTACCTTTGAAAATTGTTAAGTCAAGGTAGTTGATAGAAGTATCCGAGGCCTCAAAAGTAAATTTGAGAGTTGGGTGTATTTGATTCAATGCTGTCATAGATGACAAGTATGTCGTCTCTATTATAACGCCACTAATAAGGATGTGATCAGCCTTTTCCAGGATTTGTTTTTCCAGAACATGTAGTGTAATATCACAGATTTCGGGGCTTGCTGTTGAGCCCATGGCGCATCCAATTTTGTGGAGGTAGTAGTTGTTACCGAAATGGAAGCAATTTCTTCCCAATATCAGTTCCAATAACTCTCGTGGCTTTTTTGGCTTTTGGTTTTGCCGTGGCGCTTTTGGTTTTGCCGTGGCTCTTTTGGTTTTGCCGTGGCGCTTTTGGTTTTGCCGTGGCTCTTTTGGTTTTGCCGTGGCGCTTTTGGTTTTGCCGTGACAGTTGTGGGCCACCGTAGGTAATAGTGGTAGGCATTCTGCAAAATCGATAAGAGTATGTCAAACATTTGGATGGGTTCGACGTTCTCGACAAAAACACCACTGTGAAGGGTGGGATAATGTGGGTACCTGATCATACCCCGGAGAAATATACCACTCATTATTCTATTTCTACAGAAGCAAGTGTGGAGCCATTCTGAAACTAACACTTGTTGGTTACTGTCCTAATTGAAGCACATACCGCCGGCTCACGTGTATGCAATACAAAATCTGATCGTGGACGACAGTGTACTATATCAACATACGCCCGAAAGAGCTAGGTGTGCGACTTATTTCCTTCCTCGTTGGTTGTGTTGAAAGAAATAAATGCCAAAACTAAACCATGGTATAGCATTAAGCATGCATTATGACAGTACTGTAGCTAAACCTCGCTGATGCTCACTTTAACTCGAACCAATGTACATACTTACATGTTCCCATTGTTAAAGCCGGATCTTCCATACACTGTGTTGCGAGAACGGGTTTGCTGCTAGTTGTGAGCGCATGATAGGTCTTGTGAGAAACGACACCACCTATTATACATGTATACTGTGCGACAACTTCCTGTTGAACTTATTAATTAAAGGGAAGGTATGCCTTTGGTGTTTACTCCAAAAAATAATTATAAAAACTTACTTGGTAACGAGCACTGGAGAGCTGTTGATATTACAAAACCTTAGAATCGAAACTCTTTGAAGTAATGTAGGTTTTGGGAAAGAGCTAATTTTTCACACACAAACATTAGAATCTAATCTGCTTTAGGCAATAGGCATTAAACCTTTCTCAGGCATCTTGGGTGTTTGATTTTTTGTTTGTTTTTGTTTTCTTTCTTTCGTTATTTTCTTTCAACTTCTATGACCAACCAAGCCCAAATATTCACAGGTTTGTTATTTCATGCATATGGGGCACCTCAAACGAGGATAGTCTGGTCTTTGACAATTACCAAAATTATACCCTGCCTTTAAGTAGGAACAACGAAAGCGCTTACATTTCGAATGAAGCGCTGGTGGGATTTTATTACAGCTGGTGTGTTTTGAAGTACCAGACTTCTGGTTTGCAGTAGACTTGGTTCAAGTCGGGTTTCGTCCTAAACGAGTCAACGGTACACAGCTAGCTAAAATTAGCTAGTCAAAATTAAAGTAACAAACGCAAAATCAATCAAACAGACTTGTTTTCAAAAAAAGGAACTCTGAATCAATCTAATATTTAAAAGAATATAAAAAAAACGCAATCAATAAAAAAAAAATTTAAAAAAAATAAATAAAAAAAATCAAAGAACGAATCCTTGAAAATCAAAAGACAATAAGGGATTAATGGCAAACACAATCAAACTTAAGTCAAATCAAACAACTGCCATTAAAAACGAAATCAAAGTAACTATTACAAAAAGATTGGGGCGGTTATCACAAACTAAAAACAAAATGCAACAACTATCAAACGATAGTTAGTTCGATTCCGTTTGTAATGATAGTGTCGGATTTGAAATATTTTGATTGTTTGTCATTCGTCTGTACGGATTTTTTAGTTTTTTTACAAGGATTCGTGCTTTTTTATTGTATTTTTTTTCTTCTAAGTTTGATTGAGATTTCCTCTGTAAAAACAAGTCACAATTTTGACTTGGTCTTTGTTTTAACTATTCTTTTCTTTGATTTTTGTTTTGTCCTTTAGTTTGTAAATGTATTAGTTTTGGCCCTTTTATCCGCTCATTCTTTCCTGGCGAGTGAGGGCGCACAACAAAGTGGTGAAATAGAGCTGCATGCGATTTAGTTCTATCAACCACCAACCGCGGTTGCCATGCAGTGGATTAATCAGACGACGAAGGACTCGACGAAAGTTCGACTTGGGTCAAAAATTAAAGAGCGAACGACGATTATTATTTGTATACTATATCAAACAGGGAGTTAAAAATGTGATGGCCCTTTTCATTTGCAAGTTTTGATAAACCAACCATGAGAAACAAAATTTAATTTAAATGTCGGACTAGATATGACAATTTCCTGTGCTTCTGAGCCATCAGAATCCCTACGACACCCATTAAATCTTACCTTGAGCATTCGGCCGTTGGAAATGATGCACTACGTCCAAAACAATGCATACAACTTCGGGGATTTCCCAAAAGTGACGTGAAAGCAAGAGGGCGCTATAATATACCATTTATAATAGTATTCTTAGCGTATATTCTTTGTACAATTCTAAACGCCACCTTCGCAAAGGACTCTTGTCGTGTTGACAGTTGACACAATCAAATACTTTTCATATTCAACTAAGGTGTGCATCCACAAGTAACGTCACGATAAAGTCATATCACTCAATATCAAATTTAAGATGTAATGTTGAGAGTCTAATTTCAAGAGAATTAACTTCTACAAGTAATTTCGGATCCGGCCAGAATTTGGCATGTATGAACAAACCGGGCCGCGGGATGTTTAGATATCGGGGAAGTGTTTTATGTGAGATTGAGCTGACGTCATCATTCTACACGAGTCGCCGTAATGGGGGTGGGGAAACAGCATCTCCTGCCACCCTGGTGCCTCCATGTATAGCTCCACTACCAACTGATAGACCCCCAAAGTTGGCTGCCTTTCTATTTTGTCAATATCTTGTCAATATTTTGCCAATATCTTCTGGGAGCACCAATCAGAACTCATTTTACAAAGTCATTTAACTTCAACTATCAGATTGTCTCATAAATAAGATTCAATTGGCATAAGTCATAATTATGACTTACGCTAAATCATATCTCATAATTATGAGGTCATAATTATGACTTGTACTATCTCATAATTATGAGATAAATATGTAAGTATGAGATATTAAATCACAACTATGGCTTTCTCCGCCCCCCCCCCAATTGCTTCACGTTATAACCAAAAGTTATACTTGGCTCAGCAGAATGTATGCATCATGTCCTCGTTTATTTTGGGAAACAAATCCTAACAGCATAAATCGTTGTTTTTGTCCCGTCAGGTGTTTTCGTACGTCTCGCAAATTCCATGCATCTTTTGAACCAAGACTTTGCCATCAAATGCGCAAATCTCTTTGTTATGCAAATAAGACGTCTCCGCGTGAGTTATACCTCGAATGTAACAGTACTACTAGTGGGCGAAACGCGTACTGCAGTTTTACATGTACACAAAGGTCTTTGGTTTTACACAAGTAGGCGTAGAGCGGA
Organism: Pisaster brevispinus; assembly: GCA_023634235.1. NCBI lineage: Eukaryota > Metazoa > Echinodermata > Asteroidea > Forcipulatida > Asteriidae > Pisaster > Pisaster brevispinus. Next base: position 17,560,557 of record JAMKCF010000006.1, on the reverse strand, counting down.
CTGGACAGAAGGACTCTTGCACGTTTTACCCGTTCTTTTCTTATAAGTAGAAACCTTGCAAACTGTCAACAAAATCAGTGAATGCATTACTTTAGCAGCTCTGTAGATGGCTCCAGTTTGTGTGATTTGCCTCATGAAGTCGCCACGGAGTTGAGTATTGAAGACTTTGAAATTGCCGGCATTGATGCTGAGCTGCGAGGGACCACAGAGCTCCACCAGGGAAGCGGGGAGAGTTCTCTTGGAGACAGCTGTAGCAAACAGGCTCGGTTGAGCTTTCAGTTGCTTTGCGAGCTCCTCTAGGTTGGCTTCAATCCCACTTGAATGCCAAGTGACGGCAGGACTGATAGGCGATTACGGTAATCAACATCGTGCCCTAATATCAGAGAAGACAAACCCAGCCCACGGGACCATAACTGCAACACAGCCCACGGTACCGGAGCTGCAACGCGCAGCCCAGCGGGGCGGAGAGCAACAAAACACGGCCCAGGGAGGATGGCTATTGCAGCATCGTGTTCAATCGAGTGACAACGTAAGGTGTGTAGCCACAATGAAGTCACACACCAGAACGGTAAAGGACCATTTTCATTGTTTCCAATTCTTTATATTACTTTACTTCCTGTTGTCGTATTTGAGCGTAAACCCAAGACAGTTTGGTGAAATTTTATATAATTCCAGACACTTGCTCCAATCCTCAACTCTCAAACACACAGATTAATAGGGTAAATTTTAATTAAAGTACATCCTATAAATTATTTGAGGCAAATTCACACGATGTGTAAATTGCCATTTTGGTAAGAGTACTTTAACCAACTGCCCCTCTATTTATGCTCAAAACACAATGTTTAGGGCATGTTGGAAACTTTTTCGGGATACAGAAATTGAAAAAGGGCGGTTGCCCGGGTTTCGACATCTTTTCTGCAATAGCTTTTCCAATCAGCCCCGCCCATCATGTCAACAGCGTCCACGTGGTTGTCTTATTGTGGATGGGGTTGAGTTGGAGGCTCTAAACAATAACTGAGACCTCAAAATCAGTGGGTTTGGATTGACTCTTTTATTCTGTTACTGTAATTGGAAGTCGGAAGGCAACCGACCAGCGACGGAGGCGAGAGAATGGCATCAAATTTGACAGTAAACAATTAACAAGTAGAGAGAAAAGAGAAAATAAATGAAATCATTAGTACAATAAATACATGTAGTGTGCGTTCACCAAAATCTATCTTATAAAGTGAATACTTCGGCTGAAATAATGCAACTCCTTCACAAAATAATTAAATAGCACAATATACTTCCAACGTTTTGTTTTGAACCATACACCTGCATCTGTAAGACCTGTATTAAACAATATATCCAGCAGTACAATGGGTTTTTACCAATCAAAACATATGGGATTGTCCTGATCTTCTCGTCTTAAAATCCTTAAGAATTATCAGAACTATATTAAAGCTTAATCTAAAAGTCATCAGCCTTCTCATAATAGACAACTTTCACCAAATAATACACCTTGGCAAGCTAATTATAACACTATGCCAATACCAATTTGATGACATAGAGGGCGCTGTTGTAGCATAAACTAGACTATGGATTACCATTAATTCGTCAAAATATGCCCACATTGCTCAATCAACTTCGACTTAATACCGATTCCTGTACTGTAAAACATCTATTTCACAGATTGCATTAACTTACAGGGACCAATTCTACACATACAATAAAGCTCAGACTCGTGTTCATAAATGCACATTTACATGTACTAGCAAAACGGCATGGCCACGGACGGCGCCATGACAGTGTCAACAACTTTACAACTTTAACTGAACTGTAATTGCTGAAAATAAAATATAATCCTGAGCTTGAATGGGCTAATGGATAAATCTAAATGATACTTGTTATACCCGGTTTATTGTCCTTTAGTTTATATATTTTAATCAAACTTGCAAAAAGAAGAAAATTTACCTGTAATTGGAAGTCGGAAGGCAACCGACCAGCGACGGAGGCGAGAGAATGGCATAACCAAACTCCGCCACATGGTGGCGCCCTCCCAACTCACCGTTAACTGTTACTGCATCAAAGACGACACATCACTGCCTCCACATTATGTGAATTTAGTTTGTCCGAGGTTGGGCGCGTGTAAGAGGTTGTGATTGGCCAGTACATGTTTAAGGGGAGGAGCATTGACTGATCAGCCGATTGTTTGTTGCAGTGTATAAAGTGATAGGCGATATGATACAACAGTAAAATGTAATACATTAATATTTCGGCGAAGCTTTTGTAGTCACATAATATACAAGTCTTCAAAGATATCAAATTCCTTATTTAGAATACCATTAGCTCCAAGAGCAAAACATGCTTATCCGAAAGTTTTAAATAATCAATAGTCTAACTTTATGCATCTTGAAAATTAATCTTATCTGGACTGATCAGTCATGCTCCTCCCCTTTTTAAGTCGGGTAACACATACCTGTACGCACAAACCTCCAATATATTGTATACATTGTATACTCATACTACAGTTGTATGTGTATGAATCATAAGTTGTTCCTTATTTATTTATTTATCGTTCAATTCGACCCTCATCCATTCCGACCTCTTTGTCACTCCCATTTCAAACCAAGTAAGCAGTGTTCAAGTGCATACGTGTTATTGTCCCCACCCCTTTGAACATAAGGTCACAATATCATGGCTCTGCTTACCACCGAATTCTGCGCTTGTGATCACCACTCTCCGCTTACTGTGCAAGCGCCGAATTTTTGCGCTAGCTGTGTAAGTGAAGAATGCCTAGTAACGTGGAGTACGCACGCGCACAGTAAAACTTCTCTGCTGACCCATGAAATACGCTTGACGTAAGCGCGGAAATCCCTGCTTCCGGAAGCGCCATCTTGCTTACGGTAAGCAGAGCTATGAAAATGGGCCCTGTTGATCAATTGTTCGTTTTTCTTTTGTCATTGTTTTTCCCATCAGGCAGTTGGTAGCTCGCAATGGTAGCATTCACATTTGTGCTGGGAGTTCCAGTGGTCTTGGTCCAAGACGTTTCACCTCAACCCATAGAGTTCTATATAGGAACTAGAGGGCGCACTAGCCTGTAAAAAGGTCAGATTGTGGGCGGAGTTGCTTTATGCTAATACTTCCCGAAGGTGTATGCTCATTCGTTGATAAACACACATCATTACGTCATAACGAGAGTTTATGATTGGACAATTATCCGCCCAGTACAGGAAATGAATATTCAATACCCGATTCCAGCATACGTAATAAGTGCTGGAATCCCTGCGCAATGATAAAGAAAAACATAAGCTGCCGTTTACAGTGGGAACAAGGCTCTGTTTCGGCCTCGTTTTTTGGTACGAGGTTGAAAAACCATGCTTCAACCCCACGGTATACTGTAGGCCTATATCAAGTACTGCAGTACCCTGCCAGTATTGTTATGCTACCTGGTGAATTCAAAGCGGGGTGCTTGCGTAAAGAGCCTTGGACAAGGCTATATTTGGGACAAAATCTCCTGACACACCGGCACGTTAATCCGGAGGTCGTTGGTTAAAATCCCGCTAAAGTCAATTTTTCTTTGTTCAACCCCAAGTTGCTTAATATTATAATGAGACCAGTGAAGTTAACCTGAGTTGGACTTTGTTGACGACTTCAAACTTAAGTCTTAAAACTGTCTGTCTTGTCTTTCAGATTGTTTCGCCGACTCTGGCTGACCAGTGAAGTGGAAGGTTTCTGTGGAGTGTGTGGTATTGGTTATCTGACGATGTGGAGTTCTACAAAGGTAGGACAAGATCTTGGGGACATCGAAAGGTAAGAGAAGATCTAACCCAATTCCCTCCCCAATGATTTTCTGCAGGATGCTCTATACTAAGTACTTGTTGATGTTGTCAATTTGTATTGTTTCATGATGATGTCGACAGTCTCTGTGTGATTTTCCTTGTATGGCATATTGGTCGTTGCCAGTGATGCCTCTTCATTAGGTTTGGATCTCTTTTCACTTGGATAATTTTCCCGGGAAGTCTCAAGACAATGTTTCATATTGACATAATAATTATTAAAACAATGTCATACAAATATAGCCTGAAACTGTTTTAGAAATTAGGCAACACTTTCTACTAAAGGGCCTTTGAATTTGCGCAGCTGAACATTTTCGTTTGAGTTTTATTTGTAAAACCACAGCATCTTTGAGGAGGCGAAAGCCATCTCAGCTTAATACAAAAGTTAATTTGTTTTGCTAACATTATATTGACCTCACAAGGGCTCACTGCTAGAGGTAAGACTTGAGCAAGCCTTGTGGTTGCTCTTTTATGCAAAACGGTGAAAAGGAACCCACGTTATGTCTTTAAGACATACCGGGTATGCTTAAATACTATTTTTAAGGAAGGTTGCGTTTTTCCTTAAAAGTTTAATCAAAATTAAATAATTATTAATATTGTGGCACAAAGTTTTAGGGACCCAAACGAAGTGACCAGAGACCATACCAGTTGCAGAATTTGCGTTAATGTTAAACTCCTGTAAACTAAAAAAGGGAAAAGCCAGTTAGATATACACTAAGTTGTCAGCTAGCAGTTGTCTAGTTTCTTGATTTAGGAATGTTAAATTGATTCAAATTTAGTAAAGCTAAATGATTCTGTTTAAGTTCCTGGTCTACAAGCTGTACATCAACTGATGATTTGGATGTTGACAAATTTTGCACTGGAAAGGTATCGAATTTTTAATGAAAATTACCTTCTGTTCTACCACTCTTCTGATCAACCCTTGTGCCTTTATAAATTTTGACTGAGATGTTCGCCTCTGCGTTTATTAAGTACAGTGTATATTAATTTGATAAGTTTAAGTTAGATATATATTTTGCCACTAAACAATTCGTCTTAATTTTGCCAGCCTTTTCCTGTAAAAATCATACTTTAAGTTAGTTCTTAACATCGGGGTCAACGACACAATGAAGCATAAAATCCAGTATCACCCTGGTGCGCAACTTCTTAGGCATCTTGAACTGGTTATAACTTGCCGTAGAGGTCGCTACGATGTGATCTTTCAGTTTATTGAAGGATCCAGATCGAACAACGTGGACCCGAGCACCGCAGATTGTGCCAACTTTCCGGTAATGGTCATAGAAACCGTGTTGTTTCCGTAGAGATTTGTCGAACTGGAAACAAAAATATGAAGTAATTAATATTATGTATTAAACTAGCACATTAAGCAACAGCTTCTCAGATAACAAATCAAAGGATAGAATCATTTTGTTTTACCAATGTCTTTTGTTCTGCCGATAGGTGTACGTCTGTTGCAGATTCTAACTCAATAAAGAGCAGGTAGAACATGTCATAATCACCGTCTGTAAGAATGCAATGATTACACAATAATTATAATCGTGTATTTCCCCTCATCACGCAATATATAACGACAAAACTATTGACAATCATTTTAAACAATCCAGGGATTACCGTAATCAGTGCCATTGTGCAAAGCGTCTCCTTTCCTCTCGAAAAACCCCCATGATTAAGCCCACAATAAACCCATCACCCTTTCCACCTAACTGCGTTTGTGACGTTTGAAGCTTTGCATGGTGTGGAAAATAAGAAATTACTAGAATTAGTCAAATGGCGGGTACAACCGCGTGTACATGTCTTTTGGGAGTGGGTGTTGGCTCTGAAAAAGGCTGATGTGGGTTTGGCAGTATCCTGTCCGTTAATAGTATCTGCCGCACGCCCGAAGTTTTCGCTACCTCCGTCTCCAAAGCTGACATAGGTTTGTGTGTCATTTTACCAAAACCCACCCATTTCATCGTTCGGAAGCATTTCTCATGACAGAAACTTTTAAATCCGAGAAGACCTTAGTCTTTGAAGAATATGTGGATGTCCAATTATCAAACTTTTCTTGCATAAATCATTGAAGAAAACTGTTGGTGAAGTGGGCGTGGCTTAGTGCAACTATATACGTCACACTCATAAACGGGACCCAGTTTCGAGCAGGAAGTATCGCTTTAATAACAATATTTTTGCCAAGTAAAATGAGCAGGATACCAGTCACAGATGGTACTAAGTCATGGTATTTCGGCTGGTAACCATATTCTGGTAAGCACAACTTTATTCTGGTAAGCACAACTTTGTTGCTTAGCTGCTTTTTGTGCTTAAACAGCTCACCGGTAAAGCTTGAGAGCCACATCAACTATAAACCTCCAATTTAAAATGATGATGTAGTGACTAGGGGCCTATAACATACTCTTTTTTTTCTTTTTTTTTCGAACCCGAATTCAAGTTCTTAATTGACAATGTGTGCAAAGAGAATTAAACAGAGATGACAAGAAAGTCACACAAAACCAACCTTTATCTTCGTACAGCAGTGGGCTCTCTGCGCACGCCCATTCCACTGCAGTAGCTATATTCCATCCTTCCAAGCTTTCTTGTATGGCTTTGTTGACCACCAGTATGTCAATCTTCTCACTGCGTAGATTCAACAACTCTCCGGTTCTGAATCGTTAGCAGGATTTTAAAGTCAAACATAACATTCGTTTTTGCCGGGGTTTTATTTCTGGTTGTTCACTTCAGAAGTGAGGAACACTAAGTTCACTGACAAAGTACAGTGTTCCGGTCTTGTTGAATTCGAAACCTACTGAAATCGTCTCGCCACTTCTTCATCCAGTTTTAGACAAAATTTTCAACAGCCTTCTTCTTGAGTCAAGCTGAGCTTCTTCCTTGCAATTATCTTTTAAGATTCTTAATATTGTATCAATAATGGGTTTTTTTTTTTTTTTTTAAATAATTGATTTACTTGTTTCTATTCAACCTGAAAGGTCGATGATAAAGTTCAGATTATATCAGTCCACAACCCTCAATAAAAATATGTGTACACATCGCTGTCAAAAGTCGATGAAATTGCGTTGTGGCAGGTGCCTCTGCAATACACTATACGGTCCCTGCTGCGTTTTCTTGAGGGGCACATTGCCTTCGGATTGGACGCTTTGGGCTATAAACAGCGCTGTTTTTAAATGAATGGTTGGACAGATATTTCAACAGAAGAATATAAAGATTCACATCAAAATATCCCTTGAATTGATGTAATTTCATGACAGAAGACGGCCCGCTATTCTGTAGAAAAATGTTTTAGACTCTACAAAATGAAGGACCTTATGTTCCGCTGGTTGTATTTCAAGAATCAAATTTGGGGTGATTTTTGTTTATCACGACTCACTAATTACAACATAGCGTAGGTGTTCATATGAGCAACTCTGAAAGGGACAAGTAGAAATTCCAACCAGCAACATTTTGAGAGATTTGGAGCTATAGTCCTTTAAAGGTTGTTCACCTACCTGTACTTAACCGTAACCAGCGGACACTTCTCATGATGTCCAACTACCTCAATCACGTCACCCATACGGTATCGGTAAAACCCAGATGTTGTGGTTATTGCAATCTCGTACCGTTGGCCAACCTCGACTTCATCCATTAACAAAGTCTCGGGATTCTCCTTGTCACTTTAATGGTAGAAAAAGGGAGAAAATCATTTATATGTTTGATTTAAAGGGGTTTGTTCTCGTGAACTCTGACCCAGCTACTGCAAGCGCACACTGACAGTCATACCACAAAGGGTGCATTCATTGGGTGCGTTCGATTAGCTTCCCTGGGTCGACCCAGTACGTTCGCATAGCTTTGGCGCCATTCTCGGGTCTCGCCTGGGTCAGCACTAAAGTAACCTGCTTGTGGAGCGGGTCACTTGGGGCTGACCGAGGTGCATGACGTCACGACAAAAAACTTTCTCAATGGCCACCATTTTGTTTTGTTTTTCATTCAGCGGGACACTTTCAGAAGTTTGACACACATTTTCACCCCCAAAACAGCGACTTTGTGAGCATTAAGTATTTTTGTATACGACGACAACTACTTTCGCATTAACGTGGGCTTGTATATAACGTTGCAGTTTTATCTCGAATATAAGTATTTTATTATCTTTTCTTGAACCCACAAGACGTAATGCATACAATGAAAGTAATTCCGGTCGGTTGTCCTAAGATACATTGGTGTGAGTGCTGGGGAAAGTTGGCGTTCGATTAGCTCATGTCAGGGGCTCACTCGGATGAGCACACCTGAGTCGACCCGGGGAAGCTAATCGAACGCACCCTTTATAGACTGCGCAAGTCTCTTGCGTATCGGAACGAGAAAACACGACAAACAAAGAACACATTTTTTTCTGAAATCTAATCTTTGTTTTAAATTATATCTATGAAAAATCTGAACAACAAAAATACTCAGTACTATTTTCACAATAAAAACACAAATAGTTTGTTAATTTTTATTGAACCAAAATACAACTCTGGGACAAGGATGCTTATTTGATCTTAACTTTTTAGAGACCCTTTTTAAATCCACGCGCCTGAATGTGCAACCAACTAAAAAATTAACGCGCGACGCAGTTTGTAGAGGCATTGACGCCTCAACGACGATAAAGTGCAATAAAAAGGCTTAGCACTCTTGCGATTATCATCGCGCGACCAAAACAAGCGTTTACATTGGTTTGGTGAGTGGAGTTGAGCACAAATTCATAATTTTTGCAAATAACCGGAAGCTGAGGTCAAGTTAATTTCTCGGGTTTCTTTCGTTGTAAATTGTTTATCACTTAGTATTTCATTCCCAACAACATGAATAATTGTCATGGTCAAAAAACGAATAATTGACGAAACAAAATCTCGCCCACATAAAACTCCACAATGGTTGGGACCACAAGGGTGCCGGAAGTTCGAATACGTGCGAGACTTGCACAGTCTATTGCCACCATCGTTTTACCACATAGATGGCAGCGTGATGACGTCAATGCGTAAGGGACCCATTGGTATCCACTATACCGGAGATCAACGGTAAGGTTCACCGTGGTGTGATGGCTAGCGCGCCTACACCTGCAAGCTTAACCTTCATGATCGGCAGTACTTAAGCAGCATAGCAACATAGTTAAGCATTCTCATGAAGACGATCAAGCATACTGATCAAAACGTTGGGTAGTTAAACCACTGGTTCTCCTCAGAAACACAACAGCTCATAAAAGATGTGTCACACTTGGTGTCTAACTTGATAGTATCTTAACCATGCAAAGTTTCAAATCAATTATAAAACACCTTAACTTGTACTTACACAAGCTTTTCAGGGATGAACTCAACAATGATTTCATTTGGAATAAGTGCATATTCCATCTGTGCTTTGTGTATCCAGAGGTTGAAGCCGATAAGTCCCTCGGTGCAACCATAAGCTCCAGAAAACAGCTTAGTTCCTGTGTCAGAGAAAAAACCCCATAAAAGCCGATTAACAATATAATAATACACATTCTGTTCTTATGCGACCTTTATCATGCCCAAGGGCGTCCCAAAACGCTCATTGTGTTTTATCTACGAGGCATGCGGGGCGTGTTCGCAATAAAAGACCCAGTTATTTACATAGCACCATGTAATGGTTTACCAAGTGCAGTAGTTGGAATCTGCAGCCAATCCTACAAGAAAACACTGGGGCGAACCATTTCTCTTATAAGCGTACTGTGGGCTCGTTACAGATGTACTTAATTCATTAAAATCCTTTCTTCGTCAAAACCCCTTTTATATTACATGAGTTTACCTTCTCTCTCTCTCTCTCTAAATTTGTCGATGACGACATTTTGCTCTGTTTTGGCCATGACACAGTACTGAGCCTAAAAGCTGAAAATTTGCTTTAGCATATGGGATTTTAAACTGTACTATACATACCCCTTACCTTTTGTGTATTTTGCTTCGAGTTTCTTCATAAAGCCTGAAATATCGGCTGTCAGGACATAATGGAGATGAGGCCAGATTCTACCCACGATGCCCACGAAGCCTTTAGCAAACTCCCTCCTGAGTTCGTCTGCTCGTGCTGGGTCTGCCGTCAAACCTGCGTCCAGAGACCGTCGAATTCCCTCATCGAGTTGTAACTTCGGATTTACTCTTCCTTTTGTAAGATCCTCTAAAAACATCTCATGTTCGTCTTCCAGCATAGTAAATGCTCTGTATACTTGCGAGGCAAACGGAGCTAGAAATTGAAAAATGTTTCTGTCCGTGAGGGCAAAGAGCATGTGGATATAGGTGGCTTCGAAATCGGTGGAAATTTGAAATGCGCAGAATGGTGTGTTCTGAAACGAATCTGTGTAGGCTTTTGCACTGTCTGGTATGAAAAATGCAGGCGCGATGGGTATTCCTGTTTTGGTCTTCTTTGGGGTAGGCTTACAGTATAACAAGGCCAATTTTTGGACTGGACTCGGCCGAGTAACCTTTCTCGTAACTAAAAAAAGCAAGCTGACTGATAACGAAGATACCACAAGTGGAATGAGCTTGCCCTTTCCCGTTGTGCCAGACGAAGTTCCGAATCGGTAAACTTCTGTCGCAACGCAGACGTTCTTTTCCCCGTCTGCCAGCCTGGTGAAGTAATCTCGATAGTGCTCATACTTAGTGAGTGGATGCTTCTCACGGAACTCTTGAAGAGATTTGATGTCACCGAAGCCGTGCCTCCGACCGTACTCCGTCTTCGCATCACGGGCGAGAAGATCCTTAAGAAACTTCTGCTGCGCCTGCATGGGATTCTTCCAGACTTTCGTCATCTTATTTAGGAGAAACGGAATTGAGCAGTCAATGCTTTTCAACAAAAAATACTGCCATAGTAAGGTTTTCAGTGTATGGGTTTCGGAACACTGCAGAGTTGAAATATGGAGAGCCACTACGGTCGTCAGGATGCTGAAAACGGCAAACACTCCTGAAAATGACAAAACGATGAATTGTTTCAGTTTACGATCCCCTTATATTTGCTAACAAGGTTTTCACTATAACGTCACATTTTTTGGCGTATATAGGCATATTATAATACAAAAGTTTGGTTATGATATTTGGGGTCAGATGGAATCGTTCTTTTTGCGTTAAAGTTACGTGGGTTAACGGCAAGTGACTACTGTAGTTAAGATGTACTACGGAATTCTATTTGTACCTGCTCAGATCTCTGATGGGAAAACAGTCAATTTTGACGGTGATGTTTTGAATGGGTTTTTTCTGTAGTTGGTGCTTCTTTAGCAGTTAAAATATATTATTACAACAAAACAAGACAAAACAAATCGGAAGGTTTCATCATTTCATCGATTTCTCAGCGTCATTATGCATCGATGTATGCATTGAATAAATAATGCCGACTTAATACAGTTACCGGGTTAGTGGCCGTTAAAGAAGGAGTTAGAGGTGGAGGGGAGACCAAAACGTCAGGGACCGGATTAGAGACAAAGTTAGGAGGTAGAGACCAAGGGTGTCCAAGTTAAAAACCGAGGTAGAGACCGGGCTAGTGACCAACTTGGGGACCAATTTAGAGGGGGAGTTTAATGACCCAGTTAGAGACCGAGTTAGTGACTAAGTAATAAAAGCCAGGGATTTATGGCGTGGTATTTTATTAACTACATCCTATCTTTACCTGCAAGTCCTATCAGCAGAATTGACGCATCGCTGACTAGACAGTAGTTCACGGCAATCGTAGAGAAAAACGCAGAGATAAATCCCCACACCAAACACCGCACCCCCCAAGTTATCGCCATCTTGATTTCTAACAATTTTTGTGTTGCACTCCCCACGTCGAATGAACTGATATGGATAAGTTGTGCAGAATTCGAACGTTATTTATCAATGTTGCAGTTTGACCTCAATCTTGCCACAAAGGTAAACAATGATCGGCAAAGATAAGGTCAGTTGGCCCTTCGAGCTAACGTCAAGCTTCAGCGTTAAAAGTCAAAGCTCACGAGTGTTTTGGACAGGAAACGTTTTAGTACTTTTCTATCCTCAGCATTCATGGTTTCGAGGTCTAAGGAATAGATTGAGCTCCTACTTCCTCATTGTTTTGTTTTAATGTCCACTAAATCTGAATGCATGACCCTTTCTTTTCGACATTATTTTGAATATCTGTGTGTGTGAGTTCAAAGGGTAAAAATTATCTTACCGAGCACACACCCTTACATATGGCAGGTACGGGGTACCTCCATTGTTGTTCTGTTTCCCTTTTCTGGAGAAATTCTCTGTGGGGTGCCACTAGAAAAAAGAAAACCGTGTGGAGTAGCATTGTTCTGTTGTTAAAAGTACCCCGTAAACTGGCGTGTGTAAGGGCACACGAGTGTGTAAATACCTGCAATCGGGACCTCCCATTGTACTAAAACGTTTTGGCAACAGCTTCTATTAGCCTTTTGGGGAAATGGTGTGGATATTTAGGAGTGCACTATTTGGTTTGGGTGTTTACAAACAGACAAACCCAAACCAAACAGTGTCATATATACCTCAAAATGGCCCTTTGGCTCTGTACACTTTCCAACTGGGGCCCTTGTCCTTTTCTGTTATAGGTACAGGTTTTACTGTACCGAGTCACGCCCACAAGTGTGTAAATACCTGCAATTGAGAACCTCATTGTCCCTCTTTTAGGAACCCTCTTTTGGAAATCACGAGATTGGCCCTTTTTTTCATGGGTCCCTGGTTTGAATGTGTGTATCTAGTTACCTACCCACATATTTACGTGCAAACTGAGGACCCCCAAAAAGGACAATAGGGAACCCTGTCGGTTAGAGGTCGGTCAGAGTGTGTACACAAAGTTAGACTGGTCCCCTATCTTTATCCGCAGGATACAGACAGGTACTGGTCAACAGACTTAATGATTTCATTGGATACAATGATTTTATTGGATAAACGTGCTGTGACGTAAGCATGCAGTTTTGTTTTATTCGCTATGTAAATGGATGCTAGGTCAAAGGTACATCTGGCAGCATCCGGTCTGGCGTTATTCACGATCCTCAAAATGTGACGTCAGATGTTTTGGCTAACAAAAAGTTAAAGAACAAACAAAAGAGGGACACAATGAACAATGCTACCCTCAAGGTTTTCTCTGTTTGTATACCCCCCCCCAGACAATTTCTTCAAAAAAGGGAATAATAAAATACCATGCAAGTACCCCGTAACTGCCAGATGTATAAGGGTGTGTGTGTGTGTTTGTATTGCCAACCCTCCGAGGACATTTTACAATAGGGACAATAGGTCCTCACTAGTCGGTTCTTTGTTTTCAGGTGTCCTCACTAGTCATTTGTGTACGAAACCAATGGGGATTGCTTCAATACAGGAACAACAGAAAGTACAATAGGTGTCCTCTAACGTATAGGAGTGCTGTACCTGTGTGCGTGTGTAAGGTGGGCGGTACAACTGTAACGTATATAAATTTGCTTTAACGGTAGGCCAACACCACTTGTCGCAGGTTTTGTCAATGGATGTTACCAAAATCCAGACAGTTACAAAAGCACGGGAGCCGTAATGTTTTCCAATATGAAACTTTAATTTAATCGTAAACTTGACACCAAAACCCTCAAATATATCATTCTAAACTACCAATGTGCGAGCAAATTGTCCATAACATTTATTTATTTTTAATAATTGGTTTAGCCAGGAATAGTATAGATTCAGTGACACAGACAGTTTTTTTATTAAGAAATTGCTTATCAGCAATTTTCAAAAAGTTTTGTTTTGAAAGCCGGGGCAACATCGGTCAAAGGTTACTACTCATGATTTGGACTTTACACGCATAATGTTATCAAGACTGGTGCAACAATGACCTGGTACGGGTGATGTAAGTTCTTTATTAAAAATTCCCGTGATCGTGTTTGTGTAATACGCTGTTAAATATCTGTATCGGGGTTGGCTCAGCTCTGCAGCTTTTTGTGGTTTTCGTTCGGTACTAATTCAACCACTTGGATCAAAAGAAACAAAGAATTTTTAGGATTCGTTTTCTCACGGGGAATTGAATCGTTATTATGAAATAATAAACCACCGTTTAATTTACAACTGACGCTATCTCATGTAGAAGTTTACTTTGTTTTTCCTAATATCTTCCTTTGCTAAATCAACAAATCTCTCGGCAACCTTTCAAATGAATATATTTCATAACTTAATGTAGAGACACGGGAAGGAGGCCGGTCCTCTATTTAAAAAGGACGAAAGGTAACAACGAGGCTGGCCACACACAAGTTTACAATGATTAAATCAACCCTAAAAATTACAATATTTCTCTCGGAAAAAAGAGGATTAAATACAAAATAGTACTTACTGATAGCTCTATGACACTATCCCTCCCCAATGAATAGTATTTGGAGCATGGCCATAGCCATGCTCCCTAAAAAATAGAGAGAAATGCCTACAGAAAATAAATGAGCCCTCTCTTGCTCAAAGCTAAAATGGAAAAGAGAGTGAGCATAAAGGTCGTGACCCCAAGCTTAACCTTATTATGATAAATGCTAATTCGCTCGTCCCCAGCGCCTTGCCTTAAAACCAAAGGCGCTGGGATGGGCAAACGTATCAAGCACGCTCATTGGTTAATTTTGTTTGACCCCAGTGACACAGGTCACAACTTCCTGTTTAAGGCGCATCTGTAAGCTTGCAGGTCATGCTGTCATGGCGGGTATTTTACAGTGCTTACTGTGGAAACGCTCGTTACAACTTCACAATATAGGGCTCAATCGCCAGATTTCCTGTCTTAAGCCCAAGCAGATTGATTCGCTCGACGCTCTAGTTTTAAAGAAGCAAGATGTTTTAGCTGTTCTACCAACTGGTTATGGTAAATCGCTGGTTTTCGACCTGATTCCTTTCGTGTGCATTTCCTTCATTGATAACGTCAAGACCACAGACGAACCACTTATTTTAGTAATTTCACCTTTGGATGCAATTATTAATGAGAAATTACGTGCTTGGGGCCACAAAGCATGTTCTGTCAGCGATATAAAAAAGAAATCAAGTAAACAACCGGAGTTACAGGAAGAGCATGACTTGTCAGATAATCCGACGTATGTCATAGGACATCCCGAACAATTTATTTCTGCAGAAGTTGTGACAATATTCGCATCTTCAAAATGGCAAACTAGGAATGTCTTCATAGTCGTTGATGAGTCACACTGCATAGCAACTTGGGGACCATCTTTTCGACCAGCTTTTGGAGAATTATGCAAACTGCGTGCAATCTTCCCGTCTGCCAATGTTCTTGCAATGACTGCTACAGCATCCTTAAGAATGCGAAACACAATTCAGTCATCATTAAGAATGAAAAATACCAGGATTATCTCCTCATCTGTTGACAGGCCAAACATCAAACTTTCAGCACAAAAAAGACCGCCATCTACAGGGGTAAAGAATTCGCCCGCTGAGTCCTTTGATTACATTCTGCAACCATTGCTACATGAGCTGCGGATGAAACGGCTTGACTTTCCAAAAACTGTTGTATACACTAAACTTAAATGGTGTGGATACAGCCACGAAATGGCATGCAGACCAAGCACAGATGGTCGACCATCAGAAATTTGTGAGTATGTTGCACAGTACCACAAACCATGTACATCCCAGGTAAAAATTTGGAAATGTGAACAGATATCTTCTTTCTTTTTGTGTGTAGCCCTCGACTTAAGTGGCCCTCAGGCCTAGTCTTGTGTGACTTTTCATATAAAAAAGATTATTAATGAAAATTAGAAATCTAGCACTACATAGTCATTTGGGTCACAGCATGGAGCCAGGAGGTACATTAAACATGTACATCATGTATGTATTTGAATTGTATATTTTTTAAAACTTAATTCCAATCAGTATAAACATGTTTTTAAATGCAAAGTAGGCCTACATGAGAGGTTTGACAAATTTATATTTATAAAATAAAGATTACATTAAACTTTATTTCATGTAAAATTTGCTTTCTAATTATAAAACAGATGAAAAAGGAAGTGATAAAGTCATTTGCTGGTAATGAAGCTCCGCCTTCTGTACGCTTGCTCTTCGCAACAGAGGCCTTCGGGATGGGGGGCGGATGTTGGTGATATTGAGCGCATCATCCATGCTGGACCACCAATGACCTTGGAAAGTGAGTTGATTTTGTTTTGATTTTTCTTCACAAGCAAGCAGCACCACTCCTTGGAGTAGTTGTGTTTTAGATTTGTAAAAATGAATCTTTTAAAAACTAAAGAGAAGAGAGAATAATGCAGTAATTGGGTAAAATCAATTTGACAAATAAAATAAGATAAAATGAAACTATGGGACCTGAATAGTCTTCAGGACACACTAGTCACACACACAGAATATTTAATAAATGTGGCATGACATGGCCGAGCAGTCTAGCCCACCGGAACCAAGCTCTCTGGTGTAGCATGCCAAGCTCTCTGGTGTAGCATGCTCAGGTTCGAACCCCTGCCATGCCACTTGTGTCCTGGAGCAAGGCACTTTTTAAAACCATAGTTGCATATAAAACCCAAGCCTATATTCTTACAGACTAAGCAACGGAGTGTAAAGGGGGTAACCCTGTTTCAGCCCCAGGAGTAGCTGGCAATGCCCCCCCCCCAAAAAAAAAAAAAAAACAGTTGATTTATAGCCCCCACCCCTCGAGTTACCCTATGCCCTTGTGTTGGGCGACTTGCATACAATTCATTACACACAAAAAATGAACATGTGCACTGTACTTAAAGGTGCCCCAAAAATATTCTTGGCACTGGCTTTAAGATGACTGTTGCTCCTCAGATGCGTGCTCATCAACTTATTTTTCCTCTTTGTTATCAATTAGCATACCAACAGGAAATTGGCAGAGGTGGAAGAGATGGCCGTGATTCTGAAGCAGTACTGTTCTTTAATGCAACTGATATAGCTCCAAGTATCGAAGGAATGACAAGGGAAATGAAGGAGATCTGTACACTCACCACATGCAGAAGAGATTATCTTTGCAGCTATTTTAATTCTTCCTTTGAATCACTGAGACAAGAACACAAATGCTGCGATAACTGTGCAAAATATTGTCAATGCCACGATTGCCAAAGACTACTGGATGCGGACTTCACGTTTCCTCCTATAATAGTAGGCCAACATACCATTGTAGAGAAGATGCTCCTGGAGTACTTTGAGGCTGAAAAGGAAGCTGGAAGTGAGGATGATGTACCAAATGGTGCTGCTCATGACATTGCTCTCAACTACAGTAACTGGACAATCGAGACCCTCGTGCAATCGTATGGATTCAGTGAACATTTAGCTACTAATATCTTGACAATAACAGACATGTAACTTTAAGCTGATCAGCTTTTCCCCTTCTGCCTCAGAAAACTATCTGCTTTACTAATTTTGGGAATGATATAGAAGGGGTCTTGTTCCAAGCAGATGTGTGTAAGTTTTCTTAAATGATTGGCAAACTTTGAGACAGATCTCATACTTCATTGTTAAATACATGTGTTATAATTACATCAGTGTAGGGGAAAACCAAATTATCACTTCATTGTTGTAACCGTTTTCCTTAGTAAATGGCACTTCTATAGCTGGGCATTTTCATTTGTAGTGGAACATTACAATGGGCACCAAGGCAATAATGTAATTGCTGCCATGAAGTACAGTATCAGGCTTAATCTTATGGGCAAATCCATGGTTAAAGGGTTAAAGAGGCACTCAAAAGTCAAAGTAAGTTTTGTGATTCACTAACCTTACGCTTAAGTGGTGATAATAGTAATTTTATTTGATACCCTTTTCAGTGCGAATTCTTTTAACACAGCGACGTCACATTGAAAACAAACATGATATATGGGTGTGTACTGTGTATACATTTTTAAAGGGGAATCATAGTTCATGAATCATAGTTCTATTGCGATGAAATTGACTTTTTGACAAACTAAAAATTCCTGTATTGAGTGTTACACATTCATTTGATAAACATTTTTACAGCACTGTGTTTGAAAATTTTGCGCTGAAAGGGTATCAAATGACATTTTAAACCACCCTAACTTGAGGTTAGATTTTTTCACATCTTAATAAGATCTCTATCTATTTATAAATTAGTGAATCACACAACTGAATTTGACCTTTAGGCACTTGCTATGCAGTGTGACTCATCAACATGAACACATTCCGATCTTGCCATTTTGAAAATGCGAATATTGTCACAATTTTGTACTAACATTACTGTTGACACGGTTGATGTTACTGCTACTAACGTTAGCATGACTAGGCCTAACATAACTAGGCATTCGTTACTGCCAGGAATACCATTTGTGAAGTTGTAACATGCATTTCCACAGTATAGTAAGCACTGTAAAATACCTGCCATGACAGCATGATGGGCCTTAAACAGGAAATAGTGACCTGTGTCGCCGGGGGTCACACAAAATTAACCAATGAGCATGCTGATACATTTGCCCATCCCAGAAGCTGTTTCTTTAAAAAAAATAATGTCTTTCATAATCATTTCTTCTGGAACTCATAAAAAAGCCTTCCTTATAGTTGATGTAACAAAACTACTTCAGAAAAGTACATGTTCGTGCTTGTATGATGGAAATGAAATTATAGCATTTTGGTTACATTTCTCATTCCACCAGAGACGCCTAATCATGAGCAAGGCCTGTTTTTGTGCGTGTTCTCAAACAAAACAGTACTTTAAGTGCAAATAAATTTCCAAAAATATATAAAGGGACAGTAACAGGTACATTTTCAGCTGCAAAGGATTAGTTGTTAAAGTGAAACTTGTTAAGCAAAATAACAGTGGTGAGAGCATCACAATAGCATTTTTAATATAATTTTATTTTATTTTATTTGACAACATTTAACAAGAAACAATGCAATACTCTTTATATATTATGCTATACTGTACATGTAAAATAGACTGAATACAAAGCAGCAAATTGGATCAGACACTAATTTGCATACTACCCTGTGGATTGCCACATGTTATTCCCATTGGTTGGGATTCAACTTTATTGATTATGTGAGAGGTGAATGACACCAATAAATAGAATCCGAATAAATGTATGTAATTGTTGACATAAAATCACATGGTCTACAGTGTCAAATGCCTTCTGTAAGTCCAATAACACCATATCTGTTAAATTGCATTTGACCATCTGAGAACAAATATAATCAGATAGGTGAATCAAGCAAGTGTCAGTTGAATTAGAACTGCTGAACCCGGATTGTAAATTATAAATGAGGTTGTAATCAGTGAAATATTTTTACATTTGATTGTACACTGCTCTTTCCAAAAGTTTAGATATTGCACTTAGTGTACTGACTGGTCTGTAATTGCTAACATCAGACCTGCTATTTTTCTTGGAACTAAATGGGAGCTTTTAGCACATTAGCACCATCTTTAAGAAATTTGACTGATAATGTCTGGACCTGTACTCTTATTAGAATTCACCTTGAGTAATTCATTGTAATCTAGTAAGGTTTGCGGTAACACCATGCAGTAATAATCGCTCTGTGAGTTGGGGGTGGTTTGGTACTGCATGGTGTTACTGCAAACCTTACTAGATTGTATTTCCCCCATGCAAAGTTTCAAATCCTACTTAATTATTTATACACAAACCAGAAAAGAATTTAAAATGAGTATAAATTTACCAAGAGAATTTATACACCTTGGGGTATAACAATTTTAAGAGGAACTCTAAGGTCAAATTCAGTTTTGTGATGTACTCATTTTCCAATACATAGAGTCCTTTATACAAGTTAAAGTAGTGTAAAATGTCATTTAATTTGATACAATTTCAAAGCAATATTTGAACAGTTACTCACTGTTTTCTTACAATAAATTTGGTCTGTAACATTCCATACTGGAATTTTTTGTTCGCCAAAAGTCTATTTCAACGCCAATTTAATTATGGAGATTCATAAATAAACTCAAAATTCCCTGTAAAAAAATGTACAGACCCATATTATTTGAAATAAGACGTCACTATTGTCTTTGGATGTCAACAAATTCGTACTGAAAGTGTATCAAATATAATGATATATTTTACACCACTTTATTGTGAGGTAAGAGTCATGTAATTTTGTTCACACCTTAATAAGAACTCTCTATTGGAAAAAGAGTGCATCACAAAACTAACTGAATTTGACCTTAAAGCCATTCTTTAAGATGATATTTAAAATGAGTTAATGTCTTAAATTGTTAAGGCCATGTCCATTGTTACAAGTTTAAGTTTTAATTTAAATAAACCAATTTTGTTGTATTTTGCAGAGTATATTCTTTGTGTGCCTATAAAGTAAATTCTCGTCTGAGAGACAGATTTATTTATTATTATTTTTTTTTAAATCATATTCAGCGAGTAATTGACAGAGAAACCAAACAGAATGCAAGTCTCAGGCATATTCAAACACGGAGGCCCCCCCCACCTTCTATCTGTTCGATTTTGTTCTCTTCACATTGCAAATACAAAGTACATGTGAATCAAACATTCACTGAAGTCGTGAAATATGCAATATACTTGCACAGTCTATACCACAGATGATTTTCCTTACTAATTTCCCATTTCAGTGGCAAACACATAATTCTTATCAGCCACCCACTTTCTGAATTCTTTGGCAGACATAGTACTCAACTTGGAGACACAGCATTTTGGGAAAGCACCATGTGATCTTCCATCTTTATGTCTGAATGGATGAACTTTATGAATGTCCCTTATCATAGAATATTCATCAGATTGTGCGGATGGCACAGAATGCTTTGTTGTGCGGACTAATGTTCCAGACATTTTGTCATAGTTGGTTCTGATTTCTACAACACCAGAAATTGCTCCTGATCTGGTTGTAACATTCTCTTTAGTCTTATTTGCTTGTGTGTATTTGATATGTTTCTTCATAAGTCCCACTAACCACTCCATTCTGTCATCGACTGCTACATGACTATCAACACGACCCCTGGTATTCACAAACATTCCATAAAACTCTCTCAATGCATCACGTTCAGATAAACTGCAATACTGGTGAACCAACAAGCGCATAATCTCGAGTGCATACTTTGACCTATGGTTATGAGCTCTGAAGATCAGCATGGCATACTTCAGAACACGCAATCCACGGTCCCTGTCTGGCAAATGTATCATATCTGTTAAGTCTTTATACAGAAGCCCTAGTTCCAGCACTAATGAGGCATAGTTCTTGATACGATCCTGAGGCGCTGGATTGTCTTGTGCTGTCTTCAAAGGTTGCGGTTGCTTCACAAGTAATGACAGTTTACGTCCATTAGCAAGGGTAACAGAAACAACTTTCCCTTCCTCTGTTGGATAACAATACATAAAAAATCAACAGTGTTGTTGCAACAGAATAAGGGAGGGGTGGTACATTGTATGTACTCCACATCGCTATAATTCTTGGAAAGGTCAACCCCAGCTCTCAGCTGTACGAGACCAAGAGGTCGCCCAAGAAGACCCTGGATCAATCAACTGGGTTGGGCCAGTGAAGTAGAGAGTGTCTGGAACCAAGCTGTTCAATGTGGGCAAAGGATGTTGCGCGAAGGAGCAACACTGTCTTTGCGGATGAATGAATGATTAAATAAATAAACTTTTATAAAACTTTTGTAAAGTTTATAGCTTACCTTCAACTTCAGGTGGATGGAGTGCTTTGATAGTCTCTTGAACACTTGGTGCCACATATGTATCCACTACCTCCCCCAGTTGCTGGTGAATCCATTCCTTTTGGTCTTGTGGAGTGCTATCCAGTGGTGGTAAGTGTTTGGAAGCAGAGCTATTGGTGTCTTCCATTCCAAAATGCTTCATAACTGCTTCTACAATGTAACTGTCAACAAACGAAACGAAGAATTCCTTGTCTGCATCATATGCCTTCCTGACATCCTGATTTACAGTTGACCTTGAGATGCGCAGCTGTTCACATTTCATAGTGCCTAGATCTGCCTCACTGTTGTCAGAGTAGACACTTTGGAACACAACTGTCATGAAGCTCATCATCATATGCAAAAATTCAAAAGTAATTATGGGCCTAAGTGTTGGAACTTCTCAGAGTCTAATGTTCCCCCGATTCTGAGACATTTGGCTCCTGAAAATCGCTCACGGGTTAACTGGTCTCCTCCAATATGGATTCCCTCATTGAACTCTTTTCCTGCTTTCTGATGGACGTCCTGCAATACCTTTTCATAGGAATCCAATATGTCAGTGACATCAGCATACTTTTGTTCATTCTTGAACAAGATGGGAAGTGGGATAAAATCATTCTTTACAGAAAGCTCATCTGAGTACTGACCTTTGATGGGAGTTGCCTTATAGTTTGTCAATGAGGGAATCAACCTGCCAACCACTCGCCCAACCAGTTCAATGTACTCTTCCCTAATAGATGTCCAGTCATCAAGCGACAGTAGGTATACACCTAAATCCATATTCTTGAAATCCTGACAGGGAGTGATGTTTGGTCTTTCCAAAAAGTCAAGTGTCTGTCCAATCACTGCTGATCCAAAGGCATGACACATGTGTCCGTGCTTATCTTGTCTCTCTTCGCTCCCACGTATTGTCCAGTTTATGTTATCCCCGACAATTCTCATCCTAACAAAAAACATTAGAATTGTGTCAAATTTGATTAAAACCTTTTTAGTGTCATTTCCATGTACCATAGGTGAGCAAATTATAATAATCGACATTTAAGGATGCTGTACTTAGTAAACTAAATCACAGTGCTTACAATAATTACCCCTGGTCATCAGGAGGATTGGGGTTTTCCTGCAATAGATTCAATACATTGGTGCATTATTATTTGATGTTTTACCGTCTATTTTAGGCATCTATTTCTTTTTTTACTTTTCAAGGGACAGAATGCACAGAATGCTAGAATGTTTCTATTGAGAGTGAAATTTTGTTTTAGTTTCAAAGCAAATACATGTAGTACTTAGGAGTGGCTCTCCTTCATTTCTTTTTTGGCAATTGAAATGTTAATTTACTAGATGCTCTTATGCAAAAGTATAGATTGTTAATAACCTCAGCTTTTAAAATAGATTTTATGGGAGTTTTTTCCCCTTCTTTTTGCAATCAGAGCCACTACAAGTGCCAGGGCATGCTTTAATGTTACAATAAATTACGCAATATGCGGATACATACACAGCTTCTGAATCGGCATTAAGTTAAATTTTAAGTTTCCATTTTATGGATAGAAAATTGTCAAAATGACCCCCATCT
Organism: Pisaster brevispinus; assembly: GCA_023634235.1. NCBI lineage: Eukaryota > Metazoa > Echinodermata > Asteroidea > Forcipulatida > Asteriidae > Pisaster > Pisaster brevispinus. The sequence continues at coordinate 17,537,619 of JAMKCF010000006.1, read as the reverse complement.
ATAACTTCCTGATACTTGCCTCTTGTTTGCCTTTACCAGATCAATTATTTTGCTGTCAAAGTGGTCTGCTATCGTACTTTTCATGGTGTTGGTAGGGCAGTAGCTGAGACAAACACCAACACGTTGTAGGCGATCATACAACTTTTAAGAAAAGATGTGACACACAACATAGTTTAGCTTTTTGTTCAATCTTGACTTAGACATGCAAGATGACAATTGTAAAATTTAAATAATAGCAGTCACATTTATGGGTACAGCAACATTAGCAACAATTGATTTGTAACATACACTTTACAACTGGTAATCAATTTCAACGTCCTTCATGTTTGCTTCAATGGGTGAAATATATTTGTAACAAACAAAATTCAAAAATGAAAGCATGCATATATGACAAAATTTAATTTGTTATTGAAAAATGAGCAGTAAAAAATACAACCGCTAACAGGTTCTAAATTTAACTTTTAAGTAGTACACTGCAGGATTTGAAAAATGGCATGGTTGAGATTTGCGGTAACAACATGCGCAGGTAAAATAATCTCTCTATGAGTTGTTGTGGTCCTAAAAAGAGTAAACAATCAAAACGTTGAGTTGGAAAACCACTGATTCTTTTCAGAACCACAATTCATAGACATAGATTTTTCATGTGCAAGGTGTTACCGCGAAACTTACTAGAATGTAAAATACATCTTTACTTTCTGTATTATCGGAAATTAATGCAACATTTACATTGGTCCAATCAAAATTAAACATTTCACAAAATGGTTTTATACACAAACAAATTGTTGCTTCATGTATCAAAGGAATTTCCTTTACTTGCAGAATACGTGGTAAAATATTTATGACAAAAATTCAACAGACCAACAGACCAACAGATACAACTCAAAAATTGTCAAAAACTGTCAAAAAACTGTCAAAAACTAAGAAATTGCTAAGAATAAAAACTGTGTCATCATGGACAGGTTTGGTAAATACCAAAACCAAAACAAAATAGTTTCAACACGAAATTGAATGATAAAGTTTATATCAGTACAAACATTGCAAACCCTCAAAATAAACATAACTAATTAAAGGGACAGGCTCACTTTTCGTGGCATAAATTTATCCCCCTGAAATGACGAGCCTGCATCTTTAATAGTGATAACCAGAATGGACAATCAGCCATAAATCGAAGGAGACTCAGTCACAAATAAATGGCACGCAACTCTGCTACTAAGGAACACAAACTGTAGCAAAAGGAAAACGGTGCTGAATTTATGCAAGTGTAAAGAACAGTGCATGTACAGTATACAGTGTACATGTTCATATTATGTGTATACCTGTTTTTCACAAAGACTGTCATACAACAGACAAGACATCACACGTTGCGCTCGGCTGAGGTCATGATGTTTGGCTTGTAATAAAACACTGATGACTAGTCCTAATTTGGGGATCATTGACTCAAGAACTTTGTTATTGTTGCGAGATTTATCGTTTATACACATTGCCATTATAACCTGCATGGCATCTGGCATCAACTCTGATGCCTCTTGGACAACTCCAGACCAATCAAATGTTTTGAGATCCAGGAAATCTTTTTTCATCAAGTAACTGACAAATCCATGCTTTCGGTTGCCCAATTTGTCTGTCGTGCTTCTAACTTGTTCCACAATACGTTGAATAATTGTTCTCTTCAGTGTGTCAATTGACAACAGATTATTCACAATAACAGAAATTCCAAAGTCTGGAGACTGTTTCTCATTGATATGTACTCATTTGTTGTTATCTTGTTTTTACAAGCAGAATGATGACTTAAATCCTTTGCTAGTGCATGGTACTGCGAGTCATTGGATGGCTCATTTAATGATTGCAACTCTGGTTCTCTTTTTTGATAGATTTTCTTTTGTGCATGAGGTTGCTTAAAGTAAGAGTGACCATGGTCATTTAATACCTGTGTTAGGACTAGTGTGGGTGCTACAACGTTGGGTGAAGGTACTTCTGATAAAGGCTTCTGCTTGGTGTTCTCTGTAGATGGTGCAGCCAGCAGTTTTGAGGTTTCTGGTTGTAGCTCATCAGCAGAGGAAAACAATGATGCCTGTTTTCAGTATGCAGTGCTGTTGTCAATCCGAGGCTGTAATCTTTCATTATAATCAAATAAAGAAGGAACTTGATTTGATTAGTTGTTGCTGTTGTTTGTTTTTTTAATGAGTGTGGAGTTTAGAGTTTATGGAGGCCATTCCATGTTAGAAACCAGTCATCTCGCCCCCAGCCCAGCAAAGTCACCCCTTTGGTGACGCAATAATCAGCACGCGCTGTTTTTCCAATTGTGATGCAAGAAAATTCACTTCAAATTTGCTTTCGCATTTAAGTATGAACGACTCTAAAAAGAGTTGAAACATCAAGCCGCAAACAAACAGTTTTGCGCCGTCACTTTTACTTTGTGAAATGACTCGCTTTATGCTCAAAATCAAGGAGCGACTTTTTCGGGGGGGGGGCGACTCTGTCAGGGGCAACTTTGAGAGGGGGCGACTTTGTAAGTGAGGGGGAGACTTTGTAAGTAAGGGGGCGACTTTGTAGTGGGCGACTTTGCTGGGGGCGAGTCGACTGGCATCCGAGTAATGTATACACGTTTATATCATGTCCTTACCTTTGGATCGGACGTGATGACTGTTGAGAAGGCAATGTTGGATTGCTTGATGTAACGTTAGGCCTACCATCATCACCAATCATTCTTGTTTGTGTCTCCCTACGAACACGCTTGCAAAGTGAAGATAATGTTGAAGGCGAACATGGAGATCGTGGATGTTGGGTGACCATTCTCTTTCGCTGATGGATTTGTGATGTGGCTTTACATTGTTGTTCAAATTCTGTCACATGCTTGTTCAACGTAATGACCCTCCTCTCACAGTTGTAACAACATAGAGCTCCATCCAACACTTCAATCTTTCCATAAATTTGTATTAATTCGCGAAATGTTGTGACTTTTTTCGTCTCGTCATCATGCTTGGTGAGTATTAATTTTCTTCGGGTTGAATCAGCATGATCAGTTGATCCGCTTAACCTTGTCGTTAACAATGTTAACGATACTCCGCATACAACACACCAGTTTGTCATGTTTGTACACTCGACCATGTCGACTGGTGGACATCATTCTTTATTGTCATGATTTTGCTATTACTTTCTAGGTCCCAACGGAATTAAAGACACGTAGGTTGGAGGAGAGGAGGGCGCTCGTTGAGGGCGCTCGTCGTGGATGGACGTTTTTATTTTTGTGTCCTTTTTTTGATCGTTTTTATCGTGTAAATCCCCTCTTTTCTTTTTACCATCCGTGTTTTTCGGTGTTGTAGTTTGCCTCCTTTTTATCCAGTTGTGCTGCTAGTCTGTTTATTTCTTGTTTTCTTTAGTCGTGTGCCAGTCATTTTGATGGTTTTTATCCGTAACTTTTATACTGTATAAAGACTGTTAGGGCCTAATTCAATTCAACACGCTGGTGGTGTCACATTGCTACAACAAGTAACATCTGTCCCGCTACTTCAGTGAAATAATCAAACTATGGCTGTATCGTTCTACGGCGTCCTGGTTGCTGTCATGTTGTGTGTCCTGCTCCAAAACCTGCATTTTTGGCATGCTTCAATTTCCTCACCAGCTCCATCTTTGTCATCGGCGTCATCGGACAACAGACAGGCTGCATGTATGGCAAGTGTGTTCAGTTTGAATAGCAAAAAGTTCCACCACTACCAACACTATAAATTTAGTCGTTCACCCGCCCTGTACATTATTCTTCTTCGTATACTGACCTCATGTGACATTGAACTGAACCCTGGGCCACACCACTCATTAGACTCATCCAACTCAAATAGCAGTAACGCCAATGGTAATAATTCTCCTTCAAGTATGTTTCCTTGTGGCACCTGTAAAGTTCCAGTTACCTGGGAAGACAAAGGCATTATGTGTGAAAGCTGTGAAACATGGTATCATATTAACTGTCAAGACATCAACGACTCGAGCTACGAGAATCTAGGGAAGAGTTCAGTCGTTTGGGTATGCCTTACATGTGATACCCCAAATTACAGTTCAGTTCTGTTCAATCTCCACGGTTTGCTAACTGAAAACCGTTTTGAAATCCTCAGCGACAGCGACGACATGATCAGTAGCCTTGATTCAGATGACACTTGTCTTCGTTCTAGTCCTAGATTTACATCATCACCAACTAAACCAAGACCAAAGTCGTGTATTGGGCCCAGACCATTAAGAATCATCAATGTTAACTGCCAGTCTCTTGTGAATAAAAAGCATACTTTCTACAATGATATCGATAGTACCAAACCAGACATAATAATTGCTACAGAAACATGGTTTAACAGCAGTATCGTCAATTCTGAATATTTCAGTACTCACTACAATGTTTTTAGGCGTGATCGTCTTGCTGGCATGGGTGGTGGGGTGATCATTGCCATCAACAGCGACTTCCTTTGTCTGCAAGTAGAACTGGAATGTGAGACCTCAGAAATGATCTGGGTTAAAATCAACATTAAAGGCTGTAAGACGCTTTACATAGGATCCTGTTATCGTGCCAAAATTGATGATACTGTAACGCTGGATGCTCTTGACTCGTCACTTCGGAAAGTTACTAGCAACCATAATAACATTGTTATGCTTGGAGGGGACTTCAATCTTCCTGGCTGGGACTGGTCTACAAAATCTCTCAAACCTAACACTGCTTATCCATCAGTCCATCATAGATTCGGTGAAATTCTGGATGACAACGGTCTGACCCAAGTGATTGAAGAACAAACTCGTCTTGGGAATATACTTGATCTCCTGATAACTAACCGGCCTAACCTGATTAATAGAACGGAGATTATTCCTGGTATAAGTGACCACGACATAGTTTTTGCAGAACTGGACATAAAACCTACTCACAAAAAGCAAGCGCCTCGCAAAGTTCCATTGTACAACAAGGCCAACTGGAAGGAATTTCAACAGCACGCCCTGCAAGTGGCCGAAAAAATTGCTGCGGCTGAACAAGACTCGACAACTGACCAACTGTGGAAAATCTTTAAGCAAGGCATACATGAAGGCACATAAAACAACCGAAACCAAAGACTCTCGACCATGGATTTCGGCTGATCTTAGAAGAAAAATTCGGAGGAGGGATAAAGCATACAAAGCTAGCAAAAGGTTTGGCAGATTAAACCAAGAACTTAAATTCAAAAGACTCAAAGCGGAAGTCCAGCGTGAGCTCAGACTGGCTTATTGGAAATACGTAGAAGACGTTATTACTCCCCAATCCTCAGACCCAAACAATTTCAGCTGCATGAAGAGATTTTGGACTTACATTAAACATCAGAAGTCTGATTACGTAGGAGTTGCCCCTCTCAAGGTTGACGGCAAGTTAGTTACAGATGCACGACTGAAAGCAGAAGCATTGAATCATCAATTCCAATCAGTTTTCACTCACGAAACAGAATTTGATATCCCCGCACCCAGTGTACAATCATCATCCATGCCTGACGTCCACATCTCTGAACCTGGTGTACTCAAACTTCTTAAGAATCTGAAACCAAGAAAGGCTGCAGGCCCAGACAACATCAGTCCACGGGTCCTTAAGGAGCTTGCTGAGGAAATCTCGGATCCACTCACACGGATTTTTCGCAAATCTCTTCAAGAGGGCCAAGTACCAGCGGATTGGAAGCATGCCAGCATTACCCCTATTTTTAAAAAAGGTCATAAATATCTCCCCTCGAACTATCGCCCCATTAGCCTTACTTGCGTGGCATCCAAACTCATGGAACATATCTTATTCAGCAACATTATGCACCATGCCAGTACTCAAGATCTTCTCAATCCGCTCCAGCATGGTTTTCGTTCTAAGAGGTCATGCGAAACCCAACTTATACAATTCATTGATGATATAACAAACAACATGCAGAACGGCGTCCAAACTGATGTGTGCGTACTTGATTTTTCAAAGGCCTTTGATAAGGTTGGCCACCGTAGGCTTCTTGAAAAACTCAACTGGTATGGCATCAATGGGTTAGCAAACGACTGGATTGCTAGTTTTCTCTCAAACAGGACTCAAGCAGTGTTGGTTGATGGTTTTACCTCTGGTACGGCCCCTGTTATTTCTGGTGTTCCCCAGGGGTCAGTTCTCGGACCATGCCTCTTCCTGTTTTACATAAACGACATCGCTGGTGGTCTCAACTCCACGACGCGTCTTTTTGCTGATGACACAATGCTTTCTATTGCAGTAAGAACTGAGCAAGATACACATCTTCTTCAGGCTGATCTGGATCAGATGACTGCTTGGGAAAAAACATGGCAGATGCAGTTTAATCCAGAAAAATACATCAGTATTTCTCGGAAAAAAACAACAATCAATCACAAGTATTTTCTGCATGGGCACGAACTGAACCACGTGAACAAGTCCAAGTACCTTGGTGTCACTATTACACATGATCTCAAATGGAACAAACATGTTAATAATGTTGTCTCTTCAGCCACCAATTCACTTAACTTTCTACGTCGAAACCTGAGAGTTCGCAACTCCAACCTCAAGCAGCTGGCCTACAAATCACTAGTTAGACCCCTAATGGAATATGGATCGATTGTCTGGGACCCCTACACCAGTAACCTCACCCAAAAAATTGAAATGGTCCAACGTCGTGCAGCAAGATTTGTTCTAAATCGTTATGAACGCACTTCAAGTGTCGACACGATGCTGGAAGCTCTGAAATGGCAAACTCTTGAGGGAAGACGCATAACAGCTAGACTGGCAATGTTTTATAAAATCCATCATGGCCTGGTTGCCGTAGACATGCCATTTGTCTCGAAAAACTTATCTGCCCCTTCACGCACAGAAAACTCTCAAGCCTACAGGTACCCCTCTGGCTCTAGAATGTATCGTCAAATGTCCTTTTTCCCACGTACCGTCACCGAATGGAACAAACTTACTCAATCCACCGTATTAGCTCCCAACCCACTTAAATTTAAAGAAATTATGTCTGCTCACTACTCGCCCATTCCGCCACACTAGCGCCCCTCAACCCTCAATGTGCCAGAGTCTTCAGTATTGAAGTTGGCACAGAACCTGGAAGAAGAAGAAGAGAAGAGAAATATACATGACAATAACCATCGGATCGTACACAGTATTAGTAAGACATAAGACATATAACTTGTAAGACACATGTAAGAGAGTAGTGCATGTTGTGAGAAAGAAAATGCTCAGTCCCATCATGCATCACACTCACACTGCAAGCACTGCACGCATGACGTACTTCCTGAACAAGAATCTGTGCAAGCTGATTAGCCCATCCCAGCGGTCCTGGATAGGCCGCTGGGGCCGAGCGAAAAATGCTAATCGCAAAGCTGATCATACTCTTAGACACTGAGGGCGCACTTGGGTTCCCTACATTAATAAAAAGAACAATCGTTTTCAATGACCGAAATGTTAATTGCAAATAAGCCTGGACTAAATGAAGTACTTATTTTACATATAACGTAATAAAACAATAGGTGCACTCTGCCTTCCTCCGGCAATCAGTTGTAATGGGTTTCCCGCTCATTTTCGGCAAATCAGCGAACAATTTAAACGTCGCGTTAATCTATTTCGCGCAAGATTGAAAGCTCCTCATGTGATCCAAAACAGGATAACTATTCAACTTAATACCCTCAAACGACAATCAAAATAGCAGCAGGTTTTAAAAGAAGTCTCGAGTTGGGTCTATACTCTGCGCTGTACACGTGTTTGTGGTTTTTTTTAAGTGCTAAACAAACGGCTACATATTTATAATAAATATATTTACTAGCTAAAGATACTGTTTCGCGGATAAATAAATGTTAATACAAGTGTTTATTTGCCCTAATAGACACTGAGTTCTTTATTAAAAATTCCCGTGATCGTGTTTGTTTTATATGCTGTTAAATATATGTATCGGGGTTGGCCCAACCCCGCAGCTTTTTGTGGTTTTTCTTTCGGTACTAATACACCACTGTTTATTTTACAACTGACGCTATCTCATGTAGAAGTTTACTTTGGTTTTTCCCAATCTCTTCCATTGCTAAATCAACAGTTCTCTCGGCAACCTTTCAAATGAATATATTTCATAACTTAATAAACATACGTTTTTTTCAATGACCGAAATGTTAATTGCAAATAAGCCTGGACTCAATGAAGTACTTATTTTACATACCATAACGTAATAAAACAATAGGTGCACGCTGCCTTCCTCCGGTAATCAGTTATAATGGGCTTCCTGCTCATTTTCGGCAAATCAGCGAACAATTTAAACGTCGCGTTAGTCTATTTCGCGCAAGATTGAAAGCTCCTCATGTGATCCAAAAACAGGATAACTATTCAACTTAATACCCTCAAACGACAATCAAAATAGCAGCAGGTTTTAGAAGAAGTCTCCAGTTGGGTCTATACTCTGCGCTGTACACGTGTTAGGTTAAAAAAACAAGTGCTAAACAAACGGCTACATATTTATAATAAATATATTTACTAGCTAAAGATACTGTTTCGCGGATAAGTAAATGTTAATACAAGTGTTTATTTGCCCTAATAGACACTGAGTTCTTTATTAAAAATTGCCGTGATCGTGTTTGTTTTATATGCTGTTAAATATATGTATCGGGGTTGGCCCAACCCCGCAGCTTTTTGTGGTTTTTCTTTCGGTACTAATACACCACTGTTTATTTTACAACTGACGCTATCTCATGTAGAAGTTTACTTTGGTTTTTCCCAATCTCTTCCATTGCTAAATCAACAGTTCTCTCGGCAACCTTTCAAATGAATATATTTCATAACTTAATAAACATACGTTTTTTTCAATGACCGAAATGTTAATTGCAAATAAGCCTGGACTCAATGAAGTACTTATTTTACATACCATAACGTAATAAAACAATAGGTGCACGCTGCCTTCCTCCGGTAATCAGTTATAATGGGCTTCCTGCTCATTTTCGGCAAATCAGCGAACAATTTAAACGTCGCGTTAGTCTATTTCGCGCAAGATTGAAAGCTCCTCATGTGATCCAAAAACAGGATAACTATTCAACTTAATACCCTCAAACGACAATCAAAATAGCAGCAGGTTTTAGAAGAAGTCTCCAGTTGGGTCTATACTCTGCGCTGTACACGTGTTAGGTTAAAAAAACAAGTGCTAAACAAACGGCTACATATTTATAATAAATATATTTACTAGCTAAAGATACTGTTTCGCGGATAAGTAAATGTTAATACAAGTGTTTATTTGCCCTAATAGACACTGAGTTCTTTATTAAAAATTCCCGTGATCGTGTTTGTTTTATATGCTGTTAAATATATGTATCGGGGTTGGCCCAACCCCGCAGCTTTTTGTGGTTTTTCTTTCGGTACTAATACACCACTGTTTATTTTACAACTGACGCTATCTCATGTAGAAGTTTACTTTGGTTTTTCCCAATCTCTTCCATTGCTAAATCAACAGTTCTCTCGGCAACCTTTCAAATGAATATATTTCATAACTTAATAAACATACGTTTTTTTCAATGACCGAAATGTTAATTGCAAATAAGCCTGGACTCAATGAAGTACTTATTTTACATACCATAACGTAATAAAACAATAGGTGCACGCTGCCTTCCTCCGGTAATCAGTTATAATGGGCTTCCTGCTCATTTTCGGCAAATCAGCGAACAATTTAAACGTCGCGTTAGTCTATTTCGCGCAAGATTGAAAGCTCCTCATGTGATCCAAAAACAGGATAACTATTCAACTTAATACCCTCAAACGACAATCAAAATAGCAGCAGGTTTTAGAAGAAGTCTCCAGTTGGGTCTATACTCTGCGCTGTACACGTGTTAGGTTAAAAAAACAAGTGCTAAACAAACGGCTACATATTTATATTATACATTTACTAGCTAAAGATACTGTTTCGCGAATAAATAAACGCTAATACAAGTGTTTATTTGCCCTAATAGACACTGATGGTTTGATAAAGACTTTACTGTAGCGGTTCAAAGTTCAGAGTTCAAATTATCCTAGTTTTACAATTAATAGCTCCAATGACATAATGAACTTCATCACATCAAATCTCTTGGCTAGAGAACAAGTCACTGATGGTGTTGCCTATTAATGTTAATTTTATTACATGGTTTGTCTGCTTATATAGTGTACGTTATTCAATGTATTATTATTTGTGCATCTTCTTATGGCACTGATTTTTCTATCAAATTGAATGCCTCGGCCAAGTTTTGGCTGACATTAAGAAGTTAAGAAATCAAGAAATTTAGAAAGTAAGACAATACAGCCAACAAGAAAATGTGGGGGATCTGGAATTCTGGAAAATGTTATGAGAGTCATTGTTAATGGTCTGAAATGATGGTATTTGTAGATTGCTTGCTAATTCAGCATTGATCGACCACTTCAGCTTGAAGACAGTACGGTAGTTTTTTGTTTCAGCTTCTTGCTGTGAGTCAAATACCCTGGGTTGAAAATACATACGATAATGAAGACCCTATAGGCTAACACGACTCACTTCCTCCCCTTTAGCTGAACGATTCCTTCCCCTTTTTATAGCTAAGATTTTGTCCGCACTGGCCCTATTTGCATCCCGTTCCTGATCCGCTGCTGTGCTCTTTCACTGCAATGTACACTCTAAAAACGTCGACCCAGACTCAGGGTCCCGGGGAACCTGGTCAGGATGACCCGGAATGTCGTCAAAAAAATAGGATTTTAACTCAGATTCGGCTTAAGTTTTATTTATTTATGTGTAATTTTTAACACAATTCGGGTCATACTGACCCAGAAATGGGTCAGGTCCCTTGTGACCCCGGTTCAAGTCTGACCCGGACGTTTTTAGTGTTTATGGACACCATTGTGCCCACGCTACCACAATGATTCAGTGCGGGTGCCCTGTGACTGACACTGACGTCACAGTGCTTATCACAATTCAGCGGTAAACAAACATTGTCCGGATTTTTGTTACGTTTTCAGAGATAGGGGAAGGTTACTCTTTTATCAGATTGGTTTTCTAACACTTTTGAATTTGAACTCAATGTCTGAGTCATGTTAAATTTCATTGGATTCATCAACATTTTTCAACATGAAGTCCATCATCGTCTTGGTTCGTAACTTCTTCGGCATCTTGAACTGGTTATAATTGGCCGTAGAGTTCGCCATAATAAACTGTTGCAGTCTTTGGAAAGATCCAGGGCCAACGACAAAAACGCGAGCCTCGCATATTGTGCCGACTTGACGAAAGCGCTCGTAGATCTCATGCTGTTTCCGCAGAGATTTATCGAACTGAAAATGAGAATACAATATCACATATAATTTACTGATGAAAAAAATCTTGTTAATAAGGATGGTCGTAGTTTATGAGAATTACGTCACTAAGCTCCCCCTCATAGTAAAACAAATGGTACGGCAGCGGTGGGGAAAAGCTGGTCCCCTGGTACATTCTTTAAAGTTAATTAATATCGGTAATTACCAGTGACTTCTGCTCAGCCGATAAGTGGATTTTGCTCTTAGATTCTAGCTCGACGAAAAGTATGTAAAACATATCATACTCGCAATCTAAAAGGATAAAACAAGTTATATTACTTATTAAGATCTGTATACTTGTGCGTGGAATTCTTATTTGATTGCATGGTTGTGGTAGTAAGCCACAGTCTTTCAGGGGCGGAAAGAGTAGACTGGTCCCCGTGTCTGTATCCGCAAGGATAAAGTTGTGCACTGGGCCCAATTTCATAGAGCTGCTTAAGCACAACAATTTGCTAAGCACAATACAATTTTGCTTACCAGAATAAGGTTACCAGCCAAACTACCATGTCACGTGTCAAAATTGTGACTGGTATCCTGCTCATTTCTGCTTAGCAGGAAATTGTTAAGCATTGTTTTCTGCTTAAGCAGCTCTATGAAATTGGGCCCAGGTCTTGTGGTCTTACAGGCCCAATGATATCAGTGGATAACTTTGCAGTGACCTAAGCTTTCGATTTATGCGTTATGATTGATCTGCTCTGAAGTGACGTAGTTTGTCAGCTACATACTCCCGCAGTTCACTATACTTTGAATCTTCTGCTGCATGCTGCGTGTGCATAATGTGTGTATGTATTAATCAGTGTAATGAATGGGATGCGATGTCAAGCCTCGATATGTGACGTCAGATGTTCAGGCTACGGAAAGGGTAACGCCACCAACGTGGAAAGTAATCTTATACTCCGGGTACAAAACCACTGACTATTTTGTGCAAGTAGGCCTACTGCAAAGCGGCAGCTATATACACATACGTAATGTACATGTACACACCCACTGCGTATCTACTGTGTGTTTTTGAAGGAACTTATGATGCCTGGACGAGTCCGTCTTATTAAAGGGTGATAATAATATTCAAAATGTTATAAATAAACTAATCGCTTACACAAGAAAACATTCGTAAATTGTTGTTTTGCCTTGCTGCTTCAGCAATTTAATATTTATGTATTTAGTGTATGGCATAATGTTTAAGTATTGTGTACGTTGCGAAAAGACTTGCGATCGTGGCACGAAACCGAGAAAAGGCGGAAAATGTTTTCTCGGGGGGGGGGCAAATATCTACAGGATAAACGGATTAAGTTTAAACTTTCAGGAACGAAAGATCTATCCTTAAATATTACTGTCAGTGAAACAAATTAGGGTGAACGATTACTTTCTTGCAATGAATTTCCCACCTTAACCCATTAACACACAATAGCTGCAATAAGGCAGCGAAATAACTTGGCAATATATTTTACGCATTTTATGTAAAAACAAATCACTAACCTTAAAAAATGAAAATTATCGTAAAACCTAATGTTTTCAGTGCTGAATTTCTTAAGTTTCCTTGGACAGACTGCGACGGTATTTTTTAAAATATTTTTTATCCTTGCACGAAGCCGTCGTGACCCGTGTTGACCTTTACTTCCGGGTCAACCGGAAGTGGGACCATATCTCACCAAGTACACAGCCTATTTAATTTCTTTTTCAGTTATAAACTCTTTGAGCATTAAAGATTAAACTTGGGTTACCGTGACCCCATGTTGACCTTTACTTCAGGGTCAACCGGAAATGGAACCATATCTCAAGAACTACACAACCGATTTTCAATTTCTTTTCGGTTATAGACTCATTGAGCATTGAAGATTGAACTTGGGTTACTTTGACCCGTGTTTACCTTTACTTACGGGTCAACCGGAAGTGGGACCATATCTGAAGAACTAAACACCCGATTTTCAATTTCTTTTCAGTTATAAACCCCTTGAGCATTGGTCAACCGGAACTGGGACCATATCTCAAGAACTACACAACCGATTTGAATTATGTTCAATTATCAAACCCTTTGAGCATTAAAGAATGAACTTGGGTTACCATGACCCCATGTTTACCTTTACTTCCGGGTCAACCGGAACTGGAACAATATCTCAAGGACTACACAACCAATTTTCAATTTCTTCTCAGTTATGGACCCCTTGTGCATTGAAGATTGAACTTGGGTTTAATAAAAGCACAACAAAACAGAACAGTTTGTGTTTATTCACAAACACCTAATGTCTAGTTGTATCTATTTTACATCAAAAGTGAAAGGAGGGTGATGGGAAGTTATTTAGCACCAGGGTTTACGTTGAGTCCAAAGGGTTGGATTGTCTTAAGTTAGTGAATCCAGCGTGATTCTCTGAGTTTGCGGTGTGTGTCATCACCATTGCAAGCCTCAACTACAATGAGTTCAACATCTTTGACACTGTGATTAAGGCTGTTGAAGTGGATGGAGACGGGGTACAGTTTCTTGGTCTTTATGGAAGAGACATGGATCACAAAGCGAATACCGAGTTTGGTTTTAGTCTTTCCCACATACTGTAGTCCACATCTCTTACAAGATATAACATAGACTACAATGGGATTCGGTCTTGATATTGTAAGAAGAGCCAGTCAGTGCTATTACTCTTCACTTTAACTGCAGGTTTGTTGTAGAGACAAGTTCTACATTTAGAGCGGGTACACTTGTGACAACACTGTATCTCTGTTGAGGGAGGTGTTTGGCCTGTACCTGGGGGAGTTCGGCCCTGACTAGAATGTCACCCGCGTTTTTAGGGCGGCGGAATGCAACCATGGGGTTCTCAGGGATTGCTGAGCGCAACCTCTTAGAGGAATGGAGAATATTCATTCTGCCATTGAGGATTGAGGAGAGTTTCGGTAGTTTAGGGTGGTAGGTGGTGACCAGGGCAACTCTCTTGCTTGGACTTTTTTTAGATCCCGTGTAGGCCTAAAGAGTATGGCGTGGTATGCTGAGGGCCTTGTTGATGGCAAGTTGGACCCTGGCGTTCGCTGTGACCCCTAAAAACAAGGTGCTTCCTGAGGTCCGATGAGCGCCTTTTGTATAGGGTGTCTGTGGAGCAGATACGTCTTATGCGCAAGGCCTGACTGTAAGCAATTGCCTTGTTACAGTGACGATGGGGTGGCAACTGTTGGAGAGAAGGTACTGGTGGGTGTCATTGGGTTTGCTGTATACATCCGTAACAACGCCGCTAGGGGATTTAGTTGTGGTTACATCTAGAAAGGTAACAGTTGTTAGAAAGTATTCAGTAGTGATCTTTGTGGTTGGGTGAAATGAGTTTATATGTTCGATAAACTCATCCAAGCTGTCTTGACTACCACACCAGATAAAGAACATATATATATATTTTATATATTATATTATTAAAATTAGTAGGGGAAATGGCCTTAGCTTTCGATCCAATCCGGACCTTCGTCAGAGGCATAAACAAGAACAAACACAAACATTTATAGCAAAAAGAGGAGCAAAAGGATTAAGGGAGAGTATCCAGGAAGAAGCGGGAAAATGTAGCCAATCAGAGTTGTAAACTTACAAACAATGGGGTGGCTAAGAACCAATCGGAGTAAAGAAGTGAGGACAAAGGATTGTCAGTGTGAAAGGCTGGGTCACTGACTGGACCATAAAGGTGGTAACTCATTGTAGGCATTACAATGCGGGGAAGCACGTAAGGGTAGGATTAGAGGGCAAGCTGCATAAGATAATGCAACTAACAATAGGAGGCAAGATCAAAGTAGTTATAGAATAAAAGAATCATATTATATTATATATATGCAACTAACAATAGGAGGCAAGATCAAAGTAATAATAGAATACAAGAATCATATTATATTGTACATATAATTAGTAGGGGAGATGGCCTGAGCTTTCGATCCAAACCAGACCTTCGTCAGAGGCGTAAACAAAAACAAACATAAGCATATCCATTTATAGCAAAGTCGGAGCAAATGATCAAGGGAGATTATCCAGAAAAAAAGCGGGAAATTATAGCCAATCAGAGTTATAAATTTACAAACAATGGGGTGGCTAAGAACCAATCAAAGTAAAGTAGTGAGGAAAAAGGATGGTCAGTGTGAATTAGGGTAGATCACTGGACCATAAAGGTGGTACCGCATTGTAGGCATTACAATGCGGGAAGCAAGAAAGGGTAGGATTAGTGGGCAAGCCGCATAAGGATAATGCAACTAACAATAGCAGGCAAGATAGGGTGTCGTGGCCTAACGGATAAGAGCACCGAACTCAAGCTCTGGTGCTTCTGTTCAGCAGAGTGTGGGTTCGAATCCCGGTCGTGACACTTGTGTCCCTGAGCAAGACACTTAACTATTATTGCTTCTCTCCACCCAGGGGTAAATATGGGTACCTGTGAGGGCAGAGATGGTTCTTGTGATTGATTTAGCCGAGTAGCGCATTATTTGTTGCACAGGCTGTATACTCCCCAGGGAGCTGAGATGGTTTAAGGAATGAATTAAGGCCCAGTGACCAGGGGTGATAATGTCAGAAGCGCTTCGAGACGCCCTATGGGTGTGAAAAGCGCTATATAAAAACGGGTTATTATTACTATTATTATTATTATAAAAGTAATTCTAGAATAAGTGGGATTTGAAACTTTGCATCATGCGTATTATATTTTTTACATTTTTGTTCTGGGAAGCACATCTTTTTGTTGACAGTTTTTGAGTTTTGCTCTCTGGACGTCCTCAGCTCGTGATACCGTATTGTCAAAAGAATTAAAAGAAATAAAATAAAACAATATTTTGGAATCGCGTAAAAATGCTTGAAATTTGAAAGTCTTAAACAAGTATAAGGGAAAAAGCAGTCACTTTTGGGAGCTAATCAGCGAGATTGTACACCACTGTGAACGAGGTGAGGCCGGTGTGTGTCATCACCATTGCAAGCCTCAACTACAATGAGTTCAACATCTTTGACACTGTGATTAAGGCTGTTGAAGTGGATGGAGACGGGGTACAGTTTCTTGGTCTTTATGGAAGAGACATGGATCACAAAGCGAATACCGAGTTTGGTTTTAGTCTTTCCCACATACTGTAGTCCACATCTCTTACAAGATATAACATAGACTACAATGGGATTCGGTCTTGATATTGTAAGAAGAGCCAGTCAGTGCTATTACTCTTCACTTTAACTGCAGGTTTGATGTAGAGACAAGTTCTACATTTAGAGCGGGTACACTTGTGACAACACTGTATCTCTGTTGAGGGAGGTGTTTGTATGGTGGCCCTGAGGGGACATCAAACATAAATGTTTACGTGAATATTTATGTAAATATTTACGGCTTTTGCCCCAATTTGCAAATATTCACGTATATATTCTCGTAAAAATTTGTGATTGAGGCGAAAATCGTGAATATTTACGTAAATATTTACGTAAATATTTGCGATTTGTACCCCCATTCGCAAATATTTACGTAAATATTTACGTAAATATTCACGATTTGTGCCCAAGTCGCAAACCCAGTCATCCGTGAATATTTGGTTTCTTTCCAGCTAGCTGCGCACTGGGCCGAAATTTCCAGCCGCGTATTCAGGACAATTATAATCCATGCAGTACAAGGAGGTAATATATCTATCTCCCCTTCTTTCTAATTCTCTGTTTTGAACATTTAAAAAAAAAAAAGCTTTCTTTGTCGGTATAATTTGTTCACTAAGCGGACTTGAAGGTAGAATTAGATTATTCGGCTGATCAATTAGTGAGTAATTAAACACCACAATTAAGACCTCATCATCCAGACCATTGTACACAACTGTTGAAAATTGCTCTCACCTGAAATTAAGTACATGTACCCTTCACGTTGTTTAAAAGATGATTTTTTTTTTAATTCCATACTGATAGACCATACCACTGACGGGCACACATAATTTCGGAGTCGGTGAACTCGGATCATTAAGTAATAAATAGTTAACTGCTAAAACACACGCAATGTTCTATCATACGTTATCGAATGCGTTGGTCAATTTTAAATCGCTCAAACTAGAAAGAAGGCCGGGAAACAGAATTGTTACCGCCTTGAACTGCATGGATTCCAATTGTCCTGAATACGCGGTTGGCTGGCCACGGAATCCGCAGATAGAAATTTCGGCCCAATATGCGGCTAGCTGGATAGAAACCAAATATTCACGGGTGACTGGGTTTGCGATTGGGGCCCAAATCGCAAATCGGGGCAAAAAACGCGAATATTTACGCAAATATTCACGTAAATATATATGTTTGATGTCCCTTCAGGGCCACCATATGTTTGGCCTGTACCTGGGGGAGTTCGGCCCTGACTAGAATGTCACCCGCGTTTTTAGGGCGGCGGAATGCAACCATGGGGTTCTCAGGGATTGCTGAGCGCAACCTCTTAGAGGAATGGAGAATATTCATTCTGCCATTGAGGATTGAGGAGAGTTTCGGTAGTTTAGGGTGGTAGGTGGTGACCAGGGCAACTCTCTTGGTTGGACTTTTTTTAGATCCCGTGTAGGCCTAAAGAGTATGGCGTGGTATGCTGAGGGCCTTGTTGATGGCAAGTTGGACCCTGGCGTTCGCTGTGACCCCTAAAAACAAGGTGTTTCCTGAGGTCCGATGAGCGCCTTTTGTATAGGGTGTCTGTGGAGCAGATACGTCTTATGCGCAAGGCCTGACTGTAAGCAATTGCCTTGTTACAGTGACGATGGGGTGGCAACTGTTGGAGAGAAGGTACTGGTGGGTGTCATTGGGTTTGCTGTATACATCCGTAACAACGCCGCTAGGGGATTTAGTTGTGGTTACATCTAGAAAGGTAACAGTTGTTAGAAAGTATTCAGTAGTGATCTTTGTGGTTGGGTGAAATGAGTTTATATGTTCGATAAACTCATCCAAGCTGTCTTGACTACCACACCAGATAAAGAACATATATATATATTTTATATATTATATTATTAAAATTAGTAGGGGAAATGGCCTTAGCTTTCGATCCAATCCGGACCTTCGTCAGAGGCATAAACAAGAACAAACACAAACATTTATAGCAAAAAGAGGAGCAAAAGGATTAAGGGAGAGTATCCAGAAAGAAGCGGGAAAATGTAGCCAATCAGAGTTGTAAACTTACAAACAATGGGGTGGCTAAGAACCAATCGGAGTAAAGAAGTGAGGACAAAGGATTGTCAGTGTGAAAGGCTGGGTCACTGACTGGACCATAAAGGTGGTAACTCATTGTAGGCATTACAATGCGGGGAAGCATGTAAGGGTAGGATTAGAGGGCAAGCTGCATAACATAATGCAACTAACAATAGGAGGCAAGATCAAAGTAGTTATATAAAAGAATCATATTATATTATATATATGCAACTAACAATAGGAGGCAAGATCAAAGTAATAATAGAATACAAGAATCATATTATATTGTACATATAATTAGTAGGGGAGATGGCCTGAGCTTTCGATCCAAACCAGACCTTCGTCAGAGGCGTAAACAAAAACAAACATAAGCATATCCATTTATAGCAAAGTCGGAGCAAATGATCAAGGGAGATTATCCAGAAAAAAAGCGGGAAATTATAGCCAATCAGAGTTATAAATTTACAAACAATGGGGTGGCTAAGAACCAATCAAAGTAAAGTAGTGAGGAAAAAGGATGGTCAGTGTGAATTAGGGTGGATCACTGGACAATAAAGGTGGTACCGCATTGTAGGCATTACAATGCGGGAAGCAAGAAAGGGTAGGATTAGTGGGCAAGCCGCATAAGGATAATGCAACTAACAATAGCAGGCAAGATAGGGTGTCGTGGCCTAACGGATAAGAGCACCGAACTCAAGCTCTGGTGCTTCTGTTCAGCAGAGTGTGGGTTCGAATCCCGGTCGTGACACTTGTGTCCCTGAGCAAGACACTTAACTATTATTGCTTCTCTCCACCCAGGGGTAAATATGGGTACCTGTGAGGGCAGAGATGGTTCTTGTGATTGATTTAGCCGAGTAGCGCATTATTTGTTGCACAGGCTGTATACTCCCCAGGGAGCTGAGATGGTTTAAGGAATGAATTAAGGCCCAGTGACCAGGGGTGATAATGTCAGAAGCGCTTCGAGACGCCCTATGGGTGTGAAAAGCGCTATATAAAAACGGGTTATTATTACTATTATTATTATTATAAAAGTAATTCTAGAATAAGTGGGATTTGAAACTTTGCATCATGCGTATTATATTTTTTACATTTTTGTTCTGGGAAGCACATCTTTTTGTTGACAGTTTTTGAGTTTTGCTCTCTGGACGTCCTCAGCTCGTGATACCGTATTGTCAAAAGAATTAAAAGAAATAAAATAAAACAATATTTTGGAATCGCGTAAAAATGCTTGAAATTTGAAAGTCTTAAACAAGTATAAGGGAAAAAGCAGTCACTTTTGGGAGCTAATCAGCGAGATTGTACACCACTGTGAACGAGGTGAGGCCGTGTCCGAAACGGCGACTTCGGCTACAGCTACGGCTAGATCGCGCGCGTCTGCCTATTCTTCAACACTGGCAGACGCGCTGATCTAGCTGTAGCTGTAGCCGAAGTCGCCTTTTCGGACACGGCCTTAGTTAAACGCAAGTTCCTAAACTGCAAGATGCTAATTTCATACCGATATCTTCATTGGAATACATTCCTCTGCATGTTTATTTTATCTAGCAAACTCCTTTATTTAAAAAAAAAGTGCTCATCAGACGCTACGTAACCGTCATCATTATTGGAACTTTTCTCAGGTTAATTGTTGTGTTGTGTTAGCAATGCCCTTGCGCATGCGTGTTTTCATTTTGAAACCCTTTAGTGGAGTACACTGCGTACCGCGCCGTTGATCATAGTGTACAACTTGCTCGACGTGACCCAGTCAATTAAATGTGAAGAGCAATGTCTAGTGTAAACATACCATCATCGTACATAAGGGCACTCTCTGCGCATGTCCATTCAGTTAGACTCGTCTCTTCCAGTCCTGCCAATGTGTCCTGTATGGCGTTGTTAACTACCAGGACATCGACATGTTCACCGCGTAGATTGAAGAGCTCCCCAGTTCTGTATTCAATGGAGTGGCTTTTTAGCATTGGCTACAAGGGGAAAAGTATAACAGACTACCACCCAACCCACCAACACACACTGTTGACCGAACGCTTAAACCTCTGGACATACCTAACGTGTATTTGTCTTTGTATAACCAAAGCAAAACTATACTATTATGATATAAAACGTCCTGAATCCAAAACACAGTCAACTATTAATCAATACATTAAACTGTCAAGTAATAAACCACAAAGATGAGAAAGATATATTGGAGGGTAGAGCGCCAGTGTGGCAGGAGATTCTGTCCCCAATACGGCGAACTGTGTAGTTCGTCTGATATCACCCTAAGTAATTGACTTACTCAAAGAAGAAATAAAACTGGCAGGCGGTAATAATGTGTATTGCATTGTTTCAGCTATAATACTTTGGAATGACGACCCTATAAACTCACCGATACTTTAGGGCGACCAATGGGCATCTTTCACGGAACCCGACTATTTCAACCACGTCCCCAAGGCGGTAGCGGTATAGTCCCGATGAGGTGGTGATAACGATCTCATACCGTTTGTCAATCTCGACCTCGTCCATAAAGATCGTATCCGGATTCTCTTCGCCACTGGAAAATAAATATTTAATTGTTAGTTCTGCCTGAAAGGGTGTCCTACCAATGCCCAGTGACCAATGTTTGTTCAAAGGGTCAACTCAACCGAACCTCTTCCGGGTCGAAATGTAATCTTATCCAAATCTAGTAACTTATTCAGGTCACCATAACTGTTCTCTCAACCACCATGATCAAACTGACCCCATAAAATGTATTGCTTTCATTTCGGCACCAGTCTATAGGCTGACCCCAAAACGATCAGACAATATTGTTTAAATGGGGTGCTTGTAATCTGCAAAAAAAAATCCTGTCAAGTAAGCGAGTTGTAAATAGAGGGCACTATTATATCCCTATCCCCGAATGACCTCTGCTAAAAAAATGCTTTTTCCGAAAAACAACCAAACAAACACCCCAACACCCCTTCAAACAAACAAACAAACAAACAAACAAACAAAATTAAATGAGTGGTCCATAAGAATGTTGTTATCTCGATTAATATAATGTTTGAATACCTGAGATTTTCAGGGATAAACTCAATCAGCATTTCGTGAGGAGCGAGTACATACTGTGGCGTCTTCTGGTTCATCCAATAATTCAATGCAATAATTCCTTCTGTGCTGACGTAGAAGAAGGTGAATATTCCAGTACCTTAAGGGGAAGAAAAACAAGGGAATTTAATAATAATAAAGAAAAAACGACAAACAAAGATACAAAAGAGAGGTCTAATTAAACTCTGCATCGAATTAATCTTGTGTTTTTCTTACATCTGAACCATCCATTTGTGGAAACATATTTAGTGTTGAGTTTTGTGAATACTCTGCGAAGTTGACACAACACGATGAGGTGATTGTGACGGTATTTGCTCAAAGATTCAATGTGACTTGCAACAGTAAAATGGATGCGTGATGCAGATTCGATGGATAACAATTACCAATTGTTGCTAACTACTCATAAAAATAATAATTTCGCCGTCAAAAGGTAACTGAATGACTTATCCTCAAACCACTTACAATAACTTTACAAGTTGCGCAAGTTAAAGATTTAATAAGCAATTGAAATTTACCTTTGGCATATCTTGCTTCTAATTTCCTCAAGTACCCAGAAACTTCGACTGTGGATATGAGCTCGAGATGAGGCCAGATTCTACCCACGATGCCCACGAAGCCTTTAGCAAACTCCCTCCTGAGTTCGTCTGCTCGTGCTGGGTCTGCCGTCAAAGCTGCGTCTAAAGACCTTCGAATTCCCTCATCGAGTTGTATTTTAGGGTTAACCCTTCCTGCAGTCAGATCCTCTAAAAACATCTCCTGTTCGTCTTCCAGCATTTTAAATGCTCTGTAGACTTGCGAGGCAAACAAGGCGGCAAACTGGAAAATGTTCTTGTCCGTGAGGGCAAAGAGCATATGGACGTAGGTGGCTTCGAAATCGGTTGTAATTTGGAAGGCGCTGAATGGGGAATTCACAATAACATTTGTGATATTTTTATCGTCATCAGACACGTAGAAGGCAGGCACAAAAGGCAGTCCTGTTGCAGTAAACTTCATAGCTGGTTTGCAGTAGAGTATGGCAAATTTCTGCACCGGGCTTATCTTGGCTATAAGTCTTGGAAAAGATCCAATAATGCGAATTCCACTTAGCGCCTTTGTACTAGGGAGAAGCTTGCCCTTTCCTGTTGTGCCAGACGTTATGCCAAACCTTTGAATTTCTGCCGCCACGCAGACGTTCTTTTCCCCGTCTGCCAGCCTGGTGAAGTATTCTCGATAGTGCTCATATTTGGTGAGTGGATGCTTTTCACGGAACTCTCGAAGAGATTTGATGTCGCTGAAGCCGTATCTCCTGCCGTACTCTGTCTTCGCATCACGGGCGAGCAGCTTCTTTACCAACCTCTCCTGGTGTTCCATCGGGTTCTTCCAGATTTTCGTCAACTTGTGCGAGAGAAACGGTTGGGCAAAATCGACTAGCTTCATCCTAAAATACTGCTGTAGGAGAGTGGCCAGGGTGTGGGTCTCTGAACATCGTAGTGTCGAGATATGTAACGCAACAATGGTAAGAAGCCCACTCACTACAGCAAGAACACCTTTAAAATATATATTTTTTTTTTTAAAGTTACAAATGCATCACGATCCCGTTGGAAACGGATGTACACCTACAATGGTGTTACTAAATCTGAGGTTTTTCGCAACTTAGTACTGCTCCAAAGGCTTGCATGTGTGTACATTGCATAACGCCATACCATATCGTTTAAAGGTAGGGTCATAGATTGGTTTTGCGTTCTGGTTTTACCGTAATGCTGATTTAAAGGCCAAATTGTCAACGATCATACGAATATAAGTCACATGTGAAAGCATCAGATGAATACAATGTCTACTTATTGAGAAAACAACAGAGAAAAACACTTTCACAGCCGTATTTTCCTCAAGAACGTCGTACCCGACCACGTTTAGCGCGGTAACGCGGGTACCAACCGCAATGATGACACCACGCTTGAGTGTTAACATCTATATATGAGCCTGTTACAAGAAGAATTTTGTTTCGTACACAAGGTATAATAAGTTCAGCAGTCAAAGCTGTAACAATTCGTGAAAAAAAAAATCATGGGATGGTGTCATCATGACTTCTGTAGATATGACTTCTAAAAAAGCACCTTTAATGTGACGTCACGTGACACGTGATGATTTCATCAGGACGTCATATCAATTGTCACCTGTAACACGTTCCTGTCTATCAGTGGCGTAGCCAAAAAGAAAAAAAGGAAAAAGGAAAATGCGTGTTTGTATGAACTAATGTAATGAACGATCACGATCGGGATCGCTACCGCGGTCACAAAATGCCAAGAACATTAGAGGATGGTGGCCCCCGCAGTGTCCCCCTTCCAAAACAAAAGCATGACCCCACCTCTGACAAACCCATTCCCCTGCCCCCCCCCCCACTCAAAAGCAAAGCCCTTCTACCTCTAGACTTGATGACAAGTCGTTAGTCAGTGTCTATTTGTCTGCCAGTGCAAAACACACATCCTGCCGTTCATGCAACAGTCACATTGCGATTATACAATCATGCAACGGCGTAGGTAGCGCGTGGCAAGGTCCGTCAGCTCTAACGACTTGAGTAGCTTGTTCCCAGCCGAATATTCATATATGGAAAATTATACATTGCATATGCAAAAGTTGCCAAAGAGTAACAAAATTGGAAGAATTCATTATAAACATGGGAATGTATATTTTCTGTTGGCTTTTTTTTATGACAATTTATTTGCCAACATCAACGTAAAAAGCATAATGTTTTAATCATTATAACAATTTCTTAAACTTTCTTTTCGACCAATGCATTATCAGAAAATGTTACTATCAATAATAAACCCCCTATCAAAGAATGAAGTGTGCGCTTGGTAGCTCCTTTTGCTTCATGTGACTTGCCATGGCCATACGCTGCAAGATGTATGATGAATATTCATGTCTTTACGATTCTTAACCAATTAAACTGCTCCGCCCAATTTTGGTAGCAAGTCCAATTGCATGTGTACAAAGCTGGGTACAAGTTATTCAAGACGGTAATTGCGACTGACTCACACACATATTGGGATCGAGGATGTGTGTACCGTCCCCGCAACTAGACCGCACAACAATTACCGACGTGATTTCAAGACTACCCTACCCCCACCGAAAAAGTCATGGCTACGCCGCTGCTGTCTATGGGCATACCAAGATCAACTCAATCAAATTTGTACTTCTGTATTTATTTACGACTTTACTTAGTGCACCTTTAACGTGATAATGACGCCACTCTTTAAGACACAACCTATTAGTATTAGGCCTACGTGTCAAGTCTGATCAATACTCGAGGTTGTTTTGTGGCCAAAGTGCCGTCCAGAAAATCTTTGCCCAAAGTCTATGAGGTTTGGGATACAATTACAATATGAAGAGAAACAATATCATAATAAAAGCAACGGTCCGGCAAGTGAAAAAGCAAAAATCAAAATAACTCACCAGATAGAAATCATCTAAACTTTGAAAAACATTGTGAGTTTATAGATATCGTGAAGCCTTTTTGTAATTATATGAACTAGACTCACATAAGACTATTAAGGGGGAATTTTAGCATACCATAGTTATTTGTATAGCAGTTTCCCTACCTACAATTTTCTTACCAGTCACAAGTTTAAGCTTTAATTGCTCCTCGCCCAAGTTCCAACAGACGTTGGCAGCATATGACGTGACAAATCCAAAGATACATCCCGACATTAGGCAGCGAAAGTTCCACGAAACAGCCATTTTTGTAAATTGTGTGTGGGATAGACTGAGATTCGATCTACTGCTGGCCGCCCACGTCCAAAACATTAGTACTAATGAGCTGACTACACGTATGCAGTAGTGCGTGGATGTATTTGATCATTACATGATCATTACTTCCATATGTGTGCTTGTTTTGTATCATTGACAGTTAGACTTATGGTAGGCCTGAATACACTTTTCTATTATTGTCTGAGTCAAGGTTACCAATTCGCTACATAATAAACATGTAACGTGCAGTGTGCATGGAAACACACGCACACTGTGCGTGGCTTGCTTGTGCTTTCACCTCGATTTATTTATTAGCTGTTCTGACATGTAGTCGGAACAGCTATTGTTTTCGTCAAGATTTTTAATTTGCTTTTCATATTATTCTTTCCATCCGTCAAAATCCAAAAGGATTTGTACACGCATTTTGTTCACCCCAAGAGTCAAACTTAGCTTCATATCAGAGTCACTAGACAGATCCTTCATCATCAAAGCTTGGTCGTGAAGTTATAAAGTATAATTTATAGCTTAATGTAGTAAATCAATTCACTTATTAATAACGATTTGAATATTAATTTTAGTGAGTCCATCTTGAGACCAGTATATCTAAAAAGTATACGTCTGATCTTCAAACTTGTTTCTCTTAAACACTTGTTGGATACTGTAGATGTGTTTGTTGGCCTACAACATTGTGTAACGTCACCGTGATGTAAATTATGGTGCGTTTTTAAAACACATTTTAGGTCCAGAAACGGAATTGCTCGATTAAGCTCAAAAATACATGTTCTATATTCCACAAATCTTTCATACAATAAGATGGATTTTATTGACAGTTTATTCCAAGACATTAAACTACTTTAGGGGTTTGCAGTAAAAACAAGTTCAACGTTTTAATTGGTAAATTTCGTGAAATGTGCACGGATTTAAAACTTCATTCATAAATGTCCTTGCTTTAAAATTGTGGAATTGGCCAAGTCCTCAGCTTCCAAAAATTACTGCTTTGTGTGTACGCTTGTTAAAGGATTTCGCGAGCGCTTGTAGGAGGCTAAGCGTGTCAAAATGCAAGTATTTTGACGCGATTCAGTTTCAAATGAAACATATAGGCCTACTGTTAGACACATCACAATATCAAACAAAAAAATAAGAGGGGACCAGTTTATCTTTGACTTGATGCTTGTTTTGCCGGTTGCCACACTTGAGCGGGCGCGTAGAGTGGATCGACCACAGGCCTAATTAAAAATGTGCCAGACACTAAACTACTTGTTAATTACTGCACACTCTAGCATGAGGTCCAACATCGCCTTAGTGCGCAGCTTCTTAGGCATCTTGAACTGGTTATAACTGGCCGTTGAGGTCGCTATGATGTGCTCTTGCAGTTTGTTGAAGGAGCCAGGGCGAACGACTACAACGCGAGCCTCGCATATTGTGCCAGATTGACGATAGTTCTCGTAGAACTCATGCTGTTTCCGCAAAGATTTGTCGAACTGAATACAAAATGAGCAGAACATGTTACGAGCAAGTTTAAAATAAAAGAGCCATATTTAAGACGCAAGATTGGATGAAATCCATCGAAATTTGGCTTATCGGGTCACATTTAAATAAGGTTCGCAAAGCAGAAGAACCTTAATAACCCAGACCGTTTGACGATTTCGCAAACCCTTTTATTCAAACGTTTAACGATAGAGCAAGCTTGCTCTATGTTGTTTTAAGAAAACATGATAAACAAATGGATTTTAAAGTTCCATTCAGTATGCAGTTTGAAGAGTTTTGAGAAAGCATGTTTACCAATGACATCTGATCAGCAGATAATTGGAGTTCCTTGTCTGATTCGAGCTCGACGAAAAGCAAATAAAACATGTCATATTCACCATCTGAAAGGAAGAAGACAGCGTTAAAAATTTTCACTTATTTCACTTCAGTTGATCAGAGCAAACTGATCGAAGCCTTAATGACATCATTTAACTGCAGAGCCTTTTTAATATGTTTTGACGGTGCTAACAAGAATCTTATAATTTTTACCTACATTTGGGGACAACCGGTCACGTATAAATACATAATAAATACAGTTCATATCATCAGACAGTTTAGGCAATCCTGTTGGTTGAAGGCGGTCACCGGACCAAAATTACCTGGTTAAACGGCTGATAGAAACCATGGCTTGAGCTGCTTAGGCCGGTTAGATTGTGAATGGCCCCTGAACATACATTGAAAACTTGTTATTTTGTATTTCCTCCCGTTATATCTTCTTCCGGAACTTTCATTTTGTAAATTTCTCATTTTCAAGATAAATAAAATCTGGAAGAAACACTTATCACATAAAATGAAATGCTGAACAAGTTTAGTTCATGAATAAAAAGGGGTTTTTTTTATTTGAAAACAACTTTAACATTAAATTTTGACTTGCAATATATTGTGTATTTTTCTTTTTTCGGTATGGAGGATTGCTCCGAATACTGAAATACTTGGGAAATGTCCCACAGCTCTCTATGTGTATTGTTTTGTGTTTAAATCATCTTTTTATCGGACAAATGTTGCACATTTTAGGGCTCGTTGAATCAGGTGTTGTAACCTTGTATGTTAAAGCACGTGTTGACCTTTTGACATTCACATAAGTGACTGTGTGCCATTCGAATCGTATGCTATTGATTGGAGGATTAAAATCAATTCAAGTGTAGATCATTTAATATTTTGGCGTCATAGTGTTGTGGGGAACCCAAGTGCGCCCTCAGTGTTCACGTGTCTAATCCAACTTTGTGATAAGCATATCTTACTATAAACAGTTAAGTTTGGGATAGCGACCTTTGGGCTCACTCTCTTTTCCATTTTAGCTTTAAGCAAGAGAGAGCACTTCTGCTGCAAGTATTTATCTCCATTTTGTAGGGAACATGTCTCTGGCCGTGCTCCAAATACTATTTATCTAGGAGGGATAATATCCTAGAACTTTCAGTGAGTAATGTTTTTTGTTTTATTCATCATTTTATTCCAGAAATATTGTCATTTTTAGGGCTGAATGAATCAGGATATTGCATTTGTAAACTTGTGTGTGGCCAGGCTTGTGTTGACGTTATACACACACCCTCACATGTGCCTGTGTTTAATGCTATTTTGTATTGTGTGCTATAGTTTTGGAGAATTAAAATCAGTACTGGAGATTGTTTTATATTTTTGACTTCGTCATATGGTTTTTGCTTTCGGTGTGTATTTGGTGAATGCTCGTCCCCTTTAGATAGAAGACTGGCCTCCTGCCCTTGTCTCTACAGTATGGATTTTGCTGAAATAGTAATTTAGTGGATGCTCTTCCTTCCCATGCCTCTACATTAATCAAACTCCTCCTGTGTAGTTACACAATGAACTGTGAAAACAACGTCTTCGTAACTCTGAATTGTATCGCCAACATGCCACTACATACAAATGCAGCTAGCTGTTTGTTAAAATCTGGCTTCGTGCTTTGAAATTCTTAACACTAGTATACGTATTAGAGGAGGCAAAGACATACAAATAACGGGGCCCCAAAACAAAAAATTTAAACTTACAGCATATCATACAAGTCAGCAAAACTTGTGACGATTCTTTTTAGTTATTAATGAGTTTGTTTGTTGTCGTTGTTTTTTTTTTGTTTTTTTGTGGTTTTTTTGCAATGAAAGGGTATTTATGAATGGAAATAAGAGTAGTGACTTTGGTCTTTTTGCAAGGTCGTGGCCGTGCGATAAGCGACCTCACCTTCGGCTCGGTCAGTCCTTTACCACACAGCCACGCCCTGCAGGTTTTAAACTGGCGTTAATACCACGCGGTAACTAAGTTATTCCCTACATAGTCACTGTTAGAATTCAACCAAAGTGTTACATTCTAAATTTAGACTTCTCCAAGTCCCCCTTTTGGATAGATACAACATTTGTGCCCACTAATAGTTGTCGAATAATCGTGCTAATTTTGGCACCTCTTTTTCAAACCAACTGTGAATAAGGCGAATTTTTACCATTACCGTCATCATGTAAAAGTGGGCTCTCTGCGCATGCCCATTCCACTAGAGTAGCTCCATCCCATCCTTCCAAGCTTTCTTGTATGGCTTTGGTGACCACCAGTACATCAATCTTCTCACTGCGTAGATTCAACAACTCTCCCGTTCTAGCAATAAGACGAAAGTAAAACACATAAAACACAATTATTCTGTTTCTTTGTTTCTTTTTTTTTGCTCCTAATATCCATTCCCGGCACGGGGTAAGTCATACGAAGTAATCAAGTGTTAACACTTTGCATAAAGAAGGTTCCTTGTGTAGGAAGTAAAAACAAAAGAGTTCAAACCGGAAAACCTGGGCTCCGTGATCTGGAAATAAAATAAAGGTCACACGGTGTGAACAATGGTACAAACAATTGTTTGTCTTGTGTAGTTTGAAAATGGGCCCACTTGTCGCATCATGCAGCGTATAACTTAGCAATAGGTGAGTGGTTTATATTGAGAAGCACCAATTCAAGCGAAAGGAATATCAAATGTTTAGATTTCTCAGTTTATAAGTTTGAATAAAACTCAAATTATTTTCATACATCGTTGTTTAGGGTCTTTATCCCCCATGCGATAACTATACTAAAGTAGGGCCTACATTGAAGTTACATTTTATACCTGTACATAACGGCAACCACTGGGCAACGTTCGATGAAATCCACAACTTCGACCACATCGCCCAAACGGTAACGATAAAACCCTGATATGGTCGTTATAGCAATCTCGTACCGTTTGCCAACCTCGACCTCATCCATCAACAACGTGCGTGGAGTCTCTTCGGAACTGGAAGTAAAAAGAGCATAAGTAACAACCGTGTAGTATACATGTACATCAACTCCCAGAACATTTCCTGGCATCATGGTGAATAGCTAAAGGTTGACTTGAACTATTTACAAAACAGTGTATCTTACATGGTTTAGTTTGAAACCTTTACGAGTTTGTGTGATCGGCGTAAGGAGATTGGTTGTTTTAAAGAAAGGCCAACCTGAGATGTTCCGGGATAAACTCAACGATCATTTCATTAGGGAGGAGTGCATACTGCTGTGGTGTCTTATCCACCCATGCATTCACGCCAATAAATCCTTCTGTGCTTGAATAGGCTGGCGAGTGTAGTCGGGTACCTGCAGTGAAGAAAACTCGCGTAATATAACACATCAAGTTTGGAAGATACCATACAGAGTAATGTCTCGGTAAAGTATGGTGGAAAGTAAACAGAAAATCAGTCTCAAACATACCCCGTACAGTTCACCTCATCCACTGGAAAAACATTATTACAAAGTAAATCTTCATTAAAAAATGCTAAAACCTTGGTGCTAGTTTCATAATTACCTTTGGCGTACTTTGCCTCAAGCTTCTTCATGTACCCAGATACGTCGATACAAGACACGTGGACAAGATGAGGCCAGACTCTACCCACGATGCCCACAAAGCCTTTAGCAAATTCCATCCTGAGTTCGTCTGCTCGTGCTGGGTCTGCCGTCAAAGCTGCGTCCAGAGACCGTCGAATTCCCTCATCGAGTGGTAACTTTGGGTTAACCCTTCCTTCAGTCAGATCCTCTAAAAACATCTCGTGTTTGTCTTCCAACATTTTCAATCCTCTGTAGACTTGCGAAGCAAAAGGCGTATTAATCTGGCCGATGTTTTTGTCGGTGAGAGCAAAGAGGGTTTGGACGTAAGTGGCTTCGAAATCGGTGGAAATTTGAAAACCACTGGGCGGCGTATTCTGAGTAGCGGATACAAGCAAATTCATGATGGTACCTTCGGGAATGAACATCACTGGCGCAATACGCACTCCAGACTTCGTTAACTTTACCACAGGTTTGCAGTATAGCGCAAACATTTTCTGTACTGGGCTTAACCGCGAGGAAAGTTTACTTGAAATTGCCATGGCCACTCGCTGGAACACTCTCGGGCTGACCATCGGGATAAGCTTGCCCTTTCCTGTTGTCCCAGACGAAGTTCCAAATCGTTCAAGTTTTGTCGCAACGCAGACGTTCTTTTCCCCGTCTGCCAGTCTGGTGAAGTAGTCTCGATAGTGCTCGTACTTAGTGAGTGGATGCTTCTCACGGAACTCTTGAACAGATTTGATGTCGCTGAAGCCGTATCGCACACCGTACTCCGTTTTCGCATCACGGGCGAGCAGCTTCATGAGAAAATTTTCTTGCTCCTCCATTGGACGTTGCCAGACTTTTTGGATGCCAGAGTAGACGGACGAGGCTGTGAGCCTGGGAATCTGCAGCATCAAATACTGAACCAACAGAGTCGCTAAAGTGTGGCTCTTAGAACAGCGTAAAGTTGAGATGTGAAAAGCCACGACGGTTGACAATCCGCATAAACCAGCAAAGATGCCTGGGAGAAAAACGGTAAACACTTAATATCAACTGTTCTTTAAAGTTGGGACACGACCAGAGGGGGTGGAATAATTCAAACTTTTGATTTTAAAACGAAATAACCACATATAATGAACGTCTAAACTCTAAACAGTTGTTCAGTATTTTTTCAAACAATAATATTGAGACGTGCATTAACCCTTTATAAAGGATAGTTATAAGGTTAGTTTGTTGATACGATGATATTTCTGGCACATTAATTAGGGTTGTTCTTATAACATTGACCTTAAAAAAAAACCGATAAATTTTGTGCGGTTTTTGAGGGAGCAAGTTGCACCTGGACGGAATGATATCAGCTGGCGGAGTGTTTTTATGGAGGAGTACATTTTTTGTGCGTTCCTTGTTAGTTAAGCTCATGATGAGCCATGAGCTCAAATTGACACACGTTGTGTAGATGAGGCCTGGAATGTTTAACGGAGGGCTGTGCGTATAACGGTCTATAGAGTAGGCAAAACCGGTCATACATCTCACACATATCATTTTACTCGTGTGTTTAACTCGGAATCACCGGCTGAGCCTGTGATTGTGGGCTTCAGCAGCCAATTCGCAGGAAATTATGGCTGATGTATGTATTTTTGTAATATTTTTAGGTGTTCGTGCAATACATGCACGAACACCTCTTGTTTTTGTTCTGTTTTTTTTTAGGTGTTCGGCTAACAGCCGAACAACTATTGTTATTAGGTGTTCGGCTAACAGCCGAACAACTATTGTTATTGTTATGTTTTTTTTAGGTGTTCGGCTAACAGCCGAACAACTATTGTTACTGTTATGTTTTTTAGGTGTTCGTGCAACATGTGCACGAACACCTATTGTTTTTGTTCTGTTTTTTTTTTTTTTTTTTTTCTTCTCCATCTTCTTCTTCCCTAGAACTCTTCTCTACAGCATAACTCAACATTGAAACTGAATTGAACCTTGAAACTCATCAGACAGTTAAACCTCAATATGAAGACGGCACAGTTGTCATGACGTCATGATGACGTCATCAGGTGTCGAATTACAAGGTTTTTAAAGTTGAAAAATGACTATTTTCTATTTGCTGTATCTTCGTGAATTTGAAAGCTAGGATGCTCATAATTGGGCATCTTATAAATCAAGACTGGGCTAACATTTGAAAAGTTAACGCCAAAATCGTACGACCTTTACTTCCGGTCTTAACGGAAGGTCAAAGTCTGCATTTTAGGGTCTTTTTTAATTTTGGTCATAACTCAAAATTAAAATTGATTTTAACCTTGAAACTCATCAGACAATTGAACCTTGATATGAGGACGGCACAGACTTGATGACGTTATGATGACGTCATCGGGTGTAGAATTACAAGGTTTTTAAAGTTAAAAATTGACCTTTTTCTATTCGCTGTATCTTCGTTAATTTCAAAGGTATGATGTTCATAATTGGGCATATGATAGACCAAGACTGGGGCATCATTTGAAAAGTTAACGTCAAAATCGTATGACCTTAACTTCCGGGTCGTTACCCTGGGTCGAAATTTGCCTTCGTTGATTTTCCTTAAAAAAATCATGTTTTGGGCTTTTTTACGGCATAACTCAAGATTAAAAGTTACCTGAACATTGAAACTCATTGGACACTTAAATCTTAGTATCAAGACGACACAAACTTGATTATGTCATGATGACGTCACCGGGTATTGAATTACATTAAATCAAAGCTTAATATTTGTAAAAAATCATAACTCATGAACCACATGTCGGATTTTTACAATCTACACATCATCGGATTGGTCGTTAAAAGGTCAACAAACGCTACACACAACATGACCCCATTTTACCTTGACTTCCGGTTCAAACTGGAAGTTGAACATTTCAAAATTCAAATCTCAAAAACTACGGCATATTTTAACATGAATTTAGCATCAGGTTATAAATGAGTTATTCTGCCGAAACTTTTGCACAGAGATTATAGCATTTTAATCTTTGCATCTGGTCAAAACTGGGCGTCAAAGCGCATGTGTCTGTTGACTTTCATCGTGTGACAACGCATGATAGTGTAGGCCAACACAAACATTCGCCGACACTGTACACAGTAGCTGGCCGTTCCGCTCCCTTGTTTATAAGGTTCAAAGTCCAAGCAGCCTTGCCAGTACATGTACATGTCACATGAGGGCGCTATATCACATGAATGGTCATTATTTACAGAGCTCAACTAATGATAGTCCGTGTAATAATTGAAAAATTCATAACTCCTTAACCACACGTTGGATTTTCACAATCCAAACGTCGTCTGAACGGTCTTGATAAATCAAACACGCGCTACACAAAATATGACCCATTTGACCTTAACTTCCGGTTCAAGCCGGAAGTTGGAATTTCATGTTTCAAAAAATCATAACTTCTGAACCACACATTGGATTTGTAAAATCTATGCATCATTTGGAAGGTATGAAACGATACACAAAATGTTATGCCATTTGACCTTGACTTCCGGTTCATACCGGAAGATGAATTTAATAATTAAAAAAAGTATAACTCCTCAACCACTCATTGTATTTATATCAAGTAAACGTCATCAGAAAGAGCTCTTTAGACTTAACAAACGATACACAGTGTGACCTCAATTAACACTGACTTCCGGTTCAAACCGGAAGTTAAAAAATAATTTTTCAAAAAATCATAACTTCTCAGGCACACTTTGTTTTTTTTGCAATCTTTACATCATTGGCAAAGTATTTAACAACTTAAAAAATGACACACAGAATGGGACCCAATTTGACTTTGACTTCTGGTTCAAACCGGATGATCAAATTCAATATTTGAAATAATCATAACTCCTGAACCACACATTGCATTTTTATTAACTACACGGCATTACAAAGGGCACAAATCAGGTTGATAAAATGAAATATTGTTCAATCATAATTTGACGACATCATCGATCACGAACACCGTGTTTTTGTAGCAAACAAAAATTCAATGTCTAGTTTTTTTTTTCCTCGCGTTCTTCTTTCCCTCTGAACCTTCTCCAGCAATTTTAAACAAAAGTAAAGCTTGTACAAACTTAAAACTTACTGTGTACATAGGCAATAGTGGGTAGATGAAACCGCCACTTTTTTGGAATGATGACGACATTGATGACGTCATGACAAGGTTTTTAATGTTGAAAAATGACCATTTACTTGTTGCTGTATCTCGACGAATATAAAAGCTATGATGTTCATACTGAGGCATCAAATAGATAAAGACTTGGACAACATTTGAAAAGTTAACGTCAAAATCGTATGACCTTAACTTCCGGGTCGTTACCCTGGGTCGAAGTTTGCCTTCGTTGATTTTCCTTCAAAAAGTCATGTTTTTGGCTTTTCTACAGCATAACTCAAGATTGAGATTGATTTGAACATTGAAACTCATAAGAGATGTGAACAATATCATCAAGACGCCACAAACATGATGATGTCATGATGACGTCATCGGGTATTGAATTACATTAAATCAATGTTTAATATTTGTAAAAAATCATAACTCATGAACCACATGTCGGATTTTTACAATCTACACATCATCGGATTGGTCGTTAAAAGGTCAACAAATGCTACACACAACATGACCCCATTTGACCTTGACTTCCGGTTCAAACCGGAAGTTGAAAATTTCACAAAATTCATATCTCAAAAACTACGTCATATTTTAACATGAATTTTGCATCAGGTTATAGATGAGTTATTCTGCCGAAACTTTTGCACAGAGATTATAGCATTTTAATCTTTGCATCTGGTCAAAACTGGGCGTCAAAGCGCAAGTGTCTGTTGAACGACCTTGTACGACAACGCACGGTAGTGTAGGCCTACACGTAAATACAATGTATGTCAAACCTGTACCAGCCACGCACGTGTACGAGCACGTGTAGTTAAGGTCTCGCTACACGTCCATACAGCCACATGTACATTGCGCGCGTAGTTTAAGTTAACATGTCTGTATTGAAACCAAAGATCGTTACCGCCTACGGCGCTATACGATCTTTGATTGAAACTGAAAAGCCACCTATAGGAATACTTTTGGCGTCGCTCGCTATTTCATTGTATTCATTGTATATTGCACATCCAAATAATGGTAGTCCGTGTAATATTTGAAAAATTCATAACTCCTTAACCACACAATGGATTGTTACAATCCATACGTCGTCTGAACGGTATTGATAAATTAAACACGCGGTACACAAGAAAAATAATTTCTCAACAACACATTTGAATTTGTATTTATTGATATTAATAACTTAAGAAACTTAAGAAACCACATACACAATATTCAATTTAACCATTTAACCTTGACTTCCGGTTAAACAGGAAAATACAAATAATTACTTGAAATAATATAATACAACTGGCATTGCAAAATCTGTATGAACAATATTTTGTTTAGCTCACGAGCATTCTAGAAATATAATACGTGACGTCATAGCTACGTCACAACGAAAATCGTAGACGAGGACGAATTTTATTTTATTTTGCTATCTCCAAAACTAAAGCTTGTACCGACTTGAAACTTACCAATTACCTAGACCACAGTGTGTACATGACAAAAAAACAAGTTTTGGAATGATGACGTCATCGATGACGTCATTACGTTAAATTTAAGTTTTATGTTAAAATAATCATATCTCAAGAACCATATATGCTACATACATGATAATGGTACCATATAAAAGCTCTTGAGATATTAAACACTTCTTACACACAGTGTGACCCCATTTGACCTTTACTTCCGGTCGAAACCGGAAGTTGAAATTTTGTAAATAAAAAATCGTATCTCATTTACTTAAATGTTTTTGTTAATATAATTACGTGATTTTAAAACCCTTAGACGATTCTACAAATGTTTACAATGTGTGACCCCATTTGACCTTCACTTCCGGTCCAAACCGGAAGTATAAGTTTGCACATACAAAAATGTGTATCTTATTAATGAAACGTGGTACATTAATAATAATTAGGCCATGAGAATGAAAGTTATAGATTTGCGTCCGGGCATTTTTGAAATGACATGAGGCTTTTTTCATTTTTCATTACTCATTATTTTCTCGTAGTAAGCTTCTTCAACGATGTAATTGCAATATAACAAGTGTGTATGTAGTTAATGTTGCTAGTGATCTTGCTATATTGGGTACACAAACTCCTGAGATTTGCCTACAACTGTCTCACATACCATGCGTACTAACAAAAAAACGTCCGTTCAAAATTCTCAAAATACCAAATGCGCCCGTTCAAAAAATGTAGCGCCAGGACAAAATCGTCGAGCGCCCGGGCAACAGAATCCCGACGTACATGTACACATGCACAATCCACCGTTAATAGTGTGCAGCGACGGGTACCCAGAGGTCGGCTATTTCGTAACGGCATTTCGCGTGCATTTTTCTCTGTGTCGCAGGGCATCCTGACTACATTTTTAGTCGATGAACGGAACCTTGTCTCAAAGACTCAATAATTAAGTCGACCCCGCGCTATCATGAGAGATGTTATTATTGTACATTGTCCACCCTGTGGAGAACCCTGCTTGTATACTACTAATAAAATGCGTAAATATAACCTATTACCGTTGTTTGATGATTTGAAACTTGAAAATTTGTGATGCAGAGTCCTTTTTGTGAAAAAAATGAATTTTTTTGAAAATAATGAAATTTTTCGGCGGTAGCTTTCAGAGCAAGCGGGCGGTGGACGCAAATCTATCATTTTCATTCTCATGGCCTTACACCATTTCAAAGCTTTTGGGCAATTCTAGTTTTTCCTCGTGTTCTTCTTTCCCTCCGAACCTTCTCCAGCAATTTTAAACAAAAGTAAAGCTCGTACAAACTTAAAACTTACTGTGTACATAGGCAATAGTGAGTAGATGAAACCGCCACTTTTTTGGAATGATGACGACATTGATGACGTCATGACAAGGTTTTTAATGTTGAAAACAGACCATTTGCTTTGTGCTGTATCTTCGTGAATTTGAAAGCTATGAAACTCATAATTGGGAATATGATAGATCAAGATTGGGGCAACATTTGAAAAGTTAACGCCAAAATCGTATGACCTTCACTTCCGGTCTTAACGGAAGGTCAAAGTCTGCCTTTGTGTTTTTTCGTAAAAAAATTCAAATTTTTGTCATAACTCAAAATTGAAATTGATTTGAACATTGAAACTCATAAGGCAATTGAACATTATCATCAAAACGCCACAAACATGATGATGTCATGATGACGTCATCGGGTATTGAATTACATTAAATCAAAGTTTAATATTTGTAAAAAATCATAACTCATAAACCACATGTTGGATTTTTACAATCTACACAACATCGGATTGGTCGTTAAAAGGTCAACAAATGCTACACACAACATGACCCCATTTGACCCTGACTTCCGGTTGAAATCGGAAGTTAAAGGTACAAATTATGTTATTTGGGGCTCTGGAGCCTAAGTGAAGCAAAATATGAAAAAACTTTCAATGAATAATATTTTGTTTAGCTCACGAGCATTCTAGAAATATAATACGTGACGTCATAGCTACGTCACAACGAAAATCGTAGACGAGGTCGAAAAAAAAATTATTTTGCTATCTCCAAAACTAAAGCTTGTACCGACTTGAAACTTACCAATTACCTAGACCACAGTGTGTACATGACAAAAAAACAAGTTTTGGAATGATGACGTCATCGATGACGTCATTACGTTAAATTGAAGTTTTATGTTAAAATAATCATATCTCAAGAACCATATATGCTACATACATGATAATGGTACCATATAAAAGCTCTTGAGATATTAAACACTTCTTACACACAGTGTGACCCCATTTGACCTTTACTTCCGGTCGAAACCGGAAGTTGAAATTTTGTAAATAAAAAATCGTATCTCATTTACTTAAATGTTTTTGTTAATATAATTACGTGATTTTAAAACCCTTAGACGATTCTACAAATGTTTACAATGTGTGACCCCATTTGACCTTCACTTCCGGTC
This sequence comes from Pisaster brevispinus, assembly GCA_023634235.1. Classification (NCBI taxonomy): domain Eukaryota; kingdom Metazoa; phylum Echinodermata; class Asteroidea; order Forcipulatida; family Asteriidae; genus Pisaster; species Pisaster brevispinus. Next base: position 17,499,103 of record JAMKCF010000006.1, on the reverse strand, counting down.
CAAACCGGAAGTATTAGTTTGCACATACAAAAATGTGTATCTTATTAATGAAACGTGGTACATTAATAATCATTAGGCCATGAGAATGAAAGTTATAGATTTGCGTCCGGGCATTTTTGAAATGACATGAGGCTTTTTTCATTTTTCATTAATCATTATTTTCTCGTAGTAAGCTTCTTCAACGATGTAATTGCAATATAACAAGTGTGTATGTAGTTATTATTGCTAGTGATCTTGCTATATTGGGTACACAAACTCCTGAGATTTGCCTACATCTGTCTCACATACCATGCGTACTAACAAAAAAACGTCCGTTCAAAATTCTCAAAATACCAAATGCGCCCGTTCAAAAAATGTAGCGCCAGGACAAAATCGTCGAGCGCCCGGGCAACAGAATCCCGACGTACATGTACACATGCACAATCCACCGTTAATAGTGTGCAGCGACGGGTACCCAGAGGTCGGCTATTTCGTAACGGCATTTCGCGTGCATTTTTCTCTGTGTCGAAGGGCATCCTGACTACATTTTTAGTCGATGAACGGAACCTTGTCTCAAAGACTCAATAATTAGTCGACCCGCGCTATCATGAGAGATGTTATTATTGTACATTGTCCACCCTGTGGAGAACCCTGCTTGTATACTACTAATAAAATGCGTAAATATAACCTTTTACCGTTGTTTGATGATTTGAAACTTGAAAATTTGTGATGCAGAGTCCTTTTTGTGAAAAAAATGAATGTTTTTTTAAATAATGAAATTTTTCGGCGGTAGCTTTCAGAGCAAGCGGGCGGTGGACGCAAATCTATCATTTTCATTCTCATGGCCTTACACCATTTCAAAGCTTTTGGGCAATTCTAGATATCTTCTACAGAGTGTGACCCCAGTTGACCTTTAGTTCCTGTCAAAACCGGAAGTTGAAGTTTCATATGACAAACCTTCATGCTATGATCTTGCATAAAGATTAACAAAAGCTACAAGTAACTGATAGTTGAAACTCATAAGGCAATTGAACATTATCATCAAAACGCCACAAACATGATGATGTCATGATGACGTCATCGGGTATTGAATTACATTAAATCAAAGTTTAATATTTGTAAAAAATCATAACTCATGAACCACATGTTGGATTTTTACAATCTACACAACATCGGATTGGTCGTTAAAAGGTCAACAAATGCTACACACAACATGACCCCATTTTACCTTGACTTCCGGTTGAAATCGGAAGTTAAAGGTACAAATTATGTTATTTGGGGCTCTGGAGCCTAAGTGAAGCAAAAATTCATCTTTTTATGTTCAATGTTTTTGAACTACGTCATCATGTAACGTTCCACCGAACACCGTATTTTTGTAATAAACAAAAATTCTAAGTCTAGTTGTTTTTTTTTCCTCGTGTTCTTCTTTCCCTCCGAACCTTCTCCAGCAATTTTAAACAAAAGTAAAGCTTGTACAAACTTAAAACTTACTGTGTACATAGGCAATAGTGAGTAGATGAAACCACCACTTTGTTGGAATGATGACGACATTGATGACGTCATGACAAGGTTTTTAAAGTTAAAAATGACAATTTTCTAAATGCTGTATCTTCGTGAATTTGAAAGCTATGCAACTCATAATTGGGCATCTGATACATCAAGATTGGGGCAACATTTGAAAAGTTAACGCAAAAATCGCATGACCTTCACTTCCGGTCTTAACGGAAGGTCAAAGTTTGCCTTTGTGTTTTTTCGTCAAAAAAATCAACTTTTTGTCATAACTCAAAATTGAAATTGATTTGAACATTGAAACTTATAAGGCAATCAAACATTAACATCAACACGCCACAAACATGATGATGTCATGATGACGTCATCGGGTATTGGATTACATTAAATCAATGTTTAGTATTTGTAAAAAATCATAAATCATGAACCACATGTCGGATTTTTACAATCTACACATCATCGGATTGGTCGTTAAAAGGTTAACAAATGCTACACACAACATGACCCCATTTGACCTTGACTTCCGGTTCAAACCGGAAGTTGAAAATTTCACAAAATTCATATCTCAAAAACTACGTCATATTTTAACATGAATTTTGCATCAGGTTATAGATGAGTTATTCTGCCGAAACTTTTGCACAGAGATTATAGCATTTTAATCTTTGCATCTGGTCAAAACTGGGCGTCAAAGCGCAAGTGTCTGTTGAACGACCTTGTACGACAATGCACGGTAGTGTAGGCCTACACGTAAATACAATGTATGTCAAACCTGTACCAGCCACGCACGTGTACGAGCACGTGTAGTCAAGGTCTCGCTACACGTCCATACAGCCACATGTACATTGCGCGCGTAGTTTAAGTTAACATGTCTGTATTGAAACCAAAGATCGTTACCGCCTACGGCGCTATACGATCTTTGATTGAAACTGTAAAGCCACCTATAGGAATACTTTTGGCGTCGCTCGCTATTTCATTGTATTCATTGTATATTGCACATCCAAATAATGGTAGTCCGTGTAATATTTGAAAAATTCATAACTCCTTAACCACACAATGGATTGTTACAATCCATACGTCGTCTGAACGGTATTGATAAACTAAACACGCGGTACACAAGAAAAATAATTTCTCAACAACACATTTGAATTTGTATTTATTGATAGTAATAACTTAAGAAACTTAAGAAACGACATACACAATATTCAACTTAACCATTTAACCTTGACTTCCGGTTAAACAGGAATATACAAATAATTAATTGAAATAATATAATACAACTGGCATTGCAAAATCTGTATGTACAATATCCCGTGCCAGATGGGCGAAATTTTTAAAGGGCTTTGAGGTGCAAAATAAAACCAAACTAGACATTGAATTTTTGTTTGCTACAAAAACACGGTGTTCGTGATCGATGATGTCGTCAAATTATGATTGAACAATATTTCATTTTATCAACCTGATTTGTGCCCTTTGTAATGCCGTGTAGTTAATAAAAATGCAATGTGTGGTTCAGGAGTTATGATTATTTCAAATATTGAATTTGATCATCCGGTTTGAACCAGAAGTCAAAGTCAAATTGGGTCCCATTCTGTGTGTCATTTTTTAAGTTGTTAAATACTTTGCCAATGATGTAAAGATTGCAAAAAAAACAAAGTGTGCCTGAGAAGTTATGATTTTTTGAAAAATTATTTTTTAACTTCCGGTTTGAACCGGAAGTCAGTGTTAATTGAGGTCACACTGTGTATCGTTTGTTAAGTCTAAAGAGCTCTTTCTGATGACGTTTACTTGATATAAATACAATGAGTGGTTGAGGAGTTATACTTTTTTTAATTATTAAATTCATCTTCCGGTATGAACCGGAAGTCAAGGTCAAATGGCATAACATTTTGTGTATCGTTTCATACCTTCCAAATGATGCATAGATTTTACAAATCCAATGTGTGGTTCAGAAGTTATGATTTTTTGAAACATGAAATTCCAACTTCCGGCTTGAACCGGAAGTTAAGGTCAAATGGGTCATATTTTGTGTAGCGCGTGTTTGATTTATCAAGACCGTTCAGACGACGTTTGGATTGTGAAAATCCAACGTGTGGTTAAGGAGTTATGAATTTTTCAATTATTACACGGACTATCATTAGTTGAGCTCTGTAAATAATGACCATTCATGTGATATAGCGCCCTCATGTGACATGTACATGTACTGGCAAGGCTGCGTGGACTTTGAACCTTATAAACAAGGGAGCGGAACGGCCAGCTACTGTGTACAGTGTCGGCGAATGTTTGTGTTGGCCTACACTATTGTAGGAGGTGTCTGGTGGGACCAAAGACTAGTTAAGGTAGTGTGGGGGGATCCAAAGCGGCTGTCCAATAACTTTGAAAGGGCACACAGGTTCTGCTGTTCTCTCCGCCATGTGTATGGGCGATTTATTAACCTTGACGACCTAACCTGCACAACTGATAAAGATTGTGCAGGCGGTGAGGATAGATAAAAATACATTAAAACCAGCAAATAATTATAGCCATTTATACCAAGTTGTACAAGACAATCCATTTGTGTTTTGCAAAAATAAAAGATGTTTGCCTTAAAAAGTACTATTACTCATTCTGCTATTGCATATAATTCAGGGTCATTAAACTTCTCACCAGTACATGTATCACACCTAATAGTATAAAAATGAAATCTCAATAAACACTAACCACATGGCATGTACCAATGACATAGCAGCACTGGGCAATGGGGATATGAGACACAAGCATACAAAACGTTGAGCGCCCAACTTCACTTACAAACATGTCCACACAGAAATACACACTCATTCCCCCAATGTCCAGCAGCGCCGATGCCATACGTACATCCATGACAACCAGTCATGTATAATTTTACATGTACCGCGAACCGCAACACAGCCTACATTAACGCTACCCATCACACGTGTGATACATTACTAACGCTTCGCTTCAAATTTATGATCAACACAAGATTTATAACTGTAAATTACACTTTTTAGGCAATAATGTTCTCAAAACCTATAACATAATATGAATGTATGGATGTTTGCTGATATAATAAACGTAAGTATGAGCCTGTATTGTTGCATTATAATAGCTAAATGAAAAGTTGAAAACTACGAAGAAAGTTAAGCATCCTCACCTGATAAAGATTGTGCAGGCGGTGAGAAGCGTGGGGGGGGGTCTCTAAACTTTGAAGGACGCCACCACGCTTCCCAGGCGGAGAGAATAATTTCGAACAATATTAAACAATTACTTTTAAACACAAAGACTCCTCACAACCTTCCCCGCCTAGCAGTCATCGTCCCTTGATGACCAGGGGTACGTATGGTCTCGGAGTTCTATCAGCTCAGCCAAACCAACAACAGCTGAATAAGGAAACATTTTAAAAGAGTAAACTTTACTAAAAAGCTTAACAATAAACATGCTTGGAAATGTAACCACAAAAACTAGCTTGAGAATGCCCGAAGACACTCATTGGTCATTACATTACGCAGTAACTCGAAATATAACACGCGTCATCAGGAAGTACAAGTTGGCTTAACAATCGGAGTTACCAAACCTCTCCGGCCTTTGGCCTCGACAGCTTCTCACAGGATAGCGAGTAGTTCCGCTAGCTTCAACGGCAGAACCAGCACTGACCCCTGTCCCAGGAACATCATTCGGCTCACGATGTGGAGTTTGAGTCAGAGTGGCTTCTTGCTGGATTTGAAGGTTCCTCTCTTGAACATGCTTCAAAGAGTAGCCGATAGGAGATTGGGGTTCATCATCAGACTCATCTGTGGTATCATCACTCTCATCTGACGAAGAAGAGTTGCCCTCTGACATCCATGGGCAAAGTTTGATGGAACAACGATGGAGGACTTTCTCCTTTCCCTGACGATTGCGAACCACGTAAACTGGTTGATTATCAAACGGTCGCTTGACGACAAGGTAAGGTTCCTCCTCCCAAAAGTCTTGGATCTTAGCACGACCCTTGTGAGCATGGCGGCGTACAAGAACATACTGGCCAACTCCAAGTGGTCTCTCGTACACTTTCTTGTCATGAAGAGCCTTCCTTGCAACAGCAGCTTGTTCCATCTTCTTGAATGCAATTTTGCGTGCAACATTGAGAGCCTTTTGGTGTTGATGCATGTAAGATTCAACTCCCTGCCTTTCGGGGTTTGTGGCTTCCCCGCCTAAGACTGTACTATGCGGAAACCTAGCATTCCTTCCAAACATAAGGAAAAATGGGTCAGCACCAGTTGTTGAATGGATCGAGCCATTGTAGGCAAACACAAGTGTTTGCAGGTGGGCAGTCCACCTCTTCTTCTTCTTATCAGGCAAGGAAGCCAACATGTTGTGCATTGTCCTATTGAATCTCTCACACTGGCCGTTTCCAGCCGGATGATAGGGAGTGGTATGACTGCGCTGTACTCCATAAAGCTCACACAGTTCCGCAATAACTTTGGACTCAAAATTTCTCCCACAATCTGAGTGCAGACGCAGAGGGCAGCCGAACTGAAGGAAGACGTTCTTCACCAAGGCCCTTGCTACTGTACTGGCTTTCTGATCTTTCGTTGGTATAGCCCAGACATATTTCGTGAAGATATCCGTTACCACCAGAACATTTTCATAGCCATCAGTTGAAGGTTCGAGGACAGTATAGTCCATTGCAAGAGTTTGCATTGGAGCACTAGCAGATAACGTTCCCAAGGCAGGTCGAGTCTTACGAACAGGCGGTTTACTCAGGGCACATCGCTTGCATACTGCGCACCACTCTGTCACAGTTGCCTCCATGTTGTGCCAGAAAAATCGTGGCCAGAGAAGCTGAAAAGTGCGCTTGGCTCCAAAATGTCCAGCGTCATCGTGATAACTAGTAAACGCCTCCTTCTGAAGAGTTAACGGAAGTACCAATTGGAAGTGTATCTGATGATCAGAAGGGGATGTCACTTTCCTATGGAGAAGCCCATCTTTAAGAGAAAGACGCTTCCAATCACGAAGGATGGCTAGAACCTCTCGAGAACATTTGGCTCTTTCATCGGAATTTGGTTTATCTCCTCTCTCAACAAACATTGCCACCTTCAGCAATACCTCATCCTTTTGCTGCAACTCTCGCAACTGTTCTGTTGTGTGCCCAGGTAAGCAGAGAGTACCTCCAAGACGGCAAGCTTCAATATGGCGACAAAATGACACAGGTAGATCTGCTCCCGGTGTGTGGTGCTCCAGGCAAGTGGTCAAGGCAGAACTCGTCACGGTGGTGGCTGTAGCAGGCGGGGTGTCAACATCAGCTGGCTGCTTGTCGACACCAGCTAGTGAACTGTCGGCTTGGACAATGGGTCCATCTCGTCGGGAAAGAATGTCGGGCACTTGGTTATTCTTTCCTGGTCTGTAAATCAACTCAAAATCAAACGAGCTCAGCTGCTGAACCCATCGCATCTCATGGCAGTTCAAGTTAGCTTTGTCAAGGTACGTCAGTGGGTGGTGATCGGTGATAACTGTACATCGGTGACCAAGGAGATAGTCTTTAAACACCTCCGTCACAGCCCATTTGATCGCCAATAGTTCAAGTTTGAATGCACTATAGTGGCCATTTCGCTCTGTCTGTCGTAACGCTCGGGAGGCATAAGCAACTACTCTGTGCTTTCCATCATCATCTAGCTGGAATAAAACAGCTCCAAGCCCAGTACCACATGCGTCAGTCTCCACACGGAAAGGCTTACTGAAGTCTGCATATGACAGGACTGGTGCTCTGGTAAGACAATCAATCAGAGTGTTGAAGGCAGCCTTCCCTCCACTATCAAGCAAAACTGGGACATTCTGCGATCGTTTCTGCTTCTTCTTAACTGTATCACATCGTAGGTACTTGAAGAGCGGCTCTGCGATCGAAGCGTAACCCTTGATGAATCTGCGGAAGAAACCAGTAAACCCCAAGAAGGCACGGACGTTTCTCACTGTAGTTGGTTCTGGCCAGTCTCGGACCGTTCTTACTTTCTCTGGGTCAACTGCAACACCGTTACTCGACACAAGATGCCCCAAGTACTTCACTTCCCGCTTCAGCAAGTAGCACTTCACTGGCTTCAGCTTAAGCCCATGCTGACCAAGTCTGGAAAATACTCTGTCAAGATGAATCAAGTGAGAATCAAAATCAGCTGCATAGACTATGATGTCATCTAGATATATGAGTACATTGTCAAAACATTGATCACCAAGACACTGTTGCATCAGGCGCTGAAATGTCGCTGGGGCATTTGACAGGCCGAATGGTAATCTAGTAAATTCGTACAGACCAAAAGGTACAACGAAGGCTGTCTTCTCTACATCTTCCTGGTGCATTGCAACCTGATAGTAACCACTTGTAAGATCTAACACACTGAAAAACTGGGCTCCTCCGAGTGCTTGAAGAGATTCCTCGATACGAGGGAGTGGGAAGGAGTCACGATGTGTAATCCTATTGAGTTGCCGGTAATCCACGCATAGCCGGATACTGCTGTCTTTCTTCTGTACCACCACCACTGGGGACGCCCATGGACTTTTACTCTCCCGAACAATCCCCTCCTCCAGAAGATTCTTTATGTGCTCTCGAACAGCTTGATATTGAGCCGGTGGGAGTGGACGGTGACGCTGTCGTATCGGATGAGAAAGTCCAGTGTCTATCCGATGTGTTATGGTGTCTGTGAAACCAAAGTCTCGTTCGTGGCTGGAAAGAACATTCTGGTGCTTCTCTAAGAGGGCCTTTATCTTTGTAACCTGCTCAGGATCCAGAAGTGTTTCATCTATGTCAACGTTTGCTAATATCTGGTCTGCTTGGCTGTCTACTGTAACCTTGTTAATTCCAACGTCTTGCAAATTATTTGCGGTAGATAAGTCGGGTTCACCATCACATACTGGGGAACAAAGGAAAAGAGTCCCAAGATGTGCAGATTTGGGGATCACAACTTCAGCATTGCTCTCGTTGAATACAGTCACCGGAAAGCGTCCATCATTTACCTTCACTAAAGATGGAGCCAAACTGACACCAGATGGGAATACCCCTGTCTTTGTTGTTGGTTCTAGAACAGCCTCGTATGAATCACCAGTGGGCCCTGAATGTGATCTGCCTTCAATCACAACAGCTTGGCGGGCTGAAATCACCAAAGAACCTCCACCAAGGTAAGCCTTTCCAATCTCACCACTCTCTGTTCCAAATGTCATCTTTTGGTCGACTGTCTTGAGCGCTTTCTGCCAGACAACATCAGGGGATGGCCAGTCTATCTTTGTCATGAATGAATGACCTTCCAAGCTCATCAATTCTTCCCAACAACGTCGTAGTACATTCATCCCGAGGATTCCTTGTACGTTTCCTCTACCTGCTGACGATAGAGTAGAATGCTCCTCTCGAATAACCAAAACCACCCGTGCTTCAATGGCCTGGTTTGCTGCACACATATCCGTTTCAAAACATCCAATGTATGGGATTGCTGCCCCATTTGCTGACACCAGAGTGAATGGCTTAGGAATGTCTTGTAGTTTGAAGCCCCTTGGTTCTAGAACATTGCGGAAAAATCTCTCGCTTACTGTAGTCACTTGGGAGCCCGGATCGAGAAGACATCTTACAGGTACATCACAGAATGTCACCACTACAGAAAAACATTCTCCCACTGCCTTTGATATGAACTCTTCATTCATCCCTGCTGAGGTACTAGCCACTCCCACTTCTGATGTATGGCTGGTTACTGGATTTGGCCCCTGGGGTGTCGATGGACCTAAAGACCTCTGTGGTGTTGTGTGTTGTTCGGCCTGTCGCAGGTCTCCGGCTTGTGCTGGCTGGAGAGATGATGCTCTTTGATGAGATGGATAGTAGGTCTCTGATTGCTCTCTTTGATGGGATGGGTTGTAGGTCTCTGATTGCCCAAATCTTTGACGGGGTGGTCGTCTTCGTAATGGACACTCTCTCACAAAATGGCCTGGCGAGTTACAGTTGTAACAGTTGCCTGCCCGAGGTGGCTGACCGCTGTAGTGGTCTCTTGTCCCAAATGACTGTGATGGTCTTGCAACCTGTCTCACTGCCTCAACTACACGGTCTGACATCTCTCGGAACACTTGAAGTAGATCTTCTGAACGAGGGACATTGCTGTCTCCGAGACGGACAGCTGAATTGAAGATGTCCGAGGGAGCTTTAGTTTTGTCTCTGGCTTCCTCCCGTCCCTCACGTTTTATGGCGTATTCCCGGAGTTCTCGAAATGCCTTCATGGTCCCTTGTTCAAATCTGTCACGGCACGTGTTTCGTATGTAAGAGTCACCGAGTCCTTCGATGAACTGCTCTGCCAATGTTGTGTCTGGGCATGAGTATAGCTTTCCATCATGTCGTGTCAGCCTCAAAAAACGCCTTTCGATGTCTACTGCATAGTCTCGGACACTTTCTCCATGCCTCTGTTGTCTCTCCAAAAACAGTCTCTGGAGCTCTCCTTTCGCAAGTCTGTCCCCATATGATTCTAAAAGGAATTCTAGGACCTCTTTGATCTTTTTCTCCTCCGACAGCATGGCCTTAACCTCTGCTTTAGGGCCTCCACGTAAGTAGTCAAGCAGAAAGGGTACCTGCTGATCATTTGGTATGGAGTAACGCTGGAATGCATGACGGATATTAGTTATGAACTCCCGTACCTCTCCTACCTTGCCATCAAACGGGGAAATCTTCCTCTCCGGTGCCATCACAAGTTGCGTTTGGGGCTTTGACAAGAGCTTCACCAACTGTGACTGTATGTCTAGCAGTGTATCATCTTTGCTCGGTGAAGGTACCACCTCTGGTAACAGTGCAGAGTAGATACGGGTACCCCATCCACCCCGTGGCGGTTTAATGACCTCTTTCTGCGCTGGTACTACAACTTTAGCATCCGCTTCAGTATATATGAGGCCCCGGGCAGATGGATATTGTGACTGAAGAACTGATAAGCGCAGAGGACCATCATCAGTTTCAAGAGGGAATTGGTGTACTGACCCTACTCCTTGCACCTTCACGTAATTGATAGCCATGTCTTATAATAGGAATAATGTATCCACAGCTACTATATGTTCCTGTCAAATAAAGCACTCACAATGATACGGTCAATGCTTTAACAATGCTAAACAACAATGCAGAAAAAAAATCACTGAAATTGTCTTACTTAGTAACAATAAAAATAGAGGGTCACCAAGTGTCACCAGAATTCCAGACTGTTCAATCAAATAACAGCCAATCTCAAAACAAAAATTTTGGAACTCTGAATCTGAATAAAACACAAGTTGTTTGTCTCAACGTAGATTACTGATAATTACAATAATATATAACGAGTTATATAATCAAATCTGAGCCGAGGTGACCAATATAGACTGTGAACCTATGACAGCACTCTAAATTTACAAGGAAGCCCACCAGCAATCAAAACATCCACAATCAAGATTGGTCCCCTAATCAATGCACAGTACAACAGGACAGATTAGCAAAATATGTTGTTTAAAATTCTCAACGTTACTGTGATAGTTTGGTCATAAAACTCCAGTCCTCTGAAACTCTGCCGATGATAAGCCGAAAAAAACAGTTCTCTGTCGCGATGGTCTTAATACAAATCTCTAATGTTCAAAATATCTGCGCATTTGTTGTGGAAACAGATCCTGCCGACTACGCCAGAAACTCATCAAACAATTGAACCTTGACATGAGGACGGCACAGACTTGATGACGTTATGATGACGTCATCGGGTGTCGAATTACAAGGTTTTTAAAGTTAAAAATTGACCTTTTTCTATTCGCTGTATCTTCGTTAATTTCAAAGGTATGATGTTCATAATTGGGCATATGATAGATCAAGACTAAGGCATCATTTGAAAAGTTAACGTCAAAATCGTATGACCTTAACTTCCGGGTCGTTACCCTGGGTCGAAGTTTGCCTTCGTTGATTTTCCTTTAAAAAATCATGTTTTGGGCTTTTTACGGCATAACTCAAGATAAAAAGTTACCTGAACATTGAAACTCATCGGACACTTAAATCTTAGCATCAAGACGACACAAACTTGATTATGTCATAATGACGTCACCTGGTATTGAATTACATTAAATCAAAGTTTAATATTTGTAAAAAATCATAACTCATGAACCACATGTCGGATTTTTACAATCTACACATCATCGGATTGGTCGTTAAAAGGTCAACAAACGCTTCACACAACATGACCCCATTTGACCTTGACTTCCGGTTCAAACCGGAAGTTGCAAATTTCAAAAATTAAAAACCTCAAAAACTACGTAACATTTTAACCTGAATTTTGCATTAGACTATAGATGAGTTATCCTGCCGAAACTTTTGCACAGAGATTATAGCATTTTAACCTTTGCATTTGGTTCACACTTGACGTCAATGCGCTTGTGTCTGTTGAACGACCTTGTACGATAACGCACGGTAGTGTAGGCCTACACGTAAATACAATGTATGTCAAACCTGTACCAGCCACGCACGTGTACGATGCACGTGTACGATGCACGTGTAGTCAAGGTCTCGCTACACGTCCATACAGCCACATGTACTTTGCGCGCGTTGTTTAAGTTAACGTGTCTGTATTGAAACCAAAGATCGTTAGCGCCTACGGCGCTATACGATCTTTGATTGAAACTGTAAAGCCACCTACAGGAATACATTTGGCGTCGCTCGCTTTTTCATTGTATATTGCACATCCAAATAATGTAGTCCGTGTAATATTTGAAAAATTCATAACTCCTTAACCACACAATGGATTGTTACAATCCATACGTCGTCTGAACGGTATTGATAAATTAAACACGCGGTACACAAATTCTGACCCGTTTGACCTTAACTTCCGGTTCAAATCGGAAGTTGAAATTTAATGTTTTAAAAAATCATAACTTCTGAACCACACATTGGATTTTTACAATATATGCATCATTTGGATGGTAGATAACAATTGAAGAAACGATACACAAAATGTTATGCCCTTCGACCTTGATTTCCGGTTCGAACCGGAAGATGAATTTAATAATTAACAAATTAATAACTCCTCAACCACTCATTGTATTTTATTAAGTAAACGTCATCAGAAAGAGCTCCTAAGACTTAACAAACGATATACAGTGTGTCCTTATTTAACACTGACTTCCGGTTCAAACCGGAAGTTAAAAATTAATGTTCAAAAAATCTTAACTTCTAAGGCACACTTTGTTTTTTTTGCAATCTTTACATCATTGGCAAAATATTTATCAACTTAAGAATTGACAAACATAATGCCACTCAATTTGACCTTGACTTCCGGTTTAAACCGGATGATCAAATCCAATACTTTAAACAATCATAACTCCCGAACCACACATTAGATTTTTATCAACTACACGGCATTACAGAGAGCTCCTAGGACTAACCTAGCTCTACACAGTATGACCTCGTTTGAACTAAGTTTTGGTTCAAACCGGAAGTTGAAGATTTATATTGGAACAAAATCTAACTCCTGAACCACAAATCGAGGTGATAGAATAAAATATCTTTAAATCTTCATCTAATGACATCGATCACGAACACCGTATTTTTGTAGCAAACAAAAATTCAATTTCTAGTTTTAATTTTTAGGTGTTCGGGCATTCCGCCCGAAAACCTATTGTAACTGTTCTGGGTTTTTTTCCACTTTATCTGAGAACCTTCTCTCGCAATTTTCGCAAAAAGTATAACTCCTAGAGACTTGAAACTTATCATGCACTTAGACCTTAGTGTATAGACGAAACCGCAACTTTTTCGGGGCGATGACGTCATCGATGACGTCATAACATCCAAAATAAAAAATAATGAGAAAAACTGTAAATCGTCATATCTAGAGAACCATAAATGATAAATACAAGATCTTTGCTTCATATGAAAGTTCAATATTTTGTTTACAACTCTTACACAGAATGTGACCCCATGTGACCTTTACTTCCGGTCGAAAACGGACGTTTAAGGTTTTTTTGGGGGGAAACGTATCTTATGAACCAAATATGGTACACATTTAATCATTGTATCATCTGAAGGCCCTTGAACAGTTCTACAAATCTTTCATTAGGTACGACCCCATGTGACCTTTACTTCCGCTCAAAACCGGAAGTTGAATTTTCTTACATAAAGAAAACTCGTCATATCTCATGAACCATAAACGTTTTAGACTTAAAACTTCACAAATACTTAGATCTTTGTGTTTAAATATATATGTGTGAAATTCGGTTTGATGATGTCATCGATGACGTCATAACAATAAATCAGTTTAATATTTAGAAAAATCATAATTGGAGAATCACAAATGCTACATGTAAGATACTTGCACAATAAAAAAGCTCTTGCCAGATTATGCAAATCACATACACAATGTGACACCATATGACCTTTGCTTCCGGTTGAAACCGGAAGTTCAAAATTCAGATTTCAAACGTTCATTTCTCATAAACCAAGAAAGGTTTTGTCTTGAAACTTACTATGTATATAGATTGTAGTATGTGTATGACACCCAAATTGTTTCGGTGCGATGACGTCATCGATGACGTCATAACAATAAATCAACGTTTAATATTTTAAAAAATCATAATCGGAGAACCATAAATGCTACATGTAAGGTACTTGCACCATAAAAAAGCTCCGGCCGAATTATACAAATCACATTCAAAGGGTGACCCCATACGACCTGAGATATATTTCTAAGTGAAATTGGCCATTAAAAATCAAAATTTCGATCCAATACCTAACGTGGCATGTGGCATACTACTCGCGACTGATTCCAGTGCAACGGAGTGGAAGCTATAGCCTTTAGGCCAAGAGCATTAGACCATATATGCCAAAACCTGGATATAGCTCATAACAAGCTGATTTTTTTCAGGATAGGTCCAGGAATATGTCTAGAATAACATACTAAAAGTCCCCGTAAATCCCACTGGAGCTCTTTCCGAAATCCAAGATGGCGTCCAAAATGGCCACCATTTTATAACTTTGTCATAACTTTGCAACCAGACATGTTGTAAATACAATCAAAGGGTCTAAATATATGTTTTGAGGCACAAGGAATCCAATAGAATCATTATTTTGAGATGTTAAAATTCATAAGTATCTGAAACTAAGATGGCGTCCAAAACGGCGTCCAAAATGGCCACCATTTTCGAATCTATCAAAACTTTGGAACCAGACAAGTTGTGAATACAAATAAAGTGTCAGAATATATGTTTTGAGACACAAGGAATCTGATAGAGTAATTATTCTGAGATTTTACAATTCATAAGTATCTGAAATCAAGATGGCGTCCAAAATGGCGTCCAAAACGGCCACCATTTCGAATCTATCATAACTTTGGAACCAGACAAGTTGTGAATACAAATAAAGTGTCAGAATATAATATAATCTTTATACATATTATGTTTTGAGGCATGAGGAATCTAATAGAATCATTATTTTGAGATTTTAAAAACTTATAAGTATCTAAAACCAAGATGGCGTCCAAAACAGCGTCCAAAATATCAGCTCTATCACAGTTGAAAAACAACAACAAAATAGTGATCTAACCATATGACAAAGGCAGAGGAATCTGCGTTTTGAACTTAGCTGACTACCTGGCCGTAGGCTACCGCCATCTTAGTTCCCAGCACTATGAAGAGCTAGAACAAGATATCATACAAGAAACAAGTCAGTTGGTCCAAAATGCTCTCGCAAAAATGGTTAACTAAAACATTATCAACCGAAAAACATATGAGTACCTCGACCTCCTTACACAGAAAGTGACGTGCCCGACTATGTACTTCCTACCAAAAATACACAAAACTCCACCAACAGGAGAACATTTCCTTACCAATCATCAGCGGATGCACAAGCCCCACAGCAAAGATTTCTGAATTTGAGGATTACTTCCTCCTTCCTTAAGTTGCCTCGCAACACATGTCCGCGACACCGCAGACATCTTGCGAAAACTGGAAGAAACCTCATTCCCACAAGATCTCATTACTAGTACTGATGTTGTTTCAATGTACACAAATGTCCGCCAAACAGAGGCTATCAATTGTGTCTGCAATGCACTTGACCGATCCAACCACTGATGTACCATTAACAAACCACACTCCTCTCAAATCCGAACTCTTCTGAAACTCATCATTGGAAGAAACTGCTTCCAGTTTGGAAATATTTTTTTCCTACAGAAAGTCGGTTGTGCAATGGGCTCCACAGCCAGTCCAGAAATCTGTGACATAACCCTCCATGATCTCGAAAATCAAATCCTGCAACAAGATGAACACATCCTCACTTGGTGGAGCTATAGAGATGACATTCTCATAATCTATGGCGGAAATATTGACAAGTCTAAACAATTGGTAACTACCATGAATCAGATGCACCCAACCCTTAAATTCACTTTTGAGGCCTCAAACTCCTCAATCAACTATCTTGACCTGATCATTTTCAAAGGTAATAGGTTCCGGGAAACTGGTATACTAGACACCAAAGTCTTTACCAAACCCACTGAAACCTACCAATACCTACACAAATACTCGTCTCACCCCCCACATGTGTTCAATGCATTCATTTACGGAGAGACCCTCCGGTTTGCAAGCAACACAAACAACAAAGAGAATTTCAAAGAAAAACTCGAGATATTCAAAAATATACTCATAAAAAGGGGCTACACCCATGATGAAGTGAACACACAGATACTAAAGTATCACATCATGAACGGACCAACATGAATCATAAGAAACCGGAAGCGCAACAAAACTAAAAAACACCTCTCGTCTTCACGACAACCTACAACCCGGCACTATTCCACAAGGATATTTCGCGTGCAATCAACAAATTCTGGCCTCAAATTCAGGCGATTACACACTTTCGGAAATATTTCCGAACCTTCCCTTCATCGCTTTCCAAAAAGACAAAAATATACGAGAAACTATCGTCAGAGCAAAGTTACCACCAGATACCACGAATCTGAAAGTAAACTCGACCATCACTCTCCCTCAAACGATTCGTATGAATTACAATAGACACTTGAGGAATGGATTGCCTTATTATAACCATCCAACAACCGATTAACGCCTTATCACTCCTGCTCACAAACATATCCACGGCTATGTTTTCCCTTTCCATACCTTTGTTGCAACCCCACATCTTTCTAAGATGTTCAAAGAGATTTACCCGACTCTCTGAATCGACCCACATGCAACTGATGAGGAATGGAAAACATGACTTCCGAAAGCTAGCTATTGCTACCCAAAGGATCTGCAAAAGTCATTTATCTCAAAAAATCCGTTCACTACCGACCCACCTGATCAAAAGGTCAGTTTACGTTTTGGTTGAACTATTTCCCCACCACTTCACGGTTAAAATAACACAAGTGGAAATAGTCCAGCACAGTTACCATACATTTGGAATTGTATTGTCACAAAAAAATACATTTTTCAAATAACAAAAAGTCAACAGATGCAGCGTCACTGGACGGGATAGCACGAACACTTATTATCCTTATTATCCTAAAATACTTGTTAAGCAGCTTTTTTGCTTTTCTGATTTGTCTGTTTGCAAATTTCAGCTGTAATTAAAAATGGCGGCCGTTTAGGACGCCATCTTGGTTTAAGATACTAATAAGTTTTAAAATCTCAAAATAATGATTCTATTAGGTTCCTTGTGCCTCAAAACATATATTTCAACCCTTTATTTGTATTTACAATATGTCTGGTTGCAAAGTTATAATAAAATTAGAAATTGTGGCAATTTTGGACGCCATTTTGGACGCCATCTTGGTTTTAGATACTTATGAGTTTAAAAACTCAAAATAATGAATCCATCAGATTCATTGTGCCTCAAAACATATTCTGACACTTTATTTGTATTCACAACTTGTCTGGTTCCAAAGTTATGATAGATTCGAAAATGGTGGCCCTTTTGGACGCCGTTTTGGACGCCATCTTAGTTTCAGATACTTATGAATTTTAACATCTCAAAATAATGATTCTATTAGATTCTTTGTGCCTCAAAACATATATTTAGACCCTTTATTTGTCTGGTTGCAAAGTTATGACAAAATTTAAAAATGGCGGCCATTTTGGACGCCATCTTGGATTTCGGAAAGAGCTCCAGTGGGATTTACGGGGACTTTTAGTATGTTATTCTAGACATATTCCTGGACCTATCCTGAAAAAAATCAGCTTGTTATGAGCTATATCCAGGTTAAAGCTAATGCTCTTGGCCTACTTATGTCAAGACGCTTGTTGCCTGTTAATATAAAGCAGCACGAAATCAGACCAACGTAACAACAGTTGCGACAAGCTGTGCTGCGTTTAATACAGTACCAAGTGCGCCTTCACTAAAGGCTAGAAGTATGGCATGATTTCTGTGCACGTTTGGACATGTCACAGTTCAACTTTTAACGAAAGCTTATCAATGGCGCAACGCAGCTGAAATGAATTCCTCTCAAACTGTGCTATGTTCGGCGTCAAATTGTTTCCCTTTTCGCCCTTCTGATGGTTTAACGGTGAATATGGAATTGAAGACGAAGTTTCACTGAGATGTCCACCTGCTTCAGTGATTCGTATGACATTTATTATATGAGAAAATGCAAGCAGAAAAGGACCAACGTTGGTAATGTTTTGATCACACACCAAGATTGCACGGACACGTCCGGACGTGACATCAGCTGGTCAAGGGGGTTTCAGACCGGCACTCACGGCAGTGTTTATCGTTGCAACACGGTGAATAAAACGGTAAGCTTCGTTTCAACATCGTCGCTTTTCAGAATGATTGTGTGTTCCGAATGTAATGCACAGTTGTGTAAATAAAGATTATCCTAAAATTATCAGGTAGTGAGGTTATAAAAACTAAGGAACGTTTAGTATGATAATGGAGGAGGTAGAATTGGGCAATATGGTATGATTGCTGGCACTGTCACTAGTGTCAGTTATATTTGACACAAATGTGCCAGCTACGTATTGTAGCATAAATATTTCACAAGTTGTTCACTTCTAAAACAGTATGCGCACCTTCTACTTGTTACTATCTAATCTTGAAATGTTTTATGTCTTGAATTGTGTTTATTTTACCAGTTTCATCCGAGTCTGATGGCAGGATAAGAGTCTGACGCCTGGGAAGGAGTGGAACACAGAAACTGGAGATGCAGCTTTCAATATGAGCCATCTTCAGTGTTCAATGCTTCTGTTAGTTGTCTAATAAGATTGTTCCTTATTAAAATCATGCTAATGGAGAGTCCAAAATCATCCAAGGCTTTGACTTATAATCTTCACTTGTGTGCTTCTTTGATCTGTAACTTTTCCAAGAGGTAAATTTACAGTAGTTTATTAAAAGTTCAAAATTTCACAAAGTTATTTTGCAAGGTCAAACGTTTCCAAAGGAATTGAAATAAAACTGCTGGCTGAGCCCATTTTCCATTTAAATGATTGCATTATGTTAAACATAGATAACATGACTGTGCGTAATACATGTAGGGCCTACTGTGAGACTTTCTGTTGAAATACAAACATTTTTGTGAGACATTCTAATCACAAGTTATTGTATTTTGTTTATGCATCGAAATAATGTGCTATGATTTATATAGTATTAGTGTCAATAAGATATTAGTTTGAGACCTGATATTAGTTTGTTTATTGTTAATACTGTTTTTCTTTTTCAGAATACAGCACATACAGTATCGGATTGGTTTCCAGTGAAAGATTACACACATGTTGTGTTTCTCTCCTTATTTTCTTGCCGAGTGTATGATGCACCACAGAGGTAGAAATAGTACTCGACTAAATTTTTTAATAGTCCATATTTACGAGAGGCTTAGACTTGTATCATCACAACGCGCCTTTGTTTTGCATTTTTATACAAAACAAGTGTCTTTTACAGTTCATTCTATCAAAGGTCTTAAATAAACAAACCGTTCCGTACGGAAAACAATGTCCAAAAATCAAGCCAGCCATTTATAAAATACAACCGACAGCTTACACTCTGCTTGACCTGTTTTAACGACATCATCATCAAGTGTACATGTAATGAGAATCCAACTTTAATTGAACTCATGTTGAAAAATTCTAAGAATTATTAACTTAATAATGTCAATATGAATAACGTAGCTTGTGTAAACTTATTGTGATTTGTTGATCAATAAAGAATCAATTTTTGTTAAAAATAAGTTTGATTCAGTGAATGGCATTTTTGATGGCTGTACTTGTGAGTATGTTCAAGCTTCGTATCGAGATCTGTAGCCAAGATGAAAGGGAAGTCCGAAAATGTCGCTACATATAAAATGAAAACACTTGACTCTCTGCCCTTTCAAATAATTTATGTACGATATTTTTCACAAGAGGATGGCGTGTAATTTGATGACGTCATCAATGACGGACACATTGGATTGTTACAATCCATACGTTGTCTGAACGGTCTTGGTAAATTAAATACGTGCAGCATAAAATGTGACCCGTTTGACCTTACTTCCGGTTCGATCCGGAAGTCGAAATTTAATGTTTCAAAAAAGCATAACTTCTGAACCACACATTGGGTTTTGACAATCTATGCATCATTGGGAAGGTGTGTAACAAGTGAAGAAACGATACACAGAATGATACCCCAGTTGACCTTGACTTCCGATTCAAACCGAAAGTTAATATTTATTATTCGAAAAAAATAATAACTTCTTAACCAAACATTAGATTTTTACAAAATATAAATCATCGTAATTGTCTTCACAAACGCTAAACAAAGTATGATCCAATTTGACCTCGACTTCCAGTTTCAACCGTCAGTTGAAGTATTAAATTGGAAAACAATCTAACTTTTGAACCAGACATTGGGTTGATATGGTAATATGTTGTCACCAGTTCATTCAATCACAATCTGACATCACTCACGAACACCTGTGTGTTAGTTGTTTACAAACACTGTATGTCTAGTTTTTATTTAGTTATTCCAACACAATCCCAAAGTACCAACTATTTTAAATAAGTACCCGTAATAAGATATGTTAAGTTAAAAACAGTGTACCATTTTCCTCTTATGTCGTTGCAACATTGACCTCCATTAATATTGACCGGTAGGCAACGTTGCACCGTCATACGCTTATTCTACATGTTCTAAATGGTTTGAAAATACAAAACACGGGTCGTCACACTATTCTGCGACGCAACGGATGAAGATTGGTGCTTGAGAAAATTATTTTCATCAAATTTTAATTATTTCTGTGGTATAGTTGTTTTTTCCAGAAAACTCTCCGTTTTAAGGAGATGATCATCTATTATGGATGAAACTTCCTTTTAGGCTTAAAGTGTGAGCAAAATAAGTCCCCTGCGCTTGCGTGCTTTCGCTTGTAGACCGCCTCAAGCGAGTACACTGTATACCAGTACCACACCGATTGATCGATGCAAAAGAAACGATCGATCGATGCAAAAGACTGATCGGTCGATGCAAAAGACGGATCGATGCAAAAGACCGATCGACGTGTTGATTGGAACTTATGCCTCTTTGGCGTTCCATACACGTAGCCTGTGCCTGCGCACAGTTAATGGTTGCGACATAGCCAAGTGTTTAACAATGAGATATAAGTCAGACACTTTGAAATTTCAGTCACACTTGAAGAGTCATACAAGTTGATTGGTGGTGGTAACCAAGCTACCCAGTTTGCCCTACTCACCTATGGCAGTTTTGACCGTCCACGATACATCACCAGGCCAACAGTAGTTGGCAGCATACGCCGTCAAAAACCCAGACAACATTACCCACACCAAGCACCGAAACTTCCATGTTACCGCCATGTTGAAGGCTCAAACACTTGTCTGATTGAGTGCTATAGCTCCCTGTAGGACCGTTTGTGTGCAGCAACAGTTACACAACACACGGGGCAGTGGGTTCAACACACGGGGCAGTGGGTTACGGTAACGGTTGTCAGTGTTTGCAATCAACGGCCTTATCGTTGCAAGTGCAAAGGGGGCGTAAGGGTATTATGCAATCGTTTGTAATTGTACTCGCGTTTTAGGTACACTCCATCTGTCTATGTATCTTTATTATACTAATTTGAATTTTCTGTTTGTTACAGAAAAACTCTGAGGTGTTTGCATAAATATGGCTATCGTGTACGTACGGGATAATTATTGTGTACGTACATGATAATTACGTTGTACGTACACGATAGGATCAGGTTTTGTACTCATGTGGCATCACTCAGCTTCCGTATCATTGATTTAAATCATTACTTTATGCACTGCACAACAAATGTTGCAGGCCTAAAAAATAAAACTCATAACTATTTAGGCCTAATCTCTGATTAAAATTACAGACACAACGAATGTACAAAATCACAGGCGTTCAAAATCTCGTGAGACCCCATTTACAATTACATGGAACACAATAAAGTCAACAATGCTCACCTCAAAATTATAAAGATTTGTTTAAAAATATTTAATTCGGGTAAAATGCCCTCCAATCCGCCATTGTTCTGTACGTACACTGGAAAACTTCATCTATGTGAAATTTGTGTTTGCCCAGCAGCCGATTTCACGAAAGTAGTGCGTAACTTGCGCCATGTCGTAAAGTTGCGCCATGTAAATGTTGCGCAGCTGCGCCACTTCCTTAAGTTGCATTTCACGAAACTTGTCTTAGCTGTGCAACATCCAAATTTCACTTAACAAAAATAAATGTTTTGGACGAGGACGAAAACGGCTCGTACTGCGACTGTTGTATGAAACCACCAATAGAGTGTTAAAACAGCCGTTGATTGGGCCAATATTGATTGGGCAGCCATTTTTGTTTTTAGTACCGCGACATGCCCGTCGGCGTGTTTACGTGTGTAAGTGACACAAACGCGTGAAGTGTATTTTCGCCCTTCTGTGTATTTCTAGTATTTGTCTAAAGTTTCCGTATCCTGCCACCAGTTTTTCATTCGTTATGACTTAAAAAAGTATCTCATTTGCTCAAATGAGATATTCCTTTTTTGTAAAAATGAGTGAAAAAGTGGTGACAGGATACGGAAAGTTTTTCCCAAAGTTCCCCCCACACCAGCCGGGCCGTCGTCGTGCGATTGTGAACAAGCAGACGATCATGGACGATATCTGCAACTTTTTGGCGGGCTGAATTTTCATCAAAGTTTCCACTTTTGCCTTGCAACATAGTTACGTGATTCATGTAAGTATAATGTACGAGTAGTCTAGCTAGCCGATCTCATGTAGGTGGTCGACAGTTATGATGGCGGCTAGGCAAAGAAACACAAATTGGTCACGTGAAGAGTGCAGCATTTTAGTGGACTTTGTGAGTCAACATTCAAGTAGGGAACTATTTGGGAGCAGCGGGAAAGGGGTACGGGCGCCAGCCAACATCAACGGGGTAAAGAGACGGCAGTGGGAGGAGGTTAGCCAGTTGTTAGTAGAGAGTGGTGGGCCAAAGAGGGAGTGGCTAAAAATAAGAAAGAAATGGGGGGAACTTGCCAGCAAGGCGAGAAAATATCGACGGGAGACAGAAAAAACAGGTAGGTAAGGCTAACAATTGTTAACAGATTTAGGCCTACCTGGCCCACGGTATATATTGTTTATTCATAATTTACAAATATTAATTAACAACACGACACGTTACTTTTCAATCCATTGTGAATAATTAATCTTGAAACTTGGGTTTAACTCTCTGTTGTACCATACATTATAAGTTTGGTGGTTAATGTGTGTATGGTACATGTACTCTAATTATTTACATTGAACGGACAAAGAAAAAAAAAGCAATTTTTTCCACACTAAAATAAAAACGTAAATAACAGACTACAAGTACAACCATGGAGCTACAACTAATTACAATGACATACGAGTAGTGATTTTGTTAGTGTTAGTAAGTACATGTAACTTTAGTAGTAGTACAGTCGGTCAGAACACTAACACTACATACAGACATAACTATTAACAGTTATGGTTATACTTGGTCTTGTTACATGTTTGTTACATTTATTTGCCCAACTAGGCTGATTTTGGTCTGTCCATATGATTGTATAAAAATGTATATATTATCAATGGGGAGAAACTGCACTAAAGAAAAGAAAATTGATTATTCAGGAAGTACAGATGGCATACATGGATATAATAAAGAAAGAAAAAAAATGTTTATAAAGACAATTCCTCGGGCGCTCGCAAGGCACATGAAGAAAATTATGATATGAAAAAAATAATGAAAAGCCACAACAGTGGAGAGCTTGGAAAAATGTCTGACGATCTTTAAGTATACACAGGTATAATCACAAGCATACAATTAATAGATATGTTCACTTTTGTAAACAATCTGTTAAGTTTTGGACATGTTTTAAAGTAGGGTTGTGCACTGTTTGTGCACTGTCTAAAATCCAAAGCTACTTAAATGACTTAATGTTCTTGTTTGGCTGTGTTTCAGGAGGAGGAGAGAGGCCGAAGGCCAATAAACTACTGGACAGAGTTCTAGATGAACTTGCACCCTCGTCCAAAGATGGTGTTGTCGCCAGGGGGGAGGGGGAGTCAGTTCCCACAGGATTGAACTGTAATTGTAAGTTGAAGTAGAGGTTATGCTTTAATTTTGGTTTAAATTATAAACTTCTCAGTGAATTGAGATATTAACTTAAGAAATAGTTGCAGGTACTTGTATTAATTGTTTCACAAGCGCAAGTAGAATTTGGAAAAATATGGCGTGCCTGCATCCCAAATTGATGGCAGCCAAAGATCGACTTGGATGTAGGATACAGACGTGCTATATTTTTTTCGTATTTCATAAGCATTCCCGTGATAAAGAAATTGTTTTCAAGCAAACTTGACAGGCAGCTTAAAATAGTGCAATACAGGAAGTTGTATCAGCATTACATTAAAGGTTTAATTTGTGACAATTTGTGTATGGAGCAGTGTTTTTCTCCTGTCAATACATGTACCTTTGTGTGGAGTAAAGCAATATCATTCTTCTACCGAAAAGAGTAATGCTTCTGTGGATTTGGCGTAATATCAAGACTGACAATCACAACGCAAACCAATGGTGCTCAGCACTTATTCTTAATTATGGAACTTATTTCCTTTTCTTTTTCAATAATGTAGCTTCTGTGACACCAACACAAAGTGGAGATGGTGAGGGTGACGATGAAAGTTCCAATGGTGATGACGAGGATGCAGATGATGGGGAGGAAGATGATGATGATGAGGATGTTGGTGCTTCTTGTAATCTAGCAGAAGCTCCTGCATCAACTTCAAGGCGACCTGTAATGGGCTCAATCTATGACATAGAAAGAGCCCGATTACAGGTTGAACAAGATCGCCTTGAGGTTGAACGGGAGCAACTCCTGGAAACAAGAAGCATCAACCAAAACATTGCCACCTTAAGTGCTAATTTGCAAATGTTAATTGCTCTAAATTGCAACCAACAAGGATTTTCTTTTGTTCAAGATTCTGAGAATTAGAGCAATTGACATTTGCACATTCCTTGCCAGTAAAAATTTGTATGTAATAATAATAATAAAGCATTTAGTCTTCATTGCATATTGCGCTTTTCAATAAGGGAATAAAAGAGTGGCGACGAGTTCTTAAACGGCCGTTTAAAACCGGCAGGGTTGTGGCCGTTTGATAAAGGCCTGAGTCGAAGGCGAGGGCATTTATCGCACGACCACGACCCTGCAAGGTTTTAAACGGCCGTTTAAGAACGAGTCACCACTCTTTTATAACCATTCATAAATGCCCTTTTGTTAAAAAAGCAAAAAAATGTTATAGACAATCTGTGACAATCTGCTTTGCAGCGAATTTTTGAAGTTTGTAAATTTTCAAAAACTTTTTAAAAAGTTATGTTTCGTGCACGTTGGGTTGTGTGTGAGCGCGTGTAAAAATAGATTACGCGCTGGTACTAATAGCTATATATTGCATTCCGCGTAACTACATTGGGGTACATGAGCTTGCGCGCCCAACACGCGAAGCCAGCCGGTTTTAAACAGCTCCAGTTATGTCTTTATCAGCCGTTTAAACACCCCCACGTGACATGCTCTCAACCAATAGGAATAGTGAAACTGTCTGGGGTATTTATGAATAATGACTAATGAGCATGACAAATAACAAAAAGAACATATAAACAACAAAACACTTCTTTTGAATCTTCTCCACAACTGATAAATTTCATGACAATTTAATCTAAGCACGGTTGAAATGCTGGTTGACGATTTGGTTTCGGTGGAGTTGACCATCATGAAGTTCACCCACATAAGGGGGCACTTCAACCTCATCATCATCATTATGCTCCTCATCGTCGTCTTCTACATCAGGTTCTCTATAATCCTTGGCCATGTTGTGAAGAGCTGTACAGGCAAGCACTATAGTAGTGGCTCTAACTGGGCGCACCCTCAAACCGATAGATAAGCAGGGAAATCTTCTCTTCAACTGCCCAAATACTTGCTCAATTATCACCCTTGTACGGGATAAACTGGAGTTGTATCGCCTTTCCGCTCTTGATGCAGGGTGTGGGATGGGAGTCATCAACCATGGTCGAAGGGCATACCCAGTATCCCCTATAAGTGTGCCATTGAGTCTGTAATCAAGTGAAAAACATGGGTGAGAGTCATTGCTGCCATAAAAAAAAACTGAAACTTGTTCACAAGATGACATTTCCAACTTTTGATGAACCCTTTGAGTTACAGACCCCAATGAGTTTTGGGAACAGTATCCTCAGAGGTAGAACAAAGAGCAGGATTTTTTTATATCTGAAGAAAATTACATAAATTGTTGTTCACAAGGCAGACTTTAAAATATCTGGCAGAAAAAAAACCTTCAGATTAAAGTCTGAAATGTCTCATCCCTGGAACCAACTTTTTCAATTTCGTTTGATAGGGTCTCAAATGTTGAATTCAGTTTTGTGATACAATTCCCCCCCCCCCAAAAAAAAAAAGTATCCTTATGGATGTTGGGGAAGACAAATGTAAGTATTTAACCTCATGTACAAATTATGTAAATTGCCATTGTTGGTTACCCTTCCTTTGGTAACATCAAAACAAAAATGTCTAATGACATCACATTTCCAGTACATGGGTCTGAACATTTTGGTACATCAATTTTAAAGTTAATTTTCTGAATTTTGATGATACTCGATCAAAACAGCATTTTTTGTAGGAATGTACATGATTCAAATTTCACAATGAAAAAGGAAAATGACAGTTTACACCATTTAACATGATATAAGAGTTATGTCATATTTTCCTACTTTCACTATAATTCTGTCTATAGGAGAAAGTGTAACACTTAATTGGATTTGACCTTTGAGCTCTCCTTATGATTCTGTGTCCTTACAACTGTAATTATGTAGGTTCATACCTTCCATTTTCAAGCATATCTCCAATCACACTTGCTTGAAGGATAGCACTATCATGTGTGCTGCCAGGCCAGCGTGCCACAACGTTTATTATCCTGTAGGAGGCGTTACAGATGGCCTGGATGTTGAGGCTGTGATAGCCCTTCCTGTTCACAAATGTGTACTCCTCCTCTCCCATGGGTGACCCGTACAGGCGCACATGTGTGCAGTCAATTGCACCCACAATGCCTACATTTATTATGAGAGAGAGAGAAAACAACATATGATTCTATGGTGAACATATTGGTAGCTTGCGATGAAACTCATCTTCTTTTTTCTCCATTCGCATTTCCAGAATTTCTGAATGCCAGGGTTAAGGGTTATTTTTCATACAGTGATGTGACCAGACAATTTAATTTTGTTGGGGGGGGGGGGGGAGGTTGCAAGCAGGCATAGTTGGGGGGGTGGGGAGGGGCTCTTTTTAATACATTTTGCCATTCTTTTGGCAAATTTCTTGACCTCATTGGTTGGAGGGTGCATTTGGTGCAAAGGTTCTTAGATGAGGGTTTAAGCCACTGTTCAAACAGTGTCTCATGTCAATTTTTATGTGTATCCGATTCTTCATTTCATTACAGCATGGTATCAAACATCTTATTCAATACAAATTTCATTTTATTAAACCTACCTGGAAAACCAGCTTTCTCATAAAATTTGTGTTTTGCTAGAGCAACATCCCTTGCACTTGTTGGGAATCTTATTTTTTCGTTTACTTTATCAGCCAGTGCTCTAGACACACGATGAATAATTCTGCAAACCGAGGGGCTTGAAATTCCATGCAAATCTCCTTGGACTGTGTAAAAGGAACCAGTTGCATAGAATCGAAGGGCAGCCAATATCTGATGGCATGGAGGGATGGGATTGCTACGCTGAAATTGAAGTTATTTAAAAAAGAAGATGTAACTTACAAAAACAGTGAGAAATTTAATAATATATTTAGTGCCAAATTTTACAAAAATATTAAAGGGTCAGCAAAAGTAAAAAGCACATGTAGTTTAATGCTGTTTGATACTTGAAGGTAAAATATAGGATTGATGACTGTGCAGATTTCTTTCTTTGTGCATGAATTTCAATGTATACATGAGAAAGGTGTTAAACTTTTGGCTCAATCTGTCGAATCAGTAGAAAATAGTCAAAATCAAGCACATCATTCAGAATTTAAACATTATTAATAGGTACCAATCCTGTATTTTCCCTTCAAAACAATGTATAGGCCTACTTATTTTCAAAGTGAAGTAGTTTTAATATGTTTGAGAATATTATATACCTCTATCACCTCTGACAACTACCATTGTATTATTAATATGCCATTTTAAGAAGTTTCTTTCATTATTTTTAATTTTCCATAATTTTCTTAAATTTGAGTAATTCCAAATCCCTTATTAAGTATGTATTATTTTGCAAAGATTGGAATACATTTTATTTAAGTATGTATTATATTGTAAAAATTGCAATCAATTTATTTAAATGTGTATTATATTGCAAAGATTGCAATCAATTTAATTGATATTCAATAAATTATTTAGAAACTAATACAGCTTGGAAGTGTCATTTATATTTTTACTACAATTTGGATCACACAAAAAATAAAATTCTGAAATGAAAAAAAGGAACATATTTTTTAAATGGCAATTTCAGTGTGTAGAAAAAATTCCCGGCTGGGGGCCGACTACACTGGTTGATAGATGACTAACAAAAAGGAGTATGAGGGCGCTGTTCAGGAATGGAAAGAGTATTTTTTGTAGTGTGTGCATGGAATACACGGTTCGTACCATAAACCTTTCATTAATTTATTACATAACATGCAGTTAACTTAATCATGCTATAATTACCCTAGTTCTTGGTTCTAAATTTGGTCGCAACTCTTCTTCAAGTCTGAAAATTCCTTCTCTGGTGAATCTATAACGCCTTCTGATTTCATCATCTTCAAGGGAATCTAAGGGATTGCTTCTATCGCGAAATAATCTTTCACGACGAAGAGCTTTGCGATGTTCTCGTTCGGCGAGCAACATCAGCGCCATTTTTACGACAAACTTGCAGACTTACGCAGTCAAAATTGAGTGCGTAAGTTACGCCAAATTTGTGGCGTAAAGTTGTGACTTGCGCCACATTCAAACGTTGCGTAACTTTCGTGAAATCGATCATAACTTTGTGGCGCAACTTACGCACTAAACGTTGCGCAAGTGGACTTACGCAGTTGCGTAAAGTTTCGTGAAATCGGCTGCAGGCTTCAAAAAAATAAGTGATGCACGCACTTTGCATTAGGCCTACTCGTACTCTAAATATAACTAGAAATTCAGTTTTTGTGACATCACAAAAACAGGGTGTTCGGTAGACATGTCGAAATAAGCATAGCTGGTGAAAAGTAAAAAGAAAATTTGGCAAACATGTCTTTGTATGAAATATAGTTATACAAGTTATTTGTGATTTTAAATATTTGCATTTTTGAAACAGAAACCTTGATCAAGCCTAAATTGAAAACTGATGACGTCATGATGACGTTATTGCATATTTCTTATCCATACTTTGAGATTTATAAGTTTGTGGTAAGTGTTTAACTTTTTTGAACTTGCAACAGGTTTTTAGCAAAACGGACTATTTTTTAATAACTTGTCACGAGAGGGTGTTGTTGAAGATAATTACGTCAATACTCTATTAATTGGAAGGCCAAGTGTCAAACTTTATTTCATACAGAGAGAGCATGTCAAAATTCCAGATCATATTGTTTGCAGACCTTAAAACGAGGCCCGGGAATATTTTTTCCTTTGAACTTCCGGTTTCAACCGGAAGTAAAGGCGTAATGGGGTCACCCTTTGTATGTGATTTGTATAACTCGGCCGGAACTTTTTTATGGTGCAAGTACCTTACATGTAGCATTTATGGTTCTCCGATTATGATTTTTTAAAATATTAAACGTTTATTTATTGTTATGACGTCATCGATGACATCATCGGACCGAAACAATTTGGGTATCATATACATACTACGATCTATATACATAGTAAGTTTAAAGACAAAACCCTTCTTGGTTTATGAGAAATGAACGTTTGAAATCTGAATTTTGAACTTCCAGTTTCAACCGGAAGTAAAGATGTTATGGGGTCACCCTTTGATTGTGATTTGTATAACTCGGCCGGAGATTTTTTATGGTGCAAGTACCTTACATGTAGCATTTATGGTTCTCCGATTATGTTTTTTTAAATTATTAAACGTTTTTTTATTGTTATGATGTCATCGATGACGTCATCGGACCGAAACATTTTGGGTGTGATATACATACTATGATCTATATACATAGTAAGTTTCAAGACAAAACCCTTCTTGGTTTATGAGATATGAACGTTTGAAATCTGAATTTTGAACTTCCGGTTTCTACCGGAAGCAAAGGTCATATGGTGTCACATTGTGTATGTGACTTGCATAATTTGGCAAGAGCGTCTTTATTGTGCAAGTATCTTACATGTAGCATTTGTGATTCTCAAATTAGGATCTTTTTAAATATTAAACGTTGATTTATTGTTATGACGTCATCGATGACATCATCAAACCAAAATTCACATATTTATATTTAAATACAAAGATCTAAATACTTAGTAAGTTTTAAGTCTCAAACATTTTTAGTTCATGAGATATGACGAGTTTTCTTTTTGTAAGAAAATTTAACTTCCGGTTTTGACCGGAAGTAAAGGTCACATGGGGTCACACCTAAAGAAAGATTTGTAGAACTGTTCAAGGGACTTCAGATGATATAATGATTAAAGGTGTAGCATCTTTTGTTTATAAGATATAACGTTTCCTCAAAAAAAACCTTCAACGTCCGGTTTCGACCGGAAGTAAAGGTCACATGGGTCACATTTTGTGTAAGAGTTGTAAAAGGAATGTTGAACTTTCATATCAAGCAAAGTTCTTGTATTTATCATTTATGGTTCTCTAGATATGACGATTTACAATATTTCTCGTTATTTTTCATTTTTGATGTTATGACGTCATCGATGACGTCATCATCCCAAAAATGTTCCTGTTTCGTCCATACACTAAGGTCTAAGTACATGACAAGTTTCAAGTCTCTACGAGTTACACTTTTTCCGAAATCCTGCCGAGAAAGTACGGTGGGAAGAAGAAGACACGGAAAAAAAAAACCAGTACAATAACAATAGGTTTTCGGCTGTTAGCCGAACACCTAATAAACAGTACAATAACAATAGGTTTTCGGGCGGAATGCCCGAACACCTAAAAATAATGAGAAAAACTGTAAATCGTCATATCTAGAGAACCATAAATGATAAATACAAGATCTTTGCTTCATATGAAAGTTCAACATTTTGTTTACAACTCTTACACAGAATGTGACCCCATGTGACCTTTACTTCCGATCGAAAACGGACGTTTAAGGTTTTTTGGGGGGAAACGTTGTATCTTATGAACCAAATATGGTACACCTTTAATCATTGTATCATCTGAAGGCCCTTGAACAGTTCTACAACTCTTTTATTAGGTACGACCCCATGTGACCTTTACTTCCGCTCAAAACCGGAAGTTGAATTTTCTTACATAAAGAAAACTCGTCATATCTCATGAACCATAAACGTTTTAGACTTAAAACTTCACAAATACTTAGATCTTTGTGTTTAAATATATATGTGTGAAATTCGGTTTGATGATGTCATCGATGACGTCATAACAATAAATCACTGTTTAACATTTAGAAAATCATAATTGGAGAATCACAAATGCTACATGTAAGATACTTGCACAATAAGAAAGCTCTTGCCAGATTATGCAAATCACATACACAATGTGACACCATATGACCTTTGCCTCCGGTTGAAACCGGAAGTTCAAAGTTCCGATTTCAAACGTTCATTTCTCATAAACCAAGAAGGGTTTTGTCTTGAAACTTACTATGTATATAGATCGTAGTATGTATATGACACCCAAATTGTTTCGGTGCGATGACGTCATCGATGACGTCATAACAATAAATCAACGTTTAATATTTAAAAAAATCATAATTGGAGAATCACAAATGCTACATGTAAGATACTTGCACAATAAGAAAGCTCTTGCCAGATTATGCAAATCACATACACAATGTGACACCATATGACCTTTGCCTCCGGTTGAAACCGGAAGTTCAAAGTTCCGATTTCAAACGTTCATTTCTCATAAACCAAGAAGGGTTTTGTCTTGAAACTTACTATGTATATAGATCGTAGTATGTATATGACACCCAAATTGTTTCGGTGCGATGACGTCATCGATGACGTCATAACAATAAATCAACGTTTAATATTTTAAAAAATCATAATCGGAGAACCATAAATGCTACATGTAAGGTACTTGCACCATAAAAAAGCTTGTTACAATCCATACGTTGTCTGAAGGTCTTGGTAAATTAAACACGTGCTGCATAAAATGTGACCCGTTTGACCTTAACATCCGGTTCAAACCTGATGTCGAAATTTAATGTTTTCAAAAAAGCATAACTTCTGAACCACACATTGGGTATTGACAATCTATGCATCATTGGGAAGGTGTGTAACAAGTGAAGAAACGATACACAGAATGATACCCCATTTGACCTTGACTTCCGATTCAAACCGAAAGTTAATATTTATTATTCGAAAAAATAATAACTTCTTAACCAAACATTCGATTTTTACAATATATAAATCATCATAATTGTCTTCACAAACGCTAAACAAAGTGTGACCCAATTTGACCTCGACTTCCAGTTTAAACCGGCAGTTGAAGTATTAAATTGGAAAACAATCTAACTTTTGAACCACACATTGGGTTGATATGATAAAATGTCGTCACCAGTTCATTCAATCACAATCTGACATCACTCACGAACACCTGTGTGTTTGTTGTTTACAAACACTGTACGTCTAGTTATTTTGGATGTTATGACGTCATCGATGACGTCATCGCCCCGAAAAAGTTGCGGTTTCGTCTATACACTAAGGTCTAAGTGCATGATAAGTTTCAAGTCTCTAGGAGTTGTACTTTGTGCGAAAATTGCGAGAGAAGGTTCTCAGATAAAGTGGGGAAAAAACCCCAGAACAGTAACAATAGGTTTTCGGGCGGAATGCCCGAACACCTAAAAATCACTCTGGAGGGAGGCAACGCTGGAAATAGAACCTTGCCGACGACCGCCCATGCGCTGGATTGACACCATTCAATCAAAGCCGTAGCGTCAGAGGCATCTATACACTTCAACCGAAGCTGGCAGAAAGATTGCCTGAATATCAGACGTCACACTTTGACACTGTGACCGATCCTACCGGGAGCTTTTATAGATAAGCTGAAGTGTTAGAGTCTTCAACATGGCGGTAACATGGAAGTTTCGGTGCTTGGTGTGGGTAATGTTGTCTGGGTTTTTGACGGCGTATGCTGCCAACTACTGTTGGGCTGGCGATGTATCGTGGACGGTCAAAACTGCCATAGGTAAGTAGGGCAAACCTGGTAGATTACCACAACAAATAAACCTTATAGGCCTTCAAGTGTGACTGTAAACGAAGCGTTTTGGGTGAATTCCAATAGTAATTTTAGATTTATTTTAAATGCTTTACCTCCCAATACCGATACTCAATATAGGCCTAAACAGATGGTATTGTGATGGGAACAATTGCATTTTATTAGTTACAAACTTGGTACTCGAATCTTTATTCCAGAAGCTACAAGCGGACATAAGGCTTTTGGACGAGATGTGGTGTATTAATTGACCTGTTAGAGTAGGCCTATACACACACTTCCGTAAAGTTAAATATTACACAGATTGGACCCAAATCAATGGTGACAGCCACCTCGTCGCACACGAAGCTAACACAGCAATAGCTAACATTCGGTGCTCGGTATGTGGCATGGTGCACCCCCACCCCTATCGGGTCGTCATTAGAGTGTTATGGGAATATCAGGAATCCTTTAAAGGATTTTAGGGGACATTTTTCAGTGTACAGGAGGAAAAGAGTATTTGGGGACACTTTCTGCCACATTAATGGGTGTGGTATAACAGCTAACATAGGACACAGCTCAGCCTAGCCTTGTCCAAAGCTCTTTACGCAAGCACCCCGCTTTGAATTCACCAGGTAGCATAACAATGGCACAGTACTTTAGTACTTGATACAGTATACCAAAAATCGAGGCCGAAACAGAGCCTTTTTCCCACTGTAAACGGCAGCTCATGATTTTCTTTTTTATTGCGCAGGGATTCCAGCGCTAATTACGTATGCTGGAATTGATATTGAATATTCATTTCCTATACTGGGCGGATAATCGTCCAATCATGAACTCTCGTTATGACGTAGTGATGTGTGTTTATCAACGAATGAGCATACACCTTCGGGAAATATTAGCATAAAGCAACTCCGCCCACAATCTGACCTTTTTTACAGTGGGAACATGGCTCTGTTTCGGCTTCGTTTTTTTGGTACGAGGTTGAAAAACCATGCTTCGACCCCACGCGGTATACTGTATATCAAGTACTGCAGTACCGTGCCAGTATTGTTGTGCTACCTGGTGAATTCAAAGTGGGATGCTTGCATAAAGAGCCTTGGACAAGGCTACTCAGACGGGGTAAAATCACGCCTATCAGACATGCACTGTAAACAGTTATCCAACTATTGGAGATAATAATGATGTTTGAATTCACAAAGATGACAACACAATCTTGAATCAAAACCTCTGACTAAGAAAACGAAAAAACATTCTACAGCTTTAATCATTCTCTGTATAAGCTGCAACTTGCTCACTCAATTAACGCCCACAACTGACAGATGTTTTCAGGTCAATAAACCCAAATTCATCACAAACATTAGATGGCAACGAATTCATCTGATAATCGACCTCTAATTAAGTTAATCTAGGGCTGTCTCCATTGTTTTGGAAAACACCAACCAACAGACTAAGTCTTAGATTTGTGACATTCATGGTGTGCTTATTTCCTAATAAAACCTTTTTTTAAACACTCTTCTAAATTTGTTCCATCTCCTCTGTTCCTGTATCAGGCTTAAGAACAAATGAAATTAATCAATGTTTAACGATGTTTCTTTCCCAGGCATCTTTGCTGGTTTATGCGGATTGTCAACCGTTATAGCTTTTCACATCTCAACTTTACGCTGTTCCGAAACCCACACTTTAGTGACTCTGTTGATTCAGTATTTTGCGCAGCGGATTACTAGGCTCACAGCCTCGTCTGTCTACACTGACATCCAAAAAGTCTGGAAGCGTCCAAGGAAGGAGCAAGAGAAGTGTCTGCTGAAGCTGCTCGCCCGTGATGCGAAAACGGAGTACGGTCGGAGGCACGGCTTCAGCGACATCAAATCTCTTCAAGAGTTCCGTGAGAAGCATCCACTCACTAAGTATGAGCACTATCGAGAGTACTTCACCAGGCTGGCAGACGGGGAAAAGAACGTCTGCGTTGCGACAGAAGTTTACCGATTCGGAACTTCGTCTGGGACAACGGGAAAGAGCAAGCTCGTCCCGATAGTCAGCGCGAAAGTGTTTCAGCGAGTTGTTACGGCAATATCAAGTAAACTTTTCTCGTTCAGTCCAGTACAGAGAGTTTTTATGCTGTACTGCAAACCTACAGAGAAGTTCACAAAATCTGGTATGCGTATTACGCCAGTTCTGTTCTTGGATCCTGACGGTACCATCATTAATTTGTTCGTATCCGTTGTCCAGAACACGCCGCCCGCTGGCTGCCAGATTTCCACCGATTTCGAAGCCACTTACATCCATATTCTCTTTGCTCTCACCGACAAAAATATCGGCCAGTTTTTTGCGCCTTTTGCCTCGCAAGTATTTAGAGCAATGAAAATGCTTGAAGACGAACAGGAGATGTTTTTAGAGGATCTGACTGTAGGAAGGGTTAACCCAAAGTTACAACTCGATGAGGGAATTCGACGGTCTCTGGACGCAGGTTTGACGGCAGACCCAGCACGAGCAGACGAACTGAGGAGGGAGTTTACTAAAGGCTTCGTGGGCATCGTGGGCAGAATCTGGCCTCATCTTGTCCACGTATCTTGTATTGACGTATCTGGATACACGAAGAAGCTTGAGGCAAAGTACGCCAAAGGTAATTATGAAACTAACACCAAGGTTTTTTAAATTTAACGTTTTTTAAAATGAAGATTTACTGAGTTATAATGTTTTTCCAGTGGATTAGATGAACTGTTCGGGGTAAGTTTGAGATTGATTTTCTGTTTCCTTTCCACCATACTTTGAGACATTACCCTGTATGGTATCTTCCAAACTTGATGTATTACATTACGCGAGTTTTCTTCACTGCAGGTACCCGACTACACTCGCCAGCCTATTCAAGCACAGAAGGATTTATTGGCGTGAATGCATGGGTGGATAAGACACCACAGCAGTATGCACTCCTCCCTAATGAAATGATCGTTGAGTTTATCCCGGAACATCTCAGGTTGGCCTTTCTTTAAAACAACCAATCTCCTTACGCCAAACCCGCAAAGGTTTCAAACTAAACCATGTAAGATACACTGTTTTGTAAATAGTTCAAGTCAACCTCAAGCTATTCACCATGATATCAGGAAATGTTCTGGGAGTTGATGTACATGTATACTACACGGTTGTTACTTATGCTCTTTTTACTTCCAGTTCCGAAGAAACTCCACACACGTTGTTGATGGATGAGGTCGAGGTTGGCAAACGGTATGAGATTGCTGTAACGACCATATCAGGGTTTTATCGTTATCGTTTGGGCGATGTTGTCGAGGTTGTGGATTTCATCGAGTGTTGCCCAGTGGTTACTGTTATGTACAGGTATATTATTATTATAATGTAACTTCATTGTAATCTATGGTGTAATTATTGCATTTGGGATAAAGACCAATGTATGACAGTTTTTTGCCCTATACACCGATGTATGCAAACGCAATGCAATCAGAGCTTAAGTCTTTG
This sequence comes from Pisaster brevispinus, assembly GCA_023634235.1. Taxonomy (NCBI): domain Eukaryota; kingdom Metazoa; phylum Echinodermata; class Asteroidea; order Forcipulatida; family Asteriidae; genus Pisaster; species Pisaster brevispinus. The sequence goes on along the minus strand of JAMKCF010000006.1, from coordinate 17,462,385 downwards.
TGCTGTTGGTATAGATAAAATCTACAGGCACCCTGGATGGGATGAGAACCAACGACCTCCCGTTTTCTAGAACAGATGTCTTATAATTGCAGACAATCTAGGTTGGGGGAAATCGGTCGTCAACTGTTTCCAACTCTAAACTAAGAAATGTTCCACAGGTTTGATATCAATTTCTCTTGACTTGGTGCTTATCAATATAAACCACTCGCCTATTGCTACATTATACACTGTAATATACGGCGACCGGTAAGCCTACTTTCATACAAGTCAAAATATCGTTTGTACTTTTCCAGTTCGTCGATCACACCATGTGACCTTTACTTTATTTCCAGATCACAGAGCCCAGATTTTCCGGTTTCAACTCTTTTGTTTTTACCTCACAACATCCTACACAAGGAACTTTCATTATCCAAAATGTTAGCACTTAATTACTTCCTGTGCATTATTCCGTGCCTGGAATGGATATTAGGAGCTAAAAGAAGAAACAAACAACATAGTGAATAAATTGTGTTTTATTTGTTTTACTTTGGTCTTATTGCTAGAACGGGAGAGTTGTTGGATCTATGCAGAGAGAAGATTGACATACTGTTGGTCAACAAAGCCATACAAGAAAGCTTGGAAGGATGGGATGGAGCTGCTCTAGTAGAATGGGCATGCGCAGACAGCCCACTTTTACAAGATGATGATGATGCTAATGGTAAAAATTCGCCTTGTTAACAGTTGGTTTGAAAAAATAGAGGCTAAGGTTATCCCGACAAGTCGACCAATAATTAGTGTGCGCCAAAAATTGTATGTATCCACAAAGAGGACTTTGTCAAGCCTAAATCGAGAATGTACACTTTGGTTGAAATCTAAAGGACCGACCAAGCCTAATATTGAATATAAAACTTCAGCAAATCATCTCAACCGAGCAAAGTTTCTGGCGATTCTCTTAACCCTTATATGTTAAAAACAATATCGGGGTATTTACAAATGAAAATAATAGAGTCGTGACTTGGTCTTAAACGGTCGTTCCTTGTAGGGTCGTGGCCGTGCGTTGAGAGGCCTCTCCTCAACGCACGGCCACGACCCTACAAGGAACGACCGTTTAAGACCAAGTCACGACTCTATTATTTTCATTTGTAAATACCCCGATATTGTTTTTAACATATAAGGGTTAAGAGAATCGCCAGAAACTTTGCTCGGTTGAGATGATTTGCTGAAGTTTTATATTCAATGTTCAACGCTCATTCACAATCTAAGCGGTCTAAAACAGCTCCAGCCATATATTTCACAGCCGTTTAAAACAGGGTAGACCTAAACATGGTCATGTGAACACCTTTTAACCAATGGGACTGCCTAAATTGTCTGGGGGTCATTATGAATTGCATTTAATACCAGTGTTGTTTGTCCAGATTTTAAACCTGACCGGTTGTCCCCAAATGGGAATAGTTTTAAAAGGTTCGTGGTGTAGCACCGTTAAAACATAATAGCATGATAAATTTCAACCTTTACACTGTCTTCTTCCTTTCAGATGGTGAATATGACATGTTTTATTTGCTTTTCGTCGAGCTCGAATCGGACAAGGAGATCCAATTATCTGCTGACCAGATTTCAATGGTAAAAATGCTTTTTCAAAACTCTTCAAATTGCGTACTGAGCAGGACTTTAAAATACATCAATTTGTGATGTTTAGTTACAAGTTTGATTGAAAAGGGGGTTCTGAAATCCTCACAATGCCTGTGGTACCAAGGTCCTGATTTGTGAGCCATATTAAAAATTTACAAAAGTGACATGACAAGCTACATTTGATGGATTTTGGACGGGGTCTTCTTATAACACGAAAACATCATGCATCAAATTTTACGTCTTTAAAACAACAATTTTCATTTTATGCTTGCATGCTCGTAATATGTTCAGTTGGTTTTTTTAATATTTTTATTCAGTTCGATAAATCTCTGCGGAAACAGAATGAGTTCTACGAGCACCATCGTCAATGCGGCACAATATGCGAGGCTCGCGTTGAAGTCGTTCGCCCCGGCTCCTTCAACAAACTGAAAAAGCACATCATAGCGACCTCATCGGCGACTTACAACCAGTTCAAGATGCCTAAGAAGTTGCGCACAAAGGCAATGTTGGATTTCATGCTTGAGTGTGTAGTAAACAGCAATAAATGACTGTGTAGTCGACAATTATAAACCCAAGTAGATATTCAAGTTCTGGCGCATTGAAGTGAAAGCAGAAATAACACATGCTAGTTGCTTTAAGGTCGACACAATTATGTTTATTGTACTGAATAGTTACTTTTTTTTTTACATTGAAGCTACTGTGACATGTTGCCCGCCGGTTAGCCACTCAAAATACCCAGTTAACTGCCACTGCATGATGCCACCGGACTGTTCATTCTGACCAGTCTGTTAGTAAACAAACGTTGTGTACTCTGTTCAAAATTCGGTCAACTATTTCTCAAAAATGTCGATACCTAGATAAATAGCTTGGAAAATTTTAATACACTTGGTTGATTTTTTGAATGAACAAAACACCATCAATGACCGCCCCTGTATTACTCCCCTCTCGTATAGCCGGTCGATTCAAAGCAACAACCTGGCTGAAGTCAATCATGTATTTTAGATGGCTTGATGGCTTGGAACTTCATCATCAAATTGTGAGAGATACAATCACAAGTGAGAGATATAATGACTGGATTGGACACGTCAAACGATTTGTAACACGTTCGATGAGCAATGGTGAGACCATAGTACCTAGTAGATCGGACGCGCGTATACACAGGTTCTGGCATGGGCGCTGCCAATGGTCACGTGAACAGGGTAAAATATTTAAACGCGCTCAAGATCGTGACGAACGCGTAGACGTTAAACTAGTGCTTTTAATTTAATGCAAAACACCATTTTGGTCGCTCTTTTAAGTTCGTGAATCCCCTTCCGCCGTGTTGAACTAGTCAACAAAATCGCTATAATTAGTATGCCTACATTATTAGAGGGGAGGAAATAATTACAAGCTGCGCTGTAGCTGTATGTCACAGCAACGAAAGGAGAAAGGGGCCTGGAAAAGTCCATCGAAAGTTGATCTATCAAAAATCATGTGAGTTACTATAATAATGGCTAATATAATGCTAATGTTAGCAACAGCCAATTACCGTTGTTGTTTATGGCTGAGCTATGTTTTAATTATTTATTAGGTTTATTCGTTTCCTTTCTCCATCGTATACCGTATTAAACCGTTGTAACTTAATAATATACATGTATAGAATGGTGATTGTTTTATCATACGGTAGTGAGGGTTTATTCGGCTGCACAGACAAGGGTCAGTGGCAGCATGTGGTTCATGAAACATGACGATGCTTTATTTTGTTATTACACATCAAATAAACAGGGAAAATGGCAACATATAAAAGTTCCACATACCCTCCTTCATGTTTTCTTATAGGCGTATAAATATTTTTAAGTAGTAGGTCGTACATGATGTTTTTGAAAGATGGGAGTGACGTCAACGCTAACGCTCAATCTCGTGCGGCTTGCTCCGATTGATTATCCTAAATTCTTTCTTGAACTTATATTTATTAATGTAGGGAACCCAAGTGCACCCTCAGTGTTCACATCAGTACTCCAACTTTTGTGATTTACATATTTACTGTAAAAAGTTAACTTTGGGGTTGCGACCTGTATACTCGCTCTCTTTTTCCAATTTAGCAATGAGCAAGAGAGAGCACATTTTATTTGAGTGGTATATCCCTCTATTTTTGTAGGGAGCATGGCTCTGGCCATGCTCCAAAAACCATTTTTCTGGGGAGGGTTACAATTGTGGAGCTGTCTGTAGGTATTGCTTGGTATTTGACCATCCTTTTATGAGAAAATTGTTGTCATTATTTTAGGGCTGATCGGTATGAGGCGCCAAGTGTAAATTTATTATTTAACGCAATTATTTACAAATAAATCATTATATAATATATAATTCATTATTTAACCATTATTTGAATTTAATTACAAATAATCCAGTTTGCACCACACAATTATATGTATATAATTGTATGAAAGCGTTCATTTTATGTATATAATCTTACACAGCATTTCATTATTTACAAATAATGTTGACGGGTAGTTTTTTATATGTAAATAAACAATTTCGCTATTGCAATTATATATATATAATTGTTGGACGACTTTCATTATATACATATAATTTTGTGGATCATTATACTTATATATAAATAATGATGACTGACAAATTTATATGTAATAATTAGTTTTGCACCATGCAATTATATATATATAAATGCTTGGCAGCTTTCATTATATACATATAATTTTGTGGATCATTAGACTTATATATAAATAATGACGACTGGCACTATTTATATGTAAATAATCAGTTTTGTACACTGTACTTATATATATATAATTGCTGGTCAGCTTTCATTATATACAAATAATTTTTGTGGATCACTTTACTTACTGTGACTGACAAATTTTAATGGCTGCGCGTCGCTTTCATAATGAAAGCGACGCGCAGCCATTATTTAGTATATCATAGCCTCGTTCACGTAGTTGTAAAAACAGTTTCCATTATATATATATAATTGTGTCGTGCAAAAACCATATATATAAATAATGAAAGCGACGCGCAGCCATTATTTAGTATATCATAGCCTCGTTCACGTAGTTGTAAAAACAGTTTCCATTATATATTTATAATTGTGTCGTGCAAAAACCATTATTTACAAATAAAATTTGTCAGTCACAGTAAGTAAAGTGATCCACAAAAATTATATGTATATAATGAAAGCTGACCAGCAATTATATATATATAAGTACAGTGTACAAAACTGATTATTTACACATAAATAGTGCCAGTCGTCATTATTTAAATATAAGTCTAATGATCCACAAATTATATGTATATAATGAAAGCTGCCAAGCATTTATATATATATAATTGCATGGTGCAAAACTAATTATTTACATATAAATTTCTCAGTCATCATTATTTATATATAAGTATAATGATCCACAAAATTATATGTATATAATGAAAGTCGTCCAACAATTATATATATATAATTGCAATAGCGAAATTATTAATTTACATATAAAAAAGTACCCGTCAACATTATTTGTAAATAATGAAATGCTGTGTAAGATTATATACATAAAATGAACGCTTTCATACAATTATATACATATAATTGTGTGGTGCAAACTGGATTATTTGTAAATAAAATTCAAATAATGGTTAAATAATGAATTATATATTATATAATGATTTATTTGTAAATAATTGCGTTAAATAATAAATTTACACTTGGCGCCTCATAGATCGCATACTGTACTGTAAACTTGTATGTTGTACTTGTATGTAGCCAGCCTCGTGGTTGACCTTTTGCCCTTTACACAAGTGACTGTGCTGTGCTATTGTGTATTGGGTGCTATAGCATTGGAGGATTAAAATCAGTACAGGAGATTATTTTATATTTTACACGTCCTCTTACGGAATTTGTTGCTGTTATTGTATTCTGGTGAATCCTCGTCCTTTTAAAATAGAGGACCGGCCTCCTTCCTGTGTCGTTACAGAATGGCGTCGTAGACAGGAATATAGCCTAGGTTCCCAATTTTAGTGTAGTTGGTAAGTGAAATATTTTTGTCAGCAGTTTTATAGTTTGGTGTGATCCAACTGTTTATTCTCACCAATTTGGGGAAATTTTTTATACCCTTTTGTAGTGAGATCTATTTGTCAGACATGTTCACCATGTTTACTGCCATTTATAGGACCACTTTTCAAGAAATGCTTTTGTTGTATTAAATTCTTCTCATTTTGTTGTTGTCACCCTATGTATTAATAGTGATGGGTCTTCGCTCCCTTACTTGTGGATGCATACATTTTTTAGTGATTGATAATATATTCGCCTTTTTGCTTTAAGCAATTACCTGAACTGTCAGCCAGCTGTATTTTATTCTCCGTTGTAATCTTCCTTAGAATTGATTGAAGGGAACCAAACTGTTTTGCCTGACTGTTTAGATCCAATTGTTCATTTGAGATGTATATTGTAGTTTAGAAACAAAACTATTTGTCTGTAGTATGATCAAGGGAAAATGTGATTTGGATTTCATGACAAGGTTTTGCATTTTTAGAATGATTTTACATCGAGTGCTGTGTAAATTATTCAGAGTTTTAACATGATTTTAAATGACCATTTTGTTTTATGTGTATTGTCATGGTTGCTCTATCATAAATAGAGACAAGCGATTCCCACGCCATGCGAGTGTATTAAGTCTGGTTCAACTCTGGTTGACCTCAATGTAGTACATTGTAACAACTTTGGTATTTGAGATTGGGTTCAGGACTTTGCTGATTGCATGTGTGGTTTACATTTGACATTTGCTATACAGGTTTTGTATTGAGATGTACTGTTTACTTTTGTGGTTTTGGAGCTGACCTTGGAACAAGTTTTTCGATGTTTTATTCATGCACAGTGTGTGTCAGTTTGTGTTTAGAGAACCTGGTCTTAGTGAAAATTCAGTGGATTGACTTGTATGCAATGTGTTTTCCTTATGTGTGAGGAATTGTTTTGTATCTTGTGTGGTTTATGAATCTCAAGTAAGTCAAATTGTGACATCCAGATGCTTTGAATTTAAAGTTGTAAGTCATATCAAATGTTATTTTCATAAATCCTTTCAAGGTCGCACTTGTATTTGTTTTGAGGTTAGCTGTATCACAACACACTGGTGTCTACCTGACATTGATCCATGTGATCCACCTCAATATGTTGTAAATTAAAAGTTAATATTGTTTTTGGACCACTCGGGTCGCGTGGTCATAAAATAGGGAACCTGTAGGGAACCTAAGTGCACCCTCAGTGTTCACATCAGTACTCAAACTTTTGTGATTTACATATTTACTGTAAAAAAATAACTTTGGGGTCGCGACCTGTAGGTACACACACTCTCTTTTTCCAATTTAGCTATGAGCAAGAGAGAGCACATTTTATTTGAGTGGTATTTCTCTCTATTTTTGTAAGGAGCATGGCTCCAAAAACCATTTATCTGGGGAGGGTTAGAATTGTGATCAGTTTAGTGTGCCCTGATTTATGGTTCGCTGAATGTACGGGGGTCGGTGGTTGTGGCGACAACCCACTGTTATCCTTTAGAACTGAAAACGCGAATTATTATCTCATGTTCGACCCTAGTACAATTCTCGTCTAGCTAAATGTAATATGGTCAAAACCAAAGGCAGAGTACTCATGGCGTTAAATTTGCCTGAGAATTTTTTTTTTTTCGACCTACACAAAATATTGTGATCGTGGCAATAGGCAAAAACCATCTTTTCAAAAAACCTTCTAAATAGATAACTACAATTTCTAGAGGAACGATACATCCTTAAAAAAATGTTCAGTGAAAAAAAAAACCGGGATGAACGATAAATTTAATGTCTGCGTGGAATTAGGGTCTTGTCTACTGTCTCAAACTCATGGACAGGTTCAGGAACTGGATCATGTTAACCTATGGCAAAATGTTACTACCCCTGCTAAGTTCCGCTGATAATATATTTGTGCATGACACGACAGGGCTTTAGTAGCACATTATAATTTTTATTTTATGATTTAAATTCTGGTCTATGCGATTGTACTAAAATCATAATTGTAACATTTGTTGTGTCTTTTTAATAATGAATGTGTTCTTGTTGGGCTAAAACAATATGGGATATGACTTTATTGTTAATTTTGGCTCTTCACCCCTATGAAAAATGTAAATCCCCCCTTTTTTCCATTCAGCTCTAATTCCTGCCCTATTGTAACCCCACGACTTTGTTTGGGGTTTTTACATTAACGCTGTCGCATTTTTTGTTGCTAACTTTTTTTGAACTTTCAGGGTTTTCGTTCAAAGACATTGTATTGGGACAACTTTGATCCCATACTCGTAACTCATGTAAAAAAAGTGCCGTGTTGCTTCACTGCTTTCTATGGTTTATTGTGTGACACAATGAAGCACACTAAAAATACAACTTCGGAGTCTAGACTTTATGATGTACATTTAACCATTGCGCTCAATGGTTTCACCATTGGTAGTGTCATTAAATCTGGTTTCATTATGCTGTCTGATGCCTTCAAAACATAAATGTTTGTTTTGATCAGGTTAATTGTGCCCTGATTTATGGTTCGCTGAATGTACGGGGGTGGTTGTGGCGACAACCCACTGTTATCCTTTAAAACTGAAAATGTGAATTATTATCTCATGTTCGACCCTAGTACTATTCTCGTATAGCTAAATGTAATAGGGTCAAAACCAAAGGCAGGGTATCCATGGCGTTAAATTTGCCTGAGAATTTTGGGGTGGTTTTTTTTCCTACTGACAATGTTTTAATACGTTTTGATGCTTTTAAACTGAACGTCAATAAAATCGTTCTGGTTTTAAGAAACATTTAGGTAATCTAGGACGTTAAATTTGAGCTTAATTTAAAAATTATGTTGCTAGAAGTCGGATTTGATTTCACTATCTCTATTTTGTACACAGGCGAAAATGCGCTATAAATGACGTCATTGTGACGTCGTTCGTTATTTTAGGCCGGAAACCACATCTGCAGCATCTCATAAGTCTAAAAGTAAAAAAAGTTTGACGATCGGCGGTATACTTTTTGAGATATGGTCTCAACAAGGGTGGCTAATTAAATATTCACCTCGCTGTAAAGTGGCTAATTAATTAAGAATTTTAACAATTGTCACAATAAATGTTAAGTTTATGTACTGAGCTTCAATTTGATATAGGATCTTACTCTTTCAGATTATTGTTATTATTTTTTTAAAGAATTAAACAAAATCGTGTACAAATGCTATGGGAATTTAGGCAGAAACAAAGAATAGTAATAATAAAAACTAGACATTAGGTGTTTGTGAACAAATGTAGGGATCCCAAGTGCGCCCTCAGTGTTGAACTTCTAAAAAGTTTACTTTTGGGGATGTCACATGACATTCGCTCTCCTTTTCTATAGCTTCGTTTCTTAAAAGAGCACATTTTATTTTAGTGGTATTTCTCTCTATTTTTATAGGGAGCATGGCTCTGGCCATGCTCCAAAAAGCTATTTATATGGGAGAAATAGAGGTGTAAAGATATCTGTGAGTATTATTTTGTATGCAAACCCTCATTTATACCTGAACTATTGTGATTTTTAGGGCTCTATTTTGATCGGAATCATTGTATTAAAACCATGTGTGTATTTGCCAGGCAGCACCGTCACACGTGCGTCCGTGTACTGTATGAAGCCAGATCGTGTGTGCTGACCTTTTGTGACCTTCTCTTGACAGTGCATTGCCATTGTGTAGTTGTGTAGTATATTATTATATTGTGACTTTTTGCATTGTATTGCATATTTTGTGCTATTGTATTGGAGAAATTAAACCAGTACAGGAGAGTTTATTTCATTTTAGACGTCATTGGTTGCATTTATTATAGTTGATTGTTTTTTTGGCGAATCCTCGTCCTTTATTAATTAGAGGACCGGCCTCCTTCCCGTGTCTCTACAAATGGCGTCGTAGACAGGATTGAGCATTCGCCATTGTATTTTTGTCATTTTATTTTTGCCTTTTTGCCATTTTGGATTGTCTACGCTTCAACATGGAGTAGAACTTTTTGGCTATTTTATGACGTCGGTCTGTTGCCGTGGGTTTATATAAACCCGGATTTTATATTTTTCTTCGAGTGGATCGGAATGGAAAAATGATTTATTTTATCGATTTCACGTTTTTGTCGCGATCTACTTTTGCCCCCTGCATCGACGTGAGGTCTTCATCTACGGATGTTTATGCATTTTGGTTTACATTTTATGCTGTGCAACTTTCATTGTAAAAATTCTATTTGTAGAATTGTTTGTAATTTGACAATTTATATCCAAGCTTTTTAGATCTGTTGTATTTGTAGTTTAAAGGCAGTTGTGTCTTTTGTGAGTCTTTTAAAGATTCAATATTTTGAGGAACAGATAATTTTAGAGCCAGTTGTAGGCCTGTGCTTTGGATAAAGGGTTTTTTAGCCAAATAGTTTTCTTGATGCACACATATTATTGTAACTGAGTTTTCAGCTAATTGCATCTTTCTTTTTGCACCTGTGTGAGTGGTGTATTTTATGACTTCTTGTGACTTTGTGTATTTCAATTATCTTGGCATTATGTAAATTTAAAGTCTTTTTAAGACTGTATGTCAGGTGGAAAGTTTTGAGTAGCAATTGTACGTTTGGTCTACACTGTGGTTAGACTATTTTGGACTTGTATTTATAATGTCTGTTTATGTGCAGACTCGTTTTGTAGGTCATTGATTTAGGCCTCAGTTGAATTTTGTCAAGTTGTACTTTTAGTGTACATTGCTAGTATTATTCCGACCATGTCTTTGCCAGATTCAATTTTGAAGTTAAATAGTGCGATAGCTAGAAATTTAGCCAGTGCCATTAAGGATGCAGTATTAGATGAAGATGAAGATGATTATTATGTCAGCCATATATTATGTAAACGTGCAGAGGATAGCATTCAAGCCATACTAAATTATAATACATCTGCCATTTTAAAGCTTTTCAAAAAGCCTGTTGTAGACAGTGATAAATTGCAGTCACCTGACCCTATTACATTTTCCCATTCAGTTGAGGTGGTTGATACTATTTTTGTAGAGGCTGAGTCACTAGTTTGTGAGCCAGTTGTTTTTGGAGCTGCTATTGTTTGTAGTTTAGAGGTGGCAGGAGGAGTTTTTGTTTCTCCTACAGTGAATGTTTTAAATGATAGCCACCATGCAGTTTCCCAGAGCCTCAGTGTTTATAGTAGCCACTCATTTTGTTTGCCAGATGGCAAAGCTAAGGGAAAAGTAGGGAAGTCTCCCTTGTATTTGGGGATTGTAATTTATTTTCATGTACCTGTGTTGGCAGTAACGGTGACCATCGGTAGGCCCACAGTATATTTTATCTGGGGCCAGTGGCCAAATGCTATTACTTAAGTTTTTCTAGAATTATATTGGAAGAAAACATGCACACTTTGTTGTCTTTGCTTAGGTGTAAATAACAGAGGACCGTCTGTACACTTTAGGTGAGAGAACATGCGTTTAGCTTCCTCTACGAGTTGTTTAGGCCTATTTTGTAATTTGTGTTAACAGGTGAAGCTTTTTCACCATGCATTTATATGTGCCCATGGGGGTAATGGTGTTATTTGAATCTTGTATTTTGAAATTGGGATCTTCATGTGGAAGAACAGATAATTGAGTTTCTGGTACAGGTTCATATTCTATTGTGATCTTAGAGTGTTCTTGGATAAATTTAAGTGCTATTTTTGTTATGTATCAATCACTATATTTATGGGTTTGGAGTCATTCTGTGTACACTTCAATTTGAGTTTCAGTTTTCCCTACGTACTTATAGTGACGGGTTGTGTTCAGCATGTATTGTCTGACAAATTATCAAGATGTGTGTATTTTCATTGACTTCCAATTCCTATTTTTGTGACCCTTCATACTTTAAGTGATGGGCGTTGCTCCTCTAGTTTGATAGGCAGATTTTCAGTCAGCATTTTACTCCTGTAAAAGGATGATTTTGAAGTTGGTAGTGTATCCAGCTCTGTGTTCTCAGTGTGTTTGAGACAGTTTTGCTTGACATTTTTGGGCCTTATACAGTTTAAAGAGGAATGTAATGTGATTGTTTGATATTTCAAGTGCTATATAATGTGAGCCATAATAGTTTGTTCTCCAGTTCCTCTAATTTATGACCTGAATTAGAACTTTGTATAAAGATCACTGTGCTTGTATTGTTTTTGAACTAAAATAGTTCAATTGTATTCACATGTTTGTGATTTGCTTTTCATAATGGTATAGTGGATTTTGCCATGTCGGTATTTTAGGGACAAAATGTTCACATGATAATGTATTTTACTGACTTTTGGATGATTATGGTTTTTGATATTAAGGCAGATACTTTAAAGATTGGCTCAAGGAGTAATTTGTGGCATACTATGTACTTATTTTTCACAATTTTAGTGCCTCTCCAGATGTGGACCCTAAGAATTTGTTGTGACGAAAATTTAAGTTCCTACTTTAAGTTTTTGCTAAGTGGAATAATATTTGTGTCAGCAATTTTGTAGTTTTGTACTACTGTTTTGTACTCACCGTTGTATGGGATATTTTTGTATTACCTTTTGGAGTGAGATATGTAAGTCTGACCATCTTCCACCATGCACGCTGTCTTTGATGGGACCATTTTCAGGAAGGGATTGTTTTTGTGCTAAATTCCCTACTCACTTGTTGTTGCCTTAAGTACTGTTTTGCCTGCCTTTTAAAATCCAATTGTTCATGTTAGAGTATAGATTGCCTGAAGTAGATTAATGTATAAAAAAAACCTTTATGATTTGTCCATGTGGTTTTAAGACTACTTGTTGTATACCAAGTGTTGTGTAGAACTTTGATAGTCTTGAATCACCATTTATTTATGTCATAGTGTGTGGAGATAAGAAAGTTCCTACCGTGTATTATGTCTGTTCAACCCTCTGATTGACCTCAATGTATTACATTGTATCAATTTGTTATTTGAGATTGGGTTTAAGATTGTTTGGCTTGTGTGGTATACACATATATGTGTTTTATGATGTGTAAAGGATTCAGAATCCATCTTTACAGGATGGATCTTGTGTATCAATTTGTAAGATGATTATGGGTTATCTTGGTAAATTGTATTTTCCTGAATAATTTCAGGTCGCACTTGTGTTTGTTTTGTTTAGACCACTCGGGTCGCGTGGTTATAAAGTAGGGAACCTGTAGGGATCCCAAGTGCGCCCTCAGTGTTGAACTTCTAAAAAGTTTACTTTTGGGGATGTCACATGACATTCGCTCTCCTTTTCTATAGCTTCGTTTCTTAAAAGAGCACATTTTATTTTAGTGGTATTTCTCTCTATTTTTATAGGGAGCATGGCTCTGGCCATGCTCCAAAAAGCTATTTATATGGGAGAAATAGAGGTGTAAAGATATCTGTGAGTATTATTTTGTATGCAAACCCTCATTTATACCTGAACTATTGTGATTTTTAGGGCTCTATTTTGATCGGAATCATTGTATTAAAACCATGTGTGTATTTGCCAGGCAGCACCGTCACACGTGCGTCCGTGTACTGTATGAAGCCAGATCGTGTGTGCTGACCTTTTGTGACCTTCTCTTGACAGTGCATTGCCATTGTGTAGTTGTGTAGTATATTATTATATTGTGACTTTTTGCATTGTATTGCATATTTTGTGCTATTGTATTGGAGAAATTAAACCAGTACAGGAGAGTTTATTTCATTTTAGACGTCATTGGTTGCATTTATTATAGTTGATTGTTTTTTTGGCGAATCCTCGTCCTTTATTAATTAGAGGACCGGCCTCCTTCCCGTGTCTCTACACAAACACAAAGCTGTTCCGTTTTGTTGTGCTTTGATTAAACCCAAGTTCAATCTTCAATGCACAAGGGGTCTATAACTGAAAAGAAATTAAAAATTGGGTGTTTAGTTCTTCATATATGGTCCCGTTTCCGGTTGAACAGTAAGTAAAGGTCAACAAGGGTTCACACTTACCCAAGTACAATCTCCAATGCTCAATGAGCCTCTAACTGAAAAGAAATTGAAAATCGGTTGTGTAAATCTTGAGGTAAGGTCCCACTTCCGGTTGACCCGGAAGTAAAGGTCAACACGGGTCACGGTAACCCAAGGCTAATCTTCAATGCACAAAAGGTTTATAACTGAAATAAACTTGAAAATTAGGTGCGTAGTACTTGAGATTTGGTCCCACTTCCCGGAAATTCAGGTCAACAAGGGGTCAGGGTAACCCAAGTTCAATGTTTAATGCTCAAAGGATCTATAACTTAATAGAAAATTGAAAATCGGTTGTGTAGTTCTTGAGATATGGTCCCACTTCCGGTTGACCTAGAAGTAAAGGTCAACATGGGGTCACGGTTACCCAAGGCTAATCTCCAATGCCCAAGGAGTCTATAACTGAAAAAAGTTTGAAAAACGGTTGTGTAGTTCTTGAGATATGGTCCCACTTCGGTTGACCCTGAGGTAAAGGTCAACATGGGTCACGATTTCCCAAGGCTAATCTCCAATGCCCAAGGAGTCTATAACTGAAAACAGTTTGGAAACCGGTTGTGTATATGGTCCCACTTCCGGTTGACCCCGAAGTAAAGGTCAACATGGGGTCACGATTTCCCAAGGCTTATCTCCAATGCCCAAGGAGTCTATAACTGAAAAAAGATTAAAAAGCAGCTGTGTACTTCTTGAGATATGGTGCTGCAAAGATTAACTAATTAAATATTCAAATGAAGATCACGTGGTTAATTAAATAAGAATTTTTTTTAAATTTACATTTAGATTTACATATAAGATATAACTCTTTCATCTTTACGCTTTAAGCCCGGTTCATACTTCCTGCGAATGCGAATGCGAAGCGAATGTTGACGTCACAAATTCGCAACGATTATTCGCAGCGAAAACAGAGTTGTGACGTCAAATTCACGTCATATTCGCTTTGCATTCGCATGAACCGGGCTTTAGAATATTAGGCTTAACGAAACAAACGTGTACAAACGCTATGGGATTTTTGGCGGACACGAGTCATTCTGCATTCTGACGAAAACCCTAAACCTGCGTAGGAATTACATGTACATGTGTTGCTCATGTACAAATCGAATGGGCTGTGCACAAAGCAAGGGGTTCTCTACCAGTTAGGAATCCAATATCAAGGAAATCTCCAACACCTTGCCGTGATTGCGCAATCAACATGGCTAGCCATGGTGTCCGATTTGTCACTGAATCGTTGTTTATCGTGGAAAAGATTTTACTTGGATTAGTTTTAATGACCAAGACCATCTCTTATTAAAAGCAATTAACTTTTCAAAACAGTTTATGTAATTTAGGAAACAATTAACTTGTTTTGAAAATATTATGTTTTTGACTCTCGAAACATTTACACTTTCACCGCCATGTGTTTTGTACACAGAACGAAGACGCGCAATAAATGACGTCATGGTGACGTCGTCCGGCATTTTAGGCCAGCAAACAGTTATACAGTATCCAACAAGTATAAAATCGAAAACAGTTTAACGATCGGACGTATACTTTTTGAGATGTGGTCTAAAGATTGGCTAATTAAATATTCATGTCATTATAACTGAGTAAATTAATTAATTAAGTTAAGTTAATTACATTTTACTATAACTTCATGACCTAAGCTTTAATATGATATATGATCTGACTATTTTATACTAAGCCTAGTATGACTTTAGGAGATAACAAAATGTACATGTACAAAACCTATGGCTTTTTGGTGGAAATAAAGAATAATAATAAGAACAACAAATAAAAATCCTGCGGAAAACAATAGCTGTTCCGACTGCTATGTCGGAACAGCTAATAATAAAAATCTCGACGAAAACAAAACCTGTTCCGACTGCTAAGTCTGAACAGCTAAATATACACCAATTTCTTGATTTAATATTTCATTACAATTTTTGTTCAATTAAAAAAATAGCTAACAAACGGTGAAATGTTTTTTTCATTTTCATCTTTTTTTGATGGACCACGCGCAGAATGGTATTTTGGGCGAGATGTGAGATGTGAGATGTATTTTGTCTTGACTTGCTCGCCCGTCCCCCTACTTTTCAGTAGCGATCGACGCCCTTGAGATTTGCAAATGGTTGTACCCGCAAGTTTCGTAGCTATACTTCTTCCAGCTTCTGTTTGACTGTCATAATTTGAATGGATGAAATTTAAGATGGCTGTTCCTGGATTGCAAGGCCATATCTACTGTCTTCTCCATAGCATTATCCATAGTGTTTTTATGTTAGAACGCGATCACACCCCATGTTTTCTTACATGGACGTGTGTTTTCTTGAAGTGGCAAAATGACACACATGGTATTCTCAGAACTTTGGGGCAACCGTTCACAAATCAGCTGACAACCTTTTGGGAAGGTAGGGAATTTATCAAATTAGTTTGCTGTTTTTATGAAGCTATATATATTCATGCACAGACAACATAAAAGCATTATATGTTATTTTGTTGATGGTATTCTTATTTTATAATAAAATCAGGTAGGCCTACACACAAGAAACACGAGAACAGACTTGGAACCAAGTCTAATCGATCGTGTGTGTGTGTGGGGGGGGTCCTGGCAACAATGGACCCCACAAGGTAATTTCAATAGGAACAATTAGGCCCCACAGGAGAATTCTTTACAAAAGGGAATAATAGAACAACAATAGCAGGACCCCACAAGCCACCATCAGTATAGGCAAGCGCTACATACGCAGTGTGGACCTGAGAACAAAAGAGGTCCACATAATGTAGGGATCTGAAGCACTATGTGGACTTACACACGTCCACACAACGTTATTTGCAGTGTTGAGGAATAGGATTTTCCTTAAGTGTACAGAACAAAGGAATGTCCACACAACGACTGCAACACAGAGCTGTGTGTGTGGGTTTGTTTTCACATTCAAACCGGGGACCTATAACAAAAGAGGACAATAGGGTCCCCGGTTGGGTAAAGGTCCCAGTTAGAAATTGTGTACAAAACCAATGGGAGCTGTTGCCAAAAAGCTAGAGTCCAAACAAAAGAGGGACAATAGGAGGTCCCCGATTGGAGGTGTTTACACACTTGTGTGCCCTTACACATGCCAACTTACGGGGTACTTTTAACAATGGAACAATGGACCCCACAAGGCAATTTCAATAGGAACAGTAGGGCCCCACAAGGGAATTCTTTAGAAAAGGGAACAATAGAACAATAGCAGTACCCCACAAACCGGATCCGTAAGGTTGTGTGTACCGTCCCCGCAACAAGACCGCACAACAATTACCGACTTGATTTCAAGACTAGAAGTATATTTGTGGAAAGGACCTACATTATCAATGCAAGTCTAGGTATAGCTGCTGCAGTCAGTCATATTGTACCATTATCTACACACACACACACACACCCAAGTGTGTAAATGGTATAATACCGAGGACATCCCATGCTGTGGACTTAGTTTTTTTAGCGACGTTCCCATTGGTTTTGTACACGAAACAAACCGAGGACTGTCCCCGATATGTTTTTTTTCCGGATCCCTATTGCTAAAGTCCTCGGTTTTAATGCGTAGACATGTTCACACACACACCCAACCTTACATATGGCAGTTACGGGGTACTTCCATTGTTGTTCTATTATTCCCTTTTCTAAAGAAATCCTCTGTGGGGTACCACTTGAACAAAGAAAACCTTGTGGGGTAGCATTGTTCTATTGTTAAAAATACCCCGTAAGTTTGGCATGTGTAAGGGCACACATCCTCGATCCCAATATGTGTGTGTGAATCAGTCGCTATTACCGTCTTTAATAACTTGAAGCCAGCTTTGTACACATGCAATTGGACTTGCTACCAAAATTGGACGGAGCAGTTTGATTGGTTAAGAATCGTAAAGACATGAATATTCATCATACATCTTGCAGCGTATGGCAAGTCATATGAAGCAAAAGGAGCTACCAGACGCACACTTCATTCTTTGATAGGGGGTTTATTATCGATAGTAACATTTTATGATAATGCATTGGTCACATTTATCTTAAAAGAAAGTTAAGAAATTGTTATAATGATTAAAATGTTATGCTTTTTTACGTTGAAGTTGGCAAATAAACTGTCATTAAAAACACCAACAACAGAAAAGATACATTCCCATGTTTATAATGAATTCTTCCAATTTTGTCAGACGAGCTACCATTGGCCCTCTCTTTGGCAACTTTTGCATATGCAATGTATAATTTTCCATATATGAATATTCGGCTGGGAACAAGCTACTCAAGTCGTTAGAGCTGACAGACCTTGCCACGCGCTACCTACGACCGTTGCATGAATGTGTAATCGCACTGTGACTGTTGCATGAACGGCAGGATGTGTGTTTGTAATAGGCAACACTGGCAGACAAATAGACACTGACTAACGACTTGTCATCAAGTCTAATATACTTCCTGGTATAAACTAGAACGGTACTCGTTGTATACATGAAAATAAGGTTTATTGGTGATTACTGGATGCAGAAGTTACAGAAGGTTCGAGGTTGGAAGTGGATGAAAAACGGAAGTAAGCGAAAGTTTGAAGTGGAAATTTGCAAAAGTTTTTGCTGTAAAACAACGATAATAAAATATGGTTTAGTAAGGGTGGCTAAATAGCATAACGATGCATATAGGAATAAAATATAAACAAAATAACTCAACAAGGCTAAACTACAAAGGGCTGAAGTACGAAAAGTATGGGATCAAAACACAGTAAATGAAATTGACCACACGCTATAGAGGCTGTGTAAACTCTATACCAGTGTGTGCTCTGCACGCATTGGGCAATATACAGGTAAAGGTAAGACCAGTTTGGTCTGCCCTTCAGAGCTGAGAAATTAAATCAAATTAATCTAAGAGCTGATAATATAAATTTAAATGAATTTACATATCGTCTTTTTTTTTACTTTTACTACTAATTTTTTAGCGGCCTTTTCCCATAGGTTTTGTACAAGGATTTTATTATCAGATAATCTTAAAATTAAGTACAAATTACATACTATATCAAAGCTTAGGTAATGAGTTTAACATAAAACATAAAACAGAACATTAAAACAAAATTAGTAATTGACTTTAAACCACCATATCTCAAAAAGTGTATGTGCGATCATCAATCTGTTTTCAGTTATACTTGTTGGATACTGTAGATGTATTTGTTGGGTTAAAACATCGAACAACGCCACCATGACATCATGTCGCTGCGACATACGACGGCACGTGGATGAAGAGGGGATTTACTGCCAACTACGGTGTGGGTGTCGTTATGTCCATTGACACAGGTGAGGTGTTGGGTGTGTTTGTCTGCTCAAAAGTATGCGAGGTATGTAAGACGAGAGACAAAGCAGACCACACAACTGAGAACTTCAAAGAATGGCTGAATCATCACAAGACGAGTGGCAATTGCCAATAATCCCATGAAGGTTCAAGTCCCGGAGTGGGGACATTCGCTGCCCAGAAAATGTGGAATCACACTTCATTCTTTGATAGGGGGTTTATTATCGATAGTAACATTTTATGATAATGCATTGGTCACATTTATCTTAAAAGAAAGTTAAGAAATTGTTATAATGATTAAAATATTATGCTTTTTACGTTGAAGTTGGCAAATAAACTGTCATTAAAAAAACCAACAACAGAAAAGATACATTCCCATGTTTTATAATGAATTCTTCCAATTTTGTCAGACGAGCTACCATTGGCCCTCTCTTTGGCAACTTTTGCATATGCAATGTATAATTTTCCATATATGAATATTCGGCTGGGAACAAGCTTCTCAAGTCGTTAAAGCTGACAGACCTTGCCACGCGCTACCTACGACCGTTGCATGAATGTATAATCGCACTGTGACTGTTGCATGAACGGCAGGATGTGTGTTTGTAATAGGCAACACTGGCAGACAAATAGACACTGACTAACGACTTGTCATCAAGTCTAATATACTTTCTGGTATAATCTAGAACGGTACTCGTTGTATACATGAAAATAAGGTTTATTGGTGATTACTGGATGCAGAAGTTACAGAAGGTTCGAGGTTGGAAGTGGATGAAAAACGGAAGTAAGCGAAAGTTTGAAGTGGAAATTTGCAAAAGTTTTTGCTGTAAAACAACGATAATAAAATATGGTTTAGTAAGGGTGGCTAAATAGCATAACGATGCATATAGGAATAAAATATAAACAAAATAACTCAACAAGGCTAAACTACAAAGGGCTGAAGTACGAAAAGTATGGGATCAAAACACAGTAAATGAAATTGACCACACGCTATAGAGGCTGTGTAAACTCTATACCAGTGTGTGCTCTGCACGCATTGGGCAATATACAGGTAAAGGTAAGACCAGTTTGGTCTGCCCTTCAGAGCTGAGAAATTAAATCAAATTAATCTAAGAGCTGATAATATAAATTTAAATGAATTTACATATCGTCTTTTTTTTTACTTTTACTACTAATTTTTTAGCGGCCTTTTCCCATAGGTTTTGTACAAGGATTTTATTATCAGATAATCTTAAAATTAAGTACAAATTACATACTATATCAAAGCTTAGGTAATGAGTTTAACATAAAACATAAAACAGAACATTAAAACAAAATTAGTAATTGACTTGAAACCACCATATCTCAAAAAGTGTATGTGCGATCATCAATCTGTTTTCAGTTATACTTGTTGGATACTGTAGATGTATTTGTTGGGTTAAAACATCGAACAACGCCACCATGACATCATGTCGCTGCGACATACGACGGCACGTGGATGAAGAGGGGATTTACTGCCAACTACGGTGTGGGTGTCGTTATGTCCATTGACACAGGTGAGGTGTTGGGTGTGTTTGTCTGCTCAAAAGTATGCGAGGTATGTAAGACGAGAGACAAAGCAGACCACACAACTGAGAACTTCAAAGAATGGCTGAATCATCACAAGACGAGTGGCAATTGCCAATAATCCCATGAAGGTTCAAGTCCCGGAGTGGGGACATTCGCTGCCCAGAAAATGTGGAATCACACTTCATTCTTTGATAGGGGGTTTATTATCGATAGTAACATTTTATGATAATGCATTGGTCACATTTATCTTAAAAGAAAGTTAAGAAATTGTTATAATGATTAAAATATTATGCTTTTTACGTTGAAGTTGGCAAATAAACTGTCATTAAAAAAACCAACAACAGAAAAGATACATTCCCATGTTTTATAATGAATTCTTCCAATTTTGTCAGACGAGCTACCATTGGCCCTCTCTTTGGCAACTTTTGCATATGCAATGTATAATTTTCCATATATGAATATTCGGCTGGGAACAAGCTTCTCAAGTCGTTAAAGCTGACAGACCTTGCCACGCGCTACCTACGACCGTTGCATGAATGTATAATCGCACTGTGACTGTTGCATGAACGGCAGGATGTGTGTTTGTAATAGGCAACACTGGCAGACAAATAGACACTGACTAACGACTTGTCATCAAGTCTAATATACTTTCTGGTATAATCTAGAACGGTACTCGTTGTATACATGAAAATAAGGTTTATTGGTGATTACTGGATGCAGAAGTTACAGAAGGTTCGAGGTTGGAAGTGGATGAAAAACGGAAGTAAGCGAAAGTTTGAAGTGGAAATTTGCAAAAGTTTTTGCTGTAAAACAACGATAATAAAATATGGTTTAGTAAGGGTGGCTAAATAGCATAACGATGCATATAGGAATAAAATATAAACAAAATAACTCAACAAGGCTAAACTACAAAGGGCTGAAGTACGAAAAGTATGGGATCAAAACACAGTAAATGAAATTGACCACACGCTATAGAGGCTGTGTAAACTCTATACCAGTGTGTGCTCTGCACGCATTGGGCAATATACAGGTAAAGGTAAGACCAGTTTGGTCTGCCCTTCAGAGCTGAGAAATTAAATCAAATTAATCTAAGAGCTGATAATATAAATTTAAATGAATTTACATATCGTCTTTTTTTTAACTTTTACTACTAATTTTTTAGCGGCCTTTTCCCATAGGTTTTGTACAAGGATTTTATTATCAGATAATCTTAAAATTAAGTACAAATTACATACTATATCAAAGCTTAGGTAATGAGTTTAACATAAAACATAAAACTGAACATTAAAACAAAATTAGTAATTGACTTGAAACCACCATATCTCAAAAAGTGTATGTGCGATCATCAATCTGTTTTCAGTTACACTTGTTGGATACTGTAGATGTATTTGTTGGGTTAAAACATCGAACAACGCCACCATGACATCATGTCGCTGCGACATACGACGGCACGTGGATGAAGAGGGGATTTACTGCCAACTACGGTGTGGGTGTCGTTATGTCCATTGACACAGGTGAGGTGTTGGATGTGTTTGTCTGCTCAAAAGTATGCGAGATATGTAAGACGAGAGACAAAGCAGACCACACAACTGAGAACTTCAAAGAATGGCTGAATCATCACAAGACGAGTGGCAATTGCCAATAATCCCATGAAGGTTCAAGTCCCAGAATGGGGACATTCGCTGCCCAGAAAATGTGGGAACGCAGGATTAAAAAACACAACATGCGATATCGATGGATGATTTGCGAACAGAGGAGGAGGACTTCATTGTCAAGTTGGACTGCATCGGTCATGTTGGAAAGCGTATGTTCAAGGCACTTGACAAACTAAGGAAATCCACAAAAGGAAAACTTGCGGATGGAAAGTTTGTGGGTGGCCAGAAGGGCAGGCTAACATCCGGGTAAAGGGAGCCATTTCGAACCATCAGTGAACTTTATCGCAATACAATTCGCCAAAATAAAGATCCTTATGCTCTTGATGACGATGAAAAAATTCAAGCTGCAGTACAGAAGATGCAGGGTGCCATTATGGCTATTCTTTATCATGAAGTGAAGATTCAAGAACGTCACGAGTATTGCCCCCAGCTGGTGTCAGTTCAAGAGAGATGGCGTCATGACGGACAAAGACCGATCATTTGGAACCCCATCTTCCTCAATCTATTGAAGCCAACATTTCAGAGGTTGAGTGAAGAACAACTCCTTCTTAGATGTCTGCCTGGGTACACTCAGAATCAGAATGAGCCCTTCATTGGTTTGATTTGGTCAAGATGTCCAAAGCACCGTTGGCGGGGACCAGTCACTCTAAAAAGTGCAGTGTTTCTGGCCATCATGCAGTGGGATTGTGGAACACGCACATCAAGGAAACTTACCATGAGAACCCTCAACTTGCTGGATGGCACATATACAGAGACATTGTCCACGAGAAATGACGAACTTCGACGATATGTGTCTGATAAGGCAGCAACTGATGCGGAAAAACGCTTCCGACGGAAAAAAAACCTGAAAAAGCTGCAAAGAAACGCGAGGGTACGACTTCTAGATTTGCTGCCTTTGTTGCTGTCAACAGTGACAATGACAGTGACAGTGACAGTGACAGTAACAGTAACAGGTATGATGTCGGTGGATCATCTGTGAAAATCATGAAAATACATTCACCCAGTTTGTAGATGCACTTGGTCAAAGTAAACTTCATTTTACATAGAAACATATATGTTAACTTTCACTATAATTTTACTACTGCAAGCCCCTTAATATAAAAAATACGATCAGCCTAATACATGAACCGAGTTAAACTAAACATTTAAGTAGTTTTGGGGTTTTCCAGTTCCTTCTGTTTTTTTAACTCGATCTTAATACAACTCTCTTTACGGGATATAGTAATTGATTATACCAAGAGGTGTTGCATGCCTGAACACCTCTACACAAACTTGCCTACTTAGTAGTATTATTAACTACACAGTCCAGCATGAAATCGAGAATAGCCTTGGTGCGCAATTTCTTGGGCATCTTAAACTGGTTATAACAGGCCGAAGTGGTCGCTACGATGTGCTCTCTAAGTTTATTAAAGGATCCCGGGCGAACGACCTCGACGCGAGGCTCGGAGATTGTACCCACTTTCCGGTATTGCTCATAGAATTCATGCTGCTTTCGTAGAGATTTGTCGAACTGAAATAAAACCGGAGAATAGATCTGTAAGCATTAAGCATAATTATTGTCAAGAACGGTTTGGGCAAGTTTTCTGATGTCCGGTGATAATTTTTTCTTGTCCCCTCCCGTAGATATGCATTTCTAATAATACCCTCAGATACCGTAATTTGGTGAGTTTTTTTTAACAAAAGTGTTCGTCATCCGACCAGAGCCATACCCTGACCCTCCCAGTGCTTTCACTTTCAATTTGTTTCTGTCTTCTTTCTGATGAGGTGTCCGGATTGCGCGTTCATCAAGTCTGAAAACTCATGTCTTCCGTTTTCGTTAATTAGTTTTCGGAAAGGGAATTGAGAAAGTCATAACTATGCGTCAAAACTATGACTTGTATTTCATAATTATGAATTAGTATAATTCATACGTATATCGCATAGTTATGACTTCTGCCAGTGAAGTCGTATATATATACAAGTTATATTTGTGAGATATATTTCATATGCATAAGTAAAGTCATATTAGATGACTACGAAGTCATCATTATGAGATAAATTCATAAAAACTACTTGTCATATAAGTCATATAATTATAACTTTTTCTCTCCCCCTTTCTCAATCCTTTAACTTCCGTTAGAAGTTACAAAGTGCCCCGTGCTTCAAATGCAGGCACTTTTTGAAACCACGGCTTGGGCTCAAGCCTTCTGCAGTTATTTTGAAAAGGTGCGTTTTCGGTGTGGGACTTCAAACAGTCTGATGCAGCCCAGCCGAAGCCGTGACAAATGAGTGGACTTATGGACACGTCTAAAACATGTGTAAAGCGGCATGGTTGACAGTGTCAAGTCTGCTAGTTCTGAGTAATAAATTATTCTCGTTATAAGTACAATCTAGGCTATAGGAATTAATTACCATTGACATTTGATCAGCAGATAATCGGATCTCCTTGTCTGATTCGAGCTCGACAAAAAGTAAATAATACATGTCATATTCACCATCTGGAAAGAAGACAAAATGGTACATATTATTTGATTCTTTGTGTCAAAATTTGTCAAAAATAGAATAAAGGTCGATGGTCAGGCTGCTCCTGCCTAAGGATTTACTGGTAGTTTACGCCAGTTTTGTTGTTGCGGTACTCGGGATACAGTATAAACACCTGGCATGTGACGTTATAAGCCCAAACAGCGCCCTCATTGAGGTCAAAGGAAGCCATATCATTGGCCGAGACCAGTGCACGCTTCCATTGGTTTGACCTCAGCGATAGCGGTCAATGCAAGGGGTCTATCTTTCAAATCGTACCATTTTTGTCATCATGTAAAAGTGGGCTCTCTGCGCATGCCCACTCTACTAGAGTAGCTCCATCCCATCCTTCCAAGCTTTCTTGTATGGCTTTGTTGACCACCAGAACGTCAATCTTCTCACTGCGTAGATTCAATAGCTCTCCAGTTCTGACATAAAACCAAAGTTAAACATATTTTCTACTAATTATTTTACTGTTGCTTCATTGGTAGCCTACCATTCGAATTTTTCGCACGATCAAAAAAGGTGTAAATCAGTGATGGTTCTTCACTCTAAGGACTCCCCGTCCCAGAATTGGCCTGAATCCTGGTCCCGTGTGCCCTGACGCATTTCTGGGTCAGTATGACCCGGAATCTGTGTCAAAATAAGCCAGAAAGCTTTCAAACTGATGCAGATACCGAATTAAGATCCTGAAAAAAACATTTTTCGGGTCAGCCTGACCCAGAAATAGGTCAACCCCCCCCCCCCCCCCGGACCCAGAATCTAGGTCAATTATGACCCGGGAGTTTTTCAGAGTGAAAATTATATGGTAATAATTTAACTTTCATGGCCCTTTTCCCAAAGAAAACATTACCTGGGAGTCGGGTTTTCAAAGTTAGACGTACGTCCTTGAAAAGTTGTAGAGGTAAATATGGTTTGGTATACAGCACTCTAGAAACTCCCGGTTCAGAATTGACCCAGAATCGATAGGTCCCAAGGATGTGGGCAAGGCTGAATTGGAAAGTGGTAAGTAAAAGTAAAGGTCTGTCCCGAGCCAATATGGCTCATCAAGCCGGTGTTTGTATCCGGTTTCATTGACATTAAACGACTGAGAATATTTCTATTCCCCCTGGACAGGATGCCTGTCCATCGCAGGTTACTCTCGAGCTCTAGGCCGGTACCCATTTGTACTCTTGGGTGGAGAGAAGCAATTATGATAAAGTGCCTTGCTCAAGGACACGAGTGTCGTGACAGACCAGGCCATGACTCGAACCCACGTTCTATAAATTACAGAACTTGGGTCCACCACCCCAGACCGCTTGGCCACGACACCCCCAAGTGGTAAGAAATAGGTTTTGAACTCGGATTCTGCGAAAGTTTGGCACTTTAATCATGGGTCAAAGTTGACACAGACAGCAGCTCCGATATAAGTCATCCCCGAAATGCGACGGATAGTTAAAAGTACGGTAAATAACCATTTGTGGTTGCATTAATACAGGACTGGTGCAGGAATGGGTTTTTAAAAATGGTAACCAAACCCGAATATTGTTTTCAATCAACTGTAAAAAAAAATACTTTTAGCGATCCATCTGTTACCTGTACATAACGGTAAACACTGGGCAACTCTCGATGAAATCCACAACCTCGACCACATCGCCCATACGGTAACGGTAAAAACCAGATGCGTTGGTCATAGTTATCTCGTACCGCTTGCCAACCTCGACCTCGTCCATCAACAACGTCTCCGGATTCTCTTCGGAACTGGATTGGGGAAACAGTGAGAAATAAGTCTAACCATGGGATTTGTACATTGTCTATCAAACCACTTCATGAAGCAGAGCTAAGGAAGATCCAGACGTGTTACTCACAACCGTGCGTCTCGCAATTACAGTAATTTGCTGTTCCGACATGGTAGTCGGAACAGCAAATGTCCCATTTGATTTGTACTTGAATTTGTGGCCTCCAAAAGTCATTTTTACTAAATTCGTTAAATTGCTCCTCATAAATAACCCGTGATTGTGCAAATCAATGAAATACGCTCAGCACGGTAGCAATGAGTCTACCAGCGGTTGGGTTTACGCTAACTGGTCAAGATGTTGCTAGAAATTTCGTCCACAGTTCACGGACATTTCGGATATATTACATACCATTTTGTACCTTATTAAATTTGTTAGTATGAAAAACAAATGTTTCTCATCTTGACGTCATCACTTGTCAAAGTACAGTAAATATATGCTAATTACTTTATAAAATCATATCTCCTGAACCACATTTCATCGAGTCGTAAAGTTTGTTCTGTCGTGTAGGTTACAAAACTTGTGACATTTCATTTTAAAGATGACCAAACTTTGACCTTTATACTTTCGATCCAAAAAGGGAACTCTAAAATAAATTTTAAAAGTTCATTTCTCCTGAACCAGACGTCATCAATTCGTAAAGTTTGTGATATATTGTAGCTTATAGCACTTGTGACATTTCATTCAAAAGAATAACCCCACTTTGACCTTTCTTTCCGGTCCAAACAGGAAGTTCACATAAAAAGATCACTTACTGAAACACGTCATAAAGTCTTAATCTTTGTGCCGCCTCGAACCTTATGACACATTTGAAGTGTTATTGAAAAACCTGACCCTACCTTGACCTTTTCCTCCCTTTCTCCTGTACCAGACGTCATCAATTCGTAAAGTTTGTGATATATTGTAGCTTATAGCACTTGTGACATTTCATTCAAAAGAATAACCCCACTTTGACCTTTCTTTCCGGTCCAAACAGGAAGTTCACATAAAAAGATCACTTACTGAAACACGTCATAAAGTCTTAATCTTTGTGCCGCCTCGAACCTTATGACACATTTGAAGTGTTATTGAAAAACCTGACCCTACCTTGACCTTTCCCTCCCGGTCAAAACAGGAAGTTCAAATAAATTAGAAAAACATTTCCTTAACCACATGGCATAGAGTCATAATCTTTGTGCCATCTTGCAGCTTATGACAGGGTTTGAAATTTTACACAGATCTCAGCACGATGAAAATTAAGCGATTTCTAACATTGTACAAAGACTTGTTTGATTACTATGTATATAAATATATATATACATGACGTATCTGACGTATAAGACGTATCTGCTCCACAGATACCCTATACAAAAGGCGCTCATCGGACCTCAGGAAACACCTTGTTTCTAGAGGTCACAGCGAACGCAGGGTTCAACTTGCCATCAACAAGGCCCTCAGTATACCACGCCATACTCTTTTGGCCAACATGGGGTCCAGAAAAGTCCCGACCAATAGAGTTGCCCTGGTCACCACCTACCACCCTAAACTACCCAAACTTTCCTCAATCCTCAATGGCAGAATGAATATTCTCCATTCATCTAAGAGGTTGCGCTCAGCAATCCCTGAGAACCCCTTGGTTGCATTCCGCCGCCCGAAAAACCTGGGTGACATTCTAGTCAGGGCTAAACTCCCCCCAGGTACAGGCCAAACACCACCACTAACAGAGATACAGGGTTGTCACAAGTGTACCCGCTCTAAATGTAGAACCTGTCTCTACATCAAACCTGCACTTAAAGTGAAGAGTCATAGCACTGGCTCTTCTTACAATATCAAGACCGACTCCCTATGTAGCACACCCAATGTGGTCTATGTTATATCTTGTAAAAGATGTGGACTACAGTATGTGGGAGAGACTAAGACCAAACTCAGTCTTCGCTTTGCGAACCATGTCTCTTCCATAAAGACCAAGAAACTGTACCCCGTCTCCATCCACTTTAACAGCCTTAATCACAGCGTCAAAGATGTTGAACTCATCGTGATTGAGGCTTGCAATGGTGACGACACACACCGCAAACTCAGAGAATCACACTGGATTCACCAACTCAAGACAGTCCAACCCTTTGGACTTAACGTAAACACCGGTGTTAAATAAATCCCCATCACCCTCCTTTCACTTTCGATTTATTATTAATAACATGTTCGCTCCACTGGTCTATTTCTACGCTTCCTTCTCTCGCTTACTTCATTGATGTAAGATAGATACAGTAACTGTCATTTACAAGTTCTCTACACTGGTCCATCTCTACACTTCTTTTTTCTCTCTCAAGAAGTTTTGGAGTTAACCTGTCAATTACCTATTCCCTTTACAGAGGATTTAATAACCTGCTCACTCTGCAGGTTCCTCTTACTTAGTTTTAACTATTTTTACTGATTCCTTTTATTCTATAATTACTTTGATCTTGCCTCCTATTGTTAGTTGCATTTTCTTATGTGGCTTGTTCTCTAATCCTAGCCTTTCATGCTTCCCGCATTGTAATGCCTACAATGCAGTACCACCTTTATGGTCCAGTGATCCAGCCTTTCACACTGACCATCCTTTGTCCTCACTTCTTCACTCTTATTGGTTCTTAGCCAGTAAATTTACAATTCCCGTTTTTTTCTGGATACTCTCCCTTAATCCTTTGCTCCTCCTTTTGCTATAAATGGATATGTTTGTGTTTGTTCTTGTTTATGCCTCTGACGAAGGTCCGGATTGGATCGAAAGCTAAGGCCATCTCCCCTACTAATTTAATATATATATGTATATATATCAAGTCATGAACCACAAGGGAAACTGACTGGGAAATTTTATTTAAATAGTTTGGGTTTGAACAAAGACAAATTGACTGGAGCGGGACTTGAACCAACGACCTCCGGATTAACGTACCGGCGCTCTACCAACTGAGCTATCCAGCCCTATGTTGGCGGTCTCCCTATTAGTCAATATTTTTGTTCGGGGTGCCAGTCAGAAGCCATACAACCGTTAACTGCCGTTAACGGGATCACCTTAAGGGGATGCGACTTTTTAATATTAAATATCAAGTCATGAACCACAAGGGAAACTGACTGGGAAATTTTATTTAAATAGTTTGGGTTTGAACAAAGAAAAATTGACTGGAGCGGGACTTGAACCAACGACCTCCGGTCAGAAGCCATACAACCGTTAACTGCCGTGTAGCCAGGGATCACACCCACGTTTACATGTATATATATATATATATTTTTTTTTTTTTGGCTGTGCCCGAATATTTCCCACTGTTTTGCCAGAAGTTTGTAGGGCAGTTGCCCCCAACCCTTTCCCCAGGGTCGTATGCCTATATTTTTTCTTGAAAATAAAGTAAGGAGAAGGCATTGTGCCTAACCACTCTTAACCCTTCAGAACCCAATTGCGTAATTTGTTTGAATCTGTTGGAGTCAGATCAGGCACACCCCTATAATCAGAGTCTAAAAATCACTCAGAGTTAGGGTGAAAGGTTCAAACGTGGCGCGGGAGAGGCCTAACTAGTCTGTTACCCTTTTGGTAATACTAATAATGACAATCAGTATTCATCATTGCTGCTACACACAGGGCACATGACAAAGATTAGTGCAGCCGCAATTAAAGTGTACGGTAATTTTGATGTGTATTTAAGGTTTCCCAACTTTTTGACACGAAAGACATCACTATCATAACTAAGTCATATTGTCCAGCTCTTTCATGGTTCACCAGTCTTTGCTGTTTATCTAATCAAGGAGACCGTTTGTGTCCCTTTTCCCCCATCGGTGAGCCAAGTGTGAGGAACCATAAAGGCAACCTATTCCCTCTCATTCAACATTTATTTATAGTGTTTGGAATTCTATAACATGAATTTGTGAACTTCTGAATTCATGATGCGTGTATGGAAAAAAGCCTTTGGCAATGAAGTGCGTGAATTATTGAACATGTATATTTTAACTACACTGTACATGCACAGTGTAGTTTAAAGGTTGCAGACTCACTGAGCGTTTATGAACTATACACAGGCCTACGGTGCGTATGGAAGAGTTCTTGAAGCATAATGATTCATAGGCTACTTTGTGTATATACATGTATTCTGTAGGTGTACATATAATGCTCACATATGCATGATGCATGGAATCAATATTGCACAAATTGTGTTACGGTACATACAGTACATTACTTTCCCTTCAAGATCCAAAGCCTTCGCTAAAATCATACAGTCATAAATCAAAATGACAACAGCAGCACACATCAATTTGGCTACCCTTTAAAAAAAGAACTGCCTTTACACGATTCTACAATTAGCCTATAGGGGCCTATGTGTACAGACACTATTAGTTGGCAAATGTCATAGAGTTGTGCACTAGGCAAAAGAATAACCCCACTTTGACCTTTCTTTCCGGTCCAAACAGGAAGCTCTAAAGTAAAACAAAAAATTATATCTCCTGAACCACATGTCAAATATTATAGTTTGTGCTGTCTTGTAACATTTGACATATCTGACATTTTGTTCAAAAACATGGCCCCACTTTTACCTTTCATTCCGGCCAAAACAGGCAGTTCAAATAAAAACATCTCATTTTCTGTAACACATGTCATAAAGTCATAATCTTTGTGCCGTCTTGTACCTTATGACGCCTTTGAAAAGGTTATTGAAAAAACATGACCGTATTTTGACCCTTCCTTTCATTCCGAACAGGAACTGCCAATTGCAAAAAAAAAACATTTTCTGAACCATATGTCACCACGCCATAATTGTTGTGCCATACTGTAGCTTGTGACACATTTAACAATTTATTCAAAAACACGTCCAAACAGGAAGTTCAAATTTAAAAATTACAACTTTTGAACCAGGTGGGGTGAAGGTACGAATAGGGGCTCTATAGCACTTGGTTCAAACAGAATGAAGGTAAAAGTTAGGGTTATGTTAGGGTCATGTTTACATTCATTTTTAGAGTCAGTATCAGAATGAAGATAGGTTTAGGTTTTTAGACACAATAAGGGCCTGTCGGGCTAACTTTAAATGTCTGGAGCGTTTAATCAAAGCTAAAAAGCCGGAACAGCTTTGAGTTTGTCCTATTGAACAAACACCTACTGTCTGATAATTTACCATTTGTTATTGTCGCCTTTTTAGGGTTGTACCGTAGAGTAATTAGGCCTATATCGTGGAGTATAACTCTTTGGATTAAATTTTCCAGGGCTATACCGTGGAGTATAGCTCTTTTGAGTTATACTTTCTAGGGTTATACTGTGGAGTATAAATCGTTTGGGTATACTTTCTAGGGTTGTACCGTAGAGTATAACTCTTTGGATTATACTTTATGTACGGTTGTACTGTGCAGTCTCACTCATTGTGTTGTACATAATATATATCGCCAATTTGTTCCAATCTTAATTTGGACCTGAAGGGGATTATCTTCTTGGGTGGTGTGTTTACCTCATATGTTCTGGGATTAACTCAATCAGCATGTCATTAGGGAGGAACGTATACTGCTGTGGTGTCTTATCCACCCATGCATTCACGCCAATAAATCCTTCTGTGCACCCGTAGCCTGGCGTGTGTAGTCGGGT
Organism: Pisaster brevispinus; assembly: GCA_023634235.1. NCBI lineage: Eukaryota > Metazoa > Echinodermata > Asteroidea > Forcipulatida > Asteriidae > Pisaster > Pisaster brevispinus. Next base: position 17,430,505 of record JAMKCF010000006.1, on the reverse strand, counting down.
ACCTGCAGTGAATATAACAAGCGTATGTTCAGAAGATACCATACAGGGAAATGTCATTAGGTTTGGGGAGTAAATCAGTCTCGAACTTAATTTCTTTGTCACTTCTTGTACGACCCATCTGATCACAACTTCTTTAAAAGTATGTGGGAGACGCCAGGGGTGATCCCAATCGGAAGGAGGACTGTTCTCTCTTCGTGGGTGAGGGCATGCAGGCTCTTGTCATTGTCTCCTGGGAGATGTTGATTAACAGGCTTCCGTAGATGTGTTTGATAATGATCTGTCTTTAATTCTCTTCACTCCTCTATTAATTCTCTACACTCCACACCATAACAGGGGCAAAAAATGAGATAAGGGTTCCAGCCCCTATACTATTCCCGATTGTGGCAGAGGTCGTCCCCAAAATACTCCCATACCTTAACACACTCTTTTCTTCTTGTACAGAAGTATCCCACTGAAATCCTCAGAAGAATATCTAAAATTCCCACAACACAATGCCAATTCTACCCCCCCCCCCCTCCCGTTACGACACTGAACTGGCTAGAGTATGCTTCAGAAGTGCAATTGTCGCTGCTTTTTGTTGCAAAAAAATGGGTAATTAATCACACGAAGGATGGCAAACAAGTACAACATTAACGAATACATAAAAGTTTTGTCAACCAATCTAATCGTGTCAACCCTCTGACGTAAATTTTAAGAGAGCTTTGTCAACCAATCAATTCTTACTAGCCCACTGACGTATATTTAAAGAGGCAAGCAACTGAAGATGAAAAATAATGGCGTTTGTACAATTATTAAGGTGAAATAAACTTTGTATTAAAATGCCGCTCCCCTGCATTAAGATAATTTTTATTAAGCCTGTTGAAAACGACTTGCGCTAGTTTCATAATTACCTTTTGTGTATCTTGCCTCAAGCTTCTTCATGTACCCGGAGATGTCGATACAAGACATGTGGACAAGATGAGGCCAGATTCTACCCATGATGCCCACGAAGCCTTTAGCAAACTCCCTCCTCAGTTCGTCTGCTCGTGCTGGGTCTGCCGTCAAAGCTGCGTCCAGAGATCGTCGAATACCCTCATCGAGTTCTAAGTTTGGATTAACTCTTCCTACAGTAAGATCCTCCAAAAACGTCTCCTGTTGGTCTTCTAGCATTTTAAATGCTCTGTAGACTTGCGAGGCAAAAGGCGCAAAAAACTGACTGATATTTTTGTCCGTGAGAGCGAAGAGCATATTGACGTAAGTGGCTTCGAAATCGGTGGAAATCTGGAAGCCAGCGGGCGGCATGTTCTGGACAGCGGACATCAAGAAACTGAAAATGGCACCATCAGGAATAAACGACACTGGCGCAATACGTAACCCAGATTTCGTAAATTTGACCGCGGGCTTTGAGTAAAAAAAAGCTATTTTCTGTACTGGGCTTAAATAATAGAGTAATCTTGAAAGAGCCGTGGTTACTTTGTTAAAATGACCTGCACTGGCTATCGGGATTAGCTTGCTCTTTCCTGTAGTGCCAGACGAATGTCCAAATCGTTCAAGTTTTGTCGCAACGCAGACGTCCTTTTCCCCGTCTGCCAGTCTGGTGAAGTAGTCTCGATAGTGCTCGTACTTAGTGAGTGGATGCTTCTCACGGAACTCTTGAAGAGATTTGATGTCACTGAAGCCGTGTCTCTTGCCGTACTCTGTCTTCGCATCACGGGTGAGCAGCTTCATCAGACACTTCTCTTGCTCCTCCCTCGGACATTTCCAGACTTTTTGCACGTTTTTGTAAACCGAAGGAGCTGTGAGATTGGTAATTTGTAATGCCAAATACTGGGCCAACAGAGTCGCTAAAGTGTGGGTCTCAGAACAGCGCAGAGTTGAGATGTGAAAAGCTATTATTGTTGACAATCCGCACAAACTTGCGAAAATGCCTTTAGGAGAAATAAAAAGCAAACATTAATAACTTAACTTTGGAATAATGGAATTCCTTGCCGGCATCTTGTTTCTCTGCTGACTAAATAATGTGTCCCAGTTCAAGTGTAATGTAAATGGGTTTCTTTTAACTTAAATCTATCCGCTTTCTTTTTCTATCCCTTTTGTTGCTCGCACCTCGAGTGGCCTTTTCTGCCTTGTGGTGGGTGACTTCCATTAAAACAAATTAAACAAAATAATAACAAGAACTTTGGGGTCGAACGAAAAGAAATTGAAAAGAGCGGGATTTGAAACTGTGACCTACGGAAACGTGTCGGTGTCATAGGGGACCCCCCCCCCCCCACACACACACACACACACAAGTGTGTAAATGGTATAATACCGAGGACATCCCATGCTGTGGACTTAGTTTTTTTAGCGACGTTCCCATTGGTTTTGTACACGAAACAAACCGAGGACTGTCCCCGATACGTTTTTTTCCGGATCCCTATTGCTAAAGTTCTCGGTTTTAATGCGTAGACATGTTCACACACACACCTTTTTCCCCGGTTTGTGTGTTCCCTATACCGTATAACATAGTCTGAAGTAAGTTGACTCAAATGGGGGCACTAGCGCTGACGAAAATTCTACAAAGTTCGCCGGGAACAGAATCTGCGGGGGACAGAATATCTTGCCACACCGGCGCTCTATACCCGCAAATAAGCCATCTAGTCTTAATCTTGGCTGTCTCCCTATGTTGTAAAATAATATTATTAGGCCTAAGAATGATATAGTATACAATATTGTAAAAGTCAGTCTATCCTCAATTTGTTGACTTCGTATCCCTGAAAACAAATTACTCCGGGAAAAAAAAACTTGTTTAGGCAATCTCGTGTTCATGTTGAACATTACACGCTAGACAGAGACTGACAGACTAGACATAGATACGTAAACTCCCCGTCACTGATGGGACTGTTAATAAGAGATGCCAGTAGTGCTACTAGGCCTATTCTAACACTAGTGTTATTTGATCCATGGAGGTAAACAATTCACCTGCAGCAGTTTTCACCGTCCATGACCCGTCACTGGCCCAGCAGTAGTTGGCAGTGTACGCCGTGAAACCCACAGACAGCATTACCCACACCAAGCAGCGAAACTTCCATGTTACTGCCATTTTAAGTCCTCTGATTGACCGACCTGCAACCGTATATGTACCGTCCTGATTGAGACGAATCAACCTCGATGTTCGTTTGAATATCAGATAGTATTAATGCTGATATATGCTACTTAGTATATATGCTGATAGATGCCGATTATGCTAGTAGTAGTATATTATGCTGGTCAAAGCCAGCACAACGCTTCAATGATCGTGATAATCAATGCCTTCAAAACTGTGTGGTTTGTGATAACATGCAATATGCAACCTTTGGAACTGTCTGTCGTGCCAGTTGAACGTTTGTGTTTGTATACCTGTACACCATTGTGTGGACCAGACAACAATAGACCTTATGCAAATGACGTCATTTGAGTAGGGCGCCCTCGGTTAGAGGTCAAATGAAGGATGCTCAAGCACTTCTCCACTTGCCAAGTAAAATAGGGCCAACTTAAACGCCTAAATTTATCAAGTCTCCCCAAAAGTTGAAACACAGAACCCCCAGGTTGTGCTAGATTCTTATAATTACACATTCTATTAATTGAACGACCCCCAAAACGTTATAATTAAAAAGATTATGTGGGTATACAAATTATGATAATGAGCTTGGCGCATGAATATTTGTCCATTTAGTGTGGTGCACCCTATAAGGGCATTGAATTATTCTGTATAGTTGAAAAATTATGCTTAAATCGTTGAGAATGAGTCACTGACCTGATATCTGGGGGGAAAATGAATTTTTTTATTGCGTTTGTCTACAACAAGGTCAAACATAATGGCGCATTTACATTTACTTTAAGCAATGCAAGAAGAAAAACCTGCACGACACACTGTGTCAGAAGTTTTAACCAAATCCTCACTCAAAGAGCTATTTACATTTTTGTTTTTATTACAGGATTATAAAAAAAAACTTACAAGTTATTTAATTAATCAAGAGGGGGTTAATTTGCATGAAAAAGCTGTAAAAATGAAAGGGGGCTGGCCGGGGGGGGGGAAGGGGCACATTTTGCTTTCCCTTCAATTTTTCTAACCATGCATTCATATTAGTCGAAAATAGGGAGCTTTATAAAATCTAGAAAACACACATAGGTCACTTTTTGTACATTTAACTGCCCTTTCAAATTTTATTCTACCTCTGGAAAGGGGGAAAAGAGGGAAGGGGTGGGCGGGGTGTGTGCGGGGCATGTTGAAAAGGCCAAACCATTATGGTTGTTGCTGGTTGATAGGGGCAAGTGAACTCTGTCCAGAAACAGATGGCTATCATCTTAGACGATTCCCCTGGGATGGGGGCCTTTTCACAGGTCCTACTGTCCAATAGGGAGCATTGGCAATGGTTTTATCTTAATACATTTTTGTGAAATCTAAAATTAAAAAAATAAATAAATAATTAAATTATTTGGCATATCGGCCGAAATTTGTGCGTTCAGCGTAGTGTCGGCCCCCAATACGCTAGCTTGTGCATCGGGAGAATTCTAAAAGTATTTTTGCTTCATACCACAAATTAATGTGAGATCACTGATGATGGATGCCATTCTGTAACAACTCCATTGCCATAAAAATGGGTAGAACTAGACGCGGCATTTTCAAGATGCAAAAAAATTGGTTCAAGCAGAAAAATCAATTTAATTCGCTACAAAGTACAAGACACAGGCAGTGAAACTCAAAGTGTACACACCACGGTATGTCAGGCCAACCCATCAGCAGTTGAGTTTAACCACCCAAAATACGGAGCGAGGAGATTTCTGCCACACTCCAGCACAGATGGAACAAGACAACCGCAGAAATGTGATGCTCCTTCGCCCAAAAGTTGTAGAAATGGCTCCAGTTGACAAGATCCAGCTCAAGGGAGTGGTCCCAATAGCCAACAAATGTGGCCAGCCACTGCCCAAGAATGGAACTGATCAACAAGGAGGAGGGTATCGTTTTGATAGACATTAACTCAGCTCTGGAGCTGGGTGCACAAGCTGTACTTGATCATCAACAAGGACATCCTGAGTGTGATGGTCAACCCAAACTACTGGCCGAGGCAGAAGAGCGTAGAGGTTTAGCCGTCTCAGAGGTAATGTCCTGCAAAAAGTGTGGTTTTAAAACACAAAAGACAAAACTGTACAGTGAGATAGCTAACGAGGGTAGGAAGCGGGGACGGCGCACTGCAACCCCAAACATGTCTTTCCAAGTTGGCCTGCAGAACACTGGCATTGCAACCGCAGGTGCAAGGAGGCTCTTGACATCAATGGACACAGCTGTACCATCCACTAGTGGGCTGCAAAAAATTTCAAACAAATGTGGTGAAATTATCAAAAATGAAAATATCAGAGACATGGCAGACAAGAGGAAACTAGTGAAAGACATCCGTGAGCTCCAAGGCTTTGAACGAGAAAGTCCTATTGCAGTTGAAATGGACAGGCAGTATAACAATCCCCTGCGCAACTGTAGGACAAAAAAACCGTTTGTCCCTGCAACACAGACAAGAGACACCGTGTGCGAGAACGCAACTACTTCAAAGTTTGTTATAATGTACCATCAAGAGAACAAGCTTTGTAAAAGTGGTGAAATGTCACCATCATCATTCGGTCAACAATGCACATCCGCTAAGCACGGCCACAAGTGCACAGCTACACGTCCAGCACATTTTAATATGGGAGACGAGAGAGAAGGGGGTGTTCAATGTGCAACTAAACTTTTGGAGTGCACGGAACCAGTGCTTGCAGATAGAATAACAACAGACGCTGATGGCTGTCTAGCAAAAGGAATGAATTCTGTCATGAGAAGAAAAACTGGAAAGGAAATGGAAAGTCTGCTGGACCCATCCCACTTGGACCGCTCACTTTGTGCGGCAGTCAGCCAAGCAAACCTTAGCAGTGACATGTTTCCTGGGAACAGTGCAAAAGAGCGCAACAGAGTACAGGACCGGTTTGCTGATGACGTGAGTCACAGAGCGCAGGCTGAGGCACACCATATTTCCATTAAATGCGGAAATGACACAGCAAGCATGAAAAGACTTGCTGCAAAGGCGATTGATGCAATTCCGAACTGCTACATGGGAGACCATGTGAAATGCAAACAAAATTCTCATGTTTGCCACGGTAAATACAAGTACCCATACCTCTCTCGCTATGTCCGCGGCAGATTTATTTTAACATCTAAGGATGAGGAAATCTTAAAAACTATTTTGGAAAAGCGCATAGGAGACAAGGCGATAGAGAGAACCAAGTACAGAATGAGTTCCCAGAAGTCTGAATCCATGAACCATGCCTACGCTATGACAAATCCAAAAGGAACACTAATCTTTTCAAGGAGCGGAGCTTCAAGAGATCACAGCGCCATCCATCTTGTGAACAACCAACATACAAACTCTATTATCAAAAAGTGTGAAGCAACTGGGTGCCCCATTACTGCTGGATCACTCGCTGCAAAAGCCCTTGCTGCAATGGACAAAAAGCAACAATATCACAAAAAACGTGTTATGGGAAAGATCTACAAAAAGCGACGAGCACAGTGTCGAGCTGAACGATATCACACTTACTATGCTAAAAGAAATTTGTATCAACCTGGCCAACTTAATCCAAAGTCACAGGACACTAACTGTATATCGTATAACTTTGAGGGGCTAAAGATTCACAAGGAGCACAATTACAGCAGAATGTTCTCAACATGGAGAGACCGATAGAGTGTAACTGTAACTAATTGAATTACTTGACTTTTCCGAAAACTTGACATTCGTAATGCAATATTTACCACCTCCCCCACTCCTCTGATGTTCACTGTTCACCAGGTGTTCACATGTTGATGGATTTTCTCTACTTTTTCTTCCTGCTCGAGGAAGCAACAAGCCACTGTTGCCCTATGATTTTCTTGAAAGTGACTTACCATCACAGTCTCATCAATCATAAAGTCATATACTATAGTCATACACTAGTCGTACCGCCGTAGTTTTTACACACTGTACTGTAGTTTTTACACACTGTACTGTAGGTGGATCCGTAGGTAGCCTACAACTGTACAACAAGTACCAAAAAAATATACAAGTAAAAAAGTACAAACAAAAAATGCAAACCACTCTTTGAAACCGTTGAATAAATTCTGTTAAAAAATGTAATGTGACAATGATATTGCTATACTTACTGTTGGCAGCCAGAGGAGTGATGTTTTCAATAACAATAAAAAAAAACCGGCAATAAGTGACGAAATATGTCTCAAACGACTCATTTCTGTCCTCGTTTCAAGCCTGCATAATTGTAAACAAACGGCAGACATGTTTTTAAATCCCCACCAAAGAGGCTGCAAGGGCGCCACCATGTTGGATATATAGGGCGCACCACACTAAATAAACTCCTATAGGAACCAATGCTAAATGATAAATATTCAAAAATACTCAAAAAAATCGTGTAAGTCTCTCAGCCTCTTGAAAACCAATCAGACATATTTTCGGACAACTAAACTTCAGAATTCTTTTCAATTTTTGGCAGGTCAGCCGTTTGGAATTTTTGCTAGAAAAAAAACACCCCCGAAAATGAACTTTTTCCCAAACCGACTTGCTGCCAGTTTTCGCGAAGCACTTCTCCACTTGCCAAGTAAAATAGGGCCAACTTAAACGCCTAAATTTATCAAGTCTCCCCAAAAGTTGAAACACAGAACCCCCAGGTTGTGCTAGATTCTTATAATTACACATTCTATTAATTGCACGACCCCCAAAACGTTATAACTAAAAAAAATTCTGTGGGTATACAAATTATGATAATGAGCTTGGCGCATGAATATTTGTCCATTTAGTGTGGTGCACCCGTAGGGACTAACGCCCGGTTCAAACTTCCTGCGAAGCAAATTTTGGTGACGCAATAATCGGTATGCGCCGTTTTTCCAATTGTGACGCAATAAAATTCTCTTAGCATATATGAACTATTCGCAGGAAGTATGAACCGACTTTACAAGTGTTCACACAATGTTTTCACAGTGTTGAAGAATATAAATTCTGTGTTTGGATATGTAGGGAGTGAACAGTTGTTAATCACAAGCGAACGAGTTTATAAAGGTTAGGCCTATGTTTGTGTAACGAAATATATATATATTTTTTTTTAATCTGATGTCGGGAACTGTAGATACAAGCAATTTTGTTTTAAACGGGATTCGTTAAATGATTGGCTGACCGGCGGCCAATCAGAGGAATTAGCAATTAAATGAATATTCATGACTTTTGTGTCCTCTTTCTGCTTTGAACACGTACTTAAGAACGGCCGGCCGCACCTCCGCGAGATGTCAATCCCACTAGTCTTGGTCACGTTCGTTCGTTTTGTTACGGTGACGCTGTCGCCAATATCGCAATACGAATTACTGGAGAAGAGATATATATCAAACAAAAACTATTTAAACCAAATTTGTATACTTGCCCAACCCGTCCAGCAAGTAAGTAGATTTTTTTTTTTGCCTTTTCTTTTTGTCCTTTTTTTTTTTTTGGGGGGGGGGGTTACCGACAGAGTGAGGACGTCATCGCTTCGCTTTCGTGTTCAAAACCAATGAGGACGTCTAAAAAAAAAACACACGCACACACACCCTTACAAAATAAAAATGGCACTTACGGGGTACTTCCATTGTTGTTCTATTATTCCCTTTTCTAAAGAAATCCTCTGTGGGGTACCACTTGAACAAAGAAAACCTTGTGGAGTAGCATTGTTCTATTGTTAAAAATACCCAAGTTGGCGTGTGTAAGGGCGCACACACACACACAGTCTCAAATAGGCATCCCTGTGGAGACATCTTTTGTTCTTTCCATTGTCCCTGTAAAAAAAAAAATTGTGGAGCACCCCGGTCTTTAGAATTTCCCTATGGAGTCCTTTTATTTTCCCTTTTTTGTTTTGTCCTTGGTCTCCATAAGGTACCGAATATGAGCCCACATACACACACACAAGGACCCCAAAAACCTGATCCGTAATGTTGTGTAGGCTTAATTGGGGACTGGTCTAAATTGCACTTTGCTTTCGGGGTAGAAATGTATTGAAATCGTGCAATTGTTTGCTCAGCGAACAACGGCGAACAACTTGCATTATTATAACATAATTCAAAGGCAAACGCGTCAGCAATGAAACCGTCGCAGTTAAAGTCTCGGATAACATCGAACATAACTCGGAAATCCATTCGCCGTTTTGAAGGAGTGATAGACCACAGCCAGCATCGTTGAATACAGCGGCATTGATTGCCGTAACTTGTAAAAAAAAACAAAAAACAGAAGAGGTATGGAGCTGGAAAATTTGACCAATTTGGATGCCATTGAAGACCAGCATGAAGGCATTCAATCAGACGATAATGAAACCAACTTGATTTGGGACACCTTTTGTGATTTCCATGTGGAACAACTTCCAAGCAGAGCAGTTGTCATGCTTTTATGATGTGTGTTTTGGGAACCCTTGGGAATGAATGTGTTTTGTTTCTCTTTGCCACTGCCAACCGTCTCCGGACGGCAACCAACGCCCTCATTATCAATCTGGCCGTGGGAGACACTATTTTGTTCCTCATCACTGTGCCGCTGAAGGTGGAAACCGATCTCCACCCATGTTGGCAGTTTTGGGCGTGTCATCTGCAAAGCAGCTTCAGCCGGTGAAACAGTGGCTCACGGAGTAAGTGTGTTCACCCTGACTGCACTTAGCATCGATCGGTACTGCAGTTTGGTGGGACATCGTCGGGGTAGTAGCCAATGCTTTGCCCTTATAGCTGTCCCGGCAATATGGTGCCTCTCTCTCTCGTCCACGGTGCACCACTGCTCGCCATGTCCGAGCAGCATGGCTACTGGTCCTGCAAACCGTTACCCTATTTCATTTAATCAGCTCGGGTCTTCTTAACCGCTACCTTTACCACCATGTACATTATTCCCTTATTAATCATCATGACATATTGCTACGCCAACATGGCGAGCGTCCTGATCCAGTACCACCGAACAGGTGATTCAACCCCAGTCCAAGGTGGTCATCCCAGCAGACAGGGTCACCGTCTCGCAGCCGTTGTTCTCCTCCTTGTGATCTCCTTTGGGATATTCTGGTTCCCATATCACTTCTACAATCTGTGGGCCAACTACCAAGACCTCACGGGAGACCCGTCCACCATTTCCAGGAGTTTATCACTTGTCAACATCCCATTCTTCGTGACCCTAGTCAACTCCACATTGAACCCGTACGTAATCCTAAATATAAGCAACACATTTCGCTTCGGGTGCAACTGGATTCCGTGTTGTCCCCACGTCGGTAGCCGACGAGCAGGCTGTGGGGATAGTGCCGCTGTCCGACAAGATACACCCCAATCCCAGTATGTCGGTTTGGAGCTGGGATCTCTTAGTGATCTCTACTAGATATTCCACCATTTTGTCGATATTCAGTCAACGATGGATGATTTGATTGATATGTCGAGTGAAGAGGAATGTATCATTGCTTTGGGCAAAAGACAGGCCTGTAATGAAACTTATTTCCAACCAGAAGCAAAAATACATACAGTTTTAAGATCCAGATAGAAATTAATGTGAGAAGTTAAACCACTGGCCTCTGTCACACCGCTCGTTTCAAAAACATGAAACTTGTGGCATTTGCCCATAAGTTTCTAGTGTTACTTTCATGATGCTTAATGCCTTCTGTTTTTGTGAATGTATTACAACTTGTATCATCAAGCCTGTTGTTTAGCGTTCCTTGATTTCATTATAATGTGAGTAAGCTGACTTAACATCACCTAGTGCTCTATCTATGGTATGATTCTCAGTGATGAACAAAAGTAATATTCAATTATTTATTTTATGAAACCCTGGTTTAACCTTCTAAAGGGTATCCTTTTTTATTTCTTCGAAATATTTGCTCTCCATTGTATTCCCCTTCTTAATTCCAAATCTCAATATTGGACTGATGGATCTTTTCTTCTCTCCCTGCGTGGAGTTACACAAGTGGGGCATTTTTAGACAGACACGTTTTATTTGTTTTTGTTGACGAAAGAAAGAAGATCACTTAAAACGATTTGGGATCTTGTTGACACACGGGGCTGCCTGTCTCAATTATATTTGTAAACGGTCTCATCGATCTACATGTGATTTGTGTGTAATTAGAAGATGTCTCGTTTTGTGTTATCTCTAGATTTTTTTGTCACAACTCAAAACTTCAGCTGGGGGCCGATTTTATCAAAGCACTAAGATTCATCTGAAAATGAGTTGTCAGTATTACCATATTGATTTGTGTTGTGACATCACACTTGCTAGTTATGACCACTCTACGCTCTTTGTGAAATCGAGCCCCGGATGTTGGAAATTCTGTACAATATTATAAGCTGCATCGTGCAAATTGTGTCTTTATGAATGGTGAGATTAAGCTACCAGCTTCGATCGTTTAGACCTTTTGGTGTTTTCACTAAAAACTTCTCAAATTTAAGTGAAACCGAACAGTATATACAATTACAGTTCTAGATTATAATAATAAGTATCATTATCTAAATGTTAGTATTTTATTCCGTGATCATTATGTTAGCTGATTGTATAGATTGTGAAATTCTTGTAGAATTAAGATTAGTTAAATTAGACAAGTTAAATGTCCGGCTGACTTGTATATGAAGTTGTTTATTAATATCTTCTTTTTCTCTAACCCAGTGGAGCATGCATACTTCATAAAACTGTTTAAGAGATTCAATGCATGGTTAGCAATGTCATTTGCTGAGCAAATATTAGAGTGGACCTTCAGTCGTAAACGATGTAGACATAGCATTTTGGCTAGTAACCTGTTCTTACCAAATACAACTTGTCTACATTAAGCTAACGTCTTTGCTAGACGATTTTTTGTAATCGGGTTTTGGCCAATTTGCAGTTAGATAACTAAATTTGACTTGGTATCTCAAACGAATAGTATGAAGATGTTGTTTTTATTTCCATAGAGGAAAGTGTGTCTCCGGATTCAATGTATTTTATTGGCTGGACATTGTGTGCATTTCTGATTCAGACACCTGCAGCTGTTCCCCGTTTGCTATTATGTAGTCGAGTAAACACTCTGGGTCTTATTGAAAAAGTACACCTCTGTCGCCTGTATTGACTCTGGCTAGTGGCTACTCTCAGCCATACTGATTGCGCTGGATATAAACGCACGCGTGTTATTTGGCAGCGCAAGCCAAAGCCTTAAGCCAAGCCCTGGTTTCGTAAAGAGACCGGCGTATCTATCCAATAAATCGACAGGTAACATCAAACAGAGAGAAAGGGGCGGTTGGAAAATAAATATTGTCACAGCAAACAGAATAATGTATCAAGGGATCGTAGCATTTGGCTCTGCTTGACAAAGGGTTTTGTGGTGTCCCCGAAAAGACCGTCTGTATCTCTCTGCTGGAAGATTCGTCTGGTCTCTTTGGGGTTAATGAATTTCTGCCTCTAAAGTATCGTTAAAGGACTTGCATTTTGGTGTAAATAATTTACACCGCATGAAACAGAAATGGATGCATCGAGAAGAGCTGCGCTCTTGAGAAGCCTAAGGTAAAGCACGTCACAAATTTCTGGTTGTATTTTCATGTAAAAGGAAGTCATAGATCCCTCGATCGGAGTTCCTGGTAAAATTTCAAACATCGGTCAATCTTAACCTTTCAGAGTGTCGACATTCTCTCAAAATTTTAAGTTCTAATTTCTCACTTATCTCTATTTCAACACAACAACAAAAAATCATCGTAAGGGTCATCCCGTCAGAAAAGAATTTCTCGTCATTTAATGGATAAGAGCATTGGGAACATTTCATGTGTTTATTTAAGCTGTACTAATTTTTTGCACTCAGATTGTTTTTTATAGTTCTTTACTAATTTGACAGTGTTGGAAAATTCGTTCTTTGGGTATCTTTTGGAAATGTTGAGTTGTCATCATCATCCAGTCGTTTATGTTATTTGAAAGTGGGTTGTTATTAAAACTGTATTGTTTTGCTGTTATAGCAAGTTGTCGCAAGAAATAGTTGTAATCAATAGAGTGGCGGTGCTCAGCAAAATGGTTTCATAAGTTCCGAATAAACTGTAGTAGTTCAAAAGGTTAGGGCAAAATTGCAAAAAGTGGTGATCGTGTGTATTTTGGTAGCCCCTTAGGGTTTTTTAAAAGTTTGTTTCTGTGATGACTTCGCCTTTTATGAGGGATAAAATACTCAACAAGTTGATGGTCTTTTACTTCCTTCTTTTGTTTGTTGTAAAGAAGCTCAACATTAATTAAGTATAGGCCTATGCAAAAAATGGTGACCAAAAACAACCCCGTGCAAATCAGAATGATATTGTAAAGAATTGGAGGTGGTCTTCCATCACTCTGAAAACTCCCGGTCAGAACCGACCCGGATTTCGGGCCCCAGGGGGACCCGGATATTAATAGTTCAAAATGTGAGTTCAACTAGGATTCTGCGTCAGTTTGACCCATTCCGTGTCATTTTGAAACAGATTCCAGGTCAAACTGACCCAGAGGTTGGGTCAGGCCCCACGGGGCACAGAATCCGGGTCAATTCTGACCCATGAGTATTTAGAGTGCACTGTCACCAGCTAAACATTGACGTGTGGTGGCCGAGCGGAAAAGTGCACCGGACTCAAGCTCCGGTGTTTCTGAGTCCCGGTCTTCGGAGTGTGGGTTCGAGTCCCAGTCGTGACACGTTTTTAGAGTGCACTGTCACCAGCTAAACATTGACGTGTCGTGGCCGAGCGGATAAGAGCACCAGACTCAAACTCTGGTGTTTCTGAGTCCCGGTCTTCGGAGTGTGGGTCCGAGTCCCAGTCGTGACATTTTGTGTCCTTTATAGGCAAGACACTTATTAACCGTTATTACTGCGTTCTTCAGATGGGACGTAAAGCCAGTGTGTTGTGTAGTGCACTTAAAAGACTCCACCCAACAGTATTATTATTAATATTATTAAACTCTTCGTAGAAAACCGTCTAGTGCACGTAAAAGAACCACCCAGTCCACTTATCCAAAAAAAGGGAAGAGGTTCCCGGTTTGATTGGCTGCATATTGCGACACCTTGCAAACCATTACATGGTACTTTATAAAGGAGTAGGACTAATACTTAAAAAACGTAACTCCACATACCTTGCAGGAAAAAAACCGAATGTTGACACGCCTTGAGAGTCACTGTGTGGCGGGTATGAGCGCTATAAGCAAGTATTATTATTAAACTCTTCTTAGATATAAGGTTTGAAACCCGGAATAAGTTCGATGATCTAAACGGTAACTTGAAAATACATTGATGGTGAGTTGTTTTACTCCCGTGGAGCCAATTTTGAAAATTGTTCAGCAGCTCGCGCCTAATGGCCTCATAACCCACGTTCATCCCACGCGGCTCGACAGGCCTGACAGAGTTCGATTTCACAAAGAGCTAAGATTGAACTGCGAATCACTCTTAATTGCTAAGTAAAGGGTGGTGTCACAATACAAATCACCATGATCACACTGACAACTTATATTCAGGTGAATCGTGAAATTGTCCCAAGGATGGAGATATCATTGATAGCATGTGCCTTTTGTTACTCAACATTGTCCACATAAACTTCATATAGGTTGGATATATTCGATAAATGACGGACTCCTCTATCATGCCCATAGTATGTGCATCTTTTTCCGTCTTTGCCAAGTTTCAAGAAGAACGTCAAAAATCTTGTTCAAGGATGCTTTTGAACTGTATTTATAAACTTGTATGGTTTGCTTTGTATTTGCTTGTTTTCAATGTGGTTGCAGAGCGCCCTGGGCGTTAAGTTGACGGATACTGCGCTTTACAAAAATGTACACTGTTATTACTTCCGCGTGACATATGAAGACAATAGTGGTGGTGATAGGTAGGCCTACTGCTGGCTACAGTATATTAAAGGGGAGTGTTTATGTACAAAAAACAACTCTCAACATCAGCAGTAGTAATTTTTCTTCAAAACATTTGCGGAAACCAATGGACCGATGTCTTATTGAACTGGAAATCTCGAAAAAAAATTCTGCTTATTGTGATGTAAAAGTACTGTATTGAGACATCATTTCGTCGGGGAACGAGTGTGCGAGCCTTAATAAGTCGATAAAAGTTCAAATTTTCTGGAAAAACTTCTTTAAAACTTCCTTCATATATTTTCATTGCAAAACGCATTGTCCGGCGTTTCACTTAGTCATTACAGAGACTCGAAAATCAAAGCCTTCGAAAAAATAAAGATCAGACAAGTTCCACTGTGCCGTTCTTTTCGTGGGGAAACATGACGTAGCATTTGCTTTTTAGTGCGATAGTATGAAGTGGCGTTTCAACAGCTGTCATGTGTTTGTTTGTTTGTTTGGGGGTGGGGTTTTTTTAGGGTTGTGTTCTGATTTTGATTTTATTTTCATTTATTTATTCTTTTTTGGGGGTAAGCAATGCAATGTTTTTCTCATGTTGTTCCAAACATGACACTCCAACGATAATAGGCCTAGTGTGTTTAGTATTTCAAGCAGTGTAAGATTTTCATTGTACTTAGCTCAAGTAAATGCATGATATTGGTAATGTATTATTTCCAAAACGAGTGGGATGGTACAACTGTCACGCCCATTGTAAAAAAGTGTCTACATACGTGTTATGTCCTCATAACGTATGAATAATTAACAACACAGCCAGCGTGTACGAGAAAACGCTTTTGCCCATGCGCACCGCGTCGAAATTCGAAGAAACATTTTCAACAGTCAGACTAGGCGGGAAGCAATCGATGGCGATGCCGCAGGCTCCGTCCAAATACACACCCTGCTCTCGCTGGAACAAGATTAGTCCAAAAAAATAACGATTTTTTTTTTTTTTCACGGTCTTACCAACTGTCTGATTTGTAAGGGACAATTTGCCATGTCAGTCACGATTTGTTATAAAACAAGATGGCGTTGCTCTTGTACCTATACATAAAAATCAATCAGCGCATAATGTTGTAGACGGTGTGACTGTGCATTGGACGTTATAGGGAAGCTTTGTTTTCCAGCAAAAGTAGAATTGTTTTTCAGCTAAGTTTAACCATGCTTTAAACCATAATCAAACCTATAATCAAACCTATAGGCACTTGGGGAGACACAATGGGCAAACAACTTGAACACTCTGTTTTGCAATCAAGACAATGTGCGGTTTAGAATAGTATTAATAAGAACTGACGATGAACTGTCATAAAAAATACTATGACTTGTCATAAATCAACTGCAGTTGACCTTGTTCCATCCTCGGGCGTAATATTTCTAGACATAAATTGTTCAACTTAGCAACCAAACTTAAAGTTTCTACATTAACTGTTATTGAAGATGCTCCCCAGGAGTGTGTTTAGTTAATATTCACTTCAAAAAAGAGGACGTCTCCATCATTTTTCGCTAGCCTTTTTGACGGCCTTGTACATTATTTAAAGGTGCCAACCTGCTGCAATAATAATAAATTGAAACACTCGTCGATTTGCATCACACCCTGGCTTTCTATGAGCCGAATCGAACGGCCGGTGAAAGTCGATAGAGTAAGTTACACGCTGGACCAAGTAATAATTAATGGCAGTTCGATCAATCGTTTACAACCAGGGAACAATCACGAGCAATTTATTCTGACACGGACTGCGAACAATCCCCGGGTCCCGAGCAACAGACCATTGTAACCTCTCCAATCGGATTATCAATTGGCTTACGTCAAAGTATCGTGTAGTTTCGTTTGAAGAGAGCAGAAAAGCATGTTATTTGAAGGTTACAATCATTAAACTGATTTTTGTGTACAGTGAAGGAGTGGATGACATTGCTGTTCCCAATATCAAATATTGTTCTTTGATTTCCCAACCTACCGGTGATTAGTAAAGCACTACTTTGCTATGTGTCAATACATTTCTCTGGATGGCTTATAAGTTGATTTCGTTGTATTTTATGTGGGGAAACTTTGGGAGACTTTGGTTTAACTTCCACGTCGTCATCTGCTGAGTGACAGATCTAATCGAAACTTGCAATTGCTTACTAGAAGTGTCTCGGCATGCCCGACGGAGAGACCGACCCAGCCAAGGAAAGATTTCTTGGGTATGTGTTTTGACATTATAAGTATTATTTGCGCAGTATATTTTTAACAAATTTGATGATGATTTTCAATTTGTGTTTAAGTTGTTTTGGGGTGGGTTTTTGTTTTTCGCTCGATCGTGATTAGCGTTTGCATTGAGATGTTTCCAACAGTATTACGACCTATAGCCTTCATCCTAAACAGGAATTGAAGTTGACTTCGAGATTTCGAGACTGCGATAATATAAATTTGCTGAATTCAATATGAAAAGAACTTTTCAATAAAATGATTATCCAAATCTTTGGAATGTAAACAGTTCAAGAGTAATGCTGAAGCTCGAGAAGTTTGCACAGTGCAAAAATATTTACGCGTTGAACCACCAATGATAACTGTCAGGCGTGGTTGTCTACGAAATATTATTACTTTTCTGTGTCGTAACAGTTTGTGCAAAACAACACAAATGAGAATAAGTCAAGAACAATATTTTGTTCTTCCAGTACAAACCGGGGTACAGAATTTGTTTTATTGTGTACGAGTACATGTAGGCTTACTCAAACTCTACTTATAGACTTTCTGGGGGGTTTTGTGTTTTGCAACGCTCCATTGAGAATGGGGGCACTAGAAGTCGTTTTAATTACGTTTTAAAAAACGTTTCCCCATTCGAACAAGTTTAAAGTCATACAGCAAGTATGAAGCACCAAGCCTTAATATGCACAGGATATAATATATAATATGCAGCAGAATACCTTCAGCTTTAAAGTGTTGGGTTATAGTCTGTAATATTCTGTTATATTCATAAAAGGATTCTACTTGTGCTCATCCCTTGTCGAAGCAGCGGCGTATCTTGTAAGGGGCACCGTGGTGGGAGCACCCCCTCCCATGACCCCTACTACACCCCGAGATGCACGAGTGAATGTTTTTCGTGCATGAAATAGACAAACATTAAACAAACACCTCCAGACGTTTGTCAATGACCCCGCTTCCCCCTTGGATCAGTCTGTAATTTTCCGTGATTCTACTTTTTGGGGGGGTCCATTCGTAGCCAAATCAGTGGCGTAACCACAGGGGGGGAGCATGTAGGAGCACCCCCTCCCAGAACCCTTGCCCCCCCCCCCCACTAGATGCTTTTTTACATGAAATAGCAACAACAACACCCCCAAATAAATAAACACCCCACACACTTGTCATAGCCCCCCCCCCCCATGGGAATGTTAAATTTTGTTACGCCGCAGCAAAAAACCCACAATGTTATTGCTGCTGCTGTACCCTGGAATAGCGTAAATCTTTTAAGCTCAACCTTTACAAAAGAAGGATCAAATTCTTATACCGTTTATCTGGATCAGTGCCTGTGTACTTTGAGCTCTGGACATTGTGGGTCTGGGAGGGAGGTACCCCCTGGTGTAATCATGTGTTTCGTTTCAGGCACGTAGGGACCGGGGAGGCTGGGGCCAATTGGCCCCACTGAAAATATGCTGGGTATGGGGAATTGGGCCCCTCTAATAAAATGTCGTCCGGATGGTAAATGGCATGTTCAAAATGTCCCGAGGGACTAGTACTGCAGTCTGTGGGCAATTTAATCAGATCACATTTACAAAGAGTGGTTATTTTTATACATGTATATTTTTACTCAAACTCGACAGCTTGTCATCCTCTACAATCCGCTGTGCAATTTGATACAACAGAGAATTATGCCCAAAATGTTTGAGTAATTTTTGCTTGTTTCTAACCATGATTTGAACCGCTTGAAGTTTCAATCGGCTGGCTATTGTTTTGTGCTCTGAAAACCGTGACATCATACTCTCGCGCGTACCACCCAGCTTGTTTTGAGTGCGGAAGAAAATCAGCTTGATAGACCATGGGGCGTGCAGTGAAAAGGTGCTTAGAAATCAAGTTTCGTGGCGCACCTCATGCATGAGCGTGGAAACAGTTTTAATTTATAGATAATTACATGTGGATTGCTAACATATAAATCCACAATCATGAAACTTGCCAGTTAGGCAGTTATTTGCATTTTAATTAAGCATCATGAAAATAGCGCCCTCTGTTGGCCATTTTTAGAAAACTGTGTACATTTCAATGGGGTAATTTTTGTAAGAAATGTTTATCATGAATAGCTATCTTTTTATGTTTTCCCCCTTCTCTGAGCTGAAGAATTGGCCCATTGGGGGGTGGATCTACCACTGTCTACTCCAAAGGCCAATTATTTTATCTTTAAAAAGATTATACCTATCAACTGTTAGTTTCTTGCTCAAATTTAACTGTTAGTGTTAACACATTTAGAGACCGTCTACAGCTGATGTCAACATTTTTCAGGTCATAGAGTACTACTTTTGAGACCCCCCCCCCATGTTGCACATTATTTAAGTGTCTTAATATACTCTTTATTATGACAGTGAAAATTACGACAATTTTGGGACGGCCCCTTAATCTTTATTAATATCCTTATGATTAATAAAATACTTAAATAAAGGAATCGCAAAACAAAATTATTACTGTATGACACTATTTTGTTTTATTCTTTCATGGTCATGGTGACCCCTTTTCGGGCTTTTCCATCCTATTTTGATATATACATTTGTAATAACAAATACTCTCTGTCCTACATGATAAAGTCACTGTTCAGTCTGCAAGGATAAATCATCTGAAGTTGATGGCCATGGTAGTGAAGTGACTGACAGGTGAATTCTTCATTATATTACGTAGTACAGCTGATGCAGTGAAGAGTGTGTGAAAATTTGCAGTTTCATGTGGAAATCTCTCTGCTTCTACAGCTACTTCACTGCTGTCTGTATCTACTATCAGTATCAGTACATGATGTATCTGAGCCAACTACTGTCTCCACCAGTTCTTATGCAGCAAGAGATTGGCTGTACACCAAGTCGCTTGCATTTTTAGCATATGACCTTTGAATTATGAGTGTGGGGAATGTTTTTTTCAGGCGTTTCTTCAGATTGTGGGTCCGGTAATTAGTACAGTCGACTTCCTCAACTTCTTGTACACACTTGATAAACTTGCGACGCAGTGACGTTAGGAACAGAATTTCATTATTTTCTATTATTCTTTTCTGGATGACTTCTTCGCAGAACTTTGTGTAAGCATTCTTGAACCTGGGTGCTTCATCCGATGGACCAGACTGTGTCAAGAATCGGGTATACTCATTATAGCAAAGACGATGATAGCATACTTCTAAAGCTATGAGATCTTTATTCTCGATTTGCATTAGTAGCCTCTCATCCTTCTTTTGCCGTGCTGCTTCTAACAGTTGGCCTGCAGTCACGGTTTGGCACTGTGAGTATTTGTCACGCACAGTTTTCCTCGATATTTTCTCTCTACTCCATCTGTCTTTCTTATTGCAGACAATGCACACCTGTGCAAGAACATGAGGTTTTTCTGGGTTGCCAGGGAGGAAGTTTGATGATGAACTCAGTTTTCTTCGCTGGGGTTCAGTGCTGCCTTTTCCCTGCTCAACTTCATCTTGGTCTGAATATGTATGAAGAGAAAAAAACAATGAGAATAGGAAAAAAACAAAATATATTATAGAAACAGAGGAATGAAGTGACTTAGGGATGGGCATCGTGATCAGAAATAGAGGTGAAAAAACAAAACTACACATGCAAGAAGATTTGAAAAGCAATAAGAAACTTAATATTACTGCACATTTAAATCTTGATTGAATTATTCAATGTCTGCCTACCTTGATGTTTCCGTTTCTTCTCGTTCCTTTTCTCAGCCCTTGAAATCTGGTTATTGTCACAAAAACGCTTGTAGCACTCACGAGTGGTACCCATAAATCTGTAAATCAAATAAAAAAAGTAATAGCAATTATAAAAACTATATAATTTCTTTTGGCTAATCATCCGTACATACATATGGTTTTGCGTATGCAGTCCAAAAGTTTATAAAAACCAGCATCCATCGAGTGTATATGTTGGGCATGTTCAGTCGATCCAAACTATTGGTCGATCATGTTTATCTTTCAACCAATCCCACTACCACCAGTCTTCAGTCCAATACCTTTTCAGCTGAACGTTTCAGCTGGATACATTCTAAAACAGCTAAAAACTGTCACGGTACTGTCACAAAAATGTTGAAACCAATCAGGTTTACCAAACATGCCAACCACATCTCTGGCTGCATCATTCGTGAACGGACACCAACCCTCAGAAATCTAATACAATTCATCCCTGAATTGTTAATCAGATTCAAATGTTTTTATTGGTTTCCAACAACTGGGGTATTTCAGATGAAATAATTTCACAGGATGCCTACGATTGACATCCTCATATTCATAACAAGTAAGGTTTCAGATACAAACATACATTTTTTCCCGAGGTCATCCCCATCTTCAAGTAAAACAAATCAAAGAATAAAACAATAAAATTAAATTAAAAAGCTCAACTGAATAAAAATCATTTCCATGTTTATTTTTGTCAGATGAAAGGCCAGAATAAATAAAGACAACATTTTTCACAAGTTTGAATGGAAGAATATATTAAAAAGATTTGTTTAAATGGTTAGTTAAATACTAACACTAGAGAAGAGTAGTACTAGAGTACTGCAACATTGCAAGTGTAGTAAAAAATGACAAACACCCTGCCTTTATAATTATATTTATAGTTTATGTTGTTGGTCTAACTTAAAATAAGGACAAACGTTGTGAATAATCACCAGTCCACGATATAATCTTTAAAGGATTAATAAATAAATTCCTGGAAAAGTCACTTCTGAAAAACATCACGAGGATCTTCCCGTAGTAACTAATAGTAAGGCCTCTAGTCTAACTCTAAGGTAAGGGTATGCAAGTCAGTACCATTTATTATTTTCTCTGGACAAAAAGTAAACATGGAGCGCTTGGAAACAAATCGCCATAGAAAAAACAAAGCCAATAAAATAAATCAAGACTAAAAACATCACTGGGTTCCGACATTTTTTTAAATTAAGAAGAAAAAGGTATCGTTGGACGTTACCTGAGCTGAGAGAGATCTTGTGACAGTTGTTCATCATCGACGTTGTGTTCTTCGACATGGCGATCGCTGAGCTCGAGCTCGAAGAGCCCAAGACATGCCTCTGCTTTGGTGACAATTTCACGCTCGACAGTACCATCTATTTCTTTCCATCTTCTTGCACATGAAAGGAACTTTCTCCAACTTTTTTCCGAAAATTGTAAAACCTTCGTTCCAACGCTAGACAAATGCAAAATACATTTTCTTTGCGACATCTTTTCTGCAGACAAGGAAGGGCAGCCATAATGCAGTAATGTAATGTTGTGCGTCTCTATCGTTAGGTGTGCAGAGGTCATGACCTCGTGAACATAACAGCTCTACAGCTATTGGTTTACTCACCGCAACTGCTGCCGCGCGGTCTCGTAAAGCCAACGTTGATTGGTCATTGATGAGGTCATGCTTTCCCCCAGCCTCGCACTATGCTTTGAAAATATGGCAGTTAAATGTGCCCATTACAAGAAAACTGGCCAAAAGATCGATTGTGGATTTATGGTACGTTGTTAACCATATTTTTCTTTTAAATTCAAGATAATAAAAATGCTCATGCTTGATATGCGTCACGAAACTGCACGATAATCGGCCACACATTTTGGTCTATGAGACCATGGATTGGTGAGACCATTGAGGTAGAAATTCCTCCATGGTGAGACTGAGTGTTTCTGCTTGGATGGTACCCCGTTGCTTCTACCAGTGGCAGACTCTTTTCTTTTTTTTACAGGCCCGGAGTGCAGGTAGTTTCCCCTACAATGGGCTTATCATGGGTCTTCGCGCGATATTGGGCTTACTTATCAAGCCCCTGCATGGACGGTAATAGACCGTGCCAAAAATACTAAATTAATTCATCAGTGATGATTGGGCAATTTCTTGGTTCCTCTCCAATCTCTCCCTTTTCGGGGGGGGGGGGGTCATTCGATGAAATGTTTCCGTTGGATTATTTCACCATAAGATCTTTTAAGCACTAATACAAAAGTAATGTATTTCACGTAGTTTTTAATTAATTGATTTGTTTTTTAATATATAGATATTTCCCTACTAACTCTCACCACTACCTCCGCCAAAAGAAAAAGATTTTAACAGATCTATCAAAGGAAGAAATTAAAGGGGAAAATGGTCCAGTAGAACAGTACTTTCAGTTAAAAGAAGCAGTTTTGAGGCATGTATTATGTGTATTCACGCACACTGTCCATTTCCATAGGGAAAACTTAACAGTTTCCGTTCAGTGACCATACTTGACCAAATGAGGGCGCTGCAATTTTTCTACTGTTGCTAGCCAACCGAACCACGGACTCATTGCGGATTGATTTTGGTAACAATGACACACAATAGCGGTAAAACAAATGCAAAAGTTCTTTGTTTTCTAAATTATTTGGTTATTTACTAAATTAATAATAATAAATGGCATAACTGATATCTTTTTGTTCAATAATGTGTCATAAAATGAGTGATTAAATCTGGTACTATGTTTTAACGGGCCGTGTATGTGTACTTAATTTTGATTGATTGAATGGGTGTAGTTCGGCAAACACTAAGTACGTGCAAGGAATGGAACGAGTTCTTCGGACAGTTTGTTTGTGTTTTGTAAGCTAAAATTTACTTCGAAGAGGGAAGTCTGAATGCAAAACTAGGTAAAAAAAATTTTAATCCATGTGTCTAGTGTTACTTAAACATGATTTTATGATTCATAATCTTGGTAAATTTTCGTATTTTAAGTGTTCACTTTGCAATAAACCCACAAAAATAAACTAACGTTACCGACAACGACTGATTGATACTAACTAGTGATAGTGGTGTTCCGTCCCAACTTGACTATTGTCCCAACTATAGTTGGGACTGGTCCCAACTTGAGTGTTAATGTTGGGACGTCCCAACTATAGTTGGGATCGCCCATAGACTTCAACAGGACACCGTGATCGATCACTGGGTCTTGATGATGCGATTGGCGTTAATTAACAACATTCTTTATTCCAAACCCGGGTCTCGGCTCTGTACAAAATCATGTCAAAACTGGTTTGGAATGATAGTTTATCGCTCACAATGGACCGCTAACTAATTAATAGTGTTTTTGGAGGGTTCTGACAGCGGCCTCACCTAGCCTGGGGATCATGCTCAGTGCTGCGCCGCGGGCGACGTTTTCTCGGTCTCAGTAGGCCCATGGAGGTCTTTTCCTTCCTCCATGGTAGGCCTACGCATTTCAGTTTCCCTTCTCTCAGAAAAACAAAATTCTATTTAATCTCAAATATTCTCAAGGGAAAGGGGTCTTAAAAACTTCATACTATGATACTTACTATAGCTACTAATGATTTTAGTTTATTCGTGGGGTGCTTTGTGTGCACTGCGATCCCAACTATAGTTGGGACGTCCCAACTTTAACACTCAAGTTGGGACCAGTCCCAACTATAGTTGGGACGATCATCAAGTTGGGGCGGAACAGTGATACCGGTTACACAGCACTGTGCACTGAGTGTGACAGTGACACACACAGTCACACCATAGATAGAGAGAGGCACTTCCTCCGAATGTCGGTCACTTCGTACCCAAGTCACTTCGTATCTAAGTCACTTCGTACCCATGTCAAATCATTCATACGACAGTACGCATTATGTATGATTGGGGGATTGATATGGCGTACTTGCTACTATAAAAATAGTTGGGTACGATTGGGATCATGGTGATACTGATAGTGGAGTTGTGAGCAGAAAACTTAAAAGGGTTTTTTTAAAGCTGAATTGTGGGCAATTTTAAGATTATTCTTTTCTTTTTTTTTAAGCTGGAAAATTCTTGAAAAAGTGGAAAGATTATTTAATCTTGACTTGAGTCTTGAAAGTGAAACAGAATAGACCTCATGCACATGACGTCATTTCAGTAGGGCGCCCTCGCCTAGAGGTCAAAAGGAGGTTGTTCATTGGCCAATCCTGTGCGTCGCGCGCACAAATGTGTGCGTCGCGCGCACAAATCTGTGCGTTTCGATTGTTTCGTCACCGTTTTCGTCATCTAAGATGGCGGTTGAATGACGTCAATGCATAAGGTCTATAACACAAGAGGCTTTTTATTACTATTATTCGACATTTGTCAACCAATCAGACTGTTATAGGTACAACCAATTATTATCATCCTACTCCAATCAAAGAGGCCGATCAAAGAGGCTTTTCATAGACATTGGAAGGATTCAGAGTATACATTGTAGTTTATTGTCAACCAATGATCAACAAAAAATTTAATATCTCTTTGATCATAGTCATAGTCACTCATAGCACGCCACCGAATGACAGTGATTTGGTTTAATCAGGTCTATTGTCAAGGCTGCCAGCAGACAATTGTGGTACGAAGTGACTTGGGTACGAAGTGACCTGGGTATAATATTTTGATTCCCATTTTTTTCCATTTAAAGGGCCTATATAACTTATTAAGCGATAAGCATACATGTAGACCATACCTAAAACTACAAGTGTTTGGCAGTAGTCGCATTGTGATTTCATTGCAAAAGTAGTTTAAAAGACCCACAGCCCACTGGTTCATTTTGTTGTTATTATTGTTTGTTTGAACATTTTGATTGATGCTTTGAATGGTGGGTTCAATGTTACTTCCCAGAATCCCAGTTTCTGTGTATGTATCGCGTCCCACGTGTTTGCTCGCATGTTTGCCAAGATTAAACAATGAGCAAGTGAGTATTGTCAGTATCAAACTTTCCATTTCATCACCATTTCCTCGAATCGGAAATCTTCGCTCAAAAAATTTCACCAATCACCCTGGCATGCTTTCTGAATGGTTGGGATTATTTAAAAGAGCTGTTAATGCATTATTTATTTTCATTAAACAAGTACGAGGCACATACTTGAAAGAGTTGATTTCATCCAGTGGTGTACGATGTTGCCAGGCCATTTTTCCCCCCCAGAATGCCTTGTTTGATCATTACCCCTGGAAGTGTGACTTAAAAATCCAAATATTGGATTGTTTAAGTAGTCCTGTGGTTGATTCATTCTGTGTTGGAGATGTACAGCAGAGCGCATGATCAAAAGAGGGATCAAGTCATAGATAGAGCAGCGAGTCCCGTCTCATTCTTCTTTGATCTTGTGACGTGTCTCACTGTCTTTAGGGTGAACTTGTGATAACATGATTCATTTGAAGTGGCAGTTTGGGGTAACCTTGTAAAAACACGATTCATTTAAAGTGGATTGCGTCAAATTTCGACAGGTACCTGATTCTAAGTGCTATACATGCGCCCTACAAGCGCTCTCACATGTAAGTTTTAAACAAGCGTGACGCAGTAAAACAGTCTTAAGCCAATTAGCGTTATTCTTCAGCACATTCCTTCTAGGGGTTACTGAAGAGCGGCACTGATATGGCGTCCTGCCCATGGTAGCTAGCCTGGATTCCACCCTCTTCCTTCCTCGTTTATTATGAATTCAGACATACTCTAATACATGCATGACATACATGAAGACAGCAGAAAGAAAAATATTTCATGTGTTCAACCTAGTGTGAGACTTACTTTACATTAACATTTATATCAACTTGTCATGACATGTAGGTGTCAATCATGACAAGAAAATTGAAGTAGACAGTTTAGAAAGGGAAGTTGGACACAAACATTTTGAATGCAAAGTGGAATAAAAACCTCTTTTTTTAGTGGGGATTGTAAGTAGGCCCCTTTCCACATGTGTAAGTTTCAGTAGTGTCATTACATGTATGAACTCTCCATATGCTTGTCTCGTCATCCTAATGCATAATTTGAATCTATCTTTCATTCGGCTTTACATATTGATCAGACCTTCACCTTTAAGTAGAGGTGAGTGCCATTGCTCTTCTCTGCACACCCTTTAACCTTGTCCATGAGGTGGAAAAAATAGCTCACTCCTTTAATTTTAAAGTGGATTTTTTTAAATCGGACAAATATTTCACAGCTGGAAATTCAGTACCGATGTGGCATTGATTTGTGTAGATCATGTATTTGCAAGGATTCTATCTGCCAAACTAATCCTGCAATGTGGTGCAATCAGAGATGCACTTCTGTACTACATGTAGCTACATTTACGTACAACATTATATAAAGAGTCAAATTTTACAAAGGTTTTGTTTTTCATTTTTTGGACTATTGTGTGAAGTTTGGTTCTGAGGGGTGCAAAGGGCTCTTCTCAATAAATTGGGGAGAGCAGTTTGAACACATGTATCGCTATCCTCGCATTTCTTGAAATGAAGGAGTGATTGATAGAATTGGATGGATTGAGCAATGTTTGTTCTGTATTTTAAATGAGGCTACAAAGTACCAAGATGTTGGTTTAGCATGAAGATCTTTCGCAGGAATTCTGTAGTCAAATTCTTGGAGAACGCCTTAATCTATGGTTTACTTACAAATTGTTTTCCCAGAGAAGAGTAAATTTAGTTTAGGATTTTGCTGATTACTACTGTTAAAATTCACACGATGTAGTTACATGATGAGTGAGCAAAATCTGTTGATGCTGATATGTTCATGTACAGTATGTACATTAGGCCTGCATTGTTCTTACATTTATTTTACACGGATGCAATTCAGTTGTAGATTCCTTGGTGGAGTGTTAGTTCAGTTTGCTGCGGTAGATGTTACTTTCTAAAAGCCCCTAGTCCATCACTACTCATCTACCGTTGGTGTCAGTCTACAGTCATCTCAGTGACCATTCTCAGTGCAGTTTCCAATCTTTGTATTTCACATGTAAATCTGTTGAGGAATAAAATGTAGCCCATTGAATGCACGCAACATGCATGACATGTTTATTCATACATTAGCACATTTGCATTTGATAGCTCATTTGATACCATTTATCATTGTTCATTTTTCCATCTTAACTCGTACTGAACACTCATTGTGGAATTCTTATGAGAAAGCCTCATGTTTTTGTAGAAGATCCACGTTTCAGCACATTTGCTTCCATTTGCAGTTAGCATACATACATTTGCACGTTATTATGTACCTTTATCAACTGGATGCATTAACTAAGACACTGTTCTAATATACACGCATAGCTAAATAGCAATTCATTCATAGCATGTATTTTCATATCCATTTGATTAGGCTTGTGTTTTGTGGAACAATTTGATCAATTTATGATTTTGTAAATTAATTTCATCTGTTTTAATCTGACACACAGTCATTTGGCATGAGAATGATTTGGTTTCATTTTGGACTCTTGTTCTTTTCTCCTTTAAATTTGAAAAAATAGAAGTAGCAAACTTCTTTCCAACCAAAAGGTCCTACGATATAAATGCAAAAAATAGTTAATAGTTGGATGTTTCGACCCTATCAGAGTCTTTCTTGAAGCCTTTGAGAAAGACTCTCATGCTACAGGTCGAAATATCAGGCCATTAACTATTTTTTGCCCCTTTTATTAATTCAATACAACCTTAACAGGCAAGAATAGGTGTACTCCCGTTCAAGTAACTAAACATATATTTTGTAATCCGCATTGCAGTATTGTAAAGAAAGTGAAGATGGGTAAACGTACAGAGAAGGCACTGAAGGAAAAGGCGGCCGCCTCTGCATCTCAGGAAGCCTCCGAGGATGATGTCAATAAAGTACCAGGTAAGGCCCTCCCCCCCTACAGGTAAAATCTGACAACTTCTGTTTGAATTGCCCTATTAGAATACTATGTATATTTCATGGCATGTGTGTGTTCCACTACAGAGTTGCAGTGAACAGAAGGTGTGAAGAAAACAACATGTAACCAATTTTACAATTGAACAAAGTTTGATAATTTGAGAGATTTTGTTTTGTTTATTTTTTATTTTTTTCCACACACAACCCATTCCTCTACGGTCAGTCAACACTGGTGGGTAATAAAAACCATTCATGACAAAACAACAGGCTAAGAGCATCCATAGCAACATTAATAGAATTTTAAAGAAAACAAGCCCAGAAATGTGCTTGGGCAACTCTGAACTCTGCCACATGAAGCCAGAGACTATGTATGGCCTAACAGAAAATGGTGCACAGCCTTCCTAAAAACGCTGAGCCCCTCTAAAGGCTGCCGATAACATCAGGGGGAAACCTATTCCAAATGAGAACAATGTCATAATTTGATAAACTAATGATTTTTGCTAAAGAAGAGCTTTAAGAAGTATTTAGAACACACAATTCATGAACTTAACAACCCAAAATCTTGCATAGTTTTGCCTTAAACTGATGGGATATAATTCCGTTCCCCCCCCCCAAACGCCCGCTCTGTAAACAAAGTCAAACCAGGTATCAAAATCCAAACATTTGGGTGAAGTGGGAATGTTTGATGATTGTGGGACAGTTTCTGACTAGAATACAAAGACTAACAATGACAACTCTGCCAACTTGTCTCCCGCAGAACCCTACACATGCACTGGACACTTTGATGCAGATTTCACAGAGCTGTGTCGGCGAGCTGGCCTGGCCCCCAGCGAGATCCCATCCGTGGTGATACGAGCCAAGAGACCAGGTACCCCTCCTCCCCCGGACCCCAAGGCAAAGGATCCCAATCCCCCCGAAGAGACTGTAGACGATGCGGAGGAAGAACCTAAACCAAAGACTTACGTCACTAAGGAGCGGTTTGCATACTTCAAACCTTGTATTCAGGTTGAGATGGAGAACGAAGATAAACCAGCGACTGTCACAGAGATTTATATAAGAGGTTAGTTAGAAACCAAGAAAGACTTGGTCAAGTCTATCAAAACTGAATACAGCAGGTAAAGTCTATCAATGGGTAAAGTTACAAAAGAGGTTTTAAAGACAAAGTACAGTGCAGTTTGTATTTCTAAACAAGAGGATAAATTAATGTAATTTGGGATTTCCCCTAATAGTGCCTAAATACCAAAGTTGATTCCTAGACTTGAATGATTAATATGAAAAACACAAACATCACTCTTGTTAAGTACACTGATCTTGTTTTTTGAGAAACTCATATAGTCAGAGGCCAAGGAAATTCCGATTTGCATTCGTCCAATGTTAAAGTTTGTTGGTGCGATGAGTTTTCAAGCAAGTTTTTGTTATTGCCCCGACCCCTTTCAAAGCCCCCCTCAAATTTGCAAAGCGTAGACAAATGTGTTGAGCAGGAACTGCAAGAGGGTTTGTTATTCAGCTTTGCTCTATCACAAACTCGAGCCTGAACTTTGGAATAGGATGTCAAAGTTTGCTGCAAATTGAAAGATGCCCATATGAAAACAGGGCAACAAAAAGACACTGGTGCCTGCTGACTAACACCCTCCTGGCTAACACCATGATGTGGAAAGTTTGATAATTTGTGTGTATTATCTTTTCTGTAGGATGGAAAATAGACGACATGATGGTTGGAATCTTTAAAAGTTGTTTCCCAACAATAGAAAAGCTCAATACAATCAAGTAAGTATAGAATTGTGCAAGTGCTGCACTGAACATTCATTTTGGAAGAGGACTAAAATATTTGCCAAATTGCAGTAATAGAATTTGGACAAAATTGTACACATTAATCCAAAAACATTTTATGATAACAGGGCTTTGTGAACATTTTTAACATACAATGATAACCTACACCCAACATTAATCCTTTTAATTATCAATTATTATTGATGATTTCCTCCTCTTTTAATTTGTTTAGTCTCTGGAATACTGGACTTAGAGACAAGACCTTAAGAGATTTAGCTGCAATTTTCCCCCAGTGTCCAAATCTAAAGTGAGTACTTCCATTTTGTTCAGTGAGATCCAGGACTTCTAATAAGTTTGCACAATCTTTAGGGACTAGTTCAGAGTGTTCTGACAGAAAAGTAACATTATGCATCAAGATCTAGTTCTAACGAAAGACAAGTAGAATGGACCTTTTTAAATTGTATTTTATTTTATTTGCCTCCTTAATTTCCGGGTGCAAAAATGAAGGCCTCAGATAAGACTGTGGCCCTGGTTCGATTCCCACCTAGGGCCATATGTGAGTAAAGTTGTGCGTTCATTCTCTTGTGTGCCAAGAGGGTTTTTCTCCGGGCCCTCTGGTCCCTCTGGAAGAATAAAACACTTTCAATCTCTGGCTGTGGTCCGTGATGTTTTAATGGGTCAATGTGGCTGGCTGCAGAAGGCCCCCTTGCAAGCCTGCATCTCAAACACGGTGTAGCAGCGTCCTTCACAATTCAGCTTCTCAGCAGCATGTAAAGATAATTAGCCTCCCAAATGAATAATTACGTATCATAATAATAATACTTATGGACGAAAAACTAATTTGAGATGGAGCTTTAACGGCGTTACTTTATTTTTATGAATCTTCATTTTCTCCTATTCAAATAAGTTCAATCAAGGCAAAGACGGAAGAGCAATTCAAAAATCCTTAGCTACAAATGTTGTTAAGAGAACATTAAAAAGATTGGTAGAGGCATAAATACAAGTCTTTTTACCTAACATAACACAACATTTTACACTTTGCCAGTGTCGTTATGATTTTTTTAAAAACATGTATTTTCTGCACACAGAAATGTTGTGATAGAAGGTAACCCCATTCCTGAGGAACCATGGGCCTGCGTCATGGGCGATGACAGTCTGTAAGTTAACAACACATCTTGGTATTCAGTGGACAGGAGTGTCCTAAAACAGCACTT
The DNA here is from genome assembly GCA_023634235.1 of Pisaster brevispinus. NCBI lineage: Eukaryota > Metazoa > Echinodermata > Asteroidea > Forcipulatida > Asteriidae > Pisaster > Pisaster brevispinus. The sequence continues at coordinate 17,398,952 of JAMKCF010000006.1, read as the reverse complement.
GTGTTACGCCTGAGTTTCAAATGATCAACATGTTGTATCTCGATTAAAATAGCCGAGATGCACACACAAAACCATTAGCACCGAGATATGATGTTTTTTGTATGAAGCATTTTCTGGTGAGGTGCGATGTTTTGCAAAAGCCATTTTTGCAGTGACATGATGATATGTGAATTCAGATTGTTTTTCTGTCTGTCTGTTGGATAAATAGCTGTTTTCTTCAGATATTAAGAATTCATGCTGTTTGATTTACTTCTGTAGCGCTGAGGATACAGTTCCCAGAAGTTTCTGGAAGTCTATAAATCCAGGAATGTTTAAGTGCCATCAATTTGATGTGCCTCTTACAATGTTGATTCTAGTTTCAGACCATATTTGTCAGCAAACACTCTGACCCATGAGTCTGTTCCTTGACTAAAGACTAGCTACTGAGAGAGTGAAAAAGAGAAAAATTGAAATCATTTTTAGCTGCAAGTCAGTTTTTGCATGAAACTTTGAATGAATGATCGTCTGATTGATGATTAGCGTTATTTGCAGATTTTATTATTGATCATAACATTAAGTTGTCAAAAAGCTGAATCTCTTCAGCTACCTTTGACAATGCTTAAAGCATGTTTCTGTGGTGGTTGAATTCAAGCAAAGTTTACGTTCTCATTTTATTTAATTTTTGTGGTTTTTGATACGCACTCCACAGAATTATAAATTTGTCACTGCGTCACAATGACATAACAGACAGGGGAGCATCAGGCATCAGCTCAGCTCTGTCCACCGTAACGACCTGCAATAAGAATCTGATCTCCCTCAACCTCAGCCATAATAAGATCACAGACGTAGGAGCTGAAGCCATTGCTAAGGTACAAACTATTCACTTCACGAATCAAAGCATTTTTTTTGTTATTATTTAGTAGAATTAGTCAGCAGTTGGCAATATGGGTCAGGGCTCACCCTTGACACTAGCCCAGTGTACATTGTCTAGTTTGAAACTTCTACGGGCATGACGGGCTAATAAACATCACTTCTGAACTTGCCCTGTGGGCTACTAAGGCCTGATGGTGATTCCCAAAACAAAGCGCCCTCTACTGTTTACAATGGAAAAGGCCATTTCCCCCACCCCCCCCCCCCAAAGCGGTCGACTACAAATTAATCACTCTTGCAATTCAGCACCAATCAGACAGTTTTAGACCTTAGAATGGCTGACATGAATTTTGAAGAAGAGAAACATTTACCTGCCACAAAAAACAACGATCTTACACTGCAAACACAGACAAATACAACCTAGCTGCTTTGCAAACCACAAGAGAAACAATTGTGGTCATGCGGCGGGCGCTGCCAGACGACTAAAAACCTTGTCTACCTTTTCTCTAGATGCACTGCAAAAATGAACTCTTCTAGGCAAACTGTAGAGGGCTCTCTGTCTTGTGAATTGCCCATAGTCCACTTACAAACAAAAATTACCATACTGATCGGAAATCTGGTTTTCTCAATAGTTTTTGTGACTTGATATGTTAAATAGAAATCCTCAACTTACCATAACCAAGAAAAACCTGCGGGAAACCCAATTCCTACTCTTCCCACGTTCGTTGTAACATGAGTAACGTGGTGACGTCATGTTTATCATAATCAATTACCGATGCTGTTGACTCGGGCATTCTAGCATATAGTGGGGCAGATAGGGGAAAATTGCCTTTGAGGATATAAGCATGTGATACACATACAAGAATATGTCATAAGAAAAGATATTTGATTATAGCGCCAGCGTAGATTTGAATTTGGAAAAAATATATCTAGTATACCACGCAGTTGTTGAATTTTTCAAAACAGCTAGCATCTCTCATTATACTATGTATATTTTTTGTAAAGAACAAATCTGCAATGGCCCTATAGCCAAACATCTTTCGCATGACATGCTCTGACTGTAAAAAGAAGTTCCAGAATAACCAAAGCCCACTAGCTTTGACACTGGTTTGTGAATTGAAGACGAGAATCAGGACTTGTGAGCAGGGCTCAATTTAATTACTTTTCTTACTGCGGAATTCTGCGCTTTATGTCCCATAGAATTGTGTGCTTTTTACAGGGCACCGTAACAACAGAATTTCGTGGTAAGCAGAGCCATGAAATTGGGCCCTGCTATTGTCCAACTCTTTCCACCATCGGCAAACAGCTAGAGTTAAAACAGTTTTGTCAAATTTCTTTGACCTGCTGCTATTCTCCGAAAACAGTATTCAGTGATGCTGTACTTTAGAGAATTCCAGTGCAAAGTTTGTGTACACCTAAATTCAGAATTGATGCTTTTTGTTCCCACAGGGCCTCCGCATGAATAGAATTCTCCTGTGTCTGTCTTTAGCAAGCAATCGGATAACTGACAAAGGAGCTATGAAGTTTGGCGAGTTACTATCGAGGTTTCCTCTAACTCATGAGGAGGTCGTTGAGAGACGCAAACTTCTCAGAGATAAAGGGTCCCCAGACCGGGGTAGTGGCAAGTCGGTGAGTAGTAGGAAAAGCACGAGCACAAATCTTGCATTTGGGTAGCAGTCAATCGTAAATCAGGCTGTTATTGTGCGTGTCCTCTTTTAATTGGTGGTGTGGGGGGTTGCTGGAAACCACAGAGCTACTCATGCAGAGTGCCTGCCAGACGTTAATGGTACCTCCTGATGCAATAAAACAGATGGCTGGAATGGTTCCACTTTATCAGAGTGTTGGATGTGTGTGGGCTGTGTTGACTGACACACACGTTATGCCATGTGGCATATTTTGTACGATGGGTATGGTAAATAATTTTTTCCCCAGCCCATAACAAAAAAACACAGACCTGGGAACTGGCTTCCACCCTCTCAGATATGTGCAATGGTCTAGTCTAGGATATCAAGGACAATCAACTAGCTGCAGGATTTGCAACTGGGAAAAATAATGAAATACATAACTTGTAACGCCTGTAGGAGTACATAGGGTCATGTGAAATCCCATCCATTTCATTCATAAGGTCATGGTATAACTAGGAGGTTTAAACTAAAGACGCAGAGACTCAATGTGTCCCTACTTACAGAATGACCGTGTTTTGCATTGTAATCGCTTGTCTTTCAGCCACCTCCATCAAGAAGAGCAGAGTCTAAAGACAGACCCGGCAGCGTCCGCAGTGGAAGCCATCTTGACAAAGGGGATAAGAAACGAGATAAATCGTCCAAGAAAAAGGTTGGTTTAATACTTTAACATCATTATTAACAACTGCAATCAGGGAATCTGGTTGGCTCTGTGGTTTTTTTCCTGCCTTTCACTTTTGTGGACCCTGGTTCAAATCCTACCTTAGATCAGAGCCTTATGTGGATTGGGTTTTCAGTCCCTACCTGATAGCGTGGGTTTTCCACATTGGGGTATTCCTCTTGCATCTAAAAGTGAACAGTTTCTCGTTTCCTATTCATCCTGTCATCGGTGCTAAAGCGTTGTTTTTCAGCACTTCCCTTCCAGGGGTTAGTGCCGAGAGGTATCGATACGGCGCGCTGCCCATAGTAGCGATGCTGGCTCAACTCTAGACATAGCCTGAGACTATAGGCTGGTGCCTTGATGACATTACCAATTGGGTTTCAAGACGTCTAGTGCTTTACCGCAAGCAGCTGAGGCTACAAGCCAGGCAAGTATTCCATGATAGCACAAGACTCTTTCGCGCTGCCCATTTATGGATTCTCAATTTGTCAATAAAACTCGCCATTGTGATGAATTTGTAGTTGTTTGTTATAGACATGGTAGTCTTCATACAAGAAAACAAAGTAACTTTTGATTGACCTAGAAAAATTGACCTAGCGGGATTTGGACCAGCAACTTCAGGATTAATGTTCCGGCGCTCTACCACCTAGCCCTATGTTGGCAGTCTCCCTGTTTTGTCAATATCTTTGTTTGGGGGTGCCAGTCAGAAGCCATTCAACTTGTAACTGCGGTATAGCCAGGGATCACATCCAAGTTTACGACACAACCTTGGAAGCGGCAACATAGGGAAACATATTATTAAAGAAAACAAAGTGTTGTAAATTCAGGATTTTTGTGTGTGTTTTTGTGACATGTCTTATTTTTTGCCCCTTTTTTTTTTTGAGACAAAGACAACAACTTGCACCATTGTAACCTCTATAGCCCAAGCCACTTTTCTCTTTCAGCTATTATGGAAGGCAGACATTTATGAGTGAGTCACTCTTTTAGTCTTTTGATCCAGTTTTACTTTTTTATGGAAACACCAACAGGATAATAAGCATGAGAAGAAAAATGATAAGGAGGATGACAAGAAGGGCAACAAGACGGTGGTGATGATGGTAAACAAAATCCAACCAATCGGTGGCAGTGTTGTGTATGTGACGGCAGTATTAACCAATCACGAGCAGTCATGTATAATGTGGCTTTATTGGTGTCGTTAAAGCTGTGTGGTCGAGCAATATTAAAAAATAACATTAATGGCGTAATCTTGTGTATTAGAAATATGAATATTTAATTATGCTTGATTCTTATATAAGGCACATGCTAGTGGCTAGATCAGGGCGCTTTACAACATTATTATCCCTGTTCATCAGGCATATTTGGACATTCCTCAAGCTTTCTCAACTCCCTGGGGAGCATACATCCCCAAGCTGCTTAAATTAGCGCTGACGGGTTAACCCAACACAATACTGTCTCAGCCCTCTCAGATTCTCATTTATACACCTGGGTTAAGAGAAGTAATCAGGGTTAAGTGCCTTGCCGAGGACATAAGTGTCATAACCGGGAATCAAACCCCTGCCGCAATGATTCAGCCAACAGAGCTTGATCCCGATGCACTAGATCGCTCGTCCACGACATGCCGCATTCAAACTAAAACATTGGCTATGTGTTTATATGTAAATCAGCATTCAGATATGTTTTCATTAACCCAATCAATGGCTCAGCTGATTTTCAAGAGCCTTTTAGAAACCCCTCCCCCACCCATCCCCCAGCTCTGTCTGTAGGCTCTTTCTTTGATTTTGAGGCAAAATGCTGACGATGCTGATGAAGTATTTTCACACTTTTCAGGTGAAAGCTGTTTTATTAAAGTTCTTCCAACCATGCTACTGTACCTCCATGATCCAACACCAGGGCACACAAAGCTGTCTGAAAAGATGCAAAGTTAGATGACCAAAGCTGTGAATGATTTCTCGCAAAGAAATATGTGCAAACTAATGTACATGCATATCGCTAAACATCATGGCCATATAATGACCTAATGCTACATATGTAATGTTGCTCTCCGGTGAAGCTATGATTGTGTGTCATACATACATAATACACATGTAGAGTGACTCCATTGCTGTGGCTGTATGTAATTTAGCAATGCTTCAGTGACAAACAAAATGCCTTTGAATGGGCCACCAGATACTGTGGGCCTTAAAAATACTTTATTATTATTATTGTTATTAATGTTACTTCCTAATGTTGCCCGATTGGTACTGACTTTACAATATTAACTTGGTTCCCTCCGATGCATGCAATAATCATAACCAATGGTAAATCAAGCAAGGAGTTAATTTCATAGACTTGTGTTCAAACAAAACTTTTTTTAACATTATTTTAACCTTTTCCTTACCATAGGCAACTTTTGTGGACTGCACTGATATCCCCTCTTCTTCTACCATTACCGACTTTTGTTGCCAAATTTACAAAAACACTCAAGGCTGAGCATGCATAAAGGCCATTTGTTATAAAGCTGTAGTTTGTCCAAACCCTCTTTACCCAAGCTTACAGTGGTTGGAAAAGGGAGATAGGATCTTTCCATATGGTAAAATAAAGTAAGGTTGCAATAATATACAATCCCTTCAAAATGGAGTGGAGAGATCCAAAATGCCAAACACCTACAGAGCGCCGTATGTTTGTGTACAACAAAGTGTTGAGTTTACAAATTACACTTGGGTCACAAAGACCAATATCTTGTATGGACAATTTGGTTTTTTAATTGCATAAAAGGCAAGTCAATAAGTACAAAATTGTTCTATTTATTTTGATGTAAAATCATACCTTTGATGTAATGATAGAGTTTGTAAAATTTGCCTATAAACGGAGGCTTTCTGTTGTGTGAGAATGTGTGCTTCACGCTTGAGTGGTCAAACAATGTTGTCACCAACGGTTGTTTATGGCAAAACAATTATGGTAATGAGAGGGTTAAAGAAGCCCAGTTAAATAGCATGCCACCATCCCTTCCCCTGATTTGATCTAATGAGTGTTTTGTTTTAAGGTACATGGCTTAATGAACAAAAGGTGATGGAGTTAATTAACACATTCGTAATGTTTGTGGAGAACCTTTGTCTTTGTTTCCACAAAGTAAGAATATTTGTTTAATGTGCACAGAAGCCCAAATATGTAAGTTCAGTGTATTTCATCTTCAGGCATAAGTGCTTGGCCCAAGACCATGGCACTGCATACCATGGAATTTTGCACTTATGTCTCAAAGAATCACACACTATACAGGCTCGAATTTCATGGCTATGCTTACCGTGAAATTCTGTGCTTACGGTGCCCTAGAAAGCACGCAATTCTATGGGCTGTAAGCGCAAAATTCAGCAGGTAAGCAGTGATCATGAAATTGGGCCCAAAGTCAAAGAACATGGAGGTTGTGTGTTTTCCCCTGACATAAATGCTTGCATTCCACGATTTCAAAGACGGACTTTAAGATCAAATTCATTTTTGTTACGTACTCATTTTCCAATGGATAAAGTCCTTGTGAAAATGGAAAGAAGGCTCTGACCTCACATTATATCAATGTAAAATGCCGCTGTATTTACTGTATTTGATACCCTTCAAGTTCAATTTTTGTCAAAATCCAAACACATTCTATGATGTCACATTTCGAAATATAATGGTCTGAACATCTTTTTAGAGAGATTTTTCAGATTATTCCTGAATTTTGATGGTATGCAATCAGAATGGCATGTGGAATTTGAACTCTTATCTTGTGCAAAAAAAAAAACTTTGGGGAATTAACAGACCCATTTGTTTTTGATACCCAATGAAGTCATGTTTTAAACTTAGCTCTGAAAGAGTATCATATAAAATTACATTTTTCGTAATTTTAATGTGAGGTTTAGTGATTTGAAATTTTTCCAAACTTTCATGAGGACTCTATCTATTGGAAAATGAGTGCATCCCAAAATGCTTTACATTTCACTCAGCCGTGCAAAAAGAATGCTTACTGGGGTACTCTTGATGCAATTAACTTTTTTGAGAGACAGAGATTGGCAAAAGTTTTCCAGTTTTTATAAGACTGTATATAAAGTGATTTGTGTTGAAGTCCTAGACCAACAAAACAAGCAGAGTTTAGGTTTATGTGACCAATTACAGGACCACATGATTTTATATCACACTTCTCTAGTGAAAATGCAGGGAAAATAGGTGAAACAGAGAATTTCCTTTGTTTTAATACGAAACCATTGCCATGACCGTTTGGGTTTTTTTCCTTTGAGGGGGGGGGGGATGTTTTTTGGGAATGAAATATTACACCTGCTGTGGGTAATTGAGACAAGGCTTGGCTATTATATGGTATTTAAAAGGGTCAAAGTCCTTTATAAATGATGTCATTCAATACGAAAATTGCTGTAATGTTAGTTGTGCCATGAAATATGCAAATGTGCGTATTCCATGCAGCTGTATGTAAACTTTCAGTTGTCAGGATGGATAGACTCCCTGCCCTTTTGCATTGTAATGTTTTCGTAAGGCCATGTCACACGGGGGCAATTTCCAAGGCGAAGATTCATTAACATTTATGTTATCTCATTATTTTCTTGCCAAAGTGTTCCTTGAGCATGAAGTGCAGTTGGCTGCCTCCAAGTTGCCTGTGTGACATGGCCTTTATGCACCTCTTTGTCATCTCAAAAATATTCAAACTACATCTTCCTTTAACACAAAACTGCCCTTCCCTTTCCAAGACGTCTCCCCAAGTAACTGTCTGTCTGGCAAACAACCTGTGTGTTTATCACATTATTGGTCATGTTTTCATTCTTGTCATTTCCAGGACAATAAAAAAGACAAGGATGACGGTGCTAAAGGAGGCACTAAGAAGGACGATAAATGGAAGAAAGGTTAGTCAAAGCTTTGTCCAACCATTGTTCATTACTTTAGTAAAACCTTAATGCTTTGTAAAAAGAGGTACTCTTAAGCAATACACCCATGACAATGGCCACCATCGTCTTCCCCCGAGCACAACTTTTAGCCAATTTGGCTTGTGACATATGCAAGGGGTCTAGCTGTACAATATACATTGTAAGTTGCCTGATATTTGACTGGCAGGTGGGATTTAGATGTGGACCAATCACAGTATTTGAACACATAAGTTTAAAAAATGGTCCTCTAGCTTCATGTAGGACCAAAATTCATGGCACTGCTTACTATGGACTTACTCTGCTTACTATGCTTACTTTTGCACTACCATTGGCCTGTAAAATGGCCTGTAAAATGTAGAATTATGTGAGGTTTTCAGTACAGAATTTTGTGGTAAAGGGTAGTGCCATATAATTGAGCCAATTTCAATTGTGAGATTCTTCCATTGATATTGCACAAAAACCAATATGGTTTGAAACTGCAGACAAAGTGACTGGGATGGCTAAGTATGACTTGTAGTAACATTGTACATTGTAATGCAATTAGATTTTATTGTTTGTAAGTTTGAGGTGTATAGATATAACACAATAGATTCACAAATGTGGTCTGTTTTCCACTTGCGAAGTTAGTAAGTTTTGATAATCAACTGGGGTGGATAGACGTGGGGGGCGCTTTGTTTTTGAGTGATGTAAAAACCATAGCTAGAGGTAGATGTAGCCTGCACTGTGATGGGGGAAGATGGCATACATTTTGTCTCCTGATGAATTACAAACTTTTAGAATCTTAGTACCAGTCCAGTCCCCTCAAATTTAGTTGAGTTCAAATTGAAACCATTCTCGTTCAATCCACTTCAAGGAGGGGGAAACTCAAGGTGTTTACTGAAATAAGTGTTTTCAAATATATTTTGAACATTTTGCTTCATTGTAAATCATTACAAAATGTCATCCACTTATAGAAATTATAACACCTATGAACTTCATTTTCATACGCAGAAGAAATCAATGCAATCAATCTATATTTTTTAAACTAAAAATAAGCAGATTCTTTCAAAGCCGGCTTTGACTCAATCATGTTTTTTCATGTAACACTAAAACTTGCTTTAAAAACCTTAAGACAGTTTAAGATATGCAGCACATAGTGTCAACACTTAAATGTACATGTAGTTTAGATTCTTCACACCGTAGATGTTTGTTCCATTGATTAACTTTTGTGGTAGTCAAAGGTTTTTTGCGTTATTAATCCCACACGTAAGCTTGAAATTTAGACTAGACACACAATCTTTCTGTCTGTTCTTGAAAACCTATTCCAAAGAAGATAAGATTTGCGGTAAGAAGCTATCATTTTCTACATGCAGACATTCCATCCTTTTCTTTGAATTTCACATATGTATATTTGATTGCATGTATTGCAGAGTTATTGCAGTTAAATCAAAATGTTTTATTAAATTGACAACCAAGGTACCGACTTGGACAAAAGTATGAAAGAAACTTATTTACAATTTAGCTGAATATTTTGAACTGTCAGGTTTGTTGGAAAAAAATCATCTTGATGTAACCATGACGGACCTAGTCAAAACATTTTTTTTTAAGTTTCCAAGCTAGATTTTGCCCAAGACCTGAAGAATTACTTTTCCGACAATTTTATCAAGGAGTTTTTCAACTCTTAACCTGTGACTGTTATTTTCATTCTTGTTTTATTTTTCACTCTCTTTCTAATTCAACAGGGGCTAAGGCCGTGATGGCTGGTAAATGCACTAAATGTTTCTCACTATGTTAGGGATAGTACATGGCTCAATGTCTTGTCCATTGCATCTCGGCGTTGCGTCGTGGCGATGCTTCGCGGTTCAATCACAGAACATTTCAAATTGTATGCACTTTCCCTGCAAGGAATCCATCGTGCACTTTGTTCGTCATTCAGTTAAACACTTTGAACATCGAAGATTCCTGGACTCACAAAGTGTACATGTTGTCCATGTCTTACTTCTCATCACTTGGAAAATATGAGAAATGCTCTGGCATTTAATCTTTCTTTTTACAAGTAGATTAAAAAAGTGGTGATTTTGACCATAAAATATGGGGACTCCTTGGTTAAGGGGCAGAGGGGTTGATTTGCCCCAAATTTTACGCAGAAAAAAAACCATAAGTACATGTGTCCATTTCTAATACCAGGTAAAAAGTTTTTGTTGCTTTCTCTGTCCAATTTTTTCTTCTTGCTGTACCCAATTTTTCCCCACAATTTGTTTATTTATTTTAAATGTTTTAGTATTATTGTATTTTTTTTGGGGGGTGGGGGGTTGACACTTATGATTTTGACAATTGCAATGTTTCAAGAGATTATTCAGGCTAATCAAGTTAACCCCCCCCCCAAAAAAAAAAAAAAAACTCACTCTTTGAAAACTTTAGATACTTTCTAGTGTTTAAAAAGGTTATGATTGTTTGGGTTTTTTTTGCATTCACAAATAATCAAAAGTCATATTCTAATAGGGTATTACCCAACTTTGGCCACGATCATAAATGCATTGTTTTGTGATCACTCAATACTTAGAATCAAAATTACACGCACATTGTATGTGTAGCAGTCAAACCTTGTAGCAGTCAAATCGCGCTGTAAACTTACATCAATCAGTGTGTCCCCAGGCAGAGGGCAGTATCAATCCATTGGGCCTGGCATTGAAGTAGAGGGCAGTATCAATCCATTGGGCCTAGCATTGAAGTAGAGGGCAGTATCAATCCATTGGGCCTGGCATTGAGGCATGTATCACCCCGTCTGTGCACTCGATTATCACCATATAACTCACCAGGGTGGTGTCGTTTGGCTTGCTCTGTACATAGCATTGAGTATGTGTAATTCCAGCTAATGCGTTGCACCAATTTCCAAACTGATTCACATGAACCGCACAAAGCACACTGCAATAATGTGCACCCTACCTGTTAATTATGTCATTCAGTTTGTGTATAATTTAATAACTTTTTCTTTAATTTTTTTGTCAAATATGCAAATTAAGAGATAACAAATGACGTACAGATTTAGATTTTGCAGGTTCAAATTTTGTTTTGATCTTGTATTAAGCCTCTGCCGGTAAACATCCGAACAAGATAAAATATTGTCAAACTATATATAGTTGCTTTGGTAGCAATTATTCTTTTGACCTTTGACCTTTTCTACAGGTGGAAGTCGTTCTTCTGTCGCACTAAGTATGAAGCCAAAATACAGCTACACTTTTCTAAATCTTCCTTTCGTTTCCTGATCAGAAAATTTTCCGTCCTGGACATTGTTTATGTTGCATGAATTTGTTGGCCCATGGCCTTTAATACAAGCAATAATTTGGATCGTTCTTTTGTTTTTATTATATATATGATTAAAACTTTTGAATCTTACAAAAAACAGTTCAACTTGCTTGATACCCTTTACAACCAAACCAGCTTATTTGAGTTTCCAAAATGTGGTTGACCTGTCATTATTGATTAGAAGCAAAAAAGACACTAATATCTGTTTGATCATAACTTTCTGGCGACATTTATTGGACTAAAAAACCTTGTAATCAGACAGCACATAACACAATCATGCATCATTTATTACTCACTCGAAAACCCCTATCAAAGAAAATCCTTCCATGTACATAGGCAAACTCCTCAAAGTAACCGAAACCATTGAAAGCTGACACTACACTAACCATGAATTCCATGAGTCCATTTTTGCTTGATTAAAATGACTAATTTCTTTTGCTTTTCCCCCCTCTTTTCATTTCCCCCTTCTTTTTTTTTTTTACTGCCAATTCTTCATTCAAACATGACAGATACATCGCGGCATAGCTCCAGAGGTTGATATACCAAGTGGTTTTTTTCCCTGTTTAATCTTATTCCATTGCATGACAATCAAGAGACTGGAGTTTTTAGTAGAGTTCACCCACAGTCAAAGTATTCAGTATGCATACTAAGGCCTGGAATTTCACTCCTGAAATGGACAGTTAAGGAAAGCAAATCCCAACAGCTTTCCTATCAGTTGGCCGTTATTATGGTTCAGCCATCTTGTTTAACTCCAGTTGAAACCAAAGCTGGAAGGCAAAAATGGTCTGGAGTTGTTATAGTGGGAATCATTACTTGTGATTATAAAAGAACACAGGGAACAAGACAAAGATGCTTGTAGCATGATGGTCTACGGGGTGGTTTTCCCGCACTATTTCTGGAGAGTAAATAAAACATTTGGGGAGACCAAGTAAACATTTTAGGAAATTTACTTGCAGTGTAATATCACAAAATAAACGATATGGTTTTCATTGCATGAGTGACCAATGTCCATTGGGAGGGACATGACCAAAGGCACATGATTTCACAGATCAGGGCTCAATTTAATTTCTCTGCTTGCCGCCGAATTCTGCGCTTGCGATCACCATTCTTCACTTACAGAGCAAGCACTGAATTTCTGCGCTAGCTTTAAAGCAAAGAATGCCTGTAATAAAGTGGGGTATGCATGCACTCAAGCAAAAATTCCCTGCTAGCCTGTGAAATACCCTGCTTCTCTGTAAGTGCCAGTTTTTTGCTTATGTTAAGAAGAGCCATGAAATTGGGCCCTGCTGAGCAACAACTTTTAAAATCTGCACAAAACCACTCACAAATACCATAAATTTACAAGAAATTGGTAGATTACCAATTTTTGCTAAGCATTACTTTTCAAATTGAGATTGAACAGCTCTATAAAAACTGTTTCATGGGGAAGTGGATCCATTATAATTCCAGGCCGTCATTTTATCATCAGATATGCTGTGATACCATTACATACCCATATCCATGTAGGTAGACCAAATTACACTCTGTGAGGATCGACTGTCATCACACTAAGCATCCATCTTTTTCATCTTCAAACATCCATTGTAGATATTGGCATCTTTTTTCCTCTTGAAACTGATCCTACAAAATGAGTCAATGTGATTTTTTGCTCACTTAAAAAAAAATCACTCTGTCTTTGATGCTTAAAGCTAACTTTTAAGTACGTTAGTAAAAGGAACTGCATGACAATCAATGGCTGGGCTTACATATAGATAATGTACTTGCATCTGATATGTCAAAAAATGTGCCCTCACCCACTGTGGTCAAAAGACGGCACATTATTGGAAAACAGTTGTGCATGGCATGTTTTAACTTTCAATTTCTTTATGCTTGCATGAAATGCCTCCTTTGATCTCCTTGAAGATTAATTACTTGACAGTTTCAAGAATTGTTTACACTTTAAATTGAGATAAAAATACATGTAGCATCAGCGACTAACAACTCATTTTGTAAGGTCGGGGTTATACTCAGTTTTTTCCTGTGAACTACTTGAGGGTCTTTCTCCATTCCTTTTGATCAACTTTTCCAGTTAACTTTCTACTTGCCACACTGCAGTCATGATCATACAACTTACTGATCATTTTCACTTTATATAAATGAATTAAATAATGTTCATGTACGATCTTAGTAAAATCTTTACTAAAACAGGAGCTTTGCCCGGTTGGCCCAACAAAGAACAAGGATCGGCTCCTCTAAATGAATGTGTCTTTTCATCTATTATCATTCCGTTCCTCGCAACCATTGTTTGGAATCATTTACACAGACCTCATTGTTTCGTTATTGAAGTGATTGCTGTGATTTGTTCACCTATTGGTTTACATCACAGATCATCCATCCATTTTAGAGCCAAGTTGTTTCGCCACATTGACAGTCATTCGCTGTTTAGTCTTGATTGGCGACGTTAGCTTTTGTATTAGTCACCGGTAGAGGGCGCAACATCAACTGGCTCGGAGGGACTGGGCAAGTCTACCAATGTGATATTTGTTTAATACAGATACATTGTATCTCTTCTTCAGTAATTGGTGACTATGTCAACAAAATGAAAGCCATCAATCAAGACTATTCATTGAGCTTCATTGGCTTCTTAATAAAAGTCAACTCTGACGTAAAGGGGAAAACTAATTATTTTCTATGTTTGACTTGAATTTGCATGAATTAATATTGCATGTGTTTTTTTTGCATGATGCTATTTGTATTATAACTGCATAACTTTTTATGCATGTGGGTTCTCTCCAAATTTGTGTGACCAAATTTAGATGAAAAAGGCCTCAGCATTGGTATTTAACCATAAAAACGATGTATCAAAATGTTGGCACTCAGAAGAAGCAGTTAATTTGCTGAACTGTAACTGTAAAGTATCTGATGCCAAAAGGTCTTTACAAATGAACATTTTTATTGTTGTGTGACCGTCACAAACATTTTTCAGTGCAGAGAGAGCATTCACTTCCATCATCTACACGTGCACATGCACTGTTTGCACAATATTTTTGTCACACATCTTTAAATTCCATGCTGTTTCTTTTTAAATTTTCCTCCACACACACAAAAACCAAACACATGTTTGCAGATTCAAGTCCTAACCCATGTCCAACATATCAAGGTCCTGATATGAGAAGCCAAATTTGATAGAGCTGTACAAGCCATGGGCTTAATTTCACAAAGCACTAAGTTTCATCTTAAGATGAGTTGTCAGTATCATCATAGTCGTTTGTACTGTGACATCACACTTTGCTTAGCATTTAAGATTGATACACAGTTAAGATCAATCTTAACTCTTTGTGAAATCAGCCCCTGATTATTTGTTGAAGTACAGGAAGTTGTTGCTTAGTGCACAGAGGTATAACCTAAGTACTTTTTTGGTCTATCATGGTTGTTCTGAACTTCTGATTAGCAACTAATTCTGTTAACAGTTTTATGAAACTTGGCTTTTTGGGCGTGTGAGTGGGCCGTGATGAGTGTAGATATTCTTGCATGTGTATACTGTATTTTGCTTAGTCTGTGCTATCATCTCCCTCATCTGTAACTTGTCTTCATTTCTTTGTCTGAGTGTATTGCATGCATGCATAGAGGTGTATATATGTCATTCCATAGATAGAACAATATAGATTCTAGCTCACTGTAGCACTGTCAGGCATCGTCAATTTTTCATTTTGTCTTGTTGCAAAATCATTCTGCAGTGACTGTCAAAAGTCACTTTAAGTTTTATCGAATTCAATGAAAAACTGAGTATGCATTTTTTTTCTTTTGGCATTTATTGACTCTATGCTTTTAATTACCTGTTGAATTCATTTATGTCAATCTTTAATTTTTAAAAACTATAAACAGAAAACATTTGGGCCACTTATTAAAGTTTTCAAATGTAGACAGTTTATATACAGTGGTTCCTCTTAGAATAAGTTGATTCTTCTGCAATGTCAGATTTATTTAAAAGCGCTCGTGACTTTTATTGTGGAAAAATTCGAAATTCAGTTGCAGAAATAAGAAAAATTTAATTGACGGACAGATCTTGTATCTTTAGTGTTGATATTTGCAAGGGAAATTTTGCAGACACAGTCTTGCAGTTCGTGCGAGGCCTAGGGTCGTGTCTGAATTATTGCTTCAGCAATGCCTCCAGCCAGAATGCTGAGAAGTCCTTTTCTTCAATGGTGTTGTCAGGTTGTTGTTGCAGCCAATGGCCATTACCGTAGCCGAAGTCACTTGGTTCGGATGCGGCAATAGGCTTGAGATTGAGTAGCCCGAGATGCTGCATGCGGTACCTCTTCCATCTAGTCAAACTCTCTTCTATCTTCTCTCGTTTCATTCTGTCCTTCCTTCCTTCCCTTTCTTCCTCGATACCTTGCCATATACTTACCCTAGCTTCCCTTATAGCTGAAACTGTTACCAAGACAACGAAAGGCAAGAAGACAACGTCGTCGAAGGACAAGAAAGGCGGGGCCATGCCAGAATCGGAGGTAAAGTGTAAAGGGAAACTGGGCTCGGGCCATAACAAATAAGAAATCTTTGGGGGAGTTGTGCCTTTGATGCAAGCGTGGAATTTTGCACACACAGTATGTCATGAGTAAGAAATTCTGCTAGATTTAGCCTTTGAAAAATATTGGTGGAATAACAAGCTTTTTTCAAAAACTGTCTATAATGACTGCCATTTACTTGCTAGGTTGTACTTATATAATTTTCCCAAGGACAAATCTGCAATTTTTCTCATGACACACTCTGATTATGCCAAGTTCCATGTTTTTGTCATCAAATTTAAAGGCACATACTCATCACCTACCTGCTGTAATTAAAGCAAGAACTGGGACCATGAATGCCTTGAGTTTGGTCTGTAACAGAGTATTACAATATACTTGTGCTTTAAATGGTGTGTGTATTTTAATTTTATAAATTTTCCATTGTCATTGTGTACATCTTGCATGTTCATTAGACCAAGAAGGTCCCAAATTGAATGTTTGAATATGCGCAAGACTTAATTGCACTACTATTTTTCCATGGTAAAGGGTACTTGCACTTCAGCCATGGAAAGTAAATGAGTATTTTTTTTTTTTTTTTAAGAAACCAATTCAAATTGCAGTGAAAATAATAGTGGCTTCTTATATAGCGCTCAAATTCATCACTATGTGATTGCTCATTGCACTCCAACATTATTACCCCTGGTCAGTGGGCCATTTATTTCATTCCTTAAACCATCTCAGCTCCCTTGGGCATATACAGCCTGTTCGGCCAAATATGTATCGCACCAAGTAAAATCAATGACAAGAACCATCTCTGTCCTCGATAATGTACAAATGTACGCATTTACCCCTGGTTGATTTACCAAACTCATGTTTTCCATACTCGTTGTTCTGTTTAATTGTTTTTATTGTTAAATGCACCATGAGCACCATATGCCTGATGGATACTGGCACTTTACAAGTGCTCATTACTACTATTATTATCATTATTAAAGAGAAGCGGTTAGAGTCAACTGTCTTGCTCAAGGACACAAGTGTCGTAGAACAAGATTTGAACCCACACCCTAATATGACTCGGCCACCAGAACTTGAGTCTGCTGCACTAAACCGCTCGGGTACGACACGCCACAAGATGATACCATGATTGATTAGCGAAATTAGGCCTTTTTGACATAATTGCCCCCTTTTTTGGTGCTAAATGATGTTAACTTGATACTATTTCAGTCTCCTGATACGGTGGAGGCAATCAACCCCCTACTGGAGTCAGTGGAGTCCATTGATGGCCAGCTGTGGATACCCGGCAACAGATCCATCATCAGTTTTAACTTGTCCAGTAAGTACATTTGTAATAGTCCGTCAACAACCACCGTCAACAGTTACACTAAAAGATGCCTGTGGTTGTACATGTAGTGGAAAGGCATGGATCAAAGCATTGAGCTATAAAACAAAAGGAGTTTAAACAAAGCCTAGGTTGTAGGACTCTAGTCCAGGACTTGGACTTGAGTCATGATTTTGGTGACTCGAACTTGACTAAGGTCAACAGATGTTAAATTCTTGCATCGGAAATTTTGGTTAAGAATAATATTTGTGTTTTACACATACAGCGATGTGTGATAAGCACTGTATATTCTCAACACTTTTCTGAGTCCTGTGGCAAGCTAAGTGGTCTAGTGATAAGACATCTGCTCTTGAACGGAATGGTCATTAGTTCGCATCCCACCTGAGTAACAAGCCTGGGGATTTTGTTTTTCTTCACAGGACTTTGGAAAGTACTGAGTATTCAGTGCTTAACACATATTGGTGTATGGGTTAAACACAAATAATATTCAAATCATTTTGCCAAAAAGCATTGTCATGGAGCGCTTGGGTTTACAATGTATTCTTTTGGTTCTTTAGGCCCCCACAAACCCAATGCCCTAAGGGCATTGTATAATTAAATTGAGCATCAACAGAATCGGTAATTGCCAAGCAAGTTAGTCATTATCTACCTTATTTTTTACATTCTGCAACAGGAAATGAGATTGGAGAAGCAGGGTTGAAGTCTATCCTCCTAGCTGTACAGTACCAGATCACCTTGGCAAACCTTGCTCCAAACCCTGCACTAAAAGGACTGATGAGGCTCTCTCTTGGTGTAAGTTGACTTTCTAAGCTCCAGCCGAAATGGTTGGACCTCTGTCTACGCTTGTACCTCTAGTCAAAGAGAAGCAAAGGCTGATATGTCCCTAACAGGGCTACTATATACAGGGTTTGTCCTTGCGATCATTATTGAAGTTTAAATTAGCTTTTGAAAACATCTGTCCCAACGCTATTC
This sequence comes from Pisaster brevispinus, assembly GCA_023634235.1. Classification (NCBI taxonomy): domain Eukaryota; kingdom Metazoa; phylum Echinodermata; class Asteroidea; order Forcipulatida; family Asteriidae; genus Pisaster; species Pisaster brevispinus. The sequence continues at coordinate 17,380,794 of JAMKCF010000006.1, read as the reverse complement.
TGTTCTTCGCAAGTGTGACATGGTTTCACTGTGAGCCACGCCCACTTCACACAAACTGGCTCTAACAATTACCAGAAGCCCAAAGGAAATGTAACGAACAAAGATTTTGTTGTAGAGTTTTTGTATGCAACAGTATTTTTATTTTTATTTATTTAACTTTTTTTTTCTTGCCTTCCGGTAATAGTTTGCAGTGGTGTCTCAGGCATCACACCAATATTTGTGATACAAATATTACCCACGTTAGGTTGGTATTCTGACAAATTTCCTGCCTTAACTGCGCTATATTATTTTTTTTTACAACTTTGGAGTTTCCAGAGTAATCATTTCCCTTTGAAAATATCGTTGCCACAATAAAACCATGACTTGACAAAAGAAAAGACAATAATGGTTCTCATAACAAGCACCAGGTTTTTGTTTTGTTTTCTGTTCTCGTGTAAGTATGCACTCACCAGGAATCACAAACTTGGGGGCTGGAATCTTGGAATGATAGGACTTCCCTCCAATTAAGCTGAATACAATGATTGTATACCACATTTGCATAGCAAAAGGACAAAGGTCTAGAATTGGGGATTACACAATAACACCCTGAAAAAGGGCCATTACGAGCATGACTTCCAGTACCTTCTGTTCCTCTTTGCATGGGTGAAACAAAGCTTATTGGTAGTGCATGCCTGTGCATGCTACACAAAGGAATGTTTGGTCTGGATATTTATGTCAGCCGTCTGACTGACTACACAAAATTTAGAGTGCTCAAAGTTGTTCTGGCCGAGGGCCAAAAACCGTCCACCATTAGCAAGTTTAGAAAGTTTGGCAGATAAACATGTCATCCAATGTGAGAAGTGGATAAGAGTAAAACTGTGCTTGTCTTGTAACAATAACCTCTGGTCCGATGAAATTTTTGAATTACATGGTCTTTATCCAAATCTAAATAAATTTAATTTTATGACTACTTACAGAGAAATCCAATCCGTGCCGACAGTGAGGCTTACCAGAAGATACAAGACTTGATGTTGACAAGAGATCCCTTCTACAAAGCCCAGGCTAAAAGCCCAGATGGAGATACACAGTCCTTGGCTGGTTGAAACAAAAATAACAACCAATTCCCCCTTATGGTGCTGTCAAGATTCTAAAAACTCCGCCCCCCTAGCTTAAAAAACAGCACAGATTGTTCAAAACTTTCATCAATTTATAAGAATTAAGATTGATTTGAACAACCTTGTGAAATCACCGTCATTCCATATTTTGGGAAAGGGCACACTCATTCCTATCCGTTAATGTACTTTTAATGCAGGTTTAGCTCATGTTCTTTACCCCTTTTTCAAAAAAGATGCAAGCAGACCTGTTTCTGCTTATGGACAGAGCAGAATTTCTATTTTATTGCACTTGCTTACTAGTCGTAAAGCAACAATAAAGTTTTTGTAACTTGGCTGTGGTTTTTGTAGGCACTTATCTGAGATACTTGACTTGTCTTGTTAAGACCTCTGTGGTACCATGACCAAGACCAGAGCAAGAGAGGCAATAAATATTGTCATGTTTTATAAAAATAATAATAATAATAATATAACTAAGTTCTTATATAGCGCTTTATCACATCCGATGGGCGTATCAAAGCGCTTAGTATTTTTTCCTGCAAGGTATGCGGAGCTACATTTTGAAGTGTAAGACCTATTCCTTTATAGCACCATTGCTAATGGGTTACAAGGTGCTGTGGCGCAATATGCTGCCAATCAAACCAGGAACACCGGGCAAACCCCTTCTCTTTACAATAAGTGCACTGGGTTCTTTTACGTGCATTACACAACACACGGGGAAACGGCTTTACATCCCATCTGAAGGACGCAGCAATAATGGTTAAAAGTCTTGCTTAATTAAGGACACAAGTGACATGACCGGAACTCGAACCCACACCCTGCTTATCAGAATGCCCAGAGCTAGAGTCAGGTGTTATCCGCTCGGCCACAAAACGCCACATGTTTTATGTGAAATTCTAGGCCTGTGTAAATCTAATAAGTTAAACATGCTTACCCTGCTGACACCATATAGCTGTGAGAATCCAAGTTCGAGAAGGACCAATGAGACCCTAGTTCATATTGTCACCATCTTTGTAATGTTCCAATGTCTTCAATATCATCACTAAGAGTGGGACCATGTTGCCTAAAGCTGTGTATAACTTGACATATTGACGGATTCAACCTGGCTATTTCCGGATTGCTCCTGGGCTTCAATGGGGATGGTGCAGTGAGCAAATGGCCATAGCCGTGACGAAGCCAGTTGGTCCTTGAAAACATTGCCTGACTCTAGGCTGGTTTGTTTACAATAAACAAGATGGGTGCAGCATGACAAAAGATCCGATAATATTTTTTAAAGAAATTCATAAGATTTATTGTAAATTTGTTTTGTAAGATATACTCTGATTTAAAGAGTTTATTTTTTGTTGTTTTGGAAGATTTGATTTATATAGCTATTGTGTGTAAATACATGTACTTCTGTGTAAATAATATTTGTTGAATATTGTAATAAAATATTTCTTTAAATCTTGATTTGTTTGTTGTCATCTGTCATGCTTTTTACTTGTTTGAGTTTGTTATAAAGGACAGATTTGACCAGTTAAATTTGATCTTTAAATACAGTAGCAATTTTTAAGAATTCAAGAAAGTTCATTAATGTATTGTGTGATCTGGTAATGATAGTTTATTGTTAAAAACTAAAATGGGTTAGTTTTTGGGTCGACAAATATATTGGCATTAGCAATGTATCACACAACTTTGAAATGTTACATGTATTTTATGCATTGTCCATGGCAAACTAAGTTTTTGTAGGTTTAGGGGAGGGGGTGGTTCGCTATTAAGAGGCATCAAACCTGTTAAAAAAAATTGTTCAGAGAAATTCTTTTAAGAAAATTCATTCGGCAAACGCAGCTTGTACGATGGCTCTATTCTATTAAACATGGGAGCAAATTCACTAATTTGTACTTATTTTATTTTTTATATATATAGGCTCATTTTTTAAAGCAATGACAAGGAAGACTTGGTACTTCCAAATTTTTATATATTTTTTTTCAATCATTGCCCTTTTATTACTTGTTATGTCAGGTTTTGGTTTTTCTGGTTTTTTTTTTAAATCATTGCTCTTCGTAATGTCTGGGGTCAATTTTCATACAATAACTTTCTGCTAAGCAATTAGACAGGGACCGATTAGACATGCATAATACCATAATTTGTTGCGCTGCGCAACTTTTTGTGAATGAGCAGCAATATGATATTGGGCCAAGATATATAAACAATGCCACTTAACGGCTACGGCTTCATCATCACGCAAACAACAACAAGCGTTGAAGCGTAGGATTGCCATAGCCGTAGCCGCTAATTCAGAAATGAAAGTGCGCCCTCATTTGTCTGCCCAAGTAAAGGGCAGCAAAGAAGTGATTTGATTGGTCAATGAAACCGACAATGTGCGCTGGAAATTCGAACGATCAACACCCACAAAATTGTAAACTGGACGACGACTTTGTGTGAAGAGAAGCTGTTTTAAAAGCAACATTTACAACCATTTCGAGGAATTGACTACGATTATCAAGCATGAAACCAACGTGAGTATTCAATTCAATTTGCCTGAAATATTCTTTGAAACCACGATTAAACTTTAAATAAATCGGTCGGGGATCATGATGTACTGAGTGTAGGACTCGATCGTGTTGGAACATCCTGAGACCTGACATCCTCTCATAAATTTTCATTCCTGTGCCCCTGTGTAGTGTTAAATAATGAACCTACATTTTTGTTTTTGGGACGGCAGTTGCCGTCAAGCTTGTGGGTACTCGCCGTCATTCGTCAGTTTTGCTATAAACTATGGTCTTCTTATCTTAGTTAGTCTTTACTAAAAAATTAGTAACTAAGTAATAACTTAAGACTTAAGTAAGTCTACAACATATTATTAAAATTAGCATGCTTGCCTTCTAAAATTCTTTATTAAAATATTAGTCATCTATACTCATTAGTGAATTGAACTGTTGAATTTGAAAGGACAGACCAGTAGCCAGTACAATAAATACAAATAAATAAAGGTTACTTTGTTTCCTTTTCATGACTGAGTGTCAGAAATCAATCAACAATTTAAAATTATATAATTAATTATCATTATTCCACTTCGATTGACTGTTGACATGGTTGAGTGTTGTGAGTGTGACTGTGTTTGTGTCAGTTACGTGATTTAAGCTGTCATGTATTTCACTTTTTTAAAATTAAAATTGATGATGTTTATTGTTTGATTGACTTTACATGTGTTTGCAGACTGCATTGGTTCTTTGGTGCTGTGAAGCAAACAAAGGAAAAATAGGGTGTTGGCTGTTGGTAAAAGTCGGAGGTCAGAGCTAGCCGGAGCTACCCGGAGGTTGCATTTATTTCATGAAATATCAAGTAGCTACTCACGCACACCAAATATTTTTTCGGAAGGTTCTCAGGCATAGTGTATGGTTAAGATTCACTTTTGTTCCAATATGGGTAGGAGAATTAGCAACAATTTTGTTCCCCAATCCATGGGGGGACAGAATTGAATTGCATTCCCAATACCTGCCTTAGAATAATTTTTAATGACATTTCACGTTATAAACACAACCTCCGGGTAGCTCCGACCATGGAGGTAGAATTCTACCTCCATGCTCCGACTAGCTCCGACCTCCGACTTTTACCAACTGCCGGAAAAATAGGCAGATGGGTCGGGTAGAATTAGATATTTACACTTACACCAGGTCAATCATTTTCACAGACTGTTGTATTTGATTGTATTACTAGTAGTAGTACATGTACAGTACTTATAATATACTACCTGACTAATTGTAGTTGGAATGATCGAGTGTTGTGTACCCCTGTGTAATCGTAACCCTCCATCTTCAGTTGGACAGTTGCAGGATGGAGGGTTACAATTTATCACAATACTTCTGTTGTATGTTCTATCTTGTTCATTCAAGGGAACATTTATTTGCTTCTAAATTTAATTTGTTGCTATCAATATCATGATCTGCAAATCAGCATTCAAACTTCTGTTCGACCTCCAGGATCTTTATGTGCTTAAAGTTAGCATACATTTTGTATTATTATTTTAAAAAATAAACAGGCTACATGTAGAAAAAAGATTTGTTTATTTGTTCATCTTCTTTTTGCCAGGCGGGGTAAGACGCCTAAGAAGACACCAAGGAAACCACAGAACAAAGACCCAGTTGAGGTTAGTGTTGAAGTTGTTTGCAAAATTTTATAAATATTTATCTGTAGCTTTGTCTAAAACTGGGTAATATACTACACTTTGGAGGGCTCGAGTTTGGGGGGAAAATCTACAAGACCGCAGGGCATGTAGCTCAAAATGTTTGTAGCCCACAATTGTTTTTAAATGACCAAAATCAAAATGAGAACAAAACATCCTGATACAGTTTAACATGCATTTAACTGCTTTTATTTGAACAAATATTAGACATGTAAGAGACTATCTCATTTGTCTAATATGGGTGTTAAAGTATACTTTATTACTCAATATAACTGAATGGCATTTTATCAGACTCAAAGTCAACATTTTTAACATGATTTGTTTTTGTTCAAGATACAGTGAGGTATTAATATTCAATTGAAAAACACAAGACTGCCAGACTTGTCCAGTCATGAGTTTACTGGTCGGACAGTAAAACTACTGGCCTCAGACCTGTGGCCCAGTATTAAATTCAAGCCCTGCTATGCTAGACCAGCAAACTGTCCACATCAGAATTTGAAAAATGAATTTACTTATGAAGCAAGAATGTCTGAAATTTTCCTCCGAGAATATCATTGAGCATCTTCCTTGTGAATTCTTAATGTTCTTTCAGTGAAATTGGAGGCAACCAACTGTTGTAAAAGTTGTAACTCACTATCCCAAAGAAAGTAACGAGAACATTGAAATGTGAATGAATTTTCTTATTGGAGATTGCCTGGAACTGGTTGCCTGTAAATTACCTTGTGTGACAAGTTAAACAAATATCATAATTTTGGCATTTGTTAAAATCAAATCAAATCTGAGCTGCTAATCTTTGGGTGCTTTATGTACTATGTAGGTATACTGTCGACTCAGACCAGCGAGTGGAGGGGATACCAATCTGTGTGTTGATGTTATCAGTAGCAATACAATCAAGCTTACACCACCAGAGGTAAGTTACATTAGAAAGAAACCTTCTTGATTCGCTGCTGAAGTCTGGTGTCATTTCCTCCTCTGAGGTCACGCTTCCTTGACACTGGCTCACGCCACTTCCATAACAACACAATTGATCATACACTCAACAAAGTATCAACAATAGTATGGTGGGAACCAGTTGTTATGGTTGTGGCTGGTTGACTCGGGATGACGTCATGACTGCCGTGATGAGCTACTAATTGTTTCTGCAAAAATTTGTCATTGGAATTGCTGTTGTTTAAGGTTGCAGGGGTTGCAGTTGATTTTGTTAATACTGCCTTTTAAATACTCTTGGCAAGGTCTTAGCCAGGACTTGGTAAAAGGGTGTCCAAATTTTCTGGAAATTTAAAAACTGGGTGTTCAAATTTTTCACTTATCCCCTCTGGCTAACACTATGACTCTTGGGGAGATTTGATTTTGGTGTGTCCCCCCTTCTGAACCAAGGATTTACAGATTGAATAAATAAGATATGAACTATTTCAAAGGGAGGTACTTGGGGTTTTTTTTGGGGGGGGGCGGGGGCTGAAAAGTTTTTTAGGCCTAATTCTCATCCATCTCTTGTTTTGATAAATCCACCCAACACCCGACCTGAGAAAATTTCATCAAATTTGTGGTCACGCTTGTTTTATTTCAATTGTGGCGATCAGATGCAATGGTGATTTGGGGGTTTTCAAATGCTGTTTTCTAGACTGTGACAGGATTTCTGTGACAGGATGGATGCAGTTTAAAGTACATTTTCATTAAATTGTTAACTGTTCCTTTTTTTTAATTATCAGAATTCCATTGCAGTGAAGAATGGAAACTACAAAGAAGTAAGTATTTATAAATATTCAGATCTAAGTCATGTAATAATAATAATAATACTCTGTTCTAATGGCGCTTCTCTCACCCAATGGGTATCCCAAAGCGCTCATTATTTTCAGTTTACAAGGTGCTTCATGCATAAAACATTCCTCGATACAAATTTGAACATTGATTTAAATTATGGCATGATTAGATTTGATTATACATCTTTTCTACATGAACAATGGGATCTCGTATTCAAAATATCTTTGGAAGATCTTTTATTATATCCAGGAATCAAGTTTAGGGAGAAAATCCACAAGACAGCAGGGCTTGTACAAAATTTAACATCCCCTGTGTACATTTTTTTTTTTAATAGCACTGAGAGAAAATTTATCTCATTTGGTATGCTTCGATATGGTAACATTTGTTACGCTTTAATAATCCACATAATTGAAAAATATTTACTAGACTCAAAGTCAACATTTGAACCTCATTTTCTTTTCTTTTTTTACACAGTGAGGTTCTTTTAGTCAATTAAAAAACACAATTGTTTGACATGTAAACTGTTTTTAGTTTGAGAAGATTTATGTCTTTCTAATATGGGACAGTATACTTTGATACTCAACAGAATTGAATGATATTTATCGGTACCAGACTAAAAATCAACAGTTGACACCAAATTTATTCTATACACAAAGAGGTAATTGTTATTTGATTTGAGAAAAAGAAAATAAAGACCACCAGACGTGTCAAGTCCGGAGTTTACTGGCCCGAGGCTACATCACTGGCCTCAGGCCTGTAGTCCAGTATTAATTTTGAGGCCCGATATCAAATATTAATCATGTTCAAAGAGTTTACAAGTCACTGAGAATCCACTCTTTATTTCTGAATGTGTAGACACAGCATACCTTCAAGTTTGTCTTCCCAGATCATCTATCCCAGAAGGCATTGTTTGATCATGTGGCCTTACCCCTGGTGGATGATCTCCTTCACGGAAAAAATGGTAAGTATATGTTAACTGGTCAAGTATGTTCCCTGGTCAGGGAAACTGTTTTCATGTGGTGGCCAAGTTATTATTCTGTTCAAATTAATGTAGCCAATGTGAGGCTTGACAGAAAATTATATGTAGAATGTTGCATAAGAATCTTGTGATTCTCTTAAGTGTTTCAGAATTTGTTAGTAAACTTATTTCTAACCATGTAGATTTGAAATCCTGACGACTAAATGAACCTTTTGTTTGCTGGTGGTTTTTATTCCAAGTTCAATCTAATCAAGCCCTGGGTATTTTCTTCTCCTTCAACTAGCCCTGCTGTTCATGTACGGCATCACAGGGTCAGGGAAGACCTACACTATGCAGGGATCACCTGGCGATGGTGGGATACTTCCTAGGTGTCTGGATGTCCTATTCAACAGTCTAGGGGAGCTACAGGCCAGAAAATATGTAAGAAATTCTCAGAGTTTGTACAATTGACAATTATAGACAGACCCTATTCAAGTTTGTTTTTTGGGGGGGTTTTTCCCCTATTTTCTTCTGCCAAAATTTGTGACAATTTGTCACCTATTTGGTGGTATATAATAAAAGGTTTGTGTAACAAAACAGTGGAAGACATGTACATTTCTTTCAACTCGATATTGTGCAAGTATGTTTGCTGCTATACCATTGGTTTTGAGTTTAACTGCTTAAAGTTGTCTGCTTTTAGGTGTTCAAGCCAGACAGATCCAATAGTATGGATGTACAGACAGAGGCAGATGCCATGATGGAACGACAGAGACGAGAACTATTGGCTCCACCTCCGACACCAAAGAGCACTCCCAAAACACCAAGAAGGTATACCATCAAAAAGGACTAAATAAGCAGAGTGTGCTCAGCAAGCCGACAATGCAAGCCTGTGATTTGGTCAATATTTTCTTCCCAAGTTCAGGATTTTTTATTTATTTATTTATTTTTTATTTTTTTCCCTGAGGTCTTCATCTGCTATCAAACTTTCTCGAAGAGACAAAGCCCACATTGTTTAAACAACGTCCAAGTTTCCATTTATGTAGCGAGTCTTACGATACTCAAAAATCGAACATGCTGGTATACAACATAGTTTAAGGGTCTTTTTTTATTCTTGGCCAATAGCAAGAGGAGACTGCCACTCATTTTTCAGGACATTTATTTTCAAAAATAAATTCTTACAATCACATCTTACTACTGGAATACTGTTATGCTTGTGTAATGAGGCTTTAACATGCACCGCACTGAATTTTGTATAGTTGCATCAACATCATTGGTCAGAGACATGTAAAGAAAATGAACGCTGGGTGTATTTGCAGGACATCCCCAATGGATTGGATAGTTGATAGTTTCTTATGTAAGTGTTTTCACAAAATTGCTTAATTAGCAGTGAAAGACTTTACCGTAGCCCATCAAGAATTCAGTTCATATCCTGTTTGTTTTGAAGGCTTCGGGCTTCATTGCTGAAGCAGCAATGTTATTTTTTATGCATGGGCTCTTTCATTGGAACGTCAGGATGTGGGAACAATTTTATGGGGCCCTAAGGCCGACCAAGACCACAGCATGAGAGAAAATTGTCTTTATAACCTGGCCGTAATTTAAAGGCCAATAATGTATGGTAAAAATTGACTGTAAATTGACATGTAGTGATTTCAACCAACAGGAGACCGCCACAGGAAGATCCGGCCAACTTTATCCGCGTCCCTGACACCAATCGCATTGGCACGGTGGACGAGGATAACAACTATGCTGTCTTTGTCTCCTACATCGAGATATACAACAACTACATCTACGATCTGCTGGAGGAACAGCCTGGAGACTTTCACAATCAGAAGTAAGTAGCAGCACCAAGGGACTAGTGGTCTTCTACCTGTGGTCAGGCTGGGAAACTAACTCTGTTTTTGGTTTAGAAATAATCATTATAGAACTCCATTCAAAACCAGGGCTTACACAAAGTTGTTTACCGTTGAGCAAATTTGTGTGCTTGCCATAGCGGAAAATGTGCATTAGGAAAAGAGTATCTCATGAGAGACCAAAAATATTTGACAGTGCGTGTGCCGTTCCGGTGGATTTGCATCGTTGCATCAGTCATCTGCTTTGATTGTCACTCTGGCAGCCTATTTCTTGGTGCTGCTTATGCCACAGAATTTTGCACTTATGGCATCCTGTATAGCGTGTAGTTCTATGAGCCGTAAGTGCAGCAATCTGTAGGGAGGACTGGGTCACGAAATTGTGCGTAGCAATTTGATTAAATATTGACAGTAGATAATGAATCACTGGGTTCCAATGTCGTTGTCATATCTTAAACACCCCCCAGGCCCAATTTCAGGGCGATGCTTACCTCTAAAGCGCATATTTCTATGGACCAAAATACTGAGCGTAAGTGCGTAATTTGACGGTAAGCAGAGCCGTGAAATTGGCCCCAGGTGACACTATAAAATACAAAAACACACAAACAATCAGAGTTTTTAGACAAGTGTTTCATTGACTATCCAAATTGGAGATGGACTACTTGTACTCGTTGTTTATTTTCACAATATCAAGAGCTCTCTACAAAAATTATTGTATCTTCAAGTAGTATTTACAGATTAAAAGGTTCAGTTTTTGACCTCTCTGTTTTTAATGAACTCAACTTTAGATTGCATTTTAATTAATTCATTTACTAAATTTGCATTTGAATAATTGATACACATGTTGAAGATCGGTTGTCTTTTATTCCCATCAAAGAGGGACTTCAAGGCCAAGTTTTTGTGATCCACTCATTTTCCAACAGATAGAGTCCTCATGAAAGAGCCAACAAATTACAAGTCTCTTACCACATCTTTAAATGGTTCAAAATGCCACTGTGTTCGATACCCTTCAAGTGCAATTTATGTCAAAATCCAAAAAGTTCAATGACGTCACATTTCAAATAGGGCCTATCTGGTCTGTACATTTTTCTACAAAGAATTTTCTGTTCATTTCTGAATTTTGATGATTTGCAAAAATTCCTCTTCGGAGTGTACAGACCTAATTGTCTTTGATGTCCAATGGCATCATGTTTCTAATTTCCTGCTGAAAGAGTATCAAATAAAATGTGATTTTGCTCCCTGATTTTAACGTGAGATATAGAGACTTGTCAATTTTTCTTCCACTTTATTATGAGTCTATCTCTTGTAAAATGAGTGCATCGATCACAAAGCATAACTTGACTCAGGAGACCCTCTTTGAAAAAAATATTCCTTTTTGTTCATTTGTGTGGTGATCATTAACTCCTACTCGTCGTGTCCTCATTTTATTTTCCTTTTTTGTTCTGTTCTCACAGGCCATGGCAGACCCCAGGGTCACGAGATGATCTCCTTGCCATGTATGTCATGTACAAACAAACACAGTTCCCTCTTAAAACGCAGTTGTCATCCCATACTAACACATTTAACTAATACAAAAACCAGCCAGGATTCTTTCATTTTGTTTTTCTTTGCCTGGTCTTGTGATCAGTTCTCAGTACTAATTTGCATGTTTTCTGCGTTGTGCTCAGAAATGCTTTGAGCATCCGAGATTGTTGTGCTGTGCCTTTTTATTTGTATACCTACAGCATGTGCATATTTATTTTCTTATTATTTGCCCACTTTTCTCATGGCATTAATTTGGTTGGCTTTCTATCTTATGATTGAAACTTTTGCTTGATCATATTGTTCCCCATTCTTTGGGTAAATGCGTGTTGATATAGCAAGTACGCAATACAAGCAGAAGTATATTGCACATGTGCAGTAGGTCTGGAATTTCATTCAGAAAGGAGGGGACAGTAGTTTAAGGGACAGCAATATTATGACCAAAGTGGCCCTAGCCTCTGTTACCTGCTGTATAATACCAGGCCTGAAATCAAGGGCTATACACAATTCTTTAGTGACAGGCGCTTACTTTTTTTAGGACATGTGTATATGCAGAGCTAGAAAAGACCCTTCCCATGAAATAGCTAAATTGTACATCGCATGTGTGCACTCACACTACTGTTCAACAAAATGAGGAAACATCCCGCTTTTTAATGTGGGATGGTGGCATGACACGTACATGTTTGTGTGTCTGCCAAGTGCACAACTGTGTGGCCCTTGCCAGCCAATTGTCTGTGCGCATGTGCGAATGTAATTAGTATATTTTATGGCAAAGGTCCATTACGTGAACAATCTATATAGCTCCTTGTAATGGGCCTATGGCGCAATTTGCAGCCAACCATACCAGAAACATCATGGCAAACCCCTTCGCTTATTGATAAGTGCACTGGGTTCTTTTATGTGCAATTCAAAACACACAGGACTTGCATGTATGGCTTAATGCCCCATCCGATGGATAAAAACAATTATGTTTAAAAAGTATCTTGCTAGCGAACACAGCCATTACCAGGAACCAATCTCTCTGAAAAACCCCAGAACTTGAGTCAGATGCACTTAACCTGCACTAGACCGCTTGGCCACGACAACATGAAAAAGCGAATGCTAAATTTTCTCTGAAAGCAAATTCTGCATAATTAGCTTGCCATAAAGAATGGATTGTGCGCACAGACGCATTTGCCTGAAACCTTCATCTTTCACTTCCATGCTCTCAGTTTGTTTGATGTTCCTGGACTTAATTTTTGTTTGTATTATGTAATGACAGACCACTGCAATCCAAAACACTACGTGAAGACTTGAACCACAACATGTATGTGGCTAACTGCACCGAGGTGGAAGCTAAGAACACTGAGGAGGCTTATGCTGTCTTTATTAAAGGTACATTTAACGTCAGTCCCATAACCCTCTATACTTGACAAAGTGTGCACATGTTGTTAATTGTGTTTTTGAATTTGGAAAAATTTAATTGTGTTTTTGGAAGTTTAGCCTGAAGACTGCTGCTGAAACAAGGTCCTCGGAATGTATTTTAGTTGGTATTTGTCCTTGGTTTTTGAAAGCACTAATGTGCAATCTTGGGCATTCTAATCGGGTTTATGTTGACGTTTTTTGTTAATTTGATCTAAAGTGGTCATGTTCCCCCCCCCCCACTAGGTTATGCACTGGGAGAACCGTTCTGACCCTGATCTCATTATAGGGCTTTTGAGGTTAATAATGGAAAGGTCTTTATAAAAAAATGTTGCTTGTTCTTTAAAGCAAGATTTTAGATAACCTTCAGAAGAATTTAAATTTTTAATCTTAGTTACAGTATCTTCTTGGTGCATACACTAACATTTAACTGTATTTTAAAGACCCAGATGTTTTGTCGTTTCGCTACCCCTTCCCCCACCCCCAAATGATGCGCAATAAATGGTGATTTGTCCTTTAGTTAAATACAAGAGCGCCCTCTAGTGTTAAGGTTGATTGGGGTTACGCCATCTTGGATGGTTGAGTTGTTGACATGACATGAGGTGAACATGAAAGCATACTGTTAAGATAACTTCTGCGTCCTTGTGATTTCCTTCCTGACTACACTACATGATTTTTATATTGTTTGTTAATAGGACAAAGGAGACGAAAGGTTGCCCACACCCAGCTGAACACCGAGTCTAGCCGCAGTCACAGCGTCTTTAACATCAGACTGGTCCAGGCTCCGCTAGATCCAGTAGGAGAAGAAGTTCTACAGGTGATGCTCTTGTTAATCTGCCCCCAGTCCCACTACCGTTCAATCCAGGGTCCAATTTCATAGAGCTGCTTAAGCAGAAAGTATTGCTTAAATATTTTCTGCTAAGCAAAAATGAGCAGGATATACAGTCACAATATGGTATAATAGACATGGAATTCTGGCTAGCAATCTTATTCTAGTAAGCATCTATTGTGCTTACCTACTTTTTGTTCTTAAGCAGTGAAATTTGGCCAATGGCAGCTTGTCACTTAAGTCCAATTTCATAAAAGTTGTCTAGTCACAAAATTACCTCAGCATGGACACATTTTGCTTTGCTGCAATGCTGGTTATCGGCAGAAATGCAATGTCATACACATTGTTGTAGCTTTTGTCTCATTACAACACTTTCTAACAAACTGTCTTCAGCAGCTGTGTGATTTCTCAGGATTTTGACTGAATTCCGGATTGTTTCAAAATCTCATCAAGCTTTCAGATTCTCTTGAAAGAAGTACAGCAGTTTATCAAAGGGCGAAAGAAACACTTCACGAGTCCACATTGTGTTCAAACCTCTAGTTTTTGTCTTTCTGGTGGTGCACAGAGTATGTAAACCTCCTGAATCATAACATCCAGGAGGTTCTAGGTCTAGAGAATAAGGGGAACCAGGCCCCCAAGCCCTTTTCAGGAATGTTCACATTCAGCAAATCTCATCCACTGATAATAGGTACAAATGTACTACATATTCACAAAAGGCCAAAGCCTTGGCATGGCAATTACGGCATGTGTTTATAAACCTCTACCTTATATTTTGTACTGTTGAGTAAAACTCCTAGATGTTTCCCATGCGGTATTCAAATAAAAGACTGCCAGTACCAATCGGCATGTTATCCATCTCAGGACTAGCACGGAGATTGCCAAAGAGTGTCTAAGTTTGACTCTCAGTTTTATTCCTTTTGACTTTTATACCAGGATAAGAGTCAGATCTGCATCAGCCAGCTTGCCCTGGTGGATCTAGCCGGCAGCGAGCGCACAGGAAGAACTCAGAACTCGGGAGATAGACTCAGGGAAGCTGGTAACATCAACGCCTCCTTAATGACACTCCGGACCTGCATTGAAGTCCTGAGGGAAAACCAGATTAACTCCAGCAGTAAGGTAGGGCTGAAGATGTCAACTTTAGTCATATTGAAACAAAAGTATTGCTAGTTTCATTTGATTTTGCTACATTTTAAATTTGGTACATTTTGTGATTTCAGTATTTGAATCTAGAAAGAAGGGTCTTACATATAAAGTCCACACATGTGGTGGGCCTTGGGTGATGAAGGAATAAGTCAGGTTTCCGTAACAGCACCCGCTATCATTCAATGGGTCTTGTATGCATGATAGTGAACAACAATGTCTTGCACCTAGACTTTATTCAATCAGGAAACCTGACCTATTCCATCATCACCCAAGGCCCACCACACAACAATTCCTGACTTCCAGAGAATGCCCTCTATTGGTGGAACAGTCGCAAGTGTGTCAATCTTGGGGGGAAAAAAACAAAAGTATTTCCTTTTTAATAATAGGAAAAAATTTCTGCATCAAGACTTTGGACTCAATCAAATCTGTGTCTGTTTCAATTTTTCCAACATTTGTGATTCAACATAAACATGTATAGTTATGCAAAAGCGTACACAAAAGCTTTTATACTTAAACTTTGACTACAAATTTTGTCTTTCTGCTTTATTAGATTGTGCCATATCGAGACTCAAAAGTGACCCATCTGTTCAAGAATTATTTTGATGGTGAGGGGAAAGTACGGATGGTGGTGTGTGTCAATCCTCAAGCAGCCGACTACGATGAAACAACGGTAAGATCACCTGATGGCTAAACCATGCCCCATACTGAAAGAACTGTTACATATGTTTTGTGTGCTCGTCAAATATAGTTCTGTAGAATTTCCAATAACGACTTTCTCTACAATGAAAATGAAAACCCATTTTCACTAACAGGCACGCTAGAGTCGCGCCGAACGAAATAATTGAATTAAGTACATGAGAAGTTCGACGCCTGAAACAATTAGGAGCGACTAGACGCGCTGGGCAGTCCCTCTGAACGACCCTGGAGCGCCTTGGTTTCAGACGTCGTTCTTGTTATAAGCCGAACCTGATATAAATGTTATGTTAAGTTTGCCTGTCTAAAACCAAAATTTATTTGGGTCGACCTAGAGTCGCTCCTAATCTATGTGGTTCGGTGCGACTCTAGAGCGCCTGTCCGAAACGGTTGTTAACTAGTTTTGATTGTTTTAAATGCTTTCCTCCTTTCAGCATGTAATGAGGTTTGCAGAGGTGACACAAGAGGTACAAGTTGCCAGACCTACAGCCATCAAATTTGACATTGGCTTGACCCCAGGAAGACGGAGAGGTAAAATAAATTTGCACTCTCTCGTAACTTTGTCATTGAACCTCAACACAGTTTCATGAGTCTGACAGTTTACTCTGTGTCTGAGTTTGGTTTACCTCTAAACCTTTCCATACCAAAGGCAACTTTAATCGACTGCACTCATACCCCCCTATTCTTTACCATTGGCGACCAAGCTTAACCGCTTACACACAAACAGTATTCAAGCCTGAGCGCCAAGGCCATTTGTTATAAAGCTGTAGTTTTGTCCATTAACCGTCCATACCCAAACTTACCATCATTGGAAAGAAAAAGATTAGATCTTTCCAATGATGTTAAAATACAATAAGGTTGCTATTATGAAATCCCTGCAAATTGGAGTGAAAAGATCTGAAATGCCAAACCTACGGAGCACCACATGGTACTCTTCAAAAACATGTTTGAGTTTACAGATCACACTGAGGAAACAAACACCAAGAAGTTGGACATTTATTGCCAATGCTAGACTGGTTATATGAAAGGAAACTCAATAAGTAAAACATTTGTCATTACATATTTTGCTGTAAAGCAATATCTTCAAGGTGATAATAGAACATGTAAAATTGGCCTTTGACAGAAAGGTTTTCCTTGTGTAAGAATGTGTGCTGGAGTGGTCAAACTATCCGATCACCAGCCGTTGTTTATGTCCAAACAATTCGGTATTGAAAAGGTTTGAAGCCTTCACTATTAAAAGCCTTCATTGATGACAATGCAGTGATTTCTTGTTGATTTTTCCAACGTCTCTGATGCATAAGTTCTGTCAGTTATAATTAAATGCGACTTTCCCATATCATTGCAGCTAACCAAATCTATAAGAAGATGCTTGAAGACGGTGACGTGGAGAACCTCCCTCTGCATACGCCGGTCATCATCAACCTTGGCCCAGCATTCCCCTGCTTAGAGGTAGGAAATCTCCTCTCAAAAAAATAGACTAAAAACAGACTCTCATTCACTAATTAATAAGTTGTTCTCACTCTTCCCCCCTTGGATTTTGTGCTTTGTGTTTCCAACCTCTTGTGGATAAACTAGCCCCTTCCCTCTACCCTCCCCCTTGTTTCTTTCTTGATAATTCATCCCTTACTTTTCCTGAGTGCTTTCTGCTACTCTCTCTCTCTCTTTTCCTTTCTTTCCACTTGACTGTGTCTGTTACACTAGTATACTTTTCTGTTTATGTGTGTATGTGTTGTGTTGTCATGTAGCCTTCCGAAAAGACTCTGCTAGGGTCAAAATGTCAGGCCATTAACTATTTTGTTCATTTGTACTATAGTTCCTTTTGGTTGGTAAGCAGCTTGCAACAGCTGATTCAATTTTCTAAAGTCACATGCACAAATTGTACAAAATGAAAAACTCAAGAAGAATCAAATTTTATATAAAACTGTACATAAAGGTAGGGTCAGATTGGTTTTTGTCAACGTAATGCTGACTTATAGGCAAAGTTATAAAGAAAGATACAATAAAAGTCACATGTGAAAGTTTCAGCTGAATACAGTGTCTAAGTGCTGTCACGTTATTTTCACAAGAACGTCGTATCCGTCCACATTTAATAAGGTGACAGGGGGTACCAACTGCATCTCTGGCAGCAACACTTAGGACCGGGCACCAACCTCCTAAGAAGCCAACCAAATCTAAGAAATGATTTATGCATGAGTCCTTTCTCACATTCAGATGCTTTTCAGTGAAAAAATATCCAAGCCATTATTCTTCAAAGGGAATTCTTTCTCAAAATAGTTTAAATACTATCAACAGCTGCAGTGCTTCTCACTAAATAAGTTTTTATGGTCAATAATTTTTGGAGTACTTACGTATGGCACTACCTTTAAGCCGAGTCTTAACAAATAACTCAATGGATTTCTTGCTCAGGTCAGTGACCCCAATGAGGACACCACCATGCAGAATTTGATTTCTTTCTTGGCCGAGAGGGAGAAGAAACGACACACGCTGCAAGAAGAGCTCACCCGCAAACGTAAGTACACCATGTCAAAAAATGTTATGAAACAGTCCGTCATCGACCCATACCCGGTTGAACAGACGGCGTCCCAGAGAGAGACGAAAGGCCTCATGACAAAACAGTCCATCTTTACCAAATTTGTGCTGGTATGTGCAAGAAACAGGTCTTTGATATAGGCATTGGGCACAAATCCAACCCTCAGAAACCTGAGAAACAACTCATTCATGAATTGTTTATCAGATTTATATGTTTTGGGGTGAAAAAATTATCCAAACCATGTTACTTTGAAGGGAATCCTGTCTCAAAATATGTTATACTATCAACAGCTGCAGTACGTCTCACCAAGTAAGTTTTTGTGGTCATAAACTTTTGGAGCACTTACCAAAGTATGACCCTACCTTTAAGGCTACCAAGCTGCAGCTGTGCTTTCAAGAAATGGGTTTTGCTATCAGGTAATTATGCCCCTGAAAACTTTGTTGCCATATTACATTCTTCATTGTCGCACTTACAGAGGGCATCTTCCGTGCCAGGCTGATGGACATGGAGCGAGAGATGGAGACGCTGAAGCAGCATAACAATGATCTCCAGATGAAACTCGCATCCAAGGACAAGAACGTCCAGCGCTTTGAGAAGAAGATCCGCAATCTGGAGCAAGAGAAGGGAATGCTGCAGAAGACCCAGACGGCTTATGAATATTCAAAGAGGGAACTGGAAACAGAGGTTAGTCAAAGTACAATGAAGGAGACAGTAGTAAAGGGAGAAATTACCCAAGAGAAAGTGACATTTGCATTTCGCTGCCTATTGCAGTCATTCTTTGTGAGATTTAACCCTGGAAAGGACTAACCTTTAAGTACCGTCAGAGCTCAGGGCAACCTTGGATGGCGTACATCCTGCATGGAAAACAGGCAGTGTAAGATTGAAACGCCAAGAGCACCCTTACTTCTTTGCGGGGCTAACCAATTATTGATTTATTCAAGGCGTGCATTTACACTGGCAAATGACATCACTATTGTTGCACAGTGGGTAAACATTCATGGGAAAACATTGTTGCACATCATGGAAAAACATTGTTCTAAGAAGTAACCTCTACATTTGTGATTGTATGAAATTTCCATCGTTTGAGTTTACTGTAGCATAAGCCTGATAAACTCGGAGGCATGTAGTGGTTGAAATGCGTTTTACATACCACATACACAAAGATACTTTGTCTGTTTCATGATCATTGTGAAACAAATTCAAATGACAAGGATCTATGTGTGAGTTATATTTCATAAATTTTGAATGTATTTCGTGCTTGAATTGTTGCAGAATATAATCACTCAACAAAATCTGGCTTTCCGATCCCGCGTCGAAACGTCGAAATCTGGCTCTCCGTCCCCTCGTCGAAATCTGGCTCTCCGTCCCCTCGTCGAAATCTGGCTCTCCGTCCCCTCGTCGAAATCTGGCTCTCCGTCCCCTCGTCGCAATCTGGCTCTCCGTCCCCCCGTCGAAAAAGATTACTCCAGATTTTACCTTGTGATATATAACGATGCACTCAAATGCATCCCATATTTTTGGAGTATTTGTTATTTAATTGACTAATAGGGAAACCGCCAACATAGGGCTGGATAGCTCAGTTGGTAGAGCGCCGGTACGTTAATCCGGAGGTCGTTGGTTCAAGTCCCGCTCCAGTCAATTTTTCTTTGTTCAAACCCAAATTATTTAATTGTGACGACTTTCTTCATTCCACAATGTAGCTCCACTCTGAGAAAGAAAGAATCAGGAAGGAACAACAGGAGAAGGATAAGCTGAGACAGGCCCTGAAGGGCGTGGCTGGAAGCGAGAAACTCAAATGGGAAAAAGAATGCGTAAGTCAAGCCAACCAGTCTACAGGGTCTAGACTAGAGAGCTGCCAACTCTCCCTGATTCTGCAGAAAGCTCCCTGAAAAATAAAACCAATCCTTCCATGTTCTGATGAAAAAATTTGAAAATCTTTCTGATCCTGGAATTTGTCCCGTACTGTGTTGAATTTTATTCTAAATATCTCCCTGGTTGTTGTCCAAAACCTCCCTGATTGCTAGATGCGAATGTTGGCAGCTCTGAGACTAGAGTGAACAGGATCAAACCAGTTTGTACTGGGTTAAAGTCAATATGTGAATGGGAGCCAGGCTGCTCGTGGTTTCCTTTTAAACACACAATATGTTCCATAATTGTTTGTATTGATATCTTGGTGAACTTTCGCAATTAAATCAAATTCACATTTAGTCGTATTCATGTTTGTATTATTAGAAAGGAGACCTAAGAATAACTGCGAACCTATATAAGGTACTTTCTCAAATAATGTACCGAGAGAGATCTCTTAAAAAAACATTCAATAACTGAAACTATTGAGGTCTTAAAATGTCATAAACCGATTAAGCAAAGTAAACTGCAGACAGAGTGTCTATAAGCTGAAAACCATTTGGTGTTGTAAGAAAATTTCCTGTAACTTTTGTTGCAGTCTCCGATCCTTCTTTAATCTTATTGTTGTTCTTAAATCTAGTTGTTACTGTTTCATTAATAATTTCCCCTGCAGGAGAAGCGAGTGAAGGCAACCCAGATGGAGATGCAGACTAAGATCTGGGTGAAGGATGAAAAGCTGCGTCAACTGAAGCAGATCGTCTGCGCTCGCCAGGAGCGAGAGGAAAATGCCAAGAAGGTTAAGGCAGACCTGAACCGCACCCGGTCGCCGCCTCCCAGGATGACGCAGCCGCCGGTCAAGCTGAGGCATCGCCGGTCACGATCAACGTCCAACGCATGGGTAGACCACAAGCCATCGTCCACAATCGAAACCGGTGGGTGCTCAAATTAAGTTTGTCTCTAGGTGGCTCTTGTCTATTCATTTTAAGACAACTTGGCAGAGTATATTTGAATTGGATAGTACATTTGAAGGACATGCCTGAGGCTTGTGCATGGCTGAGGAAAAAAAATATTTTTCAGGACCCTTGCATTCAAACAGTAAAATTGGGTCTGAATTGATTGATGGTTTCTTGAATGTTGCTATAGCTAAAGATGCTTGATTCGGCATGCTTGAATATTGTTGTGTGTGGTGGCCAAGGGGTCAAGCTCACTGGAATAAAGCTTTCTTATCAGCAGAGAGTGCCGGTCTTGATACTTGTGTCCTTGAGCAAGACACTTAACCATTATTGCTCCATCCTTCAGATGGGGCGTAAAGCCATACGTCCCTTGTGTTGTGTAGTGCACCTAAAAGAACCCAGTGCACTTATCGGGATTCGCCCCGGTGTTTTCTGGTATGGTTGTCTGCAGGTTGCGCCACAGTACCTTGTGTACCTATTGCTATGTAAATAGATGGGTCTTGCATTTCGAACATAGCTCCACATACCTTGCAGATAAATAATGAGCGCTTTGAGATGCCATTGGGTGTGATAAAGTGCTGTATAAGAACTGCTCCATATCATTAACTGTGTTTAGCTACAGAGAATGTTACCACAATCCTCTGGGTACTGCGTTGTGCTTTTATTGTCTCATGGCTCAAGCAAATGAAGAAAACAAACTCATTTAAGAATGACGAGTCAAATTGACGTTTCCATGTTGATTTGTTGAGCAGAAACTGTGCTCCAGCCAGCTGGACTGAAGAAGAAGCGAACTGTCGCAATGCCAACCGTCAAGGACCTTAAAGGCACAGAGAATTACATGCTGACCCATCAAGAAGAAGATTCCAAGGGTGAAGTAGAGACCAAACTCTACAAGGTGAGGGGTCTGGAAGTATCAGCCACTCTGTGATTTCAATAAGAGGCACACATTTGAAAGACCTCGGCTCAATTTCATAGAGCAGCTTCAATTGCTCAACAGTTTTCTGCTGAGCAAAAAAAAAAAGCAGGATACCAGTCACATATTGTACATTTGGCAATGGTAATTTGGCTGGTTACCTTATTCTGGTAAGCGTAATTTTGTTGTGCTTAGCTCCTTTTTTGCTTAAGCAGTTCTATGAAATCGGGCGCTGGTTATGACATCACACAGGCCTCGACAATTTTTTTTTTCTTAATTGCCCGATCGGGCAGGCTCCGATCGCAGACTGCTTGCCCGAACTTGCCCGGCAAAAAGAGACACAATTGAGACATGCATTTTGAGGAATTTAAATCAGAAAATTAAGTGTCAACTGTCAACATTGCCAGACCTCAACTTACATGTATGTATGTTTTTATTTTATTGGCAATGTAGGCTTACTATCGTAGAATAAATAAACATTTTGTTTCGTACAATGTAAACTCCGTCATCGGTATGCACGCACCACTCACACAGAACCAGCGCGCTGATGACATGGACATTGCTTGCATGCACTGTGTGTACACGTGATGCCGAGTACCCGCGATGTATTTCTTCCTAGCGTTTACTGACTGCCTGGTAAAGTGTTCACCGTCACCAGCGACGTATTAAATACCGGCGATGAACTAAAAATCTGTGCAAATTTTCAGCATACTTTTACATGGAATATTTCACTAAATTTTTGAAACGAAAGGCATGTGGGTAAACATTATTTGTCTATGAGTACAAGATTGTTTCCTTGGCTCCCCTCGATTGTACATACAAGTGTCAGTTAAGATGGCGCAACACGACATCCATGCACAACAATAAATACAATCGACCGATCGCGCAAAACCATTCTTGCACGATCGGTCGATCGCGCAAAACCATACCAGCACGATTGGTCGATCGCGCAACATCAATCCTGCACGATCAATCGATCACGCAAAAAATATTCGTAGCGCGATCAATCAATGTTCGTTGCGCGATGGACCGATTGCTGCGCGAACAATAGATCTTTCAATAGCGCAGTGCGATCGGTCGATAGTGCAGCGCTATCGGACGTTGATCGTGAAGATTGACCGATCGCGCCCAACATATACACGTCAACTTCAGTGGATTTTTTAATGCTTAGATTTTGTTAATGCTTGGAGCACTTTGTAGGAAATCACCAGTGAAATAAAACGGTATTTTATTTTATTAATTAATATATAACTCATTAGTTTTTCAATAAGAGCACTTGCCCGAACGGGCAGACCGATCAGGCGTCCAGGTTGCCCGACAAAGTTTTACCGTGTCCCGGGCAATCGGACAGGCGATTTGTCGAGGCCTGCATCACATGTTGACAAAAGAGCCGCAGAGTCTGGACTTCCTGCAGGCATGATTTGTACATGCAGCCCAATGGAGATTGCGCTGTCTTATTTTTGTCAACTTTTGATTTTAACAAAATGAAAGGGGGCACATCTCAAAAAGTGTTCAGCTGTTATTTTTATAACTCTTGAATTGATTGTGGAAATTATGACACAAAATGTAAAATTTCCCGCATGACCAATGCAGTAGCTCACCTACCAGGAAACGCCCTGGAATGTACAAGGTCACTATTGTTTTTTTTATTTCATGTTTTGTTGAAAGGACGTTTAAGGACGGCCCCTTCACTAGCCCTCCATTGTTTTTGAACTATCACCAGATATTGCTTTTTTGGAATGTTTTCTCTTATTTCATCCCTCCTGACCTTACATTGTCTCCCCCTTTCTTGCACTCAATATAAATATTGAAAGAATGGACTATGTAAGGAAGTATACTAGTAAACAACATTAAATACGCTTACTATAACGCAGTGAAAATTTGAGTTGCGGTAAAATACCAATCACATTGTACCAGTATTTAGTTTCACCTTGTTGATTTGTTGAAGGCCGAGGTCCTGCAGACACGTGGAGGTGGCCGTGCCGTGCAATTCACAGACATTGAAAAACTGAAAATTGAAAGACGGCCCTCTACCAGCCCGAAGGATCGCAAGCGTCCTGCCGAGGAGGAACTTGACAGTGGAGACTGGACGGATGTTGAGACCAGGGTAAGTTGTAAAACTAATGACCTTAAAAAAAAATACTTCCAATAGACTGACTCACTTAAACCTCACCGGCTAGTCATGCCCGAAGAACGGGTTACAGTCGACTCTCGTTAATACGGGGTCCGCCGGACTGGCCCGTTTTCCGTGTATTATCCGAACCTCATCTTAAAAGCAGCACACTATAGGTACCGTACACATGTCGTCATAGTGCATGCACTACACACATGTATAGGCTAGAACGGAGCGGTTTGCTTCCTAGTACAGATCTTACGAGCAACCTGCACAAAAAAAAACATCAATGATAAATTCATTTTTATTGACTAATTAATCATAGAAATTTATTATTTTGTATAACTCAAGATAAAAATCATAGCAAAGTGATGTCAAACTTGCCGTTCATGTGACCATGATGTGTCAAATTCAGTACCGTGTAGCGCCTATGCTGCTGAATGTTGTTTTCGTTGGTAGTTGTCCAAGTGTGCAAGGGAAGTAGCATTTCAAGCATAGGTTACCAGCAAAATGTTTCTGGTGTTCAGATAGGTCGGTGCTGTATGGCCAGTCCGATCCGATAAATAGTTGGGCAGAAAGAATGTAATTTCTAAACCTTAACTGAAGGGTAAGCTTTTGCTATGCAATGATATCTCCAGATCTTGCTACAAAAGTCTGAAAAACAATATATTTTGTCATCACGGGGCCGCTAAAATACCTCGTCTTATCCGTGTTCTCGTTACGACCGTGCTCGATCTTCTGTTTTTTAAGATGTAGAAACACGCATGGGACAGTTGGGGACCGGTGAAAAACCTTGTATAAACCGGCGTCTCGTATCTTCCGAGCTCGTATTAGTGAGAGTCGACTGTATCAGTTTGATTTTTATGGACTGCCAATAAGGTCACTAGCGCACGTCTACGCACCCTGAGGGTCTGTGAGTGACCAAAAGGGCTCCTATCTAAACAGGACCTTCTTACCCTCTTGCCATTCAACCAATTTTCAATTGCAAAACATACAGAGAATCAAAAGCTACCTTGACAGGGATACTCTCTATAATGTTGTCAGAGCTTTTTCCTCTCTCGTATTGACAATGGCAATCTTTCGTTTATTTGGTGCCACGTCATATGAGTAGGACAGAGTTCAAAGATTACAAAATCGTGCAGCTCGTTCGGTATGTTCCACACCCTTGAGAGAACATACCACCCCATCACTAAGGTAACATTAATGGCAGCTGATTAGAGAATGGATTCATTTTAAACTTGCTCTTTTTGTTTATTACATTCCTCCGTGTTTTCTTCGGTCCACACTTGACATCACTCACTTGAATGTTCCCCGTGCAAACAAAGTTCTGAGTCATAAAGCCCTCATTGTAACTGGATCAAAGATTTCAAACAATCTTTCTCCTGTCATTAGGGACATCTGTTAGTTTATCTCTATTTCATAACGCTCTTAAGAGTTAAGACTTTCTTTCATGTGTGCTATGATCATGATGGAAGAGCACTTTATCAATTTTAATTGTTATGTGGTTATGTGCTTATTTTACAGTGTGCAGTTGGATACGAGGGTAGACCAGGCAATGCAGACCCTGCTGCTGTGCACATTGTCCCTAACAAGTAAGTACACAAAGATCAAATCAAAAAGTCTTAGGTCATCATATTGACAGATTTAACCGAAAATTGAACGTGCATTATTCTAAAGGTCCTGTGGAATGGTATTTTTTCACATTACATTTTTGGAATCTTGATATATGGTTAAAGAAAAATAACCTACTATTTTCATCAGTAAGTATGAGTTATCACCTTTTAACTTATCCATCTAAATTTGTATTATCATTTTGATATCGCTTGGTGGCGCACTTTTGTGATGTAGACGTAGGCACTGAGTGACAATGCACAATCAGTGGCAGTGCCTGTTCGTAACCATTTAAAACTCTAGTATGTTTCACTGCAGTCATCTCAATCCATTGGTATTTTGGATCTGATGAGAATCTGAGCAGACTGACACCATCTTTAGTAGTGTTACAACCAGCAATGATACAACTCGATGGCATTTTCTATGTAACAAAAGCCAAATATCGATAATTTGTCCAAAGAAACTAAGCACATGAAGGTACATGGGTTGGTATGTTGCATCACATCGACACATATCACTCCAACCGACGGCATGATCCTAAGTCTACATCATGAATTTGTCCCCTTTTAGGTGCTTGGATTTCACCACTAATTTTTATTTTATTTATTTTATTTATTTATTTATTTATTTATTTTATTTTTTTCAACAATTTGTATTATTATTTTTGCCAATATAAACCTTTTTCATCAAACTTGCATATTTTAGTTTAACCTGGAAAAATGTCCAGTTCACATACCTTTAAAAAGACTATGTGATGCTTATGGTGATTTCTTTTTTGATTTCCAAATGTTGCTGGAATTTGAAGGAATTCAAGGTAGGGCCCAAGCCTCATTCTCCTGCATGCAATGAACATGTGCTGCCACGTGTCTTTGAAATCAAATTGTGCTAAAATCCTCGAGCCCGTCAAAAGCAACTGCAGTTTTTTTTTTTACTCAACTTGTGTTGGACTGACTACTGCATAGTCAAAGCTGCCACACTGTAGTGTATATGTAGCAACAGGGGCTGATTTCTAAAAGAGCTTAGGTTGATCTTCAGTACAAATCAAAATTAGCTGCGAAGCAAAGTGTGGTGTCACAATACAAATATCTTACAAAATACTGACAACTCATCTTAAGATGAATCTTTAATACTTTATCAAATCGAGCCCATGCCAATTCAACTGTCTATAGATTTATTAACTGAAATCGGGGATGAGAAATTTCATTTATCTGAATTTAGACATTTTTATGTCTGGCTGTGAAAAAAAGTAGAGCTGTTTTTTACTTCAGGGGCCAATTTCATAGCGCTGCTTAACAGTAAGCAAATTTTTGCGCTGACTAAAGCAGAAAAGTTTGCTTAAGCGTAAACGTATTTCACAGGTTGGCGAGAAAATTTGGCAGTCATGCTGCTGGCGCATGCACCATGGATTTGGCATTGTTATGTCATTCATTTTCATACAGTAAGCACCAGAAGGTTAGCGTGCCTTTTCGTGCGCTTATGGTTAGCAGCGCTATAAAATTAGGCCCTGATGTAAAGAAGTCATAGTCTTTGATCTATTTCTCAAGTGCTGGGATACTGTTCCTTGAAGTCTATAATTCTATAACTGCCATTATTTCAACATACCTCCTAAAATTTTTATTCTACTTTCAGACCCCTTTTCGTCAGCAATGACTCTCACCCTTGTGAATACTCAAGATTTTGATTAAATTGATTGGAGTCAAAATCCAAAGCTATGCAGCCAAACTAAGCGTGCTTTGCATGATGCCCAGCAAATCAATTTCACCATTGTCTACAGATTTGAGTTTTGATTTCCCAAATACTGTTGGATTCTGATGGGTGCTGGAAGATTCCATCAGAACTGCCTCTTCAAGTGAGATGCACCCACCCATGTCAAAAAGTTGTCAGCCAAAGCCTTTTTTCGCCTCCAAGCTTTTTCTCTGAAGGGTTTTTCTAGCCTGGAATTTCATCTTTGAGAGTGCAAGGCCATTTTCATTTTGCAAAGGGCACCTCCATTTAAAAATGTTAAAGTCTCTGGGAAACTTTTGAAGGGGCACCAAGGCCAAGACCAGGAGCAACAGAGGCCATGGCCTCAGTGGCCTCCGTGTAATTCCAGGCCTGTTTTTCATTTTTAAAAGATGCTGAAAAATGTATTGCTTCAACAGCTAACGATCCTGCGTTGTTTTCTTTTCCAATCAGTTTCCAGCTTCATATGTTTCAAGTTGATTGGTCAGTTCTTTGATTTGTATGTGTTTTTTTCTGTTCCAATGTTTTTTAATTGTTCTTTGCCCTATTCTTTATTTTATTACAGGAAAGCCAAGAAGTGAAGTCGCGTGAAGGCGTTGATGTAAAGGTTAAAAGCGTTAATAGCTGGCATAGGTTATGAATCATGACAATGCAATTAGATCATACAGTATTGGCCGCTAGTATTATTTGCTATGCAAAAATATTAAAACAAAACCATGTAGTGCAAAGAAAACAAAAATGCATTG
The DNA here is from genome assembly GCA_023634235.1 of Pisaster brevispinus. NCBI lineage: Eukaryota > Metazoa > Echinodermata > Asteroidea > Forcipulatida > Asteriidae > Pisaster > Pisaster brevispinus. The sequence continues at coordinate 17,352,952 of JAMKCF010000006.1, read as the reverse complement.
TATATATATAGGCAAAGAAAAACGTCGACAGCTGAAGTGCATAATAGAATGAATCGGATTTGGAGAGCATTTTAACGACAACACATTAAGGAAATAATCTGCAATGGTTTGCATGGTTATTGGAAAGGTGTTGCTAAAACAATTGACAGTTAACTGGTAAACACATGCAATGATGGATAATGTAGCTTGTGTCTCCTGACACTACTTGGTGAATATATGTACCAGCTCTTACCAAGGCACAGTTTCACAGAGCTGCTGAAAAAAACGGAAAATATGTTTAAACAAGTTTTAGTTTATTTGTCGAGGACAAAAATTACAGAGAGCCAGTCACAATAGTGTTTTTGTCCAGATGTTTACTTTCGGTGTGATAAATATCTTTCAGTTCTGTTGAGTATTGAAGAATACTTACCCACAATACAAATGACATCAATTTTCTCTTGGTGCTTGTCAAGTTTAAAAATTTCAAATGTTAAACTGCATAGGATTTGTTGGGTTTTTTTTGGGGGGGGTTCTCTCTCTCGTTTCAAATCTGGTCTTGTCTAGTAGACTTTTTGAGCAACAAGTCCTGCAGCCTTGTGGATTTTGACCTTAAATTCGAGCACAGATCTTTTAGCAAATCTGTCTGCTCAACAGCTCTGTGTCAAAGGGCCCTAGAAAAAGTGTTGTTATGTTTGACACATTGTGACAACACTGTAGAGCTGAGTTTTTTATCTGCAGTTAAGGAAGGAACTACAAGTAACTCAGTTAAAAGAAAAAAACCTACAGCAATAGTACCGTCAAGCATTTTTAGCTCAAAACAGTAAACAAAACCAAAGTTGACAAACTAACAAGCATACAACATTAGGCTTAAAGAAATAATGGTATCTGTTATCAAAAGAACTTAGTTGTAAGATGTTTTGTTCTTTTTTTAAACTACATCAGCATTGCATTACATTAATCTGCTTATTGAATTCTCACAGCAAATCAGGTTGAATTGAATTTAAAACCAGTTTGTATTCACAAAGTTAGGAGTTCTGAAGAATAACGTAACTATTTTTGTTTTCCTTTTCGGACAGCTTTTACAAATCTGTCTCAGTTTTAAGAGGGTGTTGATTGACTTGTCCTCGTTACAACTTAATTCAGGTGTATTCCGGTTTCATTTTCACTGTGTACTTACATCGGAATATTACTACCTCCAACCTTTTATCAGGGTGGATTTGGGATGTGTTGAATGAACGCTACACTAGATGAAGCTACTTGCAATAATGGTCTTTCTGAAGCAACGTTCATAAGCCGCTAGTTCTGCTGTAAGATTTTTAACCCAATCATGCCATTGTACAGAATCAGATGTAAATATTGTATTTTGATAAGGGCAGTTTTTAGTGTTACTCACAATAAGTTTCAAACAAGTTCTTGTTATTTTCTGGTGATTTGGTTCCCTTTAAAAAGTAACTCATTTGATGCATTTTTTTTTTGCACAAAACAGTGGACAGAAAAGTACCTTAGTGTCAAGCCATATTTACCCTTTTGCATTTCATTGTATATAGACTAGATTGGAAACTAAAAGTATCTGGCATTTTGCTCGGTTTTTATCCCAAAACGCATCAACCAGATCATTCTAAGAAAGTTATGAGTAACACAAGAACGGCCTGTGTGATTATTTTGTTGATTGCATCTCTGCTGTTGATTAATTTAGCTTTTTGTCTGTTGGTATTTTTAGTCTTGGTATCATGAATTCATTTAATTCTGCATGCTTATGTTAATATTGATATACACAGCATTACCCCATTCAGTTTTTAAAACAAAAAGAACTTCTAGGATTTTGTTTTGTCAGGAAATTTAAAAAAAACACCTCAGGTTACCTGTAAGCTTATATTAGAAACAATATCAGTGAACAGTATTGCACATTTTCGGGGTTCATTTCACGAGAACCACGTGAAAAGTGTCTCTTCCTCACAAACACTCTGTTTACTTGAAGTTTAGTTTCCTTCACAATGAACAAGTTAGAACTTAATTCCTCAGCCGTCTTTTGAGCCCTTGCTGGTGTGTTTTTTTTAGGTTAATTATTTCCATTACATTTTGGTATTCAGGACACGGGCCCAATATCATTGAGTTGCTAACATCGAATTGCTAAGCATATTGAAGTTATACTTCAGAGAATATCAGTCACAATGCCGTGCTGTAAATGATATCGTCACAACAGTGCAAAAATGTATCACCTAAAATAGCATATAAAGTTATAAAAGTGTCAAATGTTGTAAACCGCTTAAAATACCCTGGATGTACACACAAATCCAAAAGGTGCTCAGACACATCATTTTTGCATGGAGCATTTTCGTGAGAGGTGTGACGGTTGCACAATCACAATCGAGATAGTGTGTTTTGACTCTGATGCGGCAATGTGAGTGACTCCCATCTGATTACTGATTAGCAACTAGATCTTTTAAAATTTGGTTCCTACTTGTGACTTTATGACATAGAGCACCCATATTTTATAGCATTAACCACAACTTTTGTTTTTTATTGAATTGAATCAGTTGAATTGCTCGCTGGGTCAGAGTTTGGCTGATGTCATAACATTAGGGCAATCTGGGAATACTGGTGGGAGGTATGTGTGTATTGGGGTGGGGAGATTTGTAAGCATTTTACTACAAGATGTTTCTTCACTACAAAATAGCAGCAATGTCTTAGAGCAATAAAGCAGCCAACTGCCACTTAGTTTGTAGTTGAAACCATTCGCTCAGGGGTTTGACGCAATCTCCGCTATGCATCGCAATTTATATAGAACTGTAAATAAACTTACAAGAACCAAACATATTGTACTTAGATATAATGTTTTAACTTTGGTGTCGTTTGTAATCATTAAAGTAAAAATGAAATAACATTCATTGGTTTCATAGTATTTGTCTCATTTGATGTTGCTGTCTCTTTTGTCCTATGTGCCTGGCCATGGCACTTAACCCTCCTGGGGCCAATTTCACAAAGCACTAAGATTCATCTTGAGATGAGTTGTCAATATTGCCATAGTGATTTCTATTATGACATCACTCTTTGCCTAGCCATTGAGATTGGTTAAGATCAGTCTTAGCTCTTTGTGAAATTGCTCATTGCTCCTGTGTGGATAAACCTCCACACAAAAAATGAATATTCATGATTTTGTTATCTCCCACACGGTCCCACGTCACCTCCATTGCCAGTGATCGAATAAGTGGTTTGGACTAGGGTCGGAAAGTTTGTAGGCTTTATTTCACCTTGGAAGGTTTGCTATTATATGCTAATATCACATGCATGGAGATTGTGCCTTAGGGCCTTATCACACGAGGCAACTTTTACAGGCAACTTGGAGGCAACCAACCGCAGTGCACGCTACAGGACCACTTTGGTAGCACATGGATAACTTTTCAAGCAATGTCTTACGATCCTTAAGAAAAATACGTGAACATTCAAATGTGAGTGTCTTTTCTTCTTGGAGATTGCCTGGAACTGGTTGCCAGTAAATTGCCCCGTGTGACATGGCCCTTAGTTGATGTGCTGAGTGTTATCTGACAGTATAGTGTGACCAGAATCATGTAAGACCACCTTTTGATTTCTTCTACCCATTAGTGTATCAGATTCAGGGAGCAATCTGGGGGCTAAATATCCTAATTAATATATGGGTGGGGATTCTTCCATACACATTTGCCTTTTAGTGTATAATAGACTGTGCAAGTCTCGCGCGTATTCGTACATTGGGATCCGTTAAAGCGCGTGAGTTTGTTTCTTTAACGCGTTAAAGCAATGTACGTGGGACCACAGTGGTCCCAAAAACGTTCGAATACGCGCGAGACTTGCACGGTCTATTGAAAGCGCTACATGTGAAAATCAGAATCTATGTTCATATCCAGTAGTGAATTAAAAGCTTTTAGCCCAGATTTTGATTGGCTTTTCTATATGTTTACTTTGCAAGCCGCGGAAACTAGATATTGAGAGTGAATACAGTCATAAAGAAGTGTTGGAAAACTGTGAAAGAGAACATTTGTAGGTTGTTGATTAAAAATATCTTTCACCTCTTTTTCTTGATTGAATGTCCCTATTATTTTCAAATTATCCTGTCCTGCAGTGAAATTTTAGTTTTGATCAAGGTATTCAAAAAGGTGTCTTTTTGTTGAGTAATAGGAAACAAGTATGGGTAAGCCCTACAATGAAGTGAGTGCCATGGCCGCACATGTGCGTGGAGGAATTTCCCCTTTTCTTAGGTGATCAGGAGGTAGATATATTGCACAGAGATTGCTCTTTTCTTCCATGACTTTGTTGGCAGTCGTAAATGTGCCCCAAAGGCCCACTGCGACATCATGGCATCGCGAAAACATGGTGGTAAAAGAAACTCACTGCAGTAGGCCTATACTTCTAAGCACCAATCATCTCGATTGGAATTGGTTTATTTGTATAAAAAATCTGCGCCCTGATCGAATCTGGATACTAATTTTTCTATTAATTTTCCTTCTTACTGACAAGATTACTAATGACATTAATAATCTTGAAAATTAATAATGTTCAAATTGTTTTTTGGTTTTTTTTTTTTTTTGTTTTTTTTTTGGGGGGGGGGTAGATCCAGTCGAGGAGAGCATGCCTGCAAGGATAGGAACTAGAACAACAAATAATATTGTTTGAAGTTGGCGGCCCTCTCGTGACTATTATAATCTAACCGTCTGGTACCCATTACTTTCTCAGTTTTAGTGCACGTGGAATGAACATGGTATCTGCCTTTCCATGTCATACGTGCAGTGACCTGCAGTGTGCAGCAGGGAAACCGAGAAAAAAGATATGACACCAGACAAAATAGTATGAAAATGGTGCTTAAAATGCCATAAATAAAAATTGTGTCTGGTATTAGATAAACCATCACTTAAAAGAAGCCGTTTTCGTCAACCTTGTTTATTCTGAGATTTAAAAGGTAAGGGTAATGTAGAAAATTGTGTCCTCACCATTGTCTGAAAACCAAACAACGTTACGAACCTCACCAACTCGACTCCAGGCAGAGAAAAGGGAGAATCTTTCCAGCGATGCTGCAGGCATGAACATAAGGTTCTGACGCACTGCCAGTGTAACCTGTGTAACACTATGGAGGAAGGAACATGCAAAGTCAATGGAAGAATCATAATATTTCATCAAGATTATTATTAACTTTTGTGTGTGTGTGTTTTTGTAAAACTAATTTTAAAAGAATTACATGTAATTAAAAATAGACTAGCCCAGGTTGGAATCCTCGGTTGCATACAGAGACCAGGCAGTACACACTCGTACAAATGGGATATAGTCCAGGATAAAGACTAAAAAAGGCCCTCTGCCATTGCAAAAACTTTTATAACAAAATATTTTCATTTTATACCTGATGTGATGGAGGGAGCTGTAATGTTCACATTACCCTTATTTTGTCCGTAATTCCAAAGACTGCTGGGTTCAGAATTGCTAATTTTATCTTTGGTTGGTTGTCTAGTTGACATTATTTTTGAAAACAATGAATATTGATGTCTCTGTTGTTATATTTTGTACTGACTGGTTCCATTTTGAAAACGTGCGTGATTCGTAGCAAGTTCGTTATGCTCAGGGTATCGACTCTTTAAATAGTTTGAGTAACATCACCAAGTACAGTAACGATACCTCCGCTTTATATAAGAAAATAATGAAGTATTGATTGATACCAAATCAGTATTGATTGATACCAAATCAATTTTTTTTCTTCAGTTTATGAGAAATTTGATTTTGAGCTGCTAGGCATTTCGCCTATGTGCCCACTTTGCACACACATCAATACTATTATTACTAGATGTTTTCAATGGAAATGTGGAATTGTGGATCGTCTTTTTATTTTCTGGATTTATGTCACCTATGGATGTCTTTGTTATTTGTAGACCAATCAAAAGTATACTTGAGGACATGAAGAATATATGAACGAAATTTCAGCTTCTTTCGATCAGATAAAAATATGAAAAAAACATAAGGTGAAATTTTATTCACATTGTACACAAACTTTAACCCAGGACATCAGTGTAAGTGCAACGGACACTGGCATCCAGCCCTACCGGGCCTCAAAAATAGGCTAACCAGAGCATTAACTCAGTTTAGCCCCATTCTAACATTATGGCCAATCATAGAATAAGGAAATATGTATCAAAAGTGGGGCTAGCTACATACATGTTCATACAAATGTAGCTATCTCTATTGGCCTCTCCACTTTTGATCCATGTAACTACTACTTGTTTGTAAACTTCATTAAAATCAATTGATTTGTATACTGATAGTATACCTGTACTAATAATACTATTTATTCCACGAAGGTGAAGTACCAAATATGTGAACTTACTATAGCCCTACAAAAAGTATGGCATATCGAAAAAAAAAAAAATTGTATAAGGCCAAATAAAAAAATGCGATCCCAACTATAGTTAGGGCACCCAAACTGTAACACTCAAGTTGGGACCAGACCCAACTAAAGTTTTGAGACCTCAAATCCAGCCGTTTTTATTTTATACTGTAGACGTTTAATATATTTATGGTAACACGTTTACACGTACGCTGGTTTCCGAGTTCTATTTTTTTTTTCTTTCAACAAATACACGGTGTGCTAAAGTATTAAAAATACGATCCTATTTATTTTATTTTTTTTTTATTTTCGTCTGAGATCGTTAAAAATTTATCCTTTTTTTCGTAAAAAGAAAAGAAAAAAAAGAAAAAAAAGAAAAAAAAGGGAGGCAGCCCCCAAAAAAGGAAGCGGGCGGGGACACTAAACATGTTGGGTTTTTTTATTTGGCCTAAAGCGAAGTCCCGCAAGTACTCTGCATTATTCATGCCTGTAACAATGTAATAAGCACATTTTGATGACATTTTTTTTTTCAACCCTGCACATTTTGATGAATATTTTTTTTCAACCCTTGATCTTTACTAGAACTACTAGTATGCCTAATGGGCTTGCATTGCAAGGTTTCATGTTGTTGACTGATGATAACTTGCAAGTGAGGGATTTGTATGGGGCTCTTGTTGAAAACTGGACTAAAACCTTGTGCGCTTACACATATGCTAAATATTGAAAGTTGGTTTTGATGTTAGATTGTGATTCTTTTTTTAAAGCAGCATGGATCTTGGTGATAGTAGCTCAAACCACTCTTTAATGCCCCCTTCGACGGGCTCTTCTGGTCTCTTCAACTACTCTGGATTTGAGGATGACGTCAAAGAGACATCTCATCTGTCTGTGGATGCAAGGTAGAAATTAAAACAGAATAGACAGTTCTATTTAACTGCCTACGTTTAACAAAGGCACTCACTTGGAATGGACACTGATCGTCTACATGTGTAGTCATACCTGATTTAGATAGGTGGTATTTTTTTGTTAGTTTACCGTGATTATTTGGAGACTGTTTGTATACATGTGAAGCACTGGTCATCACAGTCACATTTGTTTAGCATTTAACAAAATAGTAATAATGAGTGAGGTTTTTACCAGAATTCAGAATGGGTATGAAAATTTGCTGTACGTTGAAAATATTATGTTCGAGTTGCTCACTGATAATACTTTAACACGCACATTGATGATAAAGTACCGTGGTCAACTTTAACAGGGTGTCCAAACAACCAAGATGCCCCCTCTGGTTAATCAAATGAAAAGAGATATTGAAAAGCTGAAGCAGAGTTGAGAGTAGACATTGGCCATTTTCGAAACTTGGTCTTCGGCTTTTGGGCTCACAGCTCACGGTTCAGTCCACCTGCTTGAAGCCCCATAAGGAAAGCATGCATTCTAAATAACTGACGAGGCCTAAACCCAAGCCCAAACCATGGTTTCGAAAATGACCTTGGTCAAAATGTGTTGAGGAAAAAAAAAAAAAAACAAACATTGATTGTTATTAAAATTTGCTTTTGTAGTTTTCCATCAAACAATGGCCCGAGCATGAGTGGCAGTCTGACTCAGCCAATGACCAACCCAGAGATTATTGCTAATATCTCACAAGGTAAGCAGTGGCAAGCGGGCGTGTGATTTCTCAGGATTTTTCCTGATTTCAGGATTTTCTCAAAATTTCCTCCCAGAGCCTTCAAATTCAAGGAAGTAAAACAGCCTTAAAGGAGAAAGGGAAAAAGAAATAGTGTCAAAAAATTACGTCCAAACCTGTAGTTTTGTCTTGCTGTGGATGCACAGAGTCTGTAAACCTCATGATTTGTTAACATCTGGGAGGTTATGTGTCTAGAATAAGGAGGAACCCAGGCTTTGCAAGTCATGTTTCAGGGGTCATTCGTCAAATCTCATTCCTGGGTATGACCTCATTGACCTGATTAAAGATGCTACCTGTATCTTGTTACAGTACACTGTGCAAATTAGCATATCAAATTATCAAGTATGGGCGTCTCGGAGCGTTAGTTATTATTTTAGGACAGATTGTCTTTTGAATTAAAAGACCCATTTATGGACAGTAGCACATTAAAAAGGTTTACTAGGTGCTACGGCGCATTCAGCAGCCACTGCCAGATGCACAGTGGCAAACACCTTCCTTTTGCCATAAGTGTTACTGGGTTTCTTTTATGTGCGTCACGCAACATACAGGACCTTCGGCTTTATGCCCATCCGAAGGACAAAGCAATAATGGTTAAGTGTTTTAATTAAAGGGACACTAGTGTCAAGACCACACTCTGCTGATCAGAAACACCTGAGCTTGAGTCCAGTGCGCTTGACCATTTGGCCATGACATGCCAATTTGAATATTGGGACCTGTTAAAGTGCACAATTTTGTTTCCTTCACATTTTTAACTGTTTTGGTCCTAAAAAAATGTTGAAATCATGCGAGTCTTGCATGGTCTATTTGCTGAACCAAATTGGCCTGTGAAACAGTAGGAGACCAAGCTACTTGAAACAAAATTGGTATTAAATCAAGACAGAAAAGTTGTTAACTCTGACCACCTCAAACTCTTCAAAATCCAACTGCCTGTTTTGTTTAATTCTTGCTGGACTGAGTACGGCACCAGTAAACTGATCATGCTTTACATGGAATCAGCCGTACCACCGCAATCAAGAGTCCAGTAGTTTGAGTGTTATTTAACTATGGTGTTGGATTTTGTTAGGGTAAGGAATGAATAAAAGACATATTTTGATTTATTTAGCACTTACAATTTTATATTAAAATTTTAATTCATTCCATTTAAGACAAAACGGTGTCCGACATTTGTTTATTTGGAGTAATTTTTTACCGTTTAATTAAAACGATTAATAAATGTTCTGAAATATGTTCCCCTTCCCTATAAAATGAAGAGACATTTGTACAATTGTTGTACTGATTTGTGTGAATTCTCACATTTGTAATTTTGTTGTCATGATACAGTTGAGATTATGATGCAGGATAACTCGCAGGATGTTCCTGATGCCAGTAAAGAGGAGGTGAGTTCAAAAGCCAATTTTGTATCCACTGTCAAATTTTTGTGGGTGATGACATGGTTATTTGCTGAGGCTTCCACAGCAGTGTTGTTTCAAAAAGACTTTACTAGCTGCTGATGCGAGAAACCTTTTAACACATTAGAAGAATGTTTGGTCAGTTAAGTCAGCTGGCCCTGTTCATACTTCCTGCGAATACTTCCTGCGAATGCTTCGTGCGAAGCGAATTTTCATGCGTCACAATTGGAAAAACAGCGCGTACAGATTATCGCGTCACCAAAATTCACTTTGCATTTGCATTCGCAGGAAGTATGAACCAGGCTTGATGCTTTGGTTTTGAAAGAGCGAGGGCACCAAGGCGTTTTCTTCTTGGTAAAGGGCAGCTCTGTGAAAAAATTTGTACATTTCTATTGGAACATTTCAAGGGGCACCAAGGCAAGGACCAGGGGCAATGGAGGCAATTGCCTCTGTTGCCTTCATGAAGAAAGGACTTAAGGGATTAATGTGTAAAATTATATTTCAACAAAGCTGAGTATGAAAGTTTGATTGGTTTTCTGCCATTCATACGTCAATTTTAGAAGGGTTATTTCTGCATGCATGGAAATGAGAAAAGTCTATTCTAAAAAAAATTAATCATGAACCATTTTATTGCTTACGACCTTCTGTTACTGGTAAAAAATACTTTATGAGCCTGGAAGAAGGCATAGAGCTTTACGTCTTTTCACCAAGCACGGGATAAAGTAAGAGGTCATTATTACAATTTTTGTAGATTTCATTAAATTCCTTTTGCATATTTTTGAGCTCCTGGTAAGTGGAGTTTATTGGACAAAGGTATTTTGAGTCCAGTGCACTTGACCGCTTTATTGCACATTCATATTCACTCAAGTATTTGTATTAAAAAAAAGATTTAAAAACAAATTATCTGGCAGGATAAGACTTGTACATGTACATTATGGAAATAGGCTAAACAACTTTTTTTTGTAAAGTTGCTTGTCTACTTTTCTTCCTGTGTGTCTTCAGATTGCTTGTACATGTAGGTTTGAATGATGTTTTGTGTCAATGTTTCTTTCCTCTGTCTGTTCATAGCCTGCAAAAAGCTCAAAGATCGGTTGGCCTAAGGGGAAGAAACGTCGCAAACTGAAGGACGTCAACGCCCCGAGAGCTCCACTCACTGGCTACGTTCGCTTCCTGAATGACCGGCGAGATAAAGCCAGGGCTGACAACCCGAACATGTCGTTTGCAGAGATTACCCGTATGCTTGGCAAGGAATGGACTACTCTCTCACAGAGTGAAAAACAGGTAGAGTAACAATTTGTTTTTGTTTTTTCACCCAGGCTCATTGCTGTGCTACAAAGCTCTTGTATTGGCAATGGTCCAATCTTACCGTTATTTTATGTTACTTAGGGTTGACACAGACAAATTGACTGGATTTGAACCTGCAACCTCTAGATTAACATGCTGGTGCTCTACCAACTGATGTTGGCGGTCTCCCTATTTTGCCAATACCTTTGTTCGGGTTACTAGTCAGAAGTCATTCAACCTGTAACTGCCATGTGGCCAGGGATCACACCCGAGTTTATGATACAATCTGGGAAGTGGCAGCAGAGGGGATGCAACTTTTTATTTCAAATATCAAGTAATAACCTACAAGGAAAACTGACTGGTTTATTGCTTGTGTCGGCATGTAATCCGGAGGTTGCAGGTTCAATCCCGCTCTAGTCAAGTTTTCTTTGTTCAACCCTAAATTATTTTAGACTTACGCAGCCCGATTCCCTTGTGGTTCATTACTTTATTTTGTTTATGTCTCAGTGCTACCTGGATGAAGCCGATCGTGACAAGGAGCGATATGTCAAGGAACTTGAGCAGTACCAGCAGACGGAGGCCTACAAGGTCTTTGCCAAGAAGCAACAAGAGAGGAAGAAAAAGGTTGAGGCTGGAGAGGAAAGCGAGACACAAACGAACGGAACCGGACTAGAGGTGAGTGTTTACTCAGCAAACTATTCGAGATCTGCGAACCCAGATTGTGTTGCTTGAGGCATTTCATAGTGGAGACTTCTGTACAGATAGTCTTCTTCAACCCTAGCAGCTAGCAGTATCCCGTACATGTTATTCCATGTATTTGAAGCTGTAAACTTGTCACTGCTCTTTTTAGTAATAAAAAAAAAATAAGAATAGTTAATGGCCTGACGTTTCGACCCTAGCAGAGTCTTTCTCAGAGGCTAAATGACAACAGAACACACATAAACAGGTATACTAGTGTAACATAAGCAGTTAGGTGGAAAGAAATGAAAAGAGAGAGTCTAGGCAGAAGGCACCGAGAAAAAGCAAGGGATGAACAATGAAGGAGGAGACGAAGTGGGGTTGGAGGGAAGGGGCTGGTTAGACTACAAGAGGTTTGAAACAAAAGACAAAATTACAGGAGGGGGAAAAGTAATTAATTAGTGAATGAGACATACTAAAACGAGGAATCTGTGGGAAGAAGGAGAACGCAAAGTCAAGGCATAAATTCAGATCTGACTTTCCCCAACTTGTCTTTTATCACAATATTAATTCTGTTTTGATGGTTTTATTGTCGTTATTTTTTCTCCAGTACACTGATGAGATCCGTCTTGACGACGAGCTACCAGGGTTTGACGTTCCTATCTTTACAGAAGAGTTCCTCAATTACAACAAATGTAAGTTAACACCCCAAGCAAGAAGTACATCATGGTTGAACAAACATTTTCACTCTGGAAATCTGTAGACAAATCCAAGCAACACTATACTGTGCCGCCATTACTGGGTAGGCCCAATTTACTACTTGTACCCAGTGTTCGTTACTTTACACGCATCAAATGCCTCTTTGACCTATGATATTTACGCATCTATACGAAGGGCCAACGTGTTTGCAAATGACCAAAGTGTATTGCTCTCCATAAAGGCAGATTTTATAAATTGGTTCAACTAAAAACAAATAAACCAAAATACAGAATTCTAATTGCTTGTATGTCCTCCACTGTTGTTTTTAATGAGTGGGAGTTTATGGCAATGTCAATATCTGAAGCCAAGTGTGTGAATGCCTTTTGACTTTATAATTATTTATGGCCTTCATGGTAACAGAAAACCAAAGTATGACTGAAAGTATGAGAGTAATGTTCTGTTTTCTCCAGCCCGTGAGAATGAGCTCCGCCAGCTCCGTAAATCCACCACAGAGTACGAAGAGCAGAACGCCATTCTGCAGAAACACATCGACAACATGAAGGCCGCCATCTCTAAGCTAGAGACGGAAGCAGTGCAGCAGCGGAATACCAACATGACGTTACAGCAACACCTGCAGACACTCAGGGTATCGCTTACGACCAGTTTTGCCGGCGTCACTCTTCCTGGTAAGAGGAAACATTTCAGTCTGGCAAACAGACTCCTCCTTAGAAAACATGAGCTCCTTCAATGTACCATGCCAGCTTGGTTACAATAAGAGTGACCTTGAGTTTTCCAAGGCATTTGCTGGCAGGCAAGATACTATGTTGTTAATATAAGAAGTATTACACGTGCGACAAGTTTTGCCAGCTTCATTTTTTCTGTGGGGCCCCCTATCTGTAGACTTCTTTCTGTTGGCCCATGTCTTTATGCCCCTGTCTGTAGGCCTGTAGGTCCCTGTATGTAAGCTTGCAGGCTTCTTTCTGTGGGACCCTTTCAGTTGGCCCCTTTCTGTAGGCCTGCAGGCCTCTTTCTGTAGGCCTGTAGACCCCTTTCCAGGGTTCGATCATTGCAGGCATTGATCAAACCAGCAAAAAGACAACACGAAGCAGACTCACCATCTCTTGGTTTTTCTGGGGGTGTTTATTTTTTTTCTTCCCTAAGTAGGTTCAGAGGAGACCCCAACCCTGGCAACCATCGATGCTTACATGACAAAGCTGCATCAACTCATTCTAGATTCACCGCAGGAGAATGCAAATCTCATAGCAACAGTCAGAGAAATTGTCGGCAAACTTGACTTACAGAGGTATGTTAGTTTGGAGCTCAAATGGAGCTCTCTTAACAAAAGTTGTGTCTCTGTCATGGGGTATGAAGAATATTCCCATGGACAGAAATGTTAGGTAGGGTAATATAAAGCTGTATCTCAATTGACGGCTTTGGCTGTGGCTATGACTGGATGGCTGGAAAGATCTATTCTGCAACACTGCTGTAGCCATTAGCCAGAGCCAAAGTCACTTGATTTGGATGTAGCCTTGACTGATATTATCGACTATTAGAGATTTTTGTGATATCGTGTAATAATAATGCTTGGTTCTTATGCAGTGCACATATCCTAGTAGCTAGATCGAGGGGCTTTACAACATTATTACCCCTGTTCATCGAGCATACATTTAGACCATTCCTCAAACTTTCTCAACTCCCTGGGGAGCATACATCCCCAAGCTGCTTAAATTAATGGCAAGGGGTTAATCCAACACAATACTGTCTCAGCCTTCTCAGGTTCCCATTTATACACCTGGGTGAAGAGAAGCAATTATGGCTAAGTGCCTTGCTCAAGGACACAAATGTCATGACGGGAAATCAAATCCAAACTTAGATGGTCAACCATCAGAACTTGAGTCCGATGCAGTAGACAGCTTGGTCGAGACGCACCATTGATTGTAAATGAGCGGTCTAGTTCACTGGACTCTCACTCAGGTTCAGGTTGGGGCATCTATGTGATTTGAGCAAGACACTTGATATAGTATTGCTTCGTCCTTTGGATGTGACATCAAGCCAAAGGTCTCATGTGTTGTGTATTGCATGTAATGACCCCAACACACTTATCATGGAAGAGAAGAGAATTTGTCTGCAGCAAAACTATGCTTATCATGGAGTGCAGCCTCGCTACCATGGGCAGCGCACGGTATCTATACCTCTCGTCACTAACAGCTGGTAGGGATGTGCTGAAAAACAACGCTGATTGGCTCCCAGAAGTGACTGTTTATGAGCACACTTGTTAACAACTTTCGAGCATTTGTGTACGTCACTTAGTACGTGAGCGTCAAAATGCAAATATTTTGATGTGATTCTATTTCAAACGAATCATGTGTTTGCACGGTTACCCTAAACTACGTACAGTTACACATGTCACAAGATCAAAGAAGAGTGGGAGGGGACTGACACATTTTCATTAACCAATACCAGGGGTTAGGAGCGAGCAGCGCGTGCTGGGGAAAAAAGTTGCAAACAACCTGGGAATGAGGTTGCATTGTCTGAGACATCTTAGTGTAATCTCTGTCCAAACACTCGGGTGATGAGTCGCCACATGCTAAAGGATGTGAATTGCAGTGAAATATTACCTCCCAAATTTTGGAGGGAGCTGTGATTATCAGATTTGTCTTAACCACAGCTGCCTGACTATTTTATTACTTTTTGTTTTATAGCGATCCCAAGTTATGACCAATGGAAAAGACTGACTGAGTTGAGTACATGAGTAACCCAAGAGACTTGCCATCTAGCGTCGCCTGTTTACTTAAAAAATTATCAATCGGTTTACAGGTAAAGCATCGGGATAAATCAGGATAAATCTGTCAGAAGGCAATCTTGCTTGAATTTGATGGATTCAGAGATGGACAATTGTTCACAAGGTGTGTAATTGGCATGCATATTTCATCAGATTCAAACACTCTCCGTGGCTGTAGAAATGTGTTGGGACGTGGAACTAAATCAACTGTGGGAGAAAGCAAGTCCAAGTGTTTAAATTTCACCAGGTGTGATGCCAATTACGGCAGGGTATTTTCTGTTTAGCCACACTATTTATGCTATTGGAAAAAAATAAGCTCACAAAACTAATTGTTTGATGCCGTGTGTGAACCTCTAAACCCAGCATATTGTACTTGCGGAAATGAGAAAACTGGTTCTAAATATGACATAACTTCCAAATAACAGGAAACTATGTGGTAGTTGAATCAAAGTAATTATTTCTTTTTTGTAATTCTTTGCTGAATTCAGAAATCCTTTTTTTTTTTTTTTTTTTTTTATGAGGTATTTTTTGTTAGGTTTGTAAACTAGACTGAAACACGAAGCCCTGCCCACCCTGGCAACTGCCACTGGCCCTCAATCCTCAAGCCAGCACACTGCACCACACCAAATGCACAATAAAACTGGTTCACTTCGCGGTTAAAAATCCTTTTCCCGTTACTTGTGCAGGATAATTTTTCAAGCCAAAAAGCAACTTTTTTTGTAGCCGTCAATAATTTTGTTTCGTCAATGAAAGTCATTTTGGACACCAATAAAGACATTTTCTTAAAGATGTTTACATATTTTAATGGTTCAAATTTGTTTATGGCCGTTTTTCTGAAGCACAATCAGATCATTGGAAACCCAGTCGGCCAACTATAACTCATGCTCTTATGACAATGCAGTGTAATCCATCTTTACAAAATCTTGGCTGGTACGTGAAAGGAACCGGTCTTCGATAAGTCATTAGGCACAAATCCATGCAGAGAGTTGATCTATTCATTTGTTTGCAGTGCCTTTTGCCCAGTTGCCTGTGTACATGCAATCCAGTGTCTCACCACACCTGGCCTGTTGACATGATCACACACAGAAACCTGAATGCCAGTTTATAAGACTGCCGCTGCGTACTGCATAAGAGTTATTGCGTATTATTGTGTCCTCTGAAAGCGAACTGGTTAATAGTGGCAGCTTGTTTCCTTTTTTGGTCGGGATATCAATATGTCGTAAATTTGTTTGTCTTTTGGGGGTGGTCGGCAGTTGTGCAGTCAATCCCTGAAAGAGGTAGAGCTATAATGGGTTGGTCTAGCATTTTTACTCTTCCTTGTTGTGGAAAATGGATCTTGCAAAACATTGTTTTCTCTTTTCTTTTCTTTTTAGCAAGGTTTTGTACATTACTGTAAATATGTGCCAATGTAATTTAAAATGAAGTTAGATGTTTTCATTTAGATGTTAAATTGTGTTTGTAAAAAGACTGTTTGCGAATGTTGTTTTCATATGCCGATTGTTCGCATCGTATTTTGAGAAGGTACGTTTTAGTATTAGACCTGTAGTTGACATTCTGCTGTATTTTTTATCTTTTTTTTTCCAAATTGTGTTTTACACAACAAACAGCCAAGCTTCTTTTGTTGGACTTGGAAATTTTGTATAACTCTGTTAGTTCATGTGAAACTGCAATGCACAATTTGTGTGCATTGTACTGACATTGATAGGTTTCTGTTTTATAGAAATTTAGCAGAAAGTCCGTGCCCACTGTACCTTAAAGACGGGCTCCAATAGTAATTAAGTTTTGTGAAATACTAATTTTTCAATAGTAGAGTCTAATGAAATGGGACAAATTACAAGTCTCTCACCTGATCCAAAATATAAAAAAAAGAAGTCTCTGACCTCACACTAAAATGGTGTAAAATGTCATTTTATTTGGTACTCTAGAGCGAAATTTGAAACTTGACATCATTGGATATCAACAACTGTGTCTGTACATTCCAAAGAGGAATTTGTGCACCTGTCAAAAGGTCAAATTCAATGCTGTTTTGATTGGATATCATCAAAATTCAGGAATGAATTTAAGATTTCCTGTACAAAATGTGACGTTGATGGGCATTTCCAGATGTCAACATTTGCACCGGAAGTGTATGAAATACAACGGCATTTTACATCATTTCAATGTGAGAAGGGTAGAGACTTGTATTTTTTCCCACTTTCATAACGACTATCTTTTAGAAACTGAGTGCATCACAAAACTAAATTTGACTTAGGGGCCCCACTTTAAGCATTTATAATTCATTGCATCAAAGAGCATCCTTTCATGAATCCACATTGCGTCTTTCATACTGCAAATTCTGTTAAATATAAAAACACTCCAGAAGTGATTGAAGTATATGATGGGGCCACAAATGCAATAAAGCACAGCAAAGACGGAGACGTGATTTTATTGCCTGATGTGTCAGACACTGATGGCTGATAAATGCAATTAATCAGTGAGATTTTGCAGAGATGAGAAACTTCAGACTTTAATCTGAATTCAGACTTTCTTAAGTCTGCTTGTTAAACCAAAAATGCTGTAATTTATTCATATAGAAGGAAGTCCTGCTCTTTGATCTACTTCTCTAGTGCTGAGGAGACTGTTCGCAAGTCTCCTTTTTAATAGTCTGTAACTGTAAGGGTTACCATAAGGTGGAAATGCCATCATGTAAACATACGTCCTAAGATCTGGCAGTCTAAGTTTCAGACCTTTTTGTCTGCAATGACTCTCATCCCTGAATTTGTGTTTTAAACCAGGCGTCCGAAGGGTCATATCATACGAGGCAATTTACAGGCATCCAATTCCAAGCAACCTCCAAGAGAAAAAAAAATTTACACTCTTCACATCAAGTTCTTGGGGATTGTAAGCCACTGTTGGGGGGAAAAGTGCCACAGAAGTGTGCCTTTTGCATGCAGTGCAGTTGGTTGCTTCGTAGTTGCCTGTAAAAAGTTCTACACGTGACAAGGCCCCATAAAGGCTGCTGTTTGGGAGGAAAAAACGCTTCCTTGCTTAACAAAAGTTCTTAAAAGAAATTGTCAAAGTCGTTGCTTTTATGGATTTCTGTGGTCTCAAGTTCTGGTAGTTGAACCAGAGACTGTGGTTTCAAATCCTAAGAAACCCAGTAAGTTCATGTTTTCTGATGAAAGAATCAAGTCTTCGCATGGTGGAGGATCGAAAGATTTTCAGTTGATAGTACACAATCTGTTTGTGTGTTTATCAGAGATTGCTTTTGAGGGGAACTGTAATCACAGATGGTTTTTACCATCACTGTTTGTGGTAGTCTCAAAAGTTTTGACTTGCCATCATCAGATGATTTTTGAAAGGAGTTTTCTGTTCCACTGTTTACCTTAAATCTGTTTAATAAATGCCTTGTACTATTGTTATCATTAACATTACTTAGTGTTACTGTGCATGAAGGTATTTTTCATAACGTCTGTCCATTAAAAGTATAGGCAGAAATGGTTGTTACGGTATATAATTTATATGTCCAAGTTATAACCACGACACAGGAAACCTGCAAGATTTCGTGTCAGTCCAAACACAAGTGCAAAACAAGCCATTATCTCACTTTATATAACACCCAAGCAGATCCTTGCCATTTGATTGAAGGATTGTCCGTCACGTGATTGCAAATAAAAGTACTATTGCACGCTACGTCACTCACCGTGCATTTTTCGTTCCATTCACCGTGCATTTTTCGTTCCATCCGAAAAGTACTATTGCACGGTGCGTAAAACATCACTGCGTGCGCGTGTCTTTGGTAATGCAGCAGTGTTACTGATCTACTTGGATGTTATATAAAACAAATAATGAATGTTCTTCATTCGTGCAACAGTGCGAATATTTGCATTCGTTGAAAGATGGATTGTTCCATTCAACTCGGCTCCGCCTCTGAGAGTGAAATAAGTGTCTTACTCAGTGAATTTCCCTGACTGGACAGCGTGACATAATTATGTAGAACATACTTATTAAATATTTTTAACTAAACAGAAAGTGAACACTGAAATTCTTACAAAAATAACCTTGCTTATGTAATGCATTGTAAACCCTAGCGTGCAGTTTCTGTGTAGTATCACACTTAAACTCACTTATTGTCTGCACCGTTTTCAGGATTAAGTTTCTGTTTAGTTGCAAATGTTTATGGTCAGTGTTCCACATCGTCATCTCATGCTGTCCTGTCAGGGAAATTGTGTCTTTGTTGAGGAAGACACTTTGAAATTCACATAAAAAGTATAAAAGACAACAGTTTTCCCTTGTCTTTATTTACAAAATGTTGCAGCGTCCCAGCAATGGTGGCTTGGTGTGCATCACTTGGGCGTAAGGATTAGTCTACAATGATTATAGTTGTGCACACCTTCATCTAGATTTGTGATGTGCATGTATGTAGCAGTACATTGTAATTGCAGGTGTGAAACACTTAGCGACTGCGTTGAACGTTGCAAGTTGTGCTCACTTTAAGCTTGTTATCAAATCTAATCATTTTTATGTTTTAAGTGCACAACATACAATTATCTCAGCACACTGTACAAGAACTGTTACCATTAAAACAGTGAAACTGAAGTAAACAACAACTGGTTCTCAAACCAAGGACTTGGAAGGATTCATTGCCGCTAGATTCAGGAATGTATGGTTCCCTTTCACACTAGATTAATTTCCCATGGTTGACCTATTCACACTTAAATTGCTACTAATATATATAGCCATAGGAACATATAGCCATAGGAAAGTTGCAGAAAATATGAGCCAGACATGGGGTGGAGAGTTGGTTAACATTACCCAGGAATTTCCTGGGGTTGTATTTCCTTGAGATTGGCTCGATAGTGTGAACAGGCCTTAAGGCTTCATATATGAAGCATGTTACTGAGTGGGTACATTCGATTAGCTGGCTCGGATTCGACCTGGGTGTACTCATCCGGGTGAGCCATAGTCAATATCTAATTGATAGCCAACTTCCCCTAGCATTCTTATGCATCTTGGGGCAGCAAACTGGAACTACTTTCATCATGTTAAATTAAAGATGGTATGTTCTATTTTTGGCTGATTTAATCCAAAAAATGTTTTATTTGAATTTGAATTTTCTATTTATAAATTCACAAGAAGTATACGCTGTCATTTAAGGTATTGCAGAAGAAAAATCCAGCAGTATTAAGTGGTAGTCAACTAAAAACTAAAAACTAAAAATGAATAGTTGCCGGGATCCCGACATTATCTCACGCCCATCAGCCATGTACAACAGTTTTGCAAGTTTCATGTATTTTGTGCATTGTCCATGGCAAATGCAAATGCTTGTGTATGTTTTCGTTATTAAACAGCATCATCTGTCAAAATCTGTTCAGAAAATTTCTTTCGGTGGAAATCTGGGAATGAAAATTTATTGAAAAGGTCGTTAAATAATTATTCTCATGGTAAAACGGCAATGTTGAATTATTTTATAAGCCTAGGTTAATACAAAAGTACACTTTTCCGTTTTTAATAAAACAAATTAGTGCTCACAAAGTTGCTGTTTTAAGGGGGGAAATATTTGTCAAACTTCCTTAAAGTGTCCTGCAGATTAACTTAAAAATGGCAGCCATTGAGAAAGTTTAGCTCATGCACCTGGTTCAGCCCCACTTGGGTCTGACCTGGGTGAGCTCTGACAATAACCTCAAAGCTACTTGACTCTGTACTGAGGTCAGACCAGGGTCGACTCGGGTAGCTAATCGAATGCATCTTAAAGATTATTCTATTGCTACTTGAGAACAATTTGAAATATTGTAGAGAAGTTAAAAGAGGGGAACAAAATCACAGAATCAGAAAACATGCAGTTTTGTTCATGAATTTGATTTTGAAATACTGTTCTTTTTGTCTCCTAATATATATAAATTTTTTTTAATTAAGAGGTTGAATGCAAACTTGCAGAGATGCTAAATGGACAAGGTTTTTGTTTTAAATTTGTTCCCTGGGAACTTTACTCAAAATATGATTTTGTTCCCTCATAATATTATACATTCTCCAAAAAAATTGTTGTTCCCTGTTTATTATATTTCGTCCCCTCAAAATAATATTTCATTCCCATGAAATAATATATTGTTCCCACGAAGTAGTATATTATTTTGTTCCCTGGAAATATTATTTATATTTAATAACATTAAATATTTGTTTGAGGTAA
The DNA here is from genome assembly GCA_023634235.1 of Pisaster brevispinus. NCBI lineage: Eukaryota > Metazoa > Echinodermata > Asteroidea > Forcipulatida > Asteriidae > Pisaster > Pisaster brevispinus. Next base: position 17,331,955 of record JAMKCF010000006.1, on the reverse strand, counting down.
TGTTATAATTTTTTGAGGGAACAAAATAATATTTCAAGGGCACAAAATATTTCAAAGGAACTAAATAATATAGCGAGCAAATGAAATAATATTTCAAGGGGACGAAGCGACAAACTAAATAAAATTTCTTCGAAGCAACAACTATTGCGTACTAAGCCTGGTTCATCATACTTCCTCGAATGAGAATGCTATCACGATTCTCCCCTTCGATTCACACACAGTATTATGTATGAACGAACCGCCGATCGATAGCGGGCGCTAAAGCAACAACGTAAAAGAGCGTCTTGTATCAAGACTAGTAGAGCACTTACCAGCTGTAGCGTTGGGCATGGGGGAGCAACGCTACATCACCGAAAACAACAAGCGCAGCTAGCTCTAGCGAAGCACATAACGATTCATTTGCTGTGTGTACCACTGTGTATGGATACTGTTCGGAGACGGAGCCAGGAAGGATCGAGATGCCCTATCGATGGACATGATGGAGCTGACTGGTGCCGAAAGGAGAAAAGTGAAATGAACGTGATTTTTAAGTACTTGTCCAATTAACTGGTAAGCTACAATTATTCGTTTTAAACTTTTGCAGTGTAACTGTAACTTTTGTTGTATTCCAATAATTATTGTCTCGGCCTGCCTATTTTACTGTATAAACTAACTCAGTCTCGCTCGGTCTATAGCTCCCCGGTCTAACCATGGATGGACATGATGGAGGGGTTTGCCCGTGCATATTATTGTGTTGCTGATTCATGTTTTAAATCAATGAATGTTAATACTTATTATTACTACTTATTACGTAGGCTACAATTTTAATTTGCTAAAATTAAATTCAACCACTGGTACCCTAGTCTCTTCCAATGGTAGCCCCATATAGGGCCAATAATCCACTAAGGATACGAACGAAGTGGATTGGCCCTAGACCCAGTAACTGGGGCTGTACTGCTTTTTCGAAATATTGACATCTTCGGTTAATTTCGGAAAATGGAGTACAGCGCCCTATTTACCCTACAGCGCCCTATTTATGGGGCTATTCCATTGCCTGCTACTTTTTTTATACTTTGCTTTGTGATAAATAAAAATACTAAAAATAAAATAGCTCCCTCATGTCAGTGTCACAGTCACAGACTGCGGGAGGATGGAGCTTTGGAGGGTCACATGTGACATAGTTAATAACTATCGCAACTAGCAGTTATCATTTGACCTACATATAAACAAATAAATATTGCAATGGGTGAAAGCTGCACGTCATTGCCATTGCCATTGCCCAGACCTGGGTGTTGTGTACACCCGGTAACTGGGGCGCGGCTGTACTCCTTTTTTCCAAATGTTGTCATCTTCAGTCAAATTCGGGACCGAAGATGACAACAATTCGAAAAAAGGAGTACAGCACCCCAGTTACTGGGTCTACGTGTCATGCAGTTTTTGTGCATAGGGACAGGCCACGCCAGGGAACTACTGTTTGTAATGTTTTAATTAAGCTTTAAAGACCATTACCTCCACAAGATCAGAGAGTCAATGAAACAAATACTACTAACTAAGTTGTTTATGGAACCATGTTTCCGAAACAGTCCTGCCTGGTACTTTTCAATGGAGCTAAATTTTCATAATTAACAGAAAAACATTGCAATGAGCGAGAGAGGATCGCAAGGTCTGTTTTTTATTTACACTTGAATTTGTGCTTGGTGGATATGAAGTCTGGATCCTCATGCCTCGCCATTGTTACAATTAATACATAAACAGAGCACCAGTCTACTTACAACATAGCGCAACATTGTCATGTAAACTTGACAGTTGCAACGGCTGGAAAAGCATATAAGCTGACCTTTGACCGCGCTTTGTTTTTTTCACATTTTTCGTTAATTACGTGATATTTTGATGAATTTTTTTTACAACAACCATTTAAAAATTATCGTCTGTCATTCCACATCACTAAATTAGGTAAACAGTAAGCTGGTGTGTCCCTTAAAACTAGAAAACATCTTTTCTTCCTCAATGTCTTTACTCTGGATTCTGGTTCCAATAGAAACTGCTTATTTAGCACGTTTAGTCCTGAAGTGCGAGAACTACCCATATGGAAAATTATATCATGCAGGCCCTTGTTGAAGAGATATGTAGAGAGAGCTGCACATATACATGTACAATAGCACTGCTCTAAACTCATCAGTCTTATTAAATCCTAACAAAAATACTGTTTTTCTGTAGGCTAATTGTTAGTTTTCCATAATTTCCTTTGATTTACATGCTGTATATTGTTCGTATACATTTCTGGTCGTAAATCAACAGGTGACATTTGATCATGAAGCAAGTTAGGTTTATTACATGTATGTCAATATTGGATAATTTGGTTTGGGGAATACTATGTTTGTGTCTGTACCACCATTACTGACAATACAATTTCTCACTGACAAGCTTCCTGAGGTCAGTGTTCCCTACTTGTCCATTACGATAATCCTAGTCCCAACTCTTAGAGAGCGTAACATTCACAAGTTCACTCCAGTCATGCCCCAAGTAACCAGCTGTGGAGGTACATGGCAAGTTTATAGGCTATTGATTCAGATCTGAGGTCACCTGCAGGGCTAAGCAGTTAGCCTTCCTGGACCTGCAATGTACTTTCCTGACTGTCAATTGTGTTGATGGTATGTAATAAAATTCTGCCTGTTATGAGTCACTTGTGACTGTCCCTGTTTCAGCAACTGAATTCAATGCTCCAATAATTACGGAATTCATTTAATTGCCCATTAAACGCAGTGTATACATGAATTTTAATTCTATTTGGCAATGAGTAGAGTGATCTAGAGTAGAGTCATTACTCACAGCTAAAGGATTCAATCATCTTCCTGCGACAGGAATCCTGGAAGTTTGCCTAACCCTAGCCCTAAAAATTCTTCGGAAGTTTTATGTTTTAAAAAGGATCCAGAAGCTAAAAAAAACTTGTTGGGAGGGGAACTTTATTGAAGATTCCACATCAGACATCAGCCTGTATCAGAACAATTATATATTTCCCAAATTTGCACAGGGACCATTTTTCCATTTGTTGAATGGTGGCTGATATTAACTGGTACTCATGCTCAAAAACATGTCTTACATTAGGTACTGGTGCAATATTGACCTCTAGCCGACAAATGGTCCTTTTATGTACTTCTACTGTAATCTAGTGCACACTTTTTCTGGGTGGGCCTGCAGGTGTAGCATGTGCTTGTGGTTGATGAGCAAGGGCAATCAATTATGCTGGAGTAATTATTTGACTACTTGGAGTCTGCCTTATAAATTAAATTAATCCCTCGGGGGCATATATTTTTGTATGAATCATTTTTGTTAGTTGAAAATAATTTTGGCTAGAATTTGGGGGAAAGTCCACAAGACCTCAGGACTGAACCAGAATTTTGTTCACAAGACCAGAATGGAAATGATTTTACAATTTTCAATACAGTTTAACTGTTTTTAGTTTTAAACGAGCTCTAAGATTAAAAGAATATACATGTAGGGCTTATCTCATCTCATTTGTCATGTGGGCAAGTACTGTATGTACTGTTTCAATACTAAAAAGAATGACAAAAGTTATTTACTTAGACTGAGGTTAACATATGAGAATCTTTTTACTACTGTATGACAAGGAGGTGTTGGCGGTGTTATTACTCAATAAAAAGCACAAGACATGAAGTGAGTTTATTGTCCCGACACTAACATCACTGGCCTCAGACCTGTGGTACAGTGTTAGTTTCGAGTCTCGCATGTTAAAAGTTCACAGAAAAAAACAAAACGTTCATACCCATAAAATAGTATCCTGTTACGGGAATTTTGTTTGTCAAAACTTGTTTTTAAATGAAAGACAAACTTTTCCTTCATGGACAAACAGTATAACAGCATTATCGAATTGACAGCTTCGACAGTAGCTCTGGCCAGACCTCTGATGCCTATTTGTCAACATTGCTTCAGCCTAGATGTGTTACGATCCAATGTGAGTCTAATTTGCACCGTATTTAGCATTCTTTCAAACATTCTTAATCTTTCAAGATAAGCCAGTACCTGGGCATTTTGGGGCCCTGAATTTTGTCTTTGAGATGTCAGTGCCATTTTCGTTTTTGCAATTTGCCTGTGGGAATGTTTTGAAAAGGCACTAGAGCCAATAGAAAAGGGTACTAGAGGACATTGGCTTTTTGAAGGCCTTTGTGATAATTCCAGGTTTGCTTTAAAAGTTTATTTGAATAAAATGTGATGGTCTTTTTACACAATTTTTTGATGCATTTTGATGAATTGTTCATAATGGACATTAGGTAAATGTTTCAGATAAATTACTAATTTCTTATTTTGTTACGTTATACCACAAAGTTAATTTGGTGGAAAATACTTAGGTCATCTCCTAAAAACAACCTGAGCAAACTGGTCAAAACTATGACTTTGAGAATAACCCACCGGCTCTTCTTAGAGCCATCACATCATCCAACAAAGGAGAATGGTGGTGCAAGAATTATCCTAATTTTTTGTTTTTAAAACCACCATACAATGAGTAAGTTAATAATGCAATATGTAACATGTTTTGAGGGTTGACAGTCGGTATTTGGAAGTTGACAATCTAGTTCCTGAGGTGAAGCCCATGTGACAAATCTTCTCTTACTATTACTGCTTGTTAAACAAAATTTAAAAAAATAAAAAACAGTTTAAATGTGACACAATGTGGATACTTTTTTTTCCTCTTCTCATTTTGGTTCTGGTTATGTACCAAACTTTCTGGTCCTGTTAAAGTTTTGAGCTACAAGCCCTGCAGTCTTGTGGATTCTGCCCCCCCCCCCCCCCATGAATTTGAGCCCTAATGTAGCAGGCCTCGAACTTCCCTAAGGGCACAACAATTTTCCTCTGGTAAGGGGCACTCTATGAGGAAAATGTAAATTTGTACTGGAACTTTGCAAAGGGCACCACGGCAATTGCTGTGGGTGTCGTGGGTTATTTCGAGGCCTGATGTAGGTGAACGAGGCCTGTTGGATGATGTTTACATCTGCTCGTTGAGGGTAGAGAGCACTTCACAGTGCTTTGTGTACTTCCTGGTAAACCATTGCACCTTTTGTGTTTCTTCTTGTTGTGTAATTTGACAATAGGACACAGTTAGCAGACAGCCTTCAGGGGTTTAAAGTCCTTGTTGACAACTTCAAAGGGTTCCACTCCAGACAGGAAAGTATGTTCATTATTTTGTATGGTTGTTATTTATAAGTATTTAACTACCAACAAAAACTACAAAATTTCAAATGTTATCAAAAGTTGATCACTGTTGAATTGTATCAAAATACCAACACATATGATTTTCCACACTAAAAAAGCTTCATCAACCAATCTGGCACCATTTCCTGAAGGATGTTGGCTCCACGAATTTTCACTCTCCACTCCTGCTCATCTTGCGCTCTTCGGTATTCCTGGAAGAAGGTGCTTTTAGAAATGATGTCATCCCTTCTCTTCCTTGGCCTACCCTGTCTCTTTTTCCCGGATTACTGTTTCAAGTAGGATGTGTTCCGTTCTCGCATGTTCGGACATATTGGGCAGTTTATCTTGATCACAGAAAGTGCAAGCTTTGAACAGTGGGATGAAAGTGAAAGTTTATTTAAAGTTTAATTGCGCAATGCATCTGTTTACCTGGGTACTGTAAAAAAATAAATGTGTTTTTAAAAGCAGTTGCAATACATTGTGCAGGTGTAAAATTGTGTACTTTGTGTGAGCATAGAGGAAGGAATTCCTCCAGGGTGTGACGTACCAGTAGTTTGAGAAACATCACTCATTGTTCATACAGTTTATGTGTACCTCTGTACAATGAATGGAAAATGCGTGGTTGGGTTTGGCTTATAACAAAATCTCACGTTTGAAAATTCGGTCAAAGTTTAGAGTTTTGCCAGAGCCAATGAACTTTTGAATAAGTGTGGAATGACTCAATCTCTGAACTCCATCTTCCAAGGGTTGTATACTTAATGAATTTTTGAAATCCCTGAAAGGGGAACTGTCGTCATGGTCATTAGTGGTTGATGGAACTAGGAACTCTCATCCAGTGACTGTGCACGTGCACACGATGGCTGTCACATCACAATCGGCACCGTCATTAGTGTGATGTGACGACCAGCACGCGCACTTGCAGTATCTGGGTAATTCCATTACAGCTAGAATCCTGGTACTGTTACTTATAGCGACAGTCCCCCTTTCAGCATTTTTAATTGAGAACATGCTAAAGTAGCAGAGTCAGGTGTATCCAGGGGTTTGCTCTATTTGGATGTTTCCCCAGGTATCAGTGAGTATTGATTTGGACCATGATTATTGCATCAACATTGGAAGGTTGAATTTGTCCTGAATGCCTCGAATGCCAAAGAAATCAATATAGTTTTTGTTGAATCTTTAATTCGACCTTTCTGTTATGAAATACGCACAGTTGGCTGTAGTATAAGTCAGTGTGCTGATGGAAACAGTATAGTGAATGTCTTGCCACTCTGCATTTTGGCCTGTAACTTCAAACACCAAGTGTTTGAAATATTCTCTTCAAACTTGCAACCAAAAAGCAACATAGAAAATGTGTTACTACATTTAAAGGCAGGGTCGTATGTACATTGGTAATGACCCCAAAAAGAAGTTGTGTAATTTTTATCCAAAAGCCAAAAAAGATGTTAAGGCCCCCAAAAAATAATTTATGTTGGCGTAACCCGACCGACCCTAGAAATATAGTCATTCCTGGGTATTTCTTTTTTTTTAGGGAGGAAAAATAGTAATTAAAATCTATAGAAATTAATCTATATCAATTCAGTGGAAACCATTTCTGACTGTTTCTCTTCAATTGTTTGACGACAGCGCACGTGGAACTTTGGAGTGCACAATATTTTGCACAACGAACATTCAGAAAATTGCGCAGGCTTAAACAATGTCATTAAAACATTTTTTAACCTGCCTACCTATCCGATTTTTTCTGGCCCGTTACGCCAACATAACGTTTTTTTTAGGCCTAATGGTAGTAAGCATTCTGAAAAATTATTTCATCTGAAATGTACCCGTCGATCACAAATCAATGAATAAATATCTCCAAAGATTGCCTAAAGGTGAAATTTCTGTGGTGTCCGTTTGAATGCTGCCCTCAATACAGCCAGAGATGTGGTTGGTACCCGCTGTCACCTGGCTAAATGTGGATGGATTCGCTGTTCCTGATGAGAATACCAGGATTTTTTCCCCCTTGTTTTCTCAACAAGTAGGCACTGTAGTAAACTAAAACTTTCTTGTATCTTTCTTGATAATTTCGCCTTGAAATCAGCAATACGTTAACAAAAACCAAATGATTACCATTAAATTAACTAGGTGTGGTTTAACACAAAGGTGTGCAATGTATAGTGAGAAATTTAAATGTGCAACTGAAATAATGTACAATACAAATACACATTTATTCTGAACTTTTAATCTCCTTTTAGAGAAGAAACTTTTTAAAAACAAGGGTATCATTGAGTAAGCTGAGTATAAAATGCACCCTGGCTTTCACGGTATAAAATAAATTTTCTAGAAAATGTTGCCACATTGTCCCCTGAATCTGAAAGTCCATGCAGTGTCTGTATAGTTTGTGGGTTGATGCACTTGTATTTGGCAACTCTTGTTTTTTTTTTAAAGGGTTCGGATGAGTTGACAAAATCCTAGTGGAAATGTTTTTGGGGTTTTTTTTTAGGGCACAGAAAATCCCTAAATTAGAGGGGGAGAGAATGCAAAGAGTAGACAACTATTCATAAAGGAAGGTTTGGCTTCATACATACATTGATAAAGCCATTTGTTTGCAAGACTTTTGCAAATCTGTGTTGGTTTTCTGGGTTAAGCAAGCTACACCCTGCTTCCCACACAATTTCACTTTTGATTATTTAGCGTATTATGACTAATTTCTTTACTTTTTATTGAACAACGATACAGTTGTGTTTACACCCAGCCGCTGGGTTGGTGCCATAAAAATATCCCGCTGATTGTGTATTGAGATTTATGTGTTTGCCATGAAAAGGCACGGTTCGTTGATCACCGATTGATCGCTGTCAAGAAAGACGAAACAATTCATTGGTTATCGGGCTGACTGTGAGTCAAGTGAACTGATAATGTGTAAAAGTGAACTTGTTTGTTCACTGTGCACCTCATGTAGCAGCAAAACTGAGTCATGCACTCTTGGGAATGGAGTGATCTCTCATCTGCCTCTAGATGGTTAGCTTCCAGGTGTACCCTGAACATCTGCAGTGGAATCTCGGTAACCCTGACTACCTAAAGTCTTCCATAAATTCCCATCCAATGGTTCTTCCTGGTGTCTAAACATTCCATGTGTTGTGTTACCATTTACGGAAGGACTATCGAAGGACTATCAGATTTGGACAGCTGCTGGCCAGAACACCCTACTATAGGGAGTTCAATACAGGGTTTTTGTCTGCATTGTAACAATTTGCATGAGGCACATCCGCGTGCCTTGGTTTTTAGGTGAGTTGTAATACTGACAATTTCTTTCGGAAACTCTCGATGGTTTTACACGCAGAGCATGAAGGAATGTTAAGGATGCTTCTAGAAGTTCCTGGTCATGTATCAGACAATGCATTTTTAGGCAGGCATGACATTCTTCCTGCTTTAGTCTGTTTCCCGATTTGTCTGCCTTTGGAAAAAGCAGAGAAATTGCTGTTATGTAAGAACTACACCATGTGAAGGTTCATAGGTCAGCCCTTGTACTCCATAAAAATGTTCCTACATTTTTCCAAAGACCAAATATCATGCCATTTAAGGGGATAGTTTATTGGTTTTTGTTTGTTCATGATCTTGGTTTTGTTCAAGTTGTTTTTAAGTTTGTTTGAGTTTTAGTTTTTCTTTTTATTTGCCGGGGGGGGGGGGGGGAATCCCAAATAATATGCTAAAACAACATCTTGTGTAGTTGGTAGCCTCAATAGAGCTTTGTGAACAATAAATAAATCCATCGATACATTATGTACAGAGAAGCTGACTGGATCATTCCTTAGTTAGACCCCTCTTTAAGGAGATGGTGTCTATGGTATCAAGCTTCAAAAGTCTTCTCAGGAAATAACAACACTGCCACGAACCACCAATGGCGTGGGAACTACCAGTTACGCCAGCTGGGTACATTTTAATTGCATGCTCATTGCATTGAGCCTTCGTAGCCTTTTGTGTTGCCCAATCATAGAATTTATAAATAGGTAAATACGTGTGTGGATTTGAGGTGTCACACAAAGAGGATTTCTGTTCACAACGTTACAACAAAAAACTCGGAGTGTCTGGTAGTTGGAGCTTTTTAGCAAAATGTACAATGTAATGCAGATTAGTGCATTTATTTTTGAGGAATTTGTGGATGTATACACAATGTACAGTATGTACATTACAGTATGATTTTTATTGCTGGCTCAAAGGTATTGTAATTACATTGTTGTGAATGTTTATTTTTGGAGGGAGTTAATTGAAGTGTACTGAATTTTTCACAGATTGCAGATGGTTTAGTTGCTCCTGGTAGTTTTTCTATTTTATTTTTAAAAAATGGCTATTCCAATATGATAAGCATTTAAAGAAGCGCGGATTTAATAACAATTGATGGTATTTTTAACCCTACGAGGGCGCTTTCAACGGCAAACTTCCTTGCATCACAATTTTACAGTTTTATCTTATTTTGATTACATTGTTTTCTTGTATCAATGGCCAAACAAATGAAAATAGTTATATAACAATGAGAAAAATGTTTGTTTTACTAGTTCCGCATCATGTAAATTTGGTCATCCCGTGGTCAAGAATTGTCTGCTTATTTTAAAGCTCCTAGAAACTTGTGCTTATCAGAGCTGTCTCCATTATGTAACATTATTCTCCAACTTTGAAAATTACATGTACACAGTACAGGGGGCCTAAGCGAGCATGAAGCAGGATGCTTTACGGCGTGGGGTCTGGGCCCGCCTTTGGCCCTGCGTTGTATTTTTATTGGAATGTACATGCTCTGTGATCATGTTAATTCAGTCTAAAAGGTGATTCCTGATGGCCAATTCCTCTTGGCTTCTTTAAGCAAAGCGTTTAAAGGTTGCATTTGAACTCTGAAATGCTTGGCAGATGAATTTTAAACCTTGGCAGCGACTTCCTAAATGTGGCATGTGCCACAGAAAGCGTGGTGGTGTGCCAAGCGTTTTTTTTACATGTTGGCAAAGACTGACATTTAGGCATGGACATAATATTCACAGCATTGCAGAGTGGCTTGTTTCAAGGCTTTTTGTGTGTGTAACTGCTCGCTATTATTTTACATACATGGATGTTGGGGAAGTTTTCAGCTTTGTACATGTTGCCTGAGCCTTTGATTTTAAATGCCCTTTTATTTATTACAGAAGTTGTGATTTTGTTGCTTTTCAATTCTCCCAAATACCTGGACAATTTTCTTGAAGGACTTCTGAGTAGCCCTTCAGGGGATGATTTTATTTAGAATTTAACAGCCTTTAGTTTTGTACCATTTGTCCTTTGTGGAGTTTAGGATTTGGGACAAATGTTTGCGGTTCATCCAAAGTGTGCCATGATGTAAATGATGCCTTATTTATCTATTTGTAGTCATTTTTGAAACTGAACGTCCTTTAGCAGCCGGTCTTCGATCGTGGGTCACGTGCATGGTTTTGTCGGGGTGATGCTTGTTCCACACGATTTCTCGTTTATAGTGACCTGAGCGTTAATTTTCTGCTTGCACTGTTCTGCCGCAGTGCAAGCAAAATGCAGATTGGCCTTGGGGCTGTTTGAGGGGGACCCAAGTCTGTTACCCCATTTAATTTGTTTCTTCTTCTATTTTATAAAGATCAATACCCATGGTATGAGCTGCAGTGGAGTTGTGAATAGCAAAATGCAAATTTTTCTTATGAGTCATCGTGCATGCATGCATTCTCTGTTCCTAAACTGGTATTTTCCTGTATTACTGTACCATGCTTCCAGTTTTACACAAATACCAGAATGCAGTTTATTTAGCCTGTGGTAGTAATTTTCTGTGTTGGTGTAGGCCTACATGTACCACAGGTCTATTTTGGGGGTGTTGACAAATAATGGTGAGTGGCTTTTACAGGTGTGTTAGTGGGGGTGGGGGGATTGTGGCGAGGACATACAGACCTGTCAACAGTTTAGCTTCACAGGAGAATGGACGGTGTATACATGTGTAATAACAAGGCTCAAAATTTTGGGGCCAGTAAGCTCAGGACTGGACAAGTCCGGTGGTCTTGTTTCTTGTTCAAATGTTGACTTTCAGTCTGATAATTTATATTTCAATTCTTTTAAATATTGCAGAATACTTACGGCCCTACCCATTCTACAAAACAGATCAATCTTCTTTGAGCCTGTCCAACTCTAAAACAGTGCAAATGTTAAACTGTGAAGGTTTTTTTTCATTGTGTCATTTCTATTCTGGTCCAATAAACTTTGTGAGCTACATTGTAGGCCTACATGTTGTGCGGTCTTGTGAATTTTCACCCCAAATTCATGCCCTGAGTAATAGGCTTTTAAAATAAGCTCTGTCTTTATCTAAATTTACGATCTGTAGACCTGTATCCTGCTTCCCTGCCTCTTATTATAACCTGTCCCAATTCAAATTCAATATCAACGGTCATCTTGCTACTTTTCGATTTCCTCTTTTTTTCCCCTTTTTTTTCGCCTTTCCCACTTTGTAGCCATCACCATGACTAGCCGGTTTTTAAAAACATATTGATTGGCAACTTCCCATTAAAAAACAATAATAATGGCCAAATACATCTGTGACTTGTGAGTCACTGACAGGAATGAAATTGTTCCATAGAATTTAGAAAGTCGTCAAAAGAAGTCGGTGTTCTTCCTTCACAAACTTTACACAAGATTTTTTGAAAATGTCAACATTTACAGTTATTCATTCTTCAACAAATGAGGCTGTGCATGCCATACACAATAAGAACAAAATGAGAGTCAGTGCAAGCATTATATTACAATGGGTACTGTCGAGAAAACTGCAAATTGATTACTGCATTTGACAGGAATGATTGAGTGCAGATAATTTTCAAACTGTGCCCAAGGGGACGTATGACCCAGTAATGGCATGCCTGCCGCCTGGACACATTCATTTACAAGTTCAACTCACACCCTAGTACATGGTGTCACTTCGTTTTAATGCATTGATTTACATCTTCTGCAGTTACAAACTCGTGCAAGTTTGTCACTTTATCATCGGAGTTGAAAAGATGGAAATACCTTCATGTACATCAAAATCAATGAATAAAATAATGTGTGTTAAATGTAATTCCTGATGCTGGCACTTCTGCATTACATGATATACAGGGCTCAAATTTGACACTGGACCGCAGGCCCGAGGCCAGTGAGTGATTTTAGTGTCGGGCCAGTAAACCTGTGACTGGCTGGCTTGTGTCCGACTGGCTTGTGTTTTCCAATTGGGTAACAAAACAATAGTTCACTGTGTAATAATAATAAATAAAAACAAATTAGGTTCAAGATGTTGACTTTAAGTCCCATGAATGTCTTTCAGTTCTGTTCAGTAATGAAGTATAATACCAATAAATACAAAATGAGTTAAAACTTCCCAAACATGCCTAATTAGTGCTTGTTAAAATAAAATAAAAACCAGGTAAATATGTTTTAAAATGCTACAGCGTCCAGGTGTCAGGAATTTTTTTCTCATTTTCTTTCTGGTCTTGTCAGACAATTTCTGGTCCATTGGATTTTCCCTCCAAATTCGAGCCTTGATATAGCTACATTACATGTAGGGGCCTACACTGTTTAGGACATGTAGTGCACCAGGTTGGCCTATATTTTTGTTACTTTAAAACAATAATTTCTTAGCATTTTGTTCAAAGACTTTTGTCAGATTGCAGAGGTTTCGAATCTTGGCATTGTATTCAAATGGATTCAGGAAGATTACTCAACATGAAAAAAAAGTCAAAACAGAGGCAAGAAGTGAAAGGAGTCTGGCCCCTGTTTGGTCTAACTGAAAATAGATATTCATGATTACCAGGGCACATAGGAAACACGACAAAGATGGTGACAGCATGATAAAGGTCAATTGAGCATTTAAAGAATTTCACACACAGTCTGTAGAGCAGATGTCTAGACGAGTTTGTACCAAACACCCAAGAATCATGATTAATGGTCTTTATTACCACAGAGGAAGGACTTTAGTAGGTTTGCTGTTTGCACTCTCCCCCCAAAAAGCATGAAAATTCCACAAATAACCCCAGAACTCTTGCCTTGAATAAACTAAACTTGGAACAGCATTACAAGGAAGAACCTTGGTTTATAACCCACTCACTGTGATGTCATAATCCTTGCTTGTTGTATTCTATTTGATCAGTCAAGGAAGACTTCTTATTCATAATGCGAATCCCATGCTGTTAAACCCTTCATTCTGTTAGATCAATAATTTGCGGAAAAGTTAATCAATAGATAAACAGCTGATGGTCTGAATTTACATACAGTAGGGCCTACATGTAGTATGAACTCACTTTATGCTTTGTGTACCTTGGGAGACACAAAATGGTATACTCGGAATGTTTTTACATCTTCAAGTTGTTAAGGGTCAATGATGGTTTCTTGAAGAAGACTTTAGTTTCAGGACTGATCTGTCACTGAAAAATACTGTGTACTCTCCTTGAGGTAAGAAACAGTAACTTCATCGGTATCCAACACATCATCTGTGATACATTACCTCTATGGTTAGTATTCACCACACAGCAAGGGCAAACACAGAGGTCTTTCTCCATTACACTCTTCTCTAGAAGTTGTAGAACTTAGGCTTGTTCTTGCTTCACACTCCAGGAAATCAAAAGCAAGTTTTTCTCATGTCAACATAACTGTTGGCTTTAAAAGTATGCTATTTTTTTGCTACAGTTGTACTTTATTTGTTTTTGGAAGAAGTATGAGCTGGTTTTGAATATGAGACAAGTTTTCTTGCAAAGCTTTTTTTAAACCTGGACGTGTTTCTTACTTTTAAAAACTTATATTGGTAAAGTTTAGCACGTTCTTGATATCAGAATGTCCTTCCGTCATGGAATGACTACAGTTCTTTGCTTAACCATTTTATCCACTATAGTATTAATGACCTCAATCAAGTAGACGTTTTGTGTTACATGTAGGCTGGTTCCAATCAATTAACTCTTCAACACAAGTGTGTATCATGGCTGTAAACTCACTGAATACATCCACATGAAATGCAGTTGTGTAAAGTTGTGATCAATTCAAATTTGACAATCAAGGCTGTAGTTGCACCAAATACCCTCTTATGCAATAGGACTCCAGAGCTAGAATAAAGTGCTGTTGACATGTTGACCCTGTGAGGTAAAGTGACAGACCAAACCCCTGGGAGAGGACTGTTGTGAGCGTCTACATACCTGTAGGACTTTGTTGTAACAACAGCTGATGCTGTATAACAGCCATGTGTTGACAGATCCGATGATAGGGTTCTAGGGTCCAGTCATTTAAAGGTATGATGCAGGATTGGTAATGGTATTATTATGGTAAGGATAAACAAAACGTCATTGCTTTTAAAATTTAGTCTGAAAGCTTATTGATTATGAAGTTCATACTAGAACCAGTTTGTCTGTGAAATGTTTCCACCTGAAATGAAGTCATATTCGAGAAAGCTGTATCTGAAAACCTAAAAATACGCAACAGTTGATTTTTGGTTGTCACAAACAAAATTTAAAGGACAATGTGTTTACATGCTGAATATTGCGTATGGTTTTTCACTGTTTTCTCTTGACTCACACAGTGGATTTAAAAGCAAAACAATTTCAGATGTTTGTTATTTCGTATGTTTATCACATAAAACATGAACACTGTCTGTGACTATTTTGTCAGCCCCTCTTCCCCCCCCCCAGCCTTTAATGGTAAATGCAGTAAAGAAATGTAGTAAATACATTGACAGTTTTGAAGTACCGATAAATGCATGTATGGAAACATGCAACATCACAGGTACATTATTTTCATACCGTAGAATCGAACGATGTGAAGTATGTTCAGGACAACGTTCGTCCTCTGCATTGTCTCTCCCTTTCTAGTCCTGCGGAGTCGCGGGAAGGACTTTGACCCAACCCGTTTTCTTGTCTGGATTTTTCTTGTAATACTTTTCAGTGGTTTGCTGCTGTGATAAAAGTCAAATCATAGTGTTTTAAAGATGAAACTGTTCCAATACAGTCCAACATATTGTAACTATGAAGGGTAAACAGTGAACGTTTCAAAGACCACTTTGATGAGCCTGTGAGCCCATTGCAGGGCTTGACTTTTACACTGGACCACAGTCCTGATGAGGCCAGTAGTTTTAGTGTCGGACCAGTAAACTCATGATTGGACAAGTACATTGGTCTTGTGATTTTCAATTGAACAATAATACCTCGCTGTGTAATAGTACATGTATCTTCAACAACAAAAGATTATGTTCAAATGTTCACTTTGAGTCTGATAAAATACCTTTCCATTTTATTGAGTAATGAAGAAGGCCTATACTTAGTACCCATAAAGACAAATGAGATCAATATTATGGTACATGTCTAAGTGCTCGTTCAAATAAGGAAGGAAAAACAGTTAAATTATGTTAATACTGTGTCAGGAAGTGTGGCGTGTCGGTGTTTCTGATCAGCAGAGTGTGGGTTCGAGTCCCGGTCGTGACACTTGTGTCCTTAAGCAAGACACTTAACCATGATTGCTTCGTCCTTCGGATGGGACGTAAAGCCGTTGGTCCCGTGTGTTGTGTAACGCACGTAAAAGAACCCAGTGCACTTATCGAAAAGAGAAGGGGTCCGCCCCGGTGTTCCTGGTTTGATTGGCAGCATATTGCGCCACAGCACCTTGTAAAACATTACATTGTGCTATGTAAAGGAGTATAGGTCTCATACTTCAAACGTAGCCCCCAAATACCTTGCAGGAAAATATTTAATGTTGAAGCGCCTTGAGCGTCACTGAGTGACGGATATGAGCGCTATATAAATAGCCATTATTATTATTTTATTTTATTTATTTATTTTTTTTTTTTCATTTCAATTCCGATTCTGCAAAAACAATTCTGGTCCAGTAAACATTTTGAGACTACAAGCCCCATAATCTTGTGGATGTTCCCCCTAAACTTTGAGCCATGCTAATACAGTACAGTTATTTATGGTGGTTTTGTTTGGTTACTCTCAGCGATGAGAGATTAAGACACATCAGCTGTCGTCTTTAAATATTCCGTTCATGGAATCATGAATCATGGAGTTAAGGTAGCATCTTTAAGTGCCGTCCTCATCCGGTGTGTCAGTGTTATTAAAAGACACATGACATTGGGCAGAAGTCCAAAATGCATTTTGGCAATTTTTAGATCTTCAGATTGGCGAATCTCCAGGAAGCAACATCCATGTCCCGTGGAGGTTTCAAGAATGTTGGTTTGAATAGATTTGATTTTTTTTTTTTACCTAAATGCACAATGTACATGTACAAACAAGGAAATTGGTTCAAAGTGCACAGGCGGAAGATCTGTGTGTTTGTTTTCCTACCATTGATGGCGCCGAGGTTGTCGTTTGCATTGTGACAAATTGCTCCATCTAAGTAGTTTTCTGTAGTTTTGAGTATTGGATCTCATAGTTTGTACACAGTTATCTGCAGGAGGCATTTTTACACACAGTCACCTTGTTATTTCTCTTGTGTTTTATTTCCGTTCTTCTAACAGGCAACAACCCATCTCAAGGACCCACACATATTTTAACACATTGTGAGGATGTTATGTCTGCTAATTGCACGTGTCACCCATCCACAATGCCAATTGACCATATTTTTGACCGCATGAGGGCGCTGTTATCAGGGAATGTCTTGCATCACAATAGCAGTTTTAGCTTATTATAATTGCCTGTTTGTAGTTTTCTTGCACCAATGAAGAAATACATAAAAAAATAGCGATAAAAAAGTGAAAAAAACCTGTTTGTTTACTTGTTTTTCATCATGTGAAATTTATCCACATACGCCCTCACGTGGTCAAAAATATGGCGAATTGTTTAAATATGTACTGGAATTGAGCTTTAGAATCAACTGTTTCTTATTTTGTGTTTTTACAGTTATACATTGTTTGCTTCTGAAGGAAAACATTGCCTATTTACTTTCGTTTTAATCTGAATGTTCTACAGTGCATCTAAACCCTCGTCTCTTGTCTTTCATTCCAAATGTCCAATGACTTTCCATTAACCTTAGTTGCTTGTACATTGTGAACAGAAATGCACAGTGGCCAAAATGGCATTCAAATTTTTATAGTAGTTCATCTTTGCTGTGTAAAATTTCCCCTCACATTACCCAAAATTCATTATGCTGGTCAAAATTTAGTGATAACTTTAAGTTACATGGTCGGATTTTTGTTTAAAGATTTTGTTTTCCTAACTGATTTTTGACAGATGATGCTTTTTCAAAATGAAAAACATACAAAAACTTCTGTATAATAATTGTGATATTATTTTTATTATTATATATTTCTGGTAATGAAACCAAGGATGCCTCATACATTATGTGAACCTTAATCACTGTGTATGCCACAAACAATGCAAAAAATACATGTAACATGCAAAATTGTTTGTACATGGCTGATGGACATGAGATAATGTCGGGATTCCGTCAACAAAGAATTTCTAGTTTTTATTAACAACCACTCATCATTTCAGACCTTTTCATGCAAAACTCTTAAATGAAATGTCAAAGTTTTCTCTTATCTTTAATTATAGCTAATGTAGATTAAAAATTTTAATGTAAGTTTTCAGGTCAGATCAGCAGAAGATCAGACTAAGATCTTTATTGGGTGATGGTGAATTTTATTAACTTGCCTGTGAGTCAGTCACATTCATTTCACTATCGATTCGTTAAGTTTGATGAGTTTTCTTCTCTTTTCTTATTCTACAGATATGAAGCAGAATTTTACTGAAAGTTACCAAAAGCAGAGACCTCCAGTGATAATGCTACAACATGCCCTAAAAGGTAACAATAATCTCGAATTGATGATTTCATTTTTTCAGAGTTGCATGCTAATTGGACAGCTGGCCTTGGCCATGCCAAGAGCTGATGACTCATTTATCGTCCATGTTATTTTTATTGGCAATTATGGTCCGGATAACAAACTAAGTTTAACCAGAGACCCAGGCTTTCCTTTCTGCAAGTTAGTTGATTTATTTCTCCAAGTGTAAGATCTGTCATCTCTGAGATCAAACATTGTTGTACCCTTGACACAGATGTGCCTATCATTTTTCTTGTGTTACAAACACAGACATGGGTACTATGTAAGCTATGGGACATGTATTGTTTGTGCAGGCTGTTCTACCCAGTGCCCAGCCATGCTTTTGGCCACAATTTTTCATTTTCCATTCCCATTGCCAGTACATGTACCTTTCCAGAAATCGAATAAATGCCATCTTTTTTAGGATAGTTCTTAATTACAACAAGTTTTGCTTCAAACTTTAAATTTTTTTTTTGAGAATTAACAGTAACTAGCTGTGTAGTGTATGTGTGCATGTACCCCCCTCAAACAGTCAGCATTGCGCACTAATACTCAAAGTAAAATTTCAGGACCTGGATCTCAGACAACGCATCAAATTCCACTAAGGTACGCGCCCACTTAAGTCCAAGCTTTAAGTTTACTTGCGTACTGACTGTACTACTCAACCGTAGTCTGCTGGCGCACCGGTGCGGTGATCGCGTGAGTGGTGGAATATTTGTTTGACATCCGGGTATTTGGAGCAAAAGTGACACCATATTAGTGCGGAATGCGATTGGCCAGGAGCTGGTGTTTTGAACCCCCCCCAAAAAAAAAAAAAAGTCACCAAACATGATACTTTTATTAAATCACACTCGTTTAACCACTAGTTTCACCATGTTCTCACTACCGAAAACCTATTTATTTTAACCATTTCAAAATCAACTATATTTGGTCCGATTACAACAGGTTTCAACAACTACCACACTTATGCTTTAAAACTCCTCAGTCAATGTCATTAGGTTGAGCCAGGAATATTTTGAAAATGAATTTGTTTAGGTGTTCGTGCAATACGTGCACGAACACCTCTTGTTTTTCCCTTCTTTTTCTTGGTTGGCAGTACATTCCCACCAGTGTTGACATTAAGGGTATAGCCACTCTGTAGATTGTACAATACCTTTTGTCAAACAACTCTTTGACGCCATGCCAACTGAATCTTTTGTAACAACAACTCCCCAAATTCTTGTAATTCCATAGACTCATTGGTCCAGTAATTATTCCCTCTCCAATGCAATATAATATCCATACATGTGCTGTTAATTAGAGAAAAAATAACACTGCCCCATCAAGGCCAGTCAGTTTGAGATCAACACTACAGGATTAAATTGCTTTCAAAGCGCTGTCAATCTTTTAAAGGCAAATTGTAAAACATTTATATTTTTCTGTGTTTTTTGCAATCCGTTTGGAAACATAAGATTTGGAAACACCCGGTTCAGATAGTTGCTTCTTACAGTTTTAGGTGTCAAACTTTTCATGTACTTAAATATAATTCAATATTTTGGTTCGGCGCGACTCTGGAGCGCTTGTCTGAACCGGGTGTAATTTATTCAAAGGATCTCGTCATCAATGCACAACTTTCTCCTTTTTTTTCACTTACTCTTCTTGTTTCAATCAATGAAAACATACATGTAATTGAGGTTGGGAAAAAAATAGTACGGTTCCTTTTTAGCTGTCAAGAAAATAAATGTATGATTGCCGTTGCACACAGGGAACTTGACCGAGGTGGTAGCTGCATGGTCAAGTAATTAGGCCCTATCCGAACTCATGTGTGTAGCTACAACATGTATGGCTGTTGCTTAAAGTGTTGCTAAGGACGTCCAATACTTCAACGCATGATGGCACGGCGATCTGGCCGTAGCCAGAGCTGTAGCCACCAATTTGGACATGGCCTTTTATACAACGCTGCAGGGAAAGTATGGTAGGCCTACCATTTTACTGTCATGAATTTGTTATAATTGCTTTTGCAAACAGGAACATTCATGACTAAAGTGGTAGCAGCAGGATCAAACAACTATACAGGTACACTGTATGACGTACATAGACCTAGGTTCATGTGAGCCTCTTGTACTACATGTACATGTAGGCCTACGTTGTTTGCTGTATAAATCCACAACACTGGCATGACTGGTATCCTCTTGGTATTTCATCAGGTCACGCTCGCATATATCTGCTGCACTCTCAAAGTTTTCACAACTTTTGGCTCCTTGTAATTTTACAAAAATCGCCCATTTCATCAATCAAAAGCATTTCCTACATAGGGGCCTATTATGACAGAAACTTACAATTTTGAGAAGACCGAGAATCTATGAAGAATGTATGTAAAAGCCAAGTTCAAAATTGTTAAACTTTTCTTGCATGAGTCCAAACAAATACTAGCTCAATGCATCTCCTGGTAATCAGTGGAGCCAGTTTGTGTGAAGTTGGCGTGGCTTACAGTAGAATTATCACATTTTTACAACAGGATACTGCATATGTTGGCAATTTGACAAAACAGCAAGTGGTGATTTGATACAATCATATTGACCATTGTTTGAAATAAACGACCCTTTGTGAAAATGTTAACATACATCACTCACATTCAGGCCAGTAATGTACATTGTTTGAAACTGCTGCAGGCATGGAATTTCATCTTAAAGAGGGAAATACCATTTTCATTTTGAAAAGAGCGCTTCCATTGGAAAATCTTGAAAGTCTGTGGGAAAATTTTGAATGGGTACCAAGGTCAAGACCAGGGTCAATAGAGGCCAATGGCCTCCGTGTAAATTCAAGTGAAAGTTGTAATGTCAAGAAAGGCTTTACAAACCAGTGTGCTGATCCTCTCTAGCTTTAATAGGGGCGTAACATAAAGTAAGACCTGTATTTAAGAATGTATCTAGACTTAACCATAAGCCCTGAACTTTCCAGACTTTCCTCTTTGTCTGTCCTCCTGCTTTATCTGTGGGAACAGTTTCTTGATAGCTGAGACGCTGACCAGATAGAGGTCATGATTGGGGGTTGAGGGGTGTATGGATGGGACACACTGTCAAGGGAGGAGGGGGGTCTTACAGTGCATTCTTCCCAAATGAAAATGACCCCCAGACTGATCCCTCTGGGGGTGCAGTTCCCCTCCTTTAGGATTTCCACTTGGGCACAATTTCCACCTTAATCCTGGACCATAAAGGTTGAGTGTTAAAGTGCTTGGAATGGGATGAATTTACATAAAAGTAGAGTGACATGAGAAGGTGTGTTGTCGTGAAACAGTTTCATGTTCAATGCGATTTTACTTCATACTCTGTGGAAAGGCTGGTTTTGATTCTGGCATAGGCCTTCACACATTGGAACAAGTCATGTACACAACTTATTGACAGAGATTAATTCATTCATTAATGCTCTATTTAAAAATGTATCCGAATTGCAAGTAACTTAACGATAAGTATAAAAATGAAGAAAGCTCAATGAAATGACAATAAAGAATCGAAAACAAAATGTTACACAACCAGACGTATACAAGGAAATTAGTTTCAGTAAACTTAAAAGTTATGCAAGGTAGTGTACAACAAATAGAAAAACTGAACAGAAAATAAAACCGGATTAACAAGAAGTGTAAATCATTAAAAACAATTTAAGGTAATAGACTGTTTTCCATTCTTTCAGTTTTACATGAAACTCAGGGATTTTCCCCTTTAAGAATTCTTGGAGTTTTTAGGGTGCTGGCAAATATGGTTGAAGTTGAGTTGTTTTTTTAAGAGCCATTTTCATAATAATAATAATAATATGGACTTACAAAGTGCACATCTCCGGAAACCGATCAAGGCGCATAAAAAAAAAACCAGAGCGACACAAAAGTTATGTTCAGCACATGTGAAGAGAAAAACCAGCGAAACAAATGGGACTTAGTTCTCTGTTGAAGATGTTCAAAAATGTTGTTAGACATACATGTACCATACAAATTGTTGTCTATTTAAATTTCCTGTAAGATGTTATCAATTAAATTTAAAATTTAGAGTTATTTCCTGTTTAAAGGTCATCATTTGGTTTTTGTGAACGAAATAGTGACTTAATAGGCAAAGTTATCAAGAAAGATACAATAAAAGTCACCCACGAAAGTTTCAGTTGAATACAGAGCCTTCTCGTTGAGAAAAATACTAAAACTGTCATTTCATCAAATACGTCAAGTCCATCCACATTTAGCAAGATGATAGCGAGTACCAACTGTATCGCTGGCTGCATTGAGGGCAGCATTCATACTGATGCCACAGATATTTCAAAAAGTTCCTTGCAGGCGACCTTTGGATTCGTGTGACATACTTTTATTGATTTCTAATCAACGGGGGCACTTCAGACAAAATAATTTCACAGGATGCTTAGATGTGTACAACCATTACCATCTTTATAACAAGCAGGCTTTCGGATCAAAAGTGCTCAATTTATTTTCAAGGTCATTACCAAATTGTGACCCTACCTTTAACTTAGGTTAAATTTGTATGGACAAATCTCTTCAATCATTAATTGTATCAAGATAAAAGTCACAAGTTTGACATTACACACAATAATATGTAAGATGTGTTTGGCCGTTCACACTGTATATTGACACAGGTGTGACTGAGTGCATTAATGTCAGATTACATTGCATCTGTACATCATTTAGACATTAGTACTTGTAATTGTGTCAGTCCTTGCTCTACAATGTACTTGTAGGATCAGATACACTGTACAATGTACGCATAAAGTACATGTATGCATTGCATGTAAGTGGCATTATATGCAAATTTTTCGGTTCTATTGTGGAACTTGGTCCACATACAGGCAGGTGTACATATTACCAATGCTAATTTCCCTTGCTTTGGGAAAGTAAAATGCAGGAATAGGTCATTTCTTCTCTAATGTGTACATTGCCCACAGCATCAATTTTCTTTTGTGTCACCCAATGTTATAATTCAATGTGCAAGTTGATTAGCTTTCGAACAGTTGAGGGCAAATGGAATAATGCATATTACTACAATACAATGTACATCACAATGTGATGTACTACGTGCGAAATCTATCATTTGGAACAAACAATGTATTATACAGACATGTGTCGTGTCTTCTAATGACATGACACTATATAGATACAAGAACTATAGAATTGTTTACTTAAGCTTTTATTTTAAAACATTCCTTCTCAAAGATAATCTAGGGGTGTTTTGATTTTAGTTTTTTGTTTTTTTTTAGTCTGGCACCCTGTGTTCGCCCATGCGTTCTGTGGATACAAAATGGCTTCTTATCGCAAGTTGTCGCAACTCTCTTAGCCTACGGCTCTACCGTAATCTACATAAAAAATCAGTGGGCTTTGCATTTTGAATGCTCAGAATTTTCAATAATCAAATGGCCATCCAACTGCCCTGTTCCCCATTAAAATTTGGCCCATTTCCAATGTTCATGCTGTCAATAAATTTGCTTTTTTCATACCCCAAGATTGCCAACCTGCTATATTAGATGGTCTTCTTGTTTAGAACATAGAGCAATAGACACATGATAGAACAAGGAAGTTCTTTATCAACCTTGGATATAAACATACATGTAGTGACATCAAGATCAACTCTTTATCTAATGGAGAAAGCTTGAGGTCACTGAACAATGGAAATCAAGTTGTTTTATAATGGGTGTGTTTCTTATTGTCAGTCATGTCAGTGGGACATCCTAAATCTATTGGTGGGATCTTGCATTAATATGTTTTTCCTGCCAATTTCTATGAAATAAAAAACAGCCTGTGTACTGTATTGCATAAAAGTAGAGTTCTGACTTTGTATTTGATCAAACCTTTTCTTGTGGGAAAAGTTTGTTATTTTGTGGGTTCTTTGTTTTCTTCTGGTGTGTGAGTTTTCACAATGTCTTCTCTCCCGTGGAAGATATTTGTTTTGATTTTTGGCGTGGATGGGGTTGGGCAGTTCATCTGTGAGTCCAAGCAGACAATGAACAATTGTGTTTGTTTACTTTAGTTGTAATATACATGTAACAATGTGTATTTTATCGACATTGTTTACAAAGTTCAAGGTGAGTTGGGTATTGTCGGTCAGCTGATAGGTCTTTGTATTTGTCAATACAGTTGGAAAAATTGTCACAGCAAACAGCAGGGGGACTTCGTTTTGGCCCTCCTTGTACAAATGTATGAATGTAGTTTACATGTACTAGAGTTGTTTAGTACACTGTTAACTGTATGCCTTGATGTCGTCACTGTAAACTACAGGGTGATAGGGATATTTCTGGTTTATATTGAAAAAAATGGTAATCTACTGTTGGACACATTCATCATTGACACCAAATGTAAGTTCTGCTTGTTTATTTGTTCATGTTCATGGAGATGACCTTGTTGAAAGAATGGTTAGCAATGATTATAAATGATAGGCTATGATAAATGATTGCTAGGTGTGATGTAAACAGCAATAAATCTTAGAGTAATGCTTTGCTTTAAATGAAAGGGTTATGTTTGTTGTTGGTGGGTTTGTTTGTTTTTTTTGGGGGGAGGGGGGTTTTGAGGAGGGGTTTGGGGTCTTCTTTTCGGTCTTCAGTTTTTAAGGAAAGTACATGTGTACATGTTTTTGATATTAACACGTCAAACACTGGTGAAGGCTTTTTACTGCATGTTCTACTGAACATATCCAAATATCCAAGTAAACAAACATTCCTAGCATTTCATTTATATAACTTTTTTTGTGTAAAGCGCCTTTATGAAGAATTCTTTGAAGATTTTTTAAAAATTAACCCCCCCCTCCCAACAACAACAACAACAAAGTCCTTTAATTTACAGCAAAGCTTTGATTGTTGTTTACTTCATACTAAGCAATCATTTATCATAGACCGTACTACACGTAGCATTTAAAGCATGAAGAGTTAAAATGTGTACAGTTGTCCCAAAGTTGTGTCTGAAGGCAAGTTGTTGCTAGCATTCCCATACACCCCCCCCCCCTCCCATAATCTGCCATTGTTATGCTATAAATGTGTCATAAAAGTCAACAATATTATCATTGCAGGGGGGAAAACCTGACGTGTTTAGTCTGATTAACTTCATGGTATTTTCCCCCCTGTCTACCATACTTGACCTTTGCCTTAGCTCAAGTATCAATTTCAATTTTGACAAACACTGTTATGGCTGTGTTGGTTTACCATAATCAGTTTGGGCCAACAACAAAAAGTTATGTTGGCGTTACCAGACTGACCCTAAAAATACGGCCGACCCTGGTTATTTTTTTTTTCATTTTTTATTTTTTATTTTTCAAGGGAAGAAATTTAATAATTAAAGTCTATAGAAATTAGTTATAATGTACAGTCGACTCTCGTTATTACGAGCTCGGAAGATACGAGACGCCGGTTAATACGAGGTATTTCACCGGTCCCGAACTGTCCCATGCGTGTTTCTATGTCTTAAAAAACGGAAGATACGAGCACGGTCGTAACGAGAACACGGATATTACGAGGTATTTTTGCGGCCCCGTGATGACAAAATGTATTGTTTTTCATACTTTTATAGCGAGATCGGAAAAAATATTGTTGCGTAAATAAAAGTTTACCGTTCAGTCAGCCAAATTTCTGAAATGACATGCGTTTTGCCAAACTATTTTTCGGATCGGACCGGCTACACGGTTCCGTCCGATCCGAAAATCAAAACATTACGCTGGTAACTTGTGCTTGAATTACTACTTCGCCTACACGTCTAGCGGCTACCAGCGACAACAACGTTCAGCATAGGCGCTACGCAGTATCGAATCTGTCACATCATGGTCACATGAACAGCAAGTTTGACATGACTTTGCTATGATTTTTATTTTCATTTATACAAAATATTAAATTTCTATGATCATGGTCAACAAAATTGCATTTATCATTGATATTTTTGTGTACATGATGCTCGTAAGAACTGTACTAGGAAGCCAACCGCTCCGTTCTAGCCTAGACACGTGTGTAGTGCATGCACTATGACGACGTGTGTATACAGTACATGTACATGTACGTGTAAATAGTGCGCTGCGTTTAAGACGAGGTTCGGATGATACGAGGAAAACGGGCCAGTCCGGCGGACCTCGTATTAACGAGAGTCGACTGTATATACGTTTCAAACCATCTCTGATCGTTTCTCTTCAACTGTATGATGATGGCCCGTAGAGTGCACAATGTTTTGCAGAAGACTGCGCAGGCTTAAACAGTTAGAAAACATGTCATTTTCATTGCTGGGATTCTTTTCTCATCTTCGCCAAAGCAACCGTCAAGGACTCCGTTCTTCTTCCGATAGAACTCGGCTTAACACTCACAAGTCCAGATTATCTTATGGCAAACACGCCTTCTCACACTCTGCTGCTGAACTTTGGAACAGCTTCTCCCAATTAGTGTCCGTGATTCTTCTTGTGTTGTTACATTTAAGAGTAAACTTAAAACTTATCTCTTTCCTAAATAGTAGGTTTAAGTTTTGTTCTAACTTGTTTTAATTTATCCTTTTCTTTTGTTATGCGCTTTCATCATGTTTTGGAAAAGCGCAGTATAAATGCCTATTATTATTATTATTATTATTATTATTTAAGTTTTTTATCCTATTTTTTTCTGGCCTTTTCCGCCATCATAACTTCTTTTTTTTAAGGCCACATCAAGGTATGAGTAAACATGCCATTGGATTTAGGCTAAAACTGTCATCATGCAGATAGAAAAGATACACGTATGTTGGGTTTTTTTTTTTTAGAGAACACCAGGATGTTGATTGTTTAGCTCTGTTGTTATGAGGTATTATCCAGAATTACAACCAAGGGTACATGGGGGCAGACTTTTATCTATCACAAGACATCCTGGATTTGTACTAATGCTTATTGTCAACATTAGTCAGATTAAATATTTGAAATCGGCATTTTCAGCAGAAATTTTCCAACGAGCAGATGGGAGCAGATGTTTGCTAGTGCTTTTCAGTTCTGTGTTCACAGTTGTACATTTGGTGGAAACATTCGGTTGTACTGCAGCTATTTGTATCTGGTAGGATTGGGCTTTCTTATTAAGGACACCAGTGGATCCCATTAACTGTCAGCTACAAAAGTGAATTTTTCATGAGGCTGTTTGTTCTACCTGTAGAAATGTAGATCTTCACTACATATCACTTACAGTACACATTTTTATAGTGGGATACATTGGGGAAACATTTTATTGGGGAATGTTGCCTTGGATGATACAAGCATGGAATTTGGCACACAGTCCAATTATGTCATGAGAATGATATTTGGCTATATGGCTATCACAGATTTGTCCTTTGAAAAGATATAGGTAGAGTAATGAGAAATTTTCAAAATACTCATAACATAACAAAATAGCTGCCATTACTTGTTCTACTACCTAGCCTATATTATTTTTCAAAGGACAAATCTGCCATTGCCCTTTGCCAAATATCTTCCTCATGACATACTCTACTGTATGCCAAAATCCATGCTGGCATCGTCCAAGGCACAATTCCATCACCTACCTGCAGTACTGTTATTACCGCATACATGTAGGCGTGCTTGGATCTTGTTGTTATAACCTCATTTTATTTCCACTCAGGAATTTATTTGTTAAACCTCAGCGCAAATAATGTGGAAGTTATTTGGCATAATGAGGCAGCACCTTCTATTTTGCTTGATTTCTGCATCTACTAATATGTGCCGGATTTTTTTAATTGTGTTTTAAAAAGTTGTAAGAGTTCTCTATTTCTGTTTTTGTTGTTACAGTGACTTTGGTGCATTCCAGATCAGAGGGGTAGCGAGAGAATTTCTTTTGGAAGGATACCAGTTGCTCGCCTCTTTCCCTTCTCCCACAATGAAAGAGGACACAAAGCCCAGCAACATCGCCTGCTCTTCCTTTGTGCCTCACAGGTTCAAAGCAACACAGTGCGGCCGTTGTTTCAAATCACACGCCCAGCACAAGCAGTTCATGAAGGGGAACAAAAACGACTATGTCAAAATTATGGAGCTTCGTTCCAACCAAGACGCTGAATCAACATCGGATGAAGACGTAACGTCGGGGAAAACTGTTTCGGTGAGCGGCAGGAAGTCCATACAGATTGAAGATAGCGGTGTAATAACGACGGATTACTACACACCAAAAACCACATGTAAGATCAAAACTGAACAGACGAGGCAGCCAGTTGATGAGATTGATGCCAAACCACGACGCCAGATCGCTAAGAAATCTGTCACCCGTAGAAACAGGGAGGCTGTGGCCCGACGGACAGCACGTGAGAATGTTGTGAAGCTAAACATTCCTATTGAGCAACCTGAAATAAATGATTTAAGTGTCGCGATGGATGTGAACAAAAACAAGGAAAGTAATGGTTATAACTCCGCATCCGATAACGGAACTCTGGATGATGATAGTGGTGTTTTGGATGTGTTTAGAAACAACAAGAATGGGAACCACATGGAGGAAGAAGCTCATCAAGATTCCAGTGGTAGCGCTGGTCTGCAGTATCTTAAGGCCTTTAGGGCTTCTCGCAAATCGGCTATCCCAGTCCCTAAACATTCAGGAAGCAAGGACCCACAGTCTGATGCTGCGAGACTTCAAGAATTTCAAGAAGTTGCAAAGAATCTCCGTCATGTGTCCAATTCTACAGTAGGTTTGTGTGAAATGAATGGAAACCATGAGGCTGTAAGTAAACATGTGTTGGCACCCTGCAGCGATTCAAGTCCCAGACTTAATCAGCAGGATTTGGAGGAGAGGCAGAGGACGATGGAAGCCAAGTCTTCAGAGACGCTCGCCAATACAGCATTCCAAACCTTTTCCTCTCACGGTAAACACGATACATTGCCAAGAAATCTAGGCATGCCGGTTTCTAGACCATCACTGCTGCAGGGGCACAAACACCAGCGGCAATCATCGGACCCTGACATCTATCAATCAATCGAACGAGAGGAGATTCAGGTGGTTACAATGCCTTCGACAGAATCGCCCCATAGTCAGCAGGTGTCGTCCACAAAACAGGTTGTCACCAGCAAGATCAGCTCGGAGATATTCTTTGGTGCCAGTGGGGACTCAAAGTTGAAAAGCCCAAAGACCACTGCTAACTCAGAATCCTCGTTTCAATCTTTCTTGGATCTTGCTGACAAACCCGTGGTGATTGTAGCTGCAGACGGGAGCGTTTCTCATTTCAGAGGCTCTGCAGAGACTTCATCTGAAAGCCTTGAAAATCAACGAGGAAAAAGGCCTTCTAATTTGAAGAATCTTGCCAAACCGTACAAAGTTGTAGATGTATTGCAAAAACCTCCAGTACTCTCGCCAGAAGACTCCCCTGTCTCCCCGCAGCTGCCCCTAAGCCCATCACCAAGGTATAGGTCACATGAAGATGACTTGAATATCCACTTGGGGCAGACACCAGTTTCCGATGTCAAAATGAGATCTAAAGACCCACTGGGAAAGTTTCCCAAAAGAAACGTTGTTCTTGTGGATGGAATTTATTCTGTGAAAGACGGTGTGCAGTTTAGTTCAGAAGACACATCTGTAACACAAACAGTGCAAAAGGACATCTTATCTCCTCTGAGCAACGATGGTGACTCTACGCCAACTTTCCCGATTCTCTTATCTGGAAGTGAGTCATCCGATCTCGGCGATAAGAGGCGACACTCAAATTCATCCAACTACAAAGTTCCTATTTTCATTGGCCATAAGAACTACGATAATGTTGGGACAGTGCTGTCAGACAGGGAGCTTTCCTTGAGTGATCTTTCGAAGGACAAATCAAGGCCAAACGGAGGTGAATACTTGACCCCAATGCATCAAAAGAAAGAGAACGATGAAGAGGCTCCACTTGTGCCAGTCAGAACAAGCTCTGAAATCCATCACCAGGAACATGCAACGGATAAAATATCAGCCTCAAGTACGCCAAAGAAATATCCTAAAAAACCAAGAAGAATCCATGGCAAAGAACCAAATTCAAACAACTCACAGTCAAGCTCAGATTCCCGCTGGCGGTCAAAGACACATCCACTGCCAGTAGATCCCATTTACGCAAAGATTAATTTGGAAGCCAAGAAGTCCCACTCGTCTGTCACCAGGTCAAATACCGACGTAGGTAAATCTAGGCAGAAGCGTTTGGCACCTATGCCTCCTAACGGTGAAAGCCAAGATAGTGTTAACTCTGTCCCAGATAGCCTCCCCCGTGGCACTCCACCACCACCCCCAGGTCGAGGTTCTTCTGAAGTATCTCCAAGTAAGCCGGGTAAACCTGTAGCTCCTTCACCACCAACAGAGGGCTTCCTCGGTATCATTTACGAGTCACTGAGCGGAGAGCCTATTCATCCAGGTACAGCAACCACTCCAGCCGCCTCAATGAGTCCATCAAAACCACATCCAGTACCTACTAGTAGAGTCCAAAGCCCTAATAAACAAGAATCTGGTGCTACACACGGTAGAGCCCTGTCTCCACAAAGACGACAATCTCACACATCCTCCAAGGCAAAAGTGCAAACTCCTGTAAAAGAGCCAAAATCCATGACTGAATCTAGGGGACTTACTTCACCTTCTAGAGAAGCACAAGTTACCTCACCAACCAGAGCCATGTCTCCTCCGATTCCCTGTAGTCCCAATGGAGTTGCCCTATTACCAGATAGCTCTCCATTCCAAGGCAGTCCCAATGGTAAAGAGTCCAAATCAAAGCGTTCAATGCTACCTTGGAAACGGAAAAAACGAAGAGACGATCGCGGAAGTCCGGAGAGGGAGTTTGACTCAACGCAGGTTGAGAAATGGCTGGAAAAGGTCCATCAACAGAACATGGAAGAAGACTTTCAGCGGCATTCCATGGACCGTCTGGACGTTATCAATGCCTACCGAGGGGAACAGACAGCCTTTATCAACCATTCTGATCTTCAGACTCCAAGCCTGAGCACCTCACCAGAACAAACTGGTGAGGATTCGGATGGCTCGGGTATCAAACTTCATCTCAACTCGTCCAGTAAACGAAGAGCTCCCAAACCGCCTTCTGGAGGAAGGCCAGCAAGTTGGATGGAAGGGACTCAAGATTCCTTGGGAGGTTCAACAGAAAATGTTCAGTTTCTGAAGAAGTCTTACTCCTTGTCACCCCAAAGTAGGAGGAGATTAAGTGATGGCGACCACTTGGTACAATATGAAAATATAGGTCAGTACATTGTGATTGTTTTTGAGTGAGACATGCATAATTGTATATCTACATGTACTATAGTTTGTTACAGTCTTAAGATTCTGTAGTTTTCAGGAAAACCTTTTGGAAACTCCACATTTTACTAAACAAATGTGCATCTTTGTACTTTGCTATGAAATAAAACATATTTTAAAAGTATTCTTTGTATGAAAAAAACGTCAAATCAAGATATGTATCTTACAGAAAGGAATTTGACATATTTTTGAAACCACTCAGATGAACTTACTAATTTGTATTGATGTTTTCTCAGGTGTACTCCGACAGAGACAGAAGAAGAGAGCGCCACCAAAGCCTGAACGGCGGCGCCGCAACATGACCACAGGCTTCGAGGATCTACCCTCCCAGAGACAAACACTCACCATGGATCCGCCAGCCCTGACGCGACAAACCTCCTCAGACCCTGACTTAACGTCTACCATTTACGAGACTCTAATTCGTGATCAGCCAAGTACCTCATCAGGTGTTCCACTTAAATCAGCTCTGAAGAGTCCTGGTTCCTTTGAAACAAAGACGGACGCTGATGCCAACGCTCATCCAAAGCGCCCCGTCAGGATCATTGCTCCGGAGAAGATTCCGAGTCCACATGAACCTGACTCTGTCAATGTCTACAGCAACATTGAAATAGTGCAAAGAGGTCTTGGGGCATCAAATGCAAAGTCGTCCATTTCCTCAGTGATCTTCACGACCGATGCCGAAACACAGTGTTCAATAGTTGCACCGGTGGAGACAGCTGTGATATCGAGCAGTAAGGCAGAAGATCTGGATGCGTTTGAGAGCATCTTCACAATGAACAGAGCGGCACTGACGAGGCTAGCTACTGCAGCACCGCGTTGGGGCAGAGTGAAGTGGGAGGAATCAAGCAGAAGACCTTGGGACAACTTGGGTGGGAGTGTGAATCAAGCTTGTTGTACCGTGTCTGGGGGAGCTTTCTTTAGATTCGTCTCACTGGAGAAAGAATCTGAAGCAACTGCTGTCATGGTGAGTACAGTCGACTTTCGTTAATACAAGCTACGAGACGCCGGTTTATACTAGGTATTTCACCGGTCCCGAACTGTCCCATGCGTGTTTCTATGTCTTAAAAAACGGAAGATACGAGCACGGTCGTAACGAGAACACGGATAATACGAGGTATTTTTGCGGCCCCATGATGACAAAATATATTGTTTTTCATACTTTTGTAGCAAGATCTTAAAAATATTGTTGCGTAAAAGCTTACCGTTCAGTCAAGGTTCGGAAATAATTTTTGTTGCCAAACTATTTATCGGATTGGACCGGCCATGCGGTTCTGTCCGATCCGAAAACCAGAAACATTTCGCTGGTGACCGATGCTTGATATGCTACTTCGCTTACATGCTGACGGCTACCAGCGAAAACAACTTTCAGCATAGGCGCTATGCAGTATCGAATCTGTCACATCATGGTCACATGAACGGCAAGTTTGACATCATTTTTATCTTGAGTTATACAAAATATTAAATTTCTATGATCATAGTCAACAAAAATGCATTTATCAGTGATATTCTTGTGTACAGGATGCTCTTACGTATGAACTGTACTAGGAAACAAACCGCTCTGTTCTAGCCTAGACACATGTGTAGTGCATGCACTATGATGACGTGTGTACACATGTACGTGTAAATAGTGCGCTGCGTTTAAGACGAGGTTCGGATAATACGAGGAAAACGGGCCAGTCCGGCGGACCTCGTATTAACGAGAGTCGACTGTACCATGAATGTATATGTTTTCTCCAAAAACTTTAAATGTTAAACCTTACCCTTTTTTTCCATTAATTAATCCCCAACCATTTTCTCTCAACCCTTCTTTTAATCTTAGATTGGTACGGACACCAGCAGAGCTTTAGACCTTCTTCATATAGCCCAGTGCAGTCAGGGCATTTCCCCACATCCCAACATCTTCAACATATCTCATGCATCTCTCGAGTCTATCCCCAATCACATGCTCCAAACTGCAAACAGCCAATCAAAAGTCAGCACAGGAGACTCCTCCCTAAACAGCAGCCATCTGGACGAAAGGACAGAGAGCGCGGTCATTATGACCGACAGGGTCCCCGTCACCAACGTGATGAGTTATGTGAACCATAAGAAAGAGCTCCATGAGTATCTACCGGAGAGGTATGAGCACAGTGTAGCATTGCTGCTCCTGCAGTTACTCAACGGACTGCACCATTTACAGTTACACCGAGTGTGCTTAGCAAGCTTGAAGCTGGAGCATTTACTGCTTGTAGACTCGAGCCTACCTGGGGGTGGGTCTGTATTGGTGATCAATCATATCATATCTCATCTCCAGTGCGACACTGACGAAAGCTTACCACCCTCCCACGACATGTACAGCACCCCGTTAAAACTCTCCGAGAAGATCGCCGAGTTCAACCTCGGGATTCTCGTGTACGAGTTCCTCCACCAGCCCAACCCATTTGCCATCAAAACGAGTTTGATAACGCAATCGTACGAGCCAGAGCACTTGCCAGCCATTCCAACGAGATCCAAATACTCCCAAGGACTGACCAAACTCGCCAGGGGGCTTCTGCGGAAGAACCCCGCAGAGCGGCTGACCACAAACCAAGCCATAGGCATGCTTCAGTGCTTACTGTGGGGCCCTCCTGCAGACTTACTTGAGGATCTTGACTCCCAGGACCAGAAACTACGGAGGTGGTTGGTGACGGAGCAAGCGCGTCAAGTCACAAACATTTCTACTTACTGCATTCCTGGATCAGGAGATAGTGAGGGAGGGTTTGGTCTAAAAGACCAGCTCCATTGTCAGTTTCTTAGTGACACCTCTGCTCAGGGTCTTCTTGAGAACATGCTGACCCTACGTCAATGAATTTCAAACAACACTTTGTCCATTATAATCGCATTGGACTCTTCAGTCATCCTCATGCTCTCCAATGGTCATAGAGCCTGTGACCGATGGGTCAAACAGGGAGCAGCATTGTAAATGTCAAAAACAAAGAATGGTTTGGTTTATGAAATCGTCGCATCAGTGCAAAAACGTTGTACCTCGATTTTGCAAAGAACATTGTATCTCGCTAGAAAATGCATTCTTGTTTTGTGTGTACATCCAGGCTGTTGTAGGCGAGATACAACGTTTTGACAATTTCAAACTCACATATCACGTAATTGCTATTTTAGGAGATATGACCTTTTTGCACTGACATGATGAAATAACATCTCCTGTTACACCATTAAAAGAAAAATAAAGAATCTCCTAATTCAGTTTGCTCTGATTATCATCAGGAGAAAAGAGCGTACTGAGCACATCATTGGGTCGATACGTCACTGGTTCTTTCCACAGTGACCACAACTCATTAGAACATTTGTATATTCACCTGTTGTCATCATAGTGTGCAAAGTTTCAAAACCAACTTAGGAAGTGGGTCAGGGGTCGGGGACCTCAAATGGAAGATTAAAAATGGTGGTATGTTTTTCCTCAAGATTATTTGAATCATGAGCATATTGAGTGGTCTTAAAACTGAAAAATGCTTTGACCTCAGAGGTGATTCATGTTTACTATCTGCATTTCACTAGAATGAATACTTTTCATCTCGGATGAATCATCACATTTGCAAATTTATGATCTCCAATTTTCCTCAGCATTCGTCTTCGTATGAGGCATGAAACGGGGAAGAGTTCTGTCATAGATTTCCGCTGCACCATACTATCAGATCCCTTAAGGTTGTGTTTGCCATCACTCAAGTGACACATTTCTGTTTCATTCTGCACAACTCAAAGTATCTTAGCATGATGTATGTATAAGTTCATGTGTAGTCTGGCACCACATGCTTGATTATTAAACACTCTTTACTGGACTACTTTCTGAGCCTGGGAAAATTCTTCTGGCTTCTCGGATGGAAGTCAAAATGGATTGTGGAAACGGTGACAGCATGAACATGTTTGACGGTTTTAACAATAGTGCATTTTAGAGAGGATAGTCATTACGGGTTTCCACACCCATGTTCCGACACCCCTTGTGTATTATCCTAATCCTACCCGTAACCCTGACCCTAAGTGCGTAAATCACGAGGGGGTTTTCAGAACATACGGGTGTCGGAATATGGAGCAGTCATACCGTCATTATGGAATAGTGAGTCAGTGATTTGTAGTAATCGCCAATAGCTCTCTCAGGATCACAAATATTTCTGAACAAAAATGTATACTTTTTTAACAGGTTTAAACAAAGAACTGTTCACATCGCATGGTGCAG
Source organism: Pisaster brevispinus (assembly GCA_023634235.1). Classification (NCBI taxonomy): domain Eukaryota; kingdom Metazoa; phylum Echinodermata; class Asteroidea; order Forcipulatida; family Asteriidae; genus Pisaster; species Pisaster brevispinus. The sequence goes on along the minus strand of JAMKCF010000006.1, from coordinate 17,296,604 downwards.
AGTGCACCTCCACACAATGCACATCTACCATTTCCGCCATTTTGGGAGTGAATTCCTTTGCTGACAGTTTGACTCCCAAAGTGGCGGAAAGGATATGCGCCTTGAAGTGTGCTGTGTGTCATGCAATGGATTAATATACGTAATTTGCACGCTATAATTCTTGTGGAAATATTTTCTTAACGTGTTAACAACTATTGTCAATCCAAGGCTTCTTGAAATACATGTAAAATGCTGTGTCATTGAAATATCAACCAAAGCTTAAGGCAGGTAGAGAATGCAACTGCCACAAGCTTGGGATTAGAAAATATCAGTATACCAGCAAGGTTCTTTTAGATTTTCATTTTGTCATTTTTTTTTATTCAATATTTTTTCAGCATCATAAATGAATGCTCCATGTAATTATTTTAATGCTGACAATCTGGTTTCCTGTTCAATAGAGAGGTTCGCGGAGACACCATGGGCATAAAACGCTCCCTACAAAAAGATGCGTTGGTTTGACAACTCAACGTTTCAGTCATTATGCTGTGATGGTCTTCAGGAGAATGCAGCATTCTGACCGTCTTCAGCATTCTCTTGAAGACAATCAGAGCATACCGACCGAAATGCTGAGTTGTCAAACTGCCAATTCTTCTTCAGAACCACCACAATTCATAGAGAGAGATTTATGTATGGTGTCTCTGCAAACATCACTAGATTGTATTTCCACCATGCAAAGTTTCAAATCCTACCTTTCCAATGTTGTTGTGGGTTTTTTTTGTGGTGTTTGCTTTGATTTTTGTGATGGTACAGTAGAGATGAAGCCCTCTCCGTGCTGCGGCCATTTTGGTTGGATTCCTTGCGTACCAGCACCCCAGATGTGCTGGTGATGTACATGTAGCTCCAGTTTCAATGAAGGTTTACACTATCAGAATATGCACACAAAAATTAGTGGCCAGACGTTTTGACCCTAGCAGAGTCTTTCTGGCTCGAAGAAAGACTCTGCTAGGGTCGAATGTCAGGCCACTAACTATTTTTTTGCATTTATACCGTAGGTCCTTTTGGTTGGTAAGCAGTTTTTAACAGTTAATACTATTTTTCACTATCAGAATATATATGACTATCCCAGATTATAAGAAAATGTGATGGGTGGAGGCTTTAATGTTGAGGGGACAGAACCAATGAATGCTGTTGTGTCGGTCTGTGAGTGGAATCGAAGCCATACATTTTGACCCCCTTGTGGACACCAATGCCCGTAACCAGTTAAATTGTACCCTGACCAACAGGAAGCTATGTGTCAATGAAATAAAAGCAACAAGCTGACCACTGATTATGAATCATTTGTCATGAAATACTCCAGTGACCTTGCAGTTGGGTAAACTTGATTGCTGGGAACCATCATGGAGGTTGAAGAATGTCAATTATTAGCGAGGCAGTGACCTACCTTATGTGCCCCCTCACATAAAGCCAGTATTAGGTCATAGTCGGTAACCTGTATGCTCTGATGCATGACAATCATAATTTAAGTGTATAAGCTACTTTATTAGTTACAGGAAGCCATTTTGAACAAACAAAATATAATATTTTCCATGTTTATTGTTTGAGGAAATTTGTTCCAAATTTTATTTTTTTCTTAAAAGCAGGAACTTCTCTTCAGAAAAAAATTTGTTTTAAAGATTGTGAGTTTGTTTTGGGGGTTTTGTTTTGAAGTTTAGTTTTCGTTTCTTTTGTAGCTTTTTTAGCCTTTCCAGACAGCAGTTAATATGTTTTATATTGAAAAGTTCGTTTTTTTAAAGCGATATTTCTTGAAAACATTTTTTTTTATATGAGCACAATTATACAATTTATTGCAGGGTATATCAAAGTTGAGAGGTTAAGTGAGCCCGTTTGATCATTTTGTGTGGTAGTTTTTGAAATACTGTTTGAAATTGTAGAGAGAAAAAAAATGTATTTGCCATTTGTCATTATGTAAAAAATATGTGAAATGTTTTTATTATGTATGCTTTTAAAGTTTAGCCATGTAAATTTGCAATGTTTTGCTAGAGCTCTGTTCCGTGCTTGTATGAAATGCTAAATTATTAATTTTGTACAATTATCGCATATTATATATATATATATATTTATGTTTTTTTCTATATTTTTTTTTTTCGCCCCATAAATAATTTTGTAATGTCAGTCTTGTGTATTTTCATGCAGAGTAAAACCGTCATAAATGTTGGATCAGAAGAATTTGCAGTGTTTTTCATTGTTTGTTTGTTTTTTGTTTGGTTGGGGGGGGGGTAGGGGGTTGGGAGGTACTTTTGTTGGAAAGTTAGGATTTTTTCACAAAAGTTAAACCAGTTAAGCTAGTATTGGCTGCAAGCATAAGCTAAAACTTCTGGGGTTGGGGTCGGGGTGGTCTGGAGGGGGGTATAACTTTCCAACTTTTTCACCATCAGGGATGGCCAAAAAGGAGATTGTGTTACAGTGATGTAGTATCCCTGTAAACCACCGAGTTAGAGTTAATTGTTGTTGTTAATTGGCCCTTATCGAAGTGCAGCTTTAGTTTGTGCCCTGACTCCGGGTTAAAGGCAGTGCATACCTTTGGGGATTGTCAAAGGACCAGTATCCTCATTTGGTGTATCCAAAAAAAAATATGCATAAAAATAACAAACCTGTGGAAATTATGGCTCAATTATTATTGGTCATCGAATTTGAGGATGAAATAATGAAAGAAAAACTATCCTTGTTGCATATAATTTTATTTTATTATTTTTTTTATTACCTCTTTCTCTAAAACTACATTACTTCAAATGATGCCATTTCTAAAAGTGTTCCACAGTATCAACAGCTGTCAGGTGCTCCGTATCAAGTATGTTTTTATGGTCATTAACTTGTGGAGTAATCACCAAAAGGTATCCTCCCTTTAAACCATGGAGTTTATTTATCCGACTTTCCCCCGTTTGAGTGAAACGTCAGAGGCCAATTAATCCTAGTGTACACATACTCCTCCAAGTTCCGGAAAGGATCATGAGATAAATCCGTGTCCTTCTTTGATAACTTCTTTTTGGCATCGTGCCCTCCTGCGAGGCTGTGTGACAAGGGTAAATCCGGCAGGGAATTTTGGTCCGTAATTGGGTTGGGAGGGCTACGCCTGGAAATTGTGGAGATTTGTTTTCACAAAGAAACACCCGTTTGGATTCACCGATATCCCAGCCCATTTTTAAAATATTATTTTAGCTATTCGTTGCACTAATTTGTTCCCTTACGGTAACCCTGTTCCTCCTTACATCAAGTCGAAATAGATTGTTTCCATGGTAACGATAAGTTTCTCATTTCCAGAGGCCTAATTAGTCGAGAAAGCTATCAAACTATACTACGGATTTATGAACTATTGCGTCTATAAACTGCGTGCGGGTGCTCGGTAATTCTTACCGATCGGTCAGACGCATTGCATTTTGCGTTGGCGAAATTTCATTGTCAGAAATGGAGCGAGAGACCATTCCTTTCTGTTTAATTATTACCATAATACGCCCAGACATTGCTTATCTTGTTGATTTTTTTACTCCTTTATTTTCAGGTCAAATGTTAGGAAAATTAATTAGAAACACAAATATATGGATTCGTTTTAGAACTGTGGAGTCGTTATCAACATGGACAACATAAGATGTCAACTTTGTAAATTACTTTTTTTTTGACCTCTTGCTGTTGCTCTTGTTTGAGCATAAGTGGGTCAAATTTTGCGGTTGCCATGGGCATTTTGGTACAAGCCGTTTGCGGCCGCTTTCATGGTCTCTAATTAATTTCCATGCCACATTTTAGTGGCAAAAGCCCAGACCCCACAAATTCCTGGGTCGCAGAAAGGCCTATTATAGCGCCCTCAAGCTCGTTGCTCAACCGAGATATTTTTGGAATAGAAAGTTGAATAATTTTTATTTTTAAAGTTATTTTTGATGTAGGCACATAGTCTTATTTCTAGCATAAAAGTATATTCTTGCACACAAGTCCAAGAAAATTGAAGTAGGCTGAGTCACTCGATATTCATTAGCACTGGAACTTCACGCAATTATTTGGCCCACTAAAAACATTTTTACTTTTAATACTTTATAATTAGCCCTAAGGTTACTATTCCTACTGTTCTACTGGCTGTAATTTAACTGTAATTTAATTGTTGTGTTGTTTGTTTTTTGTGGTTGTAGCCCTTCTCCCTGGCCACTCGTCTCACCTACAAAATCGTCACAGAAACGAAATCACGACGAAAAGAGAAACTTGTCAAGAAGAGTAACTGACAAGAATTATACTATAAAGTGCGAGTTGTTTGCAGTTTCAGTGTAGTCTTTTGCATGTTGATAATAAGGACTCCGTACTAAAGTGGGAGTGAAGTAGGCATACTCTGGGCTTGAAATGTTGACTATCGAATTTCAAATTATAGTACGACTTCGAAGTTTAAAAAGGGAAGCTAGTATCGCGCTCCAATTGTATGGATGTAGAAATAGATAATAGTGCGTTACTGCAACAAAACAAGTCATCAACAAAAAGTAAGAATCACATTGACTCAAACACCTTAAGCATACCCTCAGTCTTTAAGCAAAACAATCCTAGAGATAAACTGAATGGGCTGGAACAAAAGGGATGACTGGGAGTTTGGCACTTAACTTTTGGTGCACACCTGTCCCCTCCAAAAGAAGTTACCCTCAACCCGGCGCGCCAAAAAACAAACCCCTAAAAACTCATAAACTTTTTTTCGCAAGATGGCGCTATTTTGAACTCCAAATAGTCTGTACGTAAAATGAAGGTACCTGCACTCTCTCGAAAGCAGATTATCGAGAGGATCGGAGCAGGAGGAGGAGGTGAATGGACCTGGAACACAGAGGTTGGCGACACAAACCAATGTAATTTTATTAATTTGTTTCACTTTGCTTGGACGGAATTTACATCAAAAACTATCAAATTGCGGACACAATGTGAGATAACTACTCATTAGCAGCCACCACAAAAATGACGAATCTAAGTGATACCGAACACTTTGCAGGAAGGTGAATGCGGATGATTCCGCAGCAGAAGAGAGACAACAAAAAAAACGCTTAGCCTTGGCAAACACTGGGTGTGAAACACATGCCCGGTGGTGTGGATAACCGGCACCGGTCGGTGGTGTGGTAGTAAAGTGCAGTCAACACTTGCACTTGCAGTTTGGATATCTAACGTGAGTATTTATATCTATTTCTACGTGTGTTGGAATTAACTTCTTGAAGGACAACTTTGTAGTTTCGAAGGTGTAGCTCCTTATCCCGGCAAACTGAGCAGAGTCGTCTCGATGGGTAACTTGATTCAATGATTGATTCATCATTGATTTTTAAAAAGTACAGATCTGTCTATTGTAGGTAGCAATACATGTAAAAGGCAATTGTTTGTATTACTTCTACTTGTTCACCTTTTCTTTGAACCTTGTGCTTGAATGATCCTCCACAATGATAGGTTTACATGTTGGAGAGTAGGTCTCAACTACTTACATGTACAAACAAGTGTAAAAACTAAAACAATGTGAAACTTAAGAGGGATGACCGTTGTTTAACTCATTAGTCATTTACATTATTAACACTAAAACATTAGGATGGCCAAAAAACATAATCTTATCTGTTCGAGTGGATAAGAACAACAAAGTGAGGCATTTCCCAAACAGGGACTTTTTTTGAACTTTTTTGTTTACAATACACTTTGGTTGATGAAAAATGATGCTTGACTCCATTTTTGATAAATTGTTTAAAAGGTTAATCGTGAAAATATAGTTCATGACCAAAAGTAAATAGTAACCTATTTAGGTACTAGATCTACAGACTCTATGTGTTTTTATATGGACTGTATGATTTTAAATTCAAAATGGAATGAAAGCATTTTGTTGTAATATTGAAAACAAAGCCAAACATAAAATAAAACAATTAATAATCTGAAAGAGAAATAAATACAAGTCCTACTGTACAATGTATGTACAGACAAGCTTAGAAATGCCGTAAAACAATGACTTAATTTTGTTCTCCCATTGTTTGGACCTATATTTTTTGTTGTTGTGACGTCCCCTTTCGTTTTGAACACGAAGCGAAGCAAGGACTATCCTTGCTTTGTCATTTTACTGGATCCGTTTTGTGAAAAGTCTTCTGTGTAAATGTGTAGGCACGTTCAAGTCTACATCTTTATACACTTTTCGTTAATTAACTTTAAAAGAGAAGAATTTTAGAGAAGGTATTCAATCTGAGGAACTAAGATTGAAAATGAGACACATACATGTAGGTCTAAAGTCCACTGTACATTTACTGCTTCCAAGTTCTCAACAAAACTTTGCATGTGATGTTGGTATAAACTTGTAGCAAAAATCTGTTTTATTTTTTTATCTCTTGACATAATATCTTAACACTTCCATTTTTAAGTTTTAAGTTTGAAGTTAAAACTTCTTCCTAATTGGAAAACAGTACAGAATGAATAGAAACAAATCAGTTTGTTACATTGTCCTACAAAAAATACCATAGTTGGAGAAAGTTTTTGTCATGTCTTTTTGTACACGTCTGAGCTTGTTATTATTGCATAAAATCATTAAAATGATGTGCATGGTAAAATATACACATTACAAAACTGTACATTGCTTCAGATAAAAAATATAAAAAACTATAAAAAAATAAATTTATACAAATAAAAAAGTTTAATATAAATAAAATCCTGTTGAAACATTTTTGTCGCAAAGAATTAAGCAATTACTTAGTGGAAATTTGTAACAAACTTTAATTTGTGGAAACAGAAACACATTACAATGCATAGTTTTCTTTATTTTCAAATGCGACATGTACATAGAAATGACTGTTGGTTTTCTGGTGCAGTAGATTTGACATGAAGATATTTTAGTCTAATTAGTAATTAAGTGATGGTGTACAACTGTATGTATTGAATTTTAAATGGTCATATGTGTTGCATTTCCTGATTTATGTTCCTGTAGTCTCGTCAACTCCAGCCTGTCCTTACCAATCACCGTCATCGCCTGATGCCTCATCATGCTCCACCCATCACACGTTGATCTCCTTTGATTCAGGCACAGGAAGGAGGGGCTTTGCCTTTTGTGTTGCCCACAAAGTGATTGGAAGTGGGATGATAATGCAGTTGGTTGGGAGTCACAGCAATGTGCGGACGGATAATCTCGACCCTGGCAGGAGATACCAGTCGCCGTTCAGCCGCGGAGGTGTGCCGTCCATCTCGTCGGTCGTCATCGTAGATGGAGCCCTCACGGTATGGCAGCCCCAACAAATGATAATGACTTCCTTAGTCCGCTGTCACTGAGTGTTGTGTGCAATCTGTGCACCAGCAAGATGCAGACTGTGGTCGATCTGTTACTGTTGACCAGTGATACGCGGCCTGTCAACACCGATAACGTGACCGGGACAGTGGGAGAGTCCTTCTCAAAGTGTCGCGATACGCTCATCGCTAAAACCAAAGGACTCGGGATACTTAGCCGAGAAGTGCGGATACACTTCTTGTCAGGGAAGTTCAAAGACACGGCCGAGATGCTTTACGAATTGACTGATCTTGTTGTAAATATTATAGAGTGTTCTGGGCATGCTGCCTACCTTGCTGCAATCAGTGAACCTGGTTCTAAACAAGCTGTTCCAGGGATTATCGATCGATACAAGATTTCACGAGCAAGATTTGACATTGAGCATTGCTGTATGAGACTGCAATGCACACCCCTCATGGAGCTATCACCGCAAGTTGTAGTTGATATCTCAACGGAGATCGCTAAGAATCTAACGACACTTACAAATGCTAGCAAGCTTGCCAGCGATGCCAGCGACGACCCCTTCCATAAAGAGCAGTTCAAGCTGGCCATCAAGAGTGTCACATCCTGCGCTAGTACCCTCCTACTGAGCATACGGCGCTACAAGGTTACCCTGGATGATTCCAACAGAGGACGTTGTGTCATCTTTGCCAAACCACTCGTGCAATCTTGCCAGGCCCTCGTGGAGTATGCAACCGAACAGGAACACATCGGCACTCCAGCTAAGCTCTGCGAGAACGGCCACAAGATCCAAACGGCCATCTTGGGTGGCTGTATGAGCATCGCCAGCTCCTGTATCCAACTAGTCAGCTGCCTTCGTGCAGCATCCTTGGACCTCCACAACGCTGAACTTATGCAGCGGTTATCGCTATGTTGTGCTGCAGTTGCGGACGGAGCAAAGCTGCTATCCCAGGCGTTACGGGATAAGAGCTCACCCAGAACGTTACCGTCCAATTCCACAAACTCGCTCAGTTCCAACGGCTCAACGAACTCATTTCCCAATGAAGGTGACTCCCATAGTACATGCAGCTGAGACCGGTTTCCATCGCCTGCATTTATAATTTTAGTGACATGAAAATTTAATGAATTGCTTCCTAAAAGACGGGTCCTGTGTCTGCACCTGACCTTGTAGGCTTAAAATATTATCCGACGTACTTTATAACCGGGGTCAAATGTATGTATCTTTTTAAGCAACTTATTCACACCCAACTAAGCAGATTTATTTCACTAAGCAGGGTCTGCCTTTATAGAGCTGCTTAGCAAAAATTACCTATTTAAAATAATTGTTTTGCTGAGCATTGGTTAGCAGGCAGCCAGTCACAAACAACACGCACCAAATGACATTTGAAACTGGTGTAAAGTGAAGTGTTTGTATGCTTAGCAAACGTGTGTTTGTGCTAAGCGGATTTGTTAAATTGACCCCACATGTAGTTTGGGTATTCACACGCATTTGTTATCATGTCATTTGACAATGAATCCCGCCGGTTCGCAGAGTCAGCCCAACATGTGTAGTAAAAGTATCCATGTTTTGATCTTTATATGTGAAGTGTGTTTGTCTCGGAATGCAAAATTCGTGTAATTTTGAAGAATTTTAAAGTCAGCAAGGTTGTCTTTAATGTGAACCCCACTGGTCAGTTGGACAAATCATTTGGTGCGATACATTTTCGTACATTAATGCCGCCCCTACTCTGTATGTGCAAACAGCAGGCCTGGAATTTCATCTTTGAGAGGGTGACGGAGGCCTGGAACAGTACAACACTAGCCTGAATAATTCAAGGTAACAAGGGCAATTGTCTCCATGCCACTGGTCATTGCCTTGGTGCCCTTGAAATGTTCCAGTTCAAATTTACATCAAGGTGCCCCATACCACATGTAAGGAAAATCTGTGTTGCCCTGTACTTAAGAATGAAGTACAGTACTTGGTTGTATTCCTCCAGAACACTTCCAAGGGGGGAATTCAACTAGAAGTTGTGGAACTGTGCAAGTTGTGGGAGGACATTCAGTCTCTGATGGTGAGTGAAAAAAAAAGAGAAGAATTCCTTGTAGTTAGCTGTTGATACTGACTTGACTGTCATGTCCCCTTCTAACGAGTTGACATCTCTAGGCCAATTCATCATATCAGGGCAACATCAGGCCTAGAGGTTTATCTTTGAGAGGGCAAGGCCATTTTCATTTTGCAAAGGGCAGATCCCATCAGGGCTCGAATTTAGGGGAAAATCCACAAGACCAAAGGTTTTGTAGCCCAAAATATTTACCGGACCAAAATATTTTTTTCCGAACCAGAATCAAAGTGAGAAATAGCATTGCACAAAAGTTTAACTTATGAACTGTTTTTATTGGAACAAGCACTACGAGAAGATTTGTCTTATATCTGTCTTATGGGTGATACTTCATTACTCAACAGAATGTAAAGATATTTATCAGACTCAAAATCAACATTTGAACATGTTTTTTTTTTTTTTACAAACTAATGATATTGCACAGTGAGCTGAAAATCACAAGACTGCTGAACTTGTGTGGTCATGAGTTTACTGGCCCGATGCTAAACTCACTGGCCTCGGGGACTGCAGTCCAGTGTAAATTTCGAGCCCTGCCATTGGGAAATCTTTAAGTCTATGGGGGAAACTTTTGAAGGGACACTAAAAGTGAAGACCAGGAAAACAGAGGCCATGGCCTCTGTTGCCTCCAGGGCCTCTGTGTTGTTCCAGGCCTGCAAAATGGTTCTATAATAATAGTGTTTTGTTTGTAACACTTGAACAACATTGATCGTATTTTGATTAAAACAAATTCTGCCATGAGATACAATCTTATTGGAGATAACCACCTACTGTACAATGTATGTGTCTCAAATCATGAACCTTACACAGACACCAGTATGCACAGCAGAGAGGCACATTTACAATGTGTTTAAGAAGCTTGCTTTGTTCTTTGCAGTCAGATTGACTAGATGTCAAATTATTACTCTGTCATTAGTTTTTTAACCTGTTCTCATAACACTGTGTCACAACAGTGCACAACCGAAAAGAGTTTGTGAACACGTATTTGCATGATTTGAAACACACACATTTTCTAGAATACAGGAGCTAACTTATTTTCTAATTAAAAGTACATTATATTATTACATTATTTTCAATTAACATGTACTACTACATTACATGTAACATGCATGTAGGTTTTGTACACTGTCCGTTTCCTTCCTCCATGTTGTATACCCTACTTGAGATGTACGTGTACGTGTACATGTAGGGCTGTGTGCAATGCACTTGAAAGCATTTCACTTTCACAATATTGTTTGGCAAAACCCCAAAGTCTCTGGGATCAAGAATTCATTCTTTTTAAAAAGCATACAATAAATTAGTCACGGTATACTTAGAATTTTCCATTTACATAGAATGTGTATACTCTGTATTGTCACTTCATCAGAATATCAGTATTAATTAGTGTCAGTGAATTGTATGAAACTTTTGAAAATGTTGGGTACTGTATTAATAACTGAAACAAGTCGAAGTTGTTCATTATAGTTTTTACAGATGAGAATGGTTCACTTTACATGTATGTCATACTGATACACATTGTACACAATATGTGTACAATACCATGTGACTGTGTGCAGACTTTGAAAGACTTCAATGTAAGTGGAAAAACGTGTGGTTTTAACATAACAGCCCTTTTCAAAACCTTGCCTTCAGCTTTGGCTGCAGCTTTGGTTCTGGCTTTGGCTACGGCTAAGGCTCTGTCAGTAATGTTGAAAATGTGCACTATATAGTGCTTGAAAATGGAACCGAACATTGTGAGGCCAAAGCTGAGGTTGCGAAACTGGCTTACTTGTACATCAAGTGTATTAAACGCATGCACTCTATGTCTGCGGCTATGGCTGTGGCTGTTGCTGTTGCTAAGGGTGTTGCTATGGGCATCCTGTGCTTCAACGCTGGTGTACATGGCCTAAGGCTGGAGAGGAGAGTAGTCTACCCCTTCTTTTGTTCTTTCCTTTGTCCCTGCACTTAACAAGTTTCCCATAGACTTTGTACACAAATTTCCTTGTGGAGCACCCCAGTCTTTAGATTTCCATGTGGAGACCTTTTGTTTTCCCTTTTTTGTTTTGGCTACCGAAAATGAGCACATGTATACTACTACCCATGGGTGGCTAGTACCAACAGCAACATGGGAAAGCACTTAAGTCTCTCACCACCGCGGCCCTGGTTCGATTCCCAGCTAGGGCCATATCGTTGTGTCAGTGCCAAAACGCTGTATTTCCTTGCACTGACGCAAGGACATGTGAGTAGAGTTGTGCGTTGGTTCTTTCCTTTGCCACAAGGATTTTTCTTTGGGTCCTTTTTTTTATTTCAGGCCCTCTGATTTTTCTTCTGGTTGTTCTCCGTCCAGAAAAAATCTAACACTTTGGATCTCTGGCTGTGCTCTGTGGTCATACATGTATGGGTCATGTGGTTGGCTGCCAAAGACACCCTTGCATGCCTGTGGCTCGACCATGTTGCAGCCACGTTCTTTGCAATTCAGCTTCTCAGCTGCAAGTAAGGATGACCCTCCCAAATGATCATTAATATATCATAATCTCTTCTTCCACACTGTTTACCCGCACACTTTTTATAAAAACATGTTTTAATCCATCATGCTACTGCAGTTTCTTTTGTCACGTTCCCTACCTGTTTGGCAATCCAAAAGCACACAACAAAAAGAGGGACCAGACTGTTTCCTCCCCTCCCGCCTCATTAGAGTTATACTTGTTGGTTTAAATAAGAACTTTTTTTCTGAAAAAAAGGCTTGTTTAATAATTTAATAATGTGGGCAATTCCAACCATAATTAAAAGTCTGTCTACTATCAGATATAAACAAAGGGCAAAAATGAAATGAATTTGCAATCTGCAGTATAACCAGGATATGTTACCGGTATCAACGTGTTTAACGTGATCTCCAATTTCATGGCTCTGCATACCCCGAAACTCTGCGCTTATGGCAGATTTAATTGTGGGGTGGCATGTCACGGCTGAGCAATCTAGTTTACCGAACCCAAGCTCTGGTGTTTTCAGCAGCAGAATGTGGGTTCGAATCCCGGTCATGTCACTTGTGCCCTTGAGCAAGGCACTTAACTAAAATTGCCAGTAAAGTTCTGCTCTACCTGCCAGGCTCCTAGTGGATGATACCCATGCCTATATCCTTTACGGACTGTGAAGGGGTTAACCCTGTTACAGCCCTAGGAGTAGGTTGCAACGTGCCCCTGGTGACAGTTGATTTGGGTCGACAGCCAAAATTAGTAAAGTGTTCTAGCCCTCACCTTGAAGTGGCCTGGATGGCCTTGTGATGTGAGGCAAAATCTCATTAAAAAAATAATAAATAAACAAAATTGACCAGGCTCCGTAAGCGTGGAATTTTGTGGTAAAGCATTGCCATGAAATTGGGCCCTGACTGATGAGAACTTTTGTATGAAGTCCGTAATTCATTACCAAATAATTTGCCAGATTTTAAGTAATAATTTTCCACCTGCATACATGTGCCATGCAATTATTCCACCTGTAGCCATTTATTATGATGTATATTTATCTATAAAATTTTACCAGTGAAATATTGTTGTTGATGTGTGTGCTTTTAAATATATACAAAACTAAATCCCAGGTTCTGTAATCAATCATTGTTTGTCTTTATAAAGTATCCCTTTTTATTATGAATTAATATTAAGTGGATGTAATTTAAAGCCTCCCTAGTCTAACGATCATTAACAAATTGCCACACACACACACACACACACAGATAATTATATTTCAATCTTTATTTAAATTGTTGTTGTTTTCTGGCAACTTTCATTTTTGAAGATACCTTCGTCCATGGAACCATCTCTTGCCATACCATGAAAAACAAACGGCAGAAGCATTTTGTTCCTATTCCTTTTATTTTGTCCACTTCACAATAATCCCAGTAAAAAGGGAGAATTGGAGCATGGATTCCAGTAACCTTTGTCTCTCTTTCTTTGTATGGGGGTAACAAAGGGTAGCGCATTGAGTGCAAGCCAACCAACATGATCGACCCAATCAAAGGATGTTCCGAAACTGTTCCGAAAGGTATATAAAACTTCTACCGTTATTCAGTTTTGACAAGTTTTGTGTAATAAGAAGCCATCCGGCATCAAGTAGTTAATGCTTAAAAACCCCAAACAAACGAACAAAGCAATTGTGACCTCAGGCATTGATTAATCTTTAAAATTCAGAAAAATTGAAACGATTTATTCTTGGGAAAATGCTTCGCATATATCCAAAGAGAACAAAAAAACCTTCTTGACATTCTTGTTTATAATTGAACAAAAAACAAACAAACAAAAACTCGGCCCGATTTCATGGAGTTGGTAAGCAAAAGTGCTTTTTTTGAACTGATTTCTCTGCAAAGCAACAACTTGTGGGGAAACTGTCAAAAACAGATCACAGCGATATCTTTTATAGAGAATACGTATGTTCGCACAAAGAGTAGCTAAGCACAACAAAATTATGCTTACAAAAATACAAATATCAGTCAAACTACCATGTCGCATGTACAATTTGTGCCTGGTATCCTGCTCAATTCTGCTTAGCAGAAAAGTGTTGGTCAATTTTTCTTCAGACTAAGCAGCTCCTCGGAATTGGGACCTGAATGCTGATCATAAAAAAAGGAGACATTAAATTTGTGCACATTCTCCGCTTGTGTGCTTTATTGGTTAACTGTCACAACTTAAAACTCTCCAGTATTTCAAAGTTAAATAAAAGCCAAGTCTATTTAGAGTTGTATTTGATTTTCTAAATATTTGCCAATTAGATGTTTATGTAAGTAAAGACATTTATGACGTTATAACAATGTATAATTTAAACAAAAAGGCAGTTTGTATAAATCCAGTGGTGTAAGTTTACGAATGTACATGTACACCTGTACATTGATTGTAAGGCATACACATGTAATTCACCAGATCAAGTGATTTGTAAGAAACAATAAATTTCCATTATGTGTTATTTATGAATGAAACAACTTATGGCCTTCTTTGTGATGAATTCTTGTCTTTCTAAACGTGAATAGTGATCCTGCTGCAAAATTCACAAGCCCCAAAGTTTAACATACATTATTATTTTAATACCTTTCTTGTTATGAAACTAAGGGGCACCTCTTGAAATTCAATTCTTCATCGGGACAACAAAAGCGATTGCCTTACTGCCCCTGCTGTAGGGCGCTCCCCAGAAGTTTCCAAAACTGTGGGGCACTCTGGACCCAAACTGTGCAAGTTTGGCCTAACTGAAGAATGCTGAATTGCAAAGAGGTCCTTGGAATGTTTTTTACACGGTGTTTGTCTTTGGTTTTTAAAATCCCTTGCCTACTGTGCAAATTGGGGCATTCTAAATGGTTTTATCTGAATTATTTTTGTGATTTTGTAAAAAACTAATAAAAAAACCCACCCCAAAACCATTTTTGTTTGCGCGTACCAGCCCGTGCACGTATTGACCCACAGTTCGCATGGATCAGCCCATTACGCTAGCTTAACGGGGAAAACCCTTCTGTGGTCAGTGCCTTGGTGCCCATACTTGATTGAAGTGCCCTTTCAAGAAGTATTGGGCCCGGCCTTTCACTGTAACCAGTTGGCCTGAAGTGCAGAGATGTTGGAGGAAGGCACCCAACTAGGAATAAACCCATGCAATCAAGTACATGACTCTGCATGAAGGTGTTGCATGTCCAGTCAGTTAACGATTGGAACCAGGGTCCACAGAGGTAAATGGCAGGAGTAAAAACCACTAAGCCAACCTGAATTTCATAAATGTGCAATAAATCCCAGGTTTATTCATAATTTACAAGGCTGTGTCCGAATTGATGGCTACGGCTACGGCTGGATTTGTGCCATCATGCATTTAAGTGAAGGACATCCTTAGTGATGCCCTTAGCAACGGTTGTAGCCAAAGCTGTAGCCACCAATTCAGATACGGCCTAAGAATTTAATAAATTTCATATATTGAAAGCGGAACATAAACATTATTTCTTACAGTGCACCAATTTTAAAAGGTAGACTAGTGCACTGTGAACAATTACATAACAAGCACCCACACAAAATGAAAAATGCAGAAATAAATTGAACATAATTTGAATTTTTTTTTCATTACCTTGTAAAGAATGAACAAATAAAATTTGCTGAGCTAAATAAACTGAATAGAATTGGCTGTAAATACACTGTACATGTAGGGATAGCATCAAACATCAAACCAAAACAATAGAACAATGAGGACACCTGCTCCCGCTTAAATACAATGGAACAAACAAACAAAATCATAAAACACAGAAATTACAGCAAAAAATAGGGCAGACTTGAGCCTATCTGAGTATCATACTAATTTGTCGTTCACTTCTACAGTAGATTTTCATAAAAACAGATGGATTATTTGCATTTAGGCAGTCCTTTTTACTGACCTAGTTCTCAACTTGTGGAGTTTGTACCCACTCTCCCAAAGACTTGGGACACACCCTGAAATACTGGTTCAAAGCTCAACTAAATGACAGAATCCCGATCATGTATTTTTTATGATGAAGTTCATAAAGCATGGTGACAGGGTGTTGTATTTGTTTTTGTGCGTTGCATGTTAAAAGCGTGCTGCTGTAGTCTCATCATTGGTGAAAATGGACAGTACAGTATGTGGGGAAAGAACCTTTTTTTTTCCAGAGACATTTTCAACTGATAACTTCTTTCATAATTGCCTATCATGAAGTTTTTTTGTATCAGTACAAAGAAAGACATTGTTGCATTATATTACTGCCTCCTTGTTTTGGAGATCTATTGCAATTTCGGCTCACAAACGTAGTCATTATGGATTCTCTGTTATTTGGACCTGCCAGGCTAAATTTCATTAAGCACAAAAAGTTGCTCAGCACAAAAAGAGTCTTGCTTGGCAGAAAACGGTTACGAGCGGAAATTCATCATCTAATGTATGCTGTGTGTGACTGGTTCCCTGCTGATTTTTGCATAACAGAAGAAATTGCTGAGCACCATTTTCTGCAAGGGGTCCAAAATAATGAAAAAGCCTGTATTGAAACCAAAGAATTCAAATGAAAAGAAGTTTCTTCTCTCTGTTATATATGGAACATGTTTCAAAAATCTTAGATTTAAAGTCAGAGAGCAGCATTACAAAAATTGTTATTTAACATGGGCTTATTGGGACTGTGGTTTGGGGGCAGTATGTTGGGGGGGGGGGGGGGTGGGTGGGTTGAGAGGGGTTGATTTGCCTGAAATTGTACACAGATAGAAACACAAGTACCAATTTCTAATGAAAAGGCTTTTGCTTTTTCTGCTCATTTTTTCTTCTTGCTGTGCTTGAATTTTTACCACTGTATTGTGCCAATTTGGGAAGGCAGTTACCCTCGTGCCCCCATGGTCATACGCCCTTCATTTGACAGTTTGATGAAGACACAATATACAATTGAATATTTCAGTATTTAAAAGAAAATGGTGCAATATATTTGTCTAACTTTTCAGAGTTTGTTTAATGCCCTGTGGTTTATTGTAGGGAACGTGTGACATGTAGACCTGTTGACATTTTAAAACCAATCTCCACTTGTAAAGAAATTATGCAACTCTGGTTGGGCAGTGTGAACAACAACGGAACAAGATAAAGTGTCCAAGATAAATAGCCATACTCTGGTGTACACCATTTGAGTGTGGCCGGGTCTACCTGCTGTGCACTCTGACCCCGCTGATTATTTCCCTAGTGATTTTATCGGCAAGCTTTAATATCATTCAAAAAGGGTGTGGCCCATGCCCTCCTTTGTCTGGATAAACCTGGGGGAAAAAAACAGACCCACACAGCTCAAGCTGTCCTGTTGATCAAAAAAATGTAAAATAGTTTGCTGAGACTTGTACTAGTTACAATAACTTTTGCTCCTAAATAGTTTAGAGATATTCAGTTACAGTTACTAACAATCTATACAGAATCAGGTGTGCAACTGTAATCCATTTGGCACAATAGAACACTGATACAGTTTCCACCAATTCATCATGACACTGCTCTGTCTCTGACATTTCTGTTCCTTTTTTTCTTTCTTCAAGTAATAGGGCCTAAGCCAAAAGGGAAACCAACTGGGTAAATTTTAAAATAATTTTTAGCTGAATGAAGTAAAATTTCATCGAGCAGGGGGACTTGAACCTGCGATCTCAGGATTAACGTGCCAGTGCTCTACAAACTGAGCTATATCTATTATCTAGCCCTATGTTGGTGGTCTCCCTATTTTGTCAATATCTTTGTTCGAGGGTGCCACTCAGAAGCCACAACCTGTAACTGCCATTAGCCTTCTTTTTTTCATTAGCTAGGGGGTCTGTCATTTGCCCTCCCCCTTAGTGGGGTTAGGGTGTGCCCGTCTTTTGTTTCAGGCAGCAATTAATTTGTACCGGATGACAGTGTCCCCCCAGCAGTTTCCGGCTGTGCTGTCGGCCATTCCAAATCCCCCTTTCATAAACGGTGAGTAAGCCCATTTTCCGCACTTGTCAAAGTTTGAGTGGTGTTAACTCACAAAGATCAACATCATACACTAAAGGTAATCCCTTGTTTCCGTCAGGTTAGCTCCGACTGTCAAAGCTCAAGTCACTTTGGATTTAAAACACAGCCTTCACGTAATGTTATCTTGCCTAACTCATAATGAAATTGAGTTCGTTTCTTCGTACGGCTTAATTCGTGTGCCTGATTTTAGGCATGCAACTTTTCAGCTGATCAGCTCGTTTCAATTTTTTTAGCCTCTTTTTTTTTATTGCCAAAGAAAATGGGATTGTACAAAGTTTTGTGTAGGCTAATTTTCAGTTTCTTCATTATTTGAAAAAGTAAAGGTGCATGTATGTATGTGCTTGACATCTGATCACTTTAAGTTTGTTCTTGTTTTTGTATTTTGCCCTTTTGTCTTTGAGAATGAATCTGCAAAGTTACAAATTTGTAGGAATAACTATTATTTTGCTATTTTTATTTAAATTTAATTTAATTCAATCCAAGACATGTCCAGTTTAAAAATCTTGTCCATTCGAATGCAACCATGTTATTAAAAAGGAATGTTCTGAACTGCAGTAAAACTGCATCAGCAAGTACAAGCCAACCCCCCCCCCAAAAAAAAACCCTGAAACAAAACAAAAACAAAACTAACAACAAAAACAAAACAAAGGGGCCTACCAAAATGCTCAAATAATTTTTATTATAATTTAACAAAAATTAAACTGCCATTTAGAATCAAACGTAATATTACATCATTGAAGAGAGATGTAATCATTAAATCAACAGTTTTTGTTTATTTTAAGAACCTGTTGTTGGCTATGCATAATTATTGCAGGCATGTAGTATTTATTATTTCCCTAGTGACAGATGGTCTCCTACATACTGTTAAAGGTAGAATTATAGTTTGGTATTGACCCCAAAAAGAAATAGTGTAACTTTTTTTTGAAAGCCTACTTGTTATAAAGACGGTAGTAGTAGTGCACATCCTGTGAAATGTATTTGTCTGAAGTGCCCTCGTTGATTAGAAACCATTAAAGGTATGTCAGACTTTGGGAAATTCTGCGGTGTCAGTTTGTTAATGCTGCCGCCAGAGATGCGGTTGGTACCCGTTGTCACCTCGCTAAACGTTCTTGTTAGAGTGACAGTTTAACTGTTTTCTAGACAAGTAGGCACTGTATTCAACTGAAACGTTCACAGGGGACTTTTATTGTATCTTTCTTGATAATGTTGGCTATAAATCAGCATTGCAAAGTCAAAACCAAACCATGACCCTACCTTTAAACAGGAAATAACTCTAAATCTGGAGTTATTTTCATACTAATTTATGAGAAATTTAAGTAGATCAAATTTTGACACACCCAGTTATTCCACAAAGTAACACAGTTTTTAGTTTTTTCCCCAGAGAAGATACTTTTTAGATATTATTTTAGATAGGGTTCCAACCTTTCTAGGATTCTTTTACAGAAAAATAAACAAAGGCGTACATATCCTGTGAAAGTTCACAAACATAACAGATGTATTTGCCTCCTCGCAATTTTATAGATGTACACAAGTCATACATTTTCTAAATTTTACCCTCAGTGGAAATAATATGAGCCACAAATTTGAATTATCTAGCTTTATCTAAAGTTAACCACTGTTTAAAATAAGCCACCATCAAGTGTCGTTCAAGAAACCATAGACGTATGACCCGGGGGTCATGAGTTTGAATGAGTTTGAAATTTCGGGCAAATCAACCCCTCTTTACCTGCTTTACCTAAACAGTTCCTCCATTACGCTCATGCAAGAAACAGTAGCACAGGTTGGGCTTGTTGATTCATTATGCTTCTATTATACACAAACTTTTTAATTATGCATCTTATAAGCTGAGAAATTGATAAATAATAAAATAAAGTCTTTTTTAAAAAGATTGATATTTTGCATGAATAATTTATTTATTTATTTATTTTTTTGAGATAAAAGCCTAAGAATGACTTGATTTTTTAACAATCAGCTTAAATAAGCTCTGGTGTCTCTGATCAGCAGGGTGCGGGTTCGAGTCCCAGTCCTGACACTTGTGTCCTTAAGCAAGACACTTAACCTTTATGAGATGTGATGTCGAAGGTCCTTTGTGTTGTGTAATGCACATAGAAAAAAAAAAAAAACAGTAACACTTATCGCTAACTGAAGGGGTTTGTCCCCTTTGAATGTACCACTGCACCTTGTAAACCATTATAAGATGCTACATAAATGGGACTCATAATTCAAAAACCTTAAAAAAACAACCTGTCTTTAAAAAATAATAAGTTCTTTGAGATGATTGATAGGTAAAGCGCTATATAAAAACTATAGGCCTACTTTTAAGCCCACTTCTTCAAGCAGTTGCTTCAAGCATTATCATCACTACTTGCCCTTTAAGTGACTGGCTTAACCTCACCTCTAGAGGTTCAGGGCTTGAGATGGTTTGACAGCTTACACACCAACGCCCTTATTACATTTTACCCTAGCTGGTGAGTATATGTGGCCCGCTCACCCGTTATTTAATCAGAATGCGGGAAAATAATTTGACACTTTATTATGTGACCTGTTCGCCAGATGGTGCACTATGGCAAGCATGAACTGCATACATTTCTGATATCTTAAATTTCAACTTAATAAGGAAACAAATTTGATAAGATTTTATGTGAGTTTAAATTTTGCACGCTTGTCCGAAATTGTGGTTGGTCATGTGAACAGACCTTATGTAATAAGCGTAGATCTGATGTGTGTGTGTGCACATGAATGATTTTACTTTATGTGCTGTTTCAACCATTAAATATTGTTTTCTTTATTTTCATAAAAGATATATTTAGACAGATCATTAAAAATAAAAACTATAATGTTTATAAAATGAATTATTGAAAAATGATGTCAATTTGAACCATTTTCGGAGCATTGTTCAGGCTCCAGCATACATGTAGTCTGCTGTGCACTTTTCGATTACATGATTTTTTATGGTTCAGGAAGGGTGATAATAATTGTAAGTAACAAAAACACAAACATTAGAGAAAATGTTTTACTTTTTTGCAGATTAAGGGGCCATGGTGCTAGGGATGGGGGATATCTATTTCCTCCCTGAAGCACTGCAATTAAGTCGTAGCATGGAGTGAATTCCCGTAAACCAAACTCTCAAAGATTTTGAATTGAAGTGTGTCTGACCAGCCTCATGAATAATGGGCCTACATTTGCCTTGATATGGTTGTCACTCGGATTCTTTGTATTCTCCTATCACTGGCCTCATTCAACCCTCAGGCAAGATCCCATATGATGTCATACATGTCAGCGAGCAACCACATACAGTCAGTAATAATATGACCTTTAACTATGTGACCCTCAAACGGATGTACTCCCCACCCACCCAACCAACATACATTTCAATTCATATTGTATTTAGCTTAAAGGCGTCTCTGTATAAAAACAACGTGCATGTGTTTGTCATCAGCAGTGATAGCTTTCATTTCCATGAATAATTACGAATTTCTCTGATACGCATGTAATCCTATAGCTCTGAACTCTGACCTTATGGCAAAAAAAGAATCAACTTGATCGTTTACCAAATGAAAAAAATTGTAACGAGAAAAGTTGAAAATGAGATGCCGTATTATTTGGATTATAAAGATTAATTTCATTTGTGACTGATAGAAATAAATTGATGAATTATCTGTATCAGATTTTCAAATCAATTTGAATATCATTTATCCCCGAGGAGACACAGACTGGTTTGATGTTTCATGAATTGAGCTTAATTTTTGTTGAATCTCACACTAAAAGAAACAACAAATTTTTGTCCTTGCTCTATGGTCAGATGCACCCATTAGAGCTTGCCCATTATGCAAGAGACTTGGGCCGTGTCTGTAGGCCTACTGTTGGCTATGACTACTCCTATGACTGGATGGTCATGCCATCATGCATTTGAAGATGACATTCGTAGCAACAACAGTAGCTGTAGCTGAAGCCACCAATTTGGATAATGTCCTTTAATTCAGAAAATGTCTTCATACAAAATTCCCTAAAATGTCAATATTGATGTTTCAAACAGAAATTTTGTGAAGATTCTAGGTCCGATTTGTTGGCGATTTGACCTAAAAATGTAGAGTTGTTGTTATAGCTGATTTTATAGATTCAGAAAAGTTGTAAACTTTCATTTAAGGTCACTGTACGAAAAAAAAGAAGAAGAAAAAACTAAAAAACTGCCAATGATAAGTGGTAGCTAATTAAAAACTGAAAGTGAGTTGTGAGGATCCTGACATTATCTCATATCCATCAACCATGTATAAACAGTTCTGCAATATGTGTATTTTGTTCATTGTCTGTGGCATATTTGCAAAAGTTATTGAATTTTTTTTGTTTTTTGTGGAAACAGCGAACATCTGTACAAATTTGTTAAGAGAAAAAAAAAATTATTTTGGTAAAGATGTAAGCCATTCATTTTAAAAAACTTTGAAAGAAAATGTAAATACATTAAATTATGTATGTAAATGGTCATTGTGTTCTTAAGCTATTTGTTGCTTTCAAAGAATGTGTAAAGTTCCCTTTTCCATATTTAACATGTATATTGTCCTTTTTCATGAAAAATAATGGTTGGGGGTGTGAACTCATGAAAGCTTTGTAACAGATATCAGCACTATCCAGTTGTTTGAAAAATAATTGGTGAACAAAAAATGTGCCAGCAGAATGTATTTGTTTGTATAAGAAGTGCTAAGATTGTCGTAAGTTTGTTTATTCAGAAAATACCATACTTGTGGATATATATACATGTACATGTATTCACTACCAGCTGATGCATTAAGTAAGGTAGTAAGATCAAAGATATTCACTGTCATGCTCCAGGGATGTCATTTGTAGGGGATTTGGGGGGAGGGATTTATACACCATAGAGCAGTGTGTGACCAAATTCATGATCAGATGTGGCGTGCTTGTAAACATAACATCTGCCCTTCATTTACACTTGAACGCCCTCAGCTGGATAAAGAGCGTCCTATACTTATTATTCTAGTCGTTGGGTTTCTCGGAGAAGACATGCATCTCTGAAGATGTTCGCCATCTAGCTTTTGTGTGTGAACTTTGACCTTTTGACTGTACATTATGCAAGGTGCTCTTAAACACTTGATGCAATAGTCAGCAGTGTGCGTTTTTGTTTCAGGGAAATTGGATCCAGATCATTGAAGATCAATACAGTGCAGTAAAATCTAAAGTGTGGATCGAGAGTTTTTGAAGCCCCAAGTTCCAATTCAATTAATTTTGGATGGGAATAATTTGATCAACAACAAAAAAGAAAGAAAATTAATAACAGAATGTTTACAAATACATTTAAGGAATAAGTAAAATTAAGCGATAGCATTTTTTTCTTCTTCAAAGTATCAAAAGATATCTGTGCCCAGCCTTGGCCTATAAATGTGAGTAAAATCAAGATGTTTTTTGACAATCATTTTCTGTTACACAAAATAGCCATCTGTTGGTTGTCACTACATCCAAGTATACAAATGTAGAAAAATGTACAAATGTGTCGTGTCAGTGCAAAAAAACATTGTATCTCCTAAAACCGTACTTTTACGCAATGCGTGCAAGCTTGTTTAAAAAACGTTGTATCTTGATTAAAATAGCCGGGATGTACACACAAAACAAGTCTGTGCACAGACCATTTTTTTGCAAGATACAACATTTTAGCAAAATCGAGATACAACATTTTTGCACTGACGCGAGAAAATGTACAAATGTAAACAATGCACAATGTACAAATGTACATACATATGCGTGATAGGTTTAGGGTGGCATCTGCAGCTATCTGTTCCCGAGATATGACCCTACATGCCTGTAGAGTAAGTCCATCGAGAATCATGAAATTCCATACAGAGGTGTGGCCCCTAAATTACATTGCACTGTTTACATAGCACCTATGCTACTGTAATAAAAATACAAGACACGGTTAGATTTTTGAAAATGACTAAAAATAGTTTGGTTTTGGATTGATTTTATTTTGTTTTGGTCTTTATGGCGGGGGCGGGGGGGGGGGGGGGTTACTAGGTTTGTTTTACATTCTGTGTAAGTCCACTCAACTGTCATGTTATGCTCATTCAATGTGAATATTCCCACAAGATGACTGTAAATACCTACATTTTATAACTCAATACTTTTCATCTGAAAAATGAAGGAAGAGAACTTTTACTGTCACTGACATCCAACACACTGACATCCAACACACTGAGGTGTGTGCACTTAACAACAGTTACAAAAACAATCCACTGCTAGGCAATGAAAGGTTACAATGAACTGAAAAAAGCTTGAATTTCAAACAATCATATTTTGTTTAAAACTCTGTAAATTGTGACTTTTTTTTCCATTTCACTTTTTGAGATAACCATGGAATTGAGGTTAACAAAACATAAACAAAGTATAGTTTCCTGTTGTGAATTGAAACTATTCTAAGGATCGAATAACTAACTTCTAAATACTGCTGTATATGCCAATGTCTGCTTGATTTGGCAGTCCTTGCTTGCAGACTCACTGAAACAACTTTTTAAACTCTGGACTAATTCTTGACTCTAAAACCTTTTGGGTCAGAATTTGGTCCCATAGGGCCTGATTCATTTCTGGGTCAAAGTAACCTTGAATCGGAGTCAAAAGTCCAGATTTTAATCAAATTATGGGTCATTATTGACAGCAATTCTGGGTCAAAATGACCCCAAAATGGATAGGGCCCCCTGGGACCTGCAATCCGGGTCAATTGTGACGCAGGACATTTTAGAGTGTACAATTCAAACATAGCTTTCACTATAACATTGATTTATTTGTACCCTAAACACAATTTTTTCCTCTCTTGGCCAACCTCTGTTGTCCAAGTCTGTAATACCAATCAGGAATGGGTGTGGTCCGATCCAATTTCCTCTCCAATATCGCTGGTCTACTGCCCTCCAATAATCTCCCCTCGACCAGCTCTATTATGCTGATAGCTCCTCGACCACAAACCCCAGTTCCTAGATAAGACCAGCTTCCGCCAAACCTGCCAGGAAATTGGACAAATGAGAAATAGTGTTGGACAGCCTAATTAGGTTAGCGGTTGGGATTCCCTTGCGAACTGACACAGCGGGAGTGTACTGTCTAGTCATGGAGTGAGCACTGTTGCAGATGCAAAGGTCCAGGGAAACTCTCCAAGGATGGTTTAGAGCAGTTGAAAAAAAGGGAGGGAAAGAATAAAGAAAACAAAAAAGGTTTCATCTCAAATAGTGGTACAAATACCTGTACAAAAAAATGAAAACATCAAGAAGTCAATTTAAAAAGTAGGCAGAGTTGAGATCAAAACTTCTCTTGGGCCTGCAAAGAAATGGAAGTCCCTAGAAAAAAGAAATAGCGAAATAAACTTGCAATTACGAAATAAAATAAAAATAATGATGTATTTTTACAGTGATTGTCCCTTGTTAAATTCAGAGTAGCCACCCCCTACAGTTTCCCCTTTTCGACTTTTCTTGATTTTTGAGGTGGTATTTAACAACACAAGAGTTAGTTTTATTTTTCATCAAGTTTTCTTCGAGGTTCATACATACATGTAGTTCAAGTGAAACTTGTTTGTATTTTTATAAAGCCACTGGTAGTTTTCTCTGAGGCTTAAATAAACAGTCAGTACGTTAAGGAAAGATGGTACGTCCGATGAAATAAAAAAGAAGAAGTGATAATCATCTTGGTTAGTGACTATGCTTTCATTCAGGAAATGTATGGAACACGGAAGAAACGCTTAATGGCTGCCAATGAAGGCTTGAATTTAATTG
Source organism: Pisaster brevispinus (assembly GCA_023634235.1). NCBI lineage: Eukaryota > Metazoa > Echinodermata > Asteroidea > Forcipulatida > Asteriidae > Pisaster > Pisaster brevispinus. The sequence goes on along the minus strand of JAMKCF010000006.1, from coordinate 17,271,072 downwards.
AACTCAACAAGGTAAATTCTCATGGCATGTTTTCCTGTTAATATTTAATCCGTGACGGTCAAAGACAATTACGACCGGGTGGATAAAAGGAAGTTTTTGAACTCCTTTCATGGGATATTGCCAGTTTGGAAGTTTTGTTAAGGCTGTTCCTTTTTGTGAATTTGAATTATGATCCATATATTCGTGCAGGGTGATGGGATTGTGTCTCATTGATGATACAAGCATGGATTTGGCACACATTCAATGTATGTCATGACCAAGATACTTTGCTGTAGGGCCATTGCACACTTGTCCTTTGAAAAAACATAGGCAGTTAACAAGCAATAACAGCAATTTTGACAATTTTGAAAATTGCTTGTTCTTCACCTATATTTTGTGTGTGCAAAGGACAAATCTATGATGTTCCTATAGCCAAGTATCTTTCTTATGACCTACTCTGACTGTGTATCAAATTCCATGCTGGTATCATCAAAGGCATAACTCCACTAAATATTTCTCCATATCTTCCTTGTATTTTTGCTTACCACTCAAAGTAGCGTAAAGTAGTTGTCTGTTGCTTAGACTCCGTCATTGTCTGTCTTGATTACTAGATAAGAAACGCATTGTAATAAGGTTCACATAAGGGGATTTCTTTAATATACTATTTCTTATTTTTGTGCTATAATCACTTCTAAATATAATTTGTTCTGAGGTTTTTGTTGGACATTGAACAAAACTCTGTGCAGTGCCAATTGCTTCTATCAAATTGCATGTAATTATAAATCATTGATCTAAGGCTTCTCATAACCTGCAGAAGTTTCTATGAAACAATACCTTGACAATACCTTGCTCAGACTTGACTGTCATCTTTTGACATCCAGTCAAAACCTGCAAAAGCTTGTATTATGAAACAATGCTTTGACAATACCTTGCTAAGACTGGACCGTCATCTTTTGATCTGCAAAGGTTTTTATGAAACAATACCTAGACATTACCATAGAGCAAGGTACATAATCTATGACTATACCTTGCTGAGATTTCCTTGCTCTATGCTGAGATTGGACTGTCATCTTTTGACATCCGATGGGCGGGGGGGGGGGGGGGGGGGTATATTGATCACCCCTTCCTCTAACTTTCTAGAAAAAAAACTCTAAAGCTTTTCAAAACTTTAAAGGCTTATAATGATAGCCCAAAGAAAAAACTTTAATCATGGTTCTCAGACCACACCTCTTTCATGAGAAGGTAATGGAGTCTTGGGGCTCCTTCACCTGTGTCTCATTGGGGGAGACCCATACAGTGTGATGACAGACAGACACCAGACTGACAATTATCAAATAATTTCAATGTGTCAAACGATGACTCCAAGGTGTGAAGCATTGACACAACATGAACCAGATGTTGACTGAAGCCATTTCTCTGCAAAGAGGGTTACACTGGTATTCCCAAGTCAACTGTGTACAATATTGCAGCATCATCAACCAGACGTGAGGTTACTCACTGAAGGTGTTAATTACATCAACAATTGCGTATTAGAAATGTGTGAATTGTGTCTTTGTGCATTACTGTTCTGTTTCAACAATTTGTTCTGTTGTTGAGGCAATTATTACCACTAGTCGCTCTACTTCCGTTCATAACAGTTTACAAGGACTGCATGGAAGTAAGAAGATGGTGAAATTATCTCATTAAATGGGTGTGCACACAACAAGATTGGTAGTTTGTTTGTTTTTTGTTTTTTTGCGAACATTTTGTTATGAGATAACGCCTTACATCACACCAGTTCAAGGTGAGGTCTAAACTTAACTGAGTTGGGCATTCTACAAAACCAGCTTAAGTGTCTTGCTCAAGGGCACAAGTGTCATTATTGGGATTCAAACCCACACTCTGCAGCTGACAACACCAGAGCTTGGGTCTGGTGATCTAGTCCGCTCAGCCACGACACGCCACAGAATGTTGTTTTCCCACTGAATTTTGTTGTTTAAGGAGCGCTCAATAGTTGGGCACATTCTAGGCATGAGAGAACTGTCCCATGGGCCATCAGAGTGTTCCGCTAGACTGCATCATTGTGCAGAAGTGCAAGAGAAATCCTACACAAGTGAATGCACGCATTAGTAGTTTGAACGTTGAAATGGAACATTCCGATGTTCCAATGGAACAGTCCATGCGCACGCGCTTGAATTCTGATCTGATCTAATTTGAACGTTTCTTCCGTTTGATTTGACTTCATTTCATTTCATTTATTCTGGTTGTGAAGCCAAGGACTAGTCTCAGAAAAGCCAACTAAATCACGGTACTAGCCAAAAACCCAATGGAGAGAACACAAGGAAGGAAATTTCAGTTTTAGATGTGGGAGGAAAACCCAAGACCAGGGAAAATCCACGCAGTCAGGTAGGGACTGAAAACCCAATCCACGTTGTGCCCCTGGCGTGATTCGAACCGAGGTCCTAGAGGAAAGATAACCACAGACTACGACACCAACCCGACCACTGTTCCGACCTTTGAGACGCTTCTTTTAAAGTATGATATATGATTGCAGTGATCAAAAAATGTAATAATTACTTTTAAACTAAAGCTTAAATTGTTTGTAAACTTGACAGCAGGACCAGCGTCCTGAGAAAACTGTTTGTCTGAAACATTTACATACATGTGAATAAACTCTTGGTCAAATTGAGTTTTTTAACCTTTACCTCATTTTGCAATTTTGTTTTTAAACAAGTACACTGAAATTTGTTTTGATTATAAATATTTCACTTTAATATTTTAGTATTTCTTATTATTCTGTTCCAGTCTGATTATCTTGTATTATAACAGGTCTTTTAAAAACCATTTTGCTAACAGTAGGGTCATAGTTTGGTAATGACCTGGATAAAAATGGTGTAATTTTTATCCAAAAAACCTCTTGTTATGAAGATGGGAACTGTAGTAAGCACCCTGCCAAATTATTCAGTCTGAAGTGCCCTGTTGACTAGAAATCATTTAAAGTATTTAGACAAATTTGAATCTTCAAAGATTGCCTTCAAATTTTTTGTAGTGTCCATTTGTGAAGGCTGCTGCCAGAGATGAAGTTGATACCCGCTGTCGCCTCGCTAAACGTGGATGGATTCATCATTCTTGATGAAAATACTAAGTAGAGACTGTATTAAACTGAAACTTTCATAGGCTTTTAGTGTATCTGTCTGGATAACTTTGCCTATAAATCAGCAGTACGTTGACCAAAAGCAAACGATGACCCTACTTTTAATGTATCACTGTGGCCATTGTTGCTACAAAATACAAGTACAAATACAGGGTACATATATGTTTCTAGGGTGTGTTTTCTGTGCTATGCTAGTCACTTTTAATAATAATAATAAGAACATTTCTACTTTTAGCTATGTTTCTTTATATTCTTGAAGAAGTTTTAATGTTGTAAAGCACCTCAGGGTTGGATTAGTGTAAGGTGCTCAATAACTCTAACTATTATTATTATGTGCCAGATTAAAACAACTATTATTTTTATAAACCTACAAAATCCCTTGCAAAACCTTATACCCTATTGAAAGTATGAGCGTCTACATGATTTGCCCTCGTGACAGCTTTTCCTGCACTCTGGGGTCAGATTCTAGGGCATTATTCCAACTCGGATCTAATAATTGGGTTATTCATTCACGCCATTCTCTGTCGGTCCCCCCCCCCCCCAAGAAGTCTGTTTATACTGAAACATTTTGTTTGAGTTTCCGACATGATAATTTCTGAAATTGTAGGCCTATATGATGATAACAATTTTACAGAGAGGTTGCACGTGTATAGCCTGTCAACTGAAAACCAGAAAAAAATGTACTGTACTCTACTAAAACTTAAAATTAATGATATACATTCTGTCATACCTTGGTGTAAAGGTAAAACTAAAATAATATTTTTTTCAATCATGTCATACCTTTATTAAACAGAAACCTTGTTGCATATACCGGTACATGTCTGATGACTAACTGTTTTGGGTAGAATCACTAAAATGTGTAGGAGGAAATAACCGGCTGTGGTTTGTAGGAACTGAATCTTCATTGTGATTGGAGCTCTGTTCTTCCAATAAGGATATTGCCAGCTGTCCACAATCTGGATATCCTTAGGTGACTAAAGATGGACAGATCTTGCCCTCGTGACAGCTTTCCACGCACTCTGGGGTCAGATTCTAAGGCATTATTCCAACTCGGATCTAATAATTGGGTTGTTCATCCACATAAGAAGTTTTCTCTGTTTGTATTGAAACATTTTGTTTTAGTTTCCTGACATGATTATTTCCGAAATGTGTTCCTGATCTTCTTGGCTGTGATTCACTGCTTGATCTAGAGGACGTTCACTCAGGATGTCCCATTATATATAAGAAATTCATTAATTGTTTATAGATCTATTTTATTCACACTTTTGGAGTTTAATTTGTCAAACATTTTAGAGCTACATGTATGGATATCAGGCATTGTCAGGCATTGTCTTCAAGCAAACTTGAATCCTTGATTCTGGTTGGTCGACCCATAGCAACAAGAGGCATGATATAAACCAATATTGCCTGGCCCATATCACACTCTGCATGTTGCGCTAACTCCGCGCACTATGCTATTTTGAGCTATACACAAAACGTTCAGCTGTTCCAACACCGCGTATTACGCCAAGCTGCGCGCCAATTTTGCTGGAAGATAAATTCGTCATCACACACGTGTTCCTGGAATACGGAAAATGTAGTTCGGCCCTGTTGGATGACTGGGACACAGAAGTGCATTTTTTTCCCGTGTTCCACTCGCGCTTGTTTGATAAATAATGTTATGTTTTCCCCTTCAGTAAGATGTTTTATTCATCATACAGACCTGTAGAAATAAAACCAGCAAAATGAAGTCAGTGCTGTCCATCTCTTAGCTCTTCCCTGAAAGCTGAATTAGAAAGTTGTTTCTACATGTACATGTTTACGATCACCAGTGAAAATGCTTTTGATAAATGTGAACCCTTGTGAATATGTTTTGTATGTTTTCTATGTTGTGTCTGCCCTAAAAGTTTATTGTTCCAGTGTGTTTGTTAAGTGTCATTAAAAAGAAAAACTTAAATGAATTACATGTACATAATGTAAATGAAAGCTCAATTGGCACATGTATAGTAAATGACACTGGAGTCTTATTTAGCGCAGGTATCAAAAATAAGATACTCAAGACCCCTGAACAAAGAGAAACGAGCAGGTGAGGAACTTGTTAAGAGAGAATGATTAAGAGAAGCATGGTGGCGCAACTTGCTGTCAAACCACACCAGAAACATCGTGGCCAGGCCCCTTCTCTTTCACGATGAGTGTTTAGGGTTCTTTAACATGCATTACACAACACACAAGACCTACAACTTTACTTCCCATCTGAAGGATGAAGCAGTTAAGATTAGGAGCCTTGCTCAAGCACACACATGCCATGACCGGGATTCGAACCCACTCTGCTGCAGACAACACTAGAACTTGAGTACGGTGAAGTAGACTGCTGTGCCACAACACTCCACAAGAACACATGTTCACAAAAATAGAACAGTATTCAATGAGAGCCATATGTATAGCGAACTGTAGGGTTCAAAAGGTGCCGTGTCCCCATTCTTGCAGCCAAACTTGGCAAGAAACCCCAAGCACCTTATCTTCCAAGACTAATGTGTATATTAACGGATATAACAACATGAGGCTTTGGCTTTACACAAGTGCACTTTACTGCCCAGCTACAGCACTCCTTTTCTTAAAATACATCTTGTGACTTTGTGAGTGGCTCACAATACCCTCCTAATTCTCAAAACGTTGCAAGGCCTTGTAGTTCACGGATATTTTGCCCAGAGACATGAGTTTCATGACTAAGATATGAACAAATTCCAAAACACAAAACATCAAAAGTAGATGATGCATTAAACAAATATTTTATTATAAACTTCAATATACTCAAGGCTTTATATTTTCACATTCATGTACAAATATTGATCATTAAGCTAGGAGCTTGCTTCTTTAATAGTAAACCCAAGTGTTTATAACCAGGAATTTTTAATTCATAACACTACTAAACAGAAAATAAGTACTGAATTTGATTATAGTAATCATAAATAACATAAGAAGACTATTTCATAGTCGTCATCCCGGGAATAGACCCCTTGCACATGACATCACAAGCCCAAACAGCGCCCTCACTGAGGTCAAAGGAAGACCTATCGTTGGTTGAGACTTGTGCGCGGCGCGTACACGCTTGCACGCTTCTATTGTTTGACCTCAGCAATTGGCAGCCAATGCATGGGGGTTTAGATCAGTTGATGACATAATGCTCACAAATATCTTTTCAAATAGGCCTATACGATTCTTATAATGTTTTACATTACTTTATATTAATCCACTTTGTATTGATACTTCTGTTCTTTTTTACATTTAGAAATAAAGACAAGGAGAGTTATTGTTTTGCAAACAGTCTGATTCTTTGTGCTTCATGGAGTTGAAAGGCCAGAACGACATGCAACCAAGGAAGACGGCACATTGGGAAAATTGTTTTATACGTTAAACAATCTAAATCTTTCATTAAGGATATAGAACAATATAGTTTTGCCCAACACCAGTTTATAATAAAGCACTGTTTACTACACCAGGCTTTCCAAGTATTGTGGTAAAAATTCAGTGGGCACCCAAGGTGGGATTCTAACCCACGACTTTCCGCATTCCAGAGCAGATGTCTTGGCTGCTAGACCACTGAGCTTGCCCAGTGACATGAAATCAGTTGGAATCCAATGTTTTCCTATAATTATTTGACACACAAGGCTATCATGGAGGGCAATATACATATAATATGTAAGTTTCCAGGCATGTCTTATTTTACACATTACATGAAGTTCTTTCAACAAATGAGCAACATCACTTCCCAAAATGGAAACTAGAATCAAACAATTTCATTCCGAGTTAACGCGTCATTCAAAATTATTCATGGTTCCATAATTTGCTCAAAAATCTAATAATAAAAACATGGAAAGCAGTAAATACAGAATGCATAATGACTTAAAGCACACTGGTTAGGTTTTTAGTTCGATTTAAAAATTAAGCATTCGGTAGCGTTGTGTCTGGAGATCACACATATCACTGATCACTGATACTGATACTAATATAGATATACACTGATATCACCGATACAGATTGGAGTTTTAAGCCAATTGTGAGTTTAATTTGATTTGTGTCTGATTCAAGGATTTGATCAGTCAAAAGTGAATGGTCAATTTTGAACTCCTCCAACTAAAGACTTTCAGGCATGTGCCTCCATGATTTGAGGAACGCCTTGTACCTAGTTAACATAAAGGTACAAGTAGTAAACACCCGTACATGATATTCAATGAATGGCACAAGGGTACTGGGTTTTGCCAATCTGGAGGTTGACATACAAAAGCAGACGCGAACATGGAATCATACATTAGCAGGGTGCCTTTAGTCTGAGGAATTCAAAATGAGTCTTCACTAGTGACCATGGCCAATGAAGGTCATGTCTCTGCTTACTGCAAAATAATCTGCTTACCGGTCGCCATTCTCCCCCCGCATTCTGCACTTAAAGGGTTAGCAACAGATTTCTATGCTAGCTGTGTAAGTGAAGAAATTCTTAGCAACATGCAGTAGGCCTGTGGCAAAAGCAAACCTTTCTTGGTAACCTGTGAAAAACGTTTTTGCTTAGCAGGGACTATTCTGTCTCACTTACCGTAAGCAGAGTCATGACATTGGGCCAAGAAAACATATCATAACACACAAACTAAGTTTACAAATGGCCTTCTTGCTAGCATTCTCATGCTGATAATATAACACGTTAAAGATTACATGGTCCATCTGAGTACATGTACATACTGCATAAAATGAAACATTTGTTTTCCTTCAAAAAACTTGATTAAAAAGTAACACACCCCATTAACATGCCTGTGCTCACAGCGTAACTGGGGAAAAGGTAATATTCTTTCAGAGACAACTTTTCAGGGATGAGAAATGTCAGACTTTTATCTGAATTAGACTTTTTAAGCCAGCCTTGTGAAGAAATTCAGCCATTGTTTTTTTCCTATATAAAGAAATCTTACACTTTGATCTACTTCTCTCGAGCTGAGGACACTGTTCCTAAAACCTCAGTGAAATCTTAACCCTAGGAGTTTTACCAAAAGGTGGAAATGCCATCATTTCAACGTATCTCCTAAAATTAGGATCCTAGTTTCAGACTGTTTTTGTCAGCAGTGATTCTCACCCCTGCTGTATAGAACACAAAATCAAAATGGAGGTAAATCATAAAATCATATTCAAGTATGTTGCATTCAAAATAAAGTTTAAGTAATTGCGGATGTTTATCAATTCAAAAAGTATACAAAATATAAGTGCAATTGACAAACTGAGATGAAGACAGTCAGCAGTGATTCACACCCATGCTGTATAGAATATGAAATCAAAATAGAAGTCAATCATAAAATCATATTAATATATATTTTTTTTCAAAATAAAATTAAAATAATTTGGGGTGTTTATTTATCTAAAATCCAAAATAAAATAGAATTGACGGACTGAGTTGAAGGTAGTTGCAGATCCTAAATGATCCGTATATTGTTTTTTACTTCAATGAGATTCAACTTGACGACTCCAAACTGACCTAATTTACAATTTGTCATAATGAAGTCATAACACAGTCATCTCATCCAATGCCGATTTGTTTTTATTGCAGAAACATTTTAAGTAAACTCTAAAAGACCGATCTTATACTGACAGTTTGTTTATTGGCAAGGTTCTTTGTTTTTAGTGAGTATGGCAGAAAAATTGATCACAGAATGTCTCACTTTAATCACTGAATACTCTAGACCAAAATGACTTGGTAACTTTGTGATCTCGGATTATGTCATTTACATAGCACAGTAGTATTATTTTGCATCTCTACAGTCTTTGTAACCAGCAAGCTGGATAGCGCACATGCGTTGGATGGCAGACCAATATAGTTCCGTTGCATATGGGGTAACAAGCCCAAACAGAACCATCACTGGGGTCATAGGAACCCCTCTCATTGGCTGACAGCTGTGCTTACACATTTAAGCCCATTTCTATTGGTTGACCTCAGCGATGGCAGTGCCTCCAAATTCATCATCAAGCCACCATTTTAATCTCTATCAAGCGCCAACTTCCATCCAGTCATTTTTTACAATAATAGTTTTTTCTCCCCCGATTTAAGGAATGCCAGCGTGAGACAAACACTTATTAAGGTGCAACCACACCACTTGTTTCTTGAATAGTTTGCTGCATTAAATCCTAACCTTTGACCCACTCTCCTGCATACATAATGACCCCAGCAAATGAGACATGCCCATTAGCCAGCTTTGGCTTTAACCACATGACCTCCGCACAAGTCAAAGGTTAGAAGGTGATTCAGGAAATGGTTCAGAGATTGCCTCACCAGACATATCCCACTTGATGTGGTTCTCATCAGAATGCAAGTCTATGTGGAATAATGACTTCCACTACATTTTGCCAAATTTTTGTTCAGTCCACCGTTAAATTCATAGTGCTGCTTTCAAAAAAAGAGAATACTACTGAGCAATCTTATCTGCTAAGCAAAATTAAGCAGGGAGCCAATAACAGGCAACACATATTACATGGTATTTTAGCTGGCAACCTGCATCTGCTATGAAGTGATTTGTTTTGTTATTTTTTTGAGCTTACAAAATTTGTGAAATTTGCACTTGGAATTGGCACTTGCTATCTTTGACCAAATTCTGTTTGATAATTATTAAAAACAGACCGATGTAGCTTGTGTTTGATTTGGCATGATCTTGGTACTACAGCAGTTGAATGATTGCAGGGTAGGTCTACAGGACTCGTATCACTGATAGATAATGCTTCTCTGGGAACATCAGCGTCACAAGATGCCCCAACAGGTGCAACGCATCCTTGAGGGTCTTGCCGGCATCCAAGACGTCCGTTCTGGAATAACGGGCATGTTCAGTCAGTCCCACATAGTTCTTATTATCGATGACGGCATCAAGCTGTTTCAATGCTTGATAGGCTACACTGGATGGCTTAGGGGCATCTGGGGTCATCGGGGATTGGGGATGCGTATCTCGATGCAGTGTTATGGCACCGGGATCATTGGGTTCAATACGTATCGTTCCGTTGCGGAGGACTTGTGCTGAGATGAAAGATGCCATACTTCTTGCTATCACACGGAATCTTAAGAAAAAAGATAAAACAACATTCCGAATATGATAGTGTTCTACTTAAAAGTCCAGCTTGAAAAAAGGACAGCAACAAGGGATCTTTACTGAAAATCATTCAACAAGTGCTCAATCAATATGGAAATTGAGCTCACATGAGATGAAACAGTTTTTAAATTGAAAAAAAAAAGGACAAACGATTTGAACACCCATCTGCACTTATGATGTCATCACTCTGACGCCATTTGTGGGGGCTCAGTTTTTGCATATACATATAGCCACAAAGTACATGTTTCATCCCGCAGTTGATGTCATAATATTGTGATTTGGACATGCGCCATCAACAGCAGAAGGTGGTTAGCATTTCATAACAAGTATGAAAAAAATAGAAGTGTTAAATTATCTACTTATCAAAACAATGATAAAATAATACATTGTAAACAGGGTCAAAATGTATACATTTTGTTGACACTGTCGAACTGGTCTTTGGAAAAAAATGTCAATTCAGGACATGATCTCAACTTTGATCTTTGAAAGAATTTCAAATATTATGGCTATATGTAAAATACCACTGTAAGCCAGGCCTACTTCACACAAACTGATTGCAATTTATTATTTTATTTATTTTTAATTTTTTTTATTTATTTATTTACTTATTTCTTATTTCAACTGGGTGGCCCATTCAGTGGTAACCACTGGTCTCCCATGGGTCCCAGCTTGTACAAAGTTACAATAAAGATTAAACAGTAAAACTAACACAAACTACTCACAATTTATTTTAAAAAAAATGCTTTGTAAAAAATACAGTCACCAAATCTAGGAAATACTAATCTGCAGTGACAAATAGAAGCTCATCGAAATTGCATTGAGCTAGTATTTGTATAAGGATTCATGCAGAAAAGTTTAATTGTTGGACCTTCCTAGACTGAAGGTCTTCTAAGAATGATTAGTTTCTGTCATGATAAGCAATGCCTTTGAACGATGAGCAGGGTGATTTTAGCTAATATTGCACACAAGCGCATGTCACCCTTAGAGCTGGGTGTGCAGCAGATCGTCATGAGTGTGGCGCTCCCGACAGGATTTGCCTTTTGGTATGAGCAACTCATCGACTTACCGACAGGATTGGCATTTTAGTATGAGCGACGCAATGACTTACCGACAGGAGTGGCATTTTGGTTATAAGCTGCTTGCAGCCACTTTCATGACTATTGTCTCTAATGGATTAACAGAACCTGCAGTGATTAGTGATTTGATTATCGACACTGATTTGAACAGGGGCCAATTTTATAGCGCTGCTTAACAGTAAGCAAGTTTCATGCTAACTACAGCAGTAAAATTTGCGTAAGTGTATATGCACAGGTTAGCAAGAAATTAGGCAGCCAGCTTGCACAATCACCATGAATTTGCACTGTCACATCATTCATTTTCATACAGTAAGCACCAGAAGGTTAACATGCCTTTTCGTGTTCTTATGGTTAGCAGCGCTATGAAATGGAAACTTGCGCCGTAAGCTTAAAATCGGCCGTTGAGCAGCACTATAAAATTAAGCCCAGGAGAGAAACAAGATGGCCACACTATGATAAAACTCTCTGGAAGCATACCTGTAGGAGAGATCAGACTGTCTGCCGAACCCGATGGCGCCGAGTATACCAGATGAGCTACGATCCTCGCCTTGGATGACCATACTAGGGATGAGGTTGTTGAGGGAGCGGGACATGGTCCAATGAGGAGCACCAAACTCAAGTTGATGGAGGGTCATCTGAAGGGCTTTGTGCCACCATAGGAACACTTTGGCTTCATTTGCAGGTCTGTGTGGAAGAATAAAATGAATAGTTTAGATAAAATGAGATCTGGATCCTATGTTGCCGATAGTAAGAAGGACGTCCTGATATGCAAAGGTCTAATTTGGAGTTCCTTTAAAAAAAAATTTTTTTTTAATGAGAGATTGCCTGACATCACAAGGCCACGGCCGGCCACTTCAAGGTGAGGGCTACAGTTAACTGAGTTGGGCTTTTGACCCAAATCAACTGCCACCAGGGGCACGTTGCTACCTAGGTGCTGAAACAGGGTTACCCCCTTCACAGTCCGGATGTAGACATGGGTATCATCCACTAGGAGCCTGGCTGGTAGAGCAGAATGCACAACCTTTCCAACTTTTTACAAAGCCTTTATGGTTAAGTGCCTTGCTCAAGGACATAAGTGTCATGACCAGGTATCGAACCCACACTCCGCTGCTGACAACACCAGAGCTTGGGTCTGGTGAACTAGACCACTCGGCCACGACACGAAACGAGCTTCACAACATCTGGCAATCAAATAGAGCAAAGTCAACAAAGCTGGTCTTCTTCAGAGTCTGTGCAGAGAGCATTCTTCTCTATGGAGCTGAAACCAGGGGTCGATTTCACAAAGAGATAAGACTGGTCTTATCTGAAGTTAGGACCAGTAACTGGTCTTAACTTAGGACTAGTCCTATCTCCTAGCATTGCCTAGGACTAATCCTAAGTTAGGAAGGGTTTTGTGAAATCGACCCCTGGACCATGAAGACAGAGCTTCAAGATTGCATTGATGGTACATACACCAGACTTCTAATTAGGATGCAGAACATCTCAAGGCTAGGGCACCAGACCAAAAGAACAGATTTACATTCCACCAATCTCTGCTACTGTTGCTCAACGCAGAGTACGCTTTGCTATCCGCTCCTATCAAGCTGAAGACCAGGGCACAATGGCTCTGCTTACCTTGCAATTCTGCTTACCTGGAATGGAATGGGCCATAAGCGCAGTGGCCCATAGACTTATGGGCTTTACAGGGTCCTGTAAGCGCACAACTCCATGGTAAGCAGAGCCATGAAGATGGACCCTGGAAGATGGATACCACATGTATTATGTCGGAAACTTCAGTGTTCTCGTAGAGCACACAGGCTATTCAAATACATTGACATGAATGGCAGAGACTCAGAATTTGAAATTAATTTTTTTTTATTACAAATATGCTTTTTTACCTGAGCTTGCTTTTCACACACCAGTCCACCAGATCAGTATACAGAGTGTATTCCTCTTCCAAGCTTTGACACATTGGTGACCTTTGACCTAGGTAAGCGTACAGGGTGAGTATGGAGCCCTGCTTGGAGCACTCTGCTAAGAACTCTTGGTGAGTTAGCTCGGGTACGTGAAGAGCCTGAAGGACGTTGGTCCAGCCACGGGACGGGTCAGGGGACAAGTCCATATCTGTAAATGGTTGGAAGGGTTTTCAAATTCGTCAGATGAGCAACTGAAAGTAGGATTTGAAACTTTGAATGGTGGAGATACAATCTAAGGTTTGCGGTAACACTACATGTATGTACATGGAAAATCTCTTTCTATGATGTATATTGGCTCAGAAAAAAATTAAAAAATGAAATGAGAAATGAGCCATGTACTGCAAGCCATCTTGGAGGTAATATGGTAACAAACAATGGAAGCTCACAAATTTGTATCCGCAGTGCGCAGGATTGGCCAAAGAACAACCTCCTTTGGACCTCTAGTTGAGGGCACCCTACTCAAATGATGTCATGTGGATAAGGCCTACTGAAGACCCCACAAATAACCATAGCTTATTTTGATTGCCATCATGGAAGTAAGCCAGACACGAATGTGCATAAACTCCTTGAAAAAACATGAACCGTTTTTATGTTGTTTTAATCACTCCATCGTGACCAACAAATTTGATGAAATTTTCACAGCTTGGTTTGTTTTTGACTAGAGGATAATAATAAGTTTTAAATATATACGTACTAGAGTTGAAGTTAGCCTCTATACAAGCCTCCACGACCACTGCCAGGTGCTTGATTGAGGCTAAAGTGCGACATGCCGCCGCTATGCATGGAAGACAGAGGGCGCTACTCGTCGAGGCTTCAAACCAGGAGACTACTGCGCCCAAGATTGCATTTGGGGCATTGTAGATTGGTGAGCAGTTGTTGAGTAAGGTCAGCAGGGTGGACAGGAGGGAGGTTAGTTCTTGTTGTTTGCCTGATGCTGGACCACCTGACAAAAAAAAAAAAAAATTTAATATTAAAAAGTCGCATCCCCTTAAGGTGATCCCTTGGCTCCAGCTTCCCAGGTTGTATCGTAAATTTGGGTGTGATCCCTGGCTACACGGCAGCTTATACGGTTGAATGGCTTTTGACTGGCACCCCCGAACAAAGATATTGACTAATAGGGAGACCGCCAACATTGGGCTGGATAGCTCAGTTGGTAGAGCGCCGGTACGTTAATCCGGAGGTCATTGGTTCAAATCCCGCTCCAGGATGTTTTTCTTTGTTCAAACCCAAATTATGAAAAAAATAAATTAGCACCTTCATGGTAATAAACACAATTTTGTTCAAGGGGTAGATTTGTCTACCTTCAATCATGCGTTGCCGTCTGCAACTTGCAGCTCGATCTTTTACACACCTTCCAGACACATGCTTGAAGTTCTTAAGTTCGAGCCGCTGATGGCAGCAAGTTTTCAAAATAAACAAATTGACCCTCGAACAAGATGGTGCACATAACCGTGAAATTGCTAATTAAACTAATTAATTGAATTCAATTCAGTTTGTGCCTGTTGACAATCAAAGCAGCATTTGACTGATCACAACAAAATGACAGTATAAATATTATCTTAGTAAATTATGTCTAGATTAGTAAAGTGATCCATTACAAATGTTCTTTTTTTTAATAACCAAATAGCTAAAAAAAAACAAAAAACTTTTTAACAAGGGTCCATTCTGTAGGCTAATATCCTAAACAGTACATACATGTAACTATCTTCAAGCAAACTTGAATCCTCGATTCTGATTGGTTGATCCATAGCAACAAGAGTGTGATATAGACCTATATTGCACAGCCCATATCAAACACTGTTCTCACACGCTGTTCTAACTCCGCATATTGCACTATTTTAAGCTACGTGTCAAGTTTGCTTGATGATAAATTCGTTATCACGTGCTCGTGGAATACGGAAAAGCAAATTTATAAAAAACATCCAACTCGACCTTCGACCTTGTTGAATAACGCAAATTCCCAAATTAATAGTATAGGTTATTTTAGCAAGATATCGTAGAAGAAGTGATTAGTTTTTCTTTTTAACCAGAAGTGAAATTTCCTTTCTTTTCAGATTTGTATGAACATGAAACAACGGTAGAAGACATGGAAATAACTGCTTTGTCCAAAACACTTATCACTTTACAAAACAATTTGAATTCTAACTATCTCACCTGCAGTTGAAAGCAATTCGATATCATTGAGTAACTGGTGCACAGCAGGAGGGAACCAGTCACCCCGTGCGCCGCTGAGCAAGGAGCATTTACTCAGTAGGCGTACGACCAAACTGACGTATGCCGCTCTCTTAGAGAAATCATCAGCTGAATCCGACGATGATGGATTGCTAAGCCTGGCCACCTCATGCATCAAACTTCAAAATGATAAGCAGATTCCTTGATATATTACTCGGGACAATTTGAGCTTAAATGGAGTGTACACCTTTGATGTTTACTTCAAAAATTAATGACCATTCAAACTTACTAGGTAAGAAGCACTGCAGCTGTTCATAATGTATAACAATTTGAGAAACAATTCCCTGCTAAGGAATGTGGTTTTAGAGAAAGGGATTCAAAACATTTCAATTCTGCGTGAAACGTCTCTCAGATTGTATATTCCAGTTACGGATTATTCTTCCTGCGTGGACATAACCACTCCAGATTTTTGGCAGAATCTCAAAAACGCTATCACCTTTTGAAAAGCAATTTTTACACGTTAGTTTTGCTATAAATATCTACATTGATATAGAGTTAAAACAGGTGAATGGTTTCAAAAACAAAAGGTATATGTTACCTTTAAAAACATTCAACATGGTCGATAGTAAAGACATTGACAAAGCGATACTGATAGATCATCAATGACCCCACGAACTGACACCTTGTGTACAAAACCACTTTTTTCTAGCTTTCAGTTTTTTTGCTTGTCTTAACAACATACATCAAGGCCTACAACTTTGTGAATGTCGAAGCTTTCTAAGCTATAAGAGCTTTACAAAGTGACACACACGTAGTGTTGTAACACAACGGAATGTGTCACTTTGTGAAAACAGTCTGTTTTGCTTTCATTTCCATTTCACGAACTAACACCAACCTTTCCCACTCTATGGCTTCTTAATTTAGGGAGTCAAACATTCAAAAGTAGTATATTGATCAATTTCAAAGCATCAAGAGTCCACTCTAAGAAAACCACTTTGAAATTTTGAAGAATAGTGGTGTTTTAAAAACCGCTCAACTTTAGACGCCCTTTTCTTCGATTGCTAGGTTTGACTAGTATGATAGGTGTGTGTCAGGTCGTGGCATCGGTCACAATATGACATGTGTCCAATATTGCAAAGAAATTGAAAAAAGTATAACAAGTGAAACATTTTGACAAATAATTCAACTTGATTGCAAGTGACTCCAATAAAATCTGGACCAATGTTATTCCAACGGTAAACCATTAGTTATCAAAATTGCCAGTACGCATTAAAGATTACAAGGAGACAAAACATTTTAATATACATATTGTGGATGCAGGATGAAAAATACTACCGAGAGAGCAAACAGTTATAAAAATTCAAAGACAGGACAGAAATATAGATATATATCTCAACAATATTATTTGTGTTTTACCCACACGCCGACATGTGTTAAGAACTGAATTGACCACTGGCACACACGTCACACGCGGTGACTGTGCCATGCTCACCTTTTTGGGGAATCAAAAGGTAAGCATGTAAACGGTTTTTATAAACCCCATTTGCGACAGGCATATTACTCGGGTGGGATTAGAACCCATGACCTTTTCCATTCTAGAGCAGATGTCTTTTTTTTCACAGGACTCGGGGAAAGTACCGATTACACAGTGACTTCCACACATTGGTGTATTGGTAAAACAAAAATTTTATTATTTATCCCCAATGCAAATTTAACATATATTAACCAGTTCGCTTAGGGTCTAAAAATCCTTTTCCTGTTACCCGAGCGGGATTATTTTCAGTCAAAAAGCTTTTTTTTTTTCCAGCCATGAATAATTTTGTTGTCAATAAAACACCCATATAATTGTCAAGACGTTTTCTCGTTGACAATTACATATTTTAATGGTGCGTATTTTTTTTACAGTCACGTTTCTGAAGCACAATCAGACCGTTGAAAAACCGTTACGTAACGGCGGATCAAACAGATGGCATCCCAGAGAGAGATGAAGGGCCTCATGACAATGCAGTATAATCTGTCTTAACAAGTTCTTAGCTGGTACATGAAAGGAACAGGCCTTTGATGAAGGCATTAGGCACAAATCCATCAAAAGAGCTAATCACTTCATCATTTGCAGAGCCTTTTGACCAGGGCCAACGACCACCACAGCGACTCCGTGAAACAGTACGCACAATCCGCTCCAGTGTCTAACCACACGTGTGGCGTGTTGACATGACCGCTGCCAACACGCACAGAAACGCCAGTTTACTGTCGCTGTGTCTTGCCAAGAGTTTTGCATGCAATTGCATCCTCAGAAGCGAACTGGTTAATATCGCAATGAGATGAAAAGTCAGACTTTGATAATGTAGGCAGTGGCAGACATATCAGGTAATTTTACACTGATTACGTAGTTCTAAGCATGCACACATTTCCAGGGACAGTGGATTTAACTGCCAAGTCAACTACCACCCGTCCATCTTAAAAGTCTCTGGTTTTTGCACCAGAAACAAAGAAAAATGGAAAACCGTAAAGTTTATCTTCAAATTATTACTACAAACTAAATTAATTTCAATACCCCTTTGGAAAAAGGGAGCGTGACAAGATAGGTACAGACAGGAACAATCACCTCACCTCATACTAGAAACAGGGGAATAATTAGCGGCAGCAACAGAAGAACCACATCTGAAAAATACACCAAAGTAAAAATAAAGACAAGAACAGGGAAGGTTTGTACTAGATGCCACACAGTCCCACAGAGAATGCCTCAAACAAGAGGGAAGGGTCAGTTTTTTGTTCATGTACCGAGGAAGATAAAGTTTAACTGAAAAAGGGGGAAAACAATTTGAAGAGGGAAAAATTGCAGACAATTAAAAGATGCACCCCCGAACAAAGATATTGACTATGGGGAGACCGCCAACATAAGGCTGGAAAGCTCAGTTGGTGGAGCGCCGGTATGTTAATCCGGAAGTCGTTGGTCAAATTTACTTTGTTCAAACCCAAATTAATTACAGGAGATTCCTAAGTGTTTTTACGTAAGAGCTCATGCACTGAATTTTGATAAAAATGGGGAGAACAAGAAAGAAAAAGAAAAAAAGAAAGAAAGCATCCTTTGCAAATATATCTCCTCGTTGGACACAACAGGGAAACCGCCAACATAGGGCTAGATAGCTCAGTTGGTAGAGCACCGGCACGTTAGACCGAAGGTCGTTGGTCCACATCCCGCTCTAGTCCATTTTTCTTTGTTCAACCCCAATTTAATAAAGAATGGTGAGATTTTCTCACATTGGTAATGTGCATAAGTTTCAAAATCATCCCCCTTCCCCGATATCTAACAGGGATCTACACCAGTGAGCAAGAATGATGTGGTGACTAGACTCGACTAGACTTAACCATAGTTGATCTAGATGTCACTCGAAGGCTGCATGGTTGAACTAGCTAGTCCAACTGGATCAACCTAGCCCCGGAGCACTGTTTCTCTAATCAACTTGCAAAGTTACGTCACTATTTCAATATCTCAAGTTTATAAACAACAGTTTCAAGATGGCGGTTAGGTTTTGTAAACTTTTGTAATCACACGCACAGATAATTTTAACAAATCTCCTAAAGTAGTGGTTTAACAATAAGTGGTAGGTTTTTGCCAATAAAATATGCCAGCCACTAAGATAATAATTCTTGCACTTTATTATGCAAGCTATTATTTATGTACAGAAATGAAAAAATAAAAAACATGACGGGACAATACATTTTTTTCTGTTCATCATATCGTCGCCTTGTTGCCATAATTTGATGAGTCAATCCACTAGAGGCGTTCAAGTGAAGCACAGACCATGCATGCCTGATTTAAATTGCAAATTGAAAACAGATTAGCACCCGAACTTGCTCAGTGGAAACCAGTATCAGATGTATCAGTGGAGAACGACTTTGAAAATGACCTTTGACGTGCATTTTGTTACCTCTCAACCCAAACTTTGCATACCTGGTAGAATGATTCCCACTCTGTTCAGGCAGGCCAAGAACGCATTTGGGATCGCAGCGATCCATCTGCCACGTTGCGGCACAGTTGTAAGAACTCACATCCAGAAGCTGCCAGGGAAAGTCTTTGGCTTGTGCTAACAGATGTTGCATGGCCACGCCCTAAGGAGTTACAGACAAAAATGTACAGGTGACTGCTTATGTCATCTGATCCCTGATCAAGTGTGGATCAAGTGTGGATCACATGTCCTTGTGCCCAGATAAATCTCTTGTAATTAAAATGTCATCGTTTTAAATGTCAAAGGTTTGAAAGATGTTGGACTTAAGTCGACTACTGTTATTCCGATCAAGTGCATGGCACGCTATGGCTCATCCACAATGTGCATGACCTGCTGAGAGCAATGTTTCCTGAATTTCAAAACTCCCATTTCTTTCTGAATGGACAGAGTTAGACTTAGTTTACATTCAAAAGTTGTTCTTTTAAAATACATACTCCATCAGTTGATTCACTTTTTGTCAACATTACATAACACTTAAGAACCTACTCGTTTTGCAGATATTCAAAATCTAGCGACTACTCCACCCTACAAAATTGGTCAAATGTAAAAAATTAAATGGTCAAATTTTACAGCACGGGAAAAAATCTTGCAAGTTGGAGACAAATTATGTTTTGCATACTCGTCTTCACACAGTTCTCTTCTAAACAAGAAGTAAGTTTGCTGCACATGTTGTTCCCTGCTTAAGCAGCTCTCTATGATTGGGCAGAGGTTTTCAGAATTGATCTTCTAGAACTTTCTCAGGCTGGGTCTGGGTCTCGGACCTTTGGGTCCCAGTCTAAATCTCGACTCCAACAGGGCTCGAATTTGGGGGGGGGGGGGGGAATCCACAAGACCATAGGGTTTGTGGTCAAACAGTTTACTGGACCAGAATTCGTTTTAGAAGACTAGAATGAAAACGAGAAAAAAAAACACCCACACGAGAAAAGATTGATTTCATTTGTGTTATGGGTCAGTATTCTTCAATACTCAACAGAATTGAAAGATACTTATCAGACTGGAAGTAAACATTTGAACACAGACCACCAGGCTTGTCCGGTCGTGAGTTTACTGGCCTGAGACTACGATCACTGGCCTCGGGCCTGCCGTCCAGTGTAAACTTTCGAGCTCTGCTCCAGCACTACCACTAACCTGAGTTTTCATGATGTTGTCTTCATTCAGGAAGATAACCAGCAGACTAAGAAGGTAGGACAAGAAACTGTTTGACAAAGTGGTATCCAACCCTCGGCAGTAGCCATCGCAGATCTGTCCCCAAGGAATCTGAGGGAAAATGCTTCCAAGAAACTCCAAGCAACTTTGACTTCTGTCTTCAAAGATCTATACCCCAAGAAAAGATGATTGCGTTCATTCATAAATATTCTCCTAAAAACAAAAGATACTGTTAAGCAAAAACTATACAGAAATTTGTATCTGTCTAGGCACAATTTGTGGCGTGTCATGGCCGAGCGATCTAGTGACAGTGGGTACCAACCACATCTCTGGCCAATCTCGGAACATTCAAACGGACACCAGTTGCCTGCAGGCGATCTTTGGAGATTCAATTCTTTAAACATACTTTTATTGATTTCTGAACAAGGGGGCCACTTCAGATGAAATAATTTTGCAGGATGCTTACAACCATTGCCATCTTTATAACAAGTAGGCTTTCAGATAAAATTTACGAACTTTTTCCCGGGTCATGACCAAAGTATGACCCTACCTTTAACAGAGTTTATCCAGTGAGTAATTAAGAGTTTGTGGTTCCGTGACTCAACTACAATGACTCATCTCACTACTCACTTGGATCATCAGCTCCATGGCAGTCAGATCAGGGTAAAACTGGTTCCAGGGCAACTTGGCTAGATGGTGATGGTACATCACAAGAATGTCCACTCTAAGACCCTTCCTGGCTAAGGCGTTGTAGTAGAATGGCCACAGACTGGTCAAAGGGTTGGCCAGGGGCGGGGCTAGGTAACCTGATATCAACAACAGAAAAAGAGATTGGTGTTTCTATGGTTTCGAGGCTATTTCTGATGATATGTCACAAGATTGTATCCTCAAAGCTCCTCCCTGGCTAAGGTGTTACAGTAGAATGGCCACAGACTGGTCAAAAGGTTTACCGGGGGCGGGGCCTGGTTTACCAGGGGCGGGGCTTGGTAACCTGATAACAACAACAGAAAAATAGATTGGTGTTTCTATGGTTTCGAGGCTACTTCTGATGATATGTTTACAAGATTGTATCCTCAAAGCTCCTCCCTGGCTAAGGTGTTACAGTAGAATGGCCACAGACTGGTCGGAGGGTTTACCAGGGGCAGGGCTTGGTAATCTGATAACAACTGAAACAAAAATTGGTATCTAGACCCCTTGTATAATGCGCAACGCTGCTGGTAGGCTGAGGTCACGCGAACATTTTGATGCACCAAGAGCAGCTGTCGTTCAATGATCAGTCCCATTTTGCCTCAGTGAGGGCGCTGTTTGAGAGAGTAATGCGTCATACAAAAGCGGTATATTTCAATTTGTATCCATTTTGTGATGGTACATCCAGAAGTTCAGCCATTGCCCACTGGCTGGAAAAATGGAGGGCCTGTTGGGAATTGTTAAAAAAAATTCTTAATTTAAGTGGGACAAAATTGAAGAGAACAATTTTAACCACATTTTAATCTTGTCGATGTAACTACTGGAACTACACAGGGAAAGAAGATTGCTTTACTTCTTGCAAGAAAATCTGAATGGCTTGAGGTGATTTTGAAAAAAGTCTACAAAATTCCTGAGAAACCACATGCCTGTTAATCAGGACAGGCTTCCTCCTAAGTGAGAGTCAATAATTCATTTTTTTTGTGTTTAGGGGAACTGATTCGGGGGGATGTGCCCCTAGGCTGTGCTGCTGGTGTGAGAGTCATTGCCGATAAAAACTCTGAAATTAGGATACTCATTTTGGGAGGTATGTTGAATTGGTGACATTTCAACTTTTTGGTAACTCCATGAGTTATAGATTCAAAGAGGCTTTTGGAAAAAGTATCCTCAATGCTACAAAAGTAAATCAAAGAGCATGATTTCTTTATACTTGAAGAAAAAGACAGTCAATTTCCTTTCCCCAAGCATGCATAAGGTCTGAAATCTCTGCAAAGATTCTAGCACAAACTACAGCGAAATCTGCTTTTTCTATTGAAGAATTTTGTCTAGGATTGCAAGAGTCAGCTTTGACAATGAAATGACCGTGACTAAATGAACATGTTCCCTGCCTTGCCGCGGCAAACAACATCAAATTAATTAATTCCTGCCTGTAGCCCTATTGCTCCGTCAGCTCACTTTAAAACTCTGCGGTTGAGTTCATTTCCTCACCGAGACTAACCAATCAGACTAATTGGTTGTGAATCGAGTACTCCTTTAATGAAGTCAACTGCCAGGGGTCTGTTGGGGGACGTCATTTATACGGCACATAGGAATTTAGGTATTAGATCATAATCCTTCTCTAGCTGGGAGTGGTTGTTCTGGGTATGAGGTTAAAGAGAAATTGTATGAACTCCAGACTCCACAGAGGCTGATTTGCATTTGTTCACACAGAAATCATGAAAGAAATGAAAGTTCAAAATGGTTGGGGATAGTTTACTGAAATACAAGCTGTACAATGTATGCTCTTGTGTGACTGACCAAAAGATGCTGAAAACTGGACTCAAGCTCTGGTGTTTCTGCTCAAGCTCTGTGGGTTAGAGTCCTGGTCTTGCCACTTATGTCCTTAAACAAGACACTTTACACCATTGTTGCTTTGTCCTTTGGATGGGATGTAAAGCCTTTGATCCTACCGCAAGGCTCGTAAAAGAACCCAGTGCACTTATTGTTTAAAGAAGGGGTTTGCCCCGGTGTTTTCTGGTATGGTTGGCTGCAGGTTGTACCACAGCACCTTGTAAACAGTTACATGGTGCTATGTAAATAAATGGGTCTTATATTTCAAACAAAGCTCCACATACCTTGTAGAAAAAATACAAATACTGAATGCTTTGAGTTGTGTAATACATAGCTATATAAGAACTGCATATTATTGTTATTATTAACCAGCTAGAGCTAAAAAACAAACTTTTTTTTTTTTATGTTCCAGTATTTCCGAACTGTCAACAGCTTATTTAAAAAAAAAAATCTTTTTAAAGAACAAAAGTGTATAATTTGTTCACTTCTGTTTTTTCCTATTATGTGATGACTACCCAATTTAGAGGAGTAAACACATTCCCTCGGCACAACCTATCAATGTCAATTGCCTGAATGAATCACCAGGGATGTCCAGCCCGGTACTGCATCAACCCAACACATCGCTTGCTTGACTTCTACCACGGTGTCCCAAAAAGGAAGTGGTTGATTTAATAAGATATTGCAAACCGATCCGCTGTGATTAGCTACAGTGGGAGGAACAATTGATTGGCTAGAGATGCGGTTTTGGGAGTACAGCCAGCAGACAAAGATGGGCGGAGAGGGCGGGGAGGGTGGGGGAGGCGTTCACAGGAGGTGCAATTAAACGACTTTTCCAGGACTTCATGTGTCAACAGAGTGATGCGTTTCATTCAAGCCCATTTCATCATAGGATATCATTGATTTGAATGATTTCAATCTTTGCATTCAGCTTAAGATATCATAGGTCACCTTCTAAGCAGTGCAGTGGGATTACCTTTTGAGCCCTAGCGGCACGTATTTATAGAAATGAGTGTGTTCGTAATCGCCTCCAAAATCCTGAATGACAGGTGATTTGAAATGTCACAACTTGTTAAAAAAGATCTCTGTTTACATGTGTTGATATATGTCAAACAAATATTGGACGCATATGAGTGCATTGTCATAGAACAATAAACAAGAAATGAAATCTGGACTAAATGGAAAGCCAAATTTCACAGAGTGATTGTATCATCTGGGACAATGCACAAATGAAATGCATTCAATGTTTGCTTTACACCACTCACACATAGATCCATGACATTTTTGAAATTTGTTTCACAATAACCACAAAATAAACACAGAAACTTGCCCACCCCACACTCTCAAAAACCTTCTACACAACGTGAACCACTCCATGCAGTCTACACCAACCTTGTCTGCCATGACTCGACCTTACTTCGTTTGGACAAACAGGCGGGGGAGCGATTATTTTGGAAACAACGCTGCGAGGCGTCCAAAGCCCCCCTGTAATTATCCATACAGGACTCCTACGTTAAAGTTTGTAGCATCGCAGCTGTATACATGTCAAAATAAAGGATGACATGTGGTCCGTGTTCCACCAATCAAAAAACGAGGATCGGTGTGTGCGGTATATAAAAATGGGATATTCCATGGTTACGCTCGCCACATTCTCCACAGGTTAACTGAATAATTTTTCCATTTGTTAACTTTTGCTATTGATGGTAAATCGTTTCAAAATGTCAAACCATACAAATTTTTTTAAAGATTTTGAATAGGAGATGTCAATGAAATATGAGTTAACGTGTAATTGGCCAATGGTTAATATCATCCACTCTGGCTGGTAAATTTGACAATATATCAGCATAATCCCCTAGGGCACAGTAAACATACACAGTGTTCTGCAAACGGGTTGTTAAAGAGGGGCATTGTAGGTCAGATTCAGTTTTGTGATGCACTTATTTTTCTAATAGATAGATTCCTTATGAAAGTGGAAAACAAATAACAAGTCTCTAACCTAACGTTAAATCGATGTAAAATGCTGTTGAGTTTGAAACCCAAGTGTGAATATCGTCGACATCCGAAAACGCCCAAATGAGGTCACATTTCAAATATATGGGTTTGTAGATTTTTGTACAGGAAATTGTAGTTCTTTCCTGAAATTTGATGATATTCACTCAATACCACATTGAGTTTGACCTTGTGACTGGTGACTGGTGCAAACAGATCTAATAGTCGTCGATCTCCAATGAAGTCACGTTTCAAACTTCACTCCGATACTGTTTCAAATAAAATGACAGTTTACACAGTTTCAGGTCCAGAATATCATCTTTGAGCGGGCAACGCCATTCTCATTTTGCCGAAAAGCACTTCCATTGCAAAATCTTAAAGTCTATGGGAAACATTTGAAGGGGCACCAAGGCCAAGACCAGGAGTAACAAAGACCATGGCCTCTGTGTAATTCCAGGCCTGCAGTTTGAATGTGAGGAATACAGACGTGTAAATGTTTCACATTTCAGAAGGACTCTATCTAGTGAAAAATGAGTTTATCACTGAATTTGACCTTGGAGCCCCTCTTTAATATCATGCCCTGGAAACTTTTCCTGCTAGAAAGCTTGGACTCATTTCTTGAGTTATGATAACATCATATTCTGCTTAAAAGAAAAAGAAAAAAAAAATGGAACTGGAAAATGATTGACTCATCATCCATCCTGCATGTTCAACAGGGGTTGAACCCATGGGAGTGTCTCCAACTCACCATCAATTTGGGGTCCAGGATGTCCAATTCCTACCATCTGTCTGGTAAAAAATGAGATAATGCCAACAATGTGTAGCTATTGTTCCTGGTGTAATAAAGGCTATTATACTATAATCCGACAGCGTTAGGGTTTGGCTATGTATAGCGGTGATGACGATCTCACAAGGGAGTATGGCGCTGATGGTGTCATCCAGACACTGCCTGATTGACGTACTAGTGTGTGTGTGTGTGTGTGTTAGGGGGGGGGGACGGGGTTGTCTACCCGTTGGAACTGAGGACTTGAACAAAAGGGAACTGGGTGTTCTGACACGAGTGAGGACATCCTCAATTGCTTTTGGGCACAAAACCAATAAAAAAAACAAGGAGAAACCCACGATTTACGACAAATGTTACATATGAGTTGTGGACCTGAGAACCAAAGATGTCGAAACAGTGTAGAGACTTGAAACACTATGTGGACTTACACATGCCCACACAGTGTTTTTAATAGTGTTGAGGAATAGGATTTTCCTTAAGTGTACAGAACAAGTGCATGCAACCAAAAGAGTGCATGCAACAAAGAGCTCTGTGTGTGAGCGTGACTACCCGTTAAAACCGAGGACTTTAACAAGAGGGATCCCGGTGTTTGTTTGTTTGTTTGACAGAGCGAGGACGTCCTGCTGCGCTTTGTGTACTAAACCAATGGGGGCGTCGCTAAAAGAATTAAAGTCCAAACAATGGGAGAACATAGCAAATTCCTCGGTTTACGTGGTTCACAAGTGTGGCTGTATGTGTTGGGGGGGGTGGAGGGGGTTAATATAAAACACCTTTATGTACAAAACCCAAGGAGGCGCCGCTAAAAAAACACAAGCAATGGGAGGTCACAGAGTAGACCTCAATTTACCAAGCCGAAAAACGTGAGTGTGTGTGTTTCAGACATAAGGGTAGACAATGCAGTCTTAGGAGATGTTTGAGTGGATATCACTTCCTGTTTGAAGGCGTGGTGTGGAATGTTTTGTTTTTGGAACAGTGAATTCACTCCAATCCATTTGTTAAAAAAAAATAAAATAAAAATGCCTGCCAAAATAAACCTGTCAAAATGTCATGAAGTTAGATGGTTATAGTTTTACGAGAAAACACTAAATTTCATGTTCCTATGTGCAAGCGTTGATCTGGCGAATTGATAAGATCTGCATGTTTGGACACACTATATCACCGGTCAGAGGGAAAAATATTTCTTGGTACGATTGATATTGAATTTACAAAATAAAAGCCTGCATATTACATTTAACCATTTATTTGATCATTCCTACTTGAAAGGTGCTAGGTCAAATTTTTGGCCGATTTAGATTTATACTCTAAATAGCAATTTGTACAAAATCAAGAAAGTTATAAGCTTTCATTTACAGTATTTCACGCAAAAATTTGCCATGATACGTGGTTGTTGATTAATAAAAAAAACCAATACAAAAACGACCAATATAAGTGGTAATTCATTAAAAACTAAAAATTAATTACAGTCGGGATCCTGACATCAAATTAGACCAATCCGCCATGTACAAACATCCTCCTGTCATGTAATTGCTGCCAGCAGTTCTGGTTGCTCCAACCACTGAAGGCCAGTCCTCCTCAGGATGACACCCCCATTCCTACTGTTGGTTTTTTCCTCTTTCTTATAATACTGTGTTCCATCTTTTATTACCATGTGTTGATTAGTTCGGGTTTCACCAATCAGTGCATAAATGCATGAATAAAAAATTAACAAAACAAACAAACACCCCAACAAATGCAGAAATCACATCCCTGCACAATGGAAGTTGTCGCCGAGTCTTAGGGGCCCTAATGCCTCAATGCCACTTCCACAGGGCTACATTAATACGCAATAGAATCACCTGTGATTAACACAGTCTTCCATTATTTGCTTCTCTGCGCCTAGGTGTACAGACTGTTAACTGTGAGGGGGTAGGGATGGTACTACTGATTAACCCAACGGCTGCTCTAGGTTATATAGTTCCCAAGGAGATATTTTGGTATTTGGTACAAAAAAAGTCTTACCTTGGAATTGTGCTTGAATGCATCCTACAGCATGTGAGAACATTGAGACCATGCAGCCAGCAGGGACTTCATCTCCCTCGATCCAGGGGGGTAGTAACTGATTGGTGTTGGGGCTACGAGAAGGAAGCAGAAAAAAACAATATCAGAGAAAATACCAAACATTTCATTGAAAGCACAAAGCT
Organism: Pisaster brevispinus; assembly: GCA_023634235.1. Classification (NCBI taxonomy): domain Eukaryota; kingdom Metazoa; phylum Echinodermata; class Asteroidea; order Forcipulatida; family Asteriidae; genus Pisaster; species Pisaster brevispinus. The sequence continues at coordinate 17,243,049 of JAMKCF010000006.1, read as the reverse complement.
TTTCAGTAATTGATTGGTGTTGGGGCTACGAGAAGGAGGCAGAAAAAAACAATATCAGAGAAAATACCAAACATTTCATTGAAAGCACAAAGCTTTCTCGACTTGAATCAATGTCATGTTTGCATTAGTGTTATTATATTTTATGGGTTTGAACAAGAAAAATTGACTAGAGCGGGACTTTAACTTGCCACCTCTGGATCAATGCACCGGCGCTCTATAAACTGAGCTTTCTATTGTCAATATCTTTTTTCGTAGATGCCAGTCAGAAGCCATACAGCCTGTAACTGCCATATCGACAGGGATCACACCCAAGTTTATTATACAACCTGGGAATAATCTAAGAGGATGCAACTTTTTATTTCAAATATCGAGTAATAAACCACAAGGGAAACTTATCACTGGGTAAATAAATAAAAAAATAAATAAATAAAAAACTTTACCCAGTCAGTTTCCCTTGTGGTTTATAACTTGATATTATTATATTATTCTTGTATAGTTCTGGTAATGAAACCAAGGATGCCTCAGAAGTGAACTTAAATCACTGTAGCTCCCAAGACTGATGAAACCTGTAAACAAGGGTGCTTGCTGTTGTGAACCCGAAACACAGGGGTCAACCCCTACTCATCCACAATAAGTGTTCTGGGTTCTTCTACGTGCACTACCAATCCTAGTACACGGAACCTACGGCTTAATGTCTCATCTGAAGGACAAAGCAATTCTGGTAAAGTTTCTTGCTCAAGGACACAAGTGCCATGACCGGGACTAGAACCCACACTCTGCTGATCAGAAACACCAGAGCTTGAGTCTGGTGCTCTTAACTGCTCAGCAATGACATTCCATCAAATAATACAAAAAAAAACACCATGAAATCTTTACACATGTCATGCTGGTTCACAAAAAATAGTGAAAAAGAATTAAAATATAGGTTTCTTTTTTAAAAGTGTGTGGGTCCAAATTTACTGCAGTCAAAAACCGATCTGCTTTGCATGAGGATAATCCAGGCTTAACAGTTTGCAGAGGAAGCAAAAAAAAAACCATTTGGATTTTTCTAGTTTAGAGTGAGGTGGAGCTGCTAGTAAAACACAGCCCTTCAGGAGGCTAGCATTGGTCCAATTTGTGACTTCTTTCATGCTAGAAAGATTCAGCACTGCACAGCCAAGCAAAACCATCTTTTTTTCAAAAGTGGACAAATTCAGCACTACACAGTAAAAAAAACAATTTTTTTTTCCTGAAGCTGGACAAATTCAGCACTGCGCAGTGAATTCTGAAGCTGGACAAATTCAGCACTGCACGACAAAACAAAACCATTTGGATGAAACTGGACAAGTTCAGCACTGTACAGCCAAACTAACCCTGGGACGTCAACTAAAAATCTGAGTGTTGACTTTGTAAAGCATCGAGTATGCATAGACTGCATGGTTATAGACTAACTAGTATGGGATCATTCCCTGCAATATATCAGGAGAGAAAGACTAGGAGGAATGGAGAAATGCGACCAAGCTAGGCCGACTAGACCAGGAATGCATCCAACCCTCGACTTCAGGGAACAAGCGACAATAAATCATGTAGTAAAACTAGTAGTAGAAGGGATAATGGAGAGGTAAAATGTTTGCCTGGCTCTCGTAAATGTACTTGACAGTAATTCTACAGTTATAAAACTCACGACTCGTGGGCTCAGGATTATAAGGTTGTTAGTGCAGTTTGTGCAGATTTTATTAAATTGCTTTGAAATATTTTGGAGCTCCTGGTAAGTGGAGTTTGTCAATCGAGAGTGGTCTCCACAGTAATTTTGGCAAAATGAAATAAGTAAAAGAATTTTTTTTTGTGGAATTTTTTGGGGTTTTCAGATTTATACGCATTTTCATTGAATGCCCATTTGGTCATTATGGATGTGAAATTGCAACTAACAACCTTATAGCACTGAGCTGATAAACTGACAATGAACTGTGGATTTCTTACTTGGTTGGGGAGGGGACCTCGAGGGCCACAATCCACGGTGAGAATAGTCCGGTCACAGCACTCCACAGATGTCTCACAGCTAAATGGAAAAGAATGTTTCCAAAACAGAAGAGATTTTCACAAAGAGCCGGCAGAATTTTTGTTTTTTCATTTCAAGGAGGAATGCTTATCTATAAACTCAGTGGAGGTGCAAGCGACTGCAGGAAGTTTTCACTGTGGCCACAAGGTTTTGCCTTGTCCAGTCAGCCTAAAAAGAGTTGAAAGTGTCTCTAAGAAGATTTTTAGGTGGCTACAAGTTTTTGCAATGCTTAGCCTTGTCCAGTCAGCCTAAAATGAGGTGAAAGCGACTGCAAGAAGCTTTCAAGTTGGTTACAAGTTTTTTTACAACGTGTAGTTTTGTCCATTTTGCCTAAAATAGTAAAAGATGTAAGCCGTAAAGTGACAACTTCTAGAAAGAAATTTTTCTAAAACATCATGTAATAAACAGCAAGGGGAAATTGACTTGAGTTAATTTGTAACTAATTTTGGGTTGAACAAAGAAAAATTGACTAGAGTGGGGTTTGAACCAGCGACCTCAGGATTAACTTGCTGGCACCTAATCAACTGAGCCATCTGGCCCTACTGTTGGCGGTCTCCCTATTTAGTCAACATCTTTGTTCGGAGGTGCCAGTCAGGAGCCGTTCAACCTGTAACTGCCGTATAGCCAGGGATTACCCCCAAGTTTTTGATACAACCCATAGGGCCAGATGGCTCAGTTGGTAGAGCTCCGGCGTGTTAATCTGGAGGTCACAGGTTCAAATCAAGCTCTAGACAATTTTTCTTTAATCAACCCAAAATAAATTTATAAAATAAAACAAATCCACTGTATCATACCCTTCTGGAAATCTTTTACTGGAGACAAGATACTGAAATCTGGCATGCCTGGGTGTATTGTAATGACAACTGTGCTCTCTACAGGGTTTAAGTATTGACCCCAAATCTACTGACCTTGCTCTACATTGAGGTTGGCCTCGATAACTCGATGGGCCTCCAGAATGACAGCGTTCAGCCCGATGTACCCAATAAAACATATCAAGGGCTCATGATAAAGCTTCCAGTTACTGTGGAGGCCAAACTGTCCACTCTGTGGGTTGGAGCTTCGCTGTCGACTGAAGTACGCAGTCAGCCAGTCTATTGTTTCAAACAACTGTTGAGACAAATTTGAGAAGAAAAAAAAAGAAAAAAGGTGTTGGTGTTGGCAGGAATCGTTCTTCAAAAATAACTTACTCAAGGCTTCAGTTTTAATGTGGAGCGTTGTGGCCGAGTGGTCTAGTGCACGGAACTCAAGTTCTGGTGTAGTCAGAGTGTGGGTTCAGTTCAAGGCACTCACGTCCTTGAGCACGACACTTATAACTATACTTGCTTCGAATGGGACGGCAAGTCACAGGTCCATTGTGTTGTGTAATGCGTGTAAAAGATTCCTGCACATTTATCATTAAAAGAAGGGATTCGGTTAAGTGTTTCTGGCATGGTTGGCTGCAGATTGCACCACAATGATAACATCAATTAAGTTGTTGCTGTACCCACTGAGAACTAGCCTCTCAAAGTAAAATAAAAAATATTATTATACATTTCTGGTAATAATGAAACAAGGATGCCTTATAAGTGAACTTAATCACTGTAGCTAACAAGCCTGAGGAAACCAAACAAGGGTGCTTGCTATGTGTAAACCAGAAACACCGGGGTTAACCCCTACTCTTCAACGACAAGTGTTCTGTGTTCTTTTACGTGCATTACCAATCCTAGTACACAGGACCTACGGCTTAATGTCCCATCCAAAGGACAAAGCAATACGAGTAAAGTATCTTGCTCAAGGACACCAAGTGCCACGACAGGGACTCGTACCCATACTCTGCTGATCAGAAACACTAGAGCCCAAGTCTGGTGCTCTTAACCGCTCGGTCACAACACATGTGGCACATTCGGTGGTATAGTGTTTAAGACATCTGCCTTAGAATGTGGGGGTTGTGGGTTCCAATCCCTACCAAGTAGCCTGTGGAATTTGTTTTCCCCATAGGACTCAGACAGCACTAAGCATCAAGGGTTATCACACATCAGTGTAAGGGGAAAAAACAAAACTCGTTTTCTTTATCCCCGAATTATTCCTACCTGTTGCAATGAGAGGATGGGACGCATCTTGATGAGTTCCTGGACCTGCTCATTACTGATAGCATCAGACGAGATGCTCAGAGACGGACATCCTAACGTTTTCAGAGTATCTTTCCAGATGTCCTCATGGAGAGAATGTTCCTCAGAACCTAATAATCAAGGTAAAAAGTAATGAATTATAAATACCTGAGTAAATCAAAAGTCAACATCATGCATGGCCAAAAGGTCCGGTGTGTCCTGTTTGGGTTTTGTAACTTTCATGGTGTGAATATGGACTGGACAGGTCAGCGTGGTGTTTGTGTTTTAGTGTTTGTGTTGGATAACGTCTAACTGCCAAATTTGTCTAAACTCGGTTTTTACCACCTGGAGCGCCCTCAATTATTTGCAGTCAGTCGGACAGCTGGCGTGTATATTCACCCAGCCATTCCATTATGTAGCGTGTACAGGCATGTACCAACCGTGGGGCAAGTTTGTTTCCTTCACGCGTTAAAGCAACGTACGAGGGACTAAAGTTCTCTTAAAAGTGTTTGATTACACGCGAGACTTGCACGGTCTATTGTTGTCTGTGTCTGCTGTGCATGCCCTCTATGTCAGCTGTGGACAAAGACTATCAAATTACCACGTGACAGGCCTGTGTGTCAAAATGAACCAGACCTACCTATGAGAAACCTGAAATTTTCTATACAGCTAAAATAGCAGTGCACACAAATTGCAAAGTGGCATGTCGTGGCCGAGCAGATAAGATCACTGGACTCAAGCTCCGGTGTTTCTGATCAGCGTAGTGTGGGTTTGTGTCCCCAGTCTTGAAACTTATGCCCTTAAGCAAGACACTTAACCATGACTGCTTTTTCCTTCGGATGGGACGTAAAGCCGTAGGTCCCATGTGTTGTGCAACGCATGTAAAAGATCCCAGTGCACTTATCGAAAAGAGAAGGGGTTTGCCCTGATGTTCATGGTTTGATTGGCTGCATATTGCGCCACAGCACCTTGTAAACCATTACATGGTGCTATGTAAAGGAGTAGGTCTCTTACTTCAAACGTAGCCCCACATACCTTGCAGAAAAATACTTAATGTTGAAGCACCTTGAGCGTCACTGAGTGACGGATATGAGCGCTATATAAGAAGCCACTATTATTATTATTACTATTTTTGCATACATAACTACGCACAGGAGCATTCTCTGGGTTCTTCTCCTATGTTTGTATCGGATAAGCTAAAGTTCTGACCTTTGAGTACGAGTCTCAAGACGTCTCCGTAATGCTCTGGGAATTGATGCTTCAACATGACCTGAAGATGACCCCTGTAGATCTCAAACATCATCATGGATCGATTGTCCATCTCCAGACCACAGCTGACCAATGCCTCACCAATCACCTCAATGTACTGGGAACGAACCGACAAGACGGGCTCGCAGTTGCTCAGCCACTGGGCGGGGTCAAACTGTCCCAACAAAAACATGGAGAAAAAAAACCCTTAAATCGTTCAGGTGTACTTATGCATTCATATACTAGGTAAGGTTTACTTCATGTAAATAATTTTAGCAATAGTGGTTTGTGGTAGGACCATTTTAAAATCTTTTCAAGAGTTTTGGTGACCTTGTAAGGAGTCAATGGTTTAAAGTCTGGTACTTTAAAAAAAATTACTAATTTGAGTTGAATAAATTACAATGAGCCAAAAACAGGGCAAAGCAGGAATAGAAAAGGCCTAATCTCACAGTGCTGTCTACTGTTAGGGAAATAATTGGTACTTTAGCAGCGGAAAACGTTGTGCTTTTGAAAGTTCAAAGGACAGGGACTGTTGGCTTGTGTCTGTAAACTTCAGTTGCACAAGGATTCCACACTTAAAGATCTTAGTGTAGAAATTCTGTTCTAGCAATTAAAGAATGTTGAGCACAAGTTAGAATCGAAGCTATGTGCAGTGGGTGTGAGTGAACTGTAAAACTTTGTGTAACACCGTTGTACATTGTACATTACTTGGTTGTGTCTCCATCTGCCGCACTAGAAGCTTATTGTGATACAAGTTTTTCAATCGCAGCCCCCTGTCTATTGAATGGTCTATCAACAAACCTCAAACTACATCCTTACATCGATTCCTTCAGAACACAGCACACCTCAAAACCTACCTCAAACTTGTCGATCATTCTCCCTTTCCCAGCACAGTGAAAACTTGTTTTTTTACTAGATACCAGTGCTATATTAGTCTTTATTATTATTATTATTATTAATTTTGGGTTGAAGAAAGATAAGGAGACCGCCAACATTTGGGCTAGATACCTCAGTGGGTTCAATTCCCACTCTAGTAATTTTTTTTTTGTTCACCCCAAAATTATCTACAAATTACCCAGTCAGTTTCTCTTGTGGTTTATTACTTGATATTTGAAATAAAGAGTTGCATCCCCTTAAGGTGATCCCTGTGCTGCCGCTTCCCAGGTTGTATCGTAAACTTAGGTGGGATCCCTGGCTACACGGCAGTTACAGTTTGGCTTCAGACTGGCACCCCCAAACAAAGATATTGACAAAATAGGGAGACCGCAACATTAGGGCTAGATAGCTCAGTTGTTAGAGCACCGGAGGTCGCAGGTTCAAGTCCCGCTCTAGTCAATTTTTCTTTGTTCAAACCCAAATTATTTAAAATTCATCCAGTCAGTTTTCCTGTGGTTTATTACTTGATATTATGGTTATTATTATATTAGACTAATCTCTTTTGAATAGTATGCAATGTCAGAATGGCCAGTGGGATTATTTTGAACTTTCAACTTCAGCAGACATCTGGGCACATTTTCATAGAGCTGCTTTAACAGAAAATATTGCTTATCGAAATTCTGCTAAGCAACAATAAGCAGGATACCAGTCACAGATAATGCATTGGAAATGGTATTTTAGCTGGTAACCATTTTCTGGTAAGCATAATTTTGTTGTGCTTAGCTCTTTTTGTGCTTAAGCAGCTCTATGAAAGTGGGCCCAGAGCACGAGTGACAACAGTCGCTGTAAGTATTCCACCCACCTTGGTCAACAGCATGAAGGCGGTGTCCTGTACGTCACCCACGCCGATTCGTACCACGTCACAGTACATCTGAACAAAGGAATCACCGCAATGGTTGGGAGCAAGATTAGGGGCCAGCAGGCCAGCCAGATTACAGTTACTCAAGACGGCTTGCAACAAGGGCTGGGCTTGGTCCGGGTAGGGTCGGATGAACTCCTTCCAAACAAAAAAAATTGACAAAAATATGAGAATGAATGAATGAGATCTGACGACAAAGAAAAAATATCCTATCCTGGTAATGAAACTACAAATATCTATCCAGCTTGGAAATAAACCAAATGGCAGTTTGATTTAAATAATAAAGTACTACATAAAGAAATGTTATGATGGGTGTTTCGTTAGTTACCCAAAGCAACCCATCAGCTTAAATTGAAATTAAACTCAAATTAAAGGTAGGGTCATAGATCGGTAAATACTCCAAACATTATTTACCCTAAAAAAACATATTTGGTGAGAAGCACTGCAGCTGTTAATAGTATAAACTATTCTGAGAAAGGATTCCCTTTTAAGAAATATGGTTTGGACCATTTTTAAACATTTGAATCCGAGAAACAATTCATGCATAACTTGTTTCTCAGATATCTGTGGTTTGGTGTCCGTTCGTGAATGCTGCCGCCACCAGTGTGGTTGGTACCCGCTGTCACTTCGCTAAAGGCGTATGGATGCAACAGTCTTGTGAAAAATACTGTGACAGTTTTTTGATCTTTTTCTAAGCAAGTAGACTCTGTATTTTGCTGAAATTTTCACATGTGACTTTTGTTGTATCTGTCTTTGTAATTTTGCCTATAAATCAATGTTACGTTGACAAAAACCAATCTAAGACCTACTTTTAAAGTACCCCATCTCCTCAATAAAATAATGCACCCACACTGAGGCTTGAAATGTCATTCTTTATAGTGGAGAAGGTGGGGGTCCTAAAAAAGGACACCTAGAAAATTGCCAAAAGATAAGAGCAACAATGGCTGTTGCTTCCAAGGCTTTTACATCCGTCTGAACACCCTCCAAACATTTCACAGTTGAAATGTTTAGTCGTCTACAAAAAGAATCTTCACGCCCACAGCTTGACTTGACCAAACTTCCTCCCTCTGTCGGATTCTTACCTGGCCTAGTATTTCAATGCAGGATGAGAAGAACTGGCGGGTGGGTGGATAGTGCCTTGCACTCTCCTTCATCTGTTGTCCGAGGTGATACAGGAGGCTGATGCCAGTCTGCTTAGCAGCTTCAAACTCTGCCGAGGTGTCCGATAACGCTCTCGTGAAATGTATTAGATCACTGAAGACAGACAAATAATAAAAACAACTTTTAATCTTGATGCATTTGTTCAAATTGTAAATATGGTCATTTACACAAATGTAATAACAAAAACATTAAATACATAAGAATGTTCACATTATTATGGGGTCTTTTTGCAGACCTTGTGTGTAATACTACCTCATACATCTACAAAGTGTCTCCGATATCGTCACATCAAAAGAATTGCCCACAGGGCATATCAATGAAGTAAATCTTCTCCAGGTGTGCACGACTGCTGTTCTATTTGTTCTAAAAAGTGCTATTAATAATACCCTTCCCTCCACATCAGGTTTCAGAGTTGAGATTTGTGCAAAAAATTGAGGGCCGCGCTCCAAAGTTGTTGCGGTCGTAGTAAACCGTCTGCTGCAGGCCCAGTCCACAAATATTTGGAAGATGTACACGTCATTCAGCGTGAAGTGGTGAAGAACCAGTGTCCCCGTCGGTTGACACAGAAACAAGATCCACTTACGTTATAGCATTTTCTATGTGTACGGCTGAGACAACCACAGTAGGCGGGGGCGGAGATAGTGACTCGATGGACAACTGTGTGAACTCCACTCTGTTTTCTTCTAGTCTACGGAAGATGGTTTCATTGCGCTGTTTCTCTTTATGCTGAAGAAGAAATGAAATAAAAATGTTTGCCGAGAAAAAGAAAAAACAAGTTGTTGTTATTGTTCTTACCTATTGATCACTGTTTGGTTTTTGTCAATGGAATGCTGATTCACAGGCAAAATTTTCAAGAAAGATACAATAAAACTCACTTTCAGTTGAATAGTGTCTACTTGTTGAGAAAACAGGAAAAAACTGTCACAGTATTTTCACAAGAACGTCGAGCCATCAACGTTTTGCAAGGCGACAGCGGGTACCAACCGCATCTCTGGCTGCTGCATTTGCAAACGGACACCAACCCTCAGAAATCTGAGAATGGATTCATGCATGAATCATTTCTCAGATTCAAATGTTTTTATTGATTTGTAATTAACCAGGGGGCATTTCAGACAAAAATAATTCACAGGATGCTTACTACCATATTTCCATCTTTGTAACAAGTAATCTTTCGGATAGAAATTACACAATATTTTTACCAAAGTATGACCCTACCTTGAAAATAACTCAAATTTATTATAGTCCCATATTTTGTAAAAAGTTGAGAGAGGTTGTAGAAATTCAAATGTAATTTTACTTGAAATAATATCTTGAAAAATAAAACATATCTGCAGAATTTCTGAGCAATATTCAGAACATTTGAAGAAGATTCTGTATTTTCTTACCTTGATCGTCACTACGGCTTTCCCTTTGCATTGATACATGGGGTTGAAAGAACTCTTGCAGGCAATCTGGACATGGCTCTATGAAACAAAATACCGCAAATCAGTTTCATTTCTAATGCAGATTGATGACTTTGCCCAAATGACAGCATAAAAAGAACTAAAATCTGTTGCATACTGCATCTCTTTGGAACGCCTTGCCTGGTGCATGCTTCCCTCCATCCTACAATTTAGACTGTTTTAAGAGGAAAATCAATTCCTACCCCTGAGTTATAGTCATCTTAAATGTTTTCTTCTTGAAGTCCCGTACCAAGAGTGGCTTTTAGCCTTGTTTCAGGTGAACTTGAATAAAAAAACAAAAACAAAACAACAACAACAACAACAACAGAAAAACAAAACAAACAAACACAATACCTCTGTCTTTTTGTTGACATACAGGTCTGGTACCATCTCCAGATACTCGCAGTCCATCACCACGTTATGATTTTCCCTGTCTGAGAAGGTGCTAGGGTACCAGACAAGATATAAACAATATGAAACACTATTGTCAAATGGGCTCAATAAGAACTAGTTATTACTATTATTATGACAGGGTATCTGCACACTTCAAAAAGTCAAATTTAAGACTTTTTAAAGACCCTTTTAATGCTACACTTAAAATTTTAGACAAAAAATAAGTGAATAAAGCAGGGCAGAAACTACAGCCAAGGATGTTAATTTCAAAGGATTTTTGAAGATTTGTTACACTACCACACAAAAAGTGACGAGAGAGGTGAGCATGGGTCTCCCGTTGTCCTTCAAACGAATTGACCTGAACTACAGCCATAGGTGGTAATTTCAAAGGATTTCCAAATTATTTTCTACGTCACTTTGCAATAACTAACTGGAGAAGTAGGCCTGGGTCTCCCCTTGATCATGAGGATGAGGTGTTCTGAGAATCTGTAGAATTTCTACGTCACCATGATCTAGTTTGTAAAATGAGCAGCTTTTAATACCCAATGGGCTACATTATGGAGGGAAAAGGGACATTTGTAAAAATTAATTAAAATCAAGAACACCACCGATAAGTTTCCATTTTTTCCACCCACAATTTAATTTACCCAGTAAGTTTCCCCTTGTGTTTTTTGGGTTGGTAATCTCCTTAAGTAGGTCTCATAAATGAACCAAAGCATAATACTAATATTAAGATGAATAAGAAGAATTTGGGACAGCTGAGAAGCTGAACTGTGATGGACGCGGCTGCATCATGATCGAGCTGCAGCTGGCATGCAAAAGTGCCATTGGCAGCCCACCACATCGACCCATTCTGACTACCGAGCACAGCCAGCGATCCAAAGTGCCATTGGCAGCCTGCCAAATCGACCCATTCTGACTACCGAGCACAGCCAGCAATCCAAAGTCTTTGATTTCTTTGGAGAGAGGAAAACTGGAGGGCCTGGAGAAAAACCCTCATGGGATACGAGAGAACCAACAACCAACAACCAACTCTACTCACATCATGGGCTTGGCTGGGTATCGAACCAGGGCCACATTGGTAAGAGATGAGCGCTTTGCGCACTACGCCGCCCATGCGACCCAAGTACCGCACAAGTGATGCAATTTTAGTGCACATTGGCATGGATGTAGAGTCTACTCATACAAAATACTTAGAACCTGTCCTGAACAAGCACATTATTAGAAAATGCTCTGGCGACCTGCCGCCAAAACCAGGTGATATTTAAGCACAGAGCACGACAAGTACTTACTCGGCATAGAATAGAAGTTGTTTGATGTCATCTTGTAGGAAGACTAGCATTGCATGATTGTTGACAAGGAGTTCTTTAGGTACATCAGGCACCGGTGGGACCACAGGTACCAGGGATGGCGGGTCCAATCTTTTGCTGTAATTAGTAAGCCGACTTAAGATTCGACTTGTGGCTGTAGGAAAAGATAAAATATGACGAGATTCGTCAAAATATGAATTTAAATAATCATTTTCATGAATGTCTCATGTAAAATGGCTGATTCTGATAGTAGTGCATTCCATTTCATACCATTTTGTTTATTTCATTTAATAATTATTAATGCAGTTTGTAAAGCCAAGAACTCTCAGAAATGCAAACTTAATCACTATTCTAGCCAAGAACCCAATGGAGAGTGGACAATGAATGAAGTTTTAGTTTTAGGTTTAGGAGGAGAAATATTCCAGGGAAAACCCACGCAATCAGGAAGGACTGGAAAACCCCATCAACGTAGTGCTCTTGATTGGATTCGAACCGAGGTCCCCAGAGGTGGAAGGCAAGGCAAGGCACCACTACGCCAACCTGACTGCCTGACTGCCAGACTCAATGTCTGGTGTTTGAGTAACTGAAGTGTAGGTTCGAGTCCCGGTCACAGCGATTGCATCCTTTGGCAAGACACTTATACTAAAATGTCTTCTCGTCATCCAGGAGTAAATGGGTATCTAAAAGTGTAGAGATTGAGTATTGGTAACCTGCCTGCCCATTTGGCTGCCGGTACTGCATACTCCTAAAGTGTTGAGATGGTTTGGGTAACAATTTATTTAATAATTTTATGACACATCCAACAGCACAATTAGCAGCAATAACAGGATGAATGGGAAATGAGAAGAAATTTTCAGTTTTAGAAGTGGGGAAAACCCACGCAATCAGGCTCCAGTTTGAGATGGGATTTGAACCGGGTCCACTAAGATGACAGGCAGGGAAAGAAGCTACCGAGCAAACCTGATCCCCCAAATACAGTGTAAAGACGCATTGATACTTGCACCTTACAAATTGTTATTCTTGTTCTTACCAAGGTAGGGGAGTAGGGTGATAGCTCCTAGCTATTGCGATAGAGGTGGTAGGCGGGGATAAGGAATAGGGGAGGGGGGATTAGAGTGAGACAGATGACTCACCTGAGTTAATCTGGTCTTCTTCAGAGGTGATACCAGAGGTTGATCCTGAGGTACTGAGTTCCGGCTGACTCATTCCCATCCAGGACTTCACTAGGAGAATGGTGCGGTAGTTGGTCTTATTTACATTGACGTACTCCATCCACAGATCCTGAACAAAGTAACAGTTTACAACATCGAGGAGGTTTGAATCAGTCGGACAAAAAACCGATTTCCGATCCAAGACATCACATAACAAAATTTTCAGCAGAAATACAGCTTGGTAAGCAGTTTGCAACGGCTAATTTTATTTTCTCAAAAATACAACTTGTCACAAATCAAACTCAACTCTTTGTTAATACCTGTACCTAAAGTACCACACCCTATTAAAACAAAATTGCAAGCCAGTTAAAAAGAAAACAAAACAATATCAACAAAAATGATCAAATAGATGAGTGGAAGTTAGCCTAAAAATCAGATTTCCAAAAGCATTTTTTAAAAAGAAAATCTCAACTTTTATTCAGCCTGAATAAGTACAACCTGACTGGCATATGAGCATACACTGTACATGCAAGAGTCTTTTTCTTTTTCATTTTTCCAGTCTACTACAATAATTCAGAAGAAATTATTCCATAGTGTTACCGCAAACTTTACTAAATCATTTCCCACAAACAATGATTATCAAGACCTACACATAAGTGAATAATTCTTAGGCTAAAGGCTTAGCTTATTCAGAGAGAACGCAGCTTATTTAAAAATAAGGTCATAGATTGGTTTTTGTCAACAGTATGCTAACTCATAGGCATAATTATAAAGACAGATACAATAAGAGTCACATGTGAATGTTTCAGCTGAATACAGTGTCAACTTGCTGAGAGACATTGAAAAACTGTCACAGTATTTTCACAAAAATTTCAATTCCATTCACGTTTTATGGCAAGGTGACAGCGGGTACCAACTGCATCTCTGCAGCATTTACGAACAGACACCAACCCTCAGAAATATGAATCCTTTGTCAGATTCAAAAGATTTTGGGTAAACAAATTATCCAAACCATATTATTTGGAAGGGAATCCTTTCTCAAAATAGTTTATACTATCAACAGCTGCAGTGCTTCTCACCAAATAATTAATGTTTTGAATACTTACTAATCTCTGACCCTACCTATAAGCTACTTCGAACTACTTACCTGATCTCCATTGAAGATTCTGGACAGCTTCTCTGCCTCATACTGAAGTGGTAACGATGGCAGATACAGACTTGGATCATGCAGTAGAGGCTCCTCCAGCCACAGAAGATACATCTGATACAGCCTGGTAGGGCACAAACCAACAAAAAGGCTCTCAGTGACTATTTCATGTGTGAATTGAATCGCGGTAATAGTGAGGCAGATACGGGCACTATTTGGGAGAGTTATGCCTTTGATGGTACAAGTATGGAATTCGGCACACAGTCAGAGTATGTCAAGATAAAGCTATTTGGCTATAGGGCCATTGCAGACTTGAATTTTGAAGAAAAAGAATTAGGTAGAATAACAAAGCAATAGCAGCCATTTTGCAAATTCTAAAAACTGCGTGTGATTCTACCTACAATTTCTCAAAGGACAAATCTGATATGGCTCTGTAGCCAAACATCTTTCTCTTGGCACACTCTGACTGTGTGCAAAATTCCAGGGTTGCATCATCAAAGGCACAGTCCCATCACTGACCTGCCATACTATCAGGATACAGTATGACTATTTCACATGTGAATAGACCTTAAATATGCACATGACGTAATTTCAGTAGGGCGGCCTCGCCTAGAGGTCAAAAGGAGGTTGTTCATTGGCCAATCCTGTGCGCCGCGCGTACAAATCTGTGCATTTCGTTTGTTTCGCCACCATTTTACTTCTAAGATGGCGGCTGGATGACGTCAATGCATAAGGTCTGTAGTGGTGTGGATATCACGTGACTATTTCATATGGATCGCAGTTAGGACACCCTGCTACTGTTTCATGTATGACAAGTGGTAAGGAAACACAGTGGCTGTTTTTAAGATTTGATTACAGCAGGTGCAGAACCATCCAGATCAGTCTTGTAAAAAATGAAGATAAGACAGAAAGTATTTGTAGAAACTCCAACTGGCAAATCACACTCCACTATAAAGTACAAGCATAATGTAACCGAACAAACAACAGACAAACTAAAACAGCTACATGTAGCTTATAACTGAATCATGAATGTCATATTACCAGATGGTAAAAAAAATAAAGTCCTCTTGGCTGATTTGAGCACACACTTTACTACTTGACAACAAATTACAAACTACCAGTTAGTTTTGGAACATGTACCCTGTGACTATTTCATGAATGTTTTAAATTTAGCTAATAAGTCCTCTGTACTGATTTGAGGACACGTTACAAAATTTGACCAACTTACTGGACAAGATTACGGCTTTGTTCCGCTTCCATTTCATACTGCCCTTCCTCAAGTCCATCCCATTTGACCTCTTCTTCTGTGCTCTCTCCCTGGTCTTGAGAACCCAAGGAAGAGGAGGATGGGGATGGCTTTGGGGGTGGTTTCTTGCGACTGGCTTCATGATGGAAGTCTGCCGTCTGGCGGAGTCTCTTCTTTAATCTCTTCAGGTAGGTCAGCTTTGGGATGCTCTGGAAGTAGCGCTGGCCGATGCTGCCTCTTTGAGAAACCCTAAAACAGTTTTATTGGTAAATATTAATGTATTTCAGTTTTCAGGGTCCTTCTTGTAAAACTCTTATTTTAGTTTTGTTCTTTAAATAAAGATGGCAGACAAAAAGAGGGAAGGGGAAAAGGAATTTTTTTTGAGAAAATCACAAAACAGATAGGTTTGAATTGAGCCAGATTATAAGGGATTATAGTGGGGAAAGGGATGTAGATGAGGAGTTCTAAAGCAAGGCAGTACATTTTTTCTAGCACTTTGTAAATCCCTACATGTTGTTATATAAAAAAAATGGGTCTTCTATTTCAAACATAGCTCCTCACACCTTGTAGAAAAATAGCACTTTGAGGCATCCTCGATAGTGATAAAGTGCTATTTAAGACCTGTGTATTGTTATTACTTTAGTCAACTAGTTTTTTGTTGCACTCGCCTCCAATACTAAGGGTTTGAACTGGCCTCTCATTTTTGGGGCTAGCTGGGTGGTCTAAGTGGTTAAACCATTAACTCAAGACAGGCCTAGAATGTCATCTTTGACCAGGCAAGGCCCTTCTCATTTTACCAAAGGGCACTTCTTGCTATTATTACTCTTACCCTGTATCTACAGTAGCTCTCTGGAGGTAGATAGTGAAGAATCGCTGCCATATGACCGGCAGTAAAGGATGATCGATGTCAGTCTCTAGAGCTAACTGGGCCCATCGATAGATTGGAAGGCGAGCTACAGGCAGGGCGTAGTCAAACCTCAGCTTCTGGCATGCTCTCTGTGAAAAACAAACATTTTGTGGATTGGAATGCTGCACAAATATATATATAGACATCAACATGTAGCCGTGTTGTTTTCCTTTTGCTCAAATACATTCTTAAAATGTCAAAGCTGAAACAAAAAAGTAGTCTAGCTGCAGGAGAACACATGTTAGAATAGACCACATACCAATTACATGTCACTGCTTACTGTGGAATTTTACACAGTGCAGCCTAAATTTCTTAATTGTACAATAAACCAAGTTGAATTGAATTGAATTGGAATTGCTATATAGGGCACAGTTAGCGCATAACTCCTGGTAAGCAGGAGTTGAAATTGGGCCTAGGATCCAAGCTGACAGCAATGATGATTTCTGACCCTTTGAAAAATATTCAGGAGAAATATTGAGTACAAAAGCTGACCTACATATGGTATAAGCTTTTATATACACAGCACACATAAATCCTTCTCATTTGATTGGTGGAACACGCGCCACGTGTCATACTTTAATTTTGCCATGTATTTACTGTCACAACCTGCGACTCCCTTAAATTTAATATAGGAGTCCTATATTGATCAATATTGGATGCTTGGGATACTTCACAGCAAAGCTTCGCAGCGTCGTTTCCAAAATAATAGCTCCTGCCCATTCGTCCCAACACAACAAGGTTGTGTCAAAGTGCCCTGGACAAGGTTGTGCATACATGGAGTCGTCCTCATTGTTTAGAAGGAGTTTTAGAATTTTCGGAGTGTGGGGCAGAGGAATTTGCGTGTCTATTTCGTGATTATAAGTGAACAAATTGCGAATTGTCACAGAATAAAACCACTCGGTGAAATCTGGCTTATCCATATCAATCGGCAAATAGTCCAGACTTCACCTCGTGATTATTAATATTTTGAGTCAATGCAATCACAATGCATCCGATATTTGTACAATATAGTTTTTCAGACTGACAGACTTACTAAATTTTCAGAGAAAACAAAAATCGGAAATCAGATTCAAATAAGAAGAATATCACGTCTAAAAAAACAAAACAAAAACACGAACCTTGAGCCCAGCATCTGGTGTCATTGAAGAATCACTACACAGCTCTGTAGAGACTTCTTTCAAGATGTTGACGATTTCTAGGTACTTAGTCTCTGCAGACAGGATGCAGTAAGCCAGCCACGGTTTTTCCATGCTCTGCTTTTCGAGGAGACTAGGCAAGGGTGACCCCGACGAGACAAACGACAGGACTGATGAGAGGAAGCCTTGGGGTTTAGTCTCTACTTTGATATCCTGAGCAGAGGGGGGAGGGGGGGGGAAACAACAACAGGCAATGAAACAGAATGAACTGTGGAGACTAAATGTGTAGGGTCAGTTTCAGATACTTTGTTAGGGGAATCTCAACATATCGCTGAGTGTGATTTAGTGATTACGGTTCTGATAACATAACATTCAGGGGTCGATTTCACAAAGCACTGAGGTTCATCTTACGATGAGTCGTCGGTATTACAAAAGTGATTTATATTGTGACATCACACTTTGCTTTGGATTGACACACATCTTAAGATCAATCTTTTAACTCTGTGTGAAATTGAGTCCTAGAGTTTTACAAAGTGCTTAAAAAAAAAAAGTTTTTTTTAAATGAAATATCACCTAACATCACAAGGCCAGGCGACTTACAAAGATCCCCCACGCCAACTTAGAAGCAGCCGTATCCCCACCACTGCACTCTTTACCAGTCCCACAAAAGATCACAACAAATCTTATCAATTAAAGTTAATTGAAAGTAATAAACCGCAAGGGTAACTGACAGGGTAAATTTCAAATAATTTTGGGACGAACAAAGAAAACTTGTATGGATTTGAACCTGCGACCTCAGAATGAATGTGCCGGCGCATTACCAGCTGAGCTACCTAGCCCAAATGTTTGCGGTCTCCCTATTTTGTCAACATCTTTGTTCGGGGGGCCAGTCAGGGAGACTGCCAGCATTAGGGCTTGATAGCTCCGTTGGTAAAGCACCAGCACGTTAATCAAGAGGTCGTAGGTTCAAACCCTGCGAAAAATTTTCATTGTTCAACCCCAAATTAAAGTAAATTTGAACAACAGAACTTAACTTGAACTCAAACAGGGTCTGACAGCAGTGAATGCAGCCGAAGTGGTAAACAACAATAACACCAAAATATTGTAAGAATATTGTAAGGGAGATCAACGAAAAACCCTGATAAATCTCATGTGATAAAACCCCAAGAGCGGTGCTTTGCAAGTGAAAAGCAGGACTTGTGTTGTGAGGACCTAGGGACCCTGCAAGTCTAGCGTGTAACCGAACGTTTTGGGGACCACTTTGGTCCCATGTACGTTGCTTTAGCGCGTCAAGGAAACAAACTTGTGCACTTCAAAGGAGGTCTTAAGGTTTGAATACATGCAAGACTTGCACAGTCTATTCATGCATATTCATCATCCAGCAGAACAAGAACAAATGATGAGATCAATCCCTTTAAATGCACCACAACGCACACAACAAATCAAACAGAATGCAAACTAAATGCAACTCATAATACCTTGCTTGGTGTTTTTTTTAATCCTAGCTGCAAAAAAAAATAAAATAATACAAAATTCAAATCATAGTACAAGGATTGGAAACTATATGGCGCTTTTAATATTTATCTTTGTCATAAATAAGTATAATGGGTGTCATAAAAAAAAAAAAATAATAATTTCCTTTAATGTCTTAATAGTATGTGTTTCTAAAATTTTACAATCTTTTGTATTTTAATGTCTTTTTAAGCATGAGAGCCAGGGCAATTTCTATTGAAGACTTGTAAATAAATAAATCAAATGAATAAAATCAATTCAAATCAGTTAATAATAAGTCACTATTACAAATTTTGTGCTCGTCCACATTACAGAAAAGCTTCATTAAAGAAAGAGGCTCAAATGAAACATCCTTTTCGTCTGACAGCTCCCACTTGTTATCTCCATGTAATTGCTTTTCCAAACAGTGGACATAATAGGATCATGAACAAACCAGTAGGGCTGCTGACTGCCCCGGGCAGATTAACTGTTCATCCATTACATTTAATGACCCAAGTAATTCAATGTAAACATCCTAATGGGTGAAAAGGATGAATAGTTTCTGAGTTTTTGTGACCCAAACTCAGAAATTCTTTAATGGAGCTTTCCTGTAATGAACCCCTTCCACTGCCCTAGTCGCTACACCCCTTGTTATCACGAGTCTTTTCATTTACTTTTATTCTGCAAGCGACTTCATCTCACAACCCATTCTTTGCATCTTCTTTGATTCAAACTAGACTTCCATTACCTTGTAACTCTCCAGCAGGACTTCCTCTGCCACAGCGCATCCGCCTTTGTTGCAGAATATTGCCGACAAGACCACATCTAAGATGTAACACACATCCGGATCATAGTGCCATCCACTGCGAGCTGTCAGAAGCCTGAACCAGAACTCCAGCACAGACTCGGCTTGCAGGGCTCCAGTCCCTGGGGCCAGGGACCTCTGAAGTTGGGTCTGCCGATTAAAAAAAGTGAGAGATTATTATTATTATTATTTCCTTTTTTGTAAGTTCACCCCAAACAAGGCTAAAAGCCACTCTTGGTAAGGAGCTACAAGAAGCAAAATTTAAGATGAAAACAACTCAGGAGAGCTGAAGGTAGGAACTGATATTTCTCTTAAAACAGTCTAGATTGTAGGATGGAGGGAAACATGCACCGGGCAAGGAGCTCCAAAGAGATGCAGTACATGGAAAAAAGCTGTTGGAATGGCTCTTTATCCTGCGCTCAAACATCTTAATAGGAGGAACCAGGTCGGACACACTGACAAAGACAACCAACTCACATGGAAATACTCTTTGCAATGCCTGAGATATACCTCTCCCAATTGCCATTAGTGGAGATGTCAAGTCCAAGAAGGCAAAAATCCGATACCTCAGGCAAAGTTGATGGACCCAAATGAATGGATGGAAATGTATCATCTCTGGAGCGAGAGACAGATACAGCTGCGTTCAAGGTAACTAGCCAATGGATTATTTGAAAGCTACCCATAAAAACCGCCTGAAACTTTCTATAATTTATCACATGATTTCATTTGAATTAGGAGCCCTTAAGTACATCACAGACATGCTCAAAATAGGATCTCCAAGGGAGACAACTTTGATCATATTCTACTTGTTCCCTTTTCACTGAGCCTTGATCTCACTTCTGTACTCTTGCAGATCATTCTCTGTCCGTGGCCCCAAGGTGTGGAATGAGCTTCTTGCATAATCAGAGATGCCAGTTCATTCAACACATTCAAGATGCTCTTCAAAGCTTATCTGTTTCAGCAGGCTTACTACCCATTCATTTTGTGTCTGACTCTTTTTGTGTCAGATTAAGTTGGTTATTCAAAGCCAATAGAAAATATTCTTTGCATGTGACCAAAGAAAGTAACCTAAAAATGTAATCCAAAGATTTGAGTCTTAGGTCGAGACTGCCCTGGGCCCAATTTCATGGCTCTGCTTACCGTAAACAAAGAAATTGGCGCTTACGGAAGCAGGGAATTCCGCGCTTACGTCAAGCATATTTCACAGATTAGCAGGGATCTTTTGCTTGTGCGAGCACGTACTTCACGTTACTACACATTCTTCGCTATGCACAGCTAGCGCAGAAATTCGGCGCTTGCACAGTAAGTGGAGAATGGTGTCCACAAGCGCAGAATTCGGCGGTAAGCAGAGCCTTGAAATTAACCCCTGGTCTATAACAGACAAGCTTGCTGCTTGACATAACTGCACGAGGGATCTATGGATGACATGTTACAAGTTCTCACACATAAAGGTTTTCTTTTAGAGACATACCAGGACCATGCCGGCGAAGAGTGTCGTTGTATCCCCGGGGAAAATTTGACTTCCCGATGATGCGGATCGGTTGCTCTGATGATCAGCTTGCAGGATACGATATACCATGGCAAGAAACCTAAGGTATTGACGAGACAGTAAGACACTGGTTTATGGAAGAAAACATTTACTCTGACCTATCTACTTTTTTAATCTGTGAAAAAGCTACAATAGAGGCAGAAGTTAAGGTTAAGGTTGTCATTCTTATACATAACCATATTTAGTGGAAAAGAACTTTTATATCCAAACCATTGGGAAGTAAATAGCGCTTAAATATGCAGGAACTTTAAAATTAATTTATTCCAACAGACCCCTTGCATATGACCTCACAAGCTCAAACAACACTCTCACCATGTCTCCAGGAATTTCTCTCACTTTATACTCACAAGTCACAACCTTTCATCTACACACCAACTTCTTCAAACTGTCCCTAAAAACAACCACATCCTATGGCGATCGTGCCTTTTCAGTATCCGCCCCCAAACTCTGGAACTCTTTACCATTAAGTATCCTGGCTTCAGAATCTCTGGACATTTTAAAAAGCATGCTTAAAACATTCGACATTGCTTATGACTGGCTCTATAATTACATTGTGTTTATCCACTTGTTTTTTGTTAGTGTGCAAATCTCTCATCGATGTGTTCTCAATTACACCCCCATTATACTCTGATAATCTAAGTATCTTGTCATGTATGCTTTTCTTAAATTTTCTTTTTTCCTTTTTTTTCCTCAGCTCCTCGGAGTATGTTTGGTCACAGATAGATGGCACTTTACAAATTTTGTATAACTATTATCATTACTGAGATCACAGGAAAACTACCCATTGGCCAAGGGTTGTGAGTAATGTGTACAGTGGCAGGTTTCCGTCTCATTTTAGAGGAGGTCACCTATGATAAAATGGAAGCAACACTCACTTCTCATTGGTCAGCAGGTAGTCTGGGTGATCCTCATCTAGAAACATGGGTACAACCATTGCAAGAAGGGGGAGGCAGAACTGCTGACAACCAGCTTGGACGAGGGTGGTCAAGTTGGGTATCCCTTTGGTGATGAAGCTGTCAATACTAAATTATACAAAAAATATATAAACAAATATGAATGTCATATGTGCTGTTGTTTATTTATTTTCATAAAATAAAATACAAATTAATCATCAACAAACAACAACCAGCTGAATACAAATAACTGCAACTACTTTTTTTCTCAGCATTGTTTGCCATTCAAAACCAAATGTTCACTCAGCTTCTGCAGTTCTTGGTGAAAAGTTACATTGATGTTCAGAATAACATGCACATATCCAGTCTAATAAAGAGCATAACCAGGAAGAGAGGTTTTTGACACAAAATTGAGCGTCTTGCAAAATGTACATTGGGTTCAAGCAGTGAAGAGTTCAGAGCCACAACAGCATTTCTTTTTTATCTTTTTTTTGGGGGGTGGGGGGTTTGGGAAGGTTGATTAGCGGCTGTCTGAGAACTTACCATGGAAAGTGTCTAAACTAAGGAAACCTGTATGACAATTTTAGTTGGCAAACAGTCTCCATAACAATGATTTCAAAAGTTTTAACTTCAAATGTAGTTTTTTTTCCTTCATTTCAATCAAAAATTATTTCCATAAAAAATCAAAATAAACAGCTTGACTAGTTAAACGGAGACTAAAACTGTATGGAGGCATGACCCATACAAGCAGAAGCTTGTAGGCTGGGATGCCTTATACAAAACAAAACAAAGATGGAAAGTAATTATACAATAATATCATCCAGTCAGTGCAAAAACATTGCATCTCCTAAAATAGCACTTTTACGCGTTACGCGCGAGTTTGTTTACAAAACGTCATATCTCGGTTCAAATAGGCCGGATGTACACATAAAACAAGTCTGTGCCAGGATATGACGTTTTGCATGAACCATTTTCCGGCAAGATACAACGTTTTAGCAAAATGGAGATACAACATTTTTGCACTGACGCGAAGATATGATTATGTAAAAAAAACAATTCGTATTAACAACAGATCATACAAAGATCAAAACGAAATAGGTCAACAAGCACAAAAACCAAACAAACAAACAAACAAACACCCCAACAAACAAAGACTAACAACCACAAGATGGACCATGACAAATGAGCTAAACCACGATGAGGAAAGAAAAGAACTATGTTACATATTGGTTTTCTCCAAACATGAAAGTTTGGCTGCAGTGGCTCAACTGTCAGGAAAACGGTAATGAAATATAGAAACACATTTAACAAACCTGTGCCCTGTCTTGGCCATTGCAATGGACACATAGCAACCAATTGCAACGTTCATCTGTAGAGCTTTTTGCAACGGATACAGGGTCGTGTCAGTGTCAGGATCGGGTAACGCACCGAATGCGCTGTCAACAGCGCCCTCGCTTGATGCCAACAGAGGCGGGCAGGGTTGATCACTGCGGTGGAGACGCAGTTTGGGGATGAGTTCCCACGCCCAGAGGTCAAATGTGTGTTCCTGCGAGGAGAAAGGACCTGTGCCCAGCTGGTGGCAAGAATTGAGAAAATAGTTAATAACTATTATTAAAAAAATATATATATGATTGTATTTTTCTGGAAATGAAATCAGGGGATCCTCTAAGGTGACTAGCACTGTTCCCGTAAGCCTCAAGGTACCTGTGTGGAAAAGACTATGGGCTTAGGGGAGGGCCCTTGAGGGGTCTTTTCCCACAATGGGAACAATGAATCCCACAAAGTTTGTCTTTGGACCCCACAAGGGAATTCTTCAAAAAAAGGGAATAATAGAACAAAAATAGCAGGACTCGAAAACCCGATACATAAGGTAATGTGAACAGGCCAAATATCTGAACCTTGAAAAAAAAGGGCCGACCATGGGAGGATGGGGACTCTTTGGTTAAGGGAGGCTGATCTAGGGGTTGATTTCCCCCAAAATTTTATACGGGTAAACAGTTTTGTTTTGCTTTTTCTGTCCATTTTGTTGTTGCTATGCCTGAATTTTCACGACAGTCTTTCCCAAATTTGGGAAGGTACGTAGATGCCTATCCACCCTCTGCCACACATCAGGCATGGTATCATAAACAAGGGCAGGGCCCAATTTTATGGCTCTGCTAACCACCGAATTTAGCGCTTACGATCACCATTCTCCGCTTACTCGGCAAGCGCCGAATTTCTGTGCGAGCTGTGTAAGCGAAGAATGCTTAGTAACGTAGAATACGCACGCGCACAAGTAAAAATTCTCTGCTAATCCGTGAAATACTCTTGACGTAAGCGCGGAAATCCCTACTTCCGTAAGCACCAATTTGTTTGCTTACGGTAAGCAGAGCCATTAAATTGGGCCCAGTTCAATTAGCTGACCTGTAACCAAGTTTAACCTACAGTGTGACATAAGGTGTTTGAGGAATTTGTTCCTCAGTACTAAATTTTGCATGGATAATTAACATGGGCAGAACTCAACTTACCCTTGAGGCTTGAGATGACTTGGCTGTGAGTATTTTCATGTAGGCTTCGATGATAAAAATGGCTGCGTTACGGTGCAGACTCAGGTCAAGAAATAAAGCATCCCCCTGTAAAATATCAACGTATTGTTTACGTTATTTTTTTGCCCTTACACCAATGTGTAAAAAGCACTTTATACCTCGTGCTTTCCCAATTTCCTGCAGAGAACAAAAACAGGATGCTTGGATAGGGGTCAAACTCAGTAGATTTTTTAAAAAGAGTTTGTACCAAAAGGAATGACTATGCACACTCTGCCTACAGTTGTTGGATGCGTATGAGTGCATTGTTGCCGATTACATTCACAAGGTGAAGTCTGGACAATTCCATTTCATGAGCGAAATGGAAAAGCCAGATTTTACCAAAAGATTATATGACAAACGAAATGCATTCAATGTGTGTTTTATATCACTCACACATAGATCCTTGTCATTTGAAATTTTTCTCACAATGACCACAAAGTAGACACGGAAACTCACCACTCCAATTTCCGAAAATGAAAACAAAATAACCTTCTAAAACAATGTGGATGACTGCCAATGTGACATGACTTTGCCTCGTTTGGACAAAAAAAAAATTGTCCAGATTACACCGAGTGATTATATTCTACGACAATGCATCCAATATAAGTGTCTATTGTTTCAATTTACCTGCTCATTGAACCCCCAATTTATCTTGGATAAGACCAATCGAGCAAGCTGGTTCTCTGACTTGGCAAGATCATATCCGAGCAACCACTCTTTCACCATGATGATGTCATCCTCCTGGGGTTGCCATAGATGAAGTGGTAGACCGCGAAACAAGTACAACGACACCTGCGCAGTAACAAAACAACTTGATACGGTTGAAACTGAGAACGAATATTTCAGTGCCTAGAATGATACGTGACTGTCCATGTCACAGCAAAGACATAAAAATGTTCATAACACCCCCTTCCAAAGATTCTGCCTTTTGATTGGTTCAGAGCATGTCATATGATGTGTCTGATTTTTGAACCCACACTGTGATAACTTTGCCCCTAACTAGAGTACGGTGCAATAGACCACTTGGCCAAGACATGGCCAGGAGTTATGACGTATCTTTCAGAACTCCTCAATTAAGCCTAAAGCCCGGTTCATACTTCACGCAAAAGTAAATTTGAAGCAAATTACAAGACGCAAAGCATCAGGTATGCACAGTTTTTCCAATTGTGGCCTAAGGACATTTGCTTCGCCTCCGCATTTCCCGTGAAGTATGAACAGGGGCTAAAATAACAATTAGAAGAATTTGTTCAACTCACAGCACCAACATTCTTTGAGCTTTCTTGGACCTGGTGGAGGAGTGTTGAGATAATGAAGGGATGGGTGGTTGCTATGGCTGAAAGAAGCTCACGGCCAATCTTGGAACAGAATTCTCTGGTGTGAGTTCTCAAGTAGGACAACTAAAAAAAAAAGGATAAAAACCAGAAATTAATCTTTGTACAACATTTCCCTCATTATTTATGCATCTCTTAAAGCAGAAGCAGCACAGGATGACTGAGAGGGTAAAAAAAAAAGGTGCGACTTAAAGTACAGCGATGCACAATACAAGACTTTACAGCTATACAACTTTAATGCTGTGGAGAAAACCAACATGGAGAAAATAAGAACATTCGTTTTAACCATTTAGTGCATGGGATTTTCCATTTTTGGGGGACTATTTTCCGAGGAAAATAGTCCCCCAAAAGTTGCCGGAATTGTTTTTTCTTTCTGGCACAAAGAACCCTGACTTGACAAAGCCAAGAGAACAAAGATTCTCGGTGAAGCATCCGGATTAATTGTTTCTCTATTGAAAAAATATCACAATCAAGCACCGTGAATCGCAAAACCCCAGCCGTGAGACCGGCCCCAAATCAGGTCTATCATCTATGGACAGAACAAGGCTGCAATTTTAGTCCGCTCAGACTTGGCCGAAATTTAACAATATACTATGGCGTAAGCCTTTTGTTGCCACATAATCGTCTTTGTACAACAAAAGGGCAACGGCCTGGAGTCAGAAGTTACAAAATAACCCCCACAGAATTTGAGCATTTTTTCCGACCACTAACTGTCCTCTTTGTAGGGGTGAAACAATGCATTGCAAGATGAGTGCATGCTCTGTGAACACTACATAGTACAAAGTACGGGTGACCTTAGTTCCGGTCATCCAATGTGACACAAAAAATACAAAAGTCATGTCTGCCGAGATGCATCCGCGTAAAACTTAGTGCGTTAACCCAGTCATCCAGCCTTAACTGGTTCATGAATGTTAATCATGAGACAAAGGCTGGATGACAATAAAGCAGCACTGAAACTTTTAAACAACCTACAAGGCAGAGCTGAGAAATCATCTTAAGTGGTATGCAAGTTGTACATGTGCAATGGAATCAATTCAAAACAGCGACAAGATTCTGAGTCTGCTGCCGTCTGAACTAGCATCTCAACTGCCTCCAAGTAATGTGAAGGTTCTTATGAGTGATATTAAGAATGCTCAACCCCCCCCAAAAAAAAACCTTATGTAATTAAGACACAGACCTCATATATTTCCTCCACCACAAAGTCTATGAAGTTTTCCTCTTTTGCTGACCGAGCACTGCACATGTTAGCAAAGGTCGTCAGTAGGTAAATGACCTCTGACATGGGCATGTCCATCAGTTTGACCTCAAACTCATCCTTATTGTCTGGATCTAATATAGATAAAAGAAACAAGTACACAGGGTCAGTGATCAACGCTTGGCTTGATAGTTTTGGCTTTTCCGAAAAGTTTACAAGTTTTTCTAACTAAAGATATTGAGGACTTGCATGGTTTGGGATCGATATGAGTTTTAGTCGGTGACAAATCATAGGGAAATCTCAGTAATTCAAGCTGAAGTTTTTCTCTTAAAAAGGGGCTCCAAAGTCAAATTCAGTTTTGTAATCCACTCATTTTCCAATAGATAGAGTTCCTACAGGGCTCACCCTTAACATTAGCCCGGAGTACATTGTCTAGTAAAAACTGCTCGGGGCTAGTAAACACCACTTCTCAACTTGCCCTGTGGGCTACTAAAACTGTTCAACCTACTTGTTAAAAATGCTCATCTTCCTTTTCAGATGTGAGTAATACTTTTTTCAAATGTGTTAATCTATTTTTGAGTGTGCACATGTGACAACATTTGACCGTTAAGCTGGTTGTGATCGCCACCATTAATACTTCAGAAAGATACACTTATGACAATAAATTCTTAAAATCTGGGCAACTAAAACATTTTTGGGGCAAGTAGAATGCTCAGTTCACTAGCCCAGTGGGCTACTCCACAAAACGCTTAAGTGCAAGGCCCGCCATAGGAAAGTGGGGAAAAATTGGAAGTATCCAACCTCACTTTAAAACAGTGTGTAAAATGCTAAAATGTATTTGATACCCTTCAAGTGCAATTTTTTCGTAAAAATCCAAAATCAGCACAATTCAAATATACATATGTGGTCTGTACATTTTGTGTACAGCGAATTTTCTGTACATTCCTGAATTTTGATGATATTCAGTCGAAGCGGCATTAAATTTGAACTTTTGACTGATACACAATTTCCTTCTTGGAACGTACAGACCTGTTTTTTTTTAAAATTTGGGTTTGAACAAAGAAAAATTGACTGGAGCGGGACTTGAACCAACGACCTCCGGATTAACATACCGGCGCTCTACCAACTGAGCTATCCAGCCCTATGTTAGTGGTCTCCCTATTAGTCAATATCTTTGTTCGGGGGTGTTTTTTTTTTTATGTCCGATGGCATCATGTTCAAAACTTGCTCTGAAAGAATACCAAATAAAATGACATTTTGCACCATTTTAACATGAGGTTGGAAACTTGTAATTTCCCCCTCCCTTTCATCAGCTCTATCTATTGAAAAATGAGTGCATCAAAAAACTGAAATTGACCTTGGAGACCAATCTTTAAAATCAGTGCCCCCTTAAACCCCCCCACCCCTCCAAACCCCGAGTAGATAATCTCCAAAGTTACCAGAAAGGTTCCACTTGTAATCCTCTATGCTCGAGTCTAAACCCAGCTGTGATTCTTCCTGCTTGAATTCATTCTGATGTAGGAACCACAAGAGGTGCCACATCATGACGGACGACAGACTAGTGTAGGGCATGTTGGTCATGAACTGCCACGTTCCAAGCCTTAACCAGTAGAAGATGAGAGCACATGTTACAAAAAGTGCAAATGACGGAAAACACAATCAATTGTACCACTTATCTACCGTCATGTTAGCAGTTTTTTCCCCAATGGTTGTGACTTTTGTTCAAGCACCTAAAACCACCAAAAAGTATTTCAACATGTGTATAGAAATGCAGGCTTACATTGAAACTAATTTAAGTTGAATAGAATTATTAATCTTTTAGTGACTCGTAAAACAAAAAAAGGACGGAAAAAGCAGTTAACCTTTTCCGTCCAGTTTTTAATGCAATTGAATTGAGATTGAATTTTAATTTAATGGTGTGTGTCCTTTGGATGCGCCACAGAGTCATCCAGCACTATAATCTATCTACCGTAATTTTCGGATTATAAACCGCCCGGCGTATAAACCGCAATGCTCCAAAATATGGAAAAACATATTTAGTGTCAGCGTATAAACCGCGCGGCGTATAAACCGCGGCCAAAATATTACAAAAAACTAACCTCAAAACACGGAAGTGAAGTTCGCAAAACTGCGTTTTGGGTGATTTTTTTTCTCATACTATCAGTCCTGAATTATACTTTTTCCATCAACACACGTTTTCAAGAATTCGTGATTTGATGATCGGTTGTGTTGACCATGTTTTGAACTTCGTTGGCAACAAAATCTTCGTGAATCAACGATCGGTTGACAACGCACACCGAGAAATAGTTGAACTTTGCCCTGCATCGCATCGCCCTCTGTTGACAAAATCTGTTCACGTTTGATTAGACTTAGACTGGGCCCCGAGCCTCGAAGTGTGGCGTCAGATGTTCAGGCTATGTGTTGTACAATGTGCAGCAGGCGCTATCTACTCGAGCCGTCAGAAGTCTAGCCAAGATCTTATGAATGGAACTATCAACAGCCAATCATCAACGGACAATCATCAACGGACAATCATCAACGGCCAATCACAGCATGTGTATGTGTACACACACAGAGGGGCCGTGCGTGTTTGCGGTCCTCTTTGTGGCGATGTGCAGTGACAGGCGGGCGGCACATCAGTCAGTCATTGTAGTTGCCACAGTGCGAGTTGCTTTGTAATTAAAGTCGAAATGTATTGAAGTTGACAATATTGAACATAATTGAAAGGATCTATTAGGATAGCATTATTTTAGAATATGTTACAAACGATCTTTCTTTAAAAAAATGCTGTTTTTTCTCTTCAATATTTATACGTCGGCTATAAGCCGCCCGGCGCATAAACCGCAGGAGTACAAAAAAATGTCAAAATCAACGTATAAACCGCGGTTTATAATCCGAAAATTACGGTAGTAAGATTATATTTCTGCTGTAAATACAAACTTTCTGTGTTTAAATAAAAAACACCCTAAGCTATAGAAGTTAAAGGTAGGGTCATCTTTTGGTAAAGAACCAGAAATTGTTTTTTAAATTTTCTATCCGAAAGCTTTCTCGTTATAGATAGTAATGGTAGTAAGCGTCCTACGAAGTTATTTCATCAGAAATGCCCCCGTTGATTAGAAATCAATAAAAACATTTAAATCTGAGAAACGATTCATGCATGAAATGTTTCTCAGAATTCTGAGAATTGTTGTCCGACCGCCAATGCAACAGCAAGAGATGCAGTTGGTATCCGCTGTCACCTTGTTAAATGTGGATTGATTCAACATTTGTGTGAAATTACCATGACAGGTTTTTTTGCTGTTTTCTCAGCAAGGAAATACTGTATTCAGCTGAAACTTTCACAGGTGAATTTTATTGTATCTTTCTTGATAATTTTGCCTATAAATAAAAATTACGTTGATAAAATCCGGTGAACTAGACCACTCGGCCACGACACGCTTGTCATTGAAAAAAGTCAAAGCTCCTATTTGTATGTACCTTGGAGCTGACATGATACACTTTGTTGCTCTGAAGAAGAACTCGTCAAACTCCAGCTGGAGATCATGAAGACTGTGCTGCAGTTCAAGGGGCTCGATGGACGGCTTTACCATATCAGCGTCGTGGCAAACATCCTGACGCCAACTGCGGTAGTTCAGCCAGTGATCGGAGACCTGCTGTACTGTGTGCCTGATACGAGTGTTTAATAAGAAATTTAAGGTTCAAGACAAAAACATTTGGCATTATTTGATACATGCTGTTTTCTGAAGGACGGAGCAGTGCTTCGTTATGCAACTACAGTTCTGCAAATGAAGGATAACAAAAGGCTCGGGACAAATTACAAGTCCATCCACAGAGCGTAAAATGAAATTGGGATCTATCCTTGGATGTTTAATTTGCTATTTAATTGCAGCTGATCCATAGGCACAATGTATAGTGCATTGTTGATGAATCCTACATATTTTGTCTTCACTCAAATTATTTGATTAATCTATTATTGTTACTACACCTCATACATATTCATGACTGAGAAACGAATTGTCACTGCTCCATTCAACATCACATGCCACATGCTATTTTTGCTGTTAACTAAGCGAGTGCGCAAGTATTCAGTGATTTTAGCTTCAGGCCAGTATACTCATGACCGCACAAGCCCGGTGGTTTTGTGTTTTTTATCTTTTGTGCAATATCTTTGTGAAAAAAATCTGATTACATCTTTCCATTCCATCAAAGTACGCTTACACATAAAACAAATGAGATGTACATGTATCTAGATCCTCTCTTAGTGCTTGTTCATCTCATTTTGATTCTGGTCTTGGTTAATAAATCATGGTCTAGTGAACTTTTTGAGCGAGACTCCCTGCAGTCATGTGGATTTCCCATGAGAATCACCCAAAACGGGTCAGGAACCAATTCTGCTGAGCTGTTCAGGAGAAAGTATTGTATGCCAATTTTGACTGCTAAGCAAATATAAGCATGAGTACCAATCATACACAATTATTTGACACACTATTTTGGCACGCTACCTGTTTCAGCTGAGCAGAATTTTAGTGTGTGCTCAGCGGTTCAATGAAATTGAGACCAGATCATTCCGGATTTGCCAGCTTAAACCTTTGAGGAGAGTGAACCCTAAGGAGGGCAAAATAAATGAGAGGGCCACTGTTTGGTAGTCAAAAACTATCTCTGACTTCTAGCAACATCTTAAAATAATTGAGTAACAACTGGAGTTAAACATTAAACTTAGTTTTCCTTTCTTTTATAGCAATGTCTCCCCCGAAAAAAAAACTAAACAAAGAAAAAAACAAACTAAAAACAACATGGCTACTTTTTTTCTATGTTGAGTTTTTTGACAAGAATTTGATTTTGTTTTTGTACCTGATTAGTCTTCCAATGCGCTTCACAAACTGCCGATAGCGTGACCGGTTGAACGTCTGCACGCCTTGATGTAGAACCTGGATCAGGCTTGAGGCGAAGGCTATCAACTGCATGATATGATGGCTCCCAACACGATCAATGGAGTATGATGATTCTCCATCTACATGTAATCACCGAGAAAAAGCGATTCACTTAATATCTGATGTTCAACAGGCTGATTCGTTAAGCTCTGTTCCTTAACCCTCCTACTGTCTGACTCTTTAATATCATCCACATGCGGCAAGTTTGGGTGGCCAACTAGAGTCGATCAGACTTAACCATAGTCGATCTAGATGTCACTCGAACGCTGCATGGTTGAACTAGCTAGTCTAACTGGATCAATCTAGCTCCGGAGTACTGTTCCTCTAGTCAACTAATAAAGTTACGTCACTTTGTCAAGATGGCGGTTAGGTTTCGCATGGAGGCCTCCATGGGTTAAGTTTTGTAAAATTTTGCAATCACACAAAAAGTAGGTTTAATGTTAAATGGTAGGTTTTTGCCAATGAAATATGTCCATTATTAAGATAATAATTATCATTTCACGATCTTATGCAAGTAATTTCTTTATGGGCTAATACTTTTATTTTCTGTTCGATACGCCGTCACCTTGTTGTTGCCATATTTTGACGAATCAATCAACTAATCGCGTTCGAGTAAAACACAGACAACGCATGCGGGATTTAAATGGCAAACCGACTAAAGGTTAGCGCCCGAACTTGCTCACGGTTGTGAATGACAGATGCACGCCGCTCCCTCTTTCTACAGGAAAAAAAAAAAGGGTAGCACGGAAAGTGCATGTCTGTGCACGCTACACAATGGAATGTCCAGGGGGTTGAGAGGGATTGTTATTACCGATTGTCAACCGATATGGACGACCCAACCAAAAGAAGACAATCTGAAGCTGTTCCCGCTATTGAGTTTGGACAAGTTTTGTGGAAAAAGATGTCATATGGCGTGTCAAGTGGCTAGTAGACTTGTTCATTTTGAAAGACTTACCCGAGTCGGTCATCTGCAGGATGTATCTGAACATCTTATCAAATGGATACTGAGCCAAGATGGCGACCAGGTCGTTCTCGTTCAGTAAGGTGTTGTCACTGTCCTCATCCTGTGGAACCATAGTAAATAAGAAACAAAAGATGGCTTTGCGTTTTTCCTTTTTTTTCACAGATATACGTTAAATTATTTTTTATGGAGCATCTCAATAGTCATAATGACAGGAATGTTCTAATTGGATTAGGTGTGCACAGGGACTATTTTATTGGAAATTGAGTGGATCATAAAACTGAGTTTGACCCTGGAGACCCTCTTTAATGGTTTGTTCTATCAGTCCGACAATCTGATCTTAGACATTTGGCCAGAGTTTAACATGGGGAATTTTTTCGCCATCAAATGAGTCACGTTCCCGGCTATGTAGCACAATCTCAAGACCCACCTCTTCTCCGTCTTCATCCAGTAGCGTCCAGTTGAAAGGGCCTGGTTTCTCAGACGGGCTTGGAGTCACAGATTTCTTGATCTTGGTCAGAAACTCTGACCTGTACCTGCATTTAACATCAAGTGTGAACCTTAAAGGTGATGCTGCCTACTGTCCAATGTTATACAAACGTTGCATGCATATGAGTACAATATACAGCAGAATTTAATCTTGAGGTGAAATCTGAACTGAACGGTCCATATTTCAACGAGTGATGATTATATTCTGCTATATTGTATGAATCAAACGCACCCTATGTTTGTTTTATATACCTCACACATAGATCCTTGTTAATTTGATATTTTTCATACAACTGATAATTTATTTCAAAAATAAATAATACCAAGGGGAACAGTCTATAATTGATTTCAACTGCTGATAAAGATGTAGCTAGAGCTTTTTATGACGGGTTGGCCATAGTGTGTTCGGAGTTTATAGTTGGCGTGCAAGGTCCTGCAATTTTTTTCAACTATTCCTCAAAACTTGTTTGAAAAATCTTGAGATAAAGTTCCTCTCTATAATGTGTTGACAGTCTTTTTGTTGAAAAAATGTTTAACACAGCTCAGGAAAAATTGAACTCATGATGCAAAATTGAAACAAAAAAGAAAAAGCAAAATTCGCCAGAGCTGCCAACATTTGCTTCTTGCAATCGGTGAGATTTTGTATAAAAATCAGGGAGATATTCAACGTAACATGGAAAGATTGGTTTATTTCCAGGGAACTTTCTGCAGACTCAGGGAGAGTTGGCAGCTCCGAACTGCACTGAATCGCCTGCCTGCATCAAATTAAAAGACTTACTTAACTGGCCTCATGAAGAAGGCAAGCATGTTGACAAAGTGATCCAAGATGGGGCTGCCAAGAGAGTACGGCCATCTCTCACTGGTCTCCCCTCGTTGTGATGGATGAGATGGACATGCAATCTGGAGGTAGCTCGCTGCCCATTCGTCAATACCGGCAGGGGACCGCAGTATGTGGTTCAATAGAAACAGGTGATCGTCAAGAGTTGCTAATCTGAGAAAGGTTGCGACCTGTTCGAGCAAAAAGAACACAAGAAAAGACAATATCAATGATGACTTTAGTATAGAGCACTTATTGTGCATCCGTGTTCGGGTAAAGACAAATCTTCTGCTTACAACTATAAGGTCATTAATGGCAGTTCCATATTCGTAATGATCAAAAGGTCATTAAGTGAAAAATGCGCATAAATCTGAAAAAATCAATCAAAATCAACAAATGAAGGTTTTACTAAGAATATGAAATGTTTGTTTTTGCCAAATAAATACTTTGAAGACCACTTTCGATCAATAAACCCCATTCACCAGGAGCTCCAAAATATGCAAAAGCAATTTTATGAAACCCATACAAATTGCACTAATAGTTCTGAGCAGACGAAATGTTGATTTATTCGTTTGAGCACTGGGGCAAATTACAATGAATAAATTTTATCATTGATACTCTAATGATTGTAAGGCTCGTTGGTCCAGAGCGAGAATTTGAATAGAGCACTGTTGTGCCGTTAGTGGAGGGGGGAGGTGAGGGGGGGGGGGGGGGATAGATTTCCATATCATTCTTACCATTCTACCGAGCCAACCTCTTGATGTCTTCAAGAACTCCACATCATTGACCGGACGTCGTTGGAAGCAGAATAAGACGGAGATACAGTCCCTGAGTTTAGCCATTTGAGATTCTCTTTCTGAACTCACTGGAGACAAATAAGCTGAGCGGATACAATCAGCAAAATAGAGTACTGTTAATAATCACTACAAGATGACACTTTTGGTTTGAACTCCTTTTCCAGGAGTTTGTGTTTGGTTTTGCAGAACACCACATGGCAAATATTTCCAGCACTGAGGGGGAGCTTTGTGGAATGTAGTCCAAAAGAAACCATACCATCTATCATGGCATTTCGTGGCCGAGCGGTCTGGTGTATCGACTCAAAATTGGACACCATTTCCAGATTCTGACTATAATACATTGATTGCAAAGATCTTAATAATAACAATAACAATAATAGTTTGGGAGGCTAATCATCTTTACTTGAAGCTGAGAAACTGAATAGCAAAGGATGCGGTTACAACGTGTTCAAGTTGCAGGCGTTTCAGGGCACCCTTTGGCAGCCTACCACATCGACGCATATATGACCACGGAGCACAGCCAGAGATCAAAAGTGTTTGATTTTTCCGGGGGGGAGGAAAACCTTTGTGGCATAGGAGAGAACCAAGGTTGTAGGCATTGATCTTCCCTGCTGGGTTATCTCACTCAAGTACTACATGTATGTGGTATGTCATGGCCTGCTTTTTTTTGGTGCTAATAGCAGAAAATGTTTTAGCATATTTTTCTGGTTGAAGCAGCTTCTATGAACTTGTGACCTGGTAGTTTTACAAGTATCACGTAGACACGTACCTGTGACTGGACCATCCCGAGCCACATCCATGAGGAGGGGATTCCGTAAGTACAACTGGTGGATGTACGACTCAATCTGCAGCTTGGAGAGCTGGGCCGTGTACGAGCACAGGGCAAAGGTGTCGTGGTAATTGGAGCGAGTGTACTTCATGTGTCTCTCCAAGTCACGGTGAACGTCCTGATTGAATTGCACTGTCTGGTAGACAAAGTTCTCCTTCACGACGACGTTGTCGGCGCACATACCCTGGAAAATGATGACCACAAGTATTTCACATTAAATTTAAATTACTATGTTCACATTGTCTTATTAAAGCTAGCAGTAGTTTAGCTTAGTAGTAAGCTGGCTTGCTTTTGACTATCTCATAACCAAACAAGCAATTCTCAGCATGAGGTCAAGTACTTACTAGTCCCCAGGTTGAGTAGTTGACTATTCCTGCATCCACAGGTTGAGAATTTGCAATTACTCAGTCCACAGGTTGAGTGGACACCTGAATATTTCTTATATAGTCCACAGGTTGGGTAGTTGACAATTATTCAGTCCACAGGTTGAGTGGATACTTGACTTTTTCTTACACGTGTATAGTTCATAGTTTGTTTATTTGACAATTACTCAGTCCACAGGTAGAGTGGATACTTGACTAGGGTTAGGGTAGAGTGGATACTTGACTAGGGTTAGGGTAGAGTGGATACTTGACTATTTCTGATATCATCCACAGGTTGGGTAGTTAAAAATTATTCAGTCCACAGGTTGAGTGGATACTTGAATATTTCTTGTATAGTCCATAGGTTGCGTAGTTGACTATCCCTGAATCCACAAGTTGAGTAGTTTACAATTCAACATTGTTGGAAGTATTGTGTTTAAAAATCAACAGCATTAACCTGGGCAAATGAATGATATAGGCCTAACTATTAGAAAGCGTCTCAAAAGTTTGGCATGTTCTAGGCACAAAAGAACTTTCCTGTGGGCACACACCTGCAATCCATGGGACTACCTGAACATCCTGATAGACAGCATCATTTTGCCGAAGGACAGGAGCAATCATACACGAGTGAATATGGGCATTAGTAGTTTGAATAATTATTACTATTGTCTCTTACTTAAACATTTGTTTGAAAGCCGCCGTGCGGTGAGCCTCTGCAGCTATTTGTTGTCCTGTCATTGTTGGACCTGTATCCCCCTTGTGTGTTTACAGGATCATTTGATGTTACAATACACTTGTGGGTTCCTTACTCAGTACTTAATAGTAATCAGGGGTAAGTATCAGGGGTCTCCACCCAACAAACTTGCTTTTAGGAAACTTTTAGGAGACCACACTTAACCAATACATTGTGTATAAACTACCATATAATTATTATTGTATCAATACTGGGTAAGTTTGAAATAACTTGGGAGTTGAACAAAGAAAAATGGACTAGAGCCCTATGTTGGCGCTCTCCCTATTTGTCAATATCTTTGTTTGGGGTGCCAGTCAGAAGCCATATAACTGTAAGCTGCCATGTAGCCAGGGATCACACCCAAGTTTACGATACAACCTTCAAAGCGGCAGCCAGGGGATCACCTTCAGGGGACGTGCCTTTTCAATTTTCAATCTCAAGTTATAAACCACAAGGGAAACTGACTGGATAAATTTATAACAATTTGGGGTTGAACATAGACAAATTTGCTAGAGTGGGATTTGAACCAATAACCTCTGGTTTAACGCGCCGGCGCTTTAACAACTGAGCTATCTAGCCTTATATTGGGGGTCTCCCTATTATTGTCAATATCTTTGTTGTGTATTATTTCCACTGATTGAGTGGAAATAAAATGAGCTGAACTGAACTGAACGTTACAATGGAACGTTCCGATGGTCCACCAGAACGGTCCATGTGTCCGCGTTAGGATATTTATCCGATTCAACTTGAATGTTCCTACCTTTCCGACTTTTGAAACACTCCCTTACCTTGGCGAGGACATTTGTATCTTGGATGGTCCACAGTCGCTCTTTGAGTGATGTGTACTCGTGATGTAAACTGTCTATATCAGCTCTGATGGCAAGCATGTTATTCCGAGCCTTGAAGTAGTTAATCACCAACTCATGAAATTCATGCCGCTCAATGTTGCAAAGCTACACGTACAAGAATCCCAGAAAAATACAGAAACAATCTTGTTGTTACTGGACAAACTAGTAATAATCCTCACACAAAATAGCCTTTGATCAATACAGTACTTTTCAGAAAAACAAAACCTTGGGAACCAAAGAGAGTTTTCAAACTTTGCAAAGCTTTTATAAAAACAGATCATACTGCACAAAAATTAGTATTGTGCGTTTGTTTCCAGTAGAACTTTTCTTTCCCTAATTTAGGGAAAGAAAAATTGTTTGTAATGTTGGTCAACATTAGGTTTTTACTCAGTACCTTTGAATTTGTTTTGATTTGCTTGTAACTTTAGAAATTTCTGTAAATTGCCTACTTCATTCAAAAATATGTTGTCTGTTACCTGGGCAAATCGTTCAACAAATTGTTCTTGCTGCTTCAGTTTTGGGTTATGGTAGAATATCTCCAGCTCATCGACAGTCATCGGCTGTACTTTAGCCACCTTCACTTCCTCCTGCCGCGATACCAGACTACTATGACTGATCTCAGTACTCATTACATCCTCATTTCCCTCATGACTTTTTGTCTTTGTCCCTGGAACCATCAGATTCAAATGCTCGGATTGTGTTGACGTTGCCTCTTGCGACAGAATCTGACTTGAGCTCTCGGCAGTTATGTGCTCTTCATCTCGACTCGCTACCAGTCCAGGATCCATACGCTCTGCAGGTACAGGGGCAGCAGTTGCTTCCTCAAGCTGGTTTTGCGTTGGGTCTTTTACATGCGCAGCTTTGGAAATCAAGTCTTGTTCAGTTGCACCTTCATTCTGTACTTCTTGCACAGGAGGGGCGGTGGCTTTGGGGAATTGTTCTTGTGACTCATCTGTGAATCCTCCACTATCTACATGTACCACATTATCATTATTGCTGGCGTTTTCAGAGTGTGGTTCAACAATTGCTGTTATTTCATGTGGACATTCTGTGGTTTCACCACTTTTTTCCAAGTCAGGTGGTGCTGAGGCAATTGCATTTTCATCCTCCTCTAATACTTCACATTTTTCATCTCTGGTCTCGGAGACGGCAAGAATTTCATCATCGGGAGTGGTGTCTGTTCTCGGATCTTTGGCTTCCTCAGATATGAAAGTCTTGTCCTCTGCAGTCTTGTCTGTTTCACCCCCTTGAACAATTTGTTTTTCTTCTTCAACCTCTCCTTGCATATCTTCCCCAGGAACTAAACATAAGTTTGAAATTTCCATCTGTTGGCTATTTTCGTTTGGTCTCTCATCTAACTCTCCCTCTACATAGATGTCACCCGAACACGCCCTCTCCCTCTCAACATCACCTACATCTTCTCCTTCCTTTACCTCAGCTTCTTTAAGATCTTCTCCTACAGGACAATTCTCATCAACGGCTCTCACTTCAGCAATATTTATTGGAGATGCTACTCCAACATCAGATTTGTCCGTGTCTTCACCCGACTTTCCAACTCTAGAAATTTCTCTTTCTTGTTCAGTTTCAGGTGGACTTAAAAAATTGTCTTCAGTACCATCTTTCCCGGTCCCACAGACATCTTCTGCGGTGAGAGTGTTTCCATCAGATTTGTCTTGGATCTGGAGAATGTCTTTGGTCTCCTCAGC
This sequence comes from Pisaster brevispinus, assembly GCA_023634235.1. Lineage (NCBI taxonomy): Eukaryota > Metazoa > Echinodermata > Asteroidea > Forcipulatida > Asteriidae > Pisaster > Pisaster brevispinus. Next base: position 17,203,687 of record JAMKCF010000006.1, on the reverse strand, counting down.
ATCGGGTGTGGCACCTTCTTGGGCCTCCTCTTTGGTTTCATCAGTATCTTCATCACCTTGGAGCAATTGAGCTGTTCTGTCATCAGATTGATGTTTGCTACTTCTTCCCTCCTTCTGTAATAAAAAAATGTATCAAAATCTGCAAAGTAGATTTTTCCGTTTCAGTAAAAAGTAAAGGAGAAAATCTGAAAATTTTAACTCAGAAAACTACAACTATTTTTGATCAAAAGATAACTTGGATAATTGCTCCATCCTCCATACTCCCAACGATCTGCGACCATCAAAAGGATGGAGGGTTACGTTTTATCCCAACTAGTTCAGTACCATTCTGTGGAATTTATGTTTGCTAAACTTAAAGTTACCCGATGCCAGTTACCACTGCCTTACTTTATTGTTATTGTAATGTTTTGGTTGTTCTTGTTACTGACTGTTCGTCAAGTCAATGTTGTTTAGACCCAGTAACTGGGGTGCTGTATTCCTTTAATCCAAATTTTGACATCTTCGATCGTACTAGCGCCCCAGAGAATCATTGTACATAACGATGGGAAACCTCAATTTGCTATCATTTTCCAAACACCCAGCCACAAAACAAATGACACAAAATTACAAAGAGACCCAACAAAATAGCTTGAAGACTACCTACTGGCTTCTTGCTATGTCAAAGATGCACCACCAGTCATTGATGCCGTCGCTCACTAATCGAGTGTCCGTTTTTAATTAAACAGGCGGTACTCCACCTAGCCAAAAAGCATGCCATTTGTCTTGTTACCATCGTGTTTTTTTTTCTTCACTAAAAAAACCCCCCATCAATGACCAGCTCTCCCGGAATTCCCATAGGAATTGTGCAGCAGTTACTTGACCTTAGGGTCAATAGCTACGATGGCTTCTTCTGTATATACTTGTGCAATGGCTGTAAGCAGTGCCGAGCTTGTTTATTTGGATGAATTGAGTGGGGTGGTTCTGCAAGGATAAGTCAGACCATGGAGCTCCCTGTATTACAAGTTATTGTAAACAGACTGTCCAAAACTGTCATATACTGTAAGCATGTTTTTTTTTTTTATGCGGTCAAGTACATGTAAAGAAAGTTGTATAAACTCTTCAAAGAGACAAATGTGGGTAATTTAAAATTTAGTTTTGCTTGAATTTGTTTTATTTAGTAAAGAAGGGTCCATATTGAAAAAGATTATGTTCTTCCACGCTAATTAATATCAAAACAGACACCATACCCCGTTATGGTGATCGATAGTGTTCCAACTGTGTGTTTTTTTTTAAGGTGTCATGCAGAATTCTACTCAAGATAATTTTTTTGTGCTCCCAAATGACGATTTTTAAGTCAACAAATCAGTGAAATGATAACTGAACTCTATCGACTTCACAGTACTGTCTTGGAATTGAACAGGTGCCCTGCCTACTGCGTCATCGCAGTCCGACATGCAGTAGTAAATAATGCTGTCAGGCATCAGGTTTGCCGCTGATGCATTGTATTGTATGGGTAGTGGATTAAATCAACGTCTGTTTAAGAAAGCACTGGTTACAGGCACTGCAGCGAGTGCACAAGTAGTACGACCAAAGATGTAAACATTTTGAAAAAAGGAGTACAGCGCCCTAATAATTACTGAATAGTGGGTCTATGGGCAAACTTTCCGCTGCTCGCCACCAATTTATCTCCCTAAGTTCTGGGTTTTTTTCACTAAATTATATTCTTACCTATCAAGGAGGGTTTACCGAACATGTACAGCCAGAAAACAGGCAGAATTTAACAATTCTAAAGGCTTAAAAAGGTGTCCCAAAATCGCAAGGCTTCGTCTTGCAGTGAGATGAAAACAAACGCCATGTTGTTTCGTTTTCCTGCTGTGTGTGTGTCTGTGTAAGTTGTGCAATACTCCAATCAGTCGGTCATCGTTCATGCGCATTGGACAATTCGCTGGGACTTTTTGATTTGTGAAATGGGTAATAATCGAAGATGATATTTAGGAGGGAAATTAGAACAACCCACAAAGCACGCGTTGAACTTACCTAGGGCTTGTACTAATGGAATAGTCCAAAACAAAGTTATGAATATTCAGTTTATGCAAGCCATTGGACAAACCCAGCTTATTTTAATATTCATAAAAATTACATATTCATTATGACCTTTGGTGAACCAGGTATTGGGAGAAACATGTACGACAAACAAACCGTTCTGGTGTCAATGCCTCATAGCCGTGTGGTACAGGCTATGCTTTCTTAATAATTTGTTCTCTCTCTTGTTACAGGTTCGAATCTCCGTAAGTACATTGCATTATCTGATTAAACGTTCATTCCTTCCAGTAGATAAGATACAGGTAGAAACATGGAGGGACAACATGGAGACTGTGTGAGTGAGGAGACAGGAGAGAAGAAGACAGTGTGGGAAAAAGCGGGGTTTTTTTTCCGCCAAAATTTGAGGATTTAACTAAATATCCCTAGTTTTTAAACCGATCCCCTATGAAAACTATTTTTTTTACGTTTTCAAGATTCACCGAATCGATAGAACACATCCTCAGGTATGAACTGGAGAAAAAAAAATTGAAAAAAACTTTTTTAAAACGCCAAAAAGCTGGTGGCTGAATGCGGAAATTTTTCCGGTCTATGTTTTGTTGATATTTGAAGAAGGGCCTGGCCCCTGCCTGGCCTGTGCCTAGTGTCTAATTTAGACCAGAGGACCGACCAGTGTTGTAACTTGTATTCTACTTTGTTTGAATATTTCATAGGTAAAGCCAGTGAGAAAACTATTTACTCCATTCTAAGTTTAGAATGATATGGAATTGGAATTGCATCCATGACTGTATTTCATCCGCTCCGGGGAACCCCCATGGCATTTCACAATAATTTAATACGTTGTGACAATCCAAATCAATCAGACAACCTGACAACACACATCCACCAAAAAGGAGTTCCCGCACGACCCATTCCTTCAGGAAAATTCTTACCTTTTTTCTATGTTTTTTGCGTGGTCTTACTGCTTCAGCCATATTTAATGTTTGCAGTTTTAAACGAGCAAAACAAGTGTACACCACTGGCTTTTATAATGATGAAATAATAATAGTTTTACAGTTGTGTGTAATTTTCGTCAAGTAACTCATTCACTGTTGTCTGTCATTACGAGTTGGTTTGGATGCCTGCTCTTTTAACGCTAAAAACAAGTGAAAGAAGACAGGGTACACTTATTAAAGGTAAACATTATTTCAGCCGCACCATCAGACTGAAGCTAGCCGCATATTGGGCCTAAATTTCAGTTCAGCTCTTATCTGATGGCGCCCTCTTTTGACTTAATTTCCATCAGCCAATAATGTTACTGACTGGAGGACTTTGCATGCACATTGTATCTGGGGGCGACACCGGCCCGGCCCTACGCCACTGCCAAAGCCGTCAGTTCGGATACGGCCTTACCATAGAGCAAGGACTATGGCCTTACCAAGCCGAGACGAGCAGGGCCTAAATAAGACTTGCTAAATATGGACTTAAAAAAGAAAGACTTGCCAAACATACTTAACCCTTGCAAGAAACAAGATTCGCCAAACATATTCTGAAAACCCCAAAGATTTGCTAAATATAGGCCTAGACTTCCAAAAAAATAGGACCCACCAAGTAATTACTTGCAATAGACAAGAAACACTAAACATATTATAGGCTAGGCCTACTTGCAGTACTTTCGATGGTACTGGTTAGCCCTGGTGGCCGTTCACTTTCGTAGTATACAACAGTGAAGTACACATACAGAGGAAGAGTCCTGTATATAGGGCTAGTACTATGATAAACGGGCTTTCGTATGTAATAATACACGATTGTGGGGGTTTATAAACAAAACTAACCCGTATTGTGACAAACAGTGCTGTTTTGAATCCTATAGGCACTTAGGGTTTTTCGTCAAACGAACACTAATCAAAATATTGTTGTTTACGCTATGGCACAATTGTTTTTCACTTCCCTTATGTAATATAATACACTCGTTTACCTTTCTACAACAAACCACCCCCAGTAATGTTAATTTCGTTCAAGTTCATCTTTAAAAAGCTTTTTGTCTTGTCTTTCAGATAGTTTCGCCGCCTCTGGCTGACCAGTGAAGTGGGCGGTTTGTAGTACTGTGTGATATTGGCTTACTGACGATGTAGAGACAAAGGCGGGACAAGATCTTGGGGACATCAAAATAATGGTAAGAGAAGATCTTACCCAATGCCCTCCCCAATGATTTTCTGCAGGATGTTCTATACTAAGTACTCGTTGATGTTGTCAACTTGAATAGTTTTATGGTGATGTCACAATATTTGTTGTTTAAACTACGTACTGAAAAGCCAAAGCGTCTTTTAATGTGGTGCAAGCTGCACATGTTCCATCTAGTTTTGGAAGGCAATCTAAAGACATAGTTTGGCATTAAAAAGCTCATGATGATCCGCATAATTTTTTTTTAAATAATTGGTATGACAATTTAATAATAAATACACAACTGCTGAAAGAACTTGCAAGAGAAGAATAGAATGATATATAGGTGACTACCTGAAATAAACTTGTTTAGTTTCAATTCGAAAGCTGACTAACTTTAAAGCTCATATACCAGAACCAACCCTTCAGAGATGTTCATTTGTAAAGAGTGGCATTTGTAGACCCAAATTTCAGCGGTCCCGACCAGTGACAACCCGTATAAAGGAAACTGACGATGGTAATTAATAGTTTTCTAAGAAAACCAACATTTCTATCTATATCCAAATCATGATAACGACCTAGAAATAGACTGTGCAAGTCTCGCGCGTACTCGAACATTGGGATCCGTTAAAGCGCGTGAGTTTGTTTCTTTAACGCGTTAAAGCAATGTGTACGTGGGACCACAGTGGTCCCAAAAATGTTCGAAAATGTTCGAATACTAAACAACGAATGCGGACAATGGTAAAAAGTTAAATTTTATATATAAAAAGTAAGCCTGCATTTTGACAACCTGATAAAAAGCTCACACAATAGTAAGACTAACATTTCACATTGAGTGTTTTATTCACAGTGAACACTGTGCATTGTGTGATAATGAAGATTCAGTTACTATATGTTTCTTCCATGTTAAACAAATAATGCAGTTTTATTTCCATAACCTCTGTAGTTATATTTTCTCATGTAACTGTTAGTTTTCTGAAATTGGTTTTCATCTGATCAGAGAATATATATATTTTTTTTCATTTTTCCAATGCTTATTATAAATGGGACGTTTGTCATTCGACCAAGTGGCATGTTGTGGTCGAGTGGTTTAAGAACACCGTTAAGAACGCTGGACTCAAGCTCTTTTGATCAGCTGAATTTGGGTTCCAGTCCCGGTCGTGGCACTTGCGTCCTCGAGTAAGATAATTTACCACGATTGCTTTAAGTTTGTTGTTCAGATGGGATGTAAAGCCGTACATCCCGCGTAGGATTAGTAGTCCACGTAAAAGAACCAAGAACACTTACCGCGAAAGAGAAGGGCTTTAACCCGGTGTTTTGGTTCACATAGCAAGCACCTTGTTCACGGGTCTCCTCAGGCTTGCAAGCTATACAATGATTAAGTTTACTCATGAGGCATACTTGGATTCGTTACCAGAAATGTACAATAGTAAAACCTAATTAACCCTAAAGTACAATCCTTCTTATTTGACTGTTTCCAATCCAGACTAAAGAAATTGAACAATTATTGCCACTCGACCAGATAGACACATATAACATAATAAATAACACCAGATAACACATAAAATAATTGCATAAAGTGTAGACCGTGTTCAACTCTCCCAGTGGCTTACACAAACATTTCACTATTAACTGGGTCAACGCTCACTGTGCATTAAGTAGAATATTATAAGACAGTACAATTTTGTAGGAATTGCAGCCTTCGTGACGTTGTATCCTAGTTTGGTTGCAGCCATGGTTTGTACTCATTCTGATGGTCGATTCCTTATTTATACTTGGACAACTTGAGACACAGCTGCTTGAGCTCCTGTTGCCTCTGAGTTAAAAGGACGAAAAGACAAGGTCAAAATGCGTTATTTTCAAGTGCGAGTGTTACTATAACCTACGGAAGTGTATTTAGGACATACCGAAAAAAAAAATCGGGCTCCACTATTCCGCCCGGGCGGATTACCATTCCGCCCGGCCGGATTACCGTTCCGCCCAGGCGGATTACCATTCCGCCCAGGCGGATTACCATTCCGCCCAGGCGGATTACCATAGTTCGATGCACGTACATGCTCCGCAGCTGGCCCCGTATTACGCCAGGCGGCCTCGTAATCCGCCCGGGCGGAATGATAATCCGCCCGGGCGGATTACTATTCCGCCCGGGCGGAATAGTGGAGCCCGATTTTTTTTTCGGTTTGTCCTAAATACACTTCCGTAATAACCTGTGTGTAAACTTCGAGCAGTAATGTTAACTAGTGGACCAAAGTGCGCTACAAAGTATGTAGGCTAGGGTATTGCTTATTGGAGTGCAGATTTCAGAGACCAATTACTACAGGGTTTTGTTTTACCTGTTCGAGTTTTGAGCGTAGTTCGGAAACCTGCTTCTTTGACTCGTTGCCATATCCTTGGGGATTAATCATACACACACGAATTCCTTTATCCCCAAGAGTTACAAGTAGGTACACCTGTCATAAAAAACGTAACACTGCTCAATTCCCAGACATAATTAAACTGATAAAACAACTGGGTCAGAGGTCGCTTGAGTATTTAAACAGTCTTGGAAACATCATTAAAGGAACACATTCTTTATTTCTATATTGCGTGTGACTGAACTCAGCACAGCCATGTTTCCTTCTCAGCATAGAACTCCCCGATGTTACCGAAGGTTTCCATTTTCCACCTCGTCGCCATTTGAAATGACCAGTCTTAAAAATATTCTAATAACACAATACTCTATTTCTACCTGTGACTGATCTTAACAGCTGCTATTCTGTTACAAAAACACGACTTACCAATAACGACAAAAGAGGGCGTTAATATCAGCTTTGCAAGTTATCACAATATTAATTAAACTGTGATTTGTAACCTCTGTTGGTCGTGAAAATTATAGTTTACGGCAATTAGATATTTAAACATTATGTATTAACAAAGACCACAGACAAGGGCGGGAGCTACCGTATAAAGCTTTCGAAAAGAAAACAAGAATTGGAATTGAAAATGTTCAAAAACGTTACAACATTTCTCAGACTAGACAAGTTTGTTAATCCAAACTATTCCACGTGATTATTCCAAAAATAATATCAATCCATCTATAACAGTGCTTTGTTGTGTTGACAGTGAGAATTTTGTTGTTCATAACTGGTCCTAATTATAAAATAAAGGAAAAATATACCTTTGGGATGAAATTGAGGCAAAGCACAACCGTGTTCACCAACACGATGGCTGCTGATGGAATCACGTACGTCATATTGACGTCATCACCCAGAATGGTCATCGTTGGAACGGTCAGAGCGATGGTCAGAGAGACAATGTATACGGAGGCTGCGATGTATTTACCTAAAGGATAATTGGGGAAAAAAAACCTGTGATGAATCATGAATAACACGCAAAGATTTTAGTCAGTAATCAACCCCACAGATTATTTGATACCTTTATACACCTTTTAAGTTTCCGTTTGAAATTGGTTTTTGACAATTTTTGCTTGAACCTTACCAGCAAAACTAGCTCTGTAAACTAGTGCGACACAAAAATGGACGATAAAATAAATTTAGACTGAACTTACTATCGTTTAGCTGTGAGATACAAATATTTCTTGTCTCCCATGCTAAGAAGAGGCCAAAGGTCAAAAGAACACCTTTCACACCGTAGAGGGCCATTGTGAAGTATTGCGCATGGTCACTGGTGCAATACCTTACAACAGGGATGTTGAATATTTCCTTCTGGGGTTCAGTCATATTAAGCTGAAAACAAACAAGGATGATTCCGCATTGATGAAAATCTCATTGACTTACAACGGAGCATTGTCATGTGTTTTGTTACGTTTATAATAAGTTCACGATTGATTTTCATTTTATTCAATACCAACCTACCTGTGGCTCCAATAACTTTTCGTACACAAACGTCGTGTCCAACGTAATCCAGAGGACGAAAATGACGCAATCCAACACGGAAATCATCAACACACCGCTGACAAGTTTCCAGTCAGGTAGATCCTATGTAATTGAAGAGAAACGGTTTGAAAAGAAATCAGGTATCCTATAGGGATATCAGGTAATCACTTGGTATCTTTACTAACGACACTAACTAAAAATGTTGTTAGAATCAACAATTAGAGGGTTAAAGTTTACCACCTTATTTTGGCCCTTGGCCTTAATTGACTCATTGTTCGTTCTACAATTATTTCTCTGTGCCTCTTTGTACTCTTACAATTTGTTTGAATTGCTTGACAGCCAAGGTGAAGATCGCGTGTATCCGATATGTCTTCATGAAGACAGAACCGAAGGCCAGGGATAATCCCAGAGATATCAGCATCCTCTCAACCTGTAACGACAATAGATTTCATGGAATGACGTAAATGCCCACTTGTTTATGTAGTTGTCATTGGTATAGTTCGTAAAGAGCTTTTGGCACCTCGAAGTGGAGGGCGGGCAGATGGCGTGCAGTTTTTCGCTGATAATTGCCCTTGTTAGCTGTTCCGACTTAGCAGTCGGAACAGGTTTTGTTTTTCTTGGGATTATTATTTTTATTATTATTATTATTATTATTATTAGCTGTTCCGACTTAGCAGTCGGAACAGGTTTTGTTTTTCTTGGGATTATTATTTTTATTAGCTGTTCCGACTTAGCAGTCGGAACAGGTTTTGTTTTTCTTGGGATTATTATTTTTATTATTATTAGCTGTTCCGACTTAGCAGTCGGAACAGGTTTTGTTTTTCTTGGGATTATTATTTTTATTATTATTATTATTAGCTGTTCCGACTTAGCAGTCGGAACAGGTTTTGTTTTTCTTGGGATTATTATTTTTATTATTAGCTGTTCCGACCTAGCAGTCGGAACAGGTTTTGTTTTTCTTGGGATTATTATTTTTATTATTATTATTATTATTATTATTAGCTGTTCCGACTTAGCAGTCGGAACAGGTTTTGTTTTTCTTGGGATTATTATTTTTATTATTATTATTCTTTGTTTCTGTCAAAATTGCCATAGCTTTTGTACACGATTTTGTACGAACCTAAGCTTTAAAATAATAAATATGGGAGATTCAGATCTTACATCAAATTGAAGCTTAGAACATGAAATTATGCTAAGAGTAAAATTGTTCAAGTTCTTCATTAATTAGCTGAGTTATAATGACATGAATATTTAATTAGGCAATCTTGTTCCCACCATATCTCAAGAAGTATATGTCTGATCCTCAAACTGTTTTAAAATATAGACTCGTCTTATTATGTAGCTCAGCAGCGTGGCAAAAAATTCATAAAACGTCATCAATGACGTCATTTGTTGGCGCGTTTTTGCTCTGTGTATAAAACACTTGGCGCTGAAAGTGCAAATGTTTTGACAGTCAAAAACACGATATTTTCAATTAAAATTACGAATTAGTTTCCTAAATTACATAAACTGTTTTGAAAAGCTAATTGCTTTTAATAAGAGATGTTCCTGGTCATTAAAACTAATCAAAGTAGAACAATTTCCACGATAATTAACGATTCAGTGACAAATCGGACACCAATGGCTTGGAGACAAGGTTCCGTTCATCGACTAAAAATGTAGTCAGGATGCCCTGCGACACAGAGAAAAATGCACGCGAAATGCCGTAACGAAATAGCCGACTTCTGGGTACCAGTCGCTGCACACTATTTATACAAAAATATCGATCTATAGCGTATTGAAACGGTGGCTTGTGCATGTGTACGTGTACGTCGTGATTCTGTTGCCCAGGGCGCTCGACGATTTTGTCCCGGGCGCTACATTTGAATATTTAACTAGTTAATCTTTGCAGCACCATATCTCATGAAGTACACAGCCGATTTTCAAACTTTTATCAGTTATAGACTCCTTGGGCATTGGAGATTAGCTTTGGGAAACCGTGACCCAATGTTGACCTTTACTTAGGGGTCAACCAGAAGTGGGACCATATCTCAAGAACTACACAACCGATTTTCAAACATTTTTCAGTTATAGACTCCTTGGGCATTGGAGATTAGCTTTGGGAAACCGTGACCCAATGTTGACCTTTACTTAGGGGTCAACCAGAAGTGGGACCATATCTCAAGAACTACAAAACCGATTTTCAAACTTTTTTCAGTTATAGACTCCTTGGACACCAAAGATCAACCTTGGGTAAGCATGACCCCATGTTGACCTTTACTTCCGGGTCAACCGGAAGTAAGACCGTATCTCAAGAACTACACAACCGATTTTCAAACTTTTTTCAGTTATAGACTCATTGGCATTGGAGATTAGTTTTGGGAAATCGTGACCCAATGTTGACCTTTACTAGGGGTCAACCGGAAGTGGGACCATATCTCAAGAACTATACAACCGATTTTCAATTTCTTTTCAGTTATAGATCCTTTGAGCATTAAAGATTGAACTTTGGTAACCCTGACCCCATGTTGACCTTTACTTCCGGGTCAACTGGAAGTGGGCCTATATCTCAATAATTACTTAGCCAATTTTCAATTTCTTTCAGTTATATACCCTTTAAGCATTGAGTATTAAACTAGGGTTACCATGACCCCATGTTAACCTTTCCTTCCGGGTCAACCGGAAGTGGGATCAATACTCAAGAATTACACAACCCATTTTCAATTTTTTTTCAGTGATAGAGTCTTTGAGCATTGAAGATTAGCCTTGTTCTACCGTGACCCAATGTTGATCTTACTTCTAGGTCAACCGGAAGTGGGACCACATCTCAAGAACTACAGAGCCGATTTTCTTTGTTTTCAGTTATAAACCTTTTGAGCAATGAAGATAAGCCTTGGGTTACCGTAACCCCATGTTGACCTTTAATTCCGGGTCAACCGGAAATGGAACCGTATCGTTCAATCTTGAACTTAGGCCCCGTTCCCACTGGACCCCGCATTGATCGCGCAATTCGAGAAAAGGGCGATCAGACCCCGCAATTTCTCGAAAAGGGCGATCAAAGGGCGATCAAGCGTAAGTGGGAACGCGAGGGCGATCAGGATCAGACCCCGCAATTTTGATCCACCTCGGGAGTAGGATTAAAGCGGGATCTGATCGCCCTTTTGGATTAATGGGCGATCAAAAGTCTAGTGGGAACGCAAAGGGCGATCAGACCCCGCAATTTGAGGGCGAACATCCGGTACGGTAGGCCCAAATGGCGCGAAAATGGTGTGGTGGTCGCCATAGATACGTTGCGCCTGCGCACTGCCCACTTGGTCGACCTGCGTTGGTGAACTTTGAATCCACTTCCGTTCCCAAAAGGGAGATCAATGCGCGATCATACTCCAGTGGGAACGCGACCGCGATTCACGTCTGCGACTAATCCTTTTGCGGGATCAGGATCTCGTAATTGTGGATCCAGTGGGAACGCGGTCTTAGGCTCACTTTAAATGTCTGGATCAATTAATCAAAGCACAACAAAACGGAACAGCTTTGTGTTTGTTCACAAACACTTAGTGTCTAGTTATTCTTTGTTTCTGTCAAAATTGCCATAGCTTTTGTACACGATTTTGTACGAACCTAATCTCTAAAATAATAAAAATGGGAGACTTAATTCTTATATCAAACTGAAGCTTAGTACATGAAATTATGCTAAGAGTATTATTGTTCAAATTCTTCATTAATTAGCTGAGTTATAATGACATGAATATTTAATTAGGCAATCTTGTTCCCACCATATCTCAAGAAGTATATGTCTGATCCTCAAACTGTTTTCAAATATAGACTCGTCTTATTATGAAGCTACGCAGCGTGGCAAACAATTCATAAAACGTCATCAATGACGTCATTTGTGGCGCGATTTTGTTCTGTGTACAAAACACTTGGCGCTGAAAGTGCAAATGTTTTGACAGTCAAAAACACGATATTTTCAATTAAAATTACGAATTAGTTTCCTAAATTACATAAACTGTTTTGAAAAGTTAATTGCTTTTAATAAGAGATGTTCCTGGTTATTAAAACTAATCAAAGTAGAACAATTTCCACGATAATTAACGATTCAGTGACAAATCGGACACCAATGGCTTGGAGACAAGGTTCCGTTCATCGACTAAAAATGTAGTCAGGATGCCCTGCGACACAGAGAAAAATGCACGCGAAATGCCGTAACGAAATAGCCGACTTCTGGGTACCAGTCGCTGCACACTATTTATACAAAAAATATCGATCTATAGCGTATTGAAACGGTGGCTTGTGCATGTGTACATGTACGTCGTGATTCTGTTGCCCAGGGCGCTCGACGATTTTGTCCCGGGCGCTACATTTGAATATTTAACTAGTTAATCTTTGCAGCACCATATCTCAAGAAGTACACAGCCGATTTTAAAACTTTTATCAGTTATAGACTCCTTGGGCATTGGAGATTAGCTTTGGGAAAACACGACCCAATGTTGACCTTTATTTAGGGGTCAACCGGAAGTGGGACCATATCTCAAGAACTACACAACCGATTTTCAAACATTTTTCAGTTATAGACTCCTTGGGCATTGGAGATTAGCTTTGGGAAACCGTGACCCAATGTTGACCTTTACTTAGGGGTCAACCAGAAATGGGCCATATCTCAAGAACTACACAACCGATTTTCAAACTTTTTTCAGTTATAGACTCCTTGGGCACCAAAGATCAGCCTTGGGTAACCATGACCCCATGTTGACCTTTACTTCCGGGTCAACCGGAAGTGAGACCATATCTCAAGAACTACACAACCGATTTAAAAACTTTGTTCAGTTATAGACTCCTTGGCATTGGAGATTACTTTTGGGAAATCGTGACCCAATGTTGACCTTCAATAGGGGTCAACCGGAAGTGGGACCATATCTCAAGAACTACACAACCGATTTTCAATTTCTTTTCAGTTATATACCCTTTAAGCATTGAATATTAAACTAGGGTTACCATGACCCCATGTTAACCTTTCCTTCCGGGTCAACCGGAAGTGGGATCATTACTCAAGAATTACACAACCCATTTTCAAATTTTTTTCAGTGATAGAGTCTTTGAGCATTGAAGATTAGCCTTGTTCTACCGTGACCCAATGTTGATCTTACTTCTAGGTCAACCGGAAGTGAGACCATATCTCAAGAACTACAGAGCCGATTTTCTTTGTTTTCAGTTATAAACCCTTTGAGCATTGAAGATAAGCCTTGGGTTACCGTAACCCCATGTTGACCTTTTATTCCGGGTCAACCGGAAATGGAACCATATCGTTCAATCTTGAACTTAGGCTCACTTTAAATGTCTGGATCAATTAATCAAAGCACAACAAAACGGAACAGCTTTGTGTTTGTTCACAAACACTTAGTGTCTAGTTATTCTTTGTTTCTGTCAAAATTGCCATAGCTTTTGTACACGATTTTGTACGAACCTAAGCTCTAAAATAATAGATATGGGAGATTCAGATCTTACATCAAATTGAAGCTTAGAACATGAAATTATGCTAAGAGTAAAATTGTTCAAGTTCTTCATTAATTAGCTGAGTTATAATGACATGAATATTTAATTAGGCAATCTTGTTCCCACCATATCTCAAGAAGTATATGTCTGATCCTCAAACTGTTTTCAAATATAGACTCGTCTTATTATGTAGCTCTGTAGCGTGGCAAAAAATTCATAAAACGTCATCAATGACGTCATTTGTTGGCGCGTTTTTGCTCTGTGTACAAAACGCTTGGCGCTGAAAGGGCAAATGTTTTGACAGTCAAAAACACGATATTTTCAATTAAAATTACGAATTAGTTTCCTAAATTACATAAACTGTTTTGAAAAGTTAATTGCTTTTAATAAGAGATGTTCCTGGTCATTAAAACTAATCAAAGTAGAACAATTTCCACGATAATTAACGATTCAGTGACAAATCGGACACCAATGGCTTGGAGACAAGGTTCCGTTCATCGACTAAAAATGTAGTCAGGATGCCCTGCGACACAGAGAAAAATGCACGCGAAATGCCGTAACGAAATAGCCGACTTCTGGGTACCAGTCGCTGCACACTATTTATACAAAAATATCGATCTATAGCGTATTGAAACGGTGGCTTGTGCATGTGTACATGTACGTCGTGATTCTGTTGCCCAGGGCGCTCGACGATTTTGTCCCGGGCGCTACATTTGAATATTTAACTAGTTAATCTTTGCAGCACCATATCTCAAGAAGTACACAGCCGATTTTCAAACTTTTATCAGTTATAGACTCCTTGGGCATTGGAGATTAGCTTTGGAAAAACGTGACCCAATTTTGACCTTTATTTAGGGGTCAACCGGAAGTGGGACCATATCTCAAGAACTACACAACCGATTTTCAAACTTTTTTCAGTTATAGACTCCTTGGGCATTAGAGATTAGCTTTGGGAAACCGTGACCCAATGTTGACCTTTACTTAGGGGTCAACCAGAAGTGGGACCATATCTCAAGAACTACACAACCGATTTTCAAACTTTTTTCAGTTATAGACTCCTTGGGCACCAAAGATGAGCCTTGGGTAACCATGACCCCATGTTGACCTTTACTTCCGGGTCAACCGGAAGTGAGACCATATCTCAAGAACTACACAACCGATTTTCAAACTTTTTTCAGTTATAGACTCCTTGGGCACCAAAGATCAGCCTTAGGTAACCATGACCCCATGTTGACCTTTACTAGGGGTCAACCGGAAGTGAGACCATATCTCAAGAACTACAAAACCGATTTTCAATTTCTTTTCAGTTATAGATCCTTTGAGCATTAAAGATTGAACTTGGGTAACCCTGACCCCATGTTGACCTTTAATTCCGCGTCAACCGGAAATGGAACCATATCGTTCAATCTTGAACTTAGGCTCACTTTAAATGTCTGGATCAATTAATCAAAGCACAACAAAACGGAACAGCTTTGTGTTTGTTCACAAACACTTAGTGTCTAGTTATTATTATTATTATTATTATTCTTTGTTTCTGTCAAAATTGCCATAGCTTTTGTACACGATTTTGTACGAACCTAAGCTCTAAAATAATAAATATGGGAGATTCAGATCATACATCAAATTGAAGCTTAGAACATGAAATTATACTAAGAGTAAAATTGTTCAAGTTCTTCATTAATTAGCTGAGTTATAATGACATGAATATTTAATTAGGCAATCTTGTTCCCACCATATCTCAAGAAGTATATGTCTGATCCTCAAACTGTTTTCAAATATAGACTCGTCTTATTATGTAGCTCTGTAGCGTGGCAAAAAATTCATAAAACGTCATCAATGACGTCATTTGTTGGCGCGTTTTTGTTCTGTGTACAAAACACTTGGCGCTGAAAGGGCAAATGTTTTGACAGTCAAAAACACGATATTTTCAATTAAAATTACGAATTATTTTCCTAAATTACATAAACTGTTTTGAAAAGTAAATTGCTTTTAATAAGAGATGTTCCTGGTCATTAAAACTAATCAAAGTAGAACAATTTCCACGATAATTAACGATTCAGTGACAAATCGGACACCAATGGCTTGGAGATAAGGTTCCGTTCATCGACTAAAAATGTAGTCAGGATGCCCTGCGACACAGAGAAAAATGCACGCGAAATGCCGTAACGAAATAGCCGACTTCTGGGTACCAGTCGCTGCACACTATTTATACAAAAATATCGATCTATAGCGTATTGAAACTGTGGCTTGTGCATGTGTACATGTACGTCGTGATTCTGTTGCCCAGGGCGCTCGACGATTTTGTCCCGGGCGCTACATTTGAATATTTAACTTGTTAATCTTTGCAGCACCATATCTCAAGAAGTACACAGCCGATTTTCAAACTTTTATCAGTTATAGACTCCTTGGGCATTGGAGATTAGCTTTGGGAAAACGTGACCCAATGTTGACCTTTATTTAGGGGTCAACCGGAAGTGGGACCATATCTCAAGAACTACACAACCGATTTTCAAACATTTTTCAGTTTTAGACTCCTTGGGCATTGGAGATTAGCTTTGGGAAACCGTGACCCAATGTTGACCTTCACTTAGGGGTCAACCAGAAGTGGGACCATATATCAAGAACTACACAACCGATTTTCAAACTTTTTTCAGTTATAGACTCCTTGGGAACCAAAGATCAGCCTTGAGTAAGCATGACCCCATGTTGACCTTTACTTCCGGGTCAACCGGAAGTGAGACCATATCTCAAGAACTACACAACCGATTTTCAAACTTTTTCAGTTATAGACTCCTTGGCATTGGAGATTGAACTTGGGTTACCCTGACCCCATGTTGACGTCTACTTCCGGGTCAACCGGAAGTGGGACTATATCTCAATAATTACTTAGCCAATTTTCAATTTGTTTCAGTTATATACCCTTTAAGCATTGAATATTAAACTAGGGTTACCATGACCCCATGTTAACCTTTACTTCCGAGTCAACCGGAAGTGGGATCATTACTCAAGAATTACACAACCCATTTTCATTTTTTTTCAGTGATAGAGTCTTTGAGCATTGAAGATTAGCCTTGTTCTACCGTGACCCAATGTTGACCTGACTTCTAGGTCAACCGGAAGTGGGACCATATCTCAAGAACAACACAGCCGATTTTCTTTTTTTCCAGTTATTAATCCTTTGAGCATTGAAGATAAGCCTTGGGTTACCGTAACCCCATGTTGACCTTTAATTCCGGGTCAACCGGAAATGGAACCTTATCGTTCAATCTTGAACTTAGGCTCACTTTATATGTCTGGATCAATTAATCAAAGTACAACAAAACGGAACAGCTTTGTGTTTGTTCACAAACACTTAGTGTCTAGTTATTATTATTATTATTATTCTTTGTTTCTGTCAAAATTGCCATAGCTTTTGTACACGATTTTGTACGAACCTAAGCTCTAAAATAATAAATATGGGAGATTCAGATCATACATCAAATTGAAGCTTAGAACATGAAATTATGCTAAGAGTAAAATTGTTCAAGTTCTTCATTAATTAGCTGAGTTATAATGACATGAATATTTAATTAGGCAATCTTGTTCCCACCATATCTCAAGAAGTATATGTCTGATCCTCAAACTGTTTTCAAATATAGACTCGTCTTATTATGTAGCTCTGTAGCGTGGCAAAAAATTCATAAAACGTCATCAATGACGTCATTTGTTGGCGCGTTTTTGTTCTGTGTACAAAACACTTGGCGCTGAAAGGGCAAATGTTTTGACAGTCAAAAACACGATATTCTCAATTAAAATTACGAATTAGTTTCCTAAATTACATAAACTGTTTTGAAAAGTAAATTGCTTTTTATAAGAGATGTTCCTGGTCATTAAAACTAATCAAAGTAGAACAATTTCCACGATAATTAACGATTCAGTGACAAATCGGACACCAATGGCTTGGAGACGAGGTTCCGTTCATCGACTAAAAATGTAGTCAGGATGCCCTGCGACACAGAGAAAAATGCACAAGAAATGCCGTAACGAAATAGCCGACTTCTGGGTACCAGTCGCTGCACACTATTTATACAAAAATATCGATCTATAGCGTATTGAAACGGTGGCTTGTGCATGTGTACATGTACGTCGTGATTCTGTTGCCCAGGGCGCTCGACGATTTTGTCCCGGGCGCTACATTTGAATATTTAACTTGTTAATCTTTGCAGCACCATATCTCAAGAAGTACACAGCCGATTTTCAAACTTTTATCAGTTATAGACTCCTTGGGCATTGGAGATTAGCTTTGGGAAAACGTGACCCAATGTTGACCTTTATTTAGGGGTCAACCGGAAGTGGGACCATATCTCAAGAACTACACAACCGATTTTCAAACATTTTTCAGTTATAGACTCCTTGGGCATTGGAGATTAGCTTTGGGAAATCGTGACCCAATGTTGACCTTTACTTAGGGGTCAACCAGAAGTGGGACCATATCTCAAGAACTACACAACCGATTTTCAAACTTTTTTCAGTTATAGACTCCTTGGGCACCAAAGATCAGCCTTGGGTAACCATGACCCCATGTTGACCTTTACTTCCGGGTCAACCGGAAGTGAGACCATATCTCAAGAACTACACAACCGATTTTCAAACTTTTTTCAGTTATAGACTCCTTGGCATTGGAGATTAGTTTTGGGAAATCGTGACCCATTGTTGACCTTTACTAGGGGTCAACCGGAAGTGGGACCATATCTTAAGAACTACACAACCGATTTTCAATTTCTTTTCAGTTATAGATCCTTTGAGCATTAAAGATTGAACTTGGGTAACCCTTACCCCATGTTGACCTTTACTTCCGGGTCAACTGGAAGTGGGCCTATATCTCAATAATTACTTGTAGCCAATTTTCAATTTCTTTCAGTTATAATTTATACCCTTTAAGCATTGAATATTAAACTAGTGTGACCATGACCCCATGTTAACCTTTCCTTCCGGGTCAACCGGAAGTGGGATCAATACTCAAGAATTACACAACCCATTTTCAAATTTTTTTCAGTGATAGAGTCTTTGAGCATTGAAGATTAGCCTTGTTCTATCGTGACCCAATGTTGATCTTACTTCTAGGTCAACCGGAAGTGGGACCATATCTCAAGAACTACAGAGCCGATTTTCTTTGTTTTCAGTTATAAACCCTTTGAGCAATGAAGATAAGCCTTGGGTTACCGTAACCCCATGTTGACCTTTAATTCCGGGTCAACCGGAAATGGAACCATATCGTTCAATCTTGAACTTAGGCTCACTTTAAATGTCTGGATCAATTAATCAAAGCACAACAAAACGGAACAGCTTTGTGTTTGTTCACAAACACTTAGTGTCTAGTTATTATTATTATTAGCTGTTCCGACTTAGCAGTCGGAACAGGTTTTGTTTTTCTTGGGATTATTATTTTTATTATTATTATTCTTTGTTTCTGTCAAAATCGCCATAGCATTTGAACACGATTTTGTACGAACCTAAACTCTAAAATAATAAAAATGGGAGACTTAATTCTTATATCAAACTGAAGCTTAGTACATGAAATTATGCTAAGAGTAATATTGTTCAAGTTCTTCATTAATTAGCTGAGTTATAATGACATGAATATTTAATTAGGCAATCTTGTTCCCACCATATCTCAAGAAGTATATGTCTGATCCTCAAACTGTTTTCAAATATAGACTCGTCTTATTATGTAGCTCTGTAGCGTGGCAAAAAATTCATAAAACGTCATCAATGACGTCATTTGTTGGCGCGTTTTTGTTCTGTGTACAAAACACTTGGCGCTGAAAGGGCAAATGTTTTGACAGTCAAAAACACGATATTTTCAATTAAAATTACGAATTAGTTTCCTAAATTACATAAACTGTTTTGAAAAGTTAATTGCTTTTAATAAGAGATGTTCCTGGTCATTAAAACTTATCAAAGTAGAACAATTTCCACGATAATTAACGATTCAGTGACAAATCGGACACCAATGGCTTGGAGACAAGGTTCCGTTCATCGACTAAAAATGTAGTCAGGATGCCCTGCGACACAGAGAAAAATGCACGCGAAATGCCGTAACGAAATAGCCGACTTCTGGGTACCAGTCGCTGCACACTATTATACAAAAATATCGATCTATAGCGTATTGAAACGGTGGCTTGTGCATGTGTACATGTACGTCGTGATTCTGTTGCCCAGGGCGCTCGACGATTTTGTCCCGGGCGCTACATTTGAATATTTAACTAGTTAATCTTTGCAGCACCATATCTCAAGAAGTACACAGCCGATTTCCAAATTTTTATCAGTTATAGACTCCTTGGGCATTGGAGATTAGCTTTGGGAAAACGTGACCCAATGTTGACCTTTATTTAGGGGTCAACCGGAAGTGGGACCATATCTCAAGAACTACACAACCGATTTTCAAACATTTTTCAGTTATAGACTCCTTGGGCATTGGAGATTAGCTTTGGGAAATCGTGACCCAATGTTGACCTTTACTTAGGGGTCAACCGGAAGTGGGACCATATCTTAAGAACTACACAACCGATTTTCAAATTTTTTTCAGTTATAGACTCCTTGGGCACCAAAGATCAGCCTTGGGTAACCATGACCCCATGTTGACCTTTACTTCCGGGTCAACCGGAAGTGAGACCATATCTCAAGAACTACACAACCGATTTTCAAACTTTTTTCAGTTATAGACTCCTTGGCATTGGAGATTAGTTTTGGGAAATCGTGACCCAATGTTGACCTTTACTAGGGGTCAACCGGAAGTGGGACCATATCTCAAGAACTACACAACCGATTTTCAATTTCTTTTCAGTTATAGATCCTTTGAGCATTAAAGATTGAACTTGGGTAACCCTGACCCCATGTTGACCTTTACTTCCGGGTCAACTGGAAGTGGGCCTATATCTCAATAATTACTTAGCCAATTTTCAATTTATTTCAGTTTTATACCCTTTAAGCATTGAATATTAAACTAGGGTTACCATGACCCCATGTTAACCTTTCCTTCCGGGTCAACCGGAAGTGGGATCATTACTCAAGAATTACACAACCCATTTTCAAATTTTTTTCAGTGATAGAGTCTTTGATCATTGAAGATTAGCCTTGTTCTACCGTGACCCAATGTTGATCTTACTTCTAGGTCAACCGGAAGTGGGACCATATCTCAAGAACTACTGAGCCGATTTTCTTTGTTTTCAGTTATAAACCCTTTGAGCAATGAAGATAAGCCTTGGGTTACCGTAACCCCATGTTGACCTTTAATTCCGGGTCAACCGGAAATGGAACCATATCGTTCAATCTTGAACTTAGGCTCACTTTAAATGTCTGGATCAATTAATCAAAGCACAACAAAACGGAACAGCTTTGTGTTTGTTCACAAACACTTAGTGTCTAGTTATTATTATTATTCTTTGTTTCTGTCAAAATTGCCATAGCTTTTGTACACGATTTTGTACGAACCTAAGCTCTAAAATAATAAATATGGGAGATTCAGATCATACATCAAATTGAAGCTTAGAACATGAAATTATGCTAAGAGTAAAATTGTTCAAGTTCTTCATTAATTAGCTGAGTTATAATGACATGAATATTTAATTAGGCAATCTTGTTCCCACCATATCTCAAGAAGTATATGTCTGATCCTCAAACTGTTTTCAAATATAGACTCGTCTTATTATGTAGCTCTGTAGCGTGGCAAAAAATTCATTTAACGTCATCAATGACGTCATTTGTTGGCGCGTTTTTGTTCTGTGTACAAAACACTTGGCGCTGAAAGGGCAAATGTTTTGACAGTCAAAAACACGATATTTTCAATTAAAATTACGAATTATTTTCCTAAATTACATAAACTGTTTTGAAAAGTAAATTGCTTTTAATAAGAGATGTTCCTGGTCATTAAAACTAATCAAAGTAGAACAATTTCCACGATAATTAACGATTCAGTGACAAATCGGACACCAATGGCTTGGAGACAAGGTTCCGTTCATCGACTAAAAATGTAGTCAGGATGCCCTGCGACACAGAGAAAAATGCACGCGAAATGCCGTAACGAAATAGCCGACTTCTGGGTACCAGTCGCTGCACACTATATATACAAAAATATCGATCTATAGCGTATTGAAACGGTGGCTTGTGCATGTGTACATGTACGTCGTGATTCTGTTGCCCAGGGCGCTCGACGATTTTGTCCCGGGCGCCACATTTGAATATTTAACTAGTTAATCTTTGCAGCACCATATCTCAAGAAGTACACAGCCGATTTTCAAACTTTTATCAGTTATAGACTCCTTGGGCATTGGAGATTAGCTTTGGGAAAACGTGACCCAATGTTGACCTTTATTTAGGGATCAACCGGAAGTGGGACCATATCTCAAGAACTACACAACCGATTTTCAAACATTTTTCAGTTATAGACTCCTTGGGCATTGGAGATTAGCTTTGGGAAACCGTGACCCAATGTTGACCTTTACTTAGGGGTCAACAGGAAGTGGGACCATATCTCAAGAACTACACAACCGATTTTCAAACTTGTTACAGTGATAGACTCCTTGGGCACTGGCGATCAGCCTTGGGTAACCGTGACCCCACGTTGACCTTTACTTCTGGGTCAACCGGAAGTGAGACCGTATCTGAAGAACTACACAACCGATTTTCAAACTTTTCTCAGTTATAGACTCCTTGGGCATATGAGATAAGTTTTGGGAAATCGTGACCCATTGTTGACCTTTACTAGGGGTCAACCGGAAGTGGGACCATATCTCAAGAACTACACGACCGATTTTCAAACTTTTTTCAGTTATAGACTCCTTGGGCACTAAAGATCAACCTTGGGTAACCATGACCCCATGTTGACCTTTACTTCCGCGTCAACCGGAAGTGAGACCATATCTCAAGAACTACACAACCGATTTTCAAACTTTTCTCAGTTATAGACTCCTTGGGCATTTCAGATTAGTTTTGGGAAATCGTGACCCAATGTTGACCTTTACTAGGGGTCAACCGGAAGTGGGACCATATCTCAAGAACTACACAACCGATTTTCAAACTTTTTTCAGTTATAGACTCATTGGGCACCAAAGATCAGCCTTGGGTAACCATGACCCAATGTTGTCCTTTACTAGGGGTCAACCGGAAGTGGGACCATATCTCAAGAACTACACAACCAATTTTCAATTTCTTTTCAGTTATAGATCCTTTGAGCATTAAAGATTGAACTTGGGTAACACTGACCCCATGTTAACCTTTACTTCCGGGTCAACTGGAAGTGGGCCTATATCTCAATAATTACTTAGCCAATTTTCTTTATTTCAGTTATAAACCCTTTGAGCATTGAATATAAGCCTTAGGTTACCGTAACCCCATGTTGACCTTTAATTCCGGGTCAACCGGAAATGAAACCATATCGTTCAATCTTGAACTTAGGCTCACTTTAAAGGTCTGGATCAATTAATCAAAGCACAACAAAACGGAACAGCTTTGTGTTTGTTCACAAACACTTAGTGTCTAGTTATTATTATTATTATTATTAGCTGTTCCGACTTAGCAGTCGGAACAGGTTTTGTTTTTCTTGGGATTATTATTTTTATTATTATTATTAGCTGTTCCGACCTAGCAGTCGGAACAGGTTTTGTTTTTCTTGGGATTATTATTTTTATTATTATTATTATTATTATTATTATTATTATTCTTTGTTTCTGTCAAAATTGCCATAGCTTTTGTACACGATTTTGTACGAACCTAAGCTCTAAAATAATAGATATGGGAGATTCAGATCTTACATCAAATTGAAGCTTAGAACATGAAATTATGCTAAGAGTAAAATTGTTCAAGTTCTTCATTAATTAGCTGAGTTATAATGACATGAATATTTAATTAGGCAATCTTGTTCCCACCATATCTCAAGAAGTATATGTCTGATCCTCAAACTGTTTTCAAATATAGACTCGTCTTATTATGTAGCTCTGTAGCGTGGCAAAAAATTCATAAAACGTCATCAATGACGTTATTTGTTGGCGCGTTTTTGCTCTGTGTACAAAACACTTGGCGCTGAAAGGGCAAATGTTTTGACAGTCAAAAACACGATATTTTCAATTAAAATTACGAATTAGTTTCCTAAATTACATAAACTGTTTTGAAAAGTTAATTGCTTTTAATAAGAGATGTTCCTGGTCATTAAAACTAATCAAAGTAGAACAATTTCCACGATAATTAACGATTAAGTGACAAATCAGACACCAATGGCTTGGAGACAAGGTTCCGTTCATCGACTAAAAATGTAGTCAGGATGCCCTGCGACACAGAGAAAAATGCACGCGAAATGCCGTAACGAAATAGCCGACTTCTGGGTACCAGTCGCTGCACACTATTTATACAAAAATATCGATCTATAGCGTATTGAAACGGTGGCTTGTGCATGTGTACATGTACGTCGTGATTCTGTTGCCCAGAGCGCTCGACGATTTTGTCCCGGGCGCTACATTTGAATATTTAACTAGTTAATCTTTGCAGCACCATATCTCAAGAAGTACACAGCCGATTTTCAAACTTTTATCAGTTATAGACTCCTTGGGCATTGGAGATTAGCTTTGGGAAAACGTGACCCAATGTTGACCTTTATTTAGGGGTCAACCGGAAGTGGGACCTTATCTCAAGAACTACACAACCGATTTTCAAACATTTTTCAGTTATAGACTCCTTGGGCATTAGAGATTAGCTTTGGGAAATCGTGACCCAATGTTGACCTTTACTTAGGGGTCAACCAGAAGTGGGACCATATCTCAAGAACTACACAACCGATTTTCAAACTTTTTTCAGTTATAGACTCCTTGGGCACCAAAGATCAGCCTTGGGTAACCATGACCCCATGTTGACCTTTACTTCCGGGTCAACCGGAAGTGAGACCATATCTCAAGAACTACACAACGGATTTTCAAACTTTTTTCAGTTATAGACTCCTTGGGCACCAAAGATCAGCCTTAGGTAACCATGACCCCATGTTGACCTTTACTAGGGGTCAACCGGATGTGGGACCGTATCTCAAGAACTACAAAACCGATTTTCAATTTCTTTTCAGTTATAGATCCTTTGAGCATTAAAGATTGAACTTGGGTAACCCTGACCCCATGTTGACCTTTAATTCCGGGTCAACCGGAAATGGAACCATATCGTTCAATCTTGAACTTAGGCTCACTTTAAATGTCTGGATCAATTAATCAAAGCACAACAAAACGGAACAGCTTTGTGTTTGTTCACAAACACTTAGTGTCTAGTTATTATTATTATTATTATTATTATTCTTTGTTTCTGTCAAAATTGCCATAGCTTTTGTACACGATTTTGTACGAACCTAAGCTCTAAAATAATAAATATGGGAGATTCAGATCATACATCAAATTGAAGCTTAGAACATGAAATTATGCTAAGAGTAAAATTGTTCAAGTTCTTCATTAATTAGCTGAGTTATAATGACATGAATATTTAATTAGGCAATCTTGTTCCCACCATATCTCAAGAAGTATATGTCTGATCCTCAAACTGTTTTCAAATATAGACTCGTCTTATTATGTAGCTCTGTAGCGTGGCAAAAAATTCATAAAACGTCATCAATGACGTCATTTGTTGGCGCGTTTTTGTTCTGTGTACAAAACACTTGGCGCTGAAAGGGCAAATGTTTTGACAGTCAAAAACACGATATTTTCAATTAAAATTACGAATTAGTTTCCTAAATTACATAAACTGTTTTGAAAAGTTAATTGCTTTTAATAAGAGATGTTCCTGGTCATTAAAACTAATCAAAGTAGAACAATTTCCACGATAATTAACGATTCAGTGACAAATCGGACACCAATGGCTTGGAGACAAGGTTCCGTTCATCGACTAAAAATGTAGTCAGGATGCCCTGCGACACAGAGAAAAATGCACGCGAAATGCCGTAACGAAATAGCCGACTTCTGGGTACCAGTCGCTGCACACTATATATACAAAAATATCGATCTATAGCGTATTGAAACTGTGGCTTGTGCATGTGTACATGTACGTCGTGATTCTGTTGCCCAGGGCGCTCGACGATTTTGTCCCGGGCGCCACATTTGAATATTTAACTAGTTAATCTTTGCAGCACCATATCTCAAGAAGTACACAGCCGATTTTCAAACTTTTATCAGTTATAGACTCCTTGGGCATTGGAGATTAGCTTTGGGAAAACGTGACCCAATGTTGACCTTTATTTAGGGATCAACCGGAAGTGGGACCATATCTCAAGAACTACACAACCGATTTTCAAACATTTTTCAGTTATAGACTCCTTGGGCATTGGAGATTAGCTTTGGGAAACCGTGACCCAATGTTGACCTTTACTTAGGGGTCAACAGGAAGTGGGACCATATCTCAAGAACTACACAACCGATTTTCAAACTTGTTACAGTGATAGACTCCTTGGGCACTGGCGATCAGCCTTGGGTAACCGTGACCCCACGTTGACCTTTACTTCTGGGTCAACCGGAAGTGAGACCGTATCTGAAGAACTACACAACCGATTTTCAAACTTTTCTCAGTTATAGACTCATTGGGCATATGAGATAAGTTTTGGGAAATCGTGACCCATTGTTGACCTTTACTAGGGGTCAACCGGAAGTGGGACCATATCTCAAGAACTACACGACCGATTTTCAAACTTTTTTCAGTTATAGACTCCTTGGGCACTAAAGATCAACCTTGGGTAACCATGACCCCATGTTGACCTTTACTTCCGCGTCAACCGGAAGTGAGACCATATCTCAAGAACTACACAACCGATTTTCAAACTTTTCTCAGTTATAGACTCCTTGGGCATTTCAGATTAGTTTTGGGAAATCGTGACCCAATGTTGACCTTTACTAGGGGTCAACCGGAAGTGGGACCATATCTCAAGAACTACACAACCGATTTTCAAACTTTTTTCAGTTATAGACTCATTGGGCACCAAAGATCAGCATTGGGTATCCATGACCCAATGTTGTCCTTTACTAGGGGTCAACCGGAAGTGGGACCATATCTCAAGAACTACACAACCAATTTTCAATTTCTTTTCAGTTATAGATCCTTTGAGCATTAAAGATTGAACTTGGGTAACACTGACCCCATGTTGACCTTTACTTCCGGGTCAACTGGAAGTGGGCCTATATCTCAATAATTACTTAGCCAATTTTCTTTGTTTTCAGTTATAAACCCTTTGAGCATTGAATATAAGCCTTAGGTTACCGTAACCCCATGTTGACCTTTAATTCCGGGTCAACCGGAAATGAAACCATATCGTTCAATCTTGAACTTAGGCTCACTTTAAAGGTCTGGATCAATTAATCAAAGCACAACAAAACGGAACAGCTTTGTGTTTGTTCACAAACACTTAGTGTCTAGTTATTATTATTATTATTATTATTATTATTATTAGCTGTTCCGACTTAGCAGTCGGAACAGGTTTTGTTTTTGTTGGGATTATTATTTTTATTATTATTATTATTAGCTGTTCCGACTTAGCAGTCGGAACAGGTTTTGTTTTTGTTGGGATTATTATTTTTATTATTATTATTATTATTATTATTATTATTATTCTTTGTTTCTGTCAAAATTGCCATAGCTTTTGTACACGATTTTGTACGAACCTAAGCTCTAAAATAATAGATATGGGAGATTCAGATCTTACATCAAATTGAAGCTTAGAACATGAAATTATGCTAAGAGTAAAATTGTTCAAGTTCTTCATTAATTAGCTGAGTTATAATGACATGAATATTTAATTAGGCAATCTTGTTCCCACCATATCTCAAGAAGTATATGTCTGATCCTCAAACTGTTTTCAAATATAGACTCGTCTTATTATGTAGCTCTGTAGCGTGGCAAAAAAATCATAAAACGTCATCAATGACGTCATTTGTTGGCGCGTTTTTGTTCTGTGTACAAAACACTTGGCGCTGAAAGGACAAATGTTTTGACAGTCAAAAACACGATATTTTCAATTAAAATTACGAATTAGTTTCCTAAATTACATAAACTGTTTTGAAAAGTTAATTGCTTTTAATAAGAGATGTTCCTGGTCATTAAAACTTATCAAAGTAGAACAATTTCCACGATAATTAACGATTCAGTGACAAATCGGACACCAATGGCTTGGAGACAAGGTTCCGTTCATCGACTAAAAATGTAGTCAGGATGCCCTGCGACACAGAGAAAAATGCACGCGAAATGCCGTAACGAAATAGCCGACTTCTGGGTACCAGTCGCTGCACACTATTTATACAAAAATATCGATCTATAGCGTATTGAAACGGTGGCTTGTGCATGTGTACATGTACGTCGTGATTCTGTTGCCCAGGGCGCTCGACGATTTTGTCCCGGGCGCTACATTTGAATATTTAACTAGTTAATCTTTGCAGCACCATATCTCAAGAAGTACACAGCCGATTTTCAAACTTTTATCAGTTATAGACTCATTGGGCATTGGAGATTAGCTTTTGGAAAACGTGACCCAATGTTGACCTTCATTTAGGGGTCAACCGGAAGTGGGACCATATCTCAAGAACTACACAACCGATTTTCAAACATTTTTCAGTTATAAACTCCTTGGGCATTGGAGATTAGCTTTGGGAAACCGTGACCCAATGTTGACCTTTACTTAGGGGTCAACCAGAAGTGGGACCATATCTCAAGAACTACACAACCGATTTTCAAACTTATTTCAGTTATAGACTCCTTGGGCACCAAAGATCAGCCTTGGGTAACCATGACCCCATGTTGACCTTTACTTCCGGGTCAACCGGAAGTGAGACCATATCTCAAGAACTACACAACCGATTTTCAAACTTTTTTCAGTTATAGACTCCTTGGGCACCAAAGATCAGCCTTGGGTAACCATGACCCCATGTTGACCTTTACTAGGGGTCAACCGGAAGTGGGACCATATCTCAAGAACTACACAACCAATTTTCAATTTCTTTTCAGTTATAGATCCTTTGAGCATTAAAGATTGAACTTGGGTAACCCTGACCCCATGTTGACCTTTACTTCCGGGTCAACTGGAAGTGGGCCTATATCTCAATAATTACTTAGCCAATTTTCTTTGTTTTCAGTTATAAACCCTTTGAGCATTGAATATAAGCCTTGGGTTACCGTAACCCCATGTTGACCTTTAATTCCGGGTCAACCGGAAATGGAACTATATCGTTCAATCTTGAACTTAGGCTCACTTTAAATGTCTGGATCAATTAATCAAAGCACAACAAAACGGAACAGCTTTGTGTTTGTTCACAAACACTTAGTGTCTAGTTATTATTATTATTATTATTATTATTTGTTTCTGTCAAAATCGCCATAGCATTTGAACACGATTTTGTACGAACCTTACCTCTTAAATAATAAAAATGGGAGACTTAATTCTTATATCAAACTGAAGCTTAGTACATGAACTTGTCATAAAAATAAAGTTGTTAAAATTCTTAATTAATTACCTGAGTAACAATGACATGAATATTTAATTAGGCAATCTTGTTCCCACCATATCTCAAGAAGTATATGTCTGATCCTCAAACTGTTTTCAAATATAGACTTGTCTTATTATGTAGCTACGCAGCGTGGCAAAAAATTCATAAAACGTCATCAATGACGTCATTTGTTGGCGCGTTTTTGTTCTGTGTACAAAACACTTGGCGCTGAAAGGGCAAATGTTTTGACAGTCAAAAACACGATATTTTCAATTAAAATTACGAATTAGTTTCCAAAATTACATAAACTGTTTTGAAAAGTTAATTGCCTTTAATAAGAGATGTTCCTGGTCATTAAAACTAATCAAAGTAGAAAAATTTCCACGATAATTACCGATTCAGTGACAAATCGGACACCAATGGCTAGCCATTATTGAGTCGTGGAGACCACTAAAAATGTAGTCAGGATGCCCTGCGACACAGAGAAAAATGCACGCGAAATGCCGTAACGAAATAGCCGACTTCTGGGTACCAGTCGCTGCACACTATTTATACAAAAATATCGATCTATAGCGTATTGAAACGGTGGCTGATGCATGTGTACAGTTATAGAACTCCTTGGGCATGGAGATTAGCTTTGGAAAACCGTGACCCAATGTTGACCTTTACTTAGGGGTCAACCGGAAGTGGGACCATATCTCAAAAACTACACAACCGATTTTCAAACTTTTTACAGTTATAAGACTCCTTGGGCACTGAAGATCAGCCTTGGGTAACCGTGACCCCACGTTGACCTTAACTTACGGGTCAACCGGAAGTGAGACCATATCTCAAGAACTACACAACCGATTTTCAAACTGTTTTTAGTTATAGACTCCTTGGGCATTGGAGATTAGTTTTGGGAAATCGTGACCCAACGGTGACCTTAACTAGGGGTAAACCGGAAGTGGACCATATCTCAAGAACTACACAACCGATTTTTAAACTTTCTTCAGTTATAGACTCCTTGGGCACTAAAGATCAGCCTTGGGTAACCATGACCCCATGTTGACCTTTACTTCCGGGTCTACCGGAAGTGAGACCATATCTCAAGAACTACACAACCGATTTTCAAACATTTTTCAGTTATAGACTCCTTGGGCATTGGAGATTAGTTTTGGGAAACCGTGACCCCATGTTGACGTTTACTTAGGGGTCAACCGGAAGTGGGACCATATCTCAAGAACTACACAACCGATTTTCAAACTTTTTTCAGTTATAGACTCTTTGGACACTAAAGATCAGCCTTAGGTAACCATGACCCCATGTTGACCTTTACTTCCAGGTCAACCGGAAGTGAGACCATATCTCAAGAACTAAACAACCGATTTTCAAACTGTTTTCAGTTATAGGCTCCTTGGGCATTGGAGATTAGTTTTGGGAAATCGTGACCAATGTTGACCTTTACTTCCGGCTCAACCGGAAGTGGAACCATATCGTTCAATCTTGAACTAAGGCTTACTTTCAATGTCTGGATCATTGAATCAAAGCACAACAAATCGGAACAGCTTTGTGTTTGTTCACAAACACTTAGTGTCTAGTTATTATTATTATTATTATTATTCTTTGTTTCTGTCAAAATTGCCATAGCTTTTGTACACGATTTTGTACGAACCTAAGCTCTAAAATAATAGATATGGGAGATTCAGATCTTACATCAAATTGAAGCTTAGAACATGAAATTATGCTAAGAGTAAAATTGTTCAAGTTCTTCATTAATTAGCTGAGTTATAATGACATGAATATTTAATTAGGCAATCTTGTTCCCACCATATCTCAAGAAGTATATGTCTGATCCTCAAACTGTTTTCAAATATAGACTCGTCTTATTATGTAGCTCTGTAGCGTGGCAAAAAATTCATAAAACGTCATCAATGACGTCATTTGTTGGCGCGTTTTTGTTCTGTGTACAAAACACTTGGCGCTGAAAGGACAAATGTTTTGACAGTCAAAAACACGATATTTTCAATTAAAATTACGAATTAGTTTCCTAAATTACATAAACTGTTTTGAAAAGTTAATTGCTTTTAATAAGAGATGTTCCTGGTCATTAAAACTTATCAAAGTAGAACAATTTCCACGATAATTAACGATTCAGTGACAAATCGGACACCAATGGCTTGGAGACAAGGTTCCGTTCATCGACTAAAAATGTAGTCAGGATGCCCTGCGACACAGAGAAAAATGCACGCGAAATGCCGTAACGAAATAGCCGACTTCTGGGTACCAGTCGCTGCACACTATTTATACAAAAATATCGATCTATAGCGTATTGAAACGGTGGCTTGTGCATGTGTACATGTACGTCGTGATTCTGTTGCCCAGGGCGCTCGACGATTTTGTCCCGGGCGCTACATTTGAATATTTAACTAGTTAATCTTTGCAGCACCATATCTCAAGAAGTACACAGCCGATTTTCAAACTTTTATCAGTTATAGACTCCTTGGGCATTGGAGATTAGCTTTGGGAAAACGTGACGCAATGTTGACCTTTATTTAGGGGTCAACCGGAAGTGGGACCATATCTCAAGAACTACACAACCGATTTTCAAACATTTTTCAGTTATAGACTCCTTGGGCATTGGAGATTAGCTTTGGGAAACCGTGACCCAATGTTGACCTTTACTTAGGGGTCAACCAGAAGTGGGACCATATCTCAAGAACTACACAACCGATTTTCAATTTTTTTTCAGTTATAGACTCCTTGGGCACCAAAGATCAGCCTTGGGTAACCATGACCCCATGTTGACCTTTACTTCCGGGTCAACCGGAAGTGAGACCATATCTCAAGAACTACACAACCGATTTTCAAACTTTTTTCAGTTATAGACTCCTTGGGCACCAAAGATCAGCCTTGGGTAACCATGACCCCATGTTGACCTTTACTAGGGGTCAACCGGAAGTGGGACCATATCTCAAGAACTACACAACCAATTTTCAATTTCTTTTCAGTTATAGATCCTTTGAGCATTAAAGATTGAACTTGGGTAACCCTGACCCCATGTTGACCTTTACTTCCGGGTCAACTGGCAGTGGGCCTATATCTCAATAATTACTTAGCCAATTTTCTTTGTTTTCAGTTATAAACCCTTTGAGCATTGAATATAAGCCTTGGGTTACCGTAACCCCATGTTGACCTTTAATTCCGGGTCAACCGGAAATGGAACCATATCGTTCAATCTTGAACTTAGGCTCACTTTAAATGTCTGGATCAATTAATCAAAGCACAACAAAACGGAACAGCTTTGTGTTTGTTCACAAACACTTAGTGTCTAGTTATTCTTTGTTTCTGTCAAAATTGCCATAGCTTTTGTACACGATTTTGTACGAACCTAAGCTCTAAAATAATAGATATGGGAGATTCAGATCATACATCAAATTGAAGCTTAGAACATGAAATTATGCTAAGAGTAAAATTGTTCAAGTTCTTCATTAATTAGCTGAGTTATAATGACATGAATATTTAATTAGGCAATCTTGTTCCCACCATATCTCAAGAAGTATATGTCTGATCCTCAAACTGTTTTC
Organism: Pisaster brevispinus; assembly: GCA_023634235.1. Classification (NCBI taxonomy): domain Eukaryota; kingdom Metazoa; phylum Echinodermata; class Asteroidea; order Forcipulatida; family Asteriidae; genus Pisaster; species Pisaster brevispinus. The sequence continues at coordinate 17,171,149 of JAMKCF010000006.1, read as the reverse complement.
AAATATAGACTCGTCTTATTATGTAGCTCTGTAGCGTGGCAAAAAAATTCATAAAACGTCATCAATGACGTCATTTGTTGGCGCGTTTTTGTTCTGTGTACAAAACACTTGGCGCTGAAAGTGCAAATGTTTTGACAGTCAAAAACACGATATTTTCAATTAAAATTACGAATTATTTTCCTAAATTACATAAACTGTTTTGAAAAGTTAATTGCTTTTAATAAGAGATGTTCCTGGTCATTAAAACTAATCAAAGTAGAACAATTTCCACGATAATTAACGATTCAGTGACAAATTGGACACCAATGGCTTGGAGACAAGGTTCCGTTCATCGACAAAAAATGTAGTCAGGATGCCCTGCGACACAGAGAAAAATGCACGCGAAATGCCGTAACGAAATAGCCGACTTCTGGGTACCAGTCGCTGCACACTATATATACAAAAATATCGATCTATAGCGTATTGAAACGGTGGCTTGTGCATGTGTACATGTACGTCGTGATTCTGTTGCCCAGGGCGCTCGACGATTTTGTCCCGGGCGCCACATTTGAATATTTAACTAGTTAATCTTTGCAGCACCATATCTCAAGAAGTACACAGCCGATTTTCAAACTTTTATCAGTTATAGACTCCTTGGGCATTGGAGATTAGCTTTGGGAAAACGTGACCCAATGTTGACCTTTATTTAGGGATCAACAGGAAGTGGGACCATATCTCAAGAACTACACAACCGATTTTCAAACATTTTTCAGTTGTAGACTCCTTGGGCATTGGAGATTAGCTTTGGGAAACCGTGACCCAATGTTGACCTTTACTTAGGGGTCAACAGGAAGTGGGACCATATCTCAAGAACTACACAACCGATTTTCAAACTTGTTACAGTGATAGACTCCTTGGGCACTGGCGATCAGCCTTGGGTAACCGTGACCCCACGTTGACCTTTACTTCTGGGTCAACCGGAAGTGAGAACATATCTGAAGAACTACACAACCGATTTTCAAACTTTTCTCAGTTATAGACTCCTTGGGCATATGAGATAAGTTTTGGGAAATCGTGACCCATTGTTGACCTTTACTAGGGGTCAACCGGAAGTGGGACCATATCTCAAGAACTACACAACCGATTTTCAAACTTGTTACAGTGATAGACTCCTTGGGCACTGGCGATCAGCCTTGGGTAACCGTGACCCCACGTTGACCTTTACTTCTGGGTCAACCGGAAGTGAGAACATATCTGAAGAACTACACAACCGATTTTCAAACTTTTCTCAGTTATAGACTCCTTGGGCATATGAGATAAGTTTTGGGAAATCGTGACCCATTGTTGACCTTTACTAGGGGTCAACCGGAAGTGGGACCATATCTCAAGAACTACACGACCGATTTTCAAACTTTTTTCAGTTATAGACTCCTTGGGCACTAAAGATCAACCTTGGGTAACCATGACCCCATGTTGACCTTTACTTCCGCGTCAACCGGAAGTGAGACCATATCTCAAGAACTACACAACCGATTTTCAAACTTTTCTCAGTTATAGACTCCTTGGGCATTTCAGATTAGTTTTGGGAAATCGTGACCCAATGTTGACCTTTACTAGGGGTCAACCGGAAGTGGGACCATATCTCAAGAACTACACAACCGATTTTCAAACTTTTTTCAGTTATAGACTCCTTGGGCACCAAAGATCAGCCTTGGGTAACCATGACCCAATGTTGACCTTTACTAGGGGTCAACCGGAAGTGGGACCATATCTCAAGAACTACACAACCAATTTTCAATTTCTTTTCAGTTATAGATCCTTTGAGCATTAAAGATTTAACTTGGGTAACCCTGACCCCATGTTGACCTTTACTTCCGGGTCAACTGGAAGTGGGCCTATATCTCAATAATTACTTAGCCAATTTTCTTTGTTTTCAGTTATAAACCCTTTGAGCATTGAATATAAGCCTTGGGTTACCGTAACCCCATGTTGACCTTTAATTCCGGGTCAACCGGAAATGAAACCATATCGTTCAATCTTGAACTTAGGCTCACTTTAAAGGTCTGGATCAATTAATCAAAGCACAACAAAACGGAACAGCTTTGTGTTTGTTCACAAACACTTAGTGTCTAGTTATTATTATTATTCTTTGTTTCTGTCAAAATTGCCATAGCTTTTGTACACGACTTTGTACGAACCTAAGCTCTAAAATAAAATATATGGGAGATTCAGATCTTACATCAAATTGAAGCTTAGAACATGAAATTATGCTAAGAGTAAAATTGTTCAAGTTCTTCATTAATTAGCTGAGTTATAATGACATGAATATTTAATTAGGCAATCTTGTTCCCACCATATCTAAAGAAGTATATGTCTGATCCTCAAACTGTTTTCAAATATAGACTCGTCTTATTATGTAGCTCTGTAGCGTGGCAAAAAATTCATAAAACGTCATCAATGACGTCATTTGTTGGCGCGTTTTTGTTCTGTGTACAAAACACTTGGCGCTGAAAGGGCAAATGTTTTGACAGTCAAAAACACGATATTTTCAATTAAAATTACGAATTAGTTTCCTAAATTACATAAACTGTTTTGAAAAGTTAATTGCTTTTAATAAGAGATGTTCCTGGTCATTAAAACTAATCAAAGTAGAACAATTTCCACGATAATTAACGATTCAGTGACAAATCGGACACCAATGGCTTGGAGACAAGGTTCCGTTCATCGACTAAAAATGTAGTCAGGATGCCCTGCGACACAGAGAAAAATGCACGCGAAATGCCGTAACGAAATAGCCGACTTCTGGGTACCAGTCGCTGCACACTATTTATACAAAAATATCGATCTATAGCGTATTGAAACGGTGGCTTGTGCATGTGTACATGTACGTCGTGATTCTGTTGCCCATGGCGCTCGACGATTTTGTCCCGGGCGCTACATTTGAATATTTAACTAGTTAATCTTTGCAGCACCATATCTCAAGAAGTACACAGCCGATTTTCAAACTTTTATCAGTTATAGACTCCTTGGGCATTGAAGATTAGCTTTGGGAAACCGTGACCCAATGTTGACCTTTACTTAGGGGTCAACCAGAAGTGGGACCATATCTCAAGAACTACACAACCGATTTTCAAACTTTTTTCAGTTATAGACTCCTTGGGCACCAAAGATCAACCTTGGGTAACCATGACCCCATGTTGACCTTTACTTCCGGGTCAACCGGAAGTGAGACCGTATCTCAAGAACTACACAACCGATTTTCAAACTTTTTTTCAGTTATAGACTCCTTGGGCACCAAAGATCAACCTTGGGTAACCATGACCCCATGTTGACCTTTACTAGGGGTCAACCGGAAGTGGGACCATATCTCAAGAACTACACAACCGATTTTCAATTTCTTTTCAGTTATAGATCCTTTGAGCATTAAAGATTGAACTTGGGTAACCCTGACCCCATGTTGACCTTTACTTCCGGGTCAACTGGAAGTGGGCCTATATCTCAATAATTACTTAGCCAATTTTCTTTGTTTTCAGTTATAAACCCTTTGAGCATTGAAGATAAGCCTTGGGTTACCGTAACCCCATCTTGACCTTTAATTTCGGGTCAACTGGAAATGGAACCATATCGTTCAATCTTGAACTTAGGCTCACTTTAAATGTCTGGATCAATTAATCAAAGCACAACAAAACGGAACAGCTTTGTGTTTGTTCACAAACACTTAGTGTCTAGTTTTCAAATGATTCTGTACCGCTCGGTACAACGCTTTTCATAATATGTATGTATACATTTCCTGATTACTTACGTGACACTTGATGACGATGGCCGTGTCAGACAGGTCAGTCTTGTCCAATCCTAAGGCAAAGACCGAGGCGTAGAGAAGCAGACAACCGACTACAGTCAGGTTACTCAGTGAAGGACTCGACATCTTGATGGCCCTAGAAGTGCGATAAAGTTTTCAGTTGCATAAGGACTTGCTAATAATTGAGCAGAGTAAATGGGTAAAACAGCTATTTATTTTATTTTAACAGTTATACTTGTTGAAATGAAAGATTGTTTTTATATTGTCAATCTTAACAATAGATATTGCAGATTCAAACAGGTCACTGGCAGCTCCAATTTAGATATTCTGGACTTATACATGTGCTTCATTTCGGGAAGCTGACGAGCTTCATTTAAGAAAGTATGCCTACTTGCAGAGACAATTTGCAGGAATGGAATCTGGCCAGAATATTGTTTAAATGAGATTGCTATACAGAACTGCAGTGTTGGTGATAGTATAGTAAACAAGGTCGGCTAGCGTTATACATTCCGGCAGAGCTGTTCTTTTAACAGTTGCTGACTCTGGGTTATTTCTTTTCGGAGGACCATGGACCAAATTCTTTGACTAAAGAATTGTATATAAAAATTGTTTAAGTTAACAGTTTCAAAAGACATGTAGGAATTAATGTTTCTCTGACTTGTCTTCAGTGATGATTTTAATACCTCCTGCTTTTATATCTGACGTTAATGAAGAGGAACGTCAAACCCAAGACAGAGCCAAGTGAAGTGAAAGCGAAGAGCGTGATACGAGCTGTTGAAGATATCTCCTGATTCACCGCCTGTCTGGTAGTACCGTCTACAGGGACGTGTCTCCTAAGGACAGAATTCAAATGATTGTTTTAATAAGGCAGACCGCTCTGAATCTCCTGGGTTTCTCTGGAACATGACGTCGTTTATGTCAAAAAGAACAACGGCAAGGTGTGCCTGATGTTAAAACGTCACGTCCTACGGTTTATGTCCTTGTTTTAGTGACCAGAGCTTAGTATTAACCCAATATAATTTGTTCAACTACCACTGACTTTTCTCAGAAGGAACCCTTGTTAGGGCTACTCCATACTTTACCTGCCCACATAAGCCCTGGACCTCCAGGAACCATTTGAAAATCTTGCGTCTGCGATTTGTAAATCATGACCGTCTCAAATTTGTTACCTGTTATAAAAGACGTGAAATCAGTCAGAAAAAAGCAACGCCATGCATGAAGAAGGCCTATCCATGAACCCTGCGAAGTGCTACAAGTTTGCAGTTCAACAATCTCTACAACCTCTGAAAAGGTAATTAGCTTTGAAAATGTCCACATTATAACGGAGGTTGCACGTTTTGCAGATGTGAACAGCAAACAAGGGCGTTCAGCGTTTTTATAACACTTATGATCTCACAGGATTGTCATTTAATATTCAATACTCAATATTCAATATTATTATCTACGTTAACAACAATAAGATTTGACATCCACTGTCCATATAAAAACTCCTACATAGCAAATTAAAAACGAGAAGTTATTTGTCACTTCATGTGAGACTGTGTTGAGACAGTGTGTTTGGGTTGATCGATGCAACGAACCAACAGTTTGCTCCATTTGACAATCTGCAACGACCCACTGTGACTGAGTGTTCCTGTCTGTGATTATAGAGCACTCGCCGTCTACAATGCGTTGATGGCTGCTGTTCTTATCTTTTGCATATTGAAAATTGTGGTGTCAATGTTTGAACGCTAAACTCAGGGACATGAATTAAGTTAAAGCGAACCTACCTTGAACCTGACCCACGTTGATATCCCCCGCCTGTCTTTGCCCATCCTTGATCACAACACGTCCCTGAGACAAGGTTTGGCAATTATTAATGTAGAGACACGAGAAGGAGGCTGGTCCTCCATTTAAAAAGGACGAGCATTCACCCAAATACACCAAAAGCAAAAACCATAATGATGACGTCTAAAATAATCTCCCGTGTACGGATTTTGCACACAATACAAAATAGCATTAACACGGTCACTTGAGGTCGACACGACACGAGGCTGGCCGCACACAAACAATACCTGATTCAACTAGCCCTAAAAATGACATTTCTCTAGTAAAAACTAAGAGATAAAAAACAAAACGATACTCACAGAGGGCTCTATATTATCCATCCCAGATAAAAAGTATTTGGAGCATGGCCACAGACATGGTCTCTACAAATAGAGAGAAATACTGACAGCCGAAGAAAATGTTCTCTCTCTCTTGCTCAAAGCAAAACATTGGAAAAGAGAGTAATTCTCAACCAAGAATGTATTTACCTGTAATCCGGTGAAGTCGACGTTAGCAGCGTTCTTCAGGATGACTCTGGCCATCTCTTCGTCGGAGTAGTTGAAATCTTCGAGTCGTCGAGGAGGATCAAGACGCTGGAGATCGGCGATGGAAGCGTTGAGGGCTAGTGCCATGGCTATGATGCCGTCATATGCAAAGCGTGTAATGCCTGTGGAAAGTTCTTGCTTGTAATAATCATAATGTTCCGGCAACGGTTTCTACAGAAAGTAAAAGCAAAGTGAATTGTTTTTTTTTTTTTTTTTTTTACGGCGAATTGTGTACTCTGTCCCCCTCTCCCTTCAGCCCATGCCAATTTCCCATACAGGGGACAGAATCTCCGGGGGGCAAATTTTCCGACACCGGAGCGAAACTACGAAACGCTGATATGCCCCTATGCCCTTGTTGTGGTACATACGGCACAAACTTCACAATTTATATTACCAAGGTGTACGGCTTATCCGTGTGAGCAATTGCATTTCTATGAAGGCATATTGCCTCAGTGCTCTCCGAAGCCCAGTGTGGCAGGAAGTTACGTCGCCCCGGAGATTCTCTAAACCCCCAACCCCGCTCCTCAATACGGCGAACTGTGTACAAACTTTTTTCTGATAGCGCCCTCTTTTGAATCAACCTCCTCCAGCCCAATGTTTAATTTCCCGTAGGGGGACAGACTCTTCGGGGACAGGTTTTCTTAGGACAACGGCAACAAGATGAAAAATTCTGACTCACACAAAACATAAAATATATAAAAGAAGTACACTTTTTTGAAAAGTACAATACCACTCCATTGAAGTTCAAGTCTAGCACTTCAGGTTGTCGTTGGTTGCCGTCAAAAAGCATCAGTAAGTTGATTGCTGAATTGACCTGCTCTTGCGTACAGGGCTCCAGGAGTCTCTGACTGGCGTTCAACCACCACCTCGCTTTTCCTCTTTTTCTTATCCAGACGTACTTAGCGCCATACATTTCAGCAAGATACACCTGATCAAAGAAAGGATGTTCCATCCAATTGCAACCCGTCATCCGTATTAAGAACGTTTTGCTTAAATCAAGTCGTGCTAATGCGAACGCTTGTGCGCTAGCGATTAAAGTAACTAATAGCTAAATGGTACAGTTTCGATTGATCCGTTTTGTCGGGCCTACAATTTTATGAACATTATTCGTGTATAGTTTTAATATTTAATCACTGCTTTGATACAAATTTATGAAATGGATCGTTTATCAGAGTATTATATCCCAAACAAGTATAAGGTTTGTAAACTACAGTTTTAAGCTATTAGTTTTTTTTCCTCAGAAGGCTTATCATTCGATACTAACTTTTTGTCTAGAAAACTGAAGATTCTTCTAGCGAGTCACAGTACTGCACTTGGAGAGTCTATTAACCGGGATGCTGAATCGTTTGCGAGACAACTCGACATTCTATGCATACATTGCCTTTTGCGTTCAAACGATTATCGTTTATCTAAGTAATTTTTCAAAACGAAGGTCACTTTTACAATAACTCTTAGTCCACGAGTAATCTTTGTCTTTAATCCAACCTTTGCAATTACCTGACAAAAGAGCTGCACCAAAACATCTGCGTTACTGAACAAATAAAAGATTATTCTGGCGTCTTGGCGCTAAAGTAAACCAAAAGAAATGAGAGAAACCTGCATGATAATTTGTATTACATCAAAGAGTAAGGCTGCATGCTGGTTGATGTGTCAATCATGCAACAAGACCAGACAAGGGTTTATATTTGAAAGTTCGGTATAATCTCCTCTACTCAAGTTCAAAATTACAATTACAAAAAGAAGGTACCTTAGGAAATAGTAAGGGCTTCCACGTCAGGTGTTATGGCGACTTGTGCATCACTGTTTGCAAGTATAATGTCTGTAGCAATTTAGCTCAAAATGTTTGTACTATATTGCTAAAACTATACTATAATGGTTTTTGATATGAAAACAAATCTGTATCCAGTAAGTAAATAATTGTATAAAGTTAAGCGCAACCTTGAGACTACGAAGATGAGAGTTCAGTTTAGACGGATCCCTTACTCCTTCTGTTGCTATGATCTGACCGCCATCAGCTTCGATTATCTCTCGGAAACTATCGATGAACTGCAATTAAATCAAGCCCAACAATACTAAAATATTTGATTAATCTTCTATAAGTTAGGCCTTATGCGTATTTTTTTTGTGTTGTGATTGTACTTAGATGCAAAGTCAATATACATCACGTTGTTTCATAGCAAAAAATGTAGCAAAACGAATTTTGTATTGATTGAATGATTGATTGATTGATTAGCGAGTTGATTGACTGATTAATAGACTAACAAAAGTAAGCCGTTTCCTTTTCTACAAATCATGACCACTGCATTTATATAAGCGTCACAGGTTAGATTTAGATATAAGGTGTGAAAAAAAAGAGCTAAGTATACTGGTAGGTGTAGATCTTAGTTTAATATCCGAGCTCAACACTTTTAATATTAATCTTCGTTTACACAGACTTACTTCACGATACGGTGTACTTTCCTCAAAGATGAATGCTACTCTTCGCCATCCAACCCGTTTGAAAAATGCAAGCTGTGCGAATTGGATTTCCAGGTCCCTGTGAAGAGCCATTACGGTGTATGGGTACTTGGAACGATCCAGTAAAGATTCACTTGGTGCGAGGCCAACCTTTAAGGTTAAATAGGGAAACACAGTTTGCAAGTTGTGTGTATGTTTTTAATTTTTTTCAAAAAAATAAGTCGGACACTTTTGTACGGAAGTGTATAAAGGACACGGTAACAAGAAGAAGAAGAAAAAAAAGCTATTCCGCCCGGACGGATTATTAATTCGCACCTGGCAGATTACTTAGCCAGGGCGGATTACTACTTTGCCCGGGCGGATTACTATTTCGCCCGGTTGGTTACTATTTCGCCCGGGGGGATTACGATTTCGCCCTGGCGAATTACTATTTCGCCCGGAAGGATTACTTTTTCACCCAGGCGAATTAGTAATCCGCCCGGTCGAAATGGTAATCTGCCCGGGCGAAATAGTAACAGCGGCGTAGCCATGGGGACGGGGGAGGGGAGGGGCACGTCCCACCCCCACCCACACACACACACAAGTGTGTAAACACCTCCAATCGGGGACCTCCTATTGTCCCTCTTTTGTTTGGACTCTAACTTTTTGGCAACAGCTCCCATTGGTTTTGTACACAATTTCTAACTGGGGACCTTTACCAAACCGGGGACCCTATTGTCCTCTTTTGTTATAGGTCCCCGGTTTGAATGTGAAAACAAACTCACACACACACCCAACCTTACGGATCCGGTTTGTGGGGTACTGCTATTGTTGTTCTATTATTCCCTTTTCTAAAGAATTCCCTTGTGGGGCCCAATTGTTCCATTGTTAAAAATACCCCGTAAGTTGGCATGTGTAAGGGCACCCTCCCACACACCAGGTGCACACACCCTCCGGTACCGCAAGGGCAGATTAGTAATTCACCCGGGCGAAATAGTAATCTGCCCAGCGGAATAGCTTCTTTTTTTTACCGTGTCCTTTATACACTTCCGTACTTTTGACTTTATTTCTAAGGGGACTGTTCACGGTGAGCGTTCGGCCCCTTATTTGAGTTGGAGATTCGGCAACCATTGTAAATTGTATAGCATTGTAATAATCTAATTGAACACGGAGTTGTTGCGCCTGAATGTATTTTCTCATGTTTTATGTTTTTCAGTATCATGACCCCGGGATGGTTGAAAAACCCCAACCATCACCCTTCTTTGCCTGAAAACATTTCCCGTCATGCCCACTCAGTTCGAAAACACCGTAAAAAGACGTGGACTGACACTGTAAAATGTATCGGTTTTCGGCGGGCAATATGGATAGAGCCAACGAGGTGCTCATTGGTGTAAAACTCTTTACTCACCTGCACAATGTTAAACCTTGCAGCTACCTGGTTCAATACAATTGCTTCATCTGAGTGTAATGGTCCCCAAGCGATGACAATCGGGGGTCCTGAATTAACAAACGTGTTTATGAGCTGCAGTCCCTCACCTGGAGTGGCTCTCTATACATGACAAATAATGAACATTGAATGAATATTAATTTGTTAAATAGTTTCACCTTTGAATGTCTCATGACGATTAGAATTTAATCGTCATGAGCCATTTAAACGTGAAACTATGTAACAAATTAATATTAATGACGGTCTCGTGACGGTCTCAACATGATGTAGGCCTATAAGAAACCATAAACTGCAGCAGTACCAGCATAAACTCTGGCTTTCTTAATACAGCTTTGAAACAATGTCCCACAATCACACTGAGCTTTATAGGATTATTGGGGGAAATGGGACTTACGTCTATCCAGTTCCATCTCATCTCCAGATGATAGCCGTCTAAAAATCCCTGAAAGCTGTTGATATGATCTAGGGCCGTCTGTACCAACGCAGGTTGATTTGGAAAGAAGTTTCGATACGACATAAAAGCCCCGATGTACAGGTTACGGACGGTGGTATCTTCAGCTGTTTCGTTTTGTCCTCGGCTTGGTGATGATGCCATAGCGGTAAACCGGGATGTTAGGACCAAGGAGAGAGCAAAGAGCAAGAACCACGCAACATGGACATCGGATCTCTTGAAGACGTTCATGTTTAGCGCTCGTGGCCAAATAAATGTTGACTGTTAGAAAAAAGTAAGCTAAACGACAGAGGAAGGCAAGTTCCGTATCCAAGAGGTAACGTCAGAGACGGTCTGCGCGTAATGTCAGGTGGAGTGCCGTATAGACACGATCAACTACGTTACCAAAAATGACATAGGCCCAATCATGTTAAAAATCTTAAGAATGTATGTTGGCATGCAAAATGGTGACCAACAAGACGAACCCAATACAGTCCTAACTAGTAGGTGAACACTTATATATTATTCATCAAATACTGACTATAAGAATATAAGAATTTCAGTTTCAATCTCAACATCAGTGCCCTGAATGTAAAGTGTGTGGCATGGTAGCATAAATATCTGGTGGGGAGTAAACTGAATAAAGAGAATACAATTTAAAGGAAAGTGGGGCAGTTTTAATGGACAGCCCTGGAAATCTCTACAAAACCGTATCACAGACAGACCTTTTCTACCCATGCTTTGACATTTCAAGGACGTGTGACAACGATCATAAACAAGACATTTCTGCCAAGTGTTTTGATATTTGATAATGTTGCCCCCTTAAAGAGAGAACTGTTCACAGAGGACACTTTTTACTTTGCAAAGAATAAAGTCTTTATTTGACAACATTGTGCTAAAAAGCTCTGGTGCATCTAGCCACGGGTGCCTTCATTGTACATCCCATTGAGGAGATTATGCAGTGACGCACCAGAGCCAAAACCTCACTCACCTAATTACACAATTACCAACAAATATTTAATATAAATTCTTTTCCAGTATATGACAGGTAGACTCAAATTATAGCTTAACTTTATCTTAGTCAACCAAACTGATAATAATAATAATAATAATGGCTATTTATATAGCGCTCATATCCGTCACTCAGTGACGCTTAAGGCGCTTCAACATTAAGTATTTTCCTGCAAGGTATTTGGGGGCTACGTTTGAAGTATGAGACCTACTCCTTTACATAGCACCATGTAATGGTTAAAAGGTGCTGTGGCGCAATATGCTGCCAATCAAACCAGGAACACCGGGGCGGACCCTTTCTCTTTTCGATAAGTGCACTGGGTTCTTGTACGTGCGTTACACAACACACGGGACCAACGGCTTTACGTCCCATCCGAAGGACAAAGCAATCATGGTTAAAAGTCTTGCTTAATTAAGGACACAAGTGTCACGACCGGGACTCTGCTAATCAAAAACACCAGAGCTTGAGTCCAGTGATCTTATCCGCTCGGCCACGACACGCCATAAGTGAAGAATTTTGTTTATTCCACTAAAATCTACGGTCTTTTTGTTTTTTACTTTGACTAGTGTTATTCATTTTCACAGAGTCTTACTCATGATTGTTTTAATCCGATGATCCTGCTCATCATGAAGTATCCAAATCAAAATATAAATTGGAAGATTGTCATTTAGTCAATCAAACACAATTTTGCGCAAAATATAGTATGTTTTATTTAAGTCTACGGTGTATTTATACAACAAAAACTTCTTTAAAAACATTTAAACATTTATATTGTGCAGTAGGATTTATGAGATAGTACACTTTGCAGAAGTTGCAGCCGACATGACGTTGTAACCCAGTTTGGTTGCAGCCTGGTTTGTACTCATTCTGGATGATTCTTTATTCATACTTGGGCAACTTTAGACACAGCTGCTTAAGCTCCTGTTGCCTCTGAGTTAAAGAGCAAAACAGGTAATGTCAACAACTTGTTTTTCACCAGAAATACGAGGTACTAGCTGAAGCGATACCTTTGTGTCAGAATACATAAAATAATTGCTGAGACAAGTTTTAAGTATTATAGTCAACTCTTATAAGACCCTAATTATGGTGGCCCTTAAGGGACATCAAACATATATATTTACGTGAATATTTATGTAAATATTTGCGATTTGTACCCCCAGTCGCAAAGTCCCAAACCCAGTCATCCGTGAATATTTGGTTTCTTTCCATCACTATAAATGGTCAGCCAAATAATCTTTTAAGTAGGCCTATATGTTCAGTGATTTTATAGAAAGAATTTTTAAAAATCGCTCAATTAATTAGAAAAAAGGGGCAACAGAATTGTTACCACCTTGAACTGCATGGGTTCTAATTGTCCTGAATACGCGGTTGGCCGGCCACGGAATCCGCAGATAGAAATGTCTGCCCAATATGCGGCTAGCTGGAAAGAAACAAAATATTCACGGCTGACTGGGTTTGCGACTTGGCACAAATCATGAATATTTACGTAAATATTTGCGACAGGGTCAAATATCGTGAATACACACGTAAATACTTACGTGAACATTCACGATTTTGGGGGTACAGATCGTGAATATTTACGTTAACTTTTACGATTTGTGCCTTAGACGCAAATATTTAAGTGAATAAGGACAAAAACCGAAAATATTCGTAAATATTCACGTAAATATATATGCTTGATGTCCCTTTAGGGCCATCATACCTAACACATGTGCATGTACTTCTTTCTACGTGTGATTGTTTACATTGCCAACCATTCTCTGTGTGTAAGTCCCTTGACCCCAGTGGGAAGCGCTAATCAGTTATGAATGGGTGAATGACTGTTCTGGAATTGTGTTTGAGAAGGCTCTGGAAATAGTTAGTTTTAGCGCTCTCAAGAAATATTATAAATGCTTAATATATACGGGCTGGCAGAGATTTTTAACAGAACACAAATACTCAAGACTGGTGGAAGCTACGACTTCATTAAATCGCTTTGATTCTGTTCTCTACATCAGTGTCACCTTTTGTATGATTTCTTTGTTGCATCTGAGAAAATTCAGACCTTTTGGGTGATTTATATTCACGGATAGTTTGAAGATTTGTGGATCGTCACGCAACTATTGGCCAAATTTAAACTGCAGCTTTCAGATAAAAGCATTCTGCAGGAGTGTTTTTTTACCTGTTTGAGTTTTGAGCGTAGTTCGGAAACCTGCTTCTTTGACTCGTTGCCATATCCTTGGAGATTAATCATACTCACACGAATTCCTTTATCGTCGAGAGTTAGCAGCAGGTACACCTTTAAACAAAATGTGACATTGCTCAATTTACTGACATCATGAAACTATTAAAACAACAGGGTTGACACTGACAATTGACCCGGGTTGACCCATGGGGCCCAACCCATTTCTGGGCCAGTATGACCTGGAATCTGGGTCAAACTGACACAGAATCTGAGTTTAAAAAAACCCATATTTAAAGTGTCCTGGTTCAGCCTGACTGCGGGTCAATTGTGATTTTATAGAATGCAGTATAAGTAACATTTCGTTAAACATTACTGAACCCAAAACACAAATGTAAAATATGTAAATATATACACCTTTGGGATAAAATTCAGGCAAAGTACGACTGTGTTCACCAACACGATGGCTGCTGAGGGAATCACGTACGTCATGTTGACGTCATCACCCAGGATGGTCATCGTTGGAACGGTCAGAGCGATGGTCAGAGAGACAATGTACACGGAGGCTGCGATGTATTTACCTAAAGGATGATTGGGGAAACAAACCTGTGATGAATCATGAATACGAGAAGAGAACATAACTTACTAGTATTTAGTAAACCATAAAACAATACTCCGTATACGTTATCCTTTCCTTGAAAATGTTTGTCCTTTGTGATGATTTTTCTGTAAACGTGAAAAAACATCGAACAGTTCGACATGAAACCGTCAGAAATGGTTTTTTCTGCAAGTGTAAGCACTTCCTTGTATCGTATAGAAGATACACAAGCGGAATAGCTCCACAAATGCAAAATCTCCGGGCTTTAAAACACAAATTAAAGCAGGTCAAAAAAATAATGTACAACAGTTATAGATGAATTGGGTTTGGGACTGTGTACTTACTATCGTTTAGCTGCGAGATACAAATATTTCTCGTCTCCCAGGCTAAGAAGAGGCCAAAGGTCAACAAAGTACCTTTCACGCCGTAGAGGGCCAATGTGAAGTATTGGGCATGGTCACTGGTGCAATACCTTACAACAGGGATGTTGAACATTTCCTTCTCGGGTTCGGTCATATTAAGCTGCAAACAAACAAAGAAAATTGTGCATTGATGAGAATACAACACCTTCAAAGAAACATTGTCATTAAAAAAAAAGTCGTTTGTAAACTTTTTAAACAAGGTCATGATTTAAGTTTATGTTTTACCAGACCAGCTTACCTGTGGCTCAAATAACTTTTCGTTCACGTACGTTGTATCCAACGTAATCCAGAGGACAAAAATGAGGCAATCCAACACGGAAATCATCACCACACCGATGATAAGTTTCCAGTCAGGTAGATCCTACGTGATTGAACAGAAACGGTTGGAATATAAATCGGGAATCTGACTGAAGGTAAGGTAATCACAGCTCTACGATCGCTTGGTATACCCAATTGTATGACCAGGAACGTCAACTATTTTTAAACGTTTGGTGGCAGCAGACTCCAATGTTTTCTCGAAAATATGTCAACATGATTTCGTAGACAATAACCAACCTGGTATGTCTACTGCCGACTGTTGTTCCTTTTTATGGGCCGTTGGAATCAACTGAAGGGTTTACGTATACCTTGTTATTTTGGCCCTTGGCCGTATCTCAGTTTTTGAATCACAATGATTTCTGTATGACTTTGTACTCTTACAATTAGCCCTGGCGGCCTTTGAGTTTCGTTTTGTACAGCACAGAGGAAGAGTCCTTCATAAGACTATCTTACAATTTGTTTGAATTGCTTGACAGCCAAGGTGAAGATCGCGTGTATCCGATATGTCTTCATGAAGACAGAACCGAAGGCCAAGGATAATCCCAGAGATATCAGCATTCTCTCAACCTGTAATGACAACAGTTTTCATGGAATGACGTTAATGCCCACTTGTTTATGTTGTCATTGGTAGTTCGTAAAGAGCTTTTAGCACCTGAATGTAGAGGGCGGGCAGGTGGAGTTTTTCGCTGATTTCCAATGGTTTCAAATGATTCTGCACCGCTAATTGGTACAACGCTTTTCATAATATTGATATATATATATTTCCTGATTATATACATACATGACACTTGATGACGATGGCCGTGTCAGACAGGTCAGTCTTGTCCAATCCTAAGGCAAAGACCGAGGCGTAGAGAAGCAGACAACCGACTACAGTCAGGTTACTCAGTGAAGGACTCGACATCTTGATAGCCCTAGAATTTAGATATTATTTTAAGCTATATTAGGACTTTGCAAATTGAGCAAAGTAAAAGGGTAAAGCAGCAACATCTTTCATTTTAACAGGTATACCTACTAAAATGAAAGATTGTTTTTTACATTGTCAATCTAGAGTATTGCAGATTCAAGCAGGTCACAGGCAGTTCCAATTTGGAGACTCTGGGTTTATGTTATGTGCTTCATTTCGGGAGCTGGTGAGCTTGATCTAAGAAAGTATGCCTATATCTGAGACAATTTGCAGATAGAAATATTGTTTTAAAAGGAGATTGTTACAGAGCGGCGATGTTCGTGAGTGTAGCCTACAAGGGTCGGCCTAAGTTAGACACCCAGGCTGAGCTTTTCTTCTAATAGACAAAAGCGTGGCTGACTTGAATGGGTTATTTTGGGAGGACGATGGACCATGTAAGTTCTTTGACTCTAAATCAGTTGTACACGAAAAAAAGTTTACATTTTCAAAGGCATGTATGCATAAATGTCCCTCTAACTTGTCTTCAGTGGTGATTTTAATACCTCCTGTGTTTATATCTGATGTTAATGAAGAGGAACGTCAAACCCATGACAGTGCCAAGTGAAGCGAGAGCGAAGAGCGTGAAGCGAGCTATTGAAGATATCTCCTGAATCACCGTCTGTCTGGTAATACCGTCTACAGGGACGTGATCTCCTAAGGACAGGATTTAAATGATTGTTTTAATTAGTGGAGGATCAAGGCAGACAGCTCCGAATCTCTTTTGAAAATATAGTATACTGAATATTTCTTACAATTGTGGGGTATTATTTGTGACTGATGGGATTTGACCTCGTTTATGTAGCATCTGTTAAAACGTCATGTCCTACGGTTTATGTCTTTGTTGTTTTAGTGATGAGAGCTTAGTATTAATGAAATATAATTTGTTCAACTGCCACTGACTTTTCTCAGAAGGAACCCTTTTTAGGGTTACTCCATACTTTACCTGCCCACATAAGCCCTGGACCTCCAGGAACCACTTGAAAATCTTGCGTCTGCGATTTGTAAATCATGACCGTCTCAAATTTGTTACCTGTTATAAAAGACGTGAAATCAGTCAGAAAAAGCAACGCCATGCATGAAGAAGGCCTATCCATGAACCCTGCGAAGTGCTACAAGTTTGCAGTTCAACAATCTCTACAACCTCTGAAAAGGTAATTAGCTTTGAAAGTGTCCACATTATAACGGAGGTTGCACGTTTTGCTGATGTGAATAGCAAACAAGGGCTTCCAGCGGTTTTGTAACGTTTACGATCTTGCAGGATTGTCATGTAATATTCAATACTCAATGTTCAAAGTTATTATCAACGTTAACAACATAAAGATTTGACATCCCCTGGCCATATAAAAATTCCTACAATACATTTTTTTCTTCAAGAAAGGTTATTTGCCACTTCATGTAAGACTGCGATGAGTCAATGTGTTTGGGTTGATCAATGCAACAAACCAACAGTTTGCTCCATTTGACAATCTGCAACGACCCACTGTGACTGGGTGTTCCTGTCTGTGCTTAAAACCCTGCGAGCCACCGATTTTAAATATTTACGCATGTGCCCGAACTTGCGTTTTATGTTGGGGTGTAAAATAACTGTGTTTAGGGCCACAAATATTGTTCTATATCAACGTTAACAACATAAAGATTTGACATCCCCTGGCCATATAAAAATTCCTACAATACAATTTGTTTTCTTCAAGAAAGGTTATTTGCCACTTCATGTAAGACTGCGATGAGTCAATGTGTTTGGGTTGATCAATGCAACAAACCAACAGTTTGCTCCATTTGACAATCTGCAACGACCCACTGTGACTGGGTGTTCCTGTCTGTGCTTAAAACCCTGCGAGCCACCGATTTAAAATATTTACGCATGTGCCCGAAGGTGCGTTTTATGTTGGGGTGTAAAATAACTGTGTTTGGGGCCACAAATATTGTTCTAATGGTCTGAACAGATGAATCTAAGTTCACTGAACACACACACTACAGATTTTAACATTCTGGCAATTTCCATTCAGATGGCAGACAGATGACAGACAGCTTGTTGATACAGACTAACAGAGGCGGCAAGTTTGGTATTGCACAAATGAATGCCGTCTTGGCTCAGACCCACGTTTATGACAACTGGCCTACCCGGGGAATGACCTCAAGGGCAAAATCAGTTCAGCCACTCTTTTAAGCACTGTTCAGCGAAATTGAATTTAAAAAAAAATGTTGTAATTAACAAAAATAGAAATTAATGCCTACGGCGTGAGCACCTTCGCTTCCCGAAAGAGCACTCACCGTCTACGATGCGTTAATGGCTGCTGTTCTTATCTCTCGCATATTGAAAATTGTGGTGTCAATGTTTGAACGCTAAACTCAGGGACATGAATTAAGTTAAAGTGAACCTACCTTGAACTTGATCCACATAGATGTTCTCCGTCTGTCTTTGCCCATCCTTGATCACAACGCGTCCCTGAGACAAGGTTTGACAATTATTAGTGTAGAGACACGAGAATGAGGCTGGTCCTCTATTTAAAAAGGACACGAAAATACACCAAAAGCAAAAACCATATGATGACGTTTAAAATAATCTCCAGTACGGATTTTGCACACAAATAGCATTAGCACGGTCACTTGGGGCGAAAGGTCAACACGACACGGGGCTGGCTGCACACCAAAAAAACCCTTAAAAATAGCATTTCTCTCGTAAAAACTAAGAGATAAACACAAAACGATACTCACAGAGGGCTCTGTATTATACATCCCAGATAAATTGTATTTGGAGCATGGCCAGATAAATAGTATTTCGAGCATGGCCAGAGACATGCTCTCTACAAATAGAGAGAAATACTGACAGCCGAAGAAAATGTACTTTCTCTTGCTCAAAGCTAAAAATTGGAAAAGAGAGTAAGCCCAAATACTCAAAACTTAACTTTTTGTAGTAAATATCCTAATTTCACAAAGTTTTCAGAAATATTGAGGGCGCTCTTGGTCTCCCTACATTAGATACATAATAAACGAATGCCCCATTGAAATGTTATGAAACCAACCGAGAATGGATTTACCAGTAATCCGGTGAAGTCGACGTTGGCAGCGTTCTTCAGGATGACTCTGGCCATCTCTTCATCGGAGTAGCTAAAATCTTCGAATCGTCGAGGAGGATCAAGACGCTGGAGATCGGCGATGGAAGCGTTGAGGGCTAATCCTATGGCTATGATGCCGTCATAAACATAGCGTGCAAATATGGCTGTGGACAATTCTTGCTTGTAATAATCATAATGTTCCGGCAACGGTTTCTACAGAAAGTAAAAGCAACGTAAATTGTCACGAGAACGTTATTTGACTAACGAAATGGGACAATCATAAGAGTCGTACCAATTCACAGAAAGTTTAAAAGAACAAAAACAATCTGGGTCGAGATGACCAAAAACCAGGATCTTTTTTGATCACATGTTCTCTCGGAGTATAGATTGAGATCGTAGAGCAATAAATAGGCATTCGCCAGGTATTAGCTGCCGATGTGGTAGGAGATTTCTCCCCCCGGATATTCTGTCCCCCCATACGGTGAACTATGTATCTGTCCTCCTCCCCCTTCAGCCCATGCTAATTTCCCATTATGGGGGACAAAATATCCAGGGGACAAATTTCCCGACACCGGACCGAAACTACGAAACGCTGATATGCCCTTGTTCTGGGACATATACGGCACCCACTTCACTATTGATATTACCCAGGTGTACGGCTTATCCGTGTGGACAAGCATTTCTACGAAGATATATTGCCTCAGTGCTATCCGAAGCCCGGTGTGGCCGGAGATTCTCTCACTACCCCCCCCCCCCCCACCCCATACGGCGAACTGTGTACAAACTTGTTTTGATAGTGCCCTCTTTTGAATCAACCTCCTTCAGCCTAATGTTTAATTTCCCATAGGGGGACAGAATCTCCGGGGACAGGTTTTCCTAGGACACCGGCAAGAAAAAGAAAATTGCTGACTCACACAAAACTTGAAACTATAAAAGAAGTATACACTTTTTTGAAAAGTACAATACCACTCCATTGAAGTTCAAGTCTAGCACTTCAGGTTGTCGTTGGTTGCCGTCAAAAAGCATCAGTAAGTTGATTGCTGAATTGACCTGCTCTTGCGTACAGGGCTCCAGGAGTCTCTGACTGGCGTCCAACCACCACCTCACTTTCCCATTCTTTCTTATCCAGACATACTTAGCGCCAGACATTTCAGCAAGATACACCTGATCAAAGAAAGATGTTCCATCCAATTGAACTTTCAGCTAAAATCAAGTCGTGTTATTGCGAACGCTTGTGCTTTAGCAATTAGAGTAATCAATAGCCAATTTGTACAGTTTCGATTGATCCGTTTTGTCGGGTGTACAATTTTATGAACAGTATTCGTGTTTAGTTTTAATATTTAATCACTGCTTTGATACAAACTTATAAAATGGATCGTGTAATCAAAGTATCATATCTCAAACAAATATAAGGTTTGTAAACGACCGGTTTTTTTTTTCACTAGATTTGCTTTCTTCAGAAGGCTTCTCGTTCGATACTAACTTGTTGTCTAGAAAACTGGAGATTCTTCTATAGCGAGTCACACTAACTGCACTCGGATAGTCTAATAACTGGGATGCTGAATCGTTTGTGTGACAACTCGACATTCTATGCAACATACATATGGAGCAAGTTCGGGTGCTAAACTTTAGTCAATTTGCAAATTATATTACGCACGCGTGATGTTTCACTCGAACACGTTTCGTCAAAATGTGGCAACAACAAGGCGACGACGTATCGAACTGGAAAAAATGTACTGGCCCATAACTAAATTACTTGCATAACATCATTAACTTATAACTATGATATTAATAATTGACATAATAATTCATTGGCCAAAATACTACCATTTATCGTTAAACCTACTTTTTGTGTGATTGCAAAAAAAGTTACAACACTTTCTTCGTCACGTAACCCATGGAGGCCTCCCGTACGTGCGTAACCTAACTGCCATCTTGACAAAATGACGTTACTTCGTTTGTTGACTAAAGAAACAGTACTCCGGAGCTAGGTTGATCCAGTTGGACTAGCTAGTTCAACCATGCAGCCTTCGAGTGACATCTAGATCGACTATGGTTAAGTCTAGTCGACTCATGTAATACTTAATTAGTAATTTTTCAAAACGAAGGTCACTTTTACAATTAACTCTTAGTCTACGAGTAATCTTTTTCTTTAATCAAACCTTTTGCAATTACCTGACAAAAGAGCTGCACCAAAACATCTGCTTTATTGAACAAATAAAAGATTATTCTGGCGTCTTGGCGCTAAAGTAAACCAAAAGAAATGAGAAAAACCTGCATGGTAATTTGTATTACATCAAAGAGTAAGGCTGCATGCTGGTTGATGTGTCAATCATGCAACAAGACCAGACGAGGGTTTACATTTGAAAGTTCGGTATAATCTCCAAAACTCAAGTTCAAAATTACAATTACAAAAAGAAGGTATCCTTTATGAATAGAAATAAGGGCTTCCACGTCAGGTGTTATGATGACTTTTGAATAATATAATGTCAGTAGCAAATTAGCTTTTTTGTACTATATTGTTAAAACTATCTATAATGGTTTTAATATAAAAACAAATCTGTATCCAGTAAGTAAATAATTATATAAAATTAAGCGCGCACCTTGAGATTAAGAAGATGAAAGTTCAGTTTAGACGGATCCCTTACTCCTAGGCTGTTGCTATGATCTGACCGCCATCAGCTTCGATTATCTCTCGGAAACCATCGATGTACTGCAATTAAATCAAACCCAACAATATTACAATATTTGATTAGTCTTTTGTAAGTAAAGCCTTATACTTATTCTTTCGTGTTTTGATTGTACTCAGATGCAAAATCAATGTACATCCTGTTGTTTCATAACAAGACTGGTAGATACAGTATATCAATTTTTCATTGATTTATTGATTAGTGGGTTGATTGACTGATTAATTGATTAGCAAAAGTAAGCCGTTTCCTTGTTTCACAAATCATGACCACAACATTTATATACGCGTTACAGGAATGTACGGCGTGCCTTTTGAGAAAAACAGTTAACATACCGGTAGGTATAATATATCAATTTTTTAATATCCGGGCTCCAAAGACTTACTTTACGATACGGTGTACTTTCCTGATAGATGAATGCTACTCTTCGCCATCCGACCCGTTTGAAAAATGCAACCTGTGCGAATTTGAATTCCAGGTCCCTGTGAAGAGCCATTACGGTGTATGGGTACTTGGAGAGATCCAGTAAAGATTCACTCGGTGCGAGGCCAACCTTTAGAGTAAATAGGGAAACACATGTTTGTAGTGTTTGTTGCAAGTTGTGTGTATGTTTTTTTTTTTTTAGATTAGTCTGACACTTCTGACTTTATTTTCATGATGAGAGCTCACGGTGAGCGTTTGGCCCCTTATTTAAGTTGGAGATTCGGCAACCATTGTAAATTGTATAGCATTGTATAATAAAATAAGTCAACACGGAGTTGTTGCGCCTGAATGTATTTTCTTATGTTTTTCAGTGTGACCCCGGGATGGTTGGAAAAACCCAACCATCACCCTTCTTTCCCTAAAAACATTAATTTACCGTCTTGCCCACCCAGTTTGAAAACACCGTATAAAAAAACTGACACCGTGAAATGTATTGGTTTCTCTTGTATTCCAAAAACGCTGTTTTCGGCGGACAATATGGATAGAGCCAACGAGGTGCTCATTGGTGTAAAACTCTTTACTCACCTGCACAATGTTAAACCTTGCAGCTACCTGGTTCAATACAATTGCTTCATCTGAGTGTAATGGTCCCCAAGCGATGACAATCGGGGGTCCTGAATTAACAAACGTGTTTATGAGCTGCAGTCCCTCACCTGGAGTGGCTCTCTATACATGACAAATAATGAACATTGAATGAATATTAATTTGTTACATAGTTTTACCTTTGTATATCTCTTGACGATTAGAATTTAATGAGCCATTTAAAGGTGAAACTATGTAGCAAATTAATATTAATGACGGTCTCGTGACGGTCTCATGACGATTAAATGACGGTCTCATGATGGTCTCTGACGATAAATGACGGTCTTATGACTGTCTCATGACGCGTGTTTATTGTGTCATGTACCGGTACATAGTATTTTTTGACAATCTTCTGAATTTTAGTTAACAATTTTGAAAAGCAGTTAATGAATGATAGCTGTAGTGTTCATTTACGTGACAATGTAGTTCCCTAAATTATTCAGGCTGAATTTCGACTGTTATACACTAAACTTGTAATTGTGTCCAAGCACAGTAACTCTTGTCATAGTCTCGTTCTCAGTCTAGACTGCCTCGTTTTCGATTCAACCATTGCATTACCCCAGCAAGGGTTCTATAACACGATTTTCGAAAGGTCTAATAACCGTGATACAGAATTGTTGCGAGACAACTCGACATCTATGCAACATACATAACCTTGCGTTCAAACGATGACTGTCACTTTTCAAAACAGATGTCAATTTTATAATAACTCTTACCTCTGCCCCAGGTGCCCCCCCCCCACGAAAAAAATGTGATAGTGCTCATAAAAAGGAACAGCAAAAGCAAAGACTATATGAAAAAAGAGGAAAAAGAGTTTGTATAATCAAAATGTAGTGAACGATCGCAATCGGGATCGCTACCGCGGCCACAAATGCCAAGAACGCAAGAGGATGGTGGCCCCCTGCATGTGCAGCGTCCCCCTTCCAAAATAAGTGCGAGATGGGACTTACTTCTGTCCAGTTCCATCTCATCTCCGTCTAAAAATCCCTGCAAGCTGTTGATATGATCTATGGCCGTCTGTACCACCGCAGGTTGAATTGGAAACATGTTTCGAGACGACATAAAAGCCCCAATGTATAGGTTACGACCGTGGTATCTTCAGCTGTTCCGTTTTGTCCTCGGTTTGGTGATGAGGCCATAGCGGTAAACCGGGATGTTAGGACCGAGGAGAAAGCAAACAGCAAATAACGACGCAACACGGAAATCGGATCTCTTGAAGACGTACATGTTTCGTGCAACGCTCGCGCCCTCAAAATGAAAACCGGGAGCAAGGCAGTGAACAACGACAACAGGATCACTTCTGACGTTAATTGGAGAGAACAGTCTCGATGGTGACGATGCTTAATGTTGCGACCAAAATGTACCGAAACAATAGTAAGGGGTCCGTTTAAAAAGAGGCCATCAGATCGGAATCTCTCAATAACATGTGATATCACGTAATTTGACGGCACAATCGGACCGAAGAGCAAATGTAATACGCACAACACCAAAATTCTTACAAAAACATTGATACATTTGCCATTGATCTGGCTTGTCTGTAGCAATATTTGTTACTGTTCAAATAACAAACATAATCGCCGTTTGACAAGGATTCTGTGGTATTACGTACAGTAGGGAGATTCCGAACTGACATTTCCCTTTTATACGGACCAATCGCTATTTTTTCAGCACAGTTTTTCTTTTCGAATTTTGGGGAGATTGGATGGCTGAGTGGTTGGTGCATTACTCCCATGTAAGAGAAGTCACGTAAACGTCAGATCCATCCACGTAAAGTCAATTGTTAATGTTTTATTTTCTCCTCTCAATGTTTTATTGACATTTACGGCCTAAATATAGGGGCCAAGGCCTGCGTATTTTGACATCAGATGGAACGACTTGTAGGAAATCAAAATTGAAGAATTTGGAACTTTCAAACAAGGCTAAAAGTTACTCTCGGTATGGGGCTACACGAAGAAAATACTTAAGATGAAAATAACTCGGAGGAGCTGAAGGCAGGACCTAAAACAAGCTAGATTGTAAGATGGAGGGAAACATGCAATGAATTCCAAAGAGAAGAAGCACGTGGAATAAAGCTGTTGGAATGGCTCTTTCTCTACATCCCAGCAAAGCAAGACCTGGGTGAGAAGAAGCAGAAAGCCTGGTTTCGCGCTCAACCATCGTGATAGGCGGAACCAGGTCGGACACATTTTATATGAAAACTCATGTAAACTAGATATAATGTACATGTACACTTCTGCACTCTTTCTAATAAAGATAATTGACGGGCAGAAGCTCCAGCCCAAATGTGACAACAGTAGGCCTACTCCATTGTGGGATGTATAGTTGTTTTACACAAGTAGAGAGTAGCATCATGAGGTAAGAACTTCCGAGCTCGATAAAGACACCCAACTCGCATGGAAACATTCTGAAACAGGGATGTGATAGGCTGTTGAAAAAAACAAAACAAACCTGAACAAGCAAAGCGCGAAAACTTTCGAGCTCGACGCCTACTTACATACATGTACATTTATTTTAATAGCCCTAATCTGCACTCTGGGGCATTCTATTCGGTTTTATCTTAATTTTTTTTATGGTCTTAATTAAAAAAAAAAAAGGGGGGGGTTGAAAAAAAAAACCCGGATTTCCGGAAAAAAACACATCCCTGCTAAACTAAGGTATACAGTACATGTATATGCACTAACACCGTGTAACCATGTATCATGAGTTTCATTTCAGTTGTTTTGAACAATACTTAGAGTGCATGTGGATTTTGCATTCGCAAGACAGTGACATTGGTGTACAGACAAACTAAACCATGTTGGTTTCAAGTTCTAACACACAACGCTTTTTTCTTCAAGTTAGATACATTGTACATGTACATACATGTATAATAATATAGACTGAGTGGCGAATTTTGAAGGACCTTTCTCCTGAAACATAACCCAACTTGAGAAGCGATTTACATCTATTTAATACTTCAAGTTGAAATACAAAGTTTGTAAGAAGGCCAAGATAAATGTCACTGTAACCTTTTCACCATCGGGTACATTGGAGTAACCATGGATTAAACTAAAACAGCGACTGCCATGGCGAGCTGTCGCTTGCCCAATAGAAAACCAGTGACCAATAGAAAAATCAAATCATTTGTTTTGATCAAGTGATGTTAGGAGTGGGGATGACCACATAGCTTTGAAATGGGAGTGACAGAGGGGCCGACTAGGAAAAGATAGCCACTTGCGTATGGGAACTCGTTAGTAAAGGGGTTGATTTGCCCGATTTTTCACACAGATAAATACATGTACCGGGTTAAAGGTTTCGCTTTCTCCGTCCAATTTATTTCTTGTTGCTGTGCTCGAATCCCCCCCCATTGTTTTGCTCGAACTTGGGAGGGCGGTTTGGGGGAATTCGGGTATGCCACAACTACTCAGGTATGCATCTTTCAGGTTTTATGTCATTCTGTTTCGACTTTCTGGGTTTTTTTTTCGCACTTGTATGAGGTAATACCAGTCAGAGATTATAGGTAAAACATAAACATTGTACATGTACTGTACTTGGTATCTATTAATTCAAATTTCGGCGACAGTTAGCAGCATCGAGGACATGTCGCGAGAATGAATGGAAAAGGGAACAAAATACAAAGTAAGAGGCCAAATCAAAAACGGCCCGAAGCAAGCCCATTGCATCTGCTTTCCGGGAAAAAAACGTGTACAAAGCCTATCATTTATTGAACTTTTAATGTACGTAACTCTTCGCATTGTTCTGCCGTTTTTTAAAGGTCGATTACACCGTACTGCATTTGTCTTCTTTATTGCAAGAAAATAATTTAATTAACCATACAACGGATGACTAGCATCTCGGTTTAATCAAAGCAAAATTGATGTCGTTTTTCCAGTAGTAAAGCCAACACAACGCTGTGTTTGTAAACAACCAAAGAAATATAATACCCAATTTATCTTCAAAAGTTTTTGTCAGTAAAAAATACAAGAATGTTTTAAAATGTGTTTGAGGGAAATGTTTATGAAAAGGCTCATGCTTCTTCTGTTTTTCTTGTTTTTTTTAATACCCTCCTGGGGATCAAAAATCAGAACTAATCATAAGTTATGGGGTCAGCATACATCAACCTGTTATGCATTGTGCAAGGATGAGATTTAAGGACTTTGAAAACTCCTGACAATTGCTCTCATGCCTGAATTCCCCCATCATTCTAAACCCAGAACCTCTCAGGTGTTCAGGTTTACAGACTACAGGTTTTGGCACAATTCTGTCTCCCTTTGGTGACTGCTTTACTTCTTTTAAGACAATTTTGAAGACTTATCGAGGTATTGAAAAATCAGGGAAATCCTGAAAAATCAAATGCCTAATTGTGATTGGTTAACCTTAATACAGCACTTCACATATTTGCAGTAAAAGTTTGAAGAATTTATATTTGAAACTTAATGAATAATTCAACAACAAAAAACGCTGTGAAATCAGCTGGAAAAGGTCTGGTAGCTCTCCCCTTCCTGACGCCTCGAGGCTACACAGCCTTGTCCGAACCTTGAAGGCCTTGCTGAAAGGCTAATCATTGTGCTGAGAAGTGGTGTACTGTACATGTGTACAAAGACTCGACGCCAACACAAAATAACTCAACACTAAAAATACTGATACTCCAGTTTTCTTTAGAACAGCTGGTTTATTGGGTTATACGCCATTGCCAGAAATAAACTATACACTTGATCCGCCCTGCGCCCTCACTGGTTCTAACTATGCAATACTTCCAGAGTTGCTGGCAATACGGGGCCACAGGTCGGCACACTCCTTAGCCACGGGTCCTGTGATGGCAGAGCCTGTTAAATAACAAACAAAGAAGGGCAATAGTATGGTTAGTTTGAAGCAATTCCACTGAAATGTAGTCATTAGTCAACACTACAGACTGGTCCATTATTCTGCACCTCTTGGGGGCAGTGACTTAGTATTCTAACCACCAGTGAGCGTCTACAAGTCTGGCAATAGTTTGAAACATTAGAACTCCAAACCATTACAAGCACAGCATGCCTCTGTAGACTGTGAAAGTTCCCCGTATACAGAACTTTAACAAAGTAAAGTCCCAATTTTTGACCGATCTGACCTGAAAACTTTAATTTAAATGGCTATTTTTATAGATTCACAGACCCCAGTTATCTCACGTCTACCAGTCACAGAGCTGCCAACATTTGTATCTTTTAATAAGGGAGATTTGGCACAACAATCAGGGAGATATTTAAAATTACAACCAACATAACAGGAGAAAAAGTTCCCTTAATCTGGGAGATTTTCAAATCTGTTCATCAGGACATCAAAACATGGAAAGATAGGTTTATTTTCAGGGAACTTTCTGCCGAATCAGGGAGAGTTGGCAGCTCTTAATTATTATAAATATTAATTTAATAATAATTCTTTTGGTGAACATCGGGGCCATGCAACTTTAACCAGGCCTCAAATAACCCACGGCACTGACAGCAATTGCCCCGTGCTTTTGCTGTGGTGCCCTTTGCAAAGTTCAAGTACAAATTTACATTTTCCTCATAGAGTGCCCCTACTAGAGAAAAATTGCCATGCCCCTTCAAGAGCGAAGTTCAAGGCCTGTTTAACATGTTTTTACAGGCCCCGATGATCAAAAACACTCTAGCCTGTCACAGCCAATCAGGATAGCTAAATCACATTTCATGTGTGACCCAGTGGGCTAGCTTAATGATCGACAGAGACAGACAATCCTGCCTATAAATAATACCCTAATTTGCAAGGCAGTAGCTTTTAAATTTGGTATGGTGGTGGTGGTGTGGGGCAAAGCTTCAAGGATTGTTTTATTGATAAACAATATGCAGAGCTGCTAACATCTTGCTGACATCTTGCAATCAGGGATATTTTGTCCAACAATCAGGGAGATATTTAGAATTACATTCAACATAATAGGGACGTTTCCATAATCAGGAAGATTTTTAAATTTTAAAAGTTTTTTTCAGGGCACTTTAATACCCAGAATCAGGGAGAGTTGGACTTGAACTTCACTCTGTAGCTGTTGTTCTCTCTTTCAGATCACTTTGAGGAAGGAAACATGTTTTTGAGAGAACATTAGAACAGACCTACAAAAAGTACATCTGTAACCTTGAAGGACACTATTTCGAATAGCAGGTCTTATACCTTTCATTTCTCCTTTGACATTGACTATGACCCCCGCATTGTCCTCAAAGTACAGCACCACTCCGTCCTTCCTCCTGAACGCTTTCCTCTGCCGTATGATGACAGCCGGCATGACTACAAGTCAATCACAGACAAGACACTTTAAATTTATGATTTCAAATTGAACTACAAAGAGCGCGAATTTGTGCGTGGCAGGAAGTGGACCTTGGATTTCCCTGCAACTAATCTAAAATTTGTTATTGTGGTACTATCTCAAAAGTTTCTGGTTGTAATGCTACACTAGTCTGAGTAACTCAACATAAAAACTATGACAAGCAATGAATATTTTTTGGGGGTGTGCACTACAAAGTGTTTTATTGGTATTTTTTAATTCAGGTATTCTATCAGCGATTCCACTGTTCTCCCTGGGGTCACTGAGTCGTACAAAGGACACGTCATTAAAAACAATAGAAGAGAAACTTCACATTAACATTGATACAAAAATAACCATCCAACAATTAATGAAATAAAAATGTAGCTCCTAAGTAGCCCAGTAGGCTAGTCAAATTTGGCTCTTAGGTACCCAGTGGGCCAGTCAAACATAGCACTTAGATCGATAGCCCAGTGGGGTAGTCAAACTCGGCTCTTAGGTAGCCGAGTAGACTAGTCAAACTTGACTCTTAGGTAGCCTGACAGGCTCAGTCAAATTTGACTCTTAGGTAGCCCAGTAGGCTAGTCAACCTTAGCTCTTAGGTAGCCCAATAGGCTAGTCAAACTTGGCTCTTAGGTAGCCCAATAGGCTAGTCAAGTCAAACTTAGCTCTTGGGTAGCCCAGTCAAACTTGACTCTTTAGTAACCCAGTAGGCTAGTCAAACTTGGCTCTTAGGTAGCCCAGTAGGCTAGTCAAACATAGCACTTAGCTAGTCAAACTTGGCTACATTTGGTGCTCGATACGTGGCACGTTATCACAATTTATAGTGTCTTCTTTGGCATTCTGGGAATTTCAGGAATTTTGAAGAGGATTTTAGAGGGGCACTTCTTTACAAGGGGAAAGAGTGCGCCTTAGAGTACACTTGGTAAACTTAAAAAATAGCCCCACTGGTAAGTCTAGAAAACTACCAACCTGTTTTACATTTTTAAAATTCTGAATAACGTATCAATTTCAAAATTGATATTCGATATTCAAAGGCATGGCTGAAAAACCCAGAGAACTAATCAAAATAAAAGGTTAGTGCAAGGCCTGAATGCTATATATGATAGTGGCTCGTTCATACATACCCTTTTTCCGGAGTTCTGGCTTTCCCTTCTTTACGGTCGATACGAACATGTCACCACATCCTGCAGCTGGAAGTCGGTTCAGACGTCCTTTGACACCTTTGACGGCAATCACGAACAGGTTCTTACCACCTGTCAACAGATTTGAAAAAAAAAAAAAGTTAATCCATAAATAAAAAGTTGGTTTACAATCAAAAGAACTTTAACTCTTACTTCACAGATTTTGTCTTTCTTATTTATGGTGTTTAGCTAATAGTTGCAGGCCTGGAATTTCTTCTTTGAAAGGGCAGCGTTATTTTCATTTCCGTCAAGTAAATAGGAATGTAAATAGAGTACAAGGGCTAACCTACATGTACACATGGTGCAGGCTATTTAATCAGTTTTTCTGATTTTTCAAAGAGCAAAAAAAATTGAAAACAGACTTCAGTAGGGCAAATATCGCCCCTGCATGATACTGTAAACAAAATACAATTTTTGTTTAGACATATTAATGCAATTTATGAGAAGAAAGTGTCCAAGTGTCCTTGATTCAAGTTATGCATGATTTGTGTGCTGTTGCGATTACATGCACATGCCTTGAAAACTGACTTTTATCCCCCAATATCCATTCCATGATGTCAATAACTAAAAGAGGGCCGGGATTTGATGAATGTGAAAATTCCTGAAAAAACACTTGGGTTCTCCCCAAAGTCTAGACGTGAAACCTCCTGGAGGATACAGACTCTGTGCATCACTTGCACTACAACACTACAGCAGGTTTTAACACACAATGGTTTATTTCTTTCTCCCTTTAGCGACTGCTTTACTATGAACATGTGAAGGCTTTAGAAGATATTGATAAAACATCCTTAAGCCTTCAAATGTTCAAAGTAAAGCAGTCACTAAAGGGAGAAAGAATTAAACCACTGTGTGTTAAAACCTGCTGTAGTGTTGAAGTGCTAGTGATGCACAGAATCTGTATCCTCCGAAAGGTTTCTTAGGTAGCCCAGTAGACTAGTCAAACTTGGCTCTCAGGAAGCCATATGGGCTAGTCAAACTTGACTCTTAGGTAGGTAGCCCAGTAGGCTAGTCAACCTTGGCTCTTAGGAAGCACAGTAGGCTAGTCAAACATAGTACTTAGATATCCTTAAATCAGGTACAATCCTGAGAAATCA
The DNA here is from genome assembly GCA_023634235.1 of Pisaster brevispinus. Classification (NCBI taxonomy): domain Eukaryota; kingdom Metazoa; phylum Echinodermata; class Asteroidea; order Forcipulatida; family Asteriidae; genus Pisaster; species Pisaster brevispinus. The sequence goes on along the minus strand of JAMKCF010000006.1, from coordinate 17,139,896 downwards.
CATGCCTGTTGTAATTAATGGGCCTCCACCACCCATACAAAATGTGTGTTTTGATTTTTGAAATTGGTAAAAATTTGGCAAATCTGGTCACGAGTGTGACAGAAATGGCTGCCAACAGCAATAATTTAAGAAATGGAAAACACGTATGCAGGGCCATCTTGTAACCCTCCTTTGACCGGCAAGGAATTGCGGGTTAGGATGATGTCAGTCAGCCTTGCCCCAACTCACCTGTGTTGTCAGCGCAGTTGACCACAGCGCCCACTGGGAGACCCAGCGAGATGCGGAACTTGGAACCAGATGAACCACCACGTCCTGAGTAAAAAATCACACAAAAATCAGGAATTAGTAATCACCAAACACTTTTTCAAGTACAAGAACCTGGCATGCTGTCTACGAAGTCTAGAATTAACATTAAATCTTTAGTCATGAAACTTGAAATATTTGTACACAATTTATATTATTTTTGAAAGTCTGCAAGGGTGAGCTTGTTTGAAAAAAAAACAACCCTAAAACTTTAAAATGTTATAAAAATTAGCTCTTGAGCTGGGGCCTTTTTCATACAGTAACCACAGGAAGGTTAGCATGCCTTTTCGTGTGCTTTTGGGTAACAGCGTATGAAATGGAAACTGGCGCAGTAAGCACAACATCAGCTGTTAAGCAGCTCTATGAAATAGGGTCCTGGAGATGAAGTGCCCCCACAAAATTAAGACCTTTTATTTCAGAAGTTTACAGAATCTTTATATCACCACGAATAGAAATCTACATGTTTGATCACAAGTCAAGTCCTTCATCCAAGATGACGAATTAGTCTCTTACAAGAAAATCTGAAGGCAATGGGGAGTCAAAGAAAATTGAGTAGCAACTGGGCCGCTGTACTCCTTTTTTAAATCTCTGTAATACTACAATAGGGATGGCAATCAATGATGTAAACCAAGGACTGTTACATCCACAACCCATCCGCGGCAAACCGGACACATCACCACATGGTCTACACCGTGACAATGGTAGGCCATCCATCTATTCTCATCGCTCACTAATTCGGATGGTTATTCACATCGTATCTGATTGTTGTAGACTTAAAAATAATCATTTTGAAACACAGAAAATGTTTGTGAGTACAACATTTATGCCTTATGTTGCATCTTTGACATATGAAGAAGCCTGTAGAGATTTTCAAGCTATGTTCTGTTGTCTTTTTGTCAGATTGTCATAGCAAATTAATGAGTTTCGCTTGGGCATTCTAAAGGACGACCACATATCTAAATATCTTTTTTGAAGGAGTACAGCGCCCCAGTCATACCAGTCTGCAAGTTATCTGGGTCTACAAAATGGTCTACGTTTACGTTTAGTGTATGAAGTACAGCTCTACCTAGCCCCATAAATAAGGCCAATCCACTTCGTATCCTTGGCCCCAGTATATTCTTGCTCAGACGGGCGCCCGATCAAGTGCAATCAAGGTGTCGGGAAGTAATTTACATGAATGCAGTGCACATTTCACACCCGTCTGCGCAAAAAGATGTAATAAATGAGTGCACTGAGTAAACCAGTCTGGTCCCCATAGATTGTAGCAGTTGATTGTATTCAGTGTTGTCAAGTTGAGGGAACCTGACAAAGTATGATTTCGCACAAGTTGTTAATGTTTACTGGTGTTAGTATGTGCACAAAAATTCACACTCGCGAATCAAAAATCAATTGATTTTCCCCCCACCAAACGTCGCCGGTGTTGTTTTTTCAACAAATTCTAGCACTAGCAGTACTGTAGAGCTATCTACAAGTACGGTAGCATTTGATCGCAAGTTTCATGATCGAGAAAATGGCGGATTTCAGCGGGCGGAAAAATAGGATTGCAATGCGCCAATGGTGCAGTGCTGAGCCAATCAAGGATACAAAGTGGATTTGCCCAAGGCCTATTAATTGTATGTATGGGGTCTGCCTCTACCCTTCGTGGGAATCGTGTGGTTAAAAAAGAGAAATAACCATGCTTTTTATAATCGTAAGTAATTATAAGTATTTATGTTGTCAGAGTTACGGAGTAGATGATACAGACATGTCCGAAGCAACATGTCTATCCTATCGCATTGATTAGGGGGGGGGGGGTAGACCGTAGTCGTCATGGTCATTGGGTGTAAGTACGATGTATGCAATGCCCACAGACGTAGCTTACCCAACTAAATAAAAATAAAAATAATGTTTTTTTAAAGGGATTTATAGAAGTTAATCATTTGATGTTATTTCACAGTTTTGTAATACATATAATCTTCAAATATTATTGTTTCCACATGTAGAAGAAAATTTCATAAACTGAGTCTCCAAAACTGGATGATTACAGATTCTAGAAACCAACATAATTTGCCACATACCTCTCTTCGACATGTTGGAATAAAGAGGGCGAATTTACTGAGTGTAGCCGCTTGAGGGCGCTACATACAGAGAATGCGATGGCATTATAGAGATCAGTGTGGCATACGGCTCTGTGTACGATGAGATGGCAGAGCCGTCCCAATAATGTACGGCTCTGTACGATGGCAGCTGTACAACCATGCAGTCAGCAACAATAACTCGTTGCACGACCCCCTGCTCAGTTGTACCCATTTGTCCCCGCCAATAAATACATACATAAATGAATAAATGAATAATAACAATAATAGATGAACTACGGAAGCGTATTGCCGCCACATGAATAACACAAAATATCTCTTATCTTGTACGTACACGATCATCGTGTACGTACATGGTAAATCCAAACTTATCGTGTACGTACATGATAAGTCCAAACTTATTGTGTACGTACACGATAAGTTTGGATTTACCATGTAAGTACACGATAAGTTATCGTGTACGTACAAGATAAAAGATTTATTTTTTTTATTCATGTGGCGGCAATACGCTTCCGTAATAAACATACAAATAATAGTAATAATAAAAACAGAAAAAAGAGATCAAAAAGTACACAGAATGAATAATTTCTTATGGCTGATCGTTACTGTTTGGTGTTGTTGTTATTGTTGTTGTTGTTGGGTTGTTGTTGTTGTTGTTTGGGGGTTAGCTTAGGTTTTTTTTTTTTTTGGGGGGGGGGGGAGATGGGCAAAATAACGATCAGCCTTTTACAAACAATTTTTGCATGTAACATAATGTTTGTGCATTGTCCGTGGCAATATGCGAGAGCTTTTATAGTGCTGCCTGGGTCGTGGTCCGATGTGGTAAATACAACTACATCTCCCCTGTTATCAGAGAGCTATTTGATGAAATTTAGCGTGTATTTTTACCATATAAATGACTTGTAACATTTTAGAGGGTGTTTTTTCTAGGGGGCACCACGTCCAGCCATCCCAGCCAACTAAAACTGCAGTTTCCGTTTGCATGTTTTCTTACAGCCCGTTTTCAGCGTTCGATCTTGTTATGCCATTTACTATTTTTGGCATGTGATAATCGGACTTGAATGTAAAAACAATGTGTGCGTGTAATAGAACAATAGATATAACACATTGAAATGATCACACACACAAGCTCGGATGTTACCGTGGTAATTTTTAATTTAAAAAAGTCCAGATTCAAATGGGAAAGGGGGCGTACTTCACCCCACCCCTGTAACACAACTGATTTTTTCCCGGCCTTTTCGTTTTCTTTACTATGAATGGGAGCACAGAATGCGGGTTGGAGAGTGAACTGGGTTTTTGCAAAGCCAATTTGTGTAGTGCCTGCCCATTATCAAAATAAATGTTTACTTTATAAGATCACAGGTAGGCGCGCGCTTGGGGGGGGGGGGGGGGGGGGGCTGGGGGCCGGGGGTGCACGTGCCCCCACAAACGTTCAGTGCCCCCCCCCCGGTGCCCACCCTCCCACCCTTTTTGAACCCGCTCTGTTTGTCAAAATCGTCAGGGCTGTCACACTTTAAGTGGTTTAAAATGGCGGACGCGGGAGAAAATTGCCAAAGAGACATGTTTCATGATGGCAATTTCAGCTGTTACACTCAAATATAAATGGCAAACTCATAACGGTAACGATCCCCATCTTAAATATTGTCCCTATGGTTCCTGTTGTTGTTGAGTGGCGTTCATCTTTAGGTTATTTCTGAAATCTACAGAATTCTACTAAATATGTTTGTTCAAGTCAGAAGTTGTTGCTCACCCCTTCAGGAATGTTGCCTTTACATGTGATCCTATAAAGTCAATAATTTATTTTGAAAACGTGCAATAATTCATGGCACAGTCAATGTCAAAAACAAAACGCCCTGAAGCAAAAGCAAAAAAAGTACGTAGACATACAAAGCACTAGCCTTGTCCAAGGCTCTTTACGCAAGCACCCCGCTTTGAATTCCAGGTAGCGTAACAATACTGGCACGCGGGTACTGCAGTACTTGATATACAGTATCCCGTGGGGTCGAAGCATGGTTTTTCAACCTCGTACCCCCAAAAGGAGGCCGAAACAGAGCCTTGTTCCCACTGTAAAAAGGTCAGATTGTGGGCGGAGTTGCTTTATGCTAATATTTCCCGAAGGTGTATGCTCATGGTTAATATCATTGATCATACTGTTCGAAACGTCGAGACCAAACCGGCTCTTTTCAGAGCCAACACTCCCTCAAAGAGTTTTTACACATGGTTGTACCCGCAAGTTTACTATTTATATTTATATTTATAGTTACTCTTATCATTGATCTCCATTAATATTAATGGAGATCAATGGTTAATATATATTAATAAATACCTTGGACAGTTTCAAGTCTCTGATTGGTCAAAACCCGATCACGTGGGGTGTATTAACGGGCGGTATAAAGACCGGCTCAGTGAACGAGCGAATAAATGGCCCCTTAACAGGCACATTGTTATGTAAAATCCTATGCAACTATGTGCTTGTTGCGCGGCAAACTACCGATATCAAATCAACTCATTTCTTTGTGCGTATTTATTGTTTTATTTTTTCAGCAGGGACAGATAGTGCCGCGTGCGGAAACATACCACGCGTAGGCGTGAACGCGCAGACAATGTATCAATTTAGGGTAGCTGGTACGCGCATGAAACAAACATAATGCAAAGTCATAGTCTGGTTCTTGAAAATATGTATAAAAAGTTAATTATATGTAAGAGATTAGGTACCACACAAAAGTTGAAACGCCAAACGATTGGCCCTTGAACATGAGTAGAACATTTCTAAAAATAACGGCGAAAGAAAAATCACAAATTCTGACGATTTTTAGTTTTTTTCGTTATAAGGCATTTATTAATGGGAATAACAGTGCGATGAGCCGGTCTTCACTGTGTGGTAATGACCTTGGTTGGTGGTTGGCCGCTGTTAATGGACCTCGCCTTCGGCTCGGTCCATTAACAGCGGCCAACCACCAACCCGGTCATTACCACGCAGTGAAGACCGGCTCATCGCACTGTTATTCCCTAAGTGGCATCATTACGTCATGAGTTTGTGATTGGACGATTATCCGCCCAGTACAGGAAATGAATATTCAATATCCGATTCCAGCATACGTAATTAGCGCTGGAATCCCTGCGCAATGATAAAGAAAAAGATAAGCTGCCGTTTACAATGGGAACAAGGCTCTGTTTCGGCTTCGTTTTTGAGTACGAGGTTGAAAAACCATGCTTCGACCCCACGGTATACTGTATATCAAGTACTGCAGTACCGTGCCAGTATTGTTATGCTACCTGGTGAATTAAAAGCGGGGTGATTGCGTAAAGAGCCTTGGACAAGGCTAACAAAGAACGTACGAAACACCTTGCTGTGTACACCTTACGACCATAATTGTGATACACGCGCCATGCAGGAACCAGTAATTGGTGATGGTAAAAGCCGGAGCCATACTTTTATTTCTTTATTCCTCGTCGGAAAACTACCACAAAATCACAAACCACTCTTCCTTTATGTGACCTCAATATTATGAAACTAAATCATGTTTATAAATCTCAGAAGTTGACTTAAAGCACGTCTCTATTTGACAGCCCGTCTTTTTATACGGACATTTTGTGTACACAGCACGGTCGTGGGATACACGAACCATGCTGGAACCAGTACTTATTTATCCAAGGTGGTAAAAGTCGGATCTTTACTTTTATTGCTTTATTCCTCGTCGGAAAGTTACCCGAAATTCAAAAAATTATTCTCCATGTATGTGACCTCAAACTTACTAAATTAAATCATGTTTTTAAATCTCAACAATGGAGTAAAAACACGTCTAATTTCACATTCTGACTTTACTGGAGCTATGCTGTGTACTCCACGCGGTCATGGGATAGACGCACCGTGCATGAACCAATTCAATGCTTAGCAAAGATGGTAAAAGTCGGAGTTTTACTTTTATTTTTTGATTCCACGTCGGAAAATCACAAACCATTCCCTTTATATGTGACCTCAAACTTATTAAATTAAATCATGTTTGTAAAACTCGGAAATTGACTTAAAACACATCTCTGTTTGACAGCCCGTCTTTTTATACGGACGTACATACTGTGTACACAGCACGGTCGTGTGATCAAGCACAATGCTGGAACCAGTATTTATTTAGCCAAGATGGTAAAAGTCGGAGTTTTACTTTTATTTCTTGATTCCACGTCGTAAAATTACCCCAAACATCACAAACCATTCCCAATATATGTGACCTCAATATTAATAACTTAAATCATGTTTTTAAATCTCGGAAATTGACTTAAAACACGTCTTTTTGACAGCAATCGTAAAAAGCACTACATTTATTTGAGGGGTCCTCAAATGTAATTCCGTCAACTTTGACATTAGATTAGACAAAACAGCTTTTCTTTAGACTTGATACTGGTTTAAACTTAAACAGTGTCTAATGGAATTTTAACCTTACAGATATAGTGTAGCAATTTTAATGATATGAACTTAACATTATTTGTTGCCTTAGTGAAGCCATGATAAATTTCTTAACTTTGGTAAGTTAAAGTTTAGTTAAGTTAATAAATAGTAAAGTTACTGGGTGTAGTGCCAATCGAACTTTGAAGTGTACTTTAACTTTGAGAAAAATAACAATTGGATGTGCTACTGCCGAAACATTTTAAGCATTTTGTGTGTGAGAATGTTTAGATCTCGTACTCACATACCGTTTTTCACACTATCTACTTCATTACTTACTGGCGTTAAGTACATTGTGTAAAAAGTACTTCTATTCATTTAGACCTTTGTATTGGCTGAACGCCTTGTGGAGAATGAATTTAAATTAAACATTATTCAGCATGTAGTAGTCGGAGTCTATACTTGTCTCGTAACATTTAAAAATTGGTATTCAAGCTAGAAGGGTGAAGTTATTGAGTTATTATGGGAAACACAATTTAGACAACAGAGAGGAGACCCCTTTTTCGCATAAATAATCATTTTCAATTTTTTATTAGATGATGCTGGTATGTGTTTATTTCAATATTCTACTTTACAAAGTTTTGTTGATGTGTTATTTATATTGAACCGATGCCAAACTGTAAATTTTGACAGACTTTCTTGACTTATGCCAAATAGTCATGAGTAAAAAGATCTCCGACTAATGGCATTAGTCGAACCACTGAATGACAAATCATACGGTACTGGACTAAGATTAAAAGTTGCTTGACTAAGCCAAAAAATAAATACATAAAAATCGCTAGAGTGAGCCAAAAGTTTGCTGGACTAGAGATTAGATCATTCTAGTCTAGTCACATGACTAATAAAAACTAGTCGCATTTTGACTAAATCCTTAGTCATGCTCTGACTTTTGACTATACATAATATATTTTAAAATAGTCACGTCAGAAATTGCGCTGGGCTATTTTTTTAATAGTCAAATTGACGAATTAATGTTTACAGTGTATAGGGCCCACGTAAGCGTTAAAGGGACATTGAGAAAATTAATAAGAAACTCATAATCATGAATTATGACATAGTTCAAGTCAAAGTTAAGAATTATATCTCATAATTATGAACTAGCATCAATGATAATCATGACTTATATCACATAAAATTATTATGAATTCGGCACAATTCATTGGGCCTTCTTTTACTTTAATCTGATGAATCAGCGTTTCATATGGCTTGTGACAAAATACATATTATTAATGTAGGAGGAAGGGCGCCATCCCTCAGGGGTCAAATAAGGTAGCTCAATCGCCCAATCTTTTCCCCAGTTGAGAGATATTAAAACGAGATATAACATCTCATTTTATAAGATTGCACAAGTCATTACTTTCTTCCCTTTGTCGTGACATGTGACATACGAGAACCCCACCCGCATGAGCGTCTAAATAATACATTTCCGGAATTAAATTAGTGGTCGTCAAAAAGAAAGGTGAAGTGACATTTCCAATTTTTGAGTTTATTTCTTGATCCTTAGGACCAAGTATGAGTCTTAACAATTGTCAAGTGTCAATGAGATTAACAGCCATTTAACCCGGGCCCATGGATTTTGTTTTGGCAAAATGGCGCCCGAACAGAGATCTCAGACTACATGAACAATTATTACATTTTATGAGTTGTGTCAAAACAAACATTTTTGCAAAGCGATTGTTTACCAATTATTTACGGGGGGGGGGAATGGATAAGTAGGCCCTAATTTTTTTTCGTGGAAAGTTTTTACGAAGTCAGACCCATTATCTGATCTCCAGGATCTTTGGCTCAGGTTTATTTGAAAAAGAGGGGGAAAATTTACATTCCGGGTGGGACGTCTTATTGAGGCAGAGCCCCCCTGGAGATCCCATCTCGGAGATCCTTTTATAAATGCCAACATCACTAAAACCCTTTTACAAACCTTCACAAGCGCCACAGAAACTTTAGTGTTGACTTTAAGAGGGACCAAGGGATGGGATTAGGCATGAATCACCGTAATCTAATAGGATTCTGGATTAGGGAAGTTTCTTAAGCGGATTAAACTAGTTCCTCAACCGTCACGCACATTCTAAAGCTCTAAAGCTGTACAGGGAACAACCCTTGATCCCTGTAGTGACAGGGAACAATCCTTGATCCCTGTAGTGGGGTAATACAAAAGGGGATATTTGATTCAATGGAAAGTCAGATTTGGGATAGTTGCATTTTGAGCTTCCATATCCCAGCTTTCCATCGGGAGGTTTTATAATATAATCATATTTTGTGATACAATGTAGTTACTATTTTCAGTGATTCTGCAACCAAGACGAATGGAATTTTACTGATGACGTCACAAGTGTGTTTACTACTTTGCCAGAAGATTTGTAAATCCTTGCGTCGCTACACAACTGTCGGAAATGCAGTACCCAGTTACAGCACTAGCATTAGAGTAAACAACCCGTGACGTAATCACAGAAGGGGTGTATTTTGATTCTTTGTCAAAATGATCGATCACAAAAATTGCATTGCTTGTTATAGGGCGCCCTCCCTCACATGTCAAAATGAGGTTGTTCAGTGACACCCTTTTCCCCACAGACGGAAACTGATGAGAAAACAATGACCAAATCTCTTTGTTCACCTTTATCGGATGCGGAATAAACTCAAGATAACGAGTTTAGTCAAGGAATAAGGACGACCTAACCAACTAGAAAAATCACACGATTACAATCTTTGGAGGACAAAAGTTCCAACTGCCAGCTTGGTATGATCCTAAAGGCACCAGTCCTGAGATTTAACCTTTTCTGCATGAAAATTTGTCTTCGGAGTCTAGAAATTAACCTCTACTTGTCTCGACATCTCTCCGTTTATGATTTTCTGAGATGATACCAGGAAAGATTATGTTCATAAATATTTAATCCGAAACCAAAATGAGGGAATCGGACCTTTGAAATTGAAAATGAAGTTCCTTTCGTTTTCCTAGAAAGTGAAACATAAAAAGTATCAGTATTAGGTTGTCTTTATTTTTTATACAAAGGTGATACAGAAGTTTTAAGTATGATGGCTTGAAAGGGACAGTCGAACTAATATTACGTAAATGCTCACGAGTGTGCCCCAGATCGCAAATATTCACGGTATTGTACGTAAAAATTCACAATTTCGGCCGTGTCACGAATAATATGCGAAACAAGTATTTACTATAGGTAAATGTGTATATTCGCTGTCCCATTAAGCCATACATAGGCTTAGGGATGATGGGCATATGGTGGCACTGAGGGGACATCAAACATATATATTTACGTAAGTATTCACGTAAATATACATGTTTGATGTCCCTTCAGGGCCACCATATGGGCCTCATTATATTCTGCAGTGCGTGAGTTTAATGACCCCAAACTTTCACCCACATTATTACCGCACCCAACACTACGCGGAAATTAGTGTTCTCATCTCAGAAAGCTGTGACTGAGTACTGATGCGTTAAATCCACGCACTGAACGTTTTGTACTCTATTTAAACTGGAAAGATGTGCGTATTTCCATCATCTACATTTTAAACTGCACTGTGGTTAACATCACTGAAAAGTTGTACGGTATGTACCCTTACCAAAATGTCATTTTGTAACTCCCCAAAATAGTATTAACCCAACTTGTCTGTATATCGTGCGCCTATTTTGCCAAAAGTACAGGATAGGCATTAAGGGGCCTTCGTAACAAAAGTGCGTCCAGCGTCCTAGGAAAATCTGTCCCTCTGATCGCAGATTCTTTCCCCTGTGTGCTGAAGGAGGTTTACTTAAAAGAAGTTTGTACACTGTTCGCCGTATGGGGGACAGAATATATCGTGCCTCACCGGCAATTTTTTTTTAGCTACTGGTATTAGTTTGAAGCACTAAGTGTGAAAGTTGATTTCCTGACGGATGTCACTATAGGAAATTTCAACTTGAAATTCCTGTGGCTATATATATTTTCTAAGGATAGTATTTCATGTGCCGTCAGATATATTAAGCAGGTTCATGTTTAGCCAGTGCTACCTTCGATTTAGAAAGCCGACAGTGAAAGTAAGACTGTGGAGCGATAGTGCTTTTTCAGAAACATTTCATTTTCATTTCATTTATTGATTCTGGTTGTGAAGCCAAGGACTCTCAGAAAAGCGAACTAAATCACTATACTAGCCAAGAACCCAATGGAATGGAGAGAAGACAATGAAGGAAGTTTCAGTTTTTAAGACGTGGGAGGAAAACCCAAGAGAATTATTCCAGGGAAAACCCATACCATTTGAACCGGGGTCACAGAGGTGAAAGGCAAGGCAAGATACCACTACACCAACCTGACCGCCCCAGTACATATTGGCGCTGCATTGTATCAACTTTACATAATAAGTCACGAAATGGAAGTAGAAGACCGAAGTGGACGTTTCTAAGGACGGTTAATCGGCCACTTTTACCATTTAGTGGAGTGTAACTCCATAAACAGCGCTGAAACTATAGGGTACCACATTTTAAGGGGTGCACGCGGCAATGTTTTCTAGTTGGCACTTCTGGTAAATCTAAAACCGTAGTTTCCGTTTGCATTTTTTCTTAAACAAGCCCCTTAATCCTTATGCCATTTACTATTTCCAACAAGATATTTGACGTGACTAATATGTAAAAGAAAATAACATTGGGAAAATAATCTCTCTAAAACACTGAAATTTGTTTTTTAAAGCTTAATAAAAAAAAACACACAACCTTTTACTCTTGAAATTTGTATTATATAAGGTCCAGATTACAAATAGGGCACCGGTGGATGTTCCCCCCCCCCCCATTGATGGCCGTGCCCCCGCGTACCCCCCCCCCCCAATTTGAAATCTGGACTTTCTAGACTGGATACTTCACGGGGGTTTTAATGTGATAATTACGATGCTTTTTCAAAAACTATTTTTCCATTTAATGACGCGGACAATGTATATGTTTTTGCACTAACGCCGGCTTATCTTATAAAAAATAGTAAAATAACATTTTAAAGATGCGATGTAGGGGTTTTTAAAAGAAGGGCAAACGGAAATTTGGCACGGACATTATTTGGGCCCCAGCCCCCACCCCGGTAACTCCACTGTCCTTAAAGTCGACAAATTGTAAACCAAATTAAGGAAAGAAAGTCTGACGTTTCAGCAGAAATCCTGTAGTCTTTTAGCAAGCCCACTCGATTAAATAAAGCGTGGGACGATATTTCCTCTATAAAAATGCAAGATCATGCACGACTGACCAAGCTGTTTAGGTTACCTACTATAGCATTCAAGCTTTCATGAATACCGCCTAATGTTACTTGTTTGTGAAGTCAGTGTTCCATCCAGTGTTCACACAACTGGAGTAACACGTACACTATACTGTTTGTTTTTTACGTGTGTGTTTATGTACATGAACCCTGCGAACTCACCCTGTTTTCAGTATATTCATTACAACTGTCTGCATTTTAGATCACTCCAAAGTAATTGCTACTTCACTGAGGATCGACCATATACAACTATCAGGCTTCATCAGTTTGTATCCTGGACGAAACCAACATGAGGACACTCCGACTTCCGCTCTGTTCTTTCCTGTGTGCTGTGATCATCCAACAAAGTCTGCTTCTAATGATTGCGCCCTCAACGCGGACTGTTGCGGCGGCAACAAACATAAGCGCGGACGACGACGGTTCGTTGTTGATTGGGGCATTCAACATTCAAGTACTAGGGCGAGCAAAAGTTCAGAGGTCGGAAGTTGTCGAAGTATTGGTTAAGGTAAATTACAACAGTTTGCTATTTCGTATTGAATGTAATGTAATATTTTGAAATGAGAGATTTAAAATGAATATAAGGAACACAATGTTATGAAGCAGCAATCGCTTTTGACTAATATCTCATAAAAATATTAATATGCAGTTCTTAATGCTGTATCACACCAAAGCTCGTCTGAAAGCGCTCATTTTATTTTGTCTACAAAGGTAGGCCCTATGCGAAGCTGCGTTCGAATCGTGAGGGCCATTATTTACATAGTGTAAGCCCAATTATAACGTTTCTACGAACTTGTCTCAGTGCTGGAGGAAGAAAAAACATGGCTCACTATTATGAACAACCAAATCATTGTGGATTTGTTTATGACAGAAAGTTTCTCAATAGTTGCATCCAGCGGCGTAGCCAGGACTTTTTCGGTGACGGGCACGGGGGGGGGGGGGGCTTTGCTTTTAAGTTGGGGCGGGGGGCGGGTGATTGTAGCATGCAGACAACCTGCATGATATAAATAATCATCAAATATTCTTCATGTTGTGATTGATGTAATTAATTTCTCCTAAAGATTCTTAGGCGGTATGATTTGGTGCTGATTCAGGAGATTCGCGATAGCTCACAAACAGCCATTGGAAAGGTTCTAGATGCCGTCAACTCGTAAGTGACACCAACTTGATTGATAGCCGCGAAGTTATAGATCGGAATTCAGCATTTTGAGATTGTATGGCGACCCCCCTTGTCGTGATCGAATAGCAACTTAATTAAAAATAAAACAGTTTTATTGTGCAGTTTAAATGGAGCCAATTATTATGGATTTTTGTAGAAAACAGAAGTTTGATTTGATTGGCCCATGAAATAAGTTAACTTTGAATTCATGCACTATAGGCTTGTTTTCTGCGGATTCAAACCTTTGCACTTGATTGTAAATCTACGCAACAATGAACCTTTGACATGAAACCCCTTACTTACTTTCACGCATGCGTACAGACATTAGCGGTTGACAGACGCTATAGAGTTGCGCACTACAAATGCATAAACGCGTATTTGTCTCGCCACCATCAGCCCCATATAAAAATGTGCAGTTTCCCCTCATTTTGCCAGCCAGAGGGATATTTGCAATGTGCAATTTACATGTTTCATAAGGAGGGTCCAACGCCAATCTACGCGTTTAAGTTGCTACGCAATGAAAATGCTTAGTCAAAGTGTGAAGTACTTAGTTAATTTCCTTTATGATAATGCTTAAAAAATGCTCTTAACATCTAAAAAACCTTTTCCTGTCATTTCATTGTAATCCATTGAAATAATTATGCTCATTACATTCAAGCATACGCACAGACACTATTGGTTGGCAAACGCCAAAGAGTTGTGCACTAGGCAGACGCACAAATGCGATGCGTCACGCCACAGTCAACCCCATACAAAAAGGCGCATCATCCCTCATTATGCCCACCAGTAGTGTTAGTGCGCATGCGTGATGTGCAATTTCATTGGAAGCAGTGTCATATTTGTGTTACTCTCTTCCAATCCCTCGAGGCTGGTAAGAGATAGTTTTGTTTGGCATAAAGTAAGGAGGCCGCACCAGTCATGCATTTTCTTACATAAAGTTGAAATTAAAAAAAACCAAAAAAACAATTATCGACTATGTGTTAAGACTATTATATTCAAGATGAGATAGAATTGAATAATGGTGTTGTCAAAGAAATGATCATAAACCAGCAGTAAGTTATGTTAGATTATTTTCTTGCGGCGACCTCATAAATAATTTTGTCGACATACCATGTCCTTTCTAGGCAGCCATTTGGAGCTGAAACCATGGTCACATTCACGATATTAAAGTTAAGAATTGCATTTGTACGTTACAGGGGTTTAAGGGACAAGTATGAAATGGTCGTGAGTGAAAGACTGGGTCGTACCAATAGCAAGGAGCAGTATGCGTACTTCTACAAGTAAGAAATCTTAACGGTAAAACACACCCATATTAATGTTGTAACGATAACAAGAGGTGAGTATGTGGGCGTAATACAGTTCGTAAGACTAGTGACGTCATTTCACTTTAAACCACGCCCACTTCTCAGATGATTTCGCAAGAGAAAAATAGCTTTAGCTGTTGCAAACTGCTTACCAACAAAAATGACCTATGGTAAAAGTGAAGGGAAAAAATGGCCTGACGTTTCGACCCCAGCAAAGTCTTGCTCAAAAGGCTAAAACGAGAAGGACTTTTCCAGGGTCGAAAAGTCAAGCCACCATTCATGGTTTTTTTTCATGATTTCGCAAGGAAAAGGAAAAACAATATACAAAGTAAAGTACAAACTGATGTGACGTTTGATTGATTCACACTGTTGAAGCAGGAAAAGGTTTCGCCTCTAGAAATCCTAAAGTATGGCAGTCCTCATGAGAAAAAAATAATAAAAAAGGGAGGAGTACCAACTATGGGTACAGTTTCTGTACGTATAGCGACTGTACACAAGGAAAACTTGCAGTCTTGAACTTTTTTTTTCCAGATATAAATTTGCTAAATATTAATATAATTTTTATTTTCAGATCAAGTAAATTGACTCTGCTGACAAGTTACGTGTACAATGACCAAAATGGCGATGTGTTTGAGCGAGAACCATTTATCGCATATTTCGAGTCTCCAACAACAGGTAAGACGTCTGTACACTCTGACCGAACCAAAACCTGTCAGTTTGAAAATGCTGCCAATCAGCGAATGTATTCGATCTGTGACAACGAGGTTTGTTTGTTTTTTGCCTGAAAAAAAACCCCCAGTACAGATTACTCGGTATATTTAACATGTTGTATCCTCGTATGTTCTCGATTGATCACCCGAAGCCAGGAAATTATGCCATGTCCGAAATGACAGCTACGGCTACGGCTGGATAGCCACGTCATCATGTGTTGAAGTAGAGGACATCCTTAGCAATGGAATTCAGACACTGTTTTTATTTCTCTAAGAAGATTGGCACTGGTTTAATGTTACGAAACTTGGCAATCACTGAGCTTTTAGATTCAAACTTGCAGACCAAACCTGTAAACAACAAAGCCCTACCAATCCACTTGTATTCGTACGTGTATTTTGTTTCAATGTATCACGTGCCTTTATACCATTCGCGAGGCTGTTAGTTTCCTGTGGTGATTGGTCGAGGTAATTGTTTGATCGATTCAGAAAATAAAAATAATAATGGAAATGTTGAATTTTCTATAGTACACAGAGAGAAACACACACAGACGTGTTGGCAGGAAATAATGAAATTGGGCCCTGATGTTGTACCATTTAATATCGGCGTAATAATTTATGCAAATGAATGGTCCGTGTGCGAACTTGACCCAAATTGGAGAGCGGCCGGGTTTGCGGGTGGGTTGCGGGCCAGGTTTTGGTGCCGCACGTGATTCGTGCCGCACGTCAACGTTGTTTTCGTTGCGCATGTTTTCGTAAATCATCAGCCGCGCTTTCATACCTTGCGTTCGTTCATCCTCTTAAAAAAAAAAAGGGAATATGAATCAAACTTTGATATAAGAAAAAAAATAAATCGTACCCCCTTAGTATGATCACCGGACCAAAAAAAGGCCGTACGAAAATTTGCAGCCCATTCTATACAGGTAACTGGGAGTTTTTCTTACACAAACAGACACGTTACTTGCATTAGTATATATATTAAATACATGGATTTGTTACCCCCTTTTTGTTGTCAGCTGTGGACAGATTTGCAATGTTTGGTATCCATATCAAGCCAACCGAAGCTGTCGACGAAATCAACCGACTAGTTGATGTATACGATGACTTCGTAGAGAGATTTGGTCAGAAGGTAAATGGGGAAGGTAGTTTGTTATGGGGGGGGGGGGGGGGTCGGGATGGGGGTGAGGGTGTTGGTGATAGGCATGCGAGTTGTGCACCTGGGTGTCTCAACTTTGTTATAGTCATGTGAACGGACTCCAGGGGCGAACTAAGGAAGAGTGTCGTTTGATGGTTGCGGGGTGGGGGACGGGATGGCGCTATAGAGGAGGGTGGTATCTCCCAACTCGTATCATGTTTAACATGGGTATCTCTTCCCCGACGTGCTCGCTAGTTTTTCGGTCTGGCTTTATGAATGGCTGGTTCGATAGCTGACCGGGGGGTGGCCTTGTTGGCTGGTTGGTAATGTTTAAATGAAACCATGACTGAAATAGATTCTATGATTTTTTTTTGTAGAGTTGGTAAAATGGGGGCATCTCTGTATTTAAAATTTTTTTTTTTTTTTAAGAACGTCATCATCGGCGGCGATTTTAATGCGGATTGTAGCTACGTTTCAAAGGGCGCCCTCAACGACGGCCTACTACTGCGCACAGACCAACGATTTCAGTGGATTATTCCTGATGACTTGGATACTACAGTGGCAGCAACAGACTGCGCTTACGACCGGTAAGACACTATAGATTGAAACATACTAAACAACTTCAATGAATTTATTTTTATTTTTTTATATATTAAGATTTATCACAACTTTTAAGTTTCAATCTAAACAATCACTTTAGTTCAGTAGGCCTACGAACTATCCGATGAAAATACTGTCGTCCAAGTTGTTATCAAAGTTGAGAACCTTAAAAATCACCGTTACTTAATTTGTGCAGCAATGATGTGGCCATCTTGAATTTTTCCCATTCAAATCAGTGTAACCAAACAGAGGCTGGAAGGAGAAGTAGTCTGGTTCCTTTTTGCACAACGAATAATTAGCATTCACTATTGTTATTGGATAAAAGGAACATGACCAACAATATGGTGGCGGCATGATTCTGGTCTATTGAAATATGCCTGTATACGAAAAGTTCACAAAGTACCTATCAAAACGAACGTAAACCTTTTTTGTTAATTTTGCCAAAATGTAAGCATTTGATTGTGAAGCCCAGAGAGTTGGCCTCAAATTGTGCACTTTAGAAAGCAAAGACGCATATTATAAACTAGCAGTAGGCCTACATCATTGGTTTTGGAAAAGCAGTGGCGTAACTAGACATTTTCATTTGGGGGGGGGGGGGCAAGTGGGGGCAAGGATTAAATTTGGGGGTGCCAAAGAAGTGCAAGATTATCATTAAATACTTTTCTGTGATTTCATATGGGGGCAAGAGGGGGGGGCAAGGGTTCTGAGCGGGGGGGGGGGCGCAGGCCCCCCCTGCCCCCCTCTGGTGACGCCACTGTGGAAGAGCAAAATTCTTTCTACTGTTTAGTTTCAAGAAACATAGGCTTATATGCTCATAGATCCTGTGAAAATTTCGACTCATCTAAACAGATGCTGACCTTTTTGTATATTTTGCAGTAATTATTTTGTGTACAATGTCGACTGCTTAAAATGTCTGATACGCCATGTGTTTTTTGAAAGAGCAAATTTATACCGGACGTAGTTCTCAGCAATGTTACACTCAAGTACTTTTCGGTCGAGTAATAAGTACTGTCGTGTGTACTAGAGTGGCCATCCAGTACGAATACAGGTGTCCAAGTACCAAGTATTCTAATATCGAAGTATGGACCTACCGAGTCCAACAGCCGAGTACTAAGTAAATCGATCTCTGAGTACAATCAACAAATTCAAAATGAGAAAAACATTTATTTGCCTTTTTTTCCCGTCTAATTGTTTTATGTCAACTATCGAATTTATGTCAATGAGACAACTTCAAATTGATGTTTTCCAGAGCTTTATTCCTGTTCCTTGTGCACAATATAGGAAAGGGAAACAGAAAATAGTATTTTGATCACGAGTGCGTAAAACTCGTGTCCGAGTAAACGTTCAGTCTAGTCAATTAGGACTATGACTTTGAGTACAGGTTACTTTTCAGTCGAGTACGAATATGGACTTTGAGTGCGAGTATTCTGCAAGACGAGTATGAGTGCGAGTATCAACGAAACGGTACTCGAGTAGTACTCGAGTACAAGTACCAACGAAACGGTAATCGAGTAGTACTCGAGTACAAGTACCAACAAAACGGTACTCGATTAGTACTCAAGTACAAGTACCAACGAAACGGTACTCGAGTAGCACTCGAGTACAAGTACCAGCAAAACGGTATTAGAGTACGAGTACCAACAAATAGGTACTGGAGTAAAAAAAAAAGTACTGATTACGAGTACTACAACACATACAGCCACTGTGTGACGAATTCGTCAAATAAAACTAAATTTAAACTGGTACGAGGTTTATCTATAACTTAAACATGCGGATTTAAAAAGATTTTCTTAACCCATCTTGACGGACTTTGCTCCTCCCCTTTTAGATTTGTCATCGGTGGAGACGAACTCAATGACAACATTGTACCAGGAAGATCGGGTGCTTTTTACTTCGACAATAAATATGGTCTAGATTTAGACGAGGTAGGTAATAGACACACAAAAAAAAAGTTAGTGGCCTGGCATTAACTATTTTTTTGCATTTATACCATAGGTCCTTTTGGTTGGTAAGCAGTTTGCAACAGCTAACACTATTTTTCTATTTTTTATTGTAAGCACGATCAGAAAGATGCCGGGAGTTCAAATAATTCGGTCCGTAGTGTGCGGTGCAGTTTTATAATGTAGCATATGGCATTGCCTGTAGTTTTGTAAAAAAAAATAGTGTAAGAGTTAATATAATGATGACAGAATCTATTATTGGCCACTTTGACCAAATTAGGCCAATTTATTTTTAAATGTTAAATGTGTTTTTTAAATTATAGATTCAAGAAAGTTGTAAGCTTTCTTGTAAGGTATTGCACGAAAAGATCGGCCGATGATAAGTGGTAGTTAATTAAACACAAACAAATACATAATGTCGGGATGCCAACATTATCTCAATCTCAATTCCATCGGCAATGTACAAACAATTTTGCTTGTTTTATATTTTGTGCTTGTCCGTAGCACTGTGCGAACAATTTTTTAGGTTTTTCGTTTATAAACAACATCATCTGTCAAAATTCGGTCAAAGAGAAAAGCAAAACTTAAAAAACATTTCTTTCGACGATAATTAAACCTTCTAATGGATTCACAATAAAGAAGCTGTTTCCTTGAAAAAAAAGTACATCTGTGTTTTGTTTTCAGGCCAAAAGAGTCAGTGATCACTACCCTGTAGAGATGGTAATACAGGGCAATCTTACGTAAGTACTACCGAGAATCAAAATAACAAGGGTTGTTGGCGCGAAATTGAAAGCTCCGGGCAAAGTGTACCTTTGGTTTTTGGAACCTTCGATTGTTTTAATCCTACATAAATGTAATAAACGTAAATAAAGACAATAAAACTAACCCGTGAAAATTGGGCTGCGTGTTCAGTGCAGTTAACGGAGAAAATATGTCTTTTGACACTTATGAATAGAGCTATAGATTTACAGATTTTACGTATTGGGTGGTGATATATGCATCTAAATTTCCATAAACCAATATAGTTTTTTCATTAATATTGTTTCCTAATCGTTTAATTCTGCTAACAAGGCAAATTCGCATCATATTTTTTCCAGACCTGTGGCGCCATTTACACACAAAACCTCTGGCACCATTAGCTGTTCAGGCAGTTTCCGCGCCGTAGTATGGCTGTGCCTCCTTGTTGTCGCTGAGGAGACCGACACGTCAGAATGCATCGGACGCCTCGTCAGTTCGCTCAGCAAAGTTACGGACCGCTGCACGGACGACTGGGTCAGACGTTACTCGGAGTTTTCGTAAATCGAACACCGAGGGGTTGCATTTGGGTGACTCCACAAGGGTGGGTGACTTTCTAAGCGTCACGTACGAGTGGACCTGAGCATAAAAGAGGTCCACACAATGTAGGGACAGTATCCATTTCTCTACATATTATACAAAAACATAAACCAGTAACTGAGTTCCTTATTAGCCAATGGGAAAGGGGGCCGAATAATTTTGGGGAATAATTTCCTCACATCTTTATTGTACTCTGTTGGTCATTTGGTACTAATATATTTGTTGATCGTTTGAACACAAGTTAGTTTAGAACCAATGTACTTTGATAAGTACGTATATTCCTTCTCCCATGCTAAGACTACATGCATGGGAAATTCATACAAATTTGCCTCACAATCATCCAACAAGAGGGAAACCTTGAACGCCCAACGCGAAAACAAACATACAAACACAACACACAAAGACATAAAACCTCAACAAACAAACAAAGAAACAAACAAACAGACACCCGGCTAGAAAACATTGGGATTTTGGTGTACTGTTGATATGTTGTTGTTGCTGTTTGCTGGTGGTGGTCGGTTTCTATTTATTCTTTTTGAAGGAAACATTGCGTCTTGTCTAAACTATCCGGTATATCATCTGTTTTTAACTAACAAAGAATAGAAAATAATTTTAAAAAGAGCAGCGTTAATTAAGTTATTGTTTTATTTAATTTGATTTTGTAAGTATTGGTAGTAATAATACATGACAGCGAGTGGATTTACAAACAAAGCAGAACACACATTCAGATTAAATTTGCTTTATATAACACACACACATGTCATTGGAATTGTTCATAATAAACACAAAATTTACTCAAAAACTCATCCACCTAACACTCTTAAAAAATTCTTTCTAAAAAAACCTTCCAAACAACGTAAACTATTCCATCATATTATAGACACCAACCTTGACGCGACCATGTTTCGTTGGGACGAACGGGCGGGAACGATTACATTTTAATATGACGCTGCGAATATCCACAGCGAAGTGTACCAGGCGTCCTATATGTACATGTATAACTATAGGACTCCAATATTACATTTTGGCGTGTCAAACGTCGCAGCAGTGAATACATGACAAAATAAAGTATGACACGTGACCAGTGTTCCAACAATCAAAATATTAAGACGATCTAATGTGTGCGTTTGTTTAAACCCAAATTATTAAAAAATGTACCCAGCCAGTTTCCTTTGTGGTTAAATACTTGGTATATAAAACATAATAGATCAATGCTCTAAAACACATGTTAAAGCTTAGTTTTTGAAAAGTCAGCAGACACACACGGTGCATTGCTTTAATATTAAATACTGGATGATTTATGTTGCATAGTTATAAAGTTTGATAGATACAAAATGTGGATCTGAATAATAAGAGATGTCCATACACAGACACAGATTTCAAACAAGTTCTTTAGCAGGAAGAAATTTCTTAGAGGTGTCAAAGCAAAACAGATCATTTTAGAGATCGCCAAAACAAAATCACCAATTCAAAACAATTTCTAATGGAAACGGGAACGAATTTAAGAGTATTTATCTAATGGAATTCCCAAATGGGTTGTACTTCTGCTATGTGTGTACCGTCGATCGTGTTACGAAGGACAACGAAGTGTTAATTTTGCTAGGACCGAAAAAGTGGAAAAATACATTTATTTAAGGTCTACCATTCCAGCAAAATCGCGGAAGACTCGCTTCTAATAGTAGTCATCAACTGTTGAATCCTCATCTATTGAACTGCAACAAAATAACAAACAATGCTGAATTTAAATTCGTTTCCAAATAACGGATGAAAATCTTTCTCGTTTTAATACACCGACTATATGTCTGCCAAATAATGTGGATGTCAAACTGTGATTCTTGTTAAATTTCAAATACCTCTCTTCGACATGTTGGAATAAAGAGGGCGAATTTACTGAGTGTAGCCGCTTGAGGGCGCTACATACAGAGACTATGCAGAGCCGTATGTTGGCATACGGTTCTGTACGATGAGATGGCAGAGCCGTACCAATAATATACGGCTCTTTACGATGGCAGCTGTACAACCATGCAGTCAGCAACAATAACTCGCTGCACGACCCCCCCCGTTCAGTTGTACCCTCCTTGTCCCCGCCAATAAATACATAAATGAATGAATACATGAATAATAGAAATAAATAGATAAACACACAAATAATAGTAATAATAAAAAGAGAAAAAAGAGATCAAAAAGTACACAGAATGAATAATGGCTGATCGTTTAGTGTTTGTTGTTGTTGTTGTTGTTGTTGTTGTTGTTGCTGTTGTTGTTGTTGTTGTTGTTGTTGTTGTTGTTGTTGTTGTTGTTGTTGTTGTTGTTGTTGTTGTTGTTGTTGTTGTTGTTGTTGTTGTTGTTGTTGTTGTTGTTGTTGTTGTTGTTGTTGTTGCTGCTGTTGTCGTTGGGGTTGGGGGTTTTTGGTTTTTGAAGGGGGGTAGCTGATTTTTTTTTTTTCGGGGGTGGGCAAAATAACGATCAGCCTTTTACAAACAATGTTTGCATGTTACATATGTTTGTGCATTGTCCGTGGCAATATGCGAGAGCTTTTATAATGCTGCCCGGGGGTCGTGGTCTGATGTGGTAAATGCAACTATATCTCTCCTGTTATTAGAGAGCTATTTGGTGAAATTTAGTTTGTTATTTTTACCATATAAATGACGTGTATAACATTTTAGCCCTGCGGGCAGCACCGCCCCTAAAATTACACAAGCGGCAAAAAGGGAGCTCACGGAAGGCAGCGTATATAACATTGTTTGGTTGACACAATCCCTTTTCTAAGGGTCTATATAGATGAATAGAGGTCCCCCTAGCCTTGTCCAAGGCTCTTTACGCAAGCACCCCGCTTTGAATTCACCAGGTAGCATAACAATACAGGCACGGTACTGCAGTACTTGATATACAGTATACCGTGGGGTCGAAGCATGGTTTTTCAACCTCGTACTAAAAACGAAGCCGAAACAGAGCCTTGTTCCCATTGTAAACGGCAGTTTATGTTTTTCTTTATCATTGCGCAGGGATTCCAGCGCTAATTACGTATGCTGGAATCGGATATTGAATATTCATTTCCTGTACTGGGCGGATAATCGTCCAATCATAAACTCGTTATGACGTAATGAGTATGTAGTATTCGCATTGCCACTATACATTAACCAATGAGCATACACCTTCGGGAAATATTATCATAAAGCAACTCCGCCCACAATCTGACCTTTTTACAGTGGGAACAAGGCTCTGTTTCGGCTTCGCTCGTCCCCAGCGCCTTGCCTTAAAACCAAAGGCGCTGGGATGGGCAAACGTATCAAGCACGCTCATTGGTTTATGCTCAGTCCCATCATGCATCACACTCCAGCTGCAAGCACTGCACGCATGACGTACTTCCTGAACAAGAATCTGTGCAAGCTGATTTGCCCATCCCAGCGGTCATGGATAGGCCGCTGGGGCCGAGCGAATGTTTCGGCTTCTTTTTTGGTACGAGGTTGAAAAACATGCTTCGACCCCACGGTATACTATAATATCAAGTACTGCATTACCGTGCCAGTATTGTTATGCTACCTGGTGAATTCAAAGCGGGGTGCTTGCGTAAAGAGCCTTGGACAAGGCTAAGGTCCCCCTGGACACACCAGGCTTTGCTAGCCTGGCAGCCAGCAGTGAAACTCAAAGAGATTAGATCTGCACACAACACAATGGGCTTATACTTTGTACACAAATGAATAAGCTTCGGCTGGAGCTCAAGCTATCCCATGATATGCCTGTCCTGTATAGTGCGCAATGTTAAAGGTGACTTTACAATGTCAAACTATAGGGTTTCATTGAGGATTACATGTAGTTTCAGCGGAATTGGCCCAAAATGTTTTTAGTAATTAAAAAAAGGAAAAAAAGTGCCTTCTGGAGTCTCCCCTTGTTTGCCCGCTGGGTTAGAGGGTGTTTTGTTAGGGGGCACCACGTCCAGCCATCCCAGCCAACTAAAACTGCAGGTTCCGTTTGCGCATGTTTTCTTAGAGCATGTTTTCAGCGTTCGATCTTGTTATGCCATTTACTATTTTTGTCATGTGATAATCGGACTTGAATGTGAGAACAATGTGTGCGTGTAATAGAACAATAATATATATAACACGTTGAAATGATCACACACACAAGCTCGGATGTTACCGTGGTAATTCTTATTTTTAAAAAGTCCAGATTCAAATGGGAAAGGGGGCGTACTTCACCGCACCCCTGTACCACCGGCCTTTTCGTTTTCTTTACTATGAGTGGGAGCATAGAATGCGGGTTGGAGAGTGAACTGGGTTTTTGCAAAGCCAATTTGTGTAGTGCCTGCCCATTTTCAAAATAAATGTTTTACTTTATAAGATCACATGTAGGCGCGCGTGGGGGGGGGGGGGCTGGGCCGGGGGTGCACGTGCCCCCACAAAATGTTGAGTGCCCCCCCCCCCCGTGCCCACCCTCCCAACTTTTTGGAACCCGCGCTCTGTTTGTCAAAATCGTCAGGGCTGCCACACTTTAAGTGGTTTGAAATGGCGGACGCAGGAGAGAATTGCCAAAGCATGATGACAATATCATCTGTTACACTCAAACATAAATGGCAAAATCATAATGGTAACGATCCTCATCTTAAATATTGTCCCTATGGTTCCTGTTGTTGTTGAGTGGCGTTCATCTTTAGTTTATGTCTGAAATCTACAGAATTCAACTAAATATATTTGTTCCAGTCAGAAGTTGTTGCTCACCCCATTCAGGAATGTTGCCTTTACATGTGATCCTAATAGTCAATAATTTATTTTGAAAACGTGCAATAATTCATGGCACAGTCAATGTCAAAACGCCCTGAAGCAGAAGCCAAACTACGGAGACATACAAAGCACATACGAAACACCTTGCTGTGTACACCGTACGGTCATAACATTTTGTGATACATGCGCCATGCAGGAACCAGTAACTTGTGATGGTAAAAGTCGGAGTTGGCCATTTTATTTCTTTATTCCTCGTCGGAAAACTACCACAAAATCACAAACCACTCTTCCTTTATGTGACCTCAATATAATTAAACTAAATCATGTTGTTAAATCTCAGAAATTGACTTAAAGCACGTCTCTATTTGACAGCCCGTCTTTTTATACGGACATTCTGTGTACACAGCACGGTCGTGTGATCAAGCACAATGCTGGAACCAGTATTTATTTAGCCAAGATGGTAAAAGTCGGAGTTTTACTTTTATTTCTTGATTCCACGTCGTAAAATTACCCCCAAAATCACAAACCATTCCCCATATATGTGACCTCAATATTATTAACTTAAATCATGTTTTTAAATCTCGGAAATTGACTTAAAACAGGTCTTTTCGACAGCAATCGTAAAAAGCACTACATTTATTTGAGGGGTCCTCAAATGTAATTCCATCAACTTTGACAGTAGATTAGACAAAACAGCTTTTCTTTAGACTTGATACTGGTATAAACTTAAACAGTGTCCAATGGAATTTTAACCTTACAGATATATAGTGTAGCAATTTTAATGATTAACAACTTAACATTATTTGTTGTCGTAGTGAAGCCATGATAAATTTCTTAACTTTGGTAAGTTAAAGTTGAGTTAAGTTAATAGTAAAGTTTTACACATAGTACTGGGTGTAGTGCCAATCGAACTTTGAAGTTTACTTTATCTTTGAGAAAAATAACAACTAGATGTGCTACTGCCGAAACAGCATTTAGGCCTAAACATTTTTTTGTGAGAGTGTTTAGATCTCGTACTCACATACCGTTTTTCACACTATCTACTTCATTACTTACTGGTGTTAAGTACATTGCCTAAAAGTACTTCTAGTCATTTAGACCTAGTCATTTAGACCTAAGCTGAACGCCTTGTGGAGAATGAATTTAATTAAACATTATTCAGCATGTAGTAGTCGGAGTCTATACTTGTCTCGTAACATTTCAAAATTGGTATTCAAGCTAGAAGGGTGAAGTTATTGAGCTATTACGGGAAACACAGTTTAGACAACAAAGAGGAGACCCTTTTTTTGCATAAATAATTATTTTCAATTTTTTATAAGATGCTGCTGGTATGTGTTTATTTCAATATTCTACTTCACAAAGTTTTTTTTATGTGTTATTTATATTGAACCAATGCCAAACTGCCAAATTTGACAGACTTTCTTGACTTATGCCAACTAGTCATGAGTAAAAAGATCTCCGACTTATGGCATTAGTCGAACCACTGAATGACAAATCATACGGTACTGGACTAAGATTAAAAGTCGCCTGTCTTAGCAAAAACAAAATCGCTAGACTAGCCAAAAGTCTGCTGGAATAGAGATTAGTGGTGTAAAACATCATTCTAGTCTAGTCACAATAAAAACTAGCCGCATTTTGACTAAATCCTTAGTCATGCTCTGACTTTTGACTATATATTTAAAAATAGTCATGTCAGAAATCGCGCTGGGCTATTTGTTTAATAGTCAAATTGACGAATTAATGTTTACAGTGTATAGGGCCCACGTAAGCGTTAAAGGGACATTGAGAAAATTAAGAAGAAAGTCATAATCATGAATTATGACATAGTATGACTTATGACTGGAACAGGTTTTGTTTTCGTCGAGATTTGTTATTATTAGCTGTTCCAACTTACTGTTGGAATAGGTATTGTTTTCGTCGAGATTTTTATTCTTATTCTTATTCTTATTCTTATTCTTTGTTTCCACCTAAATCCCATAGCATTTGTACACGTTTTATGTATACACCCAATATCCTAATGTTTAAATATGAAGGGGTTAGGTCCTGTATTAAATTGAAGCTTAGTACATAAACTTAACATTTATTGTGATAATTGTTAAAATTCTTAATTATTTAGCCACTTTACAGCGAGGTGAATATTTAATTAGCCAATTATAAGCACCATGTCTCAAAAAGTATACACCCGATCGTCAAACTTTTTTCAGTTTTAGACTTCTGGGATACTGTAGATGTGCTTTCCGAAATCACTTCTGAAATAAAATTAGCTGTTTCCAACTGAATCCAAACCAAAACAACATGTAAAGTATACATGTAAATGAAAATATGTTTTAATGGCCTCACGTTTTGACCCCTATTAGCTAAACAAGAAGGACTCTACTAGAGTCGAAGCATGTTTTCAATTCAAAAGAATAAAAGTGCGTCGTCACTCCCACAAATGTGTTTACCAGTTAAATGTACACAATAGTGTCTAGACTCTGAAGTTTAATGTAGTCATACATTGTATTAGAACAAACCTTTGCAGGCAGTCATGCGACAATTCATGTTTACTTTCATTACGCCTTTTGTCAAGGTTTCTGTGAAATGTTCAATTGTACAAATGTATGAACTGTGGTTAAAAGTCTGGTGTCTAGCACTTTTTAAGGTCATGGGTTTTGTACACACATACAAAACGCGCAATGAATGATTTCATGGGACCTCGTCTAGCGTTTTGGGGCCAACAAAAAGTTATAAATTATCCCACAAGTATATAATCGAAAACATTTTGATGATCGGATCTATACTTTTGAGGCATGGTGGTCTCAAGATTGCCTCATTAAATATTCATGTCTTTATAACTAAGTCAATTAATTTATTATATTAAGCTATTTGTGTTTTCCGGTAATTTCAAGACATAAGCTTTGCTAGGATAGATCTGACTTTCGTATTGAGCTAAGTATATGACTTAAGGAGAAGACAAGACTCGTGAACAAATCCTATGGGATTTTGACCGAAATAAAGAATAAGAATAATGGGAAAGAAAAACAAATAAAAATCTCTACAAAAAACAAAACCTGTTCCGACAGCAGGTCGAGGATCATCCCTATCACAGGGCATTTAATGATCTATCTGAAAAGTACTAATCATTCATAGATCTTAATTAGGCCAATTGTTTCAAGCAGCAGTGCGCGGAGTGGGGAGATATTTTATCCCCCATCTGCACAGCGGCATTCCAAGCCGTGGACAGAACCTTCTATAGAGAAACTTTTTTCCCCGGACAAGATTTTCTATCCTCACTTGGGTCGTTTTGTTCCCCACTAAAAACTTGCTCTATAACCAAAGTTTGCTCCTTAATGTTTCAAAGACACTTTCAAAATTTCAATGACACTTTCAAATTACTTTCGGGTACTATTAAATGTGTTTTGTTTTGAAAAACAAAGACCTACGTTTCCGTTTAGGTATCATAAACTCACCTTGCCGCATTGAGCAGCGTTCTGAATGCATGCATGTCTGTTAAAAAATTAATATGATAACGTTATGACAACGTAAGTATATCACATAGGCAAATTAGGAGATCGGGCTTAGAAGTCGTAAAATACTAAATAGTATTTTCTTTTTTAAATTACCAAATTTATGAACTAGGTATCCTGATTCCTTCTTGTATTAGTCTTAACTATAAGAGGATTTAGTGATAAATTAAATGTACACATGTAATTTTACTTTTAAAAATATTATCAAAATAGAAAAATCTTCAAAACAATATACACCAATGACTGCGAGAGTAAAGAAATCGGTCTGTATATATAGTACATGCTGTATGATGTATAGCGTACAGGTGCAGTGATGTCACAGGTAACGGCAACGTAGTAGGGACCTACTGGTAAGTCTGTATTGTTGAAAGTAATTCATTGATCATGTTGACATATCAATTAACAGTTTTCATGAAACTATTGTATATTTGATATAGCAATAACCTAAGATTGGGTAAGAATGAGCTGACGTTGTGGCAACGTTCATGGTAGGCCTACTGGAAAAGGAAACGTTGCAACATTCTTTTGAAAACGAATATTTACAACATGGCAACGTTGTGTATACGTGCTAACAACGTATTTTTCGTTGCAGCATTACATTCTAAAGACATACAGTGGAGTCGACAAAGATTCTTTGCTACAAAGTTACTTATTTAACGTTATAACAACCAAGCAAGCACGCTCTGTAACGTTGTCGTAACGTTTATGTAAGTTGTCATAAGGTCACTGGAAACGTATCTTAAACGTACCAACAACGTCATTGTTACATTGCGTCCTAACGTCCTAACGTATAGGGGAGGCGACAAAGTTTCATTATTACAACGTTATACTAATAACGTTACTTACACCAAAGTCTGACTTTATTACAACGTTGTGAGAGCGTCAAACTGTTAGCTGGGTTACTTCGGGAAATCACTATGTAGTAAACAACAAACCTGTTGGGGGTTGCAATAAGGCTCGAGTTGTAGATGAATGGGGAAAGGTGTAGACAAGAAAGAATACATTTTTCATGGGTGTGTGAAGAGCCAAAATTAACAATAAAGTCATATCCAATATTTACTATTTTAGCCCAACAAAAACATTCAGTATTAAAAAGACACAACAAATGTTAGTACAAAAGCAAAGACCAAAATATAAATCGTCTACCCAAAATTATTATGTGCTACTAAAGCCCTGTTGTGGCATGCACTGAGATGTTATCAGCGGAAAGCAGGCGTAGTAACGGATTAATAATTCGTTTTGAATTAATAATTAGTTTCGAATTCATAATTCCTTGATAAGAGTGGTAGTTCGTATAACGTACTAACTTATTAACTTTTTTTTATAAATAACACCCAAGCAGATCCTTGCCATTTGATTGGAGGATTGTCCGTCACGTGATAGCAAATAAACGTACCATTGCACACTACGTCATTCACCGTGCATTTTTCGTTCCATTCACCGTGCATTTTTCGTTCCATCCGATTTGTTCCATTGCACGGTGCGTACCACATCATTGCGTGCGCGTGTCTTTGATAATGCAGCAGTACAGTTACTGCAAGGCACATACTACATTACGGCGCCCGCGTGTCTCAAAATAGCAGTACAGAACGCACTTAGTCACTGTTGAATCCAAACAAGCCGAACCAAAAGAAATGGGTGTAGGCCTAATGCATAGAGTTATATATAGGAACTAGAGAGCGCACTAGCCTAGGTACGCGGCCCGACAAGGGCAGCGCGGCGACCATTTCTTAAGTAGTCAAAAAAACGTCTAAACGATTTGTGCGTGTTGCAACAGAGCAATGGTTAACAATGAAAGGGTTTATTGTGAAATTTATGAATGCCAGTGAAGACCGTTTGTATTACTAAATAATCCCCGAATAAATATAATACTTTAGAATAATATTCCTTCACCTGGGCAATAAATCGTGATGATCGTGGCATGTGTGTGTGTGTTCATCCTCTATTGAAACAAATAACCTAAACCCCACAAAACAACTTTAATACAGCCGCTTTTTTTTTAGACCGCATAATGTGCATTTAGCAAGCACACCGCGTAATTCGTATTCAATGTTGCCATCGTACAAAATGGCGCGCGTGTCTCCTTGCGGTCCCGTCGCGTTTGTGCACGTAGCATTACCAGTGCGCCCTCTAGTTCCTATATATAACTCTATGGCCTAATGTCACAATAAAATATGCAGTAACCAGAGCCATGAAACTGGGCTCGTTCGTTTAAATGAGGGGTAAATCACTTATACGCCAAGTTGTGAGGCCCAGGCCCAATTTCATGGCTCTGCTTACCAAAAACAAAGAATCAACGCTTACGGAAGCAGAGAATTCCGTGCTTACGTCAAGCGTATTTCAGGGATTAGCAGAGAATTTTGGCTTGTGTGCATGTGTACTTTTCGCAACTAGACATTCTTCGTTTACACAGCTAGCGCAGAAATTCGGCGCTTGCAAAATAAGCGGAGAATGGTGACCGTAAGCGTGGATTTCGGCAGTAACCAGAGCCATGAAATGTCTTCAGTTTTTCACTTATGGGATGCTGTAGATGCGTTTGCCGGCCTAAAATGCCGGACGACGTCACTATGACGTCATTTATAGCCCGTTTTGTATCTGTGTACAAAACCCATAGCTCTGAAAAGTGAAAGTATTAGCTAATACAAAAACATAAATTTTCAAAATAAGTTCAATTTTAGTTACCCATGATGCACAAACCTTTTTAAAAACACAAATGTTTTGAACTAAGAGTCATTTCAGGCCATTCAAACTAATAACAGAACAATGTATTCCCACACTAATTAGCGATTAAGTAGCAAATCGTACACTATGGCTAGCTTGCTGATTGTGCCATGATTGCGCAATCACGGCAAGGCGTTGGAGATTACCTTGATATTCGATTCCTAACCGGTAGAGGACCCATTGCTTTGTGCACAGCCCATTCAATTTGTACATGAGCAACACATGTAATTCCTACGTAGGTTTAGGGTTTTCGTGAGAATGCATTAGATGATAAATTTGTTTACCATCGTGTTTTTTATTAGTATGAAAACCACAATTTTTTTTACTGTGGCGTCATCAGGTATCGAATTACGGTAATTCAAAGCTTATTCCTTTAAAATGGCCAATGGAAAGTCAGATATGGGAAAGTTGCATTTTGAGCTTCCATATCCCAGCTTTCCATCGGGAGGTTTTATAATACAATCCAATTTTGTGATACAATGTATGTACTATTTTAAGTGATTCTGCATCCAAGACGAATGAAACTTTACTGATGACGTCACAAGTTAGTTTACTACTTTGCAGAAGATTTGTAAATCCTTGCGTCGCTGCACAACTGTCGAAAATGCAGTACCCAGTTACAGCATTAGCATAAGAGTAAACAACCCGTGACGTAATCACAGAAGGGGTGTATTTGATTTTTTGTCAAGATTATCGATCACAATAAATTGCATTGCATGTTATAGGGCGCCCTCCCTCAGAGGTCAAAATGAGGTTGTTCAGTGACGCCCTTTTCCCCACCCAGGCGGAAACTGATGAGGAAACAATGACGAAATATCTTTGTTCACCTTTATCGGATGCGGAATAAACTCAAGATAACGAATTTAGTCAAGCAAGGAATAAGGACGACCTAACCAACTAGAAAAATCACACGATTACAATCTTTGGAGGACAAAAGTTCCAACTGCCAGCTTGGTATGATCCTAAAGGCACCAGTCCTGAGATTTAACCTTTTCTGCATGAAAATTTGTCTTCTGAGTCTAGAAATTAACTTCTACTTGTCTGGACATCTCTCCATTTATGATTTCCTGAGACGATACCAGGAAAGATTATGTTCATAAATATTTAATCCGAAACCAAAATAAGGGAATCGGACCTTTGAAATTGAAAATGAAATTCCTTTCGTTTTTCTAGAAAGTGAAGCATAAAAAGTACCAGTATTAGGTTGTCTTTATTTTTTATACAAAGGTGATACAGAAGTATTAAGTATGATGGCTTGAAAGGGACATCGAACATACATATTTACGTAATGCTCACGAGTGTGCCCCAGATCGCAAATATTCACGGTATTATACGTAAAAATTCACAATTTGGCCGTGTCACGAATTATATGCGAAACGACAGTTGCGTGAATTCACGATTTGTGCCCCAAATCGCAAGTATTTACCAGTTAAATGTGTATATTCGCTGTACCATTAGGCAATATATAGGCTTAGGGATGGTGGGCCTATGGTGGCACTAAGGGGACATCATATATATTTAATACGTGAATATTTACGTAAAAATTCACGATTTGTGCCCCCAAGTCACAGATATTTACGTAAATTTTCACGTGAACATTTGCGATTTGTGCCCCCTAATGGCAAATATTTACGTCAATATTCACGTAAATATATATATTTGATGTCCCTTCAGGGCCACCATATGGGCCTCATTATATTCTGCAGTGCGTGAATTGAATGACCCCAAACTTTCACCCATGTTATTACCGCACCCAACACTACGCGGAAATTAGTTGTTCTCAGAAAGCTGTGACTGAGCATGATGCGTTAAATCCACGCACTGAACGTTTTGTACTCTATTTAAACTGGAAAAATGTGCTTATTTGCATTATCTACATTCTAAACTGCACTGTGGTTAACATCACTGAAAAGTCGTACGGTATGTATCCTTACCAAAATGTCATTTTGTAACTCACCAAAATAGTATTAACCCTACTTGTCAGTTTATCGTGCGTCTAGTACAGGATAGGCATTAAGGGACCTTCGTAACAAAAGTGCGTCCAGTGTCCTCGGAAAATCTGTCCCCCCTGATCGCAGATTCTTTCCCCCGTGTGCTGAAGGAGGTTGACTCAAAAGAAGTTTGTACACTGTTCGCCGTATGGGGGACAGAATATCGCCTGCCTCAGCGGCAAAAATGTTTTAGGGCCTACTACTGGTACTAGTTTGAAGCACTAAGTGTGACGGATGTCACTATAGGAAATTTCAAGTTGAAACTCCTGTGGCTATATATATTTTCTAAGGATAGTGTATCATTTTGTCGTCAGATATATTAAGCAGGTTCATGCAGCCAGTGATATCTTCGATTTGGAAAGCCGACAGTGAAGTAAGACTGTGGAGCGATAGTGCTTTTTCAGAACATTTCATTTTCATTTCATTTATTGATTCTGGTTGTGAAGCCAAGGACTCTCAGAAAAACGAACTAAATACTAGCCAAGAACCCAATGGAGAGAAGACAATGAAGGAAGTTTCAGTTTTTAGACAAGAGAATTATTAAAGGGAAAACCCACACCATTTGAACCGGGGTCCCAGAGGTGAAGGCAAGGCAAGATACCACTACACCAACCTGACCGCCCCAGTACATATTGGCGCTGCATTGTATCAACTTTACATAGTCACGAAATGGAAGTATAGAAGACAGAAGTGGGCGTTTCTAAGGACGGTTAATCGGCCACTTTTACCATTTAGTGGAGTGTAACGCCATACACAGCGCTGAAACTATAGGGTACCACATTTTAAGGGGTGCACGCGGCAATGTTTTCTAGCACTTCTGGTCAATCTAAAACCGTAGTTTCCGTTTGCATTTTCCCTTAATATACAAGCCCCTTATGCCATTTACTATTTCCAACAAGATAATTTTACGTGACTAAACATGTAAAAGAAAATACAGTGGGAAAATAATCTCTCTAAAACACTGAAATTGTTTTTTTAAAGCTTAATTATTAAAAAAAAACCGCAACATTTTACTCTTGAAATTTGCACTAACGCCGGCTTATCTTATAAAAAATAGTAAAATAACATTTTAAAGATGCGATGTAGGGGTTTAAAAAAAAAAGGTAAACGGAAATTTGTCCAAAGGCCCAGAAGAAAAAGAAAAAGAAAAACACCCCTTGTGCTCCCCTAAAATTTTACCCTAGTTACGACACTGTGGGCACCCGGTGGCACGGACATTATTTGGGCCCCAGCCCCCACCTCGGTAACTCCACTGTCCTTAAAGTCGACGAATTGTAAACCAAATTAAGAAAAGAAAGACTGACATTTCAGCAGGAATCCTGTAGTCTTTTAGCAAGTCCACTCGATTAAATAAAGCGTGGGGCGATATTCCCTCAATAAAAATTCAAGATCATGCACGACTGACCGAGCTTTTCAGATTACCTAATGTAGCATGCAAGCTTTCATGAATACAGCCTAATGTTACTTTTTTGTGAAGTCAGTGTTCCATCCAGTGTTCACACAACTGGAGTACAACAAGTACACAACACTGTTTGTTTTTACGTGTGTGTTTATGTACATGAACCCTGCAAACTCACGCTGTTTTCAGTATATTCATTACAACTGTCTGCATTTTAGACCACTCCAAAGTATTTCTACTTCCCTGAGGATCGACCATAATACATGTAAAACTATCAGGCTTCATCAGTTTGTATCCTGGACGAAACCAACATGAGGACACTCCGACTTCCGCTCTGTTCTTTCCTGTGTGCTGTGATCATCCAACAAAGTCTGCTTCTAATGATTGCGCCCTCAACGCGGACTGTTGCGGCGGCAACAAACACAAGCGCGGGCGACGACGGTTCGTTGTTGATTGGGGCATTCAACATTCAAGTACTGGGGCGAACAAAAGTTCAGAGGCCAGAAGTTGTCGAAGTACTGGTTAAGGTAAATTGTTAAAAAAAAAAGATTACAACAGTTTGCTATTTCGTATTGAATGTAATTTAATATTTTGAAATGAGAGATTTAAAATGAATATAAGGAACACAATGTCATGAAAGCAGCAATCACTTTTGACTAATATCCCATAAAAATATTAATATGCGGTTCTTTGCTGTATCACCAAAGCTCGCCTGGAAGCGCTTATTTGATTTTTGGCCACAATAAAAATGCGAAGCTGCGTTCGAATCGTGAGTGCCATTCATTTACATAGTGTAAGCCCAATTACATGTAAAATGTTTCTACGAAGTCTCAGTGCTGGAGGTAGAAAAAACATGGCCCACCATTATTAACAACCAAATCATTGTGGATTTTTTAATGTCAGAAAGTTTCGGTGACAGGCACGGGGGGGGGGCGGGCATTGCTTTTAAGTGGGGGGGGGTGATTGTAGCATGCAGACAACCTGCAGGATATAAAAAATCATCAAATATTCTTCATGTTGTGATTGATGTGATTAATTTCTCCTAAAGATTCTTAGGCGGTATGATTTGGTGCTGATTCAGGAGATCCGTGATATCTCACAAACAGCCATTAGAAATGTTCTAGATGCCGTCAACTCGTAAGTGACACCAACTTGATTGATAGCTTATAGATATAGCTTGATTGATAGCTTATAGCTTATAGCTTATAGTTATAGATCGGAATTCAGCATTTTGAGATTGTATGGCGCCCCCCTTGTCGTGATCGAATAGCAACTTAACTACAAATAAAACAGTTTTATTGTCTAGTTTAAATGGAGCCAATTATTATGGATTTTTGTAGAAAACAGAAGTTTGATTTGATTGGCCCGTGGAATAAGTTAGCTTTGAATTCATGCAATATAGGCTTGTTTTCTGCGGATTCTAACCTTTGCACTTGATTGTAAATCTACGCAACAATGAACCTTTGCCATGAAACCCCCTACTTACTTTCACGCATGCGTACAGACATTAGCGGTTGACAGACACACTACAAATACATAAACGCGTATTTGTCTCGCCACCATCAGCCCCATATAAAAATGCGCAGTTTCCCCTCATTTTGCCAGCCAGTAGGGATATTTGCAATGTGCAATTTACATGTTTCATAAGGAGGGTCCCACGCCAATCTACGCGTTTAAGTTGCTACGCAATGAAAATGCTAAGTCAAAGTGTGTAGTACTTGGTTAATTTCCTTTTTGATAATGCTTAAAAAATGCTCTTAACATCTAAAAAACCTTTTCCTGTCATTTCATATTTATTGTAATCCATTGAAATAATTATGCTCATTACATTCAAGCATACGCACAGACACTATTGGTTGGCAAACGCCAAAGAGTTGTGCACTAGGCAGACGCACAAATGCGATGCGTCACGCCACAGTCAACCCCATACAAAAAGGCGCATTATCCCCATCCTCGTTCCCAGGGGTGATCGATCTCGCCGCGCCATTTTTCCCAGCATGCCTTGCTCGATCATAACCCCTGGAATTGGTTTATTAAAATGTGCTAGAATCTAGCACATTTTAATTAGGCCTGGGCCGATCCGTTCTACGCGCGCGCTCAAGTATGGTAACCCGTAAAAAAGGCATCAAGTCAAAAAGCAACTGGTCCTCTGTCATTCTTCTTTGATTTTGTGATAGTCTACCTGTATGCAGTTAAGGGTGACCGTGTAAAAAAATGATTCATTTGAATGGAATCGCGTCAAAATACTTGCATTTTCACACGCGCGTACTAAGCGTCCTACAAGCGCCATACATGCACTCGAAAAATTTTAACAAGCGTGCACGCAAAGTAGTCACCCTTGGGAGCCAATCAGCGTTGTTTTTCAGTACATCCCTACCAGGGGTTGGTGACGAGAGGTATCGATACGGCGCGCTGCCCATGGTAGCGAGGCTGCATTATCCCTCATTGTGCCCACCAGTAGTGTTAGTGCGCATGCGTGATGTGCAATTTCATTGGAAGCAGTGTCATATTTTTGTTACTCTCTTCCAATCCCTCGAGGCTGGTAAAAGATAGTTTTGTTTGGCATAAAGTAAGGAGGCCGCACCAGTCATGCATTTTCTTACATAAAGTTGAAATTAAAAAAAACCAAAAAAACAATTATCGACTATGTGTTAAGACTATTATATTCAAGATGAGATAGAATTGAATATGGTGTTGTCAAAGAAATGATCATAAACCAGCAGTAAGTTATGTTAGATTATTTTCTTGCGGCGACCTCACAAATAATTTCGTCGACATACCATGTCCTTTCTAGGCAGCCATTTGGAGCTGAAACCATGGTCACATTCATTATATTAGTGTTAAGAATTGCATTTGTACATTGCAGGGGTCTAAGTGACAAGTATGAAATGGTCGTGAGTGAAAGACTGGGTCGTACCAATAGCAAGGAGCAGTATGCGTACTTCTACAAGTAAGAAATCTTAACGGTACAACACACTCATATTAATGTTGTAGCGATAACAAGAGGTGAGTATGTGGGCGTAATACAGTTCGTAAAACTAGTGACGTCATTTCACTTTAAACCACGCCCACTTCTCAGATGATTTCGCAAGAGAAACATAGCTTTAGCTGTTGCAAACTGCTTATAATACCAACAAAAATGACCTATGGTAAAAGTGAAGAAAACTAAATTAATGGCCTGACGTTTCGACCCCAGCAAAGTCTTGCTCAAAAGGCTAAAACGAGAAGGACTTTTCCAGGGTCGAAAAGTCAGGCCACCATTCATGTTTTTTCATGATTCCGCAAGGAAAAGGGGAAACAAATTATTTAATACAAAGTAAAGTGTAAACTGATGTGACGTTTGATTGATTCACACTGTTGAAGCAGGAAAAGGTTTCGCCTTTAGGAATCCTAAAGTATGGCAGTCCTCATGAAAAAACAAGAATAAAAAAGGGAGGAGTACCAACTATGGGTACAGTTTCTGTACGTATAGCGACTGTACACAAGGAAAACTTGCAGTCTTTAACCTTTTTTTTTCCAGATATAAATTTGCTAAATATTAATATAATTTTATTTTCAGATCAAGTAAATTGACTCTGCTGACAAGTTACGTGTACAATGACCAAAATGGCGATGTGTTTGAGCGAGAACCATTTATCGCATATTTCGAGTCTCCAACAACAGGTAAGACGTCTGTACACTCTGACCGAACTAAAACCTGTCATTTTGAAAATGCTGTCAATCAGCGAATGTATTCGATCTGTGACAATGAGGGTTTTTTTTTGGCCTGAAAAAAAAACCCAGTACAGATTACTCGATATATTTAACATGTTGTATCATCGCATGTTCTCGATTGATCACCCGAAACCATAATGGAAATTATGCCATGTCCGAAATGACAGCTATACGGCTACGGCTGGATGGCCAGGTCATCATGTGTTGAAGTAGAGGACATCCTTATAGCAACAGTCGTAGCCAGGAGCTGTAGCCGTCAATTCGGATACTGCCTTATAACATCAAAGTACTTAATGATTTTATTGTTAGATTGTTTGCTTGCTTTTCCCCCTCACACATCCAGTGCCATTTAGTTCAGTACTATGAAAATCGGCCCAGCTGGGTGGGTTAAAGGATAACCACATTATTGTTTTGGTTGGAGAAAAAAACAAAACAAAACAACAACAACAACAACGAACAAACACCCACAAAAAACCCATACAAACAAAAAAACTAACAAAACCCCCACATACAACCAGCATGTAAAAATTTTATCGCAGCAATCGAAATAAGCAATGATAAAATATTGAGGTCTTCAAATACTGTTTCCTCTGGAATTCAGACACTGTTTTTAATTCTCCAAGACGATTGGCACTGGTTTAATGTTACGAAACTTGGCAATCACTGAGCTTTTAGATTCAAATTTGCAGACTAAGCCTGTAAACAACATAGCACTATCAATCCATTTGTATTCGCACGTGTATTTTGTTTCAATGTATCACGTGCATTTACATCATAGACCTATTAAATGTAATATTTGTTTACACATTTCTTTTTGAATAATGGATTTGTTCCCTCCTTTTTGTTGTCAGCTGTGGACAGATTTGCAATGTTTGGTATCCATACCAAGCCAACGGAAGCTGTCGACGAAATCAACCGACTAGTTGATGTATACGATGACTTCGTAGAGAGATTTGGTCAGGAGGTAAATGGGGAAGGTAGTTTGTTACGGGGGGGGGGGGGTCAGGATGGTGGGGGGGGGGGGGGGTCAGGATGGGGGTGAGGGTGTTGGTGATAAGCATGCAAGTTGTGTACCCGGTATACTTATAGTCATGTGAACGGACTCCAGGGGTGAACTAAGAGTGTCGTTTGATGGTGGCGGGGTGGGTGAGGAGTGGCGCTAGGTGGAGGGTCGCATATCTCAACTGCTATCATGTTAAATATGGGTAGGTTATCTCTTCCCCGATGTGCTCACTAGTTTTTGGTCTGGCTTTCTGAATAGCTGGTTTGATAGGGTGGGGGTGGGAGGTGGGGGGCTTGTTGGCAGGTTAGTAATGCTTCCATGAAGCCATGACTGAAATAGATTCTATGATTGTTTTTGTAAACGAGAGTTGGTAAATTGGGGGCATCTCTGAATTCATATTGTTTTGCCTTTAAGAACGCCATCATCGGCGGCGATTTTAATGCGGATTGTAGGTACGTTTCAAAGAGCGCCCTCAACGACAGCCTACTACTGCGTACAGACCAACGATTTCAGTGGATTATTCCTGATGACTTGGATACTACAGTGTTAGCAACAGACTG
This sequence comes from Pisaster brevispinus, assembly GCA_023634235.1. Taxonomy (NCBI): domain Eukaryota; kingdom Metazoa; phylum Echinodermata; class Asteroidea; order Forcipulatida; family Asteriidae; genus Pisaster; species Pisaster brevispinus. The sequence continues at coordinate 17,100,063 of JAMKCF010000006.1, read as the reverse complement.
CGCTTACGACCGGTAAGACACTATATATTGAAACGACTTCAATGAATTTTTTTTTTTTTTTTTTTTTATATATTAAGATTTATCACAACTTATAAGTTTCAATCTAAACAATCACTTTAGTTCAGTAGGCCTATGAACTATCCGATGAAAATATTGTCGTCCAAGTTTTTATCAAAGTTGAGAACCTTCAAAAACACCGTTACTTAATTTGTGCAGCAATTAATTGTGTGGCCATCTTGAATTTCTCCCATTCAAATCAATGTAACCAAACAGAGGCTGGAAGTAGTCTGGTTCCTTTTTGTACAACGAATATTAGCATTCACTATTGTTATTGGATAAAAGGAACATGACCAACAATATGGTGGCGGCATGATTCTGGTCTATTGAAATATGCCTGTATACGAAAAGTTCACAAAGTACCTATCAAAACGAACGTAAACCTTTTTTGTTAATTTTGCCAAAATGTAAGCATTTGATTGTGAAGCCCAGAGAGTTGGCCTCAAATTGTGCACTTTAGAAAGCAAAGACGCATATTATAAACTAGCAGTAGGCCTACATCATTGGTTTTTGGAAGAGCAAAATTCTTTCTACTGTTTAGTTTCAAGAAACATAGGCCTATATGCTCATAGATCCTGTGAAAATTTCGACTCATCTAAATAGATGCTGACCTTTTTGTATATTTTGCGGTAATTATTTTGTGTACAATGTCGACTGCTTAAAATGTCTGATACGCCATGTGTTTTTTGAAAGAGCAAATTCATACCGAACGTAGTTCTCAGCAATGTTACACCCAAGTACTTTTCGGTCGAGTAATAAGTACTGTCGAGTGTACTAGGGTGGCCATCCAGTACGAATACAGGTGTCCAAGTACCAAGTATTCTAATATCGAAGTATGGACCTACCGAGTCCAACAGCCGAGTACTAAGTAAATCGATCTCTGAGTACGATCAACAAATTCAAAATGAGAAACAAATTTATTTGTCTTTTTTCCCGTCTAATTTGTATATGTCAACTATTGAATTTTGTATCAATGAGACAAATTCAAATTGATATTTTCCAGAGCTTTATTCCTGTTCCGTGTGCATAATATAGGAAAGGGAAACAGAAAATAGTATTTTGATCACGAGTGCGTAAAACTCGTGTCCGAGTAAACGTTCAGTCTAGTCGATTAGGACTATGACTTTGAGTACAGGTTAGTTTTCAGTCGAGTACGAATATGGACTTTGAGTGCAAGTATTCTGCAAGACGAGTATGAGTGCGAGTATCAACAAAACGGCAATCGAGTACTACTTGAGTAGTACTCGTGTACGAGTTCCAACAAAGCAGTACTCGGATAATACTCGAGTATGAGCACCAACGAAACGGTACTCGAGTAATACTCGAGTACAAGTGCCAACGAAACGGTACTCGAGTAGTACTCGAGTACAAGAACCAACGAAACGGTACTCGAGTACAAGTGCCAACGAAACGGTACTCGATTAGAACTCAAGTATGAGTACCAACGAAATGGTACTCGAGTAGTACTCGAGTACAAGTACCAACAAAACGGTACTCAATAAGTACTCAAGTATGAGTACCAACCAACCGGTACTCGAGTAGTACTCGAGTACAAGTGCCAACAAAACGGTACTCGAGTAGTACTCGAGTACACGTACCAACAAAACGGTACTAGAGTACGAGTACCAACAGATAGGTACTGGAGTACAAGTACTGATTACGAGTACTACAACACATACAGCCACTGTGTGACGAATTCGTCAAATCAAACTAAATTTAAACTGGTACGAGGTTTATCTATAACTTAAGCATGCGGATTTAAACAGATTTTGTTAACCCCTTTTAGATTTGTCATCGCTGGAGACGAACTCAATGACAACATTGTACCAGGAAGATCGGGTGCTTTTTACTTCGACAATAAATATGGACTAGATTTTGACGAGGTAGGTAATATACACCAAAGGTGGTTTATGCCACTTCCTATTTTTATTGCACAAAAATAGTTAGTGACCTGGCACTGCAAAAAAAAAAAAAGGTTAGTGGTCAGGCACTAACTATTTTTTGCATTTATGCCATAGGTCCTTTTGGTTGGTAAGCAGTTTGCAACAGCTAACACTATTTTTTCCTATTTTTTTTATTGTAACAACGATCAGAAAGATGCCGGGAGTTCAAACAATTCGGTCCGTGTATGCGGTGTAGTTCTAGAGTGTAGCATAGGGCACTGCCTGTAGTTTTGTAAAAAAAATAGTGTAAGAGTTAATATAATGATGACAGAATCTTTGATTGGCCAATTTGACCAATTTAGGCCAATTAATTTGTAATTGTTAAATACGTTTTTAAAATTATAGATTCGAGAAAGTTGTAAGCTTTCTTGTAAGGTATTGCACGAAAAGATTGGCTAATGATAAGTGGTAGTTAATTAAACACAAACAAATACATAATGTCGGGATGCCAACATTATCTCAATTCCATCGGCAATGTACAAACAATTTTGCTTGTTTTATATTTTGTACTTGTCCGTAGCACTGTGCCAACAATTTATTTATTTATTTATTTATTTATTAATTTTTTTTTTGGGGGGGGGGTTTCGTTTTTAAACAACATCATCTGTCAAAATTCGTTTAAAGAGAAAAGCAAAACTTAAAAAGCATTTCTTTCAGCGATAATTAAACCTTCTAATGGATTCACAATAATGAAACTGTTTCCTTGAAAAAAAAACCTACATCTCTGTTTTTGTTTTCAGGCCAAAAAAGTCAGTGATCACTACCCTATAGAGATGGTAATACAGGGCAATCTTACGTAAGTGCTACCGAGAATCAAAATAACAAGGGTTGTTGGTGCGAAATTGAAAGCTCCGGGCAAAGTGTACCTTTGGTTTTTGGAACCTTCGATTGTTTTAATCCTACATAAATGTAATAAATGTAAATAAAGACAATAAAACTAGCCCGTGAAAGTTGGGGTGTTCAGTGCAGTTAACGGAGATAATATTTGTTTTTGGACACTTTTGACATTTTTAAGAGCTATAGATTTACAGATTTTACGTAAGGGTGGTGATACATGTATCTAAATTTCAATAAACCAATATAGTTTTTTCATACTATTGTTTTCTAATCGTTTAAATCTGCTAACAAGGCAAATTCTCATCATATTTTTTCCAGACCTGTGGCGCCATTTACACACACCACCTCTGGCACCATTAGCTGTTCAGGCAGTTTCCGCGCCGTAGTATGGCTGTGCCTCCTTGTTGTCGCTGAGGAGACCGACACGTCAGATTGCATCGGACGCCTCGTCAGTTCGCTCAGCAAAGTTACGGACCGCTGCACCGACGACTGGATCAGACGTTACTCGGAGTTTTCGTAAATCGAACACCAAGGGGTTGCATTTGGGTGACTCCACAAGGGTGGGTGACTTTCTAAGCGTCACGTACGAGTGGACCTGAGCATAAAAGAGGTCCACACATAGTATGGACAGTATCCATTTCTCTACATAAAAAAAAAAAAACATAAACCAGTAACTGAGTTCCTTATTAGCCAATGGGAAAGGGGGCCGAATAATTTTGGGGAATAATTTCCTCACATCTTTATAGTGCTCTGTTGGTCATTTGGTACTAATATATTTGGTGGTCGTTTGAACACAAGTTAGTTCAGAACCAATGTATTTTATGATAAGTACGTATATTCCTTCCCCTATGCTAAGACTACATGCATGGGAAATTCATAAAAAATTTCCCTCACAATCATCCAAAAAAGAGGGAAACCTTGAACGCCCAACGCGAAAACAAACATACAAACACAACACACAAAGACATAAAACCTCAACAAACAAACAAAGAAACAAAGAAACAGACACCCGGCTAGAAAACATTGGGATTTTGGTGTACTATTGATATGTTGTTGTTGCTGTTTGCTGGTGGTGGTCGGTTTTTATTTATTCTTTCTGAAGAAAACATTGCGTCTTGTCTAAACTATCCGGTATATCATCTGTTTTTAACTAACAAAGAATAGAAAATAATTTTAAAAAGAGCAGCGTTAATTTAGTAATTGTTTTATTTTATTTGATTTTGTAAGTAATGGTGGTAATAATACATAACAGCGAGTGGATTTACAAACAAAGCAGAACACACAATCAGATTAATTTTGCTTTATACAACACACACACATGTCGATGGAATTGTTCATAATAAACACAAAATTTACTCAAAACCTCATCCACCTAACACTCTTAAAATTCTTTCTAAAAAACCTTCCAAACAACGTAAACTATTCCATCATATTATGGACACCAACCTTAACGCGACCATGTTTCGTTGGGACGAACGGGCGGGAACAATTACATTTTAATACGCCGCTGCGAAGTTCCCCAACAAAGTGTACCAGGCGTCCTATATGTACATACATAACTATAGGACTCCAATATTACATTTTGGCGTGTCAAACGTCGCAGCAGTGAATACATGACAAAACAAAGTATGACACGTGACCAGTGTTCCAACAATCAAAATAAAGACGATGTAATGTGTGCGTTTGTTCAAACCCAAATTATTAAAAAAATGTACCCAGCCAGTTTCCTTTGTGGTTAAATACTTGGTATATAAAACATAATAGATCAATGCTCTAAAACACGTGTTAAAGCTTAGTTTTTGAAAAGTCAGCAGACACACACGGTCCATTGCTTTAATATTAAATACTGGATGATTTATGTTGCATAGTTATAAAGTTTGATAGATACAAAATGTGATTCTGAATAATAAGAGATGTCCATACACAGACACAATTAATCTTGAGTCATTTTGTGACTTAAATACATCCTCGAAGATTTCAAACAAGTTCTTTAATAGCAGGAAGAGTTTTCTTAGAGGTGTCAAAGCAAAACAGATCATTTTAGAGATCGCCAGAACAAAATCACCAATTCAAAACAGTTTCTAATGGAAACTGGAACGAATTTAAGAGTATTTATCTAATGGAATTCCCAAATGGGTTACTTCTACTATGTGTGTACCGTCGATCGTGTTATGAAGGACAGCGAAGTGTTAATTTTGTTAGGATCAAAAAAGTGGAAAAAAATATATTTATTTAAGGTCTACCATTCCAGCATGACCGCGGAAGACTCGCCTCTAATAGTAGTCGTCAACTGTTGAATTCTCATCTATTGAACTGCAACAAAATAACAAACAATGCTGAATTTAAATTCGTTTCCAAATAACGGATGAAAATCTTTCTCGTTTTAATACACCGACTATATGTCTGTCAAATAGTGTGGATGTCAAACTGTGATTCTTGTTAAATTTCAAATTAGAATTTCGTCACCTTTTCAAGACTTCGTTTTCTGTGGTGTTGTTTCTTACGGCAGATTTATTACTAGATGACGTGTTGGAAAAAAGATGATGGAATGGGAGTATTTGGAACGCTAGGTGGCAGCAGACTTACTAGGCAAATTTCCATTGTTTACGTAGTTCTGAGCATGCGCACATTGCCGACCACAATGGATTTTACCTGGTTAGTCTGCCGCCACCTAGCGTCCTAAAAGTCCCCTATTGAAATCATGCTTTCCATAGAATAGTTATAAATTCTTACCGCATTTGTTCTCTACGCACTGACCGGTGCATGCGGAACATGCCTCACCTTCCTTATATGGCCTCACTCCTGGATAATTCCCCCTTAAACACGACAAAAAACAAACAAAAACTGGTCGTCATTCATCGTGCATGTCGTCGTACAAGTGGTATGATTTTTTAAAAGGGGCCGGGCTTGCTTCACACCAAACACGTGCAGTGGTACTGTACGGTTGGCTTTGTGCATTGTACATGTAGATGACAATATGGCGATGATGAGAATATGACGTTAGGTTTTCATAGGCGATGAACTTATGAAGATGAAGACAACGGAAGCAATCAATATTTTAGCTCGGCATGTCGGGTTTGTCACCTATACAACCAATAACGCGTGCATGGAATGTCTAGTTTGGCGTAAAGCACGCCCCGTTTGGTTCAAAAGTCGTATTACGAGAAAATAAGTCATAAGTATTTAGTAAAAACCCAATATTATAAAGAACACTTTTAAAAAGAAGAAGAAAAAAGACAAACACACACACACACACACACGCACACAGGTACAGCACACCTATACGTTAGAGGACACCTATTGTACTTTCTGTTGTTCCTGTATTGAAGCAATCCCCATTGGTTTTGTACACAAATGACTAGTGAGGACACCTGAAAACGAAGAACCGACTAGTGAGGACCTATTGTCCCTATTGTAAAATGTCCTCGGAGGGTAGGCAATACAAACACACCCAACCTTACATATGGCAGTTACGGGGTACTTCCATTGTTGTTCAATTATTCCCTTTTCTAAAAAAAATCCTCTGTGGGGTACCACTTGAACAAAGAAAACCTTCTGGGGTAGCATTGTTCTATTATTAAAAATACCCCGTAAGTTGGCATGTGTTAGGGCACCCACACACACACACACACACACACATCAAAAACAAATAACAACAAAAATCCGCCGATAAGTTTCTATGTAGGCCTATTTATTAATTTTGGTTTTTACCCTACACCGATGTGTGTTAGCACTGTATACTCAGTACTTTCCCGAGTTCTGTGAAAAAAATCACAGGCATATTTAGCTCGGGTGGGATTCGAACCCACGACCTTTGCAATTCTAGAGCAGTGTCTTACCAACTAGACCACCGAGATTGCCCGGTACCTAGAGGCAGTTCGAATCCTATATTTTAGCAGCGGGTACCGCAACGATTTTAATAGATGTTAAATTTGCATCGGGGATAAAGAATACTAATTTTGGTTTTTACCCTACACCGTTGTGTGTTAGCACTGTATACTCAGTACTTTCCCGAGTTCTGTGAAAAAAATCACAGGTATATTTAGCTCGGGTGAGATTCGAACCCACGACCTTTGCAATTCTAGAGCAGTGTCTTACCAACTAGACCACCGAGATTGCCCGGTAGCTAGAGGCAGTTCGAATCCTATATTTTAGCAGCGGGTACCGCAACGATTTTAATAGATGTTAATTTTGCATTGGGGATAAAGAATATTAATTTGGGTTTTTACCCTACACCGATGTGTGTTAGCACTGTATACTCAGTACTTTCCCGAGTTCTGTGAAAAAAATCACAGGCATATTTACTCGGGTGAAAAAAAGTGTTCATTTACAGCAAACAAGAGGAGCGAAGAATTATGGAAAGGTAGCCAGAAAAAATTTGGGAAATTATAGCCAATCAGAGTTATTAATTTACAAAAAGTGGGGTGGCTACGAACCAATCAAAGTAAAGAAGTGATGACAAAAGATTGGTCAATGTGAGAAAATGAAATGGGTGGTAACAGCATCCAGGGTAATGCGGGAAACATGAAGGGCCAGGATTAGAGGGCAAGCTGCATCAGAGAGGATGCAACTATTAGGGGGGGGGGGATCATGAGGTAATTATGGGAGACTTTGTGAAATGGGAGGTGATTATAGAAGAACAGAATCAAAGTAAAAGATGATATGTAAGAAATTAAAATAGGTAGAGGAACCTGTATTTAATTAAACATTTGTAATGTAACACTATATTTCACATTCACTAATGGGCTGGTAAGAACTAACCTTTTAAGATATGAGATTGGTAATTATTCTAAGAATTGCATGGAGTCGATAAATAAAATAAGTAGCACTTTGAAGACTTTACTAATCGTAGTTGTTATTTGGCGAATTGCCACAATTAAAACAAGCCTGATACGAACTTGCACCAAAAAAGGATGGTGGGCTTTTTTCGTTGTTTACCCTAAAAATAATCGCCGAATTAGCTTTCAAACAAATGTGTCCTCCCCTCTCAATCTCCTCAAACCAATACCCCTTTCCTAAAAAACAAGAACAACAAAATGAATGAATACAAAAATAAAAAAGCGTTGGACGGGGGTGGGGTGAACTGACTTACGCGGGTCCGTAGTTACATGTAACAAGCCACGCATTGTCATAGGCGTTCTCGACCGATGCGCAAAATTTCATTCCACATCGAAGATCAGTACTGTCAGACCATACTTCCTGTTTATAAATAAATAAATAAATTAATTAATTAACAAATAAACAAACAAATGTTTAGTATCACTAGGTCTATAGTTCCAGAGTCTTAATTTGCGACGCTAGTTTGTAATATTCGCCGGCAGAGGGCGCAACCTCTTCTGGTCCGGCGAGACAGGCCAACTATGAATCTTGTTCAAAACTTGCGTCTTGACGTATTTGACAAAGGCACCTCGCAGGGCAGAATAATCTTTGGAAAAAACACATGCGCAAAGCTTTTGAAAATTCAGCTTCAAACGTTGAAATGTTCGCAATGATCACAGAAACTTGTATTGTTTAAAAATGTAAACGTTCGCCTTGTTAGTACCGTAGCTGAAAGACAATATTCCTGAATGGGGTGAGCAACAACTTCTGACTGGAACAAACAGTAGATTTCTGTAGATTTCAGAAATAAACTAAAGCCACTCAACAACAACATGAATCTTAGGGACAATATTTAAGATGGGGATCGTTACCATTATGATTTTGCCGTTTATATTTGAGTGTAAGAGCTGAAATTGCCATCATGAAACATGTCTCTTTGACAATTTTCTCCCGCGTCCACCATTTTGAATCACTTAAAGTGTGGCAGCCCGGACGATTTTGACAAACAGAGCCCGGAGCCTGTAAGCCAAGGTGGTTTGGTAAACGCCCTATACGTTTTAAAACTAAGATCGGGCGGACGTTACTCTTGTTCCCACGTAGAAGTACTTGCCACGTTATTGCATATACGGTGGCACTGGATGGGTCAGGGGTTGTTTCGCGACCATCATTTTGTTAAAAAGTTGTTTTCTTTCTTTCTTTTAACGATGGCCAGCAGTGCAAATTTGGGCCTAGAAAAATGACACAATCGCATAACTCTGTTCACCAGCCACATCTCCTGCATACTGCAGCTTAGTTTATTTATTTATTTTTTGCTTCGCTAGAATTCTTTTTTAGAGTAGTTTTCTGTGAATCCTGATGTTTTTTTATATTTTTTATTAAAAGATGTTTTATAGACAATGAGAGCGACAGAGAGTGCAGTTCCTACATTTTTTTTTTAAGGGGGTGGGTTTATGTCTACACACACGACGACCTTCCTCTTTTTTAGGAGGGGGGGGGGGTTGACTGCCATTTTGTCCAACCTTAATGAGTCCCTGACCTAAGTGTGATTTAAACATACCTGAGTGTAGTGTCCACATGTTCCTGTGCAAGTATCGTCCTCGAAATTGAAGTTGCTAACCTCATCATGCCAATGTCCAGGTACTGATTGGGCGTCAGGTGGCTGTGACGCGGAGCCGGTCGTGACATACAGGTTTTGGCCAACGTAAGCAAATGGCTTTTCTATACCATCCGGTTGGCCGTGAGCAAAAACACACTTATCAGACCACTCCTGGGCCATGGTGGCTAAGGCATCGTTCCACACCTGGAAAGAATAAAGCAGATCTTTCAAATAAAGCAAGGGCGGGCAGGCTTATCAGGAAGGGGAGAGAGTGCTAGGAAGAAAATTTGTTCAGCCAAAAAAACACGATAAGCTATACAAAATTCCCTGTCCCTTCCGTATTAAAACGTTTTTGTCGATTTAAAAACACTTCATACCCCACAGAACGTAGTAAATATAGGTTTTCCTGGCCAATTTCACAAACTCATTCAATTAAGCACCCGGCTCATTAAGTTTCGTTTGAAGATGAATGCCCTTAGGATTAGCATCCAATAGTCAACTTAAAAGTGAGTAATTCAATTTCAACAGTTGAGCATTCACTGGTAAAACAGATCATTCAAATTCAATAGGCCTAAGTCACAAAACTCATTCAATTTTTGCAAAAGCCAACACCAAGAGGCTGATCAACGATTCAACCCTAACAAGTTTAATTTAGTAAAATTCAACTGAGAAGCTTGAAAATGTAGTCTTTAGAATATTTTTTGAAACAATAACCGAAACAAACCTGAGAGAAAAAAATGCAATACGTGTGCACGAAATCGAAATTAATTGCAATAGTTACTGAAAAGAAACCCTATAGTTTGAAGCTGACTGGAAAAACCTATACATGAATTAATTTATTAATTAAATAATTACAATTAATTATAAGTCAGTCGAGATATAGAGAAACAAATATTGAAAAGAATAACTGAGTGAATGATAAGTTAGTAATAATAATAATAAAGAAAACACCACTTGACATCTGGACATAGTGTGTGGACGTAAGAGAAATTTGATTTGCTAGCATTTTGGACTTTACGTTTTTACCATTGTTTTCATATCGGCCGCTGGCGGCGATGTGTTTCCACGGTAGGAGTTATGTATGGCCAGGAACGCGGCTGTTTCACTGTCAGTCAGACCAGTCGACCTCTTTGTCCGCAGCTTATCTTGACCTGTTCTTTCTTGCAGTGCTCTTTTTCTCAAGAACTTCTTAAAGAGGCGGTTAGTATCCTCCGCTTGGATCCTCAGGACCGCAACTAAACATCAACAAATGATTGCTTTGTTTGTGGAATAGAAATATGGGTTTTCCCGGATATTTTCGGCAAAAAAGAGAAGCCTATTTCACTCAATTACTTTTACGCCCATTTATGTGAATTGCCCACGTTCGTCCTGGAAAAAAACCCGCACCCGGCGCGTTAGGAAAGTAACAATTACTAATGTAATAATTATTTTTGGGGGTGGCGACATTTTTAATTTATTGTTTGGAATTTTTTGAAAATGAAGGCTCAATTCAAGCCATTTGGTACAATTTTGCACTCATTATATTATAGTTGCGCACCATGTTTTAAAATTCGGGGTGGACTTTGTCTTCTTCTTTAAGTTGAGCTGGGGGACTTTCACCCCTGCTCCACCCACCCCCACCCCTGCACAGTTACTGGCCTGAATCCCGAAACTATGGAAAAAACGCCGGAAGCATGTCCTGACATAGTATAAGCATAGTAAAAATTACTTGGGAATAAATGACAGTAGCTTACCAAAGACTACTGCAAACAGAACGGTGAGAAGTAGGCGAGCCATAGTTGCTTCCACTTCCAGGAGTAAATTTGCTCAGAGACCAAGCTACACACGGCCTGCCAAAGATGATTCTGAAAAAAGCATTATAAAAACGATACACGTAAATTCATTTTTCTGGATTGCTCCAATGAACACAAGAGAGTACTTAATAACTGTACACATTTCACAGAGACAAATTTTTGAGAGCAAGCTCTCAGCTGCAGTACGATCATCTAAATTGTACGAGGTGATGTGTCCCTAGATGAACAAGAATGGGTTTCATAATATTGAATACAACGCGACTAAAGTATGAGATTTTCAACAAGGTAATAAATAAACAATGCTAAATCAATCAAGAACAATACTATACCTGATAACGACGTAGGTAGACTGGGGCTGCCAGTCGCAGGATGTGGAATAAATACCTCTGGAACTATGTTATTGTCTCTGATGACCACTTTGGCGAAAATCCTTTTCACACATCGGTTAATGCTTTGCATGGGTTCCCGCTTTAAATGGAACTACTTTATTTAAATTTTCTTCCACTCGGTGACTATTACTTCCTGTCATTGGGTGTTGCGTAAGTAATCTTAGTAATCAACGTAACCAGAGCGTGTTTATTTGGTTGTTATAACGTTACATAAGTAACGTTGTAGAAAAGACTCTTTAATGTCGATTCCACCGGATGTTTTTAGAACGCAATGCCGTTCTAAATAATGTTGGCACGTAAACACAACGTTGCCATGTTGTAAATAATCGTTCCCAAGAGACTGTTGCAACAACGTTTCCTTTTCCAGTACGTCAGCACATTCTTACCAAATCTTATGTTATTCCTATATCAGATATACAATATTTTCATGAAAAACTTTTAATTGATATGTCAACATGATCAACGAATTACTTTCAACAATACACCCAGCTAACAAAATACACAATTTGGTCGATGGGATGACAACGTTTTGACTACGTTGCATTAACGTCAGATCTTAACATGATTTTAATCAATGTTGTAAATTGGTTGCATTTTGGTAACTTATGCAACGTTACCAACAAGTTTTATAATTATGCAACCTTCACAACATTTTAGGGGTTTTTATTACAGAGTAATACTTAGTTAAGGCAATAACGTTGTGGATAAAGTGCATTTGGGTCTCATTAAAATGAAGTAATATATGACCTAGAGCTTGCTGTTTGTACCAGAAGTAAAGGCTAAAGTGGCGGTCACATTTCTAAATAAAATTTACATGTGCTGTAAGCTACAAGAAGGAACACAGACTATATATTTCTATGGCATTCGGTTCAGAAGATAATACACAATATTTTATGTCGAGGACTCGAAATATCATTTCGATTGAACGAAGTAACATTTCAAGGTAACAAAATGTAATTTCGTAGACACGAAATATTATTTCCATCAATCAAATTAACATTTCTAGGGAACACGAAACAATATTTCCGTCGAACAAATTAAAATGTTGAGGGAACAAAATATTATTTCAAGGACGCTTACTATTAGTCGTCGACACAACATCTGATTTAAGTCGAACAAAATAACACTTCGTGTTCATTTTGTTGTGTTTCACTATTTCATTTTAGGCGCTTTGTAGTTGATTGAGCGCACGAAATGATTCTGAGCGCAAGAAATTATTCAATTGGAGCGCACTAAATTGATCTGAACGAACGAAAAATTTTTGAATGATGATTTTTTATTTCTTGGGGTTGTTTTGTTGGCACTTTGAGGAAAATACAATATAGCAAACGTGCACTAAAATCTTCAGAGTTGGCGCATTATTTCAATCAGGTGCCGTACTGATGAGAAACTAAAACTGAACTTTCGATGGCCTTTTTCCGAAGGGTTTTAATGTTACAAGCAAACTTGATCACTTCTGAAATAAAATTAGCTGTTTCCAACTGCATCCAAACCAAAACAACCTGTAAAGTAAACATGTAAATGAAAATATTTTTTAATGGCCTCACGTTTTGACCCCTATTAGCTAAATAAGAAGGACTCTAGTAGAGTCGAAAGATGAGTTAATAAATCATGTTTTTAATTCAAAAGAATAAAAGTGCGTCGTCACTCCCACAAAAGTGTTTACTGATTAAATGTACACAATAGTGTCTAGACTCCGAAGTTTAATGTAGTCATACATTGTATTAGAATAAACCTTTGCAGGCAGTCATGCGACAATTCATGTTTACTTTCAATACGCCTTTTGTCAAGGTTTCTGTGAAATGTTCAATTGTACAAATGTATGAACTGGTTAAAAGTTTGGTGTCTAGCACTTTTTAAGGTCATGGGTTTTGAACACACACGAAAAACGCGCAATTAATGATTTCATCGGGACCTCGTCTAGTGTTTTTTTTAATCGAAAACATTTTGATGATCGGACCTATGGTGATCTCAAGATTGGCTCATTAAATATTCATGTCTTTATGACTAAGTCAATTAGTTTATTACATTAAGCTAATTGTGTTTTCCGGTAATTTCAAGACATAAGACTCGTGAACAAATCCTAATTTTGACCGAAATAAAAAATACGAATAATGGGAAAGAAAAACAAATAACAATCTCGACAAAAAACAAAACCTGTTCCGACAGTTAGGTCGAACAGGAATTGGTAAGCGTTGTATTTTTGTTTGTATTGGTGAATTATTTAATCTTTAGACCATAATGTTGAGTAGTTCAAGCGCAGCTCGTTGGGATGTTTTGGAGGATATTTATCAGCTAACAACTTGTTTGACATCACAACTAATGGTTGTTCTCAATTTAATTGTTTATATCGGTTGTCATAGATAGTATAGGCACATGAGGATCATCCCTATCACAGGGCATTTAATGATTTATCTGAAAAGTACTAACCATATTTTAATTAGGCTTATTGTTTCAAGCAGCAGTCCGCGGGGTGGGAAAAGGTTATATTCCCCACCTGTACATCGGCAATCCAAGCCGTGGACAGAATCCTTTAAGAGAAAGATTTCCCCTGACAAGATTTTCTATCCTCACGAGGTCGCTTTGTCCCCCCCCCCCCCCACTAAAAACTGTTCTAAAACCAAAATTTGCTCCTTAATGTTTCAAACACACTTTCAAAATTCCAATGAAACTTTCAAAGTATTCTCGGGTACCATAAATGTGTTTTGTCTTATAGAACAAAGACCTACGTTTTCGTTTAGGTATCATAAGCTCATCTTACCGTATTGAGCAGCGTTCGGAATGCTGCATGTCTATTAAAAATTAATATGACAACGTTATGACAACGTAAGTATCACATGCAAATTAGCAGATTGGGCTTAGAAGTTGTAAAACATTAAATAACATTTCAAGAAATTTACTAAATTTATGAACTCGGTATAGTGATTCCTTCTTGTATTAGTCTTAACTTTCAAAAGGATTTAGTGATAAATTAAATGTAGACATGTAAGCTTAATAAAAAATATTATTAACATAAAAAAAACTTCAAAACATATGCACCAATGACTGCCAAAGTAAAGAAATCAGTCTGTATATATAGTACAGGCTGTACGATGATTTAGACTGTAGTAGTTGACATGAGGCTCTGTGTTGCACAATAACTGTTAACTAACAATGAAAACAAGACCTTCACCTTGTGTCTGCTATCAATTGTAAACATTTTTTGGTTAAATGTACACCACTGTGTCTAGACTCCGAAGTTTAATATAGTGCATATATTGTATCAAAATAAACCATTGCAAGCAGTTGAGCAACAATGCGTGGGCTATTAATTTTCAAATTGTGCCCTGGTAATGTGATTCGATGAATGCAAGAGGGGGCGCTGGGGTTGACGTCACACTTTTATTCTTTTGAATTGAAAACATGACTAATTACCTCATGTTTCGACCCTAGTAGAGTTCTTCTTGCTTAGCTAATAGGGGTCAAAACGTGAAGCCATTAAGAATATTTTTTATTTACATGTATACTATACTTGTTGTATTGGTTGGGATGCAGTTGGAAACAGCTAGTTCTATTTTCCTTTAAAATGAAGTCAGAAGTGATCGAGTTTGCTTGTTACATCAACACTTTTCGGGAAGTGAATCCTGCATTGATCTATACAAAGGCCATCGAAAGTTAAGTTTTAGTTTCTCATCAGTACGGTACCTGATTAAAATAATTCCTCTACTCAGAATGCGCTCAGAATCATTTCGTGCGCCCAATCAATTATAAGTAAATACAAAGCCCCTAAAGGGACATGGTGAAACGCAAATATTGACCACGATATGATATTTTGTTCAACTTAAATAAAATTTGGTGTCCTCGAATTAATAGTTTAAGTCCTTGAAATAAAAAAATTTCCGTCAACATTTTATGTTATTCGAAATAATATTTTGTGTCTACGAAATAACATTTTGTTCCCTTGAAATGTTACTTCGTTCAATCGAAATAATGATTTGTGTCCTCGACATAATATATTGTGTATTATCTTCTGAATGTCATAAGAGTTCTAGTATGTGTGCCGTCTTGTAGCTTACAGCACATATAAATTTCATTTGAAAATGTGACCCCAACTTTAACCTTTACTTCCGGTACAATCAGAAAGCTCTAAAAAGAAAACAGTCACAGTCAGAGTCAGGTTCAGGTTCAAAATATGGTTAGGTTTTTTGACACAGTTAGAGTCAGATTGAGGCTCTGTGCTAGGTTTAGGGTGATGGTCTACTGCTAGAATTGAGGGTCTGGTTCAGGGTCTGGGTCGTATCATCTGCATATGTAAAATGTTATTATGAAATGTAGCCCAATTTTAACCTGTTTTTCCGGTTCAAACAGGAAGCTCTAAAAGTAAAAAAATAGTACCCCCTAAAATCCTCTGAAGGATTCCTGAGATTCCAAGCACACAATGAAGACACATTGGGGGGGGGGGGGTGCCACCATGCCCCATATCGAGCACCAAATGCTGGCGGACTCCATGCGCGGTATCAGTGTACTGCTCGTGCGTGGACGGTACACATGGACGGGCTTAAATTTACGGCTAAAAAATACTGCCAGAGTTGAGTATAATAATATCATAAAATTTGAAGTTCCTTCACCGTTGCTTTTTGAAACTGTCAATCAAAATAAGCCAAATACGATCGGGCAAAAATACAACATAAACCTTTTTCACCTATGACCATGGCATAATATCATGAACAATTCTTAGGTCCGAGATTTGTGTGGCTTACAAGATGAAGGGAAGTTAGTTATTCTTCTAAGAAATAATAACGTACCTTTAAATTTTTTAGTTTTGTTTACGAATTGGAAATAGTGAATCGAATTAATTGGAATTAGCGGCTACGGCTACGGCTACAGTTGGCAGGGACGTGAACACTATGTGGACTTACATACACTATGTGGACTTACATACTATGTGGACTTACTTACTATGTGGACTTACATGGGTGGACACCCAATGTTTTTATTTTCTTATACAGTTGAAAAATATGTATTTTCTTAAGTGCACAGAACAACGAAAGTCCAGAGAGTATGCAAAACAGAGCTGTTTGCGCGCGCGTGAACCGTCCCAAGGAATTAGTGCGGTGTATACAACCATCACTGCGTCATGTAAATTGAATTCAACAGTAAACAATGTTTATCTCAGAAAGAAAAACAATTCCGTTGCAGTAAATTGGTAACCTGAACATCTGACGTGACACTTTGGGGCTCGTGAATGATGCTTTATACCGGCATTTAGAACATGGCAGCTTTCTGCCAGATGTACAGCACTGTACCTTTGACCTGTCATGCCCTAACATCGCACACACACGGCTGCACTCATTGTGCGCGAGCCTAGTATCACTATCATTCCGGTAGTTATGTGTCATGCCATACATAAAATTTAAAAAAAAGTTATATCCAATTAAAGCATTGGTTTGTAAGACTAGTGCCTGTGACAGGGGACCGTTTTATCGGTAACCGTGTTTTCGTTAAATGTATTTATTGATGGTAATAACAGTTTGAGGATCAGGTTTTTCACCTCGTGGCATGGGCGTCAATCCTGGGGGGGGGGGCGGGGGGACACGTCCCCCCACTTTTTGAAGGGTGGGGGACAACATATCAAATGTCCCCCCCCCCCCAGTTTTGTTTTAATTCATGTATCTCATAGGGGCAATTGAATGTGTCATCTACTGTATGACTTACGGTAACGCGCTGTCTGTAGTAAAGCTAACGCTTTAGTCGATGCACCGCCCGAAACTGCTCGGCAATTTACTCACTGGACCACCCGAAACCGCCCGCTATTGGAAACACTTCGTATCCTTGGTTATACAAACGCTAGCGTGTCGCACTAAACAGCCGCCGAAAGAGCGTGATCTGAAGATTTTGAGGGTACTGTAAGTTTACTTCCGGTGACGCGCTATCAACGTATTACGGAAGCTTAAATTGCCATCACGTTACTGAGTTACCGAGATAATTTATCTCAGAAACACGGAATATTTTGTTGGAAACAAAGAATTCAATGATAAGGTATCTTGGAAACACGGAATTCAATGATAAGGTATCTTGGAAACAAAGAATTCAATGATAAGGTATCTTGGAAACACGGAATTCAATGATAAGGTATCTTGGAAACAAAGAATTCAATGATAAGGTATCTTGGAAACAAAGAATTCAATGATAAGGTATCTTGGAAACAAAGAATTCAATGATAAGGTATCTTGGAAACAAAGAATTCAATGATAAGGTATCTTGGAAACAAAGAATTCAATGATAAGGTATCTTGGAAACAAAGAATTCAATGATAAGGTATCTTGGAAACAAAGAATTCAATGATAAGGTATCTTGGAAACACGTATTTCCAAGATAAGGTATCTAGGAAACACTGAGTACAATGATAAGGTATCTTGGAAACACGGAATTCAATGATAAGGTATTTTGGAAACACGGAATTCAATGATAAGGTATCTTGGAAGCAAAGAATTCAATGATAAGGTATCTTGGAAACAAAGAATTCAATGATAAGGTATCTTGGAAACAAAGAATTCAATGATAAGGTATCTTGGAAACAAAGAATTCAATGATAAGGTATCTTGGAAACAAAGAATTCAATGATAAGGTATCTTGGAAACACGTATTTCCAAGATAAGGTATCTAGGAAACACTGAGTACAATGATAAGGTATCTTGGAAACACGGAATTCAATGATAAGGTATTTTGGAAACACGGAATTCAATGATAAGGTATCTTGGAAACAAAGAATTCAATGATAAGGTATCTTGGAAACAAAGAATTCAATGATAAGGTATCTTGGAAACACGGAATTCAATGATAAGGTATCTTGGAAACACGTATTTCCAAGATAAGGTATCTAGGAAACACTGAGTACAATGATAAGGTATCTTGGAAACAAAGAATTCAATGATAAGGTATCTTGGAAACAAAGAATTCAATGATAAGGTATCTTGGAAACACGGAATTCAATGATAAGGTATCTAGGAAACACTGAGTACAATGATAAGGTATCTTGGAAACAAAGAATTCAATGATAAGGTATTTTGGAAACAAAGAATTCAATGATAAGGTATTTTGGAAACACGGAATTCAATGATAAGGTATCTAGGAAACACTGAGTACAATGATAAGGTATCTTGGAAACACGGAATTCAATGATAAGGTATTTTGGAAACACGGAATTCAATGATCTGAGGACCCAATTTTATGGCTCTGCTTACCGTCGAAGTCTGCGCTTGCGATCATTATACTACATCATATTATATTATGTAATGGATTGTTTCTCTTCTTATGACACAAGTATTTCTCGTTTTACGTTTGTGAGTTTTGTATGTTAACATTGATCTTATTTTATAATTTTCTAATCTTTGTTATAAATGTTATAGGGGGCCTCTACTTGACAAGCTTTGCTTCTAGTTCTAGAGACCCCCTTCCACATCCATGTTGGTATTTTAAGTATTATCTGCTATGGTTTAAACTCATTTTACTTTTAAAATGATACCATCTTTTTTGTTATGTATTGTCATGATTTTGTGGAAAAAATAAAGTAAAGTAAAGTAAAGTGAAGATCACCATTCTCTGCTTACCAAGCAAGCAAGCGCCGAATTTCGGCATTCCGTGTTTCCGAGATGATACCTTATCATTGAATTCCGTGTTTCCAAGATACCTTATCATTGAATTCCGTGTTTCCAAGATACCTTATCATTGAATTCCGAGTTTCGGAGATACGGTATCATTGAATTCCATGTTTCCAACAAAATATTCCGTGTTTCTGAGATAAATTATCTCGGTAACTCAGTAACGTGATGGCAATTTAAGCTTCCGTAACGTATAGCCCGAAATCGATCGACCATTTACTCACTGGACCGCCCGAACTTGGGACAAGCTACTAGCGGGTTGCACCAAACAGCCGTCAAAAGAGTGTGTTCTAAAGACTTCCATAGCCCCAAAATTTATATGAATTACGCGTAATGCACGTTGGTTGTCTTTTCAGCATACTGATCAATGCAGTGGCAGAAAGGTCTTTCAGCGCTCTGAGGCGGCTGAAAACATGGCTGCGAAGTACGATGACGCAGGAGCGAATAAATTATTTAATGGTCTGTCACATTCATCGGGACATGCTGGCAGAAATCAACATTCAAGATATTGCAGAGGAATTCATCTGCAATTCCGATTCCAGACTTCACACTTTTGGACGATTTCGCTAGAATCTAATAACATATAAGATATGTTGGTGATTAAAGTTATATGTGGGCACTTTCAAGCCAAAAGTGGACATGACTCAAAAAAATAAAATTATATTTTTCTTATTTCTTCACACTTTCATGTTCCGATGAATCTGACCAGCATGTCCCGATGAATCTGCAAAATCAAAATCATAGACTAATTTTTCATTGTTCTCTCTATTTGCCCTCATGTCATCACCATTTTTTATTTGTTTGTTTATTTTTATTTGTTCTGATAGTGTATTTTAAGTGGAAAAAATCCTGTATAACTTAGATATTCTTTAAATGGGCCCATTGTTTTAAGCGTAGGGCCTAAGCAGTTGTCCGTAAAATTTGATACATTTTTTATCTTTGAAATATGGTATACAAGAAAGATTCGACAAATTTTAATCAACATCCTTAATTTTCTTTTAATCGCATACTTTATTGTTACGCACAAAGCTGGAAATGTATGTTACTGGAAGTGGCCTTAAAAAAAGGATGATAAACATTCTATCTGCAAAATTAAATGATGAACAAGTGATAGAACCTATTATAAACAACCATGGACTTTACAAGTTTCCTGAACCGAAGCAAATTTTTTACATATCATAGAATCCATTAGAGTGTATTTGTTTTTGTTTTAGGACACCAACAAAATGTAAATGAGTAATGTTTTTGCATGTCCTCTGCGTGTAGCACGAGTTACCGATGTTCGCAGCTGTCCCATGCATACAAAAGTTAACTTTTTGTTGGTGTCAAAATATTATGAGGATCTAGCCTTGAATGTTGGTTGTTAAAATTTAAAAAAATAAAGATTCCAACCAAATATGTTTAATATCTGGAGCATAAAGTACATTTATGTAAAAGGACACCTTTAAGTGTAGCACGCGTTACAGTGGAATTGCCCATAACAATAAAATATCATGTATGTTGGGCTTTTATTGGTGTCGCTTGTTCTATCTCTCTCTGAACCAAGTCCAAGTTTTATATGTAAACATTTATAGCAAGGAGAGCTTTTCTAGGTCGTTCAAACATGCTAAAACCCAACAGCTTCAGGGGGCTCCGCCCCCTGAACCCCCGCCAAGGGCTTCGCCCCTGGACCCCACGCCGTAAATGATCCTGCTGTGTCCCCCCCCCACATTTCAAGACGGATTGACGCCCATGCCTCGTGTTACCTTGGTTGGTGGCTGATGGCCTCTGTTAGACCTCAGCACGGGCCATTAAGTTAATTTATTAATTATTATTAATTTATTATATTAACTTATTAATTAACTATTAAGTATTAAGTGTCGTAAACCTGTTACCTCTTCTGCAAAGTGGTAAACAAATTGCGACGTCATCAAAACTAAGAAATATTGGAAGATGGAAAGACAAAGTATCAGAATACTTGTACAGAGCGAAATAATTTCAACAAGATATGTGTATAATGCAGAGTGGCGTGAAACCCGAAGAGAAACACCATGCATGTGCACATGTGCCAGTGCCATCCATTTCTCTACATATAAAAACATAAACCAGTAACTGAGTTCCTTATTAGCGAATGGGAAGGGGGCCGAGTAATTTTGGGGAATAATTTCCTAACATCTTTATAGATAGAAGTATTCTGTTGGTCATTTGGTACCGATATACTGTTTGTTGGTCGTTTGAACACACGTTGGTTCAGAACCATTGCATTTTATGATAAGTACGTACATTCCTCACCTATGCTAAGACTACATGCATAGGAAATTCATAATATGTCCCTCACAATTACCAAATGGAGCGAAACCTTGAACGCCCCCCGCGGAAATAAACACAAAACATAATAAACGAAGAAACAAACACCCCCCCCCAAAAAAAAAAAACAGACACCCCCGACTACAAAACATTGGAATTTTGGTTTGCTATTGATATGTTGTTGTTGCTGTTTGTTGTTGGTGGTTGATTTTTATGTATTCTTTTTGAAGGAAACCTTGTATAATGTCTAAACAATCCGGTTTCTCATCTGTTTTTAATTAACAAAAAGAATAAAACATAATTTTTTAAAAAGCACCGTTATTTAAGTTATTGGGTCTTTTTATTTTGTAAGTAGTGGTAGTAATAATACATGACAGCGAGTGGATTTACAAACAAAGCAGAACATTCTTAAACAAATTCAGATCAATTTTTTACTCCAAACAATATTTGATTCTTGTGAGTGTATTGTCACAGAATATGACCCCGGGGTGAAATCTGGACTATTCCATTTCACGTAGAGTAAAATGAAAAAGCCAGATTTCACAGAGTGAATGTATCCTGCGACAATGCACGGACAAAATGCATTCAATATTTGTTTTATATAAAACACACACAGCTTATTGGAATTTTTCATAATAAACACAAAATGTACTCAAAAACTCATCCACCTAAAAATTCTTTGTACAAAATCTTCCAAACAACGTAAACGATTCCATCATATTAATAGACACCAACCTTGTCCGGCGCGCCATGACGCGACCATGTTTCGTTGGGACGAACGGGCGGGAACGATTATATTTAAATACGACGCTGCAAAGTTCTGCAGCGAAGTGTACCAAGCGTCCTATATTATGTATAACTATTGGACACCAATATTTCATTTTGGAGTTTCACACGTCGCAGCAGTGAATACATGGCAAAATAGAGTATGACACGTGACTAGTGTTTTACCAATCAAAATGACAAGGATCTAATGTGTGCGGTATATAAAACATAAGAATCAATGCTCCAAAACACGTGTTTGAGTTTACCTTTTGAAAAGTCAGCAGACACACACGGTGCATTGCTTAAATGTTAAATACTGGATGATTTATGTTGGATAGTAATAAAGTTTGAAAGATACAAAATGTGGATCTGAATAATAAGAGATGTCCACACAGACACAATCATCTTGAGTCATTTTGTGACTTAAATACATCCTCGAAGATTTCAAACAAGTTCTTTAGTTAGCAGGAAGAGTTTTCTTATTCGTGTCAAAGCAAAGCAGATAATTTTAGAGATCGCCAGAACAGAATCACCACTTCAAAACAATGTCTAATGGAAACGGGAACGAACATAAGAGTATCTTATCTAATGGAATTCCCAAATGGGTTGTACCTCTACTATGTGTGTACTATCGTGTTACAAAGGACAGCGAAGTGTTAGTTTTGCTAGGATCGAAAAAGTGGAAAAGTATATTTATTTAAGGTCTACCATCCCACCATGACCGTGGAAGACTCGCCTCTGATAGTAGTCGTCAACTGTTGAATTCTCATCTATTCAATTGCAACAAAATAACAAACAATGCCATTTTTTTTCCAAATAAATATTGGACGAGGGAAAGACAAAGTATCAGAATATTTGTACAGAGCGAAATAATTTCAACGAGACAGTGTATAATGCGGAGTGGCGTGAAACCCGCAAGAGCAACACCATGCAGGTGCACATTTGCCGGTGCCATCCATTTCTCTACATATAAAAACATAAACCAGTAACAGAGTTCCTTATTAGCGAATGGGAAAGGGGGGCCGAATAATTTGGGGGAATAATTTCCTCACATCTTTATAGATAGAAGTATTCAATGCCGATTTTTTTTCTCCAAATAACGGATCAAATGGAGAGAATTTGGATGGGAGAATTTGGAACGCTAGGTGGCAGCAGACTTACCAGGCAAATTTCCATTGTTTATGTAGTTCTGAGCATGCGCACATTGCCGAGAACAATGGATTTTACCTGGTTAGTCTGCTGCCACCTAGCATCCGAAATGTCTCCTATTGAAATCATGTTCTCCATCATAGTTATAAATTCTTACCGCATTTGTTCTCTACGCACTGACCGGTGCATCCATGTGGAGCATACCTAACCTTGCTTATATGGCTTCTCTCCCCTATAATTCCCCCTGAAACACGACAACAAACAAACAAAAACTGGTCGTCATTCATCGTGCATGTCGTCGTACAAGTGGTATGACTTTAAAAAAAGGGCCGGGCTTGCTTCACACCAAACACGTGCAATGGTACTGTACGGTTGGCCTTGCGCATTGTACATGTAGATCAGAACATGGCGATGATGAGAATATGACGCTGGGTTCTCATAGGTGATGAACTTATGAAGATGAAGACAACGAAAGCAATCAATATTTTAGCTCAGCATGTCGGGTTTGTCACCACTACAACCAATAACACGTGCATGGAATGTCTAGCTTGGCGTAAAGCACGCCCCCGTTTCGGTTCAAAACAACCTTGCGACTTCCCAAAATGTAACTCCTAATTACGAGCTAAAATTCATTTTACGAGAAAATAAGTCGTAATTATTTAGTAACAACACAAATATTATAAAATACACTTTTAAAAATAGAAGGAAAAAAAAGACAAACACACACATCAAAAACAAACAACAACAAAACCCGCCGATAAGTTTCTATGTATTTAGTAATTGTAATGTAAAACCTAAAGGGGTTTTGGCCCTTGCTTTCGATCCAAACCGGACATTCGTCAGAGGCATAAACAAGCACTAACAAAAGCGTATTCATTTACAGCAAAAAAGAGGAGCGAAGAATTATGGAAAGGCATCCAGAAAAAAGCGGGGAAATTATAGCCAATCAGAGTTATTAATTTACAAAAAATGGGGTGGCTACGAACCAATCAAAGTAAAGAAGTGATGACAAAAGATTGGTCAATGTGAGAAAATGAAAAGATTGGATTACTGTACCATATTAATGTGGTAACAGCATTCAGGGTAATGCGGGAAACATGACAGGACAGGAATAGAGGGCAAGCTGCATCAGAGAGGATGCAACTATTAGGTGGGGGATCAGGAGGTAATGAGAGACTTTGTGAAATGGGAGGTGATTATAGAAGAACAGAATCAATGTAAAAGATGATTTGTACGAAATTAAAATAGGTAGAGGAACCTGTATTTAATTAAACATTTGTAACGTAACACTATATTTCACATGCACTAACGGGCTAGTAAGAACCACCCTTTTAAGATATGAGACTTTAAGATAAGAATAGCATGGAGTCGATATTTAAAATAAGTAGCACTTTGAAGACTTTACTAATCGTAACTGTTATTTGGCGAATTGCCACAATCAAAACAAGCCTGATACGAACTTGTACCAACAAAGGATGGTGTGCGTTTTTCGTTGTTTACTTTAAAACATAACCACCGAATTTGCTATAAAATAAATGTGTCACCCTCTCTCAATCTCCTCAAACCCATACCCCTTTCCTAAAAACAAGAACAACAAAATATATTAATACAAAATAAATGAAATGACTTACGCGGGTCCATAGTTACATGTAACAAGCCAACCATTGGGATAGGCGTTCTTGACCGATGCGCAGAATGTCATTCCACATCCAACATCAGTGGTGTCAGACCATACCATCTGTAAATAAATAAATAAACAAACAAACAAAAAATGTTTAGTATTTGGCGACGCTATTTTTGTAATATTCGCCGGCAGAGGGCGCAACCTCCAATGGCTTGGAGGGATAGGCCAACATACGAATCTTGTTCAAAATTTGCGTCTTGACGTATTTGACAAAGTCACCTCGCATGGCAGAATAATCTTTGGAAAAAACGCATGCGCAAAGCTTTTGAAAATTCAGCTTCAAAAGTTGAAATTTTCACAATCATTACAAAAACTTGTATTGTTTAAAATGTAAACGTTCGCCTTGTTAGTACCATAGCTGAGAGACAACATTCCTGAATGGGGTGAGCAACAACTTCTGACTGGAACAAACACCTTCAGTAGATTTCTGTAGATTTCAGAAATAAACTAAAGATGAACGCCACACAACAACAACAGGAACCATAGGGACAATATTTAAGATGGGGATCGTAACCATTATGATTTTGCCATTAGTGTAACAGCTGAAATTGCCACCATGAAACATGTCTCTATGGCAATTTTCTCCCGCGTCCGCCATTTTGAATCACTTAAAGTGTGGCAGCCCTGACGATTTTGACAAACAGAGCCCGGTGCCTGTAAGCCAAGGTGGTTTGGTGAACGCCCTATAAGTTTTAAAACTAAGATCAGGCGGACGTTACTCTTGTTCCCAAGTGAAAATACTTGCCACGTTATTGCATATAAGTAATGACCTAAGTATGGTGTAGTCATACCTGAGTGTAGCCTCCACATACTCTTGTGCAAGTATTGTCCCCGAAATTGAAGTTCTTAACCTCATCATGCCAATGTTTAGCTACTGATTTGGCGCTAGGTCGCTGTGACGCGGAGCCCGACGTGACATAAAGGCTTTGGCCAACGTAATCAAATGGCTTTTTTATACCATCCGGATGGCCGCGAGAAAAATCACACCTATCAGACCACTTCTGGGCCATGGTGGCTAAGACATCGTTCCACACCTGGAAAGAATAAAGCAGATCTTTAAAATAAAGCAAGGGCGGGTAGGCTTATCAGGAAGGGGAGGGGTGCTAGGAAGAAACTTAATTCAGCCAAAGAAACACGGTACACTAAAAAAAAATTCCCTTTCCCTTCCGTATTAAAACGTTTATGTCGATTTAAAAACACTTCATACCCCACAGAACGTAGTAAATGTAGGTTTTCCTGGCCAATTTCACAAACTCATTCAATTTAGCACCCGGCTCATTAAAATTCCTTTGAAGATGAATACCTGTAGGATTAGCATCCAACAGTCAACTTAAAAGTGAGTAACTCAATTTCAACAGTTGAGCATTCACTGGTGAAACAGATCATTTAAATTCAATAAGTCACAAAGCTCATTCAATTTTGCAAAAGCCAACACCAAGAGGCTGATCAACGATTCGATCTTAACCAATTTAATGTAGTAAAATTCAACTGAGAAGCTTGAAAATGTAGTCTTTAGAATATTTTTTGAAACAGAATAACCGAAACACACCTGAGAGAAAAGAATGAAATACGTGTGCACGAAAACGACATTAATTGCAATAGTTGCTGAAAAAAAACTATAGTTTGAAGTTGACTGGAAAAACCTATACATGAATTCATTTATCAATAAAATAATTACAATTAATTATAAATCAGTCGAGATAGAGGGAAACAATTATTGAAAATAATGACTGAGTGAATATTAAGTTAGTAATGACAATAATAATAATAAAGAAAACACCAGTAGATATCTGGCCATAGTGTGTGGACGCAAGATGAGTTTGATTTGCTATAGCATTTTGAACTTTACGTTTTTACCATTGTTTTCATATCGGCCGCTGGCGGCGATGTGTTTGCACGGTAGGAGTTATGTGCGGCCAGGAACGCGGCTGTTTCACTGTCAGTCAGACCAGTCGACCTCTTTGTCCGCAGCTTATCTTGAACTGTTCTTTCTTGCAGTGCTCTTTTTCTCGAGAACTTCTTAAAGAGGCGGTTGGTATCTCTCGCTTGGATCCTCAGGACCGCAACTAAACATCAAACAACAAAGGATACTATGCTTTGTTTGTGAAATTGAAATATGGGTTTTCCCGGTAATTTTCGGCAAAAAAAAAGAAAGAAAAAGAAGAAGCCTATTTCACTCAATTACTTTGAGAAGTGCAAGTTATGTTATAGCATCGAAAATAAATATAAGACAGCTTTATAAAAACATGGAAAAATCAGCAATACTACATGAATCCTTTGTGTATGGAATGCCAGTCTTTGATTGGTTTAATTTGAATGAAAACGTGTTGAGAAAACGGTTTGCAAATCGATCCCTGGCGTTGATTTCAACGTAACTGTACACGCATTGCGGTGTGTAGTACACACACACTGACTCCAACAAAGTGACGTGGTCTTTAGCATTAAAAAAAAACTTAAATAAATATAAGGCAGCTTTATAAAAATATGGAAAAATCACAAATACTACATAAGTCCTTTGTGTATGGAATGCTACTCTTTGGTTGGCTAAGTTTGAATGACACGGCGTTTGAACACACAGAAAAATGAAACAATAATTCACAAAACAAAACCGGTGTTGAATTAAAACACACGCACACAGTCCCGCAACTACATGAAGTATAATGCGGAGACACGTAGGTATTCCACTCGCGTCAAAAACAATGCAGCCAAAAGAGAATTGCTGGAAGGACTTGTCAAGTCAAAATGTGTTCTTGCTGCTGTGGTTACTTCAGATCCTCATTCACGAGAAGTGATCGTCACGGCGCGTTTGGAAAATTACTATTGTAATCATTATTTTTTAGGAGGTGGCGACATTTAAAATTTATTTTTTTGAATTTTTTTAAAATGAAGGCTCAATTCAAACCATTTGGTACATTTTTGCGCTCATTATTTTTTGTTGCGCAGCACGTTTTTAAATTTGATTGGACTTTTTCTTCTTCTTTTTTGAGTTGGGGACTTCCCCCCCCCCCCTGCTCCCTCCCCCACCCTCAGTTACGGGCCTGGATCCAGGCAAGTAAACTAAACGAATAGAAAAACCATGAAAGCATGTGCTGACATAGTAAAGCAAAAGATGTCTTGCGACTAAACAGGTCCGTCACTTGTGGGTTTTCAACTACCAGGCCGAAGAGCAAAATATGACTAATAATTACTTGGGAATAAATGACAGTAGCTTACCAAAGACCACTGCAAACAGAACGGTGATAAGTAGGCGAGCCATAGTTGCTTCCACTTCCAGGAGTAAATTTGCTGAGAGACCACGCTGCACACGGCCTGCCAAAGATGATTCTGAAAAAAGCATTATAAAACGATACACGTAAATTCATCTTTCTGGATTGTACCAAAGAACATCAGAGAGCACATTGCACTTCATAGCACTTAATAACTGTACACATTTCACAGAGACTGGTTTTTGAGAGCAACTACAGTACAATCATCTAAATTGTACGAGATTTTCAACAAGGTAATGAATCAACAATGCCAAATCAGTCGAGAAACGATACTTTACCTTAAAGCGACGTAGGTAAACTGGGGCTGACATTCGCAGGATGTGGAATAAATACCTCTGGAACTATATTCTCTCTGATTACCACTTAGGCGAAAATCCTTTTCACCCATCGATTAATGCCTTGCATGGGTTCCCGCTTTAAATGGAACTACTTTATTTAAATTTTCTCCCACTCGGTGACTACTACTTCCTGTCATTGGGCGTTGCGTAAGTAGTCTTAGTAATCAACGAAACCAGAGCGTGTTTGTTTGGTTGTTATCGTTATAAGTAACGTTGTAGCAAAGACTCTGTCGATTACACCGGATGTCTTTAGAACGTAATGACGTCCTAAATAATGTTGGCAAGTAAACACAACGTTGCCGTGTTGTAAATAATCGTTCTCAAGAGACTGTTGCAACAACGTTTCCTTTTCCAGTATACGTCAGCACATTCTTACCAAATCTTATGTTATTGCTATATCAGATATACAGTAGTTTTATGAAAGCTGTTAATTGATATGTCAACATGACAAATGAATTACTTTTAACAATACAGACTTACCAGTAGGTCCCTACTACGTTGCCTTTACCTGTGACTTCACTGCACCTGTATACTGTACATCGTACAGCATGTGCTACTACACAGACCGATTTCTTGACTTTGGCAGTCATTGGTGTATATGTTTTGAAGTTTTTCCATTTTAATAATATTTTCGAAAGTAAACTTCTAGCCTACATTTAATTTATCACTAAGTCCTCTGATAGTTAAGACTTTTATACAAGAATCAGAATACCTAATTCATAAGTTTGGTAAATTTCTTAAAATGTTATTTAGTATTTTACAACTTCTTTGCCCAATCTACTAATTTGCATATGTGATAATTTCGTTGTCATGACGTCGTCATATTAATTTTTAATAGACATGCAGCATTCCAAACGCCGCTCAATGCGGCAAGATGAGCTTATGATATCTAAACGGAAACGTAGGTGTTTGTTTTTGAAAACAAAACACTTTTAATAGTAACCGAGAGTACTTTGAAAGTCCATTGACATTTTGAAAGTGTCTTTGAAACATTAAGGAGCACATTTTGGTTTTAGAGCAAGTTTTTAGTGGGGGGACAAAGCGACCCAAGTGAGGATAGAAAATCTTGTCAGGGAAAAATGTTTCTCTAGAAGATTCTGTCCACGGCTTATAGAGTGCTGCTTGTAACTGTCGGAACAGTTGTTGTTTTCGTCGAGGTGTTTTATTATTTTTAGCTGTTCCGATATAGTAGTCGGAACCGCCATATCTCAAAAAGTATAGGTCCGATCATCAAAATGTTTTTCGATTATATACTTGTGGGATAATTTAAACAAAAACCGTGTTGGTCTAAAATGCTGGACGATGTCCCCATGATATCATACATTGCGCGTTTTGTATGTGTTATAAACCCACTGCCCTAAAAAAGTGATAGACACCAGACATTTAACCAGTGTTGTACATTTGAAAGTTTCACAATTACATTGACAAAATGCATATTGAAAATTAATAGCCATGAATTGTCGCATGAAAGCTTGCAATGGTTTATTGTGATACATTGTATGCACTACATTAAACTTCGGCGTCTAGACACTATTGTGTACGATTATACCAGTACATAAATTTGTACATTTGATACATTTGATAGCTGACACGAGTAAAGGTGAAGGTCTTGTTTTCCTTGTATAGTTGTATTGTGCAACGCATAACCTCATGTCAACTACTACAGTCTATGACGACCGAAGGGGAAAAACAAATATTGGCTGTGACGCAAGAATTATGTAAACTCTTACCAGAACAGCAATAACAAACAACATAAACCGCGAGAGACATATCTCCTTCATAGGACGAATGACAGAGGGCACTGTAATAAAAATGATCTTTGTGATGATGAGCCTGCTTCTTTTTAACCAGTGCGCTGATGGTTTCACTGGTCACTAAATTCCGTCCCATTTATTCCGTTTAATACCTTCAATCAATATATTTTCTTTTAACACCAGGGTAATTGTGCCCTGGTAATGTGATTCGATGAATGCAAGAGGGGGCGGTGGGGTCGACGCCACCCTTGTATTCTTTTGAATTGAAAACATGACTTATTACCTCACGTTTCGACCCTAGTAGAGTTCATCTTGCTTAGCAAGTACGTACATGACAAGTACGTACATTCCTTTTCCTATGCTAAGACTACATGCATGGGAAATTCATAAAAATGTCCCTCACGATTACCAAATGGAGCGAAACCTTGAACGCCCCGGCGCGGAAATAAACCCAAAACATAATAAACAAAGAAAAAAAACCCACCCCAACAAACAAACAAAGAAACAAAGAAACAGACACCCCGACTAGAAAACATTGGAATTTCAGTATGCTATTGATATGTTGTTGTTGCTGTTTGTTTGGGGTTGGTGGTTTTATTGTATCTTTTTTGAAGGAAACCTTGTATATTGTCTAAACAATCCGGTATCTCATCTGTTTTTAACTAACTGAAAGAATAGAAAATAATTTTTAAAAGAGCACCGTTATTTAAGTTACGTGCTCGTGCGTGGACGGTACGTGGACGGGCTTAAATTTACGTCTAAAAAATACTGCCAGAGTTGAGGATATAATAATATCATAGAATTTGAAGTTCCTTCACCATTGCTGTTTGAGACTGGCAATCTAATCAAGGCAAATACGATCGGTAAAAATACAACATAAACCTTGTTGACCTATGACCATGGCCTAATATCATGAACAATTCTTAGGTCCGAGATTTTTGTGGTTTACAAGATGAAGGGAATTTAGGTATTCTTCAAACTAAGAAATAATAACGTACCTTCAAATCGTTTATTTTTGTTTACAAATTGGAAATAGTGAATCGAATTAATTGAAATTGGCGGCTACGGCTACGGCAACGGCTACGGCTGAGAGGGACTTGAACACTAGGTACATACGTCCACCCATTTGTTTTATTATTTGATATTTTTGAAAAATATGTATTTTCTTAAGTGCACAGAACAAAGTAAGTCCAGAGAGTGTATGCAAAACAGAGCTGTTTGCGCGCGCGTGAACCGTCGCGAAAAATTAGTGCGGTGTATGACAACCATCGGTGCGTCATATAAATTAAATCAAACAGTAAACAATGTACATGTTTATCTCAGACAGAAAAACAGTTCCTTTGCAGTAAATTGGTAACCTGAACATCCGACGTGACACTTTAGGCTCTTGAATAATACTTTATACCGGACTTTAGAACATGGCAGCTTCCTGCCAGATGTACCTTTGACCTGTCACGCCATAACAGCGCGCACACACGGCTGCACTCATTGTGTGCGAGCCTAGTGACGCTATCAGTCCGGTAGTTGTCTTGCCGTGCATTTAAAGAAAATTACATCCAATTAAAACATTTGGTTTGTTGTAAAACCAGTGCCTGTGACAGGGGACCATTTTATCGGTAACCGTGTTTTTGTTAAATGTATTTATTGATGGTAACTCGTGGTACCTTGGTTGGTGGCTGATGGGCTCTGTTAGACCTCGGCACTGACCATTAAGAGCGGCCAGCCACCAATCCGGTCGTTACCGCACAGTGAAAACCGGGACACCGTTACTTAGACCTCGGTACTGCTGACTTTACGGTTTGTTGACTGTTTGGCTGTCAGTTATTAAGTGTCGTTGTTCCGCCCCAACTTGACAATCGTCCCAACTATAGTTGGGACTGGTCCCAACTTGAGTGTTAAAGTTGGGACGTCCCAACTATAGTTGGGATCGCAGTAAATAAAAACACAAATCACCCACATGAATAAACCAAAAACATAATAATGTAGTAAGTATCATAGTATGAAGTTTTTAAGACCACTTTCCCTTGCCCTTGAGAATATTTGAAATTAGTTAACATTTTGGTTTTTCCAAGAGAAGGGAAATTAAATGACTAGGCCTATTTTGAGACTGAAAGCTTTCACCCGGCATGAGCATGAGCATGAGGCCGGTGTCAGAACCTTCTAAAACCCCCATTTACGCCGAGGTAGCGAGTATACTAGGCTCATCCCGGGCACCTGCTCGCTCCATCATGACAGTTTTTACATGAGTTTGTATAAAGAGCCGAGACCCGTTGAAATAAAGAATCTTGTTAATTAACGCCGATCGCATCAGCTTGTGCGTCTGCAGCAGTGTTATAGTTGGGACGTCCCAACTTTAACACTCAAGTTGGGACCAGTCCAAACTATAGTTGGGACAATTATCAAGTTGGGACGGAACATCGTCAACCTGTTACCTCTTCTCCAAAGTGGTAAACAAACTGTGACGTCATCGGAACTAAGGACTATTGGAAGAGGGAAAGACAAAGTATCAGAATACTTGTACAGAGCGAAATAATTTCAACAAGATAGTGTATAATGCGGAGTGGCGTGAAACCCGCAAGAGCAACACCATGCATGTGCACATGTGCCGGTGTCATCCATTTCTCTGCATATAAAAACATAAACCAGTAACTGAGTTCCTTATTAGCGAATGGGAAGGGGGCCGAATAATTTGGGGGAATAATTTCCTCACATCTTTATAGACAGAAGTATTCTGTTGGTCATTTGGTACCGATATACTATTTGATGGTCGTTTGAACACACGTTGGTTCAGAACCATTGCATTTTATGATAAGTACGTACATTCCTCACCTATGCTAAGACTACATGCATGGGGAATTCATAAAAATGTCCCTCACAATTACCAAATGGAGCGAAACCTTGAACGCCCCCGCGGAAATAAACAGACACAGAGACAGACATCCCTGACTAGAAAACATTGGAATTTCGGTATGCTAATGATATGTTGTTGTTGCTGTTTGTTGGTGGTGGTTGATTTTTATGTATTCTTTTTGAAGGAAACCTTGTATATTGTCTAAACAATCCGGTTTCTCATCTGTTTTTATTTAACAAAAAGAATAGAAAACAATTTCAAAATGAGCACCGTTATTTCAGTTATTGGTTTTATTTATTTATTTTGTAAGTAGTGGTAGTAAGAATACATGACAGCGAGTGGATTTACAAACAAAGCAGAACACAAATTCAGATTAATTTTTACTCCAAAAAATATTTGATTCTTGTGGGTGTATTGCCACAGAATATGATCACGGGGTGAAATCTGGACTATTCCGTTTCACGTAGAGTGAAATGGAAAAGCCAGATTTCACCGAGTGAATGTATCCTGCGACAATTCACGGACGAAATGCATTCACTATTTGTTTTATATAACACACACAGGTTATTGGATTTTTCCATAATAAACACAAAATTTACTCGGAAACTCATCTACCTAACACTCTAAAAAATTCCTTTTTTAAAAACCTTCCAAACAACGTAAACGATTCCATCATATCATAGACACCAACCTTGTCCGGTGCGCCATGGCGCGACCTTGTTTCTTTGAGACGAACGGGCGGGAACGATTATATTTTGATACGACGTTGCGAAGTTCCGCAGCGAAGTGTACCAAGCGTCCTATAAGTTTAACTATTGGACACCAATATTACATTTTGGAGTGTCACACGTCGCAGCAGTGAATACATGGCAAAATAAAGTATGACACGTGACTAGTGTTCCACCAATCAAAATAACAAGAATCTAATGTGTGCGGTATATAAAACATAATAGATCAATGCTCTAAAACACGTGTTTGAGTTTACCTTTTGAAAAGTCATCAGACACAAACGGTGCATTGCTTTAATATTAAATACTGGATGATTTATGTTGGATAGTAATAAAGTTTGAAAGATACAAAATGTGGATCTGAATAGTAAGAGATGTCCACACAGACACAACCACCTTGAGTCATTTTGTGACTTAAATACATCCTCGAAGATTTAAAACAAGTTCTTTAGCAGGAAGAGTTTTCTTGTTGGTGTCAAAGCAAAACAGATCATTAAGCAATCGCCAGAACAGAACCACCATTTCAAAACAGTTTCTAATGGAAACGGGAACGAATTTAAGAGCATGTTTTTCTTATCTAATGGAAATCCCAAATTGGTTTTAAAACTACTATGTGTGTACCGTCGTGTAACGAAGGACAGCGAAGTGTTAATTTTGTTGGGATCGAAAAAGTTGGAAAATATATTTATTTAAGGTCTACCATCCCACCATGACCGTGGAAGACTCGCCTCTAGTAGTAATCGCCAACGGTTGAATTCTCATCTATCAAACAAAATAACAAACAATACCGAATGTTTTTTTTCTCCAAATAACGGATGGAAATCTTTCTCGTTTTAATACACCGACTAAATGTCTGTAAAATGATGTGGATGTAAAACTGTGATTCTTGTTGAATTTCAAATTAGAAATTCGTCAGCTTTTCATGACTTCGTTTTCTGTGTTGATGTTTCTTATGGCAGATTTATTACTTGATGACGTGTTGGAAAAAGACGATTGAACGGGAGAATTTGGAACGCTAGGTGGCAGCAGACTTACCAGGCAAATTTCCATTGTTTATGCAGTTCT
This sequence comes from Pisaster brevispinus, assembly GCA_023634235.1. Taxonomy (NCBI): domain Eukaryota; kingdom Metazoa; phylum Echinodermata; class Asteroidea; order Forcipulatida; family Asteriidae; genus Pisaster; species Pisaster brevispinus. The sequence goes on along the minus strand of JAMKCF010000006.1, from coordinate 17,065,103 downwards.
GAGCATGCGCACATTGTCGAGAACAATGGATTTTACCTGGTTAGTCTGCTGCTACCTAGCATCCGAAAAGTCCCCTATTGAAATCATGTTCTCCATAAAATAGTTATAAATTCTTACCGCATATGTTCTCTACGCACTGGCCGGTACATCCATGCGGAGCATACCTAACCTTGCTTATATGGCTTCTCTCCCATATAATTCCCCCTGAAACACGACAACAAACAAACAAAAACTGGTCGTCATTCATCGTGCATGTCGTCGTACAAGTGGTATGATTTTTAAAAAAGGGGCCGGGCTTGCTTCACACCAAACACGTGCAATGGTACTGTACGGTTGGCATTGCGCATTGTACATGTAGATCAGAACATAACGATGATGAGGATATGACGCTGGGTTCTCATAGGTGATGAACTTATGAAGATGAAGACAACGGAAGCAATCAATATTTTAGCTCAGCATGCCGGGTTTGTCACCACTACAACCAATAACACGTGCATGGAATGTCTAGCTTGGCGTAAAGCACGCCCCTGTTTCGGTTCAAAACAGCCTTGCGACCACCCAAAATGTAACTCCTTATTACGAGCTAAAATACGTATTACGAGAAAATAAGTCGTAATTATTTAGTAAAAACACAAATATTATAAAATACACTTTTAAAAAGAAGAAGAAAAAAGACAAACACACACATCAAAAACAAACAACAACAAAAACCCGCCGATACGTTTCTATACTAATTGTAATGTAAAACTAGTAGGGGTTTTGGCCCTAGTTTTCGATCCAAACCGAACATTCGTCAGAGGCATAAACAAGCACAAACAAAAGCGTATTCATTTACAGCAAAAAAGAGGAGCGAAGAATTGTGGAAAGGCATCCAGAAAAAAGCGAGGAAATTATAGCCAATCAGAGTTATTAATTTACAAAAAATGGGGTGGCTAAGAACCAATCAAAGTAAAGAAGTGATGACAAAATATTGGTCAATGTGAGAAAATGAGAAGGTGGATTACTGTACCATAAAGGTGGTAACAGCATTCAGGGTAATGCGAGAAACATTACATGACAGGATTAGAGGGCAAGCTGCATCAAAGATGATGCAACTATTAGGGGGGCGGGGGGGGGGATCAGGAGGTAATGAGAGACTCTGTGAAATGGGAGGTAATTATAGAAGAACAGAATCATTGTAAAAGATGATTTGTAAGAATTTAAAATAGGTAGAGGAACCTGTATTTAAATAAACATTTGTAACGTAACACTATACTTCACATGCACTAACGGGCTGGTAAGAACCACCCTTTTAAGATATGAGATTTTAAGATAAGAATTGCATGGAGTCGATAATTAAAACAAGTAGCACTTTGAAGACTTTTCTAATCGTAACTGTTATTTGGCGATTTGCCACAATCAAAACAAGCCTGATACGAACTTGTACCAACAAAGGATGGTGTGCGTTTTTCGTTGTTTACTTTAAAACATAACCACCGAATTTGCTATAAAATAAATGTGTCACCCTCTCTCAATCTCCTCAAACCCATACCCCTTTCCTAAAAACAAGAACAACAAAATACATTAATACAAAATAAATGAACTGACTTACCCGGGTCCATAGTTACATGTAATAAGCCACCCATTGGGAAAGGCGTTCTTGACCGATGCGCAGAATGTCATTCCACATCCAACATCAGTGGTGTCAGACCATACCATCTGTAAATAAATAAATAAACAAACAAACAAAAAATGTTTAATATCACTAGGTCTATAGTTCCATAGTCTTTACTGGCGACGCTATTTTTTCGTAACATTCGCCGGCAGAGGGCGCAACCTCCACTGGCTCGGAGGGACAGGCCAACTACGGATCTGGTTCAAAACTTGCGTCTTGACGTATTTGACAAAGGCAACTCGCGTGGCAGAACATTCTTTGGAAAAAACGCATGCGCAAAGCTTTTGAAAATTCAGCTTCAAACGTTGAATCATCACATAAACTTGTATTGTTTAAAAATGTAAACGTTCGCCTTGTTAGTACCGTAGCTGAGAGGCAACATTCCTGAATTGGGTGAGCAACAACGTCTGACTGGAACAAACATATTCAGTAGATTTCTGTAAATTTCAGAAATAAACTAAAGATGAACGCCACTCAACAACAACAGGAACCATAGGGACAATATTTAAGATGAGGATCGTTATCATTATGATTTTGCCGTTTATATTTGAGTGTAACAGTTGATATTGCCATCATGAAACATGTCTCTTTGGCAATTTTCTCCCGCGTCCACCATTTTGAATCACTTAAAGTGTGGCAGCACTGACGATTTTGACAAACAAAGCCCGGAGCCTGTAATCCAAGGTGGTTTGGTGAACGCCCTATAAGTTTTAAAACTAAGATCAGGCGGACGTTACTCTTGTTCCCAAGTTAAAATACTTGCCACGTTACTGCATATAAGTAATGACCTAAGTATGGTTTAGTCATACCTGAGTGTAGTGTCCACATACTCCTTTGCAAGTATTGTCCTTGAAATTGAAGTTGTTAACCTCATCGTGCCAAGATTTAGCTGCTGATGTGGTGTCAGGTCGCTTTGACGCGGAGCCCGACTTGACATACAGGTTTTGGCCAACGTAATCAAATGGCTTTTTTATACCATTCGGATGGCCGTGAGAAAAATCACACCTATCAGACCACTTCTGGGCCATGGTGGCTAAGACATCGTTCCACACCTGGAAAGAATAAAGCAGATCTTTAAAATAAAGCAAGGGCGGGTAGGCTTATCAGGAAGGGGAGGGGTGCTAGGAAGAAACTTTATTCAGCCAAAGAAACACGGTACACTAAAATAAATTCCCTGTCCCTTCCGTATTAAAACGTTTATGTCGATTTAAAAACACTTCATACCCCACAGAACGTAGTAAATATAGGTTTTCCTGGCCAATTTCACAAACTCATTCAATTTAGCACCCGGCTCATTAAAATTCCTTTGAAGATGAATGCCCATAGAATTAGCATCCAACAGTCAACTTAAAAGTGAGTAACTCAATTTCAACAGTTGAGCATTCACTGGTGAAACAGATCATTCAAATTCAATAAGTCACAAAGCTCATTCAATTTTGCAAAAGCCAACACCAAGAGGCTGATCAACGATTCGATCTCAACAAATTTAATGTAGTAAAATTCAACTGAGAAGCTTGAAAATGTAGTCTTTAGAATATTTTTTGAAACAGAATAACCGAAACAAACCTGAGAGAAAAGAATGAAATATGTGTGCACGAAAGCGAAATTAATTGCAATAGTTGCTGAAAAGAAACCCTATAGCCTGAAGCTGACTGGAAAAACCTATACATGAATTCATTTATCAATTAAATAATTACAATTAATTATAAATCAGTCGAGATAGAGGGAAACAATTATTGAAAATAATGACTGAGTGAATATTAAGTTAGTCATGACAATAATAATAATAAAGAAAACACCAGTAGATATCTGGCCATAGTGTGTGGACGCAAGATGAGTTTGATTTGCTACAGCATTTTGAACTTTACGTTTTTACCATTTTTTTCATATCGGCCGCTGGCGGCGATGTGTTTGCACGGTAGGAGTTATGTGCGGCCAGGAACGCGGCTGTTTCACTGTCAGTCAGACCAGTCGACCTCTTTTTCCGCAGCTTATCTTGAACTGTTCTTTCTTGCAGTGCTCTTTTTCTCGAGAACTTCTTAAAGAGGCGGTTGGTATCTCTCGCTTGGATCCTCAGGACCGCAACTAAACATCAAACAACAAAGGATACTATGCTTTGTTTGTGAAATTGAAATATGGGTTTTCCCGGTAATTTTCGGCAAAAAAAAGAAAGAAAAAGAAGAAGCCTATTTCACTCAATTACTTTGAGAAGTGCAAGTTATGTTATAGCATCGAAAATAAATATAAAAACATGGAAAAATCAGCAATACTACATGAATCCTTTGTGTATGGAATGCCAGTCTTTGATTGGTTTAATTTGAATGAAAACGTGTTGAGAAAACGGTTTGCAAATCGATCCCTGGCGTTGATTTCAACGTAACTGTACACGCATTGCGGTGTGTAGTACACACACACACTGACTCCAACAAAGTGACGTGGTCTTTAGCATTAAAAAAAACTTAAATAAATATAAGGCAGCTTTATAAAAATATGGAAAAATCACAAATACTACATAAGTCCTTTGTGTATGGAATGCTAGTTTTTGGTTGGCTAAGTTTGAATGACACGGCGTTTGAACACACAGAAAAATGAAACAATAATTCACAAAACAAAACCGGTGTTGAATTAAAACACACGCACACAGTCCCGCAACTACATGAAGTATAATGCGGAGACACGTAGGTATTCCACTCGCGTCAAAAACAATGCAGCCAAAAGAGAATTGCTGGAAGGACTATGTCAAGTCAAAATGTGTTCTTGCTGCTGTGGTTACTTCAGATCCTCATTCACGAGAAGTGATCGTCCCGGCGCGTTTGGAAAATTACTATTATAATCATTATTTTTTAGGAGGTGGCAAAATTTTAAATTTATTTTTTTGAATTTTTTGAAAATGAAGGCTCAATTCAAGCCATTTGGTACATTTTTGCGCTCATTATTTTTTGATGCGCAGCACGTTTTTAAATTTGATTGGACTTTTTCTTCTTCTTTTTTGAGTTGGGGACTTCCCCCCCCCCCCTGCTCCCTCCCCCACCCTCAGTTACGGGCCTGGATCCAGGCAAGTAAACTAAACGAATAGAAAAACCATGAAAGCATGTGCTGACATAGTAAAGCAAAAGATGTCTTGCGACTAAACAGGTCCGTCACTTGTGGGTTTTCAACTACCAGGCCGAAGAGCAAAATATGACTAATAATTACTTGGGAATAAATGACAGTATCTTACCAAAGACCACTGCAAACAGAACGGTGATAAGTAGGCGAGCCATAGTTGCTTCCACTTCCAGGAGTAAATTTGCTGAGAGACCACGCTGCACACGGCCTGCCAAAGATGATTCTGAAAAAAGCATTATAAAAACGATACACGTAAATTCATCTTTCTGGATTGTACCAAAGAACATCAGAGAGCACATTGCACTTCATAGCACTTAATAACTGTACACATTTCACAGAGACTGGTTTTTGAGAGCAACTACAGTACAATCATCTAAATTGTACGAGATTTTCAACAAGGTAATGAATCAACAATACCAAATCAGTCGAGAAACGATACTTTACCTTAAAGCGACGTAGGTAAACTGGGGCTGACATTCGCAGGATGTGGAATAAATACCTCTGGAACTATATTCTCTCTGATTACCACTTTGGCGAAAGTCCTTTTCACCCATCGATTAATGCCTTGCATGGGTTCCCGCTCTAAATGGAACTACTTTATTTAAATTTTCTCCCACTCGGTGACTACTACTTCCTGTCATTGGGCGTTGCGTAAGTAGTCTTAGTAATCAACGAAACCAGAGCGTGTTTGTTTGGTTGTTATCGTTATAAGTAACGTTGTAGCAAAGACTCTGTCGATTCCACCGGATGTCTTCAGAACGTAATGACGTCCTAAATAATGTTGGCAAGTAAACACAACGTTGCCGTGTTGTAAATAATCGTTCTCAAGAGACTGTTGCAACAACGTTTCCTTTTCCAGTATACGTCAGCACATTCTTACCAAATCTTATGTTATTGCTATATCAGATATACAGTAGTTTTATGAAAGCTGTTAATTGATATGTCAACATGACAAATGAATTACTTTTAACAATACAGACTTACCAGTAGGTCCCTACTACGTTGCCGTTACCTGTGACGTCACTGCACCTGTATACTATACATCGTACATTATGTACTATTACACAGACCGATTTCTTGACTTTGGCAGTCATTGGTGTATATGTTTTGAAGTTTTTCCATTTTAATAATATTTTCGAAAGTAAACTTCTAGCCTACATTTAATTTATCACTAAGTCCTCTGATAGTTAAGACTAATACAAGAATCAGAATACCTAGTTCATAAGTTTGGTAAATTTCTTAAAATGTTATTTAGTATTTTACAACTTCTATGCCCAATCTACTAATTTGCATATGTGATACTTTCGTTGTCATGACGTCGTCATATTAATTTTTAATAGACATGCAGCATTCCAAACGCTGCTCAATGCGGCAAGATGAGCTTATGATATCTAAACGGAAATGTAGGTGTTTGTTTTTGAAAACAAAACACTTTTAATAGTAACCGAGAGTACTTTGAAAGTCCATTGACATTTTGAAAGTGTCTTTGAAACATTAAGGAGCACATTTTGGTTTTAGAGCAAGTTTTTAGTGGGGGGACAAAGCGACCCAAGTGAGGATAGAAAATCTTGTCAGGGAAAAATGTTTCTCTAGAAGATTCTGTCCACGGCTTAGAGTGCTGCTTGAAACTGTCGAAACAGTTGTTGTTTTCGTCAAGGTGTTTTATTATTTTTAGGTGTTCCGATATAGTAGTCGGAACCGCCATATCTCAAAAAGTATAGGTCCGATCATCAAAATGTTTTTCGATTATATACTTGTGGGATAATTTAAACAAAAACATTGTTGGTCTAAAATGCTGGACGATGTCCCCCATGATATCATACATTGCGCGTTTTGTATGTGTTATAAACCCACTGCTCTAAAAAAAGTGAAAGACACCAGACATTTAACCAGTGTTGTACATTTGAAAGTTTCACAATTACATTGACAAAATGCATATTGAAAATTAATAGCCATGAATTGTCGCATGAAAGCTTGCAATGGTTTATTGTGATACATTGTATGCACTACATTAAACTTCGGCGTCTAGACACTATTGTGTACGATTAACCAGTACATAAATTTGTACATTTGATACATTTGATAGCTGACACGAGTAAAGGTGAAGGTCTTGTTTTCCTTGTATAGTTGTATTGTGCAACGCATAACCTCATGTCAACTACTACAGTCTATGACGACCGAAGGGGAAAAACAAATATTGGCTGTGACGCAAGAATTATGTAAACTCTTACCAGAACAGCAATAACAAACAACATAAACCGCGAGAGACATATCTCCTTCATAGGACGAATGACAGAGGGCACTGTAATAAAAATGATCTTTGTGATGATGAGCCTGCTTCTTTTTAACCAGTGCGCTGATGGTTTCACTGGTCACTAAATTCCGTCCCATTTATTCCGTTTAATACCTTCAATCAATATATTTTCTTTAAACATCAGGGTAATTGTGCCCTGGTAATGTGATTCGATGAATGCAAGAGGGGGCGGTGGGGTTGACGCCACACTTGTATTCTTTTGAATTGAAAACATGACTTATTACCTCACGTTTCGACCCTAGTAGAGTTCATCTTGTTTAGCTAATAGGGGTCAAAGTGTGAGGCCACTAAGAATATTTTTCATTTACATGTATACTATACATGTTGTTTTTATTGTGATGCAGTTGCAAACAGCTAATTCTATTTTCTTTTGAAATGAAGTCCAGAGTGATCGAGTTTGTTACATCAAAACTTGTCGGGAGAATCCTGCATTGATCTATACAAAGGCCATCGAAAGTTAAGTTATAGTTTCTCATCAGTACGGTACCTGATTGAAATAATTCCTCTACTCAGAATGCGCTCAGAATCATTTCGTGCGCTCGAACAATTATAAGTAACTGCAAAGCCCCTAAAGGGACATGGTGAAACACAAATATTATCCACGATATGTTATTTTGTTCGACTTTTTTCGACAATTTTGTGTCCTCGAAATAATAGTTTAAGTCCTTGAAATAAACAATTTTCCGTCAACATTTTATGTTATTGGAAATAATATTTTGTGTCTACGAAATAACATTTTGTTCCCTTGAAATGTTACTTTGTTCAATCGAAATAATATTTTGTGTCCTCGACATAATATTTTGTCCTCGACATAATATATCTTCTGAACTGAATGTCATAGAGTTATAATATGTGTGCCGTCTTGTAGCTTACAGCACATATAAATTTCATTTAGAAATGTGACCCCAACTCTAACCTTTACTTCAGGTACAATCAGAAAGCTCTAAAAAGAAAACAAATCATATGTTTAGATTCAGTGTGAGACACAGTCAGATTCAGGTTCAAAATATGGTAGGGTTTTTGGCACAGTTAGAGTCAAATTGAGGGTCTTTGCTAGGTTTAGGGTGATGGTCTACTGCTTAAATTGAGCCGTATCATCTGCATATGTAAAATTTTATTATGAAATGTAACCCCATCTTAACCTTTTCTTCCGGTTAAAACAGGAAGCTCTAAAATAATTTAAAATAAATATATCTCCTGAACTAAATGTCGTAAAGTCATATTAATATTTGTGTCGTATCGTAGCTCATGACACATTCAAGATTTTAATCAAAAACGAAACCCCACTTTGACCTTTCATTCCGGTCCAAACAAGAAGTTCAAATAAATATATCACATTTTCTAAACCACATGTCATGACGTCATAATATTGTGCTATCTTGTAGCGTCTGAGAACGCAGGGCCGTCCCGAAGACCGGATTCCAAAGCTTTCTCATGGTAATGTTCGAATGAGTGCATGGCCTGGGGCCTGGGTTCCCCCTATTCTAGACCAAGAACCGCACATTTTACATTTTTAGAAAAAGGACCCAATTTTGAACTTTTCCGGTCCAAAGGGGAAATTAAATAAAAATCCTGGACCAGGTGGGTTGAGTGTACGAATTAGGGTCTTATAGCACATGGTTCAGTGAGAATGAAGGTCAAAGTTAAGGTCAGATTCAGGGTCAGGTATAAAATCAGTTTTAGAGTCAATATCAGAATGAAGGAGGTTTAGGTCTTGATTTAAAGTTAAAGGCAACAATTAAAGTCAAAATAAGGGCATGTAGAAGGTCAAGGGTCCTCTATCTCGAAGTCAGGCTCACTTTAAAGGTATGGAGCGTTTGGTCAGAGCAAAATAAAACGGAACAGCTTTGTGTTTGTTCACAATCACCTCAGGTCTGTATAGTGTGTACGTTGTAATAAAACTAAAATGTATTTTCACAGCGTGATGGTAACAACAAAGATACTACGTTGTGATAAAATTAAAAGGCCTCCGACGTGATGTTCACGATTATACGTGTGTGGTTTAAAGGTTGAGACAACGTGGATGTCACAACATGAATACTATGTTTTAATGATACCGAAATACAACGTCAAAACAACGTGCCCGCCACAATTTAAATATGACGTTTGATGATAAAAACAAAATAAAACGTGCAGACAACGTTCCCGTCACAACATAATGTCTTCGTTGTAAAAGTACCAAAATAAAATGTTGTGAAAACATTGTTGGTCATTTGGTACCGATATATTATTTGTTGGTCGTGTGAACACAAGTTGGTTCAGAACCAATGTATTTTATGACAAGTACTTACATTCCTCACCTATGCTAAAACTACATGCATGGGAAATTAATAAAAATGTCCCTCACAATCAACCAAATGGAGCGAAACCTTGAACGCCCCCCGCAAAAATAAATCCAAATTATAATAAACAAAGAAACAAACACCCCAACAAACAAACAAAGAAGCAAACAAACAGACACCCCCGACTAGAAAACAGTGGAATTTCGGTATGCTAATGATATGTTGTTGTTGCTGTTTGTTGGTGGTGTTTGGTATTTATGTATTCTTATCGAAGGAAACCTTGTATATTGTCTAAACAATCCGCTAGTTCATCTGTTTTTAAATAACAGAAAGAATATAATTTTTTTTTAAAGAGCATCGTTATTTAAGTATGTGGCTGTCACAACTTGAATACCCCCCGTTTTTACAAACCAAAATGCAAAGTGATGACAACGTAATCACCAAAGCTATTACGTTTATGACTTTACCAATATACAACAGCAAGACAGCGTACAACCGAAATTTAAATATTACGGTTTAGAGTGAACCAAAATACAACGTGTAGACAACGTGACTGCCACAACGCAAATACTACGTTCTAATGATACCGAAATACAACGTCAAGACAACGTGCCCGTCACAATTTAAATATGACGTTTGATAAAAACAAAATACAACTTGCAGACAATGTCCTTGTCACAACATTATGTCTTCGTTGTAATAATACCAAAATAAAATGTGGTGAAAACTTTGCATAAAAAACTGTTGCAGAAATTAACAACATGCAGACAATGTACAACATTGGTAGTCAAAACGTTGTCATCCCATCGACCAAATTGCAACCTTATCACAACGTTGTGCAATGTTGTAACAATGCATTGTGTTAGCTGGGGGTGTCAATACATATTTAAAAAGCCGATCAAGACACGTTAACATTACGATACCCCCCCCCCCCCGCCCCCAAATGAACAGTTGCGTTTAGGACGGTCTAGCCCGAACCTGACGTCATAAGACAGGGGGCCTGTCCGTCCTGGCGGACTCCATGCGCGGTATCAGTGTACTGCTCGAGCGTGGACGGTACGTGGACGGGTTTAAATTTACGTCTAAAAAATACTGCCAGAGTTGAGGATATAATAATATCATAGAATTTGAAGTTCCTTCACCGCTGCTGTTTGAGACTGGCAATCAAATCAAACCAAATACGATCGGGCAAAAATACAAAATAAACCTTTTTCACCTATGGCCATGGCATAATATCATGAACAATTCTTAGGTCCGAGATTGTTGTGGTTTACAAGATGAAGGGAAGTTAGTTATTCTTCTAACTAAGAAATAATAACGTACCTTCAAATTGTTTATTTTTGTTAACGAATTGGAAATAGTGAATCGAATTAATTGGAATTGGCGGCTACGGCTACGGCAACGGCTACGGCTGAGAGGGACTTGAACACTATGTGGACTTACATACGTCAACCCATTTGTTTAATTTTTTTATATTTTTTAAAAATATGTATTTTCTTAAGTGCACAGAACAAAGTAAGTCCAGAGAGTGTATGCAAAACAGAGCCGTTTGCGCGCGCGTGAACCGTCCTGAGGAATAAGTGCAGTGTATAACAACCATCGGTGCGTCATATAAATTATATCAACCAGTAAACAATGAACATGTTTATCTCAGACAGAAAAACAATTCCTTTGCAGTAATTTGGTAACCTGAACATCCGACGTGACACTTTAGGCTCGTGAATAATGCTTTATACCGGACTTTGGAACATGGCAGCTTCCTGCCAGATGTACCTTTGACCTGTCACGCCATAACAGTGCACACACACAGTGGCGTAACCAGAGGGGGGGCAGGGGGGCGGGGGGGCGCAGGCCCCCCCCCCCCGCTCAGAACCCTTGCCCCCCCCCCCTCTGCCCCCCCCCCACCCACCCATATGAAATCACAGAAAAGTATATTCTTATAATATATAAATCGTTTATGGCTGCATAAAATGCTGCCGTAAAAAGGAAAACTTTTATTCATATCAGTATGTGGATTATAACGCAGTGATGACAAATGCATGGAAACGTGCGCGCGATCGTATTAGCGGTAAATGTATGTTGTGGTTTTGCGGTTACAGAGAGTGCAGGAAATCACAAAGTTTAGTTTAATACGTGGTGGTCTGAACGCCGACCAGTAGTTAACACAACGTAGTCAGCCCAGATGCACAACAGAGAGATTTAAACAGCAAAATGGCCAGCGAAAAAGGTAGCTTAGACCATTTCTTCTCCAAATCAAAGCGCCCGTCTTCGCCTCGTGCTCCAACACTTAAGAGGCAGAGACGGGAAAATACAGAAGATTCTGATTCTGGTTTTCACTGTTGGTAATTTAATCCTTGTATACAGTCGAAAGTTTTATCTTATAAAAATGACAAGTTCTCTAAGATTTGGTTGTTTTCGCAATCTTTTGTTACCTGCAAACTATGTAGACTGTTTTAGAACTGCATTGGTGTGTATCAACTATCAGTTAACATATTTAATGATAATCTTGCACTTCTTTGGCCCCCCTAATTTAATCTTTGCCCCCACTTGCCCCCCCCCCCCAAATGAAAATGTCTAGTTACGCCACTGCACACACACGGCTGCACTCTTTGTGTGCGAGCCTAGTTACACTATCAGTCCGGTAGTTATGTGTCTTGCCATGCATTTAAAGGAAATTATATCCAATTAAAACATTTGGTTTGGTGTAAGACCAGTGCCTGTGACAGGGGACCATTTTATCGGTAACCGTGTTTTCGTTAAATGTATTTATTGATGGTGATAAGGTTTTTCACCTCGTGGTACCTTGGTTGGTGGCTGATGGCCTCTGTTAGACATCTCGGCACGGACCATTAAGAGCGGCCAGCCACCAATCCGGTCGTTACCGCACGCGAAGACCGGGACACCGTTATATTCCCTACATATCTCGGTACTGCTGACTTCACGGTTTGTTGACCGCTTGGCTATTAATTATTAAGTGTCGTATTAATTATTAAGTGTCGTAAACCTGTTGCCTCTTCTGCAAAGTGGTAAACAAACTGTGACGTCATCGGAACTAAGGACTATTGGAAGAGGGAAAGACAAAGTATCAAAATACTTGTACAGACCGAAATAATTTCAACAAGATAGTGTATAATGCAGAGTAGCGTGAAACCTGAAAGAGCAACCAATGCATGTGCACATGTGCCGGTGCCGGTGCCATCCATTTCTCTGCATATAAAAACATAAACCAGCAATTGAGTTCCTTATTAGCGAATGGGACAGGGGGCCGAATAATTTGGGGGAATGATTTCCTCACATCTTTATAGATATAAGTATTCTGTTGGTCATTTGGTACCGATATACCATTTGTTGGTCGTTTGGTCACGTTGGTACAGAACCATTGCATTTTATGATAAATACGTAACATTCCTCACCTATGCTAAGACTACATGCATGGGGAATTCATAAACATGTCCCTCACAATCAACCAAATGGAGCGAAACCTTGAACGCCCCCCGCGGAAATAAACCCAAAACATAATAAAAGAAGAAACAAACACCACAACAAACAAAGAAACAAACAAAGAAACAGACACCCCCGACTAGAAAACATTGGAATTTCGGTATGCTAATGATATGTTGTTGTTGCTGTTTGTTGGTGGTGGTTGATTTTTATGTATTCTTTTTGAAGGAAACCTTGTATATTGTCTAAACAATCCGGTTTCTCATCTGTTTTTAATTAACAAAAAGAATAGAAAATAATTTTAAAAAGAGCACCGTTATTTCAGTTATTGTTTTTTATTTTGATTTTGTAAGCAGTGGTAGTAATAATACATGACAGCGAGTGGATTTACAAACAAAGCAGAACATTCTTAAACAAATTCAGATTAATTTTTACTCCAAACAATATTTGATTCTTGTGGGTGTATTGTCACAGAATATGATCACGGGGTGAAATCTGGACTACTCCATTTCACGTAGAGTGAAATGATAAAGCCAGATTTCACCGAGTGAATGTATTCTGCGACAATGCACGGACAAAATGCATTCACTATTTGTTTTATATAACACACACAGGTTATTGTAAATTTTCTTAATAAACACACAATTTACTCGGAAACTCATGCACCTAACATTCAAAAAAATATATTTTTTTTTTTTAAACCTTCCAAACAACGTAAACGATTCCATCATATCATACCAACCTTGCGCGGCGCGCCATGATGCTACCTTGTTTTGTTGAGACGAACGGGCGGGAACGATTATTTTGATACGGAGCTGCAAAGTTCCGCAGCGAAGTGTGCCAAGCTTCCTATATGTATAACTATTGGACACCAATGTTACATTTTGGAGTCTCACACGTCGCAGCAATTAATACATGGCAAAATAAAGTATGACACGTGACTAATGTTCCACCAATAAAAATAACAAGGATCTAATGTGTGCGGTATATAAAACATAATAGATCAATGCTCTAAAACACGTGTTTGAGTTTACCTTTTGAAAAGTCATCAGACACAAACGGTGCATTGCTTTAATATTAAATACTGGATGATTTATGTTGGATAGTTATAAAGTTCGATAGATACAAAATGCGGATCTGAATAATAAGAGATGTCCACACAGACACAATCATCTTTAGTCATTTTGTGACTTAAATACATCCTTGAAGATTTCAAACAAGTTCTTTAGCAGGAAGAGTTTTCTTGTTGGTGTCAAAGCAAAACAGATCATTTTAAAGATCGCCAGAACAGAAATCACCATTTCAAAACAATTTCTAATTAAAACGGGAACGAATTTAAGAGCATGTTTTTCTTATCTAATGGAATTCCCAAATGGGTTTTAAAACTACTCTGTGTGTACCGTCGTGTAACGAAGGACAGCGAAGTGTTAGTTTTGTTAGGATCGAAAAAGTGGAAAAGTTTATCTATTTAAGGTCTACAATCCCACCATGACCGTGGAAGACTCGCCTGCAGTGGTAATCGCCAACGGTTGAATTCTCATCTATTCAACTGCAACAAAATGACAAACAATGCTGAATTTAATTTTGTTTCCAAATAACGGATGAAAATCTATCTCGTTTTAGCACACCGACTATATAACTGTCAAATAATATGGATGCAAAACTGTGATCGTGTTAAATTTCAAATTAGACTTTCGTCAACTTTCATGATTTCGTTTTCTGTGGTGTTGTTTCTCATCAAAAGATTATTACTAGATAACGTGTTCGAACAAAGATGATTGGATGGTAGAATTTGGAACGCTAGGTGGCAGCAGACTAACCAGGTAAATTTCCATTGTTTACGTAGTTCTGAGCATGCGCACATTGCTGAGAACAACGGATTTTACCTGGTTAGTCTGCTGCCGCCTAATGTCCCAAAGGTCCTCTATTGAAATCATGTTTTCCATAAAATAGTTATAAATTCTTACCGCATTTGTTCTCTACGCACTGACCGGTGCATACGGAGCATGCCTAAGCTTCAATATATGGCCTCACTCCTGGATAATTCCCCCTGAAACACGACAACAAACAAACAACAACTGGTCGTCATTCATCATGCATGTCGTCGTAGAAGTGGTATGATTTTTTTTTAAAGGGCGCTGGGCTCGCGTCACACCAAACACGTGCAGTGATACTGTACGGCTGGCCTTGTGCATTGTACATGTAAATGACAACATGGCGATGGTGAGAATATGACGCTGGGTTTTCATAGGTGATGAACTTAGGAAGATGAAGACAACGAAAGCAATCAATTTAGCTCGGCATGTCGGGGTGTCAACTATACAACCAATAACACGTGCATGGAATGTCTAGTTTGACGTAAAGCACGCCCCCGTTTGGTTCAAAACAACCTTGCAACCATCCAAAATAACTCCTAATTTACGAGAAATTAAGTCGTAAATACTTACACAAATATTATAAAATACACTTTGAAAAAGAAGAAGAAGAAAAAAGACAAACACCGCAAAAACAGACAACAAAAACCATCCGGTAAGTTTAGATAAAGTAAAACTAGTAGGGAAGATGGCCTATGCTTTCGATCCAAACCGGACATTCGTCAGAGGCACAAACGAGAACAAACAAAAACGTATTCCTTACAGCAAAAAAGAAGACCAAATAGAGGATGGAGACTCCGTGAAATGGGAGGTGATTATAGAAGAAAAGAATCAAATGTAAAGTATGATTTGCAATAAATTTAAATAAGTAGAGGAACCTGTGGTTATTAAAACATGTGTAATGTAACACATATTTCACATGCACTAACGGGCTGGTAAGAACCACCCTTTTAAGATATGAGACTTTAAGATAAGAATTGCATGGGTTCGATAATTAAAATAAGTAGCACTTTGAAGACTTTACTAATCGTAGTTGTTATTTGGCGAATTGCCACAATCAAAACAAGCCTGATACGAACTTGCACCAAAAAACATGGTGGGCGTTTTTCGTTGTTTACCCTAAAAATAATCGCCGAATTAGCTTTCAAATAAATGTGCCCCCCTCTCAATCTCCTCAAACCAATACCCCTTTCCTAAAAAACGTTTTTAGTTGTTTACCCTCAAAAAACATAACCACCGAATTTGCTTTTTAAAAAATGTGTCACCCTCTCTCAATCTCCTCAAACCCATACCCTTTCGTGCAAAAAACAACAACATAATAATAAATAAATACAAAATAAATGAAAATAAAAAGTGTTGGACGGGGGTGGGGCAAACTGACTTACGCGGGTCCATAGTTACATGTAACAAGCCACGCATCGTCAAAGGCGTTCTCGACAGATGGGCAAAATGTCATTCCACATCCAAGATCAGTACTATCAGACCATACTTCCTGTAAATAAATAAATAAATAAACAAATAAAAATGTTCAGCATCACAAGGTCTATAGTTCCAGAGTCTTGATCGGCGACGATAGCTTTTGTAATATTCACCAGCAGAGGGCGCAACCTCCACTGGTTCGGCGGGGCAGGCCAACTACGAATCTTGTTCAAAACTTGCGTCTTGACGTATTTGGCAAAGGCAGCTCGCAGGGCAGAATAATCTTGGGAAAAAACGCATGCGCAAAGCTTTTGAAAAATCACCTTCAAACGTTGAAATTTTCACAATCACCACAGAAACTTGTTTTGTTTAAAAATGTAATTGTTCGCCTTGTTATACCGTGTCAGCAGCAACTTCTGACTGGAACAAACATATTCAGTAGATTTCTGTAGATTTCAGAAATAAACTAAAGCCACTCAACAACAATAGGAATCATAGGGACACAATTTAAGATGTGGATCGTTATCATTATGATTTTGCCATTTACATTCGAGTGTAACAGCTGAAATTGCCATCATGAAACATGTCTTTTTGGCAATTTTCTCCCGCGTCCGCCATTTTGAATCACTTAAAGTGTGGCAGCCCGAACGATTTTGACAAACAGAGCCCGGAGCCTGTAAGCCAAGGTGGTTTGGTGAACGCCCTATAAGTTTTAAAACTAAGATCGGGCGGACGTTACTCTTGTTCCCACGTAGAAGTACTTGCCACGTTATTGCATATACGGTGGCACTGGATGGGTCAGGGGTTGTTTCGCGACCATCATTTTGTTAAAAAGTTGTTTTCTTTCTTTCTTTTAACGATGGCCAGCAGTGCAAATTTGGGCCTAGAAAAATGACACAATCGCATAACTCTGTTCACCAGCCACATCTCCTGCATACTGCAGCTTAGTTTAATGTTTTGCTTTGCTAGAACTCTTGTACGGGGTAGTTTTCTGTGAATTTTTACATAAAAGATATTATATAGACAATGAGAGCGACAAAGAGTGCAGTTCTCAAACTTTTTTTTAAGGGGGTTGAATTGATGGCTCCACACACGACGACCCTCGGAACCCCCTTTTTTTTTAGAGGGGGGGGGGTTGGCGGCCACTTTTTTCAACCCCTAATGAGTCCCTGACCTAAGTATGGTTTAGGCATACCTGAGTGTAGTGTCCACATGTTCCTGTGCAAGTGTCGTCCTCGAATTTGAAGTTTTTAACCTCATCATGCCAATATTTAGATACTGATTGGGCGTCAGGTGGCTGTGAATCGGAGCCCGTCGTGACATACAAGTTTTGGCCAATGTTATCAAATGGCTTTTCTATACCATCCGGTTGGCCGTGAGCAAAAACACACTTATCAGACCACTCCTGGGCCATGGTGGCTAAGGCATCGTTCCACACCTGGAAAGAATAAAGCAGATCTTTAAAACAAAGCAAGGGCGGGCAGGCTTATCAGGAAGGGTAGAGAGTGCTAGGAAGAAACTTTGTTCAGCCAAAGAAACACGGTACGCTAAACAAAGTTCTCTGTCCCTTCCGTATTAAACAAGTCGATTCACAAACACCCCACAAATACCCCACAGAACGTAGTACATTTAAACACAAACTCATTCAATTTAACACCAGGCTTATTAAATTTCGTTTGAAGACGAATGCCCGTAGGATTAGCATCCAACAGTAAAATTGAGTAATTCAATTTCAAAAGCTTATCATTCACTGGTGAAAAAGATCATTCAAACACCTGCAATAAGTCACAAAGCTCATTAAATTTTGCAAAAGCCAACAACAAGAGGCTGATCAACAGTTCAAGCTCAATGATTGCAAAGTAGTAAAACTCAACTTAAAAGCTTGAAAATGTAGTCTTTGGAAAATTTTCTGAAACAAAATGACCGAAACAAACCTGAGTGAGAAGAATGAAATAATGTGTGCACGAAAGCGAAATTGATTGCAATAGTTGCTGCAAAGAAAATTCATAGATTGAATCAATCAGGGAAACTATTTCATTTTTTTTTTATTTGTGTGTGTGTGTATGCTGAAGTTGACTTGAAAAACCTTAAAACGAATTCATTTATTAATTAAAAAGTTACAATTAAATGTTGACAATAATAACTGAGTGAATATTAAATTAGTAATAATGATAATAACAAAGAAAACACCACATAGATATCTGGACTTAGTGTGTTGACGCAAGAGAAGTTTGATTTGCTAGTATTTTGGACTTTACGGTTTTACCATTGTTTTCATATCGGCCGCTGGCGGCGATGTGTTTTCACGGTAGGAGTTATGTACGGCCACGAACGCGGCTGCTTCACTGTCAGACAGACCAGTCGACCTCTTTGTCCGCAGCTTATCTTGACCTGTTCCTTCTTGCAGCGCTCTTTTTCTCAAGAACTTCTTAGAGAGGCGGCTGGTATCCTCCGCTTGGATCCTCAGGACCGCAACTAAACATCAAACATTATAAACAAAGGATACTTTGATTTGTTTGTGGAATAGAAATACGGGTTTTCCCAGAAAAAAAACTATTTCACTGACAATTACTTTGAGGCGTGCAATTGTTATCATAGCAAATTCAATTTAACTTGAAGGCGCGCTGTTCGCTGTGCGAAATCAGCATTCAAGTTAGTAGATACGTGCACCTAGAGATTTTTGCAAGAAGCTGCTGCAATTTTGGATGCTGAGTGTATTTTTAAATTGTTCGGTTAATAGCATGAAGCAAAAGAACAATAGACCCTTCCCATGAATCATGTAAATTGCACCTCGCCCGTGCCAACCAATTGTGTCTGTACGCATGCGTGAATTAGCATATTTCATAGGAAGTGCCTTGTTGCTTGCACACATTCGCCTCGTTGAATGGAACATTCCATCTTTTAACTCATGAAAGTATTCTTACCATTGCACTCAAAAACATTCATTATTTGTATACTATTATAGTTATTTTATTTTATTTATTTATTTTTTTTTTTTTGGGGGGGGGGAGGTTGGCGAAATGATTATTTATTTATTTGTTTTATTTTTATTTACTTATTCATTTATTGATTATTTATTTATTTATTAAAAAAAAACGCCGGAAGCTTGTGCCGACATAAGTAAAGCAAAAGATGCATTGGACTAAACAGGTCCGTCACTTGTGGGTACCAGGCCGAAGAACAAAATATGACTAAAAATTACTTGGGAATAAATGACAGTAGCTTACCAAAGACCACTGCAAACAGAACGGTGATAAGTAGGCGAGCCATAGTTGCTTCCACTTCCAGGAGTAAATTTGCTCAGAGACCACGCTGCACACGGCCTGCCAAAGATGATTCTGAAAAAAGGCATTATAAAAACGATACACGTAAATTCATCTTTCTGGAATTCACAGAGACAAATTTTTGAGAACACGCTCTCAACTGCAGTACGATCATCTAAATTGTACGAGGTGATGTGTCTCTAGATGAACAAGAATGGGTTTCATGTATTGAATATAACGCGACTAAAGTATGAGATTTTCCACAAGGTAATAAATAAACAATGCTAAATCAATCAAGAACGATACTATACCTGATAACGACGTAGGTAGACTGGGGCTGACAGTCGCAGGATGTGGAATAAATACCTCTGGGACTACATTCTCTCTGATGACCACTTTGGCGAAAATCCTTTTCACACATCGGTTAATGCTTTGAATGGGTTCCCGCTTTAAATGGAACTACTTTATTTAAATTTTCTCCCATTCGGTGACTTCCACTTGCTGCCATTGGTCGTTGCGTAATTAGTCTTAGTATTCCTCCGAGAAAAACCGCAGGACCACTTCCTCCAGGGGCAGGTAAGTTAATCAAAGAGGCGTGTTTGATGTTCCAGGGACCGCTTAACTAAACGTGTTTTGAAAAACAAGGGTGTGTTCTGGAATCGAACTAAAAACGAAAACTTGCGTTGACTTAAAATTAGTAATGTGAGCCCCCTACTACATCAACTTGTTCATTTCAAGACATAACAGTCGGTGTGTGCTCTATGTGAGTATTTTGCTACCGGTAAGCGCAGAGGTGGGGGGTTGAAATGCCAGTCACGGCAAGCCAAACCCCCGCTGTAAAGGCAGACATGATGGGAGCCCAAGCAGTCACCCATCACCCTTCAGGTTTACTTCTCTTCAGAGATTCTGTCAGTTGAGCCGGCTGTTCTATTAAGTTTTGTTTACTAAAACAATATATTTATCAAGTTAAAAACCACAAGGGAAACTGACTGGGTAAATTATTTTAATGATTTGGGGGGTTTGAACAAAGACAAATTGACTAGAGCGGGATTTGAACCAACGACCGCCGGTTTATAATGTGCCAGCGCTCTACCAACGGATCTATCTATAGCCAGTTTCCCTATTTTGTCAATATCTTTGCTCAGTGGCGCCAGTCAGAAGCCATACACCTGTTAGTGGCTGTGTTGCCAGGGATCACACCCAAGTTTACGATACAACCTGGGAAGCGGCAGCCAAGGGATCACCTTAAGGGATTGCGATTTCAAATATCAAGTTTAAAACCACAAGGGGAAACCAATTGGATGCATTTTTAAAGATATTGACAACAAGTATTGACAAAGTAGGACCACCAACACAGGGCTAAAGACAGCTTCAAATCCTGCTCTAGTTAACTTTTCTTTGTTCAACCCAAATCATTCTAAACTATATTAAATATACATTACGGTGTTGTGATTATTTGTAGTCGCCAGTAGTATTGAGTTTAAATGAAAGGGTAAATATTAAGCTTTATCCTAAATCTTCTCCTTATATCCTTTTATTTTTTCCGGGTTGTTTTATGATGGTGCAAATGTGCTATTTTGAAATCCAAGTCCGTCTGTATGGTTGGTCTTGCGACACCTTGGTTTGCCCAGTCGAATAGTTTTATTAGTGTTATTTTATGAACAAGGAGGTTGAACAGATTTCATTAGAAAGTCTCTTCTGCTTGATTTAAACTACATACAAGTTTTTAAATTGAAGAGAGCTCTGTCGACGAGGTTAGATTTTCCATCAACAGAAAAATCTTTGTTTATTTTTTATTATTATTTTTTATATCATAATTAATTGGAGTGGTATTTTTAATTAGACAAAACGGCATACGGGTTGGTGGCAACTTTGTAATTGGTTTGTCAACTGCTAATTAAAATTATCGTGTTCACTATAGAGACAAATCATTATCGACCCATTTCACAATGCGCAGCGCACTTACTAGCCTTCGATTGCAAGGCTGTCTTGCGCAATCCCTTTGCCCGATTGTCTGCGCACGTCTTAAAATTTTCAGGCGTTATCTAAGTAGTGTATGGTGGCCCCGCAGGAAGATATACAAAAACATAATTATATATAATTACGTGCATATTCACGTAAAAAATTGCAATTGGGGGCACAAATCGTGAACATTTACGCGAGTATTTACGTAAATATTCGCAACATGGCTAATAATCGCAATGTTCACGTTACGTGAATATTTGCGATTAGGGGCAAAATCTTGAATATTTACGTAAATATTCATGTATTCGGTATTTACGTAAATATTCATGCATTCGGTGTTTGATGTCCCTTCAGGGCCACCATGGTATTGCTCTATTAGTCCATGTACGGAGTCCACCGACACACACGCACACCCACCGAGTCTACGCATGATTGAAATCGTCGCAAATAAGATGGGGGGGGGGGCTTGTTGATGTTTAAATTTTCTCCCGAAAAATTGTGTGAACAATCAGCGACCAATCTCAGACTGCTTACTGGCGGTTGCTTAAAGGGTTGCGATAAGTTATTCATGATTTGCTGATGACCAATGGATCGTGGTCCAGTGGTTACAAACTGCAGGATTTGCAGTCACAAGGTTGTGGGTTCAAAACCTTAGTTGATTGCACAAATTACTAGTATAAGTATTGTCGTCTAAGTTACTGAATTCCAATTTCTCGATTTGTGCAATTCATAATCGACATAGCAGCTTGAGGTTTTTATTCCCTTGTTGGAGTTTGCTCAGTGCCCTTGACGGGAAGATCATTCAAGCAACAAGCAAGGTGTCACAGATTTGAAATTCGTATGACCTTTTGACCTTTGTCACCGTGCCACTCATCGTTTGAGTGTGGTGTGGGCGCGGTTGTGTGAGTGTGTGTGGGTAGGTATACAAATTCAAACCGGGGACCTATAACAAAGGGGGTCCCCGGTTGGGCGAAGGTCCCCAGTTGAAAAGTGTGTACAAAACCATTAGGAAATGTTGCCTAAAAGTTAGAGTACAAAAAAAGAGAGACATTAGGAGGTTCCCGGTTGCAGGTGTTTACATACTTGGGTGTGTGTGTATGAAAAGACCCCGCAGCCAGCAATGTACATCCAAACTGCTTTTTTGTTTTGGTGAAGAGTACACCAGTAGTTGACTTTTAATTTATTTTAAAAATTACTATTTCCAATGTTGTGTTCATGATTAAACGGGTAATATTTTCAATGCCACTTTATCATCGAACAAATGGGTGGTCTAGCTTCAACTGCTGCAAGTTGGTTCAGGGTTTTAAAGCTTTTTTCCCAGCAAATTATGTGTTATTGGTTTGCCTACTGCATACTGTTATATTTTTGTAGAGACACGGGGTAGAGGGCCGGTCCTCTACCCCGTGTCTCTACATATTTAAATAGCCAATCAAGACACGTTAACATTAAGATAACAAAACAAAACAAAAACCAAATGAACAGTTGCGTTTAGGGCGGTCAAGCCTGCACACCTGACGTCACACTTCGAGGCTCGTGAATATAAGGCAGGTTGACCTGTCCAAGGACGTTCGTCCGTCCTGACGGACTCCATGCGCGGTATCAGTGTACTGCTCGCGCGTCGACTGTACGTGAACGGGCTTAAATTTACGGCTAAACAATACTGCCAGATTTGAGAATATACTAATATCATAAAATTTGAAGTTCATTGACTGTTGCTTTTTGAGACTGGCAATCAAAATAAGCCAAATACGATCGGGCAAAAATACAACATAAACCTTTTTCACCTATGACCATCGCATAATATAACGAACAATTCTTATGAGGTCCGAGATTTGTGTGGTTTATAAGATGATGGGAAGTTGTTTATTCCTCTTAGAAATAATAGTTTACCTTCCCATCGACTGCTAGTATTCCCAGCTATGCAAGGTTAGTAGTAATCTACGTGTTCATTTTAATTAAACATTGAGCGATACAAGCAACACAATGTTGATAATTATTAAATAATTATTTTGTTCAACATGTTTAGTAAGCAAGGACAGAGTTAACAATAGCATAAATGTCTTCAGAAGTGCTAAATAAAATGGGCTTTATAATTATCAGTTTCTTTTTAAATTGGCTTCGACGATGGATGAATGTCTTCTGCGATTCAGTCCTATGATCCACAAGGTCATGTAAACACTGTCATCATCGGTGTTTGGTCTCTTTAATTAATTGAATAAAGCATTCATAGTTGTTGGAAATATTTTTAATTAACGCATTCTTTGAAAATATTTTTGGTCCTCCTGTGAATAAAAGAATGGTGTTTTTAAAGTTTCATTAAATATGCAGTAAAGTAGGAAAGGCTTTGTTAGGCCAGATGCAAATGTTCGAAAAGCTCTGCTTTTTATGGCCCCCACCACTCCATTTTCTTTCTTTTTTCACTCCTTAATTATTATTTTTTTCTTACTTTGAATATTGTATGTACTTATTCTTTGCCTGTAATCACTATTTTATATGAATATCTTCCATTGTTTATTTATGTTTACGCGTTACAGTTGAAGTACTTAGCAATACCATTAGCAACAGTCGTAGCCGTATCCACATCAGCCAGCCGCTGATTTCACAATGACTAGAATAAGTATTGTTGTCTATAGTTACTGAATCACAATCCATAGGCTTATGCAAGTTCATGATCATAGGCGTTAAAACAATGTTTGTATGAGAGAGTTGGCTGTTGCCAGCTTGGTGTTTATATCCCCTTGTTGGAGTTTGCCGAGTTCCCTTGACGGAAACAAACAAATAAACAAACAAACAAATAACAACCAAAAACAAACAAACAAATAAACAAATACCCCAAACCACCCCAACAAACAAACAAACAAACAAACACCCCAACACCCCCAACAAACACCCCAACAAACACCCCGACAAACACCCAAACAAACACCCCAACAAACACCCCAACAAAAACCCCAACAAACACCCCAACACCCCCAACAAACACCCCAACAAACACCCCAACAAACACCCAAACAAACACCTCAACAAACACCCCAACAAACACCCCAACAAACAGTCCAACAAACACCCCAACAAACGCCCCAACAAACACCCCAACAAACACTTCAACAAACACCCCAACAAACACCCAAACAAACACCCCAACAAACACCCCAACAAACACCTCAACAAACACCCCAACAAACACCCCAACAAACACCCCAACAAACACCCAAACAAACACCCCAACAAACATCCAAACAAACACCCCAATAAACACCCCGACAAACAAACAAGCAAACACCCCAACAAGCAAACGAGCAAACAAGCAAACAAGCAAACATTAAAAACAAGCAAACAAGCAAACAAGCAAACAAGCAAACAAGCAAACAAGCAAACAAGCAAACAAGCAAACAAGCAAACAAGCAAACAAGCAAACAAGCAAACAAGCAAACAAGCAAACAAGCAAACAAGCAAACAAGCAAACGAGCAAACATTAAAAACAAGCAAACAACCAAGCAACCAAGCAAACAAGCAAACAAACACCCCAACACCCCAACAAACAAACAACAACAAACAAACAAACAAACCAATTCGGGTGTCAATAACGTCAGTTCTTTATCTGTTTAGCGAAAAATAAATGATATATCGCTTTTTATTTATTTATTCATTTATTTTGTCCCCAGTAACTAGGAGAGCCCACCATTTTTCAATGAACCCTTCTGCCTGGGGCCCTGGATATGATTACCCTTCCATAGTGCCATCAGGCACTTTTCAAGTGTCCGTTTTTAATTAAACAATCAGTACTCCGCCATTTTTAAATTTTTTTTTAATCTAAAAAAATCTAAGTTCCTCAAGTGCACCTAGCCAAATAGCATGCCAAGTAACTTGTTACCATCGAGGTTGTTTGTCGCACAAAAAAATTAATAAATGACCTGGTTTTCCCATAAGAATTGGTTTTCCCATAGGAATTGTACAGCAATTACTTAGCCTTGGACCTAATAGCCACTACTACGTGAAATGAACTCTTTGGATAATCGCTAGGCTTATTGGAGCAGGGGTAATAAAGAAGTGTATAGGGTATATCAAGGTGCCAAATGAGTCAGACTGTGCCCACTGGACTAGTGGGAAAGACCATTCAAAACAGATTAGGGGATTATAGCTGGCTTTGGTAATAAAACATAGGTGCTAATTCCATGAGTTGCAGAGGCAAAGGGGAAGTAAAGTGGTATAAACTATAAAGAGACACATGTGGGCTAATTTCAAAGGAAACTTGGCTAGAATATATTTCTGTTAGTCACAAGGGTCTATATCTAATAGTTTGGGCGATTTAAACGCGATTGTGTTCTCCAAAAACATGTATTACACGCAAAATATAAAACGGACACTTGAAAAGTGCCTGATGGCATAAGTGTGTGATTTTTTTTGATGGTGTCACGAAGAGTTAAAGTGCCAAAGACTTTTAGATTCGAATTTAAAACTAATACTTTAAAATTAAGCTCTCGGTGGCGCATTTGATTGTTAATTGCCTGAGTTGTTCTGAGCATTTACGAAGATAAAGCACATTTACCGAGGGTACGGTTATCACTCATCCCGGCGGTGTTCCATTCAAGCCATCAAATAGCCTCATTTTTATTATCTTTTCTGGAACAGCAATAATAAATATCCATTCCTACTTTTGTTTGGTACATTGTTCACACGAAATGTGAGCGCATCCTTGGGAGCAGTTTTGCTCAATTTCATTGTTGTGCTTTATTTGTAAGATTTGTAAGACCTTGTATGAAGGCGTGGGCTGTGAGTGTACGGATAGTTAATTACGAAACATTTTCTGCATTGCTGACCCTGGGTCTAATGAACGCTAATGAATTCTGGACGAAAACCAAAGAAGCCAAAAATATTCAGGGCATACGTTGTCACTAGAGGGCGCAGTTGGATCTGTTGATACGCTTTTTTTATTTCGAAACGCGTGACAACCTTCGTACAAATAGAAAATGGTCGTAGCTGAGAGTACAGTTTCTTTAAAGTATTTCCTTTGCGGGCACTGGAGCGTACTGAGTAATTTTCTTACATCTTAACAATTGTCAAATCTTGGAAATTTAGTCCTTCGTTCGGGCAGGTTGCACATGTTACAAGCTTACGGTGCCATTATTGTTGAACACAGATAGAGAAAACATCAACTCAAGTCAGCAATTGGCTTTAATTCAATACATAGTGGCATAAGTAAGAGCCCCCCCCCCCAATTTAAAATCCGGACTCTGGGAATTGGAAATTTCATGAGTAAATTTGCGAAACTTGCATGCACGGTCTATACACACTTGCTCTATGAATACAAATGATTTCTATCTGGCATTCAGTCGTACCATGAGGGCGTCCTATTTGTTATTTCTCCGGCCCCCTGTTCCGATTTAGCTTTTATCGACTATGCAATAGATATGGACCGCATGCGCAAATGGGTAGGCCGTGTTTCTTGACTAGTATAACATTATTCAGACTGAAATATCTCCCAGGAAGATGGGGTTACGTTTCAAGCTGAAAATATGTAATTTCGCTTTTGATCCTAAAGTTCACGAGTACACACACGTGGGCTTCATTGAATCATACATCGGTGGGTGACTTCATCTTACCCACAATACAGTGTTAATGTTATCCTAGGGACTTTCCCAACACACTAGCAAAATAACTCGATGCAGATTTGACACTAACATAAAAATTCGGTGCAGATTTTAAAATGAAATTTGACTAGATGTTTTACTTTAATTTAGATCACTGTGAAACAGCTTTTGATAGGTCTTCACTAACCCCAGTGTGGGCTCTGTTTCAGTTTGTGACGTCATATGCAAGGGGTCTTCTGGGCGTATGCGAACTTTACTCAATCTTTCAGGCCAACAGCTAATCAGTGCAGTCTGTGTATATCACTAATTACGTTTTTCTTACCAAACTTGATACAATCCAAAAGAGTACTAGTAGAGCTACCCTTGGTCTCCCCCGGAGATCCCCACACACATTATTTCATCTACTCTTGGGTGGCAGTCGTTAAGCGAAAGGAGAAACTTTCATTTAACCGTTTTAGCCTATAAGAGTCTTACTTTCAGACTGCCTCCCAAACTATGCAATGTTTTTAATTATGCTGCCGCTGCCCACTCATAAAACACCAGATCGTTTCACAAGGTAATCTAGTTCCCCAACTGCCGAAATCCAATTCAGGTAAATGTAAATGTAAATGTGCTGCTCGTGGGGCCAACTTATGCAATGCACTTTCCCCTTGCACTTGAGAATCTCTCGCTAAAATTTTCTGCCGTAATTTGGGGCACTGAATCAGTCCCAGGAAGACCAACATTTTATACTTACGAAAATTATTATTTTAATACTATAGTATTAATAACATTTACGGTAAGCGAAAAATACACATCGTATACGCAACGTTTCTGAAAGTTCATTACTATGACTAGATTCTACTTCCAACTCACCCATTCATCTTCTGCACTCTAACCTGTTGCCAGCTCTCAGTTACAACAGTTAAGCCTACAACAGAAAGAACGACTTATAGACTGAACTTACAGAAACAGAAAATAACTGTTCCGTATAGTTGACCTCTCGTCGTTATACCATACCCGATATGTGGCAAAAAGGAGCGTCCCAAAATGTTCCCAAATTCTATAACACATTCCTTTCCTCTTGTATAGAAGTACTGCACTCCCCCGAAAATCCTCTAAAGATTTCCTGAGATATCCAGAACACAATGAAGACACACAATGAGGGGGGGGGGGGCGGTGGTTACACCATGCCACATATCGAGCACGACAAAATGCTCGTCGTGACGGCAAATGCAGGGAACTGTTTTCCATGCTAAAATGACTGCAGGAATTTCACCTATATACTGCGCCTATTGATAGCTACTCAAGAAGGACCGGATCATTGTGCTTAAATAAGTGAGGGACAAATTACTTGTTTCCTAAAAAATTTTGAATCTTGATCTTTTTCCTCCGACCAATCCTATTAAAAAGCCAAAATGAGAAGAGTTAAAAAGGGACGCCCATACGGGTGCACAACACTGAATAAAATAGAGAAAATCATGCGATAAGCCTCACTAACAAAATGTAAACCCACAACTTTTCTGTAAATCAAAGATTTGAAGGTCACGGCTTTTATTGATGACTGAAAAATGGGTCATTATTGTATTCCTTGCATGGACCTTTCGACTTTCGGCCTGAGCGTTCTGGACGCACTAGTCCTCTACAAATGGCCATGGTTTGCTGATAAGTGTGGGGCATTTTTATTCCATTGGGGGTCAAATTGAACGAAGTTTAGTTGTCAGCAAATACATTAAATTCGATTTCAAGAGGCTGAGAGACATTTCAACATTTGTTGGGTATTTTTTTAGTATTTAGCATTTAGCATTAAGCATTGGTTGCTATGGAGAGCTTTATTTAATGTGGTGCGCCCTACATAATTTTTCGAGGGCACCCTTACCATAGAGAAAAGCTTACATTTAACATGTATATCGCCCCCAACGGTATTGGCCGGTATGGCTATCTACACATACAATCAAAGACCGCGTCAGACTATATCATTAATCTTCATCTTATGATCAAGAAGTTGCCACTGGCCACTTACGATAGCAAAAGAGAGAGACAAAGACACAGAAAGGAAGCATCGAGGGGAGGGGAGGCGGATCCTCAGGGGGGGGGGGGTGTCTTATCTCTGACTCGGTAGTGGGTTGAGAAAAGCTTCCGTACAAAATATTCCCGGCATCGTCCCGGGAAATATAAAAATAGTGAGTTGAGATGCTGTTTCGTACATTGCCGGTATTTACAAATACACCTCCCCTTATTAAGACTGTTGTGATTATGCTCTTGCAAAATCAAAATAACTCAACATGTAAATGACAGAATATGTAAAAGAGAGACGTTGTCTATTGGAGATGGAGTTAAAGCGGTGAACGTGTGAGTTTATATCGGGATATACGACTTGCTGGAGATCTAAACCCCTTTGAATCGAAATCAAAGTTAAATTAAAACGACGGGTTGTTCATTATCACTTGTCGATTACTACAGGTGTGTTTATTTTGTTGTTTTTTGTTGTTGTGGTGTTTTTAATGGGGGAGGGGGAGGGGGTCTTAAATTTACACAAGAATATTTGTGCTTCAAGTCTGATCAAACAATTCAATGTATTCCTGATACTAAAAAGTCGAAGTAGACGAATATTTGGGTTGATAATTATCGCACATACCCTATCAGTTCGATCAAAGCACTTTGCAACACCATGTTCTTCAGACGTACTCTAACCAATCCACAAACTCATACGGGCGTATGGAGATTCTTTGCTTAGGGGCAGAGGGTGGACTTGCATGGAAGTTTACACAGTTAAAAACACTAGTCTTTAGCCTTCGAGAATTAAGACTCTCCCAAGGTCGAAACGTCAGGCTACTAACTATTTTTTGCATTTATACCATGGGTCCCTTTGGTTGGTAAGCAGTTTGCAGCAGTTTATATTATTTTTCAATTAAAAACTATTTTTCAACTAAAAACACCGCGTGAAAGGTCTGTTTTGCTTTCTCTGTCCAATATGTTTTCTTCTTGCTGTGCCAGAATTTAATAATAATAATAATAACAGAAAATGCACATGGCGCACAGTGTCTGGAAGACCATTCAAATTTCCCTCAACTTTGCCGAAATCTTGGAGCGGGACATGCAGTTGCCCCCGCCTTCCTGGGTCGCACGCCTATGCACAAACCTTTTCCAATGCTTGCTTCATTCTTTTGGGAGCAGATCGTTTTTTGTTTTTTTTAACTGCCACTTATTTACAGCTAACTATTGAGCAATTTTTACCCTAAGTCCCTTTGCAATCTTATCCAGGATTTCAGTGTTGACATTTTGGGAGAAATGTGTTTAACAATAATTCTGGGTACCACAGATATTCTGTCTTCGTCATGTAAAATTCACTTATCGACAGATCACTTCAGTTTTTATGTTGTAGCCATTGCCCGTTGCAATGAAAGGATCCGCACGAAGAAACACTTCCCTTATAATTGTTTACAAATCCGTCACCAACATTGCTTCAGCTGTAACTATTTAGTATGGCTATCCGTATCAAGAGCCTATAGGGAAAAAAATATTTCATGCTTTACACTCGTGTATCAGACATCGATTTGTGATAAATTTGGGGGAAGATTGAGTATTTTAAACGTTTTCAATTAGGCCCTAAAACTAAAATGCTTGTAAACCCGGGTAGAATTAAATCCAGACTTAGTTAATATAGCGTAATTAACCCCACTATATTGTTCCCCATACTTGATGTACAAACGGCAGTGCAAATCAAAGGGAATGTACATGATTAAAGGAACACGTTGCCTTAAAATCTCATGAAATTTTACTGTTTGGAAGTGTTCAATATCCTTATTAAGAGTTGTTCATGCAATAACATGCCTTTAATGTGTTATAATTAGTGAATGGTGATTAAAAAAACAAAACAATGACCTCTGACCCCGACATCTGCCCAGCGAAACGTATACGTATTTCCAGCCGTAAATACCACCGTCCATGTAATGGGCAAAATGCGCGACGAACAGTCGTTAGGTTGGTGCCGTAGCCGGTGGCCTGGTAAACCAATCAGATGAACACCAGGTAATATACCATTCTTTATCTCGCTTCGCAACATGTAAACACCCACACCGTACATGCATAGAGGTGTCAAAATGGATCGCCAACAGGATAAAGAAACATCCAAAAAGAAAAAAACCTCTTCAATCCGGGTAAGAAAAATTTCTTGAGACTAAC
This sequence comes from Pisaster brevispinus, assembly GCA_023634235.1. Lineage (NCBI taxonomy): Eukaryota > Metazoa > Echinodermata > Asteroidea > Forcipulatida > Asteriidae > Pisaster > Pisaster brevispinus. The sequence goes on along the minus strand of JAMKCF010000006.1, from coordinate 17,034,028 downwards.
ATTGGGTCCATTCTTCAGCTCCACTTTATACTGACAATAATACTAATAGGCCTAGACAATTTTTGCAACACAGAGGCGAGAAAAACACGACGAAATCACGATCAGACTCATGTCATAATATAGCCTTGTCCAAGCTCTTTACGCAAGCACCCCGCTTTGAATTCACCAGGTAGCATAACAATACTGGCACAGTACTGCAGTACTTGATATACAATATACTGTGGGGTCGAAGCATGGTTTTTCAACCTCGTACCAAAAAACGAAGCCGAAACAGAGCCTTGTTCCCACTGTAAAAAGGTCAGATTGTGGGCGGAGTTGTTTTATGCTAATATTTCCCGAAGGTGTATGCTCATTGGTTAATGTATAGTGGCAAGGCGAATACTACTTAATCATTACGTCATAACGAGAGTTTATGATTGGACGATTATCCGCCCAGTACAGGAAATGAATATTCAATATCCGATTCCAGAATACGTAATTAGCGCTGGAATCCCTGCGCAATGATAAAGAAAAACATAAACTGCCGTTTACAATGGGAACAAGGCTCTGTTTCGGCTTCGTTTTTAGTACGAGGTTGAAAAACCATGCTTCGACCCCACGGTATACTGTATATCAAGTACTTCAGTACCGTGCCTGTATTGTTATGCTACCTGGTGAATTCAAAGCTGGGTGATTGCGTAAAGAGCCTTGGACAAGGCTAGTCATAATACCGATGTGATGATCACGATACACGTACACAAACAGCAATGGGTACCAGACCTTCTTGCATCACACAAAGCGTTAGCGCTAGGTTGGCCCCGCTACAATCCATAAGCCGGAGGGTCTGCTGGATATACTACGCATACAAGAGGACCGCCGTGATAGTAATAGTAATTGCTCAGTCGTAGTTCAACAGCCGCGACTGGAAATAAGACTAGCGGAGCATGTCCGCCATTTATTGGAGTCAAAATTTTGACTCTACAAAATGGCAGACCGTTCTTTGTCACAAACGTTAACAAAAACCACACATTTCTAGGACATATTCATGTGGATCATTGTATTCTACTTTTAAAACATCTTTCCAACCATATTCATTTCATAGCAAACGCTTTTTATAGCCCAAACCGCCCAACACGAAGGCAACGTGTTCCTTTAAGGTCATATCTTGGTCATTTTGACCCATGACACCCAGCACATTACAAAAGGCACAATCTCCTTGCAGCGGTATTTTGCTTTTTCAAGCCTTCCTTGGGTAAACGAACATTCTGAACAGTGATTCGGGGAGGCCCCCCCCCCCCCCCACCACCACCACCACTCCCTCCCCGCACAGAACCCTTGCCCGCCATCCCCATAAAAAAGGATTAACAAATGCAAAAATGCATGGCTCGATATCCATTAAATAACACCTTAAATTGTGAAAATTGATTTTTATATGGAAGTTTTTCACAAGTAGGCCTACCCCGTCGATTTCTGCAAGATACACTCGTTTGAATGTTGAGGGCGCTGTTCTGCGATATTACAATTTTTGGAAGTAATGTCACAATTATTTCGCTGAAAGAGACCTGTAAGTAACTTCATGTTCATCATACACTCTACACATTTCAATTAAAGAAAAAGTTGTTTTATATTTACATAAATTGTATGAGTAAGCTTGGGCCTCCCTCCGTCTCTGACATCACATAAGTTTACATGAATTTGACATTGTTTTGCATCTCAGTGAACATTTTTCTATAACAAAGTTCAAAACATGTACTAATTTAAAGTGAAAATAGAAACATTGATATCAACAATAAAGACGAAAACCGAACTGATGGTTGTTTTATCCGTTAAACCATCAGTACCGCTGCCCTGCAAACAGATAAACCAAACGCCTCTCAACCACGAACAATCTCTACAGTATGGCTTCATTGAGCTTCACGAGAAAAACATACTATGTATCATAAGATCACTGTGCACTGGCGTTTAAGCGTGGTACCTTTGATATCACATTCTGCTCTCTATACGGGCCCTCAGCTGACTAGTAAAGATTTCCCCATCTGTGTAAGTCATAAGAAAACTAGACCTCTTTTGGGCCGTGTCCGAATTGGCGGCTACGACTACGATTGTTGCTATGGGCATCCACGCTTGCTCACGTGACGGTCAAGACGTAGCCGTAGCCAGAACCACAGCCGAAATTGTGGAACCGGCTATAATTTCCTGTGTATACATGGTGCATTTTCAGTTCACAATTTATATTTTCAACGAACTGCTGTAGGCCCCCCCCCCCTCCCCCCCCCCCCCCCCCATTTGCTAAAAGCAGACGATTTTTGTGCCTTCTGTAAAATTATCACCAGCCCATGATACTGTTACATTCAATATGTTTTACCGATTTCCCGCGCTAGATTTTTATTGGCGCATTAATAACGTTGTACAAGTAGTTTCTATAACTTGCATTCTGTTCTTCCGTCTCGTACATCATGGAGCATCGTGCTTCCGGTGTTCTCTCATCTTTCGGAATTAAAGAAAAGGTTCTGAAAGCCTTTTATCCAATCACTGTAATGAAAAGCGGATAAGAACATGACCAATTTTTTCCCCCCGCTTGGCAAAGAAGGAAGATGTACATATCATCCTGTCATTATAGACCAGTGTATCCGTTTCACACTGAGGTCAACTCTATGCAAATGAACTAAATAAAAAACATGCTGTATGGTAGACGCTGAGTACGGACAAGCTACGAGCATTCCGCCCAATTGTTGCAATTCAATGCCTGCGATCACCTGTGCAAATAAGACAGCACTGTATATCAAGTCAACATGTCGCCTGCAGTCTGGATAGTAGACCTTCCGAGTATAGTCGGATGTCTATCCAGAAACGGGAAGAGTCCCATTTAGCACTTTGGTTGCCCAAAATAAACTGATTGCATGAACGGTGACCAGCTACAGCCGTTTTCACCGCCGGTCTCCCTAGACAGACGAATGTAAATGTACGTAGACCTACAATCTAATAACCTACACTTAAAGTTAGAGTCATAGATTGTTTTTTGTCAAAGTAAATGCTGATTTAAAGATCAAATTATCAAGGAACGACAACAAAAGTCACCCGTGAAAGTGTTAGTTGATTACAGTGTCTTCTTGTTTAGAAAACATTTTTTTAAACTGTCACCGTATATCTTCACTAAGAACGTCGATTCTGAATTAGTGAGACGGCAGCGGGTACCGAAGACCCTCATTATCCGGCTGCAGCATTCACAAACGAACACCACAGAATTTTGAATCTGCAAATTTTGGAGATTCAAATTTGCCGACGTACTCTAATTAATTTCTAATCAATCTGGGGCATTTCAAACGAAACAATTTCTCAGGATGCTTTCTATTATCACCATTTTTATAACAAGGTTTTCAGATAGAAATTACCCATTTTCCCGGGGCCATTACCAAAGTAGGACCTTATGTTTAAATTACCGGAAGCTATACAACCAAAGAGATTGAATCTTGTCACAAACACTGTCTTCAAAGTTTTTAAAATTAAGTTTGCCCTTTTTAAAAGTTTATAAATACCACATCAATGTTAGATGAAGTTGTTGATGCTCTTGTTGTTGTTGTTTTTTAAATACACATTAACTTTTCTACCAATGGTACAGTTTTTGAAAAAGAAAAGTTTGCATTTTTTCTGAGCTTTCTACATTTTACTTTATTTTATTTGCCGACAACTGTAAAAATTAAAGTGAGACCATGTTGTGGTGGGAAACACCAGTTTAATTTGATTACACGCAAACAGCGCAGGTACCTCAGGCCATGTGGTATGTTTTTCGCTAGTGTTAGGGATGATCAAATTATTGAAACAAAATATTATATGTCTTTCTAAAATGCGTACTTCAGACGGACGCTTGCCGAGTGAAAGAGTGATCAAAAGTGTAAAATAATATCACACTAATGAAATATACAAACATTAATGAGAAAAAGTACGGATAAGTCACACTTAAAAATTAGTATACATTAAATAATTACAGCATTACACACCCGGATCCTGTTGGTTCCAGACTTGATGTTAGTCATATTTTGTGTGTACCCACTTCAACATCTTCAACATGTCTGTTGATTTTCCCTGTTCTTTGGTAGATGTTTGCTTGTAGACAGGGGGCACGAGGTGCACGGGGGCACGGGGAACGGGGGCACGGGAGTACCAGTGTTTCTAGCTTCTACGTAAACTTACTCTGGTGTTGATATTATCATTCAAATACTACACTGTTGAGATAGTATATATGTATGTTTTCAATATTATTAAATAATGTTCAAAGTGGGATTGGATAAAACGTAATCATAAATCAGCAAGTCCCAACAATGAAAAGAACTACGTATGTGTTTTTTTTTGTAAAATGAACCCCAAATGGTGTCACACTACAGTTCAAGCGTCCTGCACGCACGTAGACTTGTGGACAAGTCGTTCAATGGTTGTCGCAAGGACGGCTCTCACCCGACTATACACTCGTGAGACCTCTGTTCTCGCGATACTGCTACTGTTCTCACGATGCTACTCCCGCGACACTTCTGCTATCGCGAATTAACACTACATGCGTGCGCTTGTGTGTGTGTGTGGGGGGGGGGGGAGGGGGGGGTCAGTAGCAAGCAGTCTCGCGAGAGCAATACTTCGCACTGGAAAGCCGTTTTACGCTATTACTTTGACGATCCGTATAGTCGCGTGAGTGCCCTGGTCATCGGCGATTTTGTCCCCCGGGAGTGGTGTCCCCCACACGGTAAATGAATATGGACTGAAGGAAGTTGATTCTTAAAAGGGCGCTATTGGACCAAATTTCTTCACATTTAGCCGTTTGGGTGGACTCGAATCTCCGGGGTACAGCATCTTCTGCCACACCGTTAACGCTTTCAATGCGACAAACATGGAACGACTTGTTCACAAATCTAGCACACACCGTAAACTGAGGAGACAAGACATTATCAGGCAAATCGTCTCTATAAGTCGCAACCAAGAGACTGTAATACAGAATCAAGATTTGAATCCCTTTTAGTAACGCCTGATTTGACGGAGCAGGTGGGAGTAATCCTCAAAGACAACCTTCAACTTGCTGTTTTGCAGGGAAGCAGAAATTACTGTAAATAAAGTTCTGCCAGAAACTTTCCATAAAAAATGAAACATTGAACCTGCACCAATAAACTATAGTCCGTTGCGCCCCGCCCACGCGGCGTCCACGTGGGTAAGCGCGTCACGACACAAAATAGCCTTTCCTTTGAAATATGCTAATTACATTCACGCATGCACACAGACACCATTTGCCACATACACAGATGCTTTGTTTCCCCAGTTTACCAATATGTGTGTGTGCCCTTACACACGCCAACTTACGGGGTATTTTTTTTTACAATAGAACAATGCTACCCCACAAGGTTTTCTTTGTTCAAGTGGTACCCCACAGAGGATTTCTTTAGAAAAGGGAACAATAGAACAACAATGGGAGTACCCTGTAACTGCCATATGTAAGGGTGTGTGTGCGGGCACATGGAAAAGGTCTCTAATTGTGGCTCGCGTTGCATGTCCCGCATGCGAGCACACGAAAACCTGACACAGCAATCCCAAATGCTCAAACAAGTGTACATTTTGTGGACCGTGAACTAGAGAGGAAACACTGGAACCTAAAACCCTTAAAAACGCCTGAATTGATGGATCATGTTGGGAGAAGAGTGATCCGCAAGGGCAAACTGTAACTTGCAGGTGGACAGAGAATTAGCTTAGTCTGTCAGAAACTCAATTTAGAGTGGAATTTGATATTGTTCTGAGACGTATTTCCGTCTGAAATGCTGCCAAATCTGCCATGGTTTGGAGTCAGACAATATCCCGAAACGGTTCGTTGCTATTTTTGATTTTACCAAATAAAAGTAAGCAAAATAAACAAAGTAACGTGCAAAACACATTAAAACATAAAGTGTTCCTTCAAAGGTTGATTGTAAACTGTATTTAGAAACTAAAAGATAGAATCAAGTATACTCTTAAAGGTAATGCCGTAAATTTGTTTTTGTCAATTAGAAAGAAAGATACATATAATAAAAAACAAGTTACGCGCGAATGTTTTAGCTACTAGCTGAATACGGTGTCTATACTTACTGAGAAAAAGCCAAAAGAAAACCAAAAAAACAACTTGTATTTTCACGTCGAATCCATCCACGTTTAGCGAGGTGGCAGCAGCGGGTACCAACAGCGTCTCTGGCCTCAGCATTCACAAACGGACACCAACACTCATATCTGCGAAGCGATTCATGAATGAATCGTTTCTAAGATTCAAATGATTTGGGTGAATTTTTTTTATCCGAACCAAATAACTTCGAAGGGAACCCTTTCTCAAAATAGTTTATACTATCAACAGCTGCTGCAGTGCTTCTCACAAAATAAGTTTTTACTGGTCATTAACTTTCGGAGTATTTACCAGTCTTTGAACAGCGATCGCAACGCCTTTAAGATGTAAACTGTACAGGTAGAGAGTTGCCATGTAGTTGAGTGACGAGTGATGTTTTATTTTGTCTGGAATCCTCTGGGATCACCCTGAGTCCAGGATGGATCAATATACTATCCAGATTTATCGTGTTGACAACTGAAGGCATAACAGATATAGCAGGGTTTGAGCGGCTCAATTTCAAAATACACTCTGATTTAGGTTAATGTAGATAACATGACACGTGAACTAAACTATAAAAAAAAAATCTTACCGTCGACAAACATTCTAAATTTGATCTGTTATTGTACTGGTACTTGTGGTTTAGTTCTCAGAGGAAAATCGGGTGTGGTTTTGCACTCAATGCTTGATAGAATTTTACATAAACAACACACACAAATGTTTTTGAAAGTGATGACTGAATGTATGAACACAACAGGTAATGTTTTTTACATACGAACGGCCAAATATTTGCCCTGCCCAGTAGAGGGCGTCTTGTAAGTTCAATAAAAAAAACAATACAAATATATAGTTACATTTCTTTAAGATATCAATAAATTGTTTAAAAAGCATGAGCAAAATCGTGTCAAACGATAGATAAGTTGTTATTTCAAGTAAAATCTCGGCATGAAGACTAATAAATAATTCCTAAAAGTAAAACATGGCATAGGCCATATCTATAACACACTTGAAAAGCTTTAAATTCCAATGGATGATAAAATTGTCAACAATTTAAGAAATGGGGAAATGAGCAACGAATAGAAGGAATGGTGGATTGTATATTGGATTTTTATACCCTACAGGTTTCATTGGGATATGAAAATAACATTCAAATGTATGTTTCTACAACTTAAATTCTCATAAACACTAGTCTGTTGATTTTGGGTTTTTAGATATTGTCATTTTTTTGTTATTAGATAATCCCCAAACCTTTACCATTATTTTTGAAATGGTCATAGCTGAAACAGGTAGCTTTCCAGATGTACAGATGTCGATTTTAATGTCAGAATCGTGTCCCACCGTCATTCAAGATGGCCCCCATTATGCTTAAGGCTTATAGATTTTCCAATCATTTCCAGACTGCTGGCAGACCTTGTACGAATGACAAAGCTGTTCCGTTTTTACAGAATGTAGACTCAAAAACAAGCCTTCGCGATATCTCTCACTGAGTTGTCTTTTTTTTTTCTTCTTCTTTTTTTGTGCAAAAAACAAAAACCCGTGGAGCTTTTTAACGCGATACGTGACCGCAGTTCCTCCTGTTGAAGCAGAGCCTACGCCGTGATGACGGCTCAGGTCGGTCTGTCATCTCAACGACATCGTTTGCTCCCTCGGGCCCTCCATTATCTTAGGCAGGCATCCTACTACCACACACAGCAAAGAAATATCACGTCTATTCGAGAGATTATTATTTCATCTTTCAAAACTATGGCGCTTCGTGGCCGCCAAAAAAGGAACAAGAACTGAAAGATATGACTTCACTCTCCCTGTTTTTCGTAGCCTTTGGTTCTGTTTAACCTCTGGTATTACAGAGAAAATTAAAGGGATGACAACTACGCATTTTACTTTACGAGGAAAAATGTAGTCATTAAAACATCATTGTTTTTCAGTAAAACGTTTTTTCCTTTTTCTTTAAAGCATTCCTCTGGAAATTAGGTTGAAATATTTTATTCACGTAGCAGTAGTACGGAGCACTTAGAGGGACTGCTAAAGAAAAACAAAAAACAGGTCTAAAACAAAGTAATTAAATTTCGTGCACTCGAAGAAGTATTTCGTTTCTTCGAAAAAGTATTTTGTTCCTTCGAAATAATATTATGTTCGACGGAACTAAATGAGTGAGAGGGAACGCAATAATATTTTGTAGGAACCTAATAATAGGCCTATATTGAGGAATTGAAATGGCTATGAAGGTACAAAATAATATTTTGAAGGAACTTATAATATGTAAAGGAACCGACATTTTTAGAAGGAACGAATTAATATTTTGAGGGAACGAAATATGTGTCTTTATTTTACCTGTGAAATTGTTTCATTACCTGTCCCTTCAGGGGCTACACACAGCTGCATTTTTAAAATATAAGTTTAACAAAAACTGTCTTTGTTCAACCCCAAATCAATAATTAAAAGGGTTATACAATTTACATTACTTATTTATTTAATTCACTAAATTCCGACACCGTTTTTCTCAAAGAATTCATGCAGCAAGAATGATATAAGCGTAAACAGCCTTCCGAGAACTTCGACAACATTCCATATAAACTTACTTACTTTAAAAGATTGTTTTTTATCATAACCATTATGATTTGACCTTTTTGGCAGACCGTTTTGTGTGCATAGCTGGTCCCCCCCTCCCATGGCTTTGGCGTATGGATGTGCAAAACATGGTAAGGTATTAATGGGTGACCACTGTAAAATGTCAGTGGTTGTTGCTTTGTTATAAACGACGACATTATGGCCCAATCAGGAGATATTATTTTGCAATTAGTCACTTTGCAAGGCAGCGTATCGTGTGTTACTGCAAATGGATGTTCTACATTTTGCATGGCCTTGCAAAAATGCATTCCACTATAGCATGCCTGCGTGTCTGTTGGAAAAGGTGACGTTCATAAATGTCGTCGGAATTCTTTTAAAAATGAACAAAAAATAAAAATAAATAAAGCGCGCCAATCCGATAATGTTTATAAAATTCTTAAAGGGACTGTATACCTTTGGTAATTACTCCAAAATACAATAACCATAACAAACTTACGTGGTAAAAAGAGCACCGCAGCTGTTGATAATGTATAACATTTTGAGAAATGATTCCCTTCTAAGGAATTTGGTTTTAGATATTGAAAGAGGTTCAACCAGATATCAATCTGAAAATTGTTTCCGCATGAAACATTTCTCAGATTGTGTTTTCCAATTACGCTTTATTCCTCCTGTATGGACGTAACCCCTCCAGAGTTTTGGTGATATCTCAACAATTTTACCACTTTTTGAACTAAAATTTTTACAGGTTTATAGTTTTATTGCATATCTACATTTATATAGGATTAGAACATTCGGTTCCAAAAACCAAAGGTATACTTTGCCTTTAAGACTAGGTTTCGTTACTGGAAAATAAAGTGAAGACAGTATTTTTCAGAACATAAGTTTTCAAGAGATGTCACTATACGTTATTGACTGTTTCTGGTACCGAATCGTTTTTGTGTAGCTCTCAGAAGAAAACAAATTCGGTCAATGATTTTCACATCGGAAACTCGTTTCTTATTCGATAAACACGAACATTATTAAAATCGATGAATTCATTATTAATAATTTGTAGGGTTTGTTTTCATAATTATTTGCCATTATTTCAGACACGGCCCAGTATTTGAACCCGGACATAATTCCAAAGTATATTTCCGTAACACACCGCCATGTTGAATCATCCATTGCTTTGGGTTGATGAGATGCTCGTGGCGCTGTATTTTGACTTGGCTAAATCGTTCAAACAATAGTTAGCCAATATTGATCTAGAAAAATACTTAGCTTACTATAGTTCGAACAATTTTAGTAAATCTTTCAAACGATCAGGAATAAGCTTCTTTTAAATCATTATCCCGCCCCGGGCTTTGTATGTGTTTGTATTATTTCTGTTGTCAACTTTGATTGGAGAGGTCATCAGACCACCCAAGCTGACCTTAATGAAGTCTTAGGGTTGGATCATGTGGACTACCAGCGAACTTTTAGGAGTAAACTTCACTTTAGGCTGAAACCGGGGTGGGATTATCCCCTCTCATGATTAAACAGGTTTTCATGTCACAACGAATCATGCTCCTGTATTAACTTGCTGTGAATAACAAAAACAAAACACCCACACACACACACCAATGTTTGTAAATCCCGTAAATCGAGGACTTCTCTTTGTTCTCCCATTGTTTGGACTAAGGTTTTTTTTTTTCTAAAGTGATGTCCCCCATTGTTTGTGTACAAGAAAGCGAAGCGAGGACGTCCTTGCTCTGTCAAACACCATGGGCCCAATTTCATCGAGCTGCTTAAGCAGAAAATACTGCTTACCAATTTCTTGCTTAGCACAAATAAGCAGGATATACCAGTCACAAAGTGTAAACGTGACGTGGTAGTTTGGCTGGTCACCTTATTCTGGTAAGCATCATTTTGTTTTGCTTAGCTACTTTGTTTACTTAAGCAGCTCTATGATATTAGGCCCTGGATTCCTTTTGTTAAAAGTCCTCGGTTTCAGCGGGTAGACACGCTCACACACATAATAATGGCTAAATTTGGTTAATTGTAAAATCCTGAACAACAACAGTGTATGCTTGTGTACTCTGTTAGTGTCGTTTTATTTCTTGTTTTCCTCATTTTGTTTTGCTTTCTTGTGGCGGTTAGGGTTGGGGGGTTGGGGGTTTGAGGGGGGGGGGATCTGTAAGACTCGAGATTCTGATTCGGTGTACACTGTATTTCAACGGAAATGTACATGTACATGTAGGCCTACACTATGCACGCAATTTTCAAAATCACCCCCTTAACAGGGGTTCCCCAGATCTGCGTATTGAGAGAGTGCCAACATGGAGGTACCAGGTTTATTTGGTCAATCGGTTGTTGGACGCCATTTTCGGTCCAAATGTAGCCCAATTGTGTAGTAAAGTCTGGCACCCACCGAAAATGGCTTCAATCACAAGTTAGCAACTCTCTCAACAGAGCTCTAGGTTCCCATGCCAGTTACTTGACGTTGTCTCGATCGCCGCTATAATAGGGTGTAACGGTGCTTTGGGTTTATACCGTCCGTTGTTAGATGTTAGATCACTGAGGCTGCGTGCCATCCTGTCCTTAAAAATACTACTGTTGAGCGTTTCTTTGGAGTGGAAACATGGCAGTTTAGTGGCTTCTTTCAGCGTAGAACAGAAATCAGAAGGGAGTTTTAAGGTTCGGTAGATTACCTTCCACATGGTGTTAGTCTTCCTCAACGGTCCACCAGGAGCTGCAAAAAAAATGTTTTCTTTGCGTTTCACGCCAGAATGAGTTCATTTGAGGCTCTATTGAATCTTGTCTTGGGGTGTTAATAGGGAATCCAACTAGTCAGCCTTTGTTGATACATGTTTGAGTGATTTGGGACTTGTGGTGACCCTCACAAACAGTCTGCATGCATTCTGTCTCACCTTGAGAGGTAGTGAAGCAACATTAGGGACTCTTATATGAACGGGTTTTTTTCCCATTCGTTGATTGACTTCGATTGACTGTAGGATCAAAGTAGGCCTATCTTGTAGTAAGTGAAAGGGTCACCTGTTTCCACGCTAGATTAATTTCTCTGAAAGTTTGTATCTACTGGCCTTCAAGAAGAAAGCGCAAGAACTATTGAAGTTTTTACTAATGGTAGCTATAACACGTATGAGATTTGTTGTAATTGTACATTGGAATAATAGGCCTAGCTGGTCTGGACGTTTAGTAAAAGTGAAAGTGGAACAAAGCTTGACTGCGAAATCTTCACAAAAAGGTTTCTTAATGTTGTTTCGTGTATATTTTAGCTATTTATTGTTCGTATAGAGGCTACGAATAGGATAACATTCTAAACATTATAATTGTTTGTCCGCTTGCCGGTACATTACTGCTATCTATGTGAAAACACTGACAAAAATACAAAGGATTCCATTGTGAGGACAGCATTGTTCCTTTTGTGTTCCTTTGTTCTACTGTCCCTACTACTCTGATAGTACCATGCCACTTTTAGAGCTAGGCTTACTTTGTTGAATCAAAGCCGTTCAGAGCGTCCGTGACAGTCTATAAATAAATTTTGAAAATTACACAAGATCCTGAGTTTTACGAGTATGTAATTTATTTTGATTTTATTCATTGTCTTTGTGAATTCCTTTGGAAAAACTACTTCGAGTAACTATTAAATCTTTCAGGAAAAAAATTCTAACTTGGAAAAAAAAACCTCACCAAAACAAAAACGGTCTTTTGAATTTAGCAAAATTGCACACAAATCATATTAGTTCAACGACTATTAAAACAATATTAATATTAAACAAAATACAAAAACTGAACATGAACGACACAGCTTGGATTTAAGAAAAGCTACAAATAACTGAATGTCAATGAGTGCACGTTATGATTATAGTATCGGGCGGTCAGGTTGGTGTAGTGGTATCTCGCCTTGCCTTTTACCTCTGGGACCCCGGGACCTCTGGGGTTTTCCTCCCACGTCTAAAACTGAAACTTCCTTCATTGTCTTTTCTCCATTAGGGTATTTCAGACGAAATAACTTCGCAGGATGCTTACCACCATTACCATCTTAAACACGGAGGCTTTCGGGTAAAAATTACTCACAAATAAAACCAACATCGCGGTCATCACCAAAGTATGACCAAAGTATGACCCTATACAATGTACTTCAGTTTGAGTAGTACCTGATGGAAACATTTGCAGGAACCCAGCAGCACCTTCCTTTAAACTGTTTACGTTTTTATATCCAGTCACAGACAACACAAAAGACCGATTGAATTCCTTCTACATCATTACGTCATCACACCCATCCGTTTATAAACTGGTTTACATTTGACTTAGTTTAAATTCAGCTAAAGGTCAGTGCAGGGAACCATGGAAGTGCTGGAAATAAACCACTTCCCAGCTATCACAAATCAATTCAATTCGAACTCACACTTATTTCCATACCAGACCATGAACATTTTCAAAACAATTATAAAAAAAGAGGAAGTTGAATTTAAAAAGCAGCTATAGGCCCTATATGGCAGGTATGGATGCATCTTCTAGAAGCCGGGGCTTGTGGTGAGATGCCTGATGGACAGACAAACAGAACGCAAACAAGAACAAGAAAGTACGGACAGACAGATTGATAAAAGCCAAAACTGAATAATAAAATAAATCTAAATGTATTTCAATATAATGAATAATATATTTAGGGAAATACAGTCAATATAAAATAAAATATTCACAATAAGAATGACCTAAAATAAAAAAGATTTTAAAATATGTATAAGAATAATTATTAAATAAATAAAAAGACAATCAAATCTCGTTTATTTTTCTTCTATCGTTACAAAGAGCAGGAACAAAATATCATTGCTGCATAAATAAAATTGCGCCATCTTGCGAACGAGTTCCGTTCCCGGGTAATTGCGTAAAACGTTGTCATTATTAACTGTAAACGCTAAATCGTGCGCAACCTGCCTTTAGTATAACGTGAGACTTTAATTGTCTAGTTCGTTTCCGTATGTTGTTGAAGAAGATGCATTGTTTGTTTTGTCCAGCAGTTGTCCCCAACGGACCCACGAACGTGCGGTTCCGTCTGTCGTATCGTTTGCCCCGGAACGTGCGGATTTCCGCTCCTCCTCTACACAAAGTACATATAGGGACAAGACAACGGGCAGATCTAACACGAAAGCTAGCACTAGCAGACTTGTGTTTTAATTAAGGAGCGGGCACGAAACTCCACCAACTTTGGGGGAAATATGGATAGAATCCTTGAGACAATAATGATCTGGTGAATTTTGAAGGATAAGTTGCTTAGCCATAGACACACCGGGGGCTCTGTTTGCGAGAAGAGGTGCTTCGTAAACAAATATCCCTTTGAAGATCCTGTGGTACAAAGTCTTCCTACTTTGTGACGTCCACATCCTTGTCAGGTTTCCATACGATGACAACCGTGCCGTATTTATTTTCCAACCAGGGAGTGTTTGATGTGTTTGATGGGTAAACACCTTAGCGCCTCGTAGACCTGTAGGCGTTTTCTCTTAATCCGAGGTTTGTTGGTGCGGATTGGCCGTAGCCTTCGGGGGGCAAAGTTGATGGGACGCTGGATTCCAACCCGGTCATTGAGTTAATCCCTTCTTGAATAGTCAAAGCGTTGTAAAACGTAAGCCGTCTTCAAATTTATACAAATACGGTTAATAGTTGTGGATAATTAAACAATACCCTTAGATAAACTTATTTGATGCTCAAGTTTGTAGTTATTATAATTTTTACGCCGGCCTACATGCGGCACACGATGGACGGATGGAGTAAGTTTAGCAAGCTAGTCTAGTTCCTCATCTCCGTCTGAGTGAGACACACAATAGTCGTCGAGGTCGCTTTCAATCTATTCGCAAGGATCATTGGCTTGACATGCAGCCGTCCTGAGAGGAGCACCAGAGTGAAAGATCGTGCCGCGCCGTCCAAACTTGTGTAATGCTTCACAGCGAGCAGAGTGTGGCATTGTTGAGATTATGTGATTCATTTCTGCCTTCAGCTACAAGCAGAAGAGACGCAAAAAGTAAAAGGTGAGAGTGTGATACAGGGAAATCGTTTTCGAACACCGGTTAAAAGCTTCTGCAGCCAGCCGTGAGGTCTTTTTATACGTGGACTCAAGGCGTAAATGCACTGTATTATAGCAGACGCCGGTACGGCACACAGCTAATGGCCTGGAGTTGCTCGACCGTTCAGTGTTATCCAGTACATTGTAGAAATAGTGTATACGCCTGTAGCGACTGTGTTGTCACTTTAGTCAACTTTTTTGTGAATTACACACACGTATTTTAGATGTCCTTGAAATCATATTGATCGTGAATTTCAACCACGACAAGGTACTGTGGCAACAGCCAGTGCATGGAATATTTGCAAACAACTTCCACGTGTAATTGGTGTTGAAAGGTTCGCCTGTAAGCTGGCAGTCGGCTGACTCATTAACAGTGGAATTAGTCCAGTTTGGGAGACTTGGTTCTCGTGAAGATACGTGACTTAACCAAGCTTCTACAATCCGCAAGGGTAAGTCTTGTTTGCATTCTAATCATTGACAGATTACCAATTTTCTTTTATGGGTTCTTCATGTTGCAATGCCACCATTGTGCGGAGTGACGAAGCCATGAAATGCACAGTCCCTGCCGTCAGGCTGATTCACGCGAGTCAACAATTGACGTCTTACTTTCGCCTTAATAAATATAACTGAAGGTCGTTTATTGCTCCATGTTTTGATGAAGTGCCATGTTGTACCATATGAGATACGTTGTACTAAGGGATTGAAAGGTGTTTTTTTTTGCTTTTAGGTGCATACTGTTAATTTGTTTTTCTTCCGCAGGGGTGGGTTATGAAGGGCACATGTTTGCGTTTTTCATTCAATTGATGTCCAATAAAATTATAAAATAGAAACTGTTAGTGTTGAAAAAGTGATGTAAAGCCCCAACGAATAGGCAGCTAAGGTTTGTTAATATAACTGCACCTGCACATGTGCATGACACTTTTTGTCAAAAGATCCCCTTCTTTAATGTCTGTTGTCATTAAACTTTCGATTCAGTTCGTCGTTAGCGAAACCCCCTCTTGTAAAAATGGCTGTAAGCTTCCGATTTCTTTGTGTCACATGAATTATATCGATGTCTCGAGAGGAAATAATTCTCCCCCAGTCCCATGACGCTGTCAATGAGGCGAATTCGACAAAACAACTAACAAAGAGTCAACACACCCTTATTGGATGTTGCTTCGACGTGCGGTTATTATTCTAAAGCTGTTGATAAAAATAACAAAATGATTTGATAAAATAACATTGACTGTGGGCTTCCGTGTGAGACGCTGAACTGACAATGATTCCACTTTGTTCCTTTATAGTCTAAGCCCTGTTAGTCTTATGTTCCCAGAATTAACCTGGAAGGGGGAATATTAATGGAGTTGTTAATAGTTCAGAGGAATGAGTTGGCGGGGGGGGGGGGGAGGAGAGAAGATACAGGAAACGAAAAACATCTGAGTAGTCAAATTATCTGAACAAACTTTAACCTCCCTCAGGCAGGTAGGCGAATTAATGTTCTAGTGAAAATGCTCTGGTGAAAATGTAGACTTTGTAATTTATTAAGTAACCTAAAGGTTTCGTACGGGATTGATAGAGCTGACATAAATAGTCACAGACAGTGTTCATGTATGTATGGTCAACCATAGGCCCCTATACATGAAATAACAAGCCTGTGAAAATTGGGCTAAATGCGTTGTGTGAGTCAGAATAAAAAAATATGAAAATCCATTAACAATTTTCAGCATGCGAACACATTCTGATAAAATTTTGGTTGAAAAAACTGAAATCAGGTGTTGCGTTTTTTTAGGTTTCCAGATACAGTTTTCTCGAACATGACTTCATTTTAGAAATATTCAAACACAAAAATGGTTCTAGTATATGTACTTCATAATCAGTCAACTTTCAGACTAAAATTAGACAATGATGTTTGTAATCCTAACCAATTCTGTGTAATACAAAAAAGGCTGCGCATTGTGCTTTTGTGAAAAAAGGCGGGGGGGGGAGGGTTGCAATTCAAAACAACATTAATGACAATTGGCTGAGGCAAATGACGCTGAAACTTTAAATGGAAAAACGTAACCTTGAGGAAAAGCATCCACTATTTCAGAGGTTGTGCATGTGCACGTTTAAACCAACATCGGTTTCGCTGAAGGATTATAGTTCACGGATTTGCTTGTTTTGGATTTGGAAGTGTTATGCAAACCGTGTCCAGCTAGCAATTCTTGTGTGTAACAAGACATAGACAAACAAAACCCACAGCAACATTTCATTGTGAGTTAATTCAATTCAATTCAATTCAATGAAACATTTATTTCCGTACTCACAATAAGAAAAGACAGAATCATATGGACAAAAATATAGTATTACTACAAGCAAAGATTAAACATGACCAATGATAACGATACTAATTTTTTATATAATAGAAGCTGTGAGTAAGGAGGCTGTTCAAATAAGCCGAGGCTTGTGGGGAACAGCCTTAGACAAAATACATTATAACATTTACGGCGTTTCTGGTTGAGCCGGATTCTGGTTCCAGCCCAGGGGGGGGGGGCGTAACCATTTCCGAGTCAGGCTGTCCCGCAAAAGGGATCTTCACTCAAGATTCTGCGTCACTCTAAACCATTTCTGGGTGATGCTGACCCAGAAATAGGCCATGCCCCAAATTACCTGAATCCAGGTCAATTTTGATCTGGCATCTTTTAGAGTGTAAACAATGTTCCGACATTTATAAAAGTAATAATTGAAATAAACACCAGTAAAAATGAGCATAGTAAGGTGACCCAAAATGTGTACTATCTATGTTTACATTGAACAAAATAATTGAACAAAAGAGTTGGTAATCATCGATATCAAAATCGATAAGTTTAGTCTTGAAACTGGCTGATTAACAAGCTTACAAAATAACCAACCCTGGAGAGAAATATGTTAGTCTGAAATAATGTCAAAGTCGTTTTTATTTTTAAGACCCCGAAATCATCCTTGTTTATGTTTTAATCGAATCAGCCGAAACAAACGGATTAAGCACACAATCCCAACAAAACAAATTATTGTGTATGGGTTCGAGTCCAGGTCATGACATTTGTGTCCTTAAGCAAGACACTTGACCACTATTGCTTCGTCCTTCGGATGGGACGTAAAGCCGTAGGTCCCATGTTTTGTGTAACGCACGTAAAAGAACCCAATTTACACGTATCGTTAAGAGGGGTTTGCTGAGCTCTGATGTTTCTGGCAGTAGCTGCTGAATGCGCCGCAGCACCTTGTAAACCATTACAGTGTCATTTTACCAAAATTTTGTCTCGTAATGTATAACTTCCAAAATCTGTCTGGGAATAAATAATGATAAGCGCTTTGAGACGCCCGTATGTAAAGCGCTATATGCATATAAAAACTAGTTATTTGGTTTTTTTCCCACGAACACACGACCCACTAATTTGACGTAATTTTCAAAGGTTGTTTGCATTTTGTTCGCTATGTTTTGGATTTGTTGATTGAAAATTAGAATAAAGTACGTAACATTAAAAATACTTCAAAAACCACTGATGTATTGTCCTGTAATGAATGCGTCCAACCTCCGTTCTGAGAGCAAGGTATTTTTGAAAGAATGAAGTGACGATATTTGATTTCCATTGAGGGCAGTATAGGTAATTATGAAGAATGCCTCAGCGTAACAAAAATAGCTGCGGGGAGAGTTAATTGTTTTCTTTCTGCGCAGAAATGAACGCCCCAACGTCACATTAGTGATATCAGGGCATCCGATCGACACTACTGGGGTCATCATGTGACGGTAAAACGGTGAACCATTTCTTCCCCTTTGATGAATTTTGGGCGGGAAAAGATAAGCTTGCTGTGTGCTGCTCGAAAGTGTCAAACTTTCTGCGGGCGTTTCGGGCCTGTATGCAGCGTGGGGATGCCGTTGAGTGTACTGACTTGCCCTGACGCCCAAAGCCCTAAATTCTAATAACAAGATTATGGTATATCCAGAGTCTGGTTCAACCGCGGGGCGGGGTAGGGTGGGGGTGGGGGTACTTCATTCCCTGCTCGCTTGATGAACAAAAAGGCACAGTGAGTTGTTTAGTTGAAATACTTTTTGACATGATGCTTTCGTTCGCGGCATTTTTGTTCACGCTTTGGTTGCCGTTATATGAAATACCATATAGAGCACGATAGAAGTATAGCCCTAGGTGAATATCAGTAGAGTACTGTACTATTGAAAGTAAATCCATCTCACTTGTTTGTGTCTTGGTGATTTGAACTTACTTTGTACTGTCTGTGCATTATTCTTGAGCTAATGACGCCTTTTCAAGGTTCCCATCCCCGTAATTTACAGCCTAACTCATTACAAACCGTGCACCCAAATGCTCTGTTTTCGTACATTTTGGAACTGTTATTGTCAACTGTATACAATAACTAAATGAGGTTATCCCGAATCGAAATTCAATCAGCACAACAACAATAAATAACAACTCAACAAACACCAAGGACCTTTAATGTTTGTTATTAACAGATTTCAATTGAAAAACCCGTAAGAGACATGAAGGCTACACTCCCTGACGGCTTTTCGAATATTCAGCATATATTGGTTTACATTACTTAATGCTGAAAAGCTTAACTATATAATCACATTCAACATGGCGCCAACAACAAGGGCAAAGACACAAGCTTCTTTTTGAGCACGAGTTAAGAACTCGCCAATAAATGAATATGTTCCTTTAGTATCTATGCCCTTATCTAAGCCTTATGTATTTAGGTGCAGACTAGATACCGGTTCTCGATATGCAAAAGATTTTGCTTGTTAGATGTAAGTATTTACAACTTGTTTGTTCGGGGGGGGGATGGGCACAGGCGTGGGGACCCCATGGGGCAAGGGGAGCAGCTGCCATCTCAAATTTGGGCAAAACAGTGGGGAACATTCGGGCACGGAACAAAGAAAAACAAATTGGACGCGTGGAGAAACTTATGTTTTATCTTAATTTGTACATTTTGGGGCAAATCAAATAACCGAAAAGTCCCCCATACGCCCATGGGGGAGGGGGTGTTCTCGTCCATGATTTTGATTTTATTTCCTTACAACTTTGAAGTGTTGAGAACCCCAATGATTGGCTGTGCTGGACGGGCTACCCACACACTAAAGATGATTTCAGATAAACTGACAAATAGATTAATTGCATCTTATTCACCATCGGCAATCTTATATAATATTCAGTTCCCAATCCATACGTTAGGGTGAACAACCAACACAAACGTAATTTATATATATACATATAAAACAAACCAGTTTTACGGATGAGCAAATGCTCGCATCAAATATTTATTTGGATAAATTATTGCTCAGGGTCCTGGGGAATAATCTAGCACTGTGTTCATCTCTGAAAAATCAATAAAGTCTTTACGTCGCACAGGCGTTGGAAACTGTTCTTCTATGCCTTTATTGCACTCCAAGCGATAGTGTTTGGATGTGTTTCAAACCAACGTCGATCCAATTTAGGCACATGTATAACACAATATTGCTTTTTTGTGCTGTCGGAAAGTAGTTTTCCGTTGCTCAAATCTGTTGGGAATTCATGTCTGTGGCTAAGCTTGCGGGGGTCTGTAGGTTTTCGTTTAGTTTACGTACATTACATTTGGTGCATTAAACAATGAACGGAAAGTGATCAGTAAAATTTGATAAACTATAGCAAAATCTTCTTTTTAGTCAGCGGCGTCGCGAGGGGGGGGGGACACACGTGACCCCAAAGTGATCTCCGTGCCTCCGGCTGTACCCCCCCCCCCCATTTGAAATATGGACTTTTGAGATTAAAAACGCTCTAACTGTTTTATAAGCTTTAATGTGCTCATTATTTCAATGTCTTAAAAACTATTTTTACAATTACACCCAGGTAATGTTTTGGTTAACACTCACGTCAGATTTTTCCTATGAAAAATAGTAAATGAAATATATATAACAATAAAAAGAGCTCTATAAAAAGGGGCTTGTTTAAGAGGAATGCAAACAGAAACTATAGTTTTAACAGAAGTGCCCAAACTCTACCGTATATAATTTCGGCGCTGTTTTCAGTTAACAATTGTTGATTCTAAGACTTTTATTGTCTATGTTAAAAGACAAGATGCAGGCAGGGTATAGGGGTGGAAAATATCGATAATAAAATGCTTACCAATACCGATCTTCAGACAATTATACTAAAATGAAATTCTTTTCAAAGTTGAGAAAATGGCGTTTGACGTCCCTTGAAATAACCGTGCTTGTTTTTATTGTCGCAATCGAAATAAACCCATGGAATATGAACGTGCACAAAATCCAAAACAAAACAGAAACCACTTTTTTTTTTATTGCTGTCACCAAAACGGGATCCCCGAATTTGACGATGTTTTCATAGTTTGTTTTAATGGTGTATTGATTTCAACTAAGTAACGGGGGTAACCCCAGGAATTATACGAATGCGGGAAGGCTTCTCAATAACCAGAAAGGTTTGATTGGCAGGAAATCTCAGAGCCTAGCGCAGGCTGAGTGTTAGCAAGATATCCATCTGGAAACCTGCCATGAACAGATGGCTCCACTTTATCAGAGGGGTTAGAGCTGGGTAGGTCTGAATATGTACAGTTTTGTGCACAAAGTATATTAGTGGCAATATTGTCCAGCTTCTAAAAACAAACCTACACAACTCTGGGACAAGATCACCCTTTTAGATATGTGGAAAGGTCCAGTCTAGGATATCAAGGACTTTGACGACCAGGGCAATACACTTTAGAGAAAACGGCGAAATAAATGAAATAAGCCATGACGTTATGTTACCAGCGCTCACTGGTTTACAATATAATTGATTCTGCCAAATACCAATGATAAGGTACTTCGCTTTGATTGAAAGCCGATACCCTCTTTGGGTAAAGAGTCTTCCAATTTCGTAATTTTCCCCTGCACTTGATTTGAAGGTAAGCAATAACTTCTCTTACAAAGGTTGAAACATAATTTATTAGATCCTTTTAATCGTTTGAAAAGTCTGTCCAATAATATTTTGAGAAAAAAAAAGAATGTAGCTGTTGCACACTGCTTACCGACCAAAAGGATCTATGGTTTAAATGCAAAAATAGTTAGTGGCCTGACGTTTCGACCCTAGCAGAGTCTTTCTCGAAGGCTAAATGACAACACACGTAAACAGGTATCCGGTGTAACAAAAGCAGTCAAGTGGAAATAAATGAAGAGAGAGAGACAGACAGACAGAGAGAGAGGGGGGAGGCAGAAAGCACACAGAAAAAACAAGAGATGAACAATGAAGAAGGAGACAAAGGGGGTAGAGGGACGGGGCTGGTTTAATTGCAACAGGTTGGAAACACAAAAGACACAATTTATAAGGTGGGAAGAGGGAGAGAAAGTAATTAGGTCAAGGAGACTTATTAAAATGGGGATATCTCCTTTTTCTATCTTTTCATTTTTTCCCTTTCTATTCGACTATTTGTGTTTCCTTTTTATGTGTGTTGTGTTGTGTTGTCACTATTTTAGCTACGAGACTCTGGTAGTCTTCAGTTTCTACACTGCAATAACTGGGGTGTAAAATTTACACCACGGGTGTTGTCAAATATAGATATCGTAAAAAGAATCAAATTTTATATCATAGGGTGTCAAGATAACACTTATTTCTGCCAACACAATTACATTGGTGTTATTTAAACACCCCATGATGTTAAGTGTGATTTTCTGTCGGTTCTCTGTGTGGGAAAACACCCACGGTGTAAATGTTAACACCCCAGTGTTTGCAGTGTACCACTGTTTGTCTTGTAAATAATTCAGAACATTGGGTTATTGCTTTAGTAATCAATCACAGTAATTAGTGATAAAATGTCGGTGTCTGTGCTACCCTCCACCTAAATATTTGTGGTTCAAGTTCAAGACTTTGGGCAGAAATGGAGTTTGGTTTGAAGGTTCATGTGTCCTCACGAGCACCACAGCTTGCAGTTTGCTTTCCAGGGCTAGGCAAGAGTTTAAGACACAGTTTCCTCCGTTAGCATCAGCTGCGCCTATGGTAGGCCTACCCCCTTCGTTTGATATAGGTTAATAAAGTAATGTCACCACACACTTCTCTGTACACAAGGACACCGACGGACTGCGTGTTCCAATTTACAATTCGGTAAATTTGCTGCCCACAGAGCCAAAAATAAACACAATCATCTGTGTGTATATTGTTTTTTATCAAAGCCCGACCAAACATGTCACGTAGAATATTCCGTTTGAAATAATAAATTAAGAATTTTGCAAAACATGGCCGTGGGCCTTGACAAATGTCGGTCCAGTTTTTACTTTAGATAAACGTGAGTGGAAGTTTAACATGGGCCTAGATTTCTTGCATCGTTGGAATAACACAGTTTCTGTAAGTAAACATACCCCAGCGGCGAGGCAATGTGTGGTGACTCGGTTTGAGTCAATTTACCCGGATATATGGAACGACATGTTTCGTCAGAGGTAATGGAGAGCACCAGTCTACAGTTCCGGCCAAACTGCATGGGCAACCTGACAATAAACACTCCCTCCCCTGTCACCCAACAATCCCCGCTCAATGCTGTTATCATTTTAGATTTATTAATTTGTGGTACGGTGGTTCCCCCCCCCCCCCATTTTAAGCTTGGATTAATATAGGCTTTCGAGTCACAGTGGTAAGGTTCCCTTTTTTTTTATTAATCCTGGACACTTTAGAAAATATAGAAGTGTAAATAGTAGAAAATATTGCTTAACAAATGTTTGCTAAGCAGAAATGAGCAGGGTACCAGTGACAAATTCTACATGTGACATGGTAGTTTGGCTGGTAACCTTATTCTGGTTAGCATTATTTTGTCTCCTTCTGTGCTTGAGCAGCTCTATGAAATTCGGCCTAGGACTGTGGGTCGAATCAACTTTGATCGGGCTTTGGCCCTTTCGAAATCACGGCTTTAGCTCTGGCTTAGACTCCGTCAGTTATTTTGAAAGTGTGCATTTTCAGTACGGGACTTCATACAACCAGATGTTCAATACTCAGAGCCCCAGAGCCGTAGTTTCGAAAATGCCTATTTAAGCCAGGCACTCCGGGCATGACGTCACACCAGTGCAAATTGTAGTAAACGGCGCCCAGCCCCAGATATAAACACTATTCGCTAACAACCGGACAATAAGTTAGATTTTCGTTAAGCTAAGGACATTGGCAAAGGCTTTTATCCACTCCAACGTTCTCAACAAGAAGTTGAATTGGTGACGAATCGGGAGTCCGTAAATGAGCACTGTGTACGAGTCTTATGCCGCGTCCGAGTCGAGGACTTTTCTGCGTTCTGGTTATAGCCAATACCATAGCCACAGCCAATTTGGACACGACCTGCCTCATATAGTCACAGCCGAGTTGTATTTCGGACAACTGTGGGGTGTCGTGTCCGAGCGGTCAAGCATGCACCGGTGTTCTGATCTGTTGAGTGCTGGTTCGAGTCCTGGTCTTGACACTTAGTGTTTGTGAGCAAGACACTTTTATTGCTTCGTCCTTCCCTTGGCACGTGAAAGCCGCTGATTCCCGTGTGTTGCATGATCAAGTTCACAGCATAAAGAGAAGGGGCTTTCCCCTGAGTATTGCAGCAAGTTGGCTGCTGTTGCAGAAACTTTTACAGAAAGTGCTACATGAACACAATTTTATAAATCTGCTTACCTTTTGTAAAAAAATAATAGTGAATATAAGCCCCATGAGTGCTCATTCGTGTGGGATGCCGTCACTTTGTGAGTGTTCATCATAACCGTTAATTTGGTCTAGGTCCACGTCTTCTCTCTCTGTTGCATCGCCCCGCGCCGTCTTGCGTGTTGTTCAAGCACTGCGTTTATTACTAGAGAATATACAAACACAATTACACGTAAAGTAATCACCCTGCTGTGGTAGTTCTCTACTTTAATTTCCGTCCATGGTCGTGTAGGATTAGTTTGTCTCTCGAGATTTCATTTGGGCTTGCCAACATCTTGTGTACTACGCCAGCAATACGTGGACTTGACGCGTTGTGACGCCATTGTTTCGTCTAAAATGCAAATCTGCGATCTGACTAAGCTTAACTTGATTTTAACCTAAAAAAGGAAGACTGTTATAGGACGCTGTGTGACCTTTATCCGCTAAAAGCAAACCTTTTTTTATGATGTCAGGTTTTTTGGGGGAGACAGATCTCGCTAAGTTTAGTTGTAAAGCTTGTTCTTAAACGGATTCTATGTAGGCTTTGTAAACACCGAAAACACTTTGTAAACACTTTGAAATTTGAAGGCAGTTTATTTCAGCTTGCTTCGTCATAAACAAAACACAGTATCGCAAGGTCCTTTTAAATAATATACACAGATCAACTATACTCATTTGACAA
Organism: Pisaster brevispinus; assembly: GCA_023634235.1. NCBI lineage: Eukaryota > Metazoa > Echinodermata > Asteroidea > Forcipulatida > Asteriidae > Pisaster > Pisaster brevispinus. The sequence continues at coordinate 17,009,036 of JAMKCF010000006.1, read as the reverse complement.
TCTCCAAAACAATCCAGGGTGGGAAGAACTTCTGCATCGAGAGTGATTTTGTTTGTGTCGCTGTCGTTGTCGATGTCGTTGTCGTTGTCGTTGTTCTTGTTCTTGATGTTCTTCTTGTTGTTCTTCTTCTTCTTGTTTTCAAATGTATTTTTTCCCATCCTCTTTCTTGTGTTTTACATCGACCTAGATCCAGGTCCAGATGGTCAGTATGACCCAGAATTTGTGTCAAATAAAAATGACCCATAAATGGGTCACTCAAACTGACGCAGATTTCGAGTAAAAACATCCCGGTTTCTTACTACTTTCCGGGTCGGCCTGACCAGGATGGGTCAGACCACGGACTCAGACTCCGGGTCAATTCTCACCTGGCAAATTTTAGAACGTAACCAACCCTAAACATTGACTTTAGCACCACTCCTGCACCTGTCACTGTTATAGCTCTGTGGTGTTACGATAGTGTTACTGGCTTACCTTGAGTCTGCATTCCAATTGTCTACGCAATGATACTGCAAATGAAACCGTTCACACAGACGGTAAAATAATAAGCACAACCGGTGGGGGGGGGGGGTTGACAGATGACAGTTGATGTAAACTCAATAAGGAAAACGACCTCGAGGACGTCTTTGTACAAATACAAAGTATTTGCTTACCGATCAAAACAGACATGGGGGAAGTCACTGCAAACGGTACCGTGCAAGATGGGTACCAAGGGCAGGATGGGGTTGGGAGAGGCAAATGCTCCTGGCCTGGACTCTTGTTTTTTTAAATTATCTTTGATTACGGCATGACACTAGCTGGACATCTTCCTCCAAAAATGAACTTAAAACTAATCTAATCTCAAATTAAGACTTTAACTTCTATAGTGTGTGTTATATTACTCAATTGTCTGTACCTTTCGGCGCTCTGATCAAAACTTGAGGTGTTAAAATTGACACCACGGGTGTTTTCACATTATAGATACCGGAAAAAGAATCAAACTTTACACCATAAGGTGTTAAGATAACACTAATTTCTGCCAACACAGTTAAATTGTTGTTTTAACACCCCATGGTGTTAATTTTGACTCTCTGTTGGGTATCTATAATATGTGACAACACCCATGTTGTCAATTTTAACACCTCAGTTTTTGCAGTGTGTGCGTTTCACAATGTTGTTTAAAAAGGCCTAGTATTGATAACTAATATATGTACAAACTGGCATGTAAAAAAGGATATAGACAATCATTGCTATCACTTTATCGATTTTGTTTGAAACTTATTAGAGACAGTTAATGAAACGTAGTTGAGTTTAGGAAATCTAAATTAATTTATAGTTAATAACTTTCAACAAATGGACGATCCAACTTGAAAAATCTCATCGAGTTTGGTTTGTCAGGGATTTCAACCACGTTTATATTAGGCTTCATAATTCACTTGTGGCAGTCGAAATAAACAATAATGTTTGTTGTGAGTCTTTTGGTGCTTTTCTCCTAATTTTGGCAGTGTTTTTTTGGACAGATTTACTTCTCTGTGGGATTGTCTTTGGTACCAAAAGGAAACTTCACATCAGTGATCTGGCAGACTGAAACTTATCAATTTATTTTAATGATTAATACACGAAAAACTCCGGGATTAGCCGGATGCCAGGTCCAAGGGGGCTTGGCCCAGGCTGACTGGAAACTTGTTTAAAAATGGATTTAAGCTCAGATCATGTGTCAGTTTGACCATTTCTGGGCCATTTTGACACAGATTCCGGGTGACCAAGAAATGGTTCAGACCCAACGGGATCCAGAATTGGGTCAATTCTGACCTGGGTGTTTTCAGAGTGTACAACCCAATACTCTACCTTTTTAAGATTTACAGTTTCTGACAGAGATCTTAATTAGGTCTAAACTGGTTCTGGGGGTGTTTTTTTTGGTGAGATGGTTTTTAGTATCTGTGTCCATAAGAATCCATACGAAAGGTTCGATTACGCAATCTGCCATCCTTACCAACCAACAGTGGGCGAGTTGCAAAGATCAAAACCATCGAGTTACAACCCTGTAGTCATTTGAGAAAAATGTATTTGCGGCCAAAGTATTCGCGGTATGTTTTGCTTGATGATGCTACAAGATAGGTCAAACTACAGTTTGAAAGGTTGCGGGAGACGTCTTTTGGAAGTTGTGATTGCTTTAGGCGATCGTATCTCTTGATTAAAAGAAATGTTCAATCTCTTCAGTTTTTCGATATTTGTTGATAATCAAATTAGAAGAGTCCTCAATCACATTTGGGAAATATATGGTTTCAAAACCTGATGTTTCAAACGAGAGGACACATTCTCTATCAACCCTTGGGTTTGATAACAATCTCAGGTAGATACAACACAGTCTTACCCCGATAAACATTCACTGGGGAGAGGTATGTATTTTACAGACGAACAACCGACCCTCAACATTTTGACCACGGACAAATAAGTGTAGGGCCAAAATCTCTTCGATCCACTCATCGACATTCTTAAGGAGGCATTTCAAGGCCCGGGCTCCTGCATCACAAAAGCATTTGCATTGAGGGGAACCACTCTTCAAATTGCGATCAAACTCTGTGCACACTTATACATGTGTACAAGTAGGCTGCTGTACTTTGTTCCTTCCACAACAACAACTAGACATTCATTCCCAATCTAGTTTAGGGCATCGGTTGTTGGTACTTACGGCAAATGGGAAATAAAGCTAATTAAAATGTTAACTTTTGAATGTCTAAGTTGCGGTTACAACAAGCAGTTGAAAAGATCCAGTGCACAACGGCACTAGGTGCCTCAAACAAATTCTCAGTGTCCCCCTCCCCCCCCCCCAGATGCCCTAACGAAACAAATCGCGAAAAAAGAAGAGGGGGTGGGGGAGAGGGAAATGCGCGTTTGTATCATCTTTCGCGGCCACAAAATGACATAAGAGGATGGCGGCCCTCTGCAGCGTCCCCCTTCCAAAATAAAAGCATGACGCCTCCCTACACTGACACACCCATTCCCCTGGTCCCCCACCCCCACTTTAAAGGAATTCCTCTCCCCCCCCCCCCCCCGTGCTCCCCCAACCGAAAACGTTCTGGCTACGCCGCTGCCACAATCTACAATCTGAAACAATCAACGTTTCGATCAGAATTCAAGACGTCAAGTTGTTTCACCATCGGCTCTTCTTCAGAACAATCACAACCTTACTCATATAGGCCTATTATGACTTGTAGTTTCACCGCAAACCTGACGATCAAAACAATGGTTTTCTACGATATCACATGCAACGTTTCAAATCAACTAACCATGTATAGCATACTGAAGTCAATGGTGGGTGGAGTACGCCTAGTTTGCACAGCACAAAATTGACACACATAACGATTTACTGGAATAACCTTGTTCCAATTCAGAGAAAATCAGCCATATTTTCGTTGAGAAAATGTTTTTTTCTTAACATTCTTACAGCTGCTGAAAGGTACTTCCTGCTCAGGTTTATATAAAAGCAAGCCTTTACTTTTAGATTAAAATTGTGTAAAAGTTATAACAAATATTTCGAGTCTGACATGCATTGTACCTTCTTAATGTTTGACTGACACGCAAAGTAATAATTTTGTTTAATTAAACTTATTATTCGCAACGGTGAGATAGCGGAGTATTTTTTAATGCCATTTTTCGGTACCTACATTGACACTAGAGACCTAGCTCACTAAAAGCAGTTTGTGCAATTTATGTTAATCATGAGTTCTATCATTATGTGAGGGTTGTTTATGAGTCGGCACTGTAGATACATTTTTCAAGGCTTGGTCGTCTCGCTTTTTTTATCTCGTTGGTTGGATGTTTGGTTACAATATGTAGGAAATATCTCTATATACCTATGTTTTATTAAAGAGTTGGGGTTTTTTCACTTCCCGTTCTCTTGTGCGCAAAGAGACATGGGAAAATGTATACACTGTAACAGATTTCACAGATCCTTCATGATCAATTTGAAACGCAAGAAATTTATGCTGACACTTTGTCATAAAAGCCATGGGATGCTGGTACGGTGTACAGCATTCACTTCAAGCGCCGTCCAATGGTTTGGGTGGGTTTTTCCATAACGCTTAGCCTTCAGTTTAGCACTACGACTGTTACTAAACACCATAACGTCCGCATTGGACCGTTTTGTCCGACAAACCAATCATGTCCAAGCAATATTTCTGGCCCATTCCAGATCACATGCCCGAAATGTTTCAGAGAAAACCTTGTCGGAAAGAATAAGTCGGATATAATGGTTTGTCGGACACAGTGGGTCGGACATTATGGCCTGTTGAACCCAGTGGTCGGACATTGTGTTTGGACGTGAAGGCTTGTCGGACATAATGGTTAGTCAGACACATTTAATGGGTTGAACATAATTGTATGTCGGACACAATGTGTGGGACACAATTGTCTGTAAAACACAATACAAAATGAGAGTGATTGTTCCATTTTAATGTTGATTGTGTATAATCGGCTAGAAAACGTTGCTTAGCGCCCATCTTCTCTCCCTTGTGAATTAACCAATACGAAGGTAATATACAAGTACGTTAGTGCAGTTGACACAAACATGCGAAGGGTTGCTAAATTAAGTGGAAAAATACATTTCACACGGTTTTTGTTGTTGTTGTAAATTGGCAAACGCAAGGTAGTAAATGCACACTTCACGAAAGGACAAATCGAATTGTTATTCGTTTCGATAGAAGAAAAAGGTTCGTAAACGAAACTGGTGAGAGTATATCTGAACTGAATAGTTTAAGTTACCTTTGAAACATTTTTGTTGGCAGGCAAAAAAGGAAGTCGTGATCTGATTTCTAATCTTCCCGTCGGTTATGCTGACTTACCATCGTCTTACGTTTTTCAAAATCACGAAACCATTTTTTTTTTAAAGCTAGCTCATTCCATTTAGAAAAGAATAAATAAGTAAATAATAAAATCATCTAAGGGGGTGGCACGTTTTCTGTTGGAAAGAATACATATGTTAGGTTTCTAGGATTATGCATAATGTTCTCTACATGCATATCTCGATATGGCGTAGGAAAAAGAAACAGGGCGTGTGTGTGTGTGTGTGTGCCCTTACACACGCCAACTTACGGGGTATTTTTAACAATGGAACAATGGACCCCACAAGGTAATTTCAATAGGAACAATTGGGCCCCACGAGGGAATTCTTTAGAAAAGGGAATAATAGAACAAGAATAGCAGTACCCCACAAACCGGATCCGTAAGGTTGTGTGTGTGTGTGTAGAACACTGTCTCACTGACACTCTTAAAAACTTGTGGGTCAGAATCGACCCGGATCTGGGTTCCCATAAGGCCTGACTCATTTCAGGGTCAGTATGACCAGGAATCTTTTATCCTACTGACCTAGAAATTGGGTCAAACTGACACAGAATTTGAGTCAGAAACCCACGTTTTATCGAAAAAAAAATGTTGCCAGCCTGACCCAGAAATTGTTCAGGCTAACTGGGACCCGGAATTGAATTGAATTTTAACCGGGGGGATTTTTTTCCTTCCGAGTTTAGTCCTGTCCCTTTTCTCAAGAACTCCTCTGGTCACTTGAGCTGATAGCACTCCTATCAGAAAAGCTTGATGAAAAAACATCTTCTTCATTAACACTGTAATATTTCCACAAACCGCTGCTTTTGCGACATTTTGATCATTGTTTTTGAGTGCACTGCAGTATTTCAGAAGAAGATATGTCTCATGACATTTGGTGTAGTATCAAGTGAGCTTTGTGGTTAAAGGTTATGTCATAAATTTGTTTAAAAAAAACCTAACATGAGTTGTTCCTATGCACTGCAAAAACCGGGGTGTTAAATTGACACCATGTGTGTTGTCACATAAAGAAACAAAACAAAGAATAAAAATGTACACCGTAGAACACTTTTTCTGCAAAAAAAAGAATTACACTGGTGTTATTCAACACCTTATGTCTTATGATGTGAATTTTGATTCTCTCTTCGGTATCTATATGTGACAGCACCGATGGTGTCAACATGCAACACCACACTTTTAGCAGTGTCAGCACTTTGTAAGCTTAATAGTGGTAGTCGGTAGCCTATAAACAAAAGTATAAATTTGAATGAGGTGAAACTTACAGGTAGGGTCGTAGATTAGTTTTTGTCAAGGTAATACTGATTTATAGGCAAACTTATAAGGTCAGACACAAAAAGTCACCTGTGAAAGTTTCAGTTGAAGACAGTGTCCTTGCTGAGAAAGCAGAACAAAAACAACCGTCACATTATTTTTGCAAGAACTTTGAATCCGTCCACGTTTAGCGGGGTGACAGCCGGTACACCAACCGCATCTCTGGTAGCAGCATTCTACCAGCGATTTATGCATGAATTGTTTCTCAGTTTCAATTTTTGTTTAGTGAAAACTTTATCAAAAAACGTATTACCTCGAAGGGAATCCTTCCACAAAATACGTTGTACTACCAACAGCTGCAGTGCAACCCATCAAGTAAGTTTCTATGGTTAGTTTGTTATTTATTAATGTACTTAGTCTACCCTTTTTAAAAGGAAAATTATAACATTTGCAGTTAGCCGCCGTTTTCCAAAGTGAGCCCATAACACCTGAAACCTCCATTACCTCATCCACATTCTCTCAAAGTGCCCTATTCTTGTTTTCGCTGTTTGGTACCATTGGGAACTGAACCACGCATTTTAACATGACGGGTACATTTCCGGACGGCATTCCGGACTGCTTGCGATATCCCTCATTATGCTTTTAACCCCATCGAGAGCTCTTATGTCGAATACGCTTGCGGATTTCGGAGCATAAGGGGTGATGCGATCAGCCGAAAACACACTTACAATTATAATGCTAATGCTTGCCATTTTGGTTGTGTTACGGTCTTGTTTACAGTTCCGTTGAATTGAAATGTATTACAAAGTTGTTTCAAGAGTACTTTTAAATAACAGAACCAGTTCACTGCAAGCTGTCTGTTTTTCCATGTGAAACAATGATTGATGACAATGGTGCAGTAATTTTGTTTATACTGATTCAAAGCAATTAACCCTAACTGAGGTTTGAAGTTCAAAGTAGTGTGATCCCATTCTGGTGTGTTGATAAACACTAATTACTGTCGCTATTACAGTCAGGTAATAAGACAAAGATGGTTGCCAAACCTGATTATAACACCGAGTAGCCGAATGTTAAGTACTAATCTGCTTTTTGTACGTTATTCAATAGAAACTATAGTGTAATTTGATGTTCAGTTCCAAATGTTCCAATCTTTGACTAAAACGAATCTTGTAGTTATTTTCGTTGACTACAACTCATAGAAGGCTCCCATACAATGTATCAAATTGGAGACACAGTCTAGAACGGGTTACGACCATTCTACAAATATATGGAAATAAAACTGTTACCAATTCGGTTTCTTACATTGTTGCCTTGGTGTGCCTTGAGAATAGCTCTTTGTTCTTTCCTGACCCACGAGCCACAATCTACAAAGAAACCGAGGGCCTACATTCTTTGCTTTTCTTTTTATACCCACCCTTTCCATTTCCAACCTTCCTTTTTGCAGTATTGCTCAAGTCAAGTCCTTATTTTACTTTCCATGCTCTCGGCTTGTATTTGTTATTGCATGTGTTGGTAGTAAATATTGTGTTAGATTTTATAAACCATTGATTTAATCTTACTGTAATGTTAATTGTAAAGTTTATTTAGATGTAATCACGCAATGATGTACACACTTAATAAACTTTACATTAATGAGCAATCGTATACGATTGCTCATTACTGAAAAACTTGAAACTAAATTTTAACAAGGTTTTCAAAACAGATTCCGCTATTACGGATTTACAATCCGTTTTTGCGGATTCGAATTCGGTCATAATTACAGATTCACAGTAATGGCCCTCCTCGTGAATCCGTCAAACGGATTGTGAATTTGTAGTAGTGGATTGTGAATTCCTAATAACGGATTGAGAATCCGTCAAACGGATTTGGACGTTGTAATAACGGGTTGGGAATTCGTCATAATGGTTTTGTAAATCCGTAATATTGGATTGTAAATCTGTATTGACAGATTGTGAATCCGTAGTAATGGACTTAACATTTACTTTGCGCGCACTAATAATGGTCTTGGTTTGGGCCTGAGATTAAAAGGTGTTTGGAAAATGTTCAGGTTGTTTCGCTATTTTCAGTATCCCATCAGCAGAGGGTGACGTTAATTACCCGTACAAATTGATTCACAGTAATTACATTTGGGGAAAATTACGACTTTGCCGGCTATTCATCTGGGGCCTGACAAACTCTTTAAGTCCATTGGTTCTCTCTGATTAAACAGGAATGATGACATAACTACATTACAATAATGTGTGGGGAATTTTAAAGCGTTGCTAATGGCACCTTTTCAATATCTCATTACGCGTGTTTTAAAGGGACGTTGCAGAATAGGTTAAATCCCCATGAAGTAGACACTAGATCAACTTCATCTTGTTTGCAACGATTGCAAAGTAACAGTGACCTTAAGAATGGAGCGATTTTATTTTACTTTCATATAAAGCATTGTAAAAAAAAACCACAATAGGCTAACAGTAGTACTATTTTTGAGCTTTGCCTGTTTCTTCAAATCAAAAGTTGGTGAAAAATCGTACACTGCAAATTTCAAATGTATAAACTCTTATGTTTATTTCTTTTGAGTTGTGTACACTTTTGCCCGCGGGATTGTCGTGCTCTGTGTGACTCTATCCCCCCTTTTTGTAACTTACTTGTTATGTCATGAGTAAAAACAATGGTTTATCCACACATATTATGAAGCCTTATAAGACTGAAATTTCACTTATTTTTACATAGACTGACAACCCCCCCCCCTAAACAACAAAACAAAAAAAACACAAACAAAAAACACTTTAAAGCACATTTATAGGCGTTTATCTTAGTGAAACGTTGAAAGGGTTATACACTCTAAAAACTCACACATTCCTGTTTTTGCATCCTTGTGGAGACATCTTTTGTTCTTTCCTTTTGTCCCTGTAGTTAAGAACCTCACATAGACTTTGTACACAAAATTCCTTGTGGAGCAACCCAGTCTTTAGAATTTCCCTATGGAGACCCTTTGTTTTCCCTTTTCTGTTTTGTTCTCGGTCTCCATAAGGTAGTGAATAATAAGGCACAGATTCTGAAATGTGTCAAACTGACGCTGAGTACGATTCAAATTCAAATGTTTTACAAGTTTCCGGGTCAGCGTGACCCAGAAATGGGTCTGGTACCCGGAATCCCGGTTTGTGGGGTCCTGCTATAATTGTTCTATTATTCCCTTTTCTAAAGAATTTTCTTGTGGGGTCCAGGTTGAACAAAGAATTTCCTTGTGGGGTCCCAGGTAAGCCCACGCCAACTTACAGGGTACTTTTAACAGTGGAACAACTCTACCCGGCAAAGTTTTCTTTGTTCTAGTGGTACCTCACAGAGAATGTCTTTAGAAAAGGGAATAATAGAACAACAAAGTAGGTACCCCGTAACTGCCTTATGTAGGGGTGTGTATGTGTATGTGAACATGTCTACGCATTCAAACCGAGGACTTTAGCAATAGGGATCCGGGAAAATGACATATCGGGGACAGTCCTCGGTTTGTTTCGTGTACAAAACCAATCGGAACGTCGCTAAAAAAAAACTAAGTCCACACCATGGGATGTCCTCGGTTTTATACCATTTACAAACATGTGTGTTTGGGGGGTGCTCTTTTTTGAAACGGACTGGAATTATGCATGTATCGATTCGACCTTTCATACTTCTCTTTAAAGGCAACAGAGACGGACTATGTGTGAAGTCTGGTTTCAATGGACTCTATGCTTTCCAGTTTCAAGCCTCAAACCCCATGAATAATCTATGCATTTATTTCACCCCACCTGCCAGAAAAGTCAATCATTCACATTTCGTCTGGGACTTTGTGTATGCCTTTTCGTTCCATTTGAAGTAACGCCCGTTTGTTTAAAGCTGCTGGGGATTTTTGTTTTGAGGATCGAGGGCATCATACATGCATGGCCGGGGCAGATATTTCTCCAACCATTCAAACTGTACTGACACAAATGAGTATAAACTGATTGGTAAAATCTCGTTTACATGGACGTCAATAAAACAAAAACTGTTTACAACAAGAACGCACTTTGAATGCACATTTACAAGTGAGATGTGAAATGACACTGTGTGAACAAACTGAATTGTCTGCAGTGTCTGTCACACCATGGAGGAAGTTCTTCCTCCATGGTCACACCAAGAACGCACACTGAAAAGGGCTCACATTCCTGTTTTTGCATCCCTGTGGAGACATCTTTTGTTCTTTCCTTTGTCCCTGTAGTTAAGAACCTCCCATAGACTTTGTACACAAAATTCCTTGTGGAGCAACCCAGTCTTTAGAATTTCCCTATGGAGACCCTTTGTTTTCCCTTTTCTGTTTTGTTCTCGGTCTCCATAAGGTAGTGAATATGAAGGCACACTGTGAATTGCCACTCTGTGAACACGTTGTGAAATCGTTGTCCACAGTGTCTGTCCACACCGAGAACTTAGTGTGAGCACACTGTGAACACACTATGACAATTGCACGTTGTGAATTGACACTGTGTAAACATAATGTGAAATCACTGTTTGTCCAGGGCTTCTGTTCACACCGAGAGCACACAGTGACAAGGGCACACTGTGACTTGACACTCTCTGAACACGTTGTGAGACACTCAGTGAATTATTCAGTTTCTGTTCACACGGATAGCACAGAGTGAACTCACTAAGAGAAGTGCATGTTGTGAATTGACACTCTGTATTAAAAAGCACACTGTGAAATCACCCTGAATTGTTCAATATTACCGCTCACATCGAGAACACTGTGAACACTCTGTGTTGCATTCACTCTGTGGACATTCCTTTTGTTCTGTACACTTAAGGACAATCATTATTCTTCAACACTGTAAAACACACTATGGACGTGTGCAAGTCCACGTAGTGTTTCAAGCCCCTACACTGTGTTCCTCTTTTGTCCCTCTTTTGTTCTCAGGCCTACAATTCGTATGTAACACTTAAACACAGTGACAAGTACCGACTGTGTCTTGAATCTATGTGAACACACTGAATCAAACGCAGTGACTGTTACACCAAGAACACACTATTAACACACATTGACACTCGGTGAACACACTGTAAAATCACTTTGAAATATCAATAATGTCTGTTCACTTCGAGAACACACACCGTGAACAAATTACAAACAAGTGCACACAGTGAATTGACACTCTGTGAGTACACTTAAATTGCCCACAGTGTCGTTTGACACAGAGAACACACTGGTAACACAAAGTGCACACTGTGCACACTGTGAATTAACACTCTGTTACACTGCAAAAACTGGGGTGTTAAAATTGTTACCATGGCTGTTGTCATGTATAGATAACCAAGAGAGAATAACATTAACATCATATGGTGTTAAAATAACACATATATATATATATATGTATTGACAAAAATTAGTGTTAAGTTTTACACCCCATGGTGTGAATTTTGATTCTTTTGGGGTATCTATATGTGACAACACCCATCGTGTCAATTTTAACACACCCGTTTTTTGCAGTGCAGGGCGCGTCTCAAAAGTTAGAACGGTTTAGGGACGTTCCTTTTGGATTGGCAGAGTATTCCAGTGGGCGTACATGGACCGTATTGCGTATTGCGTCACGTGTAGGAACGTTTGGATCCGCAGGACTGGGCGTCGTGTCCCAGTTGAGAAAATGAGCCCGTGTAGGGTTGACACTAGCGTACACGCGACGCGGTTGTAGTAGTGTTAGTACCTGTATGCTTATGTTTTTTGAGCTGAAAAATGTCTGACTATTTTGGAGGATTTGACAGTACAATGCGTTCATGATTGAGACTGTTATTATCGTACTTCTTTGATTTTTTTTTTTTACGGTTGGAATGTTTTTATATTTAAAATAAAACAGCATGCCCGCTTTTTGTGAGTTGATTAATAAATTTAAAAAAAAACAACGTCCATTTTAGTTGGCCCAGTGCCGTAGGTTTTAAAGTACACACAACGTATTTGTAATGGGTCGGACATAATTAATAACAAATAGTTTATAAAACATAATGGGTTTGACAAAATGGTTCAAACATTTCATCGACATAATAGTCAACGTCGGACATAAAGATGCGTAAAGGCGTGTTTTGGTGACCCTCCAACCAGAAAACAAAGTTCATTGACCGAAACAATTTCCGTGAGCTACGTGAGGGGTCGATAACCAGAAACAGTTAATGACGTTTGTACATCTCCTGAAAATTTATGTTTTCAAAAAAATACTGCCTTCGTTTTGTCTAGTGATGGAACTTGGTCTATATAATTTCATAGACATTTGATTTGTGTGCTGCAATGTTTTTTTGTTTTTTTTTTCATTTTTCAAAGAATTCCGTTGACATTTTTCGTTAGATTGTGGAATCCGCCGTCTGAAACACAGCCTAATTCAGTTATGGTTTGGTCGGAATAGCTGCATTACTGCATTACCGCAACTGAACTGAACACGCGAAAACGCTTATCCAATGACCGAGGATCAAACATGTTTGTGGTCGGGGTAGCCAGAGTGCACCTATGGTTTACTATAATGGCTGTACTTTTTCCGCGTTTGCGTGCAGAAATTGTTTTTCACTCCCCTCGGTTTCTTGAGAAGAAAACAATATATTGCAGGGAGGCTTAACCCCCCGAGTTGTTTACTTTATAACCGAATCGGTAAAAGCGTACACCACGTGACTGACAGGTTACGGGGACAAGGGCTTATGTGGCCCTCGAGATAAAAAATAAATAATAAACATCAAAATAAAGTTGCTCAAAATAATGCGATTTCCCCACGTGCTTCGTTACATTTTCTTTTAGAGTCGCACAGAATATCCTGTGCAATTGTCCGTGAACATGTGTTGCATTAGGCAAAGTGAGTTGGACATTACGTTAGGCTTGGAAACGAGTTATACACCGGTAGTCATAAAAAAAAAAGCCCAGCCGCATTCCGCTTCAATTGCCAAACAGGTTTTTGCGAAAGAAATATTTAACAAATAAAGTACAGCGACATTTTAAAGGAGTTTGCCATACAAATCTATTGAGAAGTTACTGAGCTTCTGAAGATGAAAATGAAAACACAATTTTATATACATATTTTTTTAATTGGACGCCGTTTATCAGGTAAACTCTTTGAAGGTGCCAAGTAAAGTTATAAAATCCTCAAGGGGTGGGTGAGGTTTTTATTTATTTATTTACTTATTTATTTATTTATTTACTTATTTAATTCTTTATTTATTCATGTATTTATTTATGTATTTTGTTGACGTGGTATACAAGCACGAAACTCATAGAACTCTTAAGTGTAAATTCTATCGCCGGTTAAAATCTAATTAAGTTTTATCTCCTCATTCAGTTGTACGGGTTTGTTAAATTTGTTTTGATCTGGATGATGTACCATTCTGTTGACCCTTTTTTTTTGGGGGGGGGGGCTTGTAACCCACCTTCCCTTTTCCGTCTCATTCCTTACAGCTTTTCTTTTTTCGCTTAAGAAAATAGTTACCAGCTGCTTCTTCTGACTGTATTCTTTTTCTTCTGTTTCTTTGTTTCTTTCTTTATTTATTTTGTTGACCCTGTCTCTGTCATGTTCTTGCCGATAGGTGATGCGATTGTGCCTTTGACGATAACAGCATGGAATTTGATGCACAGTCAGAGTATGTCATGAGGAAGATACTTGGCTATAGGGCCATTCCAGATTTGTCCTTTGAATAAATTATATGAAGCATACCAATCAACAGCAGCGATCTGAAAATTACTTGTTATTCTACCTTTATTTCTTTCAAAAAACTCAAATCTGCAATAGCCCCATATCTATATATCTTTCTCACGCACACTCTGACTGTGTGCCAAATTCCATGCTTGGATCATCAAAGGCATTCACACAATATTTCTCTTATTTGCCCCACTATTCCACCTGTGTGCCTCTCACTGATGTATTATTGAACAGAAGTCCTCCTTTAAACGTAAAGATATGAACAGGATTGAGTTTTATTATTTGTATTATTGAATATTGAGTCATATAATAGGAGTCATTGCGAGTAAACACGAAAAAGATGCGTTTTCCCATTTCCATAACTTAGACCTAGTAGCAATCGAGAACCAAAGCAAAATAAATTTAGTTCGTTATTCAATAAGACACCGTTGTCTCTTCTTTTTCCTCTTCCCATGTTCTGTTTGTGTGTTGGCGCCAATGACAACAGCAGCTGAATGTGTTGATTACAATATATCTCCTCCCTCATCACTCCCTTCAAGTATCATAACAACTTTTCGAAAAATCTACTTTGTTTTTGTTGACAGGATACTGTCCTTGTTTCTGGTGGTCGTATTCTTCTTGTTTTTCCCCTCCCTCCCTCTCTCTCTCTCTCTCTCTCTCTCTCTCTCTCTCCCTCTCTCTCGTCTAAAAAAATACATATAAATCCAACAGTCAGCACTACTTGTGTGACTCGAAGAAAGATTTGCTTGAATAAACGAAGGTCAAACCTTGTACTTTGACGTCTCATTACCATAGATATACTAATTAATGCCCTTGTGTTTGTGTTATTTTGACCTCGCATTGTTGGCAAGTCACAATGCCACAACGCCCTGTTGATATCTGATTCATTAGTGACTTGAATCCAAAGTGACAAGTTGCACCGGGAAGGAGGCTGGCAGCCTGGCACCTCTTGATGGAATCTCATTCTGGTAATCTGTATTTAGGCCAGTGCCTTCAGGTTACAACAGACATTTGCGAAAGTTCAAGATTGTTCCATAATACTAATAAAGGTTTCAGCGCACTTGTCACATATCTAGGCACTGTATAACATTTTTTTAAAACCTGCACAGGAATGCTTTGACAATTCCTTAAACTTTTTCAACTCCTATAGGGGAGCATACAAACTGCTTTTTATGAGCGCTGATAGATTAAATACAAGACAATCCAGTCTCAGCCCTCCCATGTTCCCATTATTAAAGAACCTGGGTTATGAGGAGCAATTTATGGTTAAGTGTCTTCCTCGAGAACACAAGCATCATGGCAGGACAGACCGGGATTCGAACCCACGACCCTGACACAAACGAATCCGAGTACGCGAGTACTATTGCCTTAGCTTATCTCCATACCAACAGTTACCACAGTACAGCGCTAACCGTGGAAGCGGTCAGATGTTCCGGTCGTCGTGGAAGCGCTAATGGTTTTGTTCATGGAACGAACAGTGCAGCGACAAAGAAGGAGATCGATTTTGAAAAGCACTAATTTAGGGGGAGGGGATTTGAAGGTGTCACTGTCAGCGCATCCTCGTGAACATTGATTACGACAGACTGTTGCGAAACAGTACAATTGCATTGAAGTGTTTGAGTGTCAACAACAATGTTGATTCGTAGCGTTAATCCAATTCGGTGATAGTTTATCCAACACGACAGAGAGGGGGATACCGAAGATACGAGAAAATCCGCCATTTTCCTTTTGAGAGATTGAAACGGTGAGTTTTAAAGTGTCGGACTTCAGTAATGGCTTGGAATGTGTAATAATCTACTGTCATGGCGTTAGTTTGATTTTTTTTTTTTTGAGTCATACTTTGGTAGTGACCCCCCGAAAATAACTAGCTTTATTTGTATTCGCGAGTCTAGTTATCAAACACGGTAATATCCCGCGAAATGGATCTGTCTGAAGTGCCTCCATGGATTAGAAAACAATAAAAGTATGTCCAGAGATTTGAATCTCCAAAGACCGCCTGTAGGCGACTTTCAGAAATTATTGCGTGGTGTCCGTTTAGAATGCCAACGTCAGAATTGCGGTTGGTACCCCGCTAAACGTGGATGGGTTCGACGTTCTTTATGGGAAAATCCGTGACTTTTTTTTGCCGTTTTCTCACAACTGAAACTTTCACGTGAGACTTTTGTTATCTCTTTCTTACTAATTTCGCCTATAAATCAGCATAATGTGGACAAACCAAACGATGACTCCACCTTTAATTGTTAAACACCCAACATTAAGCCATGTAAGTCAACAAACCATGTTTAACCCATATTGCGGGTATACCTTTGGTAATTACTCCAAAAATTAATTACCCTAAAAACTTACTTGGTAAGAAGCACTGCAGCTGTTGATAATGCGTAACATTTCAGGAACAATTCCCTTCAAAGGAATGTGATTTTATAGAGATAGGGATTCAAAAAAGATTTCAATCTGAGAAACATTTCTGCATGAAATGTTTTTCAGATTGTGTAATCCAATTATGGATTATTCTTCCTGCGTGGACATTACCGCTCCAGATTTTCGGCAAAAACTGAAAAAACGCTACCACCTTTTGAACTGATTTTTCACAGATTGTTGTTGTTTTTTATATCTACATTTATATAGGGGGTCAAACAAACGGTTCAAAAAACCAAAGGTATACTTTGCCTTTAAATCAATTGTCTTAAAAAATCAAAAATATTTCTAACATTTTTAAATGCACCGAATAATGATTTGCGTTTTGTCAGGGAAACAAGTTCATATTGTGTTTAAATCAATTTTTTTTAAAATAAGGTTTGCAGTAAAACGTGATAATTATACCTGTATAATAAGTCAGCGGTATGAGAAGGGACGGTAGTGTTGGGGCTCGCACGTCATCGGGGAAAAAGCTTGACTTTGGTGTGAAATGTTTCCAATCAGAATAAGAACTGAGTGTGTATTCGAAGAACGTGTCCTTGTATATTTCACTGAGTTTCAGAGGGAAATATTTCTCATCGGACAAGTGGTCTAGGTATACAAACAATGTAAATAAAGTTGTTACTATAAATTTTCAACTTTAAAGTCGCCCGAACAATATTAGTATATTAAAGCCCTTATAATTCAAATCTCCCGTTAAAGGTGTATTTTCCTCTTCTTAAAATGAGACTGTTGAAATTGTTCCTTATGATGAAGCGTTGTGTCAGGCTCTCTAAGTTTCTGAACTGTTCCTCACATTTCAAAGGTGTTTTTTTTTTTAGTTTTTTTTTTAGTGTCGTGGTATTTCGGGGCCCATCGGGGCCCGGATCACCGCGTGGTATTTCGGAACAAACGTTCATTTTCGTTGCTCGTGTGGTACGCGAACATAAGATATAAATCGACCATCTTCAAACTGCAAAGAACTTTCTGGTATTTCCAACGCAGTTATTTACTCCTGTTCCTATGGACTGGTTCCCGCGTAGAGTCTGCTGTAAAGAATATATAATATTAGTATTAGGGTTAGAACATGACTTTATTTTTAGTTGGCGATGAGTACGAGGACGCGGGTGATAGGCCTAGTCTTTCACCATACTGCAATTTGGCACTATAATGACATCAACGAAGATTTAATGCTCGACCTACTTTCTCTTTACGTACGGTAGACTTAGTGAATTGAATTTTAATTCCGTTGCACCGTTCATTATGTTTAGGTAGGTAAATTGTACCAATACTTTGAAAGTGTGAAAGGATTGTATCTGTCGTCTTACAGTCGTTGGTAAAGGAATGTGGATAGTGAACACACACAATGGTATACATAATATATTCGGAGAAGGCTCTCTTCGTTATGCAAGTCAGGCTGCTGCATTTATTCGATGAACCTTGACCTCGACAAAGTAAAGTTATGACGCAGTGTAAGAAGTTTCTGCCAGTCTCTTGCTCTTGCAATTGGTTCAGTATTAGCTCACAGTACATGGCAAGTAAATTGAAAATGAATGACAAACGTCCGTGCAAGGCAGTGCTTCTTTTTCACAAAATCTTGTAAGAACGATCTACACCAAAGTAGACTCTGAAAGCTTCCGGGTCGGAAATGATCCGTATCCCGGATCCCTGGGGATCTGATTCAATTCTGGGCGAGGCTGACCCGTAAACTGGTTAGAAATGGGTACTTTGACTCGGATCCTGCCTGAGTCTGACCCTGATTCCAGGTCGTATTGACTCAAAGTGGGTCTTGGCCACTGTGACTCGGAATCCAGGATTCTGACCCAGTTGTTTTTAGAAAGTAGATAATAACCGAACATTATGTGTTATGTCATAGACTGAAGCATTTTCTGACCTTTTATAAATGTCATTTTCCACTCACATTAATTTTTTTTCTTCTTTAAATCTACTCCTTGAATGAACTGGGTTCATTTAGGTACATTGCCTTGGTTATCTCAAGTGTTTGGAGTTTGTGCAACTACATGGTATTCTCATTAAAATAAATTTCCTATTGATGTATGTGGTTGTTAATATAAGTTTTTTTTGTGGTCCAGTTTGATCCGTGTACTGAATGTGCATATACACAATCAGCAAAATATACGCATTCTAAGGACTGTGCTGCCCCTGTTATGATAATAGCTGGAAGTTTCCCGTTGATAACCTGCTTCATTTACTAAACTGTCATGGTCATTTTTATCCGTAACTGAACTCATTAAGTCTACTGCATTATGTGGTTATTCTAAGAGCTGCATTGCCCCCTTTAAGTTGTATGTCAGGAACTAATTGATTCTGATTTATGAATCTGCGCATTAACTTAACTCTCCGGGCCTGATTTAATTCCGACTGAAAGAAGAAGTCGACGAAAAATGTACGTTGTTGAATATTGAGCACTACACTACTCCTTTAACTTGCCGTGCTTAGAACTGAAGGTTTTCGATTGATGGATGCATTCCAAGCTGAGAGGTATCTTCCAATTATCTGCTCCAGTAACCGATCTTTAATGAGTGAAGGATGCAAACATAGTTGGGTAAATTCTTTCATTGTTGTGACACACACCAGACTCTGATGACTCTACCATAAGTAAGTACTTCTTAATCTCCGGCCTTCGGCTGGTAGCTCGGTTCATTTTGCTGGTAGTAATGTTAGATGGCAGCGGAAACATTGCTATAAGTTGTTGTACTTTAGTACAGTATACAGGTGACTTTCTTTCTACGTGTTTGTAGGCGTATTTGTTTGTTTATAAATCACGGAACCTTGAACGACTGGCTCAGTCGCGACGGTATGGCACACTCTATAAAACCCGAGTCAGAATTGACCCGGATTGCGGGCTCCGTGGGAACCTGACCCATTTCGGGTCAGTTTGACTCAGAATCTGTGTCAAAAATACCCCAAATTACTACTTATCTGAAAAAGGGACTCCAACGGTCATGATGTGTTTACAAATAAAATTCCATCCTAAGCACCATGTTTACAACAAATAACCAAATTAATTTACAATTAGTGCAACCCCGCAGCATCCGAGTTAGAATGCCAATTTCTAAACCAGGTTCCGCGTCAGCCAAACCCAGAAATGGGTCAGGTCCCTTGGATTAGGACTTCGGGTCTACTTTGACCTGGGAGTTTTACCCTCGCAGGTACCCATTGGTACCCATTGGGTGTACCTGCGATGGTGGTAGAGATTGTTGGTGTCAATGATTAGCACCAAGAGTGTATCAATTGGGCTGCAATGCTGAATATTATATACTCCTTATGGAGTTCATGGTGTTTCAGTTATGCTTATGGCCAATGAAATGAAAGGATGGGGTAAGGCACTTTGATACAATGGGGAACTTTGAGACGCTAGGTGGCAGCAGACTTACCAGGTATAAATCCATTGTTCTCGGTAATGTGCGCATGCTCCGAACTACGTAAACAATGGAAATTTACCTGCTAAGTCTGCTGTCACCTAGCGTTCTAAAGTCGCCCATTGGTTTCAAACCACATAATTATCTCTTATAAAGGGCGCTCATGTTAGGGCCGTGATATCTATCTTCGTCTTCAACCTCTAGAACCCCGGTTCGAATCCTACTTGGGGCACTATGTGGATTGGGTTTTCAGTCCCCACCAGATGCATGGGTTTTCCCTTGAACAATTCTATGGAGTTTTCACCACATCTAAAAACTAAAACGTCCGTCTTTGTCTTCTTTCCATGGAGTTTTTGGTTAGTACGGTGATTAAAGCCCGGTTCATACTTCCTGCGAACGCGAATGCGAAGCGAATATTTACGTCACAAATTCGCAACGAATAATTCGCAGCAGTTGAAATGTGCTCAACTCCTGCGAAACATTCGCTGCGAAAAGGGCCCTGTGACGTCAAAATTCGCTTCGCATTCGCATTCGCAGGAAGTATGAACCGGGCTTTAGTTCTCTTTTCTGAGAATCCTTGGCTTCATAACCAGATGAGCTGTTCACAGCTGTACACCTGTTTAGAAAATGAATCTACACAACAACAAATCATGTACACTTCGCCGGCAGTTTCGTTTCTGTCTTCTTTAAGCCATGAGTACAAACGGGAGCAGTAGTTAGGGAACGAGGATCGGCCCTCGCAAGTAAATATGCAGACTGTTGAGACGAATATGCACATCGATTGTAATGGGTAGATACGCATTCAAACCAGTGAACTACAGCAAAAGGAACATTAGGTTCCGGTTGGGTGAAGATCCCCAGTTGGAAAGTATATGTGTACAAAACCAATGGGAGCTGTCACCAAAAAGTTAGTACAAACAAAAGAGTGACAATAGGAGGTCCCCGGTCGTAGGTGTTTCACACTTGTATTTAAGTGTGGACCTGTGAACAAAATGGGTCCACACAGTGTCGTGACTTGAAACACTATGTGGGTTTATACACGTCCACACAGTGTTGTTTTTTTACAGTGTTGAAGAATATGATCTACCTTAACCCTTGTCCCCGTGGCGGTACCAATAATGAAATTAAAGCAATCCTCTAATGACTAATGAAGCCATTTTCCCGAAGTGTAATGACCTGGGGAGTCATATTCCTTTAGATCCTAGACTGGACCATGTCACATATGAGAAAGGGGGCCCAGACCTCAGAGATTTCATTATTTTCTTTATTTTGTTTGAGGGGCAGAAAACTATTTCCACTCATGTACTAAGCACATATATCCCATGTCAAATACAGACCCACCAAGATCTAACCCTCTGATAATTGGAGCCGTCTGTAATTAATTAAGCAAACAAAAAATGGCTCAAATAATCCTAGACAATAGCTGGTTATGTAGCCTAATGAAGTCGTTTTATGTAAAATTTGTTGGGAAATGCACATTTAAAAAAATATATATATCTTTCATGGTATGGAGATAAAAATTGGTACCTCCCAGCGTCGTGATAAAGTGGGAGTCTGCCACGCCCTTAAGGGTTTTAAGTATGCAAAACAAAGGAATGTCCGCAGAGTGTGTGGTACACAGCTGGGTGTGTTTGGTTGTGTCTTCTAACAAACGGCGGGAACATGTCTACGCATTCAAACCGAGGACTTTAATAATATGGATCTGGGGAAAATGACATATCGGAGACAGTCCTCGGTTCAGTGTTTCGTGTACAAAAACCAATGGGGATTAAGTCCAAACCACGGGATGTGTTCGGTTTACACCATTTACAAACGCGTGTGTGTTGACATTAAGGATTTAGTCAGACTGCACGTCTGGCGCTGTTAGTGAACTGAGAACAAATCACTTCATTAATTCAAACAGACTTGTTTTCTCACCCCTGCTTGTTCACGTCAGACCTACAATTCCTTTTATAGATATAAATAACGGTTAAAATGTTCCCCGATAGCCTAGTTATTACGCATATTTTGCACACAATCTTCAAATAATAAGTAAAGCGTCAAATCTCACTTAAACATTATATTACAATCGATTATCCAAACCATTGGATAATCGATTGTAATATAATTGATTATCCAATGGTTTGGATAATCGATATTACAATCGATTATCCAAACCCATTAGCAGAGCTCTGACTGATAATAAGATAACAGCCTTGAAGGAGGGCAAGAGACTTGCACCCGCGGGCTTGATTGCTTTGTGGTATTCTTTGAGCAACACGCCCGGGCAGTCTGGCAATGGATTTATGTTTGGGAGTGGCGTAAACTGAAACACATTCATGATGCAGTAATAGCCTTGGAGTATTTGTAGATGGATGCGAGCTGCATCTTAGTGGCAATTGCTTTGTTTTTCTCTCTCTCTTCTTTTATAAGAACGAGCCCCGTCAGTTTTGCAATGAAAATTGCGTGACTATACGCGCGGAAGAGGGCAGCCTATTTATCTGTGGTTGCCCCACCACCATTTAAAAAAGAATATAAACTAGTAAAGGCCTATTGTAGGTTTTTTGCACTTATTTTTCAAGAATACTATACAATTTATAAAACCCAACACGAAATATGTGTCAACAAAGGTAGTCTCCAAACAAGTGTCAAGAACGTTAATTGGTTCAAGTTGTATTGCTCCAACTCCGGACTATTCAGTGCATTCCCCCTCCCCGCTGAATTCCCGCAAATGTGTCGCGACTCATATTTATTTTCATGTTTAGCGTAAAACGGACCGTTTAACCCGCACCCCATCAATCAACAGTAGCTCTGTAAAAGTCGTAACGACAGAAATGTATCAATATAACGGTCATATCCGGGCTGTGCTGTTTTATGTCTATTTCATTAGACTTGGACCTTCTCACTTCTAGATAAACACTGTAGAGGACGAAACTACGCAGGATAGCTCGCCCTAACGCTGCTCGAAGATTGATCCGACCACTACATCATGATGCCTTGTCAAAGTATCGAAGTGCACTCCGTAAATGGTGTTGTTTCTTCATTTTCTTAAATAAACTTCAGCCGTCTCGAATGTTGTCTCTGCTGTAGATTAGCCCTGTCAGAAATTGTATAAATAGTGTGATCGTTCAATTTCATAGTGTAATGTCCTTATGGACGTTGACTTCTAGCAAAACAGGTGCGTCTGTGTTAGGCTCTGGCGCAGTGAACTTAATCCTCACGATCCCTGTGTACAAAAGAACTGTCTACGTGTATTAGGATCTATCCTGGTAGGCTGTGCCCTGAACCAGCGAGGGGTTTCCGGGATGGTACAATCCACCTCAAGTAGCATGGTTCCCGAGGCAACCAGTTGGGATGATGGGCAGATTTTATTTGATGGACAAGCCATTTCAACCCTCATGTATTTTGGACACCAACCGTTTCAGAATAACGGAAGACTTACAAGAAGAAGAAGGGGAAAAAAAATCAATGTCTTCGCCATTTAGTAAAGTTTCTGTTACTCACACAAAAGCTTGAACAAAGTACTTATCCGTCAAAATGGCCTTGTACAACAAGCGTGGTTTGTAATAATCGTGGATTATTGACCGGAAGGTAGAAACGATGTACAGATTGGTGTAAAACACTTCAGTCTTCGGTTCGTATTATCACATCATCTGGTGTTTCTCTGACCACTATTTGTATTGATTGTTTCAAGCTGACGATCGTGTTTCGTTGTGGAGATGTCTCCCATTGAGAACACACAACCCCGGAAAAAATAAAATCCCCTTAATCTACCCTGTTTGAAAACTTTCCCTTCAGATAACCCCCCCCCCCCGCAAAAAAAGAAAGGAAAAAAAAACAGGCAACGCGAAATCCAATTTTTTTAAGGCAAAGTATAACTTTGGTTTTTGGAACTGTTCGATTGTTAATCCTATATAAATGTAGATAGATACAATAAAATTAACATGTGAAAATTTTATTTAAAAAGGTGTTAGCGTTTTTGAGATATTGCCGAAAATCCGGAGCAAATTTGTCCACGCATGAAGATTAATCCGTAATTGGAATACACAACCTGAGAAAGTCATGTTTCTCAGGTTCAAATTTTGGGGGATAACAACTGATATCTTTTCCATAGCCACATTACTTCGAAGTGAAATGATTTTCAAAATGCTTTATACTTCCGCAAGCTACTGCAATTCCAACACCCTGTAAATAAATCTGAATGGCTGGTGTTGATGTTTTCCTCATCATGCATATACGCCATTTAGAAAGCTTTTAAAATTTGTACGATTCCTATTTACGCAATCTTTACGATTCTTGTTCACGCAATCATGGACATGCCTGGCAGAAAAAATCAAAGTTTTTGCTAAAAATTTTGCTAAAAGAAACAAAGTTTGATACCAGCATTGTATTGCAGCAGACTGTTTACCACAGCGGTGGTAGATTTAATTTATCGAGTCGCTCAGTGAAAAAGAAAAGTTACAAAACGATAGTGTAGTATTGTTGCAACCGAAAGTTTACTATATTGCCGCTAATAACGCAGTGCATGGTGGGGCTGAAGGCCAAGCCATTGACTTCCAAACAGTAGGGTGCAAATCCCTGGCTGAAACGGCAATTCGGAGATCGAGACACCTTTTCCGTCTTTCCCCGATAGGCAATGATCAGGACTCAAAATGTAACTTAAAGGGAGGGTATACCTTTGTTAATTACTTCAAAAATTAACTACCATAAAAACTGACTTATAGTTAAAGCACTGCAGCTGTTGATAATTTTTAAAATTTTGAGAAACAATTCACTTCAAAGGAATGTGGTGTTAGAGAGAGAGGGATTCGAAAACATTTCAATCTGGGAAACGTTTGTGCATGAAATGTTTTTTTCAGATTGTGTGTTCCAATTCTGGATTATTCTTCCTGCGTGGGACATTACCGCTCCAGATTTTCGGCAATAACTAAAAAATGATGATAATACCTTTTTAAATGAAACTTTCACAGATTAGTTGTATTGTATATATAGCAACATTGTATATAGGATTAACAATCGAAAGGTTCAAAAGACCAACAGACTGTGTATTCCAATTACGGATTATTCTTCATGCGTGGACATATCGGCAATATCTCAAAAAAGCTACCACCTTTTGAAATTTTAAAAAGTGATAATGTTAAAAACAGATGTCCCTTACTTGAAAATTCTCAAGAAATTTGCTGATAAATTTTCAAATGCTTTCTTCCTTAAGAACGTTAAAAGTAATCCCGTGAACATCCAGAAAGGAGCCGAGGCGTTGAGAAGATCGCTTGGGTGATGCTGCACCCTAAAACAAGCTTAAGAGCCGGTTTGACTTGACACAGCTTTTTGAAGAAGCTGTGTTTGACTCATTAATTTCAACTTCGGGTTGTTTGTTGTCATCAGACTAGTATTAATAATAAACGAGATGTGCTAACCCGAGAGAGAGAGGGGTAAGCTTGAAACAGGTCATGCTTAATACAGCGATCATATACCATCTGTACGTCAATCAATTGATACCCATATTATGACTGTTTCAGACAATGTTAGAGATGGAAACTTGGCAACACATGGTATATCATTTTGCTTGGTTATTACTGTGGAGTTAGCCCTCACCCTTAATGACCTGGGATGTACCGACATTCATTTGAAACATGTAATCAAAACGACCTTCATCGTGAGACGGCTGGTTGGGCTGTGGGATGGGCGCTCCGTTGGTGTCGCTGTAGAGCATGACTGTTTAAATGCGAAACAATGTGTACGGTTGGTATAGACCCTGACATCACACGCTTTCTATACGACCCACAGAGCCTGGACTGCCTGCAGGCGTGGTTTGTACATAGCCCAAAGGAAGATAACATTAAATCTTATATTTTATGGAAATTGCACTGATTTGATTTTACATCAGCTTATAATTAAAAGGAAGCATTTTTTGTGATCTCAAACCTTGTTCATCTGTTATTCCTACAACTCTTTTAATAATTGAAATGGAAATTATGATACAGAATGTAAAATTTCCCATTTGACCAGTGTAGTGTGGTACCTGCCAGATAGACTCTGCTGGAGTGTAACGAAAGTCTCAATCTTTTTTGTAAACAAAGGTTACAAGGCCTCTCATCGATTGAAGTTAAAATTGATCCAAATCGTACTAGGAAGCTCAAAAAATTAAAAGTGCATGCTGGTACCATTCCTCAAGAGAATTATGGATTGTCACAGTCGAGAAAAAGAGCATATTTGAAGATACCCCCTTCCCCCGCACCCCCATCCCATCATCGTTGTTTACTCGGATGCTGCAACCGAAATAAGGCCGATGAGCGATGCAAACAAATCCAAGACAAAATGTGAACCGTTTCTCGTCCCTCAAGAGTTCGAACTGAGATTGATGACCTGCAATTTTTTACAGAATACAGTTTGTATGGTGTTATTGAAAACTGGAAGGTGAAACGATTTCTCAAATGGCCATGACGTATTTACTGAGTCACAGCAATTTTTGTTTACAGTTTATAACTTTTGAATTGAGGCCTTACGGCTGGAATCTGTACTTACATAACAAACACTTCATTGCTTAACGGTCATTAAATCCATATAAAAGATTATACTTTATTAATATACTTGACAAATTTGGTATAATAAGGCTATGTCCGATTTGATGGCTTCGGAATTGGCTTTGTCCAATCATTCCCAGATCGGAATCGACCCGATTTCCGGTTCCAATGGGGGCTGACCTAATTCTGGGTCAGATTGACCCGGAAATAGGTCAGGCCCTACGGGACGCTTATCCGGGTCAGTTCTGACCCGGAAGTGCTTGGAGTGAAGCCATAACCGAAGTTAGTTGATTCGGACTTGGGCTGAAGTATTCATGGAGTGTGTATAGCTTATAGAGCGTGCTATTCTCTCTTGGGTGTCGAGCACCAATTCGCCCGAGGGACCTTGGGTATCTCAAAATGTATAACTTGGTTGGCTGTAATGCCATTTAACATTTGTTATTTTAATTCCCTTTCTTCATATGAAGAGTATGTGACTGAAGAATAATTGTACAAGGTTGACAAAACGCCAGGCTTTAATCGCTGTAAAAGAAAGTGTTTTTCCAGAGGAACGCCCGTATTGAAATTCACAGTGGTCAAAAATCAATACAAAAGGTGCCGAAGCCTGCACACCTATAAACCTAACCAAAAAAAATAAAGGACGGATACTTTGTATGACAGGAAAATAAATCAGTTTCAAAAGAGTTATTGTCATCTGTGAGAATAATTCATTGACGTTTTTGTCAACGTGCCACTTGAGCTGCCACTATTAATATTATTGTTCACGGTGTCTAGACCTTGCTCCTGCTTTGTATGGGGGAGGGGGGTGCTGTGGGAAGATTGTATTTGTCTTGTCACCATGGTGATAAAAGCTTTCCATATAATATAGAAGTCACGGTTACTAATAAATGGAAGAGTTCATCAATCGAAAATAAAATCCAAGTCCAACTAAGTGAAGCACCTTCTTTTGTACACTGGGGATCTTTTGAATTCTGCGTTAGGTTCATAATATCATAGTCTCCCTTGTGATTTAAACTTGAGAAAAAAAAATCAATTTAAAATGAGAAATTACATTTAAAGAGGGTCTCTTTTAGGTCAAATCGTGTTTTGTGATGCACTCATTTTCCAATAGATAGAGTCCTCACGAAATTGGAGACAAATTACAAGTCGCTAACCTCACGTTAAAATGGTGCAATTTGCCATTGTAATGGATACCTTTTCAGAAATTATCGGACATTTTTTGCGGCAGTAAAATGGTCAAACTCAATTCCCTTTTGATTGAATATCATCAAAAGTCAGAAATGAAATGAAAATTATCTCTACAAAAAAATGTGCAGACCAAATGTGACGTCATCGAACGATTTCGGATTTTCTCAAAAATTGCATTTTGAAGGGTTAAACACAGTGGCATTTGACACCATTTTAACGCGAAATGATAGAGACTCCCCCCCCCCCCCCCATTTTCATTTATTGGAAAATGATTGGACCACAAAACTGAATTTGACCTTGTTGACCCTCTTGACAAGGTATACCTTTGGTAATTACTTCACAAGTTAACGGGACCATAAAAACGTATAATTTGGTAAAGAACACTGGAGAGCTGTTGGTACTATAAAACATTGTTTCAAATGACCTCTTTGAAGTAGCAAGTTTATAGTTTTAGAGAAAGAAGTAAGTGTTTCATCCCAAAGTTTGAATCTGAGAAAGGCTTCAGTTTTAGAGCCTTTCTCGTGCATCTGAAAGCACACACTCTATGCAACAAGGGTGTTTTTCTTTGAATATCTTCTTGCATCTTTGATGGCCAATTGAGCACAAATTTTCACAGATGTGTTATTTTTATGCATTATGTTGGGGTATGTCTAGTGAGATATACTGGTCTTTGACATTTTCCCAAAGAATACCCTGCCATTAAGATATCTCGTATTGTTGTGATGTAAAAAGCAACGAGGTTTTCCATTGTCTGAAGTAATCACAGATGACATTTTTAAAGTATGGTACAATATTGATTTCGGGAAGGTTGACATTTATGGTTAACTTATGCCATATAGTTTAGCTAACCTTACAAGTAAGTTATATTGGCTTATGTCTTCGACGCTCTACACACATCAGTGACATTTAATGTTACCTTTGGGGTTATGAAAGATTTATGCATTTGCCTTGCAGAACAAAAGTAGAAAGAGGCTTGTTTCAAAAAATATTAGCTTTGATATCTTGAACCTCCATGCTTGAACAGAGTCGAACCTAGGAAATTTGAGCTCAACGATGCTGTCAAAATTGCAATGTGTTGTCATGTTGAGTGTACAGGACTGCCATATTAAACACCGGGCACTTAATTTACCAGCCATAATGACTGTCAGGCAATTTGTACCGATGCATTTGCTTCGCCCAAATGCATTTTTGTCACATAATTACTTCTGAGAAATATCTTTCCGCGGAGACTGTATACCGGTATGACTAAACGAGTGCATGCACTGCCGGCCGGAGACATCCTTGTGCTGGGTGGATTGATCCACCAGATTGGGAACCCAAGCAAGCCGGCGACCCGAAAGCCTCCCGATGTAAAAGCTTAGCTCCGTCAGAGGTAATCGAGTGGACTTAAAAATGCCCCCTATCTCCTTGGTTGAACCAGTAAGCTTGGTCTGGCGTGTGTATCGTACTGAAATTTACTGCAGAGTGCTAAAACAAATGCAACGAATTATATGGCGTTATCAGCGGCTTTGAAATACACTTTAAAATTGTTCCCGCCAAGCTATATCGAATGGTCTTGCTGTGGGAACATTGCCCGTCAAGACGGGGACTTTTGAGTCGATATAATCACTGCTTGTCAATGGACAATATTGCGTCTTTTCTCGTAGAGGTTTTTTTTCTTTTTACATTGTACATGTATACTGTTGTCATTGGTTTTCGGAACAGTGAATCCATTCCCGTTCACACCACACAACAGCATGTAGCCTGAGCTCTTCTTCAATCTCGGTGGTCATATTTTAATGAAAACAAAACAAACGGTTCATGAATTATTCTGATGGGGATTTGTGCACGCTTATTGGCCTTTCTTCGATATTTGAATTGAAGGTCTTCGAATTGCTACTATATTATTATATCTTGCTGGTAATAGACAAGAAAAGGGACCCTCAAGTGCGAGTAATGTAGCACTGTGCCCCGTAGGCCTGACGATCCTGCACTCTAAATAAAAACTTCTGGGTCAAAGTTGACCCGGATTCCGGGTTCCCGTTGGTCATGACCCATTTCTGGGTCAGTTTGACCTGAAAATGGGTCATACTGGCGCAGAATCGCAGTTAAAACCCCATTTATAAAAATGTCCAGGTCAGCTTGACCCAGAGAGGGGTTAGGTCACCAGGGACACAGAATCTGGGTCAACTGTGACTCCAGAACGTTTATAGAAGATGATTCAAATTTTTGCACATTTTTCTCTCGAATTGATAGTATTTCAGACGGGAATGATTCCCTATATGTTTGGTAGTGGTATGAACAATCTATCCCGTATGTTTTGTCTGCAAAAGTGATATTTATGTACCTTTGACATTTCACTGATGTATTCGTCACATCACAGTGAAAGCTTGTCGATGGAATAATGTATAAATACCGTCTTCACCCCAGAACTGTCATGTATTTTTGAGAAAACAGAAAAGTTCACCTGAGTGTTCTGTTACAACTGACATTTTTTTATTGTTGATGTTCCAAATGTAGTTTTTCTCAGATCGGAAAGTGTTTTTAAATCTCTCGTCAAAATTACATCACATTGTTTTTAGAAGATCCTGTTTAATAAAATCATTAAAAAGGGGGTGGGTTTTTTTTTTTTTGGGGGGGGGTTGGGGGGTTTGGGGGGTTTGGGGGGTTGTTGGTTTTGGGGGGGTTTTGAAGTTTTTAGAAGATCCTGTTTAATAAAATCATTAAAAAGGGGGTGTTTTTTTTTGGGGGGGGGGGGTTGGGGGGTTTGGGGGGTTGTTGGTTTTTTGGGGTTTTTTTTTTGAAGTGTTTTTGTGCTCGTTCAACTCGTTTATAACGACTACGGCAATCAAACTAAATAAGCAACTGTGATTTTGTTTTGAAGATCTTCGAAATGTTCTCGGTGTTGACAGTGCAGTGTTTCAAGACAGAGTTATTTCATCAAATGAATTTTATAACCAACGAGCTTTCGGCAGATTTCCCCCGAAAAAATCCTAATCCTATAATTTAACTTGAACACTTCCTCAATCTGACACCCCTTGTAAATGACGTCACAAGCCAGAACAGCGCCCTCACTGAGGTCAATGAAGACTTATCATTAGACTGAGCCCCTGTCTTTATCCGCAAGGACAAAGACAGGAACTGGTTTTACAAACCCAATGATTTCATTGGATAATTGTGCAGTGACGTAAGCTTTCCATATCTGTGTTAGGATTGGTCTGCTCCGAAGTGACGTGTTTTTCAGCAACACCATCAGCAGGAACTTTTCGATTGTCTGCTGTGCGTGCATGTACATATTGTTTGCACTGTTGTTTTATTCACAATGTAGTGTGTGTAGACTACGAATCTCCGCCGTGTGAGTGGATGCGAAGCAACTGGTAGGATCCTGCCGGTTGCTCAAGGCTGGTATCTTGCGTTATTCACGAGCTTCGAAGTGTGACGTCAGATGTTCGGGCTAACTTTAGCTCGAACATCTGACGTCACATTCCGAGGCTTGTGAATAACGCCAGATACTGGCCTTGAGCACCTGGCAGGATCCCTTCATAAGTACTTTTGACCTCACACACACGCGTCACTCTTGTGCGTTTTAACTACCAGTCTGGTAAGTGTATGCGTTTTGTGTGGTGCGCAATCCTATAGAAAAAAAACATCCAATGCTACTTACATTTACACATGTGTACCATACACTCTAGGGCCCAACTTCATAGAGTTGCTTAACGGCCGATTATTGGCTTACTGTGCGATTTCCTTTTCATAGCGCTACTAAACCGTAAGCACACGAAAAGGCATGCTAACCTTCCGGTGCTCACTGTATGAAAATGAGTGACGTACCAATGCAAATTCATGGTAAACGCGCAAGATGGCTGCCCAATTTTCTTGCTAACCTGTGAAATCCGCTTACGCATAAGCAACACATTTTTTGCTATAGTTAGCACAAAAATTTGCTTACCGTTAAACTGGGCCAAGGTTGGCAAACGCCACAGAGTTGTGCACTGTGCAGACGCACAACAAACGCGTGCACGTCACGCCACCATCAGTCCAGTAGAAAAAGGCCCCATGCGTCCTCATTTGTCCTCACGTGCCAACCAGTAGTGTTTGTGCGCACGCACGATGTGCAATTTACATATTTCATGGGAAGGGTCTGTTCCAACCTCGTTCCCAGTCGTGTACGATCTCGACGCGCCATTTTGTTTTCTTTCCCAGAATGCCTTGCTCGATTGTAACCCCTGGAAGTGTGACTTCAAAATATCCAAATATATTGGATATTTTAATTAGTCCTGTGGTTGATCCATTCTGTGTTAGAGACTACGCAGAGCGCGCTGTCAAAGGACGCATCAAGTCATGGAGCAACTGGCCTCCTCATTCTTTTTCGATCTTGTGATTCGTCTAACTGATATGCAGTTTAGGGTGACCATGTAAAACCATGATTCATTTGAAACGTATTGCGTCGAAATACGTGCATTTTTACACGCGCGTACTAAGTGCCCGGGGGATCCGACAAGCGCCCTACAAGCGTTCGAATGTTTTTAACAAGCGTGCACGCAAAGCAGTACATTTTGGCTAGCCAATCAGCATTGATTTTCAGTGTTTCCCTCCCAGGGGTTTAGGGACGAGAGGAATCGATACGGTGCGCTGCCCATGGTAGCGAGGCTGGGGTCTGTTCTTATGGATAACGCAATACTATCTTACCATTGGCTGAGGGTTGTGCGCAATGTATACACGCGCGCGTGCACTGTTTGGCCGCAGCGATGGCGACCAATGCAAGGGGTTTGTGTAGGGGACAGTAGGGGACAAGATTAATTAGCGCCGAATGCGCAATACGGGAACTCGGGCTGAAATGATGTCTTGTCCTCGAAACCGTTACGTCACCAAAAATAAAGGTATTTCGTCCCTTCGAACTGATATTTCGTTCCGCTAAATAATCGAAGGAACGAAATATTATTTCGAGGAACCGAACAATTATTTCAAGGACAAGAAATATCATTTAGGAGGAACGATTTGAAATAAATTACCTGTTCAATTGTTTTTCTACTTGTCCCTATAGGGGGCTAGATATGATTGTTTATTGCGATCATTTCTGCTCTTGATAGCCTCGAACTGGAAGAGACGTGGAAGAGAAAACTTACCCTAGACATGACTCCCAAATCTGTTTTCAAAAGGCTCATCTGACGTAACAGTTTTTTCTTCTTTTAATTTCCAGAAAAGTTGGTGATATCTTGAGTGAAATGTGGCGACCTTGAGTCATTGTCTGCGCTGCAATTGCATCGGCGACGTCTGCAAAAGAGACTAGAAAGCTATCATTCTTAAACAGCAATTCGAAGGCATCTGAGGCACAGAGTTCGTAGAAGTTTGAACCAAAGAGGTGGGTAATTTTTTTTAAAGCAAACCAATAGCATTTTTTAGGTATAGCAAACACTAGGAGTACACCGTTTGGTTTGGGTGTACACAGACAGTTTTTTTCCCAAACCAAACAGTGCAACTATAATAACATAATCCACCATATGCCAAAATGGCTTATTGCGCTTTTCATACTGAACTTCTGAATTAGCTCAGAATCGTGTTTCGTGAGAGTGGGTGTACATTAGTGCGTACAGAAAGTTTAACGTATGTACAAAGGTAAACAAACAAACACATTCCTCTGTCACCATAACCCAGATTGGAGGAAACTAATTTTTAATCTGCGAGTCTGATTGAATCTATCAGCGGCACATGTTTTAGCAACGCGTTCCCTTGTGGCTCACAGGGACATCTTCATGTTTATTTTCATGACACGCAAGAGGGGAAAATGTCCTATGGGCGCCGCCATTTTGGCAGGCATTTCATCAAGGTGTGAAGTGATGTTTACGCATGGCAGGCCCTGCACTTTCGCGAAATACTTACGTTGGTGTTGTACTCTTAAAGTGTAATTGATAGATTGGATTTATCTAAGCGGTTCACAACTACAGCGGGCTAATACCACTTTTGATTCGATCCTATAACGTGAACAAGTCGAAGAAGCTGTGAGGAACTCGGAGATTATCTAAATTGAGTTTGAAACCTTATTTCAGTTTTACTGTCAAACATAAAACTGGTTTCTTAATTCACTCATACCTTTAACCCAGATCACACTTTTTAATATAGTGCATGGCTCGATTTCACAAAACACTCAAATTCATCTTAGCATGAGTTGTCAATACTATCATACTTGTATTGTGACATCAAACTTTGCTAAGCGATTAGGATTGATACACAGTTAGGACAATCTTATCACTGTGAAAATGCGGGTGGCATGGGAGGCATAGTACGTAAAGCGCTTGCTTCTCACCAATCTGGCCCTGGTTCGATTCCCGGCTAGTGAAAAGAGTTGTGCGTTGTTTCTCTCCTTTGCCACGAGGGGTTTTCTCCGGGCGCCTCAGCCTTCCTCCCTCCGGAATATTTTTTTATGAATATTCCAGAGAATTATTACAAAAACGAGACTTTTGACATAGGTGACACGTCATAAAAAAGAATACATAGGTATTTTCAGTGGTAGATGCCAAACCGTAAATGAATTGTGCTTTGGACGTAACAGCTTTTTATGATTAAATACAATTTGTGAACAATATCGCTGCTGAACTTTTTTCATAGGCAAATCTTTTAGTTTTGTTTGTGATAATAAATATTTAAAAAAGTAAGCAATGATAATATTGCTTATGTTTGTACAACGTGGGCATAGACTATAGAGGCACCACGGTTACTGAAATCCTTCGCGTCCAAAGTGGCATGTCGTCTCCGGGCAGTCTAATGCACCGTTTCCGGTGGCTAAGTCATCAGGGTTGTGGGTTCGAATCCCAGTCATAACAATAAGTGTCCTGGAGCAAGACACTTCAGATGCACTTGCTTCTCTTCACCCATTGTAAACCTGCGAGGGCAGAGACGGTTCTTGTGATTGATTAAGCTTGATGCGCTGCTTGCTTGGCAGCGCAGGTTGTGTACCCAAAAGGGAGCTGATATGGTTGAATGAATGAGATAAATGAGATAAATGGGATACCAGGTAATAATGTTGGAGCTTCATGAGCTTCACTGTTTGACTGAGTTGGGCGCTTTACAAGAAGCTGATATTGTTACTATCAATACATAATAATAATAATAATAATAATAATAATAATAATGATAGTTTGGGTTTGATAAAAGAAAAAAAGACTGGAGCGGGACTTGAACCAATGACCTCCGGATTAACGTACCAGAGTAAGTTGGTAATCCTAAGGTCGAATTGGTTCAAGTCCCGCTCCAGTCAATTTTTCTTTGTTCAAACCCAAATTATTTCAAATTTACCCAGTCCGTTTCCTTTGTGGTTCATTACTTGATATTAATTATAGTAATAATAAATAAAACAAACAAGCAAGCACTTTTTCATACGGGATTTTTTTGTTCAAACACCGTACCTTTTATTTTTATAGCATGTATACAAACAAATTTAGAAATGTATATTGTCCCCCTTTTTATCATGATTTTCTCAATAAAAAGATGTTCATTTCTTGGGTTGAATTGAATACCGCTTAGTGTACAGTTGTGCTTCCAAAGATACTGTTTTGCTGGAAGCACATGTTTTTGCAGACAGTCGTATTTAACTTAAAGGTAAAATATTTCATGATTTTTGTTGCTGAAGAAAACATCCTACAGTTTTCAATAAACACAATTGTCACATTCCTATGGTCACGTTTTAATGGTCACGTTTCAATGGTCACGTTCTAATGGTCACGTCTCAATGGTCATGTTTCAATTGTCACATTTTTAAAGAGAACGATTAATTGGTCACGTTTCAATGGTCACGTTTCAATGGTCACGTTTCAATGGTCACGCTCTTAAAGAAAACGCTCAATGTTTTAATAAGGATTTGTTCACGTTATTACGGGGATTTCGATTTATCAAATGAAACAAGTTAGCAAAAAGATCGGCTTTTTTTCTTCTGTCTTGATAATCACCACCCCGTACTTTATCTTCAACAAGTTACCCCGTAGAGCAGAGACCAGGCCTTGATTCCGTAACCAGACTATGTACTAGCCTGGATCATCCGTCAGGTCTATATTTTGCCAACATGGACGACCCGCCAATGCGCTTTACGTTTGACGCACTTCAGTGCTACTCGTCACTTCCGTTCGAGATTGCTGCTCTCGAGAATAAACGTGTGCTTGAGCAAATCGTTCAGACAAATTTGACTTTCATTCTACTCGGAGAAGTAAGTCAACTATTCAAAAGGAATTACATCAGGCTTACCTGCACAATGTAATTCGGTATTCAGTCCACATCTTTCAAGGTTGTTTTTGTTATTGTTGTTGTTGTCGCTGCTGTTGTTGTTTACTTTTGGGGTCGTTTTTTCTGTAACGTATGATGACTCTTGCTTAAGGAGTCTTTTTGTTTTGTTTGTTTTGTTTTTGTTGTTTTTCTTTATGAAATACTGAACTTTGTTTACACAACATTGTTTTGTTTTGGGTTTTATATTTAATCATATTATTTTATTTATACCTATACACGGAAAATAAATGATGGCACTGTCCAAAGTGACACTTTTTAACTGTTGGCTTGAGATACATAAAGCTGTAAATGTATTTGTACGGGTTGGGTCCCTATCTGTTTATTATGCTCGCAATTTTGTCAATTTGACTGGTGTACGTTTGGCGAGTATAATAAGTGACTGAAAGGGCAGGCGTTCTGACTATTGACTGTGCCAATAGATATATATTGCAAAATGAGACCGTGAGAAGGTTTTGTTCAGATCCGCTTATTTTTGTTCCACTATTTTGTAATGAAATTCGCCTGACACATGGCCAGAAGGTGGCTCTAGGATTAGGGCTACAGTGGAAAGTATTAATAACGACAACCGTTTGTGGGACAGAAGATGTGTATATATTATCATATTGCTTTAGAATTTAAAAATAACGGTGAACAACACCATAAACAGACTGTGTATAATACAGTGCACTGCGAAAATTGGGGTGTAAAAAGCTGACACCCAGAGAATCAAAATTAACATCATAAGGTGTTAAAATAACACCATTGTAACTGATTTTGCAGAAATTCGTGTTATTTTAACACCCTATGGTCTAAATTGTGATTATTTTATTTGGTATTTATATGAGAAAACACCCATGGTGTCAATGGAACACCCAAGTTGCTGCAGTATTATGTATGCTGTTTTCCACCAACTTACACCCTACGGCTGATAGGCCTGGTGCTTATGAGGGCAAGGGCACCAAGGTTTGTTCTCCCTGTTAAAGGGCACCTCTATAATAAGTAAATTGCCACCGTTCCTCCGTGAGGCATTCAGGCCTGAGCCGTAGGGTGTTCCGAATTGCAAAGGTACGGCGAAGAGCATCTTACAATGTTGGCCTATTGAACAGGGGCGGTGAATAGGTGAGATCAGAAAATAATTGCAGAAGATGATGGCAGAACTAATTAAAGTACAGTGTTAAATGAGCACATTATTACTACCTGAAATGTTTTACACTTGTGCTGATATTACACTGACCTTACTCCCGGGTCAGCCTTGATTCAGATTAAGGGTCCCAGGATGACCTGTGTTTAAAAAATGACCCAGAAATTGGTCAAACTGCTGCAGAATTCGAGTTAAAATCCCATTTGGTAACCACTTTTCGGGTCAACCTGACACAGAAATGGGTCAAGTCCTCGGGACCCTGAATCCAGATCAATTCTGACTCGTGAGCTTTTAGATTGTGCGTTCCTATGGACACAAATACCATCTGAAAATTAATTGGAAAAGGCATGATTTTCAAGACCACAACAATCAAAACAGAGTATTCAATGAAACGGTTTTCTCAAAAAACCTGACCGTACGAATTTTTACTGCAAGTTTTGTTTAATGTTTAGGTTGGGGGGGGGGGGTGTTGAGAATTGTTCCGTTTCTTTTGTGGAAAAATAACATTACTGAAAACCCGGGCACAATTTCGAAAAGAAATTGCGAAACGGTTAAAGACAACGAAATTGAAAAATCTGCTGAAATGTTAGCCTTATAGCTTGTTAAAAACCTCCACTACTATAGAGCAAACAACTTGTACTGACATATTTACAGCCAACTACGGTTAATCACACAGCTGGAAAATACTCTAGAAAATCAAGGCTTTGGTCGAACAACATGACTTGTTTTCAACAAATGAAATTGGCGAGTTCGTTACATTTTCATCCCAGGGAAGCATTTAAGTAGAGACGGAAACTGTTCTCTCGGTGTGTGGATAGAATAACATTGGTTGGGGCAAGGTTTCGTATGCCACCAGAGAGTTGGTGATAAAAGCTCTAGCTACGTCACTCGGTTACATATCCGGCTCGTTTTGAGACTGACGTTGCGTCATACCAGTCGGGATGTCATCTCCTAGTCGATTCGATACGAAACATGAAGGTCTTATTTTTAAAGAAACTGACGTGTTAGTTTCTTCCAGGAGAACTTTAATTTGGCCTTGAATTCATGGCATGTAACGAGACGTAAGAGTTCTATCATGGAAATGGTCATTTTCTTTAGGAAAAGACAATCAAAATAAGAAAACAGTGACTTGTGTGGTCTTCAAATGTCATACTCTAAAAACTCCCGGTGTCTCTTTTGCACTTGACAATCCCTGGCCCCGATTTCTCGTTCCTTTTAATTATTTTGATGCTTTCCCATGCTACACTAAACACTAACCAAGTTCAATCCATGTTAGGGAGACAAGAAATGAAGTAAATGGATGTTTCCTTATCTCCCATCATCCGGAAAGAGTTCCTGACGAATGAGATACAACCCTCGTGTAATTTAACGCGGCTTGAAACGGCAGCAACAAAATAAATAAATAGAATAAAATACAAAATGTGGGAACCATTGGCCTGAGGTCCTTATGTTCTAGAAACAGAATCTCCCTTGCAGCGTGATGAACAATCACATTCGCGGGAGTAATTGCTTTCAAAACACATGTAATACAATCCCGCGAAAGCAAATACGGTACTCACGTCTGACGAATTGCAAGCACACGGCAAGCACAACCGGGTGTCTACGTGCTTAACCAACTTAAAATAATTGTATCCATCAGAATTGATCGGAACAGTTACACTCTGAAGAAAAACAACCTGCCAGGTCAGAGTTGACCCAGTTTCGGGTTATAGGGAGTCTGACCCATTTATTGGACTGCGTGACCCATTCTTTGATAACATGACCTAGAAATGGATCGAACTGACGGGGAATCCCAACGAAAACCTCTTCTTCTTCTTTTTTTCCCCTTTTTAAAATCAGTTTCCGGCTCAGCCTGACTTCAGCCTCGCTACCATGGGCAGCGCGCCGTATCGGTACCTCTCGTCACTAACCCCTGGTAGGGATGCACTGAAAAATAACGCTGATTGGCTCCCAAGGGTGACTACTTTACGTGCACGCTTGTTAACAACTTTCGAGCGCATGTATAGACCGTGCAAGTCTCGCGCGTATTCGAACATTTTTGGGACCACTGTGGTCCCACGTACATTGCTTTAACGCGTGAAAGAAACAAACTCACGCGCTTTAACGGATCCCAGTGTTCGAATACGCGCGAGACTTGCATAGTATATAGCGCTTGTAGGACGCTTAGTACGCGCTTGTGAAAGTGCAAGTATTTTGACGCGATTCAATTTCAAATGAATCATGTTTTTACACGTTAAACCTTAACTGCATACATTTAGACAAAGCGAAAATCAAAGAAGAATGACAGAGGACCAGTTGCTTTTTGACTTGATGCCTCTTTTATGGGTTACCATACTTGGCGCGCGCGTTATTGTTAGAATGGATCGGCCTCAGGCCTAATTAAAATGTGCTAGATTCTAGCACATTTTAATGAACCATTTCCAGGAGTTATGATCGAGCAAGGCACGCTGGGAAAAAATTGCGCGGCGAGATCGATCACCCCTGGGAACGAGGATGGCCTGACTTAGAAATGGGTCAAGCCCCCTGTGACTCGGGATTCAGGTCAATTTTTTGTATTAGTATCCACTCCATGCAAATCACAAAAATCACATACAATGATCCCACGGTCTGTTGTGTTTTGCAACGTTGTTGTTGTTTTGTTTTGTTTTTTTCTTTCTTTCTTTCTTTCTTTCATACAAAGTCTGAATTGAGTCAGACTTTAAAGGAAATATCTGAAATCAAGAGCAGTGCTTACTTTGGGTTTTTTTTATAGCTACGGAGATTATAGAATGTGCAGGGGTAATTGTACACTTTCTGAACGTTCAGGATACGTCGTGCACGTTTATACCAACGTGTTAAGTCCAACCCTTTAACTAGATGCGACGTATGTGGCAAGCGT
This sequence comes from Pisaster brevispinus, assembly GCA_023634235.1. Taxonomy (NCBI): domain Eukaryota; kingdom Metazoa; phylum Echinodermata; class Asteroidea; order Forcipulatida; family Asteriidae; genus Pisaster; species Pisaster brevispinus. The sequence continues at coordinate 16,969,593 of JAMKCF010000006.1, read as the reverse complement.
AATCAACTCGAAATACAATCAATCAATAAATGCTTCCAGTGGTAAATGTGTATAAGCTTCAATTTGTTGAGCCTGTGATTGGTTTGGTCATAGTGCGCGTGTTTTTATACATGTGACGATCCACTCAACCGCCATTATGAAGGATATCCAAATAAGTGTTAGATTTTTAAGTTTAGTGGCGCATGATATCCATTTCTGCAGTTGTACTAAATGCAGAGAGGGTAGAAGTGAAAGCGGGGGGGGGGGCATATCCTCAAGCTTCCAACAGCCGAAGGGCTGTAGTCCGGCTTGACATCCACATTACAGTTCTAACATCAGCAATGCATCGCCAGTGACAGTGTGATGTGGGTGGGTGTTTTCGCGCGTACAAAGAGCAAACAAAACTGCTCCTCAAAAAGCCATTTGCCAAGTTTACTCTTCCGCGAGAGCGGAAACACCCTCGGCTGCACGCGGAAGAGTCGCACACGCGGGCTGTCAAGGCCCTGCAATCGGCCCCGCCATCTGAAGGCGATCGGAGTTGTGTCTGTGATTAGTCACTCAAGGACATCTCCATTTAGAACGGAGACAAAATGGAAAGACCAATACTCTCACCTTACGTTAACATTGTCGTAAACTTAAAGGGACACACCGGCTTACTGTTTACCTAATTTAGTGATGTGGATTGACAGACAGTAATTTTTAAATGGTTGTTGTAAAAAAAAATCATCAAAATATCACGTAATTAACGAAAAATGTGAAAAAAACTAAACGCGGTCAAAGGTCAGCTTATACGCTTTTCCAGCCGTTGCAACTGTCAAGTTTACGTGACAATGTTGCGCAATGTTGTTAAGTAGACTGGTGCTCTATTTATGTATTAATTATAACAATGGCGAGGCATGAGGATCCAGACTTCATATCCATCAAGAACAAATTCACGTGTAAATAAAAAACAGACATAAACGGACGTCAGTCCATAGACTCAGAGCAAGGTTCCTTGCTCTATGGCCAGTCCTAGTCGAAGTCCGATCGCGGTCGTAACCAATAACTGTTTCGGTTGAACTTGCCATTGAAACAGTTATTGGTTACGACCGCGAAAACGCACCCCAACCTGTATTCTGTGTACGACGAACTGGACGAACTTACTTGTAATGGAGAACGAGCTTCGACATCCAAGGATCGGTACAAAAAACATCGCAAGGAAAAACACCCAGAAGGTGGTCCAGCGAAACGTAAAAATTAAAAAAACTCACGATAAATCAAAAGGGAAAGCCAGCAAAAGCAGCAATTGGGGGGGGGGGGGTGGGTGGACATTGTCCAGCCATGGAGGTAAAATGATAGAACTGAAGTAGACCAGCTGCTAGCTGTATGGGATAAACATTCCCCGTCATCGTCCCGCGTGTGTAGCGCAGGCAACACGTTGCAATAGTTAGGGGATAATAGCTAGGGGTACAGACTAATACCCTCGTAAAAAAAACGTAATTGTTGGTCTGGCTCCCTACCCCTCCGACAAGCTCCGAAGCTCACGGCTAGACCGGCAAGCTGGGGGAGTTCATGCCCCGGGGCTTGTCTCTCTGGCCCCACGAGACACGGCACCGGCTGTACGGGATACGCCCCAAGGTTTGCGTTCAACTAGCTCCCACGCTGGTGCTTCGTAAAACACGCTTCGTTTGCACGGACTCTCTGAATGCGAATCTTACGTTCGATTTTTCATCATTATTTACAAATTGTATTAATAATCTGAACACATAGTATTTTTTGTCAAATACTCATGAATACTTGTAAAAAAACCAGATTTAAATATGGTCCAGTAATTTACTTTTATACGGCTGGAAGTAAAACTAACTCCGAAGATCACGTGATTTATCCGAACCACTTTTTGGTTCGGATAAATCACGTGACCTACGTTTTTTGAAAAATGCTCGAAAACGGCAAAATTTGATGGTTTCTTTTAGGAACCGTTCCTCTCCATTCCTCGAAGGCCTTTGAAGTCATATGTTAGCCTATTTTGTAGCCCAAATAGCCCAACGAAGCCGGTGTGCCCCTTTAAGAGTACCACTTTTAGCGTGTACGTTTACAATTAAGGTGTTCATTTGTGTACCAGACACACAATACTGTTTCCGTGGGTTTGTGACTCGACTAAAGTCAGTGTTTTGGTACTGGGATGATGCAAACTATTTATATAAAATGTATGATGACGAATACAAACAGCTCCTTGTGGGACTCTCTTATCAGATGGTAAACTGATCGCATCCAAAGACTTACTTAATCAGACGGTTGTCAACAACAAGGGGGGATTGGAATGTGTTTGTCGAAAAGGTATTTGGTATTCTCGTTTGAATTTGCGCGGATTTTAAGTGAGAACATTAATATTAGGTGACCAATACGTAGAATTTAAAACAAATTGAAAATCGATCAGCGATTTAAGAATATTTTCCCGATCTTTTGCCACCGTGAGTAAGGTTGATTTATATATGACATTTTCCCCTTTAGTTGAGGAAGTTATAAACCTTCATTTGGAATATCAGAACACAAACAATCCTTCAACTGTTAGTGATAGATAATTAAACTAATTATTGTCGTTGCCTCGTGACTGCCCCCCTCCAAATAAAAAGGTCTAGTTACGACACTGCTGTTTTTCTTCTTCTGTTTGTCTTCTTCTTCTTCTTGGCGATTCACGTGATTTGTATTGCCATAGCCTCTCGGTATTCATATAGACCTGCGTTAAGAGTCCGTGATTTGACATACGAAAAAAAAACCCGTTGGTTCAACCATAGAGAAACCAACAAAACAATCGTGCGTGCCGTCTATCAGTAATAACCCCGCGTCGTATAATGAGCGACTGCCTCGCCAAACCCAAATCGGGCGTCAATGCACTTTCATACTGTGGCCTTAAAATGTCCCATAAAAATCACAGCGCATTATGTAACAGTAATAGCCTAATAAATAACTTGCGTTGATAAAATACTACAAACTGCAGCAGGAGTTTGCTGGCAGAGGGAGACCAATAAGTCGCCATTAAGCGCCTGCTTATTAAACGGCAGCCGCTGCCTGCTCTCATGCTCGTCTCGTGTACGTTTTAACTTACAACGCACGATCAGTCAATGGTTTTGATTGTGAATCGTTTCTTTTGGCTGGTTTGATTGCAGCGCTCATCTCAGTTACAATTTCAACTCGTGTACGTTTTGGGTAAAGCAATCCCCGATCTTTTGTTTGCTTTTCTCGCAGCCAGCCAGCAAGCTCTATCGCGGCAGCTTCGTTCGACCGCAGTGGGTTTGAAATACCTGGGACATGTGCCAAAGATACCACTCGTACAGTAGTTGAAATCATCACAAGTCACGGCACAATTCAGGCTCTCTACACTGAGCAAGGATCGCTGGATAAAGTTGCCTAAGTTGTAGTACTCCGTGAGTATAGCTGCTTCTAACATTTCTGGGGAGACGACCTTTTACCCCAAAAGCAGCGATAGCTGTTTGAGTCTCGAGTCCTTGCAAGAATTAGTCAGATTTCTGTTGTGTGTTGGCCGTGCTTACTGCAGAGCCTGCGCAGCCTTTGGATATGTGACAAGGGCCAGAGTATAGTGTTTGTTCATGATATCTACGGTGATACTCTGCGCGTGAACATTGTGGTGAGTTATCTTGAGTTATCTACCAATTCAAATCGTACTTTGTGATCAGATTGTAAATTGCATGCCTTGTCTCTGCTGCTATAAATTTTATGAGACGGCATTGGACACCATTTTAAAATCACATTAAAATAACATTTAAGAGCTATTGGTTATTACTCTACCACAGTGGTTTACATATTTGTTGGGAACATGGGCATGATGTTTACGTTTTGTCTCCTAGACTAAGAGTTTTAAAAACAGTGCAAAAATCAAACTCGTATCCAGCGTATATGCATGGGGCTACCTCCATGGTATATGCAACAAGCCAGTGACATTGGTAACACAAAACTAGTAAACTACTTTGTTAACGTTATTGGTTGTAATGAGATACGAGGCATTTATACTTTATGGTGGTGCTGCGTCCTTAATACAGAAATCGTTTTCACTGTAGATTGGAAATTCTGGGGGCCGGGAGGATAATCTTATGGGACACCCCTGCCCAAAGAGGGGGTAAATTTACCCTGCGTCCCATGGTTTTACTCCCGTACTCAATATTATTAAAACTGGCTGTCAGTGACCCCTCCCAAGTTCATTGCAAACAGAATTGCCTTTCACAGTAAATGGAACTCGTTTCACAATGTAAATATGTCTGTCTTACGACCTGTTTGATTTCCATTACTCTAATCGATAGTTAATCAATATGGCACTCAATTTGAAGAACGTTCCTCTTCGCAAAAACTAAACTTTGAGAATCCCCAAAACAGCTCGAGTGGTTGGCAAATGTCACCATCTGCTCTCTGGAATTTCGTGAATATTAGAAATGCCTTTTGATTTTGTTCTACAATGAGTTTCCTTTTCGATTCGTATACAATGAAGAGTGATGACATGGTGTGCGCAATGTAAATAGGGCAAGTGTCCAGGTGGCAACAAAATAATGAAACAATGAACGTCCTGGAAACGTGCACAGAAAACTGTTTTGACTTGATGCGTGTAGCTGTTTTAATTTGAATGTGTGTTAACGGGCACAGCTGGAGAACATGCATCATTACACTAGTCCTACAAACACCTCGTCATAGTTTTAAGCATTACCCCCCCCCCCTCCAATAATACGTGCGTACCTCACCGTAACACAGCATTTACATGGACTTGTGAAACAAAAAAGCAAGTCTTAGTGTAAATACTCATCTAGTTTTCAATCGGCAATACAACCAACAGACACTTCATGAAATTTGGTGGTCACGTTTTAGCGACAAACACAGTAAGACCGTTTATGTACTGTCAACGATTCTGTGTACTGCGATCGTAAGTCCTTATTCTTATTGCTACAATCGAAATAAGCAACATTGGTTTCCATGGTCTTATAGATGATGTTCTCTTTACTTTCTTATAGATGGAAATAATTTGTTTGGAGACTGGATTTGGATTTTAAAAATCAGTGTGCTATCAGCTTGAAAATAAACATTTTTTAGTTATCAACACTGTGTTTTGTCCAGCGTGTTATTTTTGCAAAAACAAACACAATCACATCATTCAAAAAGGTCAGAATATTATTGGGGAACGATGTTTGTTTTTGTTTTGTTTTTGAGAATTATTAAAAAGTGTGGGAATTTTTGTTAATGTTTGCCACAATTTCTCGAAAAGAACAAAATAAAATGTATTGAGCCGTGCAAAAGCTATTATTGGATGCAGCGTGCATTGTTGGCAATTTCTGGTATAATCGGGAGGGTGGGAGTTCTGCTAACATTGTGTAAAATGCTTAACTCTTAAAAACATATTCCATACCGGTGGCTTTTGAGTAAAATTATTGTTGGGAATTTATAAATTGGGCACCTTACTCTTAGCACTTTTCAGACCGCTATACTTCGTCTGATCTCCATCTTCCCACTCTGTCATAAATAATTCAAAGATGTACAAAAAAGGGTAGCACGGCGACTCACAGACTATGATTAATAAGGGTCTTGTGTTTTAACAATTTATTGAAACTGCATGGCGACAGTGTTATTAATTATGTAAAACGAAGTATGCATAGATGAATTAATTAGTTGAAGGTCAATTAGAAACTGTCACTAAACATTACGGTTATGTACAGGGAAGACACTAGTGTGAGTACAATTTTTACGGTTTCTAAATTGAACATATTCAAATATCCCGAATTTTTAAAAAAGTGTCAATATCTGGTCTCGGAAACCACGTTTGAAATACCTGTGGTTTTCGAAATGCTTATAATTTAAACTAATTACATTTTCCGATCAACACACTATCAAAAGAAGGATTTTTGTTAAAGATTGAATAGAATGATATAGTCTTAAGAAAAACCGAGTCTCTAAAAAAAATGAAAATCAATCGAAACACTTTTCCAGACTTTGAGAACTTACATTAATATCACTTCTCGATTAAAAAAAAACCTGCCGCGTAAAGCCCTAGGCTTTTTTGTCAGCTAGTCCTATTGTGGTATGCTAATAGAGAACACTGAAAGCTTAACGGATGTCTCCCTCTGAAATTACCCTGACCTTTCGCTGTCGCTTCGCTTTAAACCATACCTCTTTGCTTTAACCATAACCTCTATGCTCAAACCTTCAAACATCATACAGTTCCCGTGGGACTTCGTTCACAGGGGGCTTTTCATACTTTAGATTGTCAAGACAATGAATGCAACTGTGACCGACAACTAGTGCGCATTCCTTTGAGGCTGAATCTCATACCTTTATGCAGTTGACTTACGCCGTTACGGTCATAACTTTTGACTCGCAGTCCATGCACAATGTCCACGCTTATTGTACCCAATTTACGTATTTGTATCTTGCAGTGTTCATATTCCTAATACATATACAAACTTCAATTTTAATGTATACGAAGCTTGATAAACTTGAACATAAATGTTCTTTTGTTGTAGATCAACGATTGCGCAATGATTACAAAATTCACTAAAACCAAATGAAAATTGTTTCATAATGTTTTTTTTTTTTTTTTTTTTTTTTTACTTTTTGATTAGTGTCACGCTTAGCCTTTTGTTGTCTCGACCTTCATGGCTTAGACAAAGTTGTGTTACTGTGAAGTGTCGGGAAGAGGGGGACAACATGTGCGCACACTAAAACTAGATTTTGCGTTGTTGAATTGTTCGTAAAGGTTCAAAAATAAGTTATTCACAATATTTGGCAAATAAGTAGTGTGCTGAAAGGTTTATCTATCATAATGCATAATAAGTTAACAAGTGACTTGGATTTTATCGAGAATTAAAGAAAACTATTATAAATTCATGACGTGTTAGGACTGGTCCGGGTAGTTCATTGATTGCACGTTGCACTTTTAGGGGTCTTTGCCGGGAACCATGCAGGGCGCTGCCAACCGGCGAGGAAAAACACCAGTTCCAAAATCGAAGACGGGGGTTAGTTATTTCGAACAAATTAAAAAAAAACAGGGAGGAAAACTACACACATGATCAAATAATTACTAAACACAAAATAAACGAGGATAAGTAGTCAAATTACTTTGAGCGGTTTCGTTCAGGTTGATCTTTAAGGACACCTCGGCAATTTTATAGCTCAGCTTTTGACTCTATTGCTTTGTGCTTGAGCTCCATCAGCATTGAAAATGTCGATACAATGTTTTCTGCTGCTTTGGTGAAGATATAGTACACACACTTTTGAATCAAGTTGATGTACAGCATTACAACTGTTGCAGAGCTGCTCTTCGAGTGGAATGGTTAGCAGTACTTGAATCAATGTAGTGCACTGCTTTCGTATTACTCTTTTAAGCCTCAGACCGTATCGGTTGCAAATCTCTTTGAATCAAAATAAAGATCAGATCATATCATTATTGGTGACGATGCTGTTATTGGAATGTCTGTACCCCCCTTGGAATATGATAGGGTAGTCTTGTTATTGCCCCAAAAACGTTTGCCAGTGGCGTTCACAACCTCTAACTTAAAAGTGCTCCACCCGGCCACTTAAAAACTCATTGATAGCAATATAGCTTTCTGACGACTGGGGTCAACATTGTAGGCCTGCCCCCTCCCCTCACCCCCGCCCACAGTTCTAACCAGTTAAGATAATAGAAATCGAGATTATGGCGAAATGAAATCCGAACCGCCCACCTATTTGCCAAAGATGTTAATTTTGAAATGTCATACGGGGTCTGGCTCATTGGAAAGTCTGAACTCTCCTTCTCGTTTAACGTCGCACCCTCGTGTAGATTATTTACGCTTGCTTTCGGTCTATTTAGGCCCGTAGCTGAAAGAAGTTGAGTCGCGTTCCGAGTTTACATGTTGCAGCATAGCTCGTCCGCCTTCGGGTATGTTTTTTAATCAAACGGTACACCGGCAAGATTAATGAAGAACTATCCCATTCAACAACACAACATGGTCTAGTATTGCATGCAATATCATATGTATATATGTTCCTGAAGAAGTATCATTCTCGCCAATATGAAATCCTCAGACCTGCGGAGTGAATCTATTTTCAGGTTTCGGTGCTTTTTTACACCAGAAAACTTTGTCTTATTAGGTTTCAAGTTTCGATTTACTGCTTAATGGCCATGTTGTAAGCAATCTAAGACCGGGTAAGATTGATTTACAACTCCTCTTTCTAAATTACAAGTGCAATTTCCGTCCACTGTAAAGATAATCCTTGGTACTATTTTGAGTTTTCCCTTCGAGTTCCAGTGACACTGGTTGTACACGAAGACTTTTCCAAACTTAGGCCGTGTCCGAAACGGCAACTTCGGCTACAGCTACAGCTAGATCAGCGCGTCTACCAACCAGTGTTGAAGAATAGGCAGATGCGTGCGATCTAGCCGTAGCTGTAGCCGAAGTCGCCGTTTCGGACACGGCCTTAGGCTGGGGCTCCAGGTCTTGATTTGGCTCCTACATCAATTTTGGAGCAGTGCAGTGGACTTTGCAAAGTGCTTCAAAATCAAACGAATATCGCAGCTGGAGCTAAAGTCTGAGCTAAGGTTAAGAAAAACACACTGAAGACCTATTTTTTTGTTACCTATGGTTCAAATCTCATGAAGCTAATTAATGCAGGGGAAATACGCTTGACAAACTTATCTAAGCTAGGCAGATATGTGCTAAGCAGAAAAATGCAGGGAGCCAGTCACCAGCACAGTTAAATCATCGGCAGGAACATTCCCGCCTAGGCTAGAGTTACCTCTGTGCTTAACATATTCGTTTGCTAAGCGGCTGTAAAAATGCAACGTATAAATACTGTTAACTAAATTTGGACATTTGTATGTCTGCCAGGTGAATAAATTATTTTCTTTCTCAGATTTTATTAATGAGTGCTATTTGATCTACTGCTCTATCGCAGAGGAAACTGTTCCCATCCCACAGAAAAAGCGCAGAGGCTTCTTTCCTTGAAATCTATAAAAAGGTCAAACTGACAATTCATTATGCCTCCTAAATTATGAGAGGTTCAGACTTTATACCAGGAATGACTCTCACTCTGACCACAATACCTAAATTAAGCTCTCACCCTCAGTGGCCTCTTTAAAAGCTACTGGTGACCTTCTTTGAAATAAAAATTGGAAGGATATAGCTGCCCCCTTTTCACAATTATGCTAACAGAGCCTGTGCATCCTTGAATACATCTACTGTGACCGTACCGCATATTAACTCTTGATTCCCTTTTTCCACAACGCAAATCCTGGCCTAGTCAAACATAGGCTAGAATTGTATGTATAATAATGAGTTATGGTTAGTTTAAGGCTTGATGTTTTCTGTTTGATCTAAGAGCTTGTCAAGGCATGGGTCGTGGTTGCCGATTTATATCAACCACTCAAAGTGAGAGGTTTTTGTGGTGATTTTCTAGATTTGTGGGAGAGATATCCGGTTACTGTAAGCATGATTTGTTTAACGATTCACGCCGAAGAGAGTGCCTGAAAATTAGGCCAAGGAACGACCTCAGTTGTCCTCCTCCGTACCTACATTCGATTGCCACTTCCAGAAATAATTACTTTCTTAAATTTGCGGTCGTCTGCATCTAGTAATGATTACACGTTACTTGCAGTGAAACAATAGACCTTATGCAAATGTCGTCACTGCAGTGGGGCGTCGTCATGACGTAGGGGTCAATAGGGGGATGCTCATCTGTCCTTCCTGGTGTGCGCATTGATCTCTAGTATATTAATGGAGATCAACGGTTTCTACCCTGTTCGTAAGTGTGGCGTAATGCCACTTTAAGCCACGCCTACTTTACACAAACTGGCTCCAATGATTTCCAGAAGGGTTTTTTTTTTTGGGGGGGGGTAAAATTACAAACAACTGTATGCCAGCTTTGGAGCTGGAAGTTAGCGAAAACTTTGGGCGTGCAGCAGATGCGCATGCGTGTGACGTCGCAGTGACTTACCAACAAGATTGTTTCATCGGCTTTTTTGCGTCTAATAAGACGGTGTTGGCGGAATGACGTCAGTGCATAACGTCTGTAGACTGTGCAAGTCTACTGCTAAGCGCACCACGGTTAACGAAATTCAAGTGGGAACCATTGATCTTCATTATAGTAGTAATAATGGCGATCAATGAGGGAACCAAATAATGTTCCCCAAAACATTCAGATACGCGCGAGACTTGGCGGTCTTTTGCCGATAATCCACTGGAACAAGTCGATAATCGCACTACACCTTCCCTCGCTCACTGCACCAAGCTAGACTTGTTAAAGGTATGACACGCCGTTATTTATTTTGGAAAGTTTTTCAATCCTCTTGCTTTTAATATAAAACCAACTTTACACCTAAACTTGTGTAATTTTTCAAATTTGCTGGCCACGTTTCCGATATGAACTCAGAACAATGGTTGTGTATTGTGGACACAATCATAACTGTATACTTCGATATGTGTTTGATGTTGGTTAACAGCGAAACCGAAATAAAAGGCCTTTGTTGCGGGGCAATGTTTCTGGCACATTTATAAAAAGTAGGTTAGCAGATTTTTACCTTTTTTTTTTTAACTCACCTTTACCCATAATGTACTACCTGTGGACAGGTCCTCTTCGTGGACACCTCTTGAAGTCATCGACCCCCATAACTTGTAAAGTAGACTTCCAAGTTCCAAGATGTTGGTCGATGACACTTTTTAATAACAAAGCCCAAAGCGAACAAGAAGGGGGGGACATCTGCTCGCTGATTGCTTAAAATGAGTACGGTTTGAGAAGAACGGAAACGGCTCGTCGGGGACAATCGCCGGTGTTTTCATAACAAAAATGGGAAGATTGTTATGACTCCGTATTCCCATGTGGGTTTGTGTGTTTGACTATCGGCGTGGGATTAAGCCTTACCTATTATTTATGTTCATGACTGATTAAAAAACAATCAAATCTACAGTACTTTAGAGTGTACAATAATTGTACAAAGAATAAACCTCGGAGAGAAACTCTGCTGGGGTCGAAACGTGAGGCCATTAACAATTTGTGCATGTGAAAATAAATTTACATTTACGGGAAGATGTTTCAAATAATACGGAGGGTAAATTTAAATATAACGTTTTAACAAGTATAAAGAAAAGTAACGACTGTACTGAATAAATTTAAGGACAGACATCAATGTCTGTTTGAAGGGACTGATAATACCAGCTTGGCGTTAACACCCTCTTGTAGGAACTGTGTCGAGTTCCCTTGCTGGAAAGAGAATACATATAAACAAACAAACAAACAAACAAACACCCAAGTAAACAAACAAATAAACAAACAAACAGACAAACAAGATAACACTCGGAAGGAATAAGAAGTCATTGTAGTTGCAATTTCAAGTATCACATACAAGTGGCGTGTCGTGTCGTGGCCGAGCGGTTAAGAGCACCGGACTCGAGCTATGATGCTTCTGATCAGCAGAGTGTGGGTTCGAGTCCCGGTCGTGGCCTTGAGCAAGATACTTTACCATAAATGCTTTGTCCTTTGGTTGGGTCATTAAGGCATTGGTCCCGTTTACTAGAATCGGCAGTGCACGTAAAAGAACCCAGAATATGGCGGAAGAGTAAGGGGTTAGCCCCGGTGTTTCTGGTTCACAAATAGCAAGCATCCTTGTTTGGTTTCCTCAGGCTTACGAGCTACAGTAATGAAGTTCACTTTTATGAGGCATCCTTGGTTTCATTACCAGAAATATATAATAATTTATTACTAATAAGAGACACGGTGCGCATCATGTTGAGGTTCCGTGGTTTAATCACGGTTACCTTGCAAACAAATTGTGAGCCAACGAGTTTCTGCGTTTCTGAAAGACTGAATTCGCATTATTCATCAGTCTAGAGGCAAATCCTATTCCATGCAGAGGTTTAGTCAGCTAGCAGTGCCCGTTGTGCTAAACATACATGTTTTTGTTTGTTAGTTTACAAAATCAATAGTATTAAATTATTTTTTATTTATTTTGTGTTTATTTCGTTTCTCGGGCAGATAAAATGAACAATAATGTACATTGGTAAAAACATTAAACAAGAATAATTAAATAACAGTGGAAGGAGAGAGAACCAGCTGGAGCCCAAAGGATTGCCTAAAAAAAACAAATCTCCAGCTGCTCTCCTCTCTATTTGGTCTTAAAAGAACAACAATAAATCAATTATGCTTATGAAGTGCCTTTTATCCATGGCTGGCGCTGTATAAATTAAAGCAGTACAAAACAAAAGGAAGAAATTATCGTAGACATATCACGATGACATAAAAATAATAAAACCAAAAACTGGACCATCAATTTTTAAAACTACACGACTCAAAAGGCTTTAAAAACTATGAAAAGATCAGCATAAAAATATTTGCAGGGGACCATTATTATCAAATCTTAATGGTTTTATATCTAACGCAAGTGCTGTATCTAATTCATTTCTTTAATGCGATAAAATAAAATAATGCTGACGACGAGACTGGTTTTCAGTTTCACTGATGTATGCAGCGAATAAGCTAATGAGATTAGCAGTGAAACTCCAGCTTCTGTTTTCCTAACCGTGATAAAAAAAGGGCACACACTACACGTAGTAGTCATAATGCAATCCAAGCCCAAATGCTAATTATTCAAAAATTCTTTAAAGAAAATAGCACCAATTTATCAGGACCTTTGGCCGACACTAACTTTCCATTATTGAGAGGCAGTAACTCACAGAAGCATTGTTGGAGCGTACTTCAGCAGTCCCTAAAAGTCCCGCCCCTCAAACCTGCCAATGACAGAACTGTTTGAAGGCTTCCAAACTCTCTGTCCGGCTCTGTGCATCGATCAGACACATTTAAGGGTGCAGTGCACCCATTAGCAAGTTTGGTTGTTAACCTTTAATAAATTTGCCGTTTAAATCACGCATGCGTGGCCTGTGTTTCACTCGAACGCGTTGAGTCGATTGATTTGTCAATTATGGCAGCCAACACGGCTACAACTTCGGAGAGAAAAAAATTTGTTGGCCATAAAAAAAAATTACTTGCATAATATAGTGCAGTCATAATTATTATCTTAATAATTGACATATTTCATTGGCAAAAACCTTCCGTGTTAAAGCAATTGTTTGTGTGACTGCAAAACTTTCTCATGCACGTGACCAAAACGCCATCATGAAAAAGTGACGTAACTTCGTTAGGTGACTAGAGAAACAGGCCTCCGGAGATAGGTTGACCCAGTTGGACTAGCTAGTTCAACCATGCAGCGTTCGAGTGGCATCCAGATTGACTATGGTTAAGTTTATTCGACTCTAGTCAGCAAACCGAACTTGCTTCATAGTGCTTATGACGTCACAGTGTCGCCATCTTAGAGGTCAACCGCTGTGTAAATGAACAACTTCCTTTTAACCTCAACGTGAGGGCGCCCTACTCCAGTGACGTCATATGCATGATGTCTGTAGTTTAATGAAGTTTCTTAAGTCAAAGATGTTATTATGAGAAACTATTTCTTAACTTGATGGTGTTCTCATCATCAGAATTGTTTTCTGATATTTGCTCTTTATCCACGGTGAGGATGTAGGTTATTCATATTTCATATTTCCATATTTTATGTTTTGCAAATGCCATCAGAAAAAAAATGTGTTCTGTTTTGGTAAACCGTAAGGCATTGCTCTTGATGTTGATTTAAACAGGGGGAAATATAAAATGTGATTGAATACTAGTTTATGTGCCTTCAGTGTTGCTCGTGTCATTGTTCGTTGTATACACACAGCTGTGTGTATACAAGTCTGCCTCGTCCTGCATGTAATGTTGACAGTTTTAATACAAATCATTGTCTGAAAAAAATGTTGCTTCAAGTAAATTTGATGTAACAGTATTTTCGTTGTCGTGCTGGATCCACCTTTTCCATCCAATAGATAGTGTGTGCTGTCAAAATGCTGTCATGCTCCATGTGTGCAATACCAATAAAGTTGACGACTCTCAAATAGGCGTCAGACTATTCTGCCTTTCAGCCTTGGTTTTGTTACTTGAATGTCCCATGACAGTAATGTCTGTTCAGGGCAAACTGTGAAGACTTTTGCTTTGACGAACGCACAGCAGGCAGTCGGGTAAATCGGCAGGCCTACTTTTTGTTCTATTTGGATCAACAGATCACGAAACCCACTCGAGGAGCTAGTTCTCGATTAGCTAGTTTTAAGACTGCACAGGTCTCGCTTGTATTTGAACGTATAGGGACCCGGCGCGCGATTTTGTTTGTCTTCACATGGGTGTAGCAGAACACGTGGGAACCAAAGATTCATAGTGCAGTGTTCCATGCTTGAAGTAGTTGTGTTTGAAGCTTAGTATGGTGTGGATGGTAAGCATAGCAATACACCTGCGGGTAGATGAGTGTTGGCTCTGAAAAAAATAAAGCCGCTGTGGACTCGACGTTTCGATCAGTACACTCTGCTCGTCTTCAGGTGAATCAGTTGGCAGCAAAGAAGACTAGTAGAGTATCTTGTTTGAGTAGTCAAGACCACCACAGCTATTCTTTTCAGAACCAACGCGCCTCCCGAAGATATTTCAGATGGTTGTACCTGCAAGTCTACTAGTAACAGTTACTTGACTGAAGTGTTTTTGCTTTTACTCGGTATGCCAAGTTGAAATAAATATGCCAATCATGCATAAATCCTTCATTCTGTATTGGTTTCCCTGAAAATGGAGGTTTATAACAGTTGAATGGAATTCAGTTTGCTATCCCTTGAGATTTAATTAGGTAGAGGTAAGGTATGACCCCGAAATACCACCCTAGTTAGCAGCATCTCCTTGCCCAATCTAGGCCGTGATTTCCGCTTAGGTCGACATATTTGAGTTTTTTTGTGTTACAAATGTATCATTTTACCAATTACTGCAATTCGCCCAGCTGTACGCTTCAATCTGAGACTGTTCTCTCCAGTTTACGTTAGGTAGTTTTTGTGAAATCTAGCTCTACGAATTTGTTGAAATGTAAATGAGTTACCACAAAGGTCGATACAAATACACTCTACCTGTATTAAATGTAATGTGATAAAGTTCTTTGATCTGTTCTTATTTCGTGGAGGGATTGGTTCGACTCGCAGTGACTTCGTATCAGACTCAAATTGACTTTTCCTTGCAGCACAATAACTCGGTAAAAAATCCACGCAACACGAGGCCATTAAATTATATTCGCATTGCCCTAGTTTGCGTCACGCTGTTATTACCCTTGCAAGGCCGGGAGTGTGCCTCTGGACAAGACATCTGTAATGTACGCAAACCGATGTGTTCTAGATACAGTCAAGTGCCGTTTTCTACCACTCCTCCACAAATCGCATGGGGTCTTGGGAGCGGTCGTATCTTATCCATGGCACACGGCACTTAAGTCAATATGAACCAGATGAAATTGATTTGTCCAAGTCGATGTAGGTTATGTCAATTTAAAATTTTTAGGAAACTTTTAAGTATTAATTCCCGTTGGTGTACTTACCCTCCAACAGCACTTGTACATCAGAAATAACTAATATTATCGCCAGGGCGTCTCGTGTGCCTAATAACAAACATGTTCCTTGAGAGTGGTTGCCACAGTAACGGGGAAAAGGTAACTTGTGTTTTGAGAGAGGGCCTTGTGAGGCAATGGCTTTCTTATGAGCAAGCGTCACCTATCACACTGCGCAAGTCTCGTGCAAAACGAGAAAACAAGTCGAAAGAAGACTTTCTAAGATTAAAAACAACCCCCAAACCTCCTTTTAAATTATGTTTATACAAAACTTTAAAAAAACAAATACTCGTGGACTTTTTGATATAAAAGCAATGTAAATTTGTGTATAACTCAAATAATTTGTTAAAATTAACATTACAACTAAATTAAAAACTTGGACGAGGATACTTATTTCTCAATTATGATTCTTGACTAAATACAAATTGCGAATCACGCCTTGAATTGTGCAACCATTACGTAGATTTCTGATAACGTGAACGTCAGTTGGGCAAAATTTTGAATTGTTTACAAGTAACTGGAAACTGAGTTAATGTCTCACTCTCGGGTATTCGTCGTACATTTGTTAAATTATTTAGTTTACCTTCATATTATTTCATTGTTAAGTTTTACTTTCCGAACACTATAACTTTCATAGCCACAAACTACCTCTAAAGTATTCGAAGAGACACAATCGCGCACCCGTAAAACTCATTATGGTTGGGACGCGCAAGACTTGCACAGTATAAGTTCTTCATAAGGATATAGGCTTCAGGGCGAAGTGTGGCTCGAGTTGATCTTCAGGAGGGGCGATGAGTTCTTGCCAATGCTTTTGATAACACGCCCTCATATCAGCTCGTTACTTACCTGAGGTCCAATATATACCCACTTACATCAACCAAGTTCCGGCGAGGTTATGCAGATATCAACAAGTGTTGTTTCCCACAGCAAAAACAGTTGAAATGAAGGACGTGAGGGGCATCTCGTCTGGAAATAAATGTCATTTTGTTTCAATGCGGAGTCAATTCAGATAAGCTCGGCTGACGGAAAAGTTGTTCCGTTCATATTGCATTTTAAGAGTGTCAAAAACATATCCCCCGGCCTTCGTCACGGAAATAATAAAGAGTTTGTGGTGGCATAGAAAAACTGCAACACACCCACAAGACATGTGCGAAGTCTCTGCATTTCCCCCTCGGTTATATTTTATTTCCTTTTTACGATTTTCAAAACGGTGGCGTGTACGGGACAAAACGAAAAGGAAATCGGCGACACAGTCTAAGAGAGACGTCGTAATGGGAATATCAATCGCCTAAATTCAGATAGATCCGTAAATAGGTCAGACGGTATTTTATCAACGGTCTTTCTTAATTGAGTCTCTTGTTTCTAGTCTTTCTCAGGTTTTGTTTTTAATGTACTTTCAAAAGCGTATAGTTCGAAGTTAATTAGTGGCAGAAGTGGGATCAAGTTTCTTGATACCGAAATGCAACCTCGTTCGGGGTCCATTCCAGTCTGACAGGGAGATCAATGAGTCACTATGGGAACAAACCATTACACTTCCAGCATTCTAAAAAGCTTGGCTTTTGCCCATGGGCAGAAGGTTATTGCCTTACATTGTAATACGATTACCAAGATGGAATCTTTGGCCTAGAATACCGTACGCAGATCCCCATAGCTTTTCGATTTGGTGATTAAATATATTCTACAACATTTAAAATATTGATAAACGTAATTTTGAAAGTAAATATGGCTCCCTGAAAATGCTGTTACACGGTCATGCCTGATTATATATCGAAATAATCGCATTACCACATTTTTTTTCTTTTGTTGGTGTAAAAAGTCAGAACAGTTTTAAACGATTCTGGCTGTTATACCAGTGTTATCTAATACGCGGATGACCGTGGCAGGTTTCATTGTTGAACGAGTTAAACTTGATGGTACATGTTGCCAAATAGGATGGTTCTCCCCAGGTTTTTTTCAAAACTGGGGGGCATTCTGGACCAATTTATGTTTATGTTTGGCCGAAGCGCGCTAAATTGAAACAATATCTTCGTAATGTTTTCTACTTGGTGCTGTTTATCTTGGTTTCAAAAGCACTACTGTGCAATCTGAAGCATTCTTTATGGTTTTCCCTCGATTTTTAGGGAAAACAAATAAATACATGAAATTTTGAGTATCGGCCGAAAATTGCGCGTATCGGAACGCAATTCGTGCGTATCGGCCCGATACGCTAGCTTGTACATAGGGACAACCAAACTTGCTCTAATTCGTTACCAAGTTTTGATGAAACATGTAAAATATCTTTTTAACTATGGGTGGTGGTTCTGAAAATCGGTGTGGTAATGTACCTTGCTGACAAAGAGTGTTAAGAGTTAAACTGGGTATTGACTATAGTAAATCCTATCCTGGGGCGACTTCACAAGCTAAAATTGATTCTAACTTTGTATCAATTAACCTTAATTGCTTAGCGAAGTGTTGTGATACAATATGAATCACTTTATACGGAAATATTGACATCTCATCTCGTGAGATGAATCTTAGTGCTTTGTGAAGTCGACCCCAGGTTCGTTTACTCATATTCATATTCATATTATCCTTAAGTATATTTCTTGTAGTGTTTGCTTATGTATTATTACTTTTCATATAGTCATTGTAATATGTAACAAATAGGCCTAACCTTGCCTTTGGGCCATCACAATGTGAATGAAATTAGTTCCGTTTATTATTTAATCCAAACGTACGCGCTCTCTCCAAGTCCAACCCAATCACAACAGCCCAAAACACATGCATCACCGCTCAAGAACAGGATCCAATTTCATAATGATGATCAGCAGTAAATGACGCTCAGCAAATTTCTTTGCTAAGTGCGGCACCGATCAACGTAAAACTTTATGGAATGTTGGCTGGTAACCCGTTTCTGCTAAGCATAGTTTTTCCTGTACTTAGCGAAAATTGTGTACTTACAGGCTTTATGAAATTGGGCCCTGCTTTGATCCTTCCCAAAGATTCCTTCCTGCTTCAGCATCACCAGCACTCCCGCAATCCTCTGAAGACAAATGGAGTTCACTATTTGAAACGTCGATACCACAACAATGGCTCTGACCCACCCTTAAGAGATGTACACGTGGTTGTTTATACCCGCAAGTTTAGTCAAAGTTAATTTCGATTATCCAAAATATGCAAAGCTTTAAACAACACTTATTGTTTGATTTTCTTTTTATGTACTTATTTTCACTCTGTATAATAAGAAGGCATGCACTAGCTACATTCCATTATCTTGAGGACCGCTTGCTCCGCTGTTCCTGTCTCCAAAGGCTAAGCAGTTCCTGGTTATGTTTGTTATCGGGTGTTGACGCTGCTTGTAGAACCAGCCCTAAGCATTTACTATTAAAGTCTGCTTCATTTTGTTTATGGACTTAGTTTGTCAACATCGCCAGGTATGCTTTGTCAGCGCTAAAAGCGTTTTGTAATCCTAGACCTACGGTTGGAGTTGCGTTACCGGTAAATGATTTCTGAGCGGCGCTTGGAGTCGGATTCATTACCTGCCTGCAAAGTCCGAGAATTATCAAGTTAAACTATAATTGGTTGTTGTGGTAAAGCATGTTTGTAAACACCGTGGAGAGGTTATTCTGTCTGATACAATTTGTGGGTTAGTTTTTTCTCCAACATTGATGTAGTCTTTTTAATAGTTGAACCAATTCATCCTGAAAGTGTCTTTTTACGTCTGATCTTCAAAATGTCTAGTCTTGATTGGCGACACTAGTGTTTGTATTAATTGCCAGTAGAGGGCGCAGCATCGACTAGCTCGGAGGGACTGAGAAAGTCTACGAATCTGGTTCAAAACGGATTCGCGTTGTGATATCAGCGACTGCGTTAACAAAACGAACGTCGCAAATCAATACTGCAAAGTGTTCAGTACCCGATGTGGGGTCTGAAGATATGTGGAGAGAAAATAAAGAACTGTTTTAAACTTTCTCCAAAGAGATGGATTGTTTTCCTCCATAATAATTTAGAGGTTGGTGAGAAACCTTCAGCAGGTGAAAAACCAAAAGCATGATTGTATAGAGGCTGAAAAGCAAGATATTGTGTTAGGTTCTTCCCTGGGAGTTGAAGAGTGCAAGGTGCCAACGCGAAATATTCCAGCAAGGTTTGCTCTTCATCTGTTGATATGAATCTATCTCCGAGCAAAATCTTTCTTATAATAAATAATTCTATTTGAAGTCTAGGCGGGCGTACAACACATCTGTATACGGGACGATATCGGCTCTCGGTGCTCGTATCAGATAGTCTGAACAATTGCAGAATCCCTTTCTCTGTCCGAAGACCGCCCGCCCAGATCCCGTATTATGAAATTGCCTTCGGAACCTGAATCGAGTTGTCGATGCTGATTTTGTTTTATTCCACAACGACCCAAGTATATATTATAGGCCTGCATATCACACACTGCGTCTGTGTCTCAAAATCTCTGACGCCGGTTCTAATCTGATGGAGAAATTGGCTAAAAATAACAGAGTAACAAGAGAGACGTCGTGATGCCCAGAAATCTAAGCTGTCATTTCAGCTGAAAGCACGGCGTCGAACGTTTTGATTTTGCCTCTGTGTTTGGAGTGTGATTTATTTCTCTATTATGGTTGATTTTATTCCGTTGCAGTGCAAGGCTGAGATTACGCGAATCAGTGAAACATATTGAATTATGTGACTTGTGGAAGGGTATGAAAGAGCAAGTATGACATCTTTATTTAAATTATATATATTTTTAGGGTATACAAACACTAGTGCACGCTTTGTGTGCATTAAGTTCTAAGCGAAATTTGTTGGTTTGTTGGTGTGTTGGGGTATTATTTGTTTATAAATGTTGGGGTGTTTTGTTTGTTACCACGTCTCATGTATGACTGACATCCTTCTTATTTGTGCTTAGCAGACAACTGTTAAGCGATGTTCTGATTAAGCAGCTCCACGAAATTGGACCCAGTTTGAACTTTGTTTTTGTGAATCTTATAGCTTATAGGCCTACACGAAACTTGTAGTTTCAACATAGGTTGTAAAACGATTTACGTAATTTACAAGCTACCAATGTTTATGGTGTTTTGTAGCAATTTACTAATAGTTTGCCCTTGATCATTGTTGTTTTATTTTTTCACTTGTCTTTTTTCTGTCCAAATTTTTAGCTGTTTCATGAACCATGAATACGTTCCTGATTATTCAAACAAATAAAAAATACGATGATCTGTATTTTCTTTGGAGGTGAAGTTCGAAACCCTGTAGGAATATCTTACATTTTTTCATTCGAACTTGCAGTGTCAAGGGAAACAGGTTGTTCATTAAATGAGAGATTTTTCAATCTCTACCGCGGGGAGTATTCGATTACACTGAGTGTTTACTTTTCGAGATTCCATCCGTTTGAAATACAATACAATATTGCCCCATAGAATCAGAGTTTCCATCTCCACGGTGTATTTTGTCTAAATAATGTACGTTTATCTCTCTCAGGTGGGCTTCGGCCACAACGACAAGCTTCAACGAAATTGTGTATGAATACGTTAAGTGATGCCCAGTCCCCAGTTGACAGCTTGGAGAGTCATATACATATACGGTCTCATTTTTTCCCCATACTTCTTTTACTCTATATGCATTACAAGAGTTTTCCCTGGACTTAAAATTGACATCTCTCCGTCTCTGAGGCGCAGACAGAAGTGTTTATGTCGATGTTGCTTAGGTCCCCCGTGGTCAGATTTACATCAGGGCTTGGGTACTTTTTTCCTCCTGTACGCGTGATGACCCGACCAGGGACCTGCCCGGGTGAATAGAAAAAACACCGTCCCTCGGAGAAGCGAAGGGAGACCCCGTCTTATTGCAGGGCCTCTCAAAAGTAACTCCAAAATGACAGAGAACACTCAAACGAATTACACAAGTGCTTTTGGCTTATTACTCTCTAGCAGCGGTCGTCGCAAAACCCAGACCCAATGTATCTAAACCAGGTACTGTTGACACGCATGAATGACAATGGCTGAACGTAATAGGCTGTGCCCCCTTTTAAAGGAAACACAGCTGATGAGATTGCATCCGGACCTCATTGAGGTAGACCATCTCTCTCACTCCCGTCGGATTGTTCCCTATCGTGTGGGTGATAATCTCACTTGATACACCGAAGAGAAACGTCAAGAAACTGCTGGGAGAAAAGTCTATTTTTTACCAACGGGACGGACTTGACTTTGAAGGTGAGCAATACCGGTACCGTTTGTATAGAGACAGCAACCTCCATTGACTTCGCATGTAAAAACATACGTAGGTTGGTGCTAAGATGTGTTTTTTTTTATAAGAGTGAATGACCATTCTGGCAACTGGACTGCATGGAATGGCAAGTGGGCTTTTGTTGAATTCAGAAAATATGTCTTTCTTTACCGATTTGGACCTGGATATTCATTTTTATACTCCCAACAGATAATGTGTTTTGTGGTACACGAGGCTGCATTTTAGCCTACAGTTTGTCTCAAACTAAACGGCCAGTCGGGTTTAACCACATGTCAGGGATTGGTAGGATTTGAATCGTTGAATGGTGGAGATAAAATCCAAGGTTTTTCGTATACACTGTGTATGAACAATGCTCTTCTTGTGAAGTGTGTTTGTTCTGAAAAGAACCGGTGGTGTATACAAATCTATACAAATGCCAGGGATTTGTGAATGTTTTTCACGAGCGCTTATTTCGGTCTGGCAAATCGAAGTATTAAAGGCAGTGTATACCGTTGGTAACTATTCACAAAATTAATGACCATAAAGACTTACTTCAAGCATTGCAGCATGTTGTATAACATTTTGAAAACATATGCCCTTCAAATGAATGTGGTTTTAGAGAGAGGGATTCAAAACATTTCAATCTGAGAGAAAATTCTGCATGAAATATTTCTCAGATTGTGTATTCCAATTAAGGATTATTCTTCCTGCGTGGACAATTAACCGCTCCAGATTTTCGACGATATCTTAAAAACACTACCTTTTTTTAAATGAAAATTTTACAGGTTAGTTTAATTGTATACATCTTTATTTAAATAGATTAAAACAATCGGATGGTTCCCAAAAACAAAGGTATACTTTGCCTTTTAAGTAAGGTTCGTTGTTGGTGTTGTTGTTTGTTTTGTTTTGGTTTGTGCGCACGGCTTTTTTGTTTTTGCAATAACCAATCGTGTATTTTACCTGTAAATGTGTGTGATACGCGGTTACTACGGTATTACGTGACAACGCATGCTTATTAGGGATACCAGGTCGTTCTGGTTTCATCCCTTCATCGTTATATATTTGGTCACAGTACTTTTCCCCCAGCCCGTTCAATTACTGAGGCAGCTATGGAACGTGTTATTCCAATAAAAACAACTGCGTGTGTTGACCCAGGTTTTTAGGACAAGTTCCTGAAAATTGTTGTTGTCTCTATTGAAGTTGTTTGGTTTTCGACAACCAAATCCATCATCCTTCAAGCAGCCTCTGAAATTACAGTAATTTTAAGGTGGCAATGTTTATGTTTTGTCGTGGGCTTTGTATTTTTGTGCTTATTTCGATCTACTAAATCAAACAAAGTAAGACCTGATTTATTAGTGGAAATGTTCTTCCAAATGATAGTATTATAATGGCGTGTTGTGGCTGAATAGGAAAGAGCACCGGACTCGAGCTCTGGTGTTTCCGATCAGTAGAGTGTGGGTTCGAGTCCCGGTCATGGCACGTGTGTCCTTGAGCAAGATACTTTACCAGAATTGTTTTGCCTGTGGATTGGATATTAAGCCCTAGTTCTCGTGTACAAGGATTGGTAATGTCTGCAAAAAGAACCCAGAGCACTTGTCGTGGAAGAGTTGGTGTTAACCCAAACCCCAGTGCTTGCTGTTCATAGCAAACACCCTCACTTATGAGGCGTCCTTTGTTTCATTACAAGAAATATATAATAAATATTTTTGTGTGGATGATTATAGTTAAGTTTTGTTGAAGTTAGATTTTGTTCTATTATTGAACATACTTGTAATGATGATGATGTGCGTTTTCAGCTGTACCAATAGGCTGATCGTGTCGAGTATTTTTGCAAGAGTACCATGCAGGGTTAGCTTTTCGGTTTTGGCTTGGTCCTCTCCGGCTTGGATCAAGGTTTCGGGGGACCGTCATTCGTGTTGCATCATTCCCTGGATCATGTCATCTCGGGATGCTTTCTTAGATCCACAACGTTTCAAAACTTGTGAATATACTTTGCAGAGATGTGAGCCCCCTGTGACCCCGGCATCCAGGTCAATCCCGGGAGCTTTTGGAGTGACGGTGTACAGTTTTCGAAATTCAATGAATGGGATTTGCATTGCAGATTTGTGTTTTCAGAGAATACCATTCGATGAAGAGGCAGTGCGCGTGAGCATTTTCAGACAATATTGATACCTTCCCAAAACGTTTGAGGTAGAATGGGCCGTAAAATGTAATAGAGACAGACTTCATCAGCTTACATGTAGAACCAATGGTTGAAAAATCAACATCGATTTTGATCTTGAACTTGCTTTGGGCTTGTGTACTATTAATTGCCAACAGTCGGAGCGCCCTCTATTGGGATCACGGTGTTTTGTACGGGGGTCCTAAATGCAAAATAATTTATAGTCCTCTAACTAATATTTCATTATATGTCTCTCAATAGCCGAAACCCCAATGCAATGCCCATTGTATGAAACACACACATGTCTATGTAGTTATTTTAGTGTATAGGCTAGTCTTAAATTTAACATAACAACTTACGTCAACACCAAACATGCTTACATTCTAGTGAAACCATCAGCAATCTCTGAAGATTACCTTTCCCTTGATACAAAGCCTTGTTGAAACAAAACTGATGAGTACATGTAATGTACCAATTTGTGCATCATATACTTTATGCACCAACCATGGATAATGTCACATTACGTATAGGCGAATGACCGTTACATAAATTGATTTTTCTTGCTGGGAAAACCTGCAGTCATAGCGGTTCAAAATCCTCGTAGATTTTTGACAGTAAAGCCCAACGACCGACTGAATTATTACTGTCATGACTTTTTCAATGGCTTGAGAGACAACTGCGGACTGTCGTGACTCCTGACAATGCCCCCAAGGTGCTCTCTTCTTAAAGGAAAATACCGGCACATCATTTGTTTGTTTTTAACTCATCAAATTATAATAGAAAACAATTTAAGTAACACTGTTTGTTTTGCTTCGTCTGGGATGTGCACGCCCATATCGTGCTTATTTCGATTGCGGCATCGGAATAAGCATCGGTTGTTTATTTTGTCGGGTCTTCAAAACAGTGCTATTTTCTGACAGCTTTTCGGACGGAAGTATTTCGTTGGAGCATTGGTACTGATAAGTACTAATAAATCGCTACATAATAGATACCGATGACCATAATGAACAAAAAGGGTCTCCACAAGGGGACTGACCGTAGTTTTGACCGCTGTACGAAGACAAAGAAAAGAACAAAAGAAAACTCCACGGGTATCAATTATGGGAATGTGTTATAGTAAGTGATGTTTGCGATTGAAACTCTTTATTATCATTTTATATATTATTTTATCCAGTCTACCACGCATGTGCCAAGGTACCTGGCTAATCATTATTGGGGCAGATGAGAGAAATATTTTGGGGAATTGTGCCTTTAATGACACAAGTTTGGACTTTGGCACACAGTCAGAGTATGTCATGAGAAAGATCTTTGGCTATATGGCTATCGTAGATTTGTCCTATAAAAAGAATAAAGATAGAATAATAGACAATTTTCTAAATTTCCAAAATGGCAGCCGTTTGGGTTATACTCTTTTTTTTCAACGGACAAAGTCTTGATGGCTGAATAGCCAAATATCTTTCTCAAATGATACTCCTTGTGCCGAATTCCAGCTTGTACCATCAATGGCTCAATCACATACCTGCCCTATTATATTATGTGACCACCAAGGGAGAGGTCCATTTTTTTGGGGGGGGCAGAAATTGAACTGTAGTCGATGGAAAAAGCAAAGAATTCAAGCAGTATGCAGGTTTTATCAACATACATCACTTAAATAAACATCCAAATATATCTTCAATTAGGTCGTCATTGCGCTCCAGATTTCTACCGATATTGAAATTAAAAACAAAAAAGAAAGCTCATAATAAATTAAAAAACACTTTCCACTGTGTAAATAGACTTGTACATTATGCAGCTGCGTCCGCCTCTATCTGTATTTCTCAATGGACACAAATAAGCTGCATTTTACTTGGAGATAATTCATCCTGGCTTTTAACAAAAAAAGTGCGTCAAAGTGATTGCTCAACCTGGCTAGATCGAAACGGCATTTTCAAGTCCCAAACGCAGGTTGTGTTCCCCGCGGGCGAATCGAAGCGATCGCTAGCCAGACCCGACACCTGTAAAAGGTATGTCACCCGCACAAAACCTTCTGCCTATACTACGATTTGGTAACATTTACTTCTTTTATGGTTTTCTGTGTCTGACCTTAGCAAAGCAGGAAAAAACGCGAATTTCTCATGAGAACCCAAAGGCGAAAGAAACAAATTGTCTGATACAATCATCAGCTTCACCAGTATAACCCGTGTCTCTTGAGGTAGTTTTCCTTCGCATCCGAAGGCAGAACAAAAAAAAACGTGCGGGGGAAAAATAGAACCGGATTGCATTTGCACCTGGATAAAAAGCAAAGCCTGTCGACTTGTAATTGGTAATTGTATTTCTCTATCGTCTACATTTACGTATGTCACGATCTGACATTCTGCTAATCAGGCCCTAATTATATCCAGACTCGTGGATTGAGTATAGTTCAATGTTCATTGCGGGAGTAATTTAAGGTATGACACGCGATTGGTTTAGCCAATAAGAGCCCATTCTTTTTTCGTATTGCAGTTTATAATTAACACATTAAACAAAAACCAACCTGTAAAATGATCATGAATGACAAATTATTGTGATATGTCAGGGCTTTTTCCTTCTTCTTGTGCTTACTTTCGTTTCATTATGATGACGAAGTGTCATACTCTCAGGATAATTGGTAGTATAAGTTGGTTTTACATCACATATTTGGTTGACACAATGTGTTTTTGTCGCAATCGTATAGTATTTCAGACACTCCGAAAATTTCACTTGGGGATCGGTAATGATTTAAACTTAGCAATCCGAATTTTTTTGTTTTTCCTTCTTTTTTTCTGACAATCACCAATGCTGTACTTTTTGTCTTTACACAAAGATTTATTTAAATTGTGGCATACCGCCATCAAAACAACCTTGCCTGTTAGTAATACGCAATGGGATATCCTCAGTTAATCCATGTTTGCTTTCAATTTGGTTATAAATTACTCATATTGATGGATTGTCTTCGGGAACTCTCCCGGAGTCAAGGTATTTGGTTACAAAAGGTAGCGGTGAAATTTCCCGGCGTCTACCTTCTCACGTTCATGGTGATAACTTGCTATCTTAAAGGGAAATTCGTCATTTCTTTGAAGGAGTAAATTTATGTACATCCTGTTTTAACACCATGTATAAGCTTTGTTTACGGAAAGGCCTCATTCCAGGGCCTTTCAGGCAGGCAAGATACTACACTGGTCATTATGGGAAAATTTTTACATTTTTGTGTCATACTTACCACATCAATCCAAGAGTTGTAAAAAATATCAACTGAACAAGTTTCGAGATGTGCCCCTTTTTTCGTATCAAAAGTTGATAAAAGTCAGACAGTGCAATCTCCATACAATGTAATGTTTTCTTTCCATCGAGCTGTGTATTGTAGGAAGTCCTTGCACTGTGGCTGTTTTAACACGTGATGTTGTAAGTATAACATGGTCTACTGTAGACTTGAATACACGACCCGCATAACAACGGTTTGAACATTTGTATCAAAATTGGCCACTCTTTAGTGAAAACAACTAACCGTTTAGATTTTGACAAGGGGTTAATGTTTTACCAAAACACCGATGTGTGGCACTGTATGCTCACTTTCCCGAGTGCTGTGGAAAAGGATTCCACAGGCATATTACTCGGGTGGGATTCGAACCTAGAACATTTGCCGTTTAGGACAGATGTTTTACCACCGAGATTGCCCGGTAGCTAGAGGCAACTCGGATACTATATTTTAGCAGCGGATACCGCAACGATGTATATAGATGTTAACGCGAGATTTTGTTCAAGTTCAATTTTACACAATTCGGGGTCTTCACATTGTTGACAATGTTACTTCCAAACCACTTTATGTTCATTTGGGTGTCTATAGTCGCTACATTGTACACGCATCAATGTCACTGATGGGTACTGGGGTGTTGGCCAACACCGACACGGTGTTTATTTCATCAACGATAGTAATGGGAATAATTAACACCGTGTCTGTGTTGTCACATAAAGACACCGAACAGATTGAATTTAACACCCCAGTTTTTGGAGTGTAGAAACTTAGCACTGTGACTTGGCCCACTGTATATAAATACACCCCAACCCCCTCCCCCCCAAAAATTTTTTTTTTTCCTTTGTTTTCATAAATAAAAAGAAGAAAACAATGTAATGCTCCCACTTGCCCCCCCCCGATATTGCCTTGTTACGCCACTGCACTGCAAAAATCGGGGTGTTAAAATTGACACCATGTTCTCATATATAGATACCGAAGAAAAAAACAGAATTAACTTAGTGTGTTCAAATAACACCAATGTAATTGTTTGGGCAGAAGTTAGTGTTATTTTAACATCCTATCGTGTACATGTTTTAATATCTATTTGTGACAACACCTGTGGTATCAATTTTAACTCTCCAGTTTTTGCAGAGTGTTGTCTAAGGGGCATGTTACACAGGGCAATTTACAGGCAACCAGTTCAAAGCAATCTCCAAGAAGAAAAGGCATTCTCTTTTCAATTTAATCATAATTTTCTCGAGGATTTTAAGAAATCGTCAGAAAACTAATTCCTGTGGTACCGAAGTGTTTCTCTTGTATGCAGTGCAGACGGTTTCCTCTATAAAGTTCCGTACAAAAAATGCCCTGTGTGACATGGCTTTAAGAAGTCAATAATGTGACCATGGGTGTGGATTCACAATGTGGAAAAACACTGTAACATTTTTTCAAGGCTACAACATTTCAGACGGAAATATTTCTCTGTGTGATTAGTTCTCTTCTTGGGAACGGTACAATCGCCAGTAAGCCTCCAGATTGAAATTTTAAAAATTTCGACGATTCCACGAGTCCTTGATTTTTAACCCTTGAGGGATGGTGCACTAATGGTTTCGAAAACAGAATACATTTATTCGAATTCTGATCTGGTTTTCAAGATACAGAATCATAAAAACAAGATGTGGAGATTCCGTTGAATATAAATTAATGAAACACTTGCTTGTGAAAAAAATGGCTTGAAACAGTTTCATGTTTAATGCTTGACATGTCAGGAGAGTGTTTGCACAACGTATACGGTACTTTAGGGGCGACATTAATAAAACTGAGATTAATATGACAGCAGTGTGCAATCTATCATTTGTAAACAATACACATGTGGCTTTTCCAGCGAAAATTCGGGAATTAATGCGATATATTGGGTCAATTAAAAGTTAGTTGTTCACAAAGTGAATTTCGAAATGTGACCAGAAGAAGGGCGTTGCAAAAGTGTATTCGGAAAGGGGTGTAAGCAGTTAGTGTGCAGAATTGTGTCTCAAGAAAACTGAGTGTTAAAGTTTAATCGGTTTTCTGTCATTCACAAGTCATTACAGGAAGGTTATATTCTAAATGGGAATGGGCTCACTGTGTCCAATTACTATTTGATTTGTAGCCTAAAGAACTGCTCAGAAAAATGACAACAGCGCTGGCTCGTGGCCAGTTCTATACAAATCCAAGATCACAAGTCAGCGTGTGTACTCACTTTTTTAGTGCAGTGTGTGACTTATCGACTGAGTAAGAAATTAATCGTGGCTAACACTTTGAGTGGTTCGTGTTTGATTAATTTACCGCCATTACGCCGCTAGACGCAATTACTTGAACGGCCAGGCGCTGTCAATGTCACAGCATGCCTGCCCAAGCTGAGAACAGCGCTGCGTTTCGGGCCCAGGGAATTTGTCACATTTACACGAGATCTTTACTGTTGCATTACATGATTCGATGGCCTTTTATAAAAAAACAACAACCAAGACTTGTGTTGACTGTGTGTTTTGACTATCAACCTGAGCCCGTACTTATTATACCTTGTAGCATTGCTAACAAATCAGTTTGTATACACGCTGGAAGCAATGCTCTGCATCAAATAACTCTTCCGTGATAAGCAGTGTAAACTATGACTGTAATATAAATGTAATTAATGATGACAGTGTCAACAAGTCATTTAGGCATTGCTTTGTATGAATATGTCCAACTGCTGTCCTGCGTGTCAAAATGTGTCCGCGGGGTCGAGCGTAGATAAGTTCAAATTTAATTGCTTAAGACGTATCACCATTAAGTTCAGGGAAAGGGTCAGCTCTCTTCTTTTTAATGCATTTCTATTTTTTATGGTTTAGAAGATTTCATAATTATAATTCTTTCAAATCATTATGATCTTGGATTGTGACACAACATTTAAAATGACCCGTTGTTTTCCCCTTTTGTATGTATTTTATTGTTATTTGTATTTCTTTTAGAGCAGGCCTCTTACACCTGTGGCATCTGAACAGCTAAATCACCATTGGTTACTTCCTCGCTTGGTGATTTTAATGCTGTGCTATATTTTAGTTTACGTGACAATCTAATAAATTCTCGCAATTTTGTGGCACGTCCTTGTGAGAAATTCAAAAGGTCATCCCATAAAACCCGTTTCAAAAACTCTTTGCTAGATGGTTCGAGAGCAGATTTCCACAACAATTCTGCTAATAGGTTGTTTGGTCCCTCAATGCCTCTCTGGCCCTCGTCCTGGTGAACGGTCATCTATAGAGTCTCAAAACTTTGTCCATATACGTTTTTGTTTTGTATGGGGTTTACTATTTGGTTTACGTGCCAATCAATGAGTCGTGGGCAGTTTGCGGCACGTCTTGTGACAAATCAATAAGGTCATCCCGCAAAACCTGTGAACCGTCAGCGAGGGACCAGTTTAATTGCAACGTCCACTCGGTACAATGTCAGCACATGCTTTCAAGCTGTTGTCATGGTTATGAGGGTTTGTTTTGCTCTTTTTTTTCAACGATTTGCTTTTATCTAAGTGTGTTATTTACATGTCCAGATAATGTCTTGGCTTATTTAAGCGTATTTGTCTGCATCAATAATTAAGTTTTACACCAGGGATGCTGGCAGAGCTTTGTGCTGCCCCCTCCTAACCAAACCGCTGCCCCCCTCCTAACCAAACCGCTGCCCCGTTGATTGACACCCCCTCTATGGCGTATGACATAGCCCAGTGAAGGATACCATGGCATATGAGCTGACCAGTGTGTACAAAGTGGTTAAGACAATGGAAAGATTAAAATATGTCAGCACGTCTTACAAACCCTTCACTATTTTCCTGCTCGATAGCCTGAGTATCTGACGTCACCCTTCGAGGCTCGTGACTAATGCCAGATACCTGCCTGACCGGATAATGCCAGATGTACCTTTAACCTCGCTCTCATTTCACACGGAGATTCGCAGTCAGTGCACACGTACTGTACTGTACATGTTCACATATTTAATAGTGAAAAAAATACTACATGTACACAACGTTATGCACACGCTGCATGCAGACGATCGAAAGTGCAAGCTGACAAATTACATCGCGTTGGACCAATCATAACCCAGATATGGAAAGCTTACGTCACAGCAAATTTTTCCAATGACTTAATTAAGCCTGTAACACTAGTGCATGTCTTTATCCTTGACCAGTCTACCTGTTCGAGAGCGATTTTCTTGCCGCGAAATTCTTGAAATAGAATTTCGGGCCCTCATTAGGTGGCTTGAACTAGATATACATATCCATCGCTCACTCACCCTCCCTGCCATTCTAACTGGTGTAACGGTCATCTAGAGTCTAAAAACTTTATCCATAGCTATTTTTGGTATTAACTAATGGGGGTGCCACGAGGACGCTGAAATAAGTTGGAAATGTGAGATTAAAGCAAACAAATGTTGTGGCTTCTCTGGCAAAATGTCACAAAAACACGACGGAAGTGTACTGTCGACAGGCAAATATTTTGGTAGTAAAAATAGTACCTTTGTCAGTTTACTTGTGGTGCCGAGTAAAAGCTCGACTGCCTACGGGAGGACCTATCTACACAACTGGCTGGGATTAAACTAATCCCAAATTGGACAGGAAATCACTTGACAGTTGCAAGCAAAAGGACATACGCCTACATGCTGTACATTTTCTATGGTTTTAAAATACTCGGAGACAGTTTTGAAGATGACGTGATAAATTCGTCTGTCTTTGTTTCCGGTGCAATCATGTGTACCAACAACACCGTTGCACAAACATAACATACAGCAGTAGCTAATTTTGTATTTTTATTTTGTGTTTTTCAGCATCATGTCAAACCTCACGGGGGTCGACCCCACCGCCACGTCCCCAGGGAGTTGGATCCCGTACTCCACGGATTCCTACGTGATGAACTCCACGGACGATGCGACAGCGCCCCCACTCGGCAATATGATGGAAGTCAACGAGGACACCGCGCCAATGATCGTTTACTCTGTTGTGGATAAGATGCTGATCATCGTTGTCATGCCAATTATCTTCACCATTGGCGTGCTTGGCAATAGTGCAGTGATTATTGCATTCTTCCGATATGTATACATGAGGACGGTGACCAACCACTATCTTATCAATCTTGCCGTTGCTGACCTGACATTTCTGCTCTTCTCGGTGCCCCAGTTTTGGGTTCAGTACTTAACCACGCCCATCATAGGCGACTACACGTATCTTCCTTTAGAGTTCTGCAAAATCAATATCTTTTTAACTGACAGTGCTGTCATTGCGTCTGCCCTGATAGTCATTCTAGTGACGTTCGAGCGGTACATTGCCACTTGCTGGCCTTTTCGTTTTCGACGTTTCAGCACTAAAAAACGGACAATCATTTTGTGCTCGATGGTGTGGCTTTTCTCTCTCACCTACAAAATCCCGTCGCTGGTATTCTCCTTGAAAGTCAAGTACGCCCTCGTGTGGAGCATGTCGTCCGTGAATTCATCGTCAGTGCGCCCTCAGTCGGTCGAATATTGCGACTACTGCCACCCTCGTAACTCCCTGCAATGTGTCCGCTTTCGAAAATCCATGACCTTTGACCAGTTATTGTTACTCTCCGTCATTCCAGTGACGTGTATCTTGTACACGTTAACCATGATTCAACTCCAGAAGTCGGCACGTGCGACCTACGTCACGGTCCTGGAGGGAGTGACGTCAAACATCGTCAAGAAGCAAGTCGTGCGCATGCTCATCGTCACCATCGTCGTCTACATCATTTGCATTACCCCGTTTAGGATTCTGAACCTCTTCAACATCTACGAGCACTCGCTGCCACCTAATCTGATCTGGGTGATGGTGAACATATCACGGATCATGATTTACACGAACTCGGCTGTTAATCCCTTCATTTATAACGTCATGAGCGAGCGATACAGACGAGCTTTTAAGGACTTATTCATCATGTGTTGGCCATGCTGTCCGAAGGATCGACGTATGGTTAATAATAATGGATCATTAGAAATCGGAATGAAACTGTGTAGGCTCCCGTCTGACAGGAGATATGTGTAGTGTACTTGTGTCTCGTTATTCAGTCGTGGTCCCTATCTATAAGTCACATAGATTTGTCTGTTGTAGTCTTGATATATTGGGACTCCTAGAGTCGTCGATGCTTGATTTAATACTGTCGACAGAGGGCGCAAGTGTACTATACCCTGTAAATTAATTTTCGATTGATCGCTTTGAAGGAAAGTAGACTATTCCCTGCTGCTTCTGTCTGCTGGAAGTGTCTGGTGTCTTCTGGATAGATGTTTGTCTCCTGCGAAAGTGTCTTATTGAATCAAATGTCGCCATCTTGATTATTCTGGCTGGCTCGGCGGAGATTGTGGTCTCCGATGTAGAAAGTGTCACTAACGAAACGTTTTTCCCCAGCCCGCCACGTTTGCGCAAATGACTTTCTGAAAGCAATTAATAGTCCCTCGCCGAAAAAGTAGGAGAGTCGTTGTGCTATAGTCCGTTAAATGTAAAAAAGCAAAACAGGAACAGATAAAACTCTCAATGTTTCCTCTATTAAAATCTGTTCCGAACAATACGAGTGTTTTTGTGCTTTCTAAAGGGCAGATGTATAACTTTTGGGGTGAATGTTTAACAGGTAATTCTGCCACCCCCCCCCCCCAAGAAATAAACAAACAAACACGCTCGTGTGTAAGCACCTGCAGTAGGGAACCTCTTTTGTTTGTACCTTAACTTTCTAAAGCTCCCATTGTTGTTGTGCATATTTTGCGACTGGGGACCTTCACCCAACCGAGAATCTGCGTCCATTTTTGTTATAGGTCCCTAGTTTGAGTGTGTATACCTGTTACGTAACCTACCCACATACACATGTTTGTCGATCTGGTAAAGCGATATTTCTCCGTATCATCCCATTGTTTGGACTAAGTTGATGTTGTTGCTGTTGTTGTTGTTGTTGTTGTTTTGGGGGTTTATTCAAACAATGTCCCCATTGGTTTTTAACGAGAACGTCCTCGGTTTATTTTGTCTCGTTTAGGAAATAAATTAATGTTTCACACGCACACTGGCTCGCTGCGGTGATCAGCGGCATCAATCTGGGACTTCTCGAGGCCCAAATTTCATACAGCTAACCAATCTTTCTCTTCTCTAACAGAGTTAGAATCGCATAAACATTATGCTAGATACGTTGGCGAAGAATGCTTGTGATATGGAGCAATGTTTTGAAACTTCTCAACAGCATAAAACACATGAAAACTATCTCCATCCTGTGAAACACGCAAGGGGTAAACATGATTATGTCAAGCATCACGAATGGATGAGAATCTCCACGGGCGGACTCGACCTCCATCTACGGGGAAGAGACAAGACGAATAACTTTAGGGATGGAGAGGTATCGGTGGAGAATCTTTCTCTTGAGAAACGTACATAATCTAGGCAAGGGGGCACAGAATCTCCCTGGAGACAGAATCTCCTGGGAACAGCATTTCTGTCCTCTGATCCTTATACACGGGGAACACAAATATTTAGCCATGACACCAGTTATCGGTATCGATTTAACAATGGCCCTAGGTTGTATGATTCTGTTGGCACCAATACTTTTGGAACCAATCTTAATCTGGTAAAAATCTCCGTTGTAAATACTGACTAAAAGTGAAAACGAGTGCCGACTCAGTTCACTTCTGACAACTCAAAAAACTTATCTGGGTAGTGAAGCGGGACTTGGTCGATGGGAAAGGCTAGGGTTAGAAGTTAATTAGTTGTCTTTTAAGATTAAACAGTATCAGCCATAAACGTTTAGTGACACTGTCCTGGTTTTAGCTCGTCGTCAATACGAGGCGTTCACATTGTGGTGCGCCACCAAGAGTTTGCAATGGATAGGTCTGTTTTTCCTTCTTTTTTTAAAGAACCAATTTGATGTAGATCATGGTCCTTTTCGAAACACGGCTTGGGCTCAGGTATAGGCTTCGTCCGACTATTTGAAACCCCTTACCGAAAGCGCACGTTTTCATAACTAACTGACGGATGCCAAACCGGAGCCAAACCCGTTGTTTCGAAAATGTCCTATTTTTCTGAAGATTCACAACCCACGCGCAAACATGGCTTTCGTGCTGATGACGCTTCGCATAATGAATATCGTTGTTACCCGCACAACCGAACAGAAAATGTGATCAAGCTTAGCCTCATTAATATTTTTCAAAGGTGTTTGGTGGTCCTTTGTAAATTCCTGATGACGCACTTAAGTGTGGATCGCCCGATTTCGTTCTAAATGGTGAATAAAAATTGAATGCTTAAAATGTGATACAGCGACTTGAGAGTTTTCTTTTAAATTGTTAATTTTTTTATATATCGTGTGTGTGTTTATGTTTTGATCACGGCTTGGTCCATCCACGGAACTATAGTGGGTCAAAAAGCGATGCCGATGTCGGGAGATTTTGTCCCCGGATGTGTGTGTTACCCGTTCACGATAAATTTACGCGATATACGCCTTTTGGTTGTTTGAGCATACGGTTTATGCATTCATGTGTGATTTTGCTAGGTAAGTGCTGCAGAATAATAATTTGTTTGCAAATTCCTTGTGACACATGACGAATATTGAATGATGTCGAAGAGAAAGCAGCCCTGGTCCCATGTCTTTACACATTTTATTGACTGGATTCCCTCAGGTAAATCTTTTGCGTCACCAGTAACCCGGTGTTAATTTCTTGATGGCGTACAAGTCTTTCAACGTCTTGATTAGAGCCGGATGTACACAGGTGGTCAAAAGAGGGCGACATTCTCTTTTACAACAAGCTAATAAACACAGTGCCGTTTCGCATGCCTTTCGCGCCGTTAGTTCTTTCAAGTTCGTGGGGGCAACATTAGTATCCAGTCGTCTGCCAAATCTCATAACCTTGGCGACGTCTTAGACAACAATAATATGTCCTTCCATCATCATATCTGACATGTGTCTAGATCAATCAGACATCAACTGCACATAAGTCAGAATGCAACTGAACAGATAGTCCACGCCCTCATCTCTTCGCGACTTGATTTATGCAACTCGCTTTTTGTAGGCCTTCCCCCAGCAACAGCTAAATAAACAGCAACGTCTCAACAATTCTGCTGCCAGACTTGTAACTCTCACCAAAAAATATTGTCACAGGCACTTGATTGACGACGCTGTTTTTGTTTTTGTTGTTTTTTTAGTCACCGGTAGAGGGCGCAGCATCGACTGGCTCGGAGTCTGGATCAAAACTTTTCAGCCAGATATTTGTGCGATACAGATATTTCTTCTCCAGTAACTCGTGTTGCGATTTGTTTTCTTCAAAATGAACGTTGCCAATCAAGACTAGTACTAGATCAGTATGCACATTATACCTCCGATGTTTATCGAGCAATGTGAGTTTTGTTTGCGACCATAATTCCTTCTCAACATGTTCGATTACGCACGAGACTTGCGCCGTCTGTGTGGAAATTTCCTCCACAGTTTCAGTTTGTTTTTCAGAAACTACATCTGATCTCTGGGAGCTATAGCGGTTTCTGGTGGATCAACGGTTCAACCATGGCGAAAAGGGGGCATTCACCTAGTTCTCTGCATGGCCATGTTTCAATTAAGTAACTTCGTGAATTTTGAGGATTTCGAAGCCTACTCAACAATGCAATCGCCCCACGCAGGGTGTCAACTCTTGAGGGTTGAGAACTATTCAAACTTAAGGTGTGGTTAGGATTTTCTTTACATTTATGTATAGAAAGAAATAATTACACAAAATAAGGCAGTTTTCCCGTATTGTTTTATTCCTGGTTTTAATTGAAGCAGTTGACATCAATTTCAAGGAGAGTTGAACCTGTTTACGGTCCAAAAACAGAACTCATTCTCCAGGTTACTCTCACTCAGGCAAAAACACGTAGTTATTAGGTAGCTATTATATTTTGTTTGTTTGTTGGGGTGTTGGGGTGTTTGTTTGTTTGTTTGTTTGTTTGTTTGTTGTTTTTGTTGTGGTTGTTAGTATTATTATTGTTTTTCATTCCCATCTGTCAAAGAAAACTACGATGGCAATATCGATACCACATTGATTATTTTCCATCTGAAAGCTCGATGGTTAAAAGTTTCCAACACCAATCTTCCGCAAATAATTTTTTCCGAATTATCATAAAATCTTTAAACTTTATAGGCCTATGTATGATATTTCGGTTACCCAAACCGAACTGTTAGATTTTAGCCACCGTGCAAAAAATCACTGGTGGGAAAAAAAAAACATAAAATCGATTTAGTCGTTGGTATGACTTGACCACCGTGAATTTGATGAATTCGTGAGTTCTTGTGCATCAACAGACAAACAAAAACAAAAAACAATAAAAAAAGTACATGATGTCCTGAGAAGGCACACTTTTTTCAGTTTCTTTTTCAGAAACTACATCTGATCTCTAAGGGAAATTGAAACAATAATATACGTGTCTCGTTTCACATCACATCGATTGATTTCACTTCCAATTATTGATTTGTTTCACTATGGATTGGTTTCACAAACTATTGAATGGTTTCACTTTAAAACTGTTGAAGGGTTTCGCTTAAAACTTTTATAGTTGATAATATGTTGCGGTACTGATGTCAATTCTAAAGCTTAATGATTTCTTTTAAACCAAACTAAAATACTTGTTTCACAAACTCTGGTTGGAAAATCACGCCCTCGCCGACTTGTTTGCTTAACAATGTTTGTTTAATAAATATTTTATGATAATTATGAGACTTATACGGTGTACAATGACCATAACAATATAGACCTATGTGTGATCAACCGAAGACAAGTGCATTTTTAACTTGAATGTAACCGTTTTGGTGAACACGTGCTGCATGTGTAGGGCCTACGTCACGAGTGAATGTTCTGAATGATCTTACGCTGCAATACTACACAAGCAAGGGTTGTACACCACCCCTCATCAATATTTTGGAGCCCCTCTAAATTGTATGTTTATCAATGATTCGGAAAGTCATACACTTTTAAAGACCCTGTGTTAATTAGCTTCTAACCTGGGGTATGAGCAACTAGGCCCATAACATTCATTCAATTTTAGCTCAAAAAATCAATTTAGCTCTTTTTCCAAGATTTTATATTTGCCTGAGTGTGATCGTTTGGGATGTCATAGCTCAATATTTTGGATGGTTGAACCTCACCTCATCCCCCAACCCACCCCAAAAATGTATTTAATTGAAATTAAATGCATAAATAAATAAAATAAATTGAAACCGATACAAAATAAGAATACATTTAACAAATCAAAAAATCAATAAAAATCAACACTAGTTAGATAACATCACAGAAACAAAAGTTTTGATAGAAAAAAAGGTTAGAATTATTTTGTTACGCGAGGGCTTTGGACCTTGATTTTTGGTTTTGATAACACCTACAATCAAAATAGTTATGATGGCCTTGGTTGATGTAATCGAATTATGACCAGTTTTACGTCACTGATTTTGTGGGAGATACTGGCGAAAACGTGGACACTGTAACCCAAGCGGGGTTGAGTTCGAGGCCATTTACAATATTAGTTCCACCGACCTTTCCTTTTTAAACGGAAATAGGCCTAATTGTAATATGAAATTCGTCAAAAGGACCTAATGTGATAAAGCAAAATTGAAACAGTTTTGTTGCATTAGATTACATGACATCCTGTTCAAACTACTGTACATCGTACAGATTTGTGGTGCTTTCATATACTAGGCCTAGACCTTCAAAATCCTCGATCACAAGGTAACCACCATCGCCACACCAGTTTGCACTGCACGTCTAAAATCATGCTCATTAATTGCAACCTTTAGTTATATAGTTCCATCAAAAAAATACGCGTACCAAAAATGCTTTATAATAATGTATCTGCTCTAGCACCATACACAGGGAAATGGTAAAAGATACATATGGATTTGGTTGGGATGTGTTCCTTCGCTTAGCAATATTTTGTTGCTGGTTACAAGTCTAGGTTGTGCATGTGGTCTTTTGAACGGTTCAGCAGCCTTAGATTAACGGATCACAAAGAATTGTCTTAAATAGCGCCATCTTGGAAGCATTGTTTTATTGAGCAGCTGGCTAATTTGGACTTGAACCTAAGCATGCATTCAAACATCAGACCGTATGTTTGGCTCAGCACTTGACAAATTCGAAGTAAATTAGTCATTACTTGACTTTTGTGCGACCCTTTTGTATGCCCCAATTTTATCTGGATTACAATCCTAGTCAAAGACACGAGCTAGCCCAGATTTTTGGAATTCATTGTAGGTGAAAAAAAGTTGTTTGTATTCAGTTATTCCTTCCATTGCTCTGGGTTCTGGGAAGGCAATGGGATCTGCTCGGCCCAATTTCGTCCGGAATTAAAACGGCTCCTAATTCTGTTAAAACAATTGATTATCACATTCTCATTTGGTTTATTTAAACCAAAAAACAAAGGTGGCACCCCCATACAACAATTAATGATACAGCAAGGACATTGTGACAAATGGTCCCACCTTACACTTTGACAAAGAAATTGGGCCGGAGGTAGGCTTATTATTGAACCCAACTGCTAGAAACTGTCGACAGATCGAGCTGAACTTGTGACCCTATAGCTTAAAGATCAAATACCGCGGTAGACCGTTGCCCTCCAAGGTCATGTATGTCTTGGATGACCGCGGAGTCCTCCCTCGGACCACGGCCATATACAGATGACCATCACGCTGGGTTCAAGATGGTTGGTGCATTTTGTACTGGACCAGTCTCTAAGAAATAATATTCCAATTAAACTCGTGCTGTGGTTATCGTTCAGTAGTCGTGCTGGGTCGCATGGGGCACGGGGAAACTCACAAGCTGCGCTGAGTATACAACACACAAATTATATATGTATTCAAAATTACTTTCTATAAGGCGTTTACTGGAGCATGGGCTGATGTGGCAAAACAACGGAATTTCGATCATCAGACCATGTGGGGAAGTAGTGTATCATCATTTCAGAAGGAAGGGCTTTTTATTGGCTGTTTGCCCAGATTCGACATATCACGCGAGTAGCGCGTAGTAAACGTAACTTCCGAGACTGTTGCAGTTTTTCCCGTGTAGTTGATGCCTTAAAGTCTTGTTGTCGGTAGAGAGCAACGTCATTTTCTTGACAGCAATGGAATAAATTTAAAGACAAAAATTATGAACAAGGGCAGAATGAAGACGTAAGCGTGTCGTTTTGGGTTTTTTTTTGTACGGCCAGTTTCAGTACATTTTGATGTACTTTAACGCTCCCGTCCATTAAGTCAGGGCCCAATGCCAAAGAAGTTTGCTGAACTCATGTTACTAAAATTTCATGACACTATTGTTATGTTTGTCAGTCAAAGTGTTGAAGTAGTTATAATATGAATTGGTGATCCCAGCTAGAAGTGGTTCAGCACACAAAATTGCTGGCAAAGTTTTCTGAAAACACGAAAATAGTGGTCAACCACTCATGTTTAAGGAGGGGAAAAACAGGCATCCTCCTAACCAAATGAGGTGTTAGGAATCTTCAGTGACGGCACGTGTGGGAGTCCATCACTCGTGGCAATGCCATCGTCTCAGAGCATTGAGCAAAACACAGAGAAATTACACTGCAGACAATTTTAATGAGGGAAGTAGTGTCATTGATGGGTCTCCCCCGGTTACATAAGTATTTAGCAGTTTGCAACAACTATTGCTACTTTAGTATGAATTAACAACTATTTATACTAGTCAGTTCATGATTTTGGTTGTTTCCGTTTGAGTTTTTTCTTCTGTCAGGTTTCAACTTTTGATGTATACCCAGCGGCGTAGCCAGGACTTTTTCGGTGGGGGGGGGGGGGCACAGGGGGCATTGATTTTAAGTGTGTGTGGGGGGGCTGGGTTTTTCAGGGGGTTCATGCTTTTTGTGAAGGGGGCTCTGCAGGGGTCCACATCCTTTTGTGGCATTTTGTGGCCGCGATAGCGATCCTGAATGCGATCGATCGTTCACTGTACAAACACACATTTTCCTATTTTTTCTCTCTCTCTTCTTTTTCTTTTTACTTCTGCAAGCACTATTGCAATTTTTTATTTATTTATTTATTTATATATATATATTTTTGGTGGGGGCACCTGGGAGGCACTGGATATTTGTGTGAAGGAGCACGTGCCCCCCCCCCCCGCCCCCCGCTACGCCGCCGCTGTATGAAAAAATTAATATATGGAAACGTTCGAAGTCTAATCTAAATAGTGTATGCTGATGAGAATAGCACAACTCTGTGTGACGTATGCTAAAACATTCTGTTACATTCGTTTTTTTACTTCAGGCATAAGTTTCACAGAAAATAAACAGCTGAGTAGATTATAAAGAACATGACTTTTTGCTCAACCGGCCTCTTGATGCGCGCGCTTATGCCGTTACACCAACTGCACGGTATAACCCTCAATACTGTTTTCATTCATGAAAATAATGTTTGGGCGTGAACTGTGTTTGTATACAAAGCGCGCACGAGGTACAGACGACCACGACTGCCCATTTCTACAGTACAGTGTTCGTAGCGCCCCCCAACGCTGGCGTGATTGACTTATTGGTACTTATTAGTGCTCGATGCGTGCGCGTAGTAATGAACGTTGATACACGATAGCCATACGTTACACATGTTCAGCAGTGTTAAAAAATTTGGGGGATAAACATCTGTGAGGAACGAAAACACTTGAGCATATATCTACCTATACAGCACAGCATTTATGATTTTGTATGCTCCTGATGTAAGTGTGTGACTCATAACAACCATTGAGTACAACGGGGAGAGACGCAGTGATACAGCAAACCAACAGGACACTACTGTCTGAGCCGTACCTTTCAAGATTCACGACAATGTGGGCTGGGCAAGCGCTGATCCTGGCTTTGGGCTTCTTGACGGTGCTAGACGTAAGTACAACCAGCAGGACATGCATAATGTCATCCCCGTAGTTTATTCTAGATTCGCATCTCCCCATCTCCCCAAGAGTCAAGACAGTTTTGTTTCTTGTTTTCCTTTCCCGCGGTCAGCAGTAGCTTCCTCATCAAAAACCTTGTGTAACGTGAACAAGCGATATTATATACAGCCTACAGGGTCTTTTTAAGCATACATTTAGTACTGTACTTCTTCTACTACTAGTATAAAACATTAGTAGTGAGTCTAGTAGTAGTACTACTAAATACTACACTAGAGTAGTCTAGTAGTACCAGTAGCCTATTTATTTGCAGATTTGCATTAATTACTATTTAGCCCAGGTCCATGCTTGCACTAGCATTAGCAATGTACATGTACATCACCAGTACCATTCAGGCCCCTTTGTAATTTGGTAGGATGCTGCACTTCTCTTTTGATATTCCTGCAATTGCATTACATGTTATGGCTAGAATATAAACTTATTTGGGCAAATAAGATGCAATTTTTGGTGACAGAATAAGTTGAATAGGTGTTGGATGGATTCAATATAGTTTCCATTCCTTCCTCCATGGTATGGTTGTGCAACTTCTGGATGAAGCTATTCTTGGCCTTACTCCATCCATGTACAACCATTTCTACCTCCAGCCTCCTTTAACCATGGAGGTAGAGGTACAACCAATCCCAACCATAATCGGAGCAAAAGGGAAGTTCCTCCGAAAGGGACCGATCCATGCAATCCCAGGTCGGTACTGTCTTGGACCATTGAATGAGGATTAAAGTTCAGTGACCCTGGCTCTCGGTGATTAGAATTTATCAGTATCAAGGTGATAGAACTTACAGTTTGGGAAACATTTAATGAGACCATGGGAGAGGATTCCATCCAATTCAATGCAAGACTTCTAATCCCCATCTATCACCAAGGGTAAAAGATTACTCTTATATTAGCTACCAAGTTGTTAATTGCAGTGGGAGGAAGAAAATGTCATTATAGACTATGTGACATCACATGTTTACATAAGAACAACTGGCATGGACTTCCTGCAGTCACGATTTGTTCACAGCCTAAACTATGAAAGCTTCTATTTTATGGAGACTGTGCTGTCTGCTGTTGTATCAGCTTTTAGTGTGAAGAAAAGAGGAACCTCAAATTTGGTTCGGCTGTTTCTTTTACAACGCTTGAATTTATGTGGAAATTGTGAAAACAAATGTAAAGATTTCTCATATGACTGCTGTATTATCTTGCCTGCCAGAAGGGCCCTGGAATGTACATGTACAAAGTCACTCTTTGTCTATTATAGCGTTCCTCCTCCATGCTGAGATGAGAGATATTATTTAAGAACATTCCATTCTTGGAAATGTGTGGCCACAGAGCAGTCATGAGAGCCAAGACCCTTGTTGGTTGACACTGAAGAACCCCCCCCCCCCAATCCATGCATTCCTTAGTATTGGAGCAAGACCCTTTCTGTATGGTGCTGGTTCTCGAGAACTTAATCACCACCCCCACTCCCACCCCCTCTTCAACCTGTGAACAAGGACCTTGCGGTGACCACCAAGTTTGTGTTTCTAACAATTACGTAACACTTCCGGACTCCAAGATTCGGAACGTGGTTAGGATCGCGAAGGGAGTTTTCACACCGTGGTTAAAGCCTTTCAAAGCATGCATGAAGACAGTTTAAGGACCGTTGCCTATCCTCCGTGTATAGGCAATGAATGACCCTGGAAAATGTTACCAAAACAAGGAGATTGAAACCCCAAAACAAAAGGAAAAGGGGGGTATAAATGTCAATTTTTGTTAATGTGACTGTTTCTATTTCTGTAATACATGCCAATTGGTTTTAAATGTCAATGAGCTTTCAGATATAAATTACTCACTATTTACGACGGATCATTCGGTGTACTTTTTTGAAGACGTCATTTAAATCAGGGATGGGAAATTTCAGATTTTTCAGTGTGGTTGGTGAGCAAAGAATCACTGTATTTTTCTCAAAATTAAACAAGCCAGGCTCTTATTTACTTCTCTATAGCGCTGAGG
Organism: Pisaster brevispinus; assembly: GCA_023634235.1. NCBI lineage: Eukaryota > Metazoa > Echinodermata > Asteroidea > Forcipulatida > Asteriidae > Pisaster > Pisaster brevispinus. The sequence goes on along the minus strand of JAMKCF010000006.1, from coordinate 16,925,676 downwards.
ATACTGGGCCCAGAAGCTTTTTGAAATCTATAACTCCAGGTGTTATCAAAAGGTGGAATTACCATCAATTCAATATACCTCCTAAGACCTGGATCCCATTTCCAGACTTTTTCGTCAGCAGCGACTCTCTCAACCCCCAGCATAATGTCCAAAGCTATTTCGATTCTATACATGGATTTGTAAGTACATGTAGCGCCTGATTATACCATGATTATACCAGCCCGTCTTTTCTACAAACTGGTGAGAATTGTCAAGAAATGAAGAAACGATGCAACCATACTTCTAATTCTTGAAACGGGTCTACACACTATAGAGAATTACTCACACCCAATTATGGAATGGGGGTCATCTGTTGTCAAGGCTAAATTGTCGCTACCCTTCCCCATATAATCCTGTCGTATTCCTGGAAAAGTGGCGATAATTTAAGCCCACTCGCCACAGGTGACATCAATCCTCCATTATCAGCTATTGTTGTCGTTCCACACCGAAATGTTTAGACATAGATAAGATCTACCATGTGAATGCCTGCCCATTGATAAGCTCTCATTACTTTTTGTTCTCTCCCCCCCCCCCACTCCCCCTTTTTGCGGTTTTGGGCCTACAACAGTCCTAATTCCTCTGCAACTAGACAATAATTATTATGATCAAGAGGATTGAGGAAGATTATTGAGGAACTTCAACATCAACACTTTTAGCGTACACTGCAAAAACTGAGGTGTTAAAATTGACACCATGGGTGTTGTCACATATATATACCGAAAAGTGAATCAAAATGAACACCATGTGGTGTTAAAATAACAAAAATAATTACAAAACAAAAACACTGGTGTTATTTCAACACCCTAACTTCGAATCTCTCTTCTTTATCTAAATGTGATAACACCCATGGTGTCAATTTTAACACCCCAGTTTTTGCAGTGTAAAGGCAAAAGTACACCTTTGGTTTTTTGGAAGCGTTCGATTATTTAACCCTGTATACAAAATACAGTACATGTATATATAATAAACCATAAAACCTTTCTGTAGAAGACGGTCAGAGCACACTGGTCGAAACGTCGAGCAGTAACCGGCTCTTCTCAGAGCCACCACTACTCACAAAAGAGATTTCTTACATAGTGTCACCGCAAACCTTACCTTACTTACTTAGCCTGTGAAAATTTTGTAATTTTTTTTTTGAGATATCGCCGAAAATATGGTTATGGCCACGCAGGAAGAATAAGCCGTAATTGGAACACACAATCTGAGAAACGTTTCATGCAGAAACGTTCTCAGTTTTTAGAATGTAAACGATGTGTATAAATGTCCTCCTGCTGTTGTGAACTAGTATTACTATAAAAACAATAATACTAAATAAACAATTTAACTAAGGTAAGACTGTACCCACTTCAACAAGAGCACAATTGCATGCATTTTTAATTATTCAAAATTATCTTTACACCCTTACACATATTAAAATAAAGAACATTCTTTAACTTTTCTATTCTTCGTCAATTTATTAACAAAGTGTTTTTCGAAGTAGATCGTATTTCCGCCTGAGGTTATGGATTTTCGCATTTAAAGACATGCTTAATATAGTGACATGCCTGGAATTTGAGGGCAATGCCATGTTCATTTTATAAAGGGCACTTCCATTGAGAAAGCCTATAGGAAACCTTTGAATGGACACCAGGGCCAAGACCAGGGCAACAGAGGTCATCTCCGTGTAGTTCGTGGCTTGTATCGGAAAGGGTGAAACTAAAGTTTGGTTATCCCCAATTACAATTACCGTCCATAATGAAACTTTCGTAAATAGGGAAAATTTGAAGAAATGAAGGCAGTCCGCTGTCCAACAAAATGTTTCCAAAACATCAAACCAAAATGAGCTCATAATTCTGTTGACGTTTTCCACATTGTTTTGATGACCTCACACTATCAATCCTAACACGCCTCAAAAAGTAACGATGTTCTTTTTAATGTCATGTTTGCCTAAAAAACAAAAACCAGAATCTGTTTTTGTTTTTGTTTTTTGGCGGGAAACTTATACATGAGATTGTCTTTGAACCGTCCACAAATCAGCCATTACTTCTTCCCTCATTGGAAATATTTCGCTATTTTAATAATATTACAAATCCGAGAGTCCTATTTTAATCGTAATATTCACAAAATAGTCCCAAGACATGTCGCGTCTTGAGTGGACGGCCGGATTGACTTAACCTCTTTGAGTAAACACACCGTTGTAATTTCTTTTCAAAAGGAAATCTATACTTCTGGTTAAATGTCATCGCTGTGTTTATGGAACTACTTACTAGTTTCTGTATCCAAGCGGTTGTTTTGAGATGGATCTTGGGACACAGTCCGGATTCTTCATGTTTTTGTTCTTTGATTGTTGTTGTTTGTTTTTCGCAAGACGAATTGTAATCGTAAATCAGGATTGTTTGAGAAAATAAAGGCTGTCCAACAAAATGTTGACATGCAAATTAACTTTTATGAGAAATCGTGTGTTAAACCCAAATGTGATCATGTAATGTTATTGAAACTCCGGATTAATAATGACCGCACGCCTAAAAAAGTAACGCTGTTGTTCACGGTGAAACTTTCAGGCACTTTGCTTGTAAAACAAAATAAAAAATAATCTAGTTTTTTAAGAAATTTATACATGGATTGCCGTTTGAATTTAAATATCCATAAATCAACCATTACATCTTTCCTTTAAAGGCGAAGTATACCTTTGGGTTTTTTAACCGTTTGGTTGTTTTAATCCTAGTATATAATGTAGGTAGGCTATATACAATAAAACTAACCTGTGAAAATTTCACTTCAAAAGGTGGTCGCGTTTTTGAGATATCACCGAAAAACCGGTCGGGAGCGAATATTTCCACGCAGGAAGAATATTCCCCATAGAAATACACGATCTGAGAAGCATTACGGCCGTAACGCTTCTCGGATTCAAATTTGGGGGGATAAAAAGTGGGTTTTTTTTCTCCATAACTGCAGTACTTCGAAGTGAAACGTTTCTCAAAATGCATTATACTATCCAAAGCTGCTGTACTTCTTACCAAGTAAGTTTTTATTGCCATTAATTTTCAGAGTCATTACCAAACGTATACCTTTCCATTTAAAATGTTAAGTTATTATCATGGTATTCTAACAATCTATGAGTCAGTCGTATTTTATCGTATTATTCACAAGATTATAGTCTAAAGACGTACCGCGACTTTGGACGGCTGGATTCCAGAATGACTTTCCCTCTTTAAAAAAAAACTCACCGCTGTAATTTCTCTTTAAAGGAAATCTACACTTCTGGTTAAATGTCATCGATGTGTTTATGGAACTACTAGTTTCTGTTTTCACGGTGTTTTTGAGCAAACAGCAAGCGGTTGTTTTGAGATGGATCTTGGCACAAAGTCCGGATTCTTCATGTTTTTGTTCGTTGGTTGTTGTTGTTTTTGTGGGATTTGTTTGAAGACGAATTAAGCATCGTGATTTCAGATACTGTTTCTGACCGTCATAGTCTGACTGGCAATGATAATTTTCGGGTTTAAAGATTCTTTGAGACTCTGTCATCCGTTGCCCTCTGCTTGATCTAAATATGATTTCCTATCAAGTGGATGGTACACGCATACTGTTAATCCATTTTTTTTTAAAGAGTTGACAATTAAAATAATGGTGAAAGTTCGCACCGCTTGGACATTTTTAAATCTCTACTTAAAACCCATCTGTTTTGTCATTCTGGTCATAGCGCTTAGAAACGTCCGTATTTAGCGCTCTATAAATGTTGTAATTATTATTATTATTATTATTGGTCGTACAAAATATTCATACAAAACCCCCAAAGTAGATCCTTATCATTTAATTGGGGGATATTTAGGCACGTGGTGATCATTTAGTCAAACTGTTTCGTCATAAACTGGACATTTTGGCCGGGAAAACGAAATAGCAGTGTACTCTAAAAAATTCCCGGATCAGAATTGTTTAGACGAGGACAATATTATTGTCACTGGACAATATTGCATTAAAGAAATGCACTAAACAAAGATTGTAAATTTATTTCTTCCAATGAAAACAGCATCAACCGACACCTATAAAATTAGGCCTAAACCTGCGTGACACGATCCCTTATTTTCGAGGGGCAAACGCCGTGGGTATTCCCCATGTGTTCTCAACAAGTAGACACTGCTGTATTCAACTGAAACTTTTACATGTGACTTTTATTCATATCTTTATTGATAGTTTTACCTTAAAAAGCATTACATTGAGGGGGAAATGACCATATACCTTTAGCATATGGTTTTCTAAAATAATTAATATGTACACGGATCCTGTTGATGCGATCATTGTTCGATGTCACCTCAATATATTATAAATAATTTACAATATTTTAATACAAGTCTCGTGAGCTGTTCTGCGAATAGGTACAACATCGCTGTCCTGCATTGGTTCATGTTCCGGTTATGACATTTCAATAATTAATGGCTTTATTACGATCACACTCAAGATGTAAATGAATGTAGTTAATCAGCAGCTGTTGTATGTGTAATGTGAGGTATTCATTGCCTAATTGGCCCGCGACAATTCACACTCATTAATGATGCGGATGACAAACTATATTCATTGCAAAGATCATTGCGTTGGTTATCATGCATTATAAACGCGACATTGTTGCATTGTAAATAATATGACGCAGTGGTGCAAATAAAGATGGTGTGATCAACTTTTCCCGTCTATTCCTATTAAAGGTGGGTGTTCCAAACTGTTATATGACGTCAAATTTCTCGACGAAATATTGGCGCCAATACTAACGCCAAATTTCATGTCTTAAGCCAAAAGCCGAAAATATTGAAGTCAATGTTAAAATTGACATCAGATTTATCGACTTTGGCACTAAAGTTGCAGTTATTGACGTCATCATTTCCAACTGGGCCGATGTCGCGATCTTATTTGGGTTGATGTAGAATTTTCAGTTTCGCCTCGGAAACTGACTGGCGATGGCCAAACTACTGATGTGCGACTGAAACCTTGGTTCAATCTGAGTGTTGGCGACAAGTATAATCTACAAATTAATGAGAATCTTATTAGAATTGCTTCATGCTCTGCAGCTCACTCTTTTCACAATAATGGAAAAAATTCTTTATAACAGAAATGTTCACCGGTCATTTGGCCCAGAGTAACTTTTTGCAATATAATCACCACTTTTAGCTTTTTAAAATTTAAACCTAAGGTCACGTGATAGGACATCCATTACTATCATTAAGTGAGCACTTTTACACTCGTTGACATTTTCTGTTTACATCAGACATCTCTTTTTTTTAAGCCTTAAGTGAAAGTTATAATGCGAGATTTCTCTTTTCCAGATGGCCACAATTAAGGAAACGGTTTTATTTTTCATATTGTTTTACTGTCTCCTCATGAAGTAATTTTTGAATGCATAAGTCTCGGGTTTTCATTTTTCATTTCCACAGCGGGGACACTGATAGTGAGTGTTTTGATGATTTCCGATGGTCCCTATGAACCTTGGCTTTCTCTACATCCACGGGAATATTCTAATGCTGTGGAAATCATTTCATGCACTGCATACGAAGCGTAGCGCAGGGACCCTTACAGCCCACGGTCATTCGGCATACATTCGCATCACATTTGAAACTAGACCGGCACAACAGTCAATAAAAAGCCGGCTATTGGATAGGATCCGCAGGATTGCCTGTAAGGATTATGTTAAATTGTGCAAAATAAAAATAGCCAAAAATAGACTTTGCGGGGTTTTTTTCCCCCTCAACTTCTCCAGCATAATATGTGTAAAAAGCCATAGATATTTATTACAATAGACTCACTTACTATTAACAAAAGTGCCCAATAGTTTCAGTACATCTGAAAAAAAATGTATTGGATGATCGATGAAGAGATTGAGTGGGTGAGAGACTAATTTATTATAATAACTATTATTTTGTATTAATAATGTGTTTTATATTTATTCTCATTTATTTATTTGTTTATTTATTTATTTATTTATTTATTTATGTATTCACTTAAATATTCATTCATTTCTCTATTTATTATTATTTATTGTTTATTTAGGTTTCTTTTATTGAATGATAGGCTTTTGATGTTTTGAACGTCCAGTAGCCTGGCTTTAGCCGGAAACACCTTACACAACTTAACACATCCGGCTGACAGAAACTCAGAGATAAGGTTATGACACAATGGATATTCACTGTAGTTGCATGTCACGGACACTCTCTCGGCGGTGTATATTGCCTTGGGGCCATGGGGCCCAGCAAGCACCTCATCCCCATTGCTTTATAAACCTAAACAACGTGGATAATCTGTAGAAAAATTTATATAAAATTTAAACAAAAAAAAACAAAAAACACGAATGAAATAGGTTGAACAAATTGGAACTTACACGTGTACATACTCGTGTCGTTAGGTTTTGTTTACATCCCCCCCCCCCGATAACTGTGTGTTTTGATAGTCATTCGCCACTCTTTTCGTTTTCAGCGCCTCATTTCATTAAAAGAAATTCTGGGTTAACTTTTTAGTTGTCTCTAAAATACCTGTGGTTTATGCAGCTTCGAGAATCTTTTTCTATCATGGATGCTAGATCAGCAAACACCACGTGGTTCGAGGTTATTTTTCATCACTTTTTATTTAACTATACTTTATTTTTAAATCTGTTAGCTTTTGGCATATGCCGGACGTGAACTTAGTCTATAAGGTGAATTTTGATAAGCCCATATAACAACTGTTCTACAACCGCTAACCAAATCGTGTTTAAACATACATAGGCCCCCTAAAGTTCTTTAATTTATCCAGAAAGGTCAAAGATAAATAACCGGAAAATTTGCTTCATGCAAATATTGAAATGAAACGCAGAAAGGCCAATCCCAATACCAACATAAATAAGTTGTTTGTAAACAATGAATTTATTAGGCTAAACGCTTGATAAAATCCTTTGTACGTAAATTTGGATTCTGACGAAAGTTTAAATAATTTGCATGAATATATTTTCTACCGAATTTCACTTTGACCTGTTACGTTAATTCTCAAAGTTAAATGTCACAAAGCGGCGAGGTCAAATCAAATTTCTTGCTTTTCATCACTGGGAATGTTTATATACATGTATCGAGTTATTCCCACCAGTCTCGAATTTGTTTGTTGTGGACTTTTCGTGTTTGTGTAAAGGAATCTGCGGTTTCATGTTTAGCGATGTCCTTGTAGTTTTAGGTTTTTGACGGTAAATAATCAGGTGTTGACATACTTTGTTTTCAAACAAGCTTGATTTATTTGTTGACATATATCTTTACTTGGATGTAATGACACTTGAATCGTACAGGGTGACATATGACCGTTTTCTACCGCAAACAAATGGTGGAAACCTTAATATTCATTTCCTTTGGTGGATAGTTTTGTTGAAATTGCATGAAAACGATGTAATGAGAGACAACATTTCAGTACGAAGCACCTGTTTGCTGCCCTCTGTTGGCTGAATTGTTCAAAATAATTTATGGCTCTTTATATTTTACTGTCGGTGTTGACAGTGGTAAAGTTTTTTGGATTGAAATATACTTTGTAAGAAACTTTGGAGTTCATTTCAATTAAACTATTCGATGAAAAAGTTGTCTGCGTGTAAATTATTTACTCAGTCACAGACTTTTCATTCAGTAAATATTTCTTTCCAAAATTCAAAATGTCATTATTTAAAAGTGATTTTGAAAAATGAGGCTGATGATACCTCTTTTTTTTTCTTCTTTTTTTTCAATATCAATAGTTATGTAGAAAAATAGATTTAGCTTATTGCAGACTACTTAGTACTTACCAGCCAAAAGGACGTATGAATGGTTTAAATAGTTAATGGCCTGGGCCCAATTTCATAGAGCTGCTAAGCACAAAAATTTGCTTAGCATGAAATTTCTTCCTTGATAAAAACAAGATTACCAACCAAATTTCCATGTGTTGCATATTGCTTGTTACTGGTAGTCAGCTGTTGTTTTCTTATCCTGAAAATCACGTGGAAATTTGGTTGGTAATCCTGTTTTTATCAAGGAAGAAATTTCATGCTAAGCAAATTTTTGTGCTTAGCAGCTCTATGAAATTGGGCCCAGATGTTTCGACCTTAGCAGAGTCTTTCTCGAATGCTAAATGAGGGAGACTCTGCTAGGGTTGAAATGTCAGGCCATAAGCTATTTTTACAGTAATGTACATGCATATTTTGATCTAAACATTGTTCATGAAATGAGATTGATTGACTTTAGTTTGGTTGGGGGAGGGGGTAGGGTGAGGAATTGGTTTGGTAGGTGACATTGAAATGTGTTAATGTCAAGTGGTTGGGGGTCGATTTATAGACAATGGGCCTGCATTCTGGTAATTGAGTAGGCCTCTGCTACACATTATTAATTTGCCATAACCAATTCAAACTTTTTCATAAAAATAAGTGCACAAAATAGGAACGACTATTCTTAGTTGTTTTTATTTGAAAATGTAAACACCACATTTAATGAAATCTTCACAGACTGGTTGTTTGGTGTGTTTATTGTTAGGCTATAATGGTCAATGATGTAACGAGACATTTGGGGGGCAGGGAAACTGGGGCTTTTGGGTTTTGTGTTGTTGTTTTGGGCTCTTTTTCGGAAATTAGGAAGAAATTGATTAACTCTTCAAAACAATCATGCGCAGTACTTCATAAGAAGGTTTCTCCCACATCTAAAACTGCCATTTCTTCAACTTATTCTCTTCACCACCTATAGGAATATTCAGGCCGACAGGTTACAGTGCAAGGCACCTTTTAGGGCTCCTTTATAGTTTCATTTCGAGTTTCGTTGAAATAGTTGGACGAGCGGTCAAGCACACAGGACTCAAGCTCTGATGTTTCTGATCAGTAGAGTGTGGTTTCCACAATCTTTAAACAAGACACTTAACCATTTCTACTTTTTCCTTCGCATGGGATGTAACTTTGCTGATTGGTCTTGTGTGTTGTACATTATATATGCACTTAAAAAAAATCAAATTTGCTTATTGCTAAGAGAAGGCTTAACCCAATGTTTCTGGCATAGTTGGCTGAAGATTGCGCAACAACACTTTGTATTATACAAATGGGTAGATATCATAGTTTACAAACTTGGCAAACCTGTCTTTAAAATGCATATTAAGTGCTTTTAGACACCAGTAGTTAAAGCACTATATAAAAACTTATCATTATTAGTATTATTATTAAATGTCAAGTAATAAACCACAAGGGAAATTGACTGGGTACTTGTTTTTTGTTTGTTTGTTTTTGTTTTTTTGTTTTTTTTGGGGGGGGTTATCAAAGAAAAATTGACTGGAACAAGACTCAAACCAATGACCTCCGGATTGACGTATCGGCTCTCTACCAACTGAGCTGTCCAGCTCTATGTTAGCAGTCTCCCTATTTTGTCAATATCTCTGGTCGGGGGTGCCAGTCATAAGCCATATAACTGTCATTATTATTATTATTACAATTTCTTTTATTAATAATTTTACTAAAATATTAATTTTATATAATTGTTTCACAGATGAGATGTATAACAGTGGAGGCAACAGCCAGCATGTTGCTCAAGTTACGTTCCTTCAGCAATCCATCCAGTCGGGAATCAGATGGAGATTGCTGTGACTATAGCTTCTTCGGTTGCTCCAACACTTGCGACAACAGATTCTTAATCTGTGTGCACAGTCTGGATACGTAAGTCTAGTTCCCTTCTGATGGGTTATGAAAGCCTGGTAGGCAGTATTGCAAGCAGAAATGGTTGGCGGGTCGGAAGTGGAGAATTAGGCTATATCCAAATAGGCGGCAACGGCTGTGATTCTTACTAAGGATGTTGCTAAGGACATCCTACACCTCAGCACATGATGCGAACGAGCCTTAGCCGGTGCCATTGCCATGAATTGGGACAAGACCTTACTCCATGCAGTAATGACAATTCTTTTCGTAATAGTACAAACATTGCCTGACAATGGCAATAATCAAACAGTCTTCTCTGTAAAGCTGTGATGTTTGAGAAAATTTACCAGTTTCTGATTTCTGTCACTGCTCTTTACTAGGTGGTGACTATTTTAGGTTTTGCTTCCCAATCATGTTGGGAAGGGGAGAGGGGGTTCACGGTTGAACTTAAAAAGAACAAACCACCGCTGAGTGGTATTATAAGGTCTTTATTTTCCAATTTCATATTTGTGATAATAAAAATGGACGAACCAGGAAAAAATTATCAAACATTACTGATAGTTTTATTTCAAAAGAAAATTAATGTTTATTTTCGCACCAAAAATACTTTGAGAACAAATTTGTCACTTAATTTGTTTTACCAGGTGCTTCAAAACATAGTAAACAAAATTTGGGAAATGCAAGCCTTGGATTAACCCACAGCAGTCACAGCAATTTGCCATGTTTTGTTTTGGTGCCCTTTGCCAAGTTCAAATACAAATTTACATTGTCCACATAGGAGTGCCCCTACCAGAGGAAAATTTACGTGCCCCTACAAGAGTGAAATTCTACTGCCTGGAAACTTATACAAATTGTGAGAAGGACTTTTTAATACTGAACCGACAAAAACTATACCTATATTTACAATCTGGTTTCCAAGTAATCAAAGCACATTCTGGAATGTTGGACTTGCTAAAGACCGTGGTCTATCACAGCCCTGCAACTCTTGTTTTACATTCTGATGGTCTGCTGCCAGTGAGTTTGAAAAAGGTAGTAAGGCTTAGGTTAAAGAGGGGCTCCAAGGTCAAATTTAGATTGTGATCCACCCATTTTCCAATGCAGTTGTCCATTGGCAAGGGACAACATAAAACATAAAACAGGATTTTTAACAATCAAAACAGAATAGGTTAGTTTCCTTTTGAAAGTTTAATAATTACATAAACAGGGTTTCTGCGGATCCTTAAAAAGTATTAAAAAGTCTTAAAATGAACTGTTCAAATTTAAGGCTTTTAGAAAGCATTACAAAATTATAAATTCAGTTAAACAAATTGGATGAAGCATGTAATGAATTTCCTGTCAGCTCAAAGAGAACCAAATAACGCTGCAGGTAAAAAAGTAACAAAATGTGAGCAGCCGATAGCCGTTTTTCCCCTGCTTTATTCACTTATTTTTGGTCTTAAATGTTGTTAAGTGTAGCATTAGAAGGGTCTTAAAACTTCTTAAATTTGACTTTGTAAAGTGTGCAGACACCTGGATAAAGTTCATACCGGGATCGACCCTCCAGAGAAATATTTCCATCTGAAATCGAAGACAAGAAAAAGATTTTTGAAGACCCTGCCTTTTTTGTTTTCACTTAAACCTGACCAATAAATGTGACAAAAGTTTTTTCACAGATCCACTGCAGGATGAATGCCTCAGCATGATGCCTCCAAATGTCTCTATTTTTAACTTGTTGATACTAATTGACTGTCCGCCAGTGTTGTTGCAGCTCGTCTCTTCATCTTTTTCTGTGGTGTCCTCTGTACAGTTTGTTCCCATATAGCATCCAGTCACTGACTACCTTACAGCACTTTCATCAGTTTACTCATTCAAAATCAATGATGTATTATCCGTTTGATTTTAATTGTTCACAGTACCTATCAAAGTGTACCATTTATTTATTCATGTATTTTTTCTTGTTCTACTAGATCAACTCTGATTCACCTTTGCCGGTATGGACTCATCATCACTGGTGTAGTGGCTGAAGGCAGCGACGCCTTCAACTTTCCCTCCACCATCCCAGCGTCAATTCAAAACCCCATTCGCAAGAACTTCCCGAGCTGGCCAGTGAGTACAAACTAAAGGGAGACCAACTTCACCAGAATATAGGAAAATGCTTGAGAGAGTTAAAATTGATTTACAGTTGTTTGAAACTTTTATTTACCTTTGGTAGCGCTTCGCAGTAATAGCGGCATTTTTGCTCAAGACCCAGCTGTCAGGCGAACATTCCAAAACTTTGATTGCCGCATCATCAACGCGATCATTGCATCATCACCACTAGTGGTAGTTAGTACACACGAGTATAATTAACATAAAACTTTTGATACATTCGTTTGAGATCTCGTTACTTGGATTATATTTTTAGCATAAGTGCAGAGTGCTACTTACAATGTAACATGGTAGATTTTAGGTTCTTGTTTACAATTTTGGGTCATATAATATTACTACCAGTACTGTAAACATGTACTTAAAAGCGCCCCATATAATACTTATTAAAATTACAGGCTCACAAAAGATTCCTTCATGAAGCTGTATCATCTGTTTTAGTTTTTCGATATAAGTTTAAACATCCTGTGTATGAATTCTGTAGTAGTCATCTCTCTCTTTCCCCTGTCTTTTTTAAGTTCTTAAAGAAGGGTAAATCTAATTAAGGCATTCAGGTTGGCGTGGTGGTTACTTCCCTGCTCTCGTTTGAATCACGCTTTGGACAGCAGCTACCTTGCATGTGGATCGGGTTTTCAGATTCCTACCTGATTGTAGGGGTTTTCCCTCTATAGTCGCATCTTAAAAGTGACTTTTCTTCATGTCTGCTCTACACAAAATATCTTCAGATCCACAGGTTACCGTACTAGCCACTTCCGATGATCTCTTGGCTGCTCTTTTATAAAGAACTGTATAATCTGTTTTATTTTTCTTTCTTTCTTTTCTTTCTATAGGGTGGTGTAAGGTTGAAGATTGAGGTATGGGATGACGACAACAATGCTGATGATCATGTTGATTCTTTCTATCAAAACATCAGGGTGACTCCTGCATCAAGCAGTGCCACTGCGAGAGCCACTTCCTACACTTTGACTGGTCCAGGATATGCCACGTTAGTATATTGGTATATTATGGGGGGAGGGAGAAGTTTCAAATCAAAGAAGTAGAACTGAGAGAATGCTAAGAGCGATGGTTGAGTAGTCTACAACATCAGACTAAAAAGTTCTGGTGATGTCAGTGTGTGGCATTTGGGTCCTGGTCTTGGTTTTGGTACTTGTGTCCTTGATAAGTAAGACACTTGCTTCATCCTTCTGATGGTGGCATGAGTAATAATAATAATAATAATAAAGACATTTGTAAAGCGCCTAATGCATAAGCCTCTGAGACCGCGTTCCCACTGGATCCACAATTACGAGATCCTGATCCCGCAAAAGGATTAGTCGCAGACGTGAATCGCGGTCGCGTTCCCACTGGAGTATGATCGCGCATTGATCTCCCTTTTGAGAACGGAAGTGGATTCAAAGTTCACCAACGCAGGTCGACCAAGTGGGCAGTGCGCAGGCGCAACGTATCTATGGCGACCACCACACAGTGTGGGGTGGCTCCTCTACTACGCGCGCGCGGCAGTCGCCATTTTTTTGTCATGATAGTACATGTACTGTATACTGACTACTGTTGACCGACATGATGGACTTTCTTGTGCCATTTATTTTGTTTTGCCATCATCTACGTCTTCAGAATAGTATTAGAATATCAGCTTTTTTGGAGCTTCGTTCTCGACATCGAAGACATTGTAGACGTCGGAGAAATTTGAGGTTCTTTATCTTGTTTTTGATTTCCTTGGTTGTTCTGTCGAAGCCACTTTCGCCCATCTTCCTCACAATTACCTGAAATACTGTGCTATTTCTCACGGTGCCGTCCAGTTTGTTTTGAATTTCTTGACAGGCCCAGATGTCTAAAAAAGTTCCCAGCTCCTCGTCCGACCATAGTTTGCCACGCTTCTCATCTTTTTGTGACGAATTTATGGGACGTTTATTGCTGGGCGCTGCCATCTTTAAAGAACGTGCACATATGAATACAACGCATCCAAAATTGAAGCGTAGGTGTTTATTGGGGCTTGCGTTGTACAGAACGTGTAGTTGGTATCGTCACGTGACGTCAATACTGCTTTATGCTTTACTTGCAATTCATGTCACCAAATGCGTGGTGCTTGCTGGGAATAGAAGAAAAAAGAACACCATTTTCGCGCCATTCGGGCCTACCGTACCGGATGTTCGCCCTCAAATTGCGGGGTCTGATCGCCCTTTGCGTTCCCACTAGACTTTTGATCGCCCATTAATCCAAAAGGGCGATCAGATCCCGCTTTAATCCTACTCCCGAGGTGGATCAAAATTGCGGGGTCTGATCCTGATCGCCCTCGCGTTCCCACTTACGCTTGATCGCCCTTTGATCGCCCTTTTCGAGAAATTGCGGGGTCTGATCGCCCTTTTCTCGAATTGCGCGATCAATGCGGGGTCCAGTGGGAACGGGGCCTTAGTAGAGCGTAAAGCCCTCGTCTCTCACCTCTGTGGCCCTGGTTCGATTCCAGGCTAGGGCCATATGTGAACGGAGTTGTGTGTTGGTTCTCTCCTATGCCATGAGGGTTTTTCTTTGGTCCCTTCGGTTTTTCATCCCTCCGGATCCGGAAAGATCAAACACTTTCGATCTCTGGCTGTGCTCCATAGTCATTATGTTTCAATGTGGTTGGCTGCCAAAGGGGTTTTCCTAGTTCCAAATCTAAACTGAAACTTCCTTCCTTTTGTCTCCTCTCTATGGGGGTCTTGGCTAGTATGGTGATTAAGTTTGCTTTTTTGAGAACCATCATGTGTTTCACAACCAGAAATAATTAATAAATACAAATAAATAAATACTTATTGTTAAAGGCAATCATCCCGGTGTTGTTTCTGGCATGTTTGGCTGCCGATTGCGCTGCATCATCACCTTATAAATTAAGTCTTACATGGGTCTCATAGTACAACCTAGCAAGCTGCAGATCTGTTGTAAAAAACATAATGAGTGCTTAATCCAGACACCCTTCTGGCGTAGATGAGAACTGAGCACTTTATTAACGCTATCGGCTTGGCTATTAGGCTGTGTACAGTGTGATCAGGACCTGATTTGTCATCTCGTGTCACCTGTTGACAAAGTTTCAAAACCATGAGATATCCATGTATGGCAAAATCTGCGTACGGTATTGAAAAGCTTGAACTTGCCGTACGAAAGGCTTCAAATTCACTCAGACACAGTCTGTGATTTTTGAGTTCTTTTACATCTGTGGTTCAAACAAAATCACATTGTTTTATGTATATTGTGTGCAGTTTTGCAATACTAATACTGAATACTGATTGTTGTTATGCCAATATAGGGTGTCAGGTTTGGCCCCCGGCTTGTTTGGTTTTATTTATTTTAATGGGGCAGGGGGGGAAGACACTAGATGACTATAGATAGCATAAGAAACAAAATCACACCTTGTATGAATATTGACTTGCACAGTCTATCGACTCCGAAGAAGGCTAAAAGCAAGTTAGATTATGGAGTTATAAACAAGCATCGTAGTAAAGGAATCATGCAAAGGTGATGGTGATGATATGAGCCTGGTTTCCTTTTTGAAACTGATTCAGGGTGTAGGGTGTAGGAGGGTAAATCCACGACTGAGACATTTCCTGAAATGACTCAAGTACGATCTCCTTTAATACTTAGATCAGAAACAAAGAGTCAAGCATTTTCTGAGGACAAAGTTTTGCAAGAGAAGTTGTTGTGTGAAAAATGTGCTATTTATAAACTACATAATTTACCATATTTCTGACTGCGTGAGGGTGCTTTCAACAGCAAAATTTACCTGGATCGCAAAAGGTTTTGTCTTATTTGGACTGCCTGTATGTTGTTTTTTGTTATCAATGGCCATATAGATAATAATAATTTGTAAAAATGAGAAAGCAGTTTTTTTTTTGTTTTTTTTTGGCGTTATTTTAATTTGGTTTTATACACTTGCCCTCGTATGGTCAAAAATACTTGCGAATTGATTGCTGACAAAAGTGCGGCAAGCCCTGTTTTCCAGGCAATCAAACTTTTTTGTTTTCATTAGATTTTAGGAAACAAAATGACGGGCAATAGAGAGATTTATTTAATACAGAACTCGGTTATTATTATTACAAGACAAGAATCCTTTTATTGTTTTTACTCTTATTTCAAAAAGACTTTATGTTTTTTAACAGAATGGTTGTTGAAGTAACAGTGTACTGTGATCCGACGTTCTATGGGCCGGCCTGCTCCGTGCGGTGCACCCCACAAGACAGTGATTCACAGGGACATTACACATGTGATGGTACCACCGGGGCCAAGATTTGTAACCCAGGTTATGCTGGAAGTTTATGTAAAGACAACATCAACGAATGTGCCTCGAATCCTTGCCTGAACCATGGCGACTGTCTTGATGGTGTGAATGAAGTCCAGTGTACCTGCAGCCAAGGGTTTACTGGTAAGATTTACGGAGGCAAATGTAGACAATTGATAACACAGAAAGAAAGATCCACAAGTAGGTTAAACTGGTTTAGATATATTTAAAATTAATTAAACACAAACCTTTTTAATTACAAATTATATTTCAGACATATGCTGTTGCTTTTTGTTTTTCTGAAGTAACTGTAAAGTAACAACTGAAAACAAATATTGTTCTCTTTCACTGGCATTTTTTAAAGGGGAACTGGCGTCATGATCAAAGCAGCCAGTGGCTATACAGGAATTAAGGTTTCTAACCCAGTAACTGCACCTGCGCATGCGCTATAATTAGCTGTCATATCACAGGGCACTGTGATATGATGGGCAGAGCACGTACAGTGACTGGGTTAGAGTTCATAATTCCATGTACAGCCAAAGGCCTGCTTTGATCGTGACGACAGTCCCTCTTAAAAAAGTATTAAACAGTCTGAAATTGAACTATCAAAATTTAAGGCCTTAAGAAGCATATTACAAAGTAATAAATTCAGTAATTTTAGGTCTTTTAGAAATAGATGAAGCATGTAATGAATTTTTCTATCAGCTCGTAAGAAAAACGAGTGTGTAAAAGAGTGAAATGAAGAGTGAGTGGGTATGTTTCTCCCCTACTTTATTCACTTATTATTGGTCTTAAATTTTGTTAAGAGTATATAAAAGGTTCTTTAAAAGATTTAAATTTGACTTTTTAAAGTGTGCAGATACCCTGATTTATGAATAGGGCAGTATGGCACTTATTCTTTAAACCATCAATTACTTTGAAGTGTGATGAAATTTCTAAGTTGTATTTTATTTGACTTGATTTCAACAGGGCTTTTGTGTGAAACAGACGTTGATGAGTGTTCCAGCTCTCCATGTACAAGCAGAGGATTATGCACAGACCAACCTGGTGGATATGTCTGCAGCTGCTCAGCGGGATACGAAGGAACCCACTGTGAACAAGACATAGACGAATGCTCCAGCTCACCTTGCCTTCATGATGGGGTCTGCATGGATGAGGTTGGACAATTTTCATGTCACTGTGCCCTGGGGTTCACTGGTGAAATGTGCGAGCTTGACGTGGACGAGTGTCTTTCGGTTCCTTGTGCAAACAACGCAACTTGCGAGCATGGTATCGGAAATTTCACCTGTGTTTGTTGGGATGGTTTTGAGGGGACCCTTTGTGAGGTTGACATTGATGAGTGTGGGACCAACCCATGTCTTAACGGAGCTACTTGCACAGATTTAGTGAACGGGTTTCTGTGTAGTTGCGGGGTTGGCTATTCAGGGGTAAGGTGTGATGTTAACATTGATGACTGTGCGGAGCAGCCATGTCAGCACACTGGTACTTGCGTAGATGGTGTCAATTCATTCCAGTGTGTTTGTGCCTTGGGGTACGAAGGTGAACTGTGTGAAGTAGACATTGATGACTGCGCTGGATCACCCTGTCAGAACAATGGCACGTGCGTGGATGGGGTTGGTAGTTTCAACTGTTCATGCATGGAAGGGTTTACTGGACAGAGGTGCCAAGAGGAAGTTGATGCTTGCTTGAGCGCTCCCTGTCAGAACGCTGCCTCCTGTACAAGTGCGAAGGGACACTTCCAGTGTGGATGCCTCGCTGGGTATTCAGGTGTTTATTGTGAAGAAAACATAGATGACTGCCGTGCTCAGCCTTGCTACAATGATGCCGTTTGTGTTGATGGAATCAACAGCTTTACATGTTTGTGTCTTGCTGGATTCTCAGGTACCGATTGTGGTATGAATGTGGATGACTGTGTTTCTAACCCTTGCCTGAATGGTGCTGTCTGTACTGACCTGGTGAATGGGGTCTTCTGCAACTGTTTGGATGGTTATGCCGGTCAGATGTGTGAGATTAATGTTGACGAATGTCAAAGCCAGCCTTGCTTAAACGGTGGCAGTTGCCTCGATGGGATCGGTCTGTTTCAGTGTACCTGCCTGGCAGGCTTCACTGGTTCCACTTGTGAGACTGATGTGAATGAATGTGCGAGCAATCCGTGCCAGAACAATTCAACCTGTGAAGATTCTCGCGGACACTTTGTCTGCACTTGTGCTCTGGGTTTTGAAGGGGTGCAGTGTGAGTCTGAGATAAATGAATGTGCCTCTCAGCCTTGCTATAATGGAGCAATCTGTACTGACAAAATTGGGAATTTTACTTGTACTTGCCCTGCTGGCTATGATGGCCGACGCTGTGAAACAGATGTGGATGAGTGCGAAAGCTCGCCTTGCCAAAATGGAGCAACTTGCACAAACTTTCCAGGGAGTTTCGAGTGTTATTGTGAGGCTGGATTCCAAGGAACATTCTGCCAGCTCAACATTGATGAATGTGAAAGTCAACCCTGCTTGAATGGTGCAAGTTGCCGTGATCTTGTTAATGGTTACCAGTGTGTGTGCTCCTCAGGTTATGGTGGTAGTCTCTGCGGAACCAACATTGATGAATGCTCAAGTTCGCCTTGCCACAATGGTGCAACTTGTGTGGACGGATTAAACGGCTACGAGTGTATGTGTTTGAAAGGTTTCAGTGGTAGTACATGTCAAACAAATATAGATGACTGTCTAAGCCAACCTTGTATGCACGGAGGGACGTGCTTTGACCTGGTCGACAGCTTCCAGTGTGGATGTAGACTTGGATTCGTGGGTTCAGCTTGTGAGTTGAGTGCAGATGACTGCGGGCACCAACCCTGTATGCATAATGCAACGTGTATTGATGGATTGAACGAGTATCACTGCTCGTGCCTGGAAGGCTACACGGGGGTCAACTGCGAACTGAACATCAATGAATGCGAGAGTCAGCCGTGTTTAAATGACGGTTTGTGTTTAGATGGGGTAAGTGGATTCCATTGTGTTTGTGCCAGTGGCTTCAACGGAATGCTCTGTGAAGAGAATGTGGATGAATGTATGAGTAGTCCATGTCAGCATGGAGGTTTATGTGTGGATGGGATCAACAGTTTCTTGTGCACGTGCCCTGTTGTGTTCGGCGGTGACACATGTGAGATTCCACAACCATGTGCAAGCACACCGTGTCTGCAAGGCTCTACCTGCACTGAAGCAGCAGATGGGTTTCGATGTGCTTGTGTGGCAGGTTTCACCGGGGCTTTATGCAACATCCAAGTTGATGAGTGCGCCAGTAACCCATGCGCAAACGGCGGTACCTGTTTGGACGAGACAAATAGATTCGTCTGTGCTTGCTCTGAGGCCTTCAAGGGTGTCACATGCCAGTTTTCAGCGCTCACCTGCATTGAATGGGAATGTCAGAATCTGGGTTCCTGTATGGAGTCATTGAGTGATGGACAACCTTATTGCCAGTGTCTGGAGGGCACAGCTGGTGAACACTGCCAGGTGAATGCGGACGAGTGTTCAAGCTCACCATGTTTGGATGGGGCCACCTGCGTTGATCTAATTAACGGGTACAGGTGTCAGAGCTCTGCCACACCCATACCCCATGGAGATGCCTGCCTTAGCTCACCGTGTGGAGAAACAGGAACTTGTGTCGCCCTACCTGACGGATACAGGTATGATTTTTTTAGATTGAAAGATTTGAAAAGGTACCCACTGCAAATTGTAAAATTTTAAAAGTTAGTTGACATTTGGTGAGCTTGGGTGTCTATCCTAAAGGTACTGTATTTGCTCTACAATACACTTAAAGGTCGTGGGTTTAAATTCAATCCGTAGTACCTAAGGTGTTTTCCTGAATGACTTGGAAAGTGCTGAATATACAGTACACAGGGCTTAAGCAGACATTGGTGTAGACATCACTTTGTAGATTTTAAAAACCTTGGATCCCAGCACAGAGTATTCATTTATAAAAACATTAGTGAAGGTATCTATAGCTAAAACTAAATGACAGTTTTTGTAACTAAAGTTATGAATTGGAAAGTTTTTCTGACTAAACTTTGCTTTTATTAACCTATCAATGCTAGTTTGTTCAAAATTTATTGGGGTTTAATATTGCAAAAAAAAAGACAATTGAAATAAGGGGTAAAACCTGCGTTCGTAAAAGGGGACAAATTTGTAATAATAAACTCAGGAACAAGCCATTCGGTGGGCAGCAATTGATATGTGTGGATGCAACCTTACGTAACTTGAAGCACTTAGTTTCCTTTGACAAATCTCTTGATACCTGGCGTTTGTTATATTATGAGAAAAGTGCTGCAAGGGTTGCTGGTTGTAACACTATTAAAGATTATGTCAGTCTGCTCAGATTCCCTTTAGATCCAAATTACCAATGGATTGAGATGACTGCAGTGAAACATACCAGAGTTTTAAATGGTCAGGAACAGGCACTGCCACTGATTGTGCATTGCTATTCAGTGCCTAGGTATACGGAAACAAAAATGCATCACCAGGCAATTTTAGAATGGATAATGTAAAAGAGATAATTTTGAGAGATAAGTTTATAATTACCTCGTAATAAAACTCATAAAAACATTAAGTTTGTTTTAGTAATATCAATGATTAAGCCCCAAAAATCCAATGTAGAAAAAAAACATTTAATAGGACCTTTAAATGAACCTTCAGGATATAAATTTTCCTTTTCAGATGTGAAACCCAGCACCACACCGGACTTTGCAGCTCCTCCCCATGTGTCAACGGCACTTGTATTGAATCAACCAATCAGGACTCATTTCAGTGCTCATGTGACAGATTTATCACCGGGACATTGTGTGACCAAGGTGAATAGTGTCTCAATAATTGACCCAAGATCTGACAACAAAATGCTGACAAAATATAAGGCACTGGAACAGTTTCTGCCGTCTTTAGTACCATCTCATTCCATTTCCATTTGCATTTTAAAGATGTAATCCTAAAGGCTCCCATGACCGAAGCTGGAGCCTACCCTCTCCTTTTTACCTCACACGCTTTAAACTGTACATAATCGCCGCTACTCCATAACTTAAGGATATGACAAGAAATCCTGAACTGTAGTCTAAATTATTTACTCTTACTTTATTTCCAGTTGATGAGTCCAAAGCCTCTTTCTCCTTACAATTCAACGGCCACCCTACGCACACCCCACTTATAACCCAGCGTCTCCAGCGCGTGATTGAGAATCGACTCAAAGGCAGTGATCTTGTAGGACCTGTGGATGTCACAGTCATCTCCCTGATGGAGGCTCTCTCAGCGATCTCAGAGTAAGACCCATTCAATGGTTTTTAGAGGCATGTGATATCAATCTGAAGTTTAAATAAAAAAACTGTTAGGATTGATTGTATTTGACTTACACAGATTTTACGATTGTGACGTCAGACGCAGCTAGTTAACTCTTTTTGTTTGTTACCATAGGCGACTTTGTGAACTGCACTCATACCCCTTTCTTCTTTACCATTGGCAACTTTAGTCTTCAGTTACAAAAACCGCTCAAAACTGAGCACAAAGGCCATTCGTTACAAAGCTGCTGTTCTGTCAATGTTCACTCTTCATACCCAAGCTTACCATCATTAGAAAAATATTGCATCTTTCCAATGATGGTAAACTAAAATAAGGTCGTTATCATGCAATTCTTTTAAAATGGTGTGAAAAGATTTGAAATATGGTAGTCTACAAAGAAATGTTGAGTTTATATACATTGTACATATCACACCAAGGAAACAAAGACCAAAATGTTGTTGGTTTATCGGCTGATTTGAATTATTTTTTTATTGAATTGATGTTGAGGACCCCCCCCCCCCATTTGAAATCAGGACTTATAAGAACAAAATGTCACATTTTTAAATATTGTTTGATATGTTAGTTTCACTGTCTTTAATACTATATTTGACTTACACACAGGCAGTGTTTTTACTCCACATCGATCAGTTCATCTTTAAAGAACTTTACTAATCTTTAGTAATTGCCATAACATGAGTACTGAAAAAAGGGGCTTGTTTAGGAAAAATTCAAATTGAAACTACAGTTTTAATGGCGATGTTGACTTCTTATAATAGCTCAAGAAAAATAAATGAAAGGTGATACATTAATTTGTTTGTCCTCATAGAGGTTGATTGGAATTGGCCTGTTGTGTAAATTGCCTTCAGTACTAGGCCATAGGTGAATAGATAGTGGCGCAACCGGACTTTTTCATGGGGGAGGGGGGGGGGGGGCGGCGAGAGGGTTCAGGCATAAACTGGGGTTGGGCTAAATTTAATGTAATGAGCCATACATTTGTGCCTTATTTCCATACAAAATTACAATTGGGCTGGACTTCAAATACATGTACTTGTCTTTTTATTGTCTCGTTGGGCATGTCGTGGCGGAGTGGATAAGAGCACCGAACTCAAGCCCCTGTGTTTTTGATCAATGGGGTGTGAGTTTGAGTCCCCAGTCGTGACACTTGTGTCCTTAAGCAAGACACTTAACCATTATTGCTTTGTCCTACGGATGGGATGTAAAGCGGTAGGTCCCGTGTGTTGTGTTATGCACATAAAAGAACCCAGTGCACTTATCGAAAAGAGATGGGGTTCGCTCCAGTGTTCCTGGTCTGATCAGCAGCATATTGCACCACAGCACCTTGTAAACCATTACATGGTGCTATGTAAAGGAATAGGTCTCATATTTCAACACGTAGCTCCACATACCTTGTAGGAAAGATACTGAGCGCTTTGAGTCGCTCATCGGGAGTAGATAAAGCACTATATAAGAACTGAGTATTATTATTATTATTTAATTAGTGCCCCATTTACAAGGGTCACCTTCTACGCTAGCGTCAATGGAACTCTTCAGTCCAGCAAGCAACTCCAGGATGTCTTTCAGAGTGCATCTTCACAGGACGTTGCGCTTTTGCTGTCTCCTTATCAGATATTTAAAGAACCTCCTCTGAATGCTGAGAAGAGTCACTCTGGATCGGGCAAGAAGGATGAGGTAAGATCGGAAGACTTGCTTCGTGTAATTTTAATAAGTGATATTGACTTATTATTTCAGGGTTTCTGCGGTTCCTTAAAAGTATTAAAACATCTTAAATTGAACAATCCAAATTTAAGGCCTTAAAAAGCATTCAATTCAGTTATTTGAGGTCTGTAACAAATTGGATAAAGTGTGTAATGAATTTCCTATCAGCTCAAAGAGACCAAATAGCACTACGTGAAAAAAAAGTAACAAAATGTGAGCAGTTGTAGCAGTTTCTACCCTGCTTTATTCACTTATTTTGGTCTTAAATGGTGTGAAGTGTAGCATTAAAAGGGTCTTAAAAAGTCTTAAATTTGACTTTTTTAAATGTGCAGATATCTTGCAGTTGTATTTATTTAGTTAGTTAGTTAGTTATTATTTAACATTATGTTACTTCTTCTGAAGAGGATCAGAGCACACTGGTCGAAGCGTCAAGTTGTGAGCCAGTGGTTCTAAATTCTCAGAACCATCACAGCTCATAAAGAGAGAATTATTTATTAACAGCACTAAACGAAATTCAAAATAACAATTCCATGATGAGAAATCAATTCAAATAATAAATCACGTGGGAAACTGACTGGATGGGGAGAACAAAGAATAATTGACTGGAGTGTGATTTGAACCCATGACCTGGGTTTTTGTGCCAATGCTCTACCAACTGAGTAGCTCAATGTTCTCCCAATTTTGTCAATATCTTCTTTTCCCCCCTTTTTTTTGGGGGGGGGGGGCAATCAGAGTTCATTCAATCGTAACTGCCATATAGCCAAGCATCATGCCCAATTTAAAATCATTTCAGTGAGATTAAAGAATATTAGAGGGGGATTGGTTGTAGAGCTCTGGACAATCTCTTTTGTGAGTATGTGTAGAGAACAAACTGCTCCAAACATCTTTGTTCTTTTCAGAATCCCACACACTAAAAAAGAGTTTTGCAACAACATGATGGTAACTACAAACCCCCATCTTATTGTACTTTTACCATGCAGACCTACATATTTCATTTCAGTATATTTGTATTGTTTTCTTTGTCAGACATGGTTTATACTTCATTGGTACGTCATTCTTATCATTGGTTTGGTTCTCCTGGTTCTCATTCTCCTGCTGGTTATCAGAGGTCTTTACAAGTGAGTACATGCTTTATCCTCGTTGTAATTAGCCATTAACGAGTTGGATTTGAATGATGTCTGGTACAAGTGTTCAGTCACAAGTGAATGCTCACTTGGAATTCCTCAGACTAAATCCAGTGTTGCAAAACAAAAATAGTTAGTGTCCTGGCGTTTCGACCCTAGCAGAGTCTTTCTCGAAGGCTAAATGACATTAACACTACAAACATAAACAGGTATACTGGTGTAACAAAAGCAGTCAAGTGGAAATAGATGATAGAGATAGCTGAATCCAGTGTTTGTAGGCTACATGAGGGGCAAGCTTTTTGTGAGTTACTAACGAGATGGTGAGCACCCATACACTATAGACTGCGCAGTTTTTGTGCGTATTCAAACATCCGGGAGGAATTAAGCTTTCAGTTGTAGAAGTTTGTTATTAATTTTGTTTTGGGGAAGGGTTGGGATCAACATTACAACCTCTTTCCCACCGTAGGTCTGTAGCTCGAGCTTCTGTCTTTTATACTATTTGTTTTCTTTTTTGTACCCCTTACAGAGAATGGCTTTCAGCCTTGTTTGGGGCAAACTTGCATATAAAACCAGGCATTATTCAAATCTGACGGACAAATCACTTCTTGCCTTACAAGAAGTCCTGATCATATAAATGTGACATAGTTCCACATTTTAATCACACTCACTTCACTGGATCCAATGACTAGAAGTCCATAGGAAATACATTCAGCTGGTTTTTCTTGACTTGCCTTTCAGATATGTTTTTAAAAACTCAAGGTCTTCGCCGATTTGTCAGTTTCCATAGTAAGAAATGCCTTTGAATGATAAAAGAAGTGATCCTTTTTTGGTGAAGCTTTACACACAAAATGTATGCCAAGTTTGGAGCAGGAAGTGTTAGCGAATTCTTTGCATGGCAGCAATAACCTTTGGTGATGACTTAACCAGCAGGTTGGAATTCCTGTCACACCTTCATGTAAGCCATGCTCCATGGTGCATATTGTGAGGGGACCCAAGGAAGTCTCATTGTTGGATAAAGGAGGCATTTATTCTAGAGAGATGTATTTTTGTTTTTAATCATCAGAATGTGCCCAGCCACTCCTGATTTTGTGGGAGGAGGGTGGGTTAATTAGCCACCCTCTTTTTCTATGGAAATGTCTGTAAAAATAGAGCACAACAGAAAAGTTTTCTTTTAAATGATAAATCTCAAGCATGTTTTAAGGTTACATTTCACTGACCAAATGTGGCTCCGCCCCCAAATAAGAGAGACCCAAAGTGGGTCAACATCTGCAATTGATATTTAGCCCAATACCAACCATCATAGCAAATTTCATGCTTACACCACAGAGTGCAAAAACACAATTCTTAGAAGCTGCACTAACAACCCAACTGCCTGGTTTTTTTTACTGAGCCTTAGAGTGCTGGGGTAAAAACAAAATGTATTGATAACATGCATTCACAACAGTTCATCTAAATGTTGACTGCTTGAAATTTGAAGCCATTTTTTAAATACGCATTAACTGTCATACTACTTTTAAATATATTTACCATTTAATTTTGTTGCACCTTTGTGGCATTATTTTTGTATTTATTTGTGTTGTATTGCTTGATTACATAATCTGAACTACTCCTTTAGGTGTACTTATTTTGGTCAGCGATTTCAGCTTTCTGTTTGTTCAAAGAATTCTGTCCATCCATTTCATGGTGGGTTGTGTTTCATTTTATTTGACCCTGTGTGACCTGCCTGTACCTCTTTGTAGTTTACCAGCACACTATCCAATTCTGTAGCCATAGATGTATGAGTGATCAGACCATGTTTCTCATAGGGGGAGGATGGGGAAGAAATCTGTTTGTTAATCTAGTTTTCAATTTCCGTGAACAAACTTTATAACAAGTTCTGGTTTCTTTTTTTGGCTTGTTTTACACGGGTTTGAGACAGATTGGGCCAATTTTCATAAAGCTAGTAAGCATACAAAGATTACTTATTACAGAAAATATCTTGCTAAGCAGAAATGGGTTACTGATCACAACTCCATGTAGGTTGCATTGTACCAAGTGGTGCCCTGCAATCAGTTCGCTATAAAGCAAGTAAGTTTGGCAAGCAGCATTTTCTGCAATTGAGCCTGATGAGGGCTTGTAAGAGACATGGATCAATGGGCCAGTTCCTTATTCACTTGTAAAGGTATCGGACAAGTCTTAAATTGGTTATCATTATTCAAGCATAATGCAAAAGGTTAACTAGGGGTTGGTTATAGTTATTCATCATATCAAACCCGAGTTTATTTTTCAAACCATGGTCTGTTTTAAGTTCTAAAGATTTGAAGAATGCACATAATTCAGGGGATAAAATGAAGTGCATGTGCAGGTTTTGATGATGCATGATATCGCTTGTAGTGGGGCCTTGTCACACGAGGCAACTGTTATCAGAGGCAGCTTGGAAGCAACCAACTGCAGTCCATGCTGCAGAGCCACTTTGGTAGCACATGAGTTATTTTTTCAAACAATGTCTTCGATCCTAAAGAAAAATATATGAACATCCAAATGAGAATGCCTTTTTCTTCTTGGAGATGAAACTGTTGCCTGTAAGTTGCCTCATGTGACATGGTGATATATAGGTGTGGTGCTTTTGCATGCTTCCTGGAGTGGTAGAATTAGGTTTAGATGGGACAAGTACCAAGTTCAGGGTGGAGCTTAATTGTTTACGTCCAACTATCTTGACAGGATGTCACCTTGCCAGCTATAGTTAGTTACTGGCACTCATGTCAGCAAGTAAAGATTCAAAAATTCTGGACAATTTTACACCCTCTCTCCAATGGCTACCACGGTCAGAATGCAAGGCCCTGTCTGAATGGGTGGCTACAGCTACGGCTATGGCTGGATCGCTGCGACATCATGCTTTGAAGTATGGGATGTCCTTAGCAACAGTTTGTAGCTGTAGCTGTAGCCGTCAATTCAGATACAGCCTTAGTCTACATTTTTTACTCTGTCTTATGCAATGTGTCAAGGTCCACTTTTACCTGTATATTGTGACTGTTTATCTGCCCACAATTCCATAAAGCTGGTAAGAAGCATGACAAATTGGTTAGCACAGAAAACTGTTGCTTATTAGCAGAAAACAGGTTATTGGCCAAAAATACTATTGTTATTCATTTTGTTGCAGCTGGTGCCCTAGACTTGTTGTCCGTTGTAGAGTTATGGTTACTAAGTGCGACCTGTTAAGTTACAATAACCGTTATGTCATGATAAGCTAGCAGTTGGGTTAGCTTACCTCTGTTAGCATGTGGACTTTATAGTTAGCAACGTCGAGCCCAGTTCATACTTCCTGCGAATGAAAATGCAAAACGAATTTAACGTCACAAACTTGCAACAAACAAAAGTTGAGCTGTGCTCCACTCTTGCAAAACATTCGCAGCAAAAACATCAAATTGTGACATCAAATTCGCTTTGCATTGGCATTCGCAGGAAGTATGAACCGGGCTTTGGGCAGTAACCTAGGTCCAATGTGAATACATCTTAATACATATATTTTTTCTTTTAGGAGACGCAGGAGAGGAGAATTCATTCGAAGCGGCAACATTTCATCGACCTTCTCAAACCCGGTCTATGCCTCCTACACCCCTGCTCAGACTGAAGACCCGTGCGTTACATCCATTGCCGGCCAGACATTTATCAGTGGAACCATTGTCATGGGTACCAATGACTCTCCATGCGCAGACGTACGATTGAGCAACGGAGCATCGACGATGTCTACATTCAGCCCCAGCTGAGTTTCTGTCCACTCACAAGTAACAATTGTACAGTTTGGCTAATTGTTTCTGTCGAAATGTCTTCCATGGATTGGGGGTCACAGCCAGGACTCTCTTTTTTTGCTCCCACTTTTTAAGGCTGTCGTGGAATTTATAGTGGTTGCAGGTTCGGCTTGATCATCAGATGAACAATGGTTGAAGCCTAAGATGCCCATAGCAACACCATTCACAGGGTTTGCCCTTAACCTTTTTCGTGACTGGCCAGCAGGACCAGTTAGCTTGTCATTAACGAGTCCATCATCACTTACTAGTCTTTAATTCTAAAAATAAGGATGCTTTTCAACACTAAAATAGGCAGCCGGACACTTAAGAGTACATTTTGACTGGTCGTCAGCTGTTTTAACTAGCATTTGGCCAGCTGACCACTGTTAAGGGAGAGCGCTGCTTAGCAGCACAGCTAAAGCCTCAGCTGCCAATAAGCTATTCGCGAGTTAGACTTGAATAATATCTGGTGCAACGACTTGCTTAGTCACAAGATTTGAATTCCTCAGACTATAGAGACAGTTGCTATGTCACATGATTTGGGGCAAGCTTTTGCCTAGTTTCGTAAGAGACGGCGAAAACCCATACAAAATTTGGAATGAATGTATGTATGGCACAATGGTACCAGTGTTTGCTCATCTGGAGGTTGCTGTACAAAAGCTTGGGCCCCGAACCATTTGACATAGGAACTTTAGTCGGAAGAATTCAAATTTAACAAGTAATTTCGTTGTACCAGACATTATTCAAATCCAACTCGCAAATGGCTTATTCGGACACGGCCATAGAGACTACTTTTTTCTTGATATGAATATTTTTATATCTGATAACTTTTTTGTTTTATGAGTTCTTGTGTACAAGGTCCTGATTGTCAATATCTTAGATGTTGAGGATAATTACTTTGGATTTCCTTAATGAGTATGAAACGTAACACAGGATTTGGCCACAAAGTGTAAATATTTACCTCATCTGCATTAGAGTAGTGCTGACCTGTGTGGCATAATATTTGCTCCATGAGCAGTGCCGCTAGAAAATATATTTAGGATATCAAGTTTGTGTCCCGAGATCAGGCAAGGTCAATGATCTAGGCTCATTTTTTAGAGCTGGTCAAGCAGACAAAATAAGGGAACAATTTCATCGAGCTGTTAAAGCTCAATAATTTATGCTTACCAGAATAAGCTTACCAGCCGAAATTCCAAATGCACTTTTTGTGACTGGGTATCATGCTTAGTTTTGCTTAGCAGTTTGTTAAACAGTATTTATTGAATAAGCAGTTTGAAATCGGACCCTGCTGATAACAGAAATATAGTTTGCCAGCAAACATACTTTGTCGTATGATGTGATACGGTTTGAATACCAACATGCCCCAGTTCCATAAGTACACAGTGCTGCACAACTGTTGAAGGCAAACCAAAATTACTGCATTGAAGGTACAACTGATCTCTCCTAAACGTAAGACATACCGGGGTACGTAAAATAGATAATTTAACCTGCTATTAAATTCTGGAGCATTTGATTCTAAGAAAATAACTTTGAAGAGTTTTTGAAAACTAAACAAAAGTTTCAAGAATGACTACCAACAAAAATGGCTGAAAAGTCATGGTAAACATTAAATGCTGAATGGTGATAAATGAATTGTTCACCACATATGCCTAATGGGGGGAAATAGTGTAATGTAAATATTTCATCGATGAAAAGTGAACTTCAAAATTAAGGCACCCTTTTTTCAATGTATTTATTTGTTATTATTTATTTGTGCATTGATTTGAATTATGACAAATTGGCATGAGTGTGACATTTAGATTATTAGTGTAAATGCGTATCCCTTCTCCGTCCAATTTACTTGTAAAACCCACCTGAGAATGTCTGAATCAAAAAGTAATTGCCAAAATTATAACTCCTCCGAAGCTATAAAATAACTTTGTACAAAATTAAAACTTTCTAATGCCAAAATGGATTGTAAATTTCTGACCCAAACGTCAGTGCTTTAAATGAGAGTGTTTGTCACTTCACTTTTAATACTCTAAACAACTATACGTCGACTGTAAAAAATGTTTTTAACGAAAACAATGATGTAGCATTTCTTCGCAATATGATACATTCCCAACCGGAATTGTAGAACAATAATATATACATGTAATCAACAAACATATATTATTGTGTGACGCGTTCGTTGTTGGCTGAAACTCCTTTCTTTTCTTTTCTTTGACTCGCTTACATGTGTATTACACTTACGTGTAACGTTACCTAAGAAAGTGGGTGCAAATTTAGGCTGAAAAACATAACATAAGAAAGTGGGTAAAAATACAGGCTTGGGCATGAAATTTGCAGGAATATTTGTAAACTGCACCCACCTATTTGCTTTTTCGGCAAAGTACTGACTGAAAGTGCTAACTACTATCAATCTGAAATCCAAGAATATTCTTTCTTTGAGGGAAAACATTAATCATTAATTTTGTATTTATTTGATAATTTGATCAGGCTGTTCGTCATTATCTGATTTCAATATTTTTTCCTGATTTACTTTCCTTCTCGAAAAAGCACAGGCTTTGTTTTTCTTTGTGGAAAACATGTATGGCACTTTGATAAGAAGTTTTGTTTACGCATGGCATGCCTTTAAAAACAAACAAAAAAACATGTTCAAAACAAAGTTTTCCCATAAAATAGCTAGTCAAGTAATTTTGTAGCTCTGGTAATGAAGTTTACACTGATACCACTCGATTCTCTTGAAACAATATTTGCTATTTATAATGTAAGCGCCTGAACAATGAAAAGGATTTATCTTTTAAAGGAAATTTTCCATATTAAGCAGTTTCTGTATATATTAATTCTGAACTTTTTTGTATTAAGGACTAATTGAATATTTATAATTGACTTATATCACTCCAAATATTACGAGCTTTAGATGCTATATCGTCATGCTTTTCTGGCACATTTCGATGCATCACATTTCTTATCAATCTCGTATGAATGTACTTCCATGCATGTTAAAGCCGCATGCTTGATGATACGATTCAATAAACCAATGCTGAAAAAAAAAATCGCTTGTAGTGATAACATGGACATTTTCTTTTTTGAAGATTTAAAAAAAGTATTCCAAAACTTGGGCCCAATCTTTTGTTCAGGTTGATAACAAGATATGATTTACAAGTTTAAAAGTTAAAATACAACTTTAGGAGTGGTCCCACCCATTAACACTGTCCCGTAATTAATTTTTTAAATTGTTTATCATTTTTGATAACCATCATGTCGGTAGTTTCAACGTCCTTTTGTTCAAAATCCACAAACTCCGTGTCATATACGTTTCTGGTTATGGTGGTCTCAATTTTGTGTCATTCTGGATTAATCGATATTGAACTCATACCTGTTTTATCAGTTAAGCTCTTAATGTACGCAAGGCAAAGTACAGAAGTTGGGTTTTTTTCTCAGACCAAACAGTAGTCAATGAACACAAATAGCTGGCAATGGGCAGTTTACAGTAGCTATATAGTTGTCACCATTGTGCATGAAGGAACCAAAGGTCAAGAGACAAAATAGCGTTCTGCAAAATGCAACCCTTTGAAAGTTGAAGAGTATTAATGCCATGTTTTAATATGTGAATATTTTCCAGTAAGGATACAAAACAAGATCAGATTTCCTTCACAGCTGGCCATCGTGATCCGATGTAAATGTAAAACTATTTTTATGGTGTGGCAATCTAGGTTTTTCTCCAATCCAAATCATTATTATACCCAAAACCGAGGCTGGAAGAAAAAATAGTCTGGTTTTGTTTGTTTGATATTGTGTGGGTTTTTTTTAAAGTTTTTTTTATGAATGCTGTAATAGCATTTATACATGTTGTTGGATACAGGGAACAGGACCAAGATGGTGGCAGCATAACAATGGTCTATTCGTCACTGGTTCGACTGGCCAACGTTAGTTATAGAAATAAGGCTGCATGGCAATGCCACATCAATTAAAAACTTACACAATACCGTGCTAAAAACAATCGTTTCGGCATGATAGTATCGTATTAGGGGCGTTTTATAAGCAATGCTTGAAAGCCTGTATACGTGAAGGTAGCTTGTCGAATCGGGTGTCTGGTCATTCCTTGAGTGGGAGTAAGTAAGAAAAATGCCCCCTGTACTTCTCAGGGTTTCTGAAGAAGATACATACCACCGTGATAACTCGGCATCCATCGGTGGTCTCGAAATCCCTTCCTCGTTTTTGGTCCCAAACTTCTATGCGTCGGATTTCCCACTGGTCTTGGATATAAAACACGATCAGTCTCGTCCAGTTGGGTATAAATTTGAAATTCATTGGGGGGGGGGGGGGAGATCTTTCATTGATGATTATGACGTGACCAAAGGAAGTCTAAGGCTATTGGATGAAAACTAAACAATATCGTGTGGACATCTTTTGACAACAGAGCGAACTGTAGTTATTAGACCCAATTCCACTTTAAAAATAAAGACAGGCATGCCTGTGATTTCTCATGTTTTTTGCCTGATTTCAGGATTTTCTCAAAATCTCCTTGAGCCTTCAAATTTTCTTGAAAGATGCAAAGCAGTTACCAAAGGGAGAAAGAAATAGTCCACCTTGTTGTCGGGTAATGTACCTGGTCTGTGAGCTTCCTGGATTGTAACATGTGGGAGGTTCTCTTGGTCTAGAACAAGGAGAAACCCCTCCCAGCATAAAACAACTTTCTCATGAATTTTAACATGCGTCAAATCTCCCCTTGTTGTTGACGTAGTATCATCTTCGGGCTCAACTTTAGTAAAGTTCAACTTCAACCCAATTCCACCCACCACCATTTTCATTCATTACTTCGGTTTCACTGTTTATATATATACATGATGGGTTTTTTTTTAATCTGGATCACTGTTCACTTTACAAGCTCGTCTCAAAGTTTTTCAAATCGCAAGCCTTTCCCTAATCGTCTAATTGCCTACATTTCAAGTTAAAATGTACCACGCTAGATCATTCACTCCTATATCACTAAAAGATTGGTAGTCGAAATAATCATTGTACACCAAATAAATGTGTCTTCCTAAATATAGGTCCCTTCCTATTAATGATTAATCATAATTACTGATTGGTATCGGTGGAATAATTGTTAATTTCTAACCCTCATCGTTTTGGACCAGGTACAGCAGAACTTTGGCCGGTGATTTGTCGTCTGTCATTGGGTAGTATCTGCTGAAAGTGGACTAGGTGACCCTGGAGTTGCCGACGCCCTATACAGCTGAGTTTAGCCAGGCTTGTTGGCTGATCTTCAGGCATCCTCACCCTTCCAATGAGAGTCGTCTGACGGTGGTTCTGGAAGACACTGCATCATGAAATACTTATTAATTCTCTCTCTTTCACTTTTCATAGGTAAGTGGCTTCTTGAACCTTTGACTTTTGAAACTTAAGAAGTTTACTCGAGTAAAACTTTACACAATGTTGTTGTCTGTAGGCGGAGGCTATACGATGGGTCAGTGTTTCTTTCAAATTATCATTAAAGGCGGACGACCCAGGGGCAGGGAGGCAACTGCCCTCCTGAATTCGGGTAAAACAAATTGGAAAATTCGGGCACAGCTAGAAGGAAAACAAATTAGACAGAGAAAGAATAACAACTTGGTATTTGTTGTTCTTTTTATCTGTGACAAATTTCGGGCAAGTCAATGTTTCTACCCCTTTAACCAAATATATCCCACGCGCCCATGCAGAGTTATGTCGGGTTAGCACAGTATTTCTCACATTGAGGACTGAACACTCTTGTTCTTTAATAATGTTTTATTACTTGTATCAGATTTGATTTTGATTTGATTTGATTTAGCAAATACGTTCAAATTTATTCAAAGCAGACGTCCCTTATAGATAAACACGCAAGAAAAGGAGTATTTGCCGAGAGTAACACACAAAAGTGAAAGACTTATTTCCTTTGTGGTTCTGCGAACGAAAACAAAATGGGGCACAGTCAAAACCTTGGTCGAAACTGAAACCTGGACTACAATCAAATGCAGGACGGGACTGTTAAAGCAATTTACAACAACCTTATGATTTATATAAGTTACGCCACTACCCAATGTCTTGGGAAATGTATCCGTCTGCAAAATACTCCAATGTTCGATAGCAATTTCCTCAGTTACCTGATTGTTATGCAATTTTTGCCAAATACCAAAAAAAGAAATACATTGAACATGGATGCACAAAACTTTAAACGTCTACTTTTGGGGTAGATGAAATTCTGTCCCATTCTCTTGTATGGAAACAATGTCTTTAAAAGATAGATTGGTACTTGATTATGAATGTTTGAATTAGTGGTCTTTCAGTTTGAAACTACACGCAAGTTTTGGGGGGGGGGGGTTGTGAACCCTTTTAATTCATCTCTATAAATAGACATAGAGCCGCTGCTTTTTCAAAAACGTCACCACTTTATTATGTGATTATATACACTTTACAGGTTAGGGTGGTGTGAAATTTATTGAAAACTATAGGGTTAGACTGAAATTGCTCTACATAGATCAATTAT
Source organism: Pisaster brevispinus (assembly GCA_023634235.1). NCBI lineage: Eukaryota > Metazoa > Echinodermata > Asteroidea > Forcipulatida > Asteriidae > Pisaster > Pisaster brevispinus. The sequence continues at coordinate 16,891,251 of JAMKCF010000006.1, read as the reverse complement.
AAACGCTCACACCTTTAAATATTAGGTATAGTTTTTTAACATATTATACGTAGGCCCTACTTATTCTTGTAAACTTATAAATTGGTTTCGTTTTCGGGTACCTTTCGACTTTACTCCATATTTGGTCATTGTGTGACTATGTGCGGGCCATTAAAATAATATTGAAACCTGAAATGTTCTCTAACGTACACCAAGAGTGAAATTGTTTTGTGCAAACATCGTCAGCTTTTATGATTAGCTTTTATTTTATTTTTTTTAATTTTTTTTTTTTTTTAATAGTTAATGATCTCAAGTTTCGACCTGAAAGTCTTTCTCGAAGGCCTTTCTCTTTAGCTTCTGAGAAAGACTCTGCTAGGGTCGAAACGTCAGGATATTCACTTTTTCTTTTTTGCATTTAGGGGCCATTTAGAATAGTCAATGTTTAAAAAAAATCACAGTCTACTCCAACGAATTTCATTGTATTTGTTTTAATGAAGTACGTTATAATTGTATGGGATGTTTTTAAGTGGGAAAATTTGCAATCAAAGTGATACGATTTGCTCGTATACAATCAGACCGTGTTAAAAGAGAGCCACAACAGCAAAACAAGGTGGGCTACAATTTTTTTCACTTGGCGCACGGAGAAATCCAGTGGGCTTGCTGCTAATTGCTAACGGTGTTCGGCGTAGCTATGTAACATTCACTGAAATGCATACCCTAGGCATATATTTTTTAGGTTTCTATGCGTGTTGACTCTTCTTTTCTCTGGTTATTTTGGAAACACAGTGAATGGCGTAACGGCCGATGGCGGTTGTTCAGCTCCATGGCTAAGGTTGTTCGATAGATGCTACGGTCTGTTTGGCATTGAGGTTGATGGAATCCCACGTCTATCGTGGCATAAAGCTGAGAAATACTGCAATGAAGAAGGCGGGACATTAGCTGTCATTGATTCGAGGCAAGTACAGTGTAAGTATGACTGAGGCTTAATTACCGTCTTGCATTTTTTTTGGTATTATGTTGTCTTATTTGTTGGAGGTGTTGTAGGTGTGTATTTGTTTTTACCTTAATGTCACCATGGCCAAGGCGTTAGACTGCAGGACTTGCAATCACGAGGCTGTTGGTTTGGATCCGACCAAGCTAACTGCTAATGCCCCCCATACATTTTCGGTGCCCCCCCCCCCCCCGCCCCATGAACAAAATTGTGATAGTGCTCGCAAAAAGAAAAGGAGAAGAGAAAAAAAAGGGAAATGCGCATTTGTGTAAAGTAATGTAGTGAATAATCGCAATCGGAATTGCAACCACGGCCACAAAATGGCATTAACATAAGAGGATGGTGGCCACCTGCAGTGTCCCCTTTCCAAACAAAAGCATGACCCCCAACCAATGACAAACCCATTCCTCCTGCCCCCCCCCACCAAAAAAGTTCTGGCTACGCCTCTGTCGTGTAGTTACTGAATGAAAATGTTTATTGATTTGTGCAATTCATACATAGATGTTAACCAATGTTTGTATGGAGCGAGATTGGATATTGCTAGCTTTGCATTATTTTATATCTGCTTGTAGGAGAGCTTTGCCGAATTCCCTTGTTGGGAAAATCATCCAAACAAACAAACAAACAAACAAACCCTTGCCCTAACCCTAAACCCTTATCGTAACCCTTACCCCCTAACCCTAACTACGACTACGAGCTAATTTCCAGTAATTCTAAAATAAATTCCTGGCCTTTCCTGGTACACTGAACACTTGATGGTAACCCTGGTACTGTTCAGCACAAATCCTCACATAAGAATGAAAACTGACACTAAAAATACAAAATACCTCGAAGTGAAGAGTTAGTACTTAAAATGTAATAATGTTAGAATAATTGTGAACTGTATTTTCTTGAAATTTGGCAGCTGTGATAACTGCACTTTTACGAAGGGCACCTTCAGCTAATGTATGGATCGGACTGAACGACCTGGGTGATGAAAATGTGTTTAAGTGGACGGATGGGACCAACGTGAGCTTTAAAAACTGGGCACCAGGCCAGCCAGATAATGGATTCCCTGCTTTTGAGGAGGTATGGAACCCAGATTATTCATGACCAAAAAGTTGCCATCAATATTCATTATAAAATGATTGGTTGATTTTATTGGATTGGATCCTCTGGCACCTGCTGATTAGGGTTTTCAGTCCCTACATGTACATGATAGCGTGGGGTGGTTTTTATTTGAGGTTTTCCTCCAACATCCAAAAGTGAACCGCCTTCTGGGGTATCGAGGTATCTTCCAGTCTATTGACCTTTTTGAGGAGTGGTTTTGTCATAACTTGGTGGACTCATTACAAGGGCGCGGTTTGGTTTGGGTAAACTTGTTTGTATCCAATCCACCCAAACCGAACAGGTGCACTGTTATTTTGTAGACTATGAAACCTGTGAAATCATATGTTTACCATATCAAAAGTAAAAAAAGAAGTTTTTGTTCCATACAGGACTGTGTATTTCTTGAATCCAATGAGGACTTTCCTGGAGAGTGGAATGATGGATTTTGTGATTACAACAGGGAGTATATCTGCCAGAAGCCATTAGGTAAATATCCAATTATTGCAAACATGGCCTAGTGCCTGCTACCTCCACTTCAAAGTAACCAGTGCACTGGTTTTAAGTGGAGTGGGTCGTGTGACAGATAATGTATACCATGTCTGATATACCACGTCTGATATGTGGGCAGAGGAAGTGCCCCCTCCCCCCTCCCATGTTCCCATATTTAGGAACACACTTGACAGAAGTAACCCCTCCCCCTCCAAAAAACCTCCAAAGAACTACTGAGAATCCCAGAACACAATGAAAACACAATGAAATCACAGTGGGAGCACCTTGCCACATATCGAGCACCAATTAGTGACAGGGGTTGGGAGATTGGAAAGGGTGGCAATTTCCTTTATTTTTCCCCTTGTTTGCCACCCCCACCCCACCCCACCCCCTCCCCTAACAAAAGGGATTATTTTTGTTTTAATGATATTTGATTTTTTTTTTCAATAGTTTTGAAACAAGCATGCTAGACAAAACACTCTCTATGCTATTGATGATGTTTGTTGTAACACATGTGGTTCTTGCAGTTAATGATCTTGAAACTTTGGAAATCAAATCTCCATTTGCATAACATTACAGCTTTTGGCTTTCCAATGGTCTGATTGTGCTTCAGAAACATGATCATAACAAATATGAATCATTAAAATCTGCTAATGTCAATGAGAAAATGTCTTTATACGGGTTTCCAAACAGAGTTTGTGAAAAAAAAGTAAGTTAATGGCTAGAAGGAAAAAAAAGCTTTTTGACTGAAAATAATCCTACACAAGTAACGAGAAAAGGAGTTTTAATCCCTATGTGAAGTGGTTAATAGAGACTTCCGGATCCCATCTTTGCGAAACATGGCGTAAAAAGTAGGTCTTGAACTACATCAAATATTTTTGTGAGGAAAAAAAATAGTCCAGTCCCTTCTGAGCTAGGCTTGTTATAGAAACAGGGTTAGACTGTTGGCATATGAATAAATGTTACACTAACTTGCATAAGTATGTGTTAATTCCCGGCCCCATTAATTGAACTAAAATATATGTCTATGGTTTTTTTACAGATCCTTCGATACCTGACGTACCAACTCGGTTTTGTCAGAATCACATGGATTACACTCCCTTTCACCGTTCGTGCTTCAAAATTTTCCCGGATGCTAAGAACTTCAGTGAAGCGGTGAGTGTGTGCGAGGAGGATGGGACAATCATCGCCTCCATCGACGACGCCTTCCAGGAAGCCTTCATTGAGACCTTGCTCTTGAACTCTCAAACAAAAGATGTCTGGATTGGTCTGGAAACTCAAGTGGTATGACATTTTGTAAACTTTGCTCAAACAAACTGTGCGTCCACTAGCAGTAGGCTTCAGAACTCCATGAGCACCAGCTTCACTTCCCTAGTTTTTTCCCGGTTTCATAGAAATGTACTGTTGATCCTTCTTTTTGAAGTTCTTTTACGCAACTTGATTAAAGCTTTTGCTATGGGCAGCTTTTCATCTTTTTGATGTTTTCATCAGGTCCCTGAATCCAAGATAAAAAAATAATAATAAAGGTTATGAATACCACTTTAGTTATACAATGCCGCATTCGCATTTTGGGGGGTAAACTGGCAGAGCAAATGGGTAACTTGACCATTTTAAGTCCAGTGCAAACAGCCCAGTGAAATTTCATCCAGGTAAACTTAACTGAGTCTTAACCGAGTCCAATGGGTAGTTTAACCGGCCACTTTCTGCCCAGTTTAACAAACCTGGTCAAACTAAAAAGTGCAATGCGGATGCCCTGCCCTGGTAAAACTGGTCAGTAAAATAGCATGTTTGGTTCGCTGTACAGCCATGATCACACGACACACAGAAGTGAAACACAACATACAGGTGATGCTCACACTCATCTTTTTGTCAAAGTGATTTACAGAACTCAAAAATTGTGTCCCTTTGCTTGCGTTGTTGTTCTTACTTTTATTTGCTGTGGTTATACAAGCTAGGTCATGTATTTTGTCACGTCAGGTTAAAGGTCACTGGCATATAGCGCCCTCATGTATGTAATTAATTAGAAAGTCGGTTTGTTTTCACCATCATCTTGGTTAGTATACCTACGTCAAATAATCCAAGTTAAGTTCTTGATAATTTCTGTGGAATGTCCGTCTCCGCTATACTTTCTTGGATATTGTTCATTATTGAAAGCTATATAGCTGTTTGATGTTACCTTTTTATGTCATCCCAACTGTATTATCGGATTATATAGAAAAGTTATTTTACAAAAATACAGAGTTATTCAAAACAAACAGTAACAAAGTCCTTATTTGCATAGAAATTTGTTGGTGTAATATTGAAGTGATCCGTCATCTAAATTGATTATGTTGATTATCATTAGATTATACTGGAAATCAAGTCATCTCATCGAGAGTTGTAGAATGATGTGATGGTTGTGGTTTTGCCAACCAATCCAGGACCAAATTGACCACTATGAAACATAAGAAAGCACAGTCAGGCACAAGAGTACCTCATGTTAAATTAATTTCTACATAGCTACAATGGTTGCCGAATCTCCAACTCAAAAAGTAAGGGACCAATTGCTCACCAGACAAGCATCGACTCTATGAACAAAGTAAAAACGTCATAATGACTGGCTCACATGCCTCTGGATGTAAGACCACATGTAAGGCTGCATGCCCCATGGGCTTTGTACGGCGAAAAAAATTAATGCATTAATTAATTAATTAATGCGAATGCATTAGTTACGTAATAAAACATTCCAACATAACTGGTGAGATTCGGTATACAATAATCATTGAATGAAATTAAACTATTACATCACAAGGCTAAACAAGTAAAATCATTATTTTGCAAAGAGAGTAGGCATAATATATTTGAGGCTGAAGTGTTGCTCTAGTTTCTCAGTGAGGGCGTCCTTTATTTTGACTCATTTATGAAGGGAAGACTATTTTGTTCTGCTTTGTTGGGTAGAATGTTGACAGGTTGGTGTGGGTTGATTTACATCCAGTAACATATACCAACTGGGATTCTGACCGTCCAGTGACTACCAAGGAGTGCGCTATTCTGATGACTGAAGATACCCTGAGATGGAGAGACGAAAGTTGTGATGGAAGCCACCCCGTGATTTGTAAACATTTCATGGGTAAGAACACTATATTCAAGTGTAACAATTTCAGCTCTTAACTGCAAGGCAATGGGAGATCAAGTTCAACTCAGGATTCCTGACAAAATACCTGTAGGTAGACTGGTACAACAGGGCTCGAATTTGACACTGGACCGCCGGCCCGAGGCCAGTGATTTTAGCCTTGGGCCAGTAAACTCATGACCTAACAAGTCTGGCGGTCTTGTGTTTTTCAATTGAAAAATAGCCATTGTGCAACATCTTTAACAGAAAGAAAAGATGTTCAAATGTTGACCTTAATTGAGTCTGGTATTTGTACAATTCTGTTGAGTATCAAAATAATACTAACCCATAAGACAAATGAGAAAAATCTATAATTTACATGTGAAACTGTGCAGAAAGCTCTTTCTCATAAAGATTCTGGTCTTGTGAAATAAACTCTGGTCCGGTAAACATTTTGAGCTGCAAGCCCCGCGGTCTTGTGGAATTTTATCCCAAATTCGAGCCCTGTACAAGCAGGTCATGATCGAATGGTTAATTAGATCTTTTGTTTCGCTGATCAGCAGAGAGTGTGGGTTCGAGTCCCAGTTGTGTTACTTGTGCACTTGAGCAAGATACTTTACCATACAATTACTTTACCCTTCATATGGGACATTAAGCTGTAAGGTCCAGGTACTAGGATTGGAAGTGCACATAAAAAAAACCAAAACACTTATTGTGCAAGAATAGGGGTTAACCCCGGTGTTTCTGGTTCACAAAGCAAGCTCCCTTTTTTTACAGGTTTCCTACGGCTTATGAGCTACAGTGATTAAGTTCACTTATAATGCATTATGAATAACAACAAAATGTCAAAAATTGGGGCAGTTTTAATCCCAGCAGTGTTCTAAATGAATCTGTGCATAATGCCAAGTAATATTACAATTTTTGTTTTGAAATTGCAAATAAGAACTCAAGAAACAATGATTAAACAGTCAAGGTACACACAAGTTTAACAGCTGACTAAACTTATATTTTTACCAAATTTGAACTGTAAGAACGGCCATTTTTAGGCATGTGGTATTTTTGAACCAACACAAAAGTTGTATGTATAAATAAGGCTGACTTAATCAGTAATGCTATTACACATTGTGAATGTTGGGTTGATTTAATCAGCCCTGGAAGTGGCAAGGTTTAAAAGAAAAAACTTAAATTTTTGTTTCTTTGAAAGGTTACTGAAGCTATTTATTTTGTGGAGGGGGGCACCTGGGGGGTACTGGAAATTTGTTGGGGCCCCAAGGCCCCCAGCCCCTACCCCCCTGGGTGCGCCGCTGTATTCATTCCATTATGTTTTTTCAAAAGGCCAACGCCCCGAAGTACCAAAATTGCCAAAAGGTGCCGATTGCCCAGATGGCATGGATCTTGCGGACGAAACGTATTGCTTGAAAACTTACCCAGATGAATCTGTGGCTTACGAAGACGCAAAGATGGCATGTGAGACCAACCATCCAACCAGTACACTGGCCAGCGTGCACAATAAGAACGAGTTGGGGCTTATTTCCACTGGTGCAAATACTACTAACCCATTTTGGATTGGACTTCACATGACAAATCGTAAGTTTTGTTTATACCTAGTGTGGTGCTAATTGTTAGCATTGGGACTTTGTTTTACAAAATACATTTTAAAGACAAAACATAAGATTAGATTAGATAACTTCTATTTGTTCTGATTATTGAGTTTAAACCATCAATGCACTTTTCTTTCCTGAAATGCTGTCAAAGTTATGAAAAATTGCTGTTGAAGATCTCCAAAATAACAAATAATTGCTTATTTTGATTGCGACAATAACAATCAGTGCATAAATTATACTAAAATGCATCCACTATCTGGCAAAACATTAACCAGTTTTCTGTTGTTTTCAGTAATACTAAATTGTAAAATGAACATTTTCAGGTTGTTTGTATAATTTATGTTTTGAAAACAAGAGGGTGGAAATTAATTTTGCGTTTCCCAAAACCAATGGTACTATAACTTTAAGTGCAAAATATTATTGTTGTACTCCTTGATTTAACAAATAGTTTCTTCATCCAAACCAGTGTCCAATTTCATGACACTGCTGACAAAAGTACAGAATTGGTAATCTCATAGAGAGGAAAACTTGATTAGATGTGGTCTAAAGTGTCACTGGGTATAAAGTTCACCTCAGCACAAATCTTCCAGAGAAATATTTTATCTGAAACACCCTGAAAGTTACAATTGAAGACCCACCACAAATCACTGTTGTTGTTGTTGTTTTTTTAATGACATAATTCAAAATAAGCCAAATATGAGCATGCACAAAATCCCTTTGCAAAGCATAACTTTTTATTCACTGAAACATGACCTTCGAATGTGAATCTGCTTTACTTCTTAAAAGAATGACGCACTTTCCTTGAGTAGGGTCATACTTTGGTAATGACCACAAAAGAAATTTGTGTAATTTCTATCCAAAAGCTTACTTGTTTTTGAGAAATTTTGAGAAATTGTTCATCTGAAATGCCCCAGTTAATTAGAATTTTATAAGAACAATTAAATCTGAGAAATGATTCGTGCATGAAACGTTTCCCAGATTTCTGAGGTTTGGTGTTCGTTTGGGAATGCTGCAGCCAGAGACACGGTTGGTATCCACTGTCACCTTGCTAAGGGTAGATGGATTTTACATTCTGGTGAAAACCCAGGGCCATTTTTTTTTTCTTTCTTTTTTTCTCTTTTCTTTTTTATTCCTCAACAAATAGACACGACATTCAGCTGAAACTTTCGCAGTGACTTTTGTATCATTCTTGATAATTTTACCAATAGGTCAACATTGTTGACAAAAACCAAACGATAACCCTACCTTTAATTGTGTTTTAAACTTTAGGTGGTCAATTTGCGTGGGAGGATGGCTCAGCTGTAGATTACGTAAGCTTCGCAGGTGGAGAGCCTTCTGGGGATGGTGAAAAATGCGTACAAATGAAATCAATCACAGCCGGCAGTCCGGATGCAGAATGGTCTACATTTGGCTGTGTTGATGTAGGAGGCTATGCATGCAGGTCACCTATACGTAAGTATAGCATAGATCCTTGTTGCGGATAGCTGGTGTCACATGTAGTCGGTATTTTTGCAGTGTATATTGCTTTATCAGTTTCATCAATGGCACTATCAAAATGTAGCCTCAATCAACTGCTGCAGTCATTTACCCCCAGGGCTCGAAATTACCGCTGGCCCGAGGCCAGTGATTTTAGCCTCGGGCCAGTAAACTCCTGACCGGACAAGTTGGGTGGGCTTTCACTTGAATTTCATAACCTAACTGTGTATCGTCACTAATGAAAAGAAGAATAATTATGTTCAAATGTTGACTTTGAGTCTGATAAATATCTTCCAATTCTGTTGAGTTTAAGTATACTTATCTTTAATCCAAAAGAGATGATTTTTTTTTCTTTATCCAATAGATAAATAACTCATGTGAGTGGGGAAAAAATTACACGTCTCCAACCTCACGTTCAAATGTATTTGATGACCTTCTGGGGCAAAAATTTGTCAACATCCAAAACATCCGACGACATCATTCTGAGAAAAATGGGTCTGTCCATTTTCTGATGGGGATGTTTTGGCTCATCACTGGCTTTTTTGCGAAATATGAAGCATGACCTCATTGAATTTTAACAAATACTGGGTCTTTACATTGCAAGAAGGAATATTTCCTTATAGTCAAAATGTCAAATTCAATGATGTGTTGATTGAATATCATTGAAGTCAGGAGTGAACTAAGACATCCCCATACATAAATGAACTGACCCATTTTTCGCAGAATGATGTCGTCGGATGTTTTGGATGTTGACAAATTTTTGCCCCAGAAGGTCATCAAATACATTTGAACGTGAGGTTGGAGACGTGTAATTTTTTCCCCACTCACATGAGTTATTTATCTATTGGAAAATGAGTACATCAGATGAACTTGACATTTCCTTTGCTCTTTAAAGTTGTTGCATTATGGTTTCTTTACCTCATAGAATCATTCTAATAAAAACATGCTTGTCCTGATTCGATAAATCATAGTGCCGGAGTATAGTCTATTTTATGGCAGACATTAATGGCACAGTTTTCACTTTCGGTTTCATCATGTCAGAACTAAAATCATTTTTGTTTTGTTTTTCGTTCCAGTACTTAAGCCACCTGACATTGGTGGATGCATGGATGGATGGTACCTCCTGGGTGATAGATGCTTCAAGGCAGTGGGAATCGAAGAAGTCGATAGACAAGACTTTAAGAATGCACAAGACTACTGTGCCAGGGAGAAAGGGGGACGTCTGTTCCAAATAACTAGCCAGTCTGCACAGTGTAAGTATCGGTAATAGTGCCAACTATCTGTTTTTTAGATACTCAGTAAACCCTTTCAGCCCCAACGGCAATTTTAGAAATGTCTTATTAGACAGCCACCTATTGGCAGGAGTAGGAGAGGCATGATGTACAAATAAATGGACACAATCATCATCCCGAAATTGTAAGTTTAAAAAATGTGACGAGCTGAAATAGTCTGCACAATTTGTTCACTTTTTTAGTATATGATTCTGCATTTGAGTTGATTTGTCCAAGGTGCAGTTTAGGAGATTCAAATTTGTAAACATATTTGTATTGATTTCTAATCAATGGGGCATTTCAGACGAAATAATTTAGCACGATGCTTATCTGCCATTACCATCTATTAAGGAGGCTATGGGATAGGTATTGCCTAAACAAAATTCGGAGTCATAACCAAGTTATGACCCGATCTTTAATATTTGCCTTTTAAAGTAAAGAGTTATTTTATTGATTTATTGGCAGAAATGCACAGTCTTTTTTAGGACATCAAAGTAGACTAACTTTTGTTTGTTTTTGTTTGTTGTTTTGCTTCAGCTCTCCTTGCCCTACTTCTCCAAGACTTTGTTGGAAAGACAAATCTTTGGATTGGTCTGTCTGACACTGAAGAGGAAGGGTCGTTTGTTTGGACTGATGGATCACCGCTGGTTAACTTCACACAGTGGGCTCCAAATCAACCGGATGGTTTTATCGCACTCCCAAATGAGGTAACTTTGCTTACTTATTTGTTTTCATTTTCATTAGAGGGAAGGGGCATCATTGAATTCTGTGAAGAAATTTCCCCTTTCAATGAAACACACAATTCAACCAACTCTGTGAACATGTTTATGGAGGTAGGCAATCCCATTTTAAGAATAACAATAATACGTGCCACACCCAAAGGGTGTACCAAAGCTCTCATTACTTTTGTATAGGTATGCAGAGCTAAGTTTGAAATTATAAGACACATTTTACAACATGTAGCACCTTGTAATGGTTGCTACATGTGCAAAGTACAAAAAATTGATGTTTTGACGTGATTATATTTGCACATTCTTATTTTGACTGCATCATTCAAAACAAGCCATGGTGATTTAGGGCTCTTCAAATGTTTCCTCATCTCTTTTTTTTTTTGCATGTCTGTGATAATGACTGATTTCTTGAGTAAGAACAATACAAGCAAAGTTTGAATTCTGCCCCTTTTGTTGATTTCAGCCGTTCCGCGACTGTGTGGAAGTGAAGTCAGATCCAGATCATCCTGGCGAATGGGATGACATCAACTGCCGAGAGCGCAGAGGGTACATCTGTGAAGCTTTCCTGAGTAAGTTTTATCATCTCTACTCATTGAACATGTTGATGTAAAAGTTTTGTTCCTTAACTACCATGAAAACTGTAGATACGTCCTTGTTGAACAGACACTGCATGCGGTTTAAGACTGGACAAAAGGTTGTATCTTGGCATTACGACCTTGTTGCACAAACCTGCAATTCCCAGACAGGACAGCATGACATAACGATGTAGAGCATACTTATAAACTACTTACAACTTAATAGAAAGTGAAAACTGAAATTCTGACACAAAACAAACGTTACGAAGATATTGAAAAAAATTGGGAGACCACTTATATTAGGGCTAGAATTAGCTCAGTTGGTAAAGCCAACACATTAATCCAGATCCAATCATTAATCCACACATTAATCCAGAGGTAGCAGGTTGAAGTCCCACTCAAGTAACTTTTTCTTTGTCCAACCAAAAACACATTACTAGATTTTTTATGAAAACCAATCTAATGCTTCACCCTTTATTATTTTGTTTAACCTTCTCATCAGGGGCCGAGCTGCCGCCAAATCCGATCATCCCAGACGAATGCGACGCAGAGCACAGCGATTACGTCAAATATCGCGACAGCTGCTTCAAGATCATCAAGGAGAAAGTGAACTTTAATGACGCTCGGCAGAAGTGTCTGGACGAGAATGCCACGTTGGCCAAAGCAGGTGACGGATTCTACAATGCATTGATGACACTGATGATCAATGATCAAGTATCATCCGAATCAGTGTGGATTAGTTTGGCGAAGGTGAGATGACAATAAAGTTATAGGGTTTGGCGTTGTCTTTGATATTTACCTATTATGTCCAACAGAGGCAACTGTAAGAGTTGGGTGGAGCCTGCAGGCAGACAGTCTCATTGGGCAACGGTGAGGTCTTTACGGTACTATGGCATTCAAAACGAGGACTTGAACAGGGGAAAAAACAAGTGTTCTGATAATGATGTCGTAGGCTTTCAAGGAGCGTGTAATGTTCACTTTCAAAGAATTCATAGTCACATAAATTTTTTAATATAAAAAAAACAACAATTTTGATCAGCATTTCATAGCCCAGAAAGACCCTGATCTAATAATTCATACAGTGCTCATGATGTATCACCGTGGACCAGGAGTACATTTCGTTTAACCCCACGCATTTGTATTGTTTACCTGCATGTAGCATTTATGTCTGCGGCGGTACGCTCACACAATTCGCTGGTACTATATCATTGATTTTGTGTTTTGATTTTTATGGGCCTTCACTAGAGCTGTGTATTGAGACAGTTGCGACAACTTGCGATTAGAAGCCATTTTCGAAACCAGACTGAACATTGGGTTGTGCTGCATGTGGACCGAAAAATGATGTCCAGCAACCACACGACCAAACAAAAATGATCCTTCCATGTCGCAACTCTCTCCATATACAGCTCTGGCCTTCACCATGAAATAGCGCAGCCAATGGTGGGAAAAAATCATTAATTGAAAACAAATCAAATAAGAAGGCCGGGCTATTTATTTTTGTATCGAAATTCTACAGTAATCTGGGGAAGAAAACTATACTTCTATAAATAAATGAATAAATACAAATTTACAAAACCTTCTTTTTGATTGAGGAAATCCTGTGTGTGATGATTACACAATGTTGAAAGTATTTAAGAATTGTAAGTATTGTAAAAATATTGGTATGTGCAGTATGTGATCTTTAAGTGTATAGTGTACAGTTGGAGACCAGAATGTAAAAAAAGAAAGAAAGAAAAAAAGGGAAACTTTGTTTTTTTTTGGGGGGGGGTAAGTTAAGAGGAAAAATCCCATCGGAATGAAATTAAATACAAGTTATTAAAAATCAATAAATATGAGGTAAATTGAAAATTGAGAAAATAGAATTAGCTCAGAGTTGCAAACTGCTTACCAACCAAAAGGACCAACGGTGTAAAGGCAAAAAATAGGTTTCGACCCTAGCAGAGTATTTCTTGAAGGCTAAACACACATAAACAGGTATACTGATATAACAAAAGCAGTCAAGTGGAAAGAGATGAAGAGAGAGAGAGAGAGGCAGAAAGCACCCAGAAAAAGCAAGGGATGAACAGTGAAGAAGGAGAAAAATTGGTAATTGTAATTTTTAAATTTAAACAAATCCATCTACTACACTGATAGCTTTGTGTCCCTGGCTTGTTAAACAATTTGTCAACTATCTCAGGATACCAAAGACAAGAAGTACACCTGGCAACCTGGAAAGTACGATGGGGAGTGGCCACTCATGTATGCCCATTGGGCAAAAGGCATGCCCGATGGCAAGGGATGTACAGTGCTAAACCCGGATTCCACTTGGTCCAATGTGGACTGTGATTCTGCTGATATGTTCTACCCTATGTGTGAATACACAGATGGTAAGATTATTCTTATGAAGCCTTTTGATGTTAACAATAACACTAAACCGCAAGGGAAACTATGACTGGGTAAATTTTAATTAATTTGGGGTTGAACAAAGACAAATTGACCAGAGTGGGATTTGGACCTGCAACATCCAGACTAACGTGCCTCGCTCTACCAACTGTCACATCCCCTGAAAGTGATTCCTCTGCTGCCACTACCCAGGTTTTGTCAGAAACTTCAGTGTGAATGCTTCTGACTGGCACCCCGAACAAAGATATTGACAAAATAGGGAGACCACGTTAATCCGGAGGTCCCAGGTTCAAACCCTGCTATAGTGGACTTTTCTTTGTTCAACCCCAAACTTAAATGAAAAACAATAACAAGCAGATTTAAAGCCATTGTTATTTTTAATGCCTCAAAAGTTTTCCTCCCACATCTCAAGTTGTGATGAGTGTGGTTCAAATCCTGGTCATGACATTTGGGCAAGACACTTGCTTCTCGTCACCGAGGAGTCAATGGCTACCTGCGAGGAGGGCAGAGGTTGTTGATGTGAGTTGTTAGCAACCTGTGTGCTAATTTGGCTGCCAGTGCTGCATACTCAAAATGAGTTGATGGTGTCAGGAATGCTTAAGACCCAATGAACAGGGGTAATGATAGTGTAAGGCACGTCGATACAATGTTAAATATGCCTATTATCTTTAACTGAGACTCGTCAATATCCACTTGGTTTAGCGCAAGGCACTTTTGAAGAGCTTCTCAATGACATTACCAGAAAGATAACAGCAATAATTAAGTTGTAATCTATTTGTATCTCTGTCTTTTTTTTTTATAGAGAAACCTGATCAGCCTGTTGTAGAAGAGATTCATTGTCCCGAGGGTTGGGTACTCATTGATAGGAATTGTTACATCTTCACTACAATCACACCTGAGTATCCCAAAGTACACTTTACCTGGGATGAGGTAAGGAACTAGACACCTGAGTGAAAACTTCAACCACTTTTCTTTAACTGAAATGTTAAACAATTTTGGAATACCCTTTTTTTTTTTACTTTAAAAACAAGTTATACCAGATTGGTAAGGATAAAAACATTGTTGTTAAATTTTAGTCTGAAAGCTTACTGATTATAAAGTTCATACTAGAACCTTTTTTTTCTCTGTGAATTATCTCTGAAATGAAGTCATATTGAGAAAACTGTGTCTGGAAATCTAAAAGAAACACACAACAGCTGTTGTTACAACCCAAGTTAAGGACAGTATGTTGACATGCTGAAAATTGTGCATGGTTTTTCACTATATTTCTCACACAACGGATTAGCCCAAATTTTCACAGAGGTTTGTTATTTCATATACATGGTTGACCACACAAAACATGAAAACTGTCTGCGACTGTATACCTTTAAACAAGGATAAACAATGCTCTGTGGATGTTAAAGGGCCAAACTCGATCGGACTATTGAAGTTTTAGAACTGATTTGTCATTGAATTGTTACGCTACAACTGGTTTACAGAAAATTTTAAACATTCCACAAAAAACCTCATGATTATGTCACTGGTTCCGAAAGCTAAAAGCCACGACAACCTTTTATGGCCACAGCACCTTCTTGCAGTGATGGTACTAACTTAAAAATTACATCAAATATTGCCACTCAAATGAGCTTCAATTCATATATAATAAAGCTTATGAGTATGACACCAGTTCCAGTTGAACAAATTAAAGCAATGAAAACCGCAAAAGGCCAATTATGCTTTGTTCAGTTGTTTGCTAATTTCAGACCAAAATAGTACAACCACAATTTATCATGGGTTGATGTCAATCAGTTGAACTGGGAAACATGCAAAGTGTTGTCTTAAATGTAACATTTTCATTTTGCTTTTTTCAGTAGTATTTAATATTTAGTTTGGGCTAAACTTCTCTCTATGAGAGAGTTTTTGGGCGTATTCGATTATCGGAGTCGGCGTCGGCACAGGTAAGCTAATCAAACTCACCCACTATCTGTCTGGTCCTTTGTAATATAGGCAGAGTATGAGTGCAGGACAAGGTATGGTCGATCTACCCTACCAAGCTTACACAGTGAACCTGCCAGCCAGGAATTCGCTAACAATGCATTCCGTCACCTAGGGAGAAGAAACATTTGGTTAGGAATTCACCGCTCTGCGAATGGTAAAAATAATCATTAACAGCCAAATGCCATGTGTTTATCCATTTTGTTCCTTTGGTATATAAAAAAGTGTTATCTTCATCTAGTTAAATTCCGTTACTGTAATACTTTGTTACTGTAAGTTTTCTTTGCACAAGTACATTAGTCTTTTGGAAGTCTTTCCTTGTCATTCTCCACTACTTCAAGAAAGACTACTAAGCCCAAGACTGCATTCAGTAAATGTCAAAGCACCAACAACAATGAGTTCTTCGCACTAACGATGCCACTCTTGCCCAAAAATACCCAGACCTCAGACAAACATTTTCCCGTTAGCCATGACTCGATCACCTCATCATCATGCCAGACCGCTGTAGTACAGTCGGAAACGCTAGTAAGCATAAAACTTGTACATAAATCATACAAATACTGTTTTCACAAAGAGCCACATAATCTTAAAAAGTCAAATTATTGATTACTACAGGAAGGGGCCTTTATCCCAATAACTGCATTTTGCGTTTTCACGGAGAGCCACAGGCCCCCAAAAAGCATTGAAATACATTGCAACAGAAGAGCGTAAAATGTATGTCAAATTGTTTTTCTGGTTTCACTAAGAGCCACGTATGTCAGTGTGCGCGTGATCATGTGACATACGGGCCCTTTTCTATGTAAAAACACGTTAACCAGTTGGGTGTTTAAGTAGGACATCTCACTTTTTAGGTTTCACAAAGAGACACGTATCTTTAAATAGCTACTATGATATTTAAACAATATATTTAAAGAAATTAATTAGCCAATGGATAGGTTAACCTTATACAGAATCATATGAGAGATCTTAAACTGCAAACCGTGGCTTTAGTTTTGCAGATTTTGCAGTTTTAAGCCAAGCTGAGTGTAAAATGTAAACCTCAATCAGACGTTTGGACACAAGTGGCTGTTCGTGAAAATGGGGACAATATGTTAGTGAAATTTAATACGTCTGAGATCCGGGTAGCTCGAGCTTCTGTTTTTGACATTAGTGCGGAGTTCTCTAGACAGAATTTAAGTCTGGATGCCATTGTTCTACTTCCTAAGTGCTGTATTTGCCAACAGAGGTTCAAAATGCTGACTGACTAATTATTTAGGGTGGGTGTGGTGGGTGGGTGTGGGGGGTGCGGGTGTCATACCAGGGCTTCTGTGGATCCTTAAAAAGTATTAAAAAGTCTTAAATTGAACAATCCAACTTTAAGGCCTTGAGAAGCATTAAAAAGTATTAAGTTAAGTTATTTGAGGTCTTAACAAAATGGATAAAGTGTGCAATGAGTCGAATCACGCTGCGTGTAAAAATTTAACATAAAGTGTGAGCCGGTATAGCTGTTTCTCACCTGCTTGAATCACTTATTTGTTTGTCTTAAAATTTGTTCATGGTGGCGTTAAAAGGGCCTAAAAATGTCTTAAGCATGCAAAAGCTTCATTTAGAGAGCATTTAGAACTTGTTATTGTCTAGCTACTAAAATCCGACTATTACTTTACATTTCAGGATACTACGTATGGGATGACGGCTCCATACTAGACTTTGTGAATTGGGAATTGGGTTCCCTCAAACCTGAAAATGATTGTATAGGGCTGCAAGCAAATACAGGTGGTGGAAAATGGACCAGTCAGGACTGCTTTGCTACAGGAGGCCTTGCCTGTCAAGCACCTGCTCGTATGTAGACACTTTTTGCATATCACCAAATTTTGTCAAATGGAAAAACAGTTTTTCGTTTTGTGGGGGTTGTTTATGTTGCACCCAGGGTAGTGATTATTTACGATTCATCACGGGGTAGATTTCATAACTTTAAAAACGGAGCACACTTGGGCCTATATGGAACTCTGGCGCCTTTTTCTGACCTAGATTGCACACCCTTCATTTGCATTTTTACTGGTACACCGGGAAAAAGGAATTGACATCATCAAAGAAGTATAAATATCAAATTGGAAATGTGGGCTTTAATTCTGTTGAATTCTAATCTTCATCAATGGTAATTTATTTGTAACACAAGCTTTCCAAGTCATTATACATTCCTACATTTATCTCTGAAAATGTTATCAATATTAAACATGTGATTTATTGTTTTTGCTTCTTTTCAATACAGTTCCTGGTTATCCAAATCTATGTAAGTATTATAGTTCATATATGTAAATACTGTTTCGTGGGATTTATTTGTATTATTTGTTTTTTTGCCCGTACACCGACGTCTATAAAGAACTGTACTCAGGACTTTCCAGAGTCCTGTGCTAATAATCCACAGGCCATCACTTGGGTGGGATTCGAACATACAACCTTTGCCCGATGGTGGAGCAGATGTTTTGCCACTAGACTGCCGAGCTAGCCCAGTGGCTAGAGGCAACAATTTAATAGATGTTTATACTGCATCAGGGATGAAGTATATTATTTGATTTATGCCCTTACACCGTGTATTAAGCGCTCCTACTCAGTACTTTCCTGAGTTTTGTGAAAAAATGCTACAATTTTTTGTATTGTTTAATTTGTCCCGTATCTTTTAAAGGCAGGGTGTACTTTTGGTAATTACTTTACAAGCTAATCACCACAAGAACTTATTTGGTAAAGAGCACTGAAGAACTGTTGATATTATAAAACATTGTTAGAAACGACCCCCTTTGAAGTAATGTAGTTTTAGAGAAAGAGGTTGTTTTTCACCCCAAAATTTGAAGTTGAGGAAGGCTTCAGGCATGAAGCCTTTCTCAGGCATCTGAAAGCACACAGTTCCATGCAACGAGGGTGTTTTTTTCTTACACTATTTTCTTGCAACTTCAATGACCAGTTGGGCCCAAGTTTTCACAGGTCTGGTATTTGATGTTCATGTTTGGTTACACTAAGTGAGGATACTGGTCTTTGACAATTACCAAAAGTGTATACCATGCTTTTAAGTGCTTGTTAGCTTCAAGTACGCCTACTTTATAAATGCTTAAGTATTGGATTCTTTGACATTCCATGTTCAAAAACATATATATATGTTTACAATTTATAATTTCTTTATATTAATATTTTTTGTTAATATTTATATTTGTATTTATGTTAAAACTTTATCTTCAACTGTTTTTTGGATAGTGTACATAGCAAACAATGCATATTTGTCATGATATTTTCTGTTGCAAGTAGCGAGGGTGTTTGGGGGATGGGGTTGGTTGGGGTGAGTTTCACATTTTCTCCTCGCTACTCAAAATGTTAGAATTTCTCAGGGTTGAATGTGGTTTGATTTGATTTCATTTCATTTCATTTGAAATAGT
This sequence comes from Pisaster brevispinus, assembly GCA_023634235.1. Classification (NCBI taxonomy): domain Eukaryota; kingdom Metazoa; phylum Echinodermata; class Asteroidea; order Forcipulatida; family Asteriidae; genus Pisaster; species Pisaster brevispinus. The sequence goes on along the minus strand of JAMKCF010000006.1, from coordinate 16,872,195 downwards.
TTGTTCATTAGAAATGTACTTGCAGCCCGTTTGTTGATAAATCATAAATAGAAATAAGTGTAAATAATAAGAAGTGATAAAAAAATAAGATTAAAAAGGGCAAAATATACTTTTAGGCTAAAAACCACCACTGCACAATCAACACAGTTTTCAAAATCTTCTAATTGGCTGCAATTGCTTATTATGCTACTTATATATTTTTTTCAAAGGACAAGTCCGCGATGGCCCTTTAGCCAAATATCTTTTTCATGACATACTCTGACCGTGTTCCAAATTCCATGCAGGTTACATCAAAGGCACAATCCCACCACCGACTTGCCATACCAAATAAAAGCTTTCAACGAGTCGATGTTAACGCAAGAAGAAACTAAATAGACTATGCAGAGAAAAAGCATCTTTAAACAAATTACCACGACTAGACTCGAACCAAAATGATAGAAGCTGTCCTCATTGACATCATTATTGTTTCATTTATGAAGGTCCACAGCCATGGTACTCCCCAGGAGGAGTGCTGTTTCCATACTGCTACCTCCCTTCTGGCACGTCTGAAAGCAGCTGGAAGAGTTGGCATGAGGCAACCAGCGATTGCAACCAGAAGGGCGGCTACCTTACATCAATGAATCCTCGCGAGGAGTATGTCTTCCTTTTAAATTTGGTATGTAGGAGTCTGAAATTAAAATGTCGAGGTCTGAGTCTGAGTGTTGATTTGAGTTTTTGACCTGAGAACTCTGAATGGAAAATAAAATTTGGTATATGTGAATTTGAAAATTATAATTTTTGAGTTTTGAGTCTTGAGTAATGAGTTAAGAGTTCCAAAGAAAGTTTCATTAAATTCTGAAATAACAATGATTTGAGTCTTGAGTAATGATCTCAGTTTTTGAGCTGAGAAGATCTGAATATAACTCGAACAAGCAAATCTGGTAGGGCCTTTACTTGAACTTGAAAATTAGATTTTTTAGTTTTGAACTGTTAATAGTCGGTTGAGTTTTTGAGTTAAGAGTTTCAACAACAAAAAATGATTGAAACTTCCTTCCTTGTCTTCTCTCCATGGGGTTCTTGGCTAGTGTAGTGATTAAATTCGCTTTTGGAGAGTCCTTGGCTTCACAACCAGAATTAATAAACAACAAATAAAAAAAACAATACAAATTATCATTATGGTATACAAATATGAATCTTGAAGACTACAATTCAAAATGTTCAGTAAAATCCCAAACATCAGATTTTCTTATATTTATTCCCCTGTAGGCTACCTGAAACAATTTGACTTTTATCCTTCCAAAATTTACATAACTTGAATCATTATTATAAAATAATATCATTTTTTACATTGTAGGTTAAAGATTCTGCTGAGTCATATTGGATTGGATTGAACGATATCGATGTCTCGGGTACTTGGGTGTGAGTAGCATTTAGCATTAATTATTTTGAAATTTCAAAAGATCTTAACTCGTTTTCAGATACGAAAAGTCTGAGCAATCACCATGTCGTAGCATTTTCACTCTCTGGAAACAATATTAAAGTTGCATAGAACCGATTTTCGCCAAAAGGATGTTATTTATTTCTTCTTTTTTTCCCAAAAAACCTTAAATGAAAGCTTAGAAGCTTAGAAGCTTTCTCCAGCTATAAAAACAGCTATTTGAAAAATTAAATCCAATTTTCCAGGTCAATTTGGCAAAAAATCGAATCTAGCATTTGATTTGTTTTTTTGTCCAATGTTTTACTAAATTTGATTGTAATTTGTAAAAAAAAATTACAATTCTGTTCACTTTAAATATAAAAAAATATGCTGAAATCTGCAGAATGTTGTTCCAGATTGATACATTTCTCAACAAGTTAGGGAACTTTTCGCAAAACCATGATGTTTTTTTTCCCCAAAAAGATGTGCTTTATTTATGGTCACCTGAAACAAATTTGGTGGGGGGGGTGCTCCCACCTCTTGCCGCCCCTCCCCCCCCCCATGAGAAAGAAAAAATGCAAAAATGAAGGATTCCACACAGTAAATAGCCCCCTCCCCTCCCAATTATTTGTATTATAATAATAAAATAAGATAAAATTAAATTAAATAAAATTTTAGGGGAAAAAAAGTAGTTAGTGGCCTGACGTTTCGACCCTAGCAGAGTCTTTCTCGAAGGCTAAATGACAAGACTACAAACATAAACAGGTACATGTATACATTACTGATGTAACAAAGGCAGTCAAGTGGAAATAGATGATGCAGAGGAAAATACACAGAGAAAGCAGGAGGCTGAACAGAAAGGAGGCTAGAAAAAAAGATAAATTATGACTCGGCCCTGCTTACCCCCCCCCCAAAGTATAAATGTCTGGTTACACCTCTCAGTTAATGGATTTTTATCTGTGATTTTGTAAATTCTTCAGATGGCAAGATGGTACCCCATACATTGGATCTCCATCACTGTGGGCTAGGGATGATATTAGGGATGAATTCAAGATGCAAGCCTGCGTACTCGCTAATTCAAAAGGTAAGGAGCGACGAAAAAGGAGTTCCTTGTCAGCCATTTTCCTCTCCAAATATCATTTTGATGATTTGATTCTCTCAACCCATGAAGTACGGCTTTTCTATTCCCGTTACATGCATGATATTCTTCCTATTTTAGTCTGAGTTCAATTTTTTTGCCCTTTGAAAAATCAGAAAAACTGTGATTAAACAACCTGAAAAGTCTTTAAAAGCTTGGGGTGTTAAATTGACACCATGGGAAGTGTCATATATAGATACAAAAAAAAGAATCAAAATTTACACCATATGGTGTTGAAATAACACTAATTTCTGCAAAAACAATTGCAATGGCGTTAGTTTCAACACCCTAAAGTGCTAATTTTGATTCTCTCGCCATTTTTTTGCAGTGTATGTACACGTAGGTCGGCCCGTGTGCTCAAACGAATGTTCCTACCTTTTTCCAAGGGCTAAATATATCAAGCCTGATTTGGCTTTGCCTCGTGAAATGGGATAGACAAGATTTCACCTCCTGACTATATTCTGTGACAGTGCCCTCACGTGCATCCAACTATTTACCACTCGGTAATCTGTGTTGTTTTATGATCAGGATTGTGGGAGGACCATAATTGTGGTATTCGTAGGCCATTTATCTGCAAGTGGAATGCAACTGTTAAAGATCCCATTGTGCCCACCCAGCCTTCCCTCAAGGGAGGATGTGAAACTGGTTCCTACAGGCTGAGAGATCGGTATGTATACACCACAGTATATATCCAGCTAAAACTTTCACAGACGACTTTTATAATCTTTGAAAATTTGGCCTATCAATCGGCATTTAATACGTCGACAAAAACCAATCCATGACCCTAGGTTAAAATTTGGAGCCTCGTTTATTCATACCTTTTTTTAGTAATGATTCCCACCCTTGATTTTGCCAAAAATCAAGCAATGATGCATCTTTTTAAACCTCACTTTACCTTAATACCTGTATCCTATTCAAGCCACCTGGCAAACAAAGCTTCCATGTTTTTTCCCATTTCCCTCTAATCTATCCTTTGGCTTCAGTTCATGATTTTCAACCAGTTTCGTTCGTTTCCTTTTATTTGAAATCAGATTGTCTGAGCAACACTCGTAGCATTAAAAAGGGCCATCTTTGTATACAATTATTAGACACCATTATTGTTTAATACAATATTTGTTCTTTCTACATCACACAATACTTGTTTGTGTACACAGTTGCTATGATCTTCGATATGCTGAGTATGAGTACACTTGGATGCAGGCACATTCTGAATGTATCGCAAATGGTGGCCAGTTGGCAGCAATCCACGATCATGGAGTTCAAGGTAAGAAGCAGTCTTGGTTCTAGACATTCCTGCTCTTTATATTCCACGATGCACCACAAAATAACCCACCAAACCACTGTCACAAACCTTCGCCAATAGAGGGCACTCATTCCAGATAAACCGTTAATCACTTTTGAACTGCCAAATCAAAAAACGATCCCACGAACTGCCAAATCAAAAATCAATTACAGTATATATCTGTAGCACCCTCTGTTTACTGAAATAATCCATTTCGGCTAAAAGCAAAATGCATAGATCTTGTTATTGGACCTAGCAACTTAGATGTTTATTTTTATTTTTCCCTGAAGTTTTAGTGTATTCTTAAAACCCTCTTATATGCAAGGAAAAAAATCTATAAGTGAAATTAATATCAAAATACCTGCCCTGGTTGTCTAGAACATGACTGAGGGAAATGTGTATCTTCACGTGGCATGTCATGGCCGAGCGGTCAAGCACACCGAACTCGAGCTTTGACGTTTCTGATTATCAGTGTTGGGTTTAAGTCCAGGTCTTGACACTTGTGTCCTTATGCAAGACCCTTAACCATTATTGCTTCATCCTTCTAAATGGGACGTAAAACCATAGGTTCCGTGTGCTGTGTAATGTACATAAAGGAACCCAGTATACTTATCTTAGGATTCGAACCCGCCTCTAGCCATCAGGCTAGCTCGGTGGTCTATGCAAAGGTCGTGGGTTCGAATCCCACCCGAGTGATTGCCTGTGGATTTTTTTCACAGAGCTCGGGAAAGCACTGAGCATACAGTGCTTAATTAATACACATCAAATTAAAATTCTTCATCCCGATAAAATATTACATCTATTAAAAAGTATCCTTATTGTTAAGAGAAGAGGTTTGCCCCATGCAGTGTCTCTGAGATGGTTGGCTGCATTAAGTTGCGCCACTTTGTTGTGCTGCATGTATAGATTGGTTGGCCTGTGACTTTAACAATGTTTTTACATGAAATTTCATTTCAAAGCTCTCCTCAGTTCCATCTTGAAAAACATCCAAGGTAATGTTTGGATTGGTCTGAGTCGGTTTGGAGAGTTTGAGCAATACTACTGGTCTGATGGAGCAACATTGAGCTACACTAACTGGGCATTGGGTGAACCTAATGGACCTCTGCAACAGCAGAATGGCGTGAAGGTACAATCTGTGGAGATTGATTTGAACAACTTTTTTTATTCAATCTTTTTATTTTGTTTGCCTTTGAGAAAGACGTTCTGCAAGGGTTGAAAGGTCAAGCCAGTTTTGAAACATTAAAAAGAAAAAAAAACTGTACTTTTAGACAGACCTAGTTTTTCATCTCATAGGGCTCGAAATTTACACTGTACTGCAGGCCCAAGGCCAGTAGTGATTTTAGCATCCGGTCAGCAGACACATGACTGGACAAGTCTGGTAATCTTGTGTCTGTGTTCAAACGTTGACTATCAGTCCGATACAATCTCTTTCAATTCTAATACAAATGAGATCAATCTTCTCTTCGTAGTTCTTGTTCAAACTAAAAATTGCTCAAATGTTTAACTGTGTACCAGTAAGTTTAGGGGGTTTTTTTCCCTCATAAAAATTCTGGTCTTGTAAAACAAATTCTGGTCCAGTTAAATATTTTGAGTAACAGGCCCCATGGTTTGTGGATTTTCCCATCGAATTTGAGTCATCATCACATCATTCATTGTTGAGCCAGTAATTAGCAAGGGGGTTCAGTTAGAGAGCTCCCTAATTTTAAAGTTCATACCAGTACCTATCCTGAAGAAAAAAAAAAAGTATTTTTGAAAATCTGCCAAAAGCCAAAGAAATTGCATGAAATCACTATTGCATATTTCAATATCAGCTAATGAAGTAAGCTTGTATTTAAACATGCACAATGTCCCTAACAAATACCCCTGTTGTTATCACCTCAACAGGATCACATTTAATAAAATTATTACATTAAAAGAAATTACCCCAGACGTTAAGTGACTGTATTTTTGACCGCATGAGGGCGCTTTCAACTGGTCATTTTCTTGCATCACAATTACATTTTAGCTTATTTTGCCTGTATGTTGTTTTCTCCTACCATTGATCAAATAAGTGATGGTAGACTGGTAGTAATAACAACGGAAAAACCAGTCCATTTCGCATTACATAAGTTTTGTTCACACACTACTTCGAATAGGCCAATACGATGAGATGTCAGATATTTAGGTGTTTATTTAATTCTTGATACTTTTTTTGCTCCTTGTTGATAATTAGGTCGACTATTGTGGTGAAATGGTCAACAATCCTAACTATGCCGGCAAGTGGAATGATGTGGAGTGCACAAAAAAGAATGGATTTATTTGTCAGAAAGCCCTGGGTAAGCACTGTAGGGTTGTGTCTCAAGAGGACATGTACAGGCAATCCGATTAACAAGGGGGGGGGGGGGGGTTAGTAAAGCACTGAAGAGTTTTTTTCCCATGCAGTTAGCAGGCAGGTAGGAATATATTCCCAAGGATTGGGGTGGCATTCACACACACCAGTGGGTGCCAATGTCTTGAAAATATAGTAAAACATAAAATAAAAAAGTTCAGCCCGGAAATAGTGGGAATTAAGCTTGTTCTTCTTTTTGTGTTCTAAAAAAAAATATTCTGGGATTTCTTTTGATTCCAGGAGTGCAACTTTGAAAAAAGTTGAAAAACGCAGTATAAAGTGTAGCTGTGCCAAAAACTGTCCTCCTTTTTTGACAAACTACAGACTTTGCATACCTGTGATTAGGCAAGAATTATTCATATGATAGAATGTGCATTTAATTGTTTGAAAAGAAGGGGTTGCCTTGGTATATTCCAGCACCCCTATTTGTGCTGCAGGAACCAAAGCAAGCCCCTGTTCCTGTGGCATGGCAGTCAGATGCTTCCAAAGAATTGCCTCATAGTTTATGAAAGTTGTCAACAACAAAAACAGTTTTACCTAAGAGGATGTACATTTGTTCCATTTCTGCAGGAGTAAACAGAACCTGAAAGATAACAGGTATTCCATAGTGTTATGACGCACAAAACGGGTCGAAGTCAGAACACAAGCTGCTTTCGTATGTTTGACCGCCAAAAAGACAAGACTTTTGTCGTTTCTTTTTTCTTTACCTGACTGGGTTGGGTCAATCAGTTTGAAGCTGTTTTATATATTGCATCTTGACTGACAATAAATTTAAATTGTGTGTTTAAGGGTTAAACTAGGGTCTAAATTCAAAAAGCTGCTTAAACACAAAAAGTTGCCAAGTACAACAAACTTATGTTTACCAGAATAAGGTTACCAGCTAAACTGCCATGTCACATGTACCATTTGTGACTGGTATCCTGCTCATTTCCGCTAAGCAGGAAGTTGTTAAGAAATACTTTCTGCTTAAGCAGCTCTTTGGAGTTTGGCTCTGGTCGGTGGAGCATTCATACCTTATAAACCCGTGTCAAAAACAAAATCATCTTAGAGAGGTGCCTCTTGGCAACACGATGCCTCATGTGAAATCCACCAGACGTTTATGCCACTGTTCCCTTTAATATACTTTGTCTTCAGATGATTCCATCATAGATGAAGGCCTACCTTACAAGACCTGCCCAGGCAATTCAGAGTACGTAGTCTATGAGGGCTCATGCTTCAAAATAACGCAGGTGGCGAGTACGCACGGAACGGCAAGGGATAAATGCGAGGAGGATGGTGCCACCCTGGCATCCATCGCAGATGGGTTTGAGCAGGCTTTCATCGAGATGCTTTTGGTGTACTATGACATGGAGACAGCATGGATTGGATTGACAAGAGGGGTAAGTGTGCAGAACTTTTTAAATATTTTTTGTGTATGTGGAAGAGAAAAATTGAGTAGCAAACGATTGAAACCTGCAACCTGGGGTTTATGTGCCAGTGTGAAACCAACTGAGCTAACTATTGGCAATCTCCTTAGGTTGTCAGTATATTTGTCCAGGGGTAAGATCTCAACACGGTTCAAAATCCACTCTGGTTTCACACTAGCTCTGCGCAAAATCAGCTTGTGGGTTACGCGTGAACTTTCGATCCGTATATTGTGCGATCGTTTCCCACTACCAGGGTCCTGCATGGATCAAAGTAGGACGCGTCCCAATGCAACAGATACGTGGCAACTTTTTTTTTTTTTACACAGCAATTATTTTTTTCGCGACAGTTTTTTTAAAAAACATGCTTAACTACAGTGTGTGGATGGCACCACGCACACTCGACACAGAACAAACAATAGACCCAAAGGTGTTCACTCTACAGCATTCAACATGTGTTGGGGTTTTTCGACACAGATCGAGAATTCTCAACCCACCTCCCAAGCAGGCTTATGTTTTAACATGGATTGAGCACTCGATCTACACGGATCAAACACCGTGTTGAAACGTTGTAGTGTGGAAAGGTCAGTCCAGATTACACGGATCGGATCCGTGTCCAACACTGAGATTTTCTGTAGTGTGAACAGGCCTTACTCCGTGGCAGTAGAAGAAGATAAGTTCTCAAGAACTAATCTACACAGCTATAGTAGATGTATTACACATGGTGTTACCCCAAACTGAATACACAAATGACTTCAGTTGGTACTCTATAGCACACTTCTGTATATTAGTACATGTATATAGTTCTATGACTACGAGTGAGTGGTGGCGAAAATAATTCAAACTAAAATCTGTTGCATTTTGTTATCTGCCAGTTTTTGTTTGTTTGTTTGTTTGTTTGTTTTGGGGTTTTTTTTGGTGGGGGCTTATGCAAGTTCACGCCAAACAAGGCTTAATGTCACTCTCGGTAAGGGGCTTCAAGAAGAAAACATTAAAGATGAAAATAAGTCAGAGGAGCTGGAGGTAGGCATTGATATTCCTCTTAAAACAGTCTAGAGTGTAGGATGGAGGGAAACATGCACCAGGCAAGGAGCTTCAAAGAGATGCAGTATGTGGAATGAAGCTGTTAGAATGGCTCTTTGTTCTACATCTCAGCAAAGCAAGAGTGTATGGGTGAAAGCAGAAAGCCTGGTTTCATGCTCAAATATTCTTATAGGAGGAACTAGGACAATGATTTGCATAGAAATACAACCTGGAAAGCACTGAGTTGGACAGCTCTCTTCTGTGAACATGTCGTTAGCATTACCATGTGACACAAGTGTATGGCAAAATGTGACGCGCATTATGGGGAAAAAAATGGCAACCTGCATTAGAGTATTTTATTGCCCGATCTAAATAACTGTTAGCAATTCAGTTCAAATGAAACACAGCATATTGAACTCTCTTTTAAACTCAACAGGAAAATGATCAGTTCCAGTGGATTGATGACTGGCCGGTGGAGTACACTGGATGGAGTGTTGGTTACCCAGCAAGCTCAAGCGAAATAAACAGATGTGTGATTACCACCAATCAGGGATGGCGTAACGTCGGCTGCTATGATTCCTATGGTGCAGTTTGTAAAATTAATACAGGTATGTTCAGGTTCAGTTTTATTTTCCGTAGTTTAAGGCAGTAAAATACAATGGACATTTTTTTAACGGAACGTGATAATAGTATGGGGAGGTGAAACAAGAAGAAGAAGCTTGTACTAAAGTTGCTACACTCTCAAAACCATCTCAGTTGGACAACACTGAAGCAACTGTCAGCAGTCCAATATTGCATGAAAATACCCAAGATAAATTATTAGGTAGTGGAAAACATTTTAAATTGCTCACATCATCTGAGGAAGTTACTGTTTTTGTAGGTTGTTGTTAGTATTATGTATTTCTGGTAATGAAACCAAGGATGCCTCATAAATAACTTAGTCACTGTAGCTCACAAGCCTGATCAAGGAAACCTGTAAACAAGGATGCTTGCTATGAACGAGAAACACCGGGGTTAACCCCCTACTCTTCCATGCTAAGTGTTCTGATTTCTTTTACGCACCCCATACCAATCCTAGTACATGGGACCTACAGCTGAAAAGTACAAAGCAATTATGCTAAAGTATCTTGCTCAAGGAAACAATAAAAGTGTCACGACCGGAACTCGAACCCACCTCTGCTGATAAGAAACACCAGAGCTTGAGTCTGGGGCTCTTTTACTGCTCGGCCATGACAAGCCACTTAAAAAGTAGGTTCTTGTCCCGGTTCTTTTCAACCCTCTGATCTAGCCTGCTTCAAGAGAATTAAAGGTCAATTCCTGCGTTAACTTTGCTTGAATTTTCACTTCAGGTTGTATTGTAGGGTTTGTAACTGATAGCCCTGTGCAGTTTACATTATCAGGAGGTCATATAAGTTCTAAAGAAGGCTCTTTTTTGCTATTTCTTCTTTGATAGCACCGAAGCCCAGTGCTCCCCCTCCACCATCAGGCCGATGTCAGCAGGGATGGTCCTTAATAGGAGACACTTGTTTGTTCTTCGATACGGAGAGGACAGCCGTTAGTTATGTGGAGGGGATGGCCTTCTGCCAAGCAATGGGGTCTAATGCGTACCCCGTTAGTGTACACGACTCTGTGTTTAACAACATTCTGAGGAGTAATGCACTCAATCAGCTTGGAGTAGAGAATGTGTGGTTAGGTTTGATCTATCAGAAGGGTGGTAAGTAAACCCATGGAGCAAAATCTAGTTAAAATTATTGCTCCAGTGGTTAACCAACCAAATCAATCCGTCTCTTGATTGTAACACTTGATTGTAGGATTCAAATAAATGTACGAGGTTTCTCACTTATACAACACCAGTCTACAAAAGTTGAACATTCAAATTGCCTCCTCAATTGTGCAACTGTTTTAATTGTGTTTCTACTATCCACTTCTACAACACTGGGGGTTTGATTTCACAAAGCACTAAGATTCACCTTCAGATGAGTTGTCAATATTGCCGTAGTGATTTGTATTGTGACATCACACTTTGCTTAGCAATTAAGATTGATACACAGTTAAGATCAATCTCAACTCTTTGTGGAATCTGCCCCAGATCTGTGTCGCAGTGGAATCTAGTTCCTCCTTCATCCAAATCCAAATCAGGAAAATGTAAACTTGCTGCTCTTGGAGTTAATTTATTCAATGACCTCCCTGTCACACTCAAACACCCTTTTTCCTCCAACTCTAGCCAGTTTTAATTGACAGTACACAAATTTAAGATGTTAATGTTTGGTACATGTATGGCTTGTACTGGTTTTTTTTTTTACTGTCTATGTAGGCCTAATCTAGGTGAAATTTTAAATATTTTTCTCTCTTCATCTCTTCTGGCTGGCCCAGATTTGTCATTTTTAATCGCCCTTCATTGGGTTTTTTACTGTAATGTGATTTTATCAGATCAGTCTTGCCTCACTGTCTATTGTTTTTTACTTATTCTCTGTAGTATCTTTGTACATGTATTGTCTTGTACAAATTATCTATTTTAATATTAATTAATGTTTGTAATTGCTGGGCACCTTCACTAGAAGATCTCCCCAGGATAAACAACAAATGATTAAAAAAATATATAAAAACAATAAATGACACTGAAAATAGGGCGCCCTTTTGCTGTGATATAAGAATTACATAATGGAAACAATTATGAATGTAACTAAAAAATTAATACCCTTTTGTTTCTTGTTTAACAGAGTTCACTTGGGCAGACGGGTCACCAGTTGATTATACAAACTGGGGTGGTGACCAACCCTCCATGCCCATAACTGGAGAAATCTGTGTACAGATGGCCGCTGAGGGCTACGGTGTTTGGAAGAACACAGATTGCTTTGTCAAGGCTGGCTACATATGTCAGGCCCCTCGTGGTGAGTTTGTCCATAGTTATTTGTTTGTATTTGTATTTATTGTCCAAACCAACAGCTGACAAACCGCTAATTACGGGAAAGGGAAAACAAAAATAACTGAATCTTTAAATTTACAGATTAAAATAAAATACATAAATGTTAAGAATTGCAATTAGAAAAGAGACAATAATTAACAATTACATAAATAAATACATAAAATACATAAAGACATTAAAAATAAATAAATACAGCAAAAGGACAACAGAAAGAAAACAGATACATATAAATATATTTATATAACATTAGTAAATAAATAGATAAATAAGCAATAATGACATCATCAGATACTGGTAGTGGTACAGGCTGAAGCATTTGAAATCTGATGAAAGATTGTGTAGTTTTTGTGAGGGAGTGGGAAAAAAGAGTCGTTTACGAGGGGGTTGGTCTACAAATCATTTACCAGGGGTTTGGAGTGCAATTTGAAGGGTGGGATTTTATCCAGTTTACCAATAGGCAGATGTTTAATTAGTTTTTCTAAGGGAAGCGTTTCCACATTCAGCCCCTTTGGTTTTTGTATAGCAAATTGAAGTAGTATTAGGTTGTTTCTTGGAAATATTTGTGTTTGAAGTGTCTTCTTGCTTGAGAAAAAAACCTTTCGTAGTCCAATATTTTCCCCTAGTTTTTTAGGGAAAGACAAAAAGGTTTTAAGCACGGCAAAATATTTTTAAGCAACAAGGTAGGTTTTGGGCAACAACAACAAAATATGTGACGTGCCTGCGAGAACTTATTTTTGCCGAGGGTGCTGGGTTCCATGCATGCCAGCTTGTGCCAATATATAGATACCGTATGATTAAAAAACATTTTGGTAGTTAAACTAATTATTCTCTATTCTTTCTCAATTTTTTGTTAACTGTAAACTTTTGAAATTGTTTGTAGGCGAGACATCTTCATCTTGACAACATCAAAGAATCTCAAATCCATTTTTTTTCATGAATTTTGTCTATTATTGACAGTTCTCATTGTAAAAGAACCTACATTTTCCTACTGTACCCTCCGTTTCTATATTATTTGCTAATAAAGTGTATGCTTGATATTTCACTCATAGGCGAAATAGCTCCCTCATCGACATCAGCACCAACTCTAGGAGCCACGCACCCTCCCGAACCGCAACGTAAGTCAATTATATGTGACTCATCAGTCTTTGTGATGCATTCAAGCAAAATGAGTCATTTGTCGACCCATGGCATTTTAAATTGTTCTATACATTTGAAATGAGCATAATCTGTGCGATAATGCTGTTAAAACCCAATGTTGATACCACCTTTGTGAAAGTAGTAACACCAAGAGATGCGAGAGAATGAAACTGAGAAAAAGGGGTTTTAATAAATTTTGAGTTGTTAAAATACATTGACACATTTTCTTTCATTGCTAAATTGTTGTGATGTTTATCAGGAAGGAAGTTGCCAATATAAAATAAGATATATTTTGGCATTTAAGTTTACCTGTAAAAAAATATTTTTGCAAATTTCACCCCTGTTGGTCTGTTTTGGCTTGTTTCTCCAAAAATGATATTTCCAACAAATGACTCATTTAGCTTGATCACATCACATTTTATCATATATTATTATTATTATTAGTCCTGCATTAATAATAATAACAGTATTGTAAATAAGCTGAATCTGTATTGGACAGCAAACTTCAATGAACGGGTGCGTGAGTTTGTTTCTTTTTTCTACCATATGGTCATCTGCCACTGTGTTACACAAAACTAATTAAAAAAAATTAATACAAAATAAAAACAAAATTCATTCAATGAGTTCCTAACTGTGTTTGAGACGCTTCCCCCTTGTTTTTCTTTCTTCTTTTTATATAAACCTGAAATTGTTTTAGAATTTAAGACAGAGTTGATACATTTTTCAGTACCTTTGGTAAATGCCGAAATTGTTTTGAAAAACACTAGCTTAAAAAACACAAATTGCAAGTTGTATATATGTAAATAAGCATTTAACGCTAAACACACTAGAAAGCGTAAGGATCAAAAGCTACAGATATCTGATAAAAGACATTATAAGGATTTTTAGCATCAAGTATAAACTACAAGGGAAACTGACCGGGTAAAGTTCTTTATTCAACCCAAAATTGTATCCAGTCAGCTTCCCTTGTGGTAAATTACTTGATATTTGAAAGAAGAAGCCACATCCCCTTAAGGTGCTCCACTTTTATTGTGCTTTCCAGGTGTTATCCCTGGCTATATGGCAGTAACAGCTGGTAGCTCAGTTGGTAGAGCACCATCACGTTAACCCGGCGGTCGCATGTTCAAATCCCTCTCTAGTCAATTTTTCTTTGTTCAGCCCGGAAGGGTTTATAGTTCAGGCAAAATGCATATTATCTTTTGTATATTCTTGATCTGTTTTTCAGAAGCCTTGTCAACAGGACAGATTGTCGGTATCACTATTGGGTCTGGTGTTGGGTTCATCGTTTTAGTTTCCTGCATCTGTTACTATCGCGAGAAAAACAACCGAACTGCGCAGCCCCTACTTTCCGGAAACTAACCCAAAGAAAACACAAACCAGCATTGATTTGTTCCTTGGCTAGTCTGCTTACTTTTTTTAAGAAACCAACATTTATTGTCCATACTGGCTTTCATATACCCTGCTGTCACATTTGAGGTAGCAGCAGGGTGCCAGACTCCGAAATAATCTTTGGGGTCAACTGAGGGAACAAGTTTTGGGTACTTTTTTTCGGGGGGGGGCAAATATTTCCAATGCTTAAAAAAAGTCAACCACACGATTGAAATAGAAATGATAGTTAGTGTGCAACGTTGACAATGATATTTAAAAATAAAAATCTGTGTTTTTATAAGGTTTTTTTTTAGTTTTTTTTTAAGGTTCATTATTTTGGGTTAGGGGTTGGGTCGGAGGTAAGCAAAGAACAAAATTAAGAGGGAAAAGCAATATCTTCTAAGCCTTGGGAGATTCTTCATGAAATGCGTTAATCAAAATAAACTAATACCAATCAAAACGTTATGTCATATGATACAAATTGCAATGGTAACAGTTCAAACTCATCTTTGAAATGAATCTCGTTGCCGAAACCACGGCTTGGGCTAGTGCTCCCTTCGGATTAGGGACATTTCGCCGATTCGAAGTTCTGTACCGAAAGCGAAGATTTTAAACAATTACTGATGGAGCCAAAGAAGTGGTTCCGAAAAGAGTCACAGGTTCCAGCCCAGGACTGTTCTATAGATGTGAGGCCTACACGAACATTGTATTAAGGTCAAACAAGTTTATCAAATTAAAGTTTTGTTCTCATTCTCACCTTTTTGTGCACGCATTAACCGCTGTCAATGAAAGTTGCTCTGTTCCTTGAAAAATCATGGAGGTATAAATTTCTACCTCTCTGGTAAAACCATCTCTCTCTCTCTCTCTCTCTTCTCACTTACATTTGTGTATATTTTGCATGCGTGTGTTTAAGTTGTTTTTCTTTTCTACCACTTTACACTTATTACGTGTACCCACTGTAGACTGTGCAAGTCTTGCGCTTATTCGAACATTGGGACCCGTTAAAGTGTGCGAGTTTGTTTCCTTCACGCGTAAAATGTACGTGGGACAAAAGTGGTCTAGAATACACGTAAGACTTGCAGAGTCTCTTGAAGATGTGGTTTGTATTAAATAGTTTTGTTGCAGTTAATAGTTCATGTACTTTGCTAAATAATCAAATCTCTTTCGTTGAATTGATCGTTTTATACATAAAACAATTCAGAATGACATTAAAACGAACCAAAAACTATGCAGACTGTCATGTGGCTTTGTAATTCATTTATGATTGTTAAAGACGGAGTACATGATTGGTAAATATCTGGAAAATAATTTATGTGATTCATTTTTAAAGCTCCATGACTATAAAGTTTATATCAACACTAATCCACCAGAAATATGTGAAATTGGACTACTGTCAAAGTCAAGAGAGAACAAAACAGTTGAAAACCTGAACAAATGCAAGCACAACAAGTGCGCAAATAGAAATATGCAAACACATCACAATCGATACTGACAAAGGATACCGTTTGTTTGTTTGTCAGGGTGTTTGTGTGTTTAAGGGTTGGGGGTGTTTTTTTTTTTTTGGGGGGGGTCCTTTTTATGAATTTTTCACATGTTATTTTTTTGTTTGTAGACCTAGGCTTACCTTTTGAAAACGTAAAGATCGCGAGAATGCCCCACCGCCGTCAAGCTGACACCTTTTTCAGTTCGCGATTATGAATATTAAAACAATTCACTAAACTATTTGGGAATCATCTGAAAACAGAAAACATAAGCAAATAGTTGTTAAATGTTTTTGTTACAAATGTTTTTCAAGAAAATGTGCCTATCAATTAAAGTCTTCAACGATGTTAGTATTTGTCCACTAGAATGTCATCTGCGCACAGTAGTAGTTAGTGCTCAAAGCGAAAATGTTAATAATAAGGAGGGCGCCCTTTACACAAGATGGACTGCAGTTCAGGAAAACGTGAGCTGGTAAGCGTTTGTAATCCAAGGATATCTTACTTTTTCAAAGCCATCGGGGAACATCATTGCTTCGTGTGTGCCGATAAATTTACCTGGATTCAGATGAGTTGAATATTTTCAAGACCATCGATTCTGAATAAGTGATTACAATGTATCGTAGTCCGGTGTGCCGAAGTTGTATTTTGTCTGTGGTGAAATAGCGGGAAAGCCATGTTTTATTTAGGCACGTTACCTCCCATTCTATGATGCACGTATTCAAGCGGGTACACCGCA
The DNA here is from genome assembly GCA_023634235.1 of Pisaster brevispinus. NCBI lineage: Eukaryota > Metazoa > Echinodermata > Asteroidea > Forcipulatida > Asteriidae > Pisaster > Pisaster brevispinus. The sequence continues at coordinate 16,855,937 of JAMKCF010000006.1, read as the reverse complement.
GCCGAGCAGCAGTGTCTGAATTGGCGGATACAGCTGAGGCTACAAGTGCCAAAGGTGTTGCTCATGAAGTCCTACTTCAACACAAGATGACGCGCGATCTAGATGTAAGGTACCAGTACATCATTATTTTCTGGTAGAGTATGTCCACTTTTTATTAAACCCAACACGCCAGGGCGTTCAACGAAAACTTATTTATGTTTTTTCATAAACGTGTACACGTTCGCATTATATTTCTGTTTTGGCAATCCAAAAAAGCAAGGTTGATTTGTAAGGGGTGTTCAAATGCTCTGTTTCTGCATTAAAATTTCTCCGGAGTGCAGCTGCGGGGAAAATTGTTCGTACAAAAGTTGTATTTTATATATCTGCCCCTTGTGCACGCCACTGATGCCTAATGCATGCATTGTGGAATTGTCTATTGTTGACAAGATATTATGGCTCCTGTGGGCTGATCAAATGTATTTATTTCTAATCGTTGTATTTTTTTAGTGTCAAATCAACTGTATCACTTCTGTTTGAGAATCCCAATAAATGAATTATGGGGTCACTTTCCTGTTATCAAAAATACTGGTAGGCCTAATAGGACTTCATAAACGCTAGATTGGCTTTGTAATTTTCAAATTTTAGTGGACGGTGTTATATAATAACTATAGAGGGCGTGCAAAACCATGTGACATGGCCTGACAAGAAGCATTTTTTTACGTTGAGAAAATGGCGCTGACCCATCGTATAACGCACCAGTTTAAATAGCCAACTTGTATGTAATTCATGCCCATAGGTGGGACGGCTGCGCGGTTTTGTGTGTGGATCATGCACCCTCTAGTTTTTTTTATATAACTCTATGGATTGTTTCTGTCCTACTTTTTGTTTCTCTGCTCTGTGGATCCCTTTCTCGCTTTTGGGTTATCATCAGGCTTGTCTTCTGAAGTTCTATTTTTATTTTATTTTTTAGTTCGTGTGCTGCTTGGAAATAAATAGATAAAAAAATAAATATCACACACGGCATTCAGAATTATAAAGCAAGTCCACAGGCCTCTTTCTCAGGTTGAGACTGACTACAGTGGTTGATGGTTAGTAAAGATAAGTTATAAATAATGCAGAGGTGAACATGGTTTTAATAACGCGAAATATTCGTAGAAGTTAAAAATAATCAGCCAGTTGGGACAGTGGCTGAGTCAAACTTGAAAAGTCAACTAGTTATGCCCATTTTCTCATTAACTCCTTTGAGCCTAACGGCATGTCCGAAAGGTTACTGAGTCTAAGCGCCAATGCAGGCCCCTATACTTTACGAAGAAAAGAAGTTGCTTTTCCCACAATACAGCAGACGAAAAAGTAGAATGCAACCACCATTAAGCTTTCTTCACTCCATGAACGATCATATACTCTGATGGTTTCTTGATGCAGCCATCTTCAACTATTTCGAACTCAGTCTTTGCCCACTGCCACAGTGCCTTAAGACACTCGTTTTGCGTCGATGCGTCGACTGTTTCGACTTGATAGAAAGAGTCCAACCAAATCACTATAGTTGAGAGAAAAGAACAGGGGGGGGGGGTATTTTGTTAAACATAATGATGAAAAATAGGAGACTTTTTAACGGGTGACAGCCACACAACAGTCCATTGTTCTCCAGTAGTAACTATGATTGAGACCAATGGGATTTACCTTGCCAGTCTGCTGCCATCTAGCGTGACAAAGTATCGCAGCGTATTTTCAAACTAAAATGAGATGAGATGCGTCTGCTGCCGTCTTGTGTTGAATGATCATTCAGTTATTTCACTGATTTTTTTTCTCAACGGAGTGAGAACAAAAATGGAATGCGAATTTTCGACCTTTTGATTAGTGACATGCATTTGCTTTACAAACTGAAGTGTCTAGCCCTAATGTTGGCGGTCTCCATATTTTTATGTGAAGAAAGATTTTTATTGTGTCGGCTTATGCTTTATGAATTCTGTCTGCAGATGCAACTTTGATACTGTGACGCGTTTTTATTAATTCAGATGGATCTCCCTCCATTTGTTTGTGGACTGTGAATCGAACTCGGAATCGGACCCCAACCCCTTCCCCTCGGTGGGGAGGACTCGGACCGGGGGACTCGGGGCTCGACTACAGCCCTGACACTCTTGTAATCTTAATGCAAATGTTCTTGTGTGCGCATGTACAATACGTGTACAACCCACATGAATCATCACTTGATATTCACACTTCGGTAAGCAATGTTCACATTAATACCCGTGTTAGTGGCATCTTCGGTCAACCTTGCCATCTGGGGGCCCTGGATCAACAGTGCGATTTGTATAAATACATGACCTTGGCAAGGTCAGCAACCTTGGGGTTGCCGTTTGTGCGCATGAATTATTGTGATTCCTTCACTGATAACTCCAGATGTTTTCATTACGCGGTTTTATAGCTTCTGTTGGTTCATCTTGCCGAGGTTAATTACAAGTCAACTTTTTAATAAAGTCGTCTCGGAGGTTCATGGCAAATTCAACGTTGCTTACTTTTGCATCTTTCCTCTGACAGCAGGTTGACAAATGGATGCGCTTTACATGACAGATAAGACCACTCGCAGAGTGCTTTGAAGTGCTCCTCGGCCTCGGACTCCGTTTTCTTCCACAAAGTAAACTTCCGTTCCTGGCGATGAGCAAGATATTGTAGAACAAGATAGAACAAATAATAATCATGCCACATACTAGTGACAGCTTATGTCTGTTAACTGCTTTACTGTAAATTGTGGCTAACGGAATGCGATGTGGAATCCTAGTTTCTCCATATTATACTTTCTTCCATTGCCCACAACCCCTTCGACCTCCCCAATTCTAACTCTTTCCACTCCATTCTCCCAGTTTCCCGGTATTTACCTTCTTGGCTACCTGGCCCCACTCTGGATTCTCCTTGATGATCTTCAATGCTCCATCGAAGAAGTTGAAGGCACAGTTTGGAATCGCGCAGAGGAACTCTCCACCTGGTTTAAGACATCCGACCATGTTAATAAAAACCTTTTCGGGCTCTGGGTACAACATGACTCTGTCGATGCTGATAACTTTGTCGAAAGTTTCCCGCCATTTGGCCGTATTGGCGCTTGAATCTGCCAGATCTTCCAGCAGGTAGTCCACGTTGTCGGCTGGAAAATCTCGCCTCGCAATCTCCAGGATGTCGGGGAAGATATCAATGCCTGTTTTGATGAAATAACAGCAAAGACATAAAAAAAAATAGTGATGCAGAGAAAAAAAAGACCGGAGACCAACACTGAACAGCGGGATGTTCAAACTCCGCTGCAGCGCCCTCAATCGACCCTGCCAGACATATAAGATCTGGATCATCCTTGTGAGGCGGTATAGTGGCAGTTCAACTCATTCAAACAGTCTTTCACAGTGGACTTCATGGCGGCTATACGGCTATACAGTATTTACTACATTGATCATTACGTCAATCAAGAGCTCGTGCACATGACGTAGCATAATTATTCACTCATAGTTCACATTGATCAATAACTACTTATAGTGATAGTTCCTATGTTGACAGATGTCGAGTCGTCTGTCATGACACCTCCGTTTGTGCTTTGTTATGACACATTGTGATATACATGTGCAAGTTTTATGTTGATTACCTGTAAAAATGAATTGCAGTGATTCGGTGTTTATAAACACAGTCAAAGGGCGATCATACGCTTTCTGCACAAACTGGATCAGCCACGAAATAATGCACCTAAAAAACAAGCACTTTCTTTACACTGACTGCTTTCATAGAAGTCTCTCCACCATATATTAGCGGTAGCAAGTTTGCCCATGGTCACGCAACCCAAACTGGAAGTAAAATAAACAAGAAAATAAACTGCCCCGTGACCTACCGATAACTTTCTTGACACCAGTTGCTATTATGACAGTTTCGTCACCAGTGCCACACCCAACGTCAAGGACAACGTCGTCAGGTTGCAGCGACAACTTTTCGAGATGTGCCTCGGCAATCCTGTGCACAATTGACCGCTTCCCTTGTTTAGAGTGTTTCTTGGTCATCAGGGTCGCCAGAAACTTGATTTTTGTCTTTGGAAACTTGTCCATTTTCAAGCGTCCGGATATGAGACTGTTGATGTTCCTATTGCCTGTTTGCAATACTCAAAGCTCCACTGCATTTGTTTCTTTCAAACCCGTTTTTCAACCACACCTGCAACCAACTGTTGATGTTCAACGATGTGTTAGAATGACAATAGGAGAGCAAGGGCATGCCAGATGGTTACGCGGGTAAATTATCGTGGCGACCAATTAACGGGTAATATACTGCACGGGGACCAAGTGTTTTATTCGTGCAATAAATAACTGTTTTGTAGGTGTTCGTGCAATAGGCAATTACATAGTACCCGACTGTTAACGTACCGTTGAACCCCTACATGAAGACAGCACTTGAACAATGACATCATCATGTGTCGAATTATATTCAAACAAAGTTTATTCCTTTTAAAATTGATAACTACAGAAGTACACAATATATTTTACGTCAATGTGAAGGTATTCAAAATAATGAACAACACAAATTTACCAATACTTAATTGGAAACTTTCCAACAGCACGCATTGAGATCAAGAATAAAACTAATCCCCAGACTCACAACTCGACAAGCAGCTGCCAAAATAATTTAAGTTTAACATAAACATTATCTAAAACAATGTCTATCTATCTATCTATGTGTAGACAATGAGTTCAGATGGGGACCACTTGCTTTAATACTTAGTATTTGGCATTTACGTGTATAATGCAAAAACAAAAACAAAGACATTAAAAAATAGAGTACGAAGTTAACAACCAAATTAATAATGTCGTAAATTATCTTTCAAAATTTACAGTTATTTCTAAACGTAAAAAAGTCCTGAAACAAACTGACCTAAATTTATCATTATTTAATTAGCTCTTCAACTATTGTTCTGCTGTAACTTGTACCAGCATAAGCATGTAGAAAACTGGGATGTGGTAAGAGCTTCAATACTACACCACAGTATCTCCAAAAAGTATCTCAAAATGGCATGCCCCAATAGACACGTAGCGTGCATGGGCAAATTCACAAGTGCTCTTGCCAAAAAAAAGGACAAACTTTCCCGAATATTTTTACATTAAGAAAACAGATATCAGACTTTTAAATTCACATAATAATTCATTAGTTACTAATAAATAATATGTAATTTCCAGTGGTCTATCCTTACAGTTTATTTGCAGAAAATCAGTGTAAATTCAACTAATCGGTGTACTTTACATCAATGGAAAGAGTAAGGTTTTAAGCTTTGGTTGTCTTGATACCTGGTTGAATGTATACTCCAGTAAGGAAATACGGCAAACAAACGACGCGCTAAGGGGTCTAAAATCCGCCTCCCCACAGGAAAACGAGCCGAACTCACCATTTTGAAACCGGAAAATGTGTTTGTTTGTTTGGTTTTTTGTTTTTTTTTAACTACAACCATGAGCTGAATACAACTTAGTGAAACCGTTTTACCCGGTTAAAAAGGTCAAGCGGTTAACAACGTGTGAAAGGGTGCAATTTTTTACCTCGTTTTACTTCCAACGCGGTGCGTTCGGCCAAAAAACGCTTAGGCCCCTAAGTGAACATCACAAATTCACTAAGTAACAGGTGCACCTCGGGGAAAATTAATAAATAATAAATAATTGAATGCAAAATATCATCTTCATCTGCCTGCCCGCACTCATAGGCATCCTGATGAGCCATAGCATATCATACCGTTAATATACATTTCTATCTGAGTGTCTATCTATTTCAAACGGACCACTAAACTATTGCTGAAAATTATTGCTGAAAATACTGTTAGTTTTAAAATGGACTTCTGGTAATGTTGCAGGTAAGTTTGTTTTCCCACTTGATTGAGATTGTTATAAAAAACGAATAGGAAAAGATGATACAATGGCTGCCATACAAGCATCCGATAGAGAGACACATAGATAAAAAGTAGCAGTCCCAACCCCCCCCCCCCCCCAAGTAAATAACACTTTATCATCAAAAAAATGCGCAGGGATATAAATTGTTGCTTATCCAAAGCTGGTAGCTAAAGTTTCGTGTTTCCACCGTTGTTTTGTTGTTGTTGTTGGGGTTTTGTTTTGGGTTGGGTTTTTGTTTTTTGTAGGGTTTTTTTTTTTGGGGGGGGGGGGGGTTGCGGGGGTTCGATCTCGAGACGTGAGTCAAGTCGAGTCCCGTCGGGTCCGAGTCCGAGTCATGGTGCCCCAACACCGAGTCCGAGTTCACAAAAGAATATGGATGCGCGACCGGTCTGGAGGGGGGGGGGGACCAACCTCGAGTCATCCAGTAAACGTTCTATAAATCCAACGGTATAGATGCTTACAGCGACGTGCGGAACCATAAGCTCTCCAAAAAGGTGGGATGTAAGCAAAGTTTTGAAGTTTTAAGGAGATTGTCTGATGAAACATCCTACTAGGTAAAGCTATAAGAAAAGCCCGGTCCTTCAACTAACAGCCTTTTCTTAAAAGTCCCATCTGGAGCAAACTCTTGATGGCGCGCTGTATTGTGAGTCCACATAAAGATCCTGCGCTTTTAACAATCCACCTCATTCTCGCATTTTCTTCCATGTTTATTCATCCGTAGCATGCTAGCAATCGACCCAACCTCTCTTCCACACCCTCCCTGACACACTGCCCCCCTCATTTGTGCCCCCTCCCCATACACCCGTCTTTCATCAACCCTTGGGTCAGTCATAGTACATAGTCAATGACCATCGCTGTACCCTCATCAAAGAAGTAGTCACGGGTCGGAATTACACAAAGGAACTCTCCACCTGGTTTCAGACATCCTACCATGTTTCTTAGAACCATTTTAAGGTCAGGGTGTATGACCTGACTCTGTCGATGCTGAAAGCTTCCCACTGATGTTGCATAAGTTGTTACACAAGCTCGTTGCATTTATCTCATTTATCCATTAACCCGAAGTTTGATTTCGCCACGGTTATCAATAAAGGCCTAACCAATTTGTATAATAATCAGCATCATCCGTCAACAACTTCAGCCGCCATCTTATCTTTTGGGCTGTTGACGCTGGGTGGTACCAGGCCTTCGAACCACAACCCCAGTGTCTCCTCGCTATTCGGTGCTGACAGTGCAGGAACTCCATGCTTGGATGGTAGTCTGTTTCAACCAGAGACGATCCAGTATGATTCTCAAGGCTTTGCTTTATATTGCTGCGCTCCTTGTAACAGGTAATCAACATTGTCAGCAAAACTTATAAAAAATGTCTCATCACCGTGTACTTAGGTGCTACATGATTATACTCATGGATTTCCAAACAAATCTTCAAATTTAAAGATGTTATACAGAATTTGTAGAGCTGAAAAAAATAGTCGCAGACAGTGTTCACGTTTTGATCAACCGTGAAATAACAAATCTGTGTAATTAATCCGTTGAGTGAGTCAGGAAAAAGTGAAAAACAATGCACAATTTATGTAAATACTTTGCTTAATTTGGATTGTAACAACCAAAATCAGATGCTGCGCTTTTTAGTTTTCAGTTACAGTTTTCTCGAATATGACTTATTTTCAGAGGGAAATTTTTAACTCGGGAAAAATTTATCTTTTAGGAACTCATATTCAGTATAACGCTTTCAGACTAAAATTAAACAATGGAATAATAATACCTCTAATAGTTGTACAACTTACCGCATGATTATTTTTAAGTTTCACAGCAATCTTTTACAAAAAGGGCCCCAACTGCAAACAAGCAATGAGGTGGAACCACTGTTTTCAGCTCTTTCCCGAACCAAATAATGTAATCGGTAGTGAGGATTTTGAACTTGCAACCAGGGAGTTCCAGAAAGCTGCAGTAGCTGCAGATACAATATTCATATAGATTTCCAATTCGACACGTAGGCCAACGTTTTGTATAGCAACTGCCTCTGAATTGTTCTTAAAGGTATAAGGGTTGATTATTGTTTGTGTTGTTGGTTTTTTTTTCTTTACGTATAGTAGATTTATAGGCCTAAGTATCAAGTGCGAATTAATACAAATTGTCTGTGAATGTTTCAGATGAATACTGTTAGGGAGTGGCATTAAAAGGCCACCGTAGCCTTGCTGTATGATGATGTCATGGGCTATAAATAGACCACTTTCCGTAAATGCTATTTCCGTAAATACAGTGTCTACTTGTTGAGAAAACAGCAACAATCTGTTAAATCTGTTTCATTGAACCAATCCACGTTTAGCGAGATGGCGCGAGTACCAACCGCATCTCCGGCCGCAGCATTTACAAACGGACGCCACGAAAATTTGAGTCCTCATACTTGCCTTTCTAGTGTTGGAGATTCAAAATTGTCGACATTAAATTTTAATGATTTCTTATCAATCGGGGTTTTTCAGACGAACAATTTTCGCAGGACCATTACCATCCTTATAACAAATAAGTTTTCGGAGAGAAATTACACAAATTTTTTCGGGCCATGACCAAAGTATGACCCTACCTTTAAAACTTAAAACAAAACAAAGAAATGCAACACTTACACCCCCTCTGTGGTGGGGTTGGATGTCCCCCTAAATAAATTGTAACTCTCCGAGCCTTTCCGAGAAAGCTATCATCACAAAAATCAAAGTTGGTCAGAAATGAAATGGACTCTGGTAAAATCTGATCCGGTTTGTAGTTCAGAATTTGTAGAGTTGTTACGGCTGGTTCTGAGCTCTTTTCTGAACCACCAAGAGAGATTCAAGTACAGTTTATACATTGTGTTACCGCAAACATCACTTTTATAGATCGTATTTCCATGCAAAGTTTCAAACCCTACTCAGTTTTTCTCAAAAAAAGTGACCGCCAAATTTGATGAACGTAAACAGAGTAGCTTTTTGGTGCATTTTAATGAAACCTTTGTATTGTGGGATGGTGGGAATGAATGTACTCTTCGAAAGAATGACAATACACAAAAACATCACCTAATTTAAATATGACGAAAATTTCGTAGATTAGTTGATTACTTTGCAGTTGCAGAAAAATGAGAGGATTGGAATAAGTACACGTTTGACTCTTCCAATAATTATATCCATAAGGGGCCTGTGGTCGGGTCGTTTATCGTCAATCCATGCTCTTGGTATTATCGCTTAATATCTGGCATCTGATCAAATAACAACACTATCTATAAGCGCCCCGTGATTTACTAATCTTAATTATGCCGTCCTAACCCTTAGCAAGTTTAGATTATGTTCAAGGCCTGGAAAAATTGCATTCTCGAAACCATGGAATTGGCTTCAGCTCTGGCTTTAGGCTTCATGCATCTGTTTGAAGCTCTATACCAAAAGTGCACGTTTTTCAAAATCACTGGAGGAAAGCCAGAGCTGATACCAAGGCCGCTAGTTTCGAAAAGGGGGCGTTTCATAAACCCTTATCACGATACGCAGCCATCTATGGGTTTTGTTTCTTTTTGTTTATTTTTTTTATATTTTTTTTTATTTATTCAACTCACAAAATTGACCCGCATCCGGGTCTCGTGGGGCCATACCTATTTCTGGGTCATTATGACCCGGGATCTGTGTCAAAATGACTCAGAAATGGGTATAACTGACGCGGAATCCGAATACAAAATCGCGGGGGCTGGGCGGGGGCAAAACATTTAGTGGCGAGGGGCTTTATAATTAGGTCTACAAGAGAGAAACCATTTTGCAAGAAGTGCAAGACATATAGGACGACATTACATTTGTGTATTTTCCCAAACACTCCTGGGATGCAGTTTATGCACAAAATATGTTTTGATTGCGTTTTTTTCTTCCATTTCATTAATATGAGGTGGCAAGGGCTTCCCCTACCCCCTGACCAACTTCAACATAAATCTTGACTTGTGGAGTACATGTCAGTGTTGCCATGCTCAATATTTCCAGCATGCAAACACATTTTCCTTAATATTTTGGTTGTAACAACCGAACAGCTGTTCCGTTTTTATTTAATTTTTGTATTTATTGTTTAATGTTTTGGGTTCCAATTACAGTTTTCTCAAAATCGCCTATGACATTTCATGAGGTAAATATTTCAAAACAAAACAACATGTTTTAGTATGAGCTTCATAATCAGTAAGCTTTCAGACTAAAATTAAACAATTGTGTTTTTTATTCTTACCAATCATATATAATACCTTATATATAAAATATTATTATTATATTTATGTAGGGATCGGCTTTTGTCTCTATTATTTGGGTTCATGTGAGTTACGCATTTGATCTTTAACGTAAACAAGTGACTAAGTTGTGAGATAACTCTTGTATGTGGATCGCCATAAATATATTAGTCTTTTTTTTCTGTTGACACAGGGGAGCTTTGCAGATAACGTTACTTCTCTTCACAAAACCTTACTGAATTGATCACATGATTATAAGAATAACATCTCAGCCTCTATATGCATTAAATTTTCTTAATGTCTATTTCATGCCAAGATAACGACGTAGTCAAAAATGCACCCTTGTTTACCAGATAGAATCAAGGCTAAACATTCAGGGGTCATTGGTAAAATACGTTTAGCAAAACAAGAACCGCGTTGTGTGCCCGATAAAAGAACGAAACGAAAGATTACTGGAGACAGGGCGTAAGCAATTGATGTGCAAAATTGCGTTTCAAGAAATTTGAGTGAAAGTTTGATTTTCAGCCATTCATAAGTTATTATAGGAAGGTTAAACTCTGCATGGGAATGATAACACATATTTTGGGGGGTAATTCTAGCAACAAAAATGTAACATTAATGTCGTACTTTTTAGGTCGGGAAGCAATTTTATTGCTTACGGCCTTTTGTTACTGAAAAAGGACTTTGTGTGCCCGGAAGTCACACGACGGACGGTGGCTGTGGAAAATCAAGGCTCTCAGCAAGAGGTCCTATAGTCCGATTCTCAAAGTGTTATCGAAAGACCACTTGCCTGATTCTTCTTCTTTTCTCTCCTTACGAAAGAAATTGTAAACCTATGCTATTCATAAGAGGTGTATAGTGAGACTAACTTCACTGATAAATTATTTTCCGGGAATGCTTTAGTTTGGCGCGCTTTTTATGGTGCGTTTTTTTTGTTAAAGGGGTACATTACCTTCGGATTTGAGCTCTTTCGGCTACAACAAGCGTTTTTTAATGAAATGATTATGGTCGGAAGGAAGAATATTTTAAAAGTACAATATAATGACTCACATAAATATCCCTTGATGTAGTATGGTTTTTGTGTAATCTCATGACAGAACGGTACGGTCTGTGTATATTTTGAAGAACCAATTTTTGACCTGTAAAATGGCGGACTGTATGTTCCGCTGGTTGTACTTCCAGAGGCTAATGTGTGGGGTTATTTTAATCACTACTCACTAATTACAAAACAAGGTAGGTGTTTCAATTGTGCATGAACAACTCTAAGGATACGGAGCAATTCCAAAAAGCAAAACAAAATTGAGAGATTTGAATTCAAGGCCCCTTAGTGCCTGGAATTAGACCAGATTTACATACAACATTTCTCCAAAAAAAGACAGCACTTTCTACTTGGTCTGGATAATGAGAAATGTAATGCTAGTGGCAGCGGAATAATCTATACACTTCTGAGCGTGGATATTTCTGGAAAAATCTATTTTAATCTTTCATCTGGTGTATCCAAATTCTGCTAATGGTACCAAGAATTTTAGACGGCCCCAACTATTACGTTTTAAAATTTGTTTTATTATTATTATTTATTAGGCCTACTTTTAGGCCCCCCTATTTGAGCGATAACTCTCGTTGCACTGTCGCTATTGTGACTCATTGACAGATTTTTAGAAGAACCGGGTTGATACTCCATTGTCTTTGTTATTACTGCATGTTGCGTGCACCATGTATTAATGTCTCAAATGTTCAGTCTACACTTGATCGGAAATTGACCAAGGGTCCCGTGGGGTCTGACCCACCTCTGGGTCAGTAAGATCCTGAATCTGTGTCAAAGTGACACCAAAAGGGTCAAAATGACACAGAATCCGAGTTGTGTCCACTTGCCGGGTCAGCCTGAGTTGGTGCTGTAGATCCCCCTTCTATGATAATGCAATACATTCGAACCGATCATTATGGAATGGGACATTCGTTGTTTTATCGTCAACAACAGACCTCAATGTTCTTTTAAGTCAGTGTGACGGTCATTCCGTTGGCTTGTAGAAAATTAGCTCGGTTCTTTTATGCAATTGGGATTAAACTTTAACTATGTTAAACACACGGAATCGGACATTGGGTGATCCTAAACCTGGACAATCAACCTCGCAATATCCTGTCAAGAATTGGCAATGTGCACAAGTGCCATCTTTAAAATATACCTCGATGTATCTTAGGAAACCGAGTAAGGCCTACAGTTGAAAAATATATCGAGCTGCCAAGGTGGACGCCATGCTGTAGTTTACTTGTAACTATGGCCAAGGTTTTATGTATTCAAAATCAGTTCGCCATGATGCTTGGCCCCGGATTTCACCCAGAATCCTTCGCGCGTCGATCAACCGCATTTTGGGACATGCATCTGGGCTATTATTCTTGGAGCATGACGTCCTACGGTGTTTTTGGAAGCTTAAGTGCTTGTTGACTTGTTGGGCACCCTGAGAAAATTATTATCTCAGGAATTCATAATCTTTTGATTTGGATGTCATGATACAACTGAGATAATTCATCTTGGGAAGTTCACATTTTGATCGTCGACCCAGATCTTCATCTCGCTATGTCGAGCTGGGATTACAGGAACGTAACCAAGTCATTTTTTTCTCTCAAGTCAAGTCAAGTCGCTAGTCATCTTTGCTCAAGTCAAGGCAAGTCAAGTCACAAGTCATTTTTGCTCAAGTCAAGTCAAGTCACAATTCAAATTTTCGCAAGTCGACTCAAGTCACAAGTCAAATTTTTTGCAAGTCAAGTCAAGTCAAGTCACAAGTGACAAGTGACATAATGTCCCGAAATAACCCCACTCCCATGATGTGACAGACATTATACGATATTCGTGCAGATTTAAGGGTTCAGCCTTATGAGAAGAGCACTCAAAAACATCAGGATCGTCGGCAGCGGCATTGCCTCCAAAGACTCGATTTTGCGAAATTATCAAACAATAATTGAATTGTCGTAAAACCAAATTTATTCGAGTCAATTCTCAACTCTTTTTGCGCAAGTCAAGTCAAGTCGCAAGTCTTTTTCCCTCAAGTCAAGTCAAGTCACAGGTCACTTTTCCCCAAGTCAAGTCAAGTCACAAGTCATAAATTGGCGACTCGGGTCTGACTCGAGTCCAACTCACCGACTCGAGTCAACAACACTGCCATGATCTCATGTCTCCTTCCTGACAATCCAAAGGTCACAAACTCAATGATAACACTCTGACAACTGTTCACATGATTACTAAACGTTACAAAATCAGTTAATCCATCTAATCCTAAATCAACAATAGTCACCTTATATTCTCAGACGATGGCTTTCTACACGTTTTCAGTGTGATTTTCGTTGCCAACGTACTATCCGAATTAATTCTGAAATACTTTGAGTTATGATGCATGACATTAGAAATATCAAATGGTCTACACGTCTCCAAAAACTACCGGGTCAGAACTGAGTTGGATTTCGAGTCACAGGGGACGTGACCCATTTCTGGGTCAGGTTGACCCGGGAACAGGTCAAAAATGGGATTTTAACAATAGGACTCTGCGTCAGTTTGACCCATTTCTGGATCATACTGAACCAGAAAAGGGTTCAGGCCCCACGGGAGCTAGATCCGGGAGGGTTTTTTTTTTATAAAAGGGACTTAGTTATTTAACCAAAGAAGGAAGGATGACAGGGGTGTTCCTGATGCACAACCCGATTTTGCTCGATTTTTGGTTCATATTAGTTCTCTTTTCTCAAAACGGATTTTGACAGATTCTGTTTCAAAACGGAAACCACGCACAGTGCACTGAATATAAACATGCAATGACTAATGGACATGAGATAGTATTGGGATCCCGGCAATAACTAGCTGTTCCGACACATTAGTCGGAACAGCTATTGTTTTCGTCAAGATTTTTATTAGCTGTTCCGACAGCTAAAGGACCATGTGTTCTTAAGACCATGGACCACCTGCTTATTTCCCTCGTTTGGAAAGGGCTATAGAGCCCATAATAAGCAGCCTTCAAAACAAGTGTTCCTCAAGCATACCATTCCATTTCTCAATATGGCTTCATCAAGAGTAGGTGCTGACGATGCTTTGCGAGGTGTTTTGGAAGATGTGTCAGACATAAGTGATATTTCTTCAGATGAAAACGAGGACGATGTCAGTGAAGATGAGGCGATGTCAATGGGCAGATATGGCATTGGAAGCGCGGATGAGGACAGTGATGAGCCGGTAGCCCCCACCAAACCCGACCGTTCACTGATCAACCATCCTCTCCCCAGCCATCCCGAACCCAACGAGCCGCCCCTCCGGCTCAGCAACAGCTTGCCGGACAGTTTGAAGCCCCAGATGGCACACTTTCTGCTCGTGCTGCGGCAAATCTGCAGAATGTTGTCCAAGGCCCCAAACATGTCGACAGGGCCTCTTCAAACTTGAACTCTTTGAACTCTTCATGCCGGTTGCTATACTGCAACTCGTCGACAACACCAATGAGTTTGGTGCTTCAAAGCGAGGGCGGCAGTGGAAGAACGTCGTCATGATGGAGATTCGATCATCGGCCTACTGATTTATCTCGGCCTTACCAAGTCCGGACACGAGAGGGCCCGCTCCTTCTGAAGGGAAGGTTGTTTTTTTTCAAGACCCACCTGTCAACAAGCGCAAGCAACGACGTCCAGGACAAGGTTCCAGGGCATTCTCACAATGATGCGGTTCGATGCAGACAGGGGTACACTGGAGGTATGGTGATTGGTCGAAGTTTGCGCCAATCAGAGAGGTTCTGAGATGTTTACTGATTCCTGTCGCCGGTACTACAGCCCGGGTGAATGTCTCACTGTTGACGAGCAACTTGTCGTATTTCGTGGGAGATGCTTAGACAATCAATACGTACCCAGTAAACCCGCCAGCAGAGTACGGACTGAAATGTTGGCTATGCGTGGACAGTAGCACCCAGTATGTTTGTAACATGCAGCCATACATTGGGAAGGAGAACAACAGACGAGAAACTAAACTTGGTGCCCGTGTTGTCAAAGACATGGTGCGGCCCTACTTTGGAAGTGGACGAAACGTCACTTGTGACAATTTCTTCACCAGTAAGGGTCTGGCCGAGTACCTTCTGACCCAGCGCCTGACAATCGTGGGAACTGTAATGGGAAACAGACTTGAACTGAAGTCCCGAAGGATTTGCGTAAAGAGAATACAAAACGCAGGGCAGCGGGTTCGTCACGGTTCATGTTTACGGACAACACAAGAGGACACTTGTTTTGTGTGTGCCCCAAAAGAACAGGAATGTGACCCTACTGCCCACTATGCATCGTGACAATTCCATTCAAGAAGCTTCAGGGAAGCCAGAGATCATACACTGTTATAATTACACAAAGTCTGGCATGGATATGGTCGACCAAATATGCAGTGTGTACAACTGCTCAAGAAAGACCAAGTGTTTGCCGTTGGTGATGTTCTTTAACTTGAGAAACCTTTCAGGTATCAACACCTATGTCCTCTGGCTTCCACTGAACCCCGGATGGCACCAAGCGGAGCAGTTGTCGCCCGGGCTTTCCTCGATGAACTGATCAGATCCTTGATTGACCCTCAAATCCGGGTGCGGGCGGTGAACCCAGTGGCATGAAAAGGAACATAACCATGGCAATGACATACTATGATACTTGGGATATGACGTTGACCATCTTGTTTTATCTTCACCACTTGCCCGGAGAAAATGCCCCGCTCCAAGGTACTTGCCATTCTAGCCCCCGGGGACAACGATGCAGAACATCAAGGATCTGTGGTGAGTGCCATAGACTTTCATGCACTCTCCACAGCTCCACCAGGTGGACAACCGAGGTCAGCTGTATCGAGTGCGTCATGGTCAACTGAACCGAACATTTTTCGTTTTGAAGGCCACATTAAGGCGTATTATTTTGTGTTCAACGTTTTATTTCTTGCTTTTGTTTGCTTATTTTTTTTTTCTCTTTTAAAATACATCCTTGTGTTTTGATGGGCCCCCATTTACATTTTACTATGTTTTTGATTTGAAGGCCCCTTAATTTTGTCACTGTATTATTTTTGTTCAACGTTTTGTTTCTTCCTTTTTATTTTTTATTTTATTTTTGTAAATATATCCCCCTTTTTCAGTGCATTGATACATGGAGGAAAGAAATTGACATTACGTAATACGTTTTAAGATACAAGCATCAATATCTGAGATTGTGGCAATGTTGTCAATATACCTCCATGCTTTCAGTATGTAGTAGTCTCATTGTTCTCAATAGTGCCAAGTGTGTATGGGTCTTGGAATACTATTCCTTATCTTACACATTCCACTGCAATGACAGGTAGTACTCGACACTGGTCAAGCATGCCCAAATATTAGGGCAACCTCTTCATACTCATAAACTCAACCATCCAAACTAAAGCATGTGGTTTGGGGTTAAATTCAATTTCGGCCATCAGGGAAAAACTTGGGGCGGGGGTAAAGAAAGTAATAGGGGGAGA
This sequence comes from Pisaster brevispinus, assembly GCA_023634235.1. Classification (NCBI taxonomy): domain Eukaryota; kingdom Metazoa; phylum Echinodermata; class Asteroidea; order Forcipulatida; family Asteriidae; genus Pisaster; species Pisaster brevispinus. Next base: position 16,839,376 of record JAMKCF010000006.1, on the reverse strand, counting down.
CCCCCCAACCCGTAAGAAGACTTTCTGTAAAATATTTGAGGTCCTTTTTGTCATTTCATCAACATTCTATTGATGGTTCCAAAGGGAAACAGTAGTACTAGTAGATCAGTTAATGACCGTAAACACAACGTGGCTGTCAAAACATAGAGCAAGGATCTATGGTCAAAATCACCGTAAAGGCCTGCTTTATTTTCGTGTGCCGGCAAGTGCGACACGTCGAAGCCAGACAGTCTTACATCCAGGCACGACAGGGCTTCTCCTACAACTAGCGGTTTGTTCCGCTATGATTATCGTTAACTGCATAGTTTTAGGGAGTATGCCCGATGTTTGCTGACCATCCAGTACAAGCGTGAGTTACTAATTACTGGCCGTTATTTTCCTTGACAGCAAAGGGTCAGAGCGGCAGTGCTAGTTGCGGAGGGAGTTGGCTGCAGTACGGAAATCAGTGTTACCTCGTCCGATCAGACACAAAGGTATACAGCGAAGCAAGGAAGGCATGTCAAGATGAACACGCCGATCTCATGATTATTCCATCCCAGGACGTCAATGCAAGTATAGATTATTTTGTTAATCTCTTCATTTCATTCCTTGCTGCTTAGCTTTCCGTAATCACATATTCATGACATTAGTGCCCACATTAATGCAATTATGTTCTTGTGTTACCCACCCCATTTCAAGAAAACAAGAGTGTAAGTCTGTCATTGTGGTAAGGCAATGCTTTTTCCGCAGTACAAAATTTCATTAGAAATTCAGTGTTTGCCCCCCCCCCCCCCCCCCCGTAAATTTAAACTTTCCTGCCTCTTCCCCCCCCCCCCCCATATTAACAGATCTGGTGTCACATATGACAGCATGGTCCAACATAAATGCATTTTGGGAGCCCATACCACCTTTTTTTGTCGTATACTTTTATCTACTGTCACTGACTGTATTTCTCATGCAATTGAATGCTGATACACTTCTGCGTTAAATGCAGGACTTTCTGATGAGTGCATTGGGGTCAACGAGGTTGGATTACTGGATGGGTCTCTATGATCGAGCAGATGAGGCAGTATTCAGATGGGTTGATGGAAGCACAAGCACCTACAGGTAAAGTTTTAAATCTCATTACTTGGGGTATCACTGAGATATTGGCCAAAGTTTCTACTGGGGGGAGATATTTTCTTAATAAGTAATCGGTACGAGTGTTGTGGCCTAGCAGTCTAATGCACCGGAATCAAGTTTTGGACTTAGAGTGTGGGTTCCCAGTCTTGGCACTTGTGTCCTTGAGGAAGACACCTAAAACTCATAATTGTCTTGTCCTTCAGATCAGATCTATTTCTACCTCCATGTTCAGATGAGGTGTTAGGATGTATTTCCTGTGTGTTTTTTGAAGCACATAAAAGAAACCAGTGTCTTAATTACTCGTTGAGAGAAGGGGGCTTGCCCCGGTGTTTCTGGCATGGTTGGCTGCAGATTTTTATAGCTTCTCCTTTTGATTCCTTACAAGGTGTTACATATGCAGGTCTCAAAATTCAGACCTAGCTTTGCATACCTGCCCCCAAAATAGGGCTCGAAATAAGACTGCATGGCTTGTAGCTCAAAACTTTTGCTGGACCAGATAATTTTTTACAAGACCAGAATCAAAATGTGACAGAATGTCACGATTACTTAAACTTATGGGTATAACTTTCATAATTACTCAACAGAATTGTTCATAAGTACTCAACAGATTTGAAGGATATTTATCGGACTCAAAGTCAACATTTGAACATAATTTTTTTAGAAATAAAGATGGGGTGAGGTATTTTAATTCAATCACACAAGACTACCAGCATTATTTCTTTGCCAAGATAAAAGAATTTAAAAAAAAAAGTTTTGATTTCATCCATGTCGAGAAACACAAAATAAGAATAATACCCTTACATCACTACCAGTCGATCAAACATTTTGTTTCAGAAACTGGAAGCCTGGTGAGCCAAATGATGATTTCCAGACAGGTGAAGACTGCGTGGAGTTTGACGCTAATAATCAGTACGGGCAATGGAATGACAACAATTGTATCTTACCTCGGAACTTTGTCTGCTCTCGCTCAATAAGTAAGATGTACACATTTATTTCATAATAGTCACCAATGTGTTTTCATGTTCATTTTTTATACTAAAGGAACTATTTTTTCTTGGTATTCCCCCTGCCCCTACAAGAAAAAAGGGTTGAATTTAAAACAACAGTGATGTAACCAAGGTGGGCACGGAAACGGGGGGGCCACATAATTTATGTCCAAGTCTTTTGGTTGGTAAGCAGTTTGCAACACCTGATTCTATTTTTGCATTTTAAATATTTTTCAGACATCAAACCATTTTACTGACGACCAAAATTTAATTGTAATGTTCTAACTCAATACCTTTCTATGTTATCCTCCCCACTTTTTGTTTTTAAACAGATGTGCCAATAAGTTGTGATGAAAGCAACGGCTGGCGTTTTTATAACGGGAAATGCTACCTGTGGGTATTGGACACATACTCATGGTCGGGTGCTGACCTGTACTGCAGCCAACTTGGTGGTAACATGGTTACTTTCACCGATGCGTCAGAGCAAGCCGGCGTGGAATCAACAAGAAACATCAATGGCATTCCATATTACATTGGACTTTCTGATACGGTAATCCTAACTAATTATGTCTTTAACAACTTCGGGTTGGTATTCAGAAAAAAAATTCCGTACCAACCTGCTGTAATATTTTTCATAACTTTATGGAGCTTTTGGAGTTTTTCTTTGGAAATACCATGACCACAATGAAACCTTGACTTGACAGAGGAAAGAAAACAAAGGTTCTCATAATAGGCATGGGGATTTGATGTTATCTTAACTTCTTGTGAGAAAATATGAGTAGGCAATGTGAAGGTACTACTATATATGCACAGCGCATTAATACACCGTGACCTCAATACGTCACTAGGTCATTCCAGGTACTCCAGTATCCACAGTAATCTTGTAAGATTCAGTCACGTCATGTTGTCATAATAAAACATTACATTCTACTCCATAAACCAAGTCTATACTGAGATAGTATTATTACAGGCACCCACCTACATAGACTGGTTTTTGTCAACGTATTCTCGATTTATTGGCATAATAGTAAAGAGAGATACAATAAAGTCACTTGTGAAAGTTTCAGCCGAATACCGTGAGTTTCTACCTGCTGAGGAAACAGCAGAAAACTGTCATGGTATTTTCACAAGAACGTTCAATCCATCCATGTTTACCGAGGTGACGGTGGGTACCAACCGCATCTCTGGCCGCAACATAAGCGAACGGACACCAGCCCTCAGAATTCTGAGAAATGATTCTACCTGAATCGTTTCTCAGATTAAAATGTTTTGGAGAGAAAAATTATCCAAACCATGTTACTTTGAAGGGAATCCTTCCTCATAATAGTTTGTACTATCAACAGCTGCAGTGCTTCTCACCAAAAAAGTTTATAAGGTCATTATTTTACCAATTTACCAATCAATGATGCTATCTTTAATGTGAGGTTAAAGCAAACTAGTGCTTCACAAAACTGAGTTTGACAAATAGAGCCTTCCAAAAATGCCAACAGACAGTCTGTTTTCAAGCATTATTTATTGTTGCTTGATTCAGATCTTTTTATGTATCTTTTAGACCATGGAACTTGTTGAAGGTTCACCATTTACCCATTTTATTCCCATCTGTTTCAGGGACGAGGAAGAGGTAACTACCAGTGGATTGATGGAACAGCATACAGTTACACAAACTGGGACTTAAGTGAGCCAAACAATCAGTAAGTATTAAAAGATTCATGTAGAACGTCAACCAGATTTTCCAACAGGGCACCATTTCATGGCTCTGCTTACCATAAGGGAAAAATCAGTGTTTACTGAAGAATATTATGTGCTTAGCGTAAACATATTTTACAGTTAAGCAAAAGTTTTTTTGCTTATGCATGCTTGTACATCACCTTACTAAAGTATTCTTTGCTTGCACTGCTAGTGCAGAAATTTGGTGCTTACACCGTAAGCGGAGAATGTTGACCGTAAGCCCAGAATTCCATAAGCTCACAGTGCAATGTAACACTGCCTGATAATACTGCCTGTACATTAATGACATGCCTGGTCACAAGGGAATGCTAAATTTTAATTAAAACTTTGGTAGTAGTGTGGCAAGTGTTTCGTCTAGCGAAGCTTGGTAAAAAAAACAAAGAATATATAATAGGCCTATGCCTGAAAAAATAAAAACTTCAATTTACTTTTTAATGGGGGAAGCAAACTGTGGTTGAGGCAAGTTGAGGGGTGGTGTCTAAAAGAACAACTAGTGAGAAGACTGATGGTCATAAACTTGATTTACTTTTTCTCAGGTTCTATGATGCAGGTGGGAATTGCGCTCGAGTCATGGCCACTAGCAAATGGGCAGTCAAGGAGTGCTCTGAAAGTGGCGCATTCTTCTGTGAAAGACCCCAAGGTATTGACAAATTCATTTTCCCTTATACTTTCAAAGGTAACGAGTTCCTCACATTAAACGAACATGAAAATTATTTGAAAAGTGTTTTCAAAGGAACACAGATGTGTTCCTTTTAAAACACTCTTCAAATCGTTTTCATGTTCGTTTGACAAATTCATTTTCCCTAATACTTTCAAAGGTAACTAGTTCCTCAAATTAAACAAAATATGAAAACAATTTGAAGAGTGTTTTCAAAGGAACACAGATGTGTCAGTTTTTGCCAGTCTATTATCCTAGAGAGCCTGGAAAAGGGGAATTTACAAGATATCAAATTAATTAAGATCAATGTCTTATTTTTAAAAGGATCATGTGCTCCTGGTTGGTCCTATAATAACGGACAGTGTTACCAGATGAATATCAACAATCTCAAGACATGGACTGATGCTAAATATTACTGTGACGCTCAAGGAGGCTACCTTCTCACAATTAAAAAGTAAAGTATTTCTATATTTCATTACGGGAAAGCTCCATTAAAGATTTTCCAAGTTTTGCCACAAAAACTCTATACAAAATTATACATCCTTTTCACCTGAGTGGGTGTGTTAACATTGAATTACTTGGGTCATTAAACTAAATGGATGAGCGGTTAATCTGCCTGGGGCAGTCAGCAGCCCTACTGGTTTGTGCATTGATGCAATTAAGTCCACTGTTTGAAAAAGGAATTACATTGGGATAACAGGTGTTAGTTGTCGGATGAAAAGGATGTTTTATTCTAGCCTCTTTCCTTAATGGAGCTTTCCTGTAATGTTATTTTTTGTGGGGTTTTTTATCTAATAGTAAACCACGAGGGAAACTAACTGGGTAAATTTGATTTAAATTTGGGTTGAACAAAGTGCAAAACTGTGCGGAAAACTCTGGGACAGCAAGAAGAAACAAATGAACAGAGACTTTTTATATTTGTACAATTCTGGGAAAATCAACCTCTCTGCTCCTTTAACCGATGAGTCCCTATAGGCCCATGGACCTTTTTGTCAGCATGACTCACCTCTGTGAAAATTGTGAGATCATCAATCAATCATTGAATAGCAGTAATTACTGCAATAAACATATAAATGAAGACTGTAATTATTTTTAAAAGGCTTACCAAAAGGAAATGGTTAATACATGATAAAATTGAAGATAATATGTTTTTCATTTTGTGTTACACAAAGATACTTGTGAGCAATTTTTGCGGTATTCAAATTTTCAGACAGAAGTGCATGCATTTTTCGTTTTGAACTCTGGTTAATTTTGAATAATTTTCTAATCCAGCTTTGTGGTGATAACTTCTTATAATGTATGAATTAAATGAGACAACTTGCTGTCAATCTGTACTGAGTTAAAGCCAGTTGTGACTTGTGGTTGAGAGTAAACCATTGGAACTCCTTTGACTTACACATTGTAGAAATTTCATTTATAGCAGACAGTGGTATTGGCGGTTGCACACCTATGTTCCAACATGCCTAATGTATTTTCCTAATCCTAACCCTTACCGCGACCCTTACCCTAACCCTAACCCTTACCCTTACCCTTACCCTTACCCTAGTGTGTAGATCACAAGGGGTGATGGGAACATTGGGTTGTCGGAACATTAAAGGTTTTCTGAACATAGGGTTGTCAGCAGTCTCCCTGTTGGCATTTGTTCAAGTGGGCTTTTTGCTGTTTCAATCATTTCCATTTTCCCTTGTTCATTGATATTTACAGTGACGGAGAAAACCAGTATATAACAAGCAGACTGACTGACTTCAGTCAAGTTGGTGTTTATGATATTTACATCGGTATATCAGGTAAACTTGTCAAGACTTTTTGCTTTTTAATTTTACTCTAGAACTATAAACACTACACTCGGTGCTTTCCAGGATTCAAGCCATGACCTTCTCACATTCTCACGCCATGGATTCTCTTTAAAACAAAAACCAGAGTAGAAGCTTCTATTTTCAGGTTTTTGCATTTGAAAGCGGAAGTTCTTGGCTAGTATAAGTGATTAAGTTCACTTTTTTGAGAATCCTTGGCTTCACAACCAGAATTTAAAAAACAAGTTGAAATAAATAAACTGTTAAATCTGCAGTACCTCGAAACACAGTTTTACCATTGTGTGGTCGATGATAACTGCAACAAATTACATCAGGAATGAAGGTATGTTTAAAAGGGTTTTCCGATTTGGACTGGTCCAACACCTTATATCCAACCTAATTATATAATCCATGTTGTGAATGAAATAAAATAAAAATCACATTGGGTCAAACATCGGACACTTCCTGCCAAAAATAAAAACTAGGTTTATTTGCTCATCAAATAGATGAGAAATAGAGCTTTCAAGTACACCTAATTAGGGTTGACAAGGTAAGTATTTCTCAACATATAGAGTTGATGTAATAGTGAATACATTTCGCTTTTCTTAAATATAATGCTAAATTTGAAATAATTTGGGGTTGAACAAAGAAAAATTGACAGAGCGGGATTTGAACCAATGACCTCCGGAAGCATAACGATGCTCTACCAACTGAGCTACATGTATCTACCCCTATGTTGGCGGTCTCTCTTTGTTCTTTGTTCAACCGCAAATTAAACATTTAACTATTACACTGTAATCAAGAACTTCCTTTTTTGACCTGAGGCTGCACTTCACATACAAATGATATGGAGATTGATGATTATGAAAGTATGGTTGTCTTGCATAATGAAGTAATATGTAACACAATTTAATAAGGTGATAGTAATCTGAAACTATTATCAACCATCAGATATCATCAGCGATAACAGCCTGAGGTGGGTGCAGAGTACCGGCTCAACCTACAGCAACTGGGTAACTGGGGAACCCACTTTGACAGTTAGTCGCAATGATTGTGGCAGCATTTACACAGGTACGCCATCAGGAGTTACCATGGTATTTCATTGTTATGGCAATGTAACATACTTTGCTAAATACAGGGCAATGCAACATTTCAGTTGATTAGCTGGTTTTGTTGTTTTGGGTTTCTCCAGCTGTGCCATTGAACATTTTTTAAAACACACAGTACAAAGTCTTGATGTGTCTTGCACTTTCTTCTCTCATTATTAATGTATTTCTCTTCACAAAATTAAACGGACAGGGAAATGGAAAAAAATATCCTGTAAACCAGAGGTTTATTCTGCCAATAAGATTCTTTCAAAAAATAGTTCAGCTGACAGGCATTATAAACATGAAAATGTTTTTAAAAAGTTTTTGGGTAAACTGCAGTTGCATGCCAGTTGTTTTCAGATGAAATAACATGCAGAAGATTCCTGGCAAAACGTAGGTTGATTTTTTTCAGAGTTTTCTTGAGCAAGTGACAACCAAATTTGATGTGAAATTTTAACATGGTTTGTTTTGTTTTTTTCATTGTAAAAAAATGAGGAAGCAAATAGAGAAGCAACTGCATTTAATCTAATTAATAGAATCCTCTTTGAACCTTGGTCTCTCACACAGGAAGTTCATCTGGGGAATGGGTAACGAAAGACTGTTACAACCTTCAAGGTTTCATCTGTAAAATACAAGCTGGTATGTGCCTTTGAACAATTTTTATTTTTTTTTATTTGGCACTATATAAATGTCTTCTAATTGATTGATTGATTGATATGTCTTCATTACAAAATTATTTTGGGTTGAATTAAGAAAAAATTACTAGAGCGGGATTTGAGCCTTTGACCTCCAGATTAACATGCCAGCACTCTACCGACTGAGCTATCTAGCCCTAATGTTGGTGGTCTCCCTATTTTGTTAATATCTTTGTTCGGGGGTCCCAGTCAGAAGCCATGCAACCTGTAACTACCATGTAGCCAGGGATCACACCCAATTTTACGATACCACATGGGAAGTGGTAGCAGAGGGATTACCTTAAAAGTGTACAACTTTTTGTTTCAAATATCAAGTACTAAACCACAAGGGTTTACAACAACCCCATAGTTTTCCTTAATTGTCCCACCAGGGGAAATTCATGTGGCCTTTTGACATTATATAAAAAATATAAAATATACAGAACAATGTACAATAAATGGTTTATTCTAAGCAAAAAAAAACTGATCTTAACAAAGTATTAAAAAACCTTTAGTCAATGATGTGGTAAGTAATTAGGAGGAAACATACTATTTTACACCTGAACATTGCTGCATGTTTCAGCAGAAAAGGGGCGTAAGTGACTTTTGTGTACAATTATATTTCAAGAAAACTGAGCATGCAAGTCATTATATAGGAAGGTTAAATTCTGGGTAGAAATGGGACATGTCTTTTGGGGTTATTAGGATCTGTGTTACTTGGGCAAAATTACTTTATGTGCCTTGAAGAAGGGTATAGAGCCTTGCGTCCTTCTTCCGGTCACATGACAAAATGAGCCCAATATAGATTTATGATTGTCTTTCCTTATTCTTTATTTATTTGATAAAAAAACTGAATCAGTCATGATTCCTTTACCAAGGCAAAATGAGTTCATATTTCACAGAGATCTGTGATCAAAAAATTTGCCAAATTAAAGCCAGGTGGGCAAGGTTGTTTTGTCTTTGATGCTCATGAGGCCATCAAACACCAATTTGCTTTTGCCGTTGTGTGTAGTGTTTATAGCGGTAGGACCAACAATATATATTGGTGTATTTTTAATCTGAAAATTTTGATTTTTTTCCCAAACTTAAGGAGCCACTGTCACATCTGTACCCCCAGAAACGAGTAAGTTATTATTGTTTGTATATTTCCCCCTTAACTTAAAACAGTCTTTATGCAACTTTTATTTTGAAACTAACTACAATGAATGTAGGAGAGAAGTTTAAACAAAAATGATCCAGCGCTATCCATTACAAGTACACAGGCATAAAGTCAATGCAATGTATGTTTTTCCGTCCATTATATCAAGCTAAACCTCATCGCCAGTACTTAAATAGCACACAGCAACAGAGTCCAGCATTCTCCTGAAGACATTCTGAAGACATTCTCCTTTTAAAAAAAGGCAGATCAAGGCACTTTTCAATAACATTATGCCTGTTCATCAGGCATACCTTCAGACCATTCCTGGTTATTCCAAAACAATTGACTGCCTCAGCCCTGTCGGGTTCCCATTTATACACTTTGGTTAAGAAAAACAACTATGGTTAAGTGCCCAGCTCACGGACACACGCTCTTGGCCGGTTACCGAACTCAAATTCTGAAGATTTAACCCTCAGAACTTGAGTTTGAAGCAGTAGACCGCTCGGCCATGACACACCACAAGAATAGGTAGTGCAAGTCAAAGAGCTTAGAACACTTTAACTGTGGAAGAGTAAGGCTTTACCTTGATGTTTCTGGTTCACAGCAAGCACCCTTGTCTACAGGTTTCCTCAGGCTTCCGAGTTGCAGTGATTAAGTCCACTTTTGAGGCATCCTCAGTTACATTACCAGAAGTCAATATTAATAATGCATGGTATAAATAATTCCCAAGGTACCGGAAGTTGTGATCCAGGATGGGATCTGAACGGAGATTCCTGCTACTACTTCAGTCCTCAGGATACTGCCTCCTGGAGTACGGCTGAGTCCATCTGCAACGGCTTTGGCTCGGACAGCCATCTTGTCAGTGTCCACTCTTCTGAGGAGCAGTCATTCTTGTCAGGTAGTTCCCAAATAGGAAATGTTCAAATCTCATGGTACAGGCAACAAGGTTTTTTCTATAGCCGGCCCAAGGGGATGAAACAAACTTCCCTGTTCACTCAGAGACTCTTCTTCCATTCAGATATTCAAAAATCTTCTCAAAACCTTCCTCTTTTCTATTTCTGTTTAGCCTTTTTGCTATCGGTCCTAGGTTCGCTGTGAAGCACTTTGATCTTGATAAATTAGCTATTATGTAAATACCCATTATTACTTTTCTAACAGAATTACTCGGCTCAAATTATATGTAAGCAAAAACATTTTCAGAAAATAGCCCTCTTCCAGCATGGGTGTTTTTTGAGCTTGTTGTTCTTTATTTTCACAGAGTAGGCTAGCACTTATGTAGTGCTGTAACACATTGACATGTGTTATTCCATGGCATATGTTAGTTCACTTGTTTTGCATTTCTGTTCTTTTTCCATGAACTAAACACTCATCTTTCTTCCTTGTTTAACGCTGAACAATCTTTTGACTTCAAACAGTAAACAATAGCATATATTAATCAAGCTCAAAGCATCTAGTGTCCGAAGTGAAGTAAATTGTTGTTTTAAACAACTTTAGACCTCGTCTTTGTTTGTTCAATTTTGTCTACAAATGTGCTACCTGTGCTACTCTATAGTGTACATCCAGACAAGCCTTATTTTACTGATTTTGTAACAAAGTTTGCCTGTAGAAATTTCTCAAATTGTTTTAAACAAATGAGGTGTGGTTTTGTCTCAGAAAAATAGATAGAGTCAGGGCCAGATTATCCGATAGGCAACAGTGGGCACCAGGGTCCAATTTCATAAAGCTCGTAAGCACAAAAACTTGCTAAGCACATACAAATATTGTTTAGCAGAAACTGGTTACAAACCAAAATTGCACAAAGTTTACATAGTTGTGACTGGTGCCCACTTATTTTTTGCTTGGCATAGAAAATTACTAAGTTTTATTTTCTGCTTAACAGCTTTATGACATTGGACCCAGGCCTAGGGCCTATGAAAAAGGTATATCATTATTACTATGTTTGTTTCTTGTTCTTCTTCAGTGCGAGCGAGTTTTGTTGAGGAGAGCCATTGGATTGGTCTGCATGATACCGTGGGAGAAGGAAGCTTCAGATGGACTGATGGATCAACGGTAATAAAAATGTCTTGTCTACTTCGTTTGTCTTTATGTCCATGTTACAGTACCTTGGTTGTATGTTTGTCTGTCCACAGGTTAGGAAACAAAATCATCTCGCTAGACCTTACACCTAAATGTCATCATTAATGTGCTGCTTAAAACTGAATCACTGTATACTTTATATACATCAAATTTCAGTCTAATGTGTTACTCATGTAATTTTTACATGATTGTGCATTGTTGTAATGAATGACAGTGTTGAAATAAATGTCACTGAATGAGTGTCATTATCTCATGTGTGTCAGTTTTTTGGAACCCCCAAAAAGACACACACAAGGACTGTGTCATTTTGGAAACGTTTTCACAGAGTCATAAGTTCCTTTGCATTTGTCCTTCATCTTATAGTTTGACTTATTATTCATGTTTTTATAGTTTGTATGCCATGACAAGTTTAGGCCCCATAATTGTTCTTTTCCTTTTTTTATATGCATTAGAAGTAAATGCTGTTATTGAATTGACAACATAAAAATCATAATTGCTTTTGAGAAACGTCTTTCCTTCAACTCGCACTAAGACATTATATTATCAATATTTTTGTTTCCAAACCATCAACTTGTTTGTATCACTGCAATTATCCAGACAAATTTCCTGAACTGGGGTGCAGGGGAGCCCAATAACTATGGCAGTAGTGGAGAGGATTGTGTTAATTTAGAATCAGCTTTCCAGAAGGTGGGAGTCTGGAATGACATTAATTGTGACTACACATACCGCTTTATCTGCAAGCGACCTAAGAGTAAGTCCAAAGATGTTCTGTATATAACCTTCTCACGTTTGAATCTGCATGGAAAATAAGGACAGTTCTTTTCAGAACTAAGTAGTCTCCGGAATTCTGAATTTTACTCCGTGGCTGTAGAATCAGTAGCAAGACAAGTTCTCTAGAACAATTCTGCACAGCAAAGTAGATTTAAACTACACATGGTGTTACTGCAAGCTGATCATAGATTGCTTGGAAAATGTTTCAATATTCAATGGAACGATTTTCATAAGTTTTAAAGAAATAATGATTCAAAGACACTAATGAAAAACGTCAATGTATTATGTTTTAAAATGGAAAAACCATAAAGCATAAAGTTCCATTACTTCATTTAAAATGAAGGCAGTGTATTTGAGAACATTGGTTTTCAAGAGATGTACCTGCTTTACCAACTGTATTTGGTTATCGAATCGTTTTTGTATTGCTGTCAGAAATTGTTTCGGTCAATCAATTTTTAAATCAGAAACTTGTTTTTGGTCAGGGTTGCAAAATCATGCCCCGGTGAGGCTGCAGGGACAAAAAAAGTCTAGTGCTTTTTAAAATATGGTACTTTGACTTACAAAATGTTGTATTCATTGTGAACATTGAGAATCTGATGAAGATGAAGGTTAATAATAGTGAGCAAGATTTGGGGAATATTGCGCATCTGCATATCAAAGATTTTTCTGACAAATGTTTGATAACTTTAGGACAAACATTTTCACGAGGTAAACAAAAATGGTTCTGTAGGGCTGTGCCGAGTAATCGGGTATCGGGGTACCCAAATGCTGATGTCAATTCCCGGTTCTATTTGATTGTTTCTGTTACCCTAAACTACTTGTGAATAATTCCATGTAACATTATAGAAAACACTTTCAACAATCACTGACCGACAACTTTCCCTAAAATAATTATAAAAATTTTAACAAAATTGAAAACATCGCAAATGTCCAACATGTCCAAAGAGATTATTTTGAGTGCAGCAGTGAAATATGAGTATTTTTGTGGCAAATGGGTACCCAGTTCCAAAAATACATGTAAAAGCACAGACCTATGATTCTGTCACAGACAAGCATGAGATGTCAAGAATCCTCTGCCAAACACCTCCAGTACAACAATTCCTAATCACTTTCCTCAAAAATTTGTGGGTCTTATCCGAACATAGCAATCTGATTTTTATTACACATTGGCAACTGTTATATATTTATGCACCGAAATTTGTTATCTAATTTAATTATTATTATATTTTTTACAGTATCTCAGTATTTTTTTTTCCAACACAAGAAACATTGAAAGTTATAATATAAATTTTAAATAATGACATGTTTTCTTTGTCCAATCAGCTGGCAATGATGTAAACACACCAGCACCAACAGCACCAGGTAGGCCCACTATGTGAAAACAATTGTGAAACAGCAAATTGCAAGATTATAATGTCAATGTATCGTAGGTGTAATTTGTTCTTTTGCAAAGTTGGTACAAAAAATAGTTAAGAGACTTCTGAAAAGTGTCAATCTGTTTGCAATGTATGTAATTAGGCACTTAAAGGTAGGTTCATAGACTGGTGTTTGTCAACATTATGCTGATTTATCGGCTAAATTATTATTACATATTCTATCAAAATCACCTGTGAAAGTTGATTACAGTGTCTACTTGTTGAGAAAACAGCAGAAAAACTGTCACAGTATTTTCATCAAGAGCAGCAAATTCATTCGTGTTTAGCGAGGTGACAGCGGGTACCAACAACATCTCTGGCGGCAGCATTCACAAATGGACACCATGGAAATTCGAATCTAATCAACGAGGGGCACTTCAGTTAAAATAACTTTGCAGTATGCATACTATCATTACCAATTTTATAACAAGTAGGCTTTTGGATAAAAATTACACCATTTTTTTCAAGGTCACTACCAAAGTACATCTATAGGCGTCTGACCCGGGGGGAAGGGGGCAGGGGGCAACTACCCTCCCCCCAAAAAAATTAATAAAAATAATTTTAAAAAATACAAAAATTGACAGAGAAAGCAAAGCATACTTTTTATCCGGTATTATAGTAATTTGTACTTGTGTTTTTCTCTGTTTGAAGTTTCGGACAAATCAACCCCTCTGCCCACATTTACTATCGGCCCATTCATGTAGTGTAATTGAAACAGTTAATCTGTTCTTTCGTATTTGAGGATAAGAATGATATCATTTTCTTTATGTGGCAGTTGTTTATGACCGGAAATGCGGCCTTGGTTGGGAGTACGACAGCTCAGGGGATCGGTGCTATAGCTTCCGAAGTGAAGAGATTACATGGGAGGAAGCAGAGAATCAGTGTCACAGCGAGGGCGCTCATCTAGTCAGTATCGCTGACATCACTGAACAGCAATTCTTCTACTGTAAGTCAACATTGGCAAATAAACATCACACTGGTAGACCTGGACTCCGCTCAAGTTCAGACATTACCCTCCTCCATGTGCCTAGAACATACAGCACAGCTGGTGACCATGCATTCCAGGCACATGCACCTCGACTCTGGAATGAGCTTCCACAGTGCATCTGCTGCTCCCCTTCCTTGGACGCTTTTAAGAACGCTCAGAAAACCCATCTGTTTGAACTATGACCTGCATGTTTAACCGGATTATTTGGCTAACTTTCTAGACTCTGTTCAGCGCTGTGAAACCATCTTTGATGTGTTAGAGCGCTCTATAAATGTATTTATTGTATTGTATTTGTATACCAAAGAATCAAAGGAATCCAAAGATTCCAAAAGATCCAAAGAATCAAAGGGTGCCCCCCCCCTCAATTTTTGTAAAACTATTTTTCTATAAACACACAGCAGTGTATTTTTTTAAAAGTAAACATTATAACAAGAATGCTGAAAAGGGGCTTGTTTAGGAAATATGGAAACGAAAACTACAGTTTTAGTGCTTAATATTTTTCTGCCAAGCAGAAATAAGCAGCAAACCAGATTCAATTGGTTCTTATTGGTGTGGTATTTTGGCTGTGAACTTTTTCTGGTAAGCAAAATTGTTTTGTGCTTGCTATTTGGCTGATTTGACCCAAAATAATAGCTATTTTTATAGATTTGAGAAAGTTATGAACTTTCATTCATAAGGTACTGGTATAGCACCACAAAATCTGCCCAAAACACAAAAATGTATTATTGTTGGCCATGTACAAACAATGTTGCATGTTACAGCATCTCTGTTAAAATTTGTTCAGAGAAAAAAATCTTTGCAAGAAAATATTTTCTTTGGGCAAAAATTTGACCATGCAACTTAAAAATAGCTGTTTGATATTAGGCGCTATCAGAATACAAAAATCAGCCATTTATTTTCTGGTCTGCATTGTAATTGATTAGTTTGTTGTGTGTGTTTTTGTTTTCTTACTGATAACAGCTCGAGTGAAGTACCTGTCAACGGGTGCCGTATGGATAGGTGCAAATGATCTCGGAGGTGAAGGTGGATTCAGATGGACAGATGGGTCACCATTCAGATATTTCAACTGGAATAGTGGTATGAATTATACACATTTTGTTCCCATCGGTTTTATGGGTTTTTTTCCCCTATTTTGTTTAGATTGATTGTTTAAACATTTTGTTCTATATACTGTTGGTGTAATTTGTTTTATTTCATAACGAAACATAGCTCTCATTTGCATTGTCCAATGTTTTCATAGGCACATTATAGGCGGAAAAATTTCAAATAAAACCAGAACTATGTCGAGTTTGCTACGAGCAAGAATTCAAGTTGCATGAAACTTTTTGCCGGCATGTTCAAATGTAGTAATTCTGCTTTTGTACAAATTCTTGATACTTTCAATGCTGTTCAAATTTGTACTGTTAGTTTCAGGACCTAACAGTAACACCTAAACTTTTGTGAAACACTACATTTGTAATTTTACATTATTACAAAGTGGTTAATACAGAATCGAGATTCACCACTTATGCAATGAAATATTTACATAGCACTGGCACAGTGCCATATGCCTTTTGCTATTTCACGAAGTGACGAATCATGTGAACCTATTTAAGTTTAACGTTTTCACAATGATGACTTCGTCTTTTGTGAAGATTTCTTTTATTTTTTTCAAGAAGTGGCAAACATGTTTAGGAATTAATAGCTCTACAAAGCAGTTGCAAAAATAATGAATATAGACAGTTCAGTATCATTGAAGAAGTCAGCTTTATTTTGACAGTTAAATTTTAAAGAAAAAAGTGTAGCTTTCCGGTCAAGGCCGAGCGGTCAAGCACACTGGTCTCAAGCTCTGGTGTTTCTGATCAGCATGTTATGGGTTCGAGTCCCGGTCTTTGCCCTTGTGTCCTTAAGCAAGACACTTAACCATTAGGCTTACTGCTTCGTCCTTTGGATGAGACCGTTGTAAAGCTCCAGCTCTTGTGTGTTATGTAATGCACTTAAAAAGAACTCAGTACACTTATCATTAAGAGAAGGGGTTCCCCCCCCCCCCCCGGTGTTTTCTGGCATGTGCAGATTGCGCCACAGCACCTTGTAAACCGTTAAATGATGCTATATTTCAAACATAGTTCCGCATACCTTGTAGAAAAAATAATAAGCATTTTGAGGCGCCCTTTGGTTGCAATAAAACGCTGTACAACAACTGTATGTTATTATTATTATTGTTTAGGCATGTAGAATTTTGGCTGTGGGAGGACTCTTCACTTCGTGGAAATTATGAAAATTAAATTGCCAGATATATATGTATTTTACAACTGGAGAATCTATTTATCGGGCATGCCAAATATTCAACAACCCAGTGTGTTTAGTATTAGCTTCTTTAAAGTTGTTTTGCCTAACTTGTTAATTTATTTACTTTCACTTCTTCAAGGTGAGCCTAACAATGACGGACTGGCCGGGGAGAACTGTTGTGACTTTTACACTAACAGTGGCAAATGGAATGACAACAAGTGCTTCCAAGTACGTGCATACGCCTGCAAGCAAACAGGTAAGACTCTCCTTACCCTTTTCAGCTTCAAATTATTTTCCACGGTATCAAATATCAGTGGAAGAAGAATCCGTAGAATCCGTAGTTTGCCCTAGACTGAATTGTTTCCTAAAGAGTACCATACCTTTGTTGTGCCTTTTTATTTCTTTGTTTTAAATCATTATTAGTGCCATTCACATGTAGCTTTACTATGTCTTTTCAAGCTTTTTGAATTTGCTTTTGTGGTTTTATTGTCTTAAACAACATTTGCTTGTATCATGTCTTTTCAGAGACCCCTTTTTAAAAAAAATTATGCCTGTTTTTTATTTTATTTTGTGGTTTATTTTCTTGTAATTCTTTATATAATTATATATATATATTTTTATCTGTATGAATTAGTTCTATTTGTAAATCTACTTTTCGGCCTGCTTGGCTGCCAGTGCAGTAAATAAATAAACCAGAATAATGATAATAATAACTGAAAGAAAAAAGAATTGGGATGGAAAGTGGGTAATAGCAAGGAACTAGAAAGTGGGTGACAACAAAGAACCCAAAGGTGGTTGCAGTCGGTAACAGCCTGTCACCATCGGCCATATTTATAATAATAACTTTAAAAAAACCAGTTATTTGTAATAGGAATGGCAGCTAGATTAGAGTTCTACATTGTAAACCGGAACTAATACAATAGAACCAGCACAACTAAATTTTGAATACCAATTAATTTCTTTTAAACTTGTTTTGATGCCCCAGGCCAAAACCAGACACTTCTTGGAAATAGTGAATGATGTTGAAGTGAACTTAAGACAACAGAAACATCAGCCATGATATCAATTTGTTGTGATGTTTGAACAGTCTTAGTTCTTATGTTCAGAATTACTTAGGTCTTATTTAGGTATTATTTGAAAGCCCTTGAGTATGTAAACCCGTTTTTTATAGGAAGTGCCTGGTTTTTGCTTGGGGTGTCTTAATTGTGATACCTTCTTGATTGAATTGCTGTTCTAGTTTTGTTTTGTTTGTTTGTGTACTGTAGTTATCACCTGTGTATTTTAGTTCATGTAATGTTGTTTTATTTGTTCACTACATCTTATTTTATCTCTAATCTTTTCTTTGATTATCTCACACATGTTTGGGTTTTCCCATTGCTTTTCTGTCATGAGAGTCTTAAAGTATCACTTGTTTTAAAAATGATTTTTTTTGTATTTTATTTTGTTGTCATATCTTATTTTGCTCATCCTATTTTGGCAGTTTTATCTGATATAGCTTTGTAATTTCTTATGTTTCATTTTTTTTTTTTTTCAGAATTGCTTCTTGATTTTAAAATTTTGACATTTTTTCACCCTTGAAATAGCTTACATCCAGACATACTTCATCCCATCTCGTTTGAGGAAGCTTGACCAATCCGATGCCGTAGTGCTTACCAATATATGGCCAGAGGACTGCGCTATGGAATGTATCAAAAGTTCCACCTGTATGTCCTTTGACTACGGGAGAATTAACTTGGAGTGTAGACTAAACACTCAGGTATCAAGCGGTGGGCTGGTTCCTACAGACAATCTGGATCCTTTTGATTACTACGAGAGAGGTAAGCTTGGATAGAGTGTGGATCCTTTGTGTTCATTAACTTTCATGTGGCAATAATTTGATAATGATAATAACATTAGTGGCTTCTTGTGTAGTGCTGAAACATATCATCAACAACGCCACGAACTGACACACACCTTCCACTGTGGTGTGTCATGGCCCGAGTGGTCTAGTTCACGGACCCAAGTTCTGGTGTTGTCAGCAGCAGAGTGTGGGTTCGAATCCCGGTCATGACACCAATTGTGCCCTTGAGCAAGGCACTTAATCATAACTGCTTCGCAAAAAGTTGGGAAGGTAGCACATTCTGCTCTACCAGCCAGGCTCCTAGTGGATGATACCCATGCCTACATCCTTAAGGACTGTGAAGGGGGTAGCCCTGTCTCTGCTCCAGGTGAAGGTGGCAACGTGCTCCTGGTGGCAGTTGATGTGGGTCGATAGCCCAAAACAGTGAAGTGTAGCCCTCACATTTAAGTGGCCTGTCTGGTGCATTGTGATGTTAAGTGATCTTGCCTTAAAAAACAAATTAAACAAAGAAAATGGCGTCTAAATTTGAACGCTTCAGTTAAACACTAAAGTTAAAACACCACTATATCTTTCAACTGCTTTGAACTTGATAATGTACTGGGTTTTTTTTGTGAGGTTCTAAACGTCTTTTCTGCTTCCCCTTCCCTCGTGACTCCTCAGATTTCACAGCGACGACTGACGCACCGCCACCAACCCTCCCATCCTATTATAACTGCCCGTCTGATGACTGGTTACCCTACGGTGACAGCTGCTACTACGTTCAGAGTGATAAAACTGATTTCAACAGTGCGCAGACGCAGTGTCAGGCGCGCATGAGCAACGCAAACCTCGTCTCCATCGCAAACATGAATGAGAATAACTTTGTTCTGAGTGCAATAAACCAAGGTACTAGTTTACAGAAGATATGCAGCCTTGTCATATGGGTTTTTATGGATATGGTTGGGATTTCAACAGTAAAACAGTTATTGTTTGAAAGTGCTAAATAGATTCTAATTGTTCAAATTAACCAGCCACACCATTTCTGAAGAGCCATCATGACAGTAATTTCTTTCATGTCTTTCCCCCCCCCCATCAAACCCATCCTATCTGGCCCCACCTGCCCAATCTGGCTTAGCCCAACTCATCCCATCTGGCCCTATCCACCTATCCCAACCCAACAAAGCTAAAACCCATCCCATATGGCCCCAGCATCCATTCCAACCAGTCTGACTTAGCCCAATCCATCCCAATCCCAATCAGCTGACCCATCCCATCAGTAGCCCAACCCATCCCGATCCGACCCAGCCCAACCCATCCCATCTATATCCAGCCCCACCCACCCTATATGGCCCTACCCTCCCCATATGGGCCAACCAATCCGTACCAGTCCCGTCTAGCCTAACCCATCCCAAACCCAACCAGCCTAGCCCATCCCAACTGTTCCTCAACCAGCCCAACCCGTCCCAGCTGTTCCCCAACCAGCCCAACCCGTCCAAACTGGCCCCACCCAGCTCGACCCCAACTGGCCTCTCCCAAATCCACCAAGCCACAAACTGTGCTACCCACAACCTCTGAACATTATAGCTTTGTAGGACCATTCCTCAATCCAATTCCATGGCAAAAAATTCAAAACAGATTTCAAAAATAAACAAATTGATCAGATAAACTGTTTCCTTTTCACTCACAAAAATTAAGCATGTGAATTTATGTCATATTTCCTAATTAATAATCCTAACTTCACTTTAAAAAAACACATTATTGAGTCAAGATACTGTCATCTTTGCTCATCCCAGATCTAACCTCTGACTATAAATCAAGTGCTTGGATCGGCATGAGTGACCTCAGCTCCGAAATGTACTATGAATGGCTGGACGGCACAGAAGTTACGTACACCAACTGGGCTTACTATGAGCCTAACAACCAAGGCACTGAAGACTGTGTCGAGATATACATGAGTAGTGTAAGTTTCGGTTTATAAGAACGGAACTTTGTATTTTTAGTTTAATTTTTGTGTTTTAATCCTGATCACATCAGTGACATGTTGTAATCCCAACAAAGGACCTCAATTAAGAGCAATTCAGAGGAATTTCTCATGAATACATAATCTAAAGAAGCCATCATTGAAAAGTTTTTGCTGTTTATTTGTCTACTTTTATTTGTTAATTAGATGCAGGCTAAAGTGAAGATTTCTGTATTGTTTTTTGTTTTTTATTGTTTTTTTTACATAAGTTCACAGGCTTTTAGATTTGTCCATATATTGTTGTTTATTTGTTTGCTTGTTCATTTCGGCAACATTCTATTTTATTCTCTTCTTGATACTTGTTAATACTCAATAATTGTGCATCTGTTACGGCTACTTAGTATTTGAATTCAATTTAGTTGGACATTTAATTGCCATGCCATTTTTTACAAAGCTTCACAATGCATGTGAGGTCACAGTGTTTGCTTTCTAAGGTTTTTTTAAGTGGATTTTCAGCATAATTTATAAACTATTATTGTACAATGTATATAGTTTGCACAGAAACACGGGAAATGTTTATGAGTTATTGTTTAGTACTTGTTATCAGTGTCAGTGGACATTTGATTTTTGTCTTGCGTTTCTACAGGGTGAATGGAATGATATCAACTGCATGGGGTATCTCTTCCCATCTGTGTGTGAGGTACCTAAAGGTCCATCAGGCACACCGCCTCTCAACACTGGATGTCAATCGGTAATATATAGATGCAGAATTATTCCCTACATTGTAGAGTTCATTATCAGCAAGTCCCCCCAAAAGAGGGGTCAACAAACTTAAAATACAAAATTCCAAACCCTGAAGAAGTAGCTGGAAGGTTGTGCTGATTATGGGTATGACACAAGTGGGCAATGTATGTAGCAGGAGTAGGGCTAAGTGCGATTTTGTTAAGTTTACTTAAGGAAAAAGGGAGTTTAAAAAATTGCATGTAATTGGTCGTCGAGGGGGGGTACAGACTTCTTGGACCCGCCCCCAGGATCCATGCGCTCCTGTTATTTGTGACACAACTCTCCGGCCTTCACCACCAGCACGCCGCAGCATAATCAACATGATTGCAGGCTACATTTGATTTGTCTCCTCTTTTGATTCTACTTTTAAAATAACAGCATTTTTCAAAACCTTGAACTCGGCTTCTTGACCCTCCTACTCCTATCAAACTCTTTATATGATCCTAAAATAATTGTTTCAATTTGCTTCTTTCTTTTTTTTTCTTTTAATGAAATGTTATTTATTGATGACGATTGTGTTATTGAATCAACAGGGATGGCAAGCATATCTGGGATCGTGTTATAAATTTGAAACCAGCCCGGCCACTTGGAGTACGGCCCGGAACAATTGTAACAATATGGGTGGAAACCTGGTTTCTGTTAGTCATATGTAAGTCTCTTAAAACCACTAGGCCTTATTTCATGCATCCAATTTCTGCTCTAGCTATGTAATATTAGTGAACAGTAATAAGCAAAAGTTTTTTCTAAGCAGTAATTGAATTGCTAAATTTTCTGCTACCCTAAGCACTGATTTATTTTCATTTACAGTTATTGAGCAGTGCCATGACGTTGACCTAAGGATTATTGTCCTGATGGTAGCTAAGAACATCAAATTAATGCTTACCAGAATAAGAAAACCAGCCAATATACCATGTCACATGTTACATCTGTGACAGGTATCCTGCTCATTTTATGCTTAGCAGAATTTTTTTAATTAATTTTGAGTTGAACAAAAAAAATTGATGAGAATCAGCTTTGAACCTGCACCCTCTGGCTATACGGCAGTTAATGGTTGTATGACCTTGACTTACACCCCCAAGAAAGGTATTGACAAAATAGGGTGACTGCCAAATAGGGTTTGATAGCTCGGTTGATAGAGTGCCGCCACGTTAATCTGGAGGTCGTTGGTTCAAATCCCACTCTAGTCAATTTTTCTTTGTTCAACCCGGAATTATTTAAAGTTACCCAGTCCGTTTCCCTTGTGGTTTATTGCTTAGACAGGGAGTAGTGTAAGACAGTTTCAGAGGCCGTCTTGGCTTGGAGAAAGTGCACAATAAATACACATTGTTATTAATATTATTAGGTATGATGCAGCTTATGTGAGTGCTCAAGTTGGTCTGCAGACCCATGGCAACAATGTATGGATCGGAATGAGTGACCCGACAGGCTCAGGGCTGTATGAATGGGCTGATGGCTCATCCATATCCTTCACTAACTGGGGACAGGCACAGCCAGGTAAGTGGAGATCGCTGGTCAATGAAGACCTATTGTTAGACCGGTCCCCTGTCTTTATCTGCAAGGATAAAGACAGGCACTGGTCTTACAGACCCAATGATTTCGTTGGATACAACGATTTCATTGGATAAACACGACGTAAAGCTTTCCATATCTGTGTTATGATTGGTCTGCTCTGAAGTGACGTGTTTGTTAGCTACACCATCAGCAGGAACTTTTCGATTGTCAGCTGCTGCACGCGTGTACATAGTGTTTGTATGTAATGTTTTATTCACAATGTAATGAGTGTACACGTGTGTGTAGACTCGGAGACCTCTGCCGTGTGAATGGATGAGAAGCAACTGGCAGGATCCTGCCAGCTGCTCAAGGCCAGTATCTGGCGTTTTTCATGAGCCTCGAAGTATGACGCCTGACGTTCAGGCTAACCTATCGCTAGCCAATAGTTGTGCGCAGCGGTACACGCGTGAACATTTCCATTGTTTGACCTCAGCGATGTTGGCCAATGTAAGGTAGAATCCTTATGAAAAATGGTGCACAGTGGTGTCACTTGATACTGTTTCAGAACGAAATTTGAAACATGACATCATCAGATGACAATAGCAAATGAGTCTATACATTCCAAAGAGGAACTTCTGTGCCAGTCAAAATGTCAAAATCAATGTTGTTTTGACTGAATATCATCAAAATTCAGGAATCATTTGAAAAGGCCCTGTACAAAAATGAACAGACCATGTATTTGAAATGTGACGTCATCTAACATTTTTGTATTTTGACAAAAATTGCACTTGAAGGTATCAAACACAGTGGCATTTTACACCATTTTAAATTGAGGTTAGAGGATTGTAAAAAGATTTTCCATTTTCATAAGGACTCTATCTGATGGAAAATGAGCGAGTCACAAAACTGAGTTTGACTTTTCGAGCCTATTTTTAAAGACTTGGCAAGTAATTGAATGTTGGGACCAGTTAAAAAGCCTGAAGTTTCCAGAAAATAATTTGAAAATGCCGTCAGCATTTTCACGAAGTGATGAGTGTGTCAAAAAACACACAACTTGGCAAATTTTTTCTTGTAGAAAGTCCTTCACATACTCATTGCTGTTAACATTTTCAGCAAGTTTCAGGACCTAATAGGTTATTGTAATTACAATAGTTAGCATGACTAATGAATCACTATAGAATTTTTGGTTTCTTACAAACAATTACAGCCAAGGATTGTTCGCAATGACTTACTCCCTTTTTGAAAATTGTCATGCAAGGTGAATTATACTAGTTTCAATAAAAGTGAGAAATTTGAATTTATGAGCCACCACCGTGGAATCATTGATCCTGCATTTTCTCAGGCCATGTCAAATGATGCAATTTACAGGCAACCAGTTCAGGTGAAAGATCTCTCGGAAGAAGAAAACAAAATCACAGTCAATTTTCCAAACCCACTTATTTTTCTTGTGGTTAGGAAGACACTATAACAGAAAAATGTCTCAAAATGTGCCTTTTGCAATACAGAGAGCAGTTGGTTGCCTCCGGGTTGATGTCAAGAGTGCCTTTTACAATTGCAAAAGAACAAACATTTAATAAGGGCATAAAAGAGTGGGATGAGGTCTTAAACTGAGCCGAAGGCAAGGTCCTTTATTGCCCGGCCACAACCCTGCAAGGTTTGAAATGAACATTCAAGACTGAGTCACCACTCTTTTATTCCCATTCATAAATACTTTTCCATTGTAAGCATAAGTTCACCTTTTAAACACCCGTAACAGTTCAGAACAAATCTGACAGTTTAGCCTCGTCTCACTTTTACTCTGCTCCTCCAAACTATCGCACAGAAGTTTCCAACTTGCACAAGACAAGCTATCCAACCTATCAATTTAAGTTGGGCCATGACATTTGCGTGCTCCACGCTATCACCTGATAGGGCCCTCTTTTGACACAGGTTCGTCAGCCTATATTTAGACACTATGACTGTTTTTAAATGGCACGTTTAGACATGGTCACATGATCTCCTCTCGGCCAATCATAATGGATAAACTGCCCCAGGTATTTATGAATTGCCATTGAAAATGCCTCACCAAACTCGCAAATCACTGTGTTTAAAATCAAGCAAATGTTTTGTTACTACCCACTCCAGACTCCAGCAATGGCCTGTGCGTTTCTATAAACTCGGGAGCCCCAGCTGCAGGGTATTGGTACAACACAGCTTGCTCGCAGAGTCTGCCTTACGTCTGCGAGTCGACACGGCCTGGGTATACAACTATGGCTCCCCCTGCCGTGGCCACCAACCCGACCAACCTCGGGTGCTCAGCTGGCTGGATTGGATATGGGGACAAGTGCTTCAGGGTAAACACTCCAACTGAATTTATTTGTTTGCCATCTTCAAACTTCTTTTGGAGCAAGTCTTGATAAAGTTAAAGCTGCATGGACTGATTTTCACTGAAAGAAATTTTTTGGAAGAATTTTTTCTCTGCTGAGCAACTTTTGACAGATCATGCTGTTTCAAAGCGAAAAGTATCCAACAATATTTGCATGTACCACGTATATTGCACAAAATACATACAAAAATACATGTAGCATGCAAAATTGTTTAAATACATGGCTGATGGGCATGAATTAATGTTGGGAAACCAACCATAATATATTTTCAGTTTTTCAACCAACTAGGTATGTCTGCTTATCATTGGCGGTTTTTTTTTCTTGCAATACTTTAAATAAATGCTTGTAACTTTCCCAAAGCTATAAAGATACATATTTTTAAAAACCACAGGCATATTTCTCGGATGGGATTCGAACCCATGACTATTGCCATTCTAAAACAGATCATCTTAACACTAGACCACTGAGTATCATTAACAAAGAGTAGGCCTACCGCGATGATTTTAGTTTATGTTAAACTTACATCAGGGATAAAGAACATTATTTGTGTTTTACCCTACACCGATGTGTGTGGAGCACTGTATACTCAGTATTTTCCCGAGTCCTATGGGGAAAAAAAAAGTACAGAGTGGACACCCAAAAAAATTGCTCAAAATTTTCTCTTTCCAGTGGGCAGGTGTAACAACATGAAGTAGGTAACCAAGCTCACCACATAGCATCATGTAATCTAATGGCACAGATCAAAACAGTGGCTCGTGTGTAAAAGGCAGGGTATACTTTGGGTAATATTGTCAAAGACCAGCATCCTCACTCGGTGTATCCCAACATATTCATCACAAACTTGTGAAAAATTGTGCTCAATTGGGCATCAAAGTTACCAGATGATAATGGAAGAAAAAACGTCCTCTGTATAGAACTGTGTGCTTCCACATGCCTGAGAAAGGCTTCATACCTGAAGCATTTCTCAGATTCAAATTTGTTGGTGAAAAATTACCTGTCTCTCTAAAACTACATTACATCAAAGGGGGTCGTTTCTAACAATGTTTTCTAATATCAACAGCTCTCCAGTGCTCTTTACCAAGTAAGTTTTTATGGTCATTAACTTGTGGAAAAATTGCCAAAAGTACACCCTGGCTTTAACATGTACTTGTTTAAAACATAGTGTTTGCCATTGAATTATTTATAATTTTCTATTTGTTCATTTGTGTTCAGGTTTTTGAAGTTGATAATTATGACCAGAAACTTGGCTGGAACGAGGCCCAAACATTCTGCCAGGGTTTAACAGACACATCGGAAGGAAATCTCATCAGCTATCACTCGCCCGAAGAAGAATTGTACCTGGTCAACAGCTTTCTGACTGAGTAAGCTGATTATTATTAAGGACAACCACTGCAATAAAATCAGTCATAAAACAAACCACCACCAACAGCCTCTACAGACCTTATGCACATGACAAACATAAATAGGGCGCCCTCGGCTAGAGGTCTAATGAAGGTTGCATCATTGGTCCATCCTGTGTGCCGTGCATACAAGGATGTGCATTTTCTTTGTTTCATCATCATTTAACCTCTAAGATGGTGGCATGATGATGTCAATGCATAAGGTCAATGTTTGGAAAAAACTGCAAACTGAACTTGTAGTAGGCTACACATGTACATATAAAATGTTTTAGGCACACATGCATTAACGGCAAAAGAAAAACTGTAGAATGATGTAACTTTTTTCCATTTCCCACAAAGATATTTAAAGAGGGTCTCGAAAGGTCACAGTCAGTTTTGTGATGCACTCATTTTCAGATAGATAGAGTTCTCTATGAAAGTCGAAAAGTTTCTTGTTAAAATGGTGTCAAATGTCATTGTCTTTGAAACCCTTCAGTGCAGAATTTTGTTAACATCCTAAACTGCCCAATGATGTCATACTTGGTGTTTTAGTTCTCTTCTGAATTGTATCATATTCAATCAAGAGCATAGCGGAGTCTGACCTTTTGACTTATAAAAAGATTCCTGTATCAAATGTACAGACCTGTTTACAGTTGACATCCATGACGTCATGTTTCAAATTTTATTCTGAACGTGTGTAAAATAAGATGGTATTTTACACCCATTTTTGTGTGAGGCTAGAGACTTGTGTTTTTTCCCACTTCCAGAAGGACTCTGTCTATTGGAAAATAAGACTTGATGCCTCTTTCGAAACAGAATGGATCAACCACTGGACTAACTATCCACTAAATTTGGGTATTTCAAAGTCACATTTCTAGGGTTATCGAGCAAGGCATTCTCTTGGCGAGTTCAATACACCTCTGGGAACAAGGTTGGAACATATATCATCTGCAGTCTATTTAACAGAACATTGTTTTTGATTATTAGGGCACCTGGTGATAGTAGTTTTGGATACTGGATAGGACTGAATGATCTGGCTAATGAAGGAGGTAAGTCAATAAATGCTTCCATGTGAATTGATTGTCTTTATCAAGCTCGGATTTCTTACCTCCCCCCCCCCAGTCCTAATGCTACCTCTACTTGTATATTACTACTTTGCCCTCCATTGGAGTACTGTCACATTTGGGGCTATGAGGGTTGATGAGACGGTATTGTGTTGGATTAACCTCTAATACATGTAATATAAACAGCTTGAGGTTTATGCTCCCATGGGGGGATCTGGGGTGGATTTCACAAAGAGTTAAGACTAGTCTTATCTTGAGTTAGGACGAGTTACTCGTCCTAAAACTTAAGACTAGCCTTAAGTTTTTAATAACTCCTAGGACTAGTCCTAAGTTGGGACTATCTTTGTGAAATCGACCCCTGAGAAAGTTTGTGGACTGATTAAAATGTGAGCATGAGGTCGTTAAGCGCCTTGATTGAGTTACTAGGATATGTGCCTGATTAAACAACCCAGATATCATGCATCGAATGTTAGAACAGTCTTCCAGAAAAACAAACAGAGACTTTGTTACAAAAAAAAAGGATTACATTTATCATCCTTAAAATAATTTGCAAAAAATGGTTAAGTTTTGAAAGTTGAAAAAATGTCCAATAGAAACAAATCCGTTTTATCATACAAAGTATAAATGATAGAAAAGTTGTCTTGCCAACTCTTGTTATTTAAAACAACTGCAAAACAGTAAGTGAAACTATATTCTTATTATTTGAACGACAGCATTTTAAAGACCAGGCTTCAAATACCGACAAACTTGCCAAACAGTTTACAGAAACGCTGCTAAGCGTTGTTTAAATGTTATAAATCATTTCATCAAAATGCTAGGGTTTGTATGGAGCGATGGCAGTCCAGTGGAATATGAGAACTGGGGCAATGGTGAACCCAATAACTATAACGGAATTGAGAACTGTGCCGAGGGTTTCCTGAATGCCGATCCGTTGCGAGGGTGGAACGATCTTGCGTGTGACTCTCCACGCCACTGGATCTGTGGAGTTCCAAAAAGTAAGAACATTTTATCAGGATATTTGAAATTAATCCAGACTCTTTGTTTTTTCAGTACTTTCATTTTAAGGAAACTGAGAAAAAAATGCCCCAACTCATTCCCAAAGAGGAAGAAAGTTGAGAGCCCATTGGACTGTGATGTGACATGTTCCCAGTAACACCATGCAGGGTGTGTCGTTAACGTTTGGTCTCTCACCAGTTGGATCAATGAACTTTCCATTTTATTTGTCTGCTAGAATGTTTGTATATCAAAGGGATTTCCTTCAACCTAATGGTGTTTTTGTGATATTATTTAAAACAATTTCCGCCTGGAAGATTTTGTAAATTGATTTTTGTAAATTAGAATTGCTCCTATTTTAAGGGTTAGCAATTTAGTCACAGAAGAAAGAAGTCCAGATTGTAAAAAAATATATCTGTTTAAATGATTGAATAATTTCAACCTGGTTTTTTGTTTTTGTTTTTAAGATGTTCCAGTTGTTTCACCAACAATACCTTCAATAAGTAAGTAATCATTTAGAATAACACACAACTCTGTCAATAAGTAAGTAATCATTCAGAATAACACAATGCTGTCAATAAGTAAGTAATCATTTAGTGGATGGCCTTTCGTAGTTTTACCAGGCTCGAATATAGAATGAATGGAATTCTTGATTGTGTCCGCGAATTTTTTTTTTTTTAATAAAGATAATTGTATTGCATTGGGCAACATTATAAACTCATAAAACCAACAAAATATGATATTAACTACAATAAAAACAATAAAAAGTAAATACCAAATATAAAACAGAGAATATGTTTTATTGATGATCACGTTTTCTACATTGAAATCGGAAAGGAAACAAAGGTGTACAGAAAGTATAAGCTTTGTCCTTATTTTATGACTAAATATTACATTTTCTTGCTTATGGTTTTAATTTGCTAGTCTTTGTCAAGATACTTAATGAAGTTCTTCTATGTCGAGTGGTGTCCTTGGCCAATGATATTATGAGAGAAGTCTGTCCTAGATCTTCCTGTCCTTCATCCATGTAGATATTTCATCTGTTGTCACAAAGCCAGTGTCCCTGCGCAGTAAGTCCAAATAGGTCAGGTTACCTCGACCTCTTTGGGCTTGACCTTGCTTGGTTTCCCAAAGCACACGCTTGCTGACTGGAAGTTCAGGGTGACGATAGCAGTGCCCTGCAAACTTGACACTTCTTACTCAGATTTTTGCACTTAAGCTTTAAGATTTTTGCACTTGAGGTTTAACAGTTGTTTTCTGTCCTCAGATGATAGGTGTCCAGGTAACAGTGAGTGGTACTATCGCCAGTCCTACTGCTACTACGTCTCACCAGACTTAAGGAGTCTCAGTGACTGGAACAAAGCTGAGGAATTCTGTCATGACAACGGCGGCCATCTTGTATCCATACATGGAGAAGAGGAAAATACTTACGTACGCCAATTGGTGAGTAATCCTCATACAGTGAGAATATCTGGGAAGGTTCTGTTTTTCTTGTTTGTTTGTTTGTTTGTTTGTCTGTTGTTGTTTTTTTTTTTCAATTACACATCCAGCAGGGTTGGCAAAAATAATAGGATGAAATAAGAAGAGCTTTAGATGTGGGAGGAAAATCCGAAATGGGGAACACCGGCCATGCAATCAGTTAGGGGACGAAAACCCAATCCACAATCAAGACCCCTGGTCTGGAGGTGGGATTCGAACCACTTGTGTCTGACTCTTTCTGAATTTGATACCAGTGGGATTCGAACCCCACTCAGGTGAAATGCAAAGAAAGACACCACTACTAGTGGGGCAGATAGGAGAAATATTTCGTGGAGTTGTGCTTTCGATGATGCAAGCATGGAATTTGGCACACAGTTGCAGTGCATATGTTTTATGCATATGTTTTATATATTGACTTAAAAAAAACCAACTTGCACCTCAATTCCCAGTCTTTATTTTATATGGCCAGGTAGTAGGATGTAGGCTTGTTGATAGATCAGATTGAGAACACTGGGTTATTTTATTGGGCTCTTTTTTTTACAATAACCAATGTAGAACAAGCGATATATACTCGGTGTTTCCTGTGTCTTGGGGGGAATGCAGTGTTAACAATTACCTGAGGGTGATTTACTTTTGGGGGGTAAATTTTCTCAATATATTAATCAATTAGGGGTCATTATCTAAAGAAGTGTGAGCATGCAGAATAACAACATTGTATATTAACTGCATGACTTCACTTAATGAGAAATGGAGATAAATATAAACACTAGCAAAGTGAGCTTGTATTGAGATTATTCCTTGTGACAGTAAAATACATGATCAAATATCAGTGAGTCAATCACTGAACCATCGACAATTAGTCAATCCATTGATTAATCATCAAATTAATTCAGCCAACTGGTTGATCAATCCATCTATCAATTAATCAAGAAAACAATAAATCAATCAATCAATCAATCATTCATTCATTCATTCAATTAATCAGTCAATCAATCAATCAAAGTACAACACCCTCCCTTTCAAGCTTGTTGTTTACATGTTTACAGGTTTATGAGAATGTGTTTATTGACTCTTTCTGGATAGGACTGCGGGAGTCTCGAGTGAATGGCGATTACAGGTATGGTATATTTATTATAATAATTACATCAGTCACAA
This sequence comes from Pisaster brevispinus, assembly GCA_023634235.1. NCBI lineage: Eukaryota > Metazoa > Echinodermata > Asteroidea > Forcipulatida > Asteriidae > Pisaster > Pisaster brevispinus. The sequence continues at coordinate 16,808,203 of JAMKCF010000006.1, read as the reverse complement.
CGATCCTTGTCATTCGATTGGTGGAAGACACATTGCATGTCATCCATTATTTTTCCATGAACACTGCTGAGACACTCCAAAATTAAATAGTGGAGTCCAATATGGAAAATTATTGGATGCTTCGCAGCATCGACTCCCAAATAATTGTTACCCGCCCATCCATTTGTATAAATGAGGCAAGGTCATGTCACAGTGGACAGGGTTAGTGTCTACATTAGTCGTCCACGTTGTTGAGAAGTGGTTTGTTTATTTTTTGGAAGGTTTAAAAAAATGTGAAACCAAGGCCTCTCAGAGGCACGGTGAAGATTTTAGAACTGAAATTCAATCTTGCTGTATTTTTGTACCGACAGTTGGTCTGATGGAACACCCCTGGACTACACCAATTGGGATAACAACGAACCCAACGATGGCGCTGGATCTGAGCAGTGTGCAGAGTACAGGACAAGTAAATTGCTTCCTTCTCCGGTTTCTCTTTCAGTCAAATAAGACATTATGGGATGCATTCGATCAGAAGTCTGCCCCGGGTCTCCTCGTCTCATTTACAGGCATGAGGTTGATCAGGTTTTTCTCTTACTTAGGATTTGTTCCTTGATCTTCCTTTAATCCACTGTCAAATTTTCTTAAAAGTGGCTAAACTACAATCACAGACATGAAAGACTTTGCCCTTGCTATTTTCTAACCACCAGGTATCTAATTAAAATGATGGAGAGTGTATGTAAACCTCTAATATGTAGCATCCTGTAACTTCAGATGGCTTATCTCCACACCAAGAGGAAACTGTCATCCAATTTTCAGGATTTTTATATTGTATACAACTTCATCCCTGCATTTAAGCCTTTGCAGACCATAGCAGTCACAAGCAGCTGCAAGATTTTACCCACTTCCACTCAAACAAGAGGGTCAGAGAACAGGTGTTTGACCAAACTGATATTTTTCAAATGTTTCCCTAGAATGTTAACTTAGAATGTGCTACTCCAAAGCAAGAACATTCTGTTTCTTAATCATTTTTCTGACACTTTTCCTGACACTTTTCCTGAAAATAACGGCGGCAAAAAGTAAACAATATTATCAATATCCGGACGAATGGTGATGATTTTAGAGAAATGGATGGTCCCTATGAGGTTAAGTAGCTCATGGTGCCATGCTGGTGTGGCTGGTGGGGCTGGTGGGGCTCCACTGAATCAGCCTCTACAACCCTGCTCGGCAAGCAGGGCGGTGGAGGCAGAACGTGGGTCTGTGACATCACCAAAAATGGTGATATGCAGTGGTGGTCAAGTGTTAATCAGAAAAATACACAATAATAAAAACAGCTTTGAAAGATGGTATTTTGAGGATGGTGGGCAGTCACTCGAAGCAAACATACAAAAACTAATGCCATGGACAAAGTAGAACATTCTTGTAACTGATTGATCTGAGATAATGTCAGTATCTTGACAATAGTTCATTTATAGTTTTTAATTAACAACCTCTTATCTTTGGCAGATTTTTTTTTATGCAATAGCTTGTAACTTTCCCAAATCCATAACAATGGCTATTCAAAATTTAAATCTAATTATGGTCTAATTGACCAAAAATCAGACCTAGCATCCTTAAGAAGTTTTACATCTTGTACTCCAAAAAAATTAACAATGTGATAGAAATATATGAGGAAAGAAATTGATAGATTTAAGTATTTAATGTTCTATTTCCTTTGTTTTTCAACAGCTGGAGTTTGGAACGACCAAAATTGTGGAGCTCCACAACCTTTTGTGTGCAAGAAACCCAAGGATGCAGTTGGCCCAGCCACCCACGCCCCCACCACACCCAAAGAAGGAGGGTGTATGGATGCCTCGTGGCTGAAAGTACATAGCAAGTGTTACAAAGTGTTTGACGGCACATCCAACAACGCCAAGACATTTGACGACGCTCGTAATGCATGTCAACAGTTCAGGAATGGTGACATTGCTACAATTTTGAACCCTGAAACTCAAGGTTGGTTATCGATTCTCTTAAAGTGGCCTTATTGGTTTTCTTTTTTTAAAAATGCACAGCATTGGTACGGTTAGTTCTTGTAAAGTGTATTTTACAATAATATATCAGTGCGCTTTACATTAGTGCCCGGGTCATTGGGCCAATAACATTCCTGTAATCTTTTTCGGCTTCCTGGGGAGTATACAGCCCTGGGCTGCCGTGGCGCTCCAAAGGCTTTTTCAAACACAATACCAACCTCTACCCTCACAGGTACCCATTTATACCCCTGGGTGAGGAGAAGCAATGAGCATGAGGTATCTTGCTCAAGGACACAAGTGTCATGACATCCACACCCTGATGACTTAAGCACCAGAGCTTAATTAGAGTCTGGTGCACCAGACCAATCGGCCATGACACGGAAGAGAGAAATATTTATCAGATTCAATCTTTTAAAAAGTTTATATCAGTACCAATCCTCTAGAGAAATTGTTCTGCTCCTCCATGGCACACCACTAGGAATTAGTTTACTCTTAAAAAAAGCACAGTTTTGGGGTTTTTTAAAGTCTGTCTCAGTTTTTGTGCAACTAAAATCTCCCAAATGCTAAAATACTTTGTAACTGTCATGTCATGCTTAATTCCCTCTGTCCAGAGTTGAAAAGTCACTAAATTAAATGAACTAAATGGAATTGTGAACCATTTTAAATTGATATTTGTCTGTGTAATTTTCCAAACTATAAACAGCCGTGCTGACAGCAGATCTCATCTTCCCTCAAACTGATGTATGGATCGGACTGACAGACCGCGGTCAAGGTATTCTGTTCTACTGGGCTGATGGAACTCCACTTGATTACACCAATTGGATGGCTTTTAACCCAAGCCTCAATGACGCTGTAAGTTATATATAAGGGCCCATTTGAAGGATTGACGTATCCCAACTGGGGTATACTTTTACCCCAATTGGCTCCCTCTACCCCAAACTAGGATAACAATAATGGTTCCTAATCGGGACACAGAACAAAGACATCATTCGAAAAATTATTGAAGATGTTTGTGTGTGAGTAGCATGTTATTATAATGCATACACATAGTTTAAAAGATTATATTTTAAGCTGTGTGCATTTGACAACCATACATATTTCCGAAAAAGACTGGGGCCCCATACCAATATCCAGCCATTATTTATAGGCCACCATTGGAAAAAGGACTTCATCCAATATGTCAGCAAACAGGTGAAGTACTCGGGATTCTTCCTTAGCCTAAAGTGATGAAGTAACCTGGAGAGAGAGGGTGGGGGCTGGAGGCTTAACCTCCCCCCCCCCTCCAGCAAAGAACCCATCCCTACTTGCCCCCTACCCCAATGAGATCGCAGATAAAACTATGAATACCAGGGTATTAATTATTAGTGGTATATAAAGTCCGCTTTATGGTAAAGTATAAATGTATAGATCCCCCCTCCCCCCCCCAGTTTATTTCTTTGCCTGCCTGCAACCTTAGAGTAACCCTTAGACCCCGTTTACACTAGATCCAGAAAGGTGGATCAGACCCGTGTCTGATCCGGCAATGTGGATTAACGGCTAGTGTAAACGCAAAAAAGCCGGATCAGACCCGGTTCAGGATCCGGCAGTTTTAATCCACCTTTCAAGGAGGGTTTAATCCGGCAATAGGCGGATCAGATCCGGCAAAGTGGATTCCAAATACAAGTGTAAGCGCAAAGGTGGATCAGACACCGCAATTTGATGTGGTCATTTCCTGTTTCGCTACGAATGGCGCGCTTTTTGCTTGTGCTTTGGTGGGACACCCGTTGCTGTTTGTATTTGTGTGTGTGCTGTGTGCACATGGACTGTGCGTGTGTGAAACGTTTTGTTGTTTTTATACATACATCGTTACGTTCGGAGCTTGCCTTGTTGCTGTATTTTGTTAATTCCCATCTACAAAATATTTCTACCTGCATGGTCGTTGTTATCCGTATCATTTGCTGTACTGTATTTTCTGCATTCTACCTTCGCATTGATAATAATTATTTCTAGAAAAGGCGCTCTGTAATTGTGACCTTTGAGCTCTTTGCGAGGAGTGGTGACGTCGTGACCAATATACATCCGGTTCAAAAGTGGGATCGGAGCAGGATCAAGCGCTGGTGTAAACGCGACACAGGATCTTGATCTGCGGTCGTTAAAAAAATGCCGGATCTCAATCCACCTTTCTGGGGTTGATGCTCAATCCCTGTTTGTTCAACCCTGGCTAGAGAACCATTCAGAGCCACTAAGGAAGACTGCCATCATGGGGCTAGATAGCTCAGTTGGTAGAGTGCCAACACATTCATACAGAGGTCACAGGTTCAAATCCCGTTCGAGTCAATTTCATTTTTGTTCAACCCAAAATTGCATTAGTATACTTGCTCACAGCGATTTTCCTGACATTTTTTTGGATCTCCATGTGTTTATAACAGGATGGTGAGGAGTGTGTGAAGATGTCTCGCAATCCAGTCCATCCGGGCAAATGGGATGATGTGTTCTGCAAGGAGAAGTACGGCTATGTATGCATGATGGATGTCGGTAGGTAGCTAGAAAGATATCATCCCTGTGAAAGTTGTTGTTTAAAGGGACGCAATACTTTCTGATTGGGCACTTTGGGCATGAAATGAGTACAGTTGGAAAGAGGTTTCAAAAGTAGAACATAATGATTCACACAAATATCCCTCGAGATTGTGTGGTTTTTCCTTTCACTTTGTGAACTAACACTTTCTGTAATTTTGTGGAGTCCAAAATTTGGTTCTACAAAACTCATTTCATAACATACTTTTTTAGCCAAAAAATTTAGAAAAAAGATACATTTTTTTCTACAAGCTTATTTCCTGATAATCCCAAATTTTGGGGGAAATTTTGGTTTTATTTCTGGAACTTAAGGATGGGATGAAAGACCTCCAAAAACCATTGAGTGGAGGTTTTTCTTGATTTAGCTAATTCTTTGGAGATTCTTCATTTCTGTGTAATCGCCACCAGCCATTTTCCAAGACATGGCTAATATTGTTGAATTTTTTTACATATTTTCTTCTTGTAAAAGAGTCTGAAGAAATAGTATGAAACAGAAATTTGGTTTTGTTTTAGGAACATAGATAATATGGTAACATGGAAAACATTGCAAAATGTCAATTCGGGTCACATGACCTTTAACTTTTTTTATTTTCTTTATGACCTGAAATTAATTTATGATTCCAACCAAGATACAAATATTTTGTTCTTATTATTTCACCAGATCCACAATACGATGCCAACCCATCCCAGGTCAGCGACTGTCCACAAGGCTTCTACAAGTATGGCACAGCTTGTTTCAAGATCGTTACAGATCCTCAAAACTTTGCCATGGCCAAAGCTACATGCCAGGCCGAGGTAACTGGCACCGATTTGGTCTCAATTAACAATAATTTTGAGGCGGCATTTGTGCAGGCCATGATGTACTACGTGGATGTGAGTGAGATCTGGATTGGTTTGGAGCTTCAGAAGGTGAGTTTCTACAAAATTTGTTTTTACTTTTTGTTTTATCTCTCTTTCTCTCTCTCTCTCTTTCCGGGGCCTCAATTTCATAGAGCTGCTTAAGCAGAAAAAAAAAAAGATCTATGCTATTGAAGTAGAGACATGGCAAAAAGTTTTCACAAGTTTATGCTGGTGCTGATTAACACTCAATACATACTGGTACTGATTGTTTTCAGTACGCATGTGTATCCACAATTGAAGATATGACAAAAATTTTAAATTTACAAAACAAACAAGTTTTACAGATTTTCCCTAAATAGTTACGCTTTTCAACAAAGGAGGCACTTGTAAATGGGAATAAAGGAGAAGTGACTCGATCTTAACTGGCTGTTAAAACCATGCAGGGTCATGGCTGTGCACTCTTTTATTCCCTTATTGAAATTTCATGACTGTGTCTATATTAACTGGAAAACTTCAATTATTTTCCTTTCAATTTAATTTATACATTTTGGGGTAAGCCATGTAAGTTGGGAAAAGGTGCTTTCACTGTAGAAGCTCTAGCCATTGTCAAGAGAGTTCTAGAGCGGAGCAGTTATTCATCTTACAAAAATAAAACCTTGTTACCTCTCTTTGAAACTTGTTCCCTACCCCTAAAGGACACAGAAACTTATGGCTGGGTAAATGGATGGCCTGTTCTACTCTCAGCATGGGATGAGAATGAACCATCTGGAGGGACTGGAGAAGGCTGTGTCAGGTCAACTACTGATGGAAGATGGGACGATACACTATGTACATCCCTCAAACCGTTCATCTGCAAGTATGATGAAGGTAAACACTTTGACTGCTGCAATTTTTTACACCGTCCCTCCTCTGGCCCAACGGCTGAAACCATAACAAAAAACTCCTCTAACGCACGTCAATACATTTTATACAGGAAAAGTATTGCAATTCTTGACCTACAGAGGGCAGCACAACACTGCATGTACTACCAGCCCGAAAAATCTTGGGCATAGCATGGGTAGGAAGTCTATCCGAGAATTCTCGGGACTAGCAGTCAGAGTGTAAACTATCAACTACTGCAGGTCTGGACCTCCACAGAGGGTACAGAGAAGCCCAGTCTTGGCCTCAGTGCGGCTTCAAAGTATTCCCATAGACAGTCAGTTTTCCCAATGGATCTGTCCTTGCCTCTTCAAAGGCAAAACTCCAAACCTGCTGACTTAAAACTTTAAAGGGACAGTATCGTCATGATCATAGAAGGCCTGGGGCTGTACATGGAATTATGAACTCTAACCCAGTAACTGCGATTGCACAAGCACAGGTTATCACTTCACAATTTGCAAAATCATTCATTTATTGTGATGTGACACCCAGCGCTAAGGTGCACTAACTGGGTTAGAGTTCATAATTCCATGTACAGCCATGGGCCTGCCATGATCGTGACAACGCCTTTAATCAAAATAATGTAAACATTTATTTCATCTTCATAAGAACATTATTTACTTGTCTTTGGAGCACCTTGTCAAACCCTTCATTGGGGTTATACTGTATTCCTCCCAACCTTTTCTGTGAGACTGCAAGTGGTCATTTTACATCTTTATTTAGTTCCCCCGTTTTTCTCATCTTCCCACGGTTCCACAGCCATTTTGTTTGTCATCAGGGCTCTGTTTCACAAAGAGCTCAAGTTCATTTTAAGTGCAAACTAATCTTAATTGCTAAGCAGCATGTGATGTCACAATCCAATATGGCAATACTGACAACTCATTGTAAAGGTAGGGTCATAGATTGGTTTTGGTCAACATAAAGCTTATTTATAGGCAGAATTATCAAGAAAGATACAATAAAAGTAGCATGTGAAAGTTTCAGGTGATTATGGTGTCTACTTGCTGAGAGAACAGTGAAAAACTGTCGCGGTGTTTTCACACGAATGTCTAATCCATCCACATTTAGCGAGGTGACAGCGGGTACTAACAGCATCTCTGGCCGCAGCATAGAAGTGAATGGACACCTACCCTGTCAAACGATTTATGCATGAATCGTTTCTCAGATTCAAATGTTTTTATTGATTTGTAATTATAATGGGGACATTTCAGACAAAAATTATTTCTCAGGACGCTTACTACCATTACCATCTTTATAACAAGTAATCATTTTTCGAATAGAAATTACACAAAATTTTTTCAGGGCCATTACCAAACGATGACCCTACCTTGAAGAATCTTAGTGCTTTGTGAAATCGACCCCAGGGCCATTTATTTGATGAAACCTAAACGTTACTATTGGATTGATAGTAAACACCTGTAAATCTGATGAATCCTTTACCTTGTCTTGCAGCTAAGCCCCCAACTACCGTAGCACCACCCCAAGGCACATGCCCTTCAGGCTGGAAGCCATTTGGTCAATTTTGCTACCTGTTTAATCCAGATAGCCCCATAGGCTCATTCAACGATGCCAAGTTCGACTGTGAGGAGAACTTTGGAGCACAGCTAGTCAGCATCCACTCATCCCAAGAGAATTATTTCATCACGAATAATGTGGTGCTGCCGTCGTTCATTGGCAGTGTATGGATTGGTCTACAGAAGGGAAGTAATGGTACGTGCTTTGTTTGATCAGGTTTTAAGAAACATTTTGACATTGGTTTTGATCATTCTCCCTGCAGTTTGTCTATTAAAGGCAGGCTATTCTTTTGGTAAAAGTCATAGACCAGCATCCTCACTCAGTGTATCCCAACATATGCATAAAATAACAAACCTGTGAAAATTTGGGCTCAAATAGTCATCAAAGTTGCAAGAAAATAATGAAAGAAAAACCACCCTCGTTGCATAGAATTGTGTGCTTTCACATGCCTGAGAAAGGCTTCATGCCTGAAGCCTTTCTCAGATTCAAATTTTGGGGTGACAAATTACCCCTCTTTTTAAAACTTCATTACTTCAAAGGGGGTCGTTTCTAACAATGCTTTATAGTACCAACAGCTCTCCAGTGCTCTTTACAAAGTAAGTTTTTATGGTTATTAACTTGTGGAGTAATTACCAAAGGTATACCCTGCCTTAAAGTCTCATGCATGAGGTCTTAAAGTTAAACTCGGACTGAGATGTTACAATATTTGCCTTTTTTTCCTTTTTTTTCAAATATTTTTTATGGAGACCGCCATTACATTATTTTGATGACAAAGTGCTCCGTACACACCAGTGTCAGGGTATTAAAACAAAAGTGATGTTCTTTTCAAATCCTGATGCAACTACCACATCTATTCCTACCTCCATGCATAAATGAAATCATGGTAGTCTAGTTGAATTTACAGATTCATTGGTTATTTGAATTCCAGGGTTACAATGGACTGATGGAACGCCAGTAGACTACGTCTTCTGGAAGGAGGGTGAGCCTAACAACAACGCCGAGCTGTGTGTGGAGATGTATGCTCAACATTATGGTGAATGGAATGATGAACAATGCACAGACCAGGCTGACTACATCTGCAAAATGCCACAAAGTAAGCCAGACATGCTGTGATTTCACTCGTCAAATCCATGTTCCTTTTTGCTGTCAACTGCTGGTCTCATTTCACATTTTCTCCCTCTGTTTTTCCTCCATTTCAGCGATATGTTTTAAAGGTTTATTTGGTTTCTTCCCTATCACTAGTTGAGCCCTCTGTGTATTAAAAACAAATTTAGCGTTGCATAAGTTCAGATAGATTGACATACAAAATTGTTTAGTTTCTGTTTTCTCTTGTACTCTTATTCTCTTATAATTTTGTTGTAATTATTTGGCACAGTGACCTCAACAGTGAAGCCAGAAAAAACCAAGGAGCCAGAAGCGACTAAGTCTCCTCAAACAGGAGGTAAAATACAAAAACAAAACCACTCAATTAGTTTCAATCATTTCAGTTAAATATTACCCATTCCATATTTTTAGTTCACCATTGCTGACTGAAGTCATATAGATGGTGACGTGCAGTCATTAAATAGATGGTGACGTGCGGTCATTAGTTAGATGGGTGACGTACAGTCAGGAGTTTGATGGGCGACTTGCAGTCAGTAGTTGGATGGGCGACTTGCAGTTGTATAGGTGACTTGCAGTCAGTAGTTGGATGGGTGAACTCCAGTCAGTAGTACAACTACTGACCTGCAGTTAGTAGTTGTATGGGTTACCTGCTGTCAGTATTTGTATGGGTGACTTACATACATACTTAAATTCAGCTTTATTTTCGTCTTTAAAAAAATAATAAAATAAAATAGTAAGCAGACTCTGAAACAACAATTTGAAAAAGAGTGGAACTTCAAGCCTAATTTTCTCCAAACACATATACGTATTTTGGCAGTGGACCATATAGGGACCATAGGTCACTTTGTGGGATCAGCAACGAAATGGTCATGGTGGTGAGTGAACTGACGTTAGACTCTAATCACTAATAACTGCCAATGTTTGTACCCTCCACTAGGAACAAGTGCTGGAGCTATCGTGGGTATCATCCTAGGTGTTTTACTGCTCGTTACCCTGGTTGGAGTGGTGGGCTTCTTTGTCTGGAAACGTAACAGCTTTAACGCCAAAGCAGCGGCCGATGCAGTTGCACCAACAACACCAGCAGGTTTTGATAATGCCCTGTACGTATCATCAACTGATAAAGCAGCAATAGTAACCAATGCCTAGATATTTATGCAACACCCCTCTCAGAGTCTTAGGGTAAATGGAGCATAAGGTTTGTTTGTATTGTTTCACTTACCTACATCAGCTTCAGTAGTGAAACACTCTTAAGTTGATTGGCTGATAAGGCATATTCAGTGAATGTTCCACTTACACTTCAACTTTATAAATTTCCCCATCAATATTTCTTTTTTCCATTCAATCTTCTCTTTTCTAGTCATATTTGCGTGGAGTATGGAGTCTGCCTTAATAATTACATGTACTTTTAGGATATCATTTTTATACCCTTACTGTGTGTGGCCTTAACTTGAATTCATTTGCATATTTCCAATTTCTATTTTGTACGAAGCTCAACCACTCTGATCCGTTTGGATTTGGGTTTTTTCTAATGAATTTTATACTTTATAATGAATGAAAACCATGATTAATAGTGATACCTTCCTAAGTTCCTAGACAGAATGATTAATTCAGAAGTATTCAAACAGCACAGCAGAGATGTGGGCCAAGTGAACTAAAAAAACGCAATCATGTTAAAAATTGCAAAAAATAGTTAATGGTCGGACGTTTCAACTTAAGCAGAGTCTTTCTTAAATGCTTGTGGTTAATGAACCCTGTAAGGCTTGCTTCATGGTCCAGATGAATACAATGTCATCAAAGACATTTCTTTCCACTTGACTGCTGTTACACCAGTAAACCTGTTTATGTTTTGTCTTGAAGCTTTCAAGAAAGACTCTGCCAGGGAAAAAATGTAAGGCCACTTACTATTTTTGCATTTATACCGTAGGTCCTTTTGTTTGGTAAGCAGTTTGCAGCAGCTAATTCTATTTTCTCTTTTGAATACTTAAAATACATAATTTTTTGCAGAGGCAGTTTTTGTGACATGTCCATGTCTTAAGTATTTTTATATGGTCCCAGAACTGGAGAAGATTTTGTTGTATATGGAACGACACCAGTAAGTTTGGTCCCATTTAAGCCAGTACATTGATATAGGTCATATGACTGTTTTACATAATTTGTTAATCTCCGAAAAGATCCGTTTTCCGGTTCTTAAAAACAAATTGGCATTCATTTGATTTGAACCAAATTAGCCAGGTCTGTACGTAGGGCAAATATTAGAATACACAAGGGTTATCATCAAAAGGATGAAGATAGTGTCAACAAATATGTAGGAGTCGAAGGATACAGTAAATGTTGCTGAGCCATCAAGAAGCGAACATTTATTGCTTATAATTTAGTGTGGATACAATAATAATACATAAATCTATTTTTACAGTTTAAAACGTAAATGTCACATCACAACCAATTTGATGGTGCGATTAAAAAGGGCAAAGGTCAAATAAATTTGGTTAACAATCAGTCTTTGTGGTTTTTTTGTTCTTATGCACTACTTACCTTAAAATAACCCAACACTTACCCAAATGCTAGATACACCCCCTCAGCCGTTGCTAAGACCCCCCCACCCTTACTGTTCCTTAAAGGGGTGACTGTCGTCATGATCATAGCAGGCCTGTGGCTGTACATGGATTTATGAACTCTCACTCAGATACTGCACATGTGTGCACTGGCCAGACAAGATCTACGTCCAGCACAAGCAAGCAGGAATAACACCCCAACCCAAACCCTTACTGCCTAACAAAGAACTCTTAAGATATTGAAGGGACACAATATTAATAATAATATTAATAACACAGCATTTGTATGGTGCACTTTCTCTATGAAACAGTCAAAGGCGCCGGTCTATGTCAATCCAAGAATTCTCAGATGTGTTCTTAGGGCCAGTCTGAAGAGATGTGTTTTAAGAGATTGTTGCAAGTGGGAAATGAATGAAGAATTCCTAATGTCTAAGTTTGAAATCTGAGTAGAAAAATACTTTTTGCCTTACCAAAAATCATTTAAAAAGTTTGTGACCGTCAGACAGTTTTGTCTAATTACCAATGGCATTTAATACAAACAATCATAAATTCAGAGATATACGATTGAAAAATGAAAAGAAAAAACCCACAAACTGACAATTTAAGGTCCAATACAGCTAAGCTGGTTTGGTGTACATTACAAGGTTTTAGCCAGGATTTGGTAAAATGGTGTCCAAATTTGCTGGAAATTTAAAAACTGGGTATCCAAATTGTTCACTTACACTACATTTAAATGTAAATTACTGATAAAACAGGGCGCCCAAAAGACACCCAGACACCCCTCTGGCTAACACTATGGTGTACAATAATACATGTACACCTATTTTCTGTGATTGAATCAACGTAGAAATGAAACAGCTACATGTAAGTTTTTCATACTTGTTGTCTTACCAAAAATCATTTTAAAAATTTGTGACCGTAAGACAGTTTTGTCTAATTACTAATGGCATTTTAATACAAAGACTCGTAAATTCAGAGATATACGATTGAAAAAAGACAAGAAAAAACACAAACTTACAATTTAAGGTCCAATACAGCTAAGCTGGTTTGGTGTACATTACAACATTTTAGCCAGGATTTGGCAAAAGAGTGTCCAAATTTGCTGGAAATTTAAAAACTGGGTATCCAAATTATTCACTTACACTACATTTACATGTAAAGTACTGATAAAACAGGGCGTCCAAATTGAAAACAGGGTGTCCAAAAGACACCCAGACACCCCTCTGGCTAACACTATGGTGTACAATAATACATGTACACCTATTTTCTGTGATTCAATGTAGAAATAAAACAGCTACATCTAAGTTTTTCAGCTTATTATTACTGTTCAATCCCTAAATGGAGACCATGCATGGCTGTGTAATCAAATAAACATATGCAATGACATTTTGTTGCACAGTTTTCAAATAAAATTGTCTGGGAAAACAAAACAAAAAAGATTGGGTTTTCGGTGTCTGTTTAGAGATGATTTGGAGACATGGGGGATTGTCATTTTAAATGTCCTACATGTAGGGTGAATGAGGGAAGTAGGTCAAATCTTGCAGCCATATTGCCCTCTATTGGCCCAAATAGTTTAAAACATTGTGTTTTTTTGTGCAAACTTTCCTGAATATAAATCTTTAAATTTAATTTCTGTATAATAATAATAGTAATTTTACATAGCGCATTTTACAATATCGTATCAATGCGCTTTACAATAGTGCCTTGGTCATTGGGCTAATAACATTCCTGTAATGTTTCTCAGCTCCCTGGGGAGTATACAGTACGATACAGTATGGTCTTGGGGAAAAAAAGGAAAACAAATCTTAAGATTAACCCTTTCCTTACCATAAGCAACTTTAACTGATGAAAATCCAACACAAATAAGCACAAGCCTGAGCACAATGGCTGGTTATGATAAAGCTAGATCTTTCCCCATGTTCACCTTCCATAGCAAAGTTTACAATGGTTGGAAAGAGAAAGTTCGGATCTTTCCAACGGTGGTACAGGCCTGGAATTTCATCTTTGAGAGGGCAAGGACATTTAAATTTTGCAAAGGGCACTTTCATTGGAAAATACTAAAGTCTATGGGAACCTATTGAAGGGGCACCAAGGCCAAGACCAGGGCAATGAAGGTCATGGCCTCCCTGTAGTTCCAGGCCTATCAAATTGAAGTGGAAAGTTCTGATGTACCAAAAACACTTACAGAGGTAAGTGTTGAAGTTTACAGGTCACACTTTAACTAAAGAAAGATTGAAAATATTGACCAATCTCAATGTTTTTAAAAATTGTATTGTCATGTCAGTGCAAAAACGTTGTATTACCCGTTATGCGCGAGTTTGATTACAAAACGTTGTATCTCGGTTAAAAATAGGGGATTATAGCCCGGATGTACACACAAAACATGCAATGTACAAGTACATGGCGAGATACAATGATTTTGCGGGGACCATTTTCCTTTTTAGATACAACATTGTAGCATAATCGAGATGTTTTTGCACTGATGCGACGATATGATGGGATTTCAATAAGTCAGACAATTTTATACTTGTTTTGCCCTGAAATGAAGTCTTTAGGGTAATAGTAGAGCCTGTAAAACTTGCCTCTGAACCAATGTTTTAGGCAGCCAGCCATGCAGCCATGATTGGCACGGCCAAATGAAATAAATCACGGCCTATTTTCAGAGCCATGGCTACACTTTTGATTGCAAGCCGTGCTCTCGAAAATAAAAACAAAGGTTTATTATTTTGCGTATTATTAATGATTACTTGATGAAACAAATGTGTGCGAGAGTGAAACTTAATTCTGGATCAGTAAGACAAAACTACGCGCACCTGGCTTGCTCCGTTACGAGAGAGCATGCATGTATTATCAGAAGAAATGTTCTCAATCCCAAGCACGATGTTATAAATCAATAGAAATGATCTCGATCCCAAGCACGCAACCCATTACATCAGTCCATTCTTTGGGAAGGAGGCTGCCAATGTCTGGTTTTCACCTCCACAAATAGATTGTCCGTTCACTGCGCATTGTTGCTGTGCATACTTCTTGCGTAGCAAAAGAGAGCTGGTCGGCAACTAGACTATTTAGCAGCAGCATACATCGCATGTGTATAATGTTTTGATCTGGCTGACAGATGGTGTGTTTACGGAAACCAACCAATGTCTCCCGCTTGCAAAGTACATTAAGAAGGCCTGTGGTCTGGATATGTTAACAAAAACTTGATCAAGTATGAAATCTGGGGTTTCCTCTTCACAAAAGATTGATGTTTACAACAACTTAGATCTCAATTTTAATCAAGTAGAGATTCATCAGTCTTCACTACGTTGCGATGGATGATCGTATTCGTAACCGTCCGTCTGCGGGAACCTAACCCAAACCGTGCCGATCATTTTACTGTAGGTCGGTTTTAAACATTTCATCACTTGCTTTTTCTCTATTAATTTTTACGCTCACGCACGTATTTGTCATAATTAATTACTTATCATATCATGAAATTCTTAATGTTTGCACACGATTGCTCATAATAAAAATACAGCAAAATGAAATAATTAAAGGCGATTCCCAGAATTCTGGCCCGTACCCCCGACCATGGGCCGGCCTAGTATCATTTTTTTAGTTAACAAATTTGTTTTTATCAATCAAAATCAGACTGATAACAATTTGAACACCAATTGAAAAGGTTTTTTTTATATATATCTTTTTTATATCTAAACCTTGGTTGCTTTTTACATTTTTTTTTCCTTTAGCAATAATTTTCATTTGGTGAATGAAAAATATTATTTTAATGTTAAAATATTACTCAGAATTACTTCACACATTGTCCCATTGAAGGCTACTTCAATGTCATCAGAGAAACCACCTAACTGATACTCCTAATTGTTTTCTAATAAAACCTGTACACTCAAAACATAACTCTCAGCAACTTGTATCATTCCAGACACATGGCAATAGACAGAACAAACTTAATTGTTACAGGATTGTAAATGTAGGCGTATAGTTATTACTAGTTATAACAGCAAAATTTATGAGAATTTTTTTACAAAACAAAATAAGACAGTAAAATTACTCAAAATATAGATCATCGGCCATCACAGGGTTTCAAATTCCTTGCATCATGGTGGACCCTGTGTAGTGTTTTTGCTGTAAAAAACTTGCGCAACGCCGGGTACGCGGCTGGTGCGATCGCAATGGGACGCTGTGGTCGTCAACATCAAATTTCACTTACACACCCTGTTTTGGGGGTTACACACCCTGTTTCATTGATCCTGCCTAAAAGCTTGCTCTGAACGCATGCGTGTTGTTGTGTAAGAATGCATGCTTCATGCTTGCGTGGTAAAATAATTTGGTCTTCAGTGGGTTTTTTTTTTGGTTTTTTTTTACAGTTTGGTAGCAGACTAACTATGTTGTCTTAGCGCTAAAAACGTTGTACAAATATTTGTCAATTACATGTATTTTCTTTCACACAATCCATTGCTACACCACAAACTCAAAGTGGACTTACAAACGATCCCCCTCTCAACGAAACTTCTTGTTATTGATAAATAAAACAGCTCTTGGTGTCATTGCACATCTCACCCAGTTCAGCTCTCTTGGACCCTAGAACAACATTACTTCTTGCCTCCTTTCTTCTTCTTCCCTTTGGAGGAGTCGGGCGTGGTCACGCTCTGACCCGACGCGGCAGCCAACTGTTGCTTGAGGGCCAGCAGTTTCTTAACCTCAGCGTCAATGGCCGATTTCTCTGCCTTGGCCGACTTCAGCTTGCGTACCACATCCCCCTGGAATATCACACAGAGAACATACCAAGGTGCTGAATGATGATGGTACAAGACATTAATATCCCACCAGAGAAACCAGGGAAATCCAAAGTGTAAAACTTTGAACTGGATATACACATCAAGCTAGACGTGCTAAAATATGCCAATCTTAAAAGGTTATACAAGATGACATATTGCCATCTACATGTGCTTTTTTGCTACATCTGGCTCTAAAGCTAGCACACGCTTGTGTGTAATGTACCCTCAAGTCCCTAGTTTTTTTTAACCAAGCAAACAAAAAGGTCAATTTGGTATCTGTAGGAACAGTATCCGATGTATCATACTTGAGATTCTGGTATTACCTTACTGGTGTACTGGAGACCAAAACACAATATATCTACGCACCACTAGAAATCTTTCATGCAGTATTAAGCTCTTAGAAGTGGTCACAGTGCAATATTAGCATACCTGTTTGGTCACTTCATCAGTCAATTGTTTAACCTCTTTAGCATCACCTGCTGGTGTCTGTCCAGCACTACTCGCAGTTTGAGCTTTCACAGCTTCTGCCTTGACATCTTCGGAGTCATTCTAAAATCAACCAAAAAACAATAAAAGTATATCAACAGGGTATCTACACACTTTTAAAAGTCAAATTTATGACTTTTTAAAACCCTTTTAATGTTAACTTAAACAGCTTAAGACCCAAAATAAGTGAATAAAACAGGGAAGAAACAGCTTTACCCACTCACAATTTATACTTTTTGACATGCAGCATAGTTTGGTTCTTCATGCACTGATAGGAAAATCCATTACACGCTTCATTCATTTTATAAAGACCTCAAATAACTGAACTTAATACTTTGTAATGCTTCTCAAGGCCCTAAATTTGGATAGTTCAATTTAAGACTTTTTAAGGATCCGCAGAAATCCTGATTGACACTAATCCAACATGACCACTTCACACAGACCGACTGACTGACTCAAATGTTTGCACTGAATACCAAATTAAAAAGTACTAAGCAAAGAATTAAAACTCCTCATCAATTGCGTCTCAACCCATGTGTAGACAAACACTCAAAATGCCATTAACAAAGACATCCTCTGTTCTATGAAACTGTTGGAGTGTTAAGTATAAACAAATGGATATGGGTTATAAAGAAGGTAAGAGCCAAAAGAATTTATGTACTACCAATATGCAGGCATTTAATCTCACAGACTTCCATAAGGAATAAGATGACCTACAGATACCAACAATTATGGTATTTGGAGATTGCAGTGTGAAATAAGGGTTGTTTTTTATTATTATTATTATTATTATTATTATTAAAGGGGCTGTGTCGTCTTGATCACAGCGAGTCTGTGGCCAGACATTGAACTCTGAACTCTGCACAATTGCACGATAATAATGGTGTGTAGTAACTGGGTAAGAGTTCATGTTTCCATGCCCAGCCACAAGCAGACTATGATCATGACGACACAGCCCCTTTAATTTATACCTTGGCTTACAGGGCCTTATATTGGTGCATGCTATTCTATTATTACGGGAAAGCTCCTTTAAAGAAAAAGGCTAAAATAAAACATCCTTTTCATCTGACAACTAACACCTGTTATCTCCTTGTAATTCCTTTTCAAAATAGTGGACTTAATTGGATTATGCACAAACCAGTAGGGCTACTGACTGCCCCAGGCAGATTAACTGCTTATTCATTAAGTTTAATGACCCAAGTAATTCGATGTAAACACACCCACTGGTGAAAAGGATGTATAGTTTCAGAGTTTTTGTGGCAAAAGTCAGAAAATCGTTAATGGGGCTTTCCAAACATGATGGGCCGTAAGCGCGAAATTCAGCCGTTAAGCAGAGCCATTGAATCAGGGTCCTGGTGTACCTGTTGTTGTTGACCCGAGAACTTTTTCTTGAGTTGTTCAATGTGAGCCTGATCCAGCTTGTCAAACAACGGCTTAGGCTGAGGGGAGGTAACAAAATAATAGAAAAAGAATTAGCTGCTGCCAGCTAACTACAAAACAAAATGACCCATAGGAATACATGCTGAGCTGAGAGTCCTTGAGAAAGAATCGGCTAGAGTCAGAACGGAAGGCCACAACCACTTTGAAAACAAGACACAAAAATAACAAGTACATTTAATATGTATTCTGTCGTCTATATCAACTTATTCGCAAACTGTGTTTACAACACTGTTAGTCCAAGCATTGGCCATTTCCCCCTAAATTGAACCTTCTTTAATAGTAGAATCTAAGCTTTGCTGTAGTATTTATAATTCATAAATACCCAGGACAGTTTATCTATTCTGATTGGTCGAGAGAAATTCAAGTGACCGTGTTTAAACGTGTAAAAACATTTTATTAAGTTTAATCTTACGCTTGGCGCTAATTTATGCGTAACGCAGTCAATACATACAGGCACTCAATGTAAAATCTATCAGCACGCGCGCGTACATGCATCCAATGAGCGTCGCTCGCAATTTGACCCTTTCCGCAAATCAGAGCCGGCAGACATGACATGTTTTGAAATTTTCCAACATTATTAAGCTTTTTATACATACAGGGCATTTATGAATGGGAATAAAAGAGTGGTGCTGTGGTCTTGAACTTTCTTTTAAAACCGGCAGGGTCGTGGCAGTGCGATAAAGGACCGAGCCAAAGGTACAGCCAAGACCCTGCCGGTTTTAAAGGAACGTTCAAAACCTCGTCCCATTCTTTTATTCCCTGAAACTCTTTGCATTGAGAACTTGTGCTTTTTCAGAGCAACCACAACTCATTAGGAAATTAATACTACATTTTTGGTAATACTTCAGTTTCTAAATCCCAATCCTACTTAATCCTCCTTACCGTTCCAATCTTGTGCCCGGTCTCCAGACGGCAAACAAACTTGTCAGTGATAAAATTGCACTCGGACGAAGCATTCAGTTGCTGTTGTATGGTACTGCTTGTTACTGGCATGTATGGTAGGAGCATGGTGGAAAGTAGACATGAGATGTTAGCACACAGACCAATCACAGTGCCAGCTCTTGTCCTAACCAAGGATACAATAATAATAGTAATAATATTACTAATAATTTTCATTGGCATAGCTGTGCCAGGTGATATAAAGGTAGCTTCGAAGGAGAGAGAAAAGATCCAAAAGTACCAAGACCTGGCCTGGGAACTTGGCAGGTGAAAGTGATAGGCTGTTGAAAAAAAAAAACCTGAACTGTGAGCGCAAAGCGCGAAAGCTTGCGAACGAGGGCGAAAGCTTGCGAGCACGAAGCCTACTTACATACATTTATCTTTGGTTTTAAAAGCCATAATCTGCACTCTGGGGCATTCCAATTGGTTTTATCTTCAATTATTATTATTCTTTTTTTGGGGGGGGGGGGGAGGTGGTTTTAAAAAAATGGATTTCCAGGAAAAAAACTGAGAAATCACATCCCTGTTATGGTCTGGTTGTCTTTTCTGGTGTGCATTTCTGTATATTTTAGTCTCTTACTCCAAGTTTTTAAATTTTAATTATTAATGTTGTAAATTTCATGTAATTCAGCCTTTGGCTGCAATGCGATTTTAGCAATAAACCAAAATAATAGTACTAAAATAAATAACATGTTGGTACCTTTCTTTGTCTCCACCCTTGACCAAGACCCACGGCTGATTGGCTTGTATGTGCTGGTTACCCAGGCGGGAGATGTTCAGGATATGCCTGAGTGCATCACGAATCTTAGACTTCTCCAGAAGCTCTTTGTAGCTTTTCAGCTCTCTTGTGATCAGCGCCAGTAGATGCTCATCTTCTGCTTCTAGCACCATCTCAGGAACGATGCTGCCAAAGTTATTCTCCAGAAATGTCAAACCCCTGCATTAATGACAAGATGTGAGAATTACATTTAAATGGAGGTGGGTATCCACAGCTAACTGTAAGATTCAAACTGGCCCAGTTTCAGAGATAGAGCTGCTTAAGCACAAAACAATTGTGCTCACCAGAATTAGGTCACCTGCCAAAATACCATCTCATATGCACCATTTGCAACTGATTTCCTGCTTATAAGCACAAAACTGTTGTGCTTACCATAAATAGGTCACCAGCCAAAATGCTACCTTATATGTACCATTTGCAACTGGTTTCCTGCTTACTTTTGCGAAGCAGAAACTTTTTAAGCCCTCGTGTCTGCTTAAGCAGCTCTCTACGATTGGGCCTAGGTTCTCTTGTCAACCGGGCACGTTCATGGTCTAGTGGTTAAGACAACTGCTTTGAAACACAGACAGTCATGGTTTTTATTTCCACCAGAGGCACCTTTGGAGGTTTTTTTAATGGAACGAGTTTCAGTCCTGTATTTATTGCACACCAGTGTGAACCAAAACTGTAATTAATATCTAAAAAACAAATGAGACTGAACTAACACTCATGATTTTAACATGGGTGTATGGGGACTGTTTGGTTTAGGGGACACAGGGGTTGATTCACAATGTTGTTCACTTTGTTAAGAAGGAGTTTGTAGAATTGTTTAGAGTTTCCAGGTCTATTTTGTGTTCGTTGTGAAAAAGTATCAAATGACAAGGATCTATGTGGGAAGTATACAAAAACAAATATTCAATGCATTTGGTTCATGCAGTGTAGCAGAATATAGTCACTCTCTAATATCGGTCTTTTCCATTTCACACAGCTTCACCACGTGAAATGGAAAAGTCCAGATTCCATCTCCTGATTATATTCAGCGACGATACACTCATCTGCATCCAATACATGTAGGCCTGGCTAGCACTAGAAGTCAAGGCCAGCATATAGACACACTCACTTCCAAATACTTCCTTCCTTGCCAATAAATTGATAGTCCACCGTAAGCATTTTGATCATGACATACCTGTTGATGAAGTTACCCAGATTATTCAATAACTCGCTGTTATTCTTGAGCACTAGGTCAGTCCAACTGAACGTACTATCCATGGTCTCTGGTCGTACATACAAGAGGTAGAATCGCCAGATATCACTAGGGATTCCAGTATCCTTGGCCATGTCACCAAACACTCCAACACCACGGCTCTTGGAGAACTTGCCGTCTTCATAGTTCAGGTATTCTGCAAAGGAATTGCCAAAAAAATGTGATGATATCATCACTTCATGAAGAAATATTCTCAATTTTGCAATAAATATAGTAAAAATAATACTAATAAAACTAAATAAAACTCCTGTTCTCTAGACCGTAAAATAACCTGTGAAAGTTTCACTGAAACTGATGTAGATTTCACGATATGCCTACTTTTTAAAAAAGAATAATGTATTCTCCAACATTTGTCAAAACAATTATATCCAGATTTATCCAGGACAGATGGTATTGAAGAAGGAAATGGTTCTCAAGTCAATTTGTGATGTAAAGTTTTGGGTTGAAGACCAAAAACATGCCATTTATGAGCAAGTTGAACCTTTTGGTTATTGGGAAAAATATTTCCTCCTTTAGCCGTGCCCTATCTCATGTTGCCTTCTTTCATGAAAACAAGACCAAGACATGGAGGCCTAAGAACCTGACCAAGACTGAAAACAAGACCAAGACATGGAGGCCTAAGAACCTGACCAAGACTGAAAACAAGACCAAGACATGGAGGTCTAAGTACATGACCAAGACTGAAAACAAGACCAAGACATGGAGGTCTAAGTACATGACCTAGACTGAAAACAAGACCAAGACATGGAGGTCCAAGTACCTGATCAAGACAGAAAACAAGACCAGGACATGGAGGTCTAAGTACCTGACCAAGACAGAAAACAAGACCTAGACATGGAGGTCCAAGTACATGACCAAGACAGAAAACAAGACCAAGACATGGAGGTCCAAGTACCTGACCAAGACAGAAAACAAGACCTAGACATGGAGGTCCAAGTACATGACCAAGACTGAAAACAAGACCAAGACATGGAGGTCCAAGTACCTGACCAAGACAGAAAACAAGACCTAGACATGGAGGTCCAAGTACATGACCAAGACTGAAAACAAGACCTAGACATGGAGGTCCAAGTACCTAATCAAGACTGAAAACGAGACCAAGACATGGAGGTCAAAGTACCTGATTAAGACTGAAAACAAGACCAAGACATGGAGGTCTAAGTACCTGATTAAGACTGAAAACAAGACCAAGACATGGAGGTCTAAGTACATGACCAAGACTGAAAACAAGACCTAGACATGGAGGTCCAAATGTGTGGTGAAGACAAACACAAAACAGGTCTTGCTAATGCAGTTCATCTTACCTGTAGCAATAAGGTGATTGACTAGCGTGTAATTATCTTCTGCTCCCAGTAGAGTACATGGAAACACTACACTGTGAAATGGTACATTATCCTTGGCCATAAAGTTATACATCTGCACCTACAAACAAAACCAGATCAATAATTACACATCAAATTCTAGCATTAGTGTTTTTTGATAAGCATTTTTTCTTCTTCAAACGTCTGGTAAGTACTTTGTGACAATAAACAATCAATAAGATTTAAGGGAGGGTATACCTTTGTTAATAACGCCAAGAATTAATGACCATAAAATCTTACTTGGTAAGAAGTACTATAGCTGTTGATAATGTGTAATATTTTGAGAAATAATTCTCTTGCAAGGAATGTGGTTCTAGAGAGAGGAATTCAAAAACATTTCAATCTGAGAAACATTTCTGCATGAAACCATGCAAAGACCTGGGCCCAATTTCATGGCTCTGCTTACCGCAAGCAAAGAATCGGTGCTTACTTCAAGCGTATTTCACTGGTTAGCAGGGAATTGAGCAGGTTTAACCTGGTTAGCAGGTTAGCTTGTGCGCATGCCTACACCACCTTACTAGGCATTCTTCACTTACACAGCTAGCGCAGAAATTTGGAGTTTGCATAGTAAGCAGAGAATGGTGATCGTAAGCGCAGAATTCGTCGGTCAGCAGAGCCATGAAATTGGGACCAGGCAAGGACAGACGGGCTAACCATGCACAGACCAGGCAAGGACAGGATTGCGACGCCTTCAAGCATCCCACTGACACTTCATTGATCACCAACTCTACAATCATCACCCGAAGTTATTACACAAAAGCTGTTGCAATGAGGGCCAATACCCTTCCCCTGCAGTACTGCAGCAGTTTGGCTTTTTTCTAAAACAACACACTCCAGACAGTTTGATGTGGAGTGACATAGGAGAGGACGATATGGACAGATTAGGGTCACCTGTAAGTAAAAATAAAGCTTAATAAGCAAACTGTTTATTCCACTTACTTCTTGTGGATTCTTCCACCATTTCTCCCACTTATCGGTATAGTTGGCAGTAATGGATGGATACCCAATGGGTGCATCAAACCACACATAGAACACTTTATCTCTGAAGCCGTCCAGTGGCACCGGTGTTCCCCACTTCAGATCCCGGGTGATACAGCGAGGCTTGAGGCCATCACGCATCCAGGAGGAAGTGATGAGCTTAGCGTTGGACGTCCAGTCCCCTTCGGAGCTGGACTTGTTGAAGAACTTCTGAAGTTGAGGCTCCAGCTTCGGAAGGTCTAAGAAGAGATGTGTTGAGTTCTTGATGACGGGGGCATCGCTGCACATCTTGCACCGTGGGTTCTAAGTAGGAAACAGTGGAATTATACTCCAACAAACATACATTTTTTGCTTAATAACTGCATTTTACTGCCACAAAACTTATCCACCAAATTTGTCTATACTTGCTTACAGGAAAGTTGTTTTTGTTGCCCGAGACAAATTGGGAACACCCCCAATTTCTTTCACTCTGTCGCATGACTGGTGTGTATATTTTCCCAAGATATTCCATGGTGTAACATGCACTGGCATGCACCTACTTGTACTATGCTATGCCTTGTTTCACTCATACCAAAAGAGGACAAAAAAGGGACAGAGCTCGAGTCCAGTGGGTATGCCCGCTCAGCCATTGACATGCCACTGCAAGCACCCTTGACTACAGGTTTCCTCAGGCTTTAGAATCACAGTGATTAAGTTAGCATCCTTGGTTTCATTACCAGAAATTAATAATAATAATAAAAACTAGAAACGAGTTTGTAACGAACAAACACTGGGGTTTCGGCTTTGTTGTCAATGTTGAATTAATGTAATAATTAATTTGACACCTGATGACATCACGATGATGAAAACACGTTTTTCATACGAACGTTGTGATAAGCTACAAGACGGTACAAAAATTATAACTCTTTTACGTTATGGTTCAAACGATATAAAGTTTTAAATAATAAATAATTGTAAACAATAAACTACCATGCCAATGCTAAAGTTATTAATAAGCTATACTGCACAGACCTTGAAATAAATTGTGGTGGGAGAATGCATTGAAATTGCGTGAGAACAAACCGCTACTAATATCCCCAAACGCTTCCGTATTTAATAGTTCGAGGACTCTCCACAAACAAGAGGGCGCTATACAGGTTCACCATTAACTGTAGAAGCGAAGTAGTGAACCAATCATCAAGCAATTGCAGAAATAAATTTACATAAATTATCATAAATAAAAAAACATGACCCTTGGTCAGATAATAGTTTGAGTAAATTTATTTCAGAAATCGCTTGCTGATTAGTTCCCTGGGAAAGGCTAGGAATAAAAAAAATTAACCAATTAACCATTAAGTTAACCAATTGCTGCAGGTTTCCCAAGACTTTTTAGTGAGAGCTGGTTAAGTTGGTTAAATTATGTCATAAGAGGGCGCGCTATTACAAATTACTAACGAGGGTACATACCCAATCCACTATTGATCACTAGTGTCTTGGGGCCAAGACTATCTTCAACATGAAACATATTAACATACCTTGAGCTCAGTCGCGTTGATTAGTTTCCCACATTTATCACACTGGTCACCCCGGGCATCTGGGTAATTACAGAGTGGGCAAGATCCTTCAACAAATCGATCAGCGAGGTAGCGGTTGCATTTCTCACATAAGAGTTGCTCAACCGTGTCTTGGACTAGAAAATTCCTCTCGTGCAACCTCAGGAAGATGTCCTGTGCAATTCTGAAGGAGTAACAAGTCAGGCATTTCAATTTTTGTGTGAGTTTATTACTTTACTTCAATCAATCAGTCAATCAGACATAAGCTCCCTGAATTTTCACTCTCCACTCCTGCCTTTCTTGCGCTGTAAGCAATGATGTCGTTTTCCCTTCTCGTCCTTGGCCTACCCTGTCTATTTTTCCCGGATTACTGTTTCAAGTAGGATGCGTTTTGGAAGTCTACTGTTTTCCATTCTCACTATGTGGTCAAACCAGGCAAAATGGGTCTCGTAGATGCCTAAGACGATTAACTCTGGTGGGTTACCACCAGCTGGTACCCTCCTCCACACCTCTTCATTTCTTCAAAACCCCCCAAGCTGCTTAAATTAGTGCTAAGGGTTCGTTCCAACTCAATACTGTCTCAACTGGCCCAGATTTCCCTTTTACACCTGGGTTAAGAGAAGCAATCATGGTTAAGTGCGTTGCTCAAGGACATAAGTGTCATGACCGGGATTAAGAAAAAACTTTGCGCTTACGGCAACCTACAAAGCGCGTACTTCTGTGGGCCGTGGCACGGGGTTAAGCGCAGAATTCCACGGTGAGCAAAGCCGTGAAATTGAACTCCGTACTTGAGCCTGATACACTAGACTGCTCAGCCACAACACACCACAGCATCTTTCAAGATCAGAATTGTCCGTATAAAAAAAATACACTAAAGCTTTGAACGGGCATTTATGAATCTTAGGCGGGTATACCATACATGACATATGCCATTAGAATTACACCAACTCTCCTTGTCATGACCAAGAGTTCTTGATGTACTCAAGTTCTGATGGCTGAGTCATGAGAGTGTGGGATCGAATCCCGGTCATGACATTTGCGTTCTCGGGCAAGACCCTAAACTATAAATTATGCTTCTCACCATCCAGGAGTAAATTGGTACCTGCAGGAGTAGAGATTGTTGATGTGGATGATTAGCAACCTGTGCACCCATTTGGCTGCTGGTGCTGCATACTCCACAGGATTGAGGTGGTTTCAGGAATGCTTAAAGGGGCACACCGGCTTCGTTGGGCTATTTGGGCTACAAAATAGGCTAACATATGACTTCAAAGGTCTTCCATGAATGGAGAAGAATGGTTCCTAAAAGAAACCATCAAATTTTGCCGTTTTCGAGCATTTTTCAAAAAACAGAGGTCACGTGATTTATCCGAACCAAAAAAGTGGTTCGGATAAATCACGTGATCTTTGGAGTTAGTTTTACTTCCAGCCGTATAAAAGTAAATTCCTGAACCAAATTTAAACCTGTTTTTTTACAATTATTCATGAGTAGTTGACAAAAAAGACTATGTAATCAGATTATTGATACAATTTGTAAATAATGATGAAAAATCGAACGTAAGATTCGCATTCAGAGAGTCCGTGCAACCGAAGCGTGTTTTACGGCGCACCAGCGTGGGAGCTAGCGGAACGTAAACCTTGGGGCGCCCCGTACAGCCGGTGCCGTGTCTCGTGGGCTCAGAGAGACAAACCCCCGGGGCATGAACTCCCCAGCTTGCCGGTCTAGCCGTGAAGCTTGGGAGCTTGTCGGAGGGGGTAGGGGGCCAGACCAACAATTACGGGGTTTTAACGAGGATTTTAGTCTGTACCCCTAGCTATTACCCCCTAACTATTGTAACGCGTTGCCTGCGCTACACACGCGGGACGACGACGGGGAATGTTTATCCCATACAGCCGGTCTACTTGATAGCTGCATAATGTCTGCTCCCCCCCAATCGCCACAAAAAAGAACCGGTGACCGCGGCCGTCCAGTGAAGTCATCGCCCGAAAAACGGGAGAATGCCATCGAAAAAGCTGCCAGGAGAAAGGCAATCCGTTTCCAGCGAAGGCGGGAGGCTCGCTTGGCTCATGTTATTGGCCAAGCCAATGTGAAAAGATGGTCAAAGATGAGGGACACTACCCTTGGACTGCAGGCTGGTCACGATGAAAACATGAAGGATGTGGTCTTTGCCAGAATTTTGATGGACAGGTCTGTGTCATAGAACTGTATTGTGAATGTGCCTGCGTATATTTTAATTCATGAAAGACTCACATTTTAACAATATGGTCCATCATGTCTGTGATGTCCACATTATGCCAAGATTATTCTCTCCCTTTCTACATTTGAACACGACCTGACAAAACAGATCAGTCATCAAGTAATGTTTACAACATACTTGCTATATAATGAAACTGTTGACTCTACCGATTGTGTAGTGTAGGCCCTATTTTAGGCATGCCTGCTTCGATGAGATTAGTACTAAATACAACTCTTATTAACCAATGCATGTTATCCCAAAAATAGCCTCCGTTTTTTGTTGAAACAAATTTCTACGAAAAACTTCACGATATACAATACACAACATCAAAACATATGTGACATACAGCAATATTTCATAACTGTTATATCTACAGGTACGATAAAACGTCTGTCGGGCCACACATCTCCACACCAGCTAAAGGCCATCATCTGAGATTTCCCTCCATCTCAAGCATCCACAGCAGCAAAAGAACTTTACAAAGGTAACTTATGACAGTTGACTAGACTCTTCAAATTTTATAAGCCCTTTACATTAAAATAACTCTGTGTTAAAGTTCTGATCATGCAACAATAAAGGTAACCCAAAGTAATGGTAAGCACATTTTTTCATGTACAGATTTTACATAAAGTAATGTTTGTGTGTTATGTTTTATTAGATTTTTAAATTATTTTTTTGTTCAAAGTGACTCATCTCATCAAAGTAAACTGTCAGGCACGCAAGAACTTCCTCACTCCACAAAGCAATCAGTTCATAAATTTGAACTAGCTCATCCTGAGGTCATCACATCACATGAGCAAAGCTATGAGTAAGTTCACCATCTATTCTTCATTAAACAGCATTTTGGTTAATAAACTGGACACAACAAATAAAAATATGACAGACACAGTGACTAAAGAAGTTTGTTTTAGACAAAAAATGCAACATGTTTTTCATTTCTTCCACACATTGAGTCTGACGCTAAGTGTTTGTCAAAGTTAGGTAAAATCGTAAATTTTCAGGGGGGGTGGGGGTTAATCACCGGGACAAGTGTGGGGTAAGTTATGCAACAACAAAAATGCTTTTATTGCATCAGCAAGCCCGCACCTATTTCAGTTTTATAAAAACTTATTGCACCTCAGTAAGTTGGGCTGTTTTTTACAGTGACTAGTGTTACAGCCTGTTTAGTTCTTGCGTCAATGCCAATCAGTTCAAGTTGCACACATCTGCAATGATTCCCTGTATCTCAGTATTGCTGGTTCTGTTTATTACAGCATAAGTGTGAACTACTTGCAGAAAGGAAGTTATGTGTGTCCTGTTGAAGAAATAACGGACCAGGAAGACAGTGCTGATGAGACATATGAGCCATTATCAACATTGACAATGAGGTAAAACATTTGTAGTTTTCCTGTACATAAAAGGGCTTGTCACACCATGGAGGTAGAATCATGTTGACACAAACAAAACCTGTTTTTACACCAAATGCGAAATGAACACTTTGATAGTCACTTGAGCAACAAATTTCTGACAATGTCCTTACCATGGTATTTTTTTAACATGTATTTTTTCTCATAATTTCAGCTTAGATGATTTTGAAGGAGATGTACAAGATTTACCACAAGATTGACCAGAGGTGTCTATGGGTGACATCATTTTTGACATGGCGAATGACTGTGATGAACATGAAGATGCCGTGGGTCATGAGCAAAAAGACAGGTTGTCTACAGGTACCGAAGAGTTGGCCACACAACCATGTTTTATAGTGTATCATGACAACTTGCTGGATTTGTGTAAAATGATAAGACCAAAGTGTATGGTCAAAGGGTGTGGAGATGTTGCTTGCCCTCAACTGAAGAAACGTGGATCTGCAGCCTCCATTTATTGGGTAAGTGACAGGTTCACAAGGCTGGAATTTAGTTGGAAAGCTTAGAGTTGAAAGTATTTTCTAAGTACATTGGAATTCATTCACAAATTCCACATAAATGGGATAACTTATTAATTTTATTATGTCAAACAACTTATACAGATTAAGATTGTTTCTCTTTGTGATTTTGTTTTTATTTCACAAGCTTGGGGCTGGTGTTCCTTTTTAAAAATGTACGGTATTTAATTTTGGTACTCCACATGAGGAATTGTAAAGAATATGTAAAATTTGGGTCGAAAAAATATGTCTTACTATAGTATTTTGCTTGTCCTTACAGAATTGCAGGAATAATCATGAATGTAAGAGTTGGAGAACACAACCACAGTTAAATGGTGTCAACATGGGGGACATTGCCATTGATGCGGCCATTCTATTTTCTGGGAATCAGCATGCTAAAGTTCACATGATGTGTACATTCATGAATCTAGGATGCCCAAGTTCTACACAGTTCTTCCAGGTTCAGAGGCTATACCTGTTACCAGCAGTAGATGAGTTCTGGACGAGCTTAGAGCAAGAGACTATTCAAAGCAGACAGGAAAGGGATGTAGTCATTTGTGGTAAGTCAGAGTGCATTTTAAACAGTCAAGTATGCCAGTTAACATGTTTTCCCCATACAGATTATTATCTGTTGAGGTGTCTTTACTTTTATCAAATTATTCAAAAAGTGACCCTGAATGAAAGATGCTTTTGAATTTAGTGCGACCTGATCTCTCAAAGCCTGACAAAATGAACCACTCCAATGTAATACACATGCATAATGGACAGGCACTGTCACCCAACCTGTGAGGTTTTCACCCTGCCTAAACCTGCTGATTAGGC
This sequence comes from Pisaster brevispinus, assembly GCA_023634235.1. Taxonomy (NCBI): domain Eukaryota; kingdom Metazoa; phylum Echinodermata; class Asteroidea; order Forcipulatida; family Asteriidae; genus Pisaster; species Pisaster brevispinus. Next base: position 16,778,245 of record JAMKCF010000006.1, on the reverse strand, counting down.
CACATGTATCTCCAACAATGACCTTTCACACCTTGCTGTTGGAAGGTTATGAATGATGATGTGTTGGGCACAGAAAGTTCCCTATAAATAGGAGGGTTAAATCCAAGCTAATTTTCTCTCACTATTGAATTTCAGGTGATGCACGTAATGATAGCCCGGGTTTTAGCGCAAAGTATTGCACATATACAATGCTAGATGAAGCTGATGACGGCATCCTCAGAATGGGCTTCAAGGACAAACGGGAATGTGGAGGTAAATCTCCAAACATGGAGACCGCCGCTTTTGTTGAAGCCCTTCATGATCTTCAGAGCAAAATGAAAGTGGTTGAAGTTTGTACTGATTCAAGTTCGTCCATAACCAAGATAATGAGTAAGTGGTGTAATTACAATCTATGTTTAAAGCAATACATGTCAAGCAATACATAAACTACATATACTGAGTGTTATGTCCAAACATCAGTATACATGTATTGACAAATGTAGTGCTTATTTAATGACTTGTTGACTTTAGTTTAGTGTGCATGACATTTTTCTTTTAAAATTTGAAAGAAGGTCTGGCATTTTATTTTTAACCTGATCAGTTGATTTCCCAATTTTTGGTTTCTAAGCTGTGTTGTTGGACATTGAAAAACACGGTACAGTGAGAACGAGAGTCGAATGAGAAACTTATAAATTAGTGTTATGGACAAATTGTTAGCAAATTATATCTGTTGACTAGACTGATCAATATTGATACAAGGATATTTATTTGTGATTAATGTGTAGTTATTTGCATTTATTTACAGGAGAGGAATACAGTGGTCTCAAACACTCATATGATGTGTGGCATGCTGCCAAAAACCTGTCCAAAAAACTAGCCAAAGTAAGTGTGTAAATCTGTTTAAAAATGTAAAATAACAATTACAGCTTTTAGTAAACATCTTGTTATCTTCGAGTAATGTTGGGCCTGTAGCTAAGGATGTGTATTAATTTCAGAAACAACAACTAACTATTTCTTTGTTCAACTGGCTCTGTATAACTAATTTTGAAACGAGTGGATGTCAGTTTTGTTATCTCCATTGTCCATTTGGTTTGTACCTCCACCACTTCAGTTGGCCTAAGGTTATCTTTTCACCTATGTATCTGTGTGTGTGAGATAACCCCAAAAGATCTGCATGGTGATTGTAATTAAAATTGATGAAAAGAAATAATAGATTACATTTTGGTGAAAAACAAATTTCAGAAAGTCATAGTTGGAGCAATTTCTATAGCCGACCCTAATAGGAGTCTCGGTATTGAACAATGGGTATAACCTCTATAGGCCTTCTGCATGGTGGATGTTTGCTCATTACTGAACACAAAATATTTTGAATTTAAAGATTTCATTTAAAAGACCTATGAATCACAATTCAAAACGAGCTATTTTTATTTCTCACTTAACAGGCTGCGCAGAAAGCAGGCAATCGCGAGCTTTTGCGATGGACATCAGACATCGTCAAACACTTTTGGCGATGTGCAGAACTGTCACATGGCAATTCTGAGACTTTTCTGGTAAGCATTTAAAAATTCTTTTAAATTTTTACACCTTTTGATGGTGCTTGCTTGTATCCAAAAAATAAATATCTATGAAAAACAACAAACAGGACTATAACATTTGGATCTCTTGACACAGACAACATTTGGAATGCTGAATTACGTTTTTTTCTTGTTCATAGATGAGGTGGAGAGGCATTCTTCATCATGTGACAGGTGTCCATGAGTGGGTGTCCACGCTTGGGGAAGGCTATGGCCTCGTCACATGTGAACATGGCGAGCTACCTCAAGAGTGGGAGTCAAAGATTTTGAAATCTGGTAGTCCACCACATAAGGCACTGATGGAAATAATCCTCAACAAGACCTTCCTCAAAAAGATTTCCTACTATGTAAATTTTAGGTGAGTATTTAGTCCCACATCATCCACACACTATTGTACTAAATGTCAGTATAAATTGTTATTTTTATTTCTTTTATTTAAACATAAAGATGATAAAGAGCAGTGTCAACATACATGTTGTAGTGTATTTTGGAAATTTCAATTAACAGATACACTGTTTAATTACAAGGACTCACAAGTGTGTTTATTAAAATTGTTACAGGCACACTGGCAAACTAGAGTCGTTCCACAACCATATTCTGATGTACTGTTCGAAGCGGTTTGCCTACAGGTATGTAACACTCTATAATGTTTTCGTTCAATCACAGCATGGGATGGGGAGTGAGAGTGGCGTTCAAGGTCAAGACATTTTAAAATTTTGGCCCTTGAAAACTCCTCTGTAAACTGCACCTTGCGTCACATTTGTCCATTGTACTTATTTTTGTTTTCTGAACTAAAAACTGTATTGAATAAATACCAGTTCTACATGTACTTTTCAGTGGTCCAGTTTACAAGGCACGAAATCAGTTGGCTGGTATTGACTACATGAAACACCTCCACAGGACACAGCAAACAAATGCTCAGGGAAAGCTCAAGTAAGTGTTATTTTCAATGCTTCTCTTTTTTTTATTAAAAATATATACAAACACTGCTATAACAAAAAATACAACTATGACAAATATAGATACGTTTTAAATATGAAACTCCAAAAATCCTTTAATAATGTTATCATAATCTAGCAAATTATCACATCGTTTAAATTTCAGGTACCACCGAGTCTACTCAAAGCATAGCCGTACTTGGGTGGTGAAACCTGTGTTGGAGAAGAAGAAATACAGCTACATAAAAGAACTCATGACCACGGTTTTTCAAGCCCGACTAGATGACGGTGAACCACTGAGTCGGAAAGCTGTAATCCCAGAGGGCGATGCTAGGAGAATTTCAACCACAATTGCCCCCATTCCCCCACCCCCAACAGAGCAATTGGTTAAAGAACGCCAGACCAGATTTTCAAATAGGTAAATGAACATGAGTTGCTGTGCCAGAGAGGTTTCAAATTTCATAAGGAATGTTCATGTAGTAGTATGATAGAGGTATATAGCAACAATCCCAAATAAACATATGAACCTACAGAAAAACAATGAGAAGTGGAAATTGTTGTTTTCCAAAAGTGTGAACAATGAATTTGATAAGTTTTTCATCACTTATTTTGAGGACAATTAGAACTAAACAATTTCAGTAAATTTACTATGTATCGAACCTAGTAGTTTCATAATTTGTCCATACTTCACATGAAACTTTGACTGGATTCTTATAAACTCTTGATACTACAATGTACTTGTTAACCATACTAAAAAACAAAGGTTTTACTGTCTTCAAACATAAAGAGGAATGATAAAACAATCAATATATAGCTATGCATTAGGACATCAATGCATCATCAAAGATCATGTAATGTGTGAACGATTTACCTTGTATAGCTAATAAACAAAATATTACACAAGCATACCCAAAGGTTATAGGGGTTTAGTTGTACCTGTTTGGAATGAATCCGGTATATTGTCCAAACCTATCAGGGAAACAGTCTCTAATTTTCCAAACACAACAGCTTGGTATGGTTACTCTGTTGCCTGCTCCAAGTCGGCCATGTTGCCAGAGCACAAATTGCCGATATGCTGAGTGTCGTAAGCGTCTATTGTACTCATCATTTTCAGCTGGTGGGTTGTCATTCTGCCCTAGCATGTCATTTCGGTGCAATCTTGCAAGTTCCAGGACATGATGGTCCAATACGAGATGTTGCATAATCTATCAAATTAAAGTATAATACATGTAAGTACACAAGTGTGATCAGTTGCCATCGTTGCTGTTGACGTAATTGTTTTTACTCAGGTGTGTACAAATATATTTTATATGTGGCCATAAACAAGAACATGTGCCAAAAGAATAAAAAACAAGTTCAGAAAGTTTATCATGAAATTGCATTTTAATGTTGCCTCGTGTTAGTCAGTTGTAGACAATTACATATACATGTACTTGATTTCCATATTATGGAAGCTCTTAGTAAATCTTTGCCTTTTATCATACTCAAACAATTGCCTTGCATTTTGTGCACGGTGGTGAAAAAACTCATACTTAACGCAGATTGTTGAATGTGCCATGAGCATCTAGCTTGACAGATACTAATGTTTGACATAAAGTTTTATTAGATTCATTACAATGTGAGCAAACTACATAATATATGTCAGGCCAGGGGATTGATAGCCTGAACATTGAAAAGAACAGACAACTGCACTTACAGCTAGGGTTGCAATGCATCTTTGAGGGACCTGACGGCAGCATAGCCTCTCAGCATCAGTTGGCATTTCTCTACAATTTCCACAGATGCACCAGTCAGGATCAGTTGTAGATGCAGGAGGGTGGGTGACTGGTGGTGGCCCTGATGATTGCTGCTCAATTAAATTGAGCACAACACCCGGCATTCTTTCCGCCACATCACTCAACAATTTTGTACGACCCAAGTCGTCCATGTTCTCAACCAGATCCTGAAATGTTTGTATAAAATAGTGGACAGGGCTTGAATATTTATTTCTTGTACTTCTTGAGTGTAGATTGGTACTCAAGTTCAGAATTGAATCCATTCAAACTCAATATCATAAGAAACCTACCTTAATTTCTTGCACTTTGTCATCCCTGCTTTTTGGCGAAGCAGCTGTTCCAGCCTTTACCCCTCGTCGGCTTTTTTTTAACAAGGACCTGTGTAATAAGAAAGAATTATCCACTCAATTAACAATAAAAATGTCCACTTATCAAACCATTCTTTACAAGAGCAAAAATATGAACAAGCACGCGACAGAACAGATGGTATACTTTTCAGTCAATAATGTTATATTATTATGAACATAACATTTGGAACTGTCTTCCACTCAACATGCTGCCATGCACATTTCGGTCATTGGTAAGTCTTTACTTTGGCAGTGGATTAAAAGAGTAGTCACATTGGATATAATAATCTGCCTTAAAATGAATTACAACACCCCCCCCCCCCACCACCGTGACCACCACCACCCCTCAAAAACTAAATGTATTAATTCCATCAACAAATGCTCAGTGGTGTGGTAATTGCAGAAATTAATTGTGTAATTGTTGCAGTGATGTGTGAACATCAAAGCTTTTTATGTAAATTTTCCATGATCGTCTGTAAATAGTGCAACCCCAAACTCCTTTCTCCCTCAGTCTTCCTCTCATCAAATACCATCACATCAGATTGTATTGTGTATGTTATTATCTATCATGTCCATGATTGTACTTACCCAGCAGTGGTTTCAGTGGTCCTTACGAGACGACGTCTTGTGGTCGCGGTGGTGCTGCTTTTGCTGGCTTTCCCTTTGGATTTGTCGTGTTTTTTTGCTTTCTTACTTTTCGTTTGACCACCTTCTAAATGTTTTTCCTTGCGATGTTTTTTTTACCGATCCTTGACCTTGGATGTCGAAGAAATGTTTTCCATTGCAAGTAGGCCTAAGTTCGTCCAGTTCGTCGTACACATAAATACAGGTCTGTTTATGTCAGTTTTTTATTTACACGTGAATTTGTGCTGGATTGATATGAAGTCTGAGTCCTGATGCCTCACCGTTGTTATAATTAATACATAAACAGAGCACCAGTCTACTTACAACATTGCGCAACATTGTCACGTAAACTTGACATTTGCAACGGCTGGAAAAGCGTATAAGCTGACCTTTGACCGCGTTTTGGTTTTTTCAAATTTTTCGTTAATTACGTGATATTTTGATGATTTTTTTTTTATAACAACCATTTAAAAATGATTGTCTGTCATTCCACATCACTAAATTAGGTAAACAGTAAGCCGGTGTGCCCCTTTAAATGTAGGGTGATTGATTGGGTTTTTGTCAACGTAATGCTGATTTATAGGCAAACTTATACAGAAATACAATAAAAGTCACCTGTAAAAGTTTAAGCTGAATACAGTGTCTACTTTCTGAGAAACAGCACAAACATGACAAACTGTCACCGTATTTTCACAAGAACATTGAATAGATCGGCAATTAGAAAAGTGACAGTGGGCACCAACCGCATCACTGGCTGCAGCATTTGCGAATGGACACAATTCATAATCAGTTCTCAGATTCACATATTTTGGGGTGAACATTTTTCCGAACAATATTACTTTGAAGGGAATTCTTTCTCAAAAAACGCTCACACTATCAACAGCTGCAGTGCTTCTATGACCCCATGACCTATGACCCAACCTTTAACGTTTAAGGCACAATGAACAGAGGTCGTAATAGTGTAAAGCCTTGATACAATGTTTAAAAGCCCCAAATAAATGCCTACTGTTATTTATTAAGATTCATACTGTGCACTTACTCAGTCTGTTGTTTTGTTGTGGTCCTTCCAAAGTAATCAAAGTCAATTGAAAACCATTCATAGATTTCTTTGTGAATGCGGTAATACTTGTCGCAAATCTGCTGAGGGGTTAACCCTTCTTCTAGTGCTTTAGTCTCGGTTGCAGTTCCATACTCATCGGTGCCACAGATGTACAAACAGTTGTAGTTCCTCAGACGACAAAATCTGACAAATGCGGAAACGAGAACCACTTGTTAGCTGTATCAAATCTTTCTTGCTGTTGGTATTGTTTGAAAAATAGTTGAGCACTATTAAGAAAAGAGAGCATGTCGATTATCTCGATTTTAGAGGGTGTTGTAACTATTGATAGAGTTCAAAAGAGGTCTCTGTCAACAACAAAACATTTTCAGAAAAGAGAGCACTGTCACACCTTTAGATGATGTAACTGTTGACAGCATTCAAACAAGCTTTGAAAACAAAAGAAAAATCTTGCTTAGTTTTGTTAAACAAGATTTGCACAGAGTTATTCCATAAATCCCATTGGTAAGTCCTTGCGTCACACGCGTACGTGTCTGCTGCACGCCCAAAGATTTCGCTACTTCCAGCTCCCAAGCGTCCATACATTTGTGTGTAACTTTACAAAAAAATCCCTCATTTCATTGTTCAAAGCATTTCTTATCACTGAAATTTTGAGAAGAACTTGTCTTTGAAGAACGTACTTGTGTAAAAGCCAAGTCCAATTATTAAACTTTTCTTGCATAAATCATCAAAGAAAACCTAGCTCAATGTGAATCCTTTTGGCTTCTGTTAATCAATGGAGCCAGTTTGCATGAAGTGGGCGTGGCTTACAGCGGAACTACGCCATACTTACAAACAGGATTGGCTCTTAAATTTGCAAAGGGTTTATACACTTGAACGTACAGATTGACTAGGTATGAATCAGTTTTCTCTAACATATAAACCAAGCACCCGCTTCATTTAAGAAGTCCTGCCAAGGTTTCAAATCCAAGTGCCATGATTTTTGTTGTTGTTTTCTGGTTTATTGGTATTTGAATTTGTTATTATTTTTTTTTCATTTTAAAGTGTACAATTACAAGAAAAGGAATTTAGAAACATAAAAAGCTGTCCGATTTTTGATATAAAATCTACGGACTCCCATTTGGACCTTTGCCTACCCTCCAAGAGACTGATACAAGCAGAGCTACACTGTGCGGGCAACTCCAGTCGCTGTCTGTTGGATTAGTCCCCATCCTCCCCCCCCCCCCAGTGCTAACCTATAATTTTCAAAGTTGGAGAACACTGTGAATCTATTACAAACTCACCTAGAGAAGACGTCTGCACTCAGCACACATCCAATGATGTTACCAAGATGGGGTACATTGTTCACATAAGGCAATGCGCTGGTGATAAGAATGTTATGAAGGCTCTTCTCTGGAAGACTGTGTAATCAAAAAGGTTTGCATCATTACAAATATCATCCCTTGTACTACAAGCATGTGAGGAACTACATTAAGGAAGATTACATCGTAACTGAGTTCAGGGCTGGAAGTACACACAGGCCAGGGAGGTCATGACCTCTCTTGCCCTGGTCCTGGCCTTGGTGCCATTTCAAAAGTTGCCCATAGACTTTAAGATTTTCCAATGGAAGTGCCCTTTGCAATATGAAAATGGCCTTGCCCTCTCAAAGATGAAACTTCCAGGCTTGTAAGTTCAAAAAAATTCTGTGTAAAACAACCCACCCCCTCAACTCTCTTATCAGTCAGAATCATTTCAGTTAGGTCCGACAACTACGTCCACGGACCAACTGATTTTTTTTTTTATCTAGTGCACTTTTAACCACTTAAGGTCGGTTGACGTGTATACATGACAAATTTTTCTGGACTGGCCTACAGTGAAGGGTTTTTAATGCCAAGAACAACTACAAAGCGCCCTAAATTTTTTGCAGCCAGTCATACGGCTGACGTGAATATCCACCCCGACATTCTATTTGGGAGCCATTTGCGAGTTAGATTTGAATATTGTCTGGTAAACTGACTGGCATAGTCACAATGACTAGGCCCAAATTCTAAAGCTGCTTAGAAGCATTTTTCTGCAAAAATGTGCAGGACACCGGCCAAAAATGGTACATGTTACATGGCATTTGGCTGATAACTTTAATCTGGTAAGCATAATGTTGCTGTGCTTGGCTACTTTTTGTGCTTTATGAAACTAGGCCCACTTAAACTTGAATTCCTCAAACTACAGGCAGCTGCTACATGGTTTGGGGCAAGCCTTTCTATAGTTAATAAGAGACGGCAAACACCCAAACATGATTTTGAAACATGTGTATGACACAATGTTACCACAATTTGCCCATCTGGAGGTTGCTATACAAAAGCTTGCCCCAAACAATGAGACCCTCTTTAGTCCAACCCAATTCAAGTGTTCACTAGTGACCAATCAAATCATAGTACCAGAAAACGTTCAACATTTAGGTTACAAATGGCTTATTCTTAATGAATGAGCTATTGCTTTTGCAATACTTGGTCTTTAATGGAAATAAAAAGTCAAACGTAGAAATTCTTTGTCCTACAATTTTGACTAAATTTGGAAAAACCCCAAAACCGACTTTTTCATTACAAAACACTGTCCATAATACCAATTTGTAAAAACATGTATTACTGTCAGCAACAGTATTTTTATGATTGGATGAACATAAATAAGGACAACATTTCTACTCACATAGGGTGGTTTCTTTGTCTTGGAGAAGGCATAGTAGTTCTTCCATGCAGCCATGCCTCTTTAGCCTCTTTGATCTCCTCAGGTGTTATGACCTACATCAAAACCAAACCAGCCGTCCAATGAGTTCAACGTCTATCATGTCAGCTCTCTCCAATTATACAACTGAACTTGTTAGTCATATCGTCATCGTTTTTACAAAATGACAAAATGTGTCCCAAAAATTCGCAAATTTGGCAAATTTTTACTGACCTGACAGCTGTTTACATTTTCAATAAGTTTCAGGACCTAATAAGTAATAGTTTCATAATTACACTAAATAACAGAACCAACTGATTACTAGAAACAATTTTTAGAACAAAACCTAATAAAAAGTTGGAACATTTCCATTTTACCTCTGCCACGCCGGGATCCTCCTCCTTAGCACTCTTAGCATCAACAAGAGGCATCTGAACCATGGGCCGAGCTAGAACAGAGACCTTAAAACTCCCCGCTCCTTCATCATTGGTTACCGTAGAAACTCCACGTTGAAAGGCACTTTGAGCATCAAGGGTCTGGAACCACGACTCCACATTGGGGTAGGCCGAGAGAAGGTCTGGTTTGGAGGCTCGTGCTGGGTACAGGGCTGCCCATATACTGATGTCTGCTGCACACAGGTTTTTCTAAATTGAGAGGAAATTACAACGGTAAATGTAGAGACCAAGCCATTGCGGACGCCCTGTACCAGTGTTTTTCGGCATGAGTGCGATGCAAATATGCCAAGCATTCATGTTCATATGCGACACAGACATCTCCGACCAATAATGTTCACACAACGATACAAAAACAACAGCATGACAATAGTTAACCACTTACAGCTGGGAATTCCCCCCAAAAATGTCAGTGCTTGGAATGAATGTTCTCTTCTAGAAACCATTGACTTGTCACCCCTTTAAACTTCAAACTCGTTAAAAGCATTTACCTCAGGGATGAGATTTGACAAATATGAAAATTCCAAAAAAATTGGCTTGTGGCACTTGTTCCCCCTTAATTTAGACCCAGACCCTCCCAGATGTTACAATTTAGGAGGTTTAAAGACTCTGTGCGTCACCAGAAATACAATAAAACAGGTTTGGACACAATGTAATCTATATCTTTCTTCCTTTGGTAAACATTTGGAAGCACACGCAACTTCCTGAAAATCCTGAAACCAGGAAACAACCAAGGAATCACATCTTTGTTACCTACCTGAACTAGATACTTCTTTTCCTGCAGTGAGGTATTGAGGTATGTCAAAAGTGGTTTCACTACCTCATTATCAACCTTACTGCCACCAAACACCGAGGCCAGAAACGGCCCTAGAACAGGCTGTCAAGGAAATGAAAAAAGAAAAAGGAGTTAGCTTAAAGACAGTTCACTGCATTTATATGACATCTGACAAACGGTACAAATACACAAAGGCTAAAGCCTTGTACTTGGTGTAAAGTTAGCCTTTCGTCGAGGCCTATGTGGCTTAGACAGTTGTGTAGCCCAGAAGCGACTGGAACACATGCACAAGTAGCAAAGCCACGAGGGCCTTTTCCAACCTGTCAGGAATTTCTAATATTTGTCTTTGTTTTTTTTATTTCATATATACAATTAAACCAACAGGGAAACTGACTGGTTAAATATTAACTAACTTTAGGGCTAGATGGCTCTGTTGGTCTAGTGCCAACACGTTAAGCGGGCGGTCACAGGTTCAAAGTCTGCTCTAGTAAATTTGTATTTGTTCAACCCAAAATTATCTTAATTTCAATGGGAATTTTTACTCTGCTCAGTTTATCACAAGATACACTGTTACGAATGGGCATATTGTGGCGTGGGCATATTGTATAATGACCAAAAATTGTAGTTTTGTGTCGGTGGTTTGACATTAAGCATTTGTACAAATAGGCTTTCACATTGATTGGTTTTATTTTCAAATTATGAAAATACTTCAAGTTTCCTATTATGAAACCCTACGAAAGAGATTAATCACAGCTACACTGATCATTGGATTTTTTAGGGCACACCATGCAATGGTTACTTTACAATACATTCTTGCCTTTTAAATATTACTTTGATTCCAGCTGCCTTAGGTTTTTCCCATCATACATGGACTTAAGCAACTGACCCCTAGCACAATGCACAGCGCACATACACACGCCAAACCTGTCCGTCATTTCGGGAGTCAAAATGCACACAAAGGAATTGACTCCCAGAATGGCGGAAATGGTTGGTGTGCAATATTGTGCGGAGGCGCGTTCCACGTAGTACGTTCCGAAGGAGTCAATACCTGCAGTTGTGTAGCCTCCCATTCCAGCCACTCCTCTACCTGTATGTCATCAATGTCCAAACCACCTTGGGCAAGCAAGTATCTGTAAATTCAAGAAAACTTAAACAACTACTCGACCGAAAAAACTATTAATGGTAATGCTATTTAAACTTATTCATAATGTGGTTGTTAATCATTTATTGTAATTTTTATATTTTTACACTTCTGAATTTCTCGTAATTATCAATCAAAGCATTAGGCCCGACCTCAGGGTTTTGAGAAATTCATCTGTGAGGGTTATTGCTTTGTTATTGCAACAAATCAGCTATACACAACGGAGCTCCCACAAATGCCATAACATGAGTGATGACGTCACAGGGCTTGTCGACAATCTTTCTTAAAAGCACCGGAGAAGGGTGTTCAAAGTGATTGTGGGGTTTTTTTACAATTAAAAACTGTTTAGTCTCATGTGATCTCAATTTCCTAATTGATTGAACACACATTTGATATCAGAAGGTAACGATTCTGAATAACGGTGATAATTTTTTGTTTTTTGCAACTTTCTTTTTATGTAGTGGATTTTCTGGACCCACGCCGAGCTCACTGTAAAAACAAAGAACACATAGAGCCTAATTTTGACAAGATCCGTTTTCAAAAGAGAACTCCAGGTGCATAAATGTGAATGGCAAAAAGTTTTGAATAAGGTTTTCAACATAATGACCTATAAGATTTGTGGAAAGGATATAGCGGAACGAACCACATAGTTCTAGGAGTAACAAAAACTAATCCATGAACATATCTTTAAATCATGCCAAGACAAACAAAATACTCACCTGCAAATACTATTTGCAGAAAATATCAGTATACCTTTGCCAAGATCCAGAATTGGCAGTCGGTTTTTCTTTAAATGTGGAACAACTTGGTCTGAAGTGATAGTTAAATGATAAAACATTTTATTAATGACTGAAAAATATTCGGGTTTTTTAATGAATTTTACAACCATTCTTTGCCCAAGAACGGTAAACTGAAACAGTTTCATCTGGAATTGATATTCACAAAAATCCCCGGGAGCCATAAATCGGGGAGAAAAATGTAATCTTTCCTCTAAGATTCCTCTAAGATAATTAATAATCCTCTCCCCTATTTCTTGTCTTATGGTCAAGCTTGTTGTCGAATCTGATCGGTAATTTCCCATGCAAAACTCCTCAAAGGCTTCCTCCATTATTTGCAGTTATTCAGCTTGTCACGAACAACCGTGATAGGACGCTTGTTCGGAAGGAAATTGTTTATGCAAACCATGTAGTTCATGTCAATTTCGTGTCCCAGCCGCGCAATTTTTAATTGTGAGGACAAACTTCAGTTCAAAAATTGCGCGCACGCAAATTTTAAAATTGGCTTGCGCGAATTTTTAAAAAGGCCATCTTCAAAGATTGCGCCCAACAGGGCTACTACTTTTTAATAGTCATGTTCTGTCCCAACTTGACAATTGTCCCAACTATAGTTGGGACTGGTCCCAACTTGAGTGTTAAAGTTGGGACGTCCCAACTGTAGTTGGGATCACCCATAGAGTTCAACAGGACACCGTGCACGGCCGTGATCAATCATGGGTCGTGATGCGATCGGCGTTAATTAACAAGATTCTTTATTTCAAACCCGGGTCTCGGCTCTGTACAAACTCATGTCCAAACTGGTTTGGAATGATAGTATATCGCTCACAATGGACCGCTAACTCAGTGTAAATAGTGTTTTAGAGGGTTTTGACAGCGGACAGCTCAGGCTACCACTAGCAGCCTCATGCTGAGTGCTGCCGGGTGACTCTTTCTTTTCTACCTCTATGGTCTCTCAGTAGGCCTACGCATTTTAGTTTCCCTTCTCTCCGAAAAACAAAATCCTAATTAATCTCAAATAATCTCAAGGGAAAGTGGTCTTAAAAACTTCATACTATGATACTTACTACTATTATGTTTTTAGTTTATTCGTGGGGTGCTTTGTGTTCACTGTGATCCCAACTACAGTTGGGACGCCCCAACTTTAACACTCAAGTAGGGACCAGTCCCAACTATAGTTGGGACGATCATCAAGTTGGGACGGAACAGTCATACTATAATTTACTAGTACTAGTAGTCAGGTAGTATAGTGGTGTACTAGTTATTACTACCTAACCCTAATTAAAACTTTGCTTTAACATCTATGGAAAAAATGTCCATATTCAGCTGCCACTTTTTCATTCATATATTAAATAAAGTGTAGTATCTTCTTTGACGTATTTACTCAAAATCAAATGAGATATTGCTTTTACTTTTACTTTAAAGTTTTGGTAACACTACAGTCTAGGCCTAAACACATAACATTAACACTAACACTAACAGTACATGTAATGTATGTACGCTACCTAAACTAATTTCAGTCAGAGAAGTGAAAAAATGGCAGCCGGATATGGAAATATTTTTCTTAATGTTAATCAACCAGTTTAGTTATACATCACATGTAATTTTAATTGCTATATAATGAACAATGGTCCTTTGATTGCTTAGTGATAAACCTGCCGCACAAATGGCCTAACCATGAGGTACGGTAGGTCCTCTTGTGATCCTCCACACACCGTACCATCCCATGTCCACAACCCAACCTGGCCATACGGCCCAGGAATGCAACCTACCTGTACTGTCTACGTACGTTACATCAAGAGGTACGCCTGCTAATGTTGCTGCTACAATAGCTTTCAGGCTATGCTGGTTCCCTTTATCTGTCAAAAGAATCATTTTCTTAGCAGGCTTTCCCCTAAGGAAGTTGAGCTTTTTGGACGACAAAGACCTTGTCCTTGACTTGACGGTGTAGAGTGGATTTATGGAGAGCGCGTCTGTTCCAATCCCGTGTGTGTATTTTTTTTGATGAGCAAAAATCCTCGCATATTGCATCAGCCAGCCTCGCTACCATGGGCAGCGCGCCGTATCGATACCTCTCGTCATTAACCCCTGGTAGGGATGTGCTTAAAAACAACGCTGATTGGCTCCCACAGGTGACTACTTTGCGTGCACGCTTGTTAAAAACTTTCGAGCGCATGTATGACCGGACTGAAGCTAGCCGCGTATTGGGCCAGATTTCACATCCGCGTATTCAAGGGCCGGCCAGCCGCGTATTCAGGAAAAAAAGAATCCATGCAGTAAAAGGCGGTGAAATTTCCGTCTCCTTTTCTTTTTAATTTTAACGAATTTTTATAAAATATTGCTTTATCTGTATAATTGTTTCATTATTTGTAACTAACATACCAATGACAAGACTCGTAGGACTAAATAAGCTCATTGGGTTGCATAATTAGTGAGTAATTAGCCGCCACAATTAAGACCTCATCATCAAGACCATATTACGCAACTGCTAAAAAACTTGCACTCACCCCAAAGTAAATGTACCCTTCATGTTGCAAAAAATATGGAATTTTATTCCATAATCCGATAGACCATATAGACTATGGGCCGTGGCTCTGAAATCCTTCTAGAAAACGATTCTTGTTCTCTACGGAGAGGGTTTGCATGAAACTTAGCCCAGTTGTAGATAATATGTGTCTGAGCAAGAATCCAATAATTATTGTTCCCACGCTCAAATGTTGCACATTAATGTGTAATTCACGGATAAAATGTCACATTTTTTAACATAAGGAAAAACATAAGAAAAACAGCGCCCTCAATTGACCAAAATAAGAGAGGCTTTCTCCAGCTAGGCACAGCTTACCCCCAAAAAAATTCAGATTATGATGTGGAAACCTTTATAATTTTTAAGATCATGTATGCTAACAACATTTCTAAAAGTTTGTATGCTTATATCAACTATTGGAACACTAATTTTCAACTGTACTTGGTGTTTATGTGGTGGGGAATATGCTATAGGCCAGTTGATTCATTGTGAAATTGTTGAATCTCTAACACACTATTTCCAGGCAATTAACAATTCAGGTATAACACATGGAAAGGAATGGGGTACACCACAAGTATAAAAAACCTGACTTGGGGAGGGGGGTTCAGTCTTGCCAAATAAATAAGCAAACTATTTCTTGTTGATTGTAAAATAACTGGAGTTTTTGATATACTTTTTAATCCACAAAGTATGTCAAAACAGCCCTTAGAAAAAGTGACAAACCTCAGATATTTCCATCTTTGAATTTATTGAATGTCAATTCAACTTGCATAATCAAAAATATAAATGCTGAATTTAATAAATTATTAGGTTTTGTACTTGAATTTTCCAGTCCCTACAAATCATTTTCTGTAGAAAATATGTCCTACAAATCTGTTAAAAAAAACCATTCCTTTGTGCATTAAATTTTGTTTAAATTTCACACCACAGCTCTGTATGAGTTTTAAAACAGTCCCCTGTATGAATAACAAACTCATAACTTACAAAAAGAACCACATAATATCATGTCATAATGGTCATGGTTTGTGTGCATAAAGACAAAGGAATGCTCATTTAACAAATGTTAACATTTTATTTCAACACGTTGAATAATACAAAATGTGTGTATCGATTATTAATGAAGTGTGATAAGATAAAGAATTGAAATGTAAATGCAACGTTAATGTCCTTTTCAATATTTTCCATTTAAAAATAATTGTTACAGACCGTCACTTAAATTTATCCAGTGTGAAGTCAGAGTTTTTATTTTGCTGATAGAGGGCGCTGTTTTATATGTTCACCGACATCACTTTTGCTAGAAATACAGTCAAACATCACCAATAGTTTTTGTTAATTTGGAATGTGCCCAATGTTGTAAGTATTAATTCATTCATTTAAAGTTAAAGTTTATGAGCATAAGTAAACTTTGATTTGGGGATTGTAGAATTTAGGGCTGCAATTACTGTATAATTTTGGTTGTGAAAGTGATAAGTTTCCTTCTAGCGTGCGGTCTAGAAATCATTCACATGGGTTATGTTTGTACAGTTGTGTGCGGGAATAATACTGGACAAAATCGAGACACATAGTTTGGGGGTAAAATTGGTTTATAATCAACATCATTGTAAATATAAATTAATTAGGGTTAATCAGTTCATGAAATTATTGTAAATCAAATGTTTAAAATTGTTTTGGTTTAATTTGATTAAATTGCAGATCGAACCACTGCCACTAAATGCATAGGTGTCATAACAAGGGCTATCCATAAGGTTCGTCATATTGGTAGAAGTTTATAAGAGAAGTACACGTCACATTAATATATACATGAAGATGCTCTATGGTAGTTGTAAAAAAAATATAAAAAGTTAAAATAAGTATTTAAAAATAGTGATGTGCTAGGAAAGTTGATTGGTCATGGAGAATGATCTCAGATTAGATTACCAATTTCTAGTCAGACAGTCTGGGCTTAATTTTACAAAACCTGTAAGTAGCAGAACTGTTGCTTACTGGACCATTGTCATTTCATTAAAAAAAGCTAACCATAATTATACTGAAAGGTATGCTTATTTGTGGCAAGCAAATGAGTGATTTGTTTGTTTCTATTTTGTACTGTGATGCATCCTGGTTCTTTTCAGAACTCCTAAGTTCAGAACAGACCACAGTGTTTTGTTACAAGAAACACTTCACCTGATTACTTCTCATCGCAAACCTTTTAATCTCATTTGAATTACTACTGTTTGTTGACCATAACATTGCACATGCAACTTTCAATTAATGTGGTTCTGAAAAGAAACTTAGCTTTAAAATGATGGTCCTGTCACATGCACTGCCAATTTAGAGAATTTGCGTAATTACATAGTACATGCACAGGTATTAGAACTACTAAAATAAAAAATATCTTGTACATGTAGCCATCAGTATCACCTGCTCCTCCCCCTTTTTTCCAAAAACAGACGAGCCCTACAGCTACCATTTTACCCAACCAAACACATACATGTATAAGTTGATTACGTGTATTTTATTTTATTTATTTACTTCAACTTTTTGGGGGAGGGGGGTGCAGGGTTGTACACACATTATTCATGGTTAAATGTGGAATGTGCGATTTGGGCTGTAAAAAGCGTTTGAATACCGAGTTTCATGGCAAATGATGCAAACTCTCAGTAAAATATGAGCAGATGATAAGGTTCCCTCTTTCTTCATTGAAGAACTTGACTGGAGCATTCAAATTCTCTTTTGAGCAGGCTCCGAGTCCTCCTCTCCGATGTGAGAAGATTCACTGAGATCTGGTTGGGAAAAAAAAATACATAACAAAATTAAGTCCCTCTTCAAATAACACTTTTGACACCAAAGATTTTTCTAAAATGTAAATAATAATACTTTTTAAACAAAAACAAGCAAAACAGTTTTTAAAATACAAAGGTGGGAACCATTTTATGGAAGTCTCTACAAGCAATTTATTTCAAACTGGCAACTCGACAGTCTTTTGTAAAAAAAATTGTCGATCTGTTGAGGAATTAAATAATTTATTCAGTGCTATAATTAATTCCCAACTCATGGAGACAATTTCTGTTCCCTTTTTATGAATTTTTTTTATTTGTAAAAATTTAGAAAATCTTGCAAATATGGACACTCCGACAGAAATGGCTCATTAGTCATATCGCCTGTAGTTACTACTACTAGTTAGTACAGAAAATGTACACAATACGAGCCATTACCCTTCGTGCAAAGGCCACTGGGACTGGGAGGAGGGTTACTGATTACTGCACCTACCCAAGACTTAGTGTAGCTGATAAACGTAGCTCTTGAGTCTTGGTCATGAACCTTAGACATCAGGGCTACAAAGAGTACTCCTGTGTACAAATATGGGTCTGAATGCCCAACATGTTCTTTATACCTGTGTCCGTGCAATACGTGCATGAACACCTCTTGGGGTTTTTTGTCTTTCTTTTTAAAAACATTTTTGTGACATTTACATTGAAGGATGAAGCCAGGGCAAAATTTGTTCTACCCATCATGATGGTGCGATTGTGTATAACCAGTTGAAACAACATGTTGAACATATGGACCAATTTATTTTGACTCACTGCCCCAGCTCTATAAAACTTGTATTTTCCGGTATAATATTAATATAGTAACACCGCATGCAGTCACGAATGTCAAAAATAAATGTTCAATATATAACTTGAAACGATTCTCTAACCTTCAGCAGCAGGCTCATGTTCCTTATCTCGCTTCTGCCTGGCAAGTGCAGCCCGTCTTTGTTTTGTAGCATCCGTGAAATATTGGTAACACTTCCGATGAAAAGGGGGGAATTGGAAACCACCATCGTTGCGTTAGGTACTAGCCCACCTTGTTGGGCTGTTATGGCTCTCTTTTAACATCGGTCTTATTACAGTCGCCATTACAGCCCACCTTCTATGCATGTCTAAAACGCGAAGTTTTCAAAGAACGCATAATGCGTTCCACTTTGATTGCAAATTTCTCCCGTTTATAAAAATCCCATACTACTCAAACCTACTTCAAATGATTCCTTACATTTGTGGAATTACTATGATACAAGACAGTTTTTACCAAATGATGACTTTGACCAGATGTGATGATTTGAAAACGGCAAAAAAAAATCGTGTACAAAAATTACATTCAAGTTCGTCGTGCCTGGCGGCCGCCATCTTAATTACGATTCTCTGCCGCTGATCGAGAGAAGTCAGGGCGCCCGGCCGATCTGGTAATCTTGCATATTCATTAAATTGGCCAGTTTCCAGCTACAGCGCCGCGCAAAGCACCTTATACATATTCATGACTTACAGATCTATCTGTGCGTTCGAGCGCCGCAAGACGTCAACTCATATCATGCATATTCATGACTTGCCGTGCGTGCGCAAGGCCAGATCAGCCGGGTGCCCTGACTTCTCACGATCAGCAGGCAGATAATCATAATTAAGATGGCGGCCCCCAGCCACGACGAACTTGAATGCAATTTTTGTACACGTTTTTTTTTTGCCGTTTTCAAATCACCACATCCGGTCAAAGTCATCATTTGGTAAAAACTGTCATGTATCATAGTAATTCCACAAATGTAAGGAATCATATGAAGTAGGTTTGAGTAGTATGGGATTTTTATAAGTGGGAGAAATTTGCAATCAAAGTGGAACGCATTATGCGTTCTTTGAAAACTTCGCGTTTTAGACATGCATAGAAGGTGGGCTGTAATGGCGACTGTAATAAGACCGATGTTGAAAGAGAGCCATAACAGCCCAACAAGGTGGGCTACGTTAGGTACCAACTTAGTTAGATAGTGCAGCGCAAGCTGCACCATCACCGCCACTATCTTGCAAGAAACACCTCGCTATTTCAGCTGATTTTCCGTCAAGTTCCTTCCAAATCTGCACACATTGTCTGAATTTTGTCCACTATGTTTCAGTTATAGGTGTAAAGGCTTCATGAACATCACACAAATGGGCATAACACTGTAAATTAGACTGCTTCTCGCTGTCTGTTTCTGACATGTTGCCCACATGACGATCCAGCTGCGTGAAAATTTTGTTTATGCAGAGCGCATTTTATAGATTTGCACAATATCGAGATTGCGCAAAATTTTGCTCAATTTTCAGATTCAGTGCCCAGTCTGGGAATGCAGAATGAGCAGCGCAATCTCCAAATTGTGCAAATTCGTAAATGCGCTTCGCTTCTACATAATACGTCGCAGCGCGTTCCTTCGTACATCCGCACGCTTCCATAAGACCAATTTTGATTGCTCAATTGCCTGATGAGAGACCAAATTTCATTGGACAACCTACTCGCGCCTGACTCAGTTACCGTATATCGTTGCACAAATTAGGGCGATTTTTGTCGTCAAATTACGAAATTATGTGCAACATTTGAGCGTGGGAACAAGCAAAAATTGCAAGTTGGTATTATTATCTTCGTTTTTAAGTGGTTACTGAGTAAACCCTCTGTTGAAGAGAACAAGACTGTAAGATACGACTGGACGGCCGACGGTCTAATACCACTGGGCACACTTAATTTTGGAGGGGGCTAATTCGGATCACTAATAATACCTAATTAGCCGCTACAATACACGCCATTTTCGACCATACGTTAATGTATGGCACTTGTCATACAAACTTACTATTTTGACTGCATTCGCCGTAAAACAAATGTACCCTAAATGGTGCAAAAAATATGGAATTTTATTTCATAATCTGATAGACCCTACCACTGGGCACATTTAATTTTGGAGGGGGCTAATTCGGATCACTAATTAATACCTAATTAGCCGCTACAATACTCGCCATTTTCGACCATACGTTAATGTATGGCACTTGTCACACAAACTTACTATTTTGACTGCACTCACCGTAAAGTAAATGTACCCTTCATGTTGCAAAAAAGATGGAATTTTATTCCATATTCTCATAGACCATACCACTGGGCACACTTAATTTTGGAGGGGACTAATTCGGATTACTAATTAATACCTAATTAGCCGCTACAATACACGCCATTTTCGACCATACGTTAATGTACGGCACTTGTCACACAAACTTACTATTTTGACTGCACTCACCGTAAAGTAAATGTACCCTTCATGTTGCAAAAAAGATGGAATTTTATTCCATATTCTCATAGACCATACCACTGGGCACACTTAATTTTGGAGGGGACTAATTCGGATCACTAATTAATACCTAATTAGCCGCTACAATACACGCCATTTTCGACCATACGTTAATGTACGGCACTTGTCACACAAACTTACTATTTTGACTGCACTCACCGTAAAGTAAATGTACCCTTCATGTTGCAAAAAAGATGGAATTTTATTCCATATTCTCATAGACCATACCACTGGGCACACTTAATTTTGGAGGGGGCTAAGATTTTCTTTCATTCCACCAACTTGCCATGATTTGCTGTAATCCAAAACCAGCAGTGTTAAAACGTTTGAAAAATATATACGTAAACTACCACTGTGGCTGGTTGAGCGAGACATTGGTCGATTTTTATATCACCCAGTTGTGTGAAGTAGGTAATGAAGAAGCTCAAAAAATAAAATTTTGAGCCGTACATTGTCACAATACCCAAAAAATACTCAATAGTCAACAATCCCCCCAAACATTTAAGTCAGTGTCAAAAACATGCTTCCAGACAGGCACGTTTTGCGAAGTAATTTTTTCCCCCTTTTAGAAATTGTCACTTTACTTTGTATGTTGTTGACAACATTTAAAAAAAGCTCACTTGCTTTGATTCATTGTGTAAAAGTCGGGATACTCGGCAGAAGATATCAACCCATGGACAAGCATTCTTTGATTTTTTTCAAAATGGAAGAATGAATCGTTATTGGAACCAAATGCCTAATGTTTTTGAAAACCAACATAAATTTGCAGTCAAACAATCACCATGCATACAACAAACTGATTCTGGAAGCTGCGGGGTGTTTTGCTGTCTGTTCGCTGAACAACTTTGCAGCTCTAAACGAATTTTACAGTCTCATGATGTGGAAAACCTTAGAATATACATCACAATGCAGCTGTTGAAAAGATCTCGAATCGTCGACCCAGAACTAAAACGATTGTTTTCAGCTTACATATAGTGCCCACATCATGCATGGTAGTTATTTACTTTAGCTTTGGTTACTTTAGAATTGCGGTAAAACACATTTTAATACACCTTATAGGAACGCTTAAACAAAAAATAATAAGAAGAAGACTAGACACTAAGTGTTTGTGAACAAACACAAAGCTGTTCCGTTTTGTTGTGCTTTGATTAATTGATCCAGACATTTAAAGTGAGCCTAAGTTCAAGATTGAACGATATGGTTCCATTTCCGGTTGATCCAGAATTAAAGGTCAACATGGGGTTACGGTAACCCAAGGCTTATATTCAATGCTCAAAGGGTTTATAACTGAAAACAAAGAAAATTGGCTAAGTAATTATTGAGATATAGGCCCACTTCCAGTTGACCCGGAAGTAAAGGTCAACATGGGGTCAGGGTTACCCAAGTTCAATCTTTAATGCTCAAAGGATCTATAACTGAAAAGAAATTGAAAATCGGTTGTGTAGTTCTTGAGATATGGTCCCACTTCCGGTTGACCCCTAGTAAAGGTCAACATGGGGGTCATGGTTACCCAAGGCTGATCTTTGGTGCCCAAGGAGTCTATAACTGAAAAAGTTTGAAAATCGGTTGTGTAGTTCTTGAGATATGGTCTCACTTCCGGTTGACCCGGAAGTAAAGGTCAACATGGGGTCATGGTTACCCAAGGCTGATCTTTGGTGCCCAAGGAGTCTATAACTGAAAAAAGTTTGAAAATCGGTTGTGTAGTTCTTGAGATATGGTCCCACTTCTGGTTGACCCCTAAGTAAAGGTCAACATTGGGTCACGGTTTCCCAAAGCTAATCTCCAATGCCCAAGGAGTCTATAACTGAAAAATGTTTGAAAATCGGTTGTGTAGTTCTTAAGATATGGTCCCACTTCCGGTTGACCCCTAAATAAAGGTCAACAATGGGTCACGTTTTCCCAAAGCTAATCTCCAATGCCCAAAGAGTCTATAACTGATAAAAGTTTGAAAATCGGCTGTGTACTTCTTGAGATATGGTGCTGCAAAGATTAACTAGTTAAATATTCAAATGTAGCGCCCGGGACAAAATCGTCGAGCGCCCTGGGCAACAGAATCACGACGTACATGTACACATGCACAAGCCACCGTTTCAATACGCTATAGATCGATATTTTTGTATAAATAGTGTGCAGCGACTGGTACCCAGAAGTCGGCTATTTCGTAACGGCATTTCGCGTGCATTTTTCTCTGTGTCGCAGGGCATCCTGACTACATTTTTAGTCAATGAACGGAACCTTGTCTCCAAGCCATTGGTGTCTGATTTGTCACTGAATCGTTAATTATCGTGGAAATTGTTCTACTTTGATAAGTTTTAATGACCAGGAACATCTCTTAATAAAAGCAATTAACTTTTCAAAACAGTTTATGTAATTTAGGAAACTAATTCGTAATTTTAATTGAAAATATCGTGTTTTTGACTGTCAAAACATTTGTCCTTTCAGCGCCAAGTGTTTTGTACACAGAACAAAAACGCGCCAACAAATGACGTCATTGATGACGTTTTATGAATTTTTTGCCACGCTACAGAGCTACATAATAAGACGAGTCTATATTTGAAAACAGTTTGAGGATCAGACATATACTTCTTGAGATATGGTGGGAACAAGATTGCCTAATTAAATATTCATGTCATTATAACTCAGCTAATTAATGAAGAACTTGAACAATTTTACTCTTAGCATAATTTCATGTTCTAAGCTTCAATTTGATGTAAGATCTGAATCTCCCGTATCTATTATTTTAGAGCTTAGGTTCGTACAAAATCGTGTACAAAAGCTATGGCAATTTTGACAGAAACAAAGAATAATAATAATAATAATAATAATAATAACTAGACACTAAGTGTTTGTGAACAAACACAAAGCTGTTCCGTTTTGTTGTGCTTTGATTAATTGATCCAGACCTTTAAAGTGAGCCTAAGTTCAAGATTGAACGATATGGTTTCATTTCCGGTTTACCCGGAATTAAAGGTCAACATGGGGTTACGGTAACCTAAGGCTTATATTCAATGCTCAAAGGGTTTATAACTGAAATAAAGAAAATTGGCTAAGTAATTATTGAGATATAGGCCCACTTCCAGTTGACCCGGAAGTAAAGGTCAACATGGGGTCAGTGTTACCCAAGTTCAATCTTTAATGCTCAAAGGATCTATAACTGAAAAGAAATTGAAAATTGGTTGTGTAGTTCTTGAGATATGGTCCCACTTCCGGTTGACCCCTAGTAAAGGACAACATTGGGTCATGGTTACCCAAGGCTGATCTTTGGTGCCCAATGAGTCTATAACTGAAAAAAGTTTGAAAATCGGTTGTGTAGTTCTTGAGATATGGTCCCACTTCCGGTTGACCCCTAGTAAAGGTCAACATTGGGTCACGATTTCCCAAAACTAATCTGAAATGCCCAAGGAGTCTATAACTGAGAAAAGTTTGAAAATCGGTTGTGTAGTTCTTGAGATATGGTCTCACTTCCGGTTGACGCGGAAGTAAAGGTCAACATGGGGTCATGGTTACCCAAGGTTGATCTTTAGTGCCCAAGGAGTCTATAACTGAAAAAAGTTTGAAAATCGGTCGTGTAGTTCTTGAGATATGGTCCCACTTCCGGTTGACCCCTAGTAAAGGTCAACAATGGGTCACGATTTCCCAAAACTTATCTCATATGCCCAAGGAGTCTATAACTGAGAAAAGTTTGAAAATCGGTTGTGTAGTTCTTCAGATACGGTCTCACTTCCGGTTGACCCAGAAGTAAAGGTCAACGTGGGGTCACGGTTACCCAAGGCTGATCGCCAGTGCCCAAGGAGTCTATCACTGTAACAAGTTTGAAAATCGGTTGTGTAGTTCTTGAGATATGGTCCCACTTCCTGTTGACCCCTAAGTAAAGGTCAACATTGGGTCACGGTTTCCCAAAGCTAATCTCCAATGCCCAAGGAGTCTATAACTGAAAAATGTTTGAAAATCGGTTGTGTAGTTCTTGAGATATGGTCCCACTTCCGGTTGATCCCTAAATAAAGGTCAACATTGGGTCACGTTTTCCCAAAGCTAATCTCCAATGCCCAAGGAGTCTATAACTGATAAAAGTTTGAAAATCGGCTGTGTACTTCTTGAGATATGGTGCTGCAAAGATTAACTAGTTAAATATTCAAATGTGGCGCCCGGGACAAAATCGTCGAGCGCCCTGGGCAACAGAATCACGACGTACATGTACACATGCACAAGCCACCGTTTCAATACGCTATAGATCGATATTTTTGTATATATAGTGTGCAGCGACTGGTACCCAGAAGTCGGCTATTTCGTTACGGCATTTCGCGTGCATTTTTCTCTGTGTCGCAGGGCATCCTGACTACATTTTTAGTCGATGAACGGAACCTTGTCTCCAAGCCATTGGTGTCCGATTTGTCACTGAATCGTTAATTATCGTGGAAATTGTTCTACTTTGATTAGTTTTAATGACCAGGAACATCTCTTATTAAAAGCAATTAACTTTTCAAAACAGTTTATGTAATTTAGGAAACTAATTCGTAATTTTAATTGAAAATATCGTGTTTTTGACTGTCAAAACATTTGCCCTTTCAGCGCCAAGTGTTTTGTACACAGAACAAAAACGCGCCAACAAATGACGTCATTGATGACGTTTTATGAATTTTTTGCCACGCTACAGAGCTACATAATAAGACGAGTCTATATTTGAAAACAGTTTGAGGATCAGACATATACTTCTTGAGATATGGTGGGAACAAGATTGCCTAATTAAATATTCATGTCATTATAACTCAGCTAATTAATGAAGAACTTGAACAATATTACTCTTAGCATAATTTCATGTACTAAGCTTCAGTTTGATATAAGAATTAAGTCTCCCATTTTTATTATTTTAGAGCTTAGGTTCGTACAAAATCGTGTACAAAAGCTATGGCAATTTTGACAGAAACAAAGAATAATAATAATAATAATAATAATAATAATAATAAAAACTAGACACTAAGTGTTTGTGAACAAACACAAAGCTGTTCCGTTTTGTTGTGCTTTGATTAATTGATCCAGACATTTAAAGTGAGCCTAAGTTCAAGATTGAACGATATGGTTCCATTTCCGGTTGACCCGGAATTAAAGGTCAACATGGGGTTACGGTAACCCAAGGCTTATATTCAATGCTCAAAGGGTTTATAACTGAAAACAAAGAAAATTGGCTAAGTAATTATTGAGATATAGGCCCACTTCCAGTTGACCCGGAAGTAAAGGTCAACATGGGGTCAGGGTTACCCAAGTTCAATCTTTAATGCTCAAAGGATCTATAACTGAAAAGAAATTGAAAATTGGTTGTGTAGTTCTTGAGATATGGTCCCACTTCCGGTTGACCCCTAGTAAAGGTCAACATGGGGTCATGGTTACCCAAGGCTGATCTTTGTTGCCCAAGGAGTCTATAACTGAAAAAAGTTTGAAAATCGGTTGTGTAGTTCTTGAGATATGGTCTCACTTCCGGTTGACCCGGAAGTAAAGGTCAACATGGGGTCATGGTTACCCAAGGCTGATCTTTGGTGCCCAAGGAGGCTATTACTGAAAAAAAAATGAAAATCGGTTGTGTAGTTCTTGAGATATGGTCCCACTTCTGGTTGACCCCTAAGTAAAGGTCAACATTGGGTCACGGTTTCCCAAAGCTAATCTCCAATGCCCAAGGAGTCTATAACTGAAAAATGTTTGAAAATCGGTTGTGTAGTTCTTGAGATATGGTCCCACTTCCGGTTGACCCCTAAATAAAGGTCAACATTGGGTCACGTTTTCCCAAAGCTAATCTCCAATGCCCAAGGAGTCTATAACTGATAAAAGTTTGAAAATCGGCTGTGTACTTCTTGAGATATGGTGCTGCAAAGATTAACTAGTTAAATATTCAAATGTAGCGCCCGGGACAAAATCGTCGAGCGCCCTGGGCAACAGAATCACGACGTACATGTACACATGCACAAGCCACCGTTTCAATACGCTATAGATCGATATTTTTGTATAAATAGTGTGCAGCGACTGGTACCCAGAAGTCGGCTATTTCTTTACGGCATTTCGCGTGCATTTTTCTCTGTGTCGCAGGGCATCCTGACTACATTTTTAGTCGATGAACGGAAATTTGTCTCCAAGCCATTGGTGTCCGATTTGTCACTGAATCGTTAATTATCGTGGAAATTGTTCTACTTTGATAAGTTTTAATGACCAGGAACATCTCTTATTAAAAGCAATTAACTTTTCAAAACAGTTTATGTAATTTAGGAAACTAATTCGTAATTTTAATTGAAAATATCGTGTTTTTGACTGTCAAAACATTTGTCCTTTCAGCGCCAAGTGTTTTGTACACAGAACAAAAACGCGCCAACAAATGACGTCATTGATGACGTTTTATGAATTTTTTGCCACGCTACAGAGCTACATAATAAGACGAGTCTATATTTGAAAACAGTTTGAGGATCAGACATATACTTCTTGAGATATGGTGGGAACAAGATTGCCTAATTAAATATTCATGTCATTATAACTCAGCTAATTAATGAAGAACTTGAACAATTTTACTCTTAGCATAATTTCATGTTCTAAGCTTCAATTTGATGTAAGATCTGAATCTCCCATATCTATTATTTTAGAGCTTAGGTTTGTACAAAATCGTGTACAAAAGCTATGGCAATTTTGACAGAAACAAAGAATAATAATAACTAGACATTAAGTGTTTGTGAACAAACACAAAGCTGTTCCGTTTTGTTGTACTTTGATTAACTGATCCAGACATTTAAACTGAGCCTAAATTCAAGATTGAACGATATGGTTCCACTTCTGGTTGACCCGGAATTAAAGGTCAACATAGGGTTACGGTAACCTAAGGCTAATCTTCAATGCTCAAAGCGATATAACTGAAAAAAAAGAAAATCGGCTGTGTAGTTCTTGAGATATGGTCCCACTTCCGGTTGACCTAGAAGTAAGGTCAACATTGGGTCACGGTAGAACAAGGCTAATTTTCAATGCTCAAAGACTCTATCACTGAAAAAAAAAAGAAAATGGTTGTGTAATGAGTTGAGTAATGATCCCACTTCCGGTTGACCCGGAAGTAAAGGTTAACATGGGGTCATGGTAACCCTAGTTAAATATTCAATGCTTTAAGGGTATATAACTGAAACAAATTGAAAATTGGCTAAGTAATTATTGAGATATAGGCCCACTTCCGGTTGACCCGGAAGAAAAAAGGTCAACATGGGTCAGGGTAACCCAAGTTCAATATTTAATGCTCAAAGGATCTATAACTGAAAATAAGTTGAAAATCGGTTGTGTAGTTCTTAAGATATGGTCCCACTTCCGGTTGACCCCTAGTAAAGGTCAACATTGAGTCACGATTTCCCAAAACTAATCTCCAATGCCCAAGGAGTCTATAACTGAAAAAAGTTTGAAAATCGGTTGTGTAATTCTTGAGTTATCGTCTCACTTCCGGTTGACCAGGAAGTAAAGGTCAACATGGGGTCATGGTTACCCAAGGCTGATCTTTAGTGCTCAAGGAGTCTAACTGAAAAAAGTTTGAAAATCGGTTGTGTAGTTCTTGAGATATGGTCCCACTTCTGGTTGACCCCTAGTAAAGGTCAACATTGGGTCACGATTTCCCAAAAACTAATCTCAAATGCCCAAGGAGTCAATAACTGAAAAAAGTTTGAAAATTTGTTGTGTAGTTCTTGAGATATGGTCCCACTTCCGGTTGACCCCTAACAAAAGGTCAACATTGGGTCACGATTTCCCAAAGCTATTCTCCAATGCCCAAGGAGTCTATAACTGAAAAAAGTTTTTAAATCGGTTGTGTAGTTCTTGAGATATGGTCCCACTTCCGGTTGACCCCTAGTAAAGGTCAATATTGGGTCACGATTTCCTAAAGCTAATCTCCAATGCCCAAGGAGTCTATAACTGAAAAAATTTGAAAATCGGCTGTGTACTTCTTGAGATATGGTGCTGCAAAGATTAACTAGTTAAATATTCAAATGAATCAATTAAGAATTTTTATAAAAATTTACATTTAGAGTTAAGCTTAAGTTCAAAAAATGTAGCGCCGCGCCCGGGACAAAATCGTCGAGCGCACCGGGCAACAGAATCACGACGTACATGTACACATGCACAAGCCACCGTTTCAATACGCTATAGATCGATCTTTTTGTATAAATAGTGTGCAGCGACTGGTACCCAGAAGTCGGCTATTTCGTTACGGCATTTCGCGTGCATTTTTCTCTGTGTCGCAGGGCATCCTGACTACATTTTTAGTCGATGAACGGAACATTGTCTCCAAGACTCAATAATATGGCTAGCCATTGGTGTCCGATTTGTCACTGAATCGTTAATTATCGTGGAAATTTTTCTACTTTGATTAGTTTTAATAACCAGGAACATCTCTTATTAAAAGCAATTAACTTTTCAAAACAGTTTATGTAATTTAGGAAACTAATTCGTAATTTTAATTGAAAATATCGTGTTTTTGACTGTCAAAACATTTGCACTTTCAGCGCCAGTGGTGTTTTGTACACAGAACAAAATCGCGCCACAAATGACGTCATTGATGACGTTTTATGATTTTTTTGCCACGCTGCGTAGCTACATAATAAGACGAGTCTAGATTTGAAAACAGTTTGAGGATCAGACATATACTTCTTGAGATATGGTGGGAACAAGATTGCCTAATTAAATATTCATGTCATTATAACTCAGCTAATTAATGAAGAATTTGAACAATATTACTCTTAGCATAATTTCATGTACTAAGCTTCAGTTTGATATAAGAATTAAGTCTCCCATTTTTATTATTTTAGAGTTTAGGTTCGTACAAAATCGTGTTCAAATGCTATGGCGATTTTGACAGAAACAAAGAATAATAATAATAATAATAATAATAATAACTAGACACTAAGTGTTTGTGAACAAACACAAAGCTGTTCCGTTTTGTTGTGCTTTGATTAATTGATCCAGACATTTAAAGTGAGCCTAAGTTCAAGATTGAACGATATGGTTCCATTTCCGGTTGACCCGGAATTAAAGGTCAACATGGGGTTACGGTAACCCAAGGCTTATATTCAATGCTCAAAGGGTTTATAACTGAAAACAAAGAAAATTGGCTAAGTAATTATTGAGATATAGGCCCACTTCCAGTTGACCCGGAAGTAAAGGTCAATATGGGGTCAGGGTTACCCAAGTTCAATCTTTAATGCTCAAAGGATCTATAACTGAAAAGAAATTGAAAATCGGTTGTGTAGTTCTTGAGATATGGTCCCACTTCCGGTTGACCCCTAGTAAAGGTCAACATGGGGTCATGGTTACCCAAGGCTGATCTTTGGTGCCCAAGGAGTCTATAACTGAAAAAAGTTTGAAAATCGGTTGTGTAGTTCTTGAGATATGATCTCACTTCCGGTTGACCCGGAAATAAAGGTCAACATGGGGTCATGGTTACCCAAGGCTGATCTTTGGTGCCCAAGGAGTCTATAACTGAAAAAAGTTTGAAAATCGGTTGTGTAGTTCTTGAGATATGGTCCCACTTCTGGTTGACCCCTAAGTAAAGGTCAACATTAGGTCACGGTTTCCCAAAGCTAATCTCCAATGCCCAAGGAGTTTATAACTGAAAAATGTTTGAAAATCGGTTGTGTAGTTCTTGAGATATGGTCCCACTTCCGGTTGACCCCTAAATAAAGGTCAACATTGGGTCACGTTTTCCCAAAGCTAATCTCCAATGCCCAAGGAGTCTATAACTGATAAAAGTTTGAAAATCGGCTGTGTACTTCTTGAGATATGGTGCTGCAAAGATTAACTAGTTAAATATTCAAATGTAGCGCCCGGGACAAAATCGTCGAGCGCCCTGGGCAACAGAATCACGACGTACATGTACACATGCACAAGCCACCGTTTCAATACGCTATAGATCGATATTTTTGTATAAATAGTGTGCAGCGACTGGTACCCAGAAGTCGGCTATTTCGTTACGGCATTTCGCGTGCATTTTTCTCTGTGTCGCAGGGCATCCTGACTACATTTTTAGTGGTCTCCACGACTCAATAATGGCTAGCCATTGGTGTCCGATTTGTCACTGAATCGTTAATTATCGTGGAAATTTTTCTACTTTGATTAGTTTTAATGACCAGGAACATCTCTTATTAAAGGCAATTAACTTTTCAAAACAGTTTATGTAATTTTGGAAACTAATTCGTAATTTTAATTGAAAATATCGTGTTTTTGACTGTCAAAACATTTGCCCTTTCAGCGCCAAGTGTTTTGTACACAGAACAAAAACGCGCCAACAAATGACGTCATTGATGACGTTTTATGAATTTTTTGCCACGCTGCGTAGCTACATAATAAGACAAGTCTATATCTGAAAACAGTTTGAGGATCAGACATATACTTCTTGAGATATGGTGGGAACAAGATTGCCTAATTAAATATTCATGTCATTGTTACTCAGCTAATTAATTAAGAATTATAACAACTTTATTTTTTATGACAAGTTCATGTACTAAGCTTCAGTTTGATATAAGAATTAAGTCTCCCATTTTTATTATTTAAGAGTTAAGGTTCGTACAAAATCGTGTTCAAATGCTATGGCGATTTTGACAGAAACAAAGAATAATAATAATAATAATAATAATAAAAATAATAATCCCAAGAAAAACAAAACCTGTTCCGACTGCTAAGTCGGAACAGCTAATAATAATCCCAAGAAAAACAAAACCTGTTCCGACTGCTAAGTCGGAACAGCTAAAAATAATAATCCCAACAAAAACAAAACCTGTTCCGACTGCTAAGTCGGAACAGCTAAATAAACAAAGACAATCAGACACAAAGTTTAGGTGTTCGGGAACATTTCACGAAAAGTTTGTTCTTCCTTGTTTACTTTGAAATAACTTTCTGTGCTGTCTAGTGTAGTGTTGTGTTGACAACACAAACATCGGGCAAATTTCCTGTCACAACTTTTTAAACCGTGTTTTCCTCCCCCTAAGGTTTCAAGTATGTTTGAATTGATATTACACTGTTTTTGACACAATTTTGTTCCCAGATTTTTTAAATTGAAAATCACAATTTTACGCTTGTAACCTTTTGAGGCTGTCAATATTGACAATATTTTACATCTTAAGAAAGATCTTGGATGAGTGAAGAAATATGCAGAGATTTTTGTCAATCTCTTTTTCTCTAGAGTTGTTTGACTAGATGCAAACTCA
This sequence comes from Pisaster brevispinus, assembly GCA_023634235.1. NCBI lineage: Eukaryota > Metazoa > Echinodermata > Asteroidea > Forcipulatida > Asteriidae > Pisaster > Pisaster brevispinus. The sequence goes on along the minus strand of JAMKCF010000006.1, from coordinate 16,746,288 downwards.
AATAAGTTAGCACCAATACAAAATGCAACAATTTGAAGAAGTTGAAAATTATTATGACGTCACCATGACGTTTCAGCTGTCACGTGACATCAAAATTTGTTCTCATGAAATTTGTTATTATTCAAACAAACATGCCATGAACGTGGGGTTTCTGTTAATGACTTTGATACAATTTGTAGATCGTGTCAGTCTTTTATTTGTTTGTGGCGTCATCAGGATGTCACCAAACGTTGTTTTTTTTTCTTTTGCGCACCAACCGACGGAAGAATTATAAGCCAAATGACGATGACAGGTTTTGTGTGTACGAAATTATTGGTACAATGAGCGTGGGTAAGGGAGTGTATCATGAGTCTCATAAAACCGACTGATAAAGACCCCCGATACGCGCACACTGCAGCTATAGGCCCTGCATAAAATGACTATACAAAATCGCAGCCTCGTGGGTTGAGTCAGAGTGGCCCAAAACATTTTATGCGTTTGTTTAACAAAAAAGGTACCTCTTGATTTAATTTTAACAATGAGTCCTGAGAAAAGAAGAGGAAGCGTGTCTTCCAAATTACAATTTCAGTAGACCTGTTCTTAGTTTTGGTAATTGTTTTTATTTATTTTACCTCAAGGTTGAATGGTCTTAATCGCATGTTTATGTGCAGTTTGTTTAAATGGGGTAAAGTATATACATGTACAATGTATATTATGTACATGTAAAGCAAAGCCTAGTACTGCACAAGGTAAAGGAGTACGCTAAGTTTTATATATTTAAAAACTTATTTTCAACGTTCTGGAACGTTTCGTATATTACAGAATAGGAAGGAAACATTTCCTTCCTTTCCCTCTTGGTTTGTATTGATTCAAACATATGACATACTGCTTGTAATGTAATGACTATTTATAACTATATCAGTCTTTGTTTAATTTGTGCATCGAGTAGGAAATAAAGTGAATTGAATTGAAAAACTGAAATTGACAAGTGCATTCATTTTTATTTAATACTAAGGGTAAAGCTACCGCATATTATTTTGTGTATAGGTACAAATGTATTGGGTTTCCATTAATGATGATCCGAATTAAGTATTTGTGGCAAGTGCCATACATTAACGTATGGTCGAAAATGGCGTATATTGTAGCGGCTAATTATGTATTAATTAGTGATCCGAATTAGCCCCCTCCAAAATTAAGTGTGCCCAGTGGTATGGTCTATCAGATTATGGAATAAAATTCCATCTTTTTTGCAACATGAAGGGTACATTTGTTTTACGGCGAGTGCATTCAAAATAGTAAGTATAGTGTAAATGTGCCATACATTAACGTATGGTCGAAAATGGCGTATATTGTAGTGGCTAATTAGGTATTAATTAGTGATCCGAATTAGCCCCCTCCAAAATCAAGTGTGCCCAGTGGTATGGTCTATCAGATTATGGAATAAAATTCCATCTTTTTGCAACATGAAGGGTACATTTGTTTTACGGCGAGTGCAGTCAAAATAGTAAGTATAGTGTAAATGTGCCATACATTAACGTATTGTCGAAAATGGCGTATATTGTAGCGGCTAATTAGGTATTAATTAGTGATCCGAATTAGCCCCCTCCAAAATTAAGTGTGCCCAGTGGTATGGTTTATCGGATTATGGAACAAAATTCCATATTTGTTGCAACATGAAGGGTACATTTACTTTACGGTGAGTGCATTCAAAATAGTAAGTATTTGTGACAAGTGCTATACATTAACGTATGGTCGAAAAGGCGTGTATTGTAGCGGCTAATTAGGTATTAATTAGTGATCTGAATTAGCCCCCTCCAAAATTAAGTGTGCCCAGTGGTATGGTCTATCAGATTATGGAATAAAATTCCATCTTTTTTGCAACATGAAGGGTACATTTGTTTTACGGCGAGTGCATTCAAAATAGTAAGTATAGTGTAAATGTGCCATTAACGTATGGTCGAAAATGGCGTATATTGTAGTGGCTAATTAGGTATTAATTAGTGATCCGAATTAGCCCCCTCCAAAATTAAGTGTGCCCAGTGGTATGGTCTATCAGATTATGGAATAAAATTCCATCTTTTTGCAACATGAAGGGTACATTTGTTTTACGGCGAGTGCAGTCAAAATAGTAAGTATAGTGTAAATGTGCCATACATTAACGTATTGTCGAAAATGGCGTATATTGTAGCGGCTAATTAGGTATTAATTAGTGATCCGAATTAGCCCCCTCCAAAATTAAGTGTGCCCAGTGGTATGGTCTATCAGATTATGGAATAAAATTCCATCTTTTTTGCAACATGAAGGGTACATTTACTTTACGGTGAGTTCAGTCAAAATAGTAAGTATTTGTGACATTAACGTATGGTCGAAAATGGCGTATATTGTAGCGGCTAATTAGGTATTAATTAGTGATCCGAATTAGCCCCCTCCAAAATTAAGTGTGCCCAGTGGTATGGTCTATCGGATTATGGAATAAAATTCCATATTTTTTGCAACATGAAGGGTACATTTACTTTGGGGTGAGTGCAAGTTTTTTAGCAGTTGCGTAATATGGTCTTGATGATGAGGTCTTAATTGTGGCGGCTAATTACTCACTAATTATGCAACCCAATGAGCTTATTTAGTCCTACGAGTCTTGTCATTGATATGTTAGTTACAAATAATGAAAAAATTATACAGATAAAGCAATATTTTATAAAAATTCGTTAAAATTAAAAAGAAAAGGAGACGGAAATTTCACCGCCTTTTACTGCATGGATTCTTTTTTTCCTGAATACGCGGCTGGCCGGCCCTTGAATACGCGGATGTGAAATCTGGCCCAATACGCGGCTAGCTTCAGTCCGGTCATGTACCGCGCCTGTAGGACGCTTAGTACGCGCGTGTGAAAATGCAAGTATTTTGACGCGATTCCATTTCAAATGAATCATGTTTTTACACGGTCACCCTCAACCTCGTTCCCAGGGGTGATCGATCTCGCCGCGCCATTTTTTCCCAGCATGCCTTGCTCGATCATAACCCCTGGAATTGGTTCATTAAAATGTGCTAGAATCTAGCACATTTTAATTAGGCCTGGGGCCGATCCATTCTATGCGAGCGCTCAAGTATGGTAACGCGCAAAAGAGGCATCAAGTCAAAGAGCAACTGGTCGTCTGTCATTCTTCTTTGATTTTGTGATATGTCATATGATGGGTCACCCTTAACTGCATACAGTTAGACTATCACAAAATCAAAGAAGAATGACAGAGGACCAGTTGCTTTTTGACTTGATGCCTTTTTTACGGGTTACCGTACTTGAGCGCGCGCGTTGAACGGATCGGCCCAGGCCTAATTAAAATGTGCTAGATTCTAGCACATTTTAATGAACCAATTCCAGGGGTTATGATCGAGCAAGGCATGCTGGGAAAAAATGGCGCGGCGAGATCGATCACCCCTGGGAACGAAGATGTGCATCAGCCGATTTTGTTAAGGCGCCCTCTCACGCTGTGTTTTGGGTTTGTTTGTTTTTTCTTTTTTAGCACAGCTAGTTTAATTTTACTTCAACTCAAGAGCGAAGATCAGTCCTATTCGACACACATTTTTTCGAGATTGCTGCAAAAATTATGGCCACACGTTTTAGCACTCTAGAAGTTTGGGGTGATGTGTTGGATGGTGACACAGGAAGCGATTTGGACGTCTCACAGGTTTGTAGGAATTTTTTTTTTAGCAGAAATTCATCTTTCAAAAGCAAAAATAGTAAAATTTATTACATGTATGGTGTTACTTCAGTCATATATAGAGTCCTTGCTCTATGCTTCAGTTCAGTAACTTTATTTGACATACATGTTTTGATCAGGATCGAAGTTGGACGCTTGGACTTTGGAATTTATTTATTTTTTAATTTGCCTACGTACATACATCGTTCAACAAGCACGTCTAGGTAGTATCTATGATCGGTAACCGGTCACTTCGGCACCTCGCAAACTCGGCACCCACAAACTCGGCACCTTGCAAACTCGGCACCCACAAACTCGGCACCCACAAACTCGGCACATGCACAAATACAAACTCGGCACCCAGTCCAAAACGGTAGATTTGGGGTGTGCGCATGTGTCGGGTGTAGACGTGTTTTACATCGCGCACACCCTCTCTTCTCGTTTTGCTCTAAAAAGAGTGTTGAGAATATTGATCCTGATCCTGATCCTGATGTAAAAAAATGTCATCAGTCCCACTTATGGGATACAGTGGAACATTCAACACATGTGGAAATCCACAAGTTAAATTTAAATTATGAAGTTTGGAGTATTTGATGCCTGTGTATTTACTTTTCTCTGGTAGTAAATAATATGCAAACAACAGATTTTTAAATTAAAACAATTAAATGAATTTAACAGGATAGATGCAATGCGAAATGTAAATACATGCTAGATCTTTATTTTCCAATACTAACATGTTTGGTTTAAACACGAGACTAAAACATAAACACACTTGGAAGTTTAATTAAAAATTAAATAAATATGTAGATAAATTAAAGGAAACATCACGGAGATGTGAATTACTTCGTTTAAGACTTGTTTAACAAAACGTAATTCTATAAAATAATAAACTAAACAAATTAACAATAATAACAATAATAATCGAATAAACAAACAAAAATAAGAATAATTGAATAACAAACAAAACAGTAATAATAATAGATAATTTACAACGCACAACACAATTTAAAAAAATAGAAATTCCATAGTTTCCACACTCCCTCCTGAGACAAAACATGATCGTTTGTACATGTACATGCACGTGAATCCATGTACGTTACTTATTGACCTTTCTAGCGGTTTACAGAACAGGTGCCGAGATTGCTAGGTGCCGAGTTTGTTAGTAAAAAAAAGGCCGGTGCCGAGTTTGTATGGTGCCGACATTCTTGGTGCCGAGTGGGTGCCGAGTTTGCAAGGTGCCGAGTTTGCAAGGTGCCGAGTTTGTGGGTGCCGAGTTTGCGAGGTGCCGAAGTGTCCGGTATTCCTATGATCTACACTAAGTCATGTGTTTATCAATCATGTCTACTCCTACCTAGAACTATTCGGTTCGTTCGCTATCGTCTCCCCGACCCTCATAGGTCATCATGTACAAAATCCTATTCGAAACTTTTTCCCCTTCACGTTTATGCACCTGGAGTTCTCTTTTGAAAACGGAGCTCGCCAAAATTAGGCTCCATGTGTTCATTGTTTTCACAGTGAGCTCGGGGTGGGTCCAGAAAATCCACTCCGCTAAAAAAAAAGTGCAAAAAGTGACAAATTCCCATCGTTATTCAGAATCGTCGCCTACCGATAACAAAAATGGCCGCCGTCGCTTGTATCAATGGTATGCTGCGCGCAACGCTGGTTCACAATAACCAACGGTTTACGGATAAAAGATAAGCCATTGATTATTGTGGACCAGTGTTGCACACAGAATACTATGCGAAGGCATGTCGTGGACCAGCGTTGCACGCAGCATACCAGTGATACAAGCGACGGCGGCCATTTTGTTATCGGAAGGCGACGATTCTGAATAAACGATGGGAATTTATCATTTTTTGCACCTTTTTTTTGCGGAGTGGATTTTCTGGACCCACCCCGAGCTCACTTTGAAAACAATGAATACATAGAGCCTAATTTTGGCGAGCTCCGTTTTCAAAAGAGAAGTCCAGGTGCATAAACGTGAAGGGGAAAAAGTTTCGAATAGGATTTTGTACATGATGACCTATGAGGGTCGGGGAGACAATAGCGGAACGAACCGAATAGTTCTAGGAGTATCCGAATAGGCGGCTACAGCTTGGCTACGACTGTTGCTATATATAAGGGTTTTGCTAAAGATGTCCTATACTTCAACGCATGATGGCGTAGAGATCCAGTTGAGCCTCCAATTGGGACGGCCAAGAAACACCATCAATTGATTTTGAAAAAAATTTGCTGATTATCCTTCATTTTATGAAACCCTATATAATATTACTTTTAGGGGGCCATACAATGTTTGAAGCACTCAAAAAATTTGACATGAACGTGTAACCAACATGTTGTTATGTTTTTAATCATCTTCCCTCTGCATTAATTTCCAATAATTCCTGACTTTTGTTCCTGATTGCAGAATTGGTCAAGTTCATCAAGCAGTAGTGAGGATGACATCGATGTATTTCCTGCTGATGAGGTTGACAATAAAATTTTACCAGGCCCAAGTTCCTATGGACACACACCAAGAGCGTACAACAAGGTGGGATGTGGCAGACGGGTCGGGAGAGCTCCCCAAATGAGGAGAGGAAACAAAGGAGCACTTGCTCAACAATGTCCTCCGCTAGGCTGGACAAATACCTTGCCCAATCCAAAAATTCCACCATACACAGAAACACCAGGACCGAAGTGCAATCTCCCTCCTGATGCACCTGAGCTAGATTTTCTTCTCTGCCTGATCGGTGAAGATTTCTTTAAAATACTGGCCAGGCATACCAATATTAATGCAGCGTGTAAGTCACCAGCAGGGCCTCCATATCCAACTCATGAGTACGCCACATCAGACAAGAGATGGAGTCCTACAAATGACGCAGAAATCAAGGCTTTTTTTGCAATCAATATCCTGATGGGAGTCAAGCAAGCCCCAGATTATAGCGATTACTGGAGTCAGGATCGAACTCTCAATGACCCCTACATCAGCTCCCTTCTGTCCAGATCTAGATACGAGAAGCTCTGTCAGTATCTAAACTGCAGCAGTGCAAATATACCTGCTGAAAGTGACCATCTCAACAAAGTCCGCAACGTAATCGACAAGTTACAGCAAAACTTCAAACTGAATTTTACCCCAGGGTGCTGCCTTTCAGTGGAGGAGGCAGCCATAAAACATAATGGGAGGTTACTGTGGAAGCAATACATGTCAAAGCAACCGGCCAGGTGGGGAATTAAACTGTGGCTTCTTTGTGATTCCCGAACGGGATACTGTCTCAACTTTGAGGTGTACACTGGGCGGGGAAACAACCCAAACCTGGTGCAAGAACTCGGACTTGGTTACAACGTTGTGATGAGTTTGTTGCAGGATTATCTGGGGAAATATCATCATGTTTATGCTGACGACTTCTTTACCTCTCTTGCCCTTGTAGAGGATCTGCGCAATACAGATACGTTTTTCTGCGGCTTGTTAGGTAAAAATATGGAGGGGATCCCACTTGAACTTCAAAAGGTACCACTGAAGAAGTACGAGAGTGTGAAATGGAGAAAGGATGCCTCATGTTTGATGGTCACACACTGGCTGGACAAGAGGCACGTTTACCTCATTTCAACGAACAATAATGGCAAAGACACCCTGAAACCACAAACAAGGTCTCATCACGAATGTATAATGGTCACAGCACCGACTGTAGTCACCGACTACAATGCCAAAATGGGAGGGGCGGACCATAGCGATCAATTCAGGTCAAATTGCAATGTTGCTCGGTCAGGGAGAAGGTGGTGGAAGTATCTGTTCTGGGGTCTGTTCAACCAAGCGATGGTAAATGCATACATACTGTGGAACTTAACAACGAGGCCCCATTCCAAGAACAAGAAATCACACTCTCTGAAAGCATTCAAGGTGGCCATTATCCATCAGCTTGCAGACGGGTTTTCTTCAAGGAAGCGCACCTCTACTTCCACCTCGAAACGCCCAGTGGAAGAAATTATTGACGGGGAAACGGTGCCTGGGCACGCACTCGTCATGTTTGGAGACCGCAAGCGTAACTGTGTGTGCTGTAAAAGGGCTGGACGTTTGACAGATGGCGGAAACAGAATTCAAACCAAGTTTGGATGTAACGGATGTAGGGCCAGCATGTGCAAACTGAACTGTTTCAATGACTGGCATATGATCGGTTGCCAGAACAGTGTTAAATAATTCCTAATTGGACCATACTTAACTTGTATTATGTATTTATAACTAGATTGGATATCTGCCGATGCATGTACATGTATTGTTAATGTTAACCAGTCACTGTCAAAGGGTGGTCGGGTTGGCGTAGTGGTTTCCTCCCTCACCTTCCACCTCTAGTACCCCGGTTTGAATCCCGCTGGGGGCATTATGTGGATTGGGTTTTTAGTCCCTACCTGATTGCATGGGTTTTCCCTGGAGTGGAATAACTCTCTGGGGTTTTCCTCACACATTTAAAACTGAAACTTCCTTCCTTGTCTTCTCTCCATTGGGTTCTTCTCTAGTATAGTGATTAAGTTCACTTTTGTGAGAGTCCTTGGCTTCACAACCAGAATTAATAATTGAAAGGAATAAATGAAACAGTCATTCTTGAATCTGAAAGCCTATGAAAAAAAGAAAGGAAAAAATAGTTAGTGGCGTGACGTTGCGACCCTAGCAGAGTCTTTCTCTTTTCAATGGTTGGTATATGATCAGTTTGTTTTTTTAAAGCCTTTAAGAAAGACCCTGCTAGGGACGAAACGTCAGGCCAATTTACCACTAACTATTTGTTTTCATTTATACCACAGGTCCTTTTGGGTGGTAAGCAGTTTGCAACAGCTAAAGTATATTTTCTTGAAAATAACAGACGATATCACCAAGACAGAAACCTTTTGTCAGTACTGACAGAAATGGAGACGAGCAGGATACCTACACTGTTCAAAATGTCGACCACTTTTAACAACAGCTCTTTTCAGAGCCAACACTCCTCCCCAATTCCACAAAATTACTACTCCTTACATCTGTACAACAATTACGTGCTTTCCACAAACTGTTGCATGTTATTCAGGGCTCAAATTTGGGATAAAATTCCACAAGACCGCAGGGCTTGTAGCTCAAAATGTTTACCGGACCAGAATTTATTTCACAAGACCAGAATCTTTATGAGAAAGAGCTTTCTGCACAGTTTGACAAGTAAAATGTAGATTTTCCTCATTTGTCTATTGGGTTAGTATATTTTGTTACTCAATGGAATTGTATAAATACCAGACTCAAGGTCAACATTTGAACATCTTTTCTTCCTCATAAAGATACTACACAGTGGCTATTATTAAATTGAAAAACACAAGACCGCCGGACTTGTCAAGTCATGAGTTTACTGGCCCAAGGCTAAAATCACTGGCCTCGGGCCTGTGGTCCAGTGTCAAATTCGAGCCCTGTTATTCACAAGAGTAGTGCACAAGTACCACAAAGTTCCACTGTTAAGTCCCGCACACTGATGTGTAGCATAGAGTACTGTAGGACTATGTGGAACTGGCCTGCTATGCTCTCCTCACAGTGTCTTGTTTGTTTTCCTGAGGCCATGGTACTACATGGATTAGGCCTCTAGATGTACACACTATATATCTTGGGTTTTTTTCAGAGGCCATGGAACTACAACTGTGGAATCTATGTTGAACTTCAAAATTCCACAATCTGCTGCACATGGAATTATGTGAAAGTGCATTACATTGATACAGTAATACATTTTCTTTTCAAAAATTCCACAAGATTATAACTTTGTGGATCCCTGTGGAATGTTGGTTTTTGAGCAAAGTGAACTGATCCCCCCCCCCCTAGTCCAAAAAGAGACCCTTCTACAATCGATTGTAGAAGGGTTCTGTTATTTTGGACTGGACACGCTGGAGGTACATGTGTATACACCATTTTAGATAACCCCTGGAATTTGGGGGCAGATATTCTTGCAAAGATATACAACTTTGTGCTCGTCATTGACGGAAATGCAGCCTTTCCTGTAGTTTTAATCCGTCCGTAAAATAATAAAAACAAGGTATGAAACTTCAACTTTTAGTGTCAAAGAAATAATATTTATTGAGATCCATTAAAGGTAAGGCCATTTTTATATCTGGGCCCAATTCCATAAAGCTGTTAAGAAGAAAATTCTTGTTAGCAAATTTCTTAACTGCTAAGAAAGATTTGTCTGTGCTTAGCAAGTTTTTGTGTTTACAGGCTTTATGAAATTGGGCCCTGGTTGTCTGGATTGTGTTAGTGAATAGATTGTATAATTGTTATTAACCAAAATGCCATTCTAATTGGTTTTATCTGTTCTTTTTCTTTTTTTTCGGCCGCTATTTGCGCGTATCGGGCTGGAAACACTAACTTGTGCATGGGGAGACCCCTGGAAATGAAAAAAACAACAACACAGAATTAACTGCTAAAGTGAATATATTACATTGTTAACCAATTTCTCTTTATTATAAACCTCCAAAATTAATACTTACTGGTCTAACAACTGAACCATTGTCCTGCACATCACGCAAAGAAAACAAACCCTTCGTTTACAATGGCACCAAGCACAACAACACTTCAAGTCATATTATAATTGTTTTTTAAGTTTCATGAACAAAACACGTAAACTCTACAGACCTGTTATAATGACCTATTCATTTGACATACAAAAATTTAAAATAACCAGTATAACAAAATGAACAACTTTTCAACAACACAAACTCGTGTAGAATAATAAATTTACTTTATGAAAAACAATTAGGACTTGTGTAAGAAAGAATAATACATTCCACACATGCATAGTAAAACCAGATCACAACAAACAAAATTATGCTTTTTATACAAAGGGTAATGAAAAATGTTTAAAGTTTAAACTATTGTCTCGAGGAAGTACATTTCAGTGTGGACACACTTCATAAAAACTCCAAGGTCTAATATCAAATAGTTAATTTCTTAAACAGTTCATTCCATTTTTGTGTGGAGATCAACAGTTGAAAATCACTGATATGATTTCTTCTTTGTACAAAAATGAAAACAAAAAATTTTACTAACAAAAAACACCTATCATTTAAATTTCATGAACATACATATTTTAGTTAGATTGAAAACGTTCAACATTTTTCAAACTTGGAGAGAATTTTTACTGGCCCTCAGGTATTTGAACTAGCATTGGCCAGCGGACCACTGTTAGGGGAGAAAGTTGTGACATCATGTGGTCAGAATGGTCACATGACCACAATGGTCATGTGGTCAGCTGACCAAAACGGTTAAGTGGAAAAAATGTACAGGTGAGAAAATTAGTCGCAGTGGACAAGTCGCTACAATACACTTTGCCTACATTTATATATAAACTTTTGGTGTTTTTTTTGTCACTTTACCAGAAATTCTCATGTAAATCCTTTTCCATTAGAACAGTTTTCCAAAACAGAAATATTTATCTTTTTTTCTCAATAATTGTTAGGTCTTGACTAATCTTTATGGTTTTATAATGATCAATGGTGTGACAGTTCTCGAAAATTATCTTTCTGTTTCCGAAATGGAAAACCAAAAAACGTTCTAATCCAAAAGGAATTCATCATAAATAAAAGGCAAAATAACAGGAAATAGAGACTGTGTAAGGTGAAACATTATGTGTGTGTTTTCGTTTAACTTGTATAGACTGGCTCTAACTAGTTGAGTCCTGTGTTAAGGCTTGAAGGAGACAGGGAACCTCCTCTAGCGTCTGATGGTCCAGATGGTAGTAACAGCAAGCAAAAGAACAGTTAGTCCAGACACTGAAAGAAAAGGTGAAACCGGCTTGAGAGTTTAACCTTTAACCCGGTGAGGGACTACTTAATATCTTATAGCCGGCATACATCCAGCAATTGTTCAGGGTCAGGTGTACCTGCCTTGAGGAGTGGGGTGTACTTGCCGGTTTGTGTTCAGTGTCGGGTTTCCCCAAGCATTTGGTGTCTGGTGTGGCAGGAGATTCTGTCCCCCCATACGGCGAATTGTGTTGACATTTTTGATATAGTGCCCTCTTTTAACCCCCTCCCCCAAGACATGATTGGGGGGGGGGGGGTTACATGTATTTAATGTATCGAACCATTCATTTGGCAATTTTTTAATCTCATTTGGGGGGAGGCAAGGTGGGTTCTGAGTGAAGAGGCATTACACAAAACATAGGACCTACAGCTTTACGTCCCATAGAAAAGATGAAGCAACAAGGATGAAGGGTATTGCTTAAGGGCACAAGTGTCAAGACCGCAACTCAAACCGGGACAGAAATACCAGAGCTTGAGTCCAGTGGGCTTGACCGCTCGGCCACAACATGCCACTTCTCCATTTGAAACGCCATTTTTAATAAAGATTTTTAAAAAATCGAAATAATGAAGTTACTCACTAGGTAATTGGGCTGCTCCACTAGTGCCAGTTGTTGGTGGCTTTAAAACTGTTATAAAAAAAATAAAATCATAAGGTTGACTTTTCAAAATTACCAGTCAATAGTGCTAGCTAGCAATTTATATTATGTGAATCGACCATTAAAAGCAGACCTGTGTTTGCCCATGGTGCGCCTATGACAAACTGGGGTGGGTATACTCACTGGTTTGAGAATGAGCAGTTTTCCACACAATCTTTCTTATCTGATCAAAAGATCATGAGGTGTGAACAGGTGGTTTAGGGTGCCAATGCCTGACACAAATATCTACAAATTTCACTGGTTTTTGTATTTATAATGTGAAGTATTGGGAACAAGTGTTAAAAGTTACTATGAAAGCAACTTTGAATCATAAAAATCTACCAAATATATCTGGAGAATAAGAAACATTTGCACTCTCTCCCTGCTCCTCAGCATTTCTGTTGTTTTACACCTGTGGGTCAGGATCACTGGCCTTGGGGAAGTGGGTTTCAGAATGAATGTTTATATTACAACTACTTTACTGATAACAGCTGGTAAGAGTCACAGTGGAACCAGTGAGTAGAACTCGGAGATTTCGGCTAATGGGAAATTCACGTAATGATACTTAATTTCAATAAAAATTGCTCAGTGTGCTCATTTCAAAGCTAAATAAAATGATCTGAGTACATGTAAACTGAAATATCTTTCGAAAACTCAACAGCATCCTGTAATCACAATGGATAAGACAGTCCTGTATAAATGCATCCAAATAATTAGAGCTACACAACAATATTTCATCACCGTTTTCACAAAGAGCCAATGTTAAAATGACAAATTATTGATGAACAATTTTTGATTAAAATACAGGAAGGGGCGAAGATCTCAACAAATGCATTTTGCGTTTTCATAAAGAGCCACACGTCCCCCAAAGATTGCAACAGAGAGACTGCTTACATTTGGGTGCTTTGCATATATAGTTAGCTGTGACAGTACAATCAACATCCTTCCAGCCTGCGTCTACATCGAGGGCAGTGCAGACATTGTCATCATCATCACCGTTTGGCTCACCAGTAATCCAGTTGACATAATCGAGGAGTGTGCGATCCATCCAGCGGTTTCTTCCTGTTTGTTCAAATAACGGGTTGAAAACAAATAGTGTTCCAATAATCTTCTTCTTTTCCTTTTTTTTTTTTTTTGCAAATGGTTGCTAACATTTTTCATGTAGTCATGGGCCGAATCTCATACTAGAGCTGCTTAAGCAGACAATTTTGCTTACAAATTGTGTGCTAAAGCAAGAATTAGCAGGAGACCAGTCAGAAATGGTGAATGTGACAATGTTTTGACTGGTAACCTTATCCTGGTAAGCATAATTTTGTTGTGCTAAACCTACTTTTTGTGCTTAAACAGCTCCATGAAATTAGGCCCTTCTGAATAAGTGCCTGTAATTACATCCTGTAACAGCAAGGTCTAACTCCATAAAGCTGCTTAAGCACAGAAAGTAGCTAAGCATAAAAAAGTTATGCTTTCCAGATTATGGTTACCATTCAAAATACCGTGTCACATGAACCATCTGTGACTGGTCTCCAGCTCTTTTTTGCTAAACCTAAATATTTGTAAAGCAATATTTTCTGCTTAAGCTGCTCTACGAAATTGGGCCGAGATGTTATAGTGGGAGACTCTGTTACAATAGATAGCAGCTGAATTACCTGGTAATTTGTAGTTTGAAATATGCACATATTAACAAGCACGGAGTCTCTAAAGTCGAGAACTACTTGAATTAACCCCATGCTCAACGGGCAATGAATCTCCTCACAATGCACGTCCACCAATTCCACCATTTTGTGAGTCCAAGTCCATTGTGTGTATTTTGACCCCCAACATGGCGGACAGATTCATAGGTGCATGTAAGTGCACTGCACTCCACGCAGGGGGTCAATGCGACACAAAAATGAGCCATTCAAGAGAAAAATGTCCTATGCATTATGCTAAAAAATTTCATAATAGCTTTTGGTCTGAACCACCGAAATGGTTCTTTCCTTCTGTTCGTTTCTGAAACACAAAGTCAATACACCACAATGTTGGGTTCCAACCTACATAACTTGAATGTGTCAAGGTCACATAATCATGCACTTTAACAAGATGAGTGACATACTACCTTAACCATTATGGCGCCATTTCAAAGTGGGTCGTTAATCAATAATAAATCAACTGAAATATACCTACTGTGACCCCCGTGAAATGTACTTTTTTTCCAATTGATTTAGCCTGGCTCATGCTGTATCTAAATGTGATGTCACAGGTGGAAAGAGAAAATGATAAGAAGTGCTTGTGCTACCACAACCGTACCCACCTGTATGGTAGCAATAGAATTCATATGTTACACACTTTTACATGGCATATAGACAAGGTAGTCTGGTACACATCCTTTTACATGGCATATGGACAAGGTAGTCTGGCACACATCCTTAAGAGGGGTCCAATATTCGAGATTTGCACGGTGTATTCAGTTTCTTCTTTTCTCACCATTCTTGGCGCGGTCGAGACCCAACCAAACGAGGGCATTGCTCCCGAAGACCTTCTTGGCCTCCTTCTTGACGAAGTCCTCTTCAGCTTTGCTATGAATGCTGGGTAATCTACCGCTGAAGTCACGATTGCAGAAATAGTCTCCGGAGGATAGCGGGATCTTGGTCTCGTCAGTTTTGAAGTTGTAGCAGAAGTCACTCCCTGGGAGGGCAACGTAGTTCTTGAGGCACCCCTCTCGGCTTACCTTTGGGGCCTCAGTGGGTTTGACTACGCAAAAAAGGATAAACAAATTTAATTATGTGATCAGCTTTGAGTAGGAACTTCGTAACAGGAAGTTTTTTGGTGACTGTAGCAAGAACCCTCTGCTGCAGCTTCCCAGGTTTTATCAAAAACTTGGGTGTGATACCTGGGGCCGGTTTCACAAAGAGCTAAGATTGACCTTAAGTGCGAGTCAATCTTAACTGCTAAGCAAAGTGTGACATCACAATACAAATCACTATGGTGATACTGACAACTCATCTGAAGATGAATCTTAGTGCGTTGTGAAATGGAGCCCTAGCTTCACGGCAGTTACAGGTTGAATGGGGTTCTGACTAGCACCGGCGAACAAAGATATTGACAAAATAGGGAGACCGCCAACATTAGGGCTGGATGGCTCAGAAGGTGCGAAAGTTGTTTGTATGTTTTTCATTTTTAAACAGCCTCATCTGTCAAAGTTCATTCAGAGAAAAATTGGGTTGTGCATCTTTTTTAATAGGTTATTTAATTACATGGTTTCTGTATCATTATAGCTTTATGGAATTCAATGAGAATATAAAAATAAATGTTCTATTGAATTGAATTTAATTGAATTTACTTCTGTGAGATACTTGGAAGTTGAACTAATTTATAGATATAAAGCAGGTTTTTGTAAATAAAGGTAAATTGCTTACTGTTGGGAAACTCGCAGAAGAAGTATTTTT
This sequence comes from Pisaster brevispinus, assembly GCA_023634235.1. NCBI lineage: Eukaryota > Metazoa > Echinodermata > Asteroidea > Forcipulatida > Asteriidae > Pisaster > Pisaster brevispinus. The sequence goes on along the minus strand of JAMKCF010000006.1, from coordinate 16,730,781 downwards.
TCATATTGCAATCTCGGACGGCCCATTTTCCTCTCCTATCCACAGCTACACAGTCTCCTTTATTGTTATTCGGTTCATCGTTGTCCCATTTAGTGAAGGTCATTGGCCAGTTGTCCAACCATTCAAAAACACCTGTTTTCTGAAGGGAAGAGTGTCAATGCAAAATGTGAACAAATGAAAAAGACAGAATTGAAAGAAAGAAAAAATTGTTAAACCAAAATGTACACAGGTTCTGCAATGTGTTTCGAGGACCCAAACTAATGCATGAAAAAAGATTTACTGTTTGTTACGAAACCTTGTACACGAAATCAAAAAGAAATCAGCAGTTGTTAAAATGAATTCACACCAAAGATATCTGACCTATATGGGCAGAGAGGGGACATCTACTGTCAGTTGAGTGCCTAAGTAACAGTAACTAGATTTGTACAATATTAAATGCCAAGGGTCTAGATTTTAAGCAGTAGATAGGTCCAAACTACAGCTCTGTAATAAAAGGCCATTGTGGTTTGGGCTTGAGTGCTCTTTTGTGTGGGATCTTGGTCGACTAAAGTCGCCCATGGTAAGGAAAAGGGGGTATGAGTGCAGTCGACTAAAGTCACCTATGGTAAGGAAAAGGGGGTATGAGTGCAGTCGACTAACGTCACCTATGGTAAGGAAGAGGGGGTATGAGTGCAGTCGACTAAAGTCACCTATGGTAAGGAAGAGGGGGTATGAGTGCAGTCGACTAAAGTCACCTATGGTAAGGAAGAGGGGGTATGAGTGCAGTCGACTAACGTCACCTATGGTAAGGAAGAGGGGGTATGAGTGCAGTCGACTAACGTCACCTATGGTAAGGAAGAGGGGGTATGAGTGCAGTCGACTAACGTCACCTATGGTAAGGAAGAGGGGGTATGAGTGCAGTCGACTAACGTCACCTTACCTAAAGGTAAGGAAAAGGGTCAACAGCTTTATAAATTTTGCCCTGCTAGCGACTTACAGAAATACCATCGTTAGAACACAGAGATTGAGAACACTCCTGGGTTACCAGAAGAGAAGAGAGATAACCTAAGGCAGGGTAATTTGGTGATTAAGAAAGCCAGTTTCAAGGTCAGTTTTAAAAAATGCATCTGTAAGAACTTACCACATTGCGTTTTAATCCAATCCATCCTTCACCATCTGGTTCCAGTCCGTCTTGATAGAGTGAAGCAGCAAGGAACGCCACCTCGTACTGATCATATGTTGAGATTAAGTCACCACCGTCAGTCTTACATTTCTGCAATAGCAACAAGAAATGTAGTACATAAGAAAAGGCAAGAACTTTTGTTAAGTCGATGCTTGTTGATGCACACTAGATAGCACAGAACTATCTGAACCAGTGTTCTGTAGGCCCTAGGCAGCAATGTTCCATAGGCCTACAGGCACCAGTGTTCCATAGGCCCAAGGCACCAGTGTTCTGAATGCCCCTGGGCACCAGTGTTCCAAGGGCCCTAGGCATCAGTGTTCTGTAGGCCCTAAACAATAGTGTTTTGTAGGCCCTACGGGCAGCAATGTTCCATCGGACCTATGCACTAGTGTTCCATAGGCCCAAGGCACCAGTGCTGTGGAGACCCTAAGCACTAGTGTTCCGTAAACCCTAGGCACCACAACCTGGGAAGCTGCTGGAGACGAGATACCAGATTGTATCGTAAACTTGGTTGTAGTCCCTGGCTGTAGGGCAGTCACAGGTTGAGTGGCTTCGGACTGGCACCCCCGAACATATTTACAAATTACGGCGGCTGCCAATATGAGGGCTAGATAGCTCAGTTGGTAGAGCGCCGGCAATTAATCAGGAAATCACAGGTTCAAGTCCCGCTCTAGTCAATTTGGTGTCAGTGTGATAAAGTGTGGCAAACTAGGGTCTGCTATTAATGGGTGATTCACGTAATGAGCCCAAAGCACCCAATCCGAAGACATTGTGTTCCTTTAATACCTTGACATAAGCAAGAAAACTCACCTCTCTAGCGTCATCAAATGACATCATAGAGCTAGTCTCTGCGTTCAGACAGGTGTCAAAATACGAGGTGAACTCGGAATTGGGACAATTGCCTGGAGGAATTGCTGGAGGAACGACGGGATTGGACGGATCTGGATTTAAAAAAGAGAGAAAAAAATTAACAATTTTCTCTTTGACTTTTGTCAAAGTGATTTTTATCTGGACATTGACGACAAAGGTATACAAAATGCTCTTAAGTTCTGTGGGAACATAACCAAATAACAAAATCAATTACTGCTGTCCGATTGATGTCTAATATAGAAAAAATGATGCCTGCTTGAAGATCTCTGCTGATGTCCCATGCAGACTGTCTGCCCAAGATTTGCCATTTTGGGAGTGAAACTGCATGTCAAAATATTGTGAGCGTTAACAATGCCTATCAAATGCACACTATGGAGCAATCAAGTGTTATTGTTGTGATGATGTAAGGGCCCAGTTTCATAGCAATGCTTACCCTGGAATTCTACGCTTACTGCGCCTTGTTAAGAGCATGACTCTAAAGGCGGTAAGTGCATAATACTGTGGTGAGCAGTGCCAGGAAATTGTAAACTTGGTCAATAAACTGTAGTATGATATAACATTGTTTGTATTTCATAAATCAGGTAATACAAGGGACCTGATTGGGCAAATTTTAATTCGGGTTGAACAAAGACAAATTTATGAGGGCAGTTCAAAGTCGCATCCCTCTTAAGGTTATCCCCTTGGCTGCCGCTTCCCAGGTTGTTTCATAAACTTGGGTGTGAACCCTGGCTACACGGCAGCTAACGGTTGTATGGCTTCTCATCACTGGTGCCCCCGAACTAAGATACCGACAAAATAGGGAAACCGCAAACATTTGGGCTACATGGCTCAGTTGGTAGGTTGCAGGTTCAAATCCCGCTCTAGTAAATTTATCTTTTTCATTGTATATTTGACGGTAATTTCCCTGAGGCCTGTGGAAAAACCCACAGGCATAACTTGGGTGGGACGATTCAAAACCACAACCGTTGCCATTCTAGAGCAGATGTCTTACCACTAGACCATCAAGATTGCCCGGTAGCTAAAGGCAGTTTGAATCCTAAACTTTATAGCAGTGGGTACTGTAACGATTTTAATAGATGTTAAATTTGCATCGGGGATAAAAAAAAAATGTTTGTGTATTACGCAAAGTACTTTCCCCAAGTCCTGTTCTTTATCCCCTTATGCAAAATTATCATCCATTAAACTGTTGCAGTACCCACTTCTAAAATATAGGATTCGAACTGGGCTATCTGGGTGATGCAATCTGCTCTAGAATGGCAAAGGTGGTGGGTTCGAATCCCACCCAAGTAATATGCCTTTGGATTTTTTCACAGGACTTGGGGGAAAGCTATGAGGATACAGTGCTTAACACACATCGAAGTATGGGTAAAACACAATTAATAACAGCGAATTTGTCATCCTTACCTACTGGTGCCTGGCAGAGGTAAGCTCTTTCAATACTGCACTGTACGTCATTCCATAAGCCAGCAGATTCAGCTGCGTTCATCATGACCACGCACGTATTGGAGTCCTAACAGTGTGAAATCATCCCATACATCAAAGGTCAAATATGTAACTTGGTCTTAGAGTAAATTCATTTTTATCTACTAGTTTTTATAATCGACCAGAGTATTGTTGAGGTCACAGAAAATAGTCACAGGAAACAGTTACAGAAAACTAGCCCACCCCCTATAAGATTTTTTTTTTTATCAGTTCCTCAATCATCTCAACTGTTTCATGCAATTATTCCATACTGACTGTACTACCTATCCCAGAGCCAGCATGAAACAGCAGTGGTGCACCCAGGAGACCACAGGCACCGTGTTTACACTAGATCCAGAAAGGTGGATTGAGATCCGGCATTTTTTTAACGACCGCAGATCAAGATCCTGTGTCGCGTTTACACCAGCGGTTGATCCGGCTCCGATCCCACTTTTGAACCGGATGTATATTGGTCACGACGTCACCGCTCCTCGCAAAGAGCTCAAAGGTCACGATTACAGCGCGCCACTTCTAGAAATAATTATTATCAATGCGAAGGTAGAATGCAGAAAATACAGTACAGCAAATGATACGGATAACAACGACCATGCAGGTAGAAATATTTTGTAGATGGGAATTAACAAAATACAGCAACAAGGCAAGCTCCAAACGTAACAGTCCATGTGCACACACAGCACACACAAAAATACAAACAGCAACAGATGTCCCACCAAAGCACAAGCAAAATGCGCGCCATTCGTAGCGAAACTGGAAATGACCACATTGGATTGAATTGCGGTGTCTGATCCACCTTTGCGTTTACACTTGTATTTGGAATTCACTTTGCCGGATCTGATCCACCAATTGCCGGATTCAACCCTCCTCGAAAGGTGGATTAAAATTGCCGGATCTTGAACCGGGTCTGATCCGGCTTTTTTGCGTTTACACTAGCCGTTTATCCACATTGCCGGATCAGACCCGGGTCTGATCCACCTTTCTGGATCTAGTGTAAACGGGGTCAGGGAGTTGGCACTGTGTGTAATCTTCAAGTCATTCTGATGTATGACTGGAAGATTACAACAAGCTATTTCTGTGACCTCAACAGTATCAAACCAAACTTTGAAAATTTAATCAAATAAGGTGGTCATGTTGTAGTGAAAACAACAACAAAATAGTTTATGTTCTGTCATTGATGGTGGCAATCTAAATAAGCAATGGCGAGTATGGGGTCTTCCAATGCTATTTTCATGACTTCTTGATTCAAAACCTCGTTTACCATTACAGTTTTCAGTCAAAGAGCAATTAAATTTTTTCTAGCCATTGGTGGTTTGTTTTGTCAATGAACGTTTCTCATAGACATTTACAGATTTGAATGGCTCGGAACGCCTGAAAAGTGTTCCACCATGTGAATTTATTTCTTACATAAACCTGGTAATGAAACCAAGGATGCCTCATAAATGAAATTAATCACTGTGGCTCTCAAGCCTGATGAAACCTGTGAACAAGGGTGCTTGCTGTGTGAATCAGAAACACCGCTGGTTGTCCTGGACTAATTCTGACAAGGTCCCTATTGAAACCTTACTGGGTCTTCGATGGGCTGAGTACTATCTGGAGCACCTTCCATCCACTGAGTGAAATCCAGCGGCGTCTCATCTGTCCAATGGTACTGATAGTGGATACCGATGCTGTTCAATCCGATCCACATGTCCATCTCACGCTCCAAGGCTTTGATGATTGATGTCAAGATGGCTGGGGTCAGGGGGGGGGGATGAAAAAACCACAGTTACAATTATTTAGGGTTAACTTGAGAACGTAGCCCTTGGAAAAAAGTAGGACAATGCTTTTTGAGCCCAAGGCCTGACCTACTTGTTCATATGGTGTAGGCTATAGCAGACTTTTTCAAGCTATCTAATCACAGTTTTTCTGATTTTTCCCAAGGGCAAAAAAAAAATGGAAAAATAAGACTAAAGTAGGAATAATATCGTGCTGGAAAACTATTGCTACATTTCAGTCTTTTTCCACCTAACTGCTTCTTTTTACACTACTACACTGGTATACGTGTTGTGTTGTCATTTAGCCTTTGAAAAAGACTCTGCTAGGGTTGAAAGGTCAGGCCATTACAAAACTGTTGCATTTATACCGCAGGTCACTTTGGTTGGTCAGCAGTTTGAATAGCTATTTTGTTTCCCTTGCTATTCACCAAATTCACCTGACGTAATGACATGAGCAATGTTTGTTGCGCCATTTTGGGAGTTTGATTCAAGATGTGTTAGTGTCCCTTCAGGTGGGACACAGGGCTCGAACTTGGGGTAAAATTCCACAAGACCGCAGGGCTTGTAGCTCAAAATGTTTACCAGACTAGAGTTTAATTCACAAGACCGAAATCTTCATGAGAAAGAGCTTTTCTACACAGTTTAACATGTGAATTGATTTTATTTGAACAAGCAATAAGAGAAGATTTATCTAATTTGTCTTATGGGTTAGTATATTATGATACTCAACATAATTGTATAAATACCAGCCTCTTGAAGGTCAACATTGGAACATCATTTCTTTCTGCTAAAGGTATTACACAGTGGCTATTATTCAATTGAAAAACACAAGACCGCCGGACTTGTTAGGTCATGAGTTTACTGGCCCGAGGCTAAAATCACTGGCCTCGGGCCGGCGGTCCAGTGTCAAATTCGAGCCCTGGGACATAAAGTTATAAATCCCTTGAGTTGTGTAATGCATGTAAAAAAAAACAGCACACTCATCGTCAACATACTCGGTACATATAAATCAATTTGGGGCTAACTAAGACAAATTTACGAAAACCGGAGTTTGAATCTTCAACCTCTGGAATGTGCCTTAAAGTTCGGCTTGTTACACCGCAACATCGTTCACCCACCTTGTTGCCCATAACCAGAAATAGTAGCAAGTGTTCCTCCAGTCTGTTTCTGACAATCGTTCCTGGCGTCTATCCAGTTTTTACGTTGGTTGGCTTCAACACCTCGCAGAATGTAACACATGGAGCCTAGTTTGAAGTAGTTAGCAGGGCAGTTTCCAGTGGTTGGTGGTCCAGGGATGGGGGCAATAACCGTGACCGGCTGGTTCTCTCTCTTACATATGTAAGGAAGAATGTTTCCGCATGCTGACGTTCCCCACTGTCCCTCTGTGAAGTCAAACCGAGACAAGAAAGGATTTATTTCATGATAGAAATAATAATACAGCACTTGCAAGACGCACTTTCCTGTAAAACATTCAAAGTCGCTGGTCTTGGAGAAATTAAGGTAAAGCATTACCAAATTGTTGTGAAAGCAAGCTTGAACAAGTGTGTTTTAAGTTTCTGCTGGAAGAGCATGATGCTGTGCATTTGTCTGAGGTCTTCATGAAGTGAATTCCAAAGTCTTGGTGTTGTGCTGGAAAAGGCACTGTCCCCCTAACTGGCCAAGTGAGTTTGGGGAACATAAAGCATATTGCTGATAGATCTCGGACCTGAGCTCGATTTCACAAAGAGCTAAGATTGATCTTAACCGCGAATCAATCTTAACTGCTAAGCAAAGTGTGATGTCACAAAACAAATCACTACAGTAAAACTGACAACTCATCTTAAGATGAATCGTAGGGCTTCGTGAAATGGAGCCCTAGTCTTGTAATACAGGGTTGTCAACAGGTTTTGTATGTAGGGTGGAGCTGAACCATGTAGTGCTTTGAATGTGAGCAGGATTTTAAAAAAAATATTTGTATTGGTATCAAAGACAAAATGACCAACAGCTGTAGATAAAACAGTCAAAACAAGGATGTACTCATTTTCCAATAGATAGAGTCCTCATGAAAGTGAAAGGGGAATTTACAAGTCTCTAACTTCACATTAAAATGGTGTAAAATTCAATTTTATTTGATATTCTTTCAGAGCGAGAATTTGAAATAATAGGAATTGGGGCAAGTTCACTCATAGGTTGGCAGGGACCATGGGCTCAGCCAAGCCCCGTTGAAATGGTACCCCATAAAACATTTGAATGTACTATTTTGGCAAATCAGTCGGTGAACCAATGTGTTAATTTCCAGCGTGCTTCAATCTTTGGTGTGTGTGTGTGTGTGTGTGCAGGGAACCTCTATTGTTGTCCCCCAAACACAGTTATCTACTCATAACATAAAAGGCCTTCCGCTTAGGCCCCGTCGCGCCCTGTCTCACACTGTGTCTCACACTGTGTCTCGCACTGTGTCTCGCACTGTGTCTCGCACTGTGTCTCGCACTGTGTCTCGCACTGTGTCTCGCACTGTGTCTCGCACTGTGTCTCGCACTGTGTCTCGCACTGTGTCTCGCACTGTGTCTCGCACTGTGTCTCGCACTGTGTCTCGCACTGTGTCTCGCACTGTGTCTCGCACTGTGTCTCGCACTGTGTCTCGCACTGTGTCTCGGAGGGTTTTAAGGAGCATGTTAATGACCCCCTACCTTTCCAAATGAGCAAATCTGTACACTGTTCCTCTCCCTGCAAATCTCCCGGCCCTTCGTCAGGAAAGTTCTTGTAGTTGCCAGTGGACCCATCACTCCATCTGTGGGAAAACAAGAGTGCAGTCAAAGATACATGAGCACCAAAACCATCTAAATAGTTGACTATAGAGCAGGATTTGAACCTGCAACCTCCTGAGGAGCGTGCCCGCTGTCTACCAGCTGAGCTACCTAGCCCTATGATGGCTCCCTTATTTGTCCATATCTTTTTTCAGGGTGCCAGTTCAACCTGTAACTGCCGTACAGGCAGGGAACACCCATGTTTTCTATACAACGTGGGAAGTGGCAGGACAAGGATCGCCTTACGAGGATGCACCTTTTTATTTCAAATAACAAGTAATAAACCACGAGGGAAACTGACTGGGTAATTTTAATTTTGGTGAGAACGAACACAAATTTACGAGAACAGGATTTGATCCTGTGACCTCTGGATTAACCACTTCACGTCGATGTTGTGGTTGTTTGGTTTTTTTGCTTTTTAGGGGGAACAGACTTATACCTGACGATTTTTAAAGCCCAAAGCATCTTCGGAATGTCCTCAATCTTTTGCTGACAGCCGGACAGCTGACATTTTTATCTACCCGGACTTTTCATTGTGTAGCGTGCATTGGCAGGAACCTACCATGATACGCTTAGATTCAACCGTACAAAGAGGGACAATAGGTTCTGGAAAACTTGCCTTGTAAAATCCCTTTCCAGGGGTTATTGTGTAACCCCTGATTCCAGACCTTTGTCCTTTTGTACAAATGTGGCAGAAAAGAATGGACAGGCTGCCACAATTCAGCACACCATGGCAGATTTTCAGCAGTGGCCCAAGGCCCTGGCTCTGCGAATCACGGTGAGTGCCTACTCAATATTCTCACACAGCAACATCAAATCCCTGAACTAATTATGAACATGATTGTTGGCTTTTATTTGTCAAGTCAAGGTTTTTATTGTGGAAACGATATTTTCAAAGGAAAACGATTACTCAAGGAGCTCCAAAAAGTTCCCAAAAATAATACCACGGTGGACACGGAAAAGTTTTTAGAAACACTGACGTGAAGTGGTAACGTGCCGGTGCTCTACCAACTGAGCTATCTAGCACTATGATGGCAGTCCCCATATTTGTCATCATCTTCATTTGGGAATTATTTTTTATCCAAGGCGACACTCACACAAACTCTCCAGATTGCTGATGTTCTCGCAACCCAATCCAATAGCTCTGTGTTAAACCGAAGGCCTGTAGCGGAAGAAATGCCATTCAGTTAGAGGTACATCACTTGTTTCGGGAAGAGTAAATTCATTTTAATCCTCTAGTTATCTTCATGTTTGGGCTTATTTTGATTGCAGCCAACAAAATAAGCAATGGTGATTTTTCTGGGTCTTCAAATGCTATTTTCTCAAATATTTTTTATATTTTTTTATTATTATTTATTATTATGGTTTATTAAAAAAAAAAAAGGAATACACAATCTTTGAAAAAGTAAACTATTTGAAAATGAAGAATGAATTTAGGAAATCAAGATAACAGCACATCAAAAAATATTGCACAGTAAAAAGCACACTTATCCAGGGGGGAACATGAAAAACCACTAAAAATTCTAAAATGCACACAAAATTACAATAAATTACAAGGATGGTGCGATGGAATTGACAAGTCTGTTGAAGTAGGGAACTGGACTGTTACTATGGAGACCAGTTTAACATAATGAGTATTATATAGAGAGTAGATATGACATTATTTCAGACACAAAAATGACTTTGCCATTATTTCAGATCAAAATTTGGCTGCCAATTTGGCTGCCGGTGATGCATACTACTAAGGAGTTAAGATGATTTCAGAAATGCTTAAGGCCCAATGAAGAGGTAACACTAACAGTATTCAAATGCACTGTTGCTCACGTTATAAACCTCACTATCATGAACAGAAGAAGTTGGCAAACTAAAAACTATGTTACACGCCCACTAGATTCTTTTTGTTTTCAGCTTGTAAGTTGTTTTTCCTTGTTGTCCTGTTTCCATGTTTGTTTCTAGTTCATTTGTTTGTGTCTTGTTTGGTTTGTATGTTTTTTGTTTGTTTGTATATTTGTTTATTCGAGATGTTTGTTTGATTGTCCGCTTTGTTTGTTTGTTCTTTGGGGGTGTTCGTTTGTTTTGTTTTGTTTTGTTTTGTTCTGTTTGTTTGCTTGTTTGTTATGTGTAGTTGTTTGTGTCCTTTTGTCCCTAGACTTTTATCCAGGTAGACTGATACACCTTTTGGTGACAGTGCAGGCACCTGACAAACCTAGATTGTTAATGTCTTTTCACATGTTTCTGTTGTCCTCAGTCTTTTAGTACATGTGCTTAAATAATAATAATCGATTCTTATATAGTGCTTTATCACAGCCCGAATGCCGTATCAAAGCGCTTCTGACATTACTACCCCTGGTCACTGGGCCATATATTTCATTCCTTAAACCATCTCAGCTCCCTGGGGAGTATACAGCCGGTGCTGCGAGTTTACCGCACTCCAAGCTTATCATTCACATAAACCATCTCTGCCCTCACAGGTACCCATTTTACCCCTGGGTGGAGAGAAGCAATTATGGTTAAGTGTCTTGCTCAAGGACACAAGTGTCACGATCGGGATTCGAACCCACATCCCGATGACTTAACCGCCAGAACTTGAGTCCGATGCTCTTATCCGCTCGGCCACGACACCCCATTTGTTATTCCCACTTTTGACTGCCTGCCCTTTTTTTAATCTAGATGCATCCCTCTTTTTACTGCTTTTATTACTTTCATTTTAGATGGTTTCCTTTTTAAATGATTTTATGCTTTTAAGAGTTTCATCTTACTTGTATTGTATGTTTGTATTTTTATGTGAAACAATATTATAGTAGCGATAATAAGTCACACATACTGACCAGCTTGCTGACTAAGCGTTGCTCGTCCTCACTTTGAATTGATACCAGGTGGGCACCTTTGGACCTACATGAATTCTCTGCTTGATTCCAGGTTGCACGCTTGGAGGAGAGTAGCGCCACACTAGGAAGGTAGCAATAAGAGCCCTCTGCTACTAGTTGTTCCTGTCTGTCATCAACGCACTGTGTTGCTGTATTGGATAAATAGAATTATAGGATATATAAATGTGACCTGGCTTGTAAGTTAAGAAAATAGTCATAATAATAATAATAATTGGCATTTGTAATGCGCCGGTATCCATCTTTGAGTAATGCACCGGTATCCATCTTTGAGTAATGCGCCGGTATCCATCTTTGAGTAATGCACCGGTATCCATCTTTGAGATGCTCATGGCACAGCGACACATCAGTAGAAAGGAATGATTATGCAGACCTCATTAGGTGAGTCTTGAGGGAAGTTTTGAACAAAGTCAGTGATGGAGAAAGTTTAATATGATCCGGTAAGTTGTTCCATAATGAAGGGGCAGCAGAAGTAAACCAGTCTTTCACCCCATGATGTTTTGGCCCGGAATTTCCCTAAAAGATGTTTGTTATTCGATCTCATAGACTCATAAAAAAGAGAGCAGCTTTTTTCACTCTCTGAATTGCATGCAGTATGGAGAAAGATGGAACTACAACTAAACGTTGACAATAAACACATTTAAAAAAGCGAAACAACTTTAACAGAACCAACAGTATCCTCCTGAATTCCAAAATCTACTCTACAGCAGTAGAATAGGAAAAAGCAAGACAAGCTCTCAAGAACAAATCTACACACAAAGTAGATAAACATGTGGTGTTACCGCAAACTGAATACACACTGATACCTCCCCATGCAATGCCTCAAAACCCATAAACATTTAAACAAAGTTTGGCATTTTCCGCCATAAACTATATAATGGCCGCCATCTTTGGGACATACCTCAACTTGAAAATAAATCTAAAATATGAGTTGCTATAAAAAAGACAGTACAAACAATAATGCAAGTAACAAAGATGAAATTACCTGAAACATGGTGAGGAACAATTAATGACATATTAAGTAAAGATTGAGTTAGCCTAAACATCTGACTGGAAACCCTGACGCTTGTGAATATATACCAGAGACCACCCTTTAGAACCTGACAGTTACCTGCCAGATGTACCTTTGACCTTCCATGCCGTAATACTGTGAGTGTACACGCTCACTGCACTTATTGTGAGTCGTATCACTATCCATCTAGCATTGTAGTTTATGTGTCATGTTATATATGCATGTCTATCCAATGAAACTATTGGGTTTGTAATTAGAGGCCGGCCAGTGCCCCAAAGTTTATAAAGCACTGAATGCACAAGAAGGGGAACTCAAACTGAAATGTAAAATGTGCATTGGACGCCATTTCAGCGAGCAACTCTTTAGATCAATAGATCAGTCAATGACCGTTGCTATCAATGGAACAAAGTATTTGCTTCCTGAAATGGCGCCCATGAGTTTTTCACGTTCCAACAATAGACAGAGCTCCAGTTCCCCATCTTGCACCTTTCGGCGCTTAACAATCTTAGCAAGTGCCTTCTTTATCCTTATAGATAAAGACAGGGGACCAGTCTAAGGTTGAGTCCTACAGTGCAAATACTATACATAAGGCTGTATGGCTGCTACAGTTTGGTAAATTGGTGTGATTAAAAAGAAAGTTGTAGGCCTAAATAATAATGGTGGCTGGCGAACGGATATATGGAAATGAACTTATTATGAATATATGTTTATTTATAGCTATTTTAGAAGAATAACCACAACCCAGTTTTTACAAGCTTCCAAGATATCCTGATACCTGTATGAATAGATGCTTTATGGTAGAACATTTCAGGTACACCTTGTAGGGATTCATTTTTTTTATAGTTTGCACCATTTGCTACAAGGTTGGCCTGAAATGCAAATCCTTGTATTCTGTGCAGATGCCTTCATACAGTTATTAACCAGGAGTAAGTGGGCAGCAAGTAGGTCTTTCTCTTAAAAACTTCAATTTCAATTTCACGGCACTCAGAAGTAGAATACTTTGCTTCAGTGGGAACCAATCACAAATCAACAATAGACAAATATCCCTTTGGTTGGTAACCTGTTACTGATATTGCTCATTACAGTTCGTTTCTTTTGCAGTTTCAGTTGGGATAACATTGCAATGATAACATTTATTCAATCACAAAACACCAACAAATTCAAATAAAAATACTTACATGTATAACTAGCCCCAGAACCTGAATAAAGAGAACAAGTTGGAAACACAGAATTGTAAAAACACTGCAACTTAAAAATTCGACACTGATAGCAATCCTATCAGAAGTATCAGAATTTAACCACTTCACACCGATATTCTGAAAAATACTGAAAAATTGTCCGTGTCCACTAGCGGTAGTACTTTTTGGAAACTGAAAAACATTTTTTTTAAACAATACCATGCAAAGGCACACAACATTTTGACTCAAAGTGATTCATTGCCTTGAAGAACCTATTCATTTTTAACCAATTATGCAATGATGCAGTTATGATGTTCGAATTCCCCACCTTACACTCTACCAAGTGCACAGCAGTAAAGTCTACCATAATCAAGGTTTAAAGTTAACACCAACAGCACACTTTGAATTTGAACTAGCATTATAGGATATGGCTGCCTATCAGTAAATTGAGTGGGCAACATTGGTACTTTTTTAAGCATCCTAAAAAGGCCTATTTTTTCAGACAGTATTTTCTGAATGAAATTTGCTTTTAACTATGTTGGTATTTCAACGTAAGCCCTTTGGGTTTGCAGGACCAGAACTCCATGATTATTTGTTATCTATTTGCTTGTCATATGTAATTTTGTATTTTTTAAAAACCATATTTCCCCCATTGTCTTTATTGTTTTGTTTTGTTTTGTTTTGTTTTGTTAATTGTACATAGTGCTTTGAGGCAACTGGGGACTTTTTGGGCGCTAGGTGGCAGCAGACTTTCCAGGTAAATCCATTGTTCTCAGTAATGTGCGCATGCTCAGAACTACGTAAACAATGGAAAGTTACCAGGTAAGTCTGCTATCACCTCGAGTTCCAAAGGCTCCCATTCTTGCACTTTCTAAGTATCTTTTTGTTATTATTATTATTATTATTGTTCTAAAATCAATAATAACATAATCTTATACAGTTTTCTCAAGAGACAAATTAAAAGGCTTAGGCCAAATACAAGATATAAAAGTACAAATGTACAGAAAAGGAGAAACCAAACAATTCAAGCACAAAAAGAAAATATTTGTTCACAGAAACAAAAACCAATTAATAAGAAATCTACTTGATTCAACCTATACAACTCAAAGTTGTTAATTGTTTATAAATCTTTGTAATTTTCTTCGTGTATACTGCCTGTCTGAACTTTTCAGAAATATTTTTATTGGCAGACTGATCAAACCCTTTGGTTGTAGGAAAATGTTATATTTTCCTCCTTATTCTAGCCTTCTCCATATCTATTTTTAGGTGTGTTTTTTTTCTTCTTTTGTATTTAATTCTATTGAAATTGTGGAAAGAAACAAAATAATAAGAATACAATAGTGATATAAACAGGGAATTGCAACAAATAACTTCCCAACACTCACGTTTTCTCAGTTTACAAACATACTGGTATTCCTGGTAACAGATAACATCTTTCCATGCTCCCCCCGAGGCCATGGACATAGTGGTGCAGAATTCCAAGGCGCCTTCTCTATTCCCATCTGGCTCTCCTTTAGTCCAAAAGGCGTAATCGTACACGGTTTCATCAACCCAACCAAATGTTCCTGAAGGGCAGAGAAACAATGGACCCTTATGCTTAGCCACAAGAGGGCGCTAGTGCTGGGTAAGCTTAGGGGTATTGACCCTGCACACGTCGAGCAGCACACTTGCAAGCGCCTATCTTCTCCGCCATCTTGGGAGTCAAAATGTAGGACAAGGAAATGACTCCCAAATTGGTGGACATAGCAGGCGCGAATTTTGCAGTGGTGCGTTTTTTGCGGCATGTAAAAGGGTTAGAAACATGGCTACGGCTGTTGCTGTGGTTGTGGTTGTTGCTAAGGGTGTGGCAAAGGCAGAGTATGCTTTAACGCATGTTTACATGGTGATCCTGCTGTAGCCGGCTAGTTTGGCCTAAGCAAGACTCCCTTTCTACAAACCGGCAAGAATATTAATAATTTTAATGAAAGAAAAACATAGCCACACTGTTTCGTTTCCATCTGCTCTTTTAGCTAAACTGCCTTAAAGGCAAAATATACCCTTGGTGTTGGAACCGTTTAAATCAAATATAAAAGGAGATATATACAATTTAACTAACCTGTGAAAATTTCATTTCAAAAGGTGGTAGAATCTTTGAGATAACGCTGACAATGTGGAGCTGTTATGTCCATACAAGAATAATAACCCATTATTGGAACACTAAATCTGAGAAACGTTTCTTGCATGAAACATTTCCCAGATTCAATTTTGTTTAAATCTCTTTCCCTTAAACCACATTCATTAGAAGGGACCTGTTTCTAAAAATGTTTTACATTATAAACAGCTACAGAGCTTTTACCAAGTAAATTTTTGGGGTATTAAATTTTGGAGTAATTACCAAAGGTATATCCCCCCCCCAGTAGAAATAACAGAAGGCTGCACATGAGTGGACCACAAAACTTACTTTGACCTTGGAGCCCTAATGTCATGCTCAGTGTAGGCAACAGTTGTTAGTAAACAAACGGTCGGTGTCTAATTAATCAACTAATTACCCCAATCCCCAGCTGTAGTCTGCTGTCTCGTCAGCCCAATCCACATGTAGTTGTCGGATCCTGATGGATGTCTAGAGTTTGAACGAACAAATTCGTTCTCCGAATCCGAAGAGATGCTCACCAGGGAAGCACCATATTGCTGCATACATCTGAGGTTTGAAAACATTCTTATTATTGATCGAGTGGAAATAAAGTAAGTATTGATACATTAAATTGTATAATAAAAATGCTGCTACCTTGGCTTACTGTCTTAACCCTCCCTGTAAGGCCCACTGTGGGTAGGATTGCAAAAAACAACGGCTTAAAAAAAACACTCCATTATTTGGAAACTCAATAGTAACATGATAAGATTCATTTTGGGTGAACTGGGATCATTGCTCAATTAATCAATTTCAAGTAAAACCATTGTGAGATGAATTTTGAAGGAGTTGGGGAGTATTACTGGCTACACAGGGTTGTTTTTCAACTAACCTGAAGTTGGCTTCACCCCACTGGGCTGTGGCACTCTGGAATAAGTAACAGTAGGAGCCAAAGGATTTCCAACTTCCATCAGGACATGGGGTAGCTACATCAGGAGGTGGAGTTGGAACAGGAAGAGCTAGAAGAATAATGGTTTAAAAAAAACGCCAAAATGTTAACTGTGTTCATTTGGTGCTTAATATGTGGCATGGTGTAACACCCCCCCCCAACCCCCCCCCCCCCACCGCACTTTTTTGTGTGTGTCTTTGTTTTGTTCTGGGGGAATCCCAGGAATTCTATCAGAATTTGAAGCATTTTTTCTTATTTTGCTTAACTTTTTTATTCTTTTGTTGGTGTGTTTGTTTGTTTGTTTGTTGTTGTTTTTTTTTTTTAGGGGGTGTTCTTCAGTGTTAGTGTATCAGAACATTAGAGTCAATACCCTCTGCCACATATTGAGCATGGTAAAACAGTTTTAGACCTTGGCTATTCCGAGCGCCCTACCCCCCCCCCCCCCCTGTGAGGATGTCCTGTGCGGGTTCAAATCCCATTCTGGGTGTCCTGCGGAACAATGATTTACTTATCAATGTGCTAACTTACATGGGAAGTCATATCTGCAAACATACGCAGACTTGTCAAGGCAGGTGGTGTCATCCCAGTAACCCTCTTTGTTTTCCTTGACGCACCCTTCTCCGGATGCCCCACTGGGCTCATCAGGACCCCAGTTGGTGTACACTACTGGGTAACCATTTTGCCATTCGAAAGCACCCTAGAAGGTTACAGTATTAAAAAAATAAGGGAATGAACGATTGGCGGCGAGGTCTTAAACGTCCGTTTCAAACCGGCAGGGTCATGGCCGTGTGACCTTTATACCCCAGCCAGGACCCTGCAAGGTTTGAGACCAAGTCACTACCCTTTTATTCCCATTCATTATTGCCCTTTTTGTTGAAAAAGCATAATAATGTTAGAGTATCTGTAAAACTTTTCATTAAGTTTTCAATTCCTGTCCTGTATTTGGGTTCCATTTCATGAAGGGTCAAATTGCATACGACGCTCAACAGGTGTGCATATGCGCGCGCACTAACAGATTATATATTCACTACTGGTTCGTATTGTTGCTTTATGCGTAAATTAGCGCCCACATAAGCGTGCACACCACGCGTATGCTTAAGCACTCCTCACCCTTTTTTAAATCACACACTTAAACATGCCCAATCAGAATGGATAAATTGTTCCGGGAATTAATGAATGATAAGTAATTCACTACAAAACAGTACAAATTTTAAAAACACACGAATCAAATAACTTCAATTGAAAAGCTAAACATTCAGTAAGGAATATGAAAACAGCCAAGAAATACAACAATTGCGATGATTAAATGAGCTAATGGTCTCAGGAAGCTCAATAAGAACAGACTCTACAGACAATACAATTATAACTAGACATGTGTAGTGTTTGTGATCAACATTACAAATAGTAGGTGCTGGGTACATGCCTTGTGTATACTTTCTTGTTTAGTTCTGGAGATATATTTTGAAATAGTAAACTTTGAATTAGCATAATTTAACCCCTGATGTCACTGATATTGTGCAATGATTTTGTACAAGATTAGGTATTGTCTAGTCTGACAGGTTTTTTTCGAATTTGAAACTTAAGTTTTTTTAATGGATGCGACGGTAATGTCATGCCCATATATCGACCGTGAATTTTTTGATAAAATGTACTATTACTTCAGAAGTGAAAAAACAAGCAATTAGCTTTTCTTGATGTTATCTAACATTGTTGGTGACAATGGAATGTGCAAGTCTCGCGCATATTCGAACAATGGGACCCGATTAAGCGTTCATGCGTTAGAGGGATGTTTGTGGGACCAAAGTGGTCCCAAAAAAGTTCAATACGTGCGAGACTTACACAGTCTGTAGGTTGAACTTATCACCATCAAAGTCATCATTATTCAATTCTTTTGGATGAGATTAAGGGTCAACTATCTTTTCATTCGCAAAATACATAAAAAAAACTCTTTCTCATGTTAGTGTAGACCTCTGAACAAGGCTTTGAATATTTCTTTTTTCAACTTCCCATTTAGACCGGAACACACGGTCAAGTTGTTGTTGAGCCAGTATCAATTTGTTTTCTTTCTTTTGTTCTGAAACCTTGCATAGGGCACAAGGAGGGAGGACTGGATTGGATCATCACATCCTTGAGGACTTTTCAGGGGAAGGTGTTGCAAGGCCGGAACTTGGGATCTCTTTATTGGGTGAAGGACCATTCCAATATAGGGACCGGTATCCCCAAGAGCTTGCTCCACTGGATGGGACGAATCCCCTAAACACTGCGCCATCCACTGTCCTCACTCCAACAGTCATTTACTGTGATCCCTGGTGGATCACCATACTGTTTATCAATCAAGTCATAGATTCACTAAACATAATTAATCATTTTTGTCCCCTGAAAATACAGTGTACAATAGGAAGTTTAACAAATACATTATCTTTGTTTCATAAAGAGAAGCTGTCAGAAGCCGTTCATTCGCCTGCTGTGTGTATGAATCTCTTAAGGAATCCTCCATTTGAAAGTATTAATTATTCTAAGATATTAAGTTCTGGTGGTATATTTCCACCAAACGAATAAATCCACGTACTATTCTGCCACACATTGACAGGGATTTTATGGTGTCAAAAGTTAACGAACAAAATAATTTAAAACCCAGATTTTTATTTGCCCTCCTTTCTGCCCGCGGGTGGAAAGGGGGGGAATAAACTGTCACTGATGGAATGTAGAAAAAATGAACCAAATAAAACTCAAACAAAAACAGGATTTTTACGTGTATGATTATCAAACACCTAAAAATCCACTTAAAAACACACTTACTGGGCTTCGATCAAAACAATAACATTTAAATTGTATACATTACTCAGTGTTTTCTATGAAGTCACTTACATCTGTTCCTTTCTTGAAACCGATCCATGCAGAATCAACATTCTTAGCAAACATGGCGACGTTCAATAACGCAGAGTCATATCCATCGATGAGGGTCGCTAGGCTTACATTCAAGTCAGATGTACCAGAATATTTTTCACACTCATCCTGCGCATCGTCGAATGTCAAAGAATCCGTTTCCCCGCCTCCAAACACACCGAAGCATGATGTCCCGTATGGCACAAAGCCAGTGAGGCACTGCACACCCGGTTGAGGATAGTTGGTGTCCGAATCTGGATCTTGAAAGATGAAGGAAAGAGACGGCAAATATGTCTCAGCAGGTGTAGAATTTAAACGCTCAGATGGCCTGTTCACACTTGACTGTCTAGCCCCTGGAAACTCCTTGGGAGTAGCTTTTTTTTCTAAAGCCAGTAGCGCCCTCGCTTGGGGAGTAGACTTAGGCAAGATAACCCCAGAAATAACATACATAAAGCCCTATTCAGAACACAGAGCCACTTCCCAGGAAATCAAACCCCAGGAAATTCCTGAGGTGTTTTAACCCCACCCCCACCCCGTCACCCCCACCCCGTCATCATTTCACACTTAATGCAATTTTCCATGGAAGAATGAACACTAAGAGGTTGTTCAGACACAGTACTAAAGTCGGTTTTAAGGCAGTTTTAACTCATTCGGGTTTAACTTTGTGTGTCTGAACGCTCTTAAAACTTAACCGAATCGGGTTGAACCCGAATGAGTTAAATCGGTCGGCGAGGGTGATTTAACGCTAAACCACTTCGGGTTTCACTTTTAGCATGGTGTGTGGGCATAATCAAAATTACCACATCCGTTTTAACTCGCAACAGATGACCGCTGACCTGTGTAAGGTCGCTAAGTTAACATGCCTACGTACGCCTCAACGTGCGCCTGAACAGGGCCATGCGCGTGCTTTTGTGAATAAACCAGATGTTATTGTGTTGGGTCACGGTGCTGTTTGACCTCTTAAAACCGAAGATAAACCGATCGGGTTTAACTTCGATCTGTCTGAATGCAAGGTAGTTTTATTTTTACGACCCCCCCCCCCCCCCCCCCCCCCGCTGCTTGTAAAGTTAAACTGGTTCGGTTCTAACTTTAGTACGCTGTCTGATCATGGCCTATGTTTGCTAACCCCTGTGTTATCTCCCTTAACCCTTCTCCCAAGTGTGAACATTTTCCTGGGAATTGCCATGGAAAATCCTCCAGTGTGAATGGGGCTAAGGTGTGCTTTGTTTGCAGTGAGAAGTGCAGAAACCCTCCCACAACCTTCGATCTGGGCCCAATTTTATAGAGCTACTTAAGCAGAAAATAGCGCTTAATAAATTTCTGCTAAGCAAAAATGAGCAGGATACCAGTCACAAATGTTGCATAAGACATGGTGTTTTGGCTGGTAACCTAAATCTGGTATGCATAATTGTTTTAGTGCTGAGCAACCTCTTGTGCTTCAGCATCACTATGACATTGAGCCGTGGAAAAACATGTCTTCTTCGAGAAGTGGAATCTCATCGCACCGGGGGCGAAACAGATCATTCTCCGCCACATCTTTGGAACCATTCAAAAAGTCTCTCTGTCTTGTGATGGTCTTGGGTTTTTTTCAATTCAAAATCTTCATTTTTTCTAAACTATGCTCAAATGTTGACTTTGATTATGATAAATATCTTTCAACTCTGTTGAGTATCAAGTTTACTTTCCTCAAGACTCATAAGATTGATTTGTGACAAGAAAAAGCAAAAAAAACCAACAACAACAAAAACAGTTTGTATGTTAAAACTGTGTTGTCATTGTCATTCTGGTCTTTTCTCTTATGAATCTGGCCTTGTGAAAAAAAATCCGGTCCAGTAAAAATCCCCAGCTACAAGCCCCTGCAATTTTGCCCCTAAAATCGAGCCCTATAATCTCTTCTTAAGAAATTAAGATCCACATTTTTGTTCTGCGATACTAGACACGTGCAAACGAGAGAAATGAACATGAATGTTCTTGTTTTGTAACTAGACCTACCTAAGGGCATACTGCAGATGTAGAAGTGGGACTCTGTGCAGGGTACATCATACCAGCGACCAGGTAACTTATAGTTGCTATTATCCAAGATTACACAATAGTCCTTGTTTGTCTGAAGAGGCAATAAAAACAGTTACCAGCAAATCCAATAACACTTCCAAAATGAAAAGAACTTTTTTTTATAAACTAATACGGTCTTTGAAATTAAGGAAAAAAAATCGAATTGAGAACCAACTTCCTTCAAATGAATGTGGTTTTAGAGAGAGGGATTCAAAAACATTTCAATCTGAGAAACATTTCTGCATGAAATGTTTCTCAGATTGTGTGTTCCAATTACGGATTATTCTTCCTGCACGGACATAACCATTCCAGATTTTCAGCAATATCTCAAAAACGCTACCACCTTTTGAAATGAAATTTCCACAGGTTAGTACCATTGTATACATCTACATTTATGTAAGATTAAAACAATCGAACAGTTAAAAAAAAAACAAAGGCATACTTTACCTATAAGGAGAAATATTAACAACGAAATGATACATTACCAGGTAAACGTTGCCATCAGGTTCGTTAACAGCCCATCGCTCGTAGGAATAAATATCTCCGCTGGGATAATGGAATGTGGGATTATCCACTGTTTTACGGAGGCCGATGTAAACATCTCCATTAATGCCTTTCATCAAACTCACGATAACAGCTGTATTGAAGGTTATAGGAGAAAGAAGTTTGAATGCACGTAATTATCAAGGTAAATGGAAAACATTGGCAGAAATGTATGTAAATCTTGGAGACTTCTTGCAGGAAACTGCCTCAATCCTCCAAAATCAAACAATGTGAGTTTATGCAGGATCCCTACAGCCTCAATCCTCCAAAATCAACTGGCGTTTATTTAGGATCCCTACTGCCTCAATCCTCCAAAATCAACTGGAGTTTATTTAGGATCCCTACTGCCTCACCTCCAAAATCAACCAATGAGTTTATGCAGGATCCCTACTGCCTCAATCCCCCAAAATCAACCAATATGAGGTTATGCAGGATCCCTACTGCCTCAATCCTCCAAAATCAACTGATATGAGTTTACAAAAAACATGTATGTAGAATCCCTACGGCCTCAATCCTCCAAAATCAACCAATATGAGGTTATGCAGGATCCCTACTGCCTCAGTCCCCCAAAATCAACCAATATGAGGTTATGCAGGATTCCTACTGCCTCAAACCCCCAAAATCAACCAATATGAGGTTATGCAAGATCCCTACTGCCTCAATCCCCCAAAATCAACCAATATGAGGTTATGCAGGATCCCTACTGCCTCAATCCCCCAAAATCAACCAATATGAGGTTATGCAGGATCCCTACTGCCTCAATCCCCCAAAATCAACCAATATGAGGTTATGCAGGATCCCTACTGCCTCAATCCCCCAAAATCAACCAATATGAGGCTATGCAGGATCCCTACTGCCTCAATCCCCCAAAATCAACCAATATGAGGTTATGCAGGATTCCTACTGCCTCAGTCCCCCAAAATCTACCAATATGAGGTTATGCAGGATTCCTACTGCCTCAATCCCCCAAAATCTACCAATATGAGGTTATGCAGGATCCCTACTGCCTCAATCCTCCAAAATCAACCAATATGAGGTTATGCAGGATCCCTACTGCCTCAATCCCCCAAAATCAACCAATATGAGGTTATGCAGGATCCCTACTGCCTCAATCCCCCAAAATCAACCAATATGAGGTTATGCAGGATCCCTACTGCCTCAATCCCCCAAAATCAACCAATATGAGGTTATGCAGGATCCCTACTGCCTCAATCCCCCAAAATCAACCAATATGAGGTTATGCAGGATCCCTACAGCCTCAATCCTCCAAAATCAACCAATATGAGTTTATGTAGGATCCCTACCAGTTTGCCTCAATCCTCCAAAATCAACCAATATGAGTTTATGCCGGATCCCTACTGCCTCAATCCTCCAAAATCAACCAATATGAGTTTATGCAGGATCCCTACTGCCTCAATCCTCCAAAATCAACCAATATGACTTGATATAGGATTTAGAACTGAATGATCGAGGCAATCCTTACTCCGCCTGATAATCATTTTAAAACACACCAAAATATCCTGGCAGAAAATGTTACCGAGGTAATTAATTGCGCCTTGTACACTTTAAAAATATGTTTGTTTGTCCACCTCACTTGCCGAAAAAATTTGCACATGAAAACAAATCGAGGTGTGCGTTGTGCACACACACTGGGTCAAAACTACAAATTTTGCAACTAGGCACTCATATGTTTCTGGCTTGAACACTGACCGAAATAGCGAGTTTCTACAAAGTCTTACCTTGTGTGATGTAGTCATTAACAACTGCCAGAGTAGCTCTGGCATCGTTAGCCGTACATTGCTCATTAGCTGATTCCCATACTGCTGGGGTATCTGTCACAAACTGGAAACATTTGTTTCCAATGTGGTACCATGAAGCGGGACAGCCTATGCAAATGAACAAAAGATTAAATGTCAACTTAATTCAGACACAGACCATGATGTTCCAAGGCAAGACTACCAGTACCAGCCTCTCAAAAGGCACATTTCAAGGTAGTCCGAGAAACATTCATTTTAATGTTACATAAAACGAGTTAACAATTTTTGGTAAACGCGAGGAAACGAATCCAGTATTCTTTATAAATAGAAAACAAATTACATTATTTCATATATTTCAATTTCAATTTATGACAGAATGTCAAAAACCAAGAATTGAATCTTACCTAAACCAAGTACTGATGGAACTGCAAAACAAAAACAGAAGAAATAGATTGGATTAGATGCTTTTGTTTTAAAGGAAGTCATAGATTGGGGTTTGTCAATGTAATGCTGATTTGTTGCCACAATTATCAAGAATGACACAAAAAAAGTCACACGTGAAAGTTTTAGCTTTTAATACAGTGTCTACTTTCTGAGAAAACAACAGAACGTCAAATCCATCCACATTTAGTGAGGTGACAGCGGGTACCAACCATATCTTTGGCCACAGCATTCACAAACACACTGTGTCAAAATTTGACACAGATTCAAGTCAACAGGGACATTTCAGACAAAATAATTTCGCAGGATGCTTACTACCACTACCATCTTTATTACGAGCAAACTTTTTGAAAGAAGCTACACAAATTTTTTTCGAGTCATTTCCAAGAGTAGGCCCTTACCCTAAACCAATAAAATGGATTCTCTTGTAAATACCATTTAAAACTTTTTCTAATATTAATGGAGGAGAAAGTGGCAAGGGATCACCTCAGATTGCACCACAGGGCATCTAGAAGTAGAATCAAACATTTTTCAGGGGCCTTTCAAAGGCAGAGTCACACAAAATATAAAGAAAGATACAATAAAAGTCACATGAGAAAGTTTCAGAATACAGCGTTTACTTGCTGAGAAAGCAGTAAAAACTGTCACGGTATTATTTTCACAAGAACGTCAAATCCATCCATGCTTCGCAAGGTGTGTCAGGTGGGTACCAACTGCATTTCTCTGGCCGCAGCATTCGGGAACAGACACCAACCCTCAGAAATCTGAGAAACGATTCATGTATGAATCGTTTCTTATAATTTTTTTAGATTCAAATGTTTTTGGTTAAAAAATTATCCAAACAATAATACTTCGTAGGGAATACTTTCTCCAAAAAGTTTATACTAATCTATCAACAACTGCAGTGTCTCACAAAATAAGGTTTTTCGGTCATTAATTTTGGAGTAGGCCCATTTACTGTTTTAAACACTTACCACTCAAAAGATCAACACTTACCTCCATGCACTAACTAACCAATACTAACTAAACTAGTTTATTTTTTTAAGCAGGCCCAGCCTAAGTATAGTATATTATAGCCCCACTTGTGTGGCCAAGGGACAGCCTGTCCCTTGGCCACACAAGTAGGGCTAATTATTAGTACACTCGACTATTAATAACTTATAAGGGCTACTCTTAGTTTACTAGTCTTGACTTTACTCTTACACCCTACACATATTCTAACTTATCCAAGTCGTTAGTCTTACTCTTAGCTCTTTTAATGTTTGCCCCCCCCCCCCTCCCAGTCCCATCTGAAAAACCTGGATCCGCCCCTGCCCTGTTTACTCAGTTAGTTTAGTTAGTGAGTGGTGTTCTCCTTTTGGGGGGGGGGGGCATGAACAGGGGTTTTACCACCTCAGTACACTACAGTCATGAATTCTGTTAGTTGTTAAGTACCTCTTTAATCTATAAAAACCCTTGACCTGTAACATCGGCATCGCACAACTCCGAGCTCCTTCCTGAGCGGATAGAGTCTCGCAACTTGTTTGCAAAACTTGCAACAATCTGAACTGAACCGTACCACCGACGTTCAGCTAGCTCGCGGTTGCCTTACTCTTGGCTGTGTCATGTGCTCGTTGAAATCTCGCGGGCCCAATTGACTGGGACGCCTGGGTTTTAGACAAGTGCGGTTGTTAATTTTGCCAGAGAGAGGGCGCTTTGCTATAAACAAAGTTCTGCATCGCTAAATCAAACTCTCCGTCTCCGGCTCCATGCTCCGTTTAACCATAGAGCAAGGGCAGAGTGCTCTATGGTTTGACGTGGGAAACATCGTACAAATGTACACAGCACCAAAATTGATGATGGAGCCCAAGCCGGTATTCTAGGAAAATCTGTTCCCAACGGAGGAGATAATCCTGCTATCACTCAAAGGAAGATAGTATTCACACAGTTCGCATATTGGGGGGGGGGGGGGGGGGGGACAGAATCTCCAGGGGTGCAGAATCTCCTGCCACACCTGAGCCTGTGTCCCAGGAAAATCTGTCCCCGGAGATTCTGTCCCCCATGAGGGAAAAACATGGGCAGAAAGGAGGTAGATTCAAAAGAGGGCGCTATCAGAAGAAGTTAGTACACAGTTCGCCTTTAGGGGGACCAGACCTCCGGGGAACCAAAAGGATGCACCCCACTAAATAAACTCCCATAGCATACAATGCAAAATGCTAAATATTCAAAAATCATTAAAACAGATACTTAGAAATCTCACAGCTTTTTACTGCAAAAGGGGAAGTTATCCATTAACTCTTGAACTTTTATCCCCTGCTCTACATTGGGAGTCCTGATGGGCCCGTCGAGTTATCCCCCCCCCCCCCCCAATCAAAACACACCTACACCACCTAACGTCCGAGCATCAATCTTGAAAAATGTCCCTACACCTCTACAGCACTAAATAGGACCATTTATTTAAAGGCCTATATCATCCAAAATCATCCAAAATACCTCAAGTTTGAAGTCAACAACCCCCACAGGTCACAACTGGGCAACATTTTAACACTGTTTCCCTTTTATTGGGCTCTCAAATCTGTCTATATAGACTATATTTTGACGGCCTACAAAATAATAAATGAGCCGACGCTCTGTTTTCTTATTATTTAGTGGGGTGCACCCAGAATCTCTTGCCACAGCGGAGCCGGAGCTCAAGCGAGGGGGTTGGCAGGCACGTCAGGGTTTCGGCTTGGGCTCTGTCTATGGAGTACTTCAAAATGTGACTGGTACCGGAACTTCAAACAGGTTGACGATGCTTAACCAGGGTCAACCTTGGTTTTGAAAAAGAGTCTATAAAAATGCTCTCGTGTGACTTGTGTTTGTGGATGATGTGCCCGTCAAGCACGTTTTCAGCACGATTTGACCCGCACTTTGATTTGTTCTCGCACTAGCCCAACCACGTCTCCACTGACTGCAATGAGAAATAGGCCTGTAGTCTTTTTCTGTGGTCCTACAACTATAGCGTTGCAGCCGACCTCAGTATAGGCCAGACAGTTTGGCCTACCAGTAAACAAAACTTGGTCCACTGTCAGAAACGTAACAAATGAACTTTTAGTTAATATTAAATAATAATGATAATAATAATTATTAGTTCTATAGTAAGCGCTTAAAGGGAACGTTTACCTTTGGGGTTTTTTAACCATTCGAGTGTTTTAATCCTATATAAAATGAAGTATATATGTACAATAAAACAATTGGGTTTTGAACAAAGAAAAATTGACTGGGGCGGGACTTGAACCAACGACCTCCGGATTAACGTACCGGCACTCTACCAACTGAGCTATCCAGCCCTATGTTGGCGGTTTCCCTATTAGTCAATATCTTTGTTCGGGGGTGCCAGTCAGAAGCCATTCAACCGTTAACTGCCTGTAGCCAGGGATCACACCCAAGTTTACAATACAACCTGGGAAGCGGCAGCCACGGGACCACATTAACCTTTTATTTGATATACAATATATTAACCTGTGAAAATTTTACTCCAAAAGGTGGATAGCGTTTTATAGATATCGCCGAAATCCGGAGAGGTTTTGTCCACGCAGGAAGATTAATCCGTAATTGGAATACGCAATCTGAGAAATCTGACAATAACATTTCTCAGATTCAATTTTTTGGGGATAAAAACTGATGTTTTTTTTCCATAACCACATTACTTCGGTGCCATACACTATCGAAAGCTGCTGTACTTCTGACCAAATAAGTTTTTATTGACATTAATTTTAAGGGTGATTACCAAACGTATACTTTCCCTTCTATCACACCCCTATAGGGGCGTATCAAAGCGCTCATTATTTGTTTTTAAACAGGATAAGCATGGCTATAGCTAGCTAAGTTTGGAATTATGAGACCCATGAGCACCTTCTTGTTTAAAGGGTGCTGCGAATTAGGGAGCCACCGCCATGCCAGAAATACCGGACAGGCCCATTTTCTTCAGTTGAGATGTACGGGTGCGTCCCCTCCCCCTCCACACCCCTCAACAAACACCAACACACATGCCCTGCCCACTGTCTAGACCTAAGTTTGGTTATCCTGACAGTTACTTGTTCGGATTCAAAATTTTACGTTTGTAACTAGACCATGGACAATGTTATTCTCAAGGCCAAGGTTACAAGTAATTTATGGCATAATTCAGCCGCTATAGACTGTGCAAGTCTCGCGCGTATTCGAACATTGGGATCCGTTAAAGCGCGTGAGTTTGTTTCTTTCACGCGTTAAAGCAATGTAGGTGGGACCACAGTGGTCCCAAAAATGTTCGAATACGCGCGAGACTTGCGTGGTCTATAGACCTAGCTATCGCCGTAATTCGCGAACTTTCCATTTTTGACTTCAGCGACTTCAGCGAAAATGATTACGTCATCCACAATTTGTCTAGAAGGCCACATACGCGTCCCGTACCTGCACCGTTTTCTAATGATCCCTATAATGACGTGACGTCGCGGGTAATGTGGTGTCGAATTTCCCACGTTTCCTTTCTTGATCGATACACATATGTTTTCACTAAGTAAAGTAATATTTTTCTTTAAATGATGTTGCCGACTAAAGATTACTCCGGCACACCCATCTAAACTGAATTGCTCCCAGCCCCGGCCAGTAGTTTCGTTTTTTCCCAATGGTCCACAACCAGGGGCCGGGTTTGAAAGTTCATCTTGTTAAGAGATAACTTAACTGTGTGTGTAAACACACTGTACCATGTCGTTCCACTGTACTTCAGTTTATGGGGCGTTGTGGTGTTTATAATTATTACTTGTTAGATACTGTCTCCAGCTTGTGTAAAGTGATTTAACACTTGAACTTAGAACTGTTCAATACTGTTCCATACTGGTGCGACAAAGCTGGTTTCTACCACTAAAGTTGGCCGTCCCAGAGTATTTCAGTTTACTATAAACGGGGCGTTGTGATCTTGCATGGGTTGTGGCGTAAGCCGGGCGGGAGCGGGAGCGGGAGCCCCGGCCCCGCCCCCCCCCCCCCATCCGCTCAGAACCCTTGTCCCCTAATTGAGATCGAAAAATGCACGAAATGAGTGGTATAATACATTAAATAGCCGCAAAATTTGTCTTTGCCCCCCCCCCACGAGAACGTCTGTTTTACACGCCACTGTGCATGGGGTCTGCGCGTGAAACAATGTCTTCGACCGCCAAATGAAGCAAAATAAATTTTATAGGGAATGGGTAAATCACATCAAACTATTAGAGGTGTCTTTTATTAGAAATTTTTAGAACCAGCAACAAATACATTTTTGAGGTTGAGCGGTTT
Source organism: Pisaster brevispinus (assembly GCA_023634235.1). Classification (NCBI taxonomy): domain Eukaryota; kingdom Metazoa; phylum Echinodermata; class Asteroidea; order Forcipulatida; family Asteriidae; genus Pisaster; species Pisaster brevispinus. Next base: position 16,701,655 of record JAMKCF010000006.1, on the reverse strand, counting down.
CAAATGGGGACAACATCTCCTTGGACACCAAAATCCTACAAGGGAGCACTTTTTCCTAAATATTGGTATAACAATGATTGTCCAATCGGGACTGTTAACCCTGAACTAAGATAATTCAGGGCATATTTGGCTAACAGTTTGTGAGAAAATGTTCCTTAAACACTATAGAGAAAAGGGATAGTAAGATAACAAGAGGACAGATTCGCCACAGACAATTAGGTGATCTGAAGTCTGATTTGTTTATAGAGCTACTAATTACTTAATGTTGTTCTTTTAATGACCAGATTGATACACTACTTTTAACTGTTTCAATTATCTCGGGCACAAAAGGATAAATGTAAATGAAGTCATGAGGAATACTAAGACAAATGGCAAACTATATCAACCGAGCATCGTCTGGCTATCGGACTTCAATGTAATAGAAAAAGAGAAATATACCCTCCACGTTGGATGGAGAACGGATTGATTTCTGCAGCTCTGAGTTAGGGTTGGTTTAGGTTTGTTCTACAGTATAAGAAAGTATAGGCTTGTAAATTGACGGTTTAGATTTGTTCTAAAGTTTAAAAGTAGGTTTGTATATTGATGGTTTCAATTTGATTCAGTGTGATTGGATTCAGCTCAAAGGTTCTATACGCGGGCACATTTTTAACTTCATCGGAGCCCCATATTGTGGTATTTCGGACCATTGTCTGATGGACAGCGATGGTGTCGCAGATCCGTCATCACAACTTACTTTCTTTCTCACATGTAAAAAGACAGTGTTCAAGTTGTTCAAAATATTTCAAGAGACTTACACGATACATTAGGCCTATTTGTATTAATTGGTAACAGTGATAGCTATATAGCCTACTCACTGAATGTTTTTTACTGTAAAAACTTTTTGTTTTAAATACCAATCTATCTGAAGTATTTCTGTCAGAAATACTCCCAAGTGAGAGGAAACAGTCCCCCAAATTATGCCGAACAAACATTCTGTATTTAAACAAAAATTAATACATTAAAAAAAATCATTCTCACAGATGAGTTGTATCGCAAAGTAAAGGATTTGAATGGATTCGCTTGTTTTGTGTGTAAACCTTACAGATCATTATACCTTTTACAATGACATCAAACTTATGTCCCACAAGAATAAGTTCGTAATTGTGGCCGCATTATTTGGGTGGACTCATTGAGGTATTAATATATGATAGGAAGTACAATCATGCATGAATGAAATTCTGCTAGAAACTTACCAGTTGCAGTGAGGGCCAGGACACCCAGCAAGTAGTGGAGGAGAGCCATTGTCTTGCCCTGTCCTTATTTGAAATTGTACAGCAGACAATGGGTGGATGGAAAGCATCGAGTACGGTTATATTACCTTCACGCCCTGAATCTTTGTACTATGCCATCACAGCCAAGATCTAGCGTAACTAATTAACCAGAGATGTCATTAATATCAGTCAAATCGGAAGATAAGTTTTGGTTGTTGTCGACGTTTTACACCAAAAAAAACTTAATTCGGACTTTGAAAATGTCAGTACGGTGGCTTGTGAAGTGCCGATTTGGGCAAAATGGTCAATATTCATTGTGAACATGGATAAGAGGAACTTGAGCTTTGCACGAAAGCAACTCCCCAAGTACACCTAAAATAGCGTCACACCAAAGCGTACTATTTTCAAACCAAATTCTTAAATGGGTACTTTAAAAAAAGTTAGGTACTCGTTCCTGCACCGATTTAATAAACACATTGTCCTAAGCAGCACCCTATGTTAAAAAACTTCTGCTGTAACGTAACGTCAATTATCTAAAACCCAACAAAATGATATTTTGCCAACCAGAATGCCAATAATAATATTTCGTGTGGAACTGTTGTGACTAGTTTTTAACATAAATTCTTCAGCAGGAACTTGCTGTATAATTATGACTTCAAGTAATAATTATGACTTATATTTCATATTTATTAGTTAGCGCAATGTCAACATCATGACTTATTAAGTCATATTTATGAGATATATCTCATACTACAGTACATGAGATATAAGTAATAACTATATTTGTTTTTCTCTCTCTCAACGTCCCTTGATTGCTTCCGTAAAAATCTCAGAACTGCGTTCGAAAAAAGGCCGCCCTGGCTCATCCCCAGTCTAGGGAGTCGACCCTAAAACTGTGTGTCAGTCAAATCCTCTCACGCCAATGTTTGAGTGATCTCTGATGCCCAGATACCGATGGGCTGTTTGCTTGTTGTGCATGTGGTTCTAGTCATTGTTACAGTGCATCAGGTTCATCAGATTCAAGCAAAATTAGACAGAGGGTCATAGACGAGCTGCGTTCGAAAATAATATAAGGTAAACGAGGTTTGATGTTATGTTTTGTCTGTTATAGGCCTACAGAGATCCATAATGAGCAATTCAATATCTGCACAACATAGTTGGGTAAAATGCAAATTCAGTCATAACTATTCACTTCGGAAAACTATACGACGAGGGTGGCACTAACTTTCGGGTGTCAATTTTCTGGTTGGCTCCTTATGCACTGATTCCAGACACCATCTTCAATCCTTCATTATAATGCACCCAATTCAAAAAAAGCCAACAAGCGTTTCTCCAGCTGAAGTTCGGCAGTCAGTTTCATGAAGGCACATTGAGCAGCACACCGAAGAACCGTTTCCCGCCAGCAGACACTTGAACCGTTCCAAACTTCTCGAATATCATTCTTTTTGTGCTTCAGCCTGCAGCTGCCTGTTTCCTTTTTTTTTTTTTTTTTTTTTTTTTTTTTTTTTTTTTTTTTTTTACCTGTATCGTCCTGTAATCATTTTTCAAGTTGATTTTCTTTTCTTCTCGTATAACTTTTCCCTGGGCCAACTATTTTATAGTCAACCGTTTATATTCAAAGTTAAATGACTCAGTTTGTGTTTCTCTGTGACAATCTTTGATTTGATTATTTAAAAAAAATAATGGGGGGTGCACTAAAGATAAATTGACTATACGGAAACTGCAACTTCTGGATTTAACGTACCGGCGCTCCGAGTTACATTCCTATTGGCAGTGTCCCTACTTTGTCAACATCTTTGTTCGGGTGGTGACGCAGTGCTTTCGGTTGTAGAAGCCAAGTTTGCCGTTGACAGCAGTCGTGTATATGCAAACCCTTGGTGCAAACAGCAATAATTATACTTGGGTAACGTTGTATCGTATTCAACATTCTGGCAAAACTTGTGGCTGACCTTCACAAATGCCGTGACCTTGTTTCGGATGACGTATTTCCGTTTTCGTTCTATAGGACCGGAATACAACTTTGCTTTGCCGACTCACATTTGCCGACCGTGACGCCACCATCACAACCAGCTGACTTACCGGTATGAGAAATGTTGTGCTCGATATGTGGCATTGTGTAACACCCCCCCCCCCCCCCCACCGTTCGTTGTGTCTTCGTTGTGTTCTGGAAATCTCCGGATTTTTAAGGGGGTACACTTCTGTTAGGGAGGAAGTGTGTTAAAGTATGGGAACATTAATTTGGGAGCAGCCTCCGCCACATAACCATAAAACAATAGCCATGTCCCATCATTTTTTTTCTCGACTTGACATATAGCGAAAATGTGAGAGCAAAGTTTATCACAGAAATACGACACTGACAGATGAACCTTATGGTACTTTTTTGGTGGGATAATAGCAAACCAGGTCATTTTAAAAAACCTAATCACCCTTTTACCTGTATAAAACTTGGTCAGTGCACTTGTCCACCATTTTAGGTTTCTTTGTTCAGTTTATAATTAACACCATAAACGACTTATTTATCAAAAGGTTGCATCTAAAATGGATGTGACATTACGCTGTTTTAGAGTTTGGACTGTCATAGTTGTGTGTATTTTGTGGAGCGAATGGTAAAGTGACTTCTGTGCAGTTATCAGTTCACAAAGACTTTGATCTTAACCATTGTTAATGGTAAGTTCAAAAACTACCTCACCACTCCCTACTTACTTCTACGCTAGTTTGCTACATCGAGTGTAAATAATATCCAATGATGGAACACAATGCAGATTTGTATGTATTTTGTGGAGTTAGACATGTCTGCGGTAGCTGGGTTATCACCTGCAGTGGACAACAATACCAACTTTTTGGACGGAGGTGTCAGGTTTACGCCCCAACCGATTTCAGATCAGAATTTACACCACAGACTCGCAAAATGAACCTTTTTAGTACCTTGCTACATTACTCAAAATAAAATAAAAGAAATGTTTTGGAGCATTCATTCTGTCTTAATGGTACCATGTTGCATGTTTAAGACTCGAGAATGTTGTAAGCTTTATCTCAAGGTATTGCACACACAAAAATAAATCTCTCTGCGATAATTGGGCCGTACAACTTTAAATGTTTGAAAATCTCACTCAACAGACACTCGTGTCACAGCAGCCAACTTGATTTATAGACCTTATGCACATGACGTCATTTGAGTAGGGCGCCCTCGGCTACAGGTCAAAAGAAGATACATGTAGTTCATTGTCCTATCCAGTGGGCTGCGCGTACATTCAGCATCGTGACGTCAATGCCAAAGGTCCACTAAAACACCAAAGATCGTTACGGCGCTACACGATCTTTGACTGAAACAAATAGTTTTTGCTCTCTCTCTGGCACCACCCAACTTTTCAGATTGTAGGCAAACATCTGGATAGGAGGCGATCAAGGTTGTCAGCTGACACTGTATACTTTTACTTTCTTCAATTAAACTCGTCACGATGGACTACAATGTTATACCATTAGTAAGGAAACACAACAAATTTTCCTGGTAACTTTGATGACCTTGTTGGCACATTTTAATAACAAATAAGCAAATAAAAATAAAACTAACAATTGATTGGATTTGTATATTCATGTACATGTATATTCTAACTTGTAACGTCCATCCTTTTTGTGCTAGTATTTTCTGAACAGCAATATAAGATGTTTTCAAAGACAATATCATTTCATGAAAACAAAGAAAATATTGTTTTACTAAAATATTTGCTTCAATTCATGGTTTATTATCATAAAGTATCTTGGTTTTATTTTGTGTAAATTACCCGTTTAAAAATAATGGTTGTATACTTTTTATAATCATTGAGATTTCTGATTGCAAATAATAGTTTTATTTTCTTTGTGGTAACTACCAACTCAGTATAGCACTTTGTCTTCGAAATAGCTGAGGACTACTCAGGAAATACTGTTTCATGGTCCAGTGGTTTAATGGAATGTCAAGTAATTCAATTAATAGAAACAACGTCACAATACATTACACAAAATACTGCTTTAACAATTTCTAAAAAGAAAATAACAGAGATATTAGTCATCTGACATGACCCTACTGGTAAAACAAATTCTGGTTTTGTGTTAAAATGAAATTTTGAATTCTGTAACTAAAAGTGGCCCTGTGACTTTTTCTCCAGACTGCATTTTGAGTGCTTTTGATTTCTATTACAGGCAGTTGAGGCAACCTGATGACAGGAACTATCACGGGTATTTAACAACGATGTTATTCCCAAATAAACTCTTTGTGATCACACACACGGAGCTTTTACAAATCTCAGTTTGACCAAAACATACTCCTTCAAATCGTCTAAAATCATTATTTCCAAATTTTAATGAATTGTTGCTGGCCAAATGACCATGAATTCTATTATAGTGGGCACCAAAAACAATAGTAAGCTACATTTGCTTTGAACATCTTTCAATCGTTTTCATCAAGACAAACTACATGGACATTTTGCATGCAGATTTCCTTGGGCAACTATTTTCTAACCAACACAGTACGATGGCACAATGCTTAGGCTTGGGGGAAGACCGCATGTTGATTCGAGAAGGTCTTTTACTACAGCTACAGAATGCTGTGTATTCTAACAAACAACAATGTGTATCACATTGCATCATATTCTATATTTCAGATTCCTATAATAGCACATAGGTACATTTTATTTATTTCAAATGCGCACTAAAATAATCCTGAGATAAATCGTCTCAAGATGTTGACATCTTACGCTTATGATGTCATCATCCTGCAGTAAATTATCTCAGGATTATCTCAAGTTGGATGGCCCTTTTAGAGCTCTGTACCTCAGGCATTGTGTGTTTTAACTCCCTGTTACTAATACTATTTCAAAACCACAAGAGAACCACAAGCACACTTAGCTGATTATAAATTATAAATAAAGTGAATTAAGCTGTTTCAAAGGACTTACCACATAATCAAACTAAAATAGAAAACTCTGGAATCAACTCTAGGCTAATTAGCAGTAGTTTTTTTGTTATAGGCAATTGTTTAATTAAGTTTCTATATCTCAACTAAATATTAGACATTTCTGCTGCTGATTACAGAGCCTCAGTTTCTGGATGCTTGGACCTAGAAAAAAACACAAGAAATCGGAGGATAATTTAAGACACAATCCTGATACTTATTTAAAATATACAACCATTGCTTGAAGGTAGGGTCATTACTTTGGAAAGGACCCCGAAAAGAAATTGTGTAATTTTTATCGGAGAGCTTCTCACAATAAAGATGGTAATGGTAGTAATCATTCTGCAAAATTATTTGGTCTGAAGTGCCTCAATTGATTAGAAATCAATAAAAGTAAGTCAACAAATTTGAATCTCCAAAGATCACCGGCAGGCAACTTTAGGAAATTTCCATGGTGTCCTTTTGAATGCTGCCCTTAATATAGTAAGAGATGCATCAATACCCCTCTCGCGATACCATAAATAAATCAACATAAATTATTATTGTTTAACAAACACGACCCTGGGTCACATAATAATTTGTGTAAATTTTCTTCGGCTAGTCAGTGTTGATTGATTCCCTAGGAAAGGCTTGGGAGCAAACAAAGAAAAAGTCAACCCAATGCTGTATGATTCCCAAGATGCCAGTGAGAGCTTGTCAAGTTGGTTAAATCATGCTGTAAGAGGGCCTAACATGTACTACAACGAATTCCTGCTAGCATAACTCTGTGGAGCGTACATACACAATCCACTGGTCTCAACACAATCCACTATCAATCACTGACTTCCGGGGACAAGACTTTAAGCCTGCTAAAGGCAACAAGTTCAACCATCCCTACAAAAGCCTTTTATCCCTGTACCCCTACTTACATCAAAACAATTTAATAACTTGTCAGAGATTTTGGGAACTTTTTGAATTTAGCATCGTTAAAAGTCAAAACTATGCGATTAGCATAAATACCTTGAAGTATAGGGCTCAGCTAATTGCAAGAGCCACAAGTTCCTGCTTCACAGCACGATCCTGACTTGCAGCAATCCTGACCAGCACAGCTGCATCCTTTACCAGCTGATGACAAGAGAATAGTATTACCACATAAGATAAAGTCAATGAAGAATGCTGATGAGTTAAATCGGGAAATAAAAGACCTTCGGACCTTCCGGGGAAAAAAAAAATGTTTTTGAGAATATCACTACAAAACCTTGACACAACAAAACACAGACAACACACATAATAATAAAATGCACCAGGTTTTTTTTATTCTCTTTCGAGAAATTATGGAACCTTGTCTCACCATGAATAGGCCATCAGCCATGGTAGGCTGGAATCTTGGACTCTGCCTCCCATATGCCGAATACATTGATAAAAAACTGTCAGCCTATCAATTTTTCTTAATCCTCATTTGTACAACACAAGGACAAAGGTCTGGAATCGAAAAGGGGAGATTTCAGCATGAATTCCAGTGCCCTTTGTTCCTTTCAGTATGGGGGAAATGAAGTGCAGCACGGTAGGTGCACGCCTGTGCACATATTAAAAAGTTGTAATTATACATCAGCCAGTCTATTAAACCGCAACAACAAAAAAGGACATTCTGAAGTTGTTCAAGGCATTCGTAAACGTCCACCGTAACTCGGTTTGGAAATATTTGACTGAAAAAGATGTCCTCCGGAGGCTTGAACCCCTCCTGCTAATAAAGAAAGTAGCATTTGGGGCATTGAACCTGCTGTTCTGTATCAGTGTTTCATTTTGTATTCACAAAAGTTGCATGCCTTAATATAACATTCACAGGGACTGCATTGTTTATATAAAAACAGTTTTTTTTAAATATATGCTGGGAATGAGTCAACACATACCAGCACAACACTTGCAGGCTAACTGGCACTTGCATGTCCCATCATCTTGGCAGCATGAACCATCATTACAGCAGTCCTTGCCGGCACAGCCACACTGCTTGCCATCTGAAATTATCATAAAAAACACTCGAGTCATGGTTCTCCCTTACAACAATGTATACCTATGTCACAATCCGGCATGTAGAGTCACAGTTAAAAGTGCCCTGCACGCTGCCATGGGGTCAAAGTTTTGGCCTGTTTATCGGCCGGTGTCCTGCCTATGTCCCTGCGATTGGCTGAAATATGGATTGTCTGGGTTGTCCAAAATTTGGCCTGGCGCCTGCCATCGGTCAGGCATCGACCAATTTATTGGCGACCATTTTGCGATCCGAGTTAAAAGTAACTCGATGCCTGCCCGATTCCCCAAAATGACTCGGCAGCTGCAAGGAGTCCCATGGGGCCCCAGCAGAAAATGCCTAGAAATCCATCGCAAACTACTCGCAAACCCATCGCAAGCTAATTGTGACAGGGATATTATCAGTGGTCCGCTGGCCAAATGCCAGTTTAAATAAAAAACTTGGGCCCAAGACAGTCAGAATTATTTCCAAGCTGAAGCTCGGTGCTAGAAGAAGAAGTATTAAAACAAAAACGTACAAAAACAACAGGTGTTCCGGTCAGAATGCCCCAACACCTAAAAAAGTTTATTCACTCTGGGAGATTTTCAAATTTGTTTATTACAAAGATGGGTTCGATTTCAGAGAACTTTCTGCAGAATCAGGGAGAGTTGGCAGCTCTGTTACTAGTGCCCGGCTCGTGACAGGAAAAAATAAGGGCAAACCATGTTGAGTGCTAGGTATGATCCACAGGTGCAATCAAGAATCACGCAAGAATTAACCCATATTAACCACTTTTCTTCACCAAAATGAGACACATACATAAAATGGAAAACCATGAACATTCCATCTTCGTGATCTAGTGTTTTGGAAAAAAATTGATTATTGCCAATCATCTTTATTTAATCCGAGGTCCCCAAAGCTAAAATTTTACATAAAATGTGTTAGGTCTGGGTCTGAGGTCATTTGAGTTTAAAGTTACATGGATGACATCAGCAGTGATTTCCTTTGCCAAAGACATTGTTTGAGGGGTGGGCACAGGGCCAAGAATTGGCAGCTTAGAAGTAAAAGTGTGTCATGCATCTGGCTCTTTTTTCAAAGGGCTAAAAATTCCAAACTTGATTTATGCTCCCCCCCCACATTATCCACTGCAGAGACCAGCGTCCTACACCAGAGGGCTAAACTACAGCTACTGCTTTATTAGTACACCAATATTCTGAACATGCTGCCACCTAGTTAGTTGCGATAATCATAACCCACCATCCTCCCGAACGGTGGGTTACTAGTATTATCGCAACTACTTGCCCCTAGGAAAGCTGCCCACAACAAAGTTGCCCCCACTTGTGTGGCCAAGGATTCAGAGACCTTTTGGCCACACAAGTGCCAAGTGGGGCTAGTCGCGCCCAACACACAATGTTGCGTGCTCGATCAAATTGCAGTCTGGATAGTGAAACAGGAACAGAAAGATACAGAGACATCATCACAGTTAAAATTTGAAAAGCACAAGAAAACAAGACATAAAAATCAACATTCGACTAGGACTAGGACTAGGACTAGACCAGGTCTACTCCAGGTCTACACAGTGCAGGGCATGCAACGGACATATGCTGGCGTCTGTCCTGCCACGTACCAAGCCTAATTTGAGTATATTCGACCATGGAGGTAGAAACCTCCAGGATTCGACATTGTTTTTATTTTCAGAACTGTTGTGTTGTTCTTGATCTTCCCATCATCTTCCATCTGTCCATACGCCGAACAATGTTAACCAAAATTGGTCTGCTGCTTGTAGTTGTATCTTTAATCATGATAATGTTAACGTAACTTACCTTCGCAACATTTACACTTGTTAGGCATTGTGTGATACTTTCTGTTCAAAATGGCGATCAACTATCAACGTTTGACACTGCGTAGTTCAAAGTCAGCCCCGTAACGTTTGTCCAGTCTGTGTTAGTTGTGTGCTACGTGCAATTCCGATGAAGGCCATGGTACGGTGGCCCCCCAAAACCATGCACTTGCACGGAACGGGATTTGTCTAGTCTGGCGACGAAAGGGTTACATTTTTGTTCAAATCTGGTTCAAATCAATTTGATCCTCAATTAAATGTGTTTATACACAGATTCGAATAAAACACGCAGACAATTATATTTTTTGATTGATTGTCACAGCCTCTGAAAACTGTTTTTATTGCCAAACCAAAATTGTGGAGGATGCCGAAAAACATATGGCTATCCGCCAACATGGCTTCTTTTAAATGTACAACCATTCATGGGCACCACGCCCATATTAATTATTTGGCAAACCAATATTGCCAAACCACCAATAGGCACACCCATTGTGTAACCCAACCATATATGAGCACCACGCCCATATTAATTATTTGGCAAACCAATAATGCCAAACCACCAATAGGCACACCCATTGTGTAACCCAACCATTTATGAGCACCACGCCCATATTAATTATTTGGCAAACCAATAATGCCAAACCACCAATAGGCACACCCAATGTGTAACCCAACCCTAATGGGCACCACGCCCAAATTAATTGGCAAACAAATGCCAAAGCACAACTTGGCACACCGTGCATCTTTTCACCACGCCCAAATTATTTACTTGGCACCTGGCCAAACATTTATATGTGTGCGCACCTGAATCCAACCACGTGGGCACACAGGCGGAATGCAATGAAACAGTTATTGAAAATATTCATACCTGAACATTATACAATGAGTTTAACCCATAAATCAATAAAGTTGTGAAGTTCCACCTTGGCACATGCGGTCGGAATTAGCCCCTGTGGTACCTCAGAGCGCTAACACAACTTATTGTTACAATATTGGATCTTAATATAAAGAAGGGGTGTGTAAGCTTCTTGAACAAAGAGGTGTTCCAAGTTGAAGAAATAATTTGGACAAAGTACATTTACTTGCAACTATAACCCCAAAACTCAAAAAACTGTGTGAATCCCGTAAAAACGCCACACCTCATTGTCAAATACACTCAGTTCACTGACAATAAAGTAGGGTGGGAGTGGTGGGAAATTAATAAAATCATGTGTTCAGAAAAACAAAATTGCCCGTTCACGTTGAAAGGCAGTGACAAAGTGATTGAACACAAACTATCCCGCGCTTATGGAAGCGTCCCCAGCACTCAAGGAAAACATTCATTGGCTGAATGTTTTCATACTACACCCCTATTGGCTAACCGTAAAACCCCAAACAACATTTGTGCATAAAGAGGACTGTAAAACAAAGCAATGTAAACAACTTGCCCGCGAAAACATAATTACCTATGTTGCCCAACATTAATGCACGAATGCACGTCATTCCCGCACGGTAAGTACCCCCTAAGCTTGTACAGTTTTATCTGCATTGTGGCAGCGTACGGACCGTGCGGGTAAACAAACAGTTCGCCCTGTGTATAAAGCATTTTATCATTGATGGATAAAATGTGTTATACACAGATTCGAATAAAACACGCAGACAATTATATTTTTTGATTGATTGTCACAGCCTCTGAAAACTGTTTTTATTGCCAAACCAAAATTGTGGAGGATGCCGAAAAACATATGGCTATCCGCCAACATGGCTTCTTTTAAATGTACAACCATTCATGGGCACCACGCCCATATTAATTATTTGGCAAACCAATATTGCCAAACCACCAATAGGCACACCCATTGTGTAACCCAACCATATATGAGCACCACGCCCATATTAATTATTTGGCAAACCAATAATGCCAAACCACCAATAGGCACACCCATTGTGTAACCCAACCATTTATGAGCACCACGCCCATATTAATTATTTGGCAAACCAATAATGCCAAACCACCAATAGGCACACCCAATGTGTAACCCAACCCTAATGGGCACCACGCCCAAATTAATTGGCAAACAAATGCCAAAGCACAACTTGGCACACCGTGCATCTTTTCACCACGCCCAAATTATTTACTTGGCACCTGGCCAAACATTTATATGTGTGCGCACCTGAATCCAACCACGTGGGCACACAGGCGGAATGCAATGAAACAGTTATTGAAAATATTCATACCTGAACATTATACAATGAGTTTAACCCATAAATCAATAAAGTTGTGAAGTTCCACCTTGGCACATGCGGTCGGAATTAGCCCCTGTGGTACCTCAGAGCGCTAACACAACTTATTGTTACAATATTGGATCTTAATATAAAGAAGGGGTGTGTAAGCTTCTTGAACAAAGAGGTGTTCCAAGTTGAAGAAATAATTTGGACAAAGTACATTTACTTGCAACTATAACCCCAAAACTCAAAAAACTGTGTGAATCCCGTAAAAACGCCAAACGCGCTAGGCGCGTCCCACAGGGAGAGCACTACTTTTTTTTTTTTTTTTTTTTTTTTTTTTTTTATAACACGGAAACAACGCAAGAACGCAAGTTGTCCCGAAACAATTTAGTACCCAACGGCGACAAATGGACGCCATCAAAACGATACAAGGCCGTTTCAGACCAAACAAATTGGGGATGATGCAAGCAGTAAGCGCCCAACCTGGCACATTGTGATTTTGCCCAGCGATTAATTGCTCGCCGTTTCCGTTCCACCGCGGGTTGTGACTTGGCCCCAAAGTAAAAAACACGAGGGAGAATATCCGACCACACTATCTTAGACGACGGAAACTGAGAGATATAAGCTTGCAATGCAACGGAAATACGCTGTCGCAGGCAAAATTCATCAACTTCAATAAGATCGTTGGTGTCAATGTGAAAAATTATAACTGCAGGAGTTGCCCCACTACATGACTGCAACAAAGCACCCAAATCATACATATGTGCCCCACTTTTCCCTTTCCACACCACGTGACGAGGAAGATCAAGCGCACCCGCTGCCCAGCGGACGATGGAGTCGCCAATAATCCAAACAGGACCTATTGATAATTCACAGAAAATGAGGGAATTGGTATACTAATTACGCATGGTGATCCGTAACGGACGTACTCGGAATTTCACAACTAGGTATAGGGCGAATATAAGTAGCTACCGCATTAGAACGCCACCTGCCCATTCTACGAACTTGATCCATGGGAACGCCTCTGCTCACCGCAGAGGATGCCGCTCCGATACGAAAGGAATGAGCACGGATGCGCTCACCAGGCAACTCCGCAAACTTGAGTGATTTTTGCAAAACTGCATTAAACTGAAAGCGAGTGAGTGGGGTACAATCGAAATGACAAAAGAGAGGGCCGGCAATGGCAGGTCTCACGGAAAGAAACTCTCTCAATGCCAGTACGGGACAGATAGCTGCGTTATCCGATTGCACCAAGCGAATGACCTGTGGGGGGCCGCACTGATTATTTTTGGCATACTTGAAAGAAAAAAGGAAGTGGCCCCCGTTTCCTGTCTTACAAAACTGTACATCTGCGACTGTTAACACCGAAGGCTGAACGCGATGACGAGAATCCGCCGCCAGCTCGCCTACCCTCATAAAACCAAAAAATGCACAAACAAAAACAGCTTTAAATAAACAAGATTCAAACGTAGAAGTACATACTGCAGGAAGTGATTGAGTGACTTGCAATAAAATAGAGATGGACATTGGCAAACGTGTGTCCGATAAAGGACGCAATCGCTTACATCCTTCAAGTAATTTAGAAACCAAGAAATCATTCGTAGGGTCTGCCCACCCTTGTAACTTGTGATAAAACCCAACGGCAGAGACATAAGTTGTGATTGTGGATGGAGCAAACATGTGCAAAGATAGCCACGCGATAAACCGTTGAATGACGTCAGCTGACACCGGACCGTCCAAAACAGGTCCCTGTTCCAAAAACTGACAAAACTTATTCCATCCTGCAGCATATGTTTTATGTGTATTTGAAGCCATTGCAGCCCTGAAAATCCTATCAATTTCACCATCTAGTGAACTAAGGGTAGGTCTGGCAACGGCGTCATGACTGCATCTGCATGAGGAGCCGCTGCGCGGAAGCGTGTTTCCTGAAAACGGGACAGAGAGTCAGCAATTACATTAAACACCCCTGGCACATGCGTAGCCTTAAAACGAATATTAAACCTAAGACAGGCAAGCACCAATGTGCGGATGAGATGCATCATTTGGGGACAGTGAGAAGATTGTTTGTTGATTATGTGCACCACCGCTGCATTGTCAGTGTGGAACAGAACTTTGCGATTAGCAAGCTGGGGGGCCCAACACTTGAGGGCAACAACAATAGGAAACAATTCCAAAAATGCAATTGACGGAGGATTGCACAAAAAAGAGTTAGGCCAACGCCCTTGAACCCAGTGTCCCTGAAAGTAAGCGCCAAAACCAATGCTGCCTGCTGCGTCGGTAAACAAGTCCAACGCCGGGCTCGATTCCCATTCCCGGTCCAAAAAGGCAGAAACGCCGTTAAAATGGTTCAAGAATTCGAGCCACATACGTAGGTCAAGCTTCGCCCCTGCTGACAAACGTATCTTAAAGTGGGGTTGTGTAATACCCTTTGATAGCGAAATCAGGCGTCGCAGAAAAGCTCGCCCGGGGGAAATGGCTCTGCACAGAAAATTCAAAGAACCAACAAGGGACTGTAGTGTAACAAGTGTAATTTTACGGTGTGACAAAACAGCCGTAATCTTGGCAATCATAGCTTGAACCTTGTCAGCCGGGACCTTAACTTGAGCATGCAACGCATCAATTTCCAAGCCCAGATATGTAATAACCTGCACCGGGCCCTCTGTTTTTTCTTGAGCCAGTGGCACCCCGAGTGATTCACAAGCTAGCATAAATGCACGCAGCAATTTATTACACTCCAAAACAGAGGGGCCAACAAACAAAAAATCATCGAGATAGTGAGTGACAAGAGAAGAGCCGGCAGCCCGCTTAACATGAAATTCCAAAAAAGAACTGAATTTTTCAAAAAGGGAACAAGAAATAGCGCACCCCATTGGCATGCACTTATCAAAATAAAAAAGACCATCAAAGGTAAAACCAAGCAGTTCATAATCAAGAGGTGATACTGGGAGAAGCCGAAAAGCTGATTTAATGTCCGCCTTTGCTAACCACGCATTGCGACCCGTTTGTAGCAACAACTCCACAGCATTATCAAAAGATGCGTAATGAACAGCGCATAGTTTAGGATCAATAAAATCATTAATCGAATGACCGTCTGGAAATGACAGATGGTGAATAAGGCGGAATGTGTTCGGTTGACGTTTTGGAACAAGCCCAATTGGAGAACATTGCAAGTTGTCAAACGGTCGTTTGTGAAATGGACCTGCAATACGGCCTAAGCTAATCTCTTTTGCTAACTTCTCCTTTACCACTTGAGGGCGCTCGGCAGCCGATGCCAAACAACCTGAATCACGGGGCACACGCGGTCCAACAAAACACAATGAAAAACCCTTAGAAAAACCCGCCCTCAAAAGCCCTGCATCTTCAGCTAACGGGTAAACTTCCAACCATAAATTCAAAACAGAACATTTAATTGGCGTTGGGAGAACGAAAAGAATAATTCATTCCTTTCGTTGATGGAACACCCTCTTGATTTGGTTGTTGAGCCTGTGCAGCCGATTTGGCAGCTTGCCCACTTTTCATCTGCGCGCGAAACCCCGGTTTCGCGCCTTGCGTGGGAGCTCGCGGGGAGGAATTAGCCCAGCGAGATTGCCCATTGATACGGCATCTAACTGCGCCATGACCACCACGCTGACATTTGCTACAACTGTGCGCAAATTTGCACGCACTAAAGTGACACCCTGTGATGCTGTTAAATGCATAGCACAATCCAAGCCTATGACTGGGTGGTTGAACAACCTGAGTGTGCACATTACTTGGTGCAGATGCACGCCAAGGAACATTGGAGGTGTATGGAGCTGAAACAGCGGCAACTGTCAACCACAATTCAGTGTCTAGGTTACCCCACGATCGCCCCGGATCAGCTTCTTGCTTCAGACGAAACTGTTCGTCATATGTACGCCAGCCCAAACCAGGGTATTGAATTGACGCAGTGCGGATAATCTCTGCGTACTTCAACAACTCCGCACAGCGCGTTGGATGTTTCATGATAAAAATTGACATGAATGTGTGAAAAGCCGATTGCCACATACCCAGTGATTCTAGCTTTTTTCGCAAGGGCCCTGGCTTTTTAATGACGAGCTGATTACCCTCCATTACAAACTGTAAATTATTCTGATCCGGAGCTCTCGCAATGACCGCATTGGCGGTGTCTTTGTACAACAAAGAAAAATCAACGTAGGCCCCTTCCCAAATTTTGTCCTTGATGGCTTGAGGAACATGAAATCCAAGTGGAGTAAACTTAGTCATACCCATCTGAGGAAGCGGGACAGGCCGCGTTCCAAATTCCATGTCAAAAAGAGGCCCAACATTGACGGAGTCATGGGATTGGGAGTTGGCTAACGAACTAACGATAGGCCCCGAATTATCATGATTAACACAAAAATTTCCACTACTAGGAGTAGTATTTACAGTAGTATTACTATTATAATAATACTCACCACCCATCGCTGCCGCTGGCGGCAAGTGGGGCGGCGGAATCGAGGAGGGGGCTACATGCACCTGGTCGGGAATACCCTGGGCCTGGGGGAGACTAGTAGTAGGCCTACTACTAATACTAGTTGGCACGGATGGAGCCTTCTCCGGTGCAGTGGCGGCCGCCGATGGGCATGATGGGGCCTTCTTCCTCTTTTTCAGCGGGGGTGCCATCTCACTGATCAGCCTAGCTGGGCCGCGTATAACCCGCCTCGGTCGCTGCATGAACTACAGGACCAGTAGGCCTACAGCTACGTTGTTTAGAATAATGTCAATGACAGAAATGCCCCGATGAAAACCCGACTTTTGGCAAAAGCAAATTAAAATAAAATCACGTCCAGTTCACGAATTGTTAATGTCGCTCCCGAGTCCCGATGCCAGCAAAAAATTCCACAATCGTCTAAGCAGATAGATGTTAATAATAAGTTCGTTGAGTGATGAGTTGAAGCCAAGAAAGGAACAAATTAAATTTTCCTTCTCCTACCGTGTATGTTGAACTTAATAAAAACTGCACTCCGGGGTAAGAAGAAATCCGTAGCAAGTTAACGTCGTAAAAATTTACTTTACCAATTCACTAAGGAAGCATCTAGAAACTAAATTATCTCCAATGGCAAGGCCGATAAGATGCTCAAAGAAATTGTAGAAGAAGCAAACTAATTTATTCCCAAACAACGAAATAAATTAATAAAATCATGTGTTCAGAAAAACAAAATTGCCCGTTCACGTTGAAAGGCAGTGACAAAGTGATTGAACACAAACTATCCCGCGCTTATGGAAGCGTCCCCAGCACTCAAGGAAAACATTCATTGGCTGAATGTTTTCATACTACACCCCTATTGGCTAACCGTAAAACCCCAAACAACATTTGTGCATAAAGAGGACTGTAAAACAAAGCAATGTAAACAACTTGCCCGCGAAAACATAATTACCTATGTTGCCCAACATTAATGCACGAATGCACGTCATTCCCGCACGGTAAGTACCCCCTAAGCTTGTACAGTTTTATCTGCATTGTGGCAGCGTACGGACCGTGCGGGTAAACAAACAGTTCGCCCTGTGTATAAAGCATTTTATCATTGATGGATAAAATGTGTTATGTTTACTATCAATCCCCTTAACTTGTCCAAAACATCACGTACAAGTTAAAAAGGCCTTATTTTAATGGTCTGATGTACGGTGGCTCAAAGACAACATTCACTAATACTGATACAAAATCTATAAGTAACTAGTTTAAGAAGCAGCTAGATTTTGTGTTTTTTATCTGCCCATACAAGGTCCTTCAGGAAAGTGGGAACGCCGAATGTGCATTAATTTTTTGAGAGGGGTGGGCGGGGACAGGGGGTGTGACTTCCACTTATTCAAGTAAAGTTTCATGTTGTGGAGTACTGATGACATAGGTAATACCAGTAAGGCCTACACTCATCAAATGGGAATGTGTGAACTGTCAGTAGTCCTTCGAAGAAAGTTAATTTTCAGATTGAAATGATCTGGCAAATCGGCATAAACACTCACTCGCTGTGACACAGCAGCAACTGGCAAATGCATTAAGTTTGAACCCCTTTTCAATACAAGTAAGCCTTGTTCGAGTAAAGAGCTTTTCGGTTCTGCAAGAAATTGAACACCACAAAGAAATTTAGGAATTTCGGCTCATTTTTTAAGCTCACTTTAAGTTTATTAACACACATACAAGAATGTTAAGTACACCTTCTATAATAAGTATACACACAATTTACAGACTATTTACATGTGCATAAAATAAAAGGCCAGGCCAGAGAAACGAGAACAAGTTTGATGTCTCTAAACCTTGAATGCTACACCAGACTAGGCAAACAAACACGCCAAATGCAGGCCAAGCTGGTGCATACTAGCCCTAATCCATACAGACAATTGGCAGAATTCTGAGACTCTTGGTGGCACAAAATGTGCGGGTAAAATCTGTTGCATTCAAAAAATGTACAAACAAGCTTATCATTTCAATCACAAAAGGAAACTCAGTGTGTGAGTTCAGCATATCTGTTTGGGTGCACATTCTTATTGGGCTCATTTCAATTGCAGCAATCATGAAAAAATGGTGATTTGGGGGAGAATAAAAATGCTATTTTCTTGATTTTGACGGATGGCCAGTTTCTCTACAGTTATGATATGAACTTTATAAACAACAGGGGTGAGAGTCATTGCTGACAAAACAAGTCTGAAACTTGGATCCAGATCTTAAGAAATGTTGAAATGATGTCATTTTCACCTTTTGATAACCCCTGGAGTTATAGATTCCAATAGCTTTTGGGAACAGTATCCTCAGTGCTAGAGAAGTAGATCAAAAGGCATGATATCCTTTTATCTGGGGAAAAATACAGCATTTATTGTTTACTTTTAAATAGTCTGAATTTCAAGAGCGTCTGAAACTTCTCATCCCTGAAAAGGTGAGCTTTCAGATTGAAACCAATCCAAAAACAGTTTCCGATTTTTACCAATCTTTTACTTTGTTAATCTCTTAAAATGTCCAACCGATACAACAGATGTCTGGATTGTCCAAAAAGTTTGCAAAGATGGTACACCACTCTGCCTTTAATTTGAATTTTACTTAAGTTTTGCCAGTGGTTTTGTCTGATTTTGAGCCATTGAGCTGGTCCTTTTATTTTAATTCATAATACATGTAAATCAATTCACAAATGCAAAATATACTTTATATGAATCCGAGTAATCCATATCCATGAATAATGCATTTTTAAAACGAATAAAGTACATACTGTACATGTATATACTGCATGTACACACCATGACTTTTGCATGTCAATGTAAACTCAAAAGTCCTGAAACAATGCACATTATGTACAACTAACCATAAAACAGTTGTCTAATCCCTAATGTTTCTAAAAGTAAAATACAATGCGGGAAATTTGATTTGGGTGTTCAACAGTGTAATATAGCAATCATTTGGTATTCAAGTGAAACATTCCCTTTTCTTTGGTCATTCCTTGCTTCCTCTGGGACTTTACTGCTTCTGTTACATTGGTATACTTGTGTGTGTGCCTTCATATTCACTACCTTTTTATGGAGACCGAGAACAAAACAGAAAAGGGAAAACAAAGCGTCTCCATAGGGAAATTCTAAAGACTGGGTTGCTCCTCAAGGAATTTTGTGTACAAAGTCTATGGGAGGTTCTTAACTACAGGAACAAAAGGAAAGAACAAAAGATGTCTTCGCAGGGATGCAAAAACAGGAATGGGTGTGTTTGAATTGCCAACCCTCCGAGGACATTTTACAATAGGGACAATAGGTCCTCACTAGTCGGTTCTTTGTTTTCAGGTGTCCTCACTAGTCATTTGTGTACAAAACCAATGGGGATTGCTTCAATACAGGAACAACAGAAAGTACAATAGGTGTCCTCTAACGTATAGGAGTGCTGTACCTGTGTGTGTGAGTTTGTTTTCACATTCAAACCGGGGACATATAACAAAAGAGGACAATAGGGTCCCCGGTTGGGTAAAGGTCCCCAGTTAGAAATTGTGTACAAAACCAATGGGAGCTGTTGCCAAAAAGTTAGAGTCCAAACAAAAGAGGGACAATAGGAGGTCCCCGATTGGAGGTGTTTACACACTGGGGTGTGTGTGTGTGTGTGTGTGTGTAAGTTGTCCTTTAGCCTTTTGAGAAAGACTCTGCTAGGGTGGAAACGCATGGCCATTAACAATTGTTTGCAATTACCGTACATTTGGTTGGTGAGCAGCTTGCAAGGGCTAATTCTAATTTTTGTGTAAATCTCACTCAACAGACACTCGTGTCACAGCAGCCAACTTGATTTATAGACCTTATGCACATGACGTCATTTGAGTAGGGCGCCCTCGGCTACAGGTCAAAAGAAGATACATGTAGTTCATTGTCCTATCCAGTGAGCTACGCGTACATTCAGCATCATGACGTCAATGCCAAAGGTCCACTACAACACCAAAGATCGTTACGGCGCTACACGATCTTTGACTGAAACAAATAGTTTTTGCTCTCTCTCTGGCACCACCCAACTTTTCAAATTGTAGGCAAACATCTGGATAGGAGGCGATCAAGGTTGTCAGCTGACACTGTATACTTTTACTTTCTTCAATTAAACTCGTCACGATGGACTACAATTTTATACCATTAGTAAGGAAACACAATAACAAATATTCCTGTTAACTTTGATAACCTTGTTGGCACATTTTAATAACAAATAAGCAAATAAAAATAAAACTAACATTGAATGGATTTGTATATTCATGTACATGTATATTCTAACTTGTAACGTCCATCCTTTTTGTGCTAGTATTTTCCGAACAGCAATATAAGATGTTTTCAAAGACAATATCACTTCATGAATACAAAGAAAATATTGTGTTACTAAAATATTTGCTTCAATTCATGGTTTATTATCATAAAGTATCTTGGTTTTATTTTGTGTAAATTACCCGTTTAAAAATAATGGTTGTATACTTTTTATAATCATTGAGATTTCTGATTGCAAACGACAGTTTATTTTCTTCCTGGTAACTACCAACTCAGTATAGCACTTTGTCTTCGAAATAGCTGAGGACTACTCAGGAAATACTGTTTCATGGTTCAGTGGTTTAATGGAATGTCAAGTAATTCAATTAATAGAAACAACGTCACAATACATGACACAAAATACTGCTTCAACAATTTCTTAAAAGAAAATAACAGAGATATTAGTCACCTGACATGACCCTACTGGTAAAACAAATTCTGGTTTTGTGTTAAAATGAAAATTTGAATTCTGTACCTAAAAGTGGCCCTACAAGTTTTTGTCCAGACTGCATTTTGAGTGCTTTTGATTTCTATTACAGGCAGTTGAGGCAACCTGATGACAGGAACTATCACGGGTATTTAACAACGATGTTATTCCCAAATAAACTCTTTGAGATCACACACACGGAGCTTTTACAAATCTCAGTTTGACCAAAACATACTCCTTCAAATCGTCACAAATCATTATTTCCAAATTTTAATGAATTGTTGCTGGCCAAATGACCATGAATTCTATTATAGTGGGCACCAAAAACAATAGTAAGCTACATTTGCTTTGAACATCTTTCAATCGTTTTCATCAAGACAAACTACATGGACATTTTGCATGCAGATTTCCTTGGGCAACTATTTTCTAACCAACACAGTACGATGGCACAATGCTTAGGCTTGGGGGAAGACCGCATGTTGATTCGAGAAGGTCTTTTACTACAGCTACAGAATGCTGTGTATTCTAACAAACAACAATGTGTATCACATTGCATCATATTCTATATTTCAGATTCCTATAATAGCGCATAGGTACATTTTATTTATTTCCAATGCGCACTAAAATAATCCTGAGATAAATCGTCTCAAGATGTTGACATCTTACGCTTATGATGTCATCATCCTGCAGTAAATTATCTCAGGATTATCTCAAGTTGGATGGCACTTTTAGAGCTCTGTACCTCAGGCATTGTGTGTTTTAACTCCCTGTTACTAATACTATTTCAAAACCACAAGAGAACCACAAGCACACTTAGCTGATTATAAATTATAAATAAAGTGAATTAAGCTGTTTCAAAGGACTTACCACATAATCAAACTAAAATAGAAAACTCTGGAATCAACTCTAGGCTAATTAGCAGTAGTTTTTTTTGTTATAGGCAATTGTTTAATTAAGTTTCTATATCTCAACTAAATATTAGACATTTCTGCTGCTGATTACAGAGCCTCAGTTTCTGGATGCTTGGACCTAGAAAAAAACACAAGAAATCGGAGGATAATTTAAGACACAATTCTGATACTTATTTAAAATATACAACCATTGCTTGAAAGTAGGGTCATTACTTTGGAAAGGACCCCGAAAAGAAATAATAAAGATGGTAATGGTAGTAATCATTCTCCAAAATTATTTGGTCTGAAGATTAGGGATCAATAAAAGTATGTCAACAAATTTGAATCTCCAAAGATCACCGGCAGGCAACTTTAGGAAATTTCCATGGTGTCCTTTTGAATGCTGCCCTTAATATAGTAAGAGATGCATCAATACCCCTCTCGCGATACCATAAATAAATCAACATAAATTATTATTGTTTAACAAACACGACCCTGGGTCACATAATAATTTGTGTAAATTTTCTTCGGCTAGTCAGTGTTGATTGATTCCCTAGGAAAGGCTTGGGAGCAAACAAAGAAAAAGTCAACCCAATGCTGAATGATTCCCAAGATGCCAGTGAGAGCTTGTCAAGTTGGTTAAATCATGCTGTAAGAGGGCCTAACATGTACTACAACGAATTCCTGCTAGCATAACTCTGTGGAGCGTACATACACAATCCACTGGTCTCAACACAATCCACTATCAATCACTGACTTCCGGGGACAAGACTTTAAGCCTGCTAAAGGCAACAAGTTCAACCATCCCTACAAAAGCCTTTTATCCCTGTACCCCTACTTACATCAAAACAATTTAATAACTTGTCAGAGATTTTGGGAACTTTTTGAATTTAGCATCGTTAAAAGTCAAAACTATGCGATTAGCATAAATACCTTGAAGTATAGGGCTCAGCTAATTGCAAGAGCCACAAGTTCCTGCTTCACAGCACGATCCTGACTTGCAGCAATTCTGACCAGCACAGCTGCATCCTTTACCAGCTGATGACAAGAGAATAGTATTACCACATAAGATAAAGTCAATGAAGAATGCTGATGAGTTAAATCGGGAAATAAAAGACCTTCGGACCTTCCGGGAAAAAAAAAATGTTTTTGAGAATATCACTACAAAACCTTGACACAACAAAACACAGACAACACACATAATAATAAAATGCACCAGGTTTTTTTTATTCTCTTTCGAGAAATTATGGAACCTTGTCTCACCATGAATAGGCCATCAGCCATGGTAGGCTGGAATCTTGGACTCTGCCTCCCATATGCCGAATACATTGATAAAAACTGTCAGCCTATCAATTTTTCTTAATCCTCCCCAGATAACATTCATACATTGGGCCAACGTTGGTATTTGGTCGGCACCGTTGGCGTTGGTATGTGTCAGCTTTTAGCGTTGGCCCCACATTGGCACTTTGTCGCCATGATCGGCGTTGGCATTATGTTTGTTTCTGACATTGGGCAGACGTTGGCTGTAGGTCGGCAGAATCACATTGGTTTTACATTGGCGATCAATGTTGAGCCAACGTTGGTTTTTAGTAATTAAACAATACTCGGCATTGTGTTGGTTTCCGACTTAGGAGCAATGTTGGTTCTAGGTCGGCATTACCACATTGATTTTACGTCGGCACTCAATGTTGAGCCAACGTTGGTTGATAGTGGGGCAGCAATATCGGCACTGTGTTGGTTTCCAATGTAGAACCAATGTTGGATCTAGGTTGGCATTACCACATTGGTTTTTTGTCGGCACTCAATGTTGAGCCAAATGTTGGTTTTTTTTTTTGTGGGACAGCAATATCGGCATTGTGTTGGTTTCTGACGTAGGACCAATGTTGGCTCTAGGTCGGCATTACCACATTGGTTTTACGTCGGCACTCAATGTTGAGCCAATGTTGGTTATTTATATGACAGCAATATCGGCATTGTGTTGGTTTCCGACGTAGGACCAATGTTGGCTCTAGGTCGACATTACCACATTAGTTTTACGTCGGCACTCAATGTTTAGCCGATGTTGGTTATTTGTGGGACAGCAATATCGGCATTTTGTTGGTTTCCGACTTAGGACCAATGTTGGCTCTAGGTCGGCGTTACCACATTGGTTTTACATCGGCACTCAATGTTGAGCCAATGTTGGTTATTTATGGGACAGCAATATCGGCATTGTGTTGGTTTCTGACGTAGGACCAATGTTGGCTCTAGGTCGACATTACCACATTGGTTTATTACGTCGGCACATCAGTAATGGTGATTTGAGGACAACTTCGTTGAACCATATTGGAGATTGATAGGCACAATTCGGCGATGTTTTTTTATATCGATTGCCAATCATTTTTGGACACCATTGTAAACCAAAACGTTGATACACTGTTGTTGGTTTGCTAGTTTGTTTGTTTGTTGTTGGGGTTTTTTGTAATCCGACAAAGATTTCAAATGGAAAACGTTGGAGTTGTGTTGATATATTGCAGCAGTTATATGTTGGCTTTAGTTCGGTGGTCTTCATGTTAAGTCGTCAACCATTTATAACAAGAATCATACCTTGACAATATGCGTCAGGGGATATGACCAAAATGTGGTTAAGTCTATCTGGGCATAAAATAGATCAACTGTCTTTACAAATAGCAGTTTGCTTGTTAGTTATAGGACAAGTTTGCTGAAGGTTTTTTTATAGGTTGACAGTCAAATGCCGTTAATCCCGAAAATACACGAAGAAGTCAGTACTCAGTTATATCATTAGACGATCACGCTAAATGTTGAGCCAACATTGAGCCAACGTTGGGCCAACATTTACATAAATGCAAATTTTTGGGCGGGGCCTAGATGTGTGTGATTTTTCTTTGATAATATCACAACAATTTGGGTGAATTTAGTTATCCAAGGCAAATTGTTGTGCTTTTGTGTGTAATTCGTCTGTAAGAAAATATGAACAACAAAGTACAAACAAACATTTGTAAATCAAACATGTAAATTAAAAAGTAAACAGTTTGAATTAAAAAAGGTGAAAACCATGAGTGGAAATTCTATGGATCTTGGACAATAAATACAAAACATGTAGTGCAGAAGGACGTGTAGGCCTGTATAGGTTGTAGAAAGTGTAGACAGTATTTAGTTATTGTTATCATAACATACATGTAATTAATATAACTTATAAGTATATTCACAGACACTATTTACTTGAATCAAACTCAAAGGTCATTCACTACATGAACAGAAAGATCCATTCGAAGTCGATATTTTTGAATAACGATACGTTGGCCCAACGTTGGGGAAATGTTGAGCCAACATAAAGGTTATTAGTGGGGCCGATGTTGGGCCAACATTAACGTTGGCCCAACGTAACGCCAATGAGCAAAAGTATATTTGGTAATCAACATTGGCCCAACATAAACCTTTCATTGGTTCTACGTTGGACAATGTTAAGCCCATGTTTACGTTGGGCCAACGTTGGGCCAACTTTTTCATTGGCCCAACATAAGACCGATGAGCAAAAGTACGTTGGGCCAGTATTGACAGCCAACATTGGCTCAACAAATCTTTTCTGTTGGCAGAGAGTTGGGTGCAACGTTGGCCGAATGTTCGACTGTGTTGGCCCAATATTGGTTCAATGTTTTAACATACATGGGCAGGACACTGGCCCAATGTTGGGCCAATGTTTACGTTGGGCCAACGTTGGGCCAACTTTTTCATTGGCCCAACATAAGACCGATGAGCAAAAGTACGTTGGGCCATTGTTGACAGCCAATGTTGGTCCAATGAAAGTGTTTCGTTGGCCCAACGTTGGTCCTTTGTAGTGATGCTATCTGGGTCATTTGTACAACACAAAGACAAAGGTCTGGAATCGAAAAGGGGAGATTTCAGCATGAATTCCAGTGCCCTTTGTTCCTTTCAGTATGGGGGAAATGAAGTGCAGCACGGTAGGTGCACGCCTGTGCACATATTAAAAAGTTGTAATTATACATCAGCCAGTCTATTAAACCGCAACAACAAAAAAGGACATTCTGAAGTTGTTCAAGGCATTCGTAAACGTCCACCGTAACTCGGTTTGGAAATATTTGACTGAAAAAGATGTCCTCCGGAGGCTTGAACCCCTCCTGCTAATAAAGAAAGTAGCATTTGGGGCATTGAACCTGCTGTTCTGTATCAGTGTTTCATTTTGTATTCACAAAAGTTGCATGCCTTAATATAACATTCACAGGGACTGCATTGTTTATATAAAAACAGTTTTTTTTAAATATATGCTGGGAATGAGTCAACACATACCAGCACAACACTTGCAGGCTAACTGGCACTTGCATGTCCCATCATCTTGGCAGCATGAACCATCATTACAGCAGTCCTTGCCGGCACAGCCACACTGCTTGCCATCTGAAATTATCATAAAAAACACTTGAGTCATGGTTCTCCCTTACAACAATGTATACCTATGTCACAATCCGGCGTGTAGAGTCACAGTTAAAAGTGCCCTGCACGCTGCCATGGGGTCAAAGTTTTGGCCTGTTTATCAGCCGGTGTCCTGCCTATGTCCCTGCGATTGGCTGAAATATGGATTGTCTGGGTTGTCCAAAATTTGGCCTGGCGCCTGCCATCGGTCAGGCATCGACCAATTTATTGGCGATCATTTTGCGATCCGAGTTAAAAGTAACTCGATGCCTGCCCGATTCCCCAAAATGACTCGGCAGCTGCAAGGAGTCCCATGGGGCCCCAGCCGAAAATGCCTAGAAATCCATCGCAAACTACTCGCAAACCCATCGCAAGTTAATTGTGACAGGGATATTAACAGTGGTCCGCTGGCCAAATGCCAGTTTAAATAAAAAACTTGGGCCCAAGACAGTCAGAATTATTTCCAAGCTGAAGCTCGGTGCTAGAAGAAGAAGAAGTATTACAACAAAAACGTACAAAAACAACAGGTGTTCCGGTCAGAATGCCCCAACACCTAAAAAAGTTTATTCACTCTGGGAGATTTTCAAATTTGTTTATTACAGAGAACTTTCTGCAGAATCAGGGAGAGTTGGCAGCTCTGTTACTAGTGCCCGGCTCGTGACAGGAAAAAATAAGGGCAAACCATGTTGAGTGCTAGGTATGATCCACAGGTGCAATCAAGAATCACGCAAGAATTAACCCATATTAACCACTTTTCTTCACCAAAATGAGACACATACATAAAATGGAAAACCATGAACATTCCATCTTCGTGATCTAGTGTTTTGGAAAAAATTTGATTATTGCCAATCATCTTTATTTAATCCGAGGTCCCCTAAGCTAAAATTTTACATAAAATGTGTTAGGTCTGGGTCTGAGGTCATTTGAGTTTAAAGTTACATGGATGACATCAGCAGTGATTTCCTTTGCCAAAGACATTGTTTGAGGGGTGGGCACAGGGCCAAGAATTGGCAGCTTAGAAGTAAAAGTGTGTCATGCATCTGGCTCTTTTTTCAAAGGGCTAAAAATTCCAAACTTGATTTATGCTCCCCCCCCCCACATTATCCACTGCAGAGACCAGCGTCCTACACCAGAGGGCTAAACTACAGCTACTGCTTTATTAGTACACCAATATTCTGAACATGCTGCCACCTAGTTGCGATAATCATAACCCACCATCCTCCCGAACGGTGGGTTACTAGTATTATCGCAACTACTTGCCCCTAGGAAAGCTGCCCACAACAAAGTTGCCCCCACTTGTGTGGCCAAGGATTCAGAGACCTTTTGGCCACACAAGTGCCAAGTGGGGCTAGTCACGCCCAACACACAATGTTGCGTGCTCAAATTGCAGTCTGGATAGTGAAACAGGAACAGAAAGATACAGAGACATCATCACAGTTAAAATTTGAAAAGCACAAGAAAACAAGACATAATAATCAACATTCGACTAGGACTAGGACTAGGACTAGACCAGGTCTACTCCAGGTCTACACAGTGCAGGGCATGCAACGGACATATGCTGGCGTCTGTCCTGCCACGTACCAAGCCTAATTTGAGTATATTCGACCATGGAGGTAGAAACCTCCAGGATTCGACATTGTTTTTATTTTCAGAACTGTTGTGTTGTTCTTGATCTTCCCATCATCTTCCATCTGTCCAT
Organism: Pisaster brevispinus; assembly: GCA_023634235.1. Taxonomy (NCBI): domain Eukaryota; kingdom Metazoa; phylum Echinodermata; class Asteroidea; order Forcipulatida; family Asteriidae; genus Pisaster; species Pisaster brevispinus. The sequence goes on along the minus strand of JAMKCF010000006.1, from coordinate 16,673,239 downwards.
ACGCCGAACAATGTTAACCAAAATTGGTCTGCTGCTTGTAGTTGTATCTTTAATCATGATAAATGTTAACCTAACTTACCTTCGCAACATTTACACTTGTTAGGCATTGTGTGATACTTTCTGTTCAAAATGGCGATCAACTATCAACGTTTGACACTGCGTAGTTCAAAGTCAGCCCCGTAACGTTTGTCCAGTCTGTGTTAGTTGTGTGCTACGTGCAATTCCGATGAAGGCCATGGTACGGTGGCCCCCCAAAACCATGCACTTGCACGGAACGGGATTTGTCTAGTCTGGCGACGAAAGGGTTACATTTTTGTTCAAATCTGGTTCAAATCAATTTGATCCTCAATTAAATGTGTTTATGTTTACTATCAATCCCCTTAACTTGTCCAAAACATCACGTACAAGTTAAAAAGGCCTTATTTTAATGGTCTGATGTACGGTGGCTCAAAGACAACATTCACTAATACTGATACAAAATCTATAAGTAACTAGTTTAAGAAGCAGCTAGATTTTGTGTTTTTATCTGCCCATACAAGGTCCTTCAGGAAAGTGGGAACGCCGAATGTGCATTAATTTTTTGAGAGGGGTGGGCGGGGACAGGGGGTGTGACTTCCACTTATTCAAGTAAAGTTTCATGTTGTGGAGTACTGATGACATAGGTAATACCAGTAAGGCCTACACTCATCAAATGGGAATGTGTGAACTGTCAGTAGTCCTTCGAAGAAAGTTAATTTTCAGATTGAAATGATCTGGCAAATCGGCATAAACACTCACTCGCTGTGACACAGCAGCAACTGGCAAATGCATTAAGTTTGAACCCCTTTTCAATACAAGTAAGCCTTGTTCGAGTATAGAGCTTTTCGGTTCTGCAAGAAATTGAACATCACAAAGAAATTTTGGAATTTCGGCTCATTTTTGTAGCTCACTTTAAGTTTATTAACACACATACAAGAATATTAAGTACACCTTCTATAATAAGTATACACACAATTTACAGACTATTTACATATGCATAAAATAAAAGGCCAGGCCAGAGAAACGAGAACAAGTTTGATGTCTCTAAACCTTGAATGCTACACCAGACTAGGCAAACAAACACGCCAAATGCAGGCCAAGCTGGTGCATACTAGCCCTAATCCATACAGACAATTTGCAGAATTCTGAGTTTCTTGGTGGCACAAAATGTGCGGGTAAAATCTGTTGCATTCAAAAAATGTACAAACAAGCTTATCATTTCAATCACAAAAGGAAACTCAGTGTGTGAGTTCAGCATATCTGTTTGGGTGCACATTCTTATTGGGCTCATTTCAATTGCAGCAATCATGAAAAAATGGTGTTTTGGGGGAGAATAAAAATGCTATTTTCTTGATTTTGACAGATGGCATAATTTCTCTACAGTTATGATATGAACTTTATAAACAACAGGGGTGAGAGTCATTGCTGACAAAACAAGTCTGAAACTTGGATCCAGATCTTAAGAAATGTTGAAATGATGTCATTTTCACCTTTTGATAACCCCTGGAGTTATAGATTCCAATAGCTTTTGGGAACAGTATCCTCAGTGCTAGAGAAGTAGATCAAAAGGCATGATATCCTTTTATCTGGGGGAAAAATACAGCATTTATTGTTTACTTTTAAATAGTCTGAATTTCAAGAGCGTCTGAAACTTCTCATCCCTGAAAAGGTGAGCTTTCAGATTGAAACCAATCCAAAAACAGTTTCCGATTTTTACCAATCTTTTACTTTGTTAATCTCTTAAAATGTCCAACCGATACAACAGATGTCTGGATTGTCCAAAAAGTTTGCAAAGATGGTACACCACTCTGCCTTTAATTTGAATTTTACTTAAGTTTTGCCAGTGGTTTTGTCTGATTTTGAGCCATTGAGCTGGTCCTTTTATTTTAATTCATAATACATGTAAATCAATTCACAAATGCAAAATATACTTTATATGAATCCGAGTAATCCATATCCATGAATAATGCATTTTTAAAACGAATAAAGTACATACTGTACATGTATATACTGCATGTACACACCATGACTTTTGCATGTCAATGTAAACTCAAAAGTCCTGAAACAATGCACATTATGTACAACTAACCATAAAACAGTTGTCTAATCCCTAATGTTTCTAAAAGTAAAATACAATGCGGGAAATTTGATTTGGGTGTTCAACAGTGTAATATAGCAACCATTTGGTATTCAAGTGAAACATTCCCTTTTCTTTGGTCATTCCTTGCTTCCTCTGGGACTTTACTGCTTCTGTTACATTAGTATACTTGTGTGTGCGCCTTCATATTCACTACCTTTTTATGGAGACCGAGAACAAAACAGAAAAGGGAAAACAAAGCGTCTCCATAGGGAAATTCTAAAGACTGGGTTGCTGCTCAAGGAATTTTGTGTACAAAGTCTATGGGAGGTTCTTAACTACAGGAACAAAAGGAAAGAACAAAAGATGTCTTCGCAGGGATGCAAAAACAGGAATGGGTGTGTTTGAATTGCCAACCCTCCGAGGACATTTTACAATAGGGACAATAGGTCCTCACTAGTCGGTTCTTTGTTTTCAGGCGTCCTCACTAGTCATTTGTGTACAAAACCAATGGGGATTGCTTCAATACAGGAACAACAGAAAGTACAATAGGTGTCCTCTAACGTATAGGAGTGCTGTACCTGTGTGTGTGAGTTTGTTTTCACATTCAAACCGGGGACCTATAACAAAAGAGGACAATAGGGTCCCCGGTTGGGTAAAGGTCCCCAGTAAGAAATTGTGTACAAAACCAATGGGAGCTGTTGCCAAAAAGTTAGAGTCCAAACAAAAGAGGGACAATAGGAGGTCCCCGATTGGAGGTGTTTACACACTTGTGTGCCCTTACACATGCCAACTTACGGGGTACTTTTAACAATGGAACAATGGACCCCACAAGGCAATTTCAATAGGAACAATAGGGCCCCACAAGGGAATTCTTTAGAAAAGGGAACAAAAGAACAACAATAGCAGTACCCCACAAACCGGATCCGTAAGGTTTGCGTGTGTGTGTGTGTGTGTAAGTTGTCATTTAGCCTTTTGAGAAAGACTCTGCTAGGGTGGAAACGCATGGCCATTAACAATTGTTTGCAATTACCGTACATTTGGTTGGTGAGCAGCTTGCAAGGGCTAATTCTAATTTTTGTGTAAATCTCAATCAACAGACACTCGTGTCACAGCAGCCAACTTGATTTATAGACCTTATGCACATGACGTCATTTGAGTAGGGCGCCCTCGGCTACAGGTCAAAAGAAGATACATGTAGTTCATTGTCCTATCCAGTGAGCTACGCGTACATTCAGCATCATGACGTCAATGCCAAAGGTCCACTACAACACCAAAGATCGTTACGGCGCTACACGATCTTTGACTGAAACAAATAGTTTTTGCTCTCTCTCTGGCACCACCAAACTTTTCAAATTGTAGGCAAACATCTGGATAGGAGGCGATCAAGGTTGTCAGCTGACACTGTATACTTTTACTTTCTTCAATTAAACTCGTCACGATGGACTACAATTTTATACCATTAGTAAGGAAACACAATAACAAATATTCCTGTTAACTTTGATAACCTTGTTGGCACATTTTAATAACAAATAAGCAAATAAAAATAAAACTAACATTGATTGGATTTGTATATTCATGTACATGTATATTCTAACTTGTAACGTCCATCCTTTTTGTGCTAGTATTTTCCGAACAGCAATATAAGATGTTTTCAAAGACAATATCACTTAATGAATACAAAGAAAATATTGTGTTACTAAAATATTTGCTTCAATTCATGGTTTATTATCATAAAGTATCTTGGTTTTATTTTGTGTAAATTACCCGTTTAAAAATAATGGTTGTATACTTTTTATAATCATTGAGATTTCTGATTGCAAATAATAGTTTTATTTTCTTTGTGGTAACTACCAACTCAGTATAGCACTTTGTCTTCGAAATAGCTGAGGACTACTCAGGAAATACTGTTTCATGGTCCAGTGGTTTAATGGAATGTCAAGTAATTCAATTAATAGAAACAACGTCACAATACATTACACAAAATACTGCTTTAACAATTTCCAAAAAGAAAATAACAGAGATATAAGTCATCTGACATGACCCTACTGGTAAAACAAATTCTGGTTTTGTGTTAAAATGAAATTTTGAATTCTGTAACTAAAAGTGGCCCTGTGACTTTTTCTCCAGACTGCATTTTGAGTGCTTTTGATTTCTATTACAGGCAGTTGAGGCAACCTGATGACAGGAACTTTCACGGGTATTTAACAACGATGTTATTCCCAAATAAACTCTTTGTGATCACACACACGGAGCTTTTACAAATCTCAGTTTGACCAAAACATACTCCTTCAAATCGTCACAAATCATTATTTCCAAATTTTAATGAATTGTTGCTGGCCAAATGACCATGAATTCTATTATAGTGGGCACCAAAAACAATAGTAAGCTACATTTGCTTTGAACATCTTTCAATCGTTTTCATCAAGACAAACTACATGGACATTTTGCATGCAGATTTCCTTGGGCAACTATTTTCTAACCAACACAGTACGATGGCACAATGCTTAGGCTTGGGGGAAGACCGCATGTTGATTCGAGAAGGTCTTTTACTACAGCTACAGAATGCTGTGTATTCTAACAAACAACAATGTGTATCACATTGCATCATATTCTATATTTCAGATTCCTATAATAGCACATAGGTACATTTTATTTATTTCAAATGCGCACTAAAATAATCCTGAGATAAATCGTCTCAAGATGTTGACATCTTACGCTTATGATGTCATCATCCTGCAGTAAATTATCTCAGGATTATCTCAAGTTGGATGGCACTTTTAGAGCTCTGTACCTCAGGCATTGTGTGTTTTAACTCCCTGTTACTAATACTATTTCAAAACCACAAGAGAACCACAAGCACACTTAGCTGATTATAAATTATAAATAAAGTGAATTAAGCTGTTTCAAAGGACTTACCACATAATCAAACTAAAATAGAAAACTCTGGAATCAACTCTAGGCTAATTAGCAGTAGTTTTTTTGTTATAGGCAATTGTTTAATTAAGTTTCTATATCTCAACTAAATATTAGACATTTCTGCTGCTGATTACAGAGCCTCAGTTTCTGGATGCTTGGACCTAGAAAAAAACACAAGAAATCGGAGGATAATTTAAGACACAATCCTGATACTTATTTAAAATATACAACCATTGCTTGAAGGTAGGGTCATTACTTTGGAAAGGACCCCGAAAAGAAATTGTGTAATTTTTATCGGAGAGCTTCTCACAATAAAGATGGTAATGGTAGTAATCATTCTGCAAAATTATTTGGTCTGAAGTGCCTCAATTGATTAGAAATCAATAAAAGTAAGTCAACAAATTTGAATCTCCAAAGATCACCGGCAGGCAACTTTAGGAAATTTCCATGGTGTCCTTTTGAATGCTGCCCTTAATATAGTAAGAGATGCATCAATACCCCTCTCGCGATACCATAAATAAATCAACATAAATTATTATTGTTTAACAAACACGACCCTGGGTCACATAATAATTTGTGTAAATTTTCTTCGGCGAGTCAGTGTTGATTGATTCCCTAGGAAAGGCTTGGGAGCAAACAAAGAAAAAGTCAACCCAATGCTGTATGATTCCCAAGATGCCAGTGAGAGCTTGTCAAGTTGGTTAAATCATGCTGTAAGAGGGCCTAACATGTACTACAACGAATTCCTGCTAGCATAACTCTGTGGAGCGTACATACACAATCCACTGGTCTCAACACAATCCACTATCAATCACTGACTTCCGGGGACAAGACTTTAAGCCTGCTAAAGGCAACAAGTTCAACCATCCCTACAAAAGCCTTTTATCCCTGTACCCCTACTTACATCAAAACAATTTAATAACTTGTCAGAGATTTGGGGAACTTTTTGAATTTAGCATCGTTAAAAGTCAAAACTATGCGATTAGCATAACTACCTTGAAGTATAGGGGTCAGCTAATTGCAAGAGCCACAAGTTCCTGCTTCACAGCACGATCCTGACTTGCAGCAATCCTGACCAGCACAGCTGCATCCTTTACCAGCTGATGACAAGAGAATAGTATCACCACATAAGATAAAGCTGATGAGTTAAATAATGCTGATGTCGGGAAATAAAAGGTTGATAAAACGAGGTCTTAGATGGTCATTCAAGACCTGAACTTTTCGGACCTTCCGGGAAAAAAAAAATGATTTTGAGTATATCACTACAAAACCTTGACACAACAAAACACAGACAACACACATAATAATAAAATGCACCAGGTTTTTTTCATTCTCTTTCGAGAAATTATGGAACCTTGTCTCACCATGATCAGCCATGGTAGGCTGGAATCTTGGACTCTGCCTCCCATGTGCCGAATACATTGATAAAAAACTGTCAGCCTATCAATTTTTCTTAATCCTCATTTGTACAACACAAGGACAAAGGTCTGGAATCGAAAAAGTGCCCTTTGTTCCTTTCAGTATGGGGGAAATGAAGTGCAGCACGGTAGGTGCACGCCTGTGCACATATTAAAAAGTTGTAATTATACATCAGCCAGTCTATTAAACCGCAACAACAACAAAAGACATTCGGAAGTTGTTCAAGGCATTCGTAAATGTCCACCGTAACTCGGTTTGGAAATATTTGACTGAAAAAGTCCGGAGGCTTGAACCCCTCCTGCCAATAAAGAAAGTAGCATTTGGGGCATTAAACCTGCTGTTCTGTATCAGTGTTTCATTTTGTATTCACAAAAGTTGCATGCCTTAATATAACATTCACAGGGACTGCATTGTTTAAATAAAAACAGTTTTTTTAAATATATGCTGGGAATGAGTCAACACATACCAGCACAACACTTGCAGGCTAACTGGCACTTGCATGTCCCATCATCTTGGCAGCATGAACCATCATTACAGCAGTCCTTGCCGGCACAGCCACACTGCTTGCCATCTGAAATTATCATAAAAAACACTCAAGTCATGGTTCTCCCTTACAACAATGTATACCTATGTCACAATCCGGCGTGTAGAGTCACAGTTAAAAGTGCCCTGCACGCTGCCATGGGGTCAAAGTTTTGGCCTGTTTATCGGCCGGTGTCCTGCCTATGTCCCTGCGATTGGCTGAAATATGGATTGTCTGGGTTGTCCAAAATTTGGCCTGGCGCCTGCCATCGGTCAGGCATCGACCAATTTATTGGCGACCATTTTGCGATCCGAGTTAAAAGTAACTCGATGCCTGCCCGATTCCCCAAAATGACTCGGCAGCTGCAAGGAGTCCCATGGGGCCCCAGCCGAAAATGCCTAGAAATCCATCGCAAACTACTCGCAAACCCATCGCAAGCTAATTGTGACAGGGATATTATCAGTGGTCCGCTGGCCAAATGCCAGTTTAAATAAAAAACTTGGGCCCAAGACAGTCAGAATTATTTCCAAGCTGAAGCTCGGTGCTAGAAGAAGAAGAAGTATTCAAACAAAAACGTACAAAAACAACAGGTGTTCCGGTCAGAATGCCCCAACACCTAAAAAAGTTTATTCACTCTGGGAGATTTTCAAATTTGTTTATTACAAAGATGGGTTCGATTTCAGAGAACTTTCTGCAGAATCAGGGAGTGTTGGCAGCTCTGTTACTAGTGCCCGGCTCGTGACAGGAAAAAATAAGGGCAAACCATGTTGAGTGCTAGGTATGATCCACAGGTGCAATCAAGAATCACGCAAGAATTAACCCATATTAACCACTTTTCTTCACCAAAATGAGACACATACATAAAATGGAAAACCATGAACATTCCATCTTCGTGATCTAGTGTTTTGGAAAAAAATTGATTATTGCCAATCATCTTTATTTAATCCGAGGTCCCCAAAGCTAAAATTTTACATAAAATGTGTTAGGTCTGGGTCTGAGGTCATTTGAGTTTAAAGTTACATGGATGACATCAGCAGTGATTTCCTTTGCCAAAGACATTGTTTGAGGGGTGGGCACAGGGCCAAGAATTGGCAGCTTAGAAGTAAAAGTGTGTCATGCATCTGGCTCTTTTTTCAAAGGGCTAAAAATTCCAAACTTGATTTATGCTCCCCCCCCCACATTATCCACTGCAGAGACCAGCGTCCTACACCAGAGGACTAAACTACAGCTACTGCTTTATTAGTACACCAATATTCTGAACATGCTGCCACCTAGTTGCGATAATCATAACCCACCATCCTCCCGAACGGTGGGTTACTAGTATTATCGCAACTACTTGCCCCTAGGAAAGCTGCCCACAACAAAGTTGCCCCCACTTGTGTGGCCAAGGATTCAGAGACCTTTTGGCCACACAAGTGCAAAGTGGGGCTAGTCGCGCCCAACACACAATGTTGCGTGCTCAAATTGCAGTCTGGATAGTGAAACAGGAACAGAAAGATACAGAGACATCATCACAGTTAAAATTTGAAAAGCACAAGAAAACAAGGCATAATAATCAACATTCGACTAGGACTAGGACTAGGACTAGACCAGGTCTACTCCAGGTCTACACAGTGCAGGGCATGCAACGGACATATGCTGGCGTCTGTCCTGCCACGTACCAAGCCTAATTTGAGTATATTCGACCATGGAGGTAGAAACCTCCAGGATTCGACATTGTTTTTATTTTCAGAACTGTTGTGTTGTTCTTGATCTTCCCATCATCTTCCATCTGTCCATACGCCGAACAATGTTAACCAAAATTGGTCTGCTGCTTGTAGTTGTATCTTTAATCATGATAAATGTTAACCTAACTTACCTTCGCAACATTTACACTTGTTAGGCATTGTGTGATACTTTCTGTTCAAAATGGCGATCAACTATCAACGTTTGACACTGCGTAGTTCAAAGTCAGCCCCGTAACGTTTGTCCAGTCTGTGTTAGTTGTGTGCTACGTGCAATTCCGATGAAGGCCATGGTACGGTGGCCCCCCAAAACCATGCACTTGCACGGAACGGGATTTGTCTAGTCTGGCGACGAAAGGGTTACATTTTTGTTCAAATCTGGTTCAAATCAATTTGATCCTCAATTAAATGTGTTTATGTTGACTATCAATCCCCTTAACTTGTCCAAAACATCACGTACAAGTTAAAAAGGCCTTATTTTAATGGTCTGATGTACGGTGGCTCAAAGACAACATTCACTAATACTGATACAAAATCTATCATAAGTAACTAGTTTAAGAAGCAGCTAGGTTTTGTGTTTTTTATCTGCCCATACAAGGTCCTTCAGGAAAGTGGGAACGCCGAATGTGCATTAATTTTGTGAGAGGGGTGGGCGGGGACAGGGGGTGTGATTTCCACTTATTCAAGTAAAGTTTCATGTTGTGGAGTACTGATGACATAGGTAATACCAGTAAGGCCTACACTCATCAAATGGGAATGTGTGAACTGTCAGTAGTCCTTCGAAGAAAGTTAATTTTCAGATTGAAATGATCTGGCAAATCGGCATAAACACTCACTCGCTGTGACACAGCAGCAACTGGCAAATGCATTAAGTTTGAACCCCTTTTCAATACAAGTAAGCCTTGTTCGAGTATAGAGCTTTTCGGTTCTGCAAGAAATTGAACATCACAAAGAAATTTAGGAATTTCGGCTCATTTTTGAAGCTCACTTTAAGTTTATTAACACACATACAAGAATATTAAGTACACCTTCTATAATAAGTATACACACAATTTACAGACTATTAACATATGCATAAAATAAAAGGCCAGGCCAGAGAAACGAGAACAAGTTTGATGTCTCTAAACCTTGAATGCTACACCAGACTAGGCAAACAAACATGCCAAATGCAGGCCAAGCTGGTGCATACTAGCCCTAATCCATACAGACAGTTGGCAGAATTCTGAGACTCTTGGTGGCACAAAATGTGCGGGTAAAATCTGTTGCATTCAAAAAATGTACAAACAAGCTTATCATTTCAATCACAAAAGGAAACTCAGTGTGTGAGTTCAGCATATCTGTTTGGGTGCACATTCTTATTGGGCTCATTTCAATTGCAGCAATCATGAAAAAATGGTGTTTTGGGGGAGAATAAAAATGCTATTTTCTTGATTTTGACAGATGGCCAGTTTCTCTACAGTTATGATATGAACTTTATAAACAACAGGGGTGAGAGTCATTGCTGACAAAACAAGTCTGAAACTTGGATCCAGATCTTAAGAAATGTTGAAATGATGTCATTTTCACCTTTTGATAACCCCTGGAGTTATAGATTCCAATAGCTTTTGGGAACAGTATCCTCAGTGCTAGAGAAGTAGATCAAAAGGCATGATATCCTTTTATCTGGGGAAAAAATACAGCATTTATTGTTTACTTTTAAATAGTCTGAATTCGGATGAACATCTGAAACTTCTCATCCCTGAAAAAGTGAGCTTTCAGATTGAAACCAATCAAAAAACACTTTCTGATTTTTACCAATCTTTTACTTAAAAAGTCCAACTGATACAACAGATGTCTGGATTGTCCAAAAAGTTTGCAAAGGTGGTACATCACTCTGCCTTTAATTTGAATTTTACTTAAGTTTTGCCAGTGGTTTCGTCCGATTTTGAGCCATTGAGCTGGTCCTTTTATTTTAATTCATAATACATGTAAATCAATTCACAAATGCAAAATATACTTTATATGAATCCGAATAATCCATATTCGTGAATAATGCATTTTTAAAACGAATAAAGTACATACCTGTGTATACTACATGTACACACCATGACTTTTGCATGTCAATGTAAACTCAAAAGTCCTGAAACAATGCACATTATGTACAACTAACCATAAAACAGTTGTCTAATCCCTAATGTTTCTAAAAGTAAAATACAATGCGGGAAATTTGATTTGGGTGTTCAACAGTGTAATATAGCAATCATTTGGTATTCAAGTGAAACATTCCCTTTTCTTTGGTCATTCCTTGCTTCCTCTGGGACTTTACTGCTTCTGTTACATTGGTATACTTGTGTGTGTGCCTTCATATTCACTACCTTTTTATGGAGACCGAGAACAAAACAGAAAAGGGAAAACAAAGCGTCTCCATAGGGAAATTCTAAAGACTGGGTTGCTCCTCAAGGAATTTTGTGTACAAAGTCTATGGGAGGTTCTTAACTACAGGAACAAAAGGAAAGAACAAAAGATGTCTTCGCAGGGATGCAAAAACAGGAATGGGTGTGTTTGAATTGCCAACCCTCCGAGGACATTTTACAATAGGGACAATAGGTCCTCACTAGTCGGTTCTTTGTTTTCAGGTGTCCTCACTAGTCATTTGTGTACAAAACCAATGGGGATTGCTTCAATACAGGAACAACAGAAAGTACAATAGGTGTCCTCTAACGTATAGGAGTGCTGTACCTGTGTGTGTGTGTGTGTGTGTGTGCCCTTACACACGCCAACTTACGGGGTACTTTTAACAATGGAACAATGGACCCCACAAGGCAATTTCAATAGGAACAATAGGGCCCCACAAGGGAATTCTTTAGAAAAGGGAACAATAGAACAACAATAGCAGTACTCCACAAACCGGATCCGTAAGGTTGTGTGTGTGTGTAAGTTGTCATTTAGCCTTTTGAGAAAGACTCTGCTAGGGTGGAAACGCATGGCCATTAACAATTGTTTGCAATTACCGTACATTTGGTTGGTGAGCAGCTTGCAAGGGCTAATTCTAATTTATGTGTAAATCTCACTCAACAGACACTCGTGTCACAGCAGCCAACTTGATTTATAGACCTTATGCACATGACGTCATTTGAGTAGGGCGCCCTCGGCTACAGGTCAAAAGAAGATACATGTAGTTCATTGTCCTATCCAGTGAGCTACGCGTACATTCAGCATCATGACGTCACTGCCAAAGGTCCACTACAACACCAAAGATCGTTACAGCGCTACACGATCTTTGACTGAAACAAATAGTTTTTGCTCTCTCTCTGGCACCACCCAACTTTTCAAATTGTAGGCAAACATCTGGATAGGAGGCGATCAAGGTTGTCAGCTGACACTGTATACTTTTACTTTCTTCAATTAAACTCGTCACGATGGACTACAATTTTATACCATTAGTAAGGAAACACAATGACAAATATTCCTGTTAACTTTGATAACATTGTTGGCACATTTTAATAACAAATAAGCAAATAAAAATAAAACTAACAATTGATTGGATTTGTATATTCATGTACATGTATATTCTAACTTGTAACGTCCATCCTTTTTGTGCTAGTATTTTCCGAACAGCAATATAAGATGTTTTCAAAGACAATATCACTTCATGAATACAAAGAAAATGATGTGTTACTAAAATATTTGCTTCAATTCATGGTTTATTATCATAAAGTATCTTGGTTTTATTTTGTGTAAATTACCCGTTTAAAAATAATGGTTGTATACTTTTTATAATCATTGAGATTTCTGATTGCAAACGACAGTTTTATTTTCTTCCTGGTAACTACCAACTCAGTATAGCACTTTGTCTTCGAAATAGCTGAGGACTACTCAGGAAATACTGTTTCATGGTTCAGTGGTTTAATGGAATGTCAAGTAATTCAATTAATAGAAACAACGTCACAATACATTACACAAAATACTGCTTCAACAATTTCTTAAAAGAAAATAACAGAGATATTAGTCACCTGACATGACCCTACTGGTAAAACAAATTCTGGTTTTGTGTTAAAATGAAAATTTGAATTCTGTACCTAAAAGTGGCCCTACAAGTTTTTGTCCAGACTGCATTTTGAGTGCTTTTGATTTCTATTACAGGCAGTTGAGGCAACCTGATGACAGGAACTATCACGGGTATTTAACAACGATGTTATTCCCAAATAAACTCTTTGAGATCACACACACGGAGCTTTTACAAATCTCAGTTTGACCAAAACATACTCCTTCAAATCGTCACAAATCATTATTTCCAAATTTTAATGAATTGTTGCTGGCCAAATGACCATGAATTCTATTATAGTGGGCACCAAAAACAATAGTAAGCTACATTTGCTTTGAACATCTTTCAATCGTTTTCATCAAGACAAACTACATGGACATTTTGCATGCAGATTTCCTTGGGCAACTATTTTCTAACCAACACAGTACGATGGCACAATGCTTAGGCTTGGGGGAAGACCGCATGTTGATTCGAGAAGGTCTTTTACTACAGCTACAGAATGCTGTGTATTCTAACAAACAACAATGTGTATCACATTGCATCATATTCTATATTTCAGATTCCTATAATAGCGCATAGGTACATTTTATTTATTTCCAATGCGCACTAAAATAATCCTGAGATAAATCGTCTCAAGATGTTGACATCTTACGCTTATGATGTCATCATCCTGCAGTAAATTATCTCAGGATTATCTCAAGTTGGATGGCACTTTTAGAGCTCTGTACCTCAGGCATTGTGTGTTTTAACTCCCTGTTACTAATACTATTTCAAAACCACAAGAGAACCACAAGCACACTTAGCTGATTATAAATTATAAATAAAGTGAATTAAGCTGTTTCAAAGGACTTACCACATAATCAAACTAAAATAGAAAACTCTGGAATCAACTCTAGGCTAATTAGCAGTAGTTTTTTTTGTTATAGGCAAATGTTTAATTAAGTTTCTATATCTCAACTAAATATTAGACATTTCTGCTGCTGATTACAGAGCCTCAGTTTCTGGATGCTTGGACCTAGAAAAAAACACAAGAAATCGGAGGATAATTTAAGACACAATCCTGATACTTATTTAAAATATACAACCATTGCTTGAAGGTAGGGTCATTACTTTGGAAAGGACCCCGAAAAGAAATTGTGTAATTTTTATCGGAGAGCTTCTCACAATAAAGATGGTAATGGTAGTAATCATTCTGCAAAATTATTTGGTCTGAAGTGCCTCAATTGATTAGAAATCAATAAAAGTAGGTCAACAAATTTGAATCTTCAAAGATCACCGTTAGGCAACTTTAGGAAATTTCCATGGTGTCCTTTTGAATGCTGCCCTTAATATAGTAAGAGATGCATCAATACCCCTCTCGCGATACCATAAATAAATCAACATAAATTATTATTGTTTAACAAACACGACCCTGGGTCACATAATAATTTGTGTAAATTTTCTTCGGCGAGTCAGTGTTGATTGATTCCCTAGGAAAGGCTTGGGAGCAAACAAAGAAAAAGTCAACCCAATGCTGTATGATTCCCAAGATGCCAGTGAGAGCTTGTCAAGTTGGTTAAATCATGCTGTAAGAGGGCCTAACATGTACTACAACGAATTCCTGCTAGCATAACTCTGTGGAGCGTACATACACAATCCACTGGTCTCAACACAATCCACTATCAATCACTGACTTCCGGGGACAAGACTTTAAGCCTGCTAAAGGCAACAAGTTCAACCATCCCTACAAAAGCCTTTTATCCCTGTACCCCTACTTACATCAAAACAATTTAATAACTTGTCAGAGATTTTGGGAACTTTTTGAATTTAGCATCGTTAAAAGTCAAAACTATGCGATTAGCATAAATACCTTGAAGTATAGGGCTCAGCTAATTGCAAGAGCCACAAGTTCCTGCTTCACAGCACGATCCTGACTTGCAGCAATCCTGACCAGCACAGCTGCATCCTTTACCAGCTGATGACAAGAGAATAGTATTACCACATAAGATAAAGTCAATGAAGAATGCTGATGAGTTAAATCGGGAAATAAAAGACCTTCGGACCTTCCGGGAAAAAAAAAAATGTTTTTGAGAATATCACTACAAAACCTTGACACAACAAAACACAGACAACACACATAATAATAAAATGCACCAGGTTTTTTTTATTCTCTTTCGAGAAATTATGGAACCTTGTCTCACCATGAATAGGCCATCAGCCATGGTAGGCTGGAATCTTGGACTCTGCCTCCCATATGCCGAATACATTGATAAAAAACTGTCAGCCTATCAATTTTTCTTAATCCTCATTTGTACAACACAAGGACAAAGGTCTGGAATCGAAAAGGGGAGATTTCAGCATGAATTCCAGTGCCCTTTGTTCCTTTCAGTATGGGGGAAATGAAGTGCAGCACGGTAGGTGCACGCCTGTGCACATATTAAAAAGTTGTAATTATACATCAGCCAGTCTATTCAACCGCAACAACAAAAAAGGACATTCTGAAGTTGTTCAAGGCATTCGTAAACGTCCACCGTAACTCGGTTTGGAAATATTTGACTGAAAAAGATGTCCTCCGGAGGCTTGAACCCCTCCTGCTAATAAAGAAAGTAGCATTTGGGGCATTGAACCTGCTGTTCTGTATCAGTGTTTCATTTTGTATTCACAAAAGTTGCATGCCTTAATATAACATTCACAGGGACTGCATTGTTTATATAAAAACAGTTTTTTTAAATATATGCTGGGAATGAGTCAACACATACCAGCACAACACTTGCAGGCTAACTGGCACTTGCATGTCCCATCATCTTGGCAGCATGAACCATCATTACAGCAGTCCTTGCCGGCACAGCCACACTGCTTGCCATCTGAAATTATCATAAAAAACACTCAAGTCATGGTTCTCCCTTACAACAATGTATACCTATGTCACAATCCGGCGTGTAGAGTCACAGTTAAAAGTGCCCTGCACGCTGCCATGGGGTCAAAGTTTTGGCCTGTTTATCGGCCGGTGTCCTGCCTATGTCCCTGCGATTGGCTGAAATATGGATTGTCTGGGTTGTCCAAAATTTGGCCTGGCACCTGCCATCGGTCAGGCATCGACCAATTTATTGGCGACCATTTTGCGATCCGAGTCTGGGGCCCCAGCCGAAAATGCCTAGAAATCCATCGCAAACTACTCGCAAACCCATCGCAAGCTAATTGTGACAGGGATATTATCAGTGGTCCGCTGGCCAAATGCCAGTTTAAATAAAAAACTTGGGCCCAAGACAGTCAGAATTATTTCCAAGCTGAAGCTCGGTGCTAGAAGAAGAAGAAGTATTAAAACAAAAATGTACAAAAACAACAGGTGTTCCGGTCAGAATGCCCCAACACCTAAAAAAGTTTATTCACTCTGGGAGATTTTCAAATTTGTTTATTACAAAGATGGGTTCGATTTCAGAGAACTTTCTGCAGAATCAGGGAGAGTTGGCAGCTCTGTTACTAGTGCCCGGCTCGTGACAGGAAAAAATAAGGGCAAACCATGTTGAGTGCTAGGTATGATCCACAGGTGCAATCAAGAATCACGCAAGAATTAACCCATATTAACCACTTTTCTTCACCAAAATGAGACACATACATATAATGGAAAACCATGAACATTCCATCTTCGTGATCTAGTGTTTTGGAAAAAAATTGATTATTGCCAATCATCTTTATTTAATCCGAGGTCCCCAAAGCTAAAATTTTACATTAAATGTGTTAGGTCTGGGTCTGAGGTCATTTGAGTTTAAAGTTACATGGATGACATCAGCAGTGATTTCCTTTGCCAAAGACATTGTTTGAGGGGTGGGCACAGGGCCAAGAATTGGCAGCTTAGAAGTAAAAGTGTGTCATGCATCTGGCTCTTTTTTCAAAGGGCTAAAAATTCCAAACTTGATTTATGCTCCCCCCCCCCCCCACATTATCCACTGCAGAGACCAGCGTCCTACACCAGAGGGCTAAACTACAGCTACTGCTTTATTAGTACACCAATATTCTGAACATGCTGCCACCTAGTTGCGATAATCATAACCCACCATCCTCCCGAACGGTGGGTTACTAGTATTATCGCAACTACTTGCCCCTAGGAAAGCTGCCCACAACAAAGTTGCCCCCACTTGTGTGGCCAAGGATTCAGAGACCTTTTGGCCACACAAGTGCCAAGTGGGGCTAGTCGCGCCCAACACACAATGTTGCGTGCTCAAATTGCAGTCTGGATAGTGAAACAGGAACAGAAAGATACAGAGACATCATCACAGTTAAAATTTGAAAAGCACAAGAAAACAAGACATAATAATCAACATTCGACTAGGACTAGGACTAGGACTAGACCAGGTCTACTCCAGGTCTACACAGTGCAGGGCATGCAACGGACATATGCTGGCGTCTGTCCTGCCACGTACCAAGCCTAATTTGAGTATATTCGACCATGGAGGTAGAAACCTCCAGGATTCGACATTGTTTTTATTTTCAGAACTGTTGTGTTGTTCTTGATCTTCCCATCATCTTCCATCTGTCCATACGCCGAACAATGTTAACCAAAATTGGTCTGCTGCTTGTAGTTGTATCTTTAATCATGATAAATGTTAACCTAACTTACCTTCGCAACATTTACACTTGTTAGGCATTGTGTGATACTTTCTGTTCAAAATGGCGATCAACTATCAACGTTTGACACTGCGTAGTTCAAAGTCAGCCCCGTAACGTTTGTCCAGTCTGTGTTAGTTGTGTGCTACGTGCAATTCCGATGAAGGCCATGGTACGGTGGCCCCCCAAAACCATGCACTTGCACGGAACGGGATTTGTCTAGTCTGGCGACGAAAGGGTTACATTTTTGTTCAAATCTGGTTCAAATCAATTTGATCCTCAATTAAATGTGTTTATGTTGACTATCAATCCCCTTAACTTGTCCAAAACATCACGTACAAGTTAAAAGGGCCTTATTTTAATGGTCTGATGTACGGTGGCTCAAAGACAACATTCACTAATAGTGATACAAAATCTATAAGTAACTAGTTTAAGAAGCAGCTAGATTTTGTGTTTTTTATCTGCCCATACAAGGTCCTTCAGGAAAGTGGGAACGCCGAATGTGCATTAATTTTTTGAGAGGGGTGGGCGGGGACAGGGGGTGTGACTTCCACTTATTCAAGTAAAGTTTCATGTTGTGGAGTACTGATGACATAGGTAATACCAGTAAGGCCTACACTCATCAAATGGGAATGTGTGAACTGTCAGTAGTCCTTCGAAGAAAGTTAATTTTCAGATTGAAATGATCTGGCAAATCGGCATAAACACTCACTCGCTGTGACACAGCAGCAACTGGCAAATGCATTAAGTTTGAACCCCTTTTCAATACAAGTAAGCCTTGTTCGAGTATAGAGCTTTTCGGTTCTGCAAGAAATTGAACATCACAAAGAAATTTAGGAATTTCGGCTCATTTTTGAAGCTCACTTTAAGTTTATTAACACACATACAAGAATATTAAGTACACCTTCTATAATAAGTATACACACAATTTACAGACTATTTACATATGCATAAAATAAAAGGCCAGGCCAGAGAAACGAGAACAAGTTTGATGTCTCTAAACCTTGAATGCTACACCAGACTAGGCAAACAAACACGCCAAATGCAGGCCAAGCTGGTGCATACTAGCCCTAATCCATACAGACAATTGGCAGAATTCTGAGACTCTTGGTGGCACAAAATGTGCGGGTAAAATCTGTTGCATTCAAAAAATGTACAAACAAGCTTATCATTTCAATCACAAAAGGAAACTCAGTGTGTGAGTTCAGCATATCTGTTTGGGTGCACATTCTTATTGTGCTCATTTCAATTGCAGCAATCATGAAAAAATGGTGATTTGGGGGAGAATAAAAATGCTATTTTCTTGATTTTGACAGATGGCCAGTTTCTCTACAGTTATGATATGAACTTTATAAACAACAGGGGTGAGAGTCATTGCTGACAAAACAAGTCTGAAACTTGGATCCAGATCTTAAGAAATGTTGAAATGATGTCATTTTCACCTTTTGATAACCCCTGGAGTTATAGATTCCAATAGCTTTTGGGAACAGTATCCTCAGTGCTAGAGAAGTAGATCAAAAGGCATGATATCCTTTTATCTGGGGAAAAAATACAGCATTTATTGTTTACTTTTAAATAGTCTGAATTTCAAGAGCGTCTGAAACTTCTCATCCCTGAAAAGGTGAGCTTTCAGATTGAAACCAATCCAAAAACAGTTTCCGATTTTTACCAATCTTTTACTTTGTTAATCTCTTAAAATGTCCAACCGATACAACAGATGTCTGGATTGTCCAAAAAGTTTGCAAAGATGGTACACCACTCTGCCTTTAATTTGAATTTTACTTAAGTTTTGCCAGTGGTTTTGTCTGATTTTGAGCCATTGAGCTGGTCCTTTTATTTTAATTCATAATACATGTAAATCAATTCACAAATGCAAAATATACTTTATATGAATCCGAGTAATCCATATCCATGAATAATGCATTTTTAAAACGAATAAAGTACATACTGTACATGTATATACTGCATGTACACACCATGACTTTTGCATGTCAATGTAAACTCAAAAGTCCTGAAACAATGCACATTATGTACAACTAACCATAAAACAGTTGTCTAATCCCTAATGTTTCTAAAAGTAAAATACAATGCGGGAAATTTGATTTGGGTGTTCAACAGTGTAATATAGCAATCATTTGGTATTCAAGTGAAACATTCCCTTTTCTTTGGTCATTCCTTGCTTCCTCTGGGACTTTACTGCTTCTGTTACATTAGTATACTTGTGTGTGTGCCTTCATATTCACTACCTTTTTATGGAGACCGAGAACAAAACAGAAAAGGGAAAAAAAAAACGTCTCCATAGGGAAATTCTAAAGACTGCGTTGCTCCTCAAGGAATTTTGTGTACAAAGTCTATGGGAGGTTCTTATCTACAGGAACAAAAGGAAGAACAAAAGATGTCTTCGCAGGGATGCAAAAACAGGAATGGGTGTGTTTGAATTGCCAACCCTCCGAGGACATTTTACAATAGGGACAATAGGTCCTCACTAGTCGGTTCTTTGTTTTCAGGTGTCCTCACTAGTCATTTGTGTACAAAACCAATGGGGATTGCTTCAATACAGGAACAACAGAAAGTACAATAGGTGTCCTCTAACGTATAGGAGTGCTGTACCTGTGTGTGTGAGTTTGTTTTCACATTCAAACCGGGGACTGTTTTCACATTCAAACCGGGGACCTATAACAAAAGAGGACAATAGGGTCCCCGGTTGGGTAAAGGTCCCCAGTTAGAAATTGTGTACAAAACCAATGGGAGCTGTTGCCAAAAAGTTAGAGTCCAAACAAAAGAGGGACAATAGTAGGTCCCCGATTGGAGGTGTTTACACACTTGTGTGCCCTTACATATGCCAACTTACGGGGTACTTTTAACAATGGAACAATGGACCCCACAAGGCAATTTCAATAGGAACAATAGGGCCCCACAAGGGAATTCTTTAGAAAAAGGAACAATAGAACAACAATAGCAGTACCCCACAAACCGGATCCGTAAGGTTGTGTGTGTGTGTGTGTGTGTAAGTTGTCATTTAGCCTTTTGAGAAAGACTCTGCTGGGGTGGAAACGCATGGCCATTAACAATTGTTTGCAATTACCGTACATTTGGTTGGTGAGCAGCTTGCAAGGGCTAATTCTAATTTTTGTGTAAATCTCACTCAACAGACACTTGTGTCACAGCAGCCAACTTGATTTATAGACCTTATGCACATGACGTCATTTGAGTAGGGCGCCCTCGGCTACAGGTCAAAAGAAGATACATGTAGTTCATTGTCCTATCCAGTGAGCTACGCGTACATTCAGCATCATGACGTCAATGCCAAAGGTCCACTACAACACCAAAGATCGTTACGGCGCTACACGATCTTTGACTGAAACAAATAGTTTTTGCTCTCTCTCTGGCACCACCCAACTTTTCAAATTGTAGGCAAACATCTGGATAGGAGGCGATCAAGGTTGTCAGCTGACACTGTATACTTTTACTTTCTTCAATTAAACTCGTCACGATGGACTACAATTTTATACGTTTAGTAAGGAAACACAATAACAAATATTCCTGTTAACTTTGATAACCTTGTTGGCACATTTTAATAACAAATAAGCAAATAAAAATAAAACTAACATTGATTGGATTTGTATATTCATGTACATGTATATTCTAACTTGTAACGTCCATCCTTTTTGTGCTAGTATTTTCCGAACAGCAATATAAGATGTTTTCAAAGACAATATCACTTCATGAATACAAAGAAAATATTGTGTTACTAAAATATTTGCTTCAATTCATGGTTTATTATCATAAAGTATCTTGGTTTTATTTTGTGTAAATTACCCGTTTAAAAATAATGGTTGTATACTTTTTATAATCATTGAGATTTCTGATTGCAAATAATAGTTTTATTTTCTTCCTGGTAACTACCAACTCAGTATAGCACTTTGTCTTCGAAATAGCTGAGGACTACTCAGGAAATACTGTTTCATGGTTCAGTGGTTTAATGGAATGTCAAGTAATTCAATTAATAGAAACAACGTCACAATACATTACACAAAATACTGCTTCAACAATTTCTTAAAAGAAAATAACAGAGATATTAGTCACCTGACATGACCCTACTAGTAAAACAAATTCTGGTTTTGTGTTAAAATGAAAATTTGAATTCTGTACCTAAAAGTGGCCCTACAAGTTTTTGTCCAGACTGCATTTTGAGTGCTTTTGATTTCTATTACAGGCAGTTGAGGAACTATCACGGGTATTTAACAACGATGTTATTCCCAAATAAACTCTTTGAGATCACACACACGGAGCTTTTACAAATCTCAGTTTGACCAAAACATACTCCTTCAAATCGTCACAAATCATTATTTCCAAATTTTAATGAATTGTTGCTGGCTAAATGACCATGAATTCTATTATAGTGGGCACCAAAAACAATAGTAAGCTACATTTGCTTTGAACATCTTTCAATCGTTTTCATCAAGACAAACTACATGGACATTTTGCATGCAGATTTCCTTGGGCAACTATTTTCTAACCAACACAGTACGATGGCACAATGCTTAGGCTTGGGGGAAGACCGCATGTTGATTCGAGAAGGTCTTTTACTACAGCTACAGAATGCTGTGTATTCTAACAAACAACAATGTGTATCACATTGCATCATATTCTATATTTCAGATTCCTATAATAGCGCATAGGTACATTTTATTTATTTCCAATGCGCACTAAAATAATCCTGAGATAAATCGTCTCAAGATGTTGACATCTTACGCTTATGATGTCATCATCCTGCAGTAAATTATCTCAGGATTATCTCAAGTTGGATGGCACTTTTAGAGCTCTGTACCTCAGGCATTGTGTGTTTTAACTCCCTGTTACTAATACTATTTCAAAACCACAAGAGAACCACAAGCACACTTAGCTGATTATAAATTAT
Organism: Pisaster brevispinus; assembly: GCA_023634235.1. Taxonomy (NCBI): domain Eukaryota; kingdom Metazoa; phylum Echinodermata; class Asteroidea; order Forcipulatida; family Asteriidae; genus Pisaster; species Pisaster brevispinus. The sequence goes on along the minus strand of JAMKCF010000006.1, from coordinate 16,651,030 downwards.
AAATAAAGTGAATTAAGCTGTTTCAAAGGACTTACCACATAATCAAACTAAAATAGAAAACTCTGGAATCAACTCTAGGCTAATTAGCAGTAGTTTTTTTTGTTATAGGCAATTGTTTAATTAAGTTTCTATATCTCAACTAAATATTAGACATTTCTGCTGCTGATTACAGAGCCTCAGTTTCTGGATGCTTGGACCTAGAAAAAAACACAAGAAATCGGAGGATAATTTAAGACACAATTCTGATACTTATTTAAAATATACAACCATTGCTTGAAAGTAGGGTCATTACTTTGGAAAGGACCCCGAAAAGAAATAATAAAGATGGTAATGGTAGTAATCATTCTCCAAAATTATTTGGTCTGAAGATTAGGGATCAATAAAAGTATGTCAACAAATTTGAATCTCCAAAGATCACCGTTAGGCAACTTTAGGAAATGTCCATGGTGTCCTTTTGAATGCTGCCCTTAATGTAGTAAGAGATGCATCAATACCCCTCTCGCGATACCATAAATAAATCAACATAAATTATTATTGTTTAACAAACACGACCCTGGGTCACATAATAATTGTGTAAATTTTCTTCGGCGAGTCAGTGTTGATTGATTCCCTAGGAAAGGCTTGGGAGCAAACAAAGAAAAAGTCAACCCAATGCTGCATGATTCCCAAGATGCCAGTGAGAGCTTGTCAAGTTGGTTAAATCATGCTGTAAGAGGGCCTAACATGTACTACAACGAATTCCTGCTAGCATAACTCTGTGGAGCGTACATACACAATCCACTGGTCTCAACACAATCCACTATCAATCACTGACTTCCGGGGACAAGACTTTAAGCCTGCTAAAGGCAACAAGTTCAACCATCCCTACAAAAGCCTTTTATCCCTGTACCCCTACTTACATCAAAACAATTTAATAACTTGTCAGAGATTTGGGGAACTTTTTAAATTTAGCATCGTTAAAAGTCAAAACTATGCGATTAGCATAAATACCTTGAAGTATAGGGGTCAGCTAATTGCAAGAGCCACAAGTTCCTGCTTCACAGCACGATCCTGACTTGCAGCAATTCTGACCAGCACAGCTGCATCCTTTACCAGCTGATGACAAGAGAATAGTATTACCACATAAGATAAAGTCAATGAAGAATGCTGATGAGTTAAATCGGGAAATAAAAGACCTTCGGACCTTACGGGGAAAAAAAAAATGTTTTTGAGAATATCACTACAAAACCTGTACACAACAAAACACAGACAGCACACATAATAATAAAATGCACCAGGTTTTTTTTATTCTCTTTCGAGAAATTATGGAACCTTGTCTCACCATGAATAGGCCATCAGCCATGGTAGGCTGGAATCTTGGACTCTGCCTCCCATATGCCGAATACATTGATAAAAAACTGTCAGCCTATCAATTTTTCTTAATCCTCATTTGTACAACACAAGGACAAAGGTCTGGAATCGAAAAGGGGAGATTTCAGCATGAATTCCAGTGCCCTTTGTTCCTTTCAGTATATGGGAAATGAAGTGCAGCACGGTAGGTGCACGCCTGTGCACATATTAAAAAGTTGTAATTATACATCAGCCAGTCTATTAAACCGCAACAACAAAAAAGGACATTCTGAAGTTGTTCAAGGCATTCGTAAATGTCCACCATAACTCGGTTTGGAAATATTTGACTGAAAAAGTCCGGAGGCTTGAACCCCTCCTGCTAATAAAGAAAGAAGCATTTGGGGCATTGAACTTGCTGTTCTGTATCAGTGTTTCATTTTGTATTCACAAAAGTTGCATGCCTTAATATAACATTCACAGGGACTGCATTGTTTAAATAAAAACAGTTTTTTTAAATATATGCTGGGAATGAGTCAACACATACCAGCACAACACTTGCAGGCTAACTGGCACTTGCATGTCCCATCATCTTGGCAGCATGAACCATCATTACAGCAGTCCTTGCCGGCACAGCCACACTGCTTGCCATCTGAAATTATCATAAAAAACACTTGAGTCATGGTTCTCCCTTACAACAATGTATACCTATGTCACAATCCGGCGTGTAGAGTCACAGTTAAAAGTGCCCTGCACGCTGCCATGGGGTCAAAGTTTTGGCCTGTTTATCGGCCGGTGTCCTGCCTATGTCCCTGCGATTGGCTGAAATATGGATTGTCTGGGTTGTCCAAAATTTGGCCTGGCGCCTGCCATCGGTCAGGCATCGACCAATTTATTGGCGATCATTTTGCGATCCGAGTTAAAAGTAACTCGATGCCTGCCCGATTCCCCAAAATGACTCGGCAGCTGCAAGGAGTCCCATGGGGCCCCAGCCGAAAATGCCTAGAAATCCATCGCAAACTACTCGCAAACCCATCGCAAGCTAATTGTGACAGGGATATTATCAGTGGTCCGCTGGCCAAATGCCAGTTTAAATAAAAAACTTGGGCCCAAGACAGTCAGAATTATTTCCAAGCTGAAGCTCGGTGCTAGAAGAAGAAGAAGTATTCAAACAAAAACGTACAAAAACAACAGGTGTTCCGGTCAGAATGCCCCAACACCTAAAAAAGTTTATTCACTCTGGGAGATTTTCAAATTTGTTTATTACAAAGATGGAATCGATTTCAGAGAACTTTCTGCAGAATCAGGGAGAGTTGGCAGCTCTGTTACTAGTGCCCGGCTCGTGACAGGAAAAAATAAGGGCAAACCATGTTGAGTGCTAGGGATGATCCACAGGTGCAATCAAGAATCATGCAAGAATTAACCCATATTAACCACTTTTCTTCACCAAAATGAGACACATACATAAAATGGAAAACCATGAACATTCCATCTTCGTGATCTAGTGTTTTGGAAAAAAATTGATTATTGCCAATCATCTTTATTTAATCTGAGGTCCCCAAAGCTAAAATTGTACATAAAATGTGTTAGGTCTGGGTCTGAGGTCATTTGAGTTTAAAGTTACATGGATGACATCAGCAGTGATTTCCTTTGTTTGAGGGGTGGGCACAGGGCCAAGAATTGGCAGCTTAGAAGTAAAAGTGTATCATGCATCTGGCTCTTTTTTCAAAGGGCTAAAAATTTCAAACTTGATTTATGCTCCCCCCCCCCCCCACATTATCCACTGCAGAGACCAGCGTCCTACACCAGAGGGCTAAACTACAGCTACTGCTTTATTAGTACACCAATATTCTGAACATGCTGCCACCTAGTTGCGATAATCATAACCCACCATCCTCCCGAATGGTGGGTTACTAGTATTATCGCAACTACTTGCCCCTAGGAAAGCTGCCCACAACAAAGTTGCCCCCACTTGTGTGGCCAAGGATTCAGAGACCTTTTGGCCACACAAGTGCCAAGTGGGGCTAGTCGCGCCCAACACACAATGTTGCGTGCTCAAATTGCAGTCTGGATAGTGAAACAGGAACAGAAAGATACAGAGACATCATCACAGTTAAAATTTGAAAAGCACAAGAAAACAAGACATAATAATCAACATTCGACTAGGACTAGGACTAGGACTAGACCAGGTCTACTCCAGGTCTACACAGTGCAGGGCATGCAACGGACATATGCTGGCGTCTGTCCTGCCACGTACCAAGCCTAATATGAGTATATTCGACCATGGAGGTAGAAACCTCCAGGATTCGACATTGTTTTTATTTTCAGAACTGTTGTGTTGTTCTTGATCTTCCCATCATCTTCCATCTGTCCATACGCCGAACAATGTTAACCAAAATTGGTCTGCTGCTTGTAGTTGTATCTTTAATCATGATAAATGTTAACCTAACTTACCTTCGCAACATTTACACTTGTTAGGCATTGTGTGATACTTTCTGTTCAAAATGGCGATCAACTATCAACGTTTGACACTGCGTAGTTCAAAGTCAGCCCCGTAACGTTTGTCCAGTCTGTGTTAGTTGTGTGCTACGTGCAATTCCGATGAAGGCCATGGTACGGTGGCCCCCCAAAACCATGCACTTGCACGGAACGGGATTTGTCTAGTCTGATGGCGACGAAAGGGTTACATTTTTGTTCAAATCTGGTTCAAATCAATTTGATCCTTAATTAAATGTTTTTATGTTGACTATCAATCCCCTTAACTTGTCCAAAACATCACGTGCAAGTTAAAAAGGCCTTATTTTAATGGTCTGATGTACGGTGGCTCAAAGACAACATTCACTTATACTGATACAAATTCTATAAGTAACTAGTTTAAGAAGCAGCTAGGTTTTGTGTTTTTTATCTGCTCATACAAGGTCCTTCAGGAAAGTGGGAACGCCGAATGTGCATTAATTTTGTGAGAGGGGTGGGCGGGGACAGGGGGTGTGACTTCCACTTATTCAAGTAAAGTTTCATGTTGTGGAGTACTGATGACATAGGTAATACCAGTAAGGCCTACACTCATCAAATGGGAATGTGTGAACTGTCAGTAGTCCTTCGAAGAAAGTTAATTTTCAGATTGAAATGATCTGGCAAATCGGCATAAACACTCACTCGCTGTGACACAGCAGCAACTGGCAAATGCATTAAGTTTGAACCCCTTTTCAATACAAGTAAGCCTTGTTCGAGTATAGAGCTTTTCGGTTCTGCAAGAAATTGAACATCACAAAGAAATTTAGGAATTTCGGCTCATTTTTGAAGCTCACTTTAAGTTTATTAACACACATACAAGAATATTAAGTACACCTTCTATAATAAGTATACACACAATTTACAGACTATTTACATATGCATAAAATAAAAGGCCAGGCCAGAGAAACGAGAACAAGTTTGATGTCTCTAAACCTTGAATGCTACACCAGACTAGGCAAACAAACACGCCAAATGCAGGCCAAGCTGGTGCATACTAGCCCTAATCCATACAGACAATTGGCAGAATTCTGAGACTCTTGGTGGCACAAAATGTGCGGGTAAAATCTGTTGCATTCAAAAAATGTACAAACAAGCTTATCATTTCAATCACAAAAGGAAACTCAGTGTGTGAGTTCAGCATATCTGTTTGGGTGCACATTCTTATTGGGCTCATTTCAATTGCAGCAATCATGAAAAAAATGGTGATTTGGGGGAGAATAAAAATGCTATTTTCTTGATTTTGACAGATGGCCAGTTTCTCTACAGTTATGATATGAACTTTATGTGGAGATTTGGGGAGGTCGGGGGTTCCGATGAAGACCTTGGGGGAGGGGATGGCACACAGGTTCAGAGATGGAGTTCGAAGCTTCTATCTTTTTGCACTCAGGAGTTAATATTTATTACCGGTATCTGTACTGATGACAAACCTGCACCTGTGGAGTCAGGGCAGGCAGTGATACAAAAAGGAATTATTATTTACAGTTTCTACTTTTGTTTACACTACTCAGCAACTGTGTAAAAACGTATGGCAGAAACAAACCCAAAGTAAGGCATTTCTTTAGCACCAACCAAAAGCAACGCAGCAAACCCACCCCAAAAGCACAAATCCACCTGCAGTATCCAAACAGTTGCTAAGTTTACATTTCATAGAATTTATGGTTATTCATTATAAAAGAACAAGAGACCAGGACTTAAATATCTTAAATGAGGCCAACAGAAATTAACCTAAAAACCCTTACTTACTGACTTAGCACATACATGTACTACACATGGCCATATTACATATGCCAGCAGTACAAACACACTGTGCTTCTCTAAATACCAAGTTCTATTTTTCATACCAATTTTCCACCTCAAAAATGCACTCTTTTCACAGTCTCTAAAATTCCATAAGTATCATTAAACAAATCTATAATAATTTGCTGTAAAAATGAGATAAGACCCCTTATTAAACTCTAAGTATGAAATGGAGAAATAATAAGTTTAAAATGGGATAAAAATAAAGGCAACTTTACCTGTGGAGTCAGGGCAGGCAGTGGCCTTAAGCCCGCTGTTACTAGGCAGATCCAGAAACAGAAGTACACATGTAGTTTGTGACAGCTTGCTTAATTTTCTAATAATTAGTTAATGCTTCATTGACAATTGGACCATCAACAAAATGAATTGTATTAAATATTTAATAAAATAGGTATTTAATTGAAAGTCTGATTGCCCTACTTTGATAACCATAATATTCATGAACTACATGTTGGGACACCACATTATGCAAATAAAATGGTTTTGTTTTAACAACTTGTATCTATGCAAAAGAAGTACATGTATAAAGTTTGTTTGACCTTGCTGCTGTTGCATGATATTAAGAAATACATTTTGTCTGACCCTTCTGCTGTTTCATGATTAACACTGAAAAGTCTATAGTGGAAAAGAGTATGCTTAACTTGGGGATTAAATCAGGATGTGTATTACATACAGTCATGACTGTAGGTAAGTGGGGAATGTTAACTAGCTGTGTTTGGACAGTATGTAAAAATGCTATAAGTTGATTTATTTCAAAGGGTTCATCCACTGCAGAGACCAGCGTCCTACACCAGAGGGCTAAACTACAGCTACTGCTTTATTAGTACACCAATATTCTGAACATGCTGCCACCTAGTTGCGATAATCATAACCCACCATCCTCCCGAATGGTGGGTTACTAGTATTATCGCAACTACTTGCCCCTAGGAAAGCTGCCCACAACAAAGTTGCCCCCACTTGTGTGGCCAAGGATTCAGAGACCTTTTGGCCACACAAGTGCCAAGTGGGGCTAGTCGCGCCCAACACACAATGTTGCGTGCTCAAATTGCAGTCTGGATAGTGAAACAGGAACAGAAAGATACAGAGACATCATCACAGTTAAAATTTGAAAAGCACAAGAAAACAAGACATAATAATCAACATTCGACTAGGACTAGGACTAGGACTAGACCAGGTCTACTCCAGGTCTACACAGTGCAGGGCATGCAACGGACATATGCTGGCGTCTGTCCTGCCACGTACCAAGTGTTCTGGCTTCTGCTAAGGCGTAGCTCCGAGGGAGCGCTAGCTTTCGTTTCACCAGAAAGTCTCAACCGCAGAAACAAGAATAACAATGGCCAAAGGTCAGAGCTTCAGGTTCCAAATCAAACTTTATTTCCACGGTGAACTATAACAAAAAGAACAGAGAAAACCTTTGATTACATCTGAACAACTAACAATATTTATGTGAAAACTAACTGTAATCACGAAAAACCTTCACAACTGTAATACCTATAAGAAAACAGGAAAAACCTTAAATACAGGGATTCCTCCGGTACCTAGGTCACGTTGGGTTGTGTTTAACGGTTAAAAACAGGTATTGCTCCTCTACATTTAAATATACTAAGAAGGGCAGAATAACACTCGCTTATGAAATGAGAACAGGGATTGGAAATATCTAAGCATTAAGGAAATCCAAGGGTCTGAGATAAAGAGAGAAAACCAGCAGATTCCGGACAGATGGGGTGAAGAAAAACTGAGCGAGGCACAATAACATCATAAAATACGGTGAGAATCTAAAGGCTCCGAAAAACTCGTTGTTTACCAAGTTATTATAAAAGTAAGCCTAGAGAAACTATGATTACTTACATGACTGTGGTTCCGGAATGTCTAGGGAATTAATGTGTGTTCTCTACATCAAAAGTATAAGGATTAAAACGGTGTATTTTTAGGGAAAATGCTAATCAAAATCGTCGGAGCTGCATGGCTGTTGAACCCATGTGGGTTAGACCCCTGTTTCCGTCCAACGCGAAGGGCGCCCTCAAGAGCTTCCAAGAGGCAGGAGGTAGAGTCCGACACACTCCCCGTCTAAAAATACATAATATTGAATTTTTACTTAAACAACTAGTAACATGACTTGTTAAAAATTAAGGCCAGAATCCAAGAGTTTCTTAAGTAGTCTTTGGTGCTTTTTCAATCAGTATCAGCTCCGAGATAGGTCTGGAGTAAGTACGCCGGGTTCCTTCGCTGTGAGTGGAAACCTCCACTTTTCGAGCTAGTCCGTCTTCACTCAGGTGGACCTTGGTAACACGGGCAAGGGGCCACTGCAATCTCGGTAGTTCCTTGTCACGTACTAGAACGACGTCTCCTTCACTGATGTCTGGCTTGACAACAGGCCACTTCTGTCTGGGTTGCAGGCTCTGAAGATAGTCTCTTTTCCAACGTAGCCAAAATTGGTCTGCCAAATACTGTACACGCCGCCATCGTTTGCGACTATACTCATCCTGTTTTACGAAGCATCCTGGGGGTGGCTGAAGTTGCTTGGATTTAGCCGTCAACAGCATGGAGGGGCTGATCACTTGAGGGTCGTCAGCGTCTGAGGGAATGGTGCATAATGGACGTGAATTGACGATGGCAGACGCTTCGGCCATGAACGTCACGAGTACTTCATGTGTCAACTGGTGCTTTCCAAGCTGCATGAACATTGCGTCGAGGACACGTCGAACAATACCAATCAGGCGCTCCCAAACGCCCCCGAAGTGCGAAGCATGTGGAGGGTTGAAGATCCATTGGCACTGATTTGCTGACAGGTAGGAAGCAACTTGCTCTTTATCCATTTCGTCAAGGGCTGCAGCTAGCTCGTTCTTCGCTCCAATGAAGTTTGTGCCCTGGTCGCACCTTAGTATTGCAACTGGTCCTCTTATTGCCACAAATCTACGGAAGGCAGAAATGAATGCTGATGTGTCCATAGACTCTATGACTTCTAGATGAATGGCTCTACTGTAGAGGCATGTGAAAATGACGGCCCATCTCTTTGAGTCAGAACTACCACCCCTTGTTTTTCTTGTGACCACTGTCCAAGGCCCAAACACATCCATACCAACGTTGGTGAAGGGTGGTGTTGCTGAAACTCTGTCTGTGGGTAGATCGGCCATGATTTGGTTCAATGGCTTTCCCCTCAGCCTTTTACACGTGACACATCTGTTAATGATGCTCCTGATGAGGTTGTGGGATCCAATTACCCACAGTCCTGCTGACCTTACTGCCCCTAGTGTCAACTGTCGGCCTTGGTGTTGTACCTGTTGATGGAAGTGCTCTACCAGAAGTTTAGTAACGTGGCTGTCCTTTGGAAGGACGATGGGGTGGCGAGTTTCGAAGTCAAGATCTGAGCGCTTAAGCCTTCCTCCCACTCTTAGTACTCCATCATCGTCAAGGAAAGGGCTCAGCTTAAGAAGTGGGCTTTTCTTGCTGATGGTCAGGATGGGATTAATCTGTGCCTTCTTCAGTAATCGTACTTCCTCCTTGAAGTATCGACTCTGAACAGCCTTGAGGATGGCCTTCTCCGCTTGTCGCAGTTGTGGAACAGATAGTGTCGTCGATGCTTCGTCTTGTTTCTTATCGGGGGCAGCTGCTGTAGTTCCGTCCCTTGATGCTTTAAAGGTCTGGACCTTTTGGACAAGGAGTCCAAACGCTTGCTTTAGAGACTTCCAACTAGAAAATCTGGAAAAACGACTACAGTTGAGGGACCCTTCAGTGTCTTGTTTAGATTGATTGCGAGTTTCTTCCCCAACGGTAGTTGCAGATGTCGCTACCAGCTTGCGTACTTCGGGGTCACTTTCGTCGAGGGTTTGTTCGATTGATTCTACAGAGGTTGCCTCTGACATAGGGGGGTCCGTTTGCCATAGGAAATCTGGTCCTCGAAACCAGGTTGTGTTGTTCAGCTCTCTCGCCGGTACTGATCTCGAGGCCAGGTCTGCAGGGTTTTGGTCTGTAGGGACATGCCGCCACTGGTTAGGCTCTGATGCAGTGTGGATCTTGTGTACTCTGTTCGCCACGTAGACATGAAAGCGTCTTGATTCATTAGCGATGTAGCCAAGGACCACTTTACTGTCTGAGTAGAAGGTCGTCTCGTCGATTATCACCCTGTCTCGCAGCTCAATTTCAAGTGTTTGTGACAGCGTTGTGGCAAGGACGGCCGCACAGAGCTCCAGGCGCGGGATGGAGACTGCGTGAGTGGGGGCGACCTTCGCCTTAGCAAGTAGTAGGGATACGTGTGGCTGACCACATTCGTTCAGGAGTCTCAAGTAGGACACTGCTCCTGTTGCAAGTTGGCTTGCGTCGCAAAAGACGTGGAGTTCTCGTCTTCTTACTTCACCAAACTGTGGGGGTTTATAGCATCTCTCTATATAGATGTTCTGCAGGTCATACAAAGAATCTCGCCACTGGTTCCATCTAGGGAGGCGGGTTTCTGGAAGTGGTCTATCCCATATGTCTTTAGGGATGTTCGTTTCCTTTTTCATCTCTACCATTAGTTCGCGAAGGATGAGCTTTCCCTCGATGGTCACGGGTGTAACGAAGCCCAGCGGATCGAAGATAGAACTGGCTATCGAGAGAACTCCTCGTCGAGAGAATGGCTTATCTGGTAAGTTCACTACAAAGGTGAAGGCGTCCTTCTCAAGTGACCAGTGTACTCCAAGTGATCGCTGGATTGGTAGTCTGTCGTGGTCGAAGTCTAGACTCTTTACGTCTTTTGCCATGATGTGGTTTTCACATGTGCGGTAGTAATCAGGTTGAACTTCATAGGTGTCGGGACTGGGTAGGAGAGAAGACGTCTCTGTCACTATTGTATGATTAGCTGAAACATGTTCTCTTCCCTTGATGCTACTGATGCACATACGGCCGGAGACTGTCCAGCCCATGTCTGTTCGCTGCGCCCAGGGGGTGCCTTTGGGTCCATTTCTCGATTCTCTGATTTTGAGGGGTTCTGGACAGCTCCTTCCGATCAACAAGGTGATGTCAACATCGTCTCTTGTTCTGGGGATCTTGTTGGCTATCTCGTTTAGGTGAGGGAACATCTTGCAAATATCTGGGGACGGGATCTCATCTCTGTCACCTGGTATGTTCTCGTTTTCTAGGACGGTGGGTAAGTACTCTTCGTGGCCGCTCATGGATTCTATGACTAGGCCGTGTACTCGTCTTCCATTTGTTAGGACTCCTCGACCACCGCAGGTTGACAGCTCATATTGGTAAGATGGTCCATTGATGTTGAGAACGTCAAACAGTTTGGGGTCTGCAAGACAAGTATTTGACTGATCGTCGAGGACGGCGTATGCTTCGGTCGAGACGGATGGTTCGTTGCGGTGATAAACTTTGACTAGCACAATCTTGGAACAAGATCGCGCCATGACGCAAGTTGTGTATCTTGTACATTTGGTGTTGGCTTCGGGTGTGTCTCTGGCTTTCTCTGGTTCGGACTCCCCGCCATTCAGTGTGGTGGGGGCATGGGCATGCATAAATGAAGCATGTAAGGTACTTTCACACTTCTTGCACTTAACTTTGGTTTGGCAGTCTTTAACTCTGTGATTCTGACCGCACTTGAAGCACAGTCCCTTTTGTTTGCAAAATTCTCTCCTGTCTGTCATTGGCTTTCTCCCGAAGACGATGCATTCGGCTAGGTTGTGGCCGGTGCGATCGTGAAAGACGCACCTTGAGGTGATGGGGGTTGTCTGATGTGCTGAAAGGGGGCTGCTTGTAGCCATAACACGGTGTGGTGATTTGTGGGGAGGAAGCGAAGGGTTTGGTGCCTCCTTGTAGGCCTTACTTGTCGCCGTAGCTGGGGGGTACAGATCTGGATCGTTGCTTGTTCTCGCCTTTTCCTTGAGAAATTTTGCGAGCTCCTGAAATGGTGGATAAGTGTCATGAGTCTTCTTGTACTTTGACACTTGCTCCCTCCATTTGTTGTGAAGATAGATGGGGAGCTTTTCAAGCACTGGGTGGAGGTTGTATGGGTAGTTCAAAACATTGAGTCCAGGGAGGTCCTTCATTTGTGCTGCTATGTCCACGCAGGAGTCTGCGAATTCCAGTAGTTTGTGTCGCTCCTCCCCTCTGATCTTTGGGAAAGTGGTTAGTTTCTGCATTATCTGGGAGGCGATTTTTGTTTTGTTCCCAAACCGCTCTTCGAGCTCTTGCCATGCCTCGTCGTATGCCGTCTGTGGGTTCAGGACATGTCGGTGTCGAAAGCGGTCTACCAGCTGTTTAACATCACCGGCAGTATACTTGGCCAGGAATGCTAGTTTTTGCGTTGCAGGGGTTTCAGCTTGGTCTATCATAGTTTCGAAAGCACACCTCCAGGGTTGAAACATGATTGGGTCTCCTCTGTAGACGTCTGGTTCATGAGCTGGTTGTCTTTGTCTTGCAAGTGTGTCCGTTATTTGTTTTGTGAGATCAGCCGATGGGACGTTGGGTACGAATGGTGGTGACGAAGCGGCAGCAGCCATTTTTGCACAAAACTGAGATGCATGGTCATTTGAGGTTTGTGCAGGGGTTGTGGGGGTGTAGTCTGCATTCTCGTTGAGATCGGCTTGCACTATTGCTTCGGACCTGGCTTTTTCAGTGGCGGCGGCTTGACGAGCTCGCAGGATCTTTAGGTCAGCCTCAGCAACCGCCATACTTGTCCTTTGTTCAAGATCGTATTTGGTCTGCAACAGTTTATTTTCGGCATCATGCCTGGCTCGTTCAAGCTCCCTGGCTGCCTGCTGAGTGACCATCTCTGTCGTGCGTTTGGCGATGGCCTCTTCGAATGCTACATTTTTTGCGGCAGCAGCGGCGGAGGCCAGTGCTAGGGCTTTCACACTCAGCTGGGAGGATGAAGCTTTGGAAATGTGGGAGGATCTCAGACTTCTTGACGAGGCTCTGGAATGTCGTGAAGTGCTTGACGCTGTTTCTAAGGCAAGGGAACACGCCCTTTCTGTTGCCTCGGCAACGGTAATGTTGACGTGGTTGCTGTTCTCGAGGAAGATTGTTTTAATTTGTATGGCATGGTCGCTGTAAGACTGGGATGTTTTATAGAGTCTTTCGAGTTCCTTCCATGCCTCTGTGTATGCTTGAAGGGCACACTGGGTAGCTGCCAGTTTGCGTCGTATTACGTCTACCGTGTCGTCTGGATTTTGGAGGTTTTGGAGAAGTTCTTCGGTGATCTTCCATCTGTAGTTGAATTCCTGTTCAGCCCTTTGAATATCAGCTGCTGAGGGGGACGAGATTTGCTCTGATGATTCACTCTGGAGTGTATCCATTGTGTTGTTGATGTCCTTTGTCTGATTGTGATGTAGTCACATGTAATGTTCACAGTCATTTCACTGTTCTGGCTTCTGCTAAGGCGTAGCTCCGAGGGAGCGCTAGCTTTCGTTTCACCAGAAAGTCTCAACCGCAGAAACAAGAATAACAATGGCCAAAGGTCAGAGCTTCAGGTTCCAAATCAAACTTTATTTCCACGGTGAACTATAACAAAAAGAACAGAGAAAACCTTTGATTACATCTGAACAACTAACAATATTTATGTGAAAACTAACTGTAATCACGAAAAACCTTCAAAACTGTAATACCTATAAGAAAACAGGAAAAACCTTAAATACAGGGATTCCTCCGGTACATAGGTCACGTTGGGTTGTGTTTAACGGTTAAAAACAGGTATTGCTCCTCTACATTTAAATATACTAAGAAGGGCAGAATAACACTCGCTTATGAAATGAGAACAGGGATTGGAAATATCTAAGCATTAAGGAAATCCAAGGGTCTGAGATAAAGAGAGAAAACCAGCAGATTCCGGACAGATGGGGTGAAGAAAAACTGAGCGAGGCACAATAACATCATAAAATACGGTGAGAATCTAAAGGCTCCGAAAAACTCGTTGTTTACCAAGTTATTATAAAAGTAAGCCTAGAGAAACTATGATTACTTACATGACTGTGGTTCCGGAATGTCTAGGGAATTAATGTGTGTTCTCTACATCAAAAGTATAAGGATTAAAACGGTGTATTTTTAGGGAAAATGCTAATCAAAATCGTCGGAGCTGCATGGCTGTTGAACCCATGTGGGTTAGACCCCTGTTTCCGTCCAACGCGAAGGGCGCCCTCAAGAGCTTCCAAGAGGCAGGAGGTAGAGTCCGACACACCAAGCCTAATTTGAGTATATTCGACCATGGAGGTAGAAACCTCCAGGATTCGACATTGTTTTTATTTTCAGAACTGTTGTGTTGTTCTTGATCTTCCCATCATCTTCCATCTGTCCATACGCCGAACAATGTTAACCAAAATTGGTCTGCTGCTTGTAGTTGTATCTTTAATCATGATAAATGTTAACCTAACTTACCTTCGCAACATTTACACTTGTTAGGCATTGTGTGATACTTTCTGTTCAAAATGGCGATCAACTATCAACGTTTGACACTGCGTAGTTCAAAGTCAGCCCCGTAACGTTTGTCCAGTCTGTGTTAGTTGTGTGCTACGTGCAATTCCGATGAAGGCCATGGTACGGTGGCCCCCCAAAACCATGCACTTGCACGGAACGGGATTTGTCTAGTCTGATGGCGACGAAAGGGTTACATTTTTGTTCAAATCTGGTTCAAATCAATTTGATCCTTAATTAAATGTTTTTATGTTGACTATCAATCCCCTTAACTTGTCCAAAACATCACGTGCAAGTTAAAAAGGCCTTATTTTAATGGTCTGATGTACGGTGGCTCAAAGACAACATTCACTTATACTGATACAAATTCTATAAGTAACTAGTTTAAGAAGCAGCTAGGTTTTGTGTTTTTTATCTGCCCATACAAGGTCCTTCAGGAAAGTGGGAACGCCGAATGTGCATTAATTTTGTGAGAGGGGTGGGCGGGGACAGGGGGTGTGACTTCCACTTATTCAAGTAAAGTTTCATGTTGTGGAGTACTGATGACATAGGTAATACCAGTAAGGCCTACACTCATCAAATGGGAATGTGTGAACTGTCATGTAGTCCTTCGAAGAAAGTTAATTTTCAGATTGAAATGATCTGGCAAATCGGCATAAACACTCACTCGCTGTGACACAGCAGCAACTGGCAAATGCATTAAGTTTGAACCCCTTTTCAATACAAGTAAGCCTTGTTCGAGTATAGAGCTTTTCGGTTCTGCAAGAAATTGTACATCACAAAGAAATTTAGGAATTTCGGCTCATTTTTGAAGCTCACTTTAAGTTTATTAACACACATACAAGAATATTAAGTACACCTTCTATAATAAGTATACACACAATTTACAGACTATTTACATATGCATAAAATAAAAGGCCAGGCCAGAGAAACGAGAACAAGTTTGATGTCTCTAAACCTTGAATGCTACACCAGACTAGGCAAACAAACACGCCAAATGCAGGCCAAGCTGGTGCATACTAGCCCTAATCCATACAGACAATTGGCAGAATTCTGAGACTCTTGGTGGCACAAAATGTGCGGGTAAAATCTGTTGCATTCAAAAAATGTACAAACAAGCTTATCATTTCAATCACAAAAGGAAACTCAGTGTGTGAGTTCAGCATATCTGTTTGGGTGCACATTCTTATTGGGCTCATTTCAATTGCAGCAATCATGAAAAAAATGGTGATTTGGGGGAGAATAAAAATGCTATTTTCTTGATTTTGACAGATGGCCAGTTTCTCTACAGTTATGATATGAACTTTATGTGGAGATTTGGGGAGGTCGGGGGTTCCGATGAAGACCTTGGGGGAGGGGATGGCACACAGGTTCAGAGATGGAGTTCGAAGCTTCTATCTTTTTGCACTCAGGAGTTAATATTTATTACCGGTATCTGTACTGATGACAAACCTGCACCTGTGGAGTCAGGGCAGGCAGTGATACAAAAAGGAATTATTATTTACAGTTTCTACTTTTGTTTACACTACTCAGCAACTGTGTAAAAACGTATGGCAGAAACAAACCCAAAGTAAGGCATTTCTTTAGCACCAACCAAAAGCAACGCAGCAAACCCACCCCAAAAGCACAAATCCACCTGCAGTATCCAAACAGTTGCTAAGTTTACATTTCATAGAATTTATGGTTATTCATTATAAAAGAACAAGAGACCAGGACTTAAATATCTTAAATGAGGCCAACAGAAATTAACCTAAAAACCCTTACTTACTGACTTAGCACATACATGTACTACACATGGCCATATTACATATGCCAGCAGTACAAACACACTGTGCTTCTCTAAATACCAAGTTCTATTTTTCATACCAATTTTCCACCTCAAAAATGCACTCTTTTCACAGTCTCTAAAATTCCATAAGTATCATTAAACAAATCTATAATAATTTGCTGTAAAAATGAGATAAGACCCCTTATTAAACTCTAAGTATGAAATGGAGAAATAATAAGTTTAAAATGGGATAAAAATAAAGGCAACTTTACCTGTGGAGTCAGGGCAGGCAGTGGCCTTAAGCCCGCTGTTACTAGGCAGATCCAGAAACAGAAGTACACATGTAGTTTGTGACAGCTTGCTTAATTTTCTAATAATTAGTTAATGCTTCATTGACAATTGGACCATCAACAAAATGAATTGTATTAAATATTTAATAAAATAGGTATTTAATTGAAAGTCTGATTGCCCTACTTTGATAACCATAATATTCATGAACTACATGTTGGGACACCACATTATGCAAATAAAATGGTTTTGTTTTAACAACTTGTATCTATGCAAAAGAAGTACATGTATAAAGTTTGTTTGACCTTGCTGCTGTTGCATGATATTAAGAAATACATTTTGTCTGACCCTTCTGCTGTTTCATGATTAACACTGAAAAGTCTATAGTGGAAAAGAGTATGCTTAACTTGGGGATTAAATCAGGATGTGTATTACATACAGTCATGACTGTAGGTAAGTGGGGAATGTTAACTAGCTGTGTTTGGACAGTATGTAAAAATGCTATAAGTTGATTTATTTCAAAGGGTTCATCCACTGCAGAGACCAGCGTCCTACACCAGAGGGCTAAACTACAGCTACTGCTTTATTAGTACACCAATATTCTGAACATGCTGCCACCTAGTTGCGATAATCATAACCCACCATCCTCCCGAATGGTGGGTTACTAGTATTATCGCAACTACTTGCCCCTAGGAAAGCTGCCCACAACAAAGTTGCCCCCACTTGTGTGGCCAAGGATTCAGAGACCTTTTGGCCACACAAGTGCCAAGTGGGGCTAGTCGCGCCCAACACACAATGTTGCGTGCTCAAATTGCAGTCTGGATAGTGAAACAGGAACAGAAAGATACAGAGACATCATCACAGTTAAAATTTGAAAAGCACAAGAAAACAAGACATAATAATCAACATTCGACTAGGACTAGGACTAGGACTAGACCAGGTCTACTCCAGGTCTACACAGTGCAGGGCATGCAACGGACATATGCTGGCGTCTGTCCTGCCACGTACCAAGCCTAATTTGAGTATATTCGACCATGGAGGTAGAAACCTCCAGGATTCGACATTGTTTTTATTTTCAGAACTGTTGTGTTGTTCTTGATCTTCCCATCATCTTCCATCTGTCCATACGCCGAACAATGTTAACCAAAATTGGTCTGCTGCTTGTAGTTGTATCTTTAATCATGATAAATGTTAACCTAACTTACCTTCGCAACATTTACACTTGTTAGGCATTGTGTGATACTTTCTGTTCAAAATGGCGATCAACTATCAACGTTTGACACTGCGTAGTTCAAAGTCAGCCCCGTAACGTTTGTCCAGTCTGTGTTAGTTGTGTGCTACGTGCAATTCCGATGAAGGCCATGGTACGGTGGCCCCCCCCCCAAAACCATGCACTTGCACGGAACGGGATTTGTCTAGTCTGATGGCGACGAAAGGGTTACATTTTTGTTCAAATCTGGTTCAAATCAATTTGATCCTTAATTAAATGTTTTTATGTTGACTATCAATCCCCTTAACTTGTCCAAAACATCACGTGCAAGTTAAAAAGGCCTTATTTTAATGGTCTGATGTACGGTGGCTCAAAGACAACATTCACTTATACTGATACAAATTCTATAAGTAACTAGTTTAAGAAGCAGCTAGGTTTTGTGTTTTTTATCTGCCCATACAAGGTCCTTCAGGAAAGTGGGAACGCCGAATGTGCATTAATTTTGTGAGAGGGGTGGGCGGGGACAGGGGGTGTGACTTCCACTTATTCAAGTAAAGTTTCATGTTGTGGAGTACTGATGACATAGGTAATACCAGTAAGGCCTACACTCATCAAATGGGAATGTGTGAACTGTCATGTAGTCCTTCGAAGAAAGTTAATTTTCAGATTGAAATGATTTGGCAAAACGGCATAAACACTCACTCGCTGTGACACAGCAGCAACTGGCAAATGCATTAAGTTTGAACCCCTTTTCAATACAAGTAAGCCTTGTTCGAGTATAGAGCTTTTCGGTTCTGCAAGAAATTGAACATCACATGAACATGAACATCATTGAAATTTAGGAATTTCGGCTCATTTTTGAAGCTCACTTTAAGTTTATTAACACACATACAAGAATATTAAGTACACCTTCTATAATAAGTATACACACAATTTACAGACTATTTACATATGCATAAAATAAAAGGCCAGGCCAGAGAAACGAGAACAAGTTTGATGTCTCTAAACCTTGAATGCTACACCAGACTAGGCAAACAAACACGCCAAATGCAGGCCAAGCTGGTGCATACTAGCCCTAATCCATACAGACAATTGGCAGAATTCTGAGACTCTTGGTGGCACAAAATGTGCGGGTAAAATCTGTTGCATTCAAAAAATGTACAAACAAGCTTATCATTTCAATCACAAAAGGAAACTCAGTGTGTGAGTTCAGCATATCTGTTTGGGTGCACATTCTTATTGGGCTCATTTCAATTGCAGCAATCATGAAAAAATGGTGATTTGGGGGAGAATAAAAATGTTATTTTCTTGATTTTGACAGATGGCCAGTTTCTCTACAGTTATGATATGAACTTTATAAACAACAGGGGTGAGAGTCATTGCTGACAAAACAAGTCTGAAACTTGGATCCAGATCTTAAGAAATGTTGAAATGATGTCATTTTCACCTTTTGATAACCCCTGGAGTTATAGATTCCAATAGCTTTTGGGAACAGTATCCTCAGTGCTAGAGAAGTAGATCAAAAGGCATGATATCCTTTTATCTGGGGAAAAAATACAGCATTTATTGTTTACTTTTAAATAGTCTGAATTTCAAGAGCGTCTGAAACTTCTCATCCCTGAAAAGGTGAGCTTTCAGATTGAAACCAATCCAAAAACAGTTTCCGATTTTTACCAATCTTTTACTTTGTTAATCTCTTAAAATGTCCAACCGATTCAACAGATGTCTGCTGGATTGTCCAAAAAGTTTGCAAAGATGGTACACCACTCTGCCTTTAATTTGAATTTTACTTAAGTTTTGCCAGTGGTTTTGTCTGATTTTGAGCCATTGAGCTGGTCCTTTTATTTTAATTCATAATACATGTAAATCAATTCACAAATGCAAAATATACTTTATATGAATCCGAGTAATCCATATCCATGAATAATGCATTTTTAAAACGAATAAAGTACATACTGTACATGTATATACTGCATGTACACACCATGACTTTTGCATGTCAATGTAAACTCAAAAGTCCTGAAACAATGCACATTATGTACAACTAACCATAAAACAGTTGTCTAATCCCTAATGTTTCTAAAAGTAAAATACAATGCGGGAAATTTGATTTGGGTGTTCAACAGTGTAATATAGCAATCATTTGGTATTCAAGTGAAACATTCCCTTTTCTTTGGTCATTCCTTGCTTCCTCTGGGACTTTACTGCTTCTGTTACATTAGTATACTTGTGTGTGTGCCTTCATATTCACTACCTTTTTATGGAGACCGAGAACAAAACAGAAAAGGGAAAACAAAGCGTCTCCATAGGGAAATTCTAAAGACTGGGTTGCTCCTCAAGGAATTTTGTGTACAAAGTCTATGGGAGGTTCTTAACTACAGGAACAAAAGGAAAGAACAAAAGATGTCTTCGCAGGGATGCAAAAACAGGAATGGGTGTGTTTGAATTGCCAACCCTCCGAGGACATTTTACAATAGGGACAATAGGTCCTCACTAGTCGGTTCTTTGTTTTCAGGTGTCCTCACTAGTCATTTGTGTACAAAACCAATGGGGATTGCTTCAATACAGGAACAACAGAAAGTACAATAGGTGTCCTCTAACGTATAGGAGTGCTGTACCTGTGTGTGTGAGTTTGTTTTCACATTCAAACCGGGGACTGTTTTCACATTTAAACCGGGGACCTATAACAAAAGAGGACAATAGGGTCCCCGGTTGGGTAAAGGTCCCCAGTTAGAAATTGTGTACAAAACCAATGGGAGCTGTTGCCAGTCCAAACAAAAGAGGGACAATAGTAGGTCCCCGATTGGAGGTGTTTACACACTTGTGTGCCCTTACACATGCCAACTTACGGGGTACTTTTAACAATGGAACAATGGACCCCACAAGGCAATTTCAATAGGAACAATAGGGCCCCACAAGGGAATTCTTTAGAAAAGGGAACAATAGAACAACAATAGCAGTACCCCATAAACCGGATCCGTAAGGTTGTGCGTGTGCGTGAGTTTGTTTTCACATTCAAACCGGGGACCTATAACAAAAGAGGACAATAGGGTCCCCGGTTGGGTTAAGGTCCCCAGTTGGAAATTGTGTACAAAACCAATGGGAGCTGTTGCCAAAAAGTTAAAGTCCAAACAAAAGAGGGACAATAGGAGGTCCCCGATTGGAGGTGTTTACACACTTGTGTGTGTGTGTGTGTGTAAGTTGTCATTTAGCCTTTTGAGAAAGACTCTGCTAGGGTGGAAACGCATTAACGCATTAACAATTGTTTGCAATTACCGTACATTTGGTTGGTGAGCAGCTTGCAAGGGCTAATTCTAATTTTTGTGTAAATCTCACTCAACAGACACTCGTGTCACAGCAGCCAACTTGATTTATAGACCTTATGCACATGACGTCATTTGAGTAGGGCGCCCTCGGCTACAGGTCAAAAGAAGATACATGTAGTTCATTGTCCTATCCAGTGAGCTACGCGTACATTCAGCATCATGACGTCAATGCCAAAGGTCCACTACAACACCAAAGATCGTTACGGCGCTACACGATCTTTGACTGAAACAAATAGTTTTTGCTCTCTCTCTGGCACCACCCAACTTTTCAAATTGTAGGCAAACATCTGGATAGGAGGCGATCAAGGTTGTCAGCTGACACTGTATACTTTTACTTTCTTCAATTAAACTCGTCACGATGGACTACAATTTTATACCATTAGTAAGGAAACACAATAACAAATATTCCTGTTAACTTTGATAACCTTGTTGGCACATTTTAATAACAAATAAGCAAATAAAAATAAAACTAACATTGATTGGATTTGTATATTCATGTACATGTATATTCTAACTTGTAACGTCCATCCTTTTTGTGCTAGTATTTTCCGAACAGCAATATAAGATGTTTTCAAAGACAATATCACTTCATGAATACAAAGAAAATATTGTGTTACTAAAATATTTGCTTCAATTCGTGGTTTATTATCATAAAGTATCTTGGTTTTATTTTGTGTAAATTACCCGTTTAAAAATAATGGTTGTATACTTTTTATAACTATTCAGATTTCTGATTGCAAACGACAGTTTTATTTTCTTCCTGGTAACTACCAACTCAGTATAGCACTTTGTCTTCGAAATAGCTGAGGACTACTCAGGAAATACTGTTTCATGGTTCAGTGGTTTAATGGAATGTCAAGTAATTCAATTAATAGAAACAACGTCACAATACATTACACAAAATACTGCTTCAACAATTTCTTAAAAGAAAATAACAGAGATATTAGTCACCTGACATGACCCTACTAGTAAAACAAATTCTGGTTTTGTGTTAAAATGAAAATTTGAATTCTGTACCTAAAAGTGGCCCTACAAGTTTTTGTCCAGACTGCATTTTGAGTGCTTTTGATTTCTATTACAGGCAGTTGAGGCAACCTGATGACAGGAACTATCACGGGTATTTAACAACGATGTTATTCCCAAATAAACTCTTTGAGATCACACACACGGAGCTTTTACAAATCTCAGTTTGACCAAAACATACTCCTTCAAATCGTCACAAATCATTATTTCCAAATTTTAATGAATTGTTGCTGGCCAAATGACTATGAATTCTATTATAGTGGGCACCAAAAACAATAGTAAGCTACATTTGCTTTGAACATCTTTCAATCGTTTTCATCAAGACAAACTACATGGACATTTTGCATGCAGATTTCCTTGGGCAACTATTTTCTAACCAACACAGTACGATGGCACAATGCTTACTTAGGCTTGGGGGAAGACCGCATGTTGATTCGAGAAGGTCTTTTACTACAGCTACAGAATGCTGTGTATTCTAACAAACAACAATGTGTATCACATTGCATCATATTCTATATTTCAGATTCCTATAATAGCACATAGGTACATTTTATTTATTTCAAATGCGCACTAAAATAATCCTGAGATAAATCGTCTCAAGATGTTGACATCTTACGCTTATGATGTCATCATCCTGCAGTAAATTATCTCAGGATTATCTCAAGTTGGATGGCACTTTTAGAGCTCTGTACCTCAGGCATTGTGTGTTTTAACTCCCTGTTACTAATACTATTTCAAAACCACAAGAGAACCACAAGCACACTTAGCTGATTATAAATTATAAATAGAGTGAATTAAGCTGTTTCAAAGGACTTACCACATAATCAAACTAAAATAGAAAACTCTGGAATCAACTCTAGGCTAATTAGCAGTAGTTTTTTTTGTTATAGGCAATTGTTTAATTAAGTTTCTATATCTCAACTAAATATTAGACATTTCTGCTGCTGATTACAGAGCCTCAGTCTGGATGCTTGGACCTAGAAAAAAACACAAGAAATCGGAGGATAATTTAAGACACAATCCTGATACTTATTTAAAATATACAACCATTGCTTGAAGGTAGGGTCATTACTTTGGAAAGGACCCCGAAAAGAAATTGTGTAATTTTTATCGGAGAGCTTCTCACAATAAAGATGGTAATGGTAGTAATCATTCTGCAAAATTATTTGGTCTGAAGTGCCTCAATTGATTAGAAATCAATAAAAGTAGGTCAACAAATTTGAATCTCCAAAGATCACCGTTAGGCAACTTTAGGAAATTTCCATGGTGTCCTTTTGAATGCTGCCCTTAATATAGTAAGAGATGCATCAATACCCCTCTCGCGATACCATAAATAAATCAACATAAATTATTATTGTTTAACAAACACGACCCTGGGTCACATAATAATTTGTGTAAATTTTCTTCGGCTAGTCAGTGTTGATTGATTCCCTAGGAAAGGCTTGGGAGCAAACAAAGAAAAAGTCAACCCAATGCTGTATGATTCCCAAGATGCCAGTGAGAGCTTGTCAAGTTGGTTAAATCATGCTGTAAGAGGGCCTAACATGTACTACAACGAATTCCTGCTAGCATAACTCTGTGGAGCGTACATACACAATCCACTGGTCTCAACACAATCCACTATCAATCACTGACTTCCGGGGACAAGACTTTAAGCCTGCTAAAGGCAACAAGTTCAACCATCCCTACAAAAGCCTTTTATCCCTGTACCCCTACTTACATCAAAACAATTTAATAACTTGTCAGAGATTTTGGGAACTTTTTGAATTTAGCATCGTTAAAAGTCAAAACTATGCGATTAGCATAACTACCTTGAAGTATAGGGGTCAGCTAATTGCAAGAGCCACAAGTTCCTGCTTCACAGCACGATCCTGACTTGCAGCAATCCTGACCAGCACAGCTGCATCCTTTACCAGCTGATGACAAGAGAATAGTATCACCACATAAGATAAAGCTGATGAGTTAAATAATGCTGATGTCGGGAAATAAAAGGTTGATAAAACGAGGTCTTAGATGGTCATTCTAGACCTGAATTTTTCGGACCTTCCGGGAAAAAAAAAATGTTTTTGAGTATATCACTACAAAACCTTGACACAACAAAACACAGACAACACACATAATAATAAAATGCACCAGGTTTTTTTCATTCTCTTTCGAGAAATTATGGAACCTTGTCTCACCATGATCAGCCATGGTAGGCTGGAATCTTGGACTCTGCCTCCCATGTGCCGAATACATTGATAAAAAACTGTCAGCCTATCAATTTTTCTTAATCCTCATTTGTACAACACAAGGACAAAGGTCTGGAATCGAAAAAGTGCCCTTTGTTCCTTTCAGTATGGGGGAAATGAAGTGCAGCACGGTAGGTGCACGCCTGTGCACATATTAAAAAGTTGTAATTATACATCAGCCAGTCTATTAAACCGCAACAACAAAAAAAGACATTCGGAAGTTGTTCAAGGCATTCGTAAATGTCCACCGTAACTCGGTTTGGAAATATTTGACTGAAAAAGTCCGGAGGCTTGAACCCCTCCTGCTAATAAAGAAAGTAGCATTTGGGGCATTGAACCTGCTGTTCTGTATCAGTGTTTCATTTTGTATTCACAAAAGTTGCATGCCTTAATATAACATTCACAGGGACTGCATTGTTTAAATAAAAACAGTTTTTTTAAATATATGCTGGGAATGAGTCAACACATACCAGCACAACACTTGCAGGCTAACTGGCACTTGCATGTCCCATCATCTTGGCAGCATGAACCATCATTACAGCAGTCCTTGCCGGCACAGCCACACTGCTTGCCATCTGAAATTATCATAAAAAACACTTGAGTCATGGTTCTCCCTTACAACAATGTATACCTATGTCACAATCCGGCGTGTAGAGTCACAGTTAAAAGTGCCCTGCACACTGCCATGGGGTCAAAGTTTTGGCCTGTTTATCAGCCGGTGTCCTGCCTATGTCCCTGCGATTGGCTGAAATATGGATTGTCTGGGTTGTCCAAAATTTGGCCTGGCGCCCGCCATCGGTCAGGCATCGACCAATTTATTGGCGATCATATTGCGATCCGAGTTAAAAGTAACTCGATGCCTGCCCGATTCCCCAAAATGACTCGGCAGCTGCAAGGAGTCCCATGGGGCCCCAGCCGAAAATGCCTAGAAATCCATCGCAAACTACTCGCAAACCCATCGCAAGCTAATTGTGACAGGGATATTAACACTGGTCCGCTGGCCAAATGCCAGTTTAAATACAAAACTTGGGCCCAAGACAGTCAGAATTATTTCCAAGCTGAAGCTCGGTGCTAGAAGAAGAAGAAGTATTAAAACAAAAACGTACAAAAACAACAGGTGTTCCGGTCAGAATGCCCCAACACCTAAAAAAGTTTATTCACTCTGGGAGATTTTCAAATTTGTTTATTACAAAGATGGGTTCGATTTCAGAGAACTTTCTGCAGAATCAGGGAGAGTTGGCAGCTCTGTTACTAGTGCCCGGCTCGTGACAGGAAAAAATAAGGGCAAACCATGTTGAGTGCTAGGTATGATCCACAGGTGCAATCAAGAATCACGCAAGAATTAACCCATATTAACCACTTTTCTTCACCAAAATGAGACACATACATAAAATGGAAAACCATGAACATTCCATCTTCGTGATCTAGTGTTTTGGAAAAAAAATGATTATTGCCAATCATCTTTATTTAATCCGAGGTCCCCAAAGCTAAAATTTTACATAAAATGTGTTAGGTCTGGGTCTGAGGTCATTTGAGTTTAAAGTTACATGGATGACATCAGCAGTGATTTCCTTTGCCAAAGACATTGTTTGAGGGGTGGGCACAGGGCCAAGAATTGGCAGCTTAGAAGTAAAAGTGTGTCATGCATCTGGCTCTTTTTTCAAAGGGCTAAAAATTCCAAACTTGATTTATGCTCCCCCCCCCCCCACATTATCCACTGCAGAGACCAGCGTCCTACACCAGAGGGCTAAACTACAGCTACTGCTTTATTAGCACACCAATATTCTGAACATGCTGCCACCTAGTTGCGATAATCATAACCCACCATCCTCCCGAATGGTGGGTTACTAGTACAGGGCTCGAATTTGGGGTAAAATTCCACAAGACCGCAGGGCTTGTTGCTAAAAGTGTTTACTGGACCAGAATTTATTTCACAAGATCAGAATCTTCATGAGAAAGAGCTTTCTACGCAGTTTAACATGTAAATTGCACTATTAAGAGAAGATTTACAATGTATCTCATTATTTTGTCTTGATACTGAACAGAATTGTGCTAGACTCGAGTCCAACATCTGAACACCATTTCTTTCTGTTAAAGATAGTACATAGTAGCTATTATTCATTTGAAAAACACAAGACCGCCGGACTTGTCAGGTCATGAGTTTACTGGCCCGAGGCTAAAATCACTGGCCTCGGGCCAGCGGTCCAGTGTCAAATTCGAGCCCTGTAGTATTATCGCAACTACTTGCCCCTAGGAAAGCTGCCCACAACAAAGTTGCCCCCACTTGTGTGGCCAAGGATTCAGAGACCTTTTGGCCACACAAGTGCCAAGTGGGGCTAGTCGCGCCCAACACACAATGTTGCGTGCTCAAATTGCAGTCTGGATAGTGAAACAGGAACAGAAAGATACAGAGACATCATCACAGTTAAAATTTGAAAAGCACAAGAAAACAAGACATAATAATCAACATTCGACTAGGACTAGGACTAGGACTAGACCAGGTCTACTCCAGGTCTACACAGTGCAGGGCATGCAACGGACATATGCTGGCGTCTGTCCTGCCACGTACCAAGCCTAATTTGAGTATATTCGACCATGGAGGTAGAAACCTCCAGGATTCGACATTGTTTTTATTTTCAGAACTGTTGTGTTGTTCTTGATCTTCCCATCATCTTCCATCTGTCCATACGCCGAACATGTTAACCAAAATTGGTCTGCTGCTTGTAGTTGTATCTTTAATCATGATAAATGCTAACCTAACTTACCTTCGCAACATTTACACTTGTTAGGCATTGT
This sequence comes from Pisaster brevispinus, assembly GCA_023634235.1. Classification (NCBI taxonomy): domain Eukaryota; kingdom Metazoa; phylum Echinodermata; class Asteroidea; order Forcipulatida; family Asteriidae; genus Pisaster; species Pisaster brevispinus. The sequence goes on along the minus strand of JAMKCF010000006.1, from coordinate 16,624,369 downwards.
GTGATACTTTCTGTTCAAAATGGCGATCAACTATCAACGTTTGACACTGCGTAGTTCAAAGTCAAGTCAGCCCCGTAACGTTTGTCCAGTCTGTGTTTGTGCTACGTGCAATTCCGATGAAGGCCATGGTACGGTGGCCCCCAAAAACCATGCACTTGCACGGAACGGGATTTGTCTAGTCTGGCGACGAAAGGGTTACATTTTTGTTCAAATCTGGTTCAAATCAATTTGATCCTCAATTAAATGTTTTTATGTTGACTATCAATCCCCTTAACTTGTCCAAAACATCACGTACAAGTTAAGAAGGCCTTATTTTGATGGTCTGATGTACGGTGGCTCAAAGACAACATTCACTAATACTGATACAAAATCTACAACTAGTTTAAGAAGCAGCCAGGTTTTGTGTTTTTTATCTGCCCATACAAGGTCCTTCAGGAAAGTGGGAACGCCGAATGTGCATTAATTTTTTGAGAGGGGTGGGCGGGGACAGGGGGTGTGACTTCCACTTATTCAAGTAAAGTTTCATGTTGTGGAGTACTGATGACATAGGTAATACCAGTAAGGCCTACACTCATCAAATGGGAATGTGTGAACTGTCAGTAGTCCTTCGAAGAAAGTTAATTTTCAGATTGAAATGATCTGGCAAATCGGCATAAACACTCACTCGCTGTGACACAGCAGCAACTGGCAAATGCATTAAGTTTGAACCCCTTTTCAATACAAGTAAGCCTTGTTCGAGTATAGAGCTTTTCGGTTCTGCAAGAAATTGAACATCACAAAGAAATTTAGGAATTTCGGCTCATTTTTAAGCTCACTTTAAGTTTATTAACACACATACAAGAATATTAAGTACACCTTCTATAATAAGTATACACACAATTTACAGACTATTTACATATGCATAAAATAAAAGACCAGGCCAGAGAAACGAGAACAAGTTTGATGTCTCTAAACCTTGAATGCTACACCAGACTAGGCAAACAAACACGCCAAATGCAGGCCAAGCTGGTGCATACTAGCCCTAATCCATACAGACAATTGGCAGAATTCTGAGACTCTTGGTGGCACAGAATGTGCGGGTAAAATCTGTTGCATTCAAAAAATGTACAAACAAGCTTATCATTTCAATCACAAAAGGAAACTCAGTGTGTGAGTTCAGCATATCTGTTTGGGTGCACATTCTTATTGGGCTCATTTCAATTGCAGCAATCATGAAAAAATGGTGATTTGGGGGAGAATAAAAATGCTATTTTCTTGATTTTGACAGATGGCCAGTTTCTCTACAGTTATGATATGAACTTTATAAACAACAGGGGTGAGAGTCATTGCTGACAAAACAAGTCTGAAACTTGGATCCAGATCTTAAGAAATGTTGAAATGATGTCATTTTCACCTTTTGATAACCCCTGGAGTTATAGATTTCAAGGAGCTTTTGGGAACAGTATCCTGAGTGCTAGAGAAGTAGATCAAAAAGGCATAATATGCTTTTATCTGGGGACAAAATACAGTATTTATTGTTTACTTTTAAATAGTCTGAATTCGGATGAACATCTGAAACTTCTCATCCCTGAAACAGTGAGCTTTCAGATTGAAACCAATCCAAAAACAGTTTCCGATTTTTACCAATCTTTTACTTAAAAAGTCCAATTGATACAACAGATGTCTGGATTGTCCAAAAAGTTTGCAAAGGTGGTACATCACTCTGCCTTTAATTTGAATTTTACTTAAGTTTTGCCAGTGGTTTCGTCCGATTTTGAGCCATTGAGCTGGTCCTTTTATTTTAATTAATAATACATGTAAATCAATTCACAAATGCAAAATATTCTTTATATGAATCCGAATAATCCATATTCGTGAATAATGCATTTTTAAAACGAATAAAGTACATACATGTATATACTGCATGTACACACCATGACTTTTGCATGTCAATGTAAACTCAAAAGTCCTGAAACAATGCACATTATGTACAACTAACCATAAAACAGTTGTCTAATCCCTAATGTTTCTAAAAGTAAAATACAATGCGGGAAATTTGATTTGGGTGTTCAACAGTGTAATATAGCAATCATTTGGTATTCAAGTGAAACATTCCCTTTTCTTTGGTCATTCCTTGCTTCCTCTGGGACTTGACTGCTTCTGTTACATTAGTATACTTGTGTGTGTGCCTTCATATTCACTACCTTATGGAGACCGAGAACAAAACAGAAAAGGGAAAACAAAGCGTCTCCATAGGGAAATTCTAAAGACTGGGTTGCTCCTCAAGGAATTTTGTGTACAAAGTCTATGGGAGGTTCTTAACTACAGGAACAAAAGGAAAGAACAAAAGATGTCTTCGCAGGGATGCAAAAACAGGAATGGGTGTGTGTGTGTGTGTGTGTAAGTTGTCATTTAGCCTTTTGAGAAAGACTCTGCTAGGGTGGAAACGCATGGCCATTAACAATTGTTTGCAATTACCGTACAATTGGTTGGTGAGCAGCTTGCAAGGGCTAATTCTAATTTGTGTGTATCCCGATATAATCATTTCTTTTTTTTATTCGTTTTATTATTGTGAAATGAATGAAAAGGGATTGTGCACTAGTATTAGAAACGACTGTAAAAATTGTTACCTGAGTACTGCCAACCACAATTTTACTTGGATGAAAATTTTTGTTTTTTAAACCATGACAAATAAATATTGTTCTCACAGGCACTTTGTCATTTTAGAGAACATTGGCCAAAGACCCCCTACATCATTAGAATGTGGACAAACAAGCTCAAAGAAATGGGAGACTTTTGACACGATAGCAGGCGTCCCACTCAACGGTCCTTTTTCAATGTTATCAGAGAAGAGAACAATAGAAAGGGACTGTTGATTTGGTTGCCTGCTTTCTTTTTAAAAGTCTCCCACTGTCGCTGTTTTTTTGGCAACAACGTCACAGATGGTGTTTCTTTTCATACCATTTACTCTGATCAGCATTGGAGCCTTACAAAAACAGTTTACCAAAGCCCAAATACCATGGTAAAGTCCATAAGTCCATGTTAATCTTTTACCATAAAGGCCATTAAACTGATTGCCTCAAATATTTCCTAGTTAATTATTCTGCCCAAGCAACTAGCATGTAACAAGAATAAAGCAGCAATTATGTATGAACTAAACCCACTTCACATGAAGAACGTACGTAGGTAAAATCTCAAACACAATAAGGCCAATGATCCATTTTAACAACAAAATACAAATGGACAACAATTAGATTTCAATACATTTTATGTAGCATTATAAATGTATCGAACAATTCATGTGAAATGAGCCAAAAAGTGAATATTTCTCTATGGTAGATTCTGTACACACAAGTAAATTCCTGATTCCAATAAAGAGTGAATGCATTTGTAGGCACTTAATTAATTATGTACATGTACGTACATTACATGTAGACTCAATTTCAACGTATAAAGTAGTTGCCTTTTGCTTGGGAAATGAACAAATTCTGAGAAAATTGCACAGCATCCAAGCTTTGACCCAAAGGTCAAAGGGGAGGGAAGGATGGGAGGGGTGGAAACCTTCCTGATTGATTCTCTGGAACCTAAATTGTACAACTCTTACTAACCTGAACAAAGATAGTACACATAAGCAAAGATACATTTTCTGGAATACAATTTCCTAATTTAACTGTGTGACATTCATCTTGAAAGTTAAAACTATATTTCTTCCATTTATATTTCTAAATGGCTCTAAAATTTCTTTGAAAATAACTTAGATTTTTACAGAAATGATTTTTAACATGCACAAAATATTTTTCTTTAATTTGTAGCTTCCACGAAACCAATCACACAACAATAGATACACGTAAATGTAGAACAAAGTGATACAATGCAACTAGTATCCACAAACTCATTATTTTGTTCTATCTTAATGCAAATCATCAAACTCAGAACTTTTGTTCTAGTAAAGGAAATGAACGCTTTGAAATCATTACAAAAATCAGAATGGAATAATCTATTTTTAGAGCGTTACAAATTTCAATGTCAAGCAAGTCTTGGGTAGCAGGAAGAATGTTGGATAAACCATGATTCACTTTTTGAATTTCATAGAGCTGCTTAAACACACACAATCTCAGTACAAAAACAATTTGCTTCACAGAAGAATAGGTTGCCAGCCGAAAAGACATGTGACACGACCGTACATGACTGGTTTCCTGCACAATTTCGCTTAGCAGAAAATCGATTCTGCTTAAGCAGCTCTAGAAAATTGGGCCCTGATCTCTTTGGTGGTTTTGATACATTGGAATTGTTGGAATCTTCAATGAACTTTATACACATGATTCAAATTAAATTGTAAAGATAGTTAGTGGTCAATGAGGTTTCAAAAAAAAAAGAGAGAAGTCAAGCGACAACAATTTCTTATTCACATTTCACAACAGAAGTTGGGCTGAGCATTTTCACAAAATACTGTATAAACATAATGTTCATTAGGTAAGTGTGAAAAATTCAAGTCAAACTTAAGCCAGGATTTTCATCACCACCACATTGTAAGTGAAGGGTTTTGTCCCGGTGTTTTCTGGTATCTGGTTGGCTACAGACTGCATCACAGCACCGGTTACATGGTGCTATGTAAATAAAGAGACACGCTCAGGTATGATAACGGGCTCTTATAAGAACTGCATATTTTCATTAATATTTATGTGACAAATGGTTTGTTTCTTTAGAATCAAGTGCTGTAGAAAGCCACAAGAGGTAGGAAGTGTGTTAAAGTAATTGGGAAAGGTTTACTCACACATAAAGACTTTGTTAAAAAGTAAATTCTGAAAAAACAAAACAAACAGTTGACTAGAATTAATGTATCAGGAAATGGCGACACTACTCATCATTTTAGCTATTTTGTCATCATTACGGAGAATGCTGGCTTTTATGGTAGCAATTGTATCCAGCTGATCATCAATGCCTTGGTCCAGCTCAGTCAGCTGGGCCTTGAGTGGTTCCAACTCGGTGTCAGTGATGCTGTTAGTAAAAACAAAATTTTTAAAAAAGACAAATAGTATTACATCAATGTTTGCTTTATAATGGATCTTGGGAAGTGTAGATTGGGAAGGTAGGTTGACACAGAAGCCATTTGCGAGTTAGATTTGATTAATGCCTGGTATAATTTTCCTCATCATCATCAATTCCACTCGCGTCGGACCGCAACAAGAGCAAACCACACATCACGAAAATGATGCTGACCCAACGTATAACACATGTCACGCACCAGTTCACCATCTGTGCAGCGAAATTTGTAAGTAATTTACCCATCAGGGATTTGAACCCAGGGTGTTTTAACACTACATACAAAGTGTGGACCTGAGAACAAAAGAGGGCTACATAGTCTAGGGACTTGAAACACTATGTGGACTTTAACATGTCAGCACAGTGTTTTTTACAGTGTTTTTTTACAGTGTTGAAGAATAGAATTTTCCATAAGTGTACAGAACAAAGGAAAGTCCACAGAGTGACTGTAAAACACAGCTCTGTGGGCCAGCTTGGTTGCGTGTGTGTAATTAGAGTGCTACCTTTAGTTCTATTATATAAATATCTGTCATGGAGTTTAGTAGCTTGGGCCGTATTCGAATTGGTGGCTACAGCTATGGCTATGGCTGTTCCTAAGGACTTCCTATACTTCAACGCATGATGATGTGAGAATCCAACTGTAGCCGTAGCCATTGCCACCAATTCGGACATGGCCTTGCCACATCACTCCTCTACTGAAGACACTAGTAGTAGTACTTACCCCTGCTCCCTTTTGATAGCCAAGGCGTGTTCTTGGTTCTCCTTCTTCCACATCTCCAGCTCTTTCTGCATGCTGTCCACATCCTCCTGCAGGTAGTCCATGATCTTACCCAAGGGGTTCGCGCTGCGAGTCAGTGTTTGGATTGCACTGGAGAGTTTCTCCACCTCGCGTTGTACGCGCTCGCGTTCCTTACGCCGGGCAGCATCCATCACTATGGGTTTGTCCTAAAAAACAGAGTACAAATGACAGGTGAGAGCCTGTTGCAACAAAGTTCAACAGAGATAAGGCACGTAATACTTGATGCCGGGAATGCCAGTAGATCTCTGCTCCAGAGACAGAAAATATTGTGCATAGAGCAAATGTGCACACTGATTGTACATGTTGTACAACATTCACAGGGAATCCAGTGTTAAAGTTACAATACATTAATAATACACATGGGCTACACACCTGTTCTTTACAAAAGCAGCATATTCTATTTTAATCCACACCTTTTCCATCCTTCATTTTGGTAGCCACATTAAAGGGGGCTGTGTCGTCATGATCAAAGCAGGCCTATGGATGTACACGGAACTATGAACTCTCATCCAGTTTAAACTTCATGACATCTTTTTATGTATTTCACAAACAACACTCTTTGAAAGTACAAACGTGCATTACTACGTTGTGGTCACGTTAATGTGTGTAGCTTCTTCTTACTTCAAAACTGTTTCAACGGTTTTAAAAGACACACATGTTTGCTATTTTTAAAGGATGTGTACTTTGACTGGTGAATTGGTGCATTTTCAATGATTTCTTACCTTCGATTCTAATTTGAACATTGCCCAAACTGAAACAAGTGTTTTGTCGTTTTAAAAGCAATCAGATATGTATGTTATTTTCTACAAGCTTTACACAGAAGTACCCAAAGACATCTTGAAAAAATGTTGAACCTTATTCTGTTTTACAATACCGCAGCACCTGTACTTTGATTGTGTGTTTACATTTAGCAGATCAGAATCTGTCAAGTTGAAAAGCTTTCATCAATGGCCTAGATGATATTTCACTTCAAAGTTTTTGCTAAATTCAACTAATGCATAGCTTTTAAGACAAATGCATACTTATCCAACGGGAGCCCTCAACTTACATCTTTCTTGTCGTTCAACTTGTTCCCTTCCAGTTCCTTCTTTGTTTCGAGGATTTTCTTGACGAGGCCGCCATGTTCTCCATCATCTTCTAGAGATTCACTGCCGATTGGCTAGAAAGAAAAAAAAACAGATCAAAATGAAACATTCAATACCAATGAGAATTCTAGTTTTGTTTATAGTATACACAGGGTTTGCCCTTAACTTTTTTAGTGACTTGATAGCAGAACCAGTAACCTTTTCGGTTTCGCTATACCGCCAGATTTTTCACAAGTCCATGTTTCATATTAAACAGGGATGCTTTTCAATACTAACACTAAACTTGTTAGCCAGCCCACATGGTCCTCAGAAATATTCACTGACGGCCAGCGGACCACTGTTATGGGTCAACCCAGATACACAGTTCTTACATCACTTGGTAAATCAAAACTAAAACCTTTTTGACAAATTGACCCCATTCACCTGATGTCATCACCAGAGTAAATCTTGGTTGCACCATTTTGGGAGTCTGCTTTCTTGGTACTATACTGTGTAATGTGCATTTTAGGCGAAGTGCACACATTTATGCTCACTACATTGTATGTCTTTACATACAATTTGACTCCCGAAATGGCAGATCAACTGAAAAACAGTGAGCATGACATACCAGTGCATCTACTTCAACTGCTGGGGTAGTATCTTCCACAACAAATATATCGTCTTCATCTTCTGAGTTCTGACCGTTGTCTACAATCACATTAGTGACTTGCTTTCCACTGCCGATCCTGATTGAATTGATATTAAAACAGAGGACTGATTTGACAAAGTTTTTAATTTATATTATTATTTTATACATCTAGTAATGAAAAGAAAATGCCTTGAAAAAAGACTAGTACTGTACAGTCTAAAGGTACCTGTGTATAGAAGAGGAAGAAATGTCAGTTTTAGATGTGGGAGGAATACCCCAAACATGCCAAATAGAAAAACCCTCGCTATCAAGTAGGGACCGAAAACTCAATCCACATGCAAGGCTTCAGTCAGGGATTTAAACCGAGGTCCACAGAGGTGAACATTAGTGAATTAGGCCTTGTCCGAAACGGCAACTTCGGCTACAGCTACAGCTAGATCAGCGCATCTACCAGTGTTGAAGAATAGGCAGACGCGCGTGATCTAGCCGTAGCTGTAGCCGAAGTCGCCGTTTCGAACACGGCCTTAACCACTGAGCCAACCTGAACCCCCAATAGACTTTGTGCTTGACGCCTTCATGCCCTTTTGACCTCTAGCCGAGGGCACCCTACTCAAATGATGTCATGTGTACAAAAGGTCTATTATCATTACATGGAACCAATATGAATGTGGCTTGTTTAAAACCTGACACCTTATTAAGTCTAAAAATTTACAATCAGAAATAACTTGCTCTTCCAAACACCAACATTCAGCCTTGAATTCCCTTTAAAGATATTATACAGGATTGGTAGAGCTGACAAAAATAGTCGCAGTGTTCATGCTTCGTTTGATCAACCACATACATGAAATAACAAAGCTGTGAAAATTTGGGCCTAATGCGTTGTGTGAGGCAGGAGAAAATAATGAAAAACCATGCACAATTTTCAACATGTAAACACATTGTCCTTAACTTAAGATGTAACATCTGAAATCATCTGTTGCACTTCTTTCTTTTTTTTCAAATACAGTTTTCTTTAATATTAAATCATTTCAGAGGAAATTATTTCACAGAAAAGAAAAAGGTTCTAGTATGGAGTTAATCATCAGACTAAAATTAATCAATGATGCCTTTTATTCTCGACAATACTGTATAATCCCTTCAAACAAAGAAATTCTAAAAAAGTTAAAACTTTTTTCGAACCACCTTAGCTGTGAGAGAATAAAACACAGACAGTCTATTTCTATTTAGCATACCTCATGGCAGGGTCTTCAGCAGCATCTTGTTTCTTGACTCTTGGTGGTGCTGGGCGGGCACTACTAGGTCGAGCTAGCTTACGACTGAAAAATAATTATTGCTATTGTTAAAAGTAGTAATAAAATCCAGAGGTCGCTGGTTCAAGTCCCACTCCAGTCAAATTTTCTTTGTTCAACCCCAAAATATTTAAGATTTACCCAATCACTTTCCCTTGATATTTATTACTTGACATTTGAAATAAAAAGTTGCATCCCTTAAGGTGATCCCTCTGCTGCCGCTTCCCAGGTTGTATCGTAAACTTGATCCCTGACTATATGACAGTTAAAGGTTGAATGGCTTCTGACTGGCATCCGAAAAAAGATATTGACAAAATAGAGACCGGCAACATTAGGGCTACATAGCTCAGCTGGTAGAGCCAGCAATCCAGATTACGTAGGTTCAAGTCCCACTCTAGTCAATTCTTCTTTGTTCAACCCCAAATGAATATGTAATCGGACCAGCTGGACTTAAAAGTAATGAAACTTTGACATGGACACTTGTTTGCTTCATGCTACAAGTTAACTGCATTGGAATGTTGTATGTGAGCCATTGCTAGGTAAGTGTGTACAACCTCAACGGTACGGGACGTAAAAGATCCCAGTACACTAATCGTTAAGAGAAGGGGCATGGGTGGCTGCATTAAGTTTGTCCACACTTCAACCAATGTGAGAAATAACTCCAGAGGAGGTTTCTGCACAGTACAGGATGATAATGACAAATTGATAAATACAAAACAACATTTTTTTTGTGTTCATGTTTCGACTCATCACACATTACTACAAAACTTTGCAATGAGGGGGAAACTGGAAGGATAGTTATAATGAGCAGACCATATCATGTTTAACTATACTAAGGACCCTAACACACAAGGCAACATTGTGGCAACCAACTGCACTGTATACAAAAAAAGAACACCATAAATAGCACAAACAAATTTTGTCCTATCAGTGTCTGAAACGTAGGGTCATAGATTGGTTTTTGTCAACATAAAACTGAATAGGCAAACTTATCAAGAAAGATACATTAAAAGTCACCCGTGACAATTTCAGTTGAATATGTAGAGAAACAGCAAAAAAACTTTCACAATGTTTTCATGAAGAGCATCAAATCCATTCGTGATAAGCGAGGTGACAGCGTGTACCGACCGCATCTCTGGGAGCAAATGGACACCACGGAAATTTGAATTTTCAGTCAACCCTCAGAAATCTGAGAATTGATTCTTGCATGAATCGTTTCAAACATTCAAATGTTTTTGAGTGAAAAATTATCCAAACCATATTACTTAAAAAGGGAATCCTTTCTCAAAAAAAGTTTATACTATCAACAGCAGAAAACTAGGTATGATGCGGAAAGCAAAGTGGAAGAACCTAGACTGTAGAACTACTGCTGCCATCTACAAGTCATTCATCAGACCTAACCTTGAATATTGCAGTCCAGTTTGCGGTACAGCAGCAAAATCAAGACTGGACAGACTCCAAAACAAAGCTTTGGTTTCCATTCCACCAAATCTTTATGCAGAGCTCGGTATCCAACCCCTTAGCCACCGAAGACGAGTTGCTGGCTTAACAGTTTTCAAAAAAATTCAGTGCTCTCTTTTACCCCATCCACTTGACAGTCTCAAACTTTCCCTACAAATAGCACGCCGCTCTACTAGGCAGTCATGTACACAACATCCAAATACTGCCATCATCCCCAAATCACGCACTTCTCAACATCAGAGATCCTTCATACCATTCTGTGCTAGGCTTTGGAACTCACTACCTGCTTCTGTCGTTGTAGCCCAATCAGCCCAGTCTTTCAAATCCAGAATTCATAATATGCTTATGAACATGCCCCCTGCTCACAATTTATGAACTCTAGCTATAGTTTATTACTACTAGCTTCTTGTTCACTTGAGTAAGGTCCCCAAAAAACCCAAACAAAAACAAAAAACAGCTGCAGTGCTTCTTACCAAGTAAGTTTTTTATGGCCATTAATTTTTGGAGCATTTACCAACCTATGACCCTACCTCTAGACAATGGGAAACTTTGGAACGCTAGGTGGCAGTGACTTACTAGGTAAATTCCCAATACGTAGTTCTGAGCATGGGCACATTACCGAGAACAATGGATTTACCTGGTAAGTCTAGTGCTGCCACCTAGCGCCCCCAAACTCCCCCATTATGTGAAAAATCCAACTCTATGTTTTGTCTTCTTGGAGGTTGCCTGGAACCAGTTGCCTGTAAATTGCCTGGTGAGACAAAGCCCCTGAGAAACACAAAGATTCCATACCTAGCCTGGGGTGGAAGTGAGTCATTACCATTCACAAGGTTATTCTTCTCTTGGTCTAGTTTCTGACCTCCACCACCATCTACTTCTGCGGGGAAGAATTCCACAAAAAAAGCAATAAACAGTTAAGAGCGATGAAATTGACACGATTCACAAATCACACTTTAAACAAAAGATGATGTTTTTCAGGGAATGGAATTCAATTTGGCATGATTGTTAAATGTTCAACCTCTCTATGGGTTAGTATGAAACAGAATGTCCCGCAACAATTTCAACTTTAACCAAAGTGGACCCAACACGCACAATGCAGACAAATGTGTTTGATTACTTTTTAAAGAGGAAATAAGGAAATCTTTTAGAATCAAACACATTTGTTCAAAGTGGCAAAAAAGTGACAGGCAGTTTTTTAGTTGCGGCAGGATCAATACATTAACATGAAGTGAAGCATATGCTGCCCTTAGAGACAACCACAGCGACCATTGAGCCATTTGTGAATTAGGTTTGAATAACGTCTGGTGCAATGACTTGGTTAACCACAATCCGAATTCGTCAGACGGTAGAGACAGTTGCTATGACAAATGATTCTGGGTAAGCTTTTGTATAGCAACCTCCAGATAAGCAAAGCCTGGTACCATAGTGCTATACATACATTCATTCAGAATTGTGTAAGGGTGTTCGCAGTCTCTAATGCAACTATGCAAAAGCTTGCCGCATATCACGTGACATAGCAACGGTCTCTGTAGGAATCAAGTTTTAAGCAGTAACTTGTAACTAAGCACGTCACTGTGCATGACATTATTAAAACCTTACTCAAATTTTGCTTATTTGGACATGGCAAATTTTACATTAGCAAGAGAACATCTCAGTCAAGCATTGGAATTAAACTTGTTTTTCGATATGCTAAGGAGTATAGTGTCAGAGGTCAGAGAGTAGACCAATTATAGACATCTCAAGAAAGCAGTGTAGTTGAAAGGTATCGTCCATGTCTGATCTGTCTCTTTTACACTTAGCAGATGCAGCACTTTATAAGTCACTTAAAGAGCACAAACAGGGCCCAACTTTAAGGAGCTGCTTCAGCAGAAAATATCCCCAAAGAATTCTGCTCAGCAAAAATAAGCAGAATGTCAGTTACATACAGTGTATGTGACACTGTAATTAAGCTGGTAACCTTATTCTGGCTAGCATAATTTTGCTGCGCTTAGCTCCTTTTTGTACTCAAAGCAGCTCTATGAAATTGGGCCCTGAAATGAATGTTGCATGCACCAACTAGCAGCAAATGTTTAGGAAGAAAGACTACCTGTTTTCTCTTCCACTACAACATGCAATTGAGCAAACTACTAGAATAACATAAAGTAACTGACTCAGTTTTTGTACAGTAGTTCCCGATGGAAGGGTATGAATTTGCATCTTGCCACTTTATCAGCATTGAAGGAACCCAGGAGGGAGCTCTTACACTACCACATGCAATTTAGCAAACTACTAAATATCATGAAGTAACTGAATCTGTTTTTGTGCAGTAGTTCCCGATTGAAAGCTATGAATTTGCATCTTGCCAGTTTATCAGCATCCCAGTGTGATTTACAGCATGGAGGAAGGAAACCTGGGCCCAATACCATGGCTCTGCTTACCGCCGAATTCTGCGCTTACGATCACCATTCTTCGCTTAGAGAGCAAGTGCCGAATTTCTGCACTAGCTGTGTAAGGGAAGAATGCCTAGTAGTAACGTGGATTTTGCACGAGCACAAGCAAAAATTCCCTGCTAACTCGTGAAATATGCTTGATGCAAGTGCGGAGTTCCCCGATCCCGTAAGCGCCGATTCTTTGCTTGCGGTAAGCAGAGCCATGAAATTGGGTCCATGGGGGAGCTGAGAAGTACTGTCACATAAAGCTACCCATGAAATGATGTTACTTTCCGTTAGGAAATGACTAGTAGTTTCACCCCACCGGGTTTCAAGACATAAAACTAACCTAGGTGTCCTAAAACAAATGTTCAACAAGAATACTGGTTGATTTTCAGGTAGTTTTTCTTAAAGGCAAAGTGTACCTTTGGTTTGTGAAACCGTTTGTTTTAACCCTAATGGAGATATATACAATAAAGCTTAACTGTGAAAATTTCATTTCAAAAGGTGGTAGCGTTTGTGAGATATTGCCGAAAATCTGGAGCGGTAATGTCCACACAGGAAGAATAATCCGTAATTGGAATACAATTGGTTTCAGGCTGAAATGTTTCTCAGATTGACAATTTTTTGAATCCCTCTCTCTAAACCACATTCCTTGCAAGGGAATAATTTCTCAAAATGTTACACATTATCAACAGCTGCAGCGCTTCTTACCAAGTAAGTTTTTAGGGTCATTAATTTGTGGAGTAATTACAAAGATATGCCCTCCCTCATGTCCCTTTAAGGAATCTGAAATTGAGGCTACATGGTAAATACCAGTCTAGTCTCCCATATTACTATGAAATGCCATGGAATGATTCTACTCATTGAACACAAATTGTGTATGCCGCCACAAATACATTTTGTGTGTGTTTTAACTGTTGCACTTTTTGGACTAGAAACAGTCATTGGGAAAAATAGATGGGGTAGGCCAAGGGAGGGGGAAATTATACCATTGCTAACAGCTCCATCTATTTGGAACACCAAATGGGCAGGAGTGGGCAGGAGTGGAGAGTAAAAAGTCCTGGAGCCAGCGTCCTTCAGGACATGGTGCAAGACTGATTGCTTGACTCTTACACTGACGTGTGTTAAGCACTGTATACTCAGTGTTCTCTCCTGAGTCCGCTGACAACAAATCCATACTACTCGGTTGGGATTCGAGCCCAAGACCTGGCCATTCTAGAGCAGATGTCTTACAACTAGACCACTAGCATGCCAGAGACAGCAGGTCAGGTCAAAAAAAATTTTCACAGGACTCCGGAAAACACAAAGTATACAGTGCTTATCACATGTCAGTGTAATAAACAACATTCATCCCTGAATGCAACATAATTGAAAGATCTCACCCCATCGTACTAATCTGCATCAGATATTACATCTCACACTAAAGCATAAAAATTGCTAAGAGAAACAACAGACAGGGCCCAATTTCATAAAGCCTGTAAGCAGACTTGGTCGCTTACTGAGTGGCCATTAGCAGAATTTGTATTTCATAAACACTGTGCTAACTGTAAGCAAAGGAAAAGGCATGCCAACAGTTCCTGTCAGCAGCTGAGTGACGCAACAATGCAAATCTATTGTGAACGGCCACCCACTCTGTCAAAAGTCTTCTCCATCGTTTATCAAGAACACTTTTGCTTACAAGTTCTTTTCTGCTACAATAAGCACAAACAATTGCTGACCGGTGAACAGCTTTGTGAAGTTGGGCACAGGTAACTAAGACTAGATGAGGGAAGTAGATGTACATACATGAATGTTACTACGCCCAAGTATGCTAACCGTCACAAATACATGAACTACAAAACAGCTTGTGTGTATCTGAATTAGGAAGCCTACGTCCACAATCTAAAAATAGTACATAACTACACAGATCAAAAGCTAACAGAAAAAATTGTTTTAGTATGCACCGAATGTCCACGAATGATTGAAATCATGCTGCAATACAGAACATCAAATTCAGGTTGACATAGAATAATTGTTTTGTAGTTGTTCTAAAAACACCTTTCTTGCTTCGCCCCGAAGCAGCACCGTGTAATTGGGCCTGTGTACAATGTATGAAACACTGGTCTTTTGTAACAAGTTAATTGCTTATGGAGGGTTGAGTAGACAATCATGTGACTAATTGCAAATATATCATCTCATACTCCCTGGAGAAAAGTCATGAAACATTCAGATTTGTTGAATGGATAAGGAACACAATAATGGGCATGGATTTGCTTCCATCGAGTTAGCAGTTTTTCCTATGGTTGCAAGATCAAAGTGAGTTTTGTAATGCACCCCTTTTCCACTAAATAGAGTCCTCATGAAAGTGTGAGGAGGGGGGGGGATTACAAGTATTTTACACCCTACAAGGGCATCTCAGGAATTCTACATCATTTTTTTTTTCCATTAACACTTTTGATTTGTTCGTACACTAATTTGAAAGTGAGCGTTTCAACTCGATGTTCTGTACGGCAACATTGACCTGCATCTACACAAATGTAAATAAATCTATGAAACTACAACAGTAAATGTTCCAAGTTAATATTCAAATTGTGCGTGAAACCACGGCAACGTACCTTCCTCCCCTTCTGAGTCTGCAGTGAAATAAAGCGTTGTAGGTAAAGAAAATGTGGTGGAATCTGTGTTAGTCATGCTTAGGGTGTGTTGCTGGGGGAGTTGGGGTTGGGGAGTGGGGGAGTGGGGGAGTGGGGATGGGGGATAGGACTTCTTCAAACTGTGCTTCAACCTCATGCCATCCAATATATCCAAGCCCCCCCCCCACATATTTCCAGTGCCCCCCCCCCCCACCAAAAACAATTGTGATAGTGCTCAAAAAAATAAAAAGAAAAGAAAAGGGAAAAGAGGAAAATGCATGTTTGTATTTAATCTAATGTAGTCTGGTAGTGAACGATCGCAATCGGAACCGCTAACGCAGCCACAAAATGCCAAGAACATAAGATGTTGGTGTCCCCAAAATAGTAGCCGATCCTAGGTTTGGCAGTTATTGAGCAGTCAGAAAAGTAGAAATAGGCGTTCAGTAAAAAAAAAAAAAAAAAACAGGGTCTGGAATATTACTGGGATGAGGTTGATTTTGCAGAGAGTTAATATTAATAGTCTAGAGTGTGTTAAAGTGCTTCAGTATTTCACCCTTTTATATCTCTCGATGCACAGGTACTGGGTAACTTTTAACACAAAATCACTTCTTGGAATGTTCTACGCTCCATTCAACGAGGCAAAGCCAAGTAAAGTGGAACCCTCCAAATGGTACTCAGGCTTTTTCCCCAAACCTTGGCTACACTGGTTACACCGTGCAAAATGTACACTGCTCCAAAATTGATGACGGAGCCAATGTCGGAGCAAGAGCCCAAGCCGAGGTTTGGAAAAGACCCCTAGTGTTGTAGAGCCGTGTCCAGCGGCTTCGGCAGCGGCTATGGCCAGATTGCTGAAAAAGGCATATTCTCCAACATTGTTGCTGCAGCCAGAAGCCATAGCCGTAGCCGAAGTCACTTGATTCAAACACAGTCTAAGTTTCCTCTAATCTAATAACGGCATACTAATCTAATTATGGCGTGTCGTGGCCGAGTGGATAAGATCACTGGACTCAAGCTCTGGTGTTTCTGATCAGCAGAGTGTGGGTTCGAGCCCCGGTCGTGACACCTGTGTCCTTAAGCAAGACACTTAACCATGATTGCTTCGTCCTTCGGATGGGACGTAAAGCCGTTGGTCCCGTGTGTTGTGTAACGCACGAAAAAGAACCCAGTGCACTTATCGAAAAGAGAAGGGGTCCGCCCCGGTGTTCCTGGTTTGATCGGCTGCATATTGCGCCACAGCACCTTGTAAACCATTACAAGGTGCTATGTAAAGGAGTAGGTCTCATACTTCAAAACGTAGCCCCAAATACCTTGCAGGAAATACTGAATGTTAAGCGCTTAGAGGCTGGCCTGCAGTAGGCGCTATACAAATACAATATATTATTATTATTATACTACATGTATATACTATAGTACTATAATATACTATATCTAGTATAGTACGTGTGATGGAATGTTGTGTTTGATGTCCTATTTCCGATCAGCAGGACTTGGTAAATTATCTTGAACAATGCTTGTCAGATGACGTCCCGTCAATTAATAACAATCATATGTGTGCAAGTCACATACCAATTGATACTTCAATTTTTTGAATAGTTTGATTTCACTGCAATAAAAATTAAGCTGCCTTTTGTTAAAGTGGTAAGTACCAATTTTTTGTTTTTTTATTAAAAAAATATATAAATATTTTTATTCAATCACAAAGCCACATGCCAACTGGTTTATCATCACTGGTTCAGTAAGTTGGCCAAGTAAAAAAAGCGGCCTTAATAGCTAGGTGATTGTTGCAAACCCGTAGTGAGAACAGGGTAAATAAAGGTTTGAAGAAAAATCAACTTGCCATTTCACAATTTAACAATAAAATGCACTGAATAATATTTATAAGCTAAAGTAACAGTGAGGCCACTTGATTATTCTTCATTTTTATTTTAATGTGAGGACTAGTGAAGTTTAAGTACATGTATACATCATCAGTGTTTGAGTGCCAGTGCAAGGAAAAAAAACGAAAAAACTTCCAAGTCCCCCAACCTTTGGGAGTATCTATAAGAGCACGACATCGTCTTACCGTCACTGCCTTGCATTGGACGTCGGCGTTGACCTTTGGCTGAGGTCGGACGAGGGATACGATTGCTAGAACTCCCATCTTCATTCTGGGCAGTTAAATAAACAGAAAAGCTAAGTTTAAGAAAAGAAAAATCATCCCTGAAAACAATGTTAATATGTAAAATTGAAAATCCACTGCAAGCAAAACAAACACTGCAGACAAAACAACTGTAGATGTATAAAAATGTAACATTTGATGTTTTAAGACTTTTAAGACCAATTAGTTTCAGCATAATTCCAAAATACCCTTCTGCCATTGAACACAAAAATGCAGTGCATTTTCTGAGAATGCTTGTTGTCTTTACTTTGTTTAGACAGGGTTGCATTGTGACAATGATATTCTTGAAACAAAATTATTCTGTTAGTTCTAAAAAATTCTACACAAAAAACACTGCGCAGAGGCAGGGTCAATTTTTAAAACAATTTGAACGCAGTACATTCCGGCCTTTAAGCCCTATAACCTCAATATGTAGCCCAAGTCATTATTTCCGACGTACTACGTACTAGCATACACTCTTCACTTCAAGAGTAGGCAATGTTTGTTTGTTTTTTTCCTTTTTGGGGGGGGGGGGGGATTCACACATGTTCATACGTTTTAAGAGCATTCGTACAAAATGTAGTACAATATTAAACAATATTATTAGCCGAGTTAGTATATATATTTTTTGTTATCATTCGTGCTTACTTAAAACTGCACTTCTAAACAATGACAAAGTTAGGGGACAGCTATATTGGTGGAACACAATATATCAAAGTTTTGAGACAAGTCAGTTTGACAAACATTAGAGTGTATCAGTCTATTTGTATCTGAATCATTTGACGTTACATGTACACAATTTGTCAGACTTTCAGGCACCTATTAAAAAAAAAGATTGTTTTGCTTGTAGCAAACAGTGCAATTAAAAAAGCAAAATTACTGGCTAGTACTATTCATTCATATATATTTCCTGAAAAATCAGCTTATTGGCCAGTTTATTGGGCTGGATGTACATGTACGGTGATGATACGAAAAAGCGGTGTTAAAGGTTATTATGAATCACAAATAAGGAAAGAACTTTAACAAAATCTCACAATAATTTAACAATAAAAATCCTGAAGAGTTGCAATGTATTATATAAATTTTGCTGTTATGACAACGTGAACAATGGTTAAGATGTCTCATTATTAGCACAACACGATGATGATGAAATGCACCACACAGCACAGCAAACTAATTATCTCAGGTAACCTCGTCTCTCAGACAGGCGGATGTGCTCAGCAGATAACAAATTCCCAAGGTTCCATCATCTATTGACGCGTCTTAATTTGTACCAGTCATTGTATATTGTCCTACATGTTGCAAATCAATCTTTATATCAAGACGTTTGCATGTAGATGGACTCCATCTTTCATTTGTAACAAAAGGCATGTCCATATTTGTGCACAAAATAGTTCATTATTTTGAGTCAAGGTGTACACAATGATCACTGTATCTAGTGTATAACTACACAGCTGAACTGTACGACTTTGTCATTATCAGCGTACACAAAATTACACCGTAAAAAGGACGTTTATTTCTTAGCATTTCAAGAGCTGCAATTATGGCATTAGGTAGCTTGATAAATTGATTGGATTAGTCAGTGCGCAATGTTTGTTTGCGATGTGTGCTGATCATTACTTAAAAGGTTCAAAGGTTACACAGAGAGCCAAGACAGTCTGAGTCTTTTTCAGCGATAGACTGTTATCATAACGTAGCCATTTTGGTTTAATGCTCAATATACAAGAAAGGACAGATTTATGATTGGAAAGCAGAGCTAAACACTTCGGCGAAATGTTCTGCTGTTCAAATCCGAGGCAACATTTTCATCTTGCATTCAGTGAGATTTTGACCAACAACCAGGGAGATATTTGGAATTACATTCTACATAAAAGGGTAAAACTTTCCAAAATCAGGGAGATTTTCAATTTTGTTCATCAGAACATGGAAAGATTGGTTTATTTTCAGGGAACTTTCTGCAGAATCAGGGAGAGTTGGTAGCTCTGCCAAGGCCTGCCACCCGGTCTCGACCCAATTGGACTAATATTGACCCCTTGCACTGACACCACACACTGCTCTGTCTGCGTATGGTCCGCCATTACGAGAGTCAAATTAAATGTAAAGATATGTTACGCGTCTAGCCACGCAAGTCTCGCCTAAAATGTGCCTTGCACACAGGAAAACTGACTCCCAAAGTGGTGCAACCAAGATTTATTGTGGGTGAAGTAATGGCGTCAAGAGAATTGAGCATTGAATATCTGCTTGTTGACCAATGAAATGTTTATCACACCTCGTCACAGCATTCACATCAATCACATTGTTATTGGTTATTATACAATTAACTGTACCACATGGTTTGACAGCAAAATGGTCATAATTTTGTCTGATTAAAGATACCTTCGCATTCGGAGGGTAGTCCAAACCAGTTATCATAAACTGACTTGATTTGCACTACATGTACTTTCCCAAAATAAACCACCTGCTATTTGTTTTATTTCATCTCATACATATTTACTGAGCCTTCGGATCATTATCTTATTCTTGTTCCATTTAACACTTGGAAAAACTACTTCATTTTGATGCCATTTATTCAACCCTGCAATAATGATTCTGGCATCACAGATCGTGGTCCTTAATATTTTCAGATTGTTTAATCAAATAGCCACAGTTGGAAAATGTTGTTACCAAATGTGAAAGCATCTTTGACCAATGAAACAGGTGTATTTGATCATATGTATAAAATGTAACAAACGAAATGCCCATGCCTACTGGGCGCAATCTGATTGGATCAAAGGTAAATCATACAAAATGTACCTCTCCATGTGCAGGTCTAGCATCCTGTAATAGAAACACAATCACAAGAACAATTCATCAACACTCATGTCTAAATTACCAAAGCTTCACCTCTTATAGCTGATTAACTGTCAATCTTGAATTGACCCCTTGCACCAATGTCAAACACTGCTACATGCACCATTCTGGAAGTCCACTATACAAATGCCTCGTTGCCCAAAATGTGCACTACACTGTATTAACACGGGGACATTGACTTCCAAAATGGTGCCACCAATTTTGATGATGGCGTGGGGTCGATTGGCTCAATCGATGGAACAACTTTGGCATATGGGAGATTAGCAATTACTTTAACTGTCTTGCGGTCAAGAAGTGAGTATCACAAAACTAGCCATTGAAACTCTCATGTGAGTAAGTTGTTAGATTTTTGAGAAAGCAGTGTGGTACATGTGAAGGCTTCATGTTCTGTTGGGTTTATAAACATATTGCAGTATCCTTCCCTTGCAAAGCTACCATTGTTATTATCGGATTTTTATCTTAAATCTTCCCTCAAAAATAACTCTTTATCAGGATAACTGGTACCATCACCTGCTTACCAGTTAGAGCTCTCATTTTAAAAATCACAACATTGTTACTCATTCAGATTGATTATCACCAAATGTACAAAAACCTGCAAATACACTCCTAAAAAGTGAGATATAACTAACTTACTTGAAGAATCCTGAGTTCAAAAATTATCCCTCTGGTCACCATATAATGCAGTTTTTTCAAATACTTCAATACCGAACAGTGGCATTAATGTTTCTTTAATTATGGCAAATTATTTGTTTATTTTTGGAAACACGTCAAACAAAGTACATTTTACTATTAGAATTTATTTGTTTATATTTTTGAGAGGGAAAGAGCGCGGATGGGATCAGATTGCATAATAACTTCTATTTGGGTAAGGAAAGTATTATTTTTGACTTTGCAAGCACATCAAACAAAGTGCATTGAATTTTTTTATTGATTGATTAAAAAAAATGGGGAGGGTGGGGGATAAAGAGAGGGTGGATGGGACAGAATTGTGAGAATTGGTGAGAGGGTCGGGATAACGGAATTGGGGTGACATCAATGTCAAAAAATGTTTGTTATTAAACAAGTTTGTAAAGTTAGGATGTGTTCAGGACCAGTGAGTGTTAATTTGATAAGGGGGTATGGGTAATATTTGGGGTTCATACTTCATCCAAACATTAATGCAAAGGAAGACAAGATTTATAGCTCGAAAAAAATCTGTATCTTTCTGGAACGTGTCTCAGCTTGAAGACGTTATCAAATGACTAAAAACTAACTGTGTGAAATTATTTGTAAAACATTGATAGTAAAAGTTTTTGAATCAAAGTTTATATAGAACCATTTATATAGCACCTTGTAAGGGTTTTACTAGGTGATTCGGCGCAATCTCCACAGCCGACCAAGCCATAAAACACTGGAGCAAACTCTGTCTTTGAATGATAAGTGTACTGGGTTCTTTTGCATCACACAACACACTGGACCTACAACTTTACTTCCCATCCAAAGGATGAAGCATTGATAGTTAAGTGTCTTGCTTAAGGACACAAGTGTCAAGACCAGGACTCGAACCCACACTCTGCTGATCAGAGATGCCAGAGCTTATGTCCGGTGCGCTTGACCACACGGCAACGATACACCACATCTTGGAAAAGAAGTATTTGGATTTATTTTTAATTTTTATGTGACTTCACCGCTCCAATGTTTAGAACCACTGTGTTCAGACCAACAGTCCAGTGGGGGAATTTCGGGCCAGGGCACTGTGTGCCAGTCAGCATTTGGCATTTTTACCCACATCGTGCACAAGTTCAAAGAGTAGAGGTGTAGTGTGTTTATTTAGACTTCAATCAAAGTGCCCTTCAAAATTGTGCTTCTTAGGAATTAGTTGTGCAATACATTTTCCTGCACTGCACTTTTGCCAAAGTTAATCCTGTGTACCTCTGTTGTGTCGTCACTCTAATGACATCGTTAATTAGCAGGGAAAAAAAAGGAAATGTTGGTGAGGGGTTGTCATTTTCACACAATCAAGAATTTGACTTAACCCTCCTGCTGATTGACCATTTGAAAACCATTTAAAACATCCACTCCTTGCCTGTAGCTTTGTACACACACTGTAGCATTGGATCAGAGTGTACACAACCATCAGTTTAGTGTGTAATTGGTTTCGGATGGTAAAACAGTGCGCTCTACAATCTACAAGATAGTGGGAGGGTTAATTGAGCGAACATAAAAGGGGAGTAAAACTGGGCGGATGACAGACATCTGCTCCATAACTGACATTTCAGCGAATATAATCTAATAACAAAAATTTATGTCACATGTAGCAATTTGTTTAAGCATCTATCAAATCTTCCATTAATGCTTTTTAAATACGGAACTCACACCTAAAGAATGTTAGCTCATCTGCTAAACCACTGTGTGCAGTAATGGGAAGCAAAACAGTTCAAATCCAACTTCAAAAAATATTAGTTCATCCGTTCAAACCCAAAATTCCCTTGTTATGTATTGTTTGATTTAGTTGTTATCTTGATGAGACCAAGCAAAACTTGTGCATATTTGAATATTTTGGGGACCACTATAGTCCAACATACATTGCTTTAACGCGTAAATTAAACAAATTTGCACACTTTAATGGATTTCAATGTTCGAATATGCACGAGACCTGCACAGTCTACTATGAGAAAGTTTGAAGTCCTACACGTACCTCTTCATCTTCTTGACCATTCTGCTGCTGCTGTCTTGCAGCCTCCTCCTCTTCTTTGCGTTTCTGAAGATGGGAAATGAAGAAAGAGTTTTAATGAAACTAACAATTAACCACCTGTGTGTGCATGAACAATGCTCAAGTTGTATTTTAACCACTTACTGCAAGGGATTCAGAAATGTTTCCATGCTCATCGGCGAGAACAATTTTCAGAATATTAGGAATATTTTTGTTGTTTGAGAATATCGTTGTCACAATGGAACCATGACTTACATAAGTAAAGATACAAAACGCTCTCATAAAATGTTCCAGGGTTTTTTTTTCTTCAAGCCACCGTGAATCTGCTTAACCTTGGCCAGAAGTAAATGTTGATAATCGGCCATGGCATAATAGAATCTCAGACTTGCCTCCCATGCCGAGTACAATGGTGGCAGCCTAATGATCTCTCATAATCCTTGATTGTCCAACCCCCAGACAAAGGGAGATTCGGAACATAAATTTCCAGTACCATTTGTCCCTGTTTAATAGGGGGCAATCGAAGCATTACCCTGTAAGTGCATGCACTATGCTACTACACAATCGAATGTCTTGGCATGTTTATGCGTCTGCCACAGGCATCCCTGGACATTTTTTTTAATGCATCTATCAGACTTTCAATTTTGTCTTGTATACAATTCTTTCACTGTCTTTTGGCGATAAATGCTTGCAGAACCCAAACACATTGTCGGACAGCAGTAATTTCAAAGTGTTTTGCTTACAAATAGCAAGTGCCTTTGCTAAAATAAGTTTTGAGGAGGCTTCAAACTCATAACCAAAAAATGTCAAACACATCTAACGAAAAACATTCAAGAATGCAGTGGTCTCCAGGAAGCTTCTTACCCGTCTTTCTCGTCTCTCACGATCCCTCTCCTTATCTTTGTCCCTGCTATGATCCTTCTCACGTTCCTTGTCCTTATCCCGTCCTTTCCTGTCCTTGTCCTTACTGCGCTCCTTGTCGCGGTCCTTTTCCCGATCCTTGCTGCGATCTCTATCTTTCTCCCTGTCTTTGTCTTTGCTCCGGTCTCGGTGATGATCGCGTTCCCCGTCTTTGCTCCGGTTGCGGTCCTTATGGTCTTTCTCCTTCCCTTTTTCCTTTTCCCGGTCACGACTAGAGCTTCTGTCTCGGTTGTCTGAACTGATTTTCTTTTCCTGCTGAACGGGAAGATGCATTCTTTAAGATTTTACTTCTGCGTTTATATAGAAATTACTTTAAAGTATTCTCATTGCACATTTGCACAAATGTAAACATGAGATATTTAAATATTTATAACTGAACCGCAAAGAAAATATAATACAAATAATAATGATAATAATAATAACAGCATTTATGATGCACTGCTCATCTAGGTAAACTATTCCGAGGCGGAATAAACAAAAATGGTTAACAAAATTAATACATTATAAGCAGGTATGAATAGGAAAGACTTTTAACTTAGTTTTTGAACATGTCGATTGAAGTAAAACAGCAAATATGAATGGGTAACGAGATACAGTTTGGGTACAGCAGATGAAAAAGGCCTGTCACAGAAAAAGAACTTGCCCTTTAGGAAGTTTCTTAGGAAGATCTAAGTTACTGGGATGTAACTGTAAGGAACAAGGAGATGGTCAATATAATATGAAGGGGCACGCCCATTTAGAGATTTCCAAGTCCAAAATCATGATTTTAACCACAATTCTTTGATGAATTGGGAGCCCGTGAAGAATTTTGAGTGTGGGAGTTACGTGGTCAAATTTCTACTAGAAAAAGGCATCATTAAAAGACGTCCTGTCCAAGAAGTCTATAAAAGGACTTGATTGGTCTCAATGTACACATGCTTCATGTAGTAAACTTTGTTCCATCCAACTCAACTATGACTTTCTTCACTCTTTCTTGGCTCTGCTAACCATGGAATTCTGAGCTTACAGCACCCTGTTAAACGCACAATTCCACTATAAGCAGAGCCATGAAATTGGGCCCATGTTCATAGTAGACCCCAAAGTGACCTACTCGATTCTCTTTATCTCTTTTCCTCTTGTCAGCACTGGAGTCTCTGATTTTATCTTCGTCCTTGGCAGGCTTTGGGGGTTTCCCCGACTCAGGTTCTCCTCCAAGAACTTTGGCAACTGCTGCTGAGCTGTCCGACTAAAAATAAAAAATTAATAAAATAAAAATAGACAGTGAAAGGTACGTGTATTACAAAATACACGAAGGTCACAATAATCACAAGATGCAGTATATGTATGTGAAATACATGTTAGATTAATAGAAACTCATTGGAGTTGTTGAAATTGCTGGTCAGATATTGTTGTGTCGGTGAAAACAACTTTGTATCACCAAATAGTGTCCTACACCAGGCACATGTTTAAAACTGCACAAACAATGTACTGTATCTCACCATGGAGGAAGGAACACATGGAGTTTGAACGTACGTGGGTTCAAAGAGTCAAAGCTCTGGTCCCACGGCCGTACAAACAGCCGTTGGTAATATTGACAAACAATTCAGACTGCACGCAGCAGGGAGGGACGAAGGCGCATCTGTACTTGTTGACGTCACACAGTCATTCGGGGTCAGCAGCTTGCAGCGTAGCGCTGCTTTGCTTTTCCCTCCAACTTTGAAATGGCCGATAAAATTTTTGCTCCACATCGACCCAGACAATAAGAACCTTACCTTGCTTGATATTGCACGTGCTATCTCTTGAAGGAGTTCATTGGTCTTCTCTGGTTCATGACCTGCTACAATCTTGGATGGCTTTACCGACAGAGGTTTTTTATTTACAATTACTGCAAATAGAAATTTAAAAGAGTTCAATTAGTGAGGTCCTTATTATTATGGCTTATTTTGATTGTGGCAATTACAATAACAGTGACATGGGCTATTCAAATGCTATTTATTCAACTAATACAGCATTTCAATGAAAATGTTTCTCAAGAGGATTGGTGCTTGTATGACTTTCATAGTCAGTGAGCTCTCAGGATGAATCTAATTGACATTAATTTCCAATCCTGTACTCTGTCTTCGATGGTATCAATTGATCTGTCAAAAGAGGGATATTTCCTATTCCTCGGCTTTTAACACTACAGTTTTTAATAATAGCTGTGTCCGGGGCAAACTAGGCTGCTTTTCGGACTGTGCATTGGCAGGGGCCATTTAATCGGACCCATTTATATCAGTTGCAACACATCACGTGACTGTAAAACACCATGAGAAAGTTTTAGTTGTGACCAAAATAAAGCTTCTGAAGTCAGCTTGAACTTGTGTACATATATGCCATGCCTGCAGTCATTGTTCCTAGAATTTGCATTAGCAATTTCTAAGCGAAGTAGTAATTTAAAGCTTTAATTAAAAAGGCATGACATTACACATTAAATACAGTGCACTTGTACGGGTAACAAAATAGATTTGTTAACAACCATGACAACATCAATAATCATTCCCGAGTTTATGTACTCACCAACTACATCGATTGCTTTCTGTAGGAATGCTACTTTATTCTCCTTGTCCTGCAAAAGGTGTAAAGGCAAAATAAGAGCCCAAATGTTTATAAAATAGTGTTGGAAAATTTGCAATAACATTTGTAGGAATATGTCTTCTTTAATGACACACAAATCAACCAACCTATGAAAGACTAGTGGCATTTTATCAAACATATTCTTGTGTGAAAATCTGGGCATGCAATGTAGAAAAGGACAAAAACGTTTTTGTTCTGTATGTCATTACTTCATAAATAAATTAATCAACCTACAAGCTTTCAGGGCTCAAAGTTTACACTTGACCAGAGGCTCAAAGCCAGTGATTTCAGCGTTGGGCCAGTAAACTCATAACCAGAGGCCATTGTCTCTGTGACCTCTATTTAATTCCAGGACTGCAGTACCTAGTTCTACATAATCAGCCAGTGACAATATCAAATTATCACAAGATGTACAAATGTATATCATTTCATACTCATATATGAGAAAGTGAGTCTATTCAATGCAGATCAGGACAGTCTCTGTAAAAGTACATAGTTATTTAGTACATTTGGCCGTTCACAAATAAATGAAGAGAAATATTTACCTTCACATTCTGTGAATCCATTTCTGTTGCTGTGTAAAGACCCTTCATGAAACTTGTTGTTCTAATTACCTACAATGAAAAACAAGAGAAGGTTAATGTGATGTTACTTATTACATGCCCTAGAAACTATTTGTCACAAAGAATTCAAGGAGGATGTATGTGTACAATATATTTTCATTCCAAGCTTGACATTATTTGTGAACTACAATGTGCCTACAAGCAGTGTTGTAGTCAAGACCAGGCAGTCCGAGACAAAGACCAAGAACAAGACCAATAGTCCCGAGACCGAGACCAGACAGTCCAAGACCAAGACCAATAGTCCAAGACCGAGACCAGACAGTCCAAGACCAAGACCAAGACCAATAGTCCCGAGACCGAGACCAGACAGTCCAAGACCAAGACCAATAGTCCAAGACCGAGACCAGACAGTCCAAGACCAAGACCAAGACCAATAGTCCCGAGACCGAGACCAGACAGTCCAAGACCAAGACCAATAGTCCAAGACCGAGACCAGACAGTCCAAGACCAAGACCACAGCCGTCCGAGACCAAGACCAAGACCAAGACCGAGACTGACAGTCCGAGACCAAGACCAAGACCAAGACCGAGACTGACAGTCCGAGACCAAGACCAAGACCGGGCTTGCAAATAAACCCTATGAATCATCTTTGAATAATCAGCTAAAACTTGGGAATCCCTTTTTCCCGATTCTTCATTTACGTTGTTTTATGGTGTAAGTGTCATTGGATAGGGATGGTGCATCCAAGTAGCACTTGTCAAATATTGATGTACCATAACGGGTGGTCATCTGTAGCTATAATAAATGATACAATTACAAATCTGTATTTCCCCCAGAATGCATTTCCTTTTCTCAAAAGTCTGAAACAGGGATCCAGACCTTAAAAAGTGTACTAAAAAGGCATTTCAACCTTTTCATTACCACAGGATTAGGCCGAGTAAAAAAGAAAACATGTTTAGCGTCCGGGTTTCTAAAAAAAAGGAAGGAGGAGGGGCTTTTTATTTTTCATTTTTTATTTTCAAGATGGCCGCCATTCTTTTTTAAATTTCAAGTATCCGTTGTTTTTCTACTGTTCAAACACACAATACATAAAAGAAACATGTTTGACAAGACATTTAACATGTCCGGACTTTTTCAAAAAGAGGAGGAGACAGGGTGCTACTATTTACTATTTTCCAATCTTTTGCTATTTTTTCCAAGATGGCCACCATGCTAAATATGGCTGGCCAAGGTATATTTATTCACAGATTTTGTGCTATTTTATTGCATCAGTACACTAAAAAAGCACAAAACAAATGATTTGTATAATTTTAGTCTTTTTTTCTTTCTTTTTTCCCCTTTTTTTATGGTAAAAAAAAAAGAAAAAAAAAAAAGGAGGCGGTGGTCAAAAAGGAGGCGGGCGGGGACGCTAAACATGTTGGGGTTTTTTCTCGGCCTTATAAATTCCAAGAAGTGTTGGGAACAGTATCCTCAGTGCTAGAGATGTAGATCAAAGAACCCTACCTACTGTACTTATTCTGGAGAAAAATACAGCATTTTTGTTTACTAGGCAGACTTAATACAAGTCTGAATTTGGTTAAAGGTCTTAAGATGCTCATCCATTACCCTCAGTCTGACTCACACAATGTAAAACCAAAAGTCAGTGCTAATCATAAGAGATAAATCCAACTACATGTGCCCATCTGTTTTTTTCTTTCTGAAGTGTACTTGGAAACTTTCCTAAAAACTTTCCTGAAAATAAATTATTTTTAATGTGTGTGTTCGGCCTTATTAATTTTACCGAAGAGTATTATCTTTCCTTCCCTGGTTTTCAAAAGATGAGGTTCCCTAATCTCAGTAGTTGAGTAAATTTGTGTCCAGTCCAGCAGTCAGCACATGCTATGCACTTCATGAACATCAACATCTTTGTGGTCTTTACATGCAAACTGTATAGTTGCCGAATTGGGGAACATGACAAAACGACGAACCAAAAGAGACAGACTTCATTTTATTTACATCAGTTTCAAGAGGTCAGCAGTATTATTTCCCCCATGGCTTAGAAACAAGTTATACTTAAGATGGTGCCCTACTTACGAACAATACATACAACAAGTACACACGTCTAGTTAGAGACAATCACAGGGGCCCAGTGTGTATGCATGCATCATACGCACTTTCATGTAGCGCACTGCAGTTGGATTGATCTATTTCCCATTTTGAGTAATGATCGTTGATACATGTATATGGTAGGGTGCAGTACAGGCTATTGTTGAGTGCAATCTTTGAAGACACGCATAGGCCTATTTTTTAAAATTGGCGGTGTGCCATTTTTTTACGGCGGAAACTGTGTTTTCTTTCTTAGTGAGTTAGTTGCAGTGAAGGATTTTTGTGAAAGAAACGGCAAACGCGCTCTCGCACCAGGATTTTATTGGACAATTTTTCCAGGCTTGTAATCAAAGTGCATGTTTTTATTGATCTCAAGCTGGTCTCGAGCCAAAATGAGGTCCAAGACCAAGACAGTGAGGCCCGAGACCAAGACCAAGACTTGGAAGTCCGAGACCATGTGTGCTCGAGCCCAAGACCACACAAATTACAAATTTGGTCTCGAGACCAGGAGACCAGCCTCGATGACCATGATGTGCTCCAAGTCAACAGTAGTATTTTAAAATTAATTGGCTTCGGACTGGCCCCCCTGAACAAAGATTTTGACTAGTAGGGAGACTGCCAACATGGGGCTAGATAGCCCAGTTGGTAGAGCACCAGTAACATTAATCCGGCGGTTGTTGGTTCAAATCCCGCTCCAGTCAACTTTTCTTTGTTTAAACCCAAATTATTTTTAAAATTACCCTGTCAGTTTCCCTTTTGGTTTATTACTTTACAACTAATTACTTTTTTTTATGGGTAACCAATGCAATGCTATTTATTGTTGGAGTAATACGGTCAAATTTCCTTCCCCTGGAAAGAACACATGCACATGGAAATTCGTGCACATAATAAATAGGCCCCAATGGCTCCTTTTTAAAGAAAGTTTTCGTTAAATGGGAAGCATTCTCAAAATATAAACCCAAAAAGCATAAAATAATAAGGAGACAAAAACATTGATCCAAGACCACCGGGAAAAAAAGACCAAAAATAAGAACAAAAGAAAATCAATTGTTGACTTGGATCTAGCTAACTTTGACCGAGTTGATATTGACAGTATTGACCTGTTGCCAACTACTACAAGTTAAACAGTATTACTATATAGTACTTGATATTTAGTCTGAACAATAAGCATCTTCACAGTATGTGCCATTTTGTCCAAGACAGCAGATTTGTTTATATAAGTAGTACTTTAAATGTCATCTGCAATTCGGCGCTCAAACTTCCAGACGCAAGGGTGAATTTGAGGGTCGATAAGCAGAAATAAACAAATCTGTCCATCGAAGTTGTATAACAAGGGTGAGTTAATCACGAAAGTGCATTCATTATAATTATACCCATTACAAAGAATACAAATGAGAAAAGCAACAGGCAGTGTGTATTTTATTAAAATTAAAGTATTAGTCTGTCTATTTTTTGACAACAATGATCTTGAAGTACCACCTTCAAAGTTAAGTGTACTGAGGAGTAAGTATTTATGCACATAATGTCAAACTTTACTGAGTGACAGAGTGTAAAAACCATACAAACCAAGCAGTGTCCATGTCCGTCCATGACCATGGTCCATTCAAATTCAATCATAGAGGAAGGAATCCATCATTCATATTCATACAACAACATAGACCGACAGATGGCATTGTGTCGCTTAGCGACCTGCAAAATATGTTATTTTTCACATTGAAGTGTATTCTCCGATTTTTGCCACTATCAATTGTTTATATAAAAACATATGAAAGGAATGTTTCATAAATACAAAATGGGGACCATGGAATATGTCAAACCATGTCAAACAATAACAACAAATCCTACCTCTGTAATTATGTCATGGAGAAATCTGAACGGCGGTTTCTTCAGAAGTTTCTCTGTAAGCGGCGGCTTTTTAATTAGTTTTCCCAGAGTATCCTGGGTTCCTTTTACGAAGTCCCCCATACCAAATAATTCTTGTATCTAATTTCCTTGAAAATACTGTGAAAACACGAAGAAAACAGAAGATCTTAAGTGATCATTTTCATGACGAACTGCAACCGCTGTATTCCTGTTTCGTTAGTAACGCAGACGCCATCGTGTATTGTGTATACCGCCGATGCAGGAGGCTGAGCGTGTACTAATCAGTACAGTGTGTGCGGTGCACAAAAAATGAATTTGGGGTACGCTGGTAAACGGTAAAATCATTGTAAGATGACACACACCTTTTTGAAGGATACCAGGGACATAGTTTCTCATGTCAGTTTTCCGTGTTTTCTCGACGCATCATATCGCTGGTCGTTTTGGGGGCGGATCTAATGTGGGGGCGCCAGGTGTGCAGTGGTTTGCGGACTGTTTTTGCGATTATTTCGTTTACCAGTGTTTATGTTTTAATGCCTGTTCAACCCAGCGACCGACCAGGTTTGGATAAAAAATATAAACTATAGTGTTAAATTATCATTTTATTAATATTGAAATAAGCTCACGAAGGGGGAAGTAATTGTAACCCAGTCATATGCCAGCAAAGAAAAAGACGGACGGGATGCTCCCTGTGCCCCCTTTTCCTTGAAGTGAAACATTTTGTGGGCCTATTAAATTAATTAGACAGGAAAATTCACACATACATGTACATACACACCGAGCTTTACGGATCGCGTTTGTGCGGTCCTGTATTGTTTTTGTCTTGTATTTCCTTTTTTAAAGAATTCCTTTTTGGAGAAGACTAGCAGAGCCTAAAACAATAACAAGATTTGCTCAATGATTGTGAAAGACCGCATAAAGGCCCGTAAGCCCATCGACAAAATACCCGTGACCCGCTCGTAATTGAAGACAATGTCGACAGCGTCACAGCCGACTTTGGTAAACCTCAGAGTTCCCAAGATAGAATTATGTGAATAATATTAAACATAACTTGAATTCTATGAATAATAATGAAGTACAAGTCTTCAGCAGGGTTGCATTCCTTTCCATGTGCTATAGGCAAGCGGATCTCACAATTACTTTGAGAAGTGAGTATTGTCTAACATAAGAGATCATGCATGGTCATGTCGGTCGATGAGGTACCAAAGCCCCGGTTTGGAAGGAGTCAGCATCTTTTCAAAGGGGATTGACAGAACTTTGGGCGGGAAAACCAACAGGAAACTTTCCCGCGTAGTTCCAAACCGGGTTGGACCCAGTCTTCGACTTGATACGTCATTGTCATCCTTAGAATTCAAATTATGTTTCATATTACTCACATAATTTTAGACTTCTATTACATAACACTTTGTACATGTCTTCGGAGGGTTGCAATTTGTCAAAACATTCAAAGAAGTGACCCGGTCAATATAATCATACCGCTATAGGCTATGAGTTATAGGAGTAAGTTTAGTGTGATCACATCGTGCTCAAAAAATGAGGAAAAACCAACAAGAACTTAATCATACAATTTTATCTTAATTAATAGTACCAACCTCGTAAACGAAAAACATACATTGTCATCTTGCCCGTCAACAAACTTCGTAATGCAAAGCACCATACGAACATTGTGAGCGAGGAACCCACTTTGCGACATACGACTCATTAGCGAAATTAACCAACAACTCAGAAATAAATGATTTGATTTGCATGAGAAATAAACCAATGGGGGAACTTTCCAACGAAGACTGCTGGTTGGCTTGCCGTCTGACACGGTCCGACCGCGGCATTGTCCTATGTTACGGAGCGTCCGATATAACGCCACGCGGTCTTCGAGTGCCATTTTTCCTGGTGAGGGATGTTACGGGCGCAGACAAATTAGAGATTTGGTTGCTTTAACCAATGTAAAATATATACCAAACGAAAGCTAAATGTTCGATCTTGTGATTGTATCGTTTAAAAACAAACATATATGCATATTTAGGTCTGAATAAGCATCTCAATTGTCGTTTGTTACCCTCTTTTTGTGAATCCACGTTTCAGCAACGTCACAGGGTCCCATGGCATCCCTAGTTGCAATTTAACACCGTCAATCACAGCATTGGTGCCTTCTCTACAACCTCAGCATTTCAGATATCGAATCTAATCGGCCAATTTTCTAATATAATTGCGCCCGCAATACCACTTCTTTGGCAAACCGCGGATTTTTGGAGTATTTTACCATGGAGGTACCATGATTTTACGGACCCAAAAATAAGTTTTACATACAATGAACGAAAACAAAGGTCAGGTTTCGGCTGCAGCTGATGGCCGAATCCCAAATAAAAAGAATAACAAATTCGGACAAAAACGAAGGTGTTTCGACTGATGGTCGAAACCCCAAATGATGCCTCAACCTATCCATATTGTTATCAAGATCATGCACCAACATTGGCGATGCATTAGCTTTATTGTGAAAAATTAGGAACGAAACGTAAGACTTGATGGCATGGCGCCCTCTATTGAAATTGACAAATATTGCACTGGTATCCGGTCGTTGAGCTAGCAATGAAGCGTTTTGGCAAAATGCGTACAAAACACGTACACAAAGCATGCAAAATGTGTATGTTGTACGTTGCATGCAATTGATGCTACATCATTGTGCTGCATAGTTTTGGACGGATCGCGTCAGCATCACCACACGTCGTATACAATTCTTGAGCATTTTTTCTAAAAGTTTGCCACTCTTTCTTTCATCATGAGCCTCAAGTATAATGCGAAAGTAAGTTACCTTTTTTGCGCGTGTTTCTTTATCATATTATTTAATGTTTTATGTTGTTTAGAAAAGTAAGTAGCCATGTTCCGGATTGTGGTATGGAGTAAAACAAATCAAGCAAGTGCCAAATTACGGTCCAGTGCCAATGCATGTCCCCCATTATTTATTTTTCCGACTGCCTCCCTCGGAGAAAGTCCCTCAGCTCGGCCTCAGCTCTCTCGTCTCTAATCATACTCATCAAAGTCTTACTCTTATTCTTAGGAATCTTCAAAGAATGTTTATTAGTTCTTTTCCCTTTTATTTAAAAAATATTCTTCAAGAAATTTGTCAATTGTACTGTAGTTAAAATAACATAACAATTAACATTGAACATTCATAATCATATTTATCATTAAAGGGAAAGGCAACCCATCGGTCGCAACTAAAAAAGGAACGTGATCAAGAAAGTTGCAGCTAGTTTGAACAAAGGAATAACAGAGAGTCATTCTTACACATTCAAACACAAAAGCTTGTTTAACAATATATTCCCTAAATTTCCTCTAAAATTGTAAGAGTTTCTGTTATATTTAATTTCTAATCATATCTTGAAGAGTATTGAGAAAGCACAGTTTAAACAAACTCTGACTGAGCATGATGAGGAAAGAAACAGAATCAAAGAGTAAAAATTGACTAAACACTAAACAGAATCATATTTAGGTATTAGTATTACACATTAAAGTTCAAATCCGTGTTCTTAGAACATGTAGAATGTGTCACGATTTGTGAAAGTGAAAGTGGTATAATCTGGTAAATCTGGTCACTGACACTAGTCTGACAAAAATGGGCGAAATTGCACATGTACTAATTTGTTACTAGGGGTTGTCCCGTTAGCCTCCGGTCTGCAACCGTCAGGAGGATGGAGGGTTACGATTATTGAGACTTATTCAATTTCCTAATTATCATAAGTTCCTCTTTCTTTTTAAAGGATATCACCGAGGCAGAACAGGTGCGGAAGGTCTTCCTCGGCGGTCTCAGTCCCCGAACTGTAGAGGCAACCCTCAGAAGCCACTTTGGAAAGTATGGTGACATGACAGACTGCTGTGTTATCAGGGATGCAGACAAGAAGTCTAGGTGCTTTGGGTTCGTTACGTTCACCAAGATGTCGATGGTGGATGAGGTCATGGAAGACTTCAAGAGCGAGGGTGGCCCTGTGTTGGATGGCAAGACAATAGAGATCAAGAGGGCGATACCTCGTGGGGTGAGGATCTTCGCACAATGGAAGACTTTTGAGACAATAGTGGGCGTCCCACTCACCGGTCCTTTTCTATTGTTCTTGTCACTGAGAATGGAAAAGGACCAGTGAGTGGGATGCCTGCTTTCATCTCAAATCTTCAATTACTCCTTACTCTTTTGGCAAATTTGGTCATTAATTTCATGTATCCACAACAACAAAAACATAAATTGTACAAACAGAGAAACATTACAGGGAGTTGTTTGGCCAGAGTCACTTTAGAAGTTTAAGACTTGCCAATGCTTTAATTGCCCATGCAAGTTGTTTGTTGTTAAATGTTTCTGGGGTAGTCAGCGTTCTACCTTAATAACACTGGTCCGGTGCCCAAATGCCAGTTAAAACACCAGAGGACCAGCCACAGCTTACTCCAAGTGGTCCGACTTGCTAATTCAATGTTGAAATGCATCCCTATTTCATTTGAAGTATGAAACAGTGACTAATGAAATGACTAGTCTTGCTAGCCCAGCACTAAAAAAGTTAAGGGCAAATCTTTCCGGTTATTGCATTTACAGTACCTGGATTTTGATATATAAAAAAATTACATTAAGCAAACTGGTGCTTGATGTTTGGATAACCAAATAATTGATCCATAATCACCTATAACTTCACCAAGGTTTCTAGAGATCCTTAAAAAGTATTAAAAAGTCATAAATTTAACTATCAAAATTTAAGGCCTTAAAAGGCATTAAAAAGTCTTAATTTCAGTTATTTTAGGTCTTTAAAAAATGGATGAAGCTCGTAATAAAGTTCCTATCGGCTCGTAAAGAACCGAATTACGCTGCGTGTAAAAATTTTACATTAAGTGTGAGCATGTATAGCTGTTTCTACCCTGCCTTACTCACAAATTTTTGTCTTTAATTTTGTTGAGTGTAGCATTAAAAGAGTCTTAAAAAGTCTTAAATGTGACTTTCTAAAGCGTGCAGATACCCTTAAATTACTCTCACAGTGTGGTAACTGCAGACTTCACATTCATATGTTTTTTCTTGTGTGCTGTTGTAGGACTCGAATGATTACGGGTCCAAGGACCAGGTGAAGAAGTTGTTCATTGGTGGCATCAGTGAAGATACTTCAGAAAGTGATCTGCAGGACCACTTCCGGCAGTATGGCATCATTGAGGAGGTCAAACTTCCCACTGATAAAACTTCCAAAAGACGTGGTTTTGCGTTTATAACCTTCACCGACCATGATGTAGTCAACAAACTTGTTGGTAAGCTGGGGTGCTAGTGGGTGAGCCTTGGTGACTATTGAGATTCATCACCCGGCTAGTCACACTTCAATTAGTCGCGACTTCGACACAAGTTGCACCTATTTACTAGTCGCGGTGGTGTTGCTAACCGGGTAGTTGAAAAGCGGCAGTCTGGACTAGACATAGCAACCAATAGTCGCTACTTCAACACTAGTCGCCCAGGCCTACTAGTGGGAGAGTATTTGGGATGCTACATGTAGCTGGCAGCAGATTCACTTGGCAAATCCATTGTTAATTGCATATCGTGGTCGAGTGCATTGGACTCAAGTTCTGATGGCTGAATTATCGGAGTGTGGGTTCAATTCCCAATCATAATTGCTTCTCTTAATTAACCGATTTCACAAAGAGTTAAGATTGATCGAAGTGCAAATCACTCTTAATTGTTAAGCAAAGGGTGTCATGTCGCAATACAAATCACTGTGGTAATACTGACAACTCGTCTTAAGATGAATCTTAGTGCGTTTGTGAAATCAATTGTGTTTGACCAACTCCTTGGGGCTAAGTTAAGCAGCTTGGGTTTGTAAGCTACTAAGGGTAGGTAAGAAAGTTTGAGGAATGGGCTAAGTATGTCTTGCAACAGGTTAATAATAATGTTGTAAAGTGCCTCGATCAAGCTGCTAGGATATGTGAGCTATATAAGAACCATGCATCAATCATTGCTAATATGCACATGTTCAGATCATGATAAACAAAGAAATTGTTTGGTATTTCTACTGTCACAGGGTGTTTCAAAGTCTCCCAGTATGTGGCAATCTTAAAAATTAGTTAACAAATTGTTTTGTTTAAATAGATAGTTCCCAATAGATGCCATCTTTTATGGGCAAATTGCATTTTGGCCTGCTGTTGGATCAAGTGCTCAAGTTGTTTACTGACCAATCTTGCAATGAGTTTTGTGAAAAGTGTGCATGCTGCACGTCATGCTCATGTGAAATGCATGACTGTGTGTTCCAAATTGCCCATAAAGATGGTCGATTTATCGTCGTACTACAACCTATCTATTGTCACAATATTGTACCATAGATTTGGGTGTAGCAAAAGGGAGTCGTAAGCGAATGGGTACATGTAGCTAAAAAAAACGTATTTTATTCTTTTGATTAGCCATGAAGACTCACTTCATCAAGAACAAGCGATGCGAAGCAAAGAAGGCCGTACCCAAGAATATGATGTCTAGGAAGGATGGTCCAGATAATTTTGGTAGAGGTGGCGGTGGTGGCAACTTCAGAGGGGGTGAGTGTGTCAGATTAGAAAAGAAAAACGTGGGATAATTCTGACATGTTGTCGTGTCTTTAAAAGTATAAGGCATAAATCCATGCTTAGACCAACAAAAAAAGGGCAAACATTTCAAACCCATTGCTTGGATGAAATCACCAAGTACTGGGTTTTTTTCAATTCTTCTTTTGCAATCATCTTGAAGTGTAGATTAATTTGTACAAATTTATGTTGGGAAAGGGTTTTATCTTAACCACAAGAAAAGTGTTTACAACTCTCCTGACGGGACACTCTGGCATGAATTTTCACTGCCGTTCGTTGTTCTAGTGATTCCTGGGTTTTATTTTCTAAAGTTGATTTTGATTCTTGAATTGCCATATCGAGCCTGATGCTGCATTTCTGAAAGAGCAAGGAAAGGGCACCTCTATGAGGAAATTGTAAATTTCTATTGGAACATTTCAAGGGTTACTAAGGCAATAACCAGTATCGGGCGTGTGTATGAGAATTTAGTTTGAGTGATCTTTTATTTTTTAAGATTATGGAAATAATTATGGCGGTGGAAGAGGAAACTTTAATAATGACTTCAACAATGGAGGAAACTTCGGAGGTGGCGGTGGCGGTGGCGGTGGCGGCGGAAGCGGCGGCGGAGGACAAGGCTTTGGAAACAACTTTGGAGGTGGATTTGGCAATAACTTTGGAGGTGGTGGAAGTGGTGGAGGGTTTGACGGTGGAAACTTCAGCAACAATGGTGGGTACTAGTACAAAGAAAATCATGTAATTTGTGATAGTGTCTATGGATGAGTGTGAAATGGTTTAAAGAACTCGGGTAGACCAATCATTGGTGTTGTCTAGGGGTGTGTTTTCACGGCTGTAACAACTGTTTCGGTCATTGGCCATTGATTTACCAATAGTTATTCGACTGAAACAGTTATTGGTTAGGACTGTGAAAACCTACGCCAGATTGGGGGGAGGGGGTGGGTTCTTATTCTTGGTTGGACAAAAGTACCCTAGATCTAAACATGTCATTTAGTCTTCTGGATGTGACTTCTCACTATTGGTCTTTCGTGATACATTAATGTTTGTTGAGGAACCTGGGACACTTTACTGTGCATCGATTTTGTTTCAAATGATTCACCTAACTGACCTTACTTTTACAGGCTGGAACAACAATGGGGGAAATGGAAGTGGCTACAACAACTTCGGCAGTAACTATGCCGGTGGCAATTCCAACTTTGGCCCAATGAAGGGGAACAACTTTAGCAATAGAGGTCAAACACCATATGGCGGTAAGTTAGCTTACATAAACAACAATGAGAAAGGTTCATATTGTATAGGAATGCAGACAGAATTTCACTGTCTGGGCTGCCTCAGTATAAAGCTACTCAATTTTTTGAAAGCCTCTTTCCTAAATCTCCATTTATCCCATGGCAACTGTCACTCCTGTTAAAAAGGAAATACCAGTAGATTACTCATTCACAATGTTTCTAAATTAATGTGAGCAACTGTAAACATTCAAGGCTAAGCCCTCTCGATTAGAATAATTATACAGCGCACTTGATTTAAAAAAAAAACCAACAACCCTGCGATTAATAATCCTCTTTTGTCTTCAAGGAAAAGAAAGAAACAATGTGTTAAGTTATTGCTTAATGTATCTGATTATTTTTCTCCACAGGCGGCGGTGGCGGCGGTGGGGGATACAACAACATGGGTGGCAATATGGGGGGAAATATGGGTGGGAACATGGGTGGTAACATGGGTGGGAACATGGGCGGCAATATGGGTGGCAATATGGGCGGCAATATGGGCGGCAATATGGGTGGAAATATGGGCGGCAACATGGGTGGCAATATGGGTGGTAACATGGGTGGTAACATGATGCGAGGGATGGGTAACATGGGCGGCGGAATGGGTAACAATATGGGGGGTGGAATGAACAGCATGGGAGGCGGAATGAACATGGGCAACATGGGCGGAGGAATGGGTGGCGGAATGGGTGGCAGTGGAGGAATGGGTAACATGAATAGCATGGGTGGTGGAATGGGTAACAGTATGGGCAGTGGCATGGGTAGTGGAGGCGGTGGGTATGGATCGTCCGGCGGGTACGGTGGAGGTAACGGATATTCCGGGAGTGGAAACATGTCTGGCAATAGTGGAGGCAGGAGATTCTAATTCTACCTGCATCTTCAAAAACACCACCGTCAACAAGGTAAGTTCCTTTTATAACTAATCATACTATTGTTTAAAAAAAAAACGTTATACAAATTTAAAGTACAAATACATTCTGAACATGTTTAGGTTTTACTTGAAAGCGTAAGCTCGCTCTGAAATAAGATTGCAATGAACCCTGTCAAACTTATTTTCCAAAGTTTATAGTCCGACTTGATTACAATTACTTTCAATATTTTTGAATAGATAAGGCATGCTTTTTGGTCCTCTTGTCGTAAAAAATTTTAAAAGACACGTAAATCTACAATCAAGATTTTCAAAGGATGTGTTAACCTTCCTGCAATCAGTTTGCTTTGTTAAAAAAAACAATTCATTCCAAAGAATTCCACATAGTTGGTACTTTGTGGAATTTCGTCGACCATATGGGCAAATTTGGGAGGGGGGAAAAATCACAGCAGACTTGGAATTTTGAAGAACCTAGTTCCACATGCATGTAGTTCCATGGCCTCTGAAAAACAAACAAGACACAAACAAGGAGAGCATAGCAGGCCAGTTCCACGTAGTCCTACAGTATTCTATGCAACACCTCAGTGTATGGGACTTGGTTTATTTCACAGTGGAACTTTGTGGTACTTGTGCACCACGCTTTGTG
The DNA here is from genome assembly GCA_023634235.1 of Pisaster brevispinus. Classification (NCBI taxonomy): domain Eukaryota; kingdom Metazoa; phylum Echinodermata; class Asteroidea; order Forcipulatida; family Asteriidae; genus Pisaster; species Pisaster brevispinus. The sequence continues at coordinate 16,584,031 of JAMKCF010000006.1, read as the reverse complement.
GAAAGCACCTAATCGTTGCAGAGATGTAAGGGCAGGTAATTTTGGAGAACATTGTGGAACACATGCACAAGAGCGTTAAATTGGCGCACAAGTTTAGCCATTGAAATCTATTGCTTTAAAACATCGTTAACCAGAGTATTGCCAAGATAGATTTTGTTTTCTAAACTTGTCAAATTGGAAAGATGCTCAGATGCCCAAACCATGGGGTTGATTATTATATAAGTGACTTAATGGCAAGCACTGGGGTTTGCCTGCGTATGCGGGTTGTCATCAAAATAACTTGGTGTTTATACTTGGATGGCAATGTGGGTGATATTGGCGAAAGGTTATCAGTTATGGGCAATAAATAAATAACGGACTGGGAGTGGTGCTTCATAAATTCATTAAAATTCTACAAACTTGACATAATGTTGCAAATAACTTGCAGCCAGGAAAAGTATGAGTTGAGGGTCCAGGCTTATCTGAATTACCTTGACCTTGGAGTGACTTTTAACTGTGGTAAAGTGACCTTTAATTGCCCATTAGGAGTACAACTTTAGGCAGTTATGTTCAAAGTGAGGCTTGGTCCAACTATCAAAGTCCCCTGCGGCTAAGTTTGCTCCTTTTTGTTCTAAAAACGTGTTTTTCTTGCAAAGCATGTTTAGTTTGCACTACAATCCAGTTGTTAACCTTCAGTTTTACTGTCCACTACAGGGTTTAATCAAGGGTTAGTAACCAGCACAGATAGAATGGAGTGAACAAAATACAGGGAACAGGTATCAGACAGGCAGAGAGAGAGACAGGGTGCCAGACAGGGTGCCAGACAGGTTGATCTTAATTAGACAGGTCCAGATTGGTCTGGTCACTCAGGCTAGGCAAAACAAAAACGGCCTCTTCTAGAGGTCCAGCTAGATCTATCTGACTATAAAATGAAGTCATTTTGAAGGATATTATACTACTCATAATTGGTATTTTCCCAATTATTTTTGGTTTGTTTTTAGTGTTATCTCAAGAAGTTTACAATGATTCTTTGTCTGAAGAGTCTATAATTTTAGGGAGTAGCATTTGAAGAACTAGGCCGAGTCATAATGCTTGGGTGTATCTTTGTCTTTTGACAATAAAGAATTTGGTTTGTGATAAAAATCAGTTCTGAATTAAGTCATTCAATTTTCCATTTTAACTTATGGCAGTTTATGCATTCAGCACAGAGGCCTTCAGTTTGATTTCAAGCAATGTAGGCCTAATAACTGCTTGGTGTATGTTAAAAGTAATTTACGTACAGCTACGTGTTTTATCAAATGTCGTATTCCAGAAGCTTAGTACACAATTTCTGAATAAATGTTTTCAATTTAACTTATTGGGAGGATTAAGTGTAGCTTTTGTTCCTTTAGTATGTGGAGTTTGGGTTCAACAATGGTTCTGTAGTTACGTCCATTTCTTTATAATATTTTATCAGATTAAGAGTTTAAGAAAAAGAAGATCTCATACCCTTTAGGAATGTGTACATAGAGGAGGAGGTGGTTTTGAAGATTGTCATGTATCAGTAGTTGTAAATATGTGGATTGACAGTGATAGCTAGCCTTGAAAGTATACGTCCATTCATTGTGTGGTTTGGTTATTTTTTGTTTCTTTTTAAAGGTATTTAAGTGTTAGACTCGGTTCCAAAGAAGTAAGAGTAGCTTTCTGTAAAGAGTATCCTTGTTATTTTTAGCCACAAGGATTCAGTACGTGTATGCATATTGATTAAATCAGTGCTCATTTCTACCTGCAAGTGTATGTTTTATCTGTAAGCATGAGAATAGGGACGGCAACAGATCTTGCTCCAGAGTATAGGACTATTATTTTATGGCCAGGTTGTTCATGTATCGGTAAGAATCGAACGTGTACATTGTTTGATATCAGTAGCTATCTTAGCAAATAAGACAAACATTTTGTATGTATCCCACCAGTAGGTCTGTATCATTTGAAGTAGTTGCAGAGATATATACTGTAATATTATTTTTGAACCTTACTGATTGATTTCCTTTGAATGCAATGTTCATCAAAATGATTGATATGTACATGCTGTATCACTGCAGTGTCAGCCTCAAGATTTATTTTGAACATAGAGATCTTAAGCTCCATGATGTACCAATAAATGCTAAGAACTTGGGGTTGCTAAAAACTTAAAAAGTAATGCAAATATGCCAGACTAACTGGATAGGCTTACCAGTAATCAAGGAACAACTTTTTGTACGTTTTCCTCATAATGCCCGTCACATTTTATTTTATTGCAGGAAGTTTTCTGAAGTGTATTTGTGTGACTTGTGCTTTTTCTGTGCAGATTAGTTTAGAGTGATTTGGATTAGTCATGTACCTAGACATGTCTGTTATAGATCAATGTAGTGTATACAGGTAGTTGTACAATTAATGTTTACAATACAAGGGCCCATCCTACTTGATTTGAGGAAGGTTAAGTTCATTTGTTACTTTCATCAGGTCAAACTTGAGTTTTTTAATTGATGTTGTCCATTTTGCACATACCCTATTCATTTTTCATCTCCGTGAATTATGTTGGGCTGAAGGTCATTTTGGGTTCTCCATAGATTTAGGGTTTTCCATCTTGAAAATAGTATTTTCATACAATCATTAATCTGTCAAACGAATTGTACATAAAACTGAAAGTAAGGCACATGATTCCACTACTATTAAGTGCACTGTCAGTTGGCGTAGCTAATCAAAGAGTATAAGTAACATTTTTTGATATCTATAAATAATAGCCCAGAAGATGAGGTGTCGCTGTGGTTGTTTGTTGTTGAGAGAAATAAACCAGTGAAATTTAATCAGATTAAATTTAGGAAGTCCAGCAGTGAAATTATTTCTGTGAATGATTCATGCTATGTTTTATTATGCCCTTGTTGTTGTTTTGATGCTAGTTGTAGCTGAGAACTAAGTACGTATGTGTATAGGTATTAGTTGAAAAGCAGGATACCAAAAAATATAATTAAAATAGAAGGGAAAAATGATATATTGATGAGGGAGCAACCATATACCTGCAATCAAAATGTAGTTCTACGATTTTTTGGGGCTGATGTTATATTTTTCTCATTGTCAAAATTTTATTATTATTTCTATATGAAAATAGTTTATTTGCAGTTACCCAAACAGGCTTACTCACGATGTATGTAACTACCAAACTTAACATCCAGAAAACTTTAATTGTTCATGTAGGTATTGTACGGAATTGTAAACTTATTGTTCATTTTTTCTTGTCGTTCAGTGAACACGTTATCAAAGGAAACTCAGCTAATATTTATTTGAATAGATGCAGTAACTTATAAACATTTAGGAAGTTTGTATTACTAGAAGGGGGTGGGTAATCCTACACTGGCATGGGTCCAATTTTATAGAGCCTGTAAGCATAGAAACTTCTTGCTTGGCAGAAACAGGTTACCAGCCAACATTCCAAAAAGTTTACATTGTTGTACCTGGTGCCCCACTCATTTTTGGCTTTGCAAAGAAATTTACTAGGCAGTGTTTTCTACTAAACACCTTAGTGAGATTTGGCCAAGTTCATGAAGCTTGAATAGTCATGAAGCTCGCCATGGACATGAAGCTCACATGGACATGAAGCTCACATGGACATGAAGCTTGCATGGTCATGAAGCTTGCATGGACATGAAGCTTGCATGGTCATGAAGCTTGCATGGTCATGAAGCTCGCCATGGACATGAAGCTCACATGGTTATGAAGCTGACATGGTCATGAAGCTGACATGGTCATGAAGCTTACATGGTCATGAAGCTTGCATGGTCATGAAGCTTGCATGGTCATGAAGCTTGCATGGTCATGAAGCTTGCATGGTCATGAAGCTTGCATGGACATGAAGCTTGCATGGTCATGAAGCTTGCATGGTCATGAAGCTCGCCATGGACATGAAGCTCACATGGTTATGAAGCTGACATGGTCATGAAGCTGACATGGTCATGAAGCTTACATGGTCATGAAGCTTGCATGGTCATGAAGCTTGCATGGTCATGAAGCTTGCATGGACATGAAGCTCACATGGTCATGAAGCTTACATGGTCATGAAGCTTACATGGTCATGAAGCTTACATGGTCATGAATCTCACATGGTCATGAAGCTCGCATGGACATGAAGCTTACATGGTCATGAAGCTTACATGGTCATGAAGCTTACATGGTCATGAAGCTTACATGGTCATGAAGCTTACATGGTCATGAAGCTTACATGGTCATGAAGCTTACATGGACATGAAGCTTGCATGGACATGAAGCTTGCATGGTCATGAAGCTTGCATGGACATGAAGCTTGCATGGACATGAAGCTTGCATGGTCATGAAGCTTGCATGGTCATGAAGTTCACATGGTCATGAAGCTCACATGGTCATGAAGCTCACATGGACATGAAACTCACATGGACATGAAACTCACATGGTCATGAAGCTTACATGGTCATGAAGCTTACATGGACATGAAGCTTGCATGGTCATGAAGCTTACATGGTCATGAAGCTTGCATGGTCATGAAGCTTGCATGGACATGAAGCTCACATTGTCATGAAGCTTACATGGTCATGAAGCTTACATGGTCATGAAGCTTACATGGTCATGAAGCTCACATGGTCATGAAGCTTACATGGACATGAAGCTTGCATGGACATGAAGCTCACATGGTCATGAAGCTTACATGGTCATGAAGCTTACACGGACATGAAGCTTGCATGGACATGAAGCTCACATGGTCATGAAGCTTACATGGTCATGAAGCTTACATGGTCATGAAGCTTACATGGTCATGAAGCTTACATGGACATGAAGCTTACATGGTCATGAAGCTTACAATGCATGGTCATGAAGCTTCCTAGTAATAACTACAGATATTTTAGCTCTACGGAAAATAGATGGCTGCGTTCATAGATGCGAATGTTTATCAAAAAGTTTAGGATCAGAATTACACCTAATTGTAGTTCAACGTTGGGCAGTAACGCTAGTTACAGAGGTCAGTGTGGAGGAGGAATAGAAGGATTATGCAGGTAGGCCAAAAACATTACAAAGTTAGTTGTAAGAATTACAGAAAGAAAATAAAAACCTTTTATTAAGTATTTTGTATGATGTATAGCAATGATAACCAAGTCACTGTGTCATGATCATAGCAGGCCTGTGGCTGTACATGGAATTATGAACTCCAACCCAGCTACTCCCATGCACACTGGTTGTCACATCACAAAATATTAATGACGGTGCCAATGGTGATGGTCACTGATGGCCAGTGTGTGTGCAGTAACTGGGCTAGAGTTCACAATCCCAGGTACAGCCACAGGCCTGCTTTGATCATGACAGCAGTGGCCCTTTACAATTGGAGACTGTTATGTTGTCTAAATGTAACATACAAACTGTACCAGATCTTTTGTTTTGTGTCGTACCCTGCATGCAGTTGATTCTTTTGAATTCTTATTTTGTTTCCAGACTGCAAAGTGAAAACAAACGAGCAGAATGGTTGGCTGTAAAATGGGTGAGTGTTTATTCTTAGGCCCTTTTTTAAACTAGGGCTGAGGCTGGGATGGCTTAGGCTTTGGTCTGGGATGGCTTGAGCTGTGGGTGTGATCAAGCTTGGTTTCTGGGGTGGGAAAGCCTTGGGCTTCAGCTTGGGCTCTGGGGTGGGATGGCTTGTGGCATGGGCTCTGGGGTGGGATGGCCTGAGCTCTATCTTGGGCTCTAGCATGGGATGGTTTAGGCTCTGGCTTGGGCTCTGGTGTGGGATCAAGCTGTGGGCTCTGATGTAGGCTCTGGGTGGGAAGGTTTGGGCTTCAGCTTGGGCTCCGGTGTGGGATGGCTTGGGCTCATGGATTGGGCGCTGGTGTGGGATCTATCTAGCATGGGCTCTGGCTTGGGCTATGGGTGGGATCAAATATAGGCTCTGGCATGGGATGGCTTGAGACGTCTCTTATGTTGGATATGGGCTCTTGGGAGGGATGGCTTTGGCTCTGGGGTGGGATGGCTCTGGCGTGGGCTTTGGCTCTGGGGTGGGATCAAACTTGGGCACTGGTGTGGGCTTTAGGATGGGATGGCTTGAGCTCTAGCTTGGGCACCGGCTCTGGCTCATGGCTTGGGCTCTGGTGTGGGATGGCTTGGGCTCTGGTGTGGGGATCTGGCTTGGGATCTGGCTAAGGCTCAGTCAGTAAATTTGCAAATGTACACTTTTAGTACATTTCAAACAGGTCGAAGGTGACTAAACCTGAGCTGAAGTCCAAACAAGATAGTTTTGAACAAAGATGTTTTGTGAAAAATCTTGAAATGTGTGACAGTGGTATAGCCTGTTTCATGAGATTGTTACATATTTGTGGGCTAGTAACTGATAACTTACGTTCAACATATTATGATTTTGTAACATGGATTCTTTCACAATTTTTTTCTTAGGATCCACTTCACCAAGGGTTTCCACTCCAGAGGTGTCCTAACTGATTTGTGAAACTCGACCAAAGGGCAAAGGTAAGGGGTAAACATTTGTCATAAGTTGTGAATTTCCAAACAGTTTCATTTAATATTTTATTTCACAGGGTAAGAAAAAGCAGATAGAAAATAGCAGACAGTCGTGTAAAATACCAATGCGTTTAAATGATACATTACAATGATTACACAAGACCGTACAAAGTAAAACCTGTTGGCAGTACCCCCTGTACAGCTGTAGGATTACCAATGCGAACTAAATCACAATCCAGTGGATCTCCTTATAGTTCTGTCAGCAAACCAAATAAAAATGAAAAATATGTATAAACAAAAACAATTTAAATATTTAAAAATACTAAAACAATAATCTTTCTGCAAATTAAACAAAAAAGGGAAAAGTCACCATAATTTTGTTCAACTCTTAAATACTAGAACATATGAATTTGTCATTATTTTGGCAAGACAACACTATTACACCAGGAATTAAAAGATTTTTCCTTAGAAAGTTTGTGAGCTGTTTATAACCCAAAATAATCTGGTCCTTAACATCTACAGGTAAACGAACCCATATTCTAGGAAAACTCATAAAAAGCGAATAATGAAAAGCATTTGTTCTTAAACTCTGATGATGAAATTTGACAGTGTCAGTGTGTCTGGTGTTAACTATTGTACAAATATTAGACAAAAAAGGATATTGACAGAAAATGAAGTCTATGAATTATTCATGACAATCCCAATTGGGCACACCTAGTGAAATAGTCAATTTCATTAACAGAGTTCAATCTAGCTCTTCTTGTAAGTTCAAGGCAAGAGCGAGTGAAACGTCTCTGAACTCTTTCTAATGTGTCTTGTTGAGTTAATGAGACTAGGACACCAAACAGAAGAACCATACTCTAAAATGAGTCTACAAAGTGAACAGTAAAGGTTAACAATGCTACTTGGATCCCTACACTTTACGATTCTTTTAACGAAATCAGGTAATTCAGTTGTTTTTGACACAATGTTTTTATATGTTGTTTCCAGCTTAGGTCACTTGCAATATAGTTGCACCTAGGCATTTTCTGAGACATGAAAATTTTGACTTTAACATGATTCTCCACATGAAAAATACAAAAAATTAATTTGTCAGGCTGATGCGAGCTTATTTTAAGATGTGTTTAATGTGACTTCATTGATAGAAAATATCAAAAACACCTCCAGATTGCTGAAGACGGTGTCAATAAAACAAACAAACAAACAAACAGAAACATAGAGAAATACACCCAGGACCTTCGTTCAAGATTCATTGTTTTGGATTGGGCATAGTTTCATGCTGTTGTCATTTGCTTTTCCACTTGCAGGTCCAGTCTCAACATCAAAGGAACCAGCAGCTTGTTTCATCTGGTGTTTTCCACCGACTTCTTGACAATGCCACATCATTTTGCTTTGTATTTGTTTTGTTGTTTTGTAAACAGATTACCAGTAACACTGTAATAAATCCATCATCTTAAACATTGTTTGACATGATCATTGTCAAGATTTTAAAAACTTCATTTACGCCGGCAAAAGAATTTTACTCCAAGGATCAGACATAGAATGTGAAACTCAAAGTACGCTTGCACCAGTGTGGAAATGACATTTGTGTGATGAAAAATATGGCTGTGGTTCCAAAATGCTACATATGGGGGACCACGGTGAATTGGTGACTGCAAAACAAGTTTACTTTGCAGAAAAAATACATTTCCGCACTTCCCCGAAATCTTTGTGGCAAACAACAACAGACAAGGAACTCCTGTAATAACTGTTGGGAAAGTGCAAAATATGTAGTGCACCAGGCTATTTCAATCCATAATTTGTTATCATCACCTGTTAAGACCACCCATGCATTATATACACAGTAATACAAAACACCCACATGAAGGATGCCAGAATACAATCTTGTACACTTTGTCTGTTCTTATAGTTTCATCCCTCAATCAAATGCAGACAAAGATCTATTTGGATGTGTATATAAAACAAATACAATGTAATGAATGTTTTGCATTCATGCAATGGAGAGAATATATTTAAAAAAATGAATTATTTGTATATCTGAAATTGCCTGATTTTTTGCCGGAAAGAACGTTTTTAAAAGAGCGGTATTCAAGTTGGACTGAGTTGAGGATACTGTCTAATTTTTAATTGTATATTTGTTAACTTTTTTTAAGAGATAATAAATTGCTCAAATTTTTAAAGAAAGATTTTAAGTCTTGAACTCGCCATGAAATGTTGTTTGTGTGTTCACTTAAATTTCCTTTAGTTTAATCTTTGTGGAGAATAAGGCTGTTGGCACATGGGATGCAACTTAGTTACAAGTCCCAGCGGCGGATACAGGGGGGGCGTGGGGGGCGCACGCCCCCCCCCCCCTTTTGCTTGGAAAAAAAATAATAAAAAATGAAAAAAAAAAAAAAAAAAACGGGAAAAAAAAAACTCGAGGGGAAAAATAAGGGAGAGACAAAATTAAAGACATAGGCCTTACCTGGTTTTTTTTAAAGCTACTAATATTCCATACCTCGTACACTTTTTTTCACCATTTTGTTGCTTGGTAAATTTTCACGCCCCCCCCCGTTTGGAAAATCCTGGATCCGCCCCTGAGTCCTGCCCACTTATCTTAACAAATTGTCAAAAGCCCGTGGAAAGTTTTGCAAAAGTGAATGGTAGCTTAATTTTAATTTTTTCGAATTTACATTTAAAAAATGAAAGCTCCTGCCTTGTCACAATTTATGTATAGTAAAGGACTCAATTTATATACTCACATGTTAACTGGTTAATGGCATTGCTTTTTTCTAAAAAGTTTTTTTTGGGGAACAAGGAAAAGTTTAACTACAGGATATATTATACCCTTGGGGTGGAAAGTTGCAAAAATTCTGCATGTGCAACCACTGCATGTGTGAAATACCAATGGAATAATTCAAGGCAAGTATTTAATTGTCATACCAACAGTAAACCAATATCAATTTCTGGGACAGCCTTTTATGTCAGCAGTATTCGGGTAGTCTTACAGTCATGTGACAAGCTGGTGCTAAGAGAGGGGTGTATACAATTTACATATGAAGCAAACAAATCTTGTGATCGCTCTGTGTTCCAACACCACAATGTTCTGATAACCTCTTGTGATCTACAGTGCACATTATAGGGTTATGATTAGGAACGTACACTTGTGGTGGAGTTGTAACATAGGTGTGTTGAAATACATGTATAGGGATGTCGGAACACGGGTGTCGGAACACAGGGGTGTCGTAACATAGGGGTGACGAAACAAACGGGTGCCAGAATATAGGGGTGTCAGAACATAAAGGGGTGTTGGAACTTAGGTGTGTCGGAACACAGGGGTGTCGGAACATGGGGGTGTCAGAACATAGATGAGTTGGCACATAGGTATGTAGCCATTGCATTTACAGAACTAACTGCCATGAGGACCAGTGACTTTAGCTGAAAACTATATTCAAGCAGTGTGTCATGTTCACACAAACATCATTTACAAACCGTGGGATCATAAAATACACATAAAAACAAACACAATTCTGATCATGATTGCTGGGGATCAAAACATTACAACTGTTGTACTTATTTATTATACATTGTTGCAATTACAGAAACTGCTACAAAAGATTCAAGAAGTGTGTGGCGTTTACACAAACATGATTTTAAGAATAAGATAAACTGTCATCAACCAGGTTGTCAAGGCACATTTTTCAACACGTCAATTACATTACAACTATAATTATTATTATTATTTTTTACTATTTGCATTAACATCCGTCTTTAAAAGAGATAGACTTTAAATCAAGTCGTCATTTGCCGTAATTCCAACAGCTTCCATTGGGCCCTCTAGTGGTCATAAAGAGTACAGGTTCTCTCAGTTATGGTAGTCAGTTGCTCTGCCCAAGCCAAGCGTAGGAGCTATGCTACGACAACTAGGTGGGAGGGTTCAGCACTAATAACCACTTGATTTAAAATAAAACAACGCCAACCAAAATATTACATTTTCCACTTAATCTATAAATGCATTTTTGTAAGGTATCTGAAAACATTGCAATTCACATCACATTGTATAAAAATATATATTTGCAGACCTATGTTATTATATTATATCAATATTTTATATTTCTGGTAATGAAACCAAGGATGCCTCATATTAAGCGAACTTAATCACTGTAGCTCACAAGCCTGGGGAAACCTGTAAACAAGGGTGCGTAATTGTTACGTGAATCAGAAAAACACTGGGGTTAACCTGTACGTGCACTACCAATCCTAGTACACGGGACCTACAGTTTAATGTCTCATCTGAAGGACAAAGCAATTATGGTAAAGTATCTTGCTCAAGAACACAAGTGCCACAACCTGGACGCAAGCCCACACTCTGCTGATCAGAAACACCAGAGCTCTAGTCTGGTGCTCTTAATCGCTCGGCCACGACACGCCACCTTGCACATCACTTTATAAGAGTTAAGTTTAATGACAAAATGGGACAAATTTTAATTGGTGCTACTGAATACACAAACTCATGGGTATTTTTTATATAAACTTGTGTTCCACTTTGGGTCAGTTAGGCTAAGTACAATTTTGGTTTGTACGATCTTTCGATCCAATGGTTTTGATGTTATGTACACAAGTAGTTTTGTAATGTATTTTTCCGATGACCGAGCACTTGGTGTTGGTAACATCTCATCACTGAACTTCTGATTGTCTCTACTTTGTGCACCTTTTCAAGTCTAAACTATTGTTACTACAGGTTTCCCTGTCATTTTGGCAAATAAGTGGCCGATTTAAACATTACATTATTCTTTTTTGAGCGAAATCATTCGGGAGTATTACTTTCGCTTAGTGAATCAAGGGGACTTCTCGTTATTAACTTCACTCCCGTGAAGTGAGTTAGTAATAATCGGTCTCAACGTTTCCACTAGCCTGCTCTAGTCATCGTCAGGAGACTGAATAGACTAAATAGCAAAACAATTTATCAAAACCAAATCTGCACAGCAAAGTAGACATATCTACACATGTGTGAATCGCAAACTGAATATACATTGATACCTCACCATGCAATGTTTCGAAACCCAGGTACCAACAATTTTGAGAAAATTCATCAGAAATCCCACCGTTTTACACGAAAGATATGTGAATCTGGCCTTTTATAAATTGCAAGGCTAGGCAATTTAATTAAGCTATTATACACAAATCTATAAAAAACACCCCTTTATACCCTTATGAAACCTATGTAACAGGTTTGACTTCACTCTTTGACAAACCACGGTTTGCTAATGACCTGAAGTTTGCCCTCTTGGTCGTACAGAGCGGCACCTCAATGCTGTTACTCTATATACCCTCTCCAGACCGCCAAAGACACTCCTCGGCTGTAGTTGACTTTCCCAGAGCCCATACAATGTTCCAACTGTTGTGCCGGCCTCTTCCACCACTCAAAGTCAAATTACCCACTCGGGACTGGAGTCTTGCCAGAGAACAAGTAAAGCCTCCACCTATGAGAAGTTTGTGTTGCTACGATTTGAACTGATGAAGACACATTATCACCTTTAGGTAAAAATAGCTTTAGATCATCTAGGGACTTCCCATAATTTAAAAGGAATTTCTCTAATGCTTGGTCAAAGGAAACTGACCCTTAAGAAGTTTCATTCTTCGAGTCAGAAATGGTAAATTAATGAATACAAAGAATAATAAAAGCAAAATATACAAACATAGACCAGATGTATTCAACATATTGCACACACAGATCCTTGTCATTTGGTTGGTGTATAACCGCAGCATACATGTACATATACAAAATTTGCACTCGTCAAACAGAAACAGTATAATTCATCTTACCATTAGAAAATGAAGCTCAAAAAGTCTTGTATGTTGGAATAAGGGCCATAAATAATAGTGTTTTCTTATAAAGCGCTCAAATCTGTCACTTAATGATGCTTGTGGCGTTCCAACTTTAATTATTATTCCTGCAAGATATGTGGAGCTCCATTTGTGTGAGACCTTTTTCCTTTACATAGCACCATGTAATGGTTTACAAGGTGCTGTGGTGCAATATGCAGCCAATCAAACCAGGAACACCGGGGCGAATCCCTTCTCATAACAGATAAGCAAGGCTTAGAAGAGCTTTTCTCACAACTCTCCCTAATATTATCGAATGTCGGCATCAGACTGCCTTCTTAAAAACAACTCAAACTGTAAGAAGCGCACTGTATTCTGAATCCCCCATCTGTAAACAAGAGCCTACTGATTCATACAATTCATTCGATGGCTTGTGCTTAAAAGCACTCGTCTCTCACCAATGTGACCCTGGTTCAATACCCAGCTAGGGCCATATGAGTTGTGCATTGGTTCTTTCCTATGCCATGACAGTTTTTCTGCGGGCCCTCCAGTTTTCCTCCCCATGGAAAAATCAAACTTTTGATCTCTGGCTGTGCTCCATGGTCATGTATGGGTTGATGTAGGCGGGCTGCCAAAGGCGCCCTTGGATGCCTGCTTTTCGAACACGTCGTAGCCATGTCCTTTGCAAGTCAGCTTCTCAGCTGCTATTAAGGATGATTAGCCTCCCAAATTACTAATATCAGTCACCCAAGATAAATCTGTTGGTTGCTCCATTTTGGGAGTCACATTCTCTGTATGTTACGGTGCATGACCCATTTTAGGCGATGCACAAGTGGTCAGATGCACACCATATCTTTACATGAATTTTGACTTCCAGAATGGCAGACCCTGGGCAGGCAGTAGCAGCAGGTGATGTCAGTGCAAGGGCTCTACGTGGCAAGAAAGTTATTTATAGAAGACCAGATAAGAGTACATGATAATGTACCCTGGTTTGGAGGTGGGATTCGGATCCTTGCCGTCAAACCATCCAAAGTAAGAGATCTTATTCTGCCCGCTCAACGTCTGCGCAGTAATGTCAAAGACCCAGGGGTCCACCTCGCGGCCATCACACCATCCGTCACGACCGTACAGCCAGGTACCATGCTCATTAGGCTCAACACCTGTAGGCGTGCGTAGGGCACAACCCAAAGGTGTACCTAGGAGACAATGAGAACCAAACTGACTGTTAGTATTTACAGACAAATCTAATAAATTTCAGAAAACTAAATTGAATTGGTTTTGAGTCATTCCAGACAGAAACGGAGCAAACTTGTGAAACGAGAGGCCACACCCCCCCCCCCCCGAACCCTTGCCCCCCCCCCCCCCCATATCTTGCCCCCAAAATAAGATTGCAAAAATACACAAATGAATGGTTCAATATATTAAAAAGCCCTCCCCACAAAGAAAATGTCTGGTTACACCACGGACCTCACTGTGTAATATCTTGAACGGAAACAAATTATGTTGAAATGTTGACTTTGAGTCTGATAAATACCTTTCAGTTCTTTTGAGTAATGAAGTATAATTCATAAAGACAAATGAACTGAACCTTTTCTTTCATGTCTTGGAGCTTATTCAAATAAAAACCGTTAAATACATATTAAACCATGGAGGTAGAAGATATTTTCTAGCTCCATGGTTAAACTCTATCAGGAAGTTTTTCTCATTTTGATTCTGGTCTTGTTAACAAATTTCTGGTCCAGTAAGCATTTTGAGCTGCAAGCTCTGCAGTCTTGTAGATTTTCCCAAAAAATTTGAGCCGTTTTTAAGGGGTGGGTGATAAAGGGATTGTCTAAAACCTACCCGCAATATCAAATGTGATATTATTAGGATGTCCGTTGACAATGAAGTGATGCGATGTGACACAGAACTCTCCACAGCCATTATTGTCGCTACCATGGCCTGTAATCACTGCATACACCTGCACCTGAAATCATCAAATTAAAAACAAAGATTAGTTTCAGATCAAATGGATCAAATAAAGCAAATTACTTCTTACTTTACTATTTACACTAGCAAACCAATATTTAGTCAATACAATATACATATAACTATGACTAAAAACAGATTAATTAACAAATACAAATTAAAAAAATTTGAGTGGCAAGGAGGAACAGGTGACCAGCGCCTCTACATGGCCAATCTATCACAAAGATTGTCAACTGATATCCCGCAACAACAAAAAAAGTATTTAAAAAAAGTTGCTTTTTAATAATAATAATCAGAAAGCATTTATACAGCGCCTTATGCAAGGCCTCAAAGCGCTTCACAAAAAACATATATTAAGAAAATACACACAAACAAATTACCAACATGCACACTAAGCAATTAAGAAACATCAACAATAAAATTACAGGGTTTTAGTAAAAATATAAATAAAAATTCATAAGAGGGGAGAGGTCACCAGCATAATTGACTCTCAGCCATGAGCCTGGGCATCTGGCTTTTCACAGTTAAAACATTGTTAGGCTTAAAAAAAAAATTAAAAACCAGGGTGATTAGTTTTTTGCAGAAAATTTGCACCAAAAAAAAAGGAAGAAACTATTGTTTAAAAAGATGGGTCTTCAGGACAGTCTTCAGGACAGACTATTAACATCTGAAAACAGGGGCTACAGCAGTGTGAAGCCTGGGTACACACAGCATCTGCTAAAACACCACTCACTTCATTTCATTTATGTCATTTATTTATTTCACAGAAAAAGATACAACGATACAGTAATAAAAACAACCAGGAAGACACAAATAGATTATCAGCTTTAAAAAAAAAATAATAATTAGAAATAGCACCCCTGAAGGATTTCAAAACAACTAAAATTGTTAATCTTCTTTGGTGCTACAATTTAAGAAGTGGACAAACATTAAGGACATTAAGTTTATAATAGTAACATGGCTTTGAGAAAAAAATATACAAGATTGCACAGCGTAAAAACATCAAATTACAGTTCTATAAAGCACAAAATTCACATAAAAAATGGAAATGCTATTAAAACATTAAAAAAATACTAAAAGCACTGTGAGTTATTGGGAGTAAAAAGAGCAAAGTATGTAAGCATGATAAATGATTTTAAAGTAAATTTGTGACGAAGTATAAACCATAAATCATCAATTTGAATGAAAGATTAATCCAATAAAGCCTTGCTGCATGAAGTCATATTTCCTATTATGCAACAGAAGTAATGAATGCCATGTTATCTTCATCTCCAAAACTCACCTTTTTAATGTCAGGAGAAATGGTGAAATAGAATGGTGTATAGTTCTTGTTGTAGTTCTTGTCAAATGTCCCTCCTCGGAATAGTGGAGTAATGATGTAGGGTCTCCCTACAGGGGAATTCAACAAGATACAAACTTATAAAACATGCTGCAATAGATTAATATAGTATAATGGACTTATCTTTTGTGGTGTGTCGTGGCCGGGTGGTCAGGGCTCCATTTCACAGAGAGTTAAGATTGATATTAACTCCACATCACTCCTAATTGCTAAGCAATGTGTAATGTCACACATGTGTAATACTGACAACTCATCTTAAGATGAATCTTAGTGCATTGTGAAATCGACCCCAGGTGCACTAGACCCAAGCTCTGTTGTTTCTGATCAGCAGAGTATGGGCCCTGCTCTTGAATATTAATACTATTTTTATTATTATTTCTATATTTGAACAAAAAGAAAATTGCACAAATGAGGCATTACTCCAAATTGCACTTAATTTTTCATACTGTGGTTGGGTTTTAACCTGAAGCAGTCAGGGGTGGGGTTGGCAAGGGGTGGAGTCTAAGGGTCTTGTCACCTGAGGCAACTTTTCCAGGCAACTTGGAGGCAACCAAGTGCAGTGCATGCTACAGGACCTTTTTG
Source organism: Pisaster brevispinus (assembly GCA_023634235.1). Classification (NCBI taxonomy): domain Eukaryota; kingdom Metazoa; phylum Echinodermata; class Asteroidea; order Forcipulatida; family Asteriidae; genus Pisaster; species Pisaster brevispinus. Next base: position 16,567,875 of record JAMKCF010000006.1, on the reverse strand, counting down.
GTAGCACATGAGTCATTTTTCAAACAATGTCTTATGATCCCCAAGAAAAATATATGAACATTGAAATGTGAAGGCCTTTTCTTCTTAGAGATTGCCTGGAACTGGTTGCCTGTAAATTGCTTGGTGTGACATGGCCCTAAAGGATCTGAGTAATATTTTCAGAAAATAAACAACGAAATACAATCCAAGGGTCACTTTGGTAAAGAGTTGATACTAGTACTGATTGTTACAAGAAATATTTCCATCTGAACTACTCTAGTGTGCATGGGCTGGTCATGAACCAGCCCTGTGATTGCTGCATGATATCGACATGATCTTTGGCCATCTGCCAAGCTTGTGGTGCAAAAATGCAGCATGCTGAGGCAGTCTGTACATGAGTGTCAAAGTGAACAGACATATTAGAAATATGGTGTGCTCGTGTACAGCTATCACCGTTGACGGAGAACAATATGTGAGTATCCAATAAATCAAAGCTAATCAAATATCAGAAAAGAAGAGATGAAATCAAGAACCATTGAATTACTTTTTTATTGTCTGGCGTCCATTTGGTTTTTGTCTGTTGATTTCAAGGAAGTACAGCTCTATCATTTCAAGTAGAAAGACCAAAGACCGCAACTCAGGCCCGTTACAATACTGTCTGCACTAAAGCAAATCACCTCAATATGCCTATTCATTGATGATGCAGCATTTACATCCAGTGGAAATATTTCCTCCAATTTTGTCTGTCTGGTGAACAGTGTGCCATGGCAGGAAACACAGAAGATTCATGAATTCAATTCAGTACATTACCCTTTCTTCAGGAGAAGTACGAGTGAAAATTTTTGATTTTGCCAACCAAGACTGAGGACATGGAGGCCGTTATCTGTACAAGTTCAACAACTGTGTAATTTGTAAGGAGTAAGTCTATCGGTCGGAGCTTGGCTTCCATACCTGCTGCTGAATCCACTGAGAAGCGTAAATTGAGGGATGGCTTCCAGGCTTCTGCCCATGCTACAGTCTTCATGGTGAGGGTACAGCTGTTCGATGTCAGGCCGGGGAGTAGAGGTGACACATCGGTTAACCAACGACCGATACGCCTAAGTTGGTAAGAACATAGAACAGGGCAGAATTATTAACTATTGTGCTGCCAAATTGTTCCTTGTGCATGCAGTGCAGTGGGCTGCCTCCAAGTTGCCTGAAGAAATTGCTCTGTCTGACCATGGAAGAAAAATTCTAATTTTTCCTCCATGGTCTGACATGGCCTTTACAGGCTTACTGCAAGTGGGCAGACAGTAGCTGAGTGTGACATAGGGATAATAACCAGCATCATGAATAGGGGGACTTCTGCCCAAACAGCAAGATCCCTGAGACTGGGTTGGTGTCTGTAGGCAACTATGGGTACTACTGTTTGTTCTGAATTACTACTGATGCCTCTTAAAATTGACACCCCTCACCTTCTGAATGGAGTTATCCACCTGCCTAGTTCCATGCCACATAAGGGGGATGTTTCATTACAGCAGAGGTACAGCTGCACTGTGTGATCCCAGGGCGGGCATTCCTCGTCCTTTGTGCCTGGGCAGGATAAGGATGCATCTAGCTCAAATTTGTTGTACTTGGCCATTTCTAAGGAATGAGAGTGTGGGAGAGAAAGGTATAGAGGGAAGACATATTTTATTGTAACAAATGCAAATTTACTTTGAATTTAAAATAAATACGCTCAATAGACTGATTAAAACAACATAATAAATAAAATAACCTGGTTCAACTTGGTTTCAAGATGGTGGTTTCTACAAATAATTTCAACAACCTTTCTTTTAAAAATTTAAAACATTGCGGCACACCAACCAAATAATGTTCATAAAATTATAAAGACTAAGTTCCATTACTTGAAAATAAAATGAAGGCTGTATTTTTTTTTTAGAACAAATGATGTGCCTGCACTATTAACAGTTTCTGGTTACCGACCTGCTTTCACTTGGCTCTCCAAAATTGTTTCAGTTAAGAGAATTTTACGTCAGAAACTAAACTTGCTTCTGGTCTAGAGGTCGGCAAAACATGCCCATTGATGCAGCAACCGATCATAACTGCAACATTTAGAAGGACACAACTGTTCATTATTTACTAACCGGCACTTGATGGTAGCTTGATGCTAGCTACGATTCCCTTGTCACCTTGCATGATGGAATTGTTGATGACTGGCACTATGAAGGCTTCACTCGACAGGTTTTGCAGCAAGGATGACTTGAAGTTGAACCTATCACATATTATTAGTAATAATAAATGCATTAATATCAGACCTGTTTAACTTTGAAGGTCAGCATCTGCATCATGGTCTGTGTGCTACAGAAGGCAGCCTGCGTTTAGTTATAATAAGAATGATAATTGGTTCTCGTATAGTGCTTTATCTACAAGCATCTAAATGCGCTCATTATCATCTTGGGTTTTTTTAATGACACGGATATGCCAATTTATGAGAGCTCTAGTCAATTTTTCTTTGTTCAATCCAAAATTAATTAAACTCCAGTCAGTTACCCTTGTCGTTTATTCTTCGATATTTGAAACTTCAATATTTATACTTCTACAGGCTACAAATCCAGTAAAATGAAGTTTCATATTTACCACTGAGCTTGCCAGTTGAAGAACTTAAAAGAAGGGTAGAGTAACCACCCCATCTCAGCAAGGAGCCCCTCACCATCAATCCCAAAGTAAAAAGTGTCCGTAGGTGTGGTCTGGAAGGATACGTACAACTTGTCTGTCTTTAACCTGGTTGAGAACAGAGCAGATGAGAAAAGAGCATGTTTAAATGGCACTTCGCGCTAATGATGTCAATTTTGCTCAAAGTACCCATATGTCAGACATAACAGTCCACCACCTAGCTCTCACGCGATCACCATATCGGTGCGCAAGACCGTAGTAGTACAGTCAGTACACGCGATTAAACATAATCTTTCATTTCATTCTGGTTGTAAAGCCAAGGACTCTCAGAAAAGCCAAGAACCCAGTGGAGAGAAGACAAGGAAGGAAGTTTAAGTTTTAGATGTGGGACGAAAACCCCAGAGAATTATTCCAGGGAAAACCCATGCAGTCAGTTAGGGGCTGAAAACCCAATCCACGTAGTGCCTCCGGTGTGATTCGAACTGAGCCCTAGAGGTGGAAGGCGAGGAAAGATGCCACTTCGCCAAACCAACCACCCTTGGACATACGTGCAGGCATGTCAATAGTGTATTTTGACAGCCGTCCAAGCAATCCAAGTACTAAGCTTACATTTTTAGCATTAGTCCGGAGTGCTTTTCTAAGAAGCTCTTTTATCCCTAGACCCAATTTCATAGAGCTGCTTCAGCAGAAAACATTGCTTAACAATATCCCGCTTAGCAAAAATAAGCTGGATACCGGTCACTGTTGGTACAAGTGACATATTATCTGGCAAGCTTTTGCATAGTCAAGTCGGTTGACGTGTGTACACGCAAGATATTTCTGGAGAAAGACTCTGCTAGGGTCGAAATGTCTGGTCACTAACTATTTTTGCACTTATACCCCAGGTCCTTTTGGTTGGTAAGCAGTTTGCAACAGCTAATTCTATTTTCTGAAAAAATTTCTGGGTACGTTTATAAATGCCTGGAACAACTTCGGAACGTCCTCAGTTGGCTGGCTGACTTGTATATGTGCCATGCTTTGTTTCTCCCAGACATAAAGAGACAAAAAGGACTGGAATTCATGCAAAAATCTCCCTTTTCCAGGGTTTGGTGTAATCCCTGATTCTACACTTTTGTCCTTTTGTTGTACAAACAAGAATTATCAGAGATCAATAGGCTGCAACCATTATTTCTCATTGTATTCGGCATATTAGAGGCCAGTCCAAGATTCCAGCATGCCATGGCCATAGCATCTTTAACGTCTCCCAATATTGACCTTTTCCCAATGACATAACTGACCTGTCGAGTAACTGTTGGCTGTAGGGTACCATGGTAGCTGGTATCTGTGGCGGATCATCACACTCGGTTCCATTACAGTTCATGTCCTGTACAGGTTGATCTGGGTTGGCATACACAATGACTGCACTAGCCCCGGACTGCTCCATGGTCAAGATCTACAACCAAGTGTTGGGGTTGGTTAATGTATACATCTTACATGAAATATATTAACAATCATTAAGTTATAGTATTAATAGACATTAATTTCATTTTGTTTTCGCTTCAATCATGAAGTCACTTTGTGGCGTGTCGTGGCCGAGCGGATAAGAGCACCAGACTCAAGCTCTGGTGTTTCCGACTCAGCAGAGTGTGGGTTCGAGTCCCGGTCGTGACACTTGTGTCCTTAAGCAAGACACTTAACCATTATTGCTTCGTCCTTCGGATGGGACGTAAAGCCGTTGGCCCCGTGTGTTGTGTAATGCACGTAAAAGAACCCAGTACACTTATCGAAAAGAGAAGGGGTTCGCCCCGGTGTTCCTGGTTTGATTGGCTGCATATTGCGCCACAGCACCTTGTAAACCATTACCTGGTGCTATGTAAAGGAGTAGGTCTCACACTTCAAACGAAGCCCCACATACCTTGCAGGAAATTAATGTTGAAGCGCCTTGAGCGTCACTGAGTGACGGATATGAGTGCTATATAAGAAGCCGTTATTATTATTATTACTAATTGACAAGGCAATAAAACTTCACGCCTGGGTACACTTGAGTGGCTGTAACGATAAGCTATTTCCATTGTGGTTCAATGGATAGTGTATGTGACCATTATTCAAATTATCAGAATTTAGTTACAGTCAAAAAACACCTCTGGTTAGATAAGTGGCAAGGCCCAAACATTTAAAAAACCAAATACTTATGTAAGCATTAATGTACATCCTGAGGTTCTACTCCCTTCAACAGTTGTTTCTTGTAGATGTAGTCGTGAAGAAATCTGTTTGTTTAGCAGCTAACCTTTTTTGAGAAGCTGCACCCATCCGCCGATACCACGGCGATCTTCTTACTGACACTTGTATCATTCTGACAACCATCTCCAGAGGGCGCTACAGGCATTGTTTTGTTACCCAACCCAGCTGGGGAGGGTAGCCAGTCATATCTCGCATCAAGACGCTTCAAGACAAGCTGTAACGGCTGATTCCAGGACAAATCTATTTCAGGAATTGAAAAAAATATATTATAACAACTTTTAAAATTTCATCAAAATTCCAATAATTCTGATCAAACAAAATTTAAACAGAAACTACTAGCCTTTTTTTTAACTGTCGAGAAGAATTGCTTGACTACTGTATCTGCAAAGCAAAATAACAGCATCCCAAAACAGTCCCAAATAGTATACTTCCTCTCAATATTGAGAATGCAGAGCTGCGGGCACAATCGCTGTCCCGCAGCCATTAAGGGAAAACTCCTGTAGAGGCTAAATTAAAACATCCTTTTTGTCTGGCAACTCACACCTGTTATCTCCATGTAATTCCTTTTCCAAACAGTGGACTTAATTGGATCACTCACAAACCAAAATGTTATAAGCACTATATAAATGTCCCTTATTAGTGCTAAAAAACATCAAGTAATAAACCACAAGGGAAACTGACTGGGTAAATTTGAAAAATTTTCAAGTTGAACAAGGAAAAAGTGACTAGAACTGAATTTGAACCTGTGACCTCCGTATTAACGTGCCGACGCTCCACCAACTAAGCTATCTAGCCCTAATGTTGGCAGTCTCCCTACTTCGTCAATACCTTTGTTTGGGGTTGCCAGTCAGTAGCCATACAACCTGTAACTGAGGTATAGCCAGGGACCACACCCAAGTTTATGATATAACCTGGGAAGTGGCAGGAGAGGGATCACAAAGAGCAACTTTTTATTTCAAATATTAAAATAATAAACCCCAACAAAAACTGACTTGGTAAATTTTAAATAATTTGGGGGTGAACAAATCCCGCTCCAGTCAAATTTTCTTAATTCAATCCCCAAATTATTATTAAAAGCAATAACTCAGTTACGGAGATTTTAAACCAACCGCCCTACTGAGACTTTGTTCAATTGAGCTACTCACCTATCTGCTCAACTTGGCCAAGAGATGAATGAGAAGGTGGGCTCTGAAAGACTACCTGCTTTAAACCACACCCATGATCCTGACACGCCCACTGTTGCAACAGTGTGGGAATCCAATTACCAAGCTGGTAGACTGATGTCACAACAAAATGAAGCCTTGACTGGAGACTAGTCACGGCTTCTTTCCTGCAGGGTGAAAAAAAATCATCTGAGTTATGAAGAAAGAAGAATGATGGCGCTGTACCACTTAGTGTAGCTTGTGTCTCTTCACTTGGTAGAATTCATGTTTTGATTGATGTTTTTGTTGGTTATACATCTTTTAAAAGATAGGTGTCTGTTTGGGGATAATATCATCTGATGATGTGCACAGAAGTGTGACATGAGAAATGGTGCAACCACTATCAAAATTAGACTTTATATCACATTAACTTGTTCCCAAAACCTAAAATGTTAAAGTAACGTTCCTTGACCAGGAAGTAAATGACTAGTATCCCCAAGATAATACCCAATACCCTGAAGATCATACCCAATTTTTCCTTCTTGTTCCAACTCCTCCATCGTTCCATCTATCTGTGATTTCATCCAATTAGCCTGACTTACACCATCCTCACTCGTTGGTATAAACACAAGATGACTTTTATCAGGAATCCCACTAACGAGGGATTCAAGCGAGTCTTTGGACGTCCAGAGACACTCCAAGAAAGCAGAATGGTTGTCAAAGGCGTGAAAGATCATGGGATTTTTGGACAAGGTGGGGCTTGGATACGTCAGGACACCATTTAGTGTGAATAATTGGAATGGCTCAGCGGGTTGGTTGGGAAGTATCAAAGGCTGACCACTCTGAATCATCTTTTCTTGAGTCTCTGTCAATGAGTTGAGAAGCTGGCTGTGCTGCGCTAGATTTGACGAGCCAATTTGGAGTTGATGTTGAAGCCGATTCCAACCCATTGAGGATGTGTGGTCTCTTGGTCGCAGAGCTTGAGACGATTGTCGTTGCAGTCTTTGCGATGCTGATTTGTTTATGATGCGAGAGTTTGTCAAGTGACCATTGTACAGTTTGGTTGATGAAGTATCGATAATACAAATCAGCAGAATGAATGCAAAGAAGTTTAAAGCTTTGATGATTTCGGTCACCTCCATGTCTGATGATTCTGGTGATTAAAAAAAAAGAAGATAAATAGGCATTCATAATGTATGATGAACTACTTCAGAGGGGTTACGTTTCAGTCAATAACACACAAAGTGTAAAGGCAAAGATAGCCTACATCATGTAACTATGAATGATCTCATAGATATCTCGCATTATGAGCTTCGTGACTATGTTCTGTCCCAACTTTAGAATCGTCCCAGCTAAAGTTGGGACTGGTCCCAACTTGAGCGTTACAGTTGGAGGATGCCCAACAGTAGCTGGGATCAAGAGAGCTGGCACCAAGCAGGGAACCATGCGCCTGTTATACATTGCACTGGAAGGTCACAACACTAGACTGCTGCAGTCCTGGTGGTTATAGGCGGTGAGGGTAAATTCAATCCTGTCAATTTGCTCAAGTTCTGCCATGTGAGAATTACTGTGTACAACATATTATGAGCCCTGTTGTTGTCAGACGAAAGAAGCTTGAGAGTCATCCAAAGTTAATTTAGAGGCCCACTTATGGTAGTTATTTACATCACCGTATTTAATAGGCAATCCCAGCTATAGTTAGTACCCAAGATGTGGACGGTCCAAACTATAAGTAGTTGGGACGATTCTAAAGTTGGGATGGAACAATTACACCACTGCACACAAAGTAATTAATAATACTGGGCAGAGCTGTGGATTGAGAGAGTTCCGACAACTTACCACAATTAGAAGCCATTTTCGGTCCAAAAAATGCATGCCCGCACACAGGGTGCCAGACTAGACTGTACATTGGGTTGTGCTGCATTTGGACCAAAAATGGCGTCCAGCAACCATGTGACCAAATAAAACTGGTCCCTCCATGTGGCAACTCTCTCATCCAATTGCATGTGCTGTGGACTGGTTTTTCCGTCCCTACCTGACTGCATGGGTTTCCCTCTTATGAGGTTTTCCTCCCACGTACGTCTAAAAGTAAAACTTAAATTTCTTCATTGTTTTTTTTACAAAGTTGGTGTGATGTTTCATTAGGATGCTTTGCCGACTATTTCAGATTCAGATTCAGATACAGCATGCCTAATGCTGTTTTAGTGTCAGTGTCACTGTCAGTGTCAGTGTCAGTGTTTAGTAGTAGTGATACCGACCGTCCTCACCACATAGACATAGAGCATAGACAAAGGACTAATAACAGTGCAAGGTAAGGAGTCATCACAGTGGATGTCACTGTCAGACAACTCGTCCGTCGGACAACTCGACAGTCTGACAACTCGACGGGTCAGACAACTCGAGTCATCACAGTGGATGTCACTGTCAGACAACTCGTCCGTCGGACAACTCGACAGTCTGACAACTCGACGGGTCAGACAACTCGACGGGTCAGACAACTCGACCGGTCAGACAACTCGACGATGGCTTGTCCGTTCAAACCTAAGACAAGTTGACTATTAATCAGACAACTCGACGGATGGAGTTCCAATCGTCATACGGTAGAAGATTCGTGTGACACCTGCACGATGTAGTGTGCAGTAGGTCTGAAGGGGCCATTTGGTACAAGGGACGGGCGGCTGTGACTGGGCACAGGCGTCCCTAAGGGGTGGGGGACTAACACAAAGATGGCGAATGTGCATTGAGATTCGTGTACCGGGGGCTGGGAAAGGGGCACACACAAAGATGGCCGGCTTGCACAGAGATTCGCATCTGCAGCGGCGTAGCCAGGGGGGGGGGGCTGGGGGGCATGTGACTGGGCCACTGGCGATGTGACTGGGCCACTGGCGGCCAGAGGCAGGAGTTAATGTCCCCCAGAGTTTCTGACCCACAGCTTCTGGAGTTTCTGCCCCTTCTCCAGGCCGTACATTATCCGGCCCAAGAGAAGGCAAAAGGAATACTTGTCTGAAGTTCACGCAAAAAAAAATGTCACTGCTTGTCTGAAGTTCACACAAAAAAGTTGTCACTGATGTCAGAAGTCAGTAACGAAGATCAGTCATTTACCCGTCGACTTGTCTTGGCACTCCGTCGACTTGTCTCACCATGGAGCAAGCTGTCGAGTTGTCTGACCTAACAAATTGTCTGACGCGTCGAGTTGTCAGACTGTTGGCACTGGTAGGACGTCAGTGTTTGTTGCACTACACTGACGTCCTGGGTATAAAGCTTCTCTACCATGCCAACAAAATTTTGACTAATGTTTTTTCATATTTTTACCTGATTTTAGAAGCTGAAATTCTGTTCATATATTCTTCATGGCCATAACTACACTTTTGAGGCATTCCAAAATAACAATGGATGATATTATTCCAGAAAATAAATTGCAGATCCACACTAACGTTTTAAACATCATGTAACGATTAACGAGTGAGCACTTCCAGGTCAATGCACCTTGTTGCACGAACGAATGTAGTCTTGGTGTAAGACTTCATTTTGATTTGTCATAATAGACCTTATCGCCAATCTGCCTGGTTGATTTTTGCCGAATGGCCGAAAGGCATTGTGGGAAGGGAAAAGGGGCATACTGCGCTCCCTTTTCCTTCCCACAATGCCTTACCACCATTCAGCAAAAATCAACCAGGTGGATTGGCGATAAGGTCTGTACTTCCCAGCGAGATGGAACTATCATTTGCAATTGCATGCGGTTCGTGGATGATAACGGCTAAAGCACCCTCGCGCGGGGAAATTATGACAAATCAAAACAAGAGGAATCTTGCACCAGACTAGAAGTTAGAACAAGTGTGACAAACTTGCTATGGGCGCGCTTGCGTGGGAGTATTCATAAACGAAGTCAGAACAGAAAGTTACAACGGAGACGTCAATTTCCATTTTATTTTCCAATAACTGAATAATAATGTCACCCAAACCCCAAGGAGTTAACAATTCTGTACCCAGCAGGCTGAACAGTTTCAGACGCAAGAATTATGTGAACGAATTTTCAGCTTCCTACATGTATCAGGTATAAATATGAAAAATGCTTGTATAAATGTTTTCACAATGGTACGGGATCTTTAACCCTAGGACTTCTCTGCCTGTCGAAGGAGTCCAACTCCAACCTGGGCTATCACCATGCTCACTCAGACTGTCGACTTGTCCGACGGACGAGTTGTCTGAACTCCGACTGATGACTAAAATTGAGCATACGGTACTGACTGTCAATAGTGTCATGTTACTGTTAGTGTTAGTGTTAGGTTACTAAAATAACATTTGTTGTCTTACCGATATGCTACAGTAGTATAGTGCTACATACAAAATGATAGATATTGTGCACAAATTCTCGGTCCACCTCTCCAAAACTTCCTAGATCAATATAAAAAAAATTCAGCTTGTCAGGTGATTATTTATTAATGCATGCAATCAAGCGCCCTCTGGAGTTAAGAATCAACTTTTACTAAATAAAAAGTCACCAACCCTTGTCGCTCGACTTGCCTCCCTTTCAGTGCCTCCCGTGGTTCAAGTGTTTTAGCTCAATCCCTCAATCATAACAGTATTTTTATTTCGTTTACTAAGCTTTGTAAGCTAATTACTAGTATCATTCCGTGATGGGGGAAAAGGAAGAAGAAAACTTTCGAAGCTTATAAGTTCTATCGTTTTTCTACAAGTGGGAGACTAGCTGGAAGTGCCTCTGCTGTAGACAAGAGTTAAGATCAACGTTGCATCCAAAGGGAGTCGCGAAAACAAAATCAGATCCGAATTGGGTCGCTAAACTTTAGGTTTTTCTGCCAGCAACAGTTGGCCAACATTATAAAACTTCATAAAAAAGGGGGTATTTTTCATTTGAGCTTTTATTATCTTTTTTTCTTCTTCAAGTATTCATAAAAACAAACCGCTTCAACAGGCCTAAGTAATTACTTACTCCGAGCAGCGAAACCAAGGTAAAGTTGAGGGTGGAAGGATGCACCTATCTAGGGTGCTACTGTAGTTTCAGTTTGCATGTTAAAACCCCGTTTCAGCGCTCTTGTTAGGCTGTGCCTCTGTAGTTATTTTCTTCTTCTTCTGATAGGCCTAAGATCTGGCGTGAAGGTAAAAGCAAAATGTCTGAATGTCTGTGTGTAAATAGGGACAGGGTTTTAAAAAAGGGAAAAAAGAAGAAATTCCTGCATCGCGTGTATGAATGTAACATACTCTGGTAATTTTTGAAATCACAAAAGTCCAGATTTCAGATGTGGCGGGGAGGGTTGCGGGGTACGTGCCAAACCTCCAATCGGTGGGTGGGCTAGCGATAGAGTTCCAGGCATGATTGGGTCAATGGCCTAATTGTGTGGATGAAATAGTCGAATTCATTCTTATTTGGAGATTGACTCAGCTGTCCTGACCACTGCCCGGCCAATTATTTTAAGTTGTTTATGTGTTTCTAAAAATAATTGTCACATTTTCACAGACCACAAAACGGGGTTCAAATTCAAAGACAAGTGTGCGCGTGCGTATCAGCAGATTATCTCCTAATCTATTTGGAATTGAAAGAAACGTGGAGGACGGTACCCTGACACGATCAGTTTGTTGACCTTGTACTAAAGATCAACGCATACGCCTCCCCAGCAACAAGTCAACTACAGTTGCAGATCAGGTAAAGCCTATCTGATTTCTTTTTAAAAATTCAGACAGGCGAGATAATTAAACAGTGACCTTTTAATTAAGGGTCTAGGGCTAAAGATTACAGGCCGAACCTAATAGAGGCAGCAGCAAACACAATGAAACAGAGCAACTGTGTACACTATTGCTGTGACGGTGTCCAGTACAATGTATTATTTGATATACATAATCACTGTTAAAAAAAAAAAAGAATTGTGGACCGTGCCAAAACATGTCTACCTTATTTTTCACTGTCTGTTTGTAACCCGAATTAAAGAAGAACTAATTTACACGAATCTGCCTGTTGCGACGAAGCCTTCATTGATTTTACAGACGCGTATAATTTTATATCAAGTCTCTTGAAGTGTTCCTTCCCGAACTTCGATAAAAACCTGCATGCACAATTCTTCATAATACTGCAAGACCTGGGTCGAAAGTTCTCGCAAATGGATCAAAGCATGAAATCATAAATCATAGGTCTAAAATAAACAAGTGTATAATGACTCGCTCCACTGAGAAAATCGGTAGGCCTAATCAATTTTTATGACAAACCTTTGGACCAATTCTCCTGTAGTTTGAAGTGTATTCATTGATTTTTGTTGGAACGGGATTCCAATCATTTACGCCTTGTTGTCAATAAACACCGTACAGCAAACTGAAAATGTCATCAATTTTATTCGAAATTAATTCGATGGCCACGTGTTTGTGAAAACAAAGGGCTTGAGTTGTTAATCAAAAGAATACGCGGGAGTAATGAGCAACTCTTTATTCTCCTATAAGTGCATGTAATTTAATGGTTGGTCATGACGCCTTTGGTTAAAGCATAGTGGTCCCCCATAGTGGCGTAGCTAGACATGCTCATTGGGGGAGGAGGGGGGGGGGCAAAGACACTAACGCCACCGCATACTTTAAATAAAACCTCCGGTTCAGAAATGACCCGGATCTGAGTTCCGTGCGGTTTGACCCATTTCTGGGTCAGTATGACCCAGAATATGTCAAAATGACCCCAAAATGGGTCACTAATAGCGCAGATGCTGAGTTAAAGTTCCATTAGTTTGACCCACTTTCCGGGTCAGCCTAATGCGGAAATGAGTCAGGTCTGCTAGAACCCTGAATCCAGGTCAGTTCTGACCCGCGAGATTTAATTTTATAATGTACATGTATATCGAACCATTCATTTGTGCATTTTTTTTCCCGATCTCAAAAAGGGTTCTGAGCGGGGGGGGGGGGGCATTCCTTTTAAACGTGGGGCCCGGGGGGAAAGGGTTTGTCACTGGTGGGGTCATACTTTTATTTTGGAAGGGGACGCTGCAGGGGCCACACCCTCTTATGTTATTGGCATTTTGTTCTTGGCCACGGTAGCGATCCCGATCGCGATCGTTCACTACATTAGATTATACAAACACGCATTTTCCTCTTGTTTCCCCTTTTCTTTTTCTTTTTGTGAGCACTATAGCGTTTTTTTTCCCCCGTGGGGCACCTGGGGAGGGGGAGGGCACTGTAAATTTGTGGGGGAACGTGCCCCCGGACCCCCTTGGCTATGCCGCTGCGGACGACGGTGAAGCAAAAAAACAGCTAATTGTTTGGGTCTTCAAATAATATCCTCCAATTCTACGTTTTTTTAGAAGGTTAAAACTTAATACTTCTTTTGGGACAATTTCTTTGTTACAGACTTGAACATTTAAATGCCCATTTTTCCCGATAATTACAAACTGTACACTTTTCTCTCATGACTATGTGTTCATTAAAACGCGTTTTTAACCATTATTGTTCTTTTTTTGGGGGGGGGGTCGATGAAGTGAGGTTAGTTTAGGTGTGAAGAGTGGCTGTAGCTGCAAAATGTGTTTAAAATAAATAAATAAATACAAGAAAAGCACAAAGAAATACGCCTCGTTTTGGCAGCGCCATACCAGTCCAAATTCATAATGTTATCGCTATTTAAACTGTACGAAATAGACTGTGAGCGTCGGCAGCAAAGTGAACTATTGGACCTATGGTACACCGAGGTCACAATCGATCTAAGCATTATAGACAGTTTTATTTGATAATTTAAAGCACATTAAACGGGAATGATGAGCCTATCCCTGTAAACGTTCTACATGCGGACGAAATCTACAAGATGAGGGTTTTTTCAGTTGCGATTTGGTTAACTTTTGTTGGACACACGCTTGGTAAGTTTTAAGCTGCAGTATACCTAGACTATTCTTTAGAAAACCTCACAAAACACTGGCTTCCTCAGAATCCAGAAACGCCCTCCAATTATTGTAGGCCTAGTAATCAATGGCCTTCGATTAGTAGGGCCTATATTTACTCACTTTTTAAAGAGCGCGGTTCGTTCACGCAAGAATAATTTTAAGTAAAACTAAAGATGGACTTGAAACTTCACTTTTTGTTGACTAAATCATGGAGGACGAATCTACCTTTAGTGTATAACTATTTGGCCATTTGCCACGCTAGTGACTAGAGGTCTCAATAAAAAATTTGAAATTATTTGAGATTATTGACCGAATTTGGGGCGGATTACACAAAACTATTTTTCAAACATGTAAAAAGACTCGGTGCATGCTGGGTTTTCTTTAACTGCCGTGTTGGAACTCAAAAGTACTGCGGCCAGTTCAAACCAATTCGTCTGTGGGAATTGTTGTGTTGGTAGTCTGAAAATTGTTCAAGCATTTTTGGTTATACGGTCGATGCTTAGGGCAATCCCAGCGGCGGTGCTACAGGAGAGGGGGTGTTCCCAAGATACTTTTTTTTTGCCCCGCCCCACTTTGCCCCCCCCCTCAAGTCCCACCTCAGTTTTTCCTGATTGTCGAAACTGCCTCAAACCATTGCACCCACATTAATGCAATTTTATGTTTGCGTTACCCCAACTCAGGAAAAATGTGTAAGTCTGTCATTGTGGTTAGTCGATGCTTTTTAGCAGTCCTGTATAAAGTTCAACTTGTCCTCTTTTGTCCCCCTCCCAGATTAACAGGCCTCGCGCCGCCACTTGGCGACCCCCTCACCCCTGGCCCGAAGACTTTACTTGCAGATTTAATTTAAGACATGATTTACGAAAAGTTGACTCCATATAGAAGGCTGTGGAGGTTCTTGATTATTTTTGTTTGATATAATGGTTTTTTTTTTCGTCAGGTACGTGCCCTCAAGTCTCAATTGGGCAGTATTTCCAACTCAATGATTGGTGTTACACGGCCCGTGGAATAGAAACGCCACTGTCTTTCAAGGCTGCAAATGCAGACTGTAAAACGCTCGATCCTGATGACGGTTCGGGTAGTTTGGTTGTCGTCACCGAACAACAGACACAATGTAAGTAACCTAGGCTTTATTTACGATGTATTTTGTGTTATCTCAAACTTACTTGATAGCCTGTTATGAATCACTGAATTTCTATTATATTTTTGACTTGTAATTTAATATTCTAGTCAACTAAGACTGCATGTGGGGAGATGTTGTTGTTTGGGAAAAGATATCAAATCCAACCGCAATTTTATTTTTGGGGCTGTTATTTTCGATAAAGGCCAGGTCGGATGGGTATTTTTTCCACGCGCAGTATAGATCTACGGTACGGAAAATGAGAGAGAAGTCACTCATAATTATGACTTTTAAATTATGACTTAATATTGGCACAAGTCATAATTATGACTTATGTTAAATCATAATGACATAAAAGTCATAATTATGATTTATGCTTACTCATATATCTATATGAGATATATGAGATATAAGCCATAAAATTCTTAAACTCACAAATTTATGACTTTTTTATGTCCCTTTATAGCGCTTCCATATAAAACCCACAAATTTGAATCTGAGAAAGGCTTCAGGCATTCTCAAGCATCTGAAAGCACACAATTCTATGCAACAAGGGTGTTTTTTCTTTCATTTGTTTTCTTGCAACTTCAATGAATTTGTCTTTGACAATTACAAACAATGTCCTGTCTTTAAAGCCATGGACATGTATGTGCTTCCTCCTTTTTTGCTCCTCTAAACAAATTGTTTGTAATTTGTTGTTGTCTTTACAGCTCTCTTGTCAGCCATGACAACCTACCTGAGTAAGAAAAACGCCTGGATAGGTCTCTCTCAGAAGCTACTCAGACCATTTCAGTGGGTGGATGGCACATCTCTTAGTTACACAAACTGGGCTCCTACAGAACCCAATGGTTTTGGCATTATTCCTGGAATAGTAAGTGATCATGGATGGTCCAGAGAGAAATCAAGCAGATTCTTTTCCCCAAATCTACTTTTAAATGGAGAGGGGGATTGAGGGTGGCTAATAAATTAGCTTCAAGATCAGCCATTACTCAGATACTTTGACGAAAGCCATAAATCTTAAAGCTGCAGTAATGGCTTCTTATGTTATAGGGGAAGTTAAAGCTCTTACATTACGATAGCCAAAGTAATTTTTTAGCACTTTATAATGAGAAATTAAATTGTTATTCTCTAGTTCTGATAGTCACAGTCCTAATCAAAGGTCACCCACTAAGACAAATTCTAGCGTCACTCCCATTTCAAAAGCGATAGTCAGTAGGGAAATTGGATTGTTGTACTAATATTACAATAGTCACAGTCTATGTTACTTTATTTTGGGGGGTAATTAAATTGTTGCAATCATGTTAAGATAACCACATTCTACAATGTTGCTTACTTCAGAGAAGAATTTAAATTGAACTTATGTTATGACAGCTAAAGTCAATCTTACTTTATGGAAAAATTTAAATACCATTCGAGTCACGGGACATCAATGACAGGAAGGTATTTCTGAATTTAACAGCAGTTATGAACATATAAAATCACACAAATAATTTCTGATTTGCCAAGAAAGATAACGGATGTACTTTCTCTAGAGATCTTATCCTTTTTTGTTTTATTAACAGGGAATAGATTGTGTGGAACTTATTAATGACATACTTCACCCTGGTCGCTGGTATGATGTCCCTTGCTCTACAAAAAATGCATACATTTGTCAAGTTAAGGCAGGTATGTACTCAATATATTGAAGACCGTAGAACTAATACCAGTTGCAATCCTCACCAGAAAATTTTCCACCTGTATGAGAGATAGCAATCTTTGTGATTTTTATTGCTGCAATAAAAACAACCTTAATGCGAATGTGCACAATATCCCTGACAAAATCTACCTAGCAGATGGGAATAACTTACTCTTTGAGAAACAAGATTTGGTGGCAACAAAACCGAAAACACCCCCCCAAAAAAAATATATATATAAATAAATAAATAAATAAAAATAAATAAATAAAAAACTAAAAAATAGATTAATAAATAAAATTAGTATAAAATAAAATAAAATGAAATTAAAATTTCAGAAACTGTGTGTTGTAATTTTTTTTGTGATCACTAATGATCACCTAATTTGATTATATTTTTACGGGTTGGTTAGATAATGTATCTATTGAAACCATTGAAAACTAAAAGGTGAGAATCATTTACTCTTCTGCCAAGAATTTTTTTTAACTTCCCTTGTACATGTTCAGAGTACTCTAGTTTAGAATACTTAAATAAAAAAGAGAGGAAAGTCACATCCCCTTAAAGTAATCCCTCTACTGCCACTTCCCAGGTTGTTACGAAAACTTGTGTGTGTCAGTTTCAGTGGCTTCTGACTTGCATCCCCCAACAAAGATATTGACAAAATGGAGAGACCGCCAACATTAGGACTAGATGGCGCGGGAGGTCGCATGTCCAAATACTGTTCTAAAGTAAATTTTTTCTAAGTTCAACCCTAAATGGTTACCTGAACAACAAATAATCTCATTATGTATTCTTTACTTAGTTGACTCGACCATTGTACCTCCAATATCAACGGAATGCCCACTTAAAGACTACTTCAGCTTCTTCTCGTCTTGCTACCGACTGTACCCGGGTCCCAAGACCTTTGATGAAGCACAGAAAACATGCCAGAAAGACTCTGCGGTTGACAGCTTCCTTGCTACTACTGACCTAGGCTATGAGAATGCCCTTCTAGAGTTTCTCTTATACAGACA
Organism: Pisaster brevispinus; assembly: GCA_023634235.1. Classification (NCBI taxonomy): domain Eukaryota; kingdom Metazoa; phylum Echinodermata; class Asteroidea; order Forcipulatida; family Asteriidae; genus Pisaster; species Pisaster brevispinus. The sequence continues at coordinate 16,550,214 of JAMKCF010000006.1, read as the reverse complement.
AGGTGCAGGTGCAACTTCAGCTTGGATTGGTCTACAAAAGGATGCAGTGAGTAACTTGGGTACATTTATTGTTATTACTATTAAGTATTTCTAGTAATGAAACCAAGGATGTCTCATAAGTGAATTTAGTCACTGCAACTCACAAGCCTAAGGAAACTATCCTGTATCTCAGGATGCTTTCTATGTTAACCAGAAACACCTGGCTGAACCCCCTACTCTAGCTTCCTAGATAAGTGTTAATACTGGGTTTGTATTATGTGCATTACACGGGACCAAAAGCTTTACGTTCCATCCGAAGGACAAAGCAATAATGGTAAAGGATCTTGCTCAAGGAAATAAATGCCATGACCAGGACGTATACCCACGATCTGCTGATCAGAAACACCAGAGCTTGAATCTGGTGCTCTTAACCGCTCGGCCTTGGAGTAGCAGAGGACAGCATGAGGAGTGCTTTGACTTGGGCGTGGAATTACACAAGTGGAATCTGTTGCCCATAACTTGGTTCTTTTTAAAATGTTCTCTTAACCTTAAAGATTTTCCTCTCAAAGTGCACCCCTGCCCTCAAATATGTAATTCCAGGCCTGTTTGCAAAAGCACATTGACCATCATTTAAACTACTTGCTTGACTTCACACTCATTTTACTGAGACCCCTAGACCCTGGAGTGCGAGTGCATCCTCTCTCCTCCAAACTACTTAAAATTGTCAAAGGATTGCAAAAAAAAGCACTGCTTGAAGTGAATGTTTAACAACATTTGAAATGAACTACTGTTGTGGTGTTTATTTGCTGTGTTTCTGGTGAGAGCTACTTGAACTCTTTACCAGGTGAGGACTCGTTTTGTAAAATTACATTTTCCGCGCTTCAAACTCAAAATCCTTTCACATTTGAAAAGTGATGAGAGTATAAAGCGTAATTTTTTGTTTCAAGGGATGTCTTGATTGAAGTCTTGTTTCTTCTTTAGGTAACTGCTCAATTCAAGTGGTTAGACGGTTACCCAGTGGTCTTCACTAACTGGGGGGTGAACCAGCCTGACTCAAGCAATACTGCTCGAGCTTGTACACAAATAGAGATAACTTCATTCAGTGCATCATGGGATGATACTGCCTGCGACGTCGAACTGCCATTTTTCTGCAAGTTTAGAATTGGTAAGATTACGGGGTCACATTTCAGGAAATATAGTAGAGAATACAGATCTTCTGAATGTGACCTCTGGATGTCTTGAGATTATTATGGGTGAAGATAGTTAATAATATGTGTTCTTTGAACATGTGGACATGAGTTGTTAATAAGTGGCTTATTTGTTTTAAAAAATATACCTACTCCTTTACAAAGGGAATATCCAAGAATTTATATGAAATATTTATATTTTGAGAAGCAATAGATGGCAAGGTTAAATGTTTAAAGAAACTGGAAATTGTCAGTTCAGAATATGTTACTTGGGGTTGCTTGCAGCTGTTATGTGCATTTTGGAACAAGCAACTAACAGCCATTGGTCTTTTTGTGTTGAAGATGCATATTTGAAGTTGTTCATATTCTTATTTCACATTGATAAATTCACTTTTTCACATACTAGGAGGGCACAATCCTCCAGTTGTTACCGTACCACCCAGTACTGGGAACTGCCCCAGCGGATGGGAAAAATATGGTTCGGACTGCTACCTCTTCCAGCCTTCCAATACCAAAACCAACCAGAACCGAGCCCGGTATAACTGCTACCTTAATTATGGATCCCAGTTGGCGGTTATACACTCTACTGGACAGAATGAGTTCATCAGGAAGAAGTCTGCAGAGAAAGGATATGAGAGTGTGTGGATTGGCCTGGAGAGAGATGGAAGTGGTATTATTATTATTATTATTAGTAGTAGTAGTAGTAGTATGTAGAATTTGTATTTTGCATAATTATTAGATAGAGTATATTGTGGCAGACAGCATAAGTGGTACCGGGAGCAGTTTCCATCTTGTAAAGTGGAACTGTAATTTTAAATAAAAAATAAAAAATGTCTTTCCCTTTTTTCTTCTATTTATGGTTGTTCATACAATCATTTTATGTAATTTGTTTATATAAATAAAGAGAGGGGGAGGGTGAGGGTAGGGTGATTAGGAATGCCTGACCACCAAAATTAATTCCTAATTCTTTTGTAAAAACATTACTTCTTTAGGAGAACATTTCAGACAAGTGTTCCTCTGTTTGTCATCTTTTTGTCTTTCTTTTAGGACTGTTCACTCAATCGATAAGGGAACATACCAAACTTACAAGTAATTTCTTCAAAAAAGGAAATTCTATTGTAAAAAGAGATTGTCGTACTTTATCAGGTGGTTTCAGATGGCAGGATGAATCTCCACTGGATTTTGAGAACTGGGCTAACAAGCAACCCGATGTCCCTCTCCTACAGCAATGTGTCAGGCTTTACCCTGATTTGTTCGGCCAGTGGAAAGATGAAGTCTGCTTTTTCAAAGCAAACTCTGTGTGTATGATGCCACAGTGTGAGTAAATTTGACTTTATTCAAGATGGGCCAAAGTTTCAAAACAGCCAGTGGTTTTCTTGTTTTGCTTTGAAATTCTATTCAAAACTTTGTGCAGAGACCAGCTCATTATATCTCCAAGGGAGGCAGGGGCAGGGGGACAGTTACCTCCTCCAAACCCCCCCCCCCCCAGCCCCTTGATTCCCACCTCAGTTTTTCCCTGCTGGCAAAAATTGAATTTAATCCCAAATCATTGCACTCACATTAATGCAGTTATGTTCGTATACGCTGGCTCAAAAATAACGCTGGTGTAAGTCTGTCATTGTGGCAAGTCAATGCTTTTTCAGCAGTACAAAATTACATAAAAAAATGAATGTTTGCTCTTCCCCCCTCTAAATTTAAGATTTCGTCAGATGAACACGATCCTTGTAATTTTATTATTGGAACATGCGTAACATGTCATGTATTTATTTAATTCAATTTTTAATTTGTATTTATTTTATTGTCACGTTAGTTGTGCAGTAGTACAGTAGTGCTACGAAAAGGTACCATAATCAAACATGTCAAAATTAATTCTGTCCTCCATTTACTTTTAAACATTAAAAAACCCCTGCACCTGATTCTTATTCTTTGATCCATTCTTATTGAGGGTTTATTTTTTGTTTTCCTTATCAAGTTAAACCTGATGTTTTGAAAGGCACATCGACAACAAAAATAGATGAATTTAAAGCTGTTGCTATCGTGAGGGAATCAAGTTGCGTTGTATAGAAAGAAAAGACTTGTGTTTAGCCTTGTTTTTGTTTTGTGTCTATTTTTCTTGTTCCAGTTCCAGACGGGCAAGATCCTGAATGTAAGTTTGTTCTTGTTGATCCATTTTGTAACCGCTTTCTAACATTTTAAGCTTTTTGACAGATGTGCATTCTTGTAAACTTTTGTTCATTTATATTATTTCAGGCACTCTTATTTCTTTGACATAGAGATCTTGCAAGGGTCCTTAGGCGTAACGAAGGGGGGCTCTTGCCCCCAATTGATGTCCATTCCTCCCCCCATTTGAAATCTGGTATTGGAAATTTCCAGAAATTTGATAATTTCGATGTTTTTAAAACTATTTTTCCATTTACACATAGACAATGTGTTTGTTTTTACACTAACACCAGATTATCTCATTAAAAAAAAGTAAATTACATAGAAAATGTGCTGAAACAGGGCTTTTTAAAGAAAAAGGCAAAAGGAAACTCGGCCACCCCCGTAGAAAAAATGGTGCACCTCCTTGAATTGTGCTCACCTAAAATTTTATCCTAGTTACAGAGCTGGGCCTTATGATCACCATACCATACTTGAAAAACTCCAAAACCTTTTTTGTGTGTATCAATGAAATGAATTTGAATTTAGGCTGCGTTCATCCAATGCTGAGGATGAAGCCATCCTCATGAAAATGCCATTCATATCTATTCCTCGCTGTTCTTGTCCATCTGTTGTCAACCCTCCATGTTCTGCCTTTTCTCCTTTTCCCTGTACTTGGTTGCCACTCCATTAGTCTTGTTGTCTATCTTTTGTAGTCTGTTTTTCAGGCAGTGTGTCCAGCCCACCTCCATTTAGGCTGTTTTATATAACTCCCATTTTCTTTCATATTTCTGTACATGGGACCCTGTCTCTGACCCAACTAGGTTTTATTCAGATTGTTTTATTCAAGCTGTTTTGAAATCTGTTATCATTAGTAACAAAATGACTGTTATGACAATCATTTGGACAGACTGGCTGTTTAAATTTTCTTGGTCGCCCAAGGAAGACAGAAATAGCCCACATTAGTCCATAAATCTGTAGTTTTGTATTTTTGATGATGCACTGATTCTTATACTTTTACTCTCATTCCTGACTACACAATGTATTTAAACCCCGAATACACAATGTATTTAAACTACATTTTCTGCCCAATAGCTACCATATGCCCTACAAACAGTGACTGGATTCTGAAAGGCGACTACTGTTACATGTTCTCTGAGCCAGTCGAAAACTCTGGATATTCATGGCAGGAGTCCGAAGAGTGGTGCAACAAAAACGCCGGCCACCTTGTGTCCATCGAAAACCAAGCAGAGAAAGACTTTCTGAATGAGTTGGTAATGTATCATGATATGTTTCTGGTAATGAAACCAAGGTTGCCTCATATTTGAACTTAATCACTGTAGCTTGCAAGCCTGAGGAAACCTGTAAATGACGGTGCTTGCTTGGTGACCGGTAGGTTGCATGTGTCCACCGGAGACTCAACAACTGCGCGATGATGAGACTGTTCATGCATGTCTTGTCTCCATGTGGCTGGTGTATATTGCCAATCTCTGCCGCGGTTCACTGAAACTAAAATAAATAAGGAACCAACAGAACTACGTCAGCCTAAACTGCCTTCAAAAAAGTTTCCATAACGATTCCATAGAAGCAGAAACACTGGGGCTAACCCCTACTCTTCCACGATAAGTGTGCTGGATTCTATTACATGCACTACGAATCCTAGTACACGGAACCTACGGCTTATTATAATGTCCACGCCCAAAGGACAAAGCACTTATAGTAAAGTATCTTGCTCAAGGACAAAAGTGCCACAACCGGGACTCAAACCCACATTCTGTTGATCAGGAATACAAGAGCTTGGGAGTCCAGTGCTCTGTTCATAACAACTCTGCCACAACACGCCTCACGTAGAGAAAACTGAGATCAATTAAAATCAACAAAGGTCAAATGTTTTTGTATAATCAAGTGTAGATTAATTAAGTATCCTTAAATACCTGTTCCTTTTCTTTCTGTATGCAGCATTTTATGCTCATTCCTGATTTCTGGATTGGTTTGAAAGAAACATCAGAGCTTTTATATTCGTAAGTTGTCTTTCTGGTCTATTTTTACTTAGTAATGTGTACTTTTTGTTGAGGAGTGAAAAAGTGACTCAAGTTTGAAATCTTCAGTGGATTTGGTCAAAATGACAAATAACAGAAACCTGAAAAAGCCATCATCATTTTAAAATCAGCACACTAGATGTAGCTTTTTAAATTTTTTGAATTTCTGTAACTTACTCTGTTTGTCAATTAATGGAATGTTTTGGGATAAACAAAGATTTCAAAATCCATTTTCTAATTTTAATTGTTTTGTCCATAGTTCAACAATGTAAAAAAAAAAAATCATTAATAATAATGATAAAATGATGAGTTTGCTAAAAAGCCAATGTTCAAAAACGAAATTTGAAGAAAAAATGTTATCTGTTGCAAACTGCTTACTAAATAAAATGGCCTGTAATATAAAAACAAAATTTAATTAAAATCAAATTGATAAAAATTATTTATTTCCGTATTGGTGAAAAAGAAAGACCAGTAAACAAATTTGGAACAGTTTTTAAAATCAAAGACAATCAAGAACTGATCGAGAGAAGAAACAAATTTGAAATGAAGGCGAAGCAAACCTATATGGGGGCATTTTCAGAAGCCAAAAGGAGGCTGTTTTTTAATATCTGTATCATAACAAAATAATTTGTAAAAATCTTCACTGAAATTTGCTGCTTGTATATTTCCTATAAAAAGGTGGAAAGCTGCTGTTGTTCTGCATGGCCTAGCTAGAGGCCATATATCCATTATTCCTTTGTTGTTCTCGAAGAAATGTTTGTACAAAATGCTTTTCTCAGAAATGACAGCATTTCAGGAAAAAATATATTCAGAAGACATTGGCCCTGTCCTATATTTATCTTGATTTTGTCTGTTTGTTCATGACTTAGATGGTCTGATGGCTCTGCTTATTCCTTCCGATTCTGGGATGAAGGAGAACCAAACGACTTCAATGGCGAAGAGCAGTGTGTAGAACTCAACATGTGGAAAGGTCAGTCTAATATTCGTATACCAGAGTGACATTATAGTTCTCACCAGAATGACCTAGTTGTGGTACAACCTGAAGGGTTCTCGCCAGAGTGACCTGTTGTTAACCCTGTACTGGTTGGGTTTTCACCAGAGTGCTCTGTGATACTTAACCAGCTGTACATATCAATAAAACGTAGCATACCTGTGGTACACTTAGGGTTCTCACCGGAGTGATCTGTGGTACATTAGGGTTCTCACCGGAGTGACCTGTGGTACATTAGGGTTCTCACCAGAGTGACCTATGGTACATTAGGGTTCTCACCAGAGTGACCTGTGGTACGTTAAGGGGTTTCACCACAGTGACCTGTGGCATGTTACTAAAGACAATTTTTAGTCAGTGCACCACTTGCATAGGGGTCATTTTTGGCCAATTAAGACTGTACTGTCCGTTTGCATTCTCTTAAATAAGCCCCTTTTTCAGGGCTCTATGCCACTTACTATTTTGTATAAGATATTCTCATGTGATTGTAAAAACAAATACATTAATTGTCTATGTGTAAATGAAAAAGGAGTTTTTAAAAACATTGACAGTATCACAATAAAGCTTATAAAGCTTTCAAATTTCAAGCTTTCAAGTCCAGATTTCAAATCCTCCTCTTAGTTACGTCACTGAACTTGAAAGCAAATTCCAATCCATTAACACAATAGGTTGCAGATAACTACAAGGAATAGCAAAAGGCATGGAATGAAGCTAGAAAATGTCTTGCTGATTTATCATTTAAATGATACATTTCCACACACAGATGGTAAATGGAATGACGTTAACTGTGGAGTAAAACAAAGCTTCATCTGCAAAAAGCCCAAGGATGCAATTTCAAGTGTTGCCACACCTACGGACAAACCAGTGACGGGCGGCTGCCCTGATGGATGGTTCCAGACAATCCATAAATGTTACAAGGTTTTTGGTGGACCTACCAACCAGAAGACAAGAACGGAGGCTGCGGCCGAGTGTAAGAAGCACAACAATGGTCACCTGGCGGTCATCACGAACAGTGGAGAGCAGGGTAAGACCTCAACTCATATTTATTATTTTTTTTAATCTCTGATTTGATGCAAATAATTTCATCACGTAAAATATTTTACTCACAGTAGGATTCTGACTATTCTTTTATAACCAGGTGAGCCTAGTGATCTACCAGTTAATGCAAAATAAGAGCAGTGGCGTAATCGGGAAGGGGGGGTGAAGGGGGCACAAAGGGGGTTCCTCGCTCGGAACCTTTGTCATCTCCCCAAAAAGTAAACAAAAAATGAGAATAATGCCAAATCTGTAGACCTTCATGGAATCTCAGTCTTCTAAAGTTGTTTGGGGTTGAACAAAACATAATTGACGAGAAATGGATTTGAGCCAACAGCCTCTGGTCGATTGTGCCGGCGCTCTACCAACTGAGCTACCTAGCCCTATGTTTGCCGGTTAATTTTGTCAATATCTTTGTTCGGAGGTGCCAGTCAGAAGCCATATAACCGTTAGCTGCCGTGTAGCCAGGGATCACACCAAAGTTTACAATACAACCTGGGAAGTAGCAGCCAGGCAGTTGACTTTTTTATTTCCAAAATTGAATAGAAGTGTGGTTTTATTGAATTTATTTGGTTTTTGCACATCTTTCTCCCCAACCCTATAAACTTAAAACTACATATTTTATTATTTAAATGTATGGTTCATTACTTCAACTCATATAACTAACAATATTTATGGATGTCTTGCACTTATTTTTTTCTGAGCAAATTAAAGAGGCCACTCTGGACCACCGACCAACAACTATATTTGCCTTGATCTCAATCTCCCCGCCCCCCCATGAAAATTTATAGGTATGCCACTTAAAAGTAGGGTCAACTTTGGTAGTGACCCCCAAAAACTATTGTCAAATTGTTATATAAAAGCCTTGACTGGCTGCATATTGCGCCATGATACTATGTAAAGAAATAGGTCTCCTACTTCAAAAACATAGCCCCCACATACCTTGCAGGAAAATACTGATTGAAGCGCCTTGAGCGTCACGTGACAGATATGAGCGCTATATAAAAGCCACAATTATTATTATTATTATTATTATTACTATTATTATTAATATTATTATTAATATTATTACTGTTATAAATCATCATTTTGTTAACCCTAACCCTAACCCTAACCCTAACCCTAACCCTAACCCTAACCCTAACCCTAACCCTAACCCTAACCCTAACCCTAACCCTAACCCTATTATTGTTATAAATCATCATTTTGTTAATAAACGATGACACTATCTTTAAATAGGAGTTAATTGCCATATATGCTGTAACAAACTAGATCATTTTGTCAAATTCCGCCCAGCCAAGTTTTGCATTTTTTTTCCTCAATTCATCTTCACAGCCCTTCTTTCATCGCTGATGGAGAGTGATCCTGAATCGCTGTGGATTGGTCTGAGCAATATCGGTTCATCCAATGGACAGTACCAATGGAGTGATGGATCCACTGTTGACTACACAAACTGGGATAGGGGACAACCAGAGAGTTGGAATGACCCAGATATAGTAAGAACATTCCAGATTGTCTGTACAAAAAAGTAACCAATAAAACTTACCTTTAATTACACTCATTGGCATAACGGAACATATAGCCCTCATTTGCGAACATAGCCCTCATTGTTCGATGTTTTCTGAGCCACAGTATACACAATTGTAATTTTACAGATGCAAAGTTTTGTATAAAATCAGAAAGCAACTGGATCATGCACTTTTATATTGAAAATGAGATCTCTTTTTGTAGGTTGTAAGTTTACCATTTTTGTTCAAGTTAACTTTCCTAAATCTCAAGCCTGTGTGGTTAGTGACAAAAAAACTACGAATTATTATAATAGAGCGATTTTGGCTGAACTTAATCCAAAGAATCTGATTAGGTCATGACCAAATGAAGTGACTTTCGGCTATGGCCATTGACTGTTGGTGGAAGAAGGCTTTTGCAGTGATCTATCCATAGGCACAACTACATGGCCATCAACATAAAACCAATTGCCTCTCTTTCCAAATAAAACCTTTCAATTTGTAATTACAGCCTCAGAATGATTGTGTACGAATGATGAATTCCCCACACTCCCCGGGTAAATGGTCAAGCGTCTTCTGTTACATCCATTCTGGTTTTGCCTGCACGACAGATTCATGTGAGTTGAAACCAAACTAAACTTTTAATAGTATTTGGAAGTTCAGTGTCAGGTCCTTTGTAGAGGCTTTTGCATTGTCGTTTTCAAAACTAATGAATTAGTGTTGGTTAGATGTGGCCATGTCGCTACAGGGGGCAAGGAATTTGCCATCCTCCCCCCTCCATTACTTTCAGCTTTGCCCCCCACCCCCCAATTCTCACCTCAGGTTTTCCCGACGGCTGAATTTGAATTTAACCCCAAACCATTGCACCCACATTAATGGAATAATGTTCACACATACCCCAGCCCAAGAATAACGCTGGTGTAAGTCAGTCATTGCGGTAAGTCAATGTTTTTTCAGCAGCACTAAAATTACAATAAAATTGAGCACAGCATGAAAATGAATGTGACCGTAGAGCATCTTTTAGAACAAGTAACCTCAGTTTGTCAGCAGTTGTTATATACCGTATTGAATAATCCCTTTGTTGCTATGAAAGTCGCCATCTTGTAGGGCAAACCGTATGCGCGTCTAAACGCGTACATCAATGAGGCACGCAGCGTTCCCGGCTTGATTTCTACGGCACATGCACGCACACCATCACGCACACGCTAGGCGCCATGTTGTAGGGCAGATATTTGAATGGTGACGTCATATTCAATACGGTCTATTAGTTATCACACTAGCGCGAGTGCAATACGGAAAAATATAACATTTCTGCATTGGCCGAGTTGGATATGGGATGCAGATGTGCTTCATTTTTCCATATTTCACAAGCGCGATCGTGATGACAAATTTATCTTCAAGCAAACATGATGCATAGCTTAAAATAGCGCAATACGCAGAATTAGAACAGCGCAATAGAATAGGGTTCGATGTGGGCCATTAGGTTTATATCACACTCGATCTTGTTACTACTGATCGACCAATCAGAATTGAGGATTCAATTTTGTCATTTGTTTCAGCTCCTGATTATCCATTCCAGGAGCTGAATTTTGAAACTAAATGCAGCAGGAAGGATTACTTGAGTTTCCACGGTTCATGCTTCAAGTATGATCTGACAAAGCGAACATATGATGAAGCCGTAGAGTTCTGTCAAGCCGATGGGACATCAATAGCAACTATAAGGGATGGCTTTGATGACTCCATTAGTGTGGTACTACTGTATGTCCATCAGCTGACTGATGCCTGGATTGGGCTTCGTAAAAACAGTGTAAGTAGGCAGGGCCCAATTGCACAGAGCTGTTTAAGCAGAAAGTATTGCTTAATAATTTGCTGCTAAGCAAAAGTTAGCTGAATACCAGAGACAGATGCTAAATATATGAGGTTTGGCTGGAAACCTTGTTGTGGTAAGCATAACTTTGTTGATCTTAGCTACTTTTTGTGCTTAAAGCTCTATCAAATTGGGCCCTAGGCACATTTCACAGAGCTGCTTATGCTAATAAGCTATCAGTTTTATTAAGTTTTATAATTTGTTTCCTTCAATGAAAGAATCATACAATAGATCAAATGCACACTCTTGCTTAACTATTACTTTGTATAATACTGACAGGAAATTTAACCATACCAGCTGTACTCACACTCTGAAATGTCACTGTCAATTCTATAAGGCCTCTTAGTGAGTACAATGTAGTTTGATTGTTATGGACCCCCCTCTCCCCCTGTATGTCTTTTTTAAAACAAGTTATGCAATTTTGTTGTACACTAGTTAGTGTTTCTCTTTTTTCATTTTGTTTGTGTCATATGTAGTGTTTGTAAATTGACACTTTATTTGTTTGTGTGCATTTGTGTCTTACTTTAATAACTTTAAGAAGGTTTTTATTGTATGGTTTTAAAATTGTTTTAAAATTGTGAAACTTTATGTTTCTAACCTTGATAAATATTCGTAAACTTCAAACACTGAATTATTACGTAATATTTGCCACTAAAGTTTTGCAACTTTGTTCTCATTTTGTGGGAGCAGTGTACATTTAGTAAAGTTCATGAAGCGATAACTTGTGTTCAAGGTTTGGTTTATGTAATTGTATAGAACATTGCCAACAGATTGGATTAATGGGAGACTTTTGCCACTTACCGATCCTTTTCTATGGTTCTCATCACTGAAAACAATGAAGGTGAGTGGGACGCACACTATCACCTCAAAAGTCTCCCATTGAATTATTCATAAATAGGTACATTGTATTGATTGCTATTTTGATGTTGGTAGTTCACAGAAGTTTATGAGTGGGAAGACAGATGGCCATACCTTTACACCAACTGGGCACCAGGACAGCCAAGCTGGTCTGGTGATAACCATGGATGTGTTAGCTTAGGCAGAGATGGCTTCTGGTATGACAGGACCTGCTCTGGAACAGCCAAACATGCTACGATATGTAAAGAAGCTCAAGGTAAATATTCAGGAGAACAAACATAAGGATGGATTGTTTTGGGGCGGGGATATCCCACCAAATTATTAAAGATGTGCTTCTTCGGCAGCAATGTATTGGAAGTGTATCAAAGTATGGCTGACAATGCTATCCTAAGTCATTTTGTATAGCATGCTCCGGGAGAAGTAAACCTTGGCTACCCAACAAAATTAGGGATGTTCTTAAAAAGAAATGAACAAATTTGCAAAGCAAATGGGATCAAACAACACTTGATTGAATCCTTCATTACACTGAGGAGCTAGTGTAAATTAAAAATACTCCAGAAAGACAGATTGTGCTGTATTAAATGTAGGGCCACGTCTGGTTCTTGTCAACATAATCTGATAGACAAAATTATCCAGAAAGATACAATTAAAGTCACATGTGAAAGTTTCAGTTGAATTCGATGCCTCACTTGTTCTGTTGAGAAAACGGAAACAAACTCGCAGCATTTTCAAGACTATTGCATCCATCCATGAGGCGGGGTGACAGCAGCTAGCACCCGCACCTCTGGCCGTAATATTCAGAAAAAGGACTGCAGAATTCTGAATCTCCAAAACTCACTTGGAGGCCATCTTTGGAGATTCACATTTTTTGACATACTTTTATTGATTTCTAATCAAGGGCATTTCAGACGAAATAATGTTGCAGGATGCTTACTACCATTACCATCTTTATAACAAGTAGGCTTTTGGATAACAGTTACAAAACAGTTTTGGGGGTCGTTACCAACCTTTAAAGCTTGTTTGTTCTTTAGTTGAACCACCCTCCACTCCAGTGCCCCTGCTGAATGGAAAGTGCCCCAAGGACTGGATACCGTGGGAAAGCAGCTGCTATTTCTTTGAGACCAAAAAAGTCACCTGGGATGCAGCGTCTTACTACTGCCAGAGTGAACGCTCTGGCTCCCTCGTTAGCATTCATAGCTTTGAAGAGAATAATTTCATCCTGGAGATTGCCAAGCCCGTACTGACTGGGGACTACATGTGGATCCGTATGCGCAGAGAAAAGGATGGTAAATAGACAAAATGAATTAAAAGTGCTAAATTGTGTTTTTAGCTATTCACTAAATTGGAAATCCTTCAATAAAATGATTTGGGCTATTTCTTTGGGCGCTGTTTATTTGTTCTTTTGTATAAACTGTTAGTAACACATCACTTAAGTTCTTATTGAGCTTGTAGACTAACTACAGCCAAGAGTGGGGATTTTTTTCACTGGGGGCTAGGGGGTGGGGGCCCAGAGGCCATGTTTTACTTTTTTTCCTCCCAAGAGATTTAAAAATGGTTGTACCTACAAGTTTAGTTACTTCCAGCAACTTGTTGGTCATCAAGTTAAAAAAACATGTTGATCACATAAATAAAAATTTAAACTGCAAGTTTAAACAGCCTGATTAAATACACAAACCTATTCTGTTTCAGCTCCACGTGTGTTTAAAATTTCTAAAATGCAAACTTACATGTAATTTTTTCAATTTTGATAATTTTCTTTTACCCCAAAAGGATTTCTAGACTGGGCTAATGACCCAATGGACTTGGTGAACTATGCAAATTGGGCGAGCCAAGAACCCAACGGGGCTTCAACCAAGGAGGATTGCATGCAAATGTCACTGACACAAAACCCAGGCAAATGGCGAGACACTTCTTGCATTAACACAGCCAGCTACCTATGCAAGAGACCACAGAGTAAGATCTTAACAGAGTTGTCCTGAGCTCTCTTCAAAGAAATCAGCACCCAATTTCATGGCTCTGCTTACCACCGAATTCTGCGCTTGCGACTACCATTCTTTGCTTACAGGGCAAGAGCCGAATTTCTGTGCCTAGCTGTGTAAGCAAAGAATACTTTTTAATGTGGTTTACGCACACGCACAAGACAAAATTCCCTGCTAACCTGTGAAATAGGCATGTCGTAAGCGTGAAATTCCCTGCTTCCGTAAGCGCAGATTCATTGCTTTACGGTAAGCAGAGCCATGACATTTGGCCCCGATGACGTGATATTAGCTTTGCCCTTCACACATTTGTGACAACAAGGGATTTTTTCTTTTCATTTATACTTCTTTTCGACTTTAACTTTTTAACACATTATTTGTTTAACATAATTAATTAGTTTGTATATTCTAACAGTTTGTCACAATTCTCCCATTCACCGAAGGGGAAACTTTGTTTTCCATTTTTTCAACCCAGTTTTTGTGCAAAGAGCTGAATGCAGTGAATTTGTCAGTGAAAGTGTTGAAGACTGAGCTTAATCGCTTTTTAATCTATGTCAACTGCTTTGTTGACTTGATACCAATTGGTATGAACTGAGAAAAACCTCATCTTGAAACAACGGCACTTAGTGCTGGATATATGTGGCTAGGTGTACCTTCTCCAACCGTGCATTTGTGTCTTTATTGTGTTTTGAGAATCTCAGCAATTTATTTATTTTTGTTAAATAATTTTTTAGGGGGGGGATATTACTTCTGTTCAATGGAAGATTTTGTTAGTGTGTAAGGCTCTCTCTTCCACATACCGGGCATGTTATAAACAATGGATGAGACGATCGTGTTTCAATCAATTTTTAACTTGTAATAAACCATACAGTGAAACTGTTTTAAGGGCTTTGCAAATTTGACAGTTTGAACAAGTTCAGTAATGCCTCATTCAAAACTATGCCATGGATTATTCAAAGAAAAGTGTTAAAAGACTTGAGTTGCCTTATTTCCTGTTTCTTTATGCAGCTGGAGGCACACCTGCAACGAAACAACCTCAAACAGGTAAGGTAACCTATAAGAGAGTGATCCAAGGGTGACAAGTCAATCACTAAAAATGACCAGGTCTCATTTTTAGGAGAGAAAGCTCTCCGAGGATCATGGAGATGCTTGAGCACAAAGAGCAGCTAAGCACAAAACAATTTTGCTAACCAGAATATAAGGTTACCAGCCAAAATACCATATCACACATACCATCTGTGACTGGTTTCCTGTTTAGTTTTGTTAAGAAGAAAAATGTTTTTGTTTACTGTAAGTTAAAGTGAGGGTAATTACTCCATTCGTTAAATGATCATAAAAATTGCTTGGTAAAGAGCAATGGAGAGCTGTTGATACCATAAAACATTGTTAGAAACTACCCCCTTTGAAGTAACGAGCTGTTGATACCATAAAACATTGTCAGAAACTACCCCCTTTGAAGTAACAATATTTTTAGAGAAAGAGGTTATTTTTCACCCCAAATTTTTTAATCTGAGTAAGGCTATTATCAGGCATGAAGCCTTTCTCAGGCATCTGTAAGCACACAGTTCTACGCAACAATGGCGTTTTTTCCCACTCATTATTTTCTTGCAACTTCGATGACCATTTGAGCCAAAATGTCCACAGGTGTGTTATTTTATGCACATGTTGGGATACAACAAGTAGATGGATGGCCTTTGACATTTACCTAAAGTATACCCTGCCTGTTAAAGCGTAGACCATCCAAATGTGCGGCTCTCTAATGGTTTGACATAAATGACAGAAAGTAAAGTGTTCATATTTAAAGTATGATGTTCAAAATACACAGATACATGTGTAGTACTAACACTATGGCCAAAGGAGAACTTCATCCATTTGGCGTTCAATCCACATATCCGATATTCGAGAATCTACTTTTCCTAATTGTCATTGCTCTACTGGGAGCTTAACCCTTAAGAGACCATTCATTTCTGTATACACCATATGCCCTGACATCGCTAATCTTCTTGATTTTTTCTACCGTTATTTTCAGGAAAAATGATTAAGAAACAGAAATAAATGGTTTTGCCTAGCGGTTGTAGATTCTATGTTTACATGGGAAATACTGGGAAAATGTCAATTTGATCCCGTACTTTTTCTTTGACCCTCTTTTCTGAGCAAAATTTGTCAAATATTGCGGCCGTTTGCGGCTGCTCTGGGCATTTTGGTACATGTACAAGCCACTTGCAGACACTATGGTCTCAAAAATGTTAATAAGCAGCATGCAGTATCAGAGTCCAGCATTGCACTGAAGATAATCAGCGCACACTGAACGAAACGTTGAGTTGTTAAACCACTTGTTTATGTCAGAATCACCACAACTCAGGGCGAGCAAGTCTTGAAAAAATACATCTTACATTATAGGCCCAAAATACCATTCTGCGCGTGGTCCATCAGAAAAAAAGATGAAAATGAAAAAAACATTTCACAGTTTGTTCGCTATTCTTTTATTTGAACAAAAATTGTAATGAAATATTAAATCAAGAAAATGGTGTCTATATTTTTATATTTTGTTGCATATTTCTGATGAACAGTCAATCAAAAAGTGGGGGGGGACATCTGATATGCTGTCCCCTCCAGTCTAAAAAGTGAGGGGGACATGCATGTCCCCCCCGTCCCCCACCCATCGACGCCCTTGCTCATAGCGAGTATTGTGGTGTCGCAAACCTACCTAGATGAAACTCTAGAATTCTCTTTTAGTGTCCAAACACACACAAAAAAGGTCAAATTTGAAACGTTCAACTTCAGCTCATTTCGTTTTGTTACAGGTGCCCTTTCCACTGGATCAATAGTTGGTATAGTCATTGGATGTATTGTCCTGGTGGCAGCCATCGTTGGAGGGTTAGCGGCTTTCGTCTTCATGAGAGGACGATCGACAGGGAACTTTTCATTTGGCCGAAAGGATACCACTGGAATTGTTAACGATGATGCTTTACAAAGTAACTAATGCACCCCAATGCAAATCTCGTTTCTGTTGGTGTTTTGTAATCAAACTATTCTGTTTTAATCACCTGCCATTCTGGTGGTTACATTCATCATTGTTTTTTATGATCACAAACTATTTTTTTGATTACTTACTATTTTATTATTTTTTTTTTTGGGGGGGGGGAGGGATTTATAGAGTCGAACTGTTTTTGTTATAAAATCAGCTTTTCAAATCCTGCTCTAGTAAATTTTTCTTTGTTTTCTTAAGTTTTAAAGTAACCAGCTAAGTGTATTATGTTTAGACTGAAATACATTCTTGGTAATGTCAGCTTATTTTCTGAATCTGGTTTGCCTGTGTTCTTTTCAGATGTGCACCAACTGTGAAACTTTAAAAATGTCAAAATACAGTGGATTGCAAAGGGGCATTTTCTAAATAGGTTCTTGTATTCAATCTTATTGGAATTTATGAATGGTAACCATCATTTTTATTAATAAAAAAAAAATCAAAATCCTGAAGACAAGGATTATGATTTTAAAACGTCAGAAGAAATTGTTGTTTTTTAGTTTAAAAAATGGTAGGACACCAATGTTAGGTTACAAATCATCCATGGAATATGCCAAATATTATGTTCAATACATTTGTGCTTAAATGTATTATACAGAAACGGCAGAGCTGACAAAATAGTAATGTTTTGTGTGATCAACTATATAGGGGCTACATGACATAACAAACTTGTGGCTTAATCTGTTGAGTTAGTAAATTTCAGCAGGAAAAAACATTGTCCTTAACTTTGGTTGTAACAACACAAATCAGCTGTTGCGTTTTGTTACATTTCCAGATCGGTTGTTCAAATGGCTGTCCAAACACAACAGTACAACTTTAACCCTGACAGACTAGCATGTGGCCTAAATCTTCCTAAGCATTCTCTTTTCCTCTGCACACCACACCTAATTGTTTGAACTTGTATAAGATTGGAACGCCTGACCCTGTAAAGAAATTGTTATATGAGCCTACAGGCCCCAGTCATTCTGAATCTTTCACTTTGGCAAAAGGTTATCACAGTCTAATTTTCATTCAAATTGTATAGTTAGGATTCGGACTGCCTCAAGCTACTGGCCAATGTCAATGGTCTAGTGGCAAGACATCTGCTCTAGACTGGCAAAGGTTGTGGGTTCCAATCCCACCCGAGTATATATCTGTAGATTTGTTATCACAGGACCTGGGAAAGTACCGAGTATACAGTGCATTATACAGATCATATTCTTTATTCAAATAATATTTTTTATCCCCAGTGCAAAATAATTAACATCTATTAAATTAACTAAAGGGAGACTGCTAACAGGGCTAGATAGCTCAGTTGGTAGAGCACCGGTACATTAATCTGGAGGTCATTGGTTCAAATTCTGCTCTAGTAAATTGTTCGTTGTTCAACCCCTAACTATCTATTAATTGGTATAGTTTTAATGATGCTTAAATTTGTGAAAAAGCAAATGTGTGTACTGAACTTGTGGACACATAATAAAGAAACACATTTGTTATCATGTAATCTTTGTTTATTAATACTCTTATACTTGTTTTTTATTTCATCGTTTATCAATTTTAAGGGAATTCTGAGTGATGGTACATTTAAAAAAAAGTCTTTGTTGACAAGGAAACCTGCAGAGATTTTGTTTGCTGTTTCTGTGGGTTAATTTGTTTTATATCAGCTGCAATTTGAATCAGATTAACAAACATGACCTATATCTAAATAAATGTAGTTGTGTTTAGCCTCCTATTTATCAGCATGCCAATGAAATACTACTTGACTATTTGCCAATAAATGAATTCTTGTCTAAAATGAAAGCCAGGCTTACATCTCGTGTAGTATCTCCAGCTGTGTTGTGATTTGACACTAAAAACGTTTTTATCATAGACACTTATTTGATGAATTCATTTTAAGGGCCTCTATTGAGAGTGGGGCAGATGGAGGGAAAATAGTTGGGAGGTTTGTGTCTTTTGATGATAACAAGCATGGAATTCGGCACACAGTCAGAGTATGTCAAGAGAACGATATTTGGCTTTAAAGGGCCATTGCAGTTTTGTCCTTATAAAGGTAGACTAACAAGCAATTTCAAAAATTTTCAAAATGGCTCCAATTGTTTGTTACTATTAGCTATATATTTTTTCCAAAGGACAAATCTGTGATGGCACTGTAGCCAAATGTCTTTCTCATGAAATACTCTGACTGTGTTCCAAATTTCACACTTGTATCATCCAAGGCAAACCCCACCATCTACCGTATTATGACATTTATTTATAAAATGAAGGCATACTCAAGACTGAAACTAAATGACTCTTTAGAATTGGTGCGTCGCTGAAACTTATGTTTGGCGCGAAATATGTGTTAAAATGAAGCTAAAACTAAATCTACTTTTTTTTCTTCAGCCTACATGTCACTATTTGAAAGAAGTCAAAGCCTTCTTTGCCCCTAAATAAGAAAAAAATAATAATGTGAGATACAGTGAGCTGCCAAACAACTGTACACATTTTGGCCATTAAATGTTCAATGATAGAAATGTGACTACTAGTGGTTATAATGTATGTTGCATTACAAAGATAAGATATAGGCAAAAATCATGTTAAATGTTACACATCTATTTTAAACACAAGCAGAATTCATCATAAGACAGACAAAAACATTCTTAGAATATTTTCATAATGATTTTCTCCAATCGTATTGCATACAACCTTAGATATAAAAAAAGCCAATAAAAAATACTTTCACATAATGCTGGTGGATCGAATACGAACCACTGAATGTATTAAGACAAATATCAATGCATTTAATGCAATCAATTCTAAACAAGGGTATTTCATTGCTATCAAATACTTATTATTATTATTTTTAGCAGAAACGTACTACTAGCCAAAATGTTATGTGATATGCATTGCTTTAGCCTGGTTTCCCATATATTTATACTTGACAAAAACACAATTGTAAGCGATCTAAAATTGGGTGCATGTTATGGTCTCTGCTTGCTGTTGTGAAAATTGGACCTTGTGGTAGTTGAAACTCTAAAGCACAATTCCTATGTTCAGAGATGAGATTCATTGCTGACAAAAAGGTCTGAAAAAGGAGATATGTTAAAATGATGACATTTCCACCTTTTGGTAACCCCTGGAGTTATAGATTTCAATGAGCTTCTGGGAACAGCAAACTCAGTGCTTGAGAAACAGATTAAAGAGCAGGATTTCTTTATATCGGAAAAATTTTACAAATGCTACTTTTTTTCACCAGGCAGACATAAACAAGTCTGAATTCAGAAATCTGATGTTTCTCATCCCCCTGCAGGTTAGAAAGGCTGGCAAAACAAAACAATTCTATGCTAACTTAACTAGCAGACGTATTTGGGGGCTACAGTTATCAGCATCCGTAAGGCACAATGCTGTTGTAAGTTAGACCATGATATTGGGCCACGAGTTTCACTTACACAAAGTTTTTTTTTTCCCCCCCCACACAGAAGACATTGCTTAAAATACAATTTGATTAGCAATATTACAAAGTATAAAGAACTTTTGCAAAAAACAAACTTATGAGGCGAATCTTTGTACCGTTGATCCAAATCTTGTCTCAATCACATTAATCACAATAGAAAAAGTTTAACACAACATAAACAAACCACACAGAAAACTGGAATTTATTGTCGATAAGTTCCTTTGGATATGACAAAAGTGGTTTCCTAAATAAGTTTTGAGCGTAGTCCCAAATAGTTGTATTATGCATCAGAGGCACCCTTGGGTTCTACTTTTGAGTCATCAGCTGAGGGTGTGTACAGCACATTATCAAAGCCTAGCTTGGGAACTCCTTCACCGTCTGCAGATGGGCTGCTTTGTCTCCTCTTCATGAGGAAGTACGCAACCCCCATGATGAAGACTATAGCCACCAGAATGCCTAGGATGATCGCAGCTATGGCACCACCACCTAAGCCTGTGTTAGAAATAAAGCCAATCAATTTTAGTATAAGCTGTGAAGGTGCTGGATCACTCAGTCTGTGAGAGCGACCGTTCTATTTATGTCGTGATTTCATTTTTTTTCCTTCATTTTATTGATTCTGGTTGTGAAGCCAAGGACTCTCAGAAAAGTAAACTTAATCACTATACTAGCCGGGAACCCCATGGAGAATAGACAAAGAAGTTTCAGTTTTAGATGTCAGAGA
The DNA here is from genome assembly GCA_023634235.1 of Pisaster brevispinus. Lineage (NCBI taxonomy): Eukaryota > Metazoa > Echinodermata > Asteroidea > Forcipulatida > Asteriidae > Pisaster > Pisaster brevispinus. The sequence continues at coordinate 16,529,483 of JAMKCF010000006.1, read as the reverse complement.
ATTATTCCAGGGAAAACCCACGCAATCAGGCAGGGACTGAAAACCCAATCCACATAGTGCCCCCGGTGGGATTTGAACTGGGGTCCCAGAGGTAGGTTTTTTTTGCAGTCAGTTGGATGCCTGATGTTAATAATGACCAACATGACTAGTGTTGACTCTACATTCTGATGAATAAGTTGCCATAGATTGCTCCATCACAACACTCGGAAATGATAGACTCAGTGTTGATTATCAATCGTCAAATTTAAGGCAGCTAAACCATAAATTCTCTGCAAGATCTCACTTTTTGTTTTGGCGTGGAGATAATTTTTAACAAATGTTTCAATTGGCAATGATAAGGGCCCGGGTAACCTTTCAATCTAATTACGTTCACCATAAAAGTCTTGATTTTAAAAGAACACTGCCGTGAGAATGATAATACTAAAAGTTTTAATATCAAACTTACCGCTCATATGTTTTTCAGGAGGAGTTGGTTTCCCTGCGAAAAAAAACCCCAATATAAGAGATCAAAAACTTGCAAGAATGCGATGGTTGGGGGGGGGGGGGGAGGTCTCTTATGAAAAGTCTGTCAACAACGAACTTCTCTCCCCATCAATGTATATTCAACTTGTGGTGACACTATGTGTATATCTATTTTGCTGTGTAGACTTTGTTCTCTGAGAAATTGTCTTGCTATTTATGAGCAGACTTTGGAATTCGGGAGACTGCTTAGTTCTGAAAAGAACTGTCCTGCTTATCAACTACTACCTGGGCAGAAGGTAGGAATTCGGCCGAGACCTATACTACTGTAACGATACAGAACTGAATGGTCTCTATGAGTTGTTACTGATTTCTATGTGGAAGCCCTCAGTATATTTGAAACAAAAAACTATAAAAACTTACCACCAATGACACAGATGAAGTTATGCTTGGACTGACAGTTCACATTGTCCCAAGTCTGAGCCTCACTGATACGGACGCACCCCTCGCCTTTGTTGGAGCTGGGTTCTTTCCCACCCCAGTTTTGATAGTAGTTTGTTCCACCATCGATCCAAGTGAAGTTGCTTGCCCCCTGTCAAAGTATTGGAATAAAATGGTTGTAACATTTGCAAACTTTACACATATTAAAGGCATGATGAAGGGTTAGCAATAGTTGATAAAACAGCTCAAAGCTGAATTTTGATAAACTCTTTACCAAATCAGCTGAGATAAATTTCAGTCGATGGAGTCCCCAGAGGTGAAACTTAGGGAAAGAAACCACTAAACCAACCTGATCCCCCCACAAAACTTTAAATCGTAAAACTCTACCCCAGGATTTGATTTTCTATTCCAAGCTCGTAAGTTTCCTGACCTTTTTCAGCTGATATCCAATCCAAATGTCCTGGAGACCGAAGTAAAACATGAGGGTCTCCATGTAGGCTTGGATGAAGCCATCATGGACTGTCGCGAGGTTGGCACCTTCCTTAGCACACTGTGACTGGGCAGCTGCAAACGTCATCATCATGCTCGTACTGTGGAACACCTTGTAGCAAAGACCTCTGTACCTGAAGAAGCCTTTCTGGTCACAGAGGTCAGGAGTTGGATTGTGGTCTAGTGAAGGATCTGAAGGATGTTTCAATATGTGTTAATATCATTTTGAGTTGAACAAAGAAAATTGACTAAAACAATAAAAATTGATCCCTCTGCTGCTGCTTCCCAGGTTGTATCATAAACTTGTATGTGATCCCTGGCTATACAGCAGTTACAGGTTGAATGGCTTCTGACTGGCACCTCCGAACAAAGATATTGACTAATAGGGAGATCGCCAACATAGGGCTGGATAGCTCAGTTGGTAGAGCGCTGGCACATTAATCCGGAGGTCGTTGGTTTAAATCCTGCTCTGGTAAATTTTTTCTTTGTTTAACCCCAAATCATAACAAATTTACCCAGTCAGTTTCCCTTGTGGTTATTATTTGATAATAATAGACAGAGTAAGTATGGGCTCACCAGCAGGTTTCTGGCAGAAGTATCCCCCTATTGGTTCCCGAGGATTCTCTCCACAAGCCGTGTTCACCCAGTAGCCTGGTTTCAACTCATTATTCACAATCATGACACACTTTTTATCAGCGATCTATACCAATCAAATAACACATACATACATAAAGGAATACAATTAGAAAGTAAAGAGGAAAGAGAAATAAGGTAGTTCTGGACACAAATCATCTCTACTGGCCATTTGGGTTTAATTGGCTTAGAGCCAGGCCATGATCCCATGCGAATGACACCACACTCTTAAACAGCGCCCTCACTGAAGCAAACGCAGGCAGATTATTGGACGACAGCTGTTCTTGGTGCGTAAAAATGTGTGCGTGACCTCAACGTACTAGCAAATTTGCTAGGTCTAGCATTCTAATTTTTCTAAAGAGTCAACAAATGGTTCACCCACCAATCAAGCGTAGATTTTTGATAAAACTCTTGCATGCCGCGCAGGGTATTTAGGCATGACCCATAGCTGTGTGTTAGAACATGATGTATAATTGCCTGTAAAGATGGCCGACTGTGCGATATCAAGTGAAAACTGTCTATAGATGTATAACATGCCCTACTAGTTTATAACACCATCTGGATACAAATGAATGCTAAAATGACTACAAATAGTAAGTGTGATTGTTTTGAAATGATTTTAAAAGAAGGAAGGTTCTTGTAACTTTACTATTGGAGTTTAAGGTTAGAATGTAGTCCTAATAAGTTACCATGGTGACTATTGACTATTCTTTCATCCCTCACTATCATGGTCAAGGTTTATTTCGGATAAACAGTCGACATAAGCTCCCTGAGGTATTAGTGAAAGTTAGTTTGTCAACTACAAATACCAATCAAGAATTGTAAAGAAATGCTGGACTTTGGTTTATGTTTTTAGTTATTTCCTTTATTTACCCAGGGTAGTAACATTTGTAAACAAAAAAACGGTATATATTTTGTCACTTTGTCACTTGCTAAATTGGACAATAGATGCACACATATTTGGAAACTGGAACAAATTTGTGACATTGATGACAGTAAGAATAAGATAGTATCACAAACATTTGTAGGTAACTATGAACATTAAAATGTTACATTTTGTGGATATCCTTTCTGCCAGTGTGAGAATCGATAAGGTGTTCCATCCACCCACTCATAGTTTCCTGATGACCGCTTGTTCAGACCGATCCATGCATTAGAGCGTCTCATCTCAAACATCATGGATTCAAGCAACGCTGAAAGTCATTCCAAGAAAAGGTCAACTTATTGTCAGTTCATATCAGTTCATTTATTCTGGTTGTAAAGACAAGGACTCTCAGAAAAGTGAACTTAATCGCTGCACTAGCCAAGAACCCAAGGAAGGAATTTTAAGTTTTAGATGTGGGAGGAAAACCCCAGAGAATTATTCCAGGGGAAACCCACGCAATCAGGCAGGGGCTGAAAACCCAATCCACATAGTGCACTGGTGGGATTCGAACCGGGGTCCTAGAGGTGAAAGGCAAGGAAAGATACCACTACGCCAACCTGACCACCCAAAAAATTGTTCAAAGCAATGAATCGCAAATTATCGGTTGCAACCCTGGACTGCTGCTAAGGGTGTTGGCTAGGACATCCTAAACTTCAATGCATGATGATGCGGCCATCCAGCTGTAGCCGTAGCCAGAGCCGCCAATTCAGACACAGCCTAAGCCTGTCATGTCTCCACAAAGAATAAACCTTTTTTTTTTTACAAAAACTTCACCACCGAATTTGACGAAATTTTCACAGGTCAGTTTTATGGTAAGTTTATTGAAAACTAGAGAAAGGGAACTTATTTGTTTCTACCAAACACCAATAAAAATGTGCTTTCATGATGAGCTTTTGAATATTGAGCGCTATTAATAAACATCTGTGTAAACGACAGAGTAAACAGAAGTCAGTCAGGTATGAAAAAAATGCAAAAGAAAGCTGACTGAGTTTAGGACTTACATAGAACATACTGGGCGTTAACTGTAGCCAGTTGGCCACCCTTTGACTTGCAATCCTTATCAGCATCAATCCAGGTCTTGGCTAATGGCTCAGAACTTCCGAATGCTGCGTAGCACTTGTTCTTCATGTTATACCAGCCCTTTTCACAACCACCGGCTACGACTAAAGATGAGAAATGTGGACAAAACAGAAGATGTTTAAGTGTTGTAGAAATCAATCCATTATAAAGCTGTGCCCCTTTGTGCCCTTATACAAACCAACTTATGGGGTACTTTTAACAATGGAACAATGCTGCCCCACAAAGTTTTCTTTGTTCCAGTGGTACCCCACAGAGAATTTCTTCAGAAAAGGGATGATAGAACAACAATGGAAGTACCCCGTAACTGCCATATGCAATGTGTAATCACACCAATCACAACTGTGACTTTGTTCTTAAAAGTTTGCCAAAATCCTGTTACACAATGTTTACAAGCTGCCCCCACTCTGCATTGCTGCAGAGCCTCATTTTGTGTGTGGTGCAGTGTGGGGTGCCCAAACCCCTTACAGATCCAGTTTGTGGGGTCCTGCTATTGTTGGTCTGTTATTCCCTTTTCTGAAGAAATTCTCTGTGGGGTACCACTATAACAAAGAAAACCTTGTGGGGTAGAACTGTTCCATTGTTAAAAGTACCCCGGTAAGTTGGCACGTGTAACAGCAGTGTATGGAGAAAGGTACACAAATTATTAGGCATCACACTGTCTGAAAGCCTGTTTTTCTGATTTTCGCCTACCATTTCAAGGTCCCAAACTTTCAATGTGGTGATATGTGGTCGCTGCTTTTAGGAAAAATGGCGAGACTCCACAATTTAATATAGGAGTCCAATATGAATACTTATTGGATGCTTTGCAGCATCACTTCCAAAATCATTGCTACCTGCACATTTTTTCCAAATGAGGTAAGGGCATGTTACTACAGACAATTAGATTGGAGTCGTCAACGTTGTTCAGAAGTTTTTAGAAAGAATTTCCAGAGTGAGGGGTGGATGAGTTTCCGTTTCTATTTTGTGTTTATTGTACAAAAAAATAAAATTTCAAGGATCTCTGTGTTATATAAAACAAATATTTAATGTATTTTCGTGCATTGTCGCAGAATAAAATCACTCGGTGAAATCTGCCTCTTCCAATGAATAATCCAGATTTCACCTCATGATTATATTCTGCGACAATGAACTCAAATGCATCCAATATTTGTATATTATTTTTCACAGAAGTGTTACAAGTTTTGACATCTCTTTTCCCAATGTATTAAGAAATATACCTTTAATTTCAAAAACTCAAATGTATTATGTCAGTCCATTTTCAAATAAAACGCAAGAATCTAATCAGTTCAAAGAGCGTGTAGTGAACTACTCACTTCTGCCTGACTGGCAAATGAAGTTATGCTTTGCATTACAGTCAACATTGTCCCAACTCTGGGCATCGCTGATTCGTACACATCCTTCCCCAGGGTTGTTGCTCGGTTCGTTGATGGCCCAGTTCCTGTAATTGAGAGGCTCGCCGTTTACCCAAGAGAAACCTCCGTTATTGTCCTGCAGGTTTTGACGATGAAAATGGTAAAAAGAGCAATTTGTAAATCAGGTTTCTTTATTCAATGTTATGAAGACAAGGTATAAGAGCATTAACAAAATGAACCTCGATTGGTTTTAATTTGAAAGCCCCCCTAACTATAAAATTCATACCAGAACCAATCCTCCAGAGCAATGTTTCCATCTGAAAGCTCACTGATTGTAAAATTTGTACCAGAACCAATCCTCCAGAGAAATGTTTCCATCTGAAAGCTCACTGATTATAAAGTTCATAACAGTACAAATCCTCCAGAGAAATATTTCTATTTGAAAAAAATACTGATTATAAAGCTCATACTGGTACCAATCCTCCAGAGAAATATTTCCATCTGAAATACTGTCCAAGTCAAGGATACAGCATTTAAAGACGCCCAAATTCAATGCTGCTTATTTTGATTGTTGCAACTGAAATAAGCTTGATATGAACACACACAAAATACCACTGAAACAAATATGAATCACATTGCAGTTTAAAGGTATTACACAGGATTGGACAAAAATTTTCTTTTAAAAATTTTAGTCTAAAAGCGTACTGATTATGAAGTTCATACTAGAATCATTTTTTTTCCTGTGAAATATTTCCCTCTGAAATGAAGTCATATTCGAGAAAATTGTATCTGAAAACCTAAAAAAATCTTTAAAAAATGCAATAGCAGATTTGGGTTGTTACAACCAGAATTAAGGACAGTGTGTTTACATGCTGAATATTGTGCATGGTTTTTCACTATTTTCTGTAGACTCACACAACAGAGTAAGCCCATATTTTCACAGGTTTGTTATTTTATGTTTACGGTTGATCACACAAACTATGAACACTATCTGAGACTATTTTGTCAGCTCTACCAATCCTGTATAAAACCTTTAAAAACCAAGCAGACCAGAGTTGATTTAAATAAACACTTTACATTTTGTTGGAGTCCAATCCATGCATCCCGAATGCCATAGTAAAACAAGAGTGTCTCTGCGAAGGACTCGCTGAATCCCTCTGTAATCACAGCCAGAGTTGCGTTGTCTGCTAGGCACCGGCTCTTGGCTCTCGCAAAGTTCATCTGCTGGGATTGCTGGTCAAACACCTTGTAGCAATAGTCGTTATAGCTGAAGTAGCCTTCCCTGAAGCACGGTTTGCCAGATGGTTCCTGAGGAAGGTTTGGGTCTGGAAAAGTAGCAAAACACAAACTCAAATTTGGATTGAAAGGTCAAAAGTCAAGATCTATAACTGATAGACCTTGATCGGCCATCTTGTTTTTTCCTTCGAATCAGTGTGGCCAAACTGAGGTTGGTGTGGAGAAAAGAGATTCCAGTCTCTTTTGATACAGAGAACAAGATAACAATTTAACTGATGTCAGAATTGAATTGGAGATGCAGAAGATTATTTCGTTTTTTCCCCTCCTTTACACTGACATGTGATAAGCACTGAATACTCATTGATTTTAAGAATTCTGCCCAAAACAATACACGGTTTACATAAGTGGGATTAGAACCCATGACTCTTGCATTCTTGAGTACATGTCTTAACCAATTCACGTTAAATGACGTGTACATCTGCCAAAATTTTCTGGACTCGCCTTCGGCGAACAACTTCAGAGCGCCCTCAACTTTTTGCTTGCAGCTGGATGGCTAATGGTAATCTCCACCGGACATTCCACTATGTAGCATCCACAGGCATGCAGCTACTTTGCTACGCATCGTTTCACCCGAGAGAGACACAAGGTACTGGCACTCATGCCTCCTAACATCTCTTTTGCTGGGTGTTTTTATGTAATTCCTAATTCCAGACCGGCCTTTTTACAAATATGGCATACAAGAATGTACAGGATACCACCATTGATTGTCGTTGTGTTCGGCTCATTGGGAGGCAAGTCAGAGCATTTTGAGATTCCCACACACCATTGCAGTTTTTCGGCCATGGCTCATGGCCGAGGTTCTGCGAATCATGGTAAGTGCCTACTCAAATTTTCTCACAAAACAATGATCAAATCCTGGTGCCTATTATATAAAAAAATTGGCATGTGGTGTTACAAAAATGAAGGCCTATGGTGATTATCAGAAGACATAGTTGACATTAGAATCTAACACCTTACTTAGTATGAGGCTGGAAATGGGTCCAAGCAATCTTGGGAAATTTTTGTGTCACAATCATCAAGAAAAATATTGAGTTTGTAACTGCTCTTATATCTCTTGCCTGAAAAGGCACATGAAATAAACTGGCCTACAACAATACAGCACACTCTCCAAACACAGCACACTTTCCAAACAGCACACTCTCCAAACACAATACAGGACACTCTCCACAGTTTGCCCAGGACCGTCCGATTTCGCGGTGTATCACCACCAGTGGTCAACAGTTTTCTGGATGTTGCACATGCTCACCCGCCGGATGTTGGTTTGCAAGCAGTTAAAGCAAGGTTATACTTTTTTTGCCTTGTTTATGGCATCAGCCTCTTTTTTGAGGGACGTCGATGGATGTTCAACACATTGACTAAGTCAGCTATTTCATAGACCTTATGCACATGACGCCGTTTGAGTAAGGCGCTCTCAGCTAGAGGTCTAAAGAAGGTTGCTCATTGGCCTATCCTGTGCGCCAGGCGTACATGGCTGTGTGTTTTCCATTGTTTCATCACCGTTTTACCTCTAAGAAGGCGGCGTGATGACGTCAATGCATAAGGTCCGTTCAAGGTCCTATACTGCCTGTGCGTCGTTGATTTTTTGCGAGTGTGATTTTTTTAGTGTACGCTTTTTTGAAAAAGTACCTCTCCTGGGTAAACTCTAGAGGGCGCACTCATATCTGTATTGTACACTTTCAATACTTCAATATGGAAGTGTTGAGCGCATGGCATAAAATACTTAAAACTGGTGTCCAAAAGTTGCCCATCTCTGGCTAACACTACGGGGACTGAATCAAGCCCCATCACCCCTCCCATCCATGATTCTTACCTGCTCGTTTCTGACAGAAATATCCCTGTCTTGGATCACGTGGACCATCACCACACGGGTAGTTGTTCCACAAACCAGGTGACACCTCGCTATTCAATATCATGACACATTTACTGGCATCATTCTGTTTAAAACAGAATTAAAGAAGTAAAATTATTATTACTATCATAAATTTCTAGTAATGAAACCATGAACGCCTCATAAGTGAACTTAAATTACTGTAGCTCGCAAGCCTGAGGAAACCAAACAAGGGTGCTTGCTATTTGTAAACCAGAAACACCGGGGTTAACCCTTACTCTTCCACAATAAGTGTTCTAGGTTCTTTTACATGTTCAGCCAATCCTAGTACTATATACACTGGACCCATGCGAAGGACAAAGCAATTATTTTCAAGTATCCTGCTCAAGGACACAAAAGCCACGACCAGGACTCGAAACCACACTCTGCGGATCAGAAAAACCAAGAGGCCAACTTCATAGAACTGCTTAAGCACACAAAAACCAGCTAAGCACAAAACAATTTTGCTAAGCAGAAAGAGGTTACCAGCCAAAGTACCATATTGTGTAAATAGTTTGTGACTGGTTATCTGCTTAGTTTTGCTTAGCAGACATTTGTTAAATAGTATTTTGTGCTTAAGTAGCTCGTTGAAAATGGCCCCAGAGCTTGAGTTCAGTGCTCTTAACCGCTTGGCCACAACACGTTGAAATGAGCAATTGTCCTTTAGGGTGTTGATGGCCACAGAAGATGAAAGATGAAATCCGTTTTATTTGTACTTCACTCTCTCATTATCAAATTGTTTTGACATAAACAACCGCAGGTGACCGAATTGAGGAACCACTGAAACGTCAAGCCCATTATCTCACATGCCAGGTCTGTTGAGTTCAGAAGTCAATTTTACAATCTCTATTAACACCCTAAATATTTACTTCCAGAGCAATAAATATTCTTGACTATCAAATTCCCTTTCATAGAAAAAAAAACACCCCAAAACAAAACGTGGATGAGGTGAGGGAGTTTAGAGAGGAGTAAAAGAGGAAGATGTGTTTACCATGTTAGGTGCTCCAGGTTTCCAATGATTAAACTCAAAGGTAGCTCCATCAGTCCACTCAAATGACTCGGATGTTTTTTTGTTCAGGCCAATCCAGGCATTCATACGCCTTGCGTCAATCATCAATGCTTCAAGTAAGGCTGGTAAATAACAAAGGTATGATGCACAAAACAATTCTTAATCTTAAAGCTTACTTCTTATAAACTTTACAGGAAGTTTACAATTCCCTGACCAAATCGTCGGCTAGTTGTATTTTTTTATGTACAGCCGCACAAACCATGACTTTGAAGATAACCTTGCTACTATAGGCAGTGCACCGTAATGATTTGTCTCGTTACCAACCCCTGGAAGGGATGTGCCGAAAATCAACCCTGATTGGCTAACAAAAAGTGACTGCTCTGTGCCTGCTTGTATGCCACTTAGTACGCAGGTGTCCACAATCCACTTTCAGATGATTTGTGCTTTTTACATGGTCACCCTAAACTGTATAGAGCTAGTTGCTCTATGATTTGATGCATCTTTTGGTGCACTCTGCGTGAGTCTCAGACACAGACTGGATCAACCACAGGACTAATTAAAATATCCAATGTATTTGGATATTTCAAAGTCAAGATCGTATACTATTGAGGTTGTTCTTGTACCTACTTCTCTTCACCTATAACAATAGCATGTTCAGGTTATGTGCTTTATTTTGTATTTTTTTAAAAGAACATTCAATCCTTGGATGTTATTACCCTAAATAAGTAGATTCCAAATTAGTTGCTTAAAAAATTACAGCATTTCAGACGAAAAACACAAAACGTAATGAAGATTGTCGCCCAGAATCATTTGCTATAACAGAGCTGTCAACATTTGCATCTTGCAATCAGGTAGATTTTTGTACAACAATCAGGGAGATATTTAGAATCACATTCAATATAATAGGGAAAAAGTCTCTATAATCAGAAAGACTTTCAAGTTTAATCATCAGAACATGGAGAGATTGGTTAATTTTCAGGGAACTTTCTGCAGAATCAGGGAGAGTTGGCAGCTCTGCTTTGCTGAAGAAGAAGAAATGATGATACTCACATAGAACGTACTGGGTGGTTACGGAGGCCAGGTTTCCTCCATTTGAGTTACATTCCTTCTCGGCGTCGTTCCATGTTTTGGCGGTGGGTGGAGAGAAACCAAACCCTCTGTAACACATATTCTTCATATTGAACCATCCCATAGCACAGCCACCAGCCTCACCTAAAGATACATAAATGAAAATAAAATTAATAAATACATCTGACAGTTTATGCAAAGTAATTGGTCAAAGACTGGTCATGTGGGGTTGTATTAGCAAGCGATATAAATATGGGCTCTGTGAACTAGCAAATAAATGGCCCCATAACACGCATTTTGTGTAAAAGTTCTGTGTACACTGTGCTTGTTGTGCAAAACGATAAATCACAAATTTCAATGATTTTTAGGAGGTTGCATTTAACACTTATAAATTTGGACTGATTTTCTATGTTCAATAGGTTTCACATGACAATATTTTGCTGATCAAAAAGGTCCATACATGTCCCTTCTTCAGGATGACAAATGACTTACTTCCACCCGTCTGGCAGATGAAGTTATGTTTGGCGTTGCACGCAATGTTATCCCATTTCTGTCCATTACTGATACGCCCACAATCTGCTCCTGGGGTTTTGCTGGGTTGGCCGTCATCCCAGTTCCTGTAATGGACATCTTCACCGGTGAGCCAAGTGAAAGACCCTAGGGCCTGATCAGGAGAAAGAGGATCATTTTATGGTTAAGAAATAAGTAATTTAAAGTAGAGTACTTACCCAATTCACATGAGGTCAGCACACCAATCATAAATCTTGGTTGAACATTTTGGCAGTCAGATTTTGTGTGTATTACTGTGCAGTAACCCATTAAGGGGACGCTCGCTGGCACATTCACATGCTCACCATATTTTTACACTCAATTTGCAGTGTTGTAGTGGACCACATAGTCCAAGACCGAGACCTCCCCATCAAAAGCAAGACTGCCACCTCCCCATCCAGACCAAGAACAAGACTTCCCCATAGAAAATGAGACTGAGACCTCCCATCTGGGACCGAGAATGGGACCTCCCCATTGAGACCTAGACTGAGACCTCCCCATTGAGACTGAGACTGGAAACTCCCCATTGAGACTGAGACTGGGACCTCCCCATTGAGACCGAGACTGGAAACTCCGCATTGAGACTGAGACTGGAAACTCCCCATTGAAACTGAGACTGGAAACTCCCCATTGAGACCGAGCCTGGAAGCTCTCCATTGAGACTGAGACTGGGAACTCCCCATTGAGACCGAGACTGGAAACTCCCCATTGAGACCGAGACTGGAAACTCTCAATTGAAACTGAGACTGGGAACTCTCCATTGAGACTGAGACTGGGAACTCTCCATTGAGACTGAGACTGGGAACTCTCCATTGAGACTGAGACTGGGAACTCCCCATTGAGACTGAGAACTCCCCATTGAGACTGAGACTGAGACTGGGAACTCCCCATTAAGACCAAGACTGAGACCTCCCCATTGAGACTGAAACTGGGAACTCCCCGTTGTGACCAAGACTAAGACCTCCCCATTGAGACTGAGCCCTTCCCATCAAGATCTAGACAGAGAGCGAGACCTCCCCATTGTGACCAAGACTTAGACTTCCACATTGAGACTGAGACCTCCCCATTGAGACAGAGACTGAGCCCTCCAGATCAAGACTGAGCCCTCCAGATTAAGACCGAGACTGAGAACTCCCCCATCAAGATCGAGACTGAGACCTCCCCATTGAGACCAAGACTAAGACCTGCCCATCAAGATCGAGACCTCCCCATTGGAACTTAGACTGAGACCTCCCTATCAATACAGAGATTGAGACCTCCCCATTAAAAACAAGACCAAGACCTCTACGTCGAGACTGAGACCTCTCCATCGAGACCGAGACCTCTCCATTGAGACTGAGACTGAAACTTCTCAATGAAGATCAAGACCGAGACCTCTCTATTGAGACTGAGACCGAGTCCTTCCACTTGAGACCAAGACTGAGACTGAAATCTTTGTTTATTGAAGGTTTTAATACACAGAATGTTGCACTTTGACCAAAGTGATTGCATGAATTAAACAAAATAATTTGACAATATTTGGAAAATGTCAATGTTACTTTGAATTATTTTTTACTAGATATAAGCCTATCAAGGAATTTACGAACAGAAAATCCTTGAAATTGAAATTGTACCCTTTTGGCCACCTGGGTTTCGTCTTGCCAAAAAGAAAAACAGAAAGTATTTTTTTTCTTAGGAACTAAAAATAAAAGAAACTGAGGCTCACATTTTTCTTGAGTCCAATCCATGAATCCTTGATTTTATAATAATAAAGAAGTGTCTCCATAAATGCATCAGAGAATCCGTCATGGATGGCCACAAGAGTTCCTTTGTCCGCGGCGCATTTTTTCTGCGCATCGGCAAAGCTCTTTTGCTGCGTCACAGCACCGAAAACCCTGTAGCATTTATCCCGATACCTGAAGTAACCTTCTTGATTGCATTCGTCCCCAGATGGGAAAGACGGCAACTTTGGATCTAAATCAAAAGTAAAAATCAACATTGTTACAAAAAGCTCCTTTCAGTCCAGGTCAGTCAAAAATCATTTAAATTTCTGCTTGTAGGGAAAATGAGTTCATCACAAGTATTTGAAGAATGACGGCATTGGAAATATTGAGATTTGAAACTTTGCACGAAGGGAATATAATTTAGTATGGTTTATAAATGAACCTCTCTATGTATCAGTTTTCATGGTTCTGAAAAGAATGGGTGGTTTAACAAACCGAAGGTTTAACCCTTTCCTTACCATAGGCGACTTTAGTCAACTGCACTCATACCCCCTCTTCCTTACCATTGGTGACTTTAGTCAACTGCACTCATATCCCCTCTTCCTTACCATTGGCGACTTTAGTCGACCAAGCTTGCACACAAAAAGGCACTCAAGCCTGAGCACAAAGGCCATTTGTAATAAAGTTGTAGTTTTGTCCATGTTCACCCTCCATACCCAAGCTTACCATCATTGGAAAGAGAGAGATCGGATCTTTCCAATGGTGGTAAAATAAAATAAGGTTGCTATTATGCAATCTCTTCAAATTGGAGTTGGAAGATCCGAAATGCCAAACACCTACGAAGCGCCATATGGTTGTGTACAAAAAAGTGTTTGGGATGACAGATTGCACTGAGGAAAGAAAGACCAAGAACTTTGACATTTATTGGACCAATCTCAATGAGTTTTATATTATATGAAAGGGAATTCAATAAGGAAGAACTTTTTTATTACTTATTTTGCTGTAAAACAATATCTTCAAGGAGATAATGGAGTTTGTAAAAGTGGCCTTTGAACAAAAGCTTTCTGTTGTACAAGAATGTGTGCTTCACGCTTGAGTGGTCAAACAATGCGGTCACCAGCGGTTGTTTATGTCCAAACAATTCGGTAACGAAAGGGTTAACAAACCGAGGGTTAAACAAACCGAGGGTTTAACAAACTGGTGGTTTAACAAACCGGTGGTTTAACAAACCGGTGGTTTAACAAACCGGTGGTTTAACAAGTCAATGTTTCGATCAGTATGCTCTGATCATCTTCAGGAGAATGCTGGACTCTGTTGCTATGCTGCGTAAGTACTGCGGATGAGGTTTAGCCATCATGTAGGCTTAGCTCAATGGTGCACATAGGCGGGAAACAAGTTCTTTTTAGGATCCGTTCTGGTATGAACTTTGTGGGGTCTTTAAAATCTTCCTTTATTCTGAATGATTACAATATTTCATGAATAAGTAGTCCTCAGCAGGTTTGGTTCCAGTATGAACTGTAGCCCCCCCCCTCCAATAACTAGCAATTTTGTACTTTTTCTATAATGCATAACATGTTTAGTGTTACCTGTGGGTTTCTGGCAGAAGTAGCCCTCCCTTGGGGGTCTTGAAGCTCCTGCATCACTACCACATGGGGCATTGACCCACTGTCCTGGTGACACCTCATCGTTAATTACCATCACACATTTGTTGTTTTCATTCTATGGAACCATCAAACCAAAACAAGAGTTAACAAGTAAGTTATTTTTCATACACTTTTAGAGTCCACCGACTTGTAAACACAACTACGGAGCTCTGGAAGTGCACTGCAACTTTTTTGAAATCATGAGATAATTTACTGCTGAATGATGACATCATAAACGTAAGGTGTCGACATCCTGAGATTAATTATTTCTGGATGACGATATCTTGAAAGTAGAATATCGTCCTCCAGATATATTCTATCTTAAGATCGACACCCTGGTCTTCCCAAGATATCTTGGGTTCTCAACATTTTCAGGCTGTTGTCATCCCAAGATTGAATTATCTCAGGAAGTCGACATCCTACGTTCAGAATGTCAACATAATTCGCCTTGGGTGCCATTAGCCTCCTTGGGTGTACAAAACACCACGGACCCCATTACAGCATGCAACAATTAAATAGTACCTCACAGTGCAAAACAAGCTGTGGTTTTAGGACAAAATTTCAAAAACCAAAGTGATTTTTTAAACTTTATTTTAAGAAAGTTTTGATTAAGTTTTATATATATTTTTTTATTATAACACAATTTATTAGGGTTGAAATTTACACTGTCAGGTGCTCCGGGCTTCCAATGCGAGAATTCATAGGAATGACCATCAGACCATCGGAATTCTTTTGTTGATACTTTGTTCAGACCAATCCATGCGTTGGTTCTTCTCATCTGAAACATTAACGCTTCTATTAAGGCTAGAAAAATACAAGAAAAACAAAAACAAAACAACAATCACTACAAAAATAAATAATGAATTGAAGCGCATTGTTTATAACATTTTCCAATAAAAACTTACTTATTTCAATCTAGTTTGAGTTTATCCACAATTATTTTTATTCCTTTGGGATCAAATTTTGTTCAGCCAGCAACATTGATTTACATATATCCAGTCATCTTTTATTGTGGTTTAGTACTTGATATTTTTAAGAAACAGTTGCATCTCCTTATACAGTGATTCACTGTATCGTAACCCAGGAATAATTCCTTTCTAGACAGCAGTGTAAGATTGTCTGATTACCAAGAAGAGCCCTAACAAATATCAGCGGACAAATAATACGTTGACAAAATACAGGAGTATATAGATCTATAGCTTAGTTGGTGGAGCACCAGAACGTGAATCTGGAGGTCGCACGTTCAAATCCCACAAATCGTTCTTCGTTTACCCAAAACTGGTTAGTACATACTCAGTCAGTTTCCCTCGTTAATTTCTTGATATATAAGAAAAGAAGAAGATCTCTGCCTTGGGCTTGGAAAGCTCAAACTTAGACAACAGGGTCAGCAACTTGGACACTTGTATGGACCGAAGATGGCAAAGCAAAATTGGTACATGTATGTGGCATGGTATTTTGACTGTCAACCTTACTCTGGTAAGCAACATTGTTTTGTGCTTAGCAACTTTTGTGCTTGTGCAGTCTATGCGCTTTGGCAAAGAACTTGAGTTTGATCATACTACTCATCCATGACTTGCTACTGAAAAGTAGAAGTAAAATTTGCACAAGTATAATCAAAATCTTTCGCAAAAAAATCCAACCTGTAGATTAAATTGGTCAACCAGAATCTAGGTTCATACTCACACAGAACGTTCTGGCCGTACACAGCGGCTAAATTTCCACCTTGATCGTTACAGTCTGCCTCGGCATCTGTCCAGGACTTGGACTCAGGCTCAGAATTGCCAAAGGATTTATAACAATGGCTGTCCATTTGGTACCAACCGCTCTGACAGCCACCACCTGCAGGAAAAGAAGATTCACAACATGGATTCATTAGTCTAAATAGTTGATAGCAACATTAATTTAGTTAACTTTTTATTGCCATCAGTAAAAGTATATTCTTTGTTAAATACCACACGCACAGATCCTTGTCATTTGAATAGTGGAATGTGCATCATGCATCACCTTTTAATTTGCCATGTATACTGCTATGATGCTCCACAATTTAATATTGGAGTCCAATACATATAATTATTGGACGCTTCGCAGTTCCCAAAATAATCACATCCTGCTCAGTTGCCTAAATAAGGCACGGTCATGCATGTCATGGCAGACAAGCTAGTTGGTGCCTCATGCAGTCATCAACTTTGTTCACAATTTTCGAAGTGCCGGGTGGACAAGTTTCGGTGTCTGTTTTGTGTTTATTGTGAACAATATTCAATGCATTGTCAAAGAATAGAAACACTCAGTGAAATCTGGCTCATCACCTCATAATAATTTTCTGCGACAATGCATGCATGCATGCAATATTTGTATAATCATATGTCCTTGTTTTGTATTTTAGTGCATGAATGATGACAAATAAATAAGAATGAATACAAAACATTGAAAGTTTTTAGACCGTGTCAAACATTTTACCATCACCCAAGCATAGACATACAACAAGGAGGACTGCAACTGCCCCCTCAAACTCAGGCAACGGTGGGAAAAAATTCCAGCACAGCATGAAGACATAAATCAGACATTAGAAAGCAAAAATAGGCTTTTTATTAGAAACTGGTTCTTGTGTTTTTAACATGTAAAATTTCGGGCAAACCAACCTCTCTGCCCCCTTAACCAAAGACTCCCCATGCACCCAAGACTTCATAATGAACTGGATCAGGCACCCTTTACACAAACTGGGAGTTGCATTGAGCTAGTTTTTTGTTTGATGATTTATGCAAGAAGAGTTCCTTAATTTGACTTGGCTTTTACAGACATCCTTCAAAGATTAGGCCTTCTCAGATCTTATGAAATGCTTTTGAACGATAAAATGAGTGTTTTGAGGGTAAAATTTCACACAAACGTATGCCAGCTTTGGAGCCACAAGAAGCAAATACTTTGGGAGTGTGGGGTATTAGCACGCTCCTGCTTAAAATATTTATCATAAAAAGATCCCAAATCCATTCAATGATTACATAATAATTCAGTAAAGTATTGAATAAAATGTTTTTTTCTGGGTAAAGTTCCTGAAGTTTACGGCTGCGAAGGAACCAATTTGAAAGTATTTTATATTTGAGTCTCTTGAGAGACTTGTTTCTGTGAATGTGAGCGCTGGTATCAATATTTTTGTATTAGTAAATAGTATGAGTATTACAAAAAACATGTAATAATTGGACTTGACTTTTGCATAAACTCTTCAAAGAATGTCTTTTCAGAATTAACAAAGAAGCTCTTCTCAGAATTCAAAGTTTTCATCATAAGAAATTCTTTTAAACGATGAAACGGATAATTTTTTGTTAAATTGCACACAAACGTATGCCAGCTTTGGTGCAAGATTTTTGGGTACGTGCAGCAGATATGCACATGTTGGACACAAGGACCTTTTCAACAGGATAAATATTGTTTGTGCCATTTTGAGCCCAATTCCCTGTGTGTTACTGGCAGTGCACATGTTAGGCTATGCTTGTGAGGTTGGATGCACTAAATTTTTACACGCAATTTGACTCCTGAGGTAGCCATCGGCAGACGGTGTACCAGCGTTAGGGTTGCATGGGACACATTGAATGAATGGGGAAGAATTAAGGCACCACACTGAACTTTTACGTACTAAGACAGAGAACAATGGGCATTTTGTTGTTAGAAAGATTTGATGTTTTAATAAAAATCTTGATAATCTTGTAAAATATAATACTTGATTGTACTTTCCATCAACTGATATTAGTTTGCCCCTTGCTGTAAACTCAGTCCTTTCGTGAGTCGTGGACAAAAATCTCAGCTGGGAATCGAGCCTGTAATAATCAAATGGGAGACTTTTGCGAAGCTAGGCTGACAGCAAACTTCAGCATTTTCTGAATGAGCGGCTGTGGCTAGTTCACTATTTCAACAGGAATTGAAAACCCTTAGGAGTAGCTGCAGCCACCAATTATGACATGACATTTGTAGGTAAGAATGCATTGTGCCAGAGAGTTAAATTCATCCATCTTGTCTGCTGCCACCTAGTGCTTCATAGTGCCTCGAATTGTCTCTGATTGCTTTAACCATCCCAATTTAATAGAGCTGCTTAGCGGCCGTTTTTCAGGCCAACTGTGCGTTTTCCATTTCATAGCACAATTGTAAGGACATGAAAAGGCATGCTAACCTTCCGTTGCTTACCATAAACAAATAAATGATGTTACAATGCAAATCCATGGTTAACCTGTGAAATATGCTTGCTCTTGAGTAAAATTTTCTGCTAAGTAATCATGAATATTTCTGCTAAGTAATCATGAAAATGCTTGCTCTTGAGCAACATTTTTTGCTAAGAAATCATGAATATTAGCTTACCGTTAAGCAGTGCTATGAATTTGGCACAGGGTCATACAGGGGCTGCTTGATTCCTGTCAACTACAGCAGAATTTGTGGTTGATGTCTACCCAAGATGATTGTTATTTTTTTAAGGACTTCAATCTCAGAAAGCACTGGGTTCAAACTGCTTTACAATATCATACATGGTCAAATTAAGAAATACATTGTCATGTAAATTTTGTTGCATAAAAACATGTAGCGAATAAAAACTGTGTTTCCTAATTACATAATTGAATTTATGGTTGAAATGAAATACACAAAATAATGTTGAGAGTCTATTTCCCTTTTGCAGTTTGGATGGACTTTTTCTTTATTCCAGTTTTGCACAACATAACTGCATATCGGTGAGGATAAAACCAAAATAGTATTCCTTACCCTAATGCAATTATTACATCTATTACATTGTTTGCGGTAACCACTGCTAATGACAGGAGTCAAACTAGCCTCTCGTCACCGAGCTAGCTTGGTGGTCGAGTGGTAAAGATATCTGCTCTAGCATGCAGGGGTCTTGGGTTTGAATCCCAACAGATTAGTAAGTCTGTGGATTTTTCCACAGGGCTTGGGAAAGTACCAAGTATACAGTGCTTACCACACATCAGTGTAGGGAAAGCACCACACATCGGCCGCAGTTAAAACCCCAAATATTATTCTTCCTCCACAATGCTAATTATTACATGCATTAAATACTTGATATTTATTTGTGTTTGCCAAGAACTGTATGTACCTCTTTGAATCTTACAATGTCCGTACAAATAAGTCATTTGAGAGTTTGATTTGAATAATGTCTGGTACAACGACTTGTTTAGACACAAGTTCACCCTTAAGTTTGAATTCCTCAGACTATAATGGTCAGTTCCTATGTCACATGATACAGGGCAAGCTTCTGTACAGTGTTGTTAAGAGACGGCAAACACCCATACACAATTTTGAATGAATGTATGTATGGCACAATGGTACCAGGGTTTGCTCATCTGGAGGTTGCTGTACAAAAACTTGCCCCGATCATTTGACATAGCAACTGTCTCTATAGTCTGAGGAATTCAAATTTAAATATCAAGTAATAAACCACAAAGGAAACTGACTGGGTAGTGGTAACTTGTGACTAAGCAAGTCATTGTACCAGACACTATTCAAGTCTAACTCGCAAACAGCTTATTGGGTTGAATTCCAATGGGTGGAAGAGTAGTATTTTACCCTCAAACTGTGGAGGGATGTTTCACTTCAACATTTGAATTGTGTTTTCCATAAGGGTAATATAATACAATGTTAGAACACAAGAAAAGTTTACTTTAATTAGTTACCTAAAACTTACATTAGATGACTACAAGAATTAACTTCTTTTTTATCTTTTTTTTTTACAAGTATGACTTTTTTAAACATGAAAATGTCATGTATCCTGAGAAAGTGTTAGTAATGGGCTTCTAAATTTGACGCGATAAATTATTGAAATAACCACATTGAAAAACTATTGTTTAACAATGATTGTTAGACTGAATAATTAACTTGTCAACATTAATGTCTCCAAAATGAAAAAATTAATTAACTGATTACAAGAAAATAATTTGTACCAGTGAACATTGATTCCTTGAAACGGCCCAGACATTTTGTTTTATATATCTACTACAAAATAAACTAATCTATATCTAAATTCTATTAGTAAATGTAAGTCTAATTAATTCAAGAAAATTAAGTGCAACTTGATGTGTGAATATCAAATCAATTAATAAAAAAATTAATGATTTACAGAAAACACAAATTTTATAAATTTCAGTTCATAAACTAGTACACACTGCCCATAGAAATATTACCATATGAAATAGTTTCTGCTTTGGGTAAAAACCCAATATTTTTTATAGCTCCAAGACCAAGAAGGTAATGACATGTGGACAATTCCTGTCAAAACAGGTAACCCCCTTTTTTTTTGGGGGGGGGGGGGAGGAAGAATGTGTCAATTTAAATGATTTTTTCAAAGAAATGTTTTTGAAAACTAGATATGTATTTCTAAATACCAGTAACCCACCATACATTATTAAGTCTGTGAGTATTTCAGGTTTGTTTTTTAGTTTGGGCACATTTTAACACATTTCTGATTGCCGATATTTAAAATAAAATGACGACAGTGATAAAATGAGCACTCTTTACTTAAACTATGTAGATAATACAAAGTGTAATTGAATTATAAATAATAACTTTTATTATATTCTCATCACAGGTCCACATTTTAAATCAATTTTGTCAAAATTTTATTTTACGCAATATAGGCACCTTAAATTTGATATAATTTACTAATAATCATGAATAATCAAACCGAGTACAATTAGCTGTTGTTTAACTGAGCTATGCATCACTCATGCCAGTCTTGGTGTCCACTTTGACCTCTTCAGACGAGGGTGTGTACAGGACATTATCAAACCCCAAGGTTGCAGGAAGGCCTGGCTCTGTTAAGGGTAGCTTGGCTTGTCGAGTTTTCAGTGCCAGGTATCCTATGATGATGAGTAGGATGATAACCAGCACACCGACGACAATTCCCACAATGGCTCCAGCACCCAAACCTGGTCAAACATCAATCAAATTTAAAATGTTTTATCAAATCATTCAGATTTCAATGCTCTGAATGTTCCTTAATAATTAACATGCATAAAATTGAACAGATTAGAGAGACTGTATAATTTATCCCAAAGCCAAATAAGTATTACAGCTACTACTGGTACCAATATTTCTCAGGAACAGACATCTAAACAAAATAAATAAAATAAAAACAGTTTGTTTTTGAAACCTGTGTTTGAATCTGATTTATTAGACCTTTTACATGCTGTCAATATCATTGTCTCATTCCCTGCCTCTAATAGCAACAATGATTCCCCTTTAACAGTGCACCTAAGAGGTTACAGACTATTTTATCCTTCCAGTTGGTTGCACTGATGTGAAACGGAGAAAGGACAAGATGGCGGCGCCATTATAATTTTTGTAGACTTTCCCTGGCAGGTCCAGAGTTCTTATATTTGTTTTCTTGGTTGCTTTTTGTTAGTTTTAATTAATACTGATTTTATTGTACTTCTAATTAAAGTGCTCTTTCTTATTATTGACCCCTTACAAGATGCACACCCCACTTTAACCCGCCTATCTTGTCTGCCATTTTGAGAGTCAAAATGTACACAAAGGAATTGACTCCCAAAATGTTGGAAATGGTAGACACGCATTTTGCGGAGGTGCGTTCGATGTCTGCAAGGGGTCAGTATGTAGACTTGCTACTTAATATTTTCCTGGTTGTCTCGTATCCATTTATTTATTTATTTTCAATTGCCATTTATTTGATGAATTTGATTTAATGTATCATACTTGATTTGCAATAAACCACAAGGGAAACTGGTAAATTTGTGACCAAAGAAACATCGACTAGAGTGGGATTTGAACCTGCGACCTCTGAATTAACAAGCTGGCACTCCACCATCTGAGCTATCTAGCCCTTATGTTGGCAGTCTCCCTGATCTTATTCTTTGTTAACCCCAAAATTAAATATTTAGATTCTATGTCAAGGACCTAGGAGCATTTTCCTGAAATGGATTGGACGCTACATAAATTTAACTTATTTTTAATTTAATTATAAAACTCCTTAACACAAACCAAAACTATAGTTACGTTTGTTCTCCGTTATGGTTCTTATTTTTAGGAGGGGGGGGGGGGAGTATTATTTTGCAGGACGAGTCCACAGATTGTTCAACTGACCTCTTCTAAAACTAGGATAATCCAATTGAATAAAAATCAAATTACCTGTTTGTGCAGGTGGTTGTGGACGAGGACCACCTGGAAGAAAACATAAAAAATGTATACTTTGAATGAGTAACTTGTAAAGAAAACTGATAACTTGTACATTTGGAATTAGTAATTTGTTAAGACATCTGCTAAGTTGACAATAAATAGGGAAAGAATTCAGGTGAGTAGGGAGAATGATTAAGAGAAAGTAAATGGGAACTTGGGCAATGTATGTTAAAATGACAAAAGCCGTGAACGGTTCAGGTATGGAACATCAAAATGGTTAATGTGAGTGAACTAAAAAAGGAAAGAAAAAAAACCCCCAAACCCAAACATACTTAGCGGTAAATATTGTAATCCTTTCCGACACCATGGCTTGAACTTAGACCCCGTCTTAGGCTCTGTCTGCCCTTACTGAAGACCACGCACCGAAAGTGCACGCTTTCAAACTAACCGACAGAGCCCAAGTAAGAACCCAAGTCAAAGTAGTGGTTTAGAAAAAGGGATACAAAGTAGGCAGTGGTGGTTTGTGGTGTAGCTTGGATGGTCTGAGGTTGGGGTTGGGGGGATGGGCATGCACATGTAAGAGCAAACTGAACTCGACATGTCTCTGCCTAAAAGAGGAAATTGCTGAACACTTTTAGGCTTACCCCACAAAAAAATAGCATCTGTTTTGTTTTGAAACGCTTTTGGTTGTTCAAAATTGACTCCAGTTCTCATGTATGGTTGGTGTGACAACTTTAATGGTGTATGGTTAGAAAAGAATCCAATACAGCATTAGAGTCAGACCAGGGCTTGACTTCATAAAGCACTAAGATTCATTTTAAGATGAGTAGTCAGTATCACCATAGTGATTTGTATTGTGACATCACACGGTGCTTAGCAATTCAGATCA
This sequence comes from Pisaster brevispinus, assembly GCA_023634235.1. Lineage (NCBI taxonomy): Eukaryota > Metazoa > Echinodermata > Asteroidea > Forcipulatida > Asteriidae > Pisaster > Pisaster brevispinus. The sequence continues at coordinate 16,505,956 of JAMKCF010000006.1, read as the reverse complement.
ATCTCAGCTCTTTGTGAACTTTGAGCCCAGGTCAACCTCAGCTACGACCCTGGTGACAGTTGGCATTAATAACAAAACAAACTAGTAAAAAAACAGAGCAAAGAATTACCAAAGTCAAAACATTTTACATTACTCTAAAAACAAAGAAAGCAAAAGACATTGTAAGCACTAAGTCAGCTTATGGATCCAATTCACCACGGCCCAATTTCATAAAGCCTGTAAAGCACAAACAAACCTTGCTTTAACAGGTAACCCCCAACATCCAAAACAGTTCACATCATTGCGACTGGTGCCCTACTCATTTTTTGCTTAGCAAAGGCTGCTAAACAGTTGGATGAAATTGTGCCCTAATGTCATCCAAACAATAAATCCCGCCTACGCCATTTTGGAAATCAGTTTCTGTGAAGTGCTCATTTTTTTTATTCGTGTCCGAATTAGTGGCTACAGCTACGGCTATGGCTAGATTTCTGCATCATCACATGTTGAAGAATGGGATGTCCTTATTGTAACACCCTTAGCAACAGTCATAGCCATAGCTGTAGCCGCCAAGTCAGATCTGCCTTACCATATCTTTCCATTCAATTTGATTCCCAAAATGGCAGACCAAGGGCAGACATTAGCCATGTGTGACATCAGTAAGAGGGGTCAATGTAATCTTTTTGATTATCCAATCAAATATGATGTATTAATAAGCTCATACAAGAATCCATGCTGAGTAGGAACAACAAGGCCCCTGATTGGTTGAAGGTTGTGAACATGTGAACACCCATTCACAAACAATATGGATCCCTGTGAAGATTTCTTTATCTTTTTCCTTGCCCTGTTCTTAACATTCCTTCATGGTAATATTAGTCACTTCAGAATTCCACTGGGAACACCTTTTATATTTTCATTGTCTTCTGTCAGTATTGTCCAGAAATAGGGGCATGTGCATAAGTTCCCATAGTACACAATCAACGAATGTTTGTTAATGCAATGGTGAAAATATTTTCATGAGTTGAAAGATGGAATGTTCCATTCAAAATGGCGAAGCTAAATGGAACATTCAAACTTTCAAGGAATTAAAATGTTCTCTCTGTTGCACAAATGCAAAACACTTATTATTTGTATGCTATGAAATTATTCATGTAGATCTTTGTCATTTGGAGGGAAAATTATCAACCAAATGTACAAGATTGTGTTCTGGCATCCACCAGGAGGGTGTTTTGTATTGCTGTGTATAACATGTGCATTGTGGGTCTAGCATACAATAGTGAAAAAGGATGGCACAAAAATAAACGGTGAATCGAACCAAAATGCATGGTTTATGACATGGTAGTGGCCAGGTAGTGGTTTGATTAATGAATGCCGTGTGACCAACAATCCTCCAATCAAATGACCAGGATTAACTTGGCGTTATATAGGTTTTGGCGGCATATGCAAGAGGTCTGTAAGAATGTAGAAGAAGTTAAGCAATAGGTCAACCGTGAGAGAGAAAGCAAACAATAAGCATTAACTACCATAAGCATCCATCTGGCAAATGAAGTCCGTTTTGACGTCACAGGAAAGGCTGGACCATTTGCTAGTCTCCTTATTCATCACCACACATCCCATTCCTGCATCCATAGACGGCTGATTCGCATCCCACTTGACAAAGTCCACCTTGGCGTCGCTGGACTCGTACTTGAAGTCCCCTATGAATAAACATGAGAAGAATTTGCAATGGCTCCCTTGCAGAATGCCAAATTGAAGGACTTAAATACTACATGACCACCTATAAGGTTAATTTCTTATATTAACACAATATTTATTTAAGAGCTCTCCCAAAAAAGATCCTAATGTTTTCATCTTTTTGAGCACCTATTGGAGAATATGTGCAATTAAAAAATCAAAATTTATTATTGTTTATTTGATTGTAATTCTTTATCAATAGTTATCCCTTATTTATTACAATACATGCACAACATAAAACGGGGAAAATTCTTGGGATAACAAATGTTAATTGTGGAGGTTGATTTACACAGGTTTCTTCACAAGTGCCAATTTTAGAAGAACTTCTCCTTTGACCCGTGCCTTGTAAATATAATTTATTAATCCAGGAATTACGTTTTCAAAATTTTTTGAACGGACAACAAGCATTTTCAAACTTAAGAAATGTCTGTGAAAGAAATTACCCTTAGGCCTAAATCAACTCGCAGTGAACTATCAACTACATACCTTAAACCCCCATTAATGATAAAATGTTTGGGTAAACATACTTAAACTTGATTTTGCCTGTTGAGATGAATGAATAAGTAACTGAGTTAAGCCAAACCTTGGTTGTCTTTGACAAGCCCAAGCCAGATGGTATCGGAACCTTTCAATCCCCGGGCATACTTGCTGATGAACAAGTTCTGCTCAAAGCTGTGAACATCGGGCAGGGCAGCTTGGGAGGATTTGGCGCACGCAGCTTTGGCCGAATCAAAGCTCATATTACGGTTGTCTGCTGCGACAAAGCGGTAACACTTGCTGCCGTATTGCTGCCAACCGTTCTGACACGAGGGCGGCTTTGGGGTACTTGGGATTAGAGCGTCACCTATTACGAAAGACGGTTGGTGAATATAAGTATACAAACCGTCAATAAGGAACAACCACACTATAAACGGTCAGGAACAACCACACTATAAACAGTCAGGAACAACCACACTATAAACAGTCAGGAACAACCACACTATAAACAGTCAGGAACAACCACACTATAAACGGTCAGGAACAACCACACTATAAACGGTCAGGAACAACCACACTATAAACAGTCTCGATCTTGGGACACAACTTTTTCCGCCCCAACTCAACATCTGTTCAAAACAGACCGTGGATACTTAGATCTTCCCAACTATAGTTACGAAACAAAACATCTGTACCTTCGGGGGCAAATTTTGTCAGATTCAAGTAGATATGCCGTTACATATTGTTTGCAGGAGTTTCTCAATTGGAGCTTCTTTTCCTTCAGTATCATCTTCCAAAAGTCAATTTGTCGCAATAAATATATGGCATCTATAGTCGAGCTTAAAAACTGCCTTTTATTTTAAAGAGAGATGATGCTAGCGCAAACCATTTTTTATTAAAGCAACACTGACCTCCACCTATCTGGCAGATAAAGTTGTGCTCTGCTGTACAAGCCACATTGTCCCACTTCTGGCCGTCGCTGATTCTAACGCATCCTTCCCCCTGGTTGGAGCTTGGCTCTCCCTGGTCCCAGTTAGTGTAAACTAAAGGATCACCATTCACCCAAACAAACTCTCCTTCGGTCTACAATGGGAAGGTGAAACACATAATACGTAAAGTAACTGAATGCCATTTGTATGGTAGTGTGCTCGAAATGTTTAGCTATCGTTACGTAAAGTTCAAGTTTAATGTTAAAACTATTCTTTACACAAACTTTTACACATTGCTATGAAAAGGGGACAATTTTAAATTGTGTAGTTTTTGAATTGTTATATAGCGTTATACAAAACAGAGCTTCCACAAAATGTAGTAATGGCGAGAGAGATATGAAGTTCAACACCATCAATCTGGGGTTGTAGTGGCTCTGGCTCTGGCTCTGAGAAGTCAGCGTTTTAAAATCTCACGACCGTGATTAGTATGCTTTCACTTTTTCAAAGGGTGTGAAAGCGGGTGATTAAACTAAGCTTACATCTTGCAACAGGCCAATCCAAGCGTCCCGTATGTTGTAGTAAAACAGGAGAGTTTCCATGAATGCCTCGAAGAAGCCGCCTGTGACTGTAGCGAGATTTCCCGTGTCCTTCTCGCACTGTGCTTGTGCGTCGGCAAAGTTTTTCCTCTGGTCCATTTTATCATACACCTTGAAGCAGACACCGTTGTGTCTGAAGTAACCAGGCTGGCTGCAGATATCCCCCGATGGGTAATCGGGTATAGCCGGATCTGTAATACAAATTAGCAAAATTAAAAACAAATTCAAGAGAAACACCAAAGCATGCCTCGTAATATACCATTATTTTCCGGAGGTTATTATGTAACCCCCAATTCCAGACCTTTGTCCTGGTGTTCAACAAATGTGGCAGACAAGAATGGACAGGCTGCCACCATTGTTTATCATTGCATTTGGCTCAATGGGACGTAAGTCTGAGCATTCCTAGATTCCAGCAAACCACTGCAGAATATCGATCGTGGCTCACACACGAGGTTCTGCGAGTCACTTCGAGAGCCTATTTTCTCATACGACAACATGAAATCCTGATGCTAATTATGAGAACCATGTTGTCTTTCCTTTGTCAAGTCAGGGTTTCATTGTGACAATATTTCCAAAGAAAAACGATTACTCAAGAAGCTCCAAAAAGTTCCCAATAATAATACTGCAGGTGGGCATCAAATGATTAAACATTAAACAGATAACTAAACATTAAACTGAAGGTCGTTGGTTCAAAACCTGCTTTAGTCAAACTTTCTTTGTTCAACCCCAAATCGGATAATTTTTGTCATTCATTCTTTTTTGTTTGTGTTTTACCCACACACTGATATTGGTTAAGCACTGTATACTTCTCCCTAGTCCTGTGAATAAAATCCACAGGATTATTCCTAGGGCTGGAGTTGAACCCACGACCTTTGCCATTCCAGAGCAGATGTCTCACCACTAGACCACCAAGCTTGCCCGGTAGCTAGAGGCAGTTCAAATCCGATATTCTAGCATTCTTTTTCTCATAGGCACTGCTGGCTTGCTGACAAGCAGTAACAGTTTTTGAACTCAAATTTTAAACCTAAACGAAGTGAAGATGTTTGCAAAAGGAAACAAAAATTGATCTCTGTATTATCGGCTAGTTGAACCACAAAAGTTAGTCTACAAAAAAACTCCTCAAAAGTGTTAAAAAAGAACAGGATTTTTTCAAACACTGTTACAAATAGGAGAGTGTTTTGATATCTGACCTACTTACCGGTTGGCTTTTGGCAGAAGTAGCCCTCTCTCGGCCCCTGGCACGGTAAATTCTTCCAATATCCTGGCAAGACTTGGTTGTTAACAATCATTACACACATATTGTCAACGCCCTTTGAAATACAACGACAACAACAACAAAATTGAGTCAGAATTCACATAAAATGTAAGAATGAAATGACTTTTGTGAGACAAAACAAACATCTTTTCATTTGATGTGATTTGGTTTTTATTTATTTATTTTGTTACGCAAAGTTCGCCCCAAACAAGGCTAAAAGCCACTCTTGGTAAGGAGCTACAAGAAGAAATCATTTAAGATGAAAAAAACTCCGGGGAGCTGAATTGGTCTGATTCTATTATTGTATGTTTCTGAACTGAATCACTGTAGCTCGCAACCCTGAGAAAATCTGTAAACAAGGGTGCTTGCTATGTGAAACAGAAACACCGGGGTTAACCCCTACTCTTTCACAATAAGTGTCCTGGGTTCTTTTATGTGCACTACCAATCCAAGTGCACAGGACCAAGTTTAATGTCCCATCAAAAGGACAAAGCAATTATGGTAAAGTTTCTTGTTCAAGCACACAAGCGCCATGGCTGGGACTAGAACCCACACTCTGCTGATCAGGAACACCAGAGCTTGAGTCTGGTGTTCCTAACCACTCAGGCACAACACGCCACCATATAGTAACTATTGAACATCAAACCGTAAATATTTTTCTTGTCTGAGATATGAGTATTAACAAAATCGATTTAATGCTCCAAAAACATTGAGTCCTAAAGAAAACAGGGTAACATTATAAAAGTTGGTAAGAATTTTGCTGTTTTCATTTTCAGTTTTGGGTCGACAGAGAGGAAACAGGGAATTCCATCACCCTCTAATTATTGATTGGGTAAATTATTCCGCAGCAAGAAACAAATTCATTTTCAGTGCTCCCCCGTGAAATTCACATTCAGAACATTTGTTTGTTGTTGTAAATATCATTACGACAAAGAAACTATGATTTAACCAAGTAAAGAAAACAAAGGCTCTGATAAAACTTTCCATGGGTTCCTTTTTTTTCCCCAAAAAATTTCGCTTTTGTTCACCATGAATCGGCCAAACCTTGGTCGTAACCCACAACAGACCATCAGCCATGACAGGCTTGAATCTCGAACTGACCTGCCAAGCTGAATAAAAAGGCAACAGCCTAACAATCTCCCATAATCCTGGTTTGTCCAACAAAAGGACGAAGGTCTGGTATTGGGAATTAGACAATAATCCCTGGAAAAAGGGAGAATTCTGAGCATGACTTCCAGTACCCTTTGGCCCTTTGATACAGGGCAAACAACGCATAACATGGTGAGTGCATGCACTATGCGCGTTACACAATGTTAACAGGTGTGTTTACACGTCTCCCAAAGAGCATCCATAAAAAAAATTGTCCGACTTCCGTTTGTTCACAAAAATGTTGCTTGTGTACAAGTCTTCCGGTTGGTTAAGGTTGATATTTGGCCATTAAACTGCCATGCATACGTACATCATCAGGGAATCCAGTTGTCCAGTGTTCAAATTGCAAGGGAGTTCCATCCGCCCATTCATAAGATCCATCAATCTTATTCAGTCCAATCCATGCATTGGTGCGTCTCATCTCAAACATCATGGCTTCTAGCAAGGCTGGCAAGTTTAGACAAATACATCAGACAGATAGTTCATACACGGGTTGATTGATTGTGGCGTATCAAATTTGGCCCTACAAAATGGCGGACCGTGTTGGTTCATGAAGTAAAAGGAAATCCCCATAATTTTGAGAGATGTTTGAGTGAATCATTATATTCTACTTTTAAAACATCTTTAAAACCATATCAATTTCATAACACTTTTTATAGCCCAAAGCGCCCAATCCAAGGCAACATGCCCCTTTAATTGACATCTTGTATAGACCAATCTATTAAGCCCAGCCTACAAGAGGTAGATATATGCTGAACCACCAAGAGTCTCCCCAAGAGGTCACAGATTGTGCAAGTCTTGCAAGTTTTGAAAACAAGAAAACAACCCAAACGAGGACTATGTTTTCTCTGAAATAAAATCCTCTTTTTAAATTATATTGATACCAAACTATTGAAAACAAAACAGTTTAGCAATTTGTCATAACTACAACTTCAATTTTTATATACTACAAACAATTTGTTGAAATTTACTTTCAAACAAAAATCTTATTCTCTGGTTTTCTTCGTGGATTTGTTAAATCGTTTTTAGTTTCATATATTTCAAGACTAAATTTCACTTTTGCAACACTAAGAAAGAATTTTTTGCAGCCAAAAACTACATTAACCTAAAGTTTTGGGAAAAACAGAATCGGGCACACGTTAAAATCAATATGGTTGGGACCAACTTGGTCCCAGAAGTTTGAATACGTGTGAGACTTGCACAGTCTGTTACACCCCCCAAAAATGCAACTCCAAGATTTAGGCTGGGAATAACTTAATAAGACCACAAATGCGAAAATACAATAAACAAGAAACTGCAGACATAAGTGACTTACATAGGACATTCTGACCATAGACAGTAGCTAGGGTACCACCCTTGTTCTCACAAGACTTGTAAGCGTCTGTCCACGTGAGTGAATCAGGCTCACTGCTGCCAAATGCTCCATAACACAAGTTGTTCATTCGGTACCAATCTTTCTCACAGCCACCAACTTTGGAATGAAAAAACCAACAAATAGATTATGTTTGACACTTGGAGTATCATTGCCAAGCAGTTTAGTGCACTGGAATCTAGCTCTGCTAGGCACAGTTTCAAATTATACAGCTGCTTAAGCAGGAACTACTGCTGAACAAATTTTCTGCTAAGCAAAAATGAGCACATGTAACATGGTATTTGAAGGGAGGGTACACCTTTGGTAATTACTCACAAAAATATTGGCCACAAACTTACTCGGTAAGAAGCACTGCAGCTGTTGATAATGAACAACATTTTGAGAAACGATTCCCTTCTAAGGAATGTGGTTTTAGACAGAGGGATTCAAGAACATTTCAATCTGAGAAATGATTCTGTATAAAACATTTCTCAGACTATACCAATTACAGATTATTCTTCCTGTGTGGACATAACCGCTCCAGACAGCATTATTTTCAAAAAGAAATAAATTGTTGACAATGTACAAATATAACAGGTACATCTTTCTAGCTGGTTCATTATTTATTAATAACAAACTTTCACATGGAGTAAAGAAAAAGGAGTAAGGCACACATCCATTAAGAATATTGATCTCTCATTATTGACATCAGAAACCAGAATTAGATGTTGCAAACTTCTCACCGACCCAAATGACCTACGGCATAAATGCAAAGAATTTGATTAGCAGCCTCATGTTCTGACCCTAGCGGAGTCGCTCTAAAACGCTAAAACCAAGCATATTTGACCCATGGAAAAAAAGAAGGAACATTTTATCGAGTACAAGGGCTGACCTAGTACACAAAGCTTTTATAAATTTTGTTTCTCACATTTTTAAGGGTAAAAGAAATCGGAAATCAGACTAAAGAAGGAAGATTATCGTTCCTGTAGAAGAAAAAGACTCTGCATGGGTCGAAACATGAGGCCATTAAACCAATTCTTTTCAACCAACTAGTTTGGTTGGATAAAAATACTTATCAAATATTATAACAAATAATTGTATCATTCAATACTGCTTGATGATCATCTCAAAGAGTAAACTTTTAAGAAAGATCAAAGGGATATTTACTCACCTGTGCTTGTGTCTGTTGGAATAAAGCAGAAAAAACATTAAAAATACAATATGAAAAACAGCATTTAAAAGGTATAGTCATAGATTGGTAAACTTACTTGGTGAGACGCTCTGAAGCTGTTGATATAAACTATTTTGAGAAAGGATTCCCTTCCAAGTAATATGGTTTGGATAATTTTGCACCCTAAAACATTTGAATGTGAGAAAAGATTCATGCAAGAGAGTTGGTGTCTGTTCTTGAATGCTGTGGGCAGAGATGCGGCTGGTGCCCACTGTCACCTGGCTAAACGTGGACGGATTCATCGTTCTTGTGAAAATACCGCAACAGTTTTGCTGTTTTCTTGGCAAGTAGACACTGTATTCAGCTGAAACTTTAATTGACTGTGACTTTAATTGAATCTTTCTTTATAATTTTAATTTTGCCTATAATTAAGCATTACATTGACAAAAACCAATCTACAACCCAGGCCCGTAACCAAGATTTATTATTATTACTTCTTTTTTTTGGTTTTTTTGGGGGGGACATGAATATGAAAGAAAATATACATTGGCGCATTAGCACCGCCCGTTGCACAGTGATGCAGGGGTGAGTCTAATGTGGGATGTTAGATTTTTTTTGAAAATGAAGGCCCAATTCAAGCCATTTGGCGCAGCGTTTTTAAGCTTTGTATCAATATTATTTCTGATATTTGATGTGCAGATGCCGTATGCCACCATTGCTTCCTTACATTTTTTTTTATTATTTCATGTCATAAATGTCATAATTTAATAAACAGACAGAGGAAACAAATTATTATTTTTCTAGCTTGGATTTTGGCAGATTAAAAAACAACAACATTTGCCCCCCCCCCCCCCCTCCCCCAGACGGAAAAGGCAAGTAACTTTTTCCATCCATATTTTTTGGTGGAAATTTGAGGGTGACTTCCAAGAAAAAATTTTTAAACACCAAATGAATTTACTAAAAATTATTTCAGTAAAAGCCTGCATGTCCATTCATATCTTGAACACTTTTGGGTGGTTTTAGGTACTTAAAAAAAAGAAGTTATAACTGGAAAAACTGCTACTGTAATGGTAGATAAGTGGTACACTTCAAGGTGTTTTCTGTCTGCTATGAGTAGACCAGTAAAACTAGTCTCCCTAAAAAAGTTACAAGCACTGGAAAAACTGCTAACATGATGGCTGCAAAATGATAACCCTTCATTGTATTTCCCGTCAGCAGTTAACAGTTTTCTGGACTGATGGTATGGTGTACTTACCTTTGGGTCTCTTGCAGACTAGCTGAGAGTAATAACCACATTCTGTATCTTCCCACTTGCCGTACTCAGATGTCATCATGCGTACACAGTTCTCAGAATTCAACTCGTTGTTTGGTTCTCCTACCTTCCAGTTTGTGAAGTCAACCGGCTGACCGTCATTCCAGAGAAACTCGTGCTTGTCTACAGCTACAGAGGAAAATGAAACAAGGCTAGTCATGAGTAAAAGTCACGCTGGTGTCTGCAGGCTCTTGTGTTTTTAAATGCGACAGGTGAAAATGTATGGTTTTGTTTGCTCTGCTTTTATATATTGTTTATTTCTTTGTGATTTTACCGTGGTTGGTAGACCTCCATGATAAAACTTTGCAATGAATTGTTTCTCACATTTCTAAAGGTTGGTGTCCTTTTGTGAATGCTGTGGCCAGGGATGCGGTTGGTACCCGCTGTCACCTAACTTAACGTGGATGGATTCAAAGTTTGTGTGAAAATACTGTGACAGTTTTTTGCCGTTTTCTCAGCAAGTATATTCAGCTGAAACTTTCACATGTGACTTAGTATTGTATCTTTGTTTATAATTTTGCCAAAAATCAGCGATGGGGTGACAAACACCAATCTCTGACCCTACCTTTAAATAAAAGCTTGCAGCTTTCTTGAATTTATGAAATTGAAAACTTTGAAATTTTGATATTGCAGAAAAGACACTGCCTGAAATACAGAACTTTGTACCACATTTTAGTTTAATTTTCTATGGTATTGAAATAAAGAAGAAGAAAAAAAAAGAGAGAAAATCTAAGCCCCATTTCATGGCGGTCTTTCAAACTCTTCAGAACGCTATATAAGTGCTTGGATGTTTATTACTTACACCAAGTAAAAGGTCTTTGAGCTTAACAATTTTCAACAAAATTTGTTAAATTACCACCACAGCTTTGCATGCTAACTTACCAGTTGTGTTACGTGTCAAACCCAGCCATACTCCATAGTACCCATACTTTTCTGCAGCTACCCTCTTGACGAACGCATTCTCGCCTCTACTGTGGATGTTTAAGATGTGCGACTTATCGTAGGTTTTCTCGCAGAAATAAGACGCCTCCCACCAGGACACGTATTGCAACTCTGCTTCAAACATGTAGCAGTTGTCACCAAACCCTAGCCATTTCGGGGGACAGTATCCAGGTATAAATGGGGGCATCGTTGGGGGAACCACTGTTCACGAGAAAACAAAAGCCAAGTTATCATTCATGAAACTGACTAAAACAAAAAAGCCAGTGACAACTTGTTGGGAAAAATCTCAAACAAACAAACACCAAAGTTTCACAGCTTGGGCAAGTCATCAAAACAAAATACTCTGTAAAATTTCAGTCTACAGTTAGGGTCCAATGCTAGGTTTATAAATTGGCAGGTGGAATATTTTGAAAGTAAAATTTAGCCATGAAATAATTATATGAAAGTAAAATAAATTTAACAAATCAGCCAAGAAAACCTGAGAATAAGACTTGACCCCTATTCCAGTTACTTGTAAACAATTAAGAATTTTGCCCAACTGATGTTCATGTTACCATTAAACCTATGTAATGGTTGCACAAATTTGGGCAGGATTGGCAAATGGGGTTTCGTAAAAAGTAAGCATCCTCGTTCCAAGTTTTGATTTTGTTTCCATTTTAATTCTAACAACCTTTTTGTATTATATAAAAACTGAAATTGTATTCATAAAAAATTACTATGAGTGTTGTTATTTTCAAGATTTTTTGTATAAATATAATTTAAAATGAAGATTGATGTCAAGAAAATAAAAAAGTCTTCCTTTGAGTTGTTTTCTTGTTTTCGATATGAGCGAGACTTGCAGTCCATTGCAGCCAGTAGCATGAACACCTGACGTCACACTTTGAGGCGTGTGAGTAGCGGCAGATACCACCATTTAGAACCCTACTAGTGGCATATTACTATTTAGATAGATGTACCTTCAACTCATGTAGTTTGTGCATGCCATAATGCTGTGCAGCGTTCTCCTTCAACAGTGGTCCGCTGGCCAAATGCCAGTAAAAACATCTGAGGACCAGTCGAAATGTACTCTAAGTGGTCCGGCTAGCTAGTCCAGTTTTGAAATGTATCCCTATTTCTTCAAATAAGGACTAGTGAAAAAGCTGACGGACTTGTGAAATGACAAGCTAACTGGTCCTGTTGGCCAGTCACTAAGGAAGTTAAGGGCAAAACCCTTCTGTGTGTATGTTATATTTGTCCACCCTGTAAATTGAGGACTTCTCTTTGTTCTCCCATTGTTTTGTTTTTTCAGAGACGTCGCCATTGGTTTTGTACACAAAAGCGAAGCAAATACATCAGTCAGAACACCCAGATCCCTTTTGTTAAAGTGCTCCTTTTCAATGGGTAGACACCCCGACTCATTTGTGAGTGAATGTTCTGTTGCATGAGCATGACAAAGTGTCACTCGGTGTCTCTCCAACGAAACCATTGAGTTTGTAAGACTAGTCTTTATCCTTAAGGAAAAAGACAGAACAGTCGACCCAGCCAGTACCAGAGCCCATTTTCATCAAGAATTACCTTAAGCACAAAAAGTACCCAAGCACAAAAAAAATATGCAAACCCCAATAAGGTTACCAGCCAAAATACCATTTCACATGTACCCTCTGTGACTGGTATCCTGCTGATTTTTTGCTTAGCAGAAAAATCTTAAGCATTGTTTCCTGCTTCAGCAGCTCTATGAAACTGGTGCCAGAACTTTGGCTCAGGTAGTCTTTACTGTTCTGTGGTCTACCAAAAATATGTACTGATCAATCTGGAATTATAGCTTACTTTCTGTTGTATGACAGATGAATGCACGCTTTGATGTACATTGGATAGCATCCCATTCAGCAGCATCGGTCTGTACCACACAACCCTCTCCTGCCTGTTCACTCGGTTCGTAATCAGCCCAGCTTGTAAACATCAAAGGCCAACGATCAATCCACTTGTATGTACCGGTGTTCTGCAAAACGTATTGGGCAAAATCTCATATTACTTTGGTTATTCATACCATTTGGTAATGAAGAAAGAAACATGAAACAATGAACAAGAAAAAACAAGCCCAAAATCTTTGAATGAATCCCACAAATACAGGATAACATAAACTGCTCCTGAAGAACTCCCCCAAACCCTACACCATCCCTTCCCACCCCCACCCCTCCAAAAAAACACCCCATAACAAAAAAATTGCAAATTTCTTCAGACGCTCTCCAAAACGAGTTTGAAATTGTCAAAACATCCGATCTCGCTTAAAATAACCCGGATGTACACAACGAGACACAAAATTTTTACACAGAGCACTTCTGTGCGAGATGTTTTTGCACTGATGCGACGAAATGTCCATTCAGGAAATGAACTTTACAATGGTGTTTTTTTTGGCTGAGTGGATGTAGGCCAAATGTTGTGGCTATTTGTGGCCAGTATGGGCATTATGGTACAAACCGGTTGTGGCCGCTTTGATCTCTAAAAGGTTAGGGGTCTTGTCAAAATGAATCCAGGACAGGTAGTCAGATAACAACTCTCCGGTGTCAGATTTTTGTTGGATTTCCAATGGACTGTTTTTCTATGAGAGACATTGTTTTACTCACTGAAAGACACACAGTTCTCTGATGCACTAAATACATGCCCTATGCAATGCAACTCACTGAGTTTGGCTAGTTGATTAAATGTAGTGGTTTTGTAGTGATCTGGAAGGTTTGTAGGTCATTCCATTTAACTAAGATGTGTAGTGTATTTTTTGTGGATAAGACCCAGAAAGAGACCCCCTGCTTGATTTCCAGTAGATAGCAATCTAAGTCTCCGTGGTTTGTTAACAAAAATAACCCAGGCTCTGTGAACTTCTCCCATGATTTCTCTGACATCCAATTTCAAACAAGGTGAATTAGCTGCGGGTAAAAAACCTTGTGTTAGACTGTACTTATTGGCTGGTTATCCTGAACTAATTTTGACAAGGTCCCTTAAGTTCATGAATAATTATTTTAGCAAAGACTGAAACCGATGCATTGTATTACAGAACATCCTACTACATACATCGTTTATTGTCAAGCCAATCCAAGCGCTGTCTAAGTTGCTCTTGTATAGCATGTTAGCCACAATGAAAGCTTCGGAGTAGCCATCCCTGACGGAGGCCAGGGAGGCAGTTTCCTTCTGGCAGGCCACCTTAGCTGCATCAAAGGTCATGGGAGTTGTCATCAACTTGAAACAGTCACTGCCATATTGTAGGAATCCATTGGCTGGGCACAGGCCGCCAAAAGATGGTTCCTGAGTGGGCAGCGCCGGATCTGCAAACAAAAACAATATCTATTTGAAAAAAAAGGACTGACTGGTCAATCTGGATTAATTTGTCACACTTCATGTACTATGTGAGGGTGAAACTAGTCAAAGAGGGCCATTTATTTAGATTTTTATCAACTTGATGACTGCAAGAGCATCTCTTAAAATGTGTTGCACTTTGTGTTTTGTGGTGTGTCATGGCCAAGTGCTCTATTGCACCGCAGTCAACTTCTGAAGTTCTGATCAGCAGAATGCGGGTTTGGGTTCCGGTCTTGACACTTGTGTCCTTAAGCGAGACACTTGACCATTGTTGCTTCGTTCTCCAGATAAAAAGGTAAAGCTGCTGGTCCATTTGAGGAATTTAAATTTAAGCAGTAACTCGGGAGTCAGTGTACATCATACAGATGTATGTAGCCACTTCCAACATGGGCGAGAGGGATGTAATGTTACTAACGTCATAGAGGCGTATGTGGCCCCTCTGGACACGAGGCTAACAAAACTGACTGAAACCTCAAACATGGTATTTTAGCCTAACTCAAGTGTGTCTCTTACCCAAGGGTTGGTAACAAAGATAGCCGTGTTGTTCTGTGCAGTCAACGTCGTCCCATCTGCCCGGGTAGGATTTATCATTCACCAAAACTCCACATGCATTATCGACCTTCGTTAGACAAAGAGGACAGTAAAACATTAGGTTGTGACAAAAATACATAATTCCAATCCTCTTCGTTTAGAGAAAATTTACTACAAAGCAGGCCTGGAATTACACAGAAGCCATCGAGACCATGGCCTCTGTTGCCCCTGGTCCTAGTCTTGGTGCCCCATCAAAACTTTCCCATAGACTTTCCCAAGATTGAGTCCAGTGGAAATGCCCTTAATAGGGAAAAAGAAAACAGCCTTGCCCTTCAAAGATGAAATCCCAGGCCTGACAAAGCATGTTATTGAAACTTCATGCTGTGGCTTGCCAATTCTAGGAAAGCAGAGTATAAGAGGCTCTACTCACTCGCCAACAACTTTCCAATTTGCATTGCAGTGAAAGTTTGAATTGTAGACAGCGCAGTACGAAACTCATGACTTTTAGGCTTGTTGTTTTGTCAAGGCTGAGCAAATTTGGAGGCAACATCAAAACTTGTTTTGGAACCTTTACAAAAGTTGAGCGAAGATCAACTAGGGGCTGATAATTGTTCAATGCCAATTTGGGATGTCAAATCTAAACCAGCTTTTCTTCAGGGTAGAATTTCTATTATAGTCCGAAGGGACTATCATCACAACCCTAAGAGCCATTGCCTGGCCCGTAGGTGCCCACTGTGAGAGTTTTTGAATTTCAATTCTGCCCAGCCCGTTATCCTCTAGTTCAGTGACTGAAAGACCACTCCACTGTGTCAATTTATTCACCCAACTGACTTGAGGGCGTCCTGGTCCTTGTATACCCTAAAAAACTGTGATCACTGCAGCCGATAGACCACCATTTTGCACGGCATGACCATACCAGCTTGCTTTGCACACATACACTGTGTCAGTTGAAAAAGTCCAGCGACCTCCAATGCGTCTTTCCAGATCCTCATTTGTCCCCATGTCCTTGCCACCAGTATTACCATTAAATTATTTGTTCACCCTAGTTTAGAGAGACCTCCTGTGGTGTCCTACTATGGAACATCAAACACAAACTTGTGTTTGCATGGCCTTAATATTTGGTGTTGGAGATACCTCATTAAGTGATGAAGTTTTTATAAGAACAGAGATGGTCAAATAAAGTTGTTGAAGTGTCTCACTACTTACATAGGGATAGTTGGGTTGGTTGTTTGCCCAGTGCTGGAAGTCCACATTTGAGTTATCAACCCAATGGTACTCATAATAGTAGCCCACTTTGTTGCTAAGTCCCATCCACAGGTTCCCAGTGGAGTACTTCATCAATGAGGTCAACAAAGCTATACACAAAAACAAACACATCACCCCGTTTGTTAAACCATGGGGTCTTATATTGGCCTTTATACCACAGATGGAGAGTGCCATGGCTCAAATGGACAAGATGCCGCCCAAGACGAGAGTAGTCAGAATAAGGCCCAAAATGGTAAGTCTGAGATTCAGGCATGCCGTGGCCAATTATCTGCTGCGACTTCTAGCCAAGCTTTGGGCCTATTCATGATAAGATGTGATTTCTCAAAAGAGAGCAAAAAATCCTAGTGCATTTAGTCTTTTGTGTTTCCAACCTCTTGTGGTTAAACCAGCAAATTCCCTCTACCCCAACTTTGTCTCCTTCGCTGTTCATCCCTTGCTTTTTGTTATTATGTGTGCTTTCTGCTTCTCTCTTTCTTGTCTTTCCAGCTGCTTCTGTTACAACAGAGTACACTTGTTAATGTATGTTGTGTTGTCATATAGCCTTCCAGATAGACCGCTCGGCCACAGCACCCCATCAACTTACAGAAGATAAAGGATTATTTTAACAGGAGACTTACACTGAACGGCTTGATTATGAATGGAAGCCAGGCTTCCTCCCTTATTAGCCGCACATGCAGTACGTGCATCGTCCCATGTCTTGAATTCCTTGGAGTCATCGTTGATCTGGTAGCAACCTGATCCGATCTTGAACCAACCCTGGGCACAGTTACCTTCGGCGGGTGGAGGGTCGGGTTTCACAATTGGATTCTTGTTGTTGTAGTCTTTCTTGCAAACAAAGAGCTGTGTTATACCACAGTTTCCATCATTCCAATAGCCATCTACGGACAAAACAACAAGTCAAATAATTTAACCTACAAACAAATGCCCAATCATCTCAAGACCCAAGATGCCCACAAACAAACAGAACAAGCAAGAAAAAGGTTTCAGCCTTTACCAGCCATGTATATATTTAAGTTTCTTTTTTTTGCAGTTATATCTCATTTCCAAAATGAAAGTACTCGTGAGAAGTGGTGGCGCAGTAGCAGGAAAGACTTACCATCTGCCATATCTGCACATTTCTGCATTCCCAGGTGGTCGTTGGGTTGGCCATAGTCCCAATTAGTGTAATCACTTGCCGACGAATCACTCCACCTGATAATGACATTAATTAAAATCAGCATCAATACAAAGATAACAATGATGATGATCACAATGAAGTAGGCATGTATGGGTCACTTCAAAATCAAGTGTTGATGGCCCAAGACAAAAGTGAATACGAAGGGTTAAGTTGATTTGAAATGATGACCAAAGCACTTATAGTAAAAAAAAACACAAAAGTTGCTTAACAACTTTTTTTAAATATATATATTTTTTTATGAGATATCGCCCAAACTCACAAGGCCGGAGGCCACTTCAAGGTGAGGGCTACACTTAACTGATTTGGGCTGTCAACCCAGATCAACTGTCACCAGAGGCACGTTGCCACCTACTCCTGGGGCTGAAACAGGGTTACCCCCTTCACAGTCCGTAAGGATATAGGCATGGGTATCATCCACTAGGAGCCTGGCTGGTAGAGCTGAATGCACTACCTTCCCAACTTTTTATGAAGCAACTATGGTTAAGTGCTTTGCTCAAGGGCACAAGTGTCATGACCGGGATTCGAACCCACACTCTGCTGCTGACAACACCAGAGCTTAGGTCCAGTGAACTAGACCGCTCGGCCACAACACACCACAAAAGACTGTGAATATTTAGGTCAAATCGGTTAAAAATTGGAGCTAGCAGGAATAAGTTGACAAACTATTTCTGCTTCGGAGATGCCTGCTGTGCACAAAAACAAATTACTGCTAGTCGTATCATATCTGCATCTTAGTCATAGCGGGAAAACCCTGGTACAGCACAGACAGAATGTCCCCAATGGATTTGTCTATCCCATGTAGCCTGTGACATCACATGTTTACAAAAGACCCACTGAGCCTGGACTTCCTGTAGGCATTTCATGGAGATTGCAAGGTCTGTTTTTTTTTATCAAGTTTTGATATAAAGAAAGGTGGTCCACCTTCAAAACCTGCTCAGCTGTTATTTTTATAACTCTTGAATTTATGTGAAAATTATGACACTAAATGAAAACATTCCCATATAACTAGTCTAGTATATTGCCTACCAGAAAGGCCCTGTAATTTTAGCAACCGAAAGTTACATGGTCTATTGAACCTACCTGTATTCATCAACACTGTTACTATCGTCAAGTTTCTTATATCCAATCCAGTAGTAATCGTAGGAGTATGGGGTCTGAAGGAAAGAAATTGAGAAGTTGATAAAAACTAAACCAAAATATTGCCGCACTTGTTTGCTTATCCAGTTGCTTTAAACACCAACTTCATGAATCTGATGTGAATAATTTACTTTATCAAAATACGAGCTAAAGCTCAGAGACGGGATTTGGTGAATGTAAAAGTTCCTGTAAATGGCTTGCTGGCCTGGGTTGATCCCCCATTATCCTAGACAAAGAACCTCCCAGATAATACAATTCCGAAGGTTTACAGACTAATTAAGGGCATACTAAGGACTAAGGGCAAAGGGCTAAGGGCATACTAGGCCTATACTTAAACGCATGGCGACGCGGAAATCTAGCTGTAGCTGTAGCTGTATCCACCAATTCAGACGTGTTATAATAAAAGCAACAGATAAGTTACAACCGCAATGGAAAATACAAATTTGTATCAGATCTAGACAATATTAGTAAGTTCTACACAAGCTACCTACTAGGGCCTTGGCTCTTGAACTTAAAACGATCGGGAAAACAAATGAGAACGCACCAATCCTTTGATAAGCGTCTGTTCCTTGTCATTGTGTATTGAAGCCAGGTAGCCACCCTTGGTGTTACACCAAGCTTCTGCATCATACCAGGTGAGCTTTGTGTCTTCACTGACATAGTAGCAGTAAGGACTGACAAATACCCAATCAGAGTCCGTAGGACAATATGGTGCTGGTAAGAGACAAAGTCAAGTCGGCTGTTAGAGGTATGGTGTAGGATTGGTGATTATAGGAAGGGGGGGGCCGGGATTAGTAAATTTTAATCTGGAAGCTTACTGAATATTAGATGGGGGATTAGATTAGTAAGTTTCAATCTGGAAGCTTGCTGATTATTGGATGGGGGATTAGATTAGTAAGTTTCAATCTGGAAGCTTGCTGATTATTGGATGGGGGATTAGATTAGTAAGTTTCAATCTGAAAAATGACTGATTATTAGAGGGGGATTACATTAGTATGTTTCAATCTGGAAGCTTTGGTTAGTTAGTTGATAGCACCCTTTGGTGAATACTGCTATAAAGATGAAAACAGTATTCTTGGATTTTTATTTGGAGGATGAAAATAAAATTGTTGTCTTACGTTTAGTAAAGGGTGCTTCAGTTGTGAAAAGAGGCACTGTGGAAAAAACACATATACAAAAATTAGGTCAATAGGAGTTTTTTTTTAAAGAAACAATCAAATGAACTGCAGCTAAAACTTAAACATTGCTAGTTACACCAGTAACTGTACTCTATGTTACCCAACGTAAAAATGTAATAACAAACGGAAGAGTCGGAAGAGTGTACTGAAAAAAAAAACCACCCTTATATGTTTTCAAACAGGTTTTGGACTCGCAAGATCAAAACCAATTTCGTTACCAATTTCTCAAAAACTATAGCCTTTCAAGCTACCATATTTCAAGGGAAGTTTTCCACCGTGACCATCTTTTATACCATGTAATTTATGTGCAAATCTGAGAACATTTATAGGTTCAATCTTACCAGTGCCATGACACCCTTCAAAATGATGATCAAAACAGACATAAAATTTAATGATTACTATGATCAATTGAGACAGCAGTCAGGTAGATAAACAAGTACAAAAAAAATATCAATACATACAAATTATGAAACCAGCATTGCTCTGAGCATCTAAAAATGGGCTTTGAGCATCTACAAAAGTGACAACTATAAAATTCTGATCTAAAGTTGAAGTGGTTCTGAAAAGTCTGGCGGTGAAACAACTTGACACTTCGATCAGTATGCTCCGATTGTCTTCAGGAAAAATACAGAGCAAAATGATCGCAAAGCTGAGTTGTCACACCACTGGTTGAATTTCGGTATTTTGTTGAATGAAATTCTTGACGCCACAAAATGGCGGCCACAAAATGGCGGCCACAAAATGGCGGCCACAAAATAACGGACTGAATGTTCCACTGGTTGCATTTCCAGAGGCCACAGGTTTGAACCAGGATTTGGTAAAAGGGTGTCCAAATTTGCTGGAAATTTAAAAACTGGGTGTCCACATTGTTCCCTTACACTACATTTACACGTAAATGACAGATAAAACAGGGTGTCCAAATATAAAACAGGGTGTCCAAACGACACCGAGACACCCCTGTGGCTAACACTGTACCAGAGGCAAATTTATGTTTTGTAGTCACTACTCACTAATTACAACACTCTGTAGGGGCTTTAGTGCATGAACAATTCTTAAAAAGGATGAGTAAATCCAACAGCAACATTTTGAAAGATTTAAAGGCAATGTGGCCCTTTTAAGCATAAATTCAGGCCCTTCATGACCTCGCTTCAAGGTATATCATTGATATACTGCATGTTAAAGACCAATCCAACTATTCTCTGCATTCTAATAACAGGTAACTTTTAAATGACCCAATCGATAAAATGCAAAAATCCTGCACTGGGGAGAAGTCATTTATTCAAGCAGCACCAACACTTTGGAATGGATTAACCTCTCACATTCAATAGAAACAGTCTCTTTCTGCTTATAAGACTATGCTCAAGACGTTTCTTTGTGAACAAGCTTTTGGCTAACTTGTTTTATGTGTGATTTATTTATTGTTATATAACACCCAAGCAGATCCTTGCCATTTGATTGAAGGATTGTCCGTCACGTGAATGCAAATAAAAGTACTATGGCACGCTACGTCACTCACCGTGCATTTTTCGTTCCATTCACCGTGCATTTTTCGTTCCATCCGAAAAGTACTATTGCACGGTGCGTAAAACATCACTGCGTGCGCGTGTCTTTGGTAATGCAGCAGTGTTACTGATCTACTTGGATGTTATATAAAACAAATAATGAATGTTTTTCATTCGTGCAACAGTGCGAATATTTGCATTCGTTGAAAGATGGAATGTTCCATTCAACTCAACTCCGCCTCGTTGAATAGAACATTCCATCTTTCAACGAATGCAAATATTCGCACCATTGCACTCATAAACATTCATTATTTGTATACTGTTTTACTCTATTGACTTTTAATGATATTGTAGATTTTTGTAATGCGCTTTTGAACTTTTTATGGTGAAATGCGCACAATAAGTGTGGTTATTATTATAATTATTATTACTATTATTAGATACAAACTTACATTTAGGCATCTCACAGACGTAGTGGCTGCTGATAGTACAGGATATGTCGTACCATTTGCCCTGGGTTTCTGGCCAGATTTCTGCACAGCTTGCCGAGTCATCATCGGGCTCACCATTTGCCCAGTTGGTAAAAGCCACTGGGGAGCCATCAATCCACTTCCAACCACCTGCAAGCATGGGAGACACTTTATTGTCATCTGGTATCACATTTTGACCAAAAGGTCCCAATATGATAAACAAACAGTGGGAGAATAAGGATAACACTTGGTAGTGCCTTCGGGTTCATCACCAGAGCCTGTCAAGAGTCAATCAATCAAGTGGAGCTCCAGCCAAGGCTTTTCAATTGCAAAAGTAGTACTCAGGTGGTTGCCCGAGAAAGGTGGTTTGGGGTTTTCCTCCCACATCTAAAACTGAAACATCCTTCTTTGTCTTCTCTCCGCTGGGTTATTGGCTTGCATAGTGATTAAGTTCGCTTCTCTGAGAATCCTTAGCTTCACAACCAGAATCAAATCTATTCACAAAATCTTGCATCTTACCATTTTTACTACGATGCAGCCCCATAATCAACCAAGATATTCCGAATGACTTCTGAGCCAGTGTGATCACAAAGTGGTTCTCGTCCTTGCTGCTGATTGTGGCCAGATCCGCCCCGTAGTTGGTCTGACAGTCGTAGCGTGCTTCCGGGAAGGAGCCCATGGAGAATATCCCAGATCCCATGATGTAACAACTGGATCCATATGCAGCCCAGTCATCTGGACACTTGCCTTCTCCCTCTGGAACCCGGGTTGGTGGGACCGCTGCATTTGTAAAATCAAACAATTTACAGTAATACAACCAAACAAAATATAAATATAGTCTAGCCATCATATCATTGTTTTTGTTTTAATCGTACTCTATTTTTCCCCTGTTGCGTTGTATTGACTCGATGTCATCACCTATGAAGAATCTTGCTTGCGCCATACTGCGAGTTAGATTTCCTGTGTAGTGCATATTTTCAGCAACTTGTGCATGGTTGGACACGCATCATATCTTTATATGGAGTTTGACTTCCAAAATAGCAGACAACGGGCAAACAGTATCGGGTCACGGTATTGTGGCCGAGTGGTTTAGAGCATCGAATTCAAGTTTCGATGGCAAAGTCTTCGGGGTGTGGGTTTGAATCCCGGTCATGACACTTGTGTCCTTGAGCAAGATACTTTACTATAATTGCTTCTCTTCACCCAGGGGTATAAATGGGTACCTGCGAGGGTAGAGGTTGATATTGTGTTTGAAAAAGCCTTCAGAGCGCCACGGCAGCCCGGGCTGTATACTCCCCAGGGAGCTTAGAAAGATTACAGGAATGTTATTGGCCCAATGACCAGGGCACTAATGTAAAGCGCATTGAGACGTTATTGTGAAATGCGCTATATAAGAACTAGTTATTATTATTATTATTTTTATTGCCTGGGTTAATTTAAGCTTATTTCTTTTGCTTAATTCATTAAGTTTTAGAATTTGGTGTCATCTACCATTGACAATTGAAAGAAATATTCCAAGATACTTTACAATTTTAAATGGAGGACCCCTTTTCAAATGGAAATGGTTTTGCCCATTCAAAGATGAGATTCTAGTTCTGAATGCAAACTAACAAGGTATCATTTTTTTTGCAGTCGTGAATATTTCTTGAAGACAGCGTTGGTATTTTTGAAACGTTTTCATTTCAATTGCTCCTAGCACAGCAAGTCAGAATAATCAGGCGGAACTGAATATTCGCAAAGTTTAATTGCACACAATCCCAGCGTCTCGGCAGCCCTCACAGGTTCCCATTTATCACCTGAGTTAACTAAGAGAAGCAATTATGGCCGAGTACCTTGCTTCAGGACACAAGTGTCGTGACTGGGAATCGAACTCACACTCCGATGACCCTGCCATCAGAACTTGAATCCAATCCACTTGACCACTTGATCAAGATACACCATGAATGTGTTACAAGTTTGTACCACCCCCAACAGCATCATAAATTACCCTGTCTGTTGGTTTTTTTTAAAAACTACATTTGAACAATCCTCTACCAATCTTGAAAACAAAAAGTTTTAAATTATAACCCTTTCCTACCTGTGGTGTATTTGCAAGCAGTGTAAGCCTTTTCAGTGCATCCTTTATTTGCCCATTCACCTGCCTCAAAGAAAAATGCATCTTCTTTCATGACGGCACATGGTAAGCCTTTAGGATCCATCCAGCCCCAGTTGGTGTAATACAGTGGCCAGCCATCTATCCATGAAAATACTCCAGTGTCCTACAGTAGATAAAAAAAAAAAAAACACATGCTAATGAACTTCAAGCTCCGAAAGAAAAATGGTAATGTAGCTCTGTGTTTCAAAAAAGAAATATCTTCCAAATGCAACGGAAACTTTGCCTGCTAGAAGACAACAGCAATTTGACTAACTGGACATCTACATTTGTAATTGCTGCATCATTTTGTTGAAGTCGGGTCTTGCGCTTAGGCTTTTTGTAAGGTAGCCCAGTGGGTTAGTAAACTGTGTATTTTACTTGCCCCACAGGAAGTTTTAGTTGCCCAGATTTTAAATATGTATTGTCATAAATGTATCTTTCTGATGTATTAATGGTAGCGATCACAACTAGTTTAATGGTCAAATGAAGTCTAATTCACACACTTAAAAATAAACTTTAACAAGTTTATTAATCATGTCTGAAAAGGAATAAATATGAGCATTTTAAACAAGTAGGTTGCACAATTTTTAGCAGCCCACTGGGCAAGTTGAGTGTTTACTTGTGTTGGTTTACTGGCTTGTTTACGTTTACTAGCCCGAAGCAGTTTTTACTAGACAATGTACCCCGGGCTAGTGTCAAGGGCGAGTCCTGGAAGTGTTTCTCAAAATAAGTTCTGAAATTACCGGGTCATCGTACAATCCAATCCAGACACTTTGATCAGCTTTCATGACCATGGATTGTAACTTGGCTTGCTCGTATCCATTACGGATTGAGGCCACATTAGCTCCATCCTTCTGACACAAGGTCTTGGCTTCCTCAAAGGTGATCTTAGTAGTGATGTCCACCTTGAAGCAGGCATCTCCGTACTTCTCGTACTCTGGCAAGCCGTCACACGCCGGCGGGGGGCCTGGATCTGGGTACTTATCATCTGAAATATTTCCATAGTTTACAACGTTGATCATAAGAAAATTCATATTTGTTTTCTTTCACGAAGCTAACTGTGTGGTATCAATGATAAATGATTTGGGGATACATTTTATTGCAGTATACCCTAATTTGACTGCGTGACGGTTTAATAAAATTCCATAAAAGCAAATTTAGACAAGAAATTGGAACAGGTCTCAAGATACAAAGGTAAAGGACCAAGGATAAACTAATATTACCAGGTCTCACGACACCAAGATAAAGTACTAAGATTGAGAAAAATTATTTACAGGTCTTATGATACAAAGGTAAAAGGACTAAGGATGAAACTAAGTATTGCCAGGTCTCATGATACGAAGGTAAAGTACTAAGGATGAGACTAAACATTACCAGGTCTCATGATACGAAGGTAAAGTACAAAAGATAAGACTAAGCCTTGCCAGGTCTCATGATACGAAGGTAAAGTACTAATTAGGATGAGACTAAACATTACCAGGTCTCATGATACGAATGTAAAGTACTAAGGATAAGACTAAGCATTATCAGGTCTCATGATACGAATGTAAAGTACTAAGGATGAGACTAAACATTACCAGGTCTCATGATATGAAGGTAAAGTACTAAGGATAAGACTACACGTAAGTATTACCAGGTTTCATGACACAAAGGTAGCTGTTGAGGGCCATACAATCAACATCATCCCAGCCTCCTGGTTCCTCATCCTCATTCATCATCTTCACACAGTCTGTTCGATTTCCATTCTGCATTATGACAATTATCAAATATAAATGAAGCAAAATAGTAATACACATTTACACCTTACTACGTGGTAGCACCAACGTTGGAGCTAGCTCTGTGTAATGTGGCCGGTGCGCCCCGACTTTCGCCACACTTACAAAACAAAAGACAATCATTAAAGAGCTTTTGTATATCTGACTTACAAAGGGGTAAGCAGGTTGATTGAAACCCCAGTTGAAGTAGTCTACTGGTGAGCTGTCCGCCCATAGGAAGCTACCACTGCTACCAAGGGATGACATACCAATCCACACATCGTAGTCTACATCAATCAGGTCTGCTGTCAAGTATGCTGAAAATGGGCAAGATGTGAAAGAGTGTCAAGTTTGACATACAGGTTGGAATACTGTTGACGACCAAGACTAATATAAAGAATCTTTAAAAAGTCTGGTTCAACAGAAAAGACCTGTTCGAGAAATGCATGAGGGGTGGGGTATATTTTTTTTACAAAATTTGAATATTTTCGCCTGAATAAAGTTTTCAAAATACTAACGAGAATGCTATTTAAACTTGTTTATAATGAGTTTGTTTATCATTTAGTTGTAATTTTGATAATTTGAAATGTCTCAATTTTTTTAAATTAAAAAAACTATGCCTGCCCCAACCTCAAGGTTTTGAAAAAATATGATTCACTTCTACCGAAGACTTGTAGCATCCACACCATGCATGCATTCGTGGGGAGACACTCAAGTTTGTTTTGGTATTTACTTGTTTTAGTCATGGTTTCATTGTAACGGCAATATTCTCCATAAATAACTAAGTCTGGAAATTCTGATCCCACTGGTGGGCCTGGAAAAATATTGGAAACCCCGGCGGGAAGTGTTTAAACAACGCTATTCAATTACTTATGGGTTTTGTTCACACCCAAATTTTCAATATTTAGACTGAACATAGGCACTGAATACTAATAATTATTCAGTAGCAACTAATAATTATTCAGTAGCAACTAATAATTATTCAGTAGCAACTAATAACTATTCAGTAGCAACTGATGATTTTCGAGTAGCAACTGATACATTTTGTGTAGCATTTTGCGATGCTACACAATGGAAATCGTTCACTGGAAAGGACTACTCACTCTGCACAGCGGCGTCATGTATGGATGCAAGGCTTGCACCTGCATTCAACGTTTGACACTCCTTCCTGGCATCTTGCCAATTCTTCTGGGTCCCAACGTTCTTTCCACCAAATGTGTAGCAACGGTTGTTGTACTTTTTCCAGCCAGTTGGACATCCACCGGTCGGTGGTGTAGTTGGTGGATGTGTTACCAGTGGAACGTCATCAACGGTCTTCTGGCAGATGAACTTTGCCCAGTCGCCACAGTTGTTGTCTTTCCATTCGCCAGCTGTGTACAAATTCATATATATCAAAATAGGATATAAAAAATCACAGATCATTTGGATCACTGAAAAACATTCTCATATGTCGACTTCAGCTTGTGACTGTTAAACCTTGAGCATTCCTGGGCATGTCTCCGTAGGCAAAGTATTCTTTTTATTGAATAGGAAAACTGACAATATCACGATCAACTAACTTATGTACAGGATATATCTTAGTTTGTTCAAACAGTCAATTGTACATTGCCATCTCTATAAATGTAGTATTTGTTGTTCTCTTTGAGCTGTGTAGAATTTGTGCCTGCAGGAGGTCGGGTTCTGGGATGTTTTGTAAACATGTAATGCATATTTGTTTATTTATTAATTCTGGTTGTGAAGCCAAGGACTCTCAGAACAGGGAACTTAATCACTACACTAGCCAAGAACCCCCAAGGAGAGAAGACAAGGAAGGAAGTTTCAGTTTTAGATGAGGGAGAAAAAAAACCCCAGTGAATTATTTCAGGGAAAACCCACGTGATAAGGTAGGGTCTGAAAACCTAATCCGCAGGATTTGAACCGGGGTCCTAAAGGTGGAAACCACTTTGCCAACCCGACCACCAGACCCAATGTTGTTAGTCACATCATGCATATCATTACTTACAATGCATTAATGCAGACAATTAAACAGGTTCAATTTTACATTTCAATTTTTACATTTTATAAATAGGAGCCTACCATTATCTTTTGTCTGTATTTTGAGCTTTTTTAGTTCTTCATTTTGTTAGTAAGATGAATAGTAAATGAACATGGTAAAAAAGAAAGGACAAAAAGAAAGGAACTTACTGTTTGGGAACATTTTCATTTCAACACAAAGCTCTTCACCATTCACTGAATCGGGCTGGCCCTTTTGCCAGTTGACAAAGTCTAGATTGGTTTGATCTGCCCACCTGAAGAACACATTAAAAACTTGTTAATAGATGTTAACTTTGCATCGGGGATAAAGAATACGATTTAGTTTTTGACCGTACACCGATGTGTATTAAGCACTGTACACTCGGTGCTTTAAACAAAAACGTTAGGACTGTCTTTATGAAGACTATTACTAAGGAAAACATTTCACATAGATTGTGGCAATAAAGTGTAGTGATTGTTAAATATTACAGAAGACTATGGCCCCGTTCCCACTGGACCCCGCATTGATCGCGCAATTTGAGAAAAGGGCGATCAGACCCCGCAATTTCTCGAAAAGGGCGATCAAAGGGCGATCAAGCGTAAGTGGGAACGCGAGGGCGATCAGGATCAGACCCCGCAAATTTGATCCACCTCGGGAGTAGGATTAAAGCGGGATCTGATCGCCCTTGTGGATTAATGGGCGATCAAAAGTCTAGTGGGAACGCAAAGGGCGATCAGACCCCGCAATTTGAGGGCGAACATCCGGTACGGTAGGCCCGAATGGCGCGAAAATGGTGTTCTTTTTTCTTCTATTTCCAGCAAGCACCACGCATTTGGTGACATGAATTGCAAGTAAAGCATAAAGCAGTATTGACGTCACGTGACGATACCAACTACACGTTCTGTACAAGGCATCCACACTAAGCCCAAACCCACGCTTTAATTTTGGATGCATTGTATTCATACGTGCACGTTCTTTAAAGATGGCAGCGCCCAGCAATAAACGTCCCATAAATTCGTCAAAAAAACCCTCCCAAAAAGATGAGAAGCGTGGCAAACTATGGTTGGACGAGGAGCTAGGAGCCACCCCACACTGTGTGGTCGCCATAGATACGTTGCGCCTGCGCACTGCCCACTTGGTCGACCTGCGTTGGTGAACTTTGAATCCACTTCCGTTCCCAAAAGGGAGATCAATGCGCGATCATACTCTAGTGGGAACGCGACCGCGATTCACGTCTACGACTAATCCTTTTGCGGGGTCAGGATCTCGTAATTGTGGATCTAGTGGGAACGCGGTCTATAGCCCTCAAGCGTGCCAGTGGCTGGCCTGTCTAAGGGGAATTTCTACAAAATGTAGTGATTATTGGATGTTGTGCATCAATAAACAACTCAGTGTCAGTAGCTGGTCAGCGCAAGGGTGCCAGCTATATACCAAAAACAGTCTCGATCCTGCTCTGCAATCTGTTTTTATGGCGCGCGACTCCTTTCTTTTTACCAACTTACTACAATCCCTTGCAACTACGGCATTAACTAGAATTTCTATAAGGGGGGGGGTTGGTTGGTGGTGGAGTTTGAATCAAAGCACTGATGTGGTGGAGGAATGACTTGCTAGACCTGGAATTCAATCTTTGAAAGGGCAAGGCAAAGAGCACATTCTCTGAGAAATCACAAATTCTATTGGACATTTTTTTTAAAGGGCACCAAAGACAAGACAGCACACGCCACGACCTTCATGTAATTCCATGCCTGACTTGCCTCTCCAAATGTCGACACACTAGCATTGCTACAATGTGTCTTCCCTGGCTCAAAGATTGTGGGAACGATTATCGTCAACAGCAGAATCTCTCTAGGGAGGGGGAAGGGACTTCGGTTGGTGGTGGGGTTAAACACTTGTGCAATCAAGGCACGGCTTAAGAGCCATGGATTGGGGTGATAATTTTTTTTTTTAATGAGTGTTCTACCGAAGTGGACATCCAAAAAGAGTTAAATTCAAAGACAAGGTTTTCTTACATAAACATTTTCTGCAAAATCCACTCGCTCTGACTGCATGTGGCATTTCGTAGCCAAGCAGTCTAGTGCACCGGACTTAAGCTCTGGTATTTCTGATCAGCAGAGTGTAGGTTCAAGTCACAGTCTTGACATTTGTGTCCAAAAGCAAGGCACTTGTTGTGTAATGCCCATAAAAGAAACCAGTTACACTTATCATTAAGAGAAAGGGTTTGCCCCAGTGTTTCTGGCAGTGGCTGCCATGTGATCCGCAGCACTCTATAAACCCTTACAAAGTAATAATAATAATAATATATTGTATTTGTATAGCGCCTACTGCAGGCCAGCCTCTAAGCGCTTAACATTCAGTATTTCCTGCAAGGTATTTGGGGCTACGTTTGAAGTATGAGACCTACTCCTTTACATAGCACCTTGTAATGGTTTACAAGGTGCTGTGGCGCAATATGCAGCCGATCAAACCAGGAACACCGGGGCGGACCCCTTCTCTTTACGATAAGTGCACTGGGTTCTTTTTCGTGCGTTACACAACACACGGGACCAACGGCTTTACGTACCATCCGAAGGACGAAGCAATCATGGTTAAGTGTCTTGCTTAAGGACACAGGTGTCACGACCGGGGCTCGAACCCACACTCTGCTGATCAGAAACACCAGAGCTTGAGTCCAGTGATCCTATCCACTCGGCCACAAAGTACTACATCAATGGGTCACATAAATCATACACTTCAAAACCTGTCTTAAAAAAGTGTTTCTTTTTGTTTAAGTACCTTGAGTACCTTATTGGTGGGTACCCATATAGGACTCCAACATTATTATTATTTGGCCAACAAATAACATCTTTGCACAGTGATAATTTTCAAGTCTTTGAAAGAGAAAACTAAAAAAATTATGCAACTTCAACTTACTGGTATTCCCCAGGGTGTGTCAAGTTAGACCTCAGACCGATCCAGTAACCGCTAGCGAAAAAGCTTGCCTGAAATCACATTAAAAATATCACATTTCGGCCTTAAACTAACTGTAACAAAATTATTTCAGAGGAGACAAAATAAAGTCACAAGGATAGATGAAGCTGTTCTTTACCATGCAGTTTATGCCAGGCTCCAAAACTGTTATTCATCCGATGTGCAACAAGCAATAAGAAGTAACCATAAATAGTAAACTTGCGGCTACAATCATGTGTAAAATCACTTTTGGGAGGACTGTTTGCTTGGAAAAGAGCCAAAGTGGTCTCGACGTTTCGAACAGTATACTCTGCTCGTCTTCAGGAGAGTGAGTATACCGAACAATGAAAATTGACTAGAGCAGGACTTGAACCTGTGACCTTTGGATTAATGTGCCGGCACTCTACCAGCACTAATGTTGGCGGTCTCCTTTTTTTGTCAATATCTTTGTTTGGAGGTGCCACAGTCAGAAGCCATACAACCTGTAACTGCTGTATAGCCAGGAATCACACGATACAACCTGCCAAATGAACAAATTCCAAACTCACGTATTTTGTGATGAATGACTGCTCGTCGTTGCTGTGGATAGACACAAGGTGTGAATTCTCTTTATGGCAGAATTCCACTGCTTCAGCCCAGCCGATGTAACCGTCCACTGATTTACTGAAGTAATAGCAATATGGGGCACGGTGTATCCAGTCAGGATTGTTTGGACAAGGATCACCTGATGAGAAAATAAGGTGCAAAATTCCCAGATCATTAGCCGCCTTGAGACAAAAACTAAGGGCGACAGAGAGGGCAATGCAAAGAATATAGATAGGAGTAACAAAGAAGGACATGGTGACAAATGAGAACCTAAGGCCATGTCCGAAACGGCGACTTCGGCTACAGCTACAGCTAGATCAGTGCGTCTGCCAGTGTTGAAGAATAGGCAGACGCGCGCGATCCAGCCGTAGCTGTAGCCGAAGTCGCCGTTTCGGACAAGGCCTAAGAAAGAAATCAAGAGTGCAGGATATTGTTAAGACCTTCAAATCAACGAAGTGCAGATGGATAGATCACAGCAAGGGGGTTTGACGTCAGGTGGGCATGCAAAACAACCAATTGGACTCCAATAAAAACCGAACAAGAAAAAGACGGAGACAAAACAGAAGATGGAGAGATGAACTAAGAACATGGTAGGGGCATTGCTTGGCAACAGACAGCTAAGGATAGAGTGAAATGGAGAATTGGTGAAGAGGCTTTCCACTTCGAAAGAAAGAAAGAAGAAGCTGACTCCACTTTAGGGAAAACAAATTACTTTTGAGGAAGTTGTTTTCATATCGCTTGGCCGACACTGTGCTCTGTTGTTTATGCGAATCAAATAGTGATAACAAGAATAAAACAGGGTTGCCATAATTTTCAAGTTATACTTTTGACAGAAAATGTCTTGAGAAGGAAAAGAAATAATATTCAGTACAATGGCAATATCTCTGTGCAAGTTCACTGGCAGAGATAACACAGACACTGTACATCATTGAGGTTGAAATGAGGCAATAAAATAGTGGCAATGAGGTCTTAAACGCAAGGGACTGGCAGGGACATGGCCATGTGATAAAGGGCAACCACGACCCAACACAGTTTTAAAAAGCCGTTTAAGACCGATTCACTACTCTTTTATTTCCATTCATAAATGCCCTTTTTGTTAAAAAGCTCAATTAATAATGAAAAATGTATAAAACTTTTTTGTAACTTTTCAATTCCTGTCACATCCCTAAGCTACATTTCAGGAAGGGTCAAATTGCATGCAATGCTTAACTGTTGAATGTAAGAGCGCCTGCTGATAGTTTGAGTACTGGTATTGATTGTGTTACGCGTAAATTAGCGCCTGCGCAAGCTTGCATGCCATGGGTATGTTTAAACACTCCTCATACCGTGCTAATATCGAGCGTTCAAACATGGCTATGTGATCACCTCTTGACGAATCAGAATGAACAAACTGTCCCAGGCACTTATGAATGCTGCCCAGTTTACTGAACCATTGAGCAGTTTCCTGTAATACCAACATGTGAATATCCAAAGCTGGACAACATTAACAGTACAAATCCAATGACATTTTAGTATTTTTTCCCCTTTCCTAAGTTCATACTGCAATAATAACTTACCTGTTGGAATTGTTGGGGCTGGTGTTGTTATAATGAATTGTCCTGGGAAAAAAAAGGCACATCATAAGAAACAATTCAACACATTACAATTTAACAAAATTGCTTTATCACATTGTGGAAAACTCACTTATAACTTATGTATTGACTGATCGATCGATTGATGGATCGAAGCATAGATACTAACATCAGAAAAAACATTTGACAATGTCAGTTCAGGTCATGACCTTTTTGGTTAAGTGACATTAGGTCAGATCTTGCAGCTATTTGTGGCCGCTTTGGGTATTTTGGTACAAGCCGTTTCCGGCCGTTATGGTCTCTCAAGGGGTTCAGATAGATGTAATTTGATACCAATGTTGTATAACCATCAACAAAAATAATCCCCATCCTACAAACCTTTGGGTATTTGACAGATGAAGTTCCTTTGATACCAGCAGTACAGATCATTCCATTTAGTGTTGGACTGCGAATAAAGCTCTACACATTCCTCTTGACCGCCGTAATCATTCGGCTCGCCTGGTGCCCAATTAGTGTATTCAACCTGTGTGCCATC
Source organism: Pisaster brevispinus (assembly GCA_023634235.1). NCBI lineage: Eukaryota > Metazoa > Echinodermata > Asteroidea > Forcipulatida > Asteriidae > Pisaster > Pisaster brevispinus. Next base: position 16,472,937 of record JAMKCF010000006.1, on the reverse strand, counting down.
ACTCCATGAGTAGCCTGGTCAAGAACAAAATAATGAGGGTTTTATGAACTGGGCCCAGTGTCATAGAGCTGTTTAAGCAGGAAATATTGCTTAACAATATCCTGCTTAGCAGGAAACAACCAGAATAACCAGTCACACATGGTACATGTGACATAGTTTTACTTTTTCATTTGTGTATAGCGCCTTGATTACGCTGTAGAACAAGTACACTCTACTTGTACTAGCCCCTAACTTACTAGCCCCTAACTTACCTCCCTCCTTACGTTGGTCAGACAGTCCAATCCAAAATCCATTTGGTGACGTGGGTGTACTGCAGACATAAACACAATTAGTTTCATCAGAAATGAACCCAGAATTATCCACGAAATACCCAATTAAGTTATCACAAGATGTTGAGGGATGAATAAAAGTTTCAGATGTACTCCTTGTTATGACAAAGAATCTAAGGTGACTGTGGCTGTAAGTGTCACTAAACAGTACAAATTTATTTGTATATACAGGCAGGCCCCAAAAAGAAAGTAACACCAGGTTCAGACGGGCCCTCCAGAGTTGTGTCACACCAAATAGATGAGGAGCGACTATAGGTCGACCCAAACGAATTTTGGTTTTAGACTGGCGAACTTAACATACAATATACATCAGGTTCCACTCATGACATGATTGACGTTTGAAACCATGATGCTCCAGAGAGTCGTTCCAAACGAATGCAACAATTGATCATTAGACTTCCAGCACGTCCAGTCGCTCCTAACTGTTTCAGGCGTCTAACTTTTCATGTACTTAACTCAAAAATTTGGTTCAGCACAACTCTAGAGCGCCTGTCTGAAATGGGTGTAACATGTGGTTAGAGGTTGTAGAGGCCATATATACACAGATTGGAATAAAACGAGCAGACAAATGATATTTCGATTGATTGTCACAGCCTCTGAAAACTGTTCATTAAAATTATGTGTCCAGAAAAATAAAAATGCCCATGCTCATGGTAGCGTCCCCAACAATGCAAGGATAGCATCCATTGGCTAAATGTTGTCACACCACACACCCTATTGGCTAGCTGTAAACCCAAACAACATTTTTGCATAAAGAGGACTGTAAAACAAAGCACTGTAAACAATTTGCCTGCAAAAACATTATTACTTAAGTTGCCCAACATTAATGCACATAGGCACGGCATCCCCACATGGTAAATACCCCTAAATAAGCTTGTGCAATTTTATCTGCACTGCGCAGCATACATAACGTGCAGGTAGAAACACACACAAGTTCCCCATGTGTAGAAAGCAATCATTAATGGATAAAATGTGTCAAGCCCACAGCTGGCATGAAGAGAAGTTCTAAAGGTTGGGTGGCTGTTTTGTGCAAATTTCCCTCTTGACTTACAATTGTTGAACAAGGTACTTTTCTTGATCAGGATGGTGAAAGCTGGCGAGGTTTGCTCCCATGTTTATACACTGTCGATTTGCTTCGTCCCAGGTCACCATGTCCGAATCATACTGGAACTCAAATATCTGCACAACAAATATCAGCCACATTTTGAAAATGATCTTGTGAACTCTCAAATCTACTGCTGTTAACAGATGCTTTACCTAACCACTTCACACCGGATGACGACTGTATATCACAGGACTGGCTTACGGTGGATGGTTTATTTTGACCGGAACAACTTTGGAGCGCCCTCAATTTTTTGCTGCTGGCTGGATGGCCGACGGAAATATCCAATTAGACATTCCATTGTATTGCGTGGACTGGCATGCACCTACCGTGCTACACTTTGTTTCAACCGAACAAAGAGGGAATCAGGTACTGGAAAACAGGCCTTGTAATATCCCTTTTCGGGGGGGGGGGGGGGTTATTGTGTAACTCCCGATTCTAGACCTTTGTCCTGTTGTTGTACAAATGTAGCATACAACTATCGACAGACTGCTACCATCGTTTATCATTGTATTAGGCTCAATGGGAGGCAAGTCCAAGCGTTCCGAGATTCCAGCATAACATGGCAGAATATCGGCTGTGGCTCTTACAGCCAAAGTTCTGTGAATCACGGTGCATGCCTACTTATATTTTCTCCCCCGACAACATAAAATCCCGGTGCTAATCATGAGAACCTTTTATGTCTTACCTTTGTCAAGTCAGGGTTTCATTGTGGCAACAATATTTTCAAAGGAAAACAATTACACAAAAAGCTACAAAACATTCAAAGAAATAAAATTGCGGGTGGGTACGGAATGTTTTTTCTTCAGAAAACTGATGTGAAGTGGTTAAGGGAAACCACTGGAGGGTACAGAAATAGTGGGATGACCAACACTCCCTGGCTGCCCTAAAGGAGAAAATGTCTACTTAATTTTGTCACAAGAAATACACAAGATTGAAAACACATCTCTTGCAATATTAAGGACTGAAATCGATTACAGCTTCATGAACTCACTCAGTATAAACATGCCATTGACCCAGTTGATCTGGGCACAATTTCATACTGCAGTGTAAGGTCTAAACTGGGAGACCTACCTTGAAGCACCGCTGTCCATAGCCTGTCCATCCACTTTGGCAGTCAGTGTCAGATGGCTGGGTAGGTGTGATGGCAGGAGGTGGGGTAAGAGGTGGTTTACCATTCTCGGCTTTCTCACAGATATAACGACGTTTCACACTGCAATCCCTATCTGTCCAGTACCCAGCATCCATGCCAGAGTTCATTGTTACACAGTTACCAGCTTGATCATCTGTAAAAAACAACAAAGGCAGTCATGCCACATCATAATTATGAACAATTGAACATAGTTTTAATGCTTTACAGTAAAAATGTTCCTTATTTTGCGTTTTAAGCAGAGGAATAAAAAATGATAATATTAGGATTTGTAAAGCACCAAGAAATCAAAGGATGCAAAATGCTGTTAATAATTGACTTTTTGCAGGCATGAAACTTAGCAAAGGACACCCGTATTGAACCAATCCATATGCGCAAATGCTGCACGCCGCTCCGCCATTGCTGGGGTGTTGGCAGCGCAAGGTTTTGTACACAAAGACGTAGACAAATTGCTGTCTTAAACTCTGCGATGGTAGCACAGCATGCAGCGGATTGATGTATGAGGAAAAAGTACATTTCTACTGAGAAGAAACAGAACTACAATCCAGTAAGTTTGGTTTGAGGTAGCACCTTGTACATAAATCTCTCTTATGAGTTTTGGTGGTTCTGAAAAGAACCTGTGGTGAAATAACTCAAGACTTCTACATTTCCAGCTTTCCGGCCTTTGTGTATCATAGAGCAATTTACAATGCTTAAACAGCCTGCAAGCATCAGAGTCCAGCTTTCTCCTGAAGATGGTCAGAGCACACTCATCGAAAAGTTGAGTTGTTTCTTCACCATCGTTTCTTTTCAGAATCACCACAACTCAGAACAGAGATTCATGTACATGGTGTTACCCGCAAACCATACAAGAACTACATTTCAAAACTAGGTTTAGTGGTGAAAAGGGGTTACCGTTTAAAAAATCACATCAATTCTGTTAAGAAAATCTAATCTGAATGATATCGTGATGTAGTCTGGGGAAACCAGGGTGAAGGACTGCAAAGTCAACTTCAAAAGCTTCTCAAAACAGGGCAGCAAGAGCGATCCTTTTTGCTCACAGTAGGACTCATGTTGATGATATGTTAAAGGAGCTAGGATGAACAAGCCTTGGAAAAAGGCAGGATTATCACACTGCTGTTAAGGTGTTCAAGAGCATCAATCATTTAATTCCTACTTATATCTCCCCACCTGAACAACTAGACCATGGTTACAGCACTAGAGCCAACAATGATGGTAAATTTAAAATACATAGCTTCAAACACCATTTACATAGCTTAAAGTTAAAGAATACCCAAAGAATGTTTAGTTACAGAAGTACAAAACTATGGAATGAGCTTCCAGCTTCTGTTAGAAACCAACCTAACATAATCTCACTCAGATCTGAGTTTGTCAAAAAAATTGAGATTTGTATTTTCCTTGTGCAGTCCTCAAGTCCACATGTCTTTTCCCCCCTCGTTGTTTTTGATTGTTTGGTTGTACACTTTTGTAAGATTGTTTAGTATTGTATGTTTTTAGTGGTTTGACTGGGCATTAGTGGAAAAAAGATTTCATGCTGAGCTGATTTTACCCAGTATAAATAAAGTAGAAATAAAATAAAATAAAAATAAATAATATAGATATTTTAGGGTTCACTCTGACCAGGTTGTCCCTCAGCCCAGTTGGTAAAGGTGACTGTAGTTCCATCCATCCACTCATAGAGACCTGGTGTTTTACTGTCACTGAAGCCTATGAAGAAATCGTCGCCAGTCTCCATTCCGAGCTGAGCACTCAGGAAAGATAGCTCATACCTATAACAAACAAACAGGCAGTAGCTCTAAATAACAAATTTGGAATAAGGGACATCCCTGGACCAAAAGAGCTGCTTACGAAGAAAATAGTCAACAAAGTTTTGTTTGGAGAAAACAAGTGGGGAACAAGTCAGAATCAATACACACAATAAAATGTCAAGTGATTAAGTCAAATCCCCTTAAGGTGATCCCTATGCTGTCCCTTCCCAGGTTGTATTGAATCCCTGGCTATACGGCAGTTACATGTTAATTGCTTCTGACTGGCACCCCTGAACAAAGATATTGACGAAATAGGTAGACCGCCAACATTAGGGCTAGATAGTTGGTAGAGTGCCAGCATGTTAAACCAGAGGTCGCAGGTTCAAATCCTGTGCTAGTCAAATTTCTTTGTTCAACCCAAACTTACATAAAACAATGGTAACCTTTTACTAGTAAGTAGCACCTTTTTTGTGCAATAGCAATAATGAATATTGATATCCATTTAAGAGTAAGACTATTGTACTCTTTTAGTGCCAACTGGGTAAGTCTTAACCAAATCAAGCAACTTTGGCTACACCTATGACAGTAGGTTGCAATGAAAACATTGAAGAATGGGACTTCTCTGCATTCCAACCACAGCCAGCACTAAAGCCAATACTTCAGTCATGTCTTTATATTGGTCAAAAATGAGCGTGCATGATGATTCCTCCCTGATGAAATGCATTGTCATTCCATCCTTTTAGACAAAATTTCATCTGTGCATTTCGGAATATAGAGAGTGTCAATCATGGTATTTGTGATAATGTCCAAACAGTTTCAATTGTAACAAATTTCTCTATTGCAGACCTGGAATTACATGGAGGCCACGGAGGCCATGGCCTCTGTTGCCCCTGGTCTTGGTCTTGGTCTTGGTGCCCCTTCAAAAGTTTACCCAAGGACTTTAAGATTTTCCAATGAAAATGCCCTTTGCCAAATGAAAATGGCCTTGCCCTCTCAAAGAGGAAATTCCAGGCTTGCTATTGCGTTGACCTGGACACTCTTGGTCGGTTGCTGGGGTCGTTTTGGCAATCTTTACTATTTGTCTGTATGCGCTGTGCAAAGCCGTCCCTTTGTGTCTTGATTGTTATGATTTGTATTTTGCTTACTTATCTGCTTGAAGCTATTCTTGTATTTTATCCCCCTTTTTTATGGCGGTTTTGTTTGAAATAATTAACAACATTAGTAATGGTTTACATGGGAGACAAAACAAGATTAAAGATAAAATTTGAACCCCAAAAATTTTGAATGTTCTGACGCTGCAAGCAGAAGTGCAAGTTCATGACAAATTAGCATTATCCGCAACGCCCGAGAGTGAGGGTGCGCACACGGTAATCAGAAGCTAATGACAATTTGCTTTGATTTGCTGTATAACGTTAATCAGTGACAGGTTAGTATTACGCTGAGTATAAGGCCTTTTATCCCTAAGGTGATAAAAGAAATTGTTGCACTAAAACCCAGAGCAACTGCAACTTCCAGTATAGGAATTGACAGATAGAGCACCTATGCCTTCAACCAACAGGCCATTTTCCTTTGTTCAACCACAATGTGTCAGTTTCTCTTTGTTCATCCAAATTAAATTCAATATGAATCTTTAAAGTGGTTTTCAAACAGTCGGTGTGGGGGAGTGCATATTTACTTGTCTTCAATGATGACCAGTCGACCACCAGCATTCTTACACTGGGTACCAGCATCAGTCCATGTAGCCTTGGTAGAACCCATCTTGTAGCAAACACCATTCCAGCCTGTCCAACCCTGGCAAAGATGAAGTTCAGAGATAATATTAGTTACCAAATACCTGCTCATGGAATATAGAAATATACAACACTTCTGTGTTCCGTATCCTGAGAGGCTGAAGGCCGAGTTGGATATGGAACACAGACGAGCTACACTTTTTCTGTATTCCAGGAGGGCGCATTTGATAACGAATTTAAGCAAACTTGAAAAAACAGCTTAGAAAGCAAAACACGCAGAGTTAGAGCAGCGCAATATGCACGTTGTGATATGGACCTTGCAATATTGTTAGTTATCACACAAATGGGGGTGGAATACGAAGAAATATAGCGCTTCTGTGTCCCATATCAAACAATGCCGCAAACAATCAGGAACGCAGGCGCTGTTTTCCAATTGTGACATAAGGAAATTCTATTTGCTTTTGCAATTCATGTGAAGTATGAACCAGGCTTTTTTTGGAATGTGAAAGACGCCATCAGATAACGAGACTCGACAATCAGTTTTAAATCTTGTAAATAGCTGTGTATACTTACAGATGAGCATGTTGTGGATGGCAAGGTTGTCGGGTTACCAGAAGAGAGGGGCTTCTTACAGATGGAGCTGTGGGTGTATCCCTTACATGGCAAATCATTCCAGTAACCCTGTCAAAGATCAAGTCCAACATATGTGATAACAAGTGATGTAAAGTTCATAAGAAAAAATAGAGGGACAAAAAAGGATGATTTTCTGTTTCCGAGAATCAACTATCATTGCTATGCAGTTAATGTGTCTAGATTGTTGCAAATATGAAGTGCAGCTGCTGTGGTAAAAATATATGCACTAGCTCCTTGAAGGTAGGGTCATTTTTTGGTAATGACCCTAAAAAAAAAAGGTATAACTTCTATCCGAAAGCTTCCTTGCAAAGATGGTAATGGTAGTATGCATCTTGCAAAACTATTTCGTCTGAAATGTCTCTGGTGATTAGAAATTGATAACAATATTTGAATCTGAGGGTTGGTGTCCGTTCGCCAATACCACATGTTTAAACATGGCCACTTGATCTCGGCCAATCAGAATGAATAAAATGGCCCCCGTTTTTACAAAAAATAGTGTTTCTTACAATGTCGATGTACATCTCGACACAATCTTCACCGTTGGCATCGTTGGGTTCATGGGCATACCAGTTGGTGTAGGTTACCGGTGTACCATCAGACCATTCATACAACATCTCCAGCTTCTGATCATTCAGACCAATCCAGTAGCGAGTGATAGTCTTTGCTGTTGAGAGCAACAAGGTCATCAGGGGTGCGTTTTCGTGGTGGTAACCGATAACTGTTTCGGTTGACTTGGCCATTGGTTAATCACTGGTCAGTGACCAAAACAGTTACTGGTTACAGCTGCCAAAACGCACCCCAGATGATGATGTACCGACATAAATCACAGTAGGCAAAAGTATCACAATTGTCCAAAGCCTAAAATGTTCTACACACCCAGAGGGCATCCAAAGTGCTCATTATTTTGTTCTACAAGTATGCAGAGCTAATGTGGAACTACAAGACCCAGCTTACAATCATGTAGCATATTGTAATGATTTATAAGGTGCTTTGGCGCAAACTCAATGCAGCCAACCACGCCAGAGACACTGGAGCAAACCCCTTCACCTAACAATATTGAACTGCATTAACAAAACAAACACTTAATACGGCTTTAACATCCCATATGAAGGGCGAAGCAATAATGGTTAAGTGGTTTGCTTACAATACAATAAAAATCAAAAACAATAGTTTTGCCAACATTACTAAATCTCTACTTAAGCCTTTAATCTCATGACTTGCTGAGGATTTGCCAGTAACCTCTGCTTACAGCTGAGAAGCTGAAATGCGAAGGACGCGGCTACATCGTGTTCGAGCTGCTGGCATGCATATGAACACGGAGCACAGCCTGAGATCAAAAGTGTTTGATTCTTTCGGAGGAAAACCGAAGGGCCTGGAGAAAAACCCTTGTGGCATAGGAGAGAACCAAGCACCTCTACTCATTTATGGCCTTAGCCGGGAATCGAACCTGGGACACATTGGTGAGAGGCAAGTGCTTAATGCACTATGCCACCGATGCCACCCTAGATTAAAGTTTATTAAAGTTTCAAGTTTATTGAAATAAAACCAAGGAATGCCAATGCATCTTTCAACCAAACAACATAGCTTGCACCATTTACTTTGAAAAGCTTTGGTGTCACTAATGGAGAAAAGTGTTAGTTTCGCTTATTTTTTTGGCATCACTATGTTTTGAAATTCTTACTTTTCTCATAGATGTTAGCCCTCAGGAAGTTATTGGCGTTCATATCTAAAATGGAAGCCATTTCAGCTCCTTGCTTCTTGCAGGCTTTCTCTGCTTCAGCGAACTCCAGTACGGCTAGATTGGCAAAGTAGCAGAACCCCTTGTATCTACCCCAACCTGTGGGGCATCCCATGTCCGAACCAGGAGCTTTAGTTGGTGGTGGAACAGTTATAGAGAAATCTGGCAAAAAGGAAAACAATAAAATATCATTATGTTGCTCACCAGCACATCGTACAGCGACTCCAATTTTCTCTATCCTAGAAGCCACACCAGCATCACACCTGAGAACACAGACAAAGCTAGTCCTCTGTCTGCCCATCACCCTCTCCCCACGAGTCAGTTCCCACAACACCAGTCGGCTTACTAATCAAATCCTGCCTTTTTTATATATTTATAGTGCATTTTGTATAAAGACATTTAAAAAAAAAAAATAAAAAATTCAAAAAGCGACCAACATTAATCTTACATTTGCCTACAGGTGAGCTCAATCCACCACTATCCTCCTCTTTGGACTTAGATAAGATTGGAACGACTGACCAAGTGATAAGTAATTGTTGTTTGGGCCTACAGCCCTCAGACCTTCTGAGTTGTTCATTTTGACAATGATGATGCAGAAGAATTTGGAATGGTATGGGTTAGGTCAGGTGCAGATGGAAATGAAAAAGTTATCATAGAGCAAGTTTGGGCACTAACATTTTAGTCGATTTGCAATTTAAATCACGCATGCCAGTTGGTTTTTCACGCGAACTAGTCAATTGTCTGGTCAAATCTAGTTAGCCAATAGTGGCAACAAAGCAACAACGACTGATGGGCAGAAAAAAATGTGTTTGGAAACAACTTGACAAGAACCATCCCAGAAGATTTTTTCCTCCGAACCCCCTCTCAAACAGACAATAAAGGGCACAGAATTTCAAAATAATGTTCTTGGTCAGTATAGATGGACCCTTAAAGATACGATAACGAGTGACAAAATTGTAACACTTAAAGGTTTATGTGTGATCTTAAAATCTAGTTAAGTGCATAAACATGTGGAAAAATCTGCAACAAAACATAACCGAATATTCAGCAATGTCTCACAAACCCAACCACTGTTTTTGATGAAATTTTTATAGGTAAGAAGCACAGTATGTTTATTAAAAACTAGAGAATTTTACTGAGTTTGCTTTTTCAAAAAACAATTTGATTGAATATGTACAGCCCCTTATTCGAATCAATCTGTTATTCTATTGCCTACCTCTCTCATAGTAGTCAAAGTGCTGAGATTCAAATGATGGTACAAGTCCTCCTGCCACGTTCTTGTCGGTCTTACTGAGGTAGCAGGTCATTTTGTTGCGTTCATAGTCAAATGAACGGCAGGTGAAGTCCGTTTCAGTGATGCAGCGTCTTGCGCACTCACTCGGAAAGATGTTCTTCAGTGTCTTATCGTCGTTTCCCAGGAGCTGCTTCTCGGGGAATGAGATGTAATACTTGAAGATGAAATCTAGAGGAAGGGAAGACAGTGATCAGGGTGTCTTAGAAGCATTCTAGAGGTTTCAACATTTTTGTCAGGCATACAAAGAGTATGATGGGGTGGAGGAGGGGGTCTAAGACCATGTGCGACTTTTCAGGGTGTGTAAAATGCTTTTTAAAAAAAATAATGTACATCAATTTTGAAGAAAAATGTTGATTAGTTCTACCATGGGGGAGGAAGGGGGTCCTCAAAAAAAGTACTCTTTGTACGACCTGAAAAAATGTTGGAAACTTTGGATGGTCCCTTAGTGGTATCCTGCCCCAACCTTTCATCTCTGTGAGCCCCGGCTCCGAAACTAGCCTGAACCGGAGCTAGGCAAGTGGGTTGGGTTTTCAGTCCCTACGTGCCTCTGGGGGCTCCCACCCCCCCCTATTCTTCATCATTTTCTCTACACGGGTATCTTCAAGCCTACGGGTCGCAGTGCTAGTCACTGTTGAGGATCCCTTGGAGAGATTTAAATACAGTAAATCAATCAATCAGTCAATCAATGATCTACAAAGAACTTTGTGTGGAAATGACAGAAGCAAAGGTTTTGTGCTTGTAGTGTAAGCTAATCCTGTACATAATTCAGGTTTGGTTAAAACTGCACAACATGATATTCTCTTGCTTTCTGTCTGTTTTCACCTTTGTCTGACTTTCTCCATCAAGTTACCATTGTTTTAAATCAATCCTTCAAGAAACAGATTGCCTTGGATTGGGCACTTTAAAAAGTGTCTGTTATAAAATGAGTATGGCTTGAAATATTGTTTTTAAAGTAGAATACAATGATTCACACAACTATCACTCGAAATTGTATTTTTCCGTTTCTTCGTGAACTAACATGGTCTGCAATTTTGTAGAGTCAAAAATTTGGTTCTACAAAATGGCGGACTGTGTTTGTTCGTGAAAAAAAGGAATACCACACAGTTTCAAGGGATAATTGTGTGAATCAATACGTTCCACTTTTAAAAATATATTTCCAACAATACTCATGACAAACGCTTTTACAGCCCAAAGTCCCCAATCCAAAGTTGTGAAACAGAGCAACTACCCCACTTACCGTCACGATTGCAGCTATAACCTAAAGCATATTCACAGTAGTTATCATTCCATGTTCCAATGCTATTGTAAAACTGGCAGCAGTGTTCGCCAGTGCTGGCGTCACCATACCAGTTATCGGGCTGACCTGGACAATGAACAGAGGATTTACGGATCATTTATTTCTCATTTGAGATGAAACCTTTTCTTTTTCCAAATGCTGATAGTTTCAGTCTATTTGAGAAATTATCAGTACTTAGCTTTCTTTTTCTCCCTGCAGTGCCCAGTATTCACCCTTTGCACAGACAGCCATTTGCAAGTTGAGCCTCAAATTTGGGACAGCAGTGAATAGAAGCATTATATATGTCACGGTATGTAATGACACTTTCATCCAAACAGATACATAAATACAATACAAATGAAGTCGAGGCTCTACATGCACATGGCGGATCCGTGCAAGTAGCGATTAAATTATGTGTAATGCCATACATTTTAAGTCATAAATTACGCATTAAAAATTCCACAAACAATGGTCCAACGTAGTATATGTACATGAACAGTAGAGCAGCTGGTTGGACGCGTTTAGTGTAGGACCCTACTACGAAACATGGTACAGCTAGGTGTACCACATTCCCCACTATTCAATTTCTTTGTTCTGGGGTGCCAGAACCTACCTGGATTCCAGTCAATGAAGACAAATGGTTTCTTGTCCGTCCAGACCCATCCTCCTTCTACACCCAGGTCATTACATCCCAGCCATGAAAGACTCTCTGTGCTGGTTTTCAAACGACCTGTTCACACAAAGTAAAAATCAAGATAAAACGCCATCGGGACGATAATCCTTAGGTCAATGTCATGGCACTGCTCAATAACTGTAAATGAAAATAAATCAGTGCTTAGGGTAGCAGAAAATTCAATTACTGCTTAGCAAAAAGCTTTTCCTTAATACTGTTCTCTAATATTACACAGCTAGAGCAAAAATTGGGTGCTTACCATAAAAGCGGAGAGGGGTAATTGTAAGCACAAACTGCCATAGTAAGCAGTACCAAGATATTAAAAAGATACCACTTTAACCTTATTTTTTTTAATTTATTTTTTTATTTTATTTATCTCCAAATGTCTGACAATCTGCTTAAAACAAAAATATTTCTTCTAACAGTAACTGTTTCCCACTTCCTATAACTTCCTGTAAGCAAATGGAGAATACTTTCTTACAATTCTCCTTTTACATTTTGGTTTTACAGAACAAAAATGAACATTAATGTGAAAACCATTTCGTAAAGAGACTCACTCGCGGCATATGACTGATCAGATGGCGTGGACAGACTCATGAGATCTCCTCCTTCTACACGGCACTGGTAACGGGCATTGAACCAGTTCTTGTAGTCATATGGCCGAAACAGGAAACAGCGGTCAGATGGCTTGTAGTACTCCCAGCCGTTTCCACACCGTGCGTAGTAATTCACTGAAATGAAAATTTGACAAAAAAGCTCCCTTCATTTTTGTTCCGTCCCATCTGCCAAACTATAGTTGAGACAAGTCACCACTTGAGTGTTACAGATTGAAGAATCTAAATTTATCCAAAGGAAGACATGTTTTACATCAATGGAACACTAATTTGTTAGAAATTAGTTATTTTATGTGGGTAGATCTTATACTTGATTCTTGAATGTCACAAATTCTTGAATATCACAAATCAAAGGCAGCTTACTAGTAGGGGGAGGAGCGTTGGTTCCACCTGACCCAGGAACTAGGGAGGGAAAGAAAAAACAGAAGAAAATATTAAGAAAACCATAACATGTAGGAAAAAACAGCAACCCTTTTAACATATACAGAGTTTACACTTTTAAAGCTGCTTCAAAATCAATCAATTTTTAGAAAATTGTGCTTTTCAAACCTCTTTAGCTCAAAGGTAGGGTCGAACTCTGAAAAAAAGGGTGTGTAATTTTTATTCGAAAGCCTCCTCGTTAAAAAAATGTTAAAGCATCCTGAAAAATTCTTGTGTTGGAAATTCCCGTTGATTAGAAGTCAATGAAAGTTTGTCAACAATTTGAATCTGTAAAAATTAACCTCAAGGCACGTTTTGGACATTCAAATTTCTGTGGGGTTCATTTTGGGAGTGCTGTGGTCAGAGATGCAGTTGGTACCCCCTGTCACTTCACTTTAACATAGACGGCCTTGATGCTCATGATGAAAATATTGTGACAATTCTTCTGCTGTTCTCTCAAGAAGTAGACGCTGTATTCAGCTGAAACTTTCACAGGTGACTTTTATTGATAATCGTGCCTATAAATAAGTATTACGTTACCGAAAACAAAACCATGACCCTACCTTTAATAGCAAATCGGAAACCCATCCTTTCTTCTGTACCCCTCACACTAATTGGCCTTTTGGTAATGTTTTTGGCATATTTTTTCATAAAAAAAATTATACTAATAACAACAATTTAGCACACTAAAAATTGAATTTCCAAAATGTTCAAACACTGCAAACTTGTTTTTACTTACTCTTTATCTTTTGACAAACATAGTAATACTTCTTATCACAAGGGCGTGTTCTCCAGAGCCCATAGTCATTTGCCCCAGAAACCATAGCGACACAATCGTCAGCTTTGGGATGACCAGGACCCCAGTTGTTGTAGTCGTACTGAGGAAAAACAAGACGTGCATAACTATTAACCAATAACAACGTAGGACATGTTAACATGCAATATTTTTAAGGACACCCAAACGGAAGGCTGGTAAACACAAAAGTGTCTGTAATGAACGTGTTCAACAGCAAAGGACATGTGGACTTGAGGGGAATGCTCATTGTTTGTTTAGTGTGCACCATGCATGCAATCATGGTGTCTTGTTTTGATGGACTGGTAAATGGAAGTGATGCAACCAAACATTTTCATTTGGGGGAGGGGCAAGCAGAGGAAAATACATATATATTTTTTTACGGGGGAGGCTATAAAATCCATCGAACCATTTGCTTGTGAATTTTCCCGTCTCATTGGGGAAGGGGCAAGGGTTCAAGGATGGGGCTTCCCGCACTCCCTGCCCCCCTCTGATTATGCCACTGGTAAACAGACAAAAAGGCAAAAAAAAGGCATTTAGTTACCTTTATGTCTTGGCCCCGCAAGAGCAGGATTTAAAAAACTATTAAGCACAAATCAAAATATTTATATCGCCAAAATGCCATGTACGCCAAATTGGTGTAAATGGTGCCCTGCTACTTCTTGCTTAGCAAATGGCAATGTTTTGTTTTACTATACAGCTATGAAGTTGGGCCTAGTTAGAGCTGCAGTTTCCGGACATTCGATCCTAGATGAACAGTTGTAGTCTTGATAAGAATAATTACGTTTGTATTGTCTGTCCAGACATAGGTCCCTTCCACAGCTTTGTCATTCAGGCCTATCCACATCCGTGAATTGAGAACATTCATTCGAACTGCAAATAAATACAGGAACAAGTTTTGTTCATGTTACCAAAGGAAAACGAAATTGTTTGTAGATTCTAGCCTCAAGGAAATGGCAACGCAGTGAGTGGGCCGTCGCTAAAGTTTTCAGGGGAGCAAATGTGGTCTCTGAGCTAGTGATGAATGTCTAAGGGCCTTGTCACACGAGGCAACTTTTACAGGCAACTTGGAGGCAACCAACTGCAGTGCATGCTACAGGACCACTTTGGTAGCACAGGAGTCATTTTTCAAATTGTGTCTTATGATCCCCAAGAAAAATATATGAACAATGAATTGTGAATGTCTTTTCTTCATGGAGATTGCCTGGAAGTGGTTGCCTGTAAATTGCCTCGTGTGACATGGCCCCTACATGGATTAAAGTGAGGGTACACCTTTGGTAATTACTCCAATAATGAATGGCCATAAAAACTGACTTGGTAAGAAGCACTGCAGCTGTTGATAAAGTATAACATTTTGAGAAATGATTCCCTCCTACATATCCTACAGAATGTGGTTTTAGAGAAAGGGACTCAAAAGACTGTCAATCTGAGAAATGAAAAGTTTCTCATATCGTGTATTCCAATAATGGATTATTCTTCCATAACCGCTCCAGATTTTCAGCGAATTCTCAAAAATGCTACCACCTTTTCAAATGAATGTTCACAGGTTAGTTATATTGTATATATCTAAATTTAATGGAATGATTCCAAAAACCAAAGGTATACTCTCTGCTTTTAACCAACGAGACTGTTATTAATTAAGAGATAAGATATAGACCTTTCTCAGATGACGTCACTTTTTTATCACTCCTCATGCTGGGGTACTTAAATGCAGACGTCACACACACACACTACACACACAAACATGCACTACGCAAGGCTACGCAAGGCTACGCAACGCTACGCAATGCAACGTTGGATGGCACTATGCGCACGAATTATACATGTGCATAGCACTTCAGCACATCCCGCATTGCAATAGAAATGTGACGTCAGAAAGAAGGATCTTTAGTTCAACTGTGTCACAGTTTCATATGGGAGATTAATAGTAGAGATTGTGTTACCTGACATGTATGACTGTTGGCCATCATTGTGTATACTGGCTAGGTCTGCCTTCAGGTTTTTACATTTTTTACTTGCGGAGTCCCAAGTCGACTGGGCGGTTGTCACCTTGAAGCAGAAATCACCATGCAAGTCCCATTCCGGTCCATCACATGAACCGTCCACTGTTTATGATGATCAGTAAATTACATGAATAACTTTTAATCTAACAAAAGACAATTTGGGGTGACATCATGTCATCAAAGAACTGATGGACTCAATGTTTTGGACAGTATATTCTGTCTGTCGTCAGGAGACTGCCGAAATTAGTTTGAGTATACTGTCCAAAACGCTGAGTCCACTGGTTCTCCTCAGAACCACAATTACTCAAAAGGGAGATTTAACTACATGGTACCACCGCAAATTTTATTAACTTTTAATCTATGAGTTTATTGAAATGTCAAGGCTTCTGTCAAAAATATCAACTTTCTAATCATCTATCTTAAATGTTTATAAATCCATTCTTAGGACTATTTCCAAAGATAAAACTAAGAAAAAAGATACACATTTCAGAAAAATTACAATCGCAAGAATATGAGCTGCTATTTCAACTAAAACTTGTTAAATTGATTGAAGATGATGCCGGACTAGTAATTATCAAACAAGAAAATATGTAAGTTTCAATCTGTAAGCAAACTTATTAAAGTTTTTATAGACCGTGCAAGTATTCAAACACTTTTGGGACCACTTTGGTCCCATATACATTTCTTTAAAGCATGAAGGAAACAAACTCGCGTGCTTTAACGGGTCCCAATGTTTGAATATGCGCAAGACTTGCCCAGCCTATTCCAGTACCAAACTTCCTGGGAAAGGAACATGTATCTCGAGTTGGGGTCAATTTAAAACAAAAAAATTCCGTAGCATATGAAGATTCAAATCACAAATGCTATTGGATTCAATTGCTACAATGGAATGATATGAGCACAAAGCAAGTTTGGCCGTTTCACTAAACCATGAGTTTTGATTTTACAGGTTGGTTGTAAGGTGTATATTAAAAATCAACAGATGTGAATAAATGTACTCTTGCAACAACAACAAAAGGGGGACAAAAGCAATGATGTTCTGTTTCTTCTTAAAAAGTGCAGATTGTTTTCTCTCTCTCTCTCTTTTATTTTAATTTGGAAAAGTTGGTCTACATGTATGTGCTTACCAAATCCAGGTGGCACTGGTATCACATTAGTACCTGAAACATTCATACAATTGAATAAAAGTGTTATTTTCATAATTGTATTTCAAGAAAAAGTCACATCCCCTTAAGGTGATCCCCTTAAAATGCCACAACCCAGGTTATTGTATTGTAAACTTGGTGTGATCGCTGGCTGTAAGGCAGTATACATGTAAGGTTGTATGGCTTCTGACCGACTCTCACTCAAACAAAGATATTGACACAATAGTGAGACCGCCAACATAGGGCTTGATGGATCAGTTGGTAGAGCACCGGCACAGTAACCCATAGGTCACAGGTTCAAGTCCCATTCTAGTCGACTTTCCTTTATTCATCCCAAATGACAATGAAGGTTTGATGCAGGTTTAGGTCAGGTGGGTGGACTATAAATCTTGAACATTTGCAGGAAAGCTTGTTCATTACAACTCAGACCTCTATTTCATAATTGGTCCTCACTTACGAGTATGGGTCAATTGAACTCTGGGCAGATTTGACCTTTATTCTAAGATCATTAAGCAGCTTGTAACTCAAAAAAGTAGTAAGAATAGCTAGTTTTTATATAGCGTTTTATCTCAAAGCGCTTACCATTATTTTAAAGATAGAAACACTAGGGAAAAACCCCTTCTCTTAGCGATAAGTGTAACTGGGTTCTTTTACATGCATTACACACCACATGAGACCTACAGATTTACGTCCCATCTGAAGGACAGAGCAATAATGGTTCAGTGTCTTGCTTAAGGACACAAGTGTCAAGACCAGGACTCGAACCCACTCTCTGCTGATCAGAAACACCAGAGCAGGATATTCTTAAGCTTAACTGTCAAAGCGCTAGGTGGTGTATATTTACATTCCTTTTTTTTTTAGAACACAGAAACCGGGGCCTGATAAAGCCGATTTCAAATAATTCATTTTGCGTCTTCGATTAGCATGCCTTTTGTGCCTGGAAAATTTGTTGGTGGTTGACATAATAATACGCTTAGACATTTCATTGTTCAGTGTGCATGCACTCATGGTGTTATGCTTCGTTTGCCCATACAAAGGAACAAAAGGTACTGGAATTTGTACACAAAGTCTCCCTTTTACCTGTGGTTACTGTGAATTCCCAATGCCAGACCTGTACATGGGAAACCTACCTGCATTAATCTTGCAAACGAATGCACCAAGCATGAAACAATCACCCACGCTCCAGTAGGCATCTATTGAATCACCTGAAATGAAACATTTTTTATTTAAATGTAAACAGTAAATTTAAAAAACGAACACCCCTTCACACAAACCCTGCACATGAGTTGCCCCAAGTCTGTGACAACATACCAGAGTCACAATGTTACTAATCAGTCATGAAAGAGCCAATTTGTCTCAAACAATGGTATAAAACTTAGCCCAGACCTCCATGTCCTGAATTATTGATATCGCATACAATTCTTCAAATATTAAGAAATTAGTATGAGGTCCAGTGAAGATCCAACTATGAAGACAAGGGTCCCTGGATGGTTTGGAAAATGAATAGTAAAAGGTTCATACAAATCTTCTAGTACCATTTATTCTAAGAACTTGTTTTCCCTTTCTCGTTCTTGTTTTTCCAGTTAAGTTGATACTGTGCAGTGCACATTTATTTGATACAAAATGCAGTTAAATGCACACTATCGTGCACTTTGACTCCTAAATGGCAAACCATGGTCAGTAAGTATCTGTGATGTCAGTGCATGGGGTCATTCCATGTTCATGTCTAAAGATCAATATAAACACCAGGCCCAATTTCATTGAGGCTGTTTTTAGCAGAAAATACTGCTTAGTAATTTTTTCCACAAAGCAAAAAAAGAAGTGGGGTACCAGTTGCAAGAAAGTAAACCATGCATTTTGGCTGGTAATCTGTTTCTGCTAAGCTCGATTTTTCTGTGCTTAGTAAGTTTTTGTGCTTACAGCCAAATTGCTCCATTAAAGAAAGAGGCCAGAATGAAACATCCTTTTCCTCTGGCAACTCACACCTGTTATCTCCATTTGGACTTGTGGATCATGCACAAACCAGTAGGGCTGCTGACTGCCCCAGGCAGATTAACTGCTCATCCATGAAGTTTAATGACCAAAGTAATTCAATGTAAATACACCCACTCTGTGAAAAGGATGCATACTTTCCGAATGTTTGTGGCCAAACTCGGAAATTCTGTAATTGAACTTTCCCATGATGCAGTATCTCAAGATCACATAAGCACAGACTTCAAGAAATTTATGAACTTATTAAATTTTATGATTGAAAGTTGAGTTGCTTGAAACCATGGTTGAATGAACGCTGCCTTCTGACATGTCTGAGCTATAAACTTGATCAGCATACCTGTACTAATGTAGCCACAGTCTTTTTGACCTTTGGTTAATGTTGGTTGACCTTGGCTCCAATGTTTGTATGTACCCAGCTTTAAGCCGTCCACCCATTTCAAATCATTATCCTTTAGCACATCTGTCGAGTGAAAAATGAATAAGCAAATATATAAATTACAGTGTAATATTTATATAATTTGGTTTTACCCTTACACCGATGTGTATTGAGCACCACATACTCAGTACTTTCCCAAGTTATGTGAAAAAAATCCACAGGCAAATAACTCGGGTGGGATTCGAACCCCCCGACCTTTGCAATGCTATATTATTTATCCCTGATGCAAAAATTTACATATATTTAATCGTTTGGTACCCGCTGCTAAGGATTTGGACCTGCCTCTAGCCATCGAGCTAGCCCGATGGTCTAGTGGTATGACATCTGCTCTAGCAATGCAAAGGTCGTGGGTTCGTATCCCATCCATGTGATTTGCCTGTGGTTTTTTTGTGGACAACTTGCTCTCTTGATTCATGAATGTTTATGTATTACTTATTCATATTCCATGATAAATTTCAAGACCTACATGTATTCAAATTTGGAGTTGGTACTGTGCCTCTAAAGTTTGTCATGCCCACACCTTTCTGGTTGTATTTGCTGGATTCACGGCATACACACTATCACGTGATCTGTTTGGCGATCACACAAAAGTCATGGCGGCCTCTGTTGCTCACTCACATTCAGGAAAAGACACATTAATTTTTACAATCTAATCATCTGACACACCATTTATATATTGTAGCTTTACTGCCCTGTTTGAAATCCAGTGTGAATTTATGCCAAGACTAGCGGAGAGTGATTTTATGCAAAATCCTGTGATGGATTTTTGAGGTTTTAATATTTTGATTAAAAGGGTCATTCAATTACCGGTACAATAAGTACCACTGAAACAAAAGGTTATCTAATTCTGCTTCACTACTCAAGCACAGACATGGACTCCTAATTGGACCCAAGATTTCCATTTGGTGGACTTTGACTTGGACTAGGACTGGGCACAGCCTTGATACTGTAGACACTGATCAAATCTGTGCCAAGCTTGTCTAAAATCAGTCAACATTTTTAATGTTGTTTGGCAACGCAAGGTTTCTATGAAAAAAAAGCTGCTCTGCCACAGCCAGGAAAAGTTTGAAGTGATTATAAATTTGTTTGGTACATTATTAAAATGGTTATGCATTTGACTAAATTACTATTATTTTTCGGGGTCAAATCCCCAACTACCAGGAACAATGATTCATTTGGTCTGATCAATCATGACCACTCAACTAATCACTACAAAGTAGGCCAACATCAGAAATATATGAATAGAACGTCAAATCAACCAACCTGATAAGCCAAAGTAAAGTACATTGATGTTCTGGTTGTTCATGTCCACGAGAAACTGCTTTAAGAAATTGTTTTCAGCATCCCTGCAATTTTCAAATTCAAAGAAATTGTTCATATTACTCAGAAGATTGACATGTATTGCAACAAATACACTTTAAAAGGTACCTGCTTTGTCATTCTAGTTGACCATTTTGCACTCTGGTCAACCTCTTCCTCAAATACATGCAAGGTGGTAACATTTTTCCAATAACAACGTGTAACAGTTAACATATGATTTTTTAAGGGTTTTTCAGTTGGGAAATCAGAATAGGAAACCAAGTGTAGTGGGAAAACTGTTGTCACATCATTGATGGCCTAAATAGTAAAGTAAGCCCTGGGCTCAAAATTATTACACTGAACAGCAGGCCCAAGGCCAATGATGTTAAAAAGTCGGGCCGGTACACTCCTGACTGGACAAGTCCGGCAGTCTTGTGTTTCTCATCATGTAATGTCTTTAAAATGAACAAGTATGTTCAACTGTTAATTTTGAGTTGTTGAGTATCAAGGACACTTGCCTCTAGTAAAAAAGAAATAAATCTTCTCTTAGTCTTACTCTTAGCTTGTTTTTTAAGATAAAACACTTTATGTTATACCATGGAGGTAGTCTATTTCTACCTCCATGCTTATACAGATTACAATGTAGTTTTTTTTAGGTGTTCGGGCATTTAGCCTGAACAACTCATTGTATTTGTTCGTCTTTTCTTTTAGTTGTTTGGGCAACAGCCGAACCACCTATTGTTTTTGTTAATTTTGTCCCCTTTTTTTCCTCTCACTTCTCATTTTGATTATGGTCCAGCCCTGAAAAATAATACGGCCGAGTCACATTGAATTGATTTGGTATTGGTAACTATTGAAAAAAACAGATTAGAAGATTCAATGTAAAAGTATAAATTCTATTAAAAATTGAGAAAATATAATTTGAAGACCTCTACAGTTGTCACGAGAATCACCTTTGGTTATTAAAAATTATTAATAATATTGTGCAAAAAATCAAAGATTACTGAGACTGGCTGAATTGGGAAAGGAACATCGATTTTTAACAATCACAAAAAAAGAGTAGGCCTGCTGATATTTAAAACAAAAATTGTTGGTCAAAGTTCAACTCCGATTTATCTGATGCAGGGGCACTTTGAAGTTTGAGTTACCCTTGTCTTGAATCAATACTTGATAAACTGTATGTAATTGATACATTTGCCCTCGAACGATACTGGAGTGTTGGAAACCGATACCTTCTTTATCTTTCAACTGAACACGGGAATACAGTCATTACATGTGCATGATAAAACAACGACTAGCCCAGGTTAGACTCCTCCGTTGCATACAAGTGTCACTGTCAAGTGTAGTGCAACACTGACGTCCTACTACCAGGGCTACACAATGACATGAAATGTTGTAGGGTTTTGGTATATTTCCTCCATGGTACATCATTCCAACATTATCAAGCACTGAAGCAATAGAAAGTGGGCCTTTATTGCCCTTGTTCTATGGTTGCACTATGGTCGCAAACACTAGCCAAACGGCACTATTGCGGCCACTGCGTGTACATATCCCATGTACAAATGCACAAACTTTATGTAAAAGTCGGTGTGGAGACGTCGAGAGACAACGTGGGGTGCATGACACCGGTGACTGTACGTGTCAGCCGACCCATGCATTGGCTCCCACCGACTTCCTTTCGGCTGCGGGGAGCTCCCGCCACTAATTAATCTCGTCCGTGACTGACCGTATACTCCACAAGTTACATACTGCACCCGAGCAGAGTCACTAGAATTGGTAACATGATAGACTAGATAATGTTGGCAGGAAAGGACGAAGTCATCTTTATCAAGCAATCGTCTTAACACACTTACAACGGAGAGACTGGTACCAAACTTACCACCAAAGTTCGTTCGGCAATTGACAATATACTGCCCTCTCACGGCCGATTAACCAGAGGGTTTTCGCGAGTCCGTTGCGTATCGAGGCTTACATAATGGCGGGAATTTTTAATCACAAGTATAAGCACGCTGTCACACAAAACGGAATTAGGCCTAATGCGATTAGATCACGTTAAATACAGGGAGACCAAGTAGCTGACCAACAAGTTGCAATTGAAAAAATATATATATAAATAACTGCATAGGCCTATTGTGATAGACATGATAGCCATTATAATGAATACGAGAAAGGTGTCCTGAGAAGAAGCAGTCCTTTCTGGTTACCAGTTTCTATTACGTTTTATTTCTATATAATGCAGCTGTTGGCTAGAAAGCCGCATCATAATCCTAATGAACAACCAAATAGGCCTAGGCCCATACAGTCATGGCAAAACAGAAGAATCACTCCGCCACAGCCTGCCATCAATTCGGACTCCTACGTCATTACTTACGTTTTTATTGTAGTCAGATAAGCAGCCTGTTGAGTACAGTAAGCCTTGGCATCAGTCCACGTCATTGGTGTATTGGAATTGACTTGATAGCACTGTCCATTGAAGAAATGCCAACCTTGTGCGCATGCGCCTATAAACAAACACATACCGGTAGTTTTTAACCTTATTGATTAACCTTTATACCCGTATGTGAAAGTGTAGATGTGATAGATCGGCCGGCACCTGTTATCAACATTTGGCAATACACTTTGGCTCCCTTCACCACCTACTTCAGCTCCTTCGCTATAACGAGCTTGAGATAACCTTGTAATTGTGTTCCCTAACATCATTTCCCATCAATTGACAATTGAAAATGGACAATGGACAATGGGAAATGAACAGTGTACAATTGGGAGCACTCGCGACCACAAAATGCCATAAGAGGATGGTGCCCCCCTGCAGTGCCCTCTTCCAAAACAATAGCATGACCCCCCCCCCCCCACACTGACAAACCCATCCCCCACCACCACTTAAAGGAATTGCCCCTGTGCACCCTCCCCACACCGACAAAGTCCTGGCTACGCCGCTGTTTCATCATTTGGGATCGACACTAGAGATGCCAGTGAGTGTACATGATGCACTGGTTCTTATACTGACCTTCTGGAATCGCACACACGTAGTTGCTCTTTTCCTTGCAGCTTTGAGTGTACCAAGAACTGGTTGTCTTGACTGTAGTGCAGTCGCCTTCCTTCCCGTAGAATCTATAGTGAATTAAAGTCTGGAGTTATTTTCTGATGAATTTCTAGTAAAGGGCCTAGCTGTTTCAATTTTTGAAAGAAAAAAAAGTCAAGTTGAAAATGACTTGTAACGGTGTCTGTACATTATTATGCAGGGATGTTCCTTTTTGTAAAGGGTTGCTTCTTCCCTGAAACGTTCATGGTCAGAATTGAGCCATGCCGGTGTGGCAGGAGATTCTGTCTCCATATTATGGTGATTTGTGTCGAAATTTTGTCTCATAGCGCTCTCTTTGAATCAGCTTCTTAGCCCATGTTAATTTACCGTATGGGGGTGGGGAGGCAAAATCTCCTATGACACCACAGTACACGTCACGAGGTTTGCGTCACCCGTTTCCGGGTAGCAGTATGAAGGCCACAGGACGATTCAGATAACTGCAGGGTTCAACACAGATCTCGGGCTATGCACATAGCTTGCTTGATCCAAGCACCTCATTCAAAAATGGGGGTGGGCTGACGTATATATTGGACCGACCAAATAACCCCAGGTCACCTCTTCCTGTTATCAACAATAATGTAGCTCGATTGTGTAATGTGTAAATTCATTGCAAATATCTATTGCATTTCTTTGCCTTGAACCACAAATGCAGCTCGATCGAAGCATTGTTCTTTCTTTGTTTTTTTTTTAAAATCGTTTACATTATCAATGGAGCCTCCATGCTCTCCTATCATGGTATGCGCACGGACATGTTGTGAATGTGCGAATTGCGCCCACTTCAGGCATCGTTCCCATCATGCACCACATACTATACAAGAATTTGTACAAACTCATCAGCTCATCCCAGCGGTTTTGGATTAGACCGTTAGAACGAGCAAATTAATGCACACCCACTGTTCATGTTGTTTTACATTGTTTATCTGGGAGGTCACATCTTTTTCTATGACGTAAAAAAAAACACTTTGCCCTTTGTGTGCTCGTTTATTGTCCAAATTAAAACAAATAGTGTCTTTTAGAGTGCAAAAGTGACGTGCTGTCATTCGTCAAAGCTTTGCATGGCCAGATTTCGCCAAAGAAGGTCCTATATAAAACTTTTTCTTTGGATGAATTTTGACAGACGATATTGTTTCAAAACGAAAAAACATACCACAACTTTCGCTATACAAAATGTATATGCCACGTGCTATGCACAAAATACAAGCAGCACGCACAAGCATTTGTACAAATGGACCTAAGATAAAGTTTGAATCCTGACAATTCTTCTTTTTAAGTGTTTTTAATTAAATTAATTGTCACTCAATAGGCCTGTCATCTCGTGCAATATGGGCATGTAAACAGGTGTTTGTTTTTCATTTAAATGTTTGTACACTTCTGAATTTTTCGTTGTTATCGAAAAAAAGAAAAAAGCCGCAACCTCAAGGTTTTGAGAAACTAGAAACACTTCTGCCGTTGACGGCGTGCGTCGAAATGAAAATACTTTGATGTCATGCGTGGGAGTTTGCTTTGTTATACCTCCACGCTACAACAAAGTAGCTACACGTACTGAGCTCCCACATAATTGGGTTTTATGCAGTTGGGCGTAATGTACCACGTCATCGTTGAAGGGCGCTTTATTCAAATTAGAAGCGCTAATGCATGGCCGTATATAATGGGCATGCCGGGCATGAACACGCCATTCAGGCCGACACTACATAGTTTGAGTTTAGACCACTCCTTAAAATATTCGGTTAACTTTCACTTAAATTTTTGTAGTCCTCTTTTTTTCTCGCCTCTTTTTTGTTATCCCCCTTTTCTTTCCCAAAATCTCTAGGCATGCCAAGCATGCCAAGCACTGACATCTGTTTTGTTCAGTATCGGTCCAATGATATAATAATAATAACAATACTCTGAAGAAAAATCTTATCTTGTGTGTTTTTATTATGGAGTCCAAAAGAATGAAACCATTTTTCATGCGTATGAGCGTAGCGAAGGAGCATGAAATGATGTAACATGAGTGATGACGTAACAGGGTGCTTCGCTAATCTCTCTGAAAGCACCGGAGAAGGGTATTCAAAATGATTGTTTTTTTACACAATTATTAAAATCAGTTTAACCTCATTTGAACTCAATTTCCTTATTGACAGAAAACATTTGAAATGAAAACCCCAAATTTTGAATATACGTTTATTTGCGCAGTAGGCCTACTTACTGATCTGAAGGTTCACCCTGATCCCATTTGGAGAAATCCTTTGTCCCATCAAATGCCGAATCATCACTCCATTTAAAAACGCCCTTTGTGCTGCTTTTCTGTTGTAAGTTGAAATAAGACTTTTATAATGTTGAAATGCCTAGACACAGTTGTGTCTGGATTACCAATGAAGGTAATCTTGGAATTCTGCTTTAAACCCCATGCACAGCTGTCTTGATTACCAATGAAGGTAGTACTCTGGTGACACTGTTATAAACCCCAGCTGTTTGGATTACAAATAGGGGTAGTATGGGGATTCTGTTATGATCCCCAGCTGTCTTGATTAACAATTGAGGAACAAAATGTGTATGTACAAAAACGAATTTGACTGGTACATTCATGTTTTTGTAAGGTAAAACAAATCACAACAATATTGTCCAGCTCTATATTCAAAAGTGAAAACCACCAACAAACAAAACAGCTCGCAATTATCGTCGAGTACCATCTTTGAAAGGGTCAAAATGTCAAATTTACTTTGTGGAAAAATTGTACATAGCCTACAGTGTTTTCTTCATGCCTTATTGTGTAACAGAGGATGATGAGAACAGATTTTCAAAGATGAAGATTACAATAGTTTTCATAAAATGCCCCAACACATTTTTACTAGAGGTCTAAGTGCATGCACGCAATAAATAAAATTACAATTCACTGCAATTATTTTCGAAACCCCATTAGTACTATGAAAGTATAAATTTCCTTTTTTGCAAGTTTATTTCGGCGAATCTTGGAAGTATAATTATTCCCAAGACACAAGCCACGCCACACATAATATTTCTCCCCAAAAACTAGATTTGCTAAATAATAGACTTCCAAAAAAGAAAAGACTCGCCAAACATACTTGCAAAGAACAGTCGCCAATTAAACATACTTGCAAAAAAAACCAACAAGTTTCGCCAAACACACTTGCTTGCTAAAAAGCAATTTACACTTTCGATGGCCTCTATGGGCTTTCGTACTTACCTTATCGGATAGACCAATCCAGTACTCTTTTCCATGGACATATTGTAAGTTGTCCAAAAACGTTTGGTCTGCCTCACTTTTAGCGTACGCTAGATGACCGCCCGGTGTCAGCTTGCAGTCGTTTTCAGCTGTTTGCCATGTTGTGCGGTAGGTGAAGTATCTGTAGCACATACCGTTGTAGCTTCTCCACCCATTCGCCGAGTCACATCTTGGAATTGCATCTGACACGAACAGATGATCCAAACTTAATATTAGCAATTTAGTCATACCATGGAGGTCTTCCTCCATGGTCATACACTCTTAACGTTCCTAATCTCGGATCCGAATTACATTGGGGCAGACCCATTAATCCATCACGGACCATTCTCGAATCACCAAAACACACAATCTGATTGTTGTCAGTGTGAACATAAAAATTGGATCGGGTCACCCCCAGAGTGGCCATAATATGGCCATAATGGTTATGCCGCTGCATGAAATGTTGACATAGTGCAACCGTACGACTGCAGATGTCAACAATTCTGAAAAAGGAATACACTGTATCAGTTTACTTGGCCTATTGCAAGTGATCTTATTTGATCGTACTCCAACCTTGGTCATACCATGGGTTTATACCATGGTTATTCACGCGACATCCATATCACCCAGACAGAGAAATAATCTTACTCGTGGTTAGGCCAAACTGATTCAAACTAATTCAAAATCTTGACCTATAACTTTTTTTTAAGCTGATGTAAGCAGAAAAATCCACACGCTAACAATATTTTCTTAACATTTTGTTTAAATAAGCGACCAGTCGTGAGACACGTGCATTACATTTTTGCCGATAACTCATTTCTGCTTACCAAATTTCTTCTGCTTCATGAATTTGTACCCAAGGCCAAGTTTCATAGAGCTGCTTGAGCAGAAAATATTGCTTGACAAATTCTTGCTTGCCAAAAATAAGCAGGATACCAGTCACAACTGGTACATGTGACAAGTTATATTGGCTTATAACCATATTTTCTGGTAAGAATGATTTTGTGTGCTTAGCAACTTAAGAAGCTCTATGAAGTTGGGCCCTGGGAAGAGTTTCTTCACATTTTGTTTCCCGCACTTACTGATGTTACGTTCACAAATGTACGGAAGTTTGGTGGAGCAGGCATCGTCGTTCCAAACCAGGTTTGAATCTGACGTGTAAATCATTACACAGTCCTCTTCGCCAACATTGTTAGGTTCACCAGCTGCCCAGTTCCTGGTCAATGTAAGAAAAGGGGATGCGACTTTGGTTTTATTAATCAAATAATAAACCACACGGGAAATTGACTGGGTAAAAGTAGTGAGACCGCAAACATCAGGGCCAGCTCAGTTGGTACGCGTTAATCCAGAGGTCACAGGTTGAAGTCCCGCTCTTGTAGTCAATATTTTCTTTATTCAACCCAAAATTCATTAAAAAATTGGACCAGTCAGTTTCCCTTGTGGTTAACTACTTGAAAATTGAAACTTTGTAGAGCACCGGCACGTTTATCCGGAGGTCGTAGGTTAAATCCCACTCTAGTCAATTTTTCTTTGTTCAAGCCAAAATTAATTAGATTTTTTACTCAATCTTATCTTGATGATAAACAATCATGAAATTTCACATCTCGTGTGTTCATTGTTCAGAAACAAAGACACCACTATACAAAGTACTTGATATAATAAACACCAGGCTAAAATACATAAACAACGCTAAAAAAAACCAAAAGAACGATACACCAATAAATCATTATACCACCTTGCTACGAAGTTAGCGTTGGAACCTATAAAGTTAAACATGTGTCCAGAATTCAGCAATGATCTCCTGAAGCGCTGGTGCGTAAATTAGGCCCATTTCTGACCCTCTCCATGATTAATTGGATGGGTGGGGTCATGCACGATGAACTTAATTTTATTCAGTGTCATCACCTCCTCAAAGATACCACAAATATCTTTAACATCCATACAAGTCAATCTCGCAGCTGTTTTGTCACCCGTACCATAAGTTACAGCAGACAGCAAGTGCTTAATCATAATGGTGGTAAGCTGCAAAAACTGGGGTGTTAAAATTGACACCATGGGTGTTGTCAGTGTCACATATATGTACCAAAAAGAATCAAACTTTACAATATGGTGTTAAAATAACACTAATTTCTGCCAACACAATTACACTGGTATTATTTTAACACCATAGGCCTATGGTGTTAATTTGGGTTCTCTTTTTGGGGGGTATCTATATGTGACAACACCCATGGTGTCAATTTTAACACCCCAGTTTTTGCAGTGATGGCTGGTGTTACGATCCAAAAATCTCTAAACTATCCGTAAACATAAATCAAAAAGTCAAAAAGCCTGAATTTTCTCCGATGCACCAAAGAACTATCTGACTATCTGACTTTTATTAAAGAGAATTTTTTACCCTCTATCCTATTGAATTCCAGCTTCTCCATAACTGTTGCGTATAAAGCATGACTCTATAAAAGGCATGTACCATATCTTCTCGATCCAATCAACCTTACATAATTGTTAATTTAGAGATTAACTATTTTTGCAAAAAATAGTTAGTGGCCTGACGTTTCGACCATAGTAGAGTCTTTCTCTTGACTGTATTAGCCTTCGAGAAAGACTCTGCTAGGGTCGAAACGTCAGGCCACTAACTATTTTTGTTTGCATTTAGATCCTTTTGGTTGAAAAGCAATTTTTCAACAGCTAATTCTTTTTTCTTATGATTTTTGTTTTGTTTATATGGTAAATTTTAATACGGAAAAGCATGCAGCTCACCTTCTATTGATTGCTTTCACCACTGTGTCACATCACTATTAAAAAACTAATTCAATAATTTATTTACTTTTCTTTTCTTCTTATGGTAAACTTTTATCTCTTGTAACTGTAGTTGTAATGCCACTGCTGGTGGCGCTATAAAAGCAGTGCTTTTTAATAAGCCATTTGATAATAATAACACACTTACTTGAAACCTTTAGCATCAAGTGACTGATCGTCCACCCACTTGAAAGTGTTCTCCTTCGAAATGTCGTGTAATCCGATCCAGCTGTTTTCTGAAACTCCAGTAAGCAACTTCTTCAAAAACGTCTGTGGAAATATCACTCATTATAAACATGGCGCAGACGTAATGGTTCTTTCATTATGAACTATTTCAAACATGGGAATGGTCATGTCAATAGCTTCGATGTAGTACACCGCTTGCAAACTTATTTCAAACTACGTGACAATAAGGTGACATTCTATCAACCCTTCATCTGATTGGGAAATATTTAGTCAAAAGAGAAGAACGTAGAAGTTAGTCTTTTGCTGCCTCATGGACCATGCTGCCCAATGTTTCAAATAAAAGGTTTGTAATTATATCTCTTTGAAGGTTTGTGACGTAGCTGTTTAGTATGTTCACTCGTTAATATTATTCATGTAATGCATGCTTTTTATAGCTTTATCAACCACCAAAAAAAACCACCTTTTTAACATTTCAATTATTTTTTGTACTGTCAAATTTGCACACACAAAAAGGGTTAATGCGACTGTAACGTTTGTGATCTGTTTGTTTGCGCTCTTCACATGAACCTCATCTATGCGCCATAAAAGTAAGATTTAAAGCAAAAAGTATGGTTCATCACCTTTGTTTTGGTAAGAGCTAATTCATTGAAGTCTTCCAAGTTTTAAATTTAAACAAACTTATGAACAATCTAAAGAATTTCAATCGGTTTTTTATTGGAGGTCAGCAGGGGCCCAATTTCACAAAAAGCAAATATTTATCTTAATTGCGAATCAACCGTGATTGCTTAGCAAAGTGTGATGTCATGACTAAACAATACGATAAAACTGACAATTCAACGTAAGATAGTGCCTTGTGAAATCGAGCCCTGGTTTACCAGCACGTGACAGTATAATGACAGTGCCACACGGAATTCAGGGCAGGTATAAAGTCTAAGAACAAGGCAGATGTATAAAATGAATCATTATCAACCAAAGTTGTATGGCGTCCTGTGCCCGAGAGAAGGGTGTATAGACTCGACGCCCTTCTTTCGGGCGCACAAAATACTTTTTCTAGCAACAAAAGGTCGTAGGCAATAAAGTGGCTCCTGACAAACAAAATGTGGCATTGGTGTTACATTTCTGTTGAGCACTAGAATTACCCCCAAAGAGATGTTTTTCCTTTCCCATGCAGGTTTTTCACATTCCTATGGTGACCAAACAAATGGCAGCAAACCGATCAAACGTTCACACTCAGTTGTCTTGAAACATGATTTTGCTTACGCCCTTTTCCCGTTTACTGCTTGTTACGTCCTTCTTCCACGCACACGACGACAGTACTTACGTTGGTAGCGGCATCTGGTATGATAAGAAGGTCCCCACCATCAGCACCTCTCTTCTGACAGTCCTTCCTCGCATTGCCCCACGTTCTCTTGGTTCCGCTCACTAAATAACATTTGTCGTTAAACTGCTGCCATTTCCCGCCACATTTTAAGCCCCCACTCTGCGCTACAGCTGTTGTGAAAATCAAACATATTTCTCAGAGGTACTATTTAAACGTTAATTGCAATGACTGATAAAAGAGAAGGAAGTTATTCATGCGCGAAACGTTGTATCAAAAGCTTCATTGTAGACCAATAGGATAACTGTTATTGCTATTCTTTTGAAATTGCAGACATGGCACCGCTGATTACCGACAGAGCCGTTGTAGCGACACGTGCGATAAAGAAGCCATTCTGTGTGTAAACAACGCATGTATGCACAGAGGGTGCCAGACCAGTCTGCTTATAGACTGGACAAGTCACATTTTTGACTCCACAAAATGGCGGACGATGTTAGTTCACAAAGTAAAAATAAAAACCACACAATTTCGAGGCATTTTTGTGTGGATCATTAATTACTCTATTTTAAAACATCTTTCCAACCATAATAATTCCCATAACAAACGCCTTTTATAGCCTAAAGTCGCCCAATACAAGGCAACGTGTCACTTGAAACTAATTCATGGACGGTTACATCATGCAGTTTTTAGTCGAGGGTACAGCAGACTTGGGCTTTGCTGCTCGGTATAATTTGCTTCATGACTAGAAGTAACTAGGTTAAACTCTTTTAAACAACTTTTCTTTATAGAAAACATTTTTTTGTTTAATTAAAAAAGTGCTCGAAAATTACCGTAACATTACAGAAATGATTTACCGTTTCGACTGTCGTGTTTTACTTCTCAAGAATGTACAGCAATAGCCGTAACAACTTCCGTATCTTTATAAATAGACGTTTCGACAATTTTGTTTCAATTCACGCTGCAGCTATCTTTGGTATGTTATACACCTGCACGCCTAATCATCATTATTGCTAATGTATATTCTGGTGATGAAACCAAAGATGCCTCATAAGTGAACTTGATAATCATTTTGAAGCTCGCAAGCCTGAGGAAACCTGCAAACAAGGGTACTTGAGTCAGAAACACCGGGGTTAACCCCTATACTCTTCCATGATAAACGTTCTAAATTCTATGTGCACTATACCAATACAATTGTACACGGGACCTGCGGCTTAATGTCCCATCCAAATGATAAATCAATTTATGGTAAAGTATCTTGCTCAAGGAGACAAGTGCCACGACCGGGACTAGAACCCACACTCTGCTGATCAGAAACACCAGAGCCATGAGGCTGGTGCTCTTAACCGCTCCGCCCGACACGCCACTATTTAATCAAAACATAGAATATAGCGATATATATTCTTAATAATAAAATGAGACCAGACTATTTTCCCCATTCAGCCACGGTTTGATTACATTGACTTAAAGCACAATCACAATGGCGACACAATAATGTATACGTCTGGGGAGGACAAAGCTTGAAGGGAAGAGAGACCAGGCGAGTCTCGCTCGTAGTCAGAATGTGATTTTGTTTCCCTCATACGTCGAAGCAATAGAATGTTCCTTAGTGTTCCATGATCACTGGGGGTGAGGGGGGAGGCAGGGACTGGGGGTGACATTACACTGAGATTTTCTGTCTCATAGAGCCGTTGCGTGGGAAGGTAACGACACCCATTTTTACGAAACCAGCGTGCACTTTGTTGAAAACTCTGAAATTAATAGTTGAGGTAAAACGTCGCCACCCTGTAGTGGACCCACTTGAGAGGGTCCGAAGACTGCCCCACAGATCAAAGGTCTTATAAAGCCGAGTGATTTCTCCACTGCAGCGAGGTTACAGAACGGGAGTACGGTTATCTGATTAGGAGATAAATCTCTTTGATAACACAATGTTAATAGAAATAATCTGCAATAATTTGTGTATCACGATTTTTATTGTATTTAATTTTTTTGATAATTTTGTTCATCAAAAAATCAGTTTGCAGATACCCTGAAAAGAGTACTAGTCTCGGTAGAAGTTTTGTCCAAATTTATGACGATAACCCCCCCCCCCCAACAATTACAAACATTACGGTGCATTTTATGCGTGAAAGCTGAACATTTCATATAAAGCTTAACAAAGACTCAGTTCATTCCTTGCAAGCCGCATACAAGAATGAGAAGAATGAAACGAAAGTGTATAAGAATGATCTGTACTTGAAAAGTGATAAGCCCAAA
The DNA here is from genome assembly GCA_023634235.1 of Pisaster brevispinus. Classification (NCBI taxonomy): domain Eukaryota; kingdom Metazoa; phylum Echinodermata; class Asteroidea; order Forcipulatida; family Asteriidae; genus Pisaster; species Pisaster brevispinus. The sequence continues at coordinate 16,439,722 of JAMKCF010000006.1, read as the reverse complement.
ATGATCCAGTGCAATCCCTTCGGAATATCTTTCAATCATTCAAAATGTTTTGAAGACAGGAATACACGGAGGTGTGGTCCGGTTGAAGTGCTGTCAAACATCAGTGTAAAATATGGAAATCTCTTGTAATTTTGGAGGCCATGGAGGCTGAATTGCGAACGACGCGCCTACAATGTGGTCAAGCCACAGGTATGCACCTTCGGCAGCCAGTCACATTGACGCAAGACCGCAAGTGCTTGTCCTATTTCTTAGGGGGATGGAAACCGACGAGGGCCCAGGGAAACGCGCGTAGCACATGAGAGAATCATAACAAGCTACCCACATCATGGCCCTGGCCAGGAAACGAACAGTATACGAGGCGAGATCTTTACGCACTACCCGCCTATGCCACCCTGAATTTACTTCGGTTTCCCCCTTTTTCGAGAGGGGTTGCAAGAGAGAGAGGCGAGGATAACTTGAAGTTATTTTGAAATTATTTCCACCAACAACGCCCCCAAATAGCTTCTGTCTCATGGTGAGACAGTTCTCGTGACCGTTGACCCGTTGTAGACCTCTTTGTAAACATAAGCAATTCACACAACCTGGTACAAATCTAATCGCAACTATACCAAAGTGTTTTATCAAATCTTATCAAATAGAGATACGTGAAGGTTCTACCTGGCACGAACTGTGCGTGCAGTTATCCAATTAACGATTAAACTGTACATGATTGAGTAAGTGTAAAGTTATTTAAATCGTCCAAGTTTCGTAACAAATTTTTATAAATTTCTTTGGAAAGAGATTCTGTACCCGGAGATCCTGTTTCCTATACGCCGAATTGTGTAAAACTTCGTCTGATAGAAGCCTTTTTGACTCAACTTCCTTCAGCCCATGTTAATTAATATTTACCGTATGGGGGATACACTTTGGGGGACATGGTCTCCATAAGGTACCGAATGTGAGCACAAACATTCGACACATTCGTTTATTGTCTGTATACTCTCCCAACCCATTCAGCCACCACGCGAATAAACCCAATTAGAACGGAACTGTTAATAGAGCAGTATGTTGACGCGGAATTGTATATAAAATGTGAATATGGAATGAATAGCTGATAGTGTTAATTACTGTCAAATTTATTTCAATTGAGTGTTTTATAATATCCCCCTCCCGTTACACACACGCACAGACACAGGTACAGCACTCCTATACGTTAGAGGACACCTATTGTACTTTCTGTTGTTCCTGTATTGAAGCAATCCCCATTGGTTATGTACACAAATGACTAGTGAGGACACCTGAAAACAAAGAACCGACTAGTGAGGACCTATTGTCCCTATTGTAAAATGTCCTCGGAGGGTTGGCAATACAAACACACACACACACACACACACAGCAAGGAATGGAGCGCAACAATACACTACAGTATTCAGGACACTACATTTTAGTAAGTGACAATTAATTACCATTCCTCTCCACGGTGCACATTCCGTTGTCAAAGACCAGAATCCACATTTTTTTAAATGAACCAACATACATGAAATGCCATTTTAAACAAACCTGTGAAAGTTTTAGCTCAATCGGTCACCAGCAGAGTCCTAAAAAAAAACCAATACGCTCTAATTGTTTTCAACCATCGGGTTTGGGACTCGTGAGATTAAACCTAACTGTTTTACTCATTAAAAAAAATGGTAGCACTTCGAGCAAATGTTGTAAGGGGAGTTTCCACCATGACTATACCAGTTGTGTGCAAATTTCCACCCTTAACATTTTGTGGAAACTTTCAGCCTACATGTAAAAAACCCCACCTTCAATCATTCGGTCTTGTTTCCAATTGAAGATGATTGAAGTCTAACTATCTAACTTCAACGTCAGGTAAAAAAGCTATTCAAGATACCTGATATCAATTTCTGTGATATTTCAAAATATGTACCAAGTTTGCATTTAAAAAAATGCGGGAACGTGGGTTTGAATCCAAACAAAGTAGCCCTTGCATTTCTTTCCGAAAGACTTGAAAGCATTTGTTACAGTGCTTTGCAAACCACCGGGTGTAAAGGTACAAGCAAAACAACATAGCTCCCCCACATGTATTTTTTTAAATATCAAAACTTGTGATACAATTTTTGTAACAATTAATTCGATATCCGATTTAAAAAATATAGATAAAGTTAGGGGGTGGGCTTCACTTGTTTCTGTTGTTACACTCAAAGTCTCTACTCTCTGGTTTGAAAAGATTAGGATCCAAGTACCAATCAATAGAACCATTATGAGGGTCAGTAAAAACCAACAAGGGTCAAACCGATCCTACATCCTGTAAAATATGTTTTTTGACCCGTGTGCTTTTTGCCTATTCCTTGTTAGGTTGTTACCCGGATTTTGTGTCCGAATCCAAGTTGGGTATATACGGGTCAAGCATACCTTGCCTTACTCCCCTGAACGAGACTGATACCATGAGTTATCATGGCGTAGAGGGCGTACTCATGCCATATACGAACCGGTTTATAGGCCCTTTTCGAAAGCACGGCTACGGCTTAGGTACTTTCGGTACGGCAGGCAGGCGGACGGAGTGGCCGAAGCCTAAGCTGTAGTGAAGCCTAACTCTTCGTGACACCATCAAACAAAAATCACACCATTTCGCCATGCCTTACTTGTTGAGTAACAGTTTGATTTTAGCGTGTAATACATTTCTGTGAAGAACCAAATCACTTTTAAATCACCCAAATCATTAGATATAGACCCTTTTGACTAAATAAAATTAATTAAAGCAAAATTGTATTTTGAGATGAGCCAACATGTCTCTTTCTGCTCAATCAACCATTTCTTGGAATAACACCCTTTGTTCACACAACTTAGCAAGGCTAAGTAATTGCTGTACAATTCCTATGGGAATTCCTGGAGAACGGGTTATTGTTGGATTGTGTTAGTTAAAAACAAACCCCGGGTAGTGATAAGACATTTGGCATGCTATTTTTTAGATTTTTTGGAAAAAAAATGGCGGACTAATTACTTTTTAATTAAAAACTGTTACTCAATAAGTGAGCGATGGTGTCACGGAGGGCTAAGCTGTAATTTCGACAAATTAATGTTACATGCAATTGACTGTGTATTAAAACCGTATACATGTATCGACAATTGTTGAGCACCTTCAAGGTCGCGTTGTTCACCCATTTGTTAGGAGAACTAATAAACACAGTCATTCGTGCAAAACAAACTGGAAATATTTCTAAAAACCGTTTCTAATTTCGGATATCTCGCGGAGTCGAATGAGATTGTGTTCAACGTTGGTAGCGCGTTGGTGGCGTTTCCCCGCCTACCCCATGCTTCTTCCTAAGTGGTATTTTGTTTGTACTCTTTGTTCGCATCATTTCACGATGTTTGAATATTTAATAGACTGTGCAAGTCTCGCGCGTATTCGACCTTCCGGGACCAAGTTGGTTCCAGCCATACTATTGGGTTTTACTTGTGAGCGATTCTGTTTCTTCAAATAATTCAATTTGGCGTAGTTTGTGGCTATTTTGTTGGGAAGGTAAAATTTTGCAATGAAATATTTGAAAGTAAAATGTTTGTAGTGTTGTCATTTAGCCTTCGAAAACGTCAGGCTGCACTAATTATTTTGTTGCATTTATACCGTAGGTCCCTTTGGTTGGTAAGCAGTTTGCAACAGCTAATACTCTTTTTTCGAAAGTAAAATGAGTTAATAGGCCTATAAAAAAAAAATAAGAATAAGACTTGACCTCCGGATACTTGTAAACAAAATGGGACACCGGATGACCGGTGGCTATAGAAGCCAGTTCGAACCCGTGTAACACAACAATTTAATTGAAGTAGACCTAACAGTTGCATTGGAGGTAAAAATATTGTTTTTGCCCCGTCATCCGAGTAGTCTGTAACCCCCCCCCTTGAAACTCGGACACTAAATGCCTCGAAATCCACACACGGTACTCATGGGTACCATCTGTGGATTTCGAGGCATTGCATGGAGAGGGGATGAATTGCGGTAACACCTTGTTTATTATATCTAGTTTGCTGCGTAGATTATTCTTGAGAAGTTGTCTCGCTACATTAAGTTATAGTATCCCTCTGCCGCAGAGCAGATTTCGGAATTCGGGAGACTAGGCCTACTTAATTCTAAAAAGAAACAGTCCTGCCTAAAGTACATGGGGAGGTAAGAAATCGGCCTGGACTACAACGTTCGCTTAGGGGGTCAAGGGGACTTATGCTGCTATGCTTCAATGCCGCGGAGTGAGTTATTGACTGGTCTTCGACGTTTCGACTTGCCTGCTCTAGTGATTGCCAGGAGCCTGCCACAGATTGGTGTAGCGGTTAGAATAAAACCACAACATATACATTTTTTTGGTTTTTATCCGCAATGTTATGATGCCACTTTACGTCAATTTAATACCTTACGCCCCTCTTCGTTCATGGTTCAAAGCGTCGTCGTGATGACATTGCTTATGCTAATGATACTTTTGAATCGTTATTTTACAAGTCGGATAATGTTCCCGCTTTTTAAGTAAAAAATAGGTTGGAGAATTCTGAGGCTTGTCTTAGAATTTTGAGCCTATACCCGCGGTGGGCGTTTCCGTTTAAATAAGTAGTTTGAGATTCATGTTTTCTTTCTGTTTTCATCTTAAAAGAGAAAATGCAATCTTACCTAATGCAAGGAGTGAACACAATGCAAGAATCTGTAGACTTCGCATGTTGAGTGGATTTCAGTCGCTTGACCAGCTTATTCAGTGATGGGAATAACAGAAAAGCCTGAATTCTAAAAAAAGTGTTTTACCGGTGACGAGGGGCGTGAACGCTTCACTCGTCTAGCAGCCAGTGCCCGGAATGGCTTCAAATCCAATACACCTCGGAGTTACCATCCCAAAATTGTTAATAATTACTTAGGCACCAATCAACAGATTGTGTTATTAATATCGAATCATTTTTTCCCTATAAAAACATAGAGTTACTAATGTATTTATCTTAACCCTAGACCTTATTTGCATAGAGTGAGAGAGGAGGTATAGTGGCATTTGATTGGTCATCCGGCATTTAGCGACGTCCTTATCTTAGCAAACATCGACTTGTACCCGAGAGGGTAAAGCAAATGCAGTCTCGTTGATACTATTGTACAATTTTGCGTTTTCGGGTACAAAGTGTCAATGATATAAAAACTGGTCAAATTTGAGGGACAAAGTTAACTTCGTGTAAACATTGCAGTAATACAATGAAAAATAAAAGATTTAAGAAAAGAAGGTTTGGTTTTGTTTGTTTGAAGGTCACAACACAGAGCAGAGATTGAAGCTGGGTATAACGTTTCACACAGAACGAAATGAAATGAATATTATACCGTTGTTTGAGTAATATCATTTCAGCGACGTAGCCAGGATATTTTCACTGGAGGCACAAGGGGCATTGCTCTTCAGGGTGACCGAGGCCACGTTCGCCCCTTTTCAAGGGCAGTATCTGTTTTTCCCAGGGTACTGGACAATTTGGGGGGGGGCAGCACCCCCCCCCATAGCTACGCCACTGTTTCATTTCCACCCACAAGTTTGCAACAACTGACCGGTACATAAATGTAGTGGGCAAAGGAGGTGGTCGTGCTTATGAAAACAACCAAAACACACTGATTTTGGGGGGTTCAGTGTAGCTCCAATTGTGTTCGCTTATTTCGATTTCTGCGATCGAAATAAGTGAATGTGTTATGTTTGGGTCTTCAAAATAAAACTCTATTTTCTGTATTTGACAGTACAGATGTAAACGGGCGCTATTTCAAACAAAACTATTTTGCGGAGGATTGGTTCAGGGTTTCGATTTCACAAAACATAAAGATTCATCTGGAAATGAGTTGTCTAAATCTCAAAGTAATTTGTTTTGAGACACAACACTTTGCTTTAAAATAATTGATAAACAGCCAAAGATCATATCTTAGCTCATTTTAATATCGATTCTGTTATCGTAATCACATGAGCGTCCAACTTTAATAACACAATCAACGTTTTAACGATGGTTATCAAATCTGTATTTCTGATTTTCTCCATGCAGGCAGAATATTTCAATTTGGATTCAGAGCATAAACATATATCTGCAAAAACAGAACCACAAAAGCAGCAAATCTTTCTCTGATAACTGCTTCATTTCAAACTAAAGTCTGTAATAAAATAGCTGCTAAGGTTTCGTGAAATTAACAAATAATCTGTTAGATTGTTGAAGTTAAGAATAACATTATGATTCTATACTATCATCACAGTTGTATTTAAAAGAATCAGCCTGTAAAATAAGAATGATTCAAAGAACAAGTACATAATAGACTTCGTTTCAAGTCTGTGATCGTGTTTTCCGCCCTACCCGACAGTAGACAGTAACATACTCCCTGCTTGGGCAATTTGCCCAGATTGGTACACATATTCCATGCTTGAGAAACATGTCCAGATTGATGTACATATGCCCTGCTTTGGCAACTTGCCCAGATTGATATATACATACATACCTGCTCGGGCAACATGTCTGGATTGATATAATATGCCCTGCTCGGGCAACTTGTCTACATTGGTACACACATGGGCAATATGTCTAGCTCAATACAAATATATCTCGCTTGGACAACTTGTCTGCATTGATATACATATATGCCTCACTGGGGCAAGTTGTCCTACATTTACATGTATACAGTGTGTATATATATATTTATGCTCCGCTTGGGCAACTTGGTAAAATTGATTTTTTTTATTGCATGTGTGCCTTGCTTGGACAACTTTCTAAACTGATAGACATATGCCCCAGTTGGGCAAATTGCCAGAAATGATATACAATGCCATTTGAGCAACTTGTCTCGATCAATATACATAAAATTATGCCCCGCTTGGGCAACTTGAAATGTCTAAGTTGGAAAATACCCCACTTAGGCAATTTGTCTACATTGGTATATGACCCACTTAGGCAACTTGTCTACATTATATGCCCCACCTGGGAAATTTATCTACATTGGTATGTGCTCCACTTGGGCAACTTGTGTACATTGATATACATGCCCCACTTGGGCAACTTGTGTACATTGATATACATGCCCCACTTGGGCAACTTGTCTACATTGATATACATGCCCCACATGGGCAACTTGTCTACATTGATATACATGCCCCACTTGGGCAACTTGTCTACATTGATATACATGCCCCACTTGGGCAACTTGTCTACATTGATATACATGCCCCACATGGGCAACTTGTCTACATTGATATACATGCCCCACTTGGGCAACTTGTCTACATTGATATACATGTCCCACTTGGCCACCTTGTCTACATTGATGTACATGCCCCACTTGGGCAACTTGTCTACATTGATATACATGCCCCACTTGGGCAACTTGTCTACATTGATATACATGCCCCACTTTGGCAACTTGTCTGACACTAATGTACAAATTACAGGTGACTGTAAACACTGAATGCCCTAATGTTGATTTCCAACCAAATTTATGTAGGAGTATTTGTTTATTTATTTTTGCTATTTTGGATTTATTCTTTGACTAAACATAATGATATTATGCTGACGTCAATGATGTCTCATAATGGTCTATACACAATAACGTTATTAGGTATATAACAGCTCATTGAATGTGGTAGCTGTTTTCTCTTAGATATCAAGTTGCAATAAATCTATACTTATTCTATTGCAGCTACTTACATTAAAGGGTTTGCACATCATTGGGTAAGATTGAAAGAAAACAGTTTTTACAGATTTGCATACAACATACATAAGATCATAGTGGAAACTTCTCTTAAAAAACTTTTGCCTGTAGATTTTTAAAAAAAATGGATAAAGCAATAGTTGAGATCTCGCGAGACCAAAAACTTAATGTTCTCATCAACCAGTGAAAACATATACACTTTTTTTCTCTCACTATTTTCTTATAACTCCAGTGATCGTTTGAGCTTGGTAATTTCCCAAGGCTTGTTACTTCAATCATGTATAATTTGTGGGTCACATACAGCATGGAGACTGATCTTTGACAATTACCATTTTTGTCCATGCGATTGGCAATAACAAAGCTCTGGGTAAATGTACAGTGTTAAAAATTGCAAATTATACTCTTAAAGTTTTAGGTCTTATGATATCTACAAGAATCTTTTTTTTAATTGACTCTCACTCTACATTGTATACTGATAATATTCCGACCAACTTTACACACTTGATGATTATAATAGTACTATCCAGCACACCTACAACGCAAATAATATAATAGGGCCCATTCTTTAGGAGGTAGTTAAACAGACAAAATCGCTCATATAGCCAACCCCATCCCCAAGCTGTTGCCTCTGATGAAGGTCCGGTTTGATTGAAAGCTAAGGCCAACTCCCCTACTAATTTATATATATATATGAACTATAAGAGTTAACAATGAACCCAATAAAACACCAACTCTGCCTCCTAGGTTCCCATTTAAGCACCTTGCTTGAAAGAAGCAATTTATGGTCAAGTGTAAATGCTCAGTGAGTCCAGGTCTGGATTCGAGCCCACAATCTGGTGACTGTGCCACCACAACCGATGTGCTAGATCGACAAGGCAGTCCATGCATACTGTATGCACCAACCCCAAGCTTTCTCTGCGGCTACCGCTATGGTTGTTTGCTGCCACGACAAGGGTGTGCAGAATAGGAGTTTTCAGGGCTCCGGCCATAGCCACTGTCAAAGCCATTCATTATTCAGACACGATCTAAGGGTCTATACACAACCATAACACAATGTGGAATTGGTAAAGATTTTACCATTTAACTGGACACAGGAAATAAACTAGGTCAGTGGCTTTTGAGTGTTAAAAAGTAAGGAATTATTTGAAAGATCACGTTTAACTAATGTGAGATAAATTTGATATAGTTTTTTAGGGTTTATGTATTTTCAAAACGCAGTAAAAAGATGTAACCATAGAAATAAAGAATAAGCATAGGTTAAAAAGGATGCATACTATATTAAAGCACTATTCATAATGGTTTATTATCAACATTGATTATTCTGGGGGGATGATTCTACGACGGGCTAAGCCCAGTGCAAAATGGGGGATATTTTCCCCTCACACCCGGGATTTTGGACTGTAAAAATGATGAAGGGTGTGTAATGGCGTGGGGTGGGGATTTAATTCAAATGCAAGAAATTTCATCCTCGTTCCCTGCCCTGGTAAATCTGTTCTAATCCCCTATTCCACTTTACCAGTGCATACCAACTTCCTCCCTATTTCTTCCCAATCCAACTCAAATCCTAGTATTGCCCGCAGCTCCGTTTGGGACACTTTGATGAACTCTTTTGCCTTCATTATTGAGTTGGAGACCTCATCAATCTCACGGGGATCTTGATTGCATAGCCAACGGGTCTCTATATGAACACACGCCATGATTGTCGCCATAAGTTGGAAAAGCTGATCAAGGACGCCCTCAATGTCCAAAGCAACTCCATGCGATACCAACTCTATAATAATACATTTAAAAAAAAAAGTATTTAGTGCGTAGATTTGTGAAAGCATTATCTATCACAAAAATCCTCTGTTCTTACGCAGGTTTGCCGAAATCTGGCTGTAGGGCTAAACGTTTATTCATATATCCATTTAGTCACGGCACAATTTCATGAGAGGCGTCTCAGCAGCAAATTATTGATTAGTAATTTGTTGCTAATCAAGATTAGCATCATGTGATATGGTATTTTGGCTGCTAAAACCACATTGTGATCCGCATACTGTTGTTGTGTAAACAAAAATAAGTTTTTGTTTGTTTGTTGGGGTGCTTGTTTTTTGTGTGTTTGCTTGGGTGTTTGTTTTTATTTTTTTAGCAAAGTTTTTATGTTTATATATTAATTTGTATTATGTTTTAGAAAAAGTGCACATCAATGAATATCTGAAGAACCGCTTGACTCCTTCGTATTGTTCTCTTTGACAAACTCTTTGAAGGTAATCAATTTATACAACATTAATGTGCCATTATTTTTCTAGGTTATAAGGGGACCCTACTTTGTTTTATCATAAAAAGGAGTTATTGATTTAAAACCACTGTTAAATTTCTCACCTGATTCCAGCTTTTCTCTGATGAGTTGACGTGAGTCAATGTGATCAACTTTGAGTATCGCGTCAAAACCGGGAGAGAACATCCAAGAACCGTCCTGAGACAATCAGAAAGCAACAAAACACTTGATAATGCTTAAAAGAATTATACCGTCAGTACCCAGGAAGAATAACTGGGTTGACCTGATTGAGTTTTGATCATTATTACTGATTAGTAATACAATGCGAGGGTTTCATTCAGACCAGGGCGCAATTTCATGGCTCTGCTCACTTAATGGATTGAGATGCCCTTGAAGGAACGTGATTGTCTCGTGCCCATTCAGAGCAATCCTGCAAATACCGCTAGAGTGGTCATCATCGGGGCCAAATTTCACATGGAGCTGCTTAAGCACAGGAAAAACTAAGTATGCACAAAATAAATATGCTGAGCAGAATACGGTTGCCAGCCCTCATTATTGTTTGAGAAGAACGTTTCATTAAAACACTCACATGGAAAAACTCATAATGCTTACACCATGGTACTGTTTTCAGTAGTATGTTTACAGTTAGAATGTGGATTATAGCCTAGGTGTTTTATAGTGTTATTGGTAGTAACCTCTTGTCATTTGCTTGTATTTTACATGTAACTGTACTTTTAAGTAACGCTTATTTAGTTCAGTAGTTTTAGTCATATATTGTGCATTTTTATTTCTTACTTTTATAGTTTATGTGAAGCACCTTGGGCACCATTTTAGGCGGATTCTGTGCTAAGCAAGATCTTCTTTTATTCCATGTTATTCATTTAACACAATCCTTTCAAATTCTCTCAAACATCAGGTAAGAAAGAGCCCTTAGACTCGACAAAACTGCCAAGCCATCTGGAAGCCATCTGTCAAAGACATGATTGATTGCAGCTAGGAGTGCAGAAAAAACCCGACATATGCTTACACTATGATATGTTTCCAAATGTAGGGGCCTACATTTTTACTTTTTTCAACAGTAAAATGGCATAAGCGTGTATTGATTTTTGTTGTGGTAAAACCTCTTTTAGATAAGAGTCTCTGAACTCAATGCGTAAATTCAAACCAGTCAAGCTATCTACTAGAAGCCATCTGCTAAATACATGATTGATTACATAGTTTAGCCCCTGTGGGAATTCTTAAAGGAAAGTCCACTGATGGAACTTGTTGTATCCAAAGATCAACCCAGTCTAACTTCCTTTTTACATGCTAGTTGGCTCGGTCTCAGGAGGGAATGTGGAATTTTTGAAAAGTGTTTGTTTTTTCATTTCTTGGTGTAGTAAACAAAATTTGCTTACAAAAGGACTGTTGATAACAGTCCCATGGCATCATGGAGGGTTCTCACGATTTTCATTAAGAAGTGTCAAGCAGAGTTCCACAGTAACCTACCTGTCCTTGCATGCTAAGAAGGCGTCCTATTTTGGTTGACATCGTAAGTCTTTGTTGGCCTACAGATAGAGAACCCAACATACATGTATCAGCCATTCCTTCCCCCTGTTTCGGAGACCGCTCTATTGATGAAAATGGTGTTCTTTTTGGAACTGCTTTGAAGATGGGTTTACCCCTACCCTCATCACTCGCCCCTGGCAGTGAGACTGCGGACAGGGATTCAGCTGGGACTGGGAGAGGGCATAAGACTGTGGGAAGTATAGGTGAATGTGGAGATGGAGCAAGTGAATAGACTTTAGGTCTTGTTGGGGGAGATGGGTGTTTAACATCTCCACTAAAACCAGGGGGTAGAGGTGGGGCTACAGGCTCGTCATATTCAAGGAGATGGGATGAGGTTTTAAGGCCAGATTTTTTGGACCTTTTTTTTTTTTTTAAAGGTTTAAGGTTCGTTAGCATTGCCGTTAAAGATAGCCCAGGTTTCTTATAAGTTGGCCTGGTCAGATTTAGTGTCGGCTCGTCCAAAGTATCTTTCAAGGGCATAGATGGTAGCATGTCATGAGTTGGCTTGGAAGACACTTCTTTCTTTGGCATCATCAAGGTAGGTTTCGGCAACTTAATACTTTGCTCTGCCATGCCCATGTCCAGTATTTGTTCCGGTTTTTCTTCTGGAGGTTCAATTGATTCGTGACGAATTCCTTTCTCAAGCCCGAGTGCTTTCGAAAAAACACGCTTAGGCTTGCGTTTTGCTTCCGAAGTTCCTTTTCGACCTCTTGGGATTTCAACAATTGGTTCGTAATGCACTTCTTTCTTTCGCACCACCAAGGTAGGTATAGGCTCCAACTGTTTGGGTTCCGGCATCATTATGTCTTGTAGCGTTTCAATCGGTTCCTCAGGGATTTCGACACTTTTTTCTGAGATTGGTTCAGGCATCACGATTTGTTGTTCTACTGTGAAGTCCGATTCTCTTTCGTCTATCATCATCTCGCATAACATTTCCGGGATGTTAATCTCCCATGGCAAGTCTTCCTGAAGCTGTATACCTCTAGACAAGTCTTCCAGGAAAGTGTCACTATCTTCTATGGAATCAATAGCGGCTGATGCTGGGACTTCTATGGCTCCCAAGAGACCGCTATCTTGGGGACCCCCATAAATTACCATCAACTCTGTCACATTAAACAATAAAAAAGTATACAAATTAACTGTAACAGTTATTAATTCAGTTAACTTTAAAACACATAATTTTATTATTCAGCCATAGAACAACATCTGTAGAGTGGCTGCACCCCTAACAACAACAACAAACAACAACAACCAAACAAACAGGCAGACAGCCCAAGAGACAGACAGACAGCCTGACAGACAGACAGACAGCCAGACAGCCCGACAGCTAGCCCTGCTTAGGAGAGCTACATTGTGGGCTTTCCACAGGTGTTGTCTATGATCCCTTTTCTTTAATCTTTCCTGTTAAAAACATTGTGGGCACAGCCCCACAATGTAAAAAAAGCCCACAACTACACATCCTACCTAAAACTCACCCCACAATGTCTCTCTCGTACACCCAGCCCGACAGCCCGACAGCCTGACGGACAGACAGATCGACAGACAAACAGACAAACAAATCAACAAACAAACAAACAATCACCCCAACAAACCAACAAACAAAAACAACTCTATTGTTTAAGACAAACGTACTGTAGCCCTATAGATAATTATCAAAAACAAAAGTTGATACGATGTTTCAATCTTATAAACTTCACCACTTGGGTCTGAGAAAATATCATTTGAAACAAAATCCCCTCCAACCCTTCATATGTTGCTTATTTCTACACTATATACTATATACTATATACGGGTAAATCAAAGGGTGTGGGAAAACATCCCAATCTGTTGGACTGCCGATCAAGCCAGATTTGTCCACAACCTGGCTATGTGCGACCAGTTTTTCATTAAACGATGGACACTTCTTAAATGAAGGGAAATGAGAATCGTAATATATATTTTCAATTACCTTCATCATCTTTCTGTGATATTTGGGGAGCAAATGGTCTGAACGGAATGTCTTTTCTTGCTTTCTTCACTGGACGGTCTTGTTGTCTTTCCATTTCAATCTTACACCTTCACACAATCAAAACCAACAATTAGAGTCTAAGGTGCAGTGGCAAATTACAAGGACTTTTTTCTTGGGGGGGGGGCAAAGACATTGTTTTTTTGTGTGTGATTAAGCATCACTGCTAAACTAGTTTAGCTGAGGGCTGGCTTTTCAACGCTATTAACAAAATACATTTATAAATAATAATAATAATAAAGACATTTGTAAAGCGCCTAATGCATAAGCCTCTAAGCGCATAAAGAGAACAATAAAATATACAAAGAGTGAAAGAAACAATTACAAATAAGCAGATTACAAATAAGCAGCTTCAAACAAATGTGTTTTTAACAGAGACTTAAAACAGTGTAAAGAACTAGCCTGGCGAATATGCACAGGAAGACCATTCCAAAGAAATGGTGCGGCGTAAGAAAATGATCTGTGGCCATAAAAAATAGAAGAAGCTCTTGTAGATGAAAGCAATGACTGTTGAGATGAACGTAAAGTCCGAGTAGGGGAATAATGGTGAACAAGTTCAGATAAATAAGCAGGAGATTGACATGTTTGAGCTTTGAAAGTTAACAAAAGAATTTTATAAATTGTACGAAACTTAACTGGGAGCCAATGCAATTTCATTAATACTGGTGTAATATGGTGAGAACGAGGCAAGCAAGAAACGAGGCGAGCGGCAATGTTTTGTACACGTTGAATTTTAGCAAGATCTTTATCAGGGAGTCCATACAGAAGAGAATTGCCGGAATCAAAACAAAGATATCAATGCACGTCGCTTTTTCTCACTTCTGACACAATTGACTTAAAATGACAGGCACACCTTTGTATAATCTCAACACCTGTTGAGAATCTGTTGGCTCTGAGAAGTGGCGGTTGTTTTATTCTCAGTAATTTGACTGAAGCTTGTCAGTAATCCAAACAATGGTGCCGCGTGAATGCTCATACCACGCCTAGGCGTACGCGCTGAAAATGTATCAATATAAGGTAGCTGTTCCGCAAACAAAACAAAAATAACGCAAAACATTAAAGCTGAACACCAACCAAAGTATTTCTATTAACATGGTGCTGTTAATTTTCGAAACTCCCATAGTCTGGTTCTTGAAAATATGCCTAGTTTAGTATGTGTAAGAGACTAGGTGCCACGCAAAAGTTGAACAGCCTAAGGAGTGGCCCCTTGAACATGAGTAGAACATTTCTAACAATGAAGGCCAAAGAAAAACCACAAATTCTGATAATTTGTACTCTTTTTCGTTAAAGGTATCTATTAATTGGAATAACAGTGTGGGGAGCAGGTCTTACTGTGTGGTATGCATGACCTTGGTTGGTGGCTGGCTGCTGTTAATGGACCTTGATTGCCTGGACCTTGATCGCCTTGGACTTAATCCATTAAAAGCGGCCAGCCACCAACCCGGTCGTTACCACACAGTGAAGACCGGCTCCCCACACTGTTATTCCCTAATTATAGATAGTGTATATATTGTATATCCCAAGCATACAAAGCGTCAAAACCTGCATTGTTTTATAAGTTAAATTGTCAAGCCAGCCTCTTGTCACCTGGCAAGGTCGAGGGTACAGTGAGGTAAGACATCTGAGCAAACTTTCATACACCCAGGCACGCAGTTTTGTTACACAAAGGTCATCAGCGTAAAGATTTTATTACATAAACGGCAATGGACTGGTCCCCTGCTATGATTTATATTGGTTACATGGTCTATAACATTTCCTATATATTGGAATGGTTACTCACGTTTCAGCCCATTCAATAGCTTGCTGTAAGGAATCCAGTTCATCCCCACTGGAGAAATCTGTTCCAAATTAAAACCATGGTTCATCTAAATCATTTATTGAGCATAACTTGTATTCCTCCACTTTACACTAATTATCAATAACAAGCTGTAATGTTGGAGCAATGTCGCAAATGTCTTTCTTGATTTTTTTGTCATGCACCTTCTGTCAACCTAAATTGAACATTCATTTTCTTCTTTATTTGAGGGCTGGGATCTAGATGGGTCCATGCCAGCTGGCTGGGTGGGGCAGGAATGGGCTAGGCCTATATATCAAGTTCCATGGCGCTCTGTTCCTGGAAAATCATTGAGTAGTACAAAAGGTCTCATTTATAAGCTATCAGTGTTTGTCATTTTGAAGTTAACTTTCACCATACACTCTAGAGCAACTCCCCATTAAGATTGACCCGGGGACGGCTCAGCCAGTTTGACCCGGAATCTGTGCCAAAATGACACAGAAATGGGTCAAACTGAACATCGAATCCAAGCAAATTTTAAAAATATTTTATTTTGTTTTACCAGTTTCCAAGTCAGCCTTAACCAAATATGGGTCAAGCCCCCTAGGACACAAGAGTCAGATTCTGACTCGGGAGTTTTAGAGTGTAGATTTGAAGTACAGTGAAAGACTGTTATGGGTTTTACCTTCCGATACCGTCGTCTCCAGAACTTCTGCTGGTAAAGTTTTCTTGACTTTCTCGGAGGCATTGATAACAAGATCATATGCCTGCCTCATGTCGCATTTAACACGAGCACAGAACTTTGAAAAACGATGAGCAACCTAAAAAAACAAAAAAACGGGTAAAATTATTTTCAGATCATTTCGTCTTTAGGCAGGCGCGATCACACATGTTTGACACCAATCGTAACAAAGCCAACAACTTTTGTTACGGTTTGGTTGGAACATTTACGTTATCGCAGCAAAACCGAGCCTGCCATAAAACCAGCCAAGTCAAGCAGGGTCTCAAAACTCATCCAAAATAAAAACCATTTTTGTGATAAAGTGTTCTCCTTTTTCTTCCTTTTCAGTGCAGCCTTCACGATTGAAGTTTAACACACTGCCAGACACACCGGGGCAAAAGCCTTCTCTTCGCGATAAGTGGGTACTGTTTTTTTTTTAATGCGCATTGATAGTTTTTATAACAACACACGGGTCCTACGGCTTAATGTCCCATCCGAAGGACAAAGCAATAATGGTTATTAAGAGTCTTGCTTAAGAAAACAAGTGCCAAGACTGGGTCTTGAACCCACTCTGCTAATCAGAAACACCAGTGCTTGAATTCTCTAATTACATGAAACTAAGAAAATACGATATTAGAAGACAAGAAAGATATTGACCTTTAAGGTAAGGGGTTGAGTGTGCGACAGTTTTTCTTTAGCTACTTCGTAGGCCTTTGAAAAGTACTTCTCTGC
Organism: Pisaster brevispinus; assembly: GCA_023634235.1. Classification (NCBI taxonomy): domain Eukaryota; kingdom Metazoa; phylum Echinodermata; class Asteroidea; order Forcipulatida; family Asteriidae; genus Pisaster; species Pisaster brevispinus. The sequence goes on along the minus strand of JAMKCF010000006.1, from coordinate 16,423,025 downwards.
AGTTTTGAAGGAGTAGGAGTCTGCCGCTGCATTAGCCGTCTGAAGGAGCTTGGACACAAGATTCGATGGCGAGACCTGCATTCAAACACAGTCAAATAAGTGCAGCTTGCCTTTTTATATGTTACCAATTGTAGTCAAGAGAATATCTGGAAAATAGTTTAGGGTTCACTTTAAAAGTCTCTCAAGATGTTATCTAGTCTTTACTAAATTATCACGCAAGTCATTTTTGTTTGATTAGTTGGTTTTGTGAGATAAATCTTGTTGTCTGTAAATGGCACTCGAGAAGTTCTGTACTTGTTCTTTGAATCATTCATAATTCATAGTACGGCACAGGTGATGGGATTGTGCCTTTGGTAATATAAGCATGAAATTTGATACAAAATCAGAGTTAGTCTTAGTCAGAGTATGTCATGATAAAGATATTTGTCTATAGGGCCATTTGAAGATTTGCCCTTTGATAAAATGTATAGGTATAATAACAAACAATTTACAAAATTTAGAAATGGCTGAAATTCCTTGTTATTCTATACCTATATTTTTTCAAAGGACAAATCTTTGGTGACCCTAAAGCTTAACTCTGACTCAGTTCCAAGTTCCTTGCTTGTATCATCAAAGGCACAATGGCCTCAAATATTGCCCCATAAGTCACCTGTGAAAGTTTCAGCTAAACACCCTGTCTAGTTGTTGAGAAAGTAACAAAACATTTTTTTTAAAAATCATCAAGGACGTTGAATCCATCCAGATTAGCGAAGTGACAGCGGGTACCAATCGCATCTATGTCCGCAGCATTCACAACCTGACACCAGGGAAATTTGAATCTCCTAACATCGACCGCCTTCGAATCGATTTTAAAACTTCTTGACATATACTTTTATTGATTTCTTGTCAACAGGGGAACTAATTCAGACCATATATTTTCGCATATTTACTATCTTCATACCAAGAAGGCTTTCAGATGAAAATTCAACAGATTTTTTCAAGGTCATTATACCAAAGTATGACCCTACCTTCAAGACTAGCTGCAATTGTCACCTACAAACTAACCTCAGGCTGTTTGGCTACAGTTGGCTCCTCCCAGTTCAAGGTTGGCAGTTGATCAACGTCTTCTGATGAGAGAAGATCTTCCACGGTGTGAAGCAATTCTAGCTTTTGGCCTTCTGCTATCTGCATCTGCTCTTCCTTTTTATCACAATCAGGATGGATAGTTAAGGTAATGTGGTTACAATACAATACTTTTCACCAAAAAGCATTTAACAACCCTTGTTAATAGCAACAAAGGCTAAAAAAATCCTACAGTTTGATAATCCGACTGTGCATCTGTCTTGCCTTTCTTGAAATGTATATCACAGTAAAATCTAATGTCGGATTCCTTTTGATAATAATAACTCACAATGTAAAATAATAACACATTTGGGGGTTTGACTTTCTCCAAATCAATTTCCAGATATCCCCTCTGACTGCAGCGAATGTTGATCACAGTCCTTGTATCCAATTAATTTGTTTAATCCTCTTTTTGAGATGGTACTAATCCGACAATAGACCCCTTGCATTGGCTGCCATATTTGAAAAACAAACAATGGAAACGTGCACGACTCTTGGCCAATGATAGCCTTTCCGCATGTCTGTCTCACCAGCAATGGTGGCCAATAAAAGAGGCCTATACAACTACAGCGAGTAAATTGAATCCCTCATTTTTAAAGGAGTGCAAAAAAATGACAAACCCATCAACCGCTTAGGGGTGGGGGGGGGGGGAAATTGTGTGGGAACATTAGGGAACATTAGGGGGGAACCCTTTGCCTCCATATCGGGCATGGTATAAACCCCGATGGTCAGTTTTAGTGAACTAATTCCAATGCTATTATATGTTTTGTCAGGTACTCTGTGCCTGTTCAAATCGCACTTATTTCGATTGCGTCAATCAAAATAAGCAACAGTGGTCCCGGGCCTCGATCTTCCTCTCTTTCTTTGAGTATTTGAGACAAAAATATTCGGAGACTTGGTACTAGCTGGTATTTGAACTGTATAACCAGTGAGCTTTCAGATTGTTTGTTCGTTTTGTTTGTTTTTTGACATTATGTGAATCACCCATTGAAACCAAACCCTAGAACAAAATCTGTCTTATCCGATCAAAAGTTCCTGATACGTAACTATGTGGTTTTAGGGTCACTGCCTGTGAGTTTACAGACTCAAATATTAACAAAAACTTCACAGGTTCTTGTTTATAATGTGAAGTATTGGGAAACAGAGTTAAATGTTATCATGAAATAAACTTTGAATCATAAAAATCGACCAAACATTTCTTGAGAAACTGAATAAGAGGACTTTCTCTCTGCTCTTCAGCATTTTGGATATTTGACACGAGCAAGTAGGCTTGTAAGTCAGGATCACTGGCAAGTCGGTTCCTGGTGAATGTTTATATTACAACTATTAACTGACAAGAGCTGGTAAGAGTCACAGTGAAACAGGCGAGTAGAATTCAGAGATTTTGATAATAACCAATCCTGTATATACTTTCTCTTTAAGGGTTTAATACTACCATATTTCCTTACTTCTTCTCTTTCTTCCACTGCTATAAAGCTTGTCATTGGCGTCACGATCGAATGGTGAATGCTGAGCTCAACAATTTGTGACGTAAGCTCATGCTTTTGAGCCTCATGTTCAGGGCGGTCAGCGTGAAGGACGCCCTCTTCCCAGTCTCTGATCACGGCACGTGCTGCTAACTTGTGGATTACCTGTGCAAAGCAGTTTTTGACAATTATTGGGTTCCAAAGTTGAATCATCTTTTGTCCACTTTATGTAAATTGGCCCTTCCCATGAATTACATTCACGCATGCGTGCAGACACTATTGGTGGGCAAACGCCATAGAGATGAGCACTAGGCAGACGCACGGACGCGTATGCAGCCAAACCATCATCAGCCCCATACAAACAGGTAAGATGTTCCCTCATTTTTGCCTACAAGTATTGTTGGTGCGCAAGCGCGATGTGCAATTGACATGTCTCACAAAAAGGGTCCATTATTTGGATGTTTTGGAATAAAATCAAAGCCATACACAGACCTACCTGTAATTGTTTTTATCATTTCTTTGGTTTAATACTTCGAACAGAGAATGCTGTTTTCACTCTATATTATTTACTTTGGCCCTTTTCCAAACCACAGTCTTGGCTCTGGCCCAGGCTCCAGGCTCCAACAGTAATTTTGAAAAAAGTGAACTGTTGATATGGAGCATCAAACAGGCAGACAAAGCCTGTCCCAGAAGCAAAGCTCGAGCTGTGGTTTTGAAAAGGCCGTGGTTTATTACCGAACACACAGAATCCTTGTGTGAAAACAGTCACTTTTAATGATGTTCGAGCAAGATCATTAGGGAGTTTTAGGCCCAGGGTTGAAGTACTGTCTTGAAAAGTGACAAGCATTGCTAAACCCGAAGCTACCTTATGCAATGGGAATCCTAACTTGGTGTTTAAACATTTAATTTGACTAACATTAATAAAATCTAAACAGAGGGAGATTTCTTGCTTCATTTATCCGTTACTTGTTGCTAGTTTTTGGTCCTCTTTTCTTCCTCTTTTCCCCTAGGTTAGTCCATAACTAAACATGTTTATTTTAACAGCCTACGACGGGAATCAACTGAATAAGTTTCTTACATTTCCTGCTGTGTGAGGTTGGTCTACTGCAGGGAGTACCGTCTCAACCTTTTTACCGTTTATTTCAGCAAAAAGTGTTGCCTAGAAGACGACAAAAACAAACAAAAAACAAATAAAACTTGCATCACTACATCTGTGATATCACAAGCATTCTACCGTGACAAAGACACACTGCACTTCATATGAATGCCACTAATTGGTTAGTCTAGTTCCGCATAGGCCATTTTGAGATCATGGTGTACAGAACTGCTCTGCTTTGGTCGAGGTAAATCAGTCTGTATAAAACCCAAACCAAACTATGTACTCTTATGGTGTTCGACATATCTCAAAAAGGGCAAAGAGTATCGTTCAGAATGAGTTTAATACTACGGGGAAAGACACAATAAATGTTCTTTCAATTCCAAAGAGCCCAAATGTCATGTTGCCAATGGCAGAGTGTGTACATTGATTTAAAGTATTCTTAGTTGAGATCTCAATTTTGATGAGAGTTCATATGGATTTTAAGGTTGTAAATATGTAAAAGTTCACGACCTGGGGAAATGTGAAAAATTCACTGTGGCTCGAAGTCCAAGACTTTGGGGAACCATTTCAGGCTCCATCAGTTGTTTTCAAAATGTATGCTTTTGGGCTTCTAGTACGGGAACAAAGTTTCAGCCAGAGCCCAAGCTGCTGCACAAGGTAGTTTATAAAAGGCATGAATTTTCCTCATTTATTATTATTATTTTTATTTTTTGGGGGTCCCAATATTTGGATACTCCCAAGAATTGCACAGTCTATTGTGACAGTTAATTTTTTTATTTGTGTCTCATTTTCATCAGGCTTAGGGTCATGAATTCACAGTTGATGCCGTCCTTTACCTTTGTAAAGTTTTGCAGAAGCCCGTAGACAATAAGTCGGTCCTTCCTGAACAAGGAGGTGATTTGAGCGGGAGCTTGGAGTAGTGGAAGGGTATCTTGACTGCCTTGGTCCCACTGGACACTGACTGATTTTACAGCAGGCTGACTGGCTCTTGACACCTGGAGCTTAATCTAAAATAGTTTTTTCCAAATTGTTACAAAGTGAAATTTTTACAAACATATTGACAAAATAGGGAGACCACCAACATTAGGACTAGATAGCCGAGTTGGTAGAGCGGCGGCACAATTAATCCAGAAATCACTGGTTCAAAGCCCGCTCTAGTAAAATATACCTTTGTTTATTCTCCCAAAATTAATATCTATTTGAATGATATTACTGACATATTTTTGGTGGTGGGGTAATTTTACACATTTTCTACATCTTAGTGCCACAATTATGTTTAAACATTAAGTTAAAGTTTCCAAGTGCAATTTTAATGGCGCTGACAATATACTTTGGTGTGATGTTCTTTTAGACGTGAATTTATGTCAGTAATGGAAAGTACGCTTTCCCTGATAATGACTAGTTCTATATACAAATTATGAATCTCTTTCTACTTCTCAGTAAAAAAAACAAAAAACGATTAGCTAGGCATAATCAATTTCAGAATCAATTTCAACTACGATGTACTCACTTTTTTCTCCCAGGTTGACTTCGCTGCACTGTCAAAAAACTCAAAAGCTCCTCCACCTTGTCTTGCAATGGCCGCAAGAAGGTGACGATTTGCTGTTGCACTACATCAGTAAAATTATCAAACAAAGCAACGTCAAGAACAATCTCAAGATATCGATTACATCTAATGGGGCAGACAGGGGAATATTTGGGTGGATTGTACCTTTTTATGATACAAGCATGTAACTTGACAGACAGCCAAAGTTTGTCGTAAGAAAGATATATACATTTATTTTTTCAAAGGACAAATCTGTGATATTTCTCATGACATATACTCCGACTGTATAGCAAATTCCATACTTGTGTTATCCAAGGCACAATATCACAATACCTTCCGTTATATAAGTAGAATCCTGGTATAGAAACAGTCAGTTAATGACTTGCTCTTCCACTGTTATATTGTTTTGGTTAATCTTATTTCCTTAGTCTTTAGCTGTTTTTACCATTATTGATATTTGTGTTTATTAGCTCGTGGATTTGTATAATTTGCAATTACTTGCCATCTATGTTAACTTTTTTATTTTACATTTTTAGTTTGAACTTTTCGAGTCTTCCATTTTGCAATTGTACTTGTGTTAATAATGTTTGTGTATTGTGAGCAATTGTCTGGGAGGAAACTTATTTTGGGGAAAAGATTTTTACATCCCTGGATGGCCTCTGCTCAAAAATGTATTGTCCAAAGGATGAAAAAATAATAATAATAAATAACAAAATAGCATCCAATTCCCTAAAACAATATTCCATCTCTTCTTATATAGAAAGAATACCAAAGGTATGGGACACAAAAATAGCCCAAGTACTGGAGTAAAAATTTAATATTACTGCCAAATTAGGTAATTATTGGTGGATATTGTGCTTTAGCCTTACTCCAATATGTGATGAGCATTTTCCAGAGTCCTGATGGAACAAAAACCAAAACACAAGCGTAGGCCAATTACTTGGCTTGGATTCGAACCCAAGACCTTTGCAATTCTATAGAGCAAATGTCATAGCACACGACCACCGAGCTACTGTGTAATTTTGGATTGGAAAAATGCTGGGTGATTTTTGTTACGCTTTACATGCCTGCACCAACAGGAACCGCAATGGAACCTCGTGCAGATTGTCTCAGGCTGTATCCAAATGGGCAGCTTCAGCTACAGCTACGGCTGTTGCAAAGAATTTTGCCAAGAAAGTCCAATCCAGCCGTAGCCGTAGATGTAGCCACCAATTCGGACACTGCCTTAGTTTTGACACCTGCTGTAGAAGTAATGTACCTCACACCGCAGGTGAAGATCCTTGTAAAGGTTCTGTTGTGTCCAACAGCTCTCAAAGTCGCCTCTTCGTTATTCAAGTGACCGTCGGTTACCAGGAACAGATTTCTATGCGTGCGCTCCTGTTTTAGTAAGTTCTGTGACTGTAGAGGGCGCCAGAAGTCGGTGCCTCCTCCAACACTGTATCCCTTAATGAACTCCCTAGCCGATTTGACAGTCCTTCTATTCTTTTGTCGACTTGCAGGAAACAGCTCATCAAATTCTGTCCCCCCAAATAAGCAAACAAAGGGGAGACATATCAATTCAAACCTTCACATGACCTCATGAGTTACAATATTATATTATTACATGTTATATTATATAATTTAAATGGAGGGTTATACTTTGGTAACGACTCCGAAAAGAAATTGTGAAATTTCTAACTGAAAGCCTACTTGTTATAAAGATGGAAATGGTAGTAAGCATCCTGAGAAACTGTTTCATCTGAAGTGCCCCCTGTTGATTTAAAATCAATAAGAAAGTATCCTGAAAGCGTGAATTTCCAAGGCGACTTTTTGAGATTCAAATTCCCGTGGTGTCCGTTTGTGAATGCTGCAGCCAGAGATGCGTAAGGCTTACCTGTACCGAAGACTACCACATTGAATGTACAACGCGAAGGAAGATTCTGCAGAACAAGAAGCAGGATTTTCTTGGCCTCTTCAAGACTGTTTCCTTTCATGGAGTTTGATGAATCCATCACAAGGACCATCTCTGGATTAGCTAGGTTACTCACATCCAGTTCGGGATAAAACACAAGCATGGCGGCCTGTCATAGATATAGAAATAACCGTTACAGAGAAAAATACCTCCAAGAAAAATTGCACTTCATTAAATATTGGCTGTTTCAAGTAATTGTTAAAAGTGTACTGCAAAATAAACTTGAAGAACCGTTCAACTATAGGGCTCTTTTCCAGTCAAAACAAATCCCAAAAGGCGCTTTTGTCCCGACATCCAATCAGCGCAGGTGAACTTTTCTTCAATAATTGATAGAAAGGATTCTATACTTAAGTGCTCCCATAGATGCCATCAACCCCCCCCCCCCCCCCATCTGAAATCTGGGTGGAAAAAAATTATAAAAGTAAAAAAAGAATAAAATGCTTTATTTTAAAAAAAATTAACCTCTCTTCTATTTAACTACAATTTGTTGTTATTAGAATATAAATAAAGTAAACGGCATAACAAGAGTGCTGAAAGGGGCCTTGTTCTGGGGAAAATGAAAACAGAAACTACAGTTTTAATTGGCTAGAAGCACCCCCTAGAAGAAAACAAAGATGCACCCCTGTACCCCCAAAATGTTACCCTAGTTTCACAGCTTAGTTTAACTCAGTTCACTGAGAATCACGCCCTCATTAGTGTTCATTCGTTTTCAAAAGCAATTGGAAAGTATTAGAATAATGCTGTAACAAAGAAAACCTAGTATTCCACGGCAGTTCAAGCATACAGGATTGGTAAGGATAAAAACATAATTTTTTATATTTTAGTCTGAAGGCTTACTGATTATGAAGTTCATACGGAATCATTTCGTTCTGTGAAATATTTCCCTCTGAAATGAAGTCAGACTTGGGAAATCTGTATACCCTAAGGACAATGTGTTTACATGCTGAAAATTGTGCATAGTTTTTCACCATTTTCTCCTGACCCACACAACAGATTATTCCAAATTTTCACAGGTTTCTTATTTCATGTAATGGTTGATCACACAAACCATAAACACTGATGACTGCGACGTTTTTTGTCAATCCTGTAGAATGCCTTTAACCCTTTCATTACCATAGGCGACTTTAGTCGACTGCACTCATACCCCCTCTTCCTTACCATAGGCGACTTTAGTCGACTGCACTCATACCCCCTCTTCCTTACCATAGGTGTTTTTAGTCAACTGCACTCATACCCCCTCTTCCTTACCATAGGCGACTTTAGTCGACTGCACTCATACCCCCTCTTCCTTACCATTGGCGACTTTAGTCGACTGCACTCATACCCCCTCTTCCTTACCATAGGTGACTTTAGTCGACTGCACTCATACCCCCTCTTCCTTACCATAGGTGTTTTTAGTCAACTGCACTCATACCCCCTCTTCCTTACCATAGGCGACTTTAGTCGACTGCACTCATACCCCCTCTTCCTTACCATTGGCGACTTTAGTCGACTGCACTCATACCCCCTCTTCCTTACCATAGGTGACTTTAGTCGACTGCACTCATACCCCCTCTTCCTTACCATAGGCGACTTTAGTCGACTGCACTCATACCCCCTCTTCCTTACCATTGGCGACTTTAGTCGACCAAGCTTGCACACAAAAAGGCACTCAAGCCTGAGCACAAAGGCCATTTGTAATAAAGTTGTAGTTTTGTCCATGTTCACCCTCCATACCCAAGCTTACCATCATTGGAAAGAGAGAGATCGGATCTTTCCAATGGTGGTAAAATAAAATAAGGTTGCTATTATGCAATCTCTTCAAATTGGAGTTGGAAGATCCGAAATGCCAAACACCTATGGAGCGCCATATGGTTGTGTACAAAAAAGTGTTTGGGATTACAGATTGCACTGAGGAAAGAAAGACCAAGAACTTTGACATTTATAGGACCAATCTCAATGAGTTTAGATTATATGAAAGGGAATTCAATAAGGAAGAACTTTTTTATTACTTATTTTGCTGTAAAACAATATCTTCAAGGAGATAATGGAGTTTGTAAAAGTGGCCTTTGAACGAAAGCTTTCTGTTGTGCAAGAATGTGTGCTTCACGCTTGAGTGGTCAAACAATGCAATTTATGTCCAAACAATTCGGTAACGAAAGGGTTAACTACATTTACTGTGATACCTGGTCATGGAATCCTGGTTTGGACTCTTCTATCCATATTCTGGGTTTGTGAATCTCTTCTACACCGATCAATAGCTGGAATCCTTCATCGAGTTTGGAGCCCTTACCAAGCTTGACGGAGGCCTCATTGTCTGATTGCTGATAAAGAAAACCCAAATCCCAAAACGTGAACTTCAAAAACTGTGAGTGCCGTTGCCGATTTTTCAAGGCTCAGATAGGAGCATCTCTAAAATGTTGGAAAACTGTTCAGAAATTTAAAGGGACATTAACAACAAAAATAAAAACCTGTATGGCTGCTTGAATGAGAAACGCACATGTATTTGAGATTTTCGATGTCGCACTCAGGCGACCAAACCATTTGTACCATAAACCCAAAGAGCTACCAACCCTCCCTGATTCTGCAGAAAGTTCCCTGAAAATAAACCAAGCTTTTCATGTTCTGATGAACAAATTTGAAACAAAATTTGTCTGTATTTATGTTGAATGTAATTCTAAATATCTCCCTGTTAGTTATATACAAAATCTCCCCGATTGAAAGATGCAAATGTTGGCAGCTCTGATGAACCTGCACATAAAAGGTAACTTCATTTGATATTCAACATGGCAGAAGTATTTCAATATAGCTTGGAGTAACCATAAAGAAAGGAAGTAACTGGCTGTATGTTCAGAGCATTGTCATGGATCTAAAAATGTCACCGGAGTATACCCTTTTCATATATAACCATCCTTTGGAAATTTACTTTTTAAAGAATCAATGGCTCACTTTGACAAGAATAGAATGTGTAGTTGACTCGATACTTGTGATCTTTGAAGCCATGGTAATTGCAACATGGATCGACTGCTCCCTGTATTCACAAACACATCAAACACAACTCTAGTTCAAAACAGCCATATTGTTTGGTTAATACACAACATCGCACACTGCACAAAATGATGTATCCATGTAATTTAATCAGAGGTGGAAGTGGTTTTAGGGGTTTGCACCAACAAAAGCAAGCCAACCAATGATGAACGTTTTGGTTGTGGAGAACATGGGTTGGCCTACACTCTAAAAAAACCTATCCAGTCAGAATTAACCCGGTTTCATGTCCCAAAGGGCCTGACCCATTTATGTGTCAATGTGACATGGAATAGTGTCAAAATGGCCCACAAATGGGTCAAACTGACGCAGAATCCGAGCTAAAATCCTATTTTTAACCAGATTCCTGGCCTGCAAGACTAAGACATTTTTTAGAGTGATGTATTTTTCTTTGAATTAATGGGCCTGTTCCTGTCTAGTATTCTTCTAAAATCTTCAACGAGAAACACAACCAATTCACTATACATTTACAGCTGCCAGCCTGTACTTGTACTTCTGTAATCAAATGAGATTACCACGTTGACAACAGTTATAAAAACAAGACCTATTGCAGACACTGGCCCAGTATGTAGTATGTACATAGACTCTAGGTAAGAATATTTCACTAGTTTTTTACATCGTCGGCGTTTATATCATTCCCAAACCACTATGGTGTCCCAAGATCAAAAATCGCTGCAATGCTACATATAATATGTTTTCAATTTTGTTTCAACAGTTTGTTGAAATATGTCGTATTTAACTATGTTGGTTTTGGTATATCAGACACTTTTTCTGTCTAATTTACCTCAGTTTACAATGAAAAGATATGATGGCTTTAACTTAATTACGAACTAGCTAAAAATTACTTGTAAATGGTTTCCAGTTCCACATCGACAACATCTCGCTCTGAGGGCGTCCCTTTAGCAAGCACTTCCTGGCGTTTCCATGGTGCAACCGTACCGAGGAGATTAAAAGCAAGTCTGTCGTCCTCCACGGCTAGTTCTGTCACATACGTCACTTTGATGAGAACATCAGCTTGCGGAGGAAGATTGCCAACGCTGACCGAGAACACATGCTTAAAAATTACACAACAAAAAAATGATGTTAACTTGACACCTTTGTTTTAAATATCATGAGGCAAAACAAAAAGACACTTTCAAAAACGAGGGTTTCACTCGTAAATGTAACATCGTTTGCTTGCCAACCAAGAAAGACAAATTGTAATCTAAAATAATGATTATGGCAACAGATATTTACTAAATGTCATACATACTTGGTAATGGTCGAAAAACCCAATTCTGTGAAAATTTCTGACTGGTGAATTGAAATACATGAAAATGTAAAATCATTTTGACCTTGTTTTATGGGTGGAGCTGGAGGTCGAGTCTGTTTAGTATGCAGTTTTTGTCATTGGGTATGTGTTTGGTGAATTATAAAGGGTAACCGAAGGAGCTATTGTGACAATTGATCATGTACGGTGTAATGAGAATCAGTAACTATTAATGCTCTTGTGGATTTTGATGAATAGGTAACTTACAGGTGATTCTTCATCCATAAGATACGCCCCATGTCCAGCCTCCACTGCTTGGCGATACTCCTTGTGAGCTTTTTCCTTCTCCTTCACGACACCAACTACATGTTTGTCATTGATGAATGCCTCAAATCCACAAACTGCCGCTGATTGGTCTATTGGAAATACGTACTTGGCTTCCATGGTTTCGTCGCTATTGTTACGATAAGACTGAAGGACCACTACCTGGTTGAATTGAAATTGGACAGCCTGGTTATATAAAATAATGTATTGGCAAATTTGATCTACTGTCAAAACAAATATCAGAAAACTACACCATTTGTTTTCTTCAAAATGGTTTAGAGGTCAGGCATAATTCTGATCTTATGCCACGTCCTATAATTATTTGTCATTATATCGCTGAGCATGTAGTATATAATGACAAATTAAAAGAAAATCAAAAACTTTTGCAGATTCAGAAAATAAGAAAGGTACAAAAACGACTCTTGATAATGTTTTGGGGCATTTGTGAGAGTTTTACACAACTGATCCAACAATGCACGAAACCATAATACACATGCACCCCTCCAATGGAGTTCATACAGCAACTCGGACCTTGTACTTGACACCTATTGGTTGATTTTGTTGATATTGTTTGATACCTTTCAGTTGATACCTTTTGATTGATACTGTTTTGTTGATACCTATTGGTTGATACATTTGGTTGATACCGTTTAGTTGATATCAACTGAAAGGTATATTCTATCAAAAGGTATCAAACAATCAGTATCAACTAAAATGGATCAACTATTAGTTGATACTGATTGGTTGATACCTGCAATAAGTAATATCGAGCAATATGTATCAACCAATTGGTATCAACTAATAGTTGATCCTCTTATAGTTGATGCTGATTGGTAGTTCCCTTTCAGTTGATACCACTGATACCTAGTAGTTGATGGTTACCTCAGCTAGTTTGTATCTATTGGTAGACACATAACAGTTGATAACTATATTAGTTGATACCTTATGAATGCTACTAACCTCAGCCACTAGATCCAGTAGTTTTGCTCTGACGTGTACAGCTTGTAGGGTGATTGAGTCCGATGTGTCATTTTGACTGACGAGGCCGACATCAACGTCTGCTACAGGATCCTTCGCACATTCTACATCACTGAGATCTGGTAAGGAATACATTATGTTTGAAGGAGGTTTCCATGTTAAGTAAATTACAAGTGCATCTGGCTCATCATAAATGCAAACAGTGGTTCACCAAAGAGTTGAGGGCTGGGCTGGGTCACCCCAACAACCCTAGCCAGGTTGGACTCCTCCGTTGCATACAACCAATTCTACCAGGGCTACCCCAACTTGGTCATTAACAAGCAGTGAAGACCGCGTCTTTACTCTTTGTTCTCCCATTGTTACTGTGGCGGCCTTGTTTTAGACGACGTTTAAATTTAAGTCAAATAGCTGGTCAAAATAAACTTTACCACTGACAAATTCCAGAGAAATGTAGCCTAAAAGCACTGCGTATAATCACTCAATTTCAAAGCAAAGGAAATATTAGAACCACCTGAACGTGCGCACAAGTCCATGACAAAACAAGCATGCGCGCAAAACAGTCACTATTGGTAGCCAATCAGTGTTGTTTTTCAGCACATCCTTATCAGGGGTCAGGTATCGATACGGCGCAGGGCCCATGATAGCGAGGCTGTCTTTGACTTGATGCCTCTTCTGCAGACTACCATACTTGAGCATGTGCATAGAGTGGATCGGCCACAGGTCTAATTTAAATGTGCCATACACCGGCACATTTAATTATTGAAGCCAATACGAGGGGTTATGAGCGAGCAGTGCGTGCTGGGTAAAAATTGCGCAGCGAGATCGATCACGCCTGGGAACAATAATTAGGTTGATCAATTAGCCTACGACTCTTGTCTGGTGTCTTCCGCATTACCAATTGTTGTTGGAGCACTACTTTCAACCTCAACTTGTTTGCAGAGGATGATCTCCTCAGGTCCTTCTGCAATTTGAGGAGTTTCACATAGAGGTATCTCTATCTCAGTTTCTCCTGGCAGGGTGAATTCAACAAGGTAGCGCATACACTGCTGGCTCGTCTCGTATACAACAAACTCGTCATCCTGTAATGGACAGATTAATACGGTACTCAAAGTGAACAAGTTTTCAATGGATCTATCTTTTTAGAATTTGTTTATCTCATTCTTTTGAATAATGACTGTATCAATCATGTCAACCTTATACATTAAATAAATGGCTGGAAAGCTTGAATGCATTTTGTTCATGGATTGCTGAAGAAATAATACAATCTTATAAAAAAGTCAATATTTCATTTAGTGATTATATTCTGTGACACATCAATCTTGTGTACCAAGCTCCTTGCTTGATTACACACGAATTTAAACTATAAGTGACAAAATTCTGTTTGTAGTTAGGTCTAATAATCAAGAAAACCTCTATGTCTGCAGAGTATAACTCTGACACTGGGTTCCAGGATGTCACTTGTGGCCGGAGCTCCGTATTTAGAGACAAAAGACCGTTCCCATGAATTATGTAAATTACACATCACGCATGCGGACTATCAGGTTAACAAATGAGGGGGATATCCCGATGTTTTTTATGGATCTGATGGTTGCCTGACGCATACGCACTTGAGGTATGTCTAGTTCACAACTTGTTTGTCAACCAGTAGTGTCTGCACGCATGCGTGAATGCATTTAGCATACTCATGGGAAGGGCAAACTCTACCTCAAACTCGGACTCCTTTGGGTGAACAGAACGACTGCTGACTCCATGGGTGCTATGGTGCCCCTCGGGTGCCTGATTGAGAGTCATATCAAACTTGTACAGTTCCTTGACGTTACCCAAGGCAACCTTGTTGATAACCAATAGTCTGGTAGCGGTTTGCTGACTTGGTGGCGAGTAATGCTGAGCCGTACTGCAAGATGGCAGACGATAGTGAAGTTTTACATGTCCTCAGAAACACAACTAATACAATTTAAAGATTAACTAATTCCACCATTTTAGGGGCTAAAGCACTTCCGGTTGTACATGATTGAGTTTCAAAATCAATTTCAAATTTCTTGACTTTCGATTTTTAGATAACAATATTCAAGCCAAGGCCCGAGACTATTTCAGGCCCTAAATTTATTTGTTATAAGCAAAACTCTAAATCTGTTGTGATGAGAACAGGAGTACGAAAAGCATTTTATATATTTTTAAAGATAAGTTTGCTTAAACAAAAGAACTTCAGCTCAAAAAAAGAAGCTCCCAACTTCCCACCTGGGCCCAATTTCATGGCTCTGCTTACCGCTAGCAAAGAATCAGCACTTACGGAAGCAGGAAATTACGCCCTTACACTTAGCGTATTTCATAGTTTAGCAGGGAGTTTTTGCTTTTACGCGTGTATACTCCACGTTACTAGGCATTCTTTGCTTACATAGTTAGCAAAGAATTTCAGAGCTTACCTTGCAAGCGAAGAATGGTGATCATAAGCACAGAATTCAGCGGTAAGCAGAGCCATGACATTGAGCCTTGGTCAGAATCCCCCTCCCAGAAAGATGCACCACTACAGTAGGTTTACGATCGTTTGCACACAAAATTTGCAATTAGCAAATTAACCCCAATGTAAACCTCAATGCATGCAGATCCAGTTGAGTGGCAAAAACCCACAAAATACACCAACATTTACGGAGAATTAAAAAGCATACCTGACTCTATCGGCAAAATAAATGCCATGACCAAGGAGACCGGCATCTCGCCGAGAACCGCCATACTCTTCTACAACAATCTTCGGTAACAGCAGACCCCTATAATAAAAAATAAATGAAATGGGGGACTTTTGAGACCCTAGGCGGCCAGGTAAATTCATTGTTCTTGAATATGTGCACATGCTCAGAACTGCGTAAACAATGGAAATTTAACTGGCAAGTCTGCTGCCACCTAGCGTTTCAAAGTCTCCCATCGTGTCAAGAGCGAATGAGATGAAAAGAAATTCTACAAGGCATACAGCCACATAGTAAAGAATTGATCTGAATCAAGTCATCATGCCCATTACTGAAATCACATGATCATGGTGACAATGGTGTAACTTAGTACATTGCACAGGTTTTAAAGTAAATGAAACTGAATGATGAACTTTCTGTCTCTAAAGAAACTTTTGGTAACATTTCAATCATTATTTGTATTGAATTTACATGTGATATTTAGCGGTTTGTGGATTCAGTACAAGATAATACCCTTTTTTGACCAAGACTATAATGATAGTACAAATTGTGTGTGTGTGGCCGAACATGTCTACGCATTCAAACCAAGGGCTTTAACAATAGGGATCCGGGAAAATGACATATCGGGGACAGTCCTTAGTTTGTTGCGTGTACAAAACCAATGGGAACGTCGCTAAAAAAACTAAGTTCAAACAATGGGATGTCCTCGGTTTACACCATTTACAAACATGTATGCGTGAACACACCCACTGATCCTTGTGGGGTCCAAAACACAACAGAACAATGGACCCCACAAGGGAATTCTTAGTGGAACCTGGACCCCACAGGAGAATTCTTTAGAAAAGGGAATAATAGAACAACAATAGCAGGACCCCACAAGCCACCATCAGTAAGGGTGTGGGTGAGTTTGTTTTCACATTCAAACCGGGGACCTATAACAAAAGAGGACAATAGGGTCCCCGGTTGGGTAAAGGTCCCCAGTTAGAAATTGTGTACAAAACCAATGGGAGCTGTTGCCAAAAAGTTAGAGTCCAAACAAAAGAGGGACAATAGGAGGTCCCCGATTGGAGGTGTTTACACACTTGTGTGTGTGTGTGTGTGTGTGTGGGGGGGGGGGGGCACGTGTTCCCCAGCTGCCCTCCCAACCCCCGAGGCTCGCCCCTGTGATTAGGGAGTCAGTGGCAAAATCCGATCCCATATTTTCCCTTTTGTTGACACTTTGTTCCACTTTGTTGACAGCTATCACTTAATATTTAGGCCTACCTTGAGAGAATTCCAAGGAAAGTGGCTGGTCTTGATCCGTGGAAGAGGAGTTGGTTATTGCCGATGGTCCCGTCAAATGATGACTCTTCAATCCCTCGAGTGGCGGCAAATATTCTCTTAATATTCAGAGGTTCCTCGCTGTAAAAAAAAAAGTAACCTTCGTCATTATTACTAGAGTGGTACTTTGCCTATTACAAACATCTTCTCGTCAATGAACTGATTACCAATTTGGGAATCCCTTATGCTTACAAGCCGGGAATAACATGGAAGTCATGACCTTTGTTGCCCTGGACTTGGCCTGAATGCCACTTAAAATGTTTCCTGTAGACTTTTAGGATTTTACAATTGGAGTGCCCTTTGCAAAATGAAAACATCCTTGCCAGTGTTCCTGCCGAATTCTAGGGCCCTACAGTTTGTTTACGCCGCCATTTCGAAAGGCGCCCTCTATATCCCTATTTGTGTGGCCAGACTCTGATTATGAGAAAGAGATCCAACGCTCACAAAATAAACAAACTAAAGTCAGTTTTACTTTTAGGTGAAATCAGGACTTAATACCCACTTCAAAATGATGTCTTGCCCATTAAAAAATCACCTTTATTACCAGAAAAAGAAATCTTAAGGTTTACCTTGTGAAAACTGAAACGATATTAGAGAGGTTGAAAAAACTGTGTTTTTACCAACATCTCGACACCCTGGAACTACTACTTGTCAAGAGGGGGGTGCTATACACAAGAAAGGGGGATGATTTTTGCACTTACACTCCGACCCCTTATTGTACAAACTCCAGAGTAGGAAAATTACCACATAACACCAAAACCTTTAACAATAAACATGTGTTTCAACACTTTAAACAACATAACAAAATGTTATAACTACCTTCTTCTGATTAAACAAGCTTACCTTACACTGTTCCTTTAACTTAGTGCAAACCAACCTATAATCACTATCAACTGGTTGTGAATAATTACAACACTTTCCACTACATTTGTAAACAATTGTGTGGATCGCAATTAACTCAGAAAAGAAAAAAATGCTGTCTAGTGTCTATGTGTGTTCCATGAAAAATGTTTACCCACAAAAAACCTTTTTGAGTTTTCCTGCATGTACGCTATCAATATCTCAAATTAAGTTTTTGTTTACAACCGACAACTTCTTTCGCACCAGTACTATCCATTGCTTAGTTAAGTCCATCTGCAGTAAAATACTTGACCTCATTCATGTATTTTTTGATACATAAACATGTATTTACTCTGCTCTATTGGTCTAGGTTACACCACTTTATACAATGAAAGTCTTTGTTTGCCAAAGACTTGGCAAAATAGAAAGAGATAAAAGAAAAATATTGTTCTACTTGCACCTGCAGATCTCAGACAAATTATGCATTTAGCCAAATTTTTAAAAGAACCTTCTACTGTGATTTGATCCTCTTGTTCCACATATACTGCAATACAACACACATTAGCACTTGTAACTTTGTGGTCTCTCTACACCAAAAAAAGTAATAAATAAACCAACACCGTTGCTGCACTTTGAAAATAGTTTTACATAAAAAGGAGGGATCTTTGCTTTTTTCTCATATAAAACCAGCTAGTGTTTAAACTAAAAGACAAAATCTTCACTCACTAAAAGTATCTCTGGGAGAAGCTGAATATAGAAATTTCATGTAATCATACTCAACGTCTAATGTGCTGTAAAAATGTTTACTTTGAAACACACAAAAAACAATGAACGTGTGCAAAATTTATATCTAATTATGGCCTCGGATGATACCAAATGCTGTTGAGTTCACCGAAATGCACTCTACTAATTAATGTTCAATAAAACTGGGCACATATGTCAAAGTTCCTGATCAGACAATCAGACAATCATCTGCAACTGTGCATACAGTAATTACGTGCAAGACTCCCTATAGTCTGAATAAATGTATAAAAAAGCGTCACCACTTTATGATTGTCGAGAGGTTTGACTTGTCACTGACTCAGTTTTTTATGTCTATTCTTCTGAAGATTCATCCAGTCAACGGTCTAGCCCATTCATCCTTGAGTAGCTTGACTTTCCTATGACATGATCCACAGACAAAATTCTGTTTGTATGGTAAACAATCACACAGTGCTCAAATGCAGAGAGGCGGCACTTGGCTCACACGTCATTATCAAAGCGCAGTATTCAATAAGGAGATCTTTGGAACAAGTAAGATGGTATGCTGATTCTTTGTTTCAACATGTGAGAACACTTCCGCTCCAAACAACTACAATAATATGGTCAAAACATATAAACACTGACACAGCGCTTGGCCAGCACCTCTAACAAAAATGTAAAAATTTTACCAATGATGCAAAAACTCTTTACTTTAGATCCATGTTTAGATATTGTTGTCCTGGCATGGTTGGTCTGCCCACTCAATTATCTGCTTCCACTGACAAACACAACATGGAAATTGGTCTTGTGTACACATTCGCACTGGTCCTCACCTCCACATGTCCAACAAATCCATCCTTGTCCGGCATAGTCAACCAAGTGGCCAGGAATTCCTAGATACAGATGTATAGGGCCTACTACCAGCACCAAAAAGGTAAGTATTCCTTCACCCATCTCCGCCAAAACACATCTGCAAGGTACTGGATGGTGTGCCACCTCCGCCGAGCATGGATGTCCGTATCCCAAGTGACTACTGGGGATGGCTGAATGGCTGACCTCAAAAGAAGCAGGTGGCTTGGGGTCAATGCTTCCAGGTCGTTCACATCATCGGAAAACTTTGTGAGTGGTCTACTGTTGATTATACTCTCCACTTCACAGAGTAGCTAGCCTATGCAAACTCTCATCAGGGAGAAGAGCACTTTTCTCACAGTTCTTATCTGCCTTTTCCATATGCCGCCATGATGGGACCCAGCAGGTGAGTTGAAGGTCCACTGGGAATGCTCCTTTGAGAAGTGCAGAATGATTTTGTCAACACCACTTCTCATTGTGTCACTGGGTAACTCGCAAGAACAACTCTTTTTACATCAGGATCTTGTGGTACATCAAACTTGGCTCTAATCTTGAGGGGCATTCATCTTCCAGTTCCTGCTTAAGTAGGAACATTGGGCCCACCCTTCCACTCTTCCATCTAAGGAAACTGCTCTCAAACCTTTCTCCCTCTAGAGCAAACTTCAAGAGGATTAAGTGCCGACTCAATGTGATGCCACTGAGTTGGGCTGGAATGTTCATCAAGAATAATCTTATCTGTTAGCTACAAATGTCTTAAAGCGCGTTGTTCCGCTGGTGATATAATGTACCATAACACTGACGTACTATATCAGTCCAAAGTAGGTGTAATCCATTTCAACTGCAAGTTCCTTTTTGATCATTATGATCAACTGGAACTGCTACTGCCGCAGCGGTCAGCTCCATTCTTGGGATTGTTACCTGCTTGAGTGGGGCCACTTGTGATTTACTCATAAAAAATGAGCACTAAATCTCATACATCATTCTTCAATCTCAAAACAAAACAGTGCCATATAGCCCGACTCACTAGTATCAGGAAAGTGATAAGCGGTGACTGACTTGAGTCACTCATCCTAAAACCCTTCTGGCCTCGTGCATCTGTTCATCTTGAATTCTGCTAGCCTTGGCATCTCCTTCTGCCAACTCTGCCACTTCTCTTCCAGAGCACTGGAAGCACTGCTGGAGAGACTACATCCGATGGGATCATAGACAGAGCTTACTATGGACAAAGAACCTCTTCTTGTTGGGGGTCGGTCTTTCATCTGAATTCTGAATCTAAACTCATCCTCTTCTATTGACCACATCATGCCAAGCGCTCTCTCAGTGGGCAACTTCTCATTACCGATGTTCAAATCTTTACCACCCTTTGCCAGTTCATCTTCTGGAATGTTCTCCAAAACTTTCCTTTCATTGCTCACCCACTTGGTTAGATGGAAACCTCTTTCACAAACTTCAGTCAAACCTTCCATCAGCTTCACTGCCTCCGACACTGTGGTGTGGATGCTGAACGCAAACAGGCATCGACGTAGAATTTACGATGAATTGTGTGGGCTACTTCATGGCCAAAGTTTTCTGCTGGGTCAACTGCCAATCTCTTCAAGGCATAGCTTGCACATGAAGGAAAAGAAACTTTGCCAAAAACATGCACTTTCAATCATGCAGTAATCTGTCATTGGTTTCATCACATCACCACCTTGCCACCACAACGGTCTTAGCAGTCTCTGTCCTCTGTTGGCACAAGAACTTGAGAAAATATGCCCTTAATATCAGCGAAACATGGCAACCTTGTCCTGCCTAAATCTTTTCAACACACCAACCAAGCTATTTGTCAAGTACGGCCCCTGTTACAACTGTTTATTGAGGGAGACA
This sequence comes from Pisaster brevispinus, assembly GCA_023634235.1. NCBI lineage: Eukaryota > Metazoa > Echinodermata > Asteroidea > Forcipulatida > Asteriidae > Pisaster > Pisaster brevispinus. The sequence continues at coordinate 16,401,990 of JAMKCF010000006.1, read as the reverse complement.
CCTTTATAGCTGCCTGTGCAGTCATACACCACCCTTAACTTGTTTTTCTGTGGATGCATGAAGTGATGAGGAAGATACCACAATCTCCCATAATCCCTTTTTGTCTCCTCTTCAAGAACTTTCTCTATATGGCCCTTGTTTAACATGGACCTTATGAAGTCGATGTACTCACTCTAGAGTTGTGGCTGTCTCTGAAATGTTCAATGTACCATGGAGGAAGAAAATTTTCTTCCTCCATGATTGTACATGTAAATGGGCTGCTCTTTGCTCTGCTTGTAGTCTGTTATTTGGCAGCTGAACTTCTTCATGTTTCAGTGGAAGTGCAATCTCATGACCATCAACGACATAGAATTTTCCACCTTCTCGGTGAAAAGCAAGTCATAGTTGAAAAGTGTCTCCAACTTTTCATCAACATCATCTGTGGCTTTAACTTTCACTCTGTGGGAGATGACCCTTTTCTGATCTTGATTCTTTGTTGACCCATAAACCTGCCATTGCCAACAAAGGACTGATATGATCAAGAAGCCGAAAATAGCCACCATTCAAACTGTTGATAACTTCAAAGTTCAAGTGGTTCTACTGCTTTTTTAGGACATTGTTTCCAATTAACAGTCCCACTTCTGCATCTATGGTTGGTAAATCAACACGATGTAAATATGGCCGTTTCTACATTAAGTCATCATTGGTAATGATGTCCTTTGCAGCAACTGGTATGTGCGCCTGGGTATAAACTAAACGTCTGAAGGCTGATGACTGTAGGATTATATTAATTTATGCAGTTTGCAGGTCCATAATCTCAAAAGTCTCTCAAAACACAACCTGTCACAACTTTCTCATCAGTCTAGGTATGTACCTGCAGTGTTGATGGCCTTTCCTTTTTCTTTTAGCCTATACATCACTGCATGAGCATAAAATACTGCATTACTTCCAGTTCCAGAGTCAAAAGGCATGTATTTGTCTGTGCTCCCCTCGTACCACTCGGGGAGAAGCCGGTGTGGCAGGAGATTCTGTCCCCCCGGAGATTCGGTCGTGTACAAACTTCTTCTGATAGCGCCCTCTTTTGAATCATCCTCTGTCAGCCCATGTTAATTTCCCACGGGGGACCGAATCTCCGGCGGACAGAAATCCCTGGGACACCGGCTCTGCAGACATGGGCAAGTACGAGCAGCGACCATTGTCAACCACTAGTCAATGTTCCATGGTTACATATGCATGAAATACATCCTGGGTACCAGGCGAAAGAGGGGGCGCTATACACAAAAAGAGGATGACTTTGAAGCAGCCGGTGTGGCAGTAAGATACTCTGGCCCCTGGAGATTCTGCCGCCCCCCCCCCATACTGCGAAATGTGTACAAACTTCTTATGATAGCTCTCTCTTTTGAATCAACATCCTATGTTATTTTCCCATATTGGGGATATAATCTCCGGGGGGGGGCAGATTTCCTTATGACACCGGCTGTAACTGTATAAGTTTGAACCAGGCTCCAAGAACTTACTGACCCGAAACTATCCCCTTTGGGATATCACTAGCCTGATTGACCCTGGAGTTTTAAAAAGTGCTAGCATCATCATCCCCAAGAAGTTAAATTTGATGACAGAGCATCTCGTTAACTACACCCCTTAATTGTTCCCGTTGAGCAAGAAATATCTACAGCGGATGTTATACTTGGTATAATAATATTATTTAAAACATCTCCGATTGTTTGCCTGGTCCCGCTGACTCATCCAGCCCAGTGAGGCGCCAGGATGGACCGACGTATGCACATGCGCCTTGGCCTGTTTATTAAAGGTTCGACTATCAATAATAATAATGTAGGTATGTTGTCTAAATCCATTGCAAATAATTGTTGTTGGAACTATAATAACTTTGGTTTTAAAAGATCGTTCATTTTATCCACGATGACTTCAGTCATTATCAAATATCGTATGTGGGATGTACATATACAGATGCACCTATCAGCAGTATAAACGCTCCCATCATGCATTGCTACACTCTGAACAAGAACTTGTATAAGTTCATCAGCCCATCCCTAGCGGTCTTGGATCAGACCCGTGGGGCCGAGCAAACTCCGATCGTACAATCTCACACACTTCACAGAGGCCTGGTTACATCACCTTTACACGTTTGATTTCAATTTTCCCGCCATAGTTATTCCACAAACACAAGGGAGCATGCCTACCTTGATTTCGTTTCCATCACGAAAGCTTTGATCTTTGCGAATTCTGGATGGTTCGGAGGTAGGTAGCTAAGAAAGCACTGTATTGCATGATACCTTGCTTGGATACTACTGCGTTGGGACCAGTCGGTCGACTCGCTTACATTCACTATATCTTTGATTAACTGTATACATGGAAATAATCATAATAATACACTTTTTTGCGCTTAAATGTGCTGATTGCAAAGTTGGTGTGGCAGAAGATTCTATCCCCGGAGATTTTGTCCCCTTTATTCGTCTGCACACTCTTTTGAATCAACTTCCTTCAGCCCATGTTCCCTACGGGGGCATTTGATGCTCGATGTGGTACATGTGTGAACATTATGTGACAATTAAATATATTTTTTAAGTAAGGAGGATATAATTTGAGCATAGATTAAACACTTTCTACTGAGACCATTGAACCACATGTAAACTACTGTGAACTAAACTAGATTGTGTCATATATCAGAACTGAAAGTAATAGAACTGTGACACCTTTTCGAAAGCGTTTAGTTTAGGCTTATTCAGTATAAAAAAATGACACAACTTTTTCTCAGAGCAAGATGTTACACTATGCATGGCTTGTATGGGACATCCAAGACTAAAGAAATAAAGTCTCATAAATTAAACAATGACATTACGTAAGCGTGGCCCTGGGCGAGAGGACGCGACATATAATGAAATGAGAACTTCATCAATATTCGCAATTTGCCACTTTGCGAAGTTTTACAGTTTACGTTTGTGTAAATGTTTTGTCCCATGCAGGGATGCTCCAAAATAAAAGTCAATTTAGTGATAAATCCAATTTTAAAACATGATGTCCTCATAAAAATGGGGCAAGTCTCTAACTTCACGTTAAAATGGTAAATTGTCATTTTATTTAATACTCTTTCAGAGAATGAAATTTGAAACACGACGTCATGGACATCAAAATTGGTCTATACATTTAAAAAAGGAAAATTTGCGCCTGCCAAAAGGTGAAGTTCAATGCAGTTTTGATTGGTTATCATACAAACTTTAAGAATGAAAATGTTTCTGTTCAAACTGACAAAAGAGTGGATCACAAAACTAAATTTAACCTTAGAGGCCCTTTTTCAAAGCCATCGTTATATGCACGGTTCCTTTTTCCAAAGCATATTTTATGCAGATTAAATCAGGAGGGAGTTTGGACATTTCACTATGTACACGATTTCAAAACTTACCTGGCATAGCTCTTGTTTGGTGGCGATTATTCGTTTTTTATTTATGGATTGCTCATGTCGTGGTCTATGTGGTATTAATTCATAGAACTCCCTGTTGAGATTATCCAGTTCTTCTCCGTCCTCCTCCTCCTCCTTCGCATTCTTCTCGAGACTCTTCCTGATCTGTAAAAGTACACCTTCTGCTTTTTCAACCTATGAGTTAAACACAAACTCATTACTACATCTATAATATACAGATTGTCACTGGCTGAACAAAACTGTTGTGAGATCATAAACGCACACAAAGTCACTAACAAAAATTAAAGGGGAACATTGCCTTAAAATTTCTCAAATTTTTGCTGTAGGAAATAACTCCTTATCCCTTTTAATTATTCGTACACTAGAGAACACATACATTGTGTTGTACTTCATGAGTAAAAAAACATAAAATTTGCCTCTAGAAATACAACCAGAGCTGGAACATTATGGTCCACCATTTTAGTGGAGTCAAAAATGTGGTTCTACTAAATAGCGGACCGTGTTCTCTGCCATAAAATTACACAAAACACACAATTTCAATTCATGTTTATTTGAATAATTATTTTTTACTTTAAAACATCTGTCCAACCACATTCATTTTATAACACACGCTTTATATAATAGCCCAGGGCATCCAATCCAAGGCAACGTGCAGCTCTTGGCCTGTTTGTTGTGTTCTCGAAAACATTAGCCTTTTTTGTTAAAATTTCACGGATTGTTTGTTTTTGCGTGATGTTTTGAAAAATAGATAATGTAAAACACTTTTCCCAAAAAAGTAGTGTACGCCATAATTTTACATTCCGTCGCAAATCATCCAACACAAAGTATAATTGAACCATTGATGCTACCAGTAAGATGCATTTGCGTCAAAGCCGAAACTCACTTTTCCGAGTCCAATTTTCCTGTACGGAACCTTAAGCAACTCCTTCAGCTCACCGATGGTCTCCCGCCAGACGTATTCCACGAGGCGAGCAACTTCATCTGAGATTGCAGGGCCGTCCCGAAGACCGGATTCCAAAGCTTGCTAATAGTAATGTTCAAGTGATTACATGAGAAAAATGTTAGGGTTTCTCGAGGCTTTTAAAGGTGGACATGACTTGTCATACACCTCTACTTTCTCTTAACCCCTAACTTTGCCGAAAGAATAATGTGTCCCGACTTATAGCCGCGTGGAGAGTTAGAAATGGAAATAGTCTCTTACTACCGATTGTCTCTATAACAAAACATGTTGTTTTATGTACTGTGGCACATTACCAGAAACACCAGGGCAAACTCTTTCTCTTTCACGGTAAGTTGTTGTTTGTTTGTTTCTTTGTTTGTTGGGGTGTTTGGGGTTGATTGGGGGTTCGTGTTACATAACACACTGGTAGTTTCATGAGGCACTTGTTCGGAAGTTAATGCACTGCAAAATCTCCGGTGTAAAATTGATTATCTTGGCTGGCATCTATTATGACATCACCGACACGGTGTTAGAGCAAGTTCCTTGCCCTTTGATTTGCCCTTTCCAACAAGTTAACTAACATCATGTCCGTGTCGTCACATATTATTGATACAAGGTTTTTGCATTGTGACAAAATAGGGAAAGTCAAATTTTAAAAAATTTAGCGAAAAATCTTTTTTTTTTACATTGCGGTAGACTTGCGATCCAATCCATCGAGACAGGAATTTCTTTGTTTTGTGAAACTTGGAGAAGGTAGAGTAAATCTTGGCGTAAACTGCCAGAGCCTCGTTAATAGACTCGGCATAGTGGCACTTCTTGGTGCCACAATTCTCATCCTGGCAATAGAATAACATAAAATAAAATTAAAATAAGTAAATCATATAAAAACAAGAAGGAAAATATCACACATGGAATACAGTAAAATGAACTGACTTTGTAACATGATATAGTTATATAAACGCAGTTAGATTTGACTATCAACGAAAACGCCTATTACAAGTTTTATAGGCTATGTCAATTCAGAACACACCATTAGGTTTCATTTATGGAAATCCTGGAGAGTTGAATGAAAACTGATCTTTTTAAAAATATTCATGGTAAGACCTTTAGGCCTATGTAAGTTCCGGAAGTGAACGTACACCCTCTCTCTCGCCCGTTGCGTTTATGCCAGTTTTGGTTTCTGCAACGTACTGATACACATACAGATATACAGACAGAATATTTAAACAATCTAAAAAGCGTATGGAAGCCCAATGGTGCCAGAATATTAGTTGGTATCCCTACATATTCTTTTGGCTGAAAATACATACTGTTAGCACACCAGTGAGTCTCGGATGGCCTTGGTCATCCGAGACTCACTGGTGTGCGGTGGTGAACGAACAAAAGGTACGAAATATGTTACTAAACAAAAGGTATCCACGATGAACTTGACGTCAGATCTTCGGACTACAATCATCACGCCGGTCACCGTACAGTTTTAAATAGTATTACTTGCAGTAGGGCTTAATTATGATCTGCAACATTTCAATAGTGTTCTAAACAGAAACACATTTTTATTTTTAGAGTGTTGACTCGTAACGTACCTGCATTTCTGATAGCATCCCTGTATGCGTGAAGACCCTGCACGGATATGTGGACCACGCAGCATTTCCTCCGTCCTCCAAAGTCTTTTCGAGCGGAACAACATGGAGCTCCAGTAACCTAAATGTAACGTCCTCGTCATGCTGAGGTTGTGCTGGATCCTTCAAATGAAAATATAGGTTTTCAGTTCAAGGAAAACAAAATTGAACGATTTTTGGCCGGGAAATTATGTTTTGTTTCATCACAAAATACACTATAAACACATGCTCGGATATAAGTACTGGATAAAATAATACTATTAGAGGCTATAATTAGTACGTGTTTTATTTAAGTTTTCAAATAACACTGAATATGCTTTTCAAAGATAATTAATATTGTGATTTCGTCACAATCCCCATGAATTGTTGAATTAGTGCTACTCACTAAACTAGTATTAGGCCTTAACACTGAATTCCTTACCAAACTGCCATTGTTCGGGTCTGCTGGTGGAGTATGCTTTAGTTAGCCTTTTTTATCAACAAGTTTTAAATACTTGCAACGTGAGGCAACATGGATATGATTAACACTCCGTGTACTTGAACACGAACGTGGTACGACTCTTGTCAAGTTCAAGGTTAATTTTGGTGAATAGGTTAGCTCAACCGAAAACCAAACAGGCGCAAAGATAGTGTTTTTCAGAGGTCAATCTAGCAATGTAAATATCGGGGTGTTCAACATGGCCCATGTTTCGGTACCAACATCGAAACACCGCTATTTTTCATACACTGTTATGCACACACCGAGGCCATTATTGGCGACTAATGTTCAAGTATACGAGCAGCCAAAAGACTGCAGTTTACAGTGACAAGAAAAAAAAAATCAACCAATTTAGTGAATGCCTTTATTTCCAATACTGTACCTGAAATGAAGCACTTTTTGCTATGTCATAGAGGTGCTCGGGAAAGCCAGGCGCGGCAGAGTCGCCCCATGTCCACACACTGAAAGACAATTTTTGTAAACATCATACTCTATACTTGTCTATTGGAAAAGCAATCGTATATTTTAGTTTTTTGGTCTAAATAACACTAACAGTTTTAATAAAGTTTCAAATACCCATACATTGGGACAATACAGTTATATCCAGCTTGACGCAGTGTATTGTTTCCTTTTTCCAAAACAAAACAAAACAAACTTTACTGCCTACATAAAGTAGGTAAAACTCACCTGTTTAAAGCCTTACTCATTTTCACCACTTCCACTCAGGAAGGACCGGGCTGAACTGATCAGTGAAGGTCTTTCGTGGCTCAGTGACGTCTGAGGGTAAACAGGTTGTTGCACAACTGCTAACATTCTGCTTTACCCGCAACGTTCTGCAAAGCCAGAGGAAGTGCAATTAACTATTTAAACGGCATTGCTCAATTACATCCTGAACAAGGAAGCAAGGATACTTTTCGATATCATGTACGGAAGCGTTACAGGCACATTGAGCGAAAAAGAAAAGAAAAAAGAAACTCATTTAAATTAGCATAAGTCATATGACTTGTATCTCATGAATATGAATTGGCACAAGTCTTAACTATTACTTATTTTATCTCTCATATTTATGGATTAGCATAGTCATAATTATGAATCGTGCCAATCAAAACGTATGATATAGGCCTGTAAGTCATTTTATTATTATTCATGAGAATATAAATTATACATTACTTTCCTTATTTATTTATTTATTTATTCATTTATTATTTGTTTTCTTGATGTGGAGTTAAACTACTCCGTTTATTCAACAACAACATCAGCATCAACATACATCAAATAAAACACACTTATAAGTGCTCCTATAAATACTGCTATCATATAACAGATACAATGAGCTACGGGAGGTAATACAAACAAAATTAATAACATACCAAAAAAAAAATAATACAAAATATAAAAAAAAATACATAAATATTTATATATACATTTTAGCGTGACATAATCACGGTGTTCGGGAAAAACAATGGGTTGAAATTACTTCAGACAAATAGTAAACAAAATAAAAAATAAATAAAATCATAAAGAGGAACATGGTGACGGCCTTTAGTGAAAAAGGCAATAAAATAATCAAACTTGACATCATCATTAATGCTGAAACACAACGCATTATTTCTAGTGTAAATAGTTTCGAAAGAGTCTGGTCTCAATCTGGTCTTTTCCATACGCAGAAAGTATTTCAAGGATCTTTTTAACTGAATGATGATGTCAATTTCTGCTGGTCTGGAATAACTGTTGAACACCTTTTTGCATCGTATATTCCAGATCAGCCTGAGCAGTTTAGCTACGACAATAGCCTGAACTGGTTCCAAATCATATCCAATAATTCTGTTAGAGTCGTTTAAGTAATAATGTTTGTTACCAGTATATTTTCTAAGCAGTGTTTCCACAAAGATCCAAGCATCCAATGTGTGAGTACAATAAAATTAAAGATATGTTCGTGAGTTTCATTTTCAACGTTACAAAGCGGGCATGTTAGTTCTTTAACAACACCAATTTTCAGCAACACGTCTTTAGTGGGTAGAATTCTATGTCTAAGTTTATACATGAACTGTTTGTCATCCGGATCCAACAACCCATTTTTCCAATTACTCATCCAAACTGAAGGCCAAAGTAAATCTTGTCCTAGGTGAAAAATATTTTTCCATTTTACTTGTACCTTGGGAGAAACAAATTTACACATAATGCAGTTCATATAATTAGACTTCACATTAGTTTCACAAATAGGAACAGTTTTGCTTTGATGATCGCAAATGACAAGCCAGTTACTTGTGTGCACAGCCGGTACTTCTCTTTTCTCATTGATTAAAGTATAATCGATGTGTTTTTCAATTCTCTTCAATATTCTACCAGCATTAATATGTTCAATATCACATGCTCTGGCAATATCATGAAAGGAAAATAGTTCCCCATGTCTGACAACATCTCCGACATTAAAATAACCAACTGATTTTAGAAGAGGGCTCTTTAAAAGTGATTCATCCCTAGTAACCTTGACATTATTCCACAATGGAACTTCCATGGCTTCCCTAATGCTGGTAAAATTGAATAATAGCTTCCCTCCTGCGTACTTAAAAGCAACAATAAGATCATGATAAAACGGGGTGATTTGAAGATTCTTACGAATGTTAGCAAATATATACCATCCTATGTGATCGGCAGCTCCAGCACATTTCAACCAGTAATCAAAATACAGTTTCCATTTATCCTCAGAGGATGAGTACCGAACTAACCATTGAAGCTTAAGGCTCATTAATTTACTCTCAATATTTGTTTATTTGTTTATTTATTTATTTGTTTCTTTCTTTCTTTATTTATTTATTATTGTTATTGTTTTATGTATGTATGTATGTATTTATTTATTTTTATTTTGGGGGCGCCATGTGACAATAGACGTTCTTTGTTGTGGTGGTGTATTATGTAAGTCTTTGTTGACGGGTAAATCCGGGTCATGTCCTAAGATGAAAAGATAAAACTCCTGCAGAGTTTCCATGTTCTCTACGTATTTGTAGAGGCTGTTTGTCAGAACCGAAGCCGTGGTAGCGGTTGGGTTGGACTAAGTTCAGAGTTTATGTGATGTGAAGGTCCTCAGTAGTGTGAAGTTGGGTGTCCACGAGTCGGGTGTGTGAAGAGATTGCTTTTTTTCGCCGGAATCATTTTCGAAAATCTTTTGCTAATAATTGCTTCCGTTCTGACTCATCACATGAATCTCAGAAGAAAAAAATGTAACCGGTGCCGACGGCGCAAACGAACAATATAGGTCTAAGAGTCCCATGAAATCTGCACGTGGCTGCAGCTGCAGTAGCGAGTAGCTAACTTTAGCGATTCATGTTGACGTAAAATTGGAGTAAGACTATCAGCAACACTGCTTCTAATTGTACTGTGTGTGTAGTTAAAAGTTTCACCTTCCGTAAAGAGCGCCCTCGTGCAGGATATTAGACTTTGGGAGCCCAGCAAGATTTATTGCAAATATTTAGTGCAAAAGGTTTGAAGTGTGGGATATATAGCACCCACGGGGGGATCCTTAAAATGTGAATTCTTAAGTGCACCGAGTGGTGCGTTGGGAGGGGGGGGGGGGGCCCCTAAACTCACCCAGAAAAGCGATTTAATGAAAATGTTGAGTGCAAGCAACATTTCTACATGGATTGAAATGCCATGGTCCACTGACTAAGATTTTAAAACTTAAGAAAATCAATTTTGGTGCCAAGTCTAATTAAGAAGGCCCCTAATTAGCCCTAATTACACGTTTAATCAAAATTTTGAGTGCAAGAATGAAATATGCGTCAATGTGTCCCTTACAAAGAGCTGACTCAAAATCAACTACTTAAGAAAATTTTAAGTGGTGCCATCTTCGCTTAAAAAAGGGTCAAAGGTCAACAAAGGTCAAAGTGCGATTTAATATAAATGTTGAGTGCAAGCTCAATTTCTTTATTTATTGAAAGGCTATGGTCCACTGAATGAGATTTCCATATTCAAAGAAATCAATATTGGTGCCAAGTCTAATTAAGAAGGCCCTTAATTTGCATAAAATGCAAATTAGCTGCAACCGTTTTACAAAAATTGATTTTTTTTTTGCATTACACTGTATTTAAGCATTCAATAATGACACATGAAGTGTCTGTACCAGGTTTTAAAGGTCATTAGATATGATTGGCACATTTTTGAAATCATTACATGCATAAATAGTAATGTAAAATATGTAAATTAACTGCCAAAATTATATTTAAAAAAAAGAGATTGGTGCAATAACTTCTGTATTTGAACATCTGATCATGGCAAATGAAGTGTCTAGACCCATGTTTTCAGGGTTGGCAAATATAATTAGCACATTTCTGAATTATTTTATATGCATAGAATTATGCAAAATTTACAAGTTAGATATAAATCCATTATACAAGAACATTGGTTACAAATTAATGTCCGCAATGACTCTGCACATGCAAAGTGTGAACTGAAGTGTCTTCATTATAAATTGTCGTTACAAAAGGAATGTTCCCCCATCCCCTAGGTGCAGAGATTGAGTAACCCGAGATATAGTTCAGGATGGTGTCTACTCGTTTGGTCTGGCGGCTCTCAGCCCATACTGGTGTACCGTACTCATTACAATGTGGAATACACCAGGGTAAGAAGACTTGCAGTGCGTAGAGTGTGAACATTTGATCCCTAATTAGTGCCTGCAAACTTGTTTGGATGCTTTTTCAGGTAGTCCTTGCATGTGAGACACCAGTTAAGGTGACTTCAAAAATCTTTGGAAATTTCTTGGATTTGACTGGTTTGCCACAAAACAAGACTGTCCCAGCCGGACGGTTGATATAAGGTGAAAGCAGTAACCGTGGTCTTGGAAGGATTTGGGTGGAGGTGCCATTAGGTGATGTAGTCCACAAAGTTTTTCAGGTCCTGTGTTAGGGTTCTTTGGGGGTCTTCCACATTAGTTGGGTGGCGAGGGCAAGGTCATCAGCACAATTATGCAAATTTCCTGGCGGTGGTGTCTTGCATGTCACTCACATGTTGAAAAGCACTGAAGCCCGGACAGATCCTTTTCGGAGGCACTCATTTAGCGTCCTCATAGAGCTCAACCGGTTGACAAGTGTGGCTCTCAATCTTCGATTTTTTAGAATGGAAGAGAGGACACGCATGGTAGTTGAACATTTGAAGATCTTTGAGGCCATGTCACCAAAATGTGCAAAAAGCCGAGGAGAGGTTGATGAGGGCCAAGCCTGTTTTAAGAGCTCATTTGTAGCCAGTCTCGATGAATGTAGTGAGGGCTAGAACTTGATTGGCACAGCTTCTTCCAAGTCAGAAGCCTGCTTGCGCGTTTTGCCGAATGGGTTCTACTGGAGGACAAAGTCTGGCAAGTAGGAGATGCTCAAATGATTTTTATCATGTGGAGAGGAGTGAGATGGGCCCATTTTATTTGCCAGAGTCTTCAGCCAGCCTACCTGGCTTTAATGGCAATGACTTTTTCGTCTCTCTTTATTCGCGGCATAACTTATCGAATGAATGTGATGTGAGTAAAGTGTGAACCCTTTACAGCCAAGGTTCTTCAGGAAAGTTGCCATAGTATACAAACACTTCCCACATCTATAATACATTGATTTGGACACTTAGGTATTCAATTGCTTTAACTGTCAGGTAAATACGCCAGTTGGCAAACTCAAGGATGCCAACACATCGGAGATGGGCGTATAGAGCTCTGCGTCGGACAGCATGCTATCTTCACTGGTCAAATAGTCCTAAGAAGGTATAGATGAGTTGCTGTTGCTAGGTAGTCAAGTAGGCCTATCTCTGCAGCAGGCAGTGTTTTGATGAGGGATCAATCTGGAGAGAGATCTTTGTCTTGTTAATGATAACCCACTGCTATCAGATTGTTGTCATTCATTGCAATACATGTTGATTTATATCGCCTGGTAAGACTGATGGAGGAGATGACAATTCCCGTTGGTGTTTTTGACTGCTTCATTATAATCTAGTACAACGAACTCACCATTTTATGTTCTTAGTCACATTGCTTGGTCTGGTAAGACGTTTGATTGGGAGCGGTTGTGGGATGACAGTGAATTTGGAATAATTGCTCTCTGCCGTATTTGCTGATATTTAAACCAAGCTTACAATCAAGAGGCAACGATTCATTTGCCTCCTAAAAAAACCTATGGAGAATGAGAATGGAAAGTCAGTAAGGGCCAGTTTAATACTCCCAGTACAATCTGACTTTCGACCCGGTCCACTGAAACTCCCTGAGCTCTTTAAATCAAAATGCAAGGCGGGGTCCTACACCAATAAGTGCACAGGCAAGAAGCATGGCCTTGACTGCTTTTGGATGAGTTGAGAGTGCAAAGGTTTGACTTTTGCTAACTTACCCAAGCTGGATATATTTATGATGAGCATATCACGAAGAACCAAAATTAACCCAGAAATATACTAAAACCCCCGACTATCATGATCTGATGCTTAGATAAAGAGTTGGGCCTATTAGGGAAAATGTTCACATTGCACATAATTATATGTACGTAAAAAATCAAGAATTGTGCTAATCACCATCACTGGGTCTAAAGCCACTTCAATTGTTATTATTAATTCCTTAGACACAAACTTCCTGCAAAAACGTTGTGTGTAATGGTGGCAGGTCATTTGCATACTTAATAATAGTATTTCACATGTTGTTATGCAAATAATTAATACAACAATTTCCAAGAATATTCACTAACCGAAAACATGGGTCTAGACTCTTCATTTTGTCATCATTGGATGCTCAGATACAGAGTTACTATATAAAAAGTCTGTTTATAATGGCGTCAGCTAATTTGCGCATTTCACATATTGTTATGCAAAAACTTAATCCAGAAATGTGCTAATAAAATTCACTAACCATGAAAACATGGGCATAGACTCTTCATTTGTCAACATTGGATGCTCAGATACAGAGTTATAGCCGGAAATCAGCTTTTTATAACATGGCGACAGCTATAATTTGCATGTTATGCAAACTTGAAACTTTTCCACTAAATATACTAATGTTGACTTTTAATATGGTGTTCTGGAAACATTTCTGAAATGCATAGAAGTGAAAAAAACATTTGCAATTATTGATGGGTCGACCACTATATTGACTGGACTATATTGACATGTGAAGTGGTCGACTTCTTCCACATCGATGATGCATACAAAAAGTTATTGCAAAACCGTTGTTTTGTAAAGTCACACTCAAATGTCATTATTACTGGAGATTATCTAATGGGCGTTTGGTGACATTTGACACCTTAAGTACTGAGGGCACCATTAAATAATGTCTTGAATAGTGGATTTTGTTTCTACCTGGTGTAAGGTGCACACTAACATAGTTCGTTTCACCATTGCATAATGTTTTTGATTAAACGTGTAATTAGTGCAAATAAAAAAAATTCTTAATGAAGCTTAGCATTGTTAATGGGTTTTTGAAAGTTTAAATCGCTCGTGCAGCGAACCATATCCGTTCAATCCCTGAAGACATTTTGGTTGCTCTCAAAATGTTGATTAAAATTGTTTTTTATTAAACCGCATTTTGACCTATGTTGACCTTTGACCCTTTCTTAAGCAAAGATGGCACCACTTAAAATTTTCTTAAGTAGTTGATTTTGAGTCAGCTCAGTGTAAGGGACACATCATGACACTTGTTTCATTCTTGCACTCAAATTTTCGATTAAACGTGTAATTAGCGCCAATTAAGAGCCTTCTTAATTAGACTTGGCACCAATATTGATTTTCTTAAACATGAAAATCTCTTTCAGTGGACCGTAGGCTAGCCTTACAATCTATGAAGAAATTTGGCTTGCACTCAACATTTTTATTAAACCGCATTTTGACCTATGTTGACCTTTGGCCATTTCTTAAGCGAAGATGGCACCACTTAAAATTGTCTTAATTAGTTGATTTGAGTCAGCTCAGTGTAAGGGACACATTGACGCATATTTCATTCTTGCACTCAAAATTTTGATTAAACGTGTAATGAGGGCTAATTAGGGGCCTTCTTAATTAGACTTGGCACCAATATTGATTTTCTTAAGTATTAAAATCTTAGTCAGTGGACCATGGCATTTCAATCCATGTAGAAATTTTGCTTGCACTCATTATTTTCATTAAATTGATTTTTGGGGTGAGTTTAGGGGGCTTCCCCCCTCCCAACGCACCACTCGGTGCACTTAAGAATTCACATTTTAAGGTTCCCCCCGTGGGTGCTATATATCCCACACTTTAAACCTTTTGCACTAAATATTTTCAATAAACCTTGCTGGGCTCCCGGACTAAGACTGGTCCTCTGTCTTTATCCGCAAGGATTCACGGGCCTCGAAGTGTGACGTCAGATGTTCGGGCTCATTGATCTCTACGGAAATAGGACCATTGGTCTCTGGATAGGACACGTTGCCCCATATATGCGTCAATATAACAGAGATCAATGTTCTGGCTTAGATTAGATTTGATTTCAAGTCTGAGATCGTGGTTATTTATCAGCATCAGCCACTGACGCTGAAAAATCCAAAACAACAACAACAACAAACAAACAAACACCCCAACACCCCAACAAACAAACAAACAAACAAATACCCCAACAACCCAACACCCCAACACCCCAACAAACAAACAAACAAACAAACACCCCAACACCCCCCAACAAACAAACCAACAAACACCCCAACACCCCCAACAAACAAACAAACAAACACCCCAACAAACACCCCAACACCCCAAAAAACAAACAAACAAACACCCCAACAAACACACAGTTATTGTGTACGTACATGATAAGAGCGGGATTTTTTTTATTCATGTGGCGGCACTACGCTTTTGTAGTGTACAAACCATGCCTGGAGAAGTCCAGGCTCTGTGGCTCTTTTGTAAACAAGTGCTGTCACTAAATAGCATACACAGCAAATACCTTAATCTAGGCATATTCACTTCTTTTTTTTACGTGAAGGAGTTGAAAAAACATTTTTTCCCTTTCTCACACAAGTAGACTGTATACAAAGTGTTATTGGGAACAATTTGTAAATTTGTCAGTAATGTCCCACGTTGTCAAATAAAAACTTGAAAAAGGCATTTGTTTGCATTTTTACAGGTGAACCCATATTCAGACCCCTGCCAAGTACCCATCACAGGCGTGATTGGTCTATCCTTACATCAGGTCACACATATGCACCTAGTTTATAACCAAATGTAAATCGGATATTTCACTTGGGCTCTAGGGGGTTTCAATTCCCAGATAACATTCATACATTGGGCCAACGTTGGTATTTGGTCGGCACCGTTGGCGTTGGTATTGTGTCAGCTTTTGGCGTTGGCCCCACATTGGCACTACGTCGCCATGATCGGCGTTGGCATTATGTTTGTTTCTGACATTGGGCCGACGTTGGCTGTAGGTCGGCAGAATCACATTGGTTTTACATTGGCGATCAATGTTAAGCCAACGTTGGTTGTTAGTAATTAAACAATACTCGGCATTGTGTTGGTTTCCGACGTAGGAGCAATGTTGGCTCTAGGTCGGCATTACCACATTGGTTTTACGTCGGCACTCAATGTTGAGCCAACGTTGGTTGATAGTGGGGCAGCAATATCGGCACTGTGTTAGTTTCTGACGTAGGACCAATGTTGGCTCTAGGTTGGCATTACCACATTGGTTTTACATCGGCACTCAATGTTGAGCCAACGTTGGTTGATAGTGGGGCAGCAATATCGGCATTGTGTTAGTTTCTGACGTAGGACCAATGTTGTATCTAGGTCGGCATTACCATGTTGGTTTTTAGTCGGCACTCAATGTTGAGCCAATGTTGGTTATTTGTGGGACAGCAATATCGGCATTGTGTTGGTTTTCGACGTAGAACCAATGTTGGCTCTAGGTCGGCATTACCACATTGTTTTTTTGTCGGCACTCAATGTTGAGACAATGTTGGTTATTTGTGGGACAGCAATATCGGCACTGTGTTGGTTTCCGATGTAGAACCAATGTTGGCTCTAGGTCGACATTACCACATTGGTTTTACATCGGCACTCAATGTTGAGACAATGTTGGTTATTTGTGGGACAGCAATATCGGCACTGTGTTGGTTTCCGATGTAGAACCAATGTTGGCTCTAGGTCGACATTACCACATTGGTTTTACATCGGCACTCAATGATGAGACAATGTTGGTTATTTGTGGGACAGCAATATCGGCACTGTGTTGGTTTCCGATGTAGAACCAATGTTGGCTCTAGGTCGACATTACCACATTGGTTTTACATCGGCACTCAATGTTGAGACAATGTTGGTTATTTGTGGGACAGCAATATCGGCACTGTGTTGGTTTCCGACGTAGAACCAATGTTGGCTCTAGGTCGGCATTACCACATTGGTTTTACATCGGCACTCAACGTTGAGCCAATGTTGGTTATTTGTGGGACAGCAATATCGGCACTGTGTTGGTTTCCGACGTAGAACCAATGTTGGCTCTAGGTCGGCATTAGCACATTGGTTTTATGACGTCGGCACATCAGTAATGGTAACTTAAGGACAACTTCGTTGAACCATATTGGAGATTGATAGGCACAATTCGGCGATGTTTTTATATCGATTGCCAATCATTTTTGGGACACCATTGCAAACCAAAACGTTGATACACTGTTGTTGGTGTTGGTTTGCTAGTCTGATTATTTGTTGTTGGGGGTTTTTGTAATCCGACAAAGATTTCAAATGGAAAACGTTGGAGTTGTGTTGATATATTGCAGCAGTTATATGTTGGCTTTAGGTCGGCGGTCTTGATGTTAAGTCGTCAACCATTTATAACAAGAATCATACCTTGACAATATGCGTCAGGGGTTATGACCGAAATGTGTTAAGTCTATCTGGGCATAAAATAGATCAACTGTCTTTACAAATAGCAGTTTGCTTGTTAGTTATAGGACAAGTTTGCTGAAGGTTTGTTTATAGGTTGACAGTCAAATGCCAGTAATCCTGAAAATACACGAAGAAGTCAGTACTCAGTTATATCATTAGACGATCACGCTAAATGTTGAGCCAACATTGAGCCAACGTTGGGCCAACATTGACATAAATGCAAATTTTTGGGCGGGGCTTAGATGTGTGTGATTTTTCTTTGATAATATCACAACAATTTAGGTGAATTTAGTTATCCAAGGCAAATTGTTGTGCTTTTGTGTGTAATTCGTCTGTAAGAAAGTATGAAAATCAAAATACAAACAAACATTTGTAAATCAAACATGTAAATTAAAAAGTAAACAGTTTGAATTAAAAAAGGTGTAAACCATGACTGGAAAGTCTATGGATCTTGGACATTAAATACAAAACATGCAGTGCAGAAGGACGTGTAGGCCTGTGTAGGTTGTAGTAAGTGTAGAATGTATTTAATTATTGGTATTTTAACTTACATGTAATTAATATAACTTATAGGTATATATTTACAGACACTAATTACTTAGCAAAGGTCATTCACTACATGTACAGAAAGATCCACTCGTAGTCAATATTTTTGAATAACAATACGTTGGCCCAACGTTGGGGCAATGTAGAGCCAACATAAAGGTTATTAGTGGGGCCGATGTTGGGCCAACATTAACGATGGCCCAACGTAACGCCGATGAGCAAAAGTATATTTGGTAATTAACATTGGCCCAACATAAACCTTTCATTGGTTCTATGTTGGACAATGTTAAGCCCATGTTTACGTTGGGCCAACGTTGGCCCAACTTTAACATTGGCCCAACGTAACTCAGATGAGCAAAAGTATGTTGGGCCAACGTTGACAGCCAACGTCAGCCCAACAAAACTTTTCTGTTGGCAGAATGTTGGGCGCAACGTTGGTCGAATGTTCGACTGTGTTGGCCCAATATTGGTTCAATGTTTTAACATACATGGGCAGAACACTGGCCCAATGTTGGGCCAATGTTTACGTTGGGCCAACGTTGGGCCAACTTTTTCATTGGCCCAACATAAGACCGATGAGCAAAAGTACGTTGGGCCAATTTTGACAGCCAACATTGGCCAAACAAAATTTTTCTGTTGGCAGAATGTTTGGCGCAACGTTGGCCGAATGTTCGACTGTGTTGGCCCAATATTGGTTCAATGTTTACGTTGGGCCAACGTTGGGCCAACTTTTTCATTGGCCCAACATAAGACCGATGAGCAAAAGTACGTTGGGCCATTGTTGACAGCCAATGTTGGTCCAATGAAAGTGTTTCGTTGGCCCAACGTTGGTCCTATGTAGTGATGCTATCTGGGAAGAATGACGAAAAGTCACCACGCATGCTAAAATGTCCGTTTTTAAATACCTACACCGTGATATACAAATAATCTGTGCTACTTTTGACAATAATTTAAGTGATGGGATACCAGATACCCTTCAAATTAATTTGTAGCTATATATCATATATCCATTTGTAGATACAGACCTCTAAAAATGCCGAAAACACAAAAAGTCAATTTGAAGGGGCGGGGCTTAAATTTTTAGGGGGTCATATCTCAAAAATTATGAGGAGTAGGATTCTAAAATTTTGCGTGTGTTCATGGCACCCATAGGGGATTGTTAAAAAAAAATACTAGCAAAATCTGAGACGGAGCCTGCCGAACTTTTCAGGATTTTAGGTGAGTTGGCACTGGAATGACCCAAAGGCCTACTCCTGTTTTTGAGATGTGGTGGACACTATAGCACACTAACCCAAGCCCTATATTAGATTAGGGTTATGTCTGCAGCCAAACCAATTAACAGTCACCTGTCCACAATATCTCAGAAAGGCTAACTTTTGCTTCCTTGACAGTTTTTTGCATATAACAGTTTCCCTTTAATAAATAAACGAATGGGTTCCCCCGTAGATTAAAGATTAAATGGAATTAATAGTCCCCTTACACTAATTTCAACCAACCTGGAAAAATTTACCAACTTCTCCTATTTTAAAGACCCATTTGCTGTCTTAAAAAGTTTGGGTTTTTTTTAAACCAAGGGTTGTGACCTTTTCAGCAAGCCAGATCTACTGTAATAAAATTATAGCTTGTCTATTCCAGGCGGTCATGCCTGCTGATAATAGTGCGACCGTATGGATAGTATAATACATGTACATCGAGGACCGTCATTGTTGTTGATAATTTGTTCATTTCGCCCTTCTTTTGTTATAATTTTTTTTTTCTTCAATTCATTGAATGTTGATTAAGAGCACCCTCTTTGAAAAACGCCCCAATTTTGCTAGAGCGATCTAGCATGGGGACCTCGAAAGAAATAATAATTGTTACGTATTTAAATTAGATAATGGCGTGATGCTAATCTAACCTAAAGCTACACTAGTCCTTTTATTAAATCGTAACTGTTAAGAATGTCCGTTTCACTTTTAACTGGTATGTTTTTGTATAAGAAAGTTTTTATACAAATTTTTTTTTCTTTTTAAAAGGGTTGTTTTAAATAGACTAAAGATGTGCGATGAAAATACATCTTTGAAATAAAATGGCCAATTTAGTCAAGTTGGTAGGTTGCTCTACTACGACTTATGCAAGTTTATTAAAACCAGGCCCGTCACGTTGTCATTGTGAGTGCGGTGTGGCCGACTGTTGTCAGAGAAGTCTCTTGTTATAGTTTTACCTAATTTCCAGATCTAGTTCATCATCCGATTTGGAAAATATGGCTGCTAGGGAGCGTACCAATGTAATTCTGGGGCACCTCAAGCCTCAGTTGGACCTGAGCAAGGACAAAACTACGGCGCTAAGTAGTGACTTCGCGTGCCGGAATTTATGTTCCGGGAGTGGTGCAAGCAGCACTTGTGATACGGGGGAACGAGGCGAGGAGACGGTAGGTACCGTAACAACGACGACGGTGACAAAAAACCTTATCATCATCTGCTGCATGCTAGCTGGAGTTGGGGTTATTGGGGAAAATACTGAAGATCGTGGGTGGCTGATGGGTGGCCTCAGCACCTCCCCATAATATTTATCAGCTCATGTCATACAGCAAAATCTAGAAAAGCAGGTGGTGGTTTTTGTTTGACATGTACATACAGTGTACTGCTGTACATTACACTGTTCTGTTCTGTGTATAGTGTGTATAGTACCTGCTGTAGTGTGTCAGTGTGTAGTGGCTAGCTAGCGAGCATTTTTATGTTTATATACCATTACCATGGAGGAAGGCAATACTGTGTAGTGCATTAGTTTTACATGTACTTATGAATTTGTGTACATGCCATTTGCTCAATGTTTTAAAATCTAAGTTAGATTTTAGAACATTTCATTGAGCATGGCGTTCTAAACTTTATACTAGGATAGAACTTCCAATCCATGTTAATTTAGGAATCATCCATTGGTGGTGGATCAGGATTGCAGTTGACATTTCCACTTGATATGTTTTTAGAACTAATTTTGAGTAACTAGTTAGTACTATAGTAGTTTAAGCATGGTTTAATAAGTAAGCTTGGAGGCAGAAATAATACAAGGATACACACTGAAAAACCACAACCCAATTAGCTCGTTTGCATTTGGGGGAATGCTATACAAATCCAAATCCAATACACTGCACGGCCAATGTCACTTGAACTAAAGTTGTGGGTATAAAACATCCAAAAATGTGTTTAATTGATCAGACCTTTCAGTCTTGAAATACCTGTACATGTATGTGAAGAATATTCCAGAGTCCGTGCTGTAACATAGACCTACCGGAGTGGCAGAACAAAAAGCTGGTTAGGTATAACCTTGGACAGTTCCAGTAAGTCGTGTAAATTCTGCAAGGGTCCTTATGTTCATGGGCTGTGGTGCTCAAACGGACAACCGCAATTTATAGGCCTAGATGCACTTTTCAACACAAGAATGTCACAATTTTGAAGCTGAAATCATTCTAAAGTAAAATCATTTCCAAAGTTGTTTGATTCCTTTGTCTATTTGAAATTCGGCAAGGCTAAATGCTCACCTTTCCAACGCTTTTAACCGGGTAGCTATAGCCCAGGTTGGAATTCTCCTTTGCATACCGGGGCGAGGGTGGCTACATTGGCATTCAACACCAGTAGTGCATAACTCAAAATAAACCTCTTTTCTGTGTGGTAGAGTACTGGTGAATTGTGAAACAATAATGTGTTTTAAATCAATGTCACATCTTTAATAAAAGGCCTTAGCAACTGTGTTACCACTACAAATAAGATAAAGCCAACTCTCGGTGTATCGATGGGTCACATCATAGCCTTGGCAGTCTTTGCCATCAACTTCGATGTAGTACCCACTATACAATGCTATACATTAAGTCACTTGATAACATGTAAATATTGCTCGTGCAATCGGTCTATTGAACCGACAACAGACCTGACCATCAGCTGATCATTGCCGACTTAAGGTCCTATGTGCACAGAGTCATTACTCTAATGTCTCGAGACGGCCTCCCAAACTACATGAACTAAAAGCATTCACAATTGGAGTAGAGTTCTGCTAAACTTGTGTGACTATGTAATAAAGACATGCTAACTTTCCGGCGCTTACTACAGGCAAATGAATGACGTAACAATGCAAATCCAAGGTGAATGTCCACGCTGGTTGCCTGATTTTCTTGCTAACCTGTTAAACACACTTGTGGTTTTAAAAGCAAATCTTTCTGAGTTGACCCCTTGCAGACTAGACGCGGAACATACCTCCGCAATGCGGGTCTACCATTTCCACCACTTTGGGGTCAAGCCTTTGTGTACATTTTGACTTCCAAAATGGTGGACAGGATAGGCGCGCTTAAGTGCGCTGCGCTTCTTACAAGGGGGTCAATAGTTTTGCACAAAATTTGCTTCATGAAATTGGCCCCTGCTGCTTTGATGGTACACAAACAGTGCTGTGTCCACTCAGCAGTCAGCACTACCCCGCCCCATAGTGATGACTCTGGGCAGTGGCATATTCGTTTAGGGGGCAGCTAGGTGGGCAAAAAATAGTTGGGGTGCAGGAAATACTTTTAAACAAAAGAAACCATTAAGTCAAGACAAGGCTACAGTATGGAATGTTTTGTGAGTGTTCGTTGATGACTGAACGAACCATACATATTTTGCAAACGATCATGATTATTTTACAGGAAATGCATAAAAATATGTTTTAGTTATGAAATCTTAGTTTGTTTTCTGTTATATTTCTCTAGGGGAAGGGGGGGTTAAGAGTTGGGTTCAAGGTTCTAAGAAGGGGGTACTACATGTAAGTAAATAGTTCATGTACTTTGTTATTTTCCTCCAGAACTTGTCCACAAAGGAATCTAACTAGGATTTTAAAAATAGCAGTTTTTAAACACTCAAAGACTTACAACGTGAGATGGCACGTTTCAGTGCCAGACCATGCCAGAAACAATGGTATGAGCACCTTCTTTTTAAGACATTCTGGGATCCTTATTGAGGGTTACACAACACACTGGACCTTTATGTTCCATCAGGACAGAGCAATTATGGCTTTATAAGGGATTGCTCAAGGACTCCAAAAGACTGAGCTTATACCAAGAGAGCTGGAGTTCAGTGTGCTCTAGACCACTCAGCCATGACACCCAATTATTTGATATTTTGTCGCTCTGATTTCTTGCAGTTTACAACTCAAGGTCCCATACAGCTTAATGAATGCAGTGCCAGCTCAGCACAAGAGAAAAGAGTTCGAATTCCAAAACGGAGGTAATATTACAGTGGTTATGAAGCTTATAAATAATATAATAATAATAATAATAATAATAATAATGCTCAAGGACACAAGTGCCACAACTGGGACTCCAACCCACACTCTGCTGATCAGAAATACCAGAGCTTGAGTCTGGTGCTCAACCGCTTGAAAAGTACAGTTTGTCTGTTACTTTTACCATAGTTGGTAACACTAGCTAGGTGGATAGAGTACAGACTTGTTTCAAGCAGCGTTGGCATTTACAATCTGGTTTCCAAGTAATCAAAGCACATTCATGAATGTTGGACTTGCTAAAGACCGTGGTCTATCACAGCCCTGCTACTCTTGTTTAACATTCTAATGGTCTGCTGCCAGTGAGTTTGAAAAAGGTAGTAGGGCTAAGGTTAAAGAGGGGCTCCAAGGTCAAAGTTAGATTGTGACCCACCCATTTTCCAATAGGAAAAAGGAAACAAAGCATTACAAGTCTGTACCTCAAGTTAAAACGGTGTAAAATGCCACCGTGTTTGGTATTTTTCAATGCAATTTTTGTCAAAAAAAAAACCATTCAGTGATGTCACATGTGAAGTAAACGGTCTTTTTGTTTTTGTACAGAGAATTTGTACGTATTGTTCATTCTTGAATGTTGATGATATTCAATCAAAACGGCATTGAATTTGACCTTTGACTTGCACTGATCCATTTGTTTTTATTTCTTTTTGTGTCATGTATCAAATTTCACTCTGAAAGAGTATCAAATAAAATGGCATTTTACACCATTTTAACATGAGGTTGGAGACTTTGACGTTGGAGAGGTTGTTTGCTAGTACGAGACAATCTGGTGGTGCTTTCATTTCATTTCATTTATTCTGGTTGTGAAGCCAAGGACTCTCAGAAAAGCGAACTAAATCACTATACTGTGGAGAGAAGACAATGAAGGAAGTTTCAGTTTTAGATGTGGGAGGAAAACCCCAGAGAATTATTCCAGGGAAAACCCACGCAATCAGGCAGAGACTGAAAACCCAATCCACATAGTGCCCCCGGTGGGATTTGAACCGGGGTCCCAGAGGTGAAAGGCAAGGCAAGATACCACTACACCAACCTGACCGCCCTTTCCACTTGGTACTATGTCAGAATTTGTGAGCTTTATTATCAGACTAACAAATCAACGTTTATTCTGGCCAAAGTAAGTTCAATAATCAATATTTCCTCAAAGTATGGCATTTTTTTCCAACACTAGGCACCCAAGATGATCTATCAAACTTCAATGACATGGTTGGTTTGATTCTGTTCAACTGAGGACTGCACTTGTAAACTAACTATGCTTTACAATTTAACAGGGGATCAGGCATAACACCGTCATCAGAGTCCAGAAGTTTGGGTAATGAGTTACTCTACGGTGTTGGGTTTTGTTAAGAGTGAGGAAGGATCCCAGCAAATAACCCTAGGTTAGGGATTTACATGTGTCTTTTGATTTGCCTACAAACTTTTATCTTTGATTTAAGATTTGACTAAACACTTTTTGTATACAGGCAGGAGGTATTAAAGTGGAATGGATGGGGCTACAGGGATTCAAAGTTTGAGATTGACGACACCAGTAACTTCTCTTTCACTGGAAGCAGGTAAATATGATATTCCTTGTCTCATCTATCTGCAATCAACTCTGCTAATTGCTTCCTAGTCAACTGGCTTCAAATGGTGTAATATGGTTGAATAAGGTTTTAAAACAGGGGATGGTACGGGAGGGTGAATTTAGCGAGACATTTGTCATGGGGGGGGGGGGCTTAAAGTCCGGTGAGTTGTAAAATAAAGAGTTAGTGGATTGTTTTGCAGGGGATAGGTTCAGTTGAGGCATGCCCACCTCCACTCCTCTGGATCTGCCATCGACTGCTGTTCCAGACTAGTTTCAGTATTTATTTGCAAGGACTCTGACATGCATCCTACAGATGTAAACCAGGAACAATTCCCGTTTGTATTGCTCAGGGCTCGAAACTAACACTGGACCGCTGGCCCGAGGCCAGTGATTTTAGCGTCAGGCCAGAAAACTCACCACCAGAATGAACAATGGCCTTTTTTAAAGCGAATAAATCATAGGCTACTTCATTGTGTGATATCTTTTGGAAAAAATGGTTGTATGAATCTGATAAATAACTTCCAAGTCAGCGAAGTACCCAATTACACCAATCACACAGTAGCAGATGAGAGAAATCTTCTCTTAGTGCTTGTTCAACTCATTTTAGCTCTGGTCTTTTAAAATATATTCTGGCCCAGTTAAATTTTCAAGGTACAAGGCCTGCAGTCTTGTAGAAATTTTCTCCAAATTTGAGCCCTTATGCTGTCCATTCCAATTCTCCTATGTGGGCTCTGAAATTGTTGTTAAATTCATAGAGTACAATGCACTCTTTATTCATTTCAGGTACAACATTGCTGGTGATTTGCCTCACTTTAAAGCATGGATAGAATCAATCGAGGGAATAAATACTGACATGAAATTAGATCCACAGGTGAGGCTTTAAGAAACATAGACTTTTATTAGTCTGCTTTCATCTCTGACCATTTTCCTAATGCATAATAAACTGGTCCCTGAATGTATTGACAATCACAATCGCAATTATGCTCACAAAAGTCAAGCAAAAAGTCTGAGATGTTAAAATTGTTGAAAAAGCTGCCAACATTGGGATTGTGTATTTTGTGTGTTTGTAGTGCATTGCCGTGCAGTTGTGACAAACGTAAACTATGTGGTCCCCATTGATTGAGAAGTTTTTTATGTTTTTATAGATAAGTCTATTACAGGTTAAAATCACTGAGTTTCAATTTGTGTTTGAAAGGTTGTTCCTTCTTGGTTGGTTGCGCAAGTTTGTAAAAAGTCCCATCCCCTCAAGGTGATCCTTCTCCTACCGCTTCCCAGGTTGCATCAGAAACTTGGGTGTGATTCTTGGCTATACGACAGTTACAGGTTGAATGGCTTCTGACTGGCACCCCTGAAAAAAGATATTGACAAAATAGGCAAACAACCTACACTAGGGCTATCAGCTCAGTTGGTAGAGCGCTGGTATGTTAGTCCCGAGGTCTGACCCAAATACTGCTTTGTACATTTTTCTTTGTTCAACCCAAAATAGATTAAAATTTACCCGGTCAGAGAGGGCTGGAGACCATACCAGTATATAACTCACCAGTGCATGAGAGAGATTTTTAATAAAATTGTCCCCTTCTTGGAAAAATAACATCGTCTTTGCAATAACCATTTCTAGATAATGAACAACATTTTCATAAAACCGAAAAATCTTACGTACAATATTAACCCCCTCAGATTGTAACACTTGTGAAAATGTTGAAATTATTGAACCACCCCTAAATTCACTTGAAGATACATGTACCGGCCTGGAACAGTACACAAAATGTATTTTTAAAGATGTCTGACAGTCGCAGATTTTGGAAGGAGACTGTCGGGTCAAAGTGCAATAATCGCCATTTGGTGTGCTCTAAGGTCAAAGTGTTATCTGTTTGTCAAAAAGATTAATAAATTTTTGTCTTCTGTAAACATGCAGATTGTAATGATCAGACAATGGTCTTTGTGCATGTAACTGTCACAAATCAGCACTTGGGAAATATTATTGATTACGGAGCAAACAAGATAGCATCTTTCATTCAGTGGGGTGATTTACTGCGGTCAAAGTCCTGACAGGAGCATGTCTGGAGACTTATGAGGCTGTCAAGTTCTCAAACTGTGAAGGAAGTCTTTATTTGTAACTGTCAAAAAAAAGGGACTACTTTTAGTTTTTACTTTCCTTTACAAGTACAATGGCTGATGGGTTGAGGTGTACATTGGGAACCCTGTAGGTAATACTATACATGTACACTGGACATGTTGGTCAGACTAAATGGTTACATGTGTAATGGGGTTTCCCAGTTATCCTGTAGGTTTGCTTGAGGTAATGGCAATGAGATCGCGCCCACTTCTCACAGTTTACCTACAATGATTATCCAGAAGCCTGCAGGACAGGCATTGAGCTTTTTCTTGTTAGGATTTACTCCAGAAATCTTGAAGTTCTGGACTTGCCTTTCCTTTATGTTGTGCAAAAACCTAAGGTCTCATGTAGCAGTCTTATTATGACAAGTTTGTCTGAAAGATTTCCTCTAAACGGTGAGACAAGGGAACTGAGCTTAAGTTCAATACAAATGTCTGGCAACTTTGGGAGCTGGAAGTAGAAAAAGTCAGAGTATGGACATGTGTTACGTGTTTGACGTATGTGCAAATAACATTGTACTTTAAAGCAGAAAAACAATCAATATCTGCAATAACCATTTAAGACTATTATTACTTAGGATTGTCCATTCAAATAAAAAGTCAAGCATTGCTAACAGTTTCCTTAGACTGGCCAAGAATGAAGGATAACTTTGGCAAAGGTAAAACAATCTGTTCTCTCATTTAACTAACTATTTTTCCAGTTTGGATATTTATTTTAAATATGGAGACCAGCAACATTAGGACTAGATGGCTAAGTTGGTACAGCGTCTGAACATTAATCTGTAGGTCACAGGTTCAAGTCCGGCTCTAGTAAATTTTTCTTTGTTCAACCCAAAATAATATTATTTTTAGTCTACATGTATCAGATCAAACACTAGCCTGTCTGGAAGTTGCCCTGTCACTATCTTGGTGTGTCATAATATTAACACTGTTCAGTCAGAAGTGTTTGTTTGAACTGCTTGGGTAACATTGCTGGTCATAGTCCAAGTCATTGACTCACACAGTAAATGCTGATAAAGCTGCACTTGTAGACTTAATTACCTAAAAGTTGTCCAATTATACCAATCTGCTTATAGACTGGTCCTCTGTCCAGGGACCTTTCCCACATTCTTGTCATGTGTGAGTCAGGATTAAGCTAAATGCTCTGTTAAAATTGCTGTCTCTGTGCAGGGAGCAGGTAGCTTCCAAGTTTTGCACACTTGCTGTAGATGTAGTTTCAGACAGGTTCTGGGTACCAGTTAAAGAATTTCAATTCAATGGTACACATTGACTCTGCTTGCACACCAAATGTAGATCTACATGTAAGCACCTTGTGTACACTTGTCACCTTTCTCATAAGTTAGGACAGAGGTTATGGCTACGGCATGATTACCAAGCTAACATGCATTGAAGCATTGGCTGGCCTGAGCAACACCCTTAGCTACAGCTGCAGCCACAGCCGCCCATTCAGACTTGGCCTCAGCCATGCCTTTATGTTTTGCCCCCAGAATGCAACTTCAGATGTTGTTGAATGTTTTCAGCATGGTGAACAGACTATGCTTGACTTTCTGCACAGGGCTTCCCCGGCGTACATAGTGTAGTAATACGGGCTAGTAAACACCGCTTCATTGGCTACTAAAAGCTCTGCAAACCTACTTGTTTCAAATGCTCTTTTTCCTTTTCAGACGTGAATAATACATTTAAAGAATGTGTTAATTTATTTTTGAGTGTGTGAATGTAACTTCACTTGACCATTAAACTGGTTGTGAATACATCGGAAAGAGACCCTTATGACAATCTGTGCTGCTAAAACTTCATGAGGGAGCAAGTAAAACGCACAGTTTTCTAGCTTGGTTGGCTACTTTACAAAAAGCTGTAAGCGCAAGGCCTGCTGCAGTAGCCACTTACGTGCACATGTCAAAAATGTCAATTAATTTAATAAAAATGATTGCATTCATTACATGGTCAGAATTAGTACATCTGGAGAGACTTCTAGGCACTGCCTCTACCATTTCGTGGTGATGAGGTTGACACTCTGATTCTCATATTTAAGACAAAAAGACACCAAATGCACATTTTAGAGCTTGAATTTGAAGTAATCAGAAATTATTTACCAAAATGGAAACGCCTAAATGGTGATGAAATATCCACAGGTTATTTTCTTGATGTATCCCAAGAAAAAAATAATGCCCTACCTGTTTTTATAATTTAAAACCAAACCAAAAAAAGGTTCCATTCTTCCTGGATATTTTGAGTTTTCAATTCAAAAAGAAACTAGATTAAACAAAATTATGCCTTGTCAGCGAGTTGTTAACACTTTTCAAAAAGTGATTAGTTTTTTTTTAAATGACGTTATTTAATTCATTGTGTGATTATGCAATACAAAGTGTTGAGTGTTTGGTAATTCATACATTGCATAAAGAGATAAGTGGTCAGTTTGTACACCAGATGATCAGATTAACTTCAGGTTACAAAATTGTTCAGGATGACCAAATTTCATAACTTCAATCTATTTCATAACTTCAATTTAATGGATTTGGAAAGGTTGGTCAATTGCAAAACAGGTCTAAGAAAAAGATGGGACCACTTTGCATTTGTCACTTTAGCAGTTTTATTCAATGGCTCTAATTTTTGTTGGGTACCTGAAACTACCAAAATATGTGTTCCAACATGTTAATGGACACGCAGGCTTATACTGAAACTAATTTGAGTTGACTTATTTGTTTCAATTTTTTTTCTCAAATCACCTTAAAATTTCCAGCAAAGATGGGCGGAAAAAGTAACCTTAATTTCATCCATGATTTGGATAACGGTATATTGTGGCTGAGTGGTCTAGCACATTGGACTCAAGTTCTAATTTCCAATGTGTTGGTTCAAATCCAGGTCTTTTTTGTTGATCTTTCAATCATTTTTGCAAGAAGTACATGTAAAGCATAAGTGCCAAAGGCACAAGATGGGGAACTGGAGCTCTATCTGTTGTTGGGACGTGAAATAATCATAGGCACCATTTTAGCAAGCAAACTTGTTGTTATTCATCAGTAGCAATGGTCATTGTCTGCATTGATCTATTGTTGCATGAGAAGAGTTGCTTGCTGAAATGGTGTCCAGTGCACACTCCACATTTCAGCCTGAGTATCCCATCTTGCACCATGGGGGGCCCTCTGTAATCTTTGATGTAAAATAGCTGCTGACTGAGTGGAGAACAAATTGTAGTTGTACTACAATTCCAAAGTTATACCATTATTTCCTGCATGCAAGACGAGGCTTATCCAGCTTTAACAGGGATGTGATTTCTCCACTTTTTCTGAAAATCCATTTTTTCAAACACCTTCCCCAGAAACCCCCCCCCCAAAAAAAAAAAAAAAAAAAAAAAAAAACCACACAATTCTGTTTTTATTATTACAAATTTATTTTTACTATTTTTAATTAAGACCATAAAAAACATGAAGATAAAACCAAATAGAATGCCCCAGAGTGCAGATTAGGGCTTTTAAAACAAAAGATGTAAGTAGGCTTTGAGCTTGCAAGTTTTTGCCCTCGCAAGCTTTCGCACTGACTTTGCGCTCACAGTTCAGGTTTTCTTTTCCAACAGCCTATCACATCCCTGCTTCAAGGTTGACAAAAAATCGCTGCGTCTTATTGAACGGTGCACCTTATCCAATTTCGCTTGAGATCATTGTGATGATTGCTGTGTGAAATCTTACATTTATACTGTAAACAAATTCCTAGTGTTCTTTCATCAAAGGCAATCCTACTTGTTATAATTTGTTTTTATACAAAACCTGTACTGCAGTTGTGTAGTTTTAACAAGCCCTATACAGTGGTGCACCTTACAATGTTTATGTTAACACTTGGGTCTTATTTCGGTAATTACAGGGTACTTCTCCTTATAATGATTTTGTTGTTTTGTCATTATGTGCTGTAAAGAGTTGTAAAGTGTATGTACACACACTGACACAGGAAGTAT
Source organism: Pisaster brevispinus (assembly GCA_023634235.1). Lineage (NCBI taxonomy): Eukaryota > Metazoa > Echinodermata > Asteroidea > Forcipulatida > Asteriidae > Pisaster > Pisaster brevispinus. Next base: position 16,371,251 of record JAMKCF010000006.1, on the reverse strand, counting down.
ATGGAGGCTGAAGAACAATGGGTACCCAAGTGCCCACACTGTTATCTGATCAAATCGTTTTACCAATCAAGTCAGCAGTGAAATGATTATGGTTGTTTTATTGAAAGGAATCTTTTTTTGAAATATCAACTCTTTGAAACATTTTGATTTGTATTTCAATATCAGGAAGAGATACGTCCAGAGAACATACCAAGCGTGATACGCAATGAAGATTTTGTTGCTGCTATTCAGAGTGCTGGAGTATCGTTCTCGTTTGATCCTCAGGACAGATTATTCCGTGCCCATGGTAATCTCTTTTGAATGATTTAAATGCAAAAAAGGGAATAGATAGACAGATTAAACTTTATTGTCCCACCAGGGGAAATTCGTGTGGTTTTTTGACAGTATAAAAAGTTTAAAATACATAGAACCGTATACATTAACTGTTAAAACAAAGGGAAAATAACAGGCAAGCTAGGAACCGTAAAAACACTTACAAAAATACACAGCAATACTTAGTCAGAAAATCCAACAGGAATAGTAAGAACTTAAAAATTCAAGATTTAGCATACATTGTAATAGCCGTGGGAACAAAAGAGATCTGTAGCGTTGTGTGCAAATTTTACCTTGTGTTAGCCGGGATTGTCTGCTATTTATGACAAATTCCTTTCACCTCTGTGGAACCTGGTTCAAATCCCACCTCTGACCAGAGCCTTGCATGTGGATAGGGTTTTTCAGTCCCTACCTGATTGCATGGGTTTTTCACATTTTGGGTTTAAAAAACTGAACATTTCTTCTTTTTTTATATTCATCATTTTATTGGCGCTAATTGTGCTGTTGGGAGTATATAAATAAATTTTAAAATGTCTTTTTTCTAGAGTCCAAAAAACAATAAAACAAAATTAATATGAGACAATAAAAAACTGCACCATTATGCCTGTCACAACCAATCTGTAATGGTTCTGGTTGCAACAATGGGAGAATACTTCTGCAGAAATAAATTACCTCTGAAACAAACTAGGGTAGATTTACAAAAAATGTTTTATTGACACTAAGTATTCAGGTCTAAATATGCATTCAAGGGGTTTTCAGTGGCCACCGTTTTGGCTTCAAAAATTCATATCTCAAACTTCAATAAATTCGATCCACAAAATTCAGTCCTGCCAAATCTCAAATTTGTGATTTGTTGATTCCAAATAACCTTAATTCATCAATAAATGTATTCTCAAATTCCAAATTCCAATGTTCAAAATGCTTTTAAACAACAAAATGCTTTTGAACAACATAATTCAATTCTCAGTTGTCGATTGTACCATTACTAAAATTATGAGTGATCAGCACTTCACTTTGGCTCAAACTTTACAAATCTTTTATTTGATCAAGCCTTGACCAAATCAAGAACCACAACCAATTCACATGGAGTCCGCACTTCCACAGTTTCAATGTACAAGAAACACTCACGGACATTCATCTTTGCTGAAAAGCGACAACAGTTACGTTTTCCAACCATGGGTTATCCAGTACACTTGGCTCACAAAAACCTGTCATCAGTCGATCGCCAATACCAGCCCATTGACGAAAATACCACATCTCTATTATTTTTCAAAGCTGAGGTTCACATCAGCTCACTGTTGGGGGTGATGTCCCTACTCACACCAGGAGTGTCCAAGCATTTAAACTCTGAACTAGAAGTCCAGGAATGGCCATTTTTAATTGAAAATCATACCAAACTGTACAAGAACATAGTCTTAAAAGTTAGACTATACATTTTCATTATTGCCAGTAAATCAAGGAAAATTTTCAAAGTAGCATTTGCCTGCTTTTGGATCAACAATTTTGTTTTAACTTAAAATGCTTTTTACCAAACGCCCTATATTTAATTTAAAACACTACATCAATTCACAGGGTTTTCTCAAATAAGAATAATGAAAAGAACTTCCAATATGCCAAGCTCAGCTCCCCTTCATGCCTCACCAGATCTAGTGCATCTGTGCCGCAGCTTGCTTGTCTGGATGCCTGTCTCTAACTTGACACACCTCACACTTCAAAACTGGAACCTACTTTCGCTTTCTATATATTCCACACTACCACTCGGTTCACTCAGGAACGCCAGTGACATTCCCAAGACATTCCTGGGGGACTACGCCCACAGATCAATAGATAGTTCCCAATAGACGCCATCTTTACGGGTAAATTTACATTTTGGCTTGCAGGCGCGTTATGCGCTCAAATTATTAACACAGCCGCAATGTTAACTAACCAATCATGGAATTAGTTTTGTGAAAGTGAAGATGGCCGATTTATGTCATATTGCAACCTATCTATAGAAACAGATGCCTGTGTACTTAAATAACAAGTACTAATGCACAGTAGCATTTGCTCACCTGCCAAAACTATTTACAACAAAGTAGCTGCTGCACAGTAACAAATCATGGCCATGCAGTTTAGTGGACAAAGAAATATAAAATAACCATTTATATCACCTTCCATGGGCTAGCTGTGACAATGTCAGTGCTTGGTGCTGCATTTTGCATATATCACAATGAAGAAATCTCTTATGCCTCAAACTAACCCATGCTATCAGTCTTAACAAATTGCAGGATCAAAGAAACCAATGATGAACGTTCCTTAATCTTTAATTCTCTCATTGTAAGGTATATTTTGTGATAAATTTTCTTTTGTTTCTTACAGGTCACACATTAGAGGAGATATTTGCACTTCGGGAGGGCACTTTTGAACGTGTTCCTGATATAGTTTTATGGCCAAGTAGGTTCATTTGGGTTTTGTTACATTCTTTTCTTAATTTGTTTACATTTATTAAATTGAGTAAATTTCAATAGAAATAATTTCTTTAATTTGGGTTTGAACAAAGAAAAATTGACTGGAGCTGGACTTGAACCAACGACCTCCAGATTAACGTACCCTTATTGATCCCTTGGCTGCCGCTTCCCAGGTTGTATCGTAAACTTGGGTGTGATCCCTAGCTACACGGCAGCTTATGGTTGTATGGCTTCTGACTGGCACCCCTGAACAAAGATATTGACTAATAGGGAGGCCGCCAACATAGGGCTAGATAGCTCAGTTGGTATAGCGCCGGTATGTTAACCCGGAGGTCGTTGGTTCAAGTTCCGCTGCTGTCAATTTTTCTTTGTTCAATTCCAAATTATTTAAAATTTACCCAGTCAGTTTCCTTTGTGGTTTATTACTTGATAGAAATAATTTCATAAAGTAAAAAAAACACATTCTCATCATTGCTGGGCAAAAATGCAGAGTTTCACAAAAAGCTCCAAAGTGCCTAGGAATCAAAATGGCCTTGTGATGTCACACTACAGACTCGATCCAATCATGATAATGGGCATAGAAATGAATAAACAACCTTCATCCAGTCTGTGTTGGGTACAACACAGACTGATTTTAAGCTGGTTTTTTGAGGCACTGGTACTTCAATATTGATTTCACTTTTCATTTTTATTAGTCTTTACTGGAAACCATGGAGGGCACTGCCAACTGTGGGAAAAAACTCTAGTTCAAAAATGGAAGAAGGGTGGCTAGTTTTTCCGATCAAACTTCAACAAAAATACACTGAGAAGAACTGAACACTTATAAGTAAACACAAAATAAACAAGGGTAAATAGTCAAATAAGTTTGAGTGGTTTTGTTCAAGTTGATCTATAATTAGTTTAAATTTGTGACAATTCCTTTCTGGCATTCACTGATGTAGAAACACTGAATATGTGTTGCTCCACAGGAAAATAAACCACGGGTACCTTTGGTTGGCCTCTGGGGGACTCTGACAGCAATTGGTATACAGTGTTTCAAACAGTGCATTGATGTAGGGCGAGACCAAAATGACTGTTGATTTTCCATGATGCAAGACTAACATGATAGTATTATCAAGTTTTTTATGCCTTTTCTTTGTGTTTGGTAGCTGGCCATGATAGTGTGGTAAAGATAGTGGAGTTGGCTTGCCAGCACAATGTCTGCGTCATTCCTTTTGGAGGTTTGTACAAACAATTTTCATGTTTTTCATGTCAAAATATCATAAAGAAACTGGAATTAATTTGGTATTTGCATATTGATAAGAGCTTGAATAAGGTCAGAAAAATTAAGTTTTGAACCTTTTCCTTAACTATTCTTGTGAAAAATAACTTGACAGTATTTTGCTGAAACTTTCACATGTGACTTTTAGTGTATCTTTGGAAAAAAAACAATCTCAGACCCTACCTTTGACGTATGTTTGTGCCATTCATTGCCTGTAAGTAATGTACAACAAACAATTTGACTTTAAAGCGACACAATTGTTTTTCTGTAAATTTTGATTGTATCACAAAATTACACCAGGCTCATTAGAGCTGATCACTACTTACATACTATGAATCTACGCTCTTTTTTCAAGGTGGAACAAATGTGACCAAGTCAGTTCAGTGTCCAGCAGAAGAGAAACGCATGATTGTATCATTAGACATGTCACAAATGGTAAGTTCTGCGCTATGTTTTGGCAACCATGACCAGAAAAAGTTTCTGATATAAAATCCACGACAATTTCTGAGAGTTACCCGGAAGCAGATCGAAAGCAGTATGTGACCTACAATGCTGGCCATATCTCGTTGGGTCCCTGGCCCCCGTTCAATGTTGGCTCTCATTGCGCGGTCTGTCCTCCTAACATCATTGAGCAGGGGAACGGGAAGGGTATGTTTAGTGTCACCTGGCCCAAGCATTTTGGTATGGATTGTAGGTACATCTCATGAAAAATACTGTTCTCAAAAATAAACGGCCTGTATAAGTAGTTTTTATCAGTTTATTAAAATATATTATTGGCATGCTTGAAGGGTTTTAGTTTTTAGAAGAATTCTGCAAACACTCTTTTGTTATTTTGTCAAATCTACCATCTTGAAACAAGTCTAAACTAAGCCTACAACTCGGTTAGGGATTGGTTGGAATAGCTGCAGCTGAACCCAGCATGCGAAAAGGCTTTAGCCAATGACAGAAGCTCAACCTTGTTTCTGGTCAAGGTTTGCCAAAACGTACCCCGGTATGGATCACCAGGGACCAATTCCAAAGAGCTGCTTAAGCACAAAAAATAGCTAAGCACAACATATTTATGCCTTAATACCAGAATAAGGTAACCAGCCCATGTACCATCTCAATTAAATCCTCTTGACTGGTACTCTGCTGATAAGAAATCTGTTCAGCAATATTTTCTGCTGAAGCATCTCTATAGATTTGGCCCAGTGCATTATGGTACAAGAACATCATTGGTCTCAGAAGCACAAACTAAAGCAGAATACAGCATGATAGTTATGCAGTAGTATTAAAATTTTGGTCTGTAGAATTATCATACAACTCTCAGATGACCTTGCCTTCTGTAGATTTTTTTACAAGTATTTGTAAAATCTGCCATCTTGAAACCAAACCTAACTAAGCAAACAACCCAGTTACAGTTTTGCTCCGAACAGCTGCCTCACTGCAGTTGAACCCAACACGGCAAACGCCTAACCAATAACTGTTGAACTTGTTTCTGTTTGATGTTGCCATAATGGGCCCTGGACTAGGTTGTACCAACTGAGACACTATGTAAGAATAAAAATGTGTTTAATGTTATTAGTATGATATAGGTCACATGAGATTCTTGTCATGTAATGTTTACCTTCAAAAAGGTTTGAACTATAGATAACTAGTCTGTGTCCGATTTGACCTATTTTATGAAAAGAAACGCATTCTGTGGGTGGATGAGAAGAACTTAACGGCCCACATAGAGGCTGGAATCATGGGACTGGACCTTGAGAAGGAGGTGAGTGGCAAGAATATTCAAACTTTGTGGCTCATCATTGACTAGCCTGAACATCTTGGCCCAATTTCATAAAACCTGTAAGCACAAAAACTTGCTAAGCACAGAAAAATATTGCTTAGAAAAAACTGGTTACCAGCCAAAATTCCATAAAGTTTACCTTCTTGTGACTGGTGCCCCACTCCTTTTTTGCTTAGCATAGAAAATTGCTAAGCAGTATTTTCTGCTCAACAGCTTTATAAAATTAGGCCCTGATGTCACACTTCGAGGCTTGTGAACATGGTGAATAACGCCAGATACCGGCCTTGCCAGCCTGCCAGTTGTACCTTTGACCTCCCATCCCAATTCACAAAAATACACACACGTGTACACACACACATTGTGAATAAAACAACATCACACCATTATGTGCACAAATGAAGCAGCATGCAGCAGACAATCAAAAATTTCCTGCTGATGGTGTAGCTGAAAAACTACATCACTTCGGAGCAGAACAATCATAACACAGAAAGTGAAAGCTTACAACACTGCAAGTTTATCCACTGAAATTGTTGGGCTTGTAAGAACAGTGCCTGTCTTTATCCTTGCGGATTCAAACATTTATGTGACCACTTTGGTCCCATGTACTTTGCCTTTACGCATGAAGGAAACAAACTCCTGCACTTTAACAGGTCCCAATGTTTGATTACACGCGAGACTTGCAGTCTATATGTAGCTTTGGATTACATACACCATTTGCTCTATACACCATTTGCTCTAAACCGCCCTCTATTGAAATCGGCCTGCTGGTGTTTGCACGTTTTGTGTTTTGCTTAAAACTTTCATTAAGGCAGAGTGATGTCAAAGGTCTCATAATTCAAAGGCAATTTTACCTGTCACGTCACTCCTAATCCAAATTTATGCCAAAATATGACAAATGAGCACACCGGCAGGCAGAAACTTAATGTTTTGGTTTCGCTGGATGCAATTAACAGCTTTGCAGTATACTGAATGACCCAATTCTTCTGACATCACCATAGATCACAATAATCTTGGTTGTGCCATTTTGGGAGTGTAAATACAGTTTCACACCTATGTTTTGACACCCCTATGTTCTGAAGCCCATCTGGTCTGACACTTCAAGCGTATTCCCAACCCTAACCCCAACGGGAGCATGTAGATCATGAGGGTTGATCAGAACATAGGGATGTCAGAACATAGAACACTCACCAATACAGTTTTGTGCACATTTTATGTGGTATGTACACGCTTACCATCATTTTTACATGCAATTTTACTCCCCGAAATGGCGAGTTTGGCAGACAATAGCGGCGTCTGATGGGTCAATAGCTTTGCACAATGCTGTGTAAAATATTCCTTCATTGCATGGCCCAGTAGTTTTTTTGGCTGTGGGTATTCAGTTTGGAGCCAACAGCACCATAATGTCTGAATCTGAATCTAAATCTGAATTAATATTCGGCAAACATCACACCAACTTTTGTAAAGAAGGCAATGAAGAAATTTCAGTTTTAGATGTGGCAGGAAAACCCCATAGAGAGAAAACCCACGCAGTCAAGTAGGGATTGAAAACCCAATCCACATGCAAGGCTTCGGGTCAGGGATTCAAACCTTCAGGTTGAAGGCAGGGAGGAAACCATTAAGCCAACCTGGCTGATATATGTCAAGTTGTTTTCAACCTTTCTACATGTTCTAAATAAACAATGCCATAACACATGCAGACTGTTTGGTTAGGTTATGTGCATTGAAGTAACTGATGGAACAATTGGTTTATGTGTGAACCTTCATGAGAATCGTTCAGTTATAAAATGTCTGAAGTTGGTAGATTAAGTCTTGATCCCATGCTACATGGAACATGTTGGTAGGAATGTTACATCATTTCTCCATATCATGCTGACAGTGTAGTCCTAACTAACAATAATTACCGCCAAGGTATTACCCTGAACCTGAAACCTGGCTGTCCGAATTTGCTACAAATTAAAAAATGGGTAATCAAAATTGTTCTGTTCCAGTAAGTGACAGGTTAAGCTAGATCCAAATTGAAAACAGAGCAAAGAAGATGTCCAGACACCCCTCTGACTATGATTACAATTTATGTAAATTTTGATTATTTTCAACTCCACAGCTTGGTAACTATGGTCTGTGCACAGGCCATGAACCAGACTCTATGGAGTTTAGTTCCCTCGGTGGGTGGGTTGCCACACGGGCATCTGGAATGAAGAAGAACGTCTATGGCAATATTGAGGACTTGGTAAGTTCACACATAATGTTTGTTATACCCTGTTATAGATAGTGAGTTGTTGTTGGTCGAGAACCAATCATGTGATGTGCTACAAAGACGCATGTACATGTACATGGCTCAGCGCCAAAATTATACACAGTTATGCTGTACAGCTCTGAAGCTCAAACATAACACATCTAAGTTATCGTTGGTAGTAGTCCTCCTGAAATAGATATGACGTCGAGAATTTCTCAAAAGTGATGGGGGCGTAAGGCTCCACGCCTTCTTCCATCCATCAGGCACACAAGGCGCCTCATTCCAGTAACAGAAAGTCTTAAGCAATAAAATGGCTCCTGCCAATAAAAATATTGCATTGCTGTTAAATTGTTGTTGCTAGAATTAACCCACAGACATTTTTTCCCATTCCCACACAGAATTGAACATTCCTATAATGACTTATGAATGGCAGAAAACACTATAAAATTGTCACGCTCAGTTTTCTTGAAACACAGTTTTGCATATTTTATTGTTTACATCCTTCTTCCGGGCACACAATGAAGTGTTCAGGCAGTTTATTTCTCAATTTTGGGGCATACACAGAAAATGCCCTGTCAACAAATGAAATACAGTGAGTTCTGGACTCAACCAGAGAACAAGAGCTTGAAGATCTTGTGATGTGCATGAAAGTCAACAATGAAGTGTTATATGTTTGCCGTTTGTTATCTCTAACCAATAACATTTTCCCTTTTTTTATTATTCAGCTTGTGCATGTGAAAATGGTGACACCACGGGGCGTCATTGAAAAGAATTGTCAGGTACTACAATATCTAAACATGTACAAGTACAAACATGCTCAGCATATTAATTTGATGAATTTACATGTATGTTACACAGAGCGTACTGTTTAAAATTGTCAAGTACACCTCTGGTTCTTCTCACAGCCACAAACTCGCCAAAGAGATTCAGTACAGGGTCAATGCAAACCTCTATCAAAGTTAATGTTAATTATGAAGACAAATGAGACCAGTGTGTTCTCACTAGCAGTGTGTCAAAAATATTTGCATCGGAGAGGCCAATTTCAAAGAAGAGAGTTATACATGCCTAATAGACCCCCTGCTTATGACATTAGAAGCCCAAACAGCGCCCTCACAAAGGTCATTGAAGCCCTGTTATTGGCTGATAGTTGTATGTGGTGCATATGCGTGCCCGATTCCATTGTCTGACCGCAGCGATTGAGGGCGATCTTTCTTTCCATCCTACTTCACTCCAATGCAGGAGGAAAGCCTCTTCACCAATTCTCCACTTCACTCTATCCCGAGCTGTCTGTTGCCAAGCAATGCCCTGATATGTACTTAGTTCATCTCTCCATCTTCTGTTTTGTCTCCTTCCTTTTCTTGTTCCATTTCTTGGAGTCCAGTTGGTTCCTTTTTGAAATAAATTCAGTTCCTACATTGTATGATGCTGTGTTTAAAATGTCCTCTCTAGTGCAACCACTCAATGTGGATCAACTGACTCACTTATCATTATGAATTTATAAAATGGTGTAATCCTAACGATGCGTAATTGTTGCCTGAATTATTTAAGTTTCAGAATGAGTGTTATATAATGTGATTCTTGCTTCAGGAATTATGAACAAATCAACACTTTCTTTTAACTCTTGCCTAATGCCACCTAAAAGGTCCCAATGAACATCTTTGCCATATACAATGTACTCCGGGAAACATCAAGTACACAGCTTTATTATTTATATCTGTAGGATAAAGCAGAAATGTCATGAACATTCAGTGTGTGTTCGCTGTAGGCTTTTGCTCATTTGGGCATAGCATGTTGACCTCCTGTCGGGCATGTGACAATGCAGCTATACAGCTCGGCCCAATTTCATGGCTCTGTTTACTGTAAGCAAAGAATCACTGCTTACAGAGGCAGGGAATCCCGGGCTTACGTCAAGCACATTTCACGGGTGAACAGGGAATTTTTGCTTGTGTGCGTGCCTACTCCACGTACTAAGCATTTTTTGCTTACATAGCTAGCGCAGAAAGTAAGAGAAGAATGGTGATTGTAAGCACAGAATTTGGCGGTAAGCTTAGCCATGAAATTGGGCCCTGTTCTCTTCATTCTCCTCATGAATTAAAACATTTTCATTTATTAAGTAACGGTTTGAATTGTTTTTAACTCAGACAATCTTTATTTTTTTCTAAAATGAATATAGATATGTTAATTAATTTTCTACAAAGTAAGCCCATAACTTAAATTCAAATCGACAACCCTGTTCCAAAATTTTAAAACCCTCAATAAATGTCACACTTCCCTTTCTGCATTTTCAGGTTCCTAGAATGTCCACAGGTCCAGATATACATCATGTCATCCTGGGGTCAGAGGGCACCCTCGGGGTTGTGACAGAGGTCACGCTCAGGGTTCGCCCGCTACCGCCGGTCAGACGTTATGGCTCCGTGGTGTTTCCTGCATTCCATCAAGGTGTTGAGTTCATGAGAGAAGTTGCTAAACAGGTAGAGTTAACAGTTTTGGTTTGACCTTTTAAAATGATTCTATTATTTATTTATCAAGCAGTAAGCCACAAAGGAAACTGACTGGGTAAAATGTTAAATAATTTTCGGTTGAACAAAGAAAAAAGACTTGAGGGGGATTCGAACCTGCGACCTCTGAATTAACATGCTGGTGTTCTATCAAGTGAGCTATCTAGCTCCGATGTTGGTGGTCTCCCTCTTTTGTCAATATCTTTGTTCGGGGTTGCCAGGTAGTTGTAAACTTGGGTGTGATCCCTTGCTATATGGCAATTTAAGGTTTAATGGCTTCTGAGTTAGGGTAAGATAGCTCAGTTGGTAGAGCGCCTGCTGTTATTTAAAGGTCACTGGTTCAAATCCTGCTCCAGTCAAATTGTTTATGTTTAACCCCAAATTATTATTAATTTATGGTGTAGGAAGGTTCTCATAACTTGGTAATGCCTGGAATGGTCCAAAGTGAACAATTGGGGCATACAGTGCTTGGAATACCAACTATGCCACTGTCATTGATCGACTTCGGCTTCGCTTGAATGATGATGGAGGAGCCAAATGTCACGTTCCATCATCAGTATCTTGAGTTTATAAGCAATTACTGCTCCACTGTCATCCATCAGTGTCTTGAGTTTATCAGCAGTCGCTGTGCCACTGTCCTCCTCCATCAGTGTCTTAAGTTTATCAGCAGTCACTGCGCCACTGTCCTTCTCCATTAGTGTCTTGAGTTTATCAGCAGTCACTGTGCCACAGTCCTTCTCCATCAGTGTCTTGAGTTTATCAGCAGTCACTGTGCCACTGTCCTCCTCCATCAGTGTCTTGAGTTCATCAGCATTCATTGCGGTACTGTCTTCCATCAGGGTCTCGACCCCACTTTTGGAAGGGCACCCACAGTTCATCGTCCAACGGGCTGGCTTCAGAATGTTAATAACTTTGCTGGTGCAACTCTGGGTGTCACAGACAGTGTTTAGTAGGTTTCTGGTCCCCCGTCTAATAAATTTAGCATTGCTTGACTAAGGCTTATTTATTGCTAACTGTACAGGATTGTCTTTACCCCACAGCGCTGTGCCCCAGCATCCATCCGACTCATGGACAATGAACAGTTCAAGTTTGGTGAGATATTCCTCTTTTCATGCTGATCTTGTTCTGCCACACTAATCGTAAATTTCAGTGGCTGCCTATATATTTTTTTCTCTTGCTATTTTTGGCCCAGTTGTTTCTGCATCAGCGGCGTAGCCAGGACTTTTTGGGTGGGGGGGGGGGGGGCAGGGGAATGGGTTTGTCTGTGGGGGGAGGGTCATGCTTTTATTTTGGAAGGGGGACGCTGCAGGGGTCCACTATCCTCTCATGGCATTTTGTGGGTGCAATAGCGATCCCAATTGCTACCTACATTTTGATTATGCAAACATGCATTTTCCTCTTTTTTTTTTCTCTTCTTTTTCTTTGTATTTTTGTGAGCACTGTCGCGATTTTTTTCGTTGGGGGGGGGGGCACTTGAAATTTGTGGGGGGCATGTGTCCCCCCCCGGGCTACGCTGCTGTTCTGCTTCTCTCCTGCACCAGGTGTATCTTTTAGACTGACATGAAGCATTACAAATGACCACTGTTATTTATGTAAGTGCCTTCAATCTGTCTACCAAATATTCATTCTATATTGAATGGAATAAACACTTAATATTACTCTTAATTCTTGATTGACTGGACAGGTCAAGCTCTGAAAGGGCCAGCATCATCAATGTGGACGTCACTGATGGACAGCCTGAAGAAAGTCTATGTTACTAAGGTACAGAGCATGTATCTGTGAAAGGAGTCTGCAAAGTTATCTATTTCCTAACCGTAGGGTACTTTTGTCAACTGCACTCATACCCTTCTTCTTGACCATTGGCGACTTACCTGTAGCCCAAGCTTACACACAAAATAGCACTCAAGCCTGAGCACAAAGGCCATTTATTATAAAGCTGTAATTTTGTCCATGTTCACCTTCCTTAACCAAGTTTAGAATGGGTAGTTTCACCTTAGTTTGGAAAAGTGTACCAACTCGGAGAAAAACTAATCACATTATGAGGTAGCCATTGTTTTAGCTCATTCAACTGGAATGATCAACATCCATAATCTTGAGGTAATTTTGTCTACATGAATCTGTGTATCTGTTGCAAGGTTGGATTTAAGTTGATTTTGTTGTTGTAATTGTTTGTGCTCATTCATTCAGAACTGTTGACACAATCACAAGTTTTAAGTCAGTACATCATTGCATTACAGAGAAATATAATTTGTCATGGTTTAAGCTCATTCAACTGGAGCCATTGATAGAATTATGCATTCCATTCTTTTACAATATCTGCAATCAGGTTTTCAACAAAACAGTACATTTTCAAAACTTGTCATACACAGAAACCGTGTCCAAATTCCATAAAAAAAAAACCACAAACAAAAATCAAGAGGTGTTCCAGGAAGGTGCTAGTCTTGGTTCAAGACGTTCTTCTTGAGTTAGTAAAACCACAAAGCCATAGGGCCTACATACACTCCACACTACACATGTCGCGGTTATTTACTGATAGAGGGCGTTCTGTGTGATGTGGTGGGTGATCTGGAAGTTTTCTGGAATCGCTTTGAGTGATAATAAACAACAAGGTCTTGTTATTTTATTACACTTAACACTGGCAAAACAACTACAAGTCATTAAAAGGCACATTCCACAAAATGAAGCTGGGACTGAGAAAATTTAAAATAATACAAATTTACAAAGCTGTATACAACACCAAGCCACTGAGTGGCAAGGAGGAAAAAGGTGACCAGCGTCTCTACATGGCTGTCCTACTAGAGAAATTGTCAACAGAAATACTCCGACCCTCAGAAAAGAAAGACCAAAAGACCTTTGTTTAGAAGTCTTGAAAACCTAAAGACTAAGGTAAATGTTGGTTGAGAAAATTAATGTTTTACTTACACTGGCTTAACATTTATGTGTACTCACTGGAAGATTATTTGTTTCTTCTTTTTAGTTAAAGAGGTTTGATCCTAATGTAATGGTGGTTGCTACACTACTCTTTGAAGGAACGAAAGAGGTACAGACTCTTTAATCAAATTTTTAGACTAGTTTAACATGTACAGGTTAGATATTTTGAAAACAAAAACCCACCTCAAACTGGACAATGCAGCAAGCATCACAACTGTACTGCCAAAAAAAAAAAGATCTGTGATGGTAATTTTCAATGACATAAGCAAAGTCTCAAAATAGAATTTTCACAATAATTTGTTGTTAGATGATGGATTCTGTTAAGATTAAATAACCCCTGAATTGTCCACTAACAACTTCCATTATAACAAATCAATTTTTGGTAAATGTAGTTTCTTTTGAAGAATTGGCCAGGTTAAATTTGTCTTTAACTTGGGGGTCTTGTTTTCTTTTGTCATAATTATCATATTAAAATCATTTCTGGAACTTCTTTCTAGGATGTTGCTTCTCAAGAGAAGAAAGTCTACACAATAGCATCTCAATTCGGGTAAGATTATTTCATAGTTTCCATTCAAGCTCAGCCTGACAAATTTCATAATAATTACAACAACAACAACAACAACAACAACAGCAGCAGCAGCAGCAGCAACAACAACAAAACAGCAACAACAACAACAACAACAACAACAACACAACAACAATAATAATAGTTATTATAATAATAATAATAATAATGGGTTCTTATATACCACTTTATTACACCCCTAGGGGCGTATCAGAGCACTCAGTATTTTTTATGTGGAGCTATGTTTTGAAGTAAGAGACTTATTCTGTTATAGCACCATGTAATGAATTACAAGGTGCTGTGGCGCAATATGCTGCTGATCAGACCAGGAACACAAGGGCGAACCCCTTCTCTTTACAATAAGTGCACTGGGTTCTTTTACCTTCATTGCACAACACACAAAACCTATGGCTTTACGTCCCATCTGAAGGACGAAGCAATAATAAGTGTCTTGCTTAAGGACACAACTGTCACGACCGGGACTCGAACCCACACTCTGCTGATCAGAAACACCAGAGCTTGAGTCTGGTGCTCTTATCTGCTCGGCCACAACACGCCACAACACGCCATGACACGCCATGACACGCCATCATGATCAGTATTGTTCTGTGCTTAGTGGCCTTCATTCTCAAGTAGCTTTTTTTATAGTACGGCTGATTTATAAATGAAAACTCGGAACTCAGCGGAATGTCATACAGTTAGCAGTGCTCAGTGTCATTACTCGACTGTAGCCTTTCAAATTGTATTAATATTATTATTATTTTATATTTCTGGTTATGAAACCAAGGATGTCTTAAAAGTGAACTTAGTCACTGTAGCTCGCAAGTCTGAGGAAACCTGTAAAACAAGAGTCCTTGCTATGTGAGCCAGAAACATGGGTTAACCCCAACTCATCCATGATAAGTGTTTGGGGTTCTTTTACGAACACTAACAATCCTAGTACATTCATTCATTCATTCGTCAATGGTTTATAAAAAAGAAATTACAAATTGCGGCATGAGCCGAATTGCAAGTAAATTTACAAATAATTATTTTACAATTTTAAGAAAGCACAATTGGAAAAACAACGAGTTAACAAATTAAGTTAAAGAAAGCTTAAAAGAAATGCATAAAAAAGAAGCAAAATCAGCGATTGTTAAAATTACGGACAAGGTAAGGCAACAAACTGTTTTTCATTCTTTCAGTTTTACAATTAAGTTGAACAGGAACTTTGGCTTAATGTCCCATTCAAAGGACAACGCAATTATGGTAAAGTATCTTGCTCAAGAAAAACCAGAGCTTGAGTCCAATGCTCTAAACGGCTCGTCCACGACACGCAACATGTCAGGTTGAAAAATATGGTATTAAATCTTAGCAAAATAGCCTACTGGGAGAGTATATCAATGGACTATTTTCTACTATATTACAAATGCAGTTTCTGGTGCTTTGTTGAGACCAGAGTTTTCCTCCAGCCCTCAAACATTCAGACAGCTTATCGAACAAATCTTGTACCATTACCAAAGCTTTTAAGAATTTATTCTCCCAAGTCCATTCACCTGCTGGACAATCTTCTGAGTCACCTCCTCCTTGCTGTCAACAAATTTTGGAGGTTTCTCCATTTCAGTCTAGTGAATATTAATCCCTAATCTCTAAACATGGCGCTGTTTGTATTTCTCTACAAACTGCAATATACCTTCCATTGCTTGACCATTAATTGGTCACTCTAAAAGGTGGTGATTCTGTCTGGCTCGAGTTCTGACAATAATATATCATCTTTGCGCCGGACTTTTGTTTGTTGTTGAATATCTGTGCTAGCTTTGTAATGGATTAATGCTTTCTAATGTGAAGTTTGCACACACTCGACCACAAATTCCTTGCTACCGTAAGCAGACAGTAAGCAGAGCCATGAAATTGGACCCGGTACCAATGTTCCAGAAAAAAACCATTATGTATAAAATATTGTGAAAGTGAAGACAATTTTGTTTTCAGATCTAAAAACAAAAATAAAAAATTCAGTACTGGGATTGCAGCAATCAGACCAAAAGCTGGTATGAATGTGCACAAAAAAGGAGATTTTGTTGAGAAAATAATCGTAGGAGCATTCCTTGAAGGTATTATACAGGATCGCTAGAGCTGACAAGATAGTCCCAGACATTCATATTTTGTGGGATCAATCATACACATGAAATAACAAACCTTTGAAAATTTGGGCTTAATCCGTTGTGTGAGTCAGGAAAAAATAGTCAAAAACCATTTTCAACATGTAAACACATTGTCCTCAACATTTTACTTGAATATGACTTCATTTCAGGGGGAAATATTTCACAGAAAAAATGGTTCTAGTATGAACTTCAGAATCTTTAAGCTTTCTAACTAAAACTAATATATATATATATTTTTTAAATCCTTCCAATCCTGTATAACACCTTTAAAACAAATTGTTTTTAATTTTTTTTTATATAACCCGAGCCATTACTATTTTGTTGATGGTACCACTTTGGCAACTTTTAAAAATTTTGAACACGTTCTTATCTTTGCCTCAAAAGAGAAACAGCCTCTGGTTCAAAACACATGATACTGATTGGTACTTGATACACTTTGTAATCTTTTGTCGAACAACTGGGCAAATTCTACAACAAGGTTTTGCAATTGCTAATGTCATTTTTCACAGAAAAAACACATTGTTTTCTTTGTGTTTGAATTTGTCTCTTATCGCTGTTTGCTTTTCATCATTAGACTTTGGACAATGATCCTTTTGACAAAGTGGCACACCTTTGTTTAATATGTTGTACATAATAAGTATAACTACTGTTGACTTAGTTTTAATATGTGTTTCTATTCACAGTGGCTTGGCAGGAGGGGAAGATAACGGACAGAGAGGCTACAATTTGACCTTTGCTATTGCCTATCTTAGAGTGAGAACAAAGTTTGCTTATAGCTCTCAAAATCATTAGTTGACAGTAAACAACGCGGGTAAACATCTTGTGTGTTGGTTCACATGAACCGTGAACCAGTAACTATCAGTGGCAATGCACATACTCTGCTATCATATTATACTTCTCCAACAGAAAAACTGTAGCATCAACTTTTTATGATTTCATTATCATGTTTTGTTTTCTGTGCCAACTGTCTGCAATATATTAATCCTGACTCAAATGCAGGTGGGTCACCAAACTTTCAACCTATTGTGACACTTTTGATTATTCCATCAGCAACAAAGATTGCCTCTTAATCGATCTATCATCAAACACATGGTACTTTTGTAAAACTTGTATTATCAGATCGATACATTCACTCCAAATAATAAAAACAAACTGGTCTAATAAATGATTTACTCCTGTCAAGGTTAGCCTGCTTTTATGACATTACCTCTGCGGCAATGGGCTCAATCGGCCGGCTATTTAAGCTGGTGGGTCGCATTGATGTACCTGAAATTTTCACTGGGTTGCTGGGGTAAAATTTTGCGTATCCCTGGTCTGTGTAATAAGTTAACACACCATTCATATTAAGTCCAATAATGTGCAATGTAACTTTATTTAAAAATCTTTTGTGTAGTCCAGTTGGTAAGTCATGGCATCACACGCATGCAGCCTTGCTGCACACCCAAAGTTATTGCTACTTCCAGCTCCAATGCTGGCCTACATTTGTGTGTAATATAACTTTTTTTTTTTTAAACACATCTTTGTTTTAAGGCATTTTATACGACAGAAGCTTGTAATCCTGAGAAGCCCTTAGTCTTTGAAGAATGTATGTAAAGGCTAAGTCCAGTGATTTAAACTTTTATTGTATAAATCCTCATCCAAAAAACTAGCTGAATACAATTCCCATTGGCTTCTGGTCATCAGTGGAGTCAGTTTGTGTGAAGTGGGCGTGGCTTAAATTGGAATTACATCACACTTTATGAGAACACAATGAAAACATTTTCAATTGTGACATTTTGAGAGGAATCCGTGGACAGAATAAACTTGGGTAACCAGTGCCCAATTTCACAGAGCTGCTTAAACAGAAAATACTGCTTAACAATTGTCTGCTCAGCAGAAATGAGCAGGATACCAGTCATAAATTGCACATGTGACACTGTAGTTTGGCTGGTAACCTTATTCTGGTAAACATAATTTTGTTGTCCTTAGCCACTTTATGTGAAATTGCATATTAATGATTTTGTTCGTGCATTGCCGCAGAATATGCTCACTCAGTGAAATCTGGCTTTTCCATTTACACTCAACTCTTGTGAAATAGAATAGTCCAGATTTCACCTCGTGAAATTAAGGCCAGCTCTATGAAATTGGGCCCTGGTCAGGACTGAAAATCAATACACTGGAATAAGATAAGATATAAAATGTGGTACCACTTGATACCTCTTGATGAGTTAAACCAAATGTTATTCACATGATTCTCAATTGCCATTACCACTGAACAAGTTATCCTCCAACATTAGCCGTCTTCCTCACTGCTCAATTATTCACTGTTCACTATTTGCACTCTAATTCACTAGACAAATATTGGATGCATGTGAGTGCGTTGTCAAAGAATATAACCAAGAGGTGAAATCTGGATTATTCCATTTCACAAGAGTTGAGGGAAATGGAAAAACCCGATTTCACCGAGTGAGTATGTTCTGCGACAATGCACGAACGAAATGTGTTTAATGTTGGTTGTATATAACTTGCCAACAGATCCTGTTCAATTGATTTTCTTTCACAATAAACACAAAATAGACACAGAAACTTAACCACCCCACACTCTAAATACTCTTCTAAACAACATGGATGACTCCAGTTAGACACCAACCTTGTCTGCCATGACATAACCTTGCCTAGTTTAGACAAATGGACAGGGAACAATTATTTGGGGAACAATGCTGCAAATCATCAAATATTTGTCCATACTGAACTCCAATAATATAGTTGGAGTGGCGCAGCAGTAAATACTTGAATAATGAATGACATGTGAAGCGAGTTCCACCAATCAAATGACAAGAATCAGTGTGTGTGTGTGTGTGTGGTATATAAAACTGTTTCTAATTTTCATGGTTTGTTTTATGTCTTTCTAAACTAATTATATGTTTAGGTAATGTCTTTTTTCACCCAATTTTAATTGATCCTTATTATCTAGTTGTTTATTGTTAAAACAATCAATTAATTATATATTCTTACTACCACAGGATCTGGGCTTGAATTTCTATGTAATAGCAGAATCATTTGAGACAACTGTACCATGGGATAGGTAGGAATATCATCAATTTTGTATTTATTTATTTTTTTAAATGGACATGATTATGTTATTCTCTTTTGTTTCTTGTTATTGTATTTATATTATTTATATAAGGGGGGAAAATGAGACTTAATTTAGACTTTGTAAATGCTAGATGGCAATACAGTATATTTATTTACAATATTGCCAATAATTCATAATTTTTGAAAATGTTTGCAAGCTCAGAATGACAGTTATAGAAAATTACCCAGTGTGCCTCTTGCCACCAAGCATTCCCCTACTGCAAACGCAAAATGTTCATAAAAATGGCTGTCACTTTCGTTTGAGATAAAGGCCACCATTATTTGTCTTTAATTTTTAGAGTAATTGATCTGTGTCGTAATGTCAAAGAGCGTCTTTATACGGAGTGTAAGAGACATGGCATCCAGTATAAGCCTCTTGCAACATGCAGGTAAGAATTCAATGTCAGTGGATGGCATGACTGGCTGGTGTGTACAGCACTCGCCTCTCCCCAATGTGGCCTTGGTTCTATTCCCGGCTAAGGCCATACATATTTATTTATTTTATTCTATGTATTTCGTTGCACATCCAACAGCACAATTGGCGCTAATAACAAGATGAATAGGAAACAAGAAGAAATGTTCAGTTTTAGATGTGGGAGGGAAACCCCAATTAGGGAAAACCCACGCAGTCGGGTAGAGACTGAAAACCCAATCCACAAGGCTCCATTTCAAGGTGGGGTTCAAACTAGGGTCCACAGAGGTGAATGGCAGGGAAAGAAACCACTGAACCAACCAATTATGTCTAGAGTTGAGATGTGCGTTGGTTCTCTTCTATGCCACAAGGGTTTTGCTCCACGCCCTCCATTTTTCTTCCCTCGGGAAAAATTTAACACTTTCAACACTTTCATATTATATGGGTCAATGTGGCTGGCTGCAAAAGGCGCCCTCGCATGCCTGCCGCTCAAACACATTGTAGCCACATCCTTCACAATTCAGCTTATCAGCAGCCAGTGTGGATGATTAGGCTCCCAAATTATTATTATGATCAAGAGGTTTCATTGACCTTGTTTAATACTTTAGTTTCTAGTTCATCTTATATAATAGTTATCTGTTTTTGTGTTAAAGTGGTCAATAGATGGTCCAGGGTAAAAAGTTTTATCCCGTTTGCTGATCCGTCAACTTAGTTTATAATACATTCTTTATTGTAATGCATTTTCATGGGTGCTCATGTGCAATTATTTGTCCTGCTTTAATTTTTATTTTGTAAGATTCTTTGTTTAAAGAAAGAGAAGAAATTTGTTTTTTTCTCCCTCCAATAAATAAGAACATGGGATTGATGATGGTGTAAGACTAACGGTGAAGATAGGACTCAACTTCCAACATTTAAAAAAAAAAACTTAAAAACTACATAGGAATGAAATCCTCGGTGCCCCACTACCCTCCCCTACTTCAAATTTAGTTTTCATATTTCATTTTCTGAATTTTTTCCTCTGACCAGAGTGACTCAGACGTATGACTCCGGAGCCTGTGTTTATTTCTACTTTGCCTACATGTACCGTGGCCTCTCCAACCCAATTGAGGTGTATGAAGAGATAGAGGCAAGTATTTGTAGGAATGCTACAAAACCAAATGTCCCCCCAAAAAACATACCAATGATGCTTAAATAGCACTCTGCACTAATGCTAAAAATGAAAGCGCTCAACATGGTGACGTCATGCAAGTAGCGGGATCTCAAACGTGCCAACTTTCAGTGATGTATGTGAGCATTCATGTCCAAGCCATTGTCAGTGTTTTATGTTTACTTGTGTGTACTGTACTACTGCGTTCTGGCACTCTGATTCGGTGATCGCATGAGTGGTGGAAAGTTTGTCTGACATCCAGGTATTTGGAGCAAAGGTGATGCCATTACTGAGAAGTGCTATTACAATGTGTATCCTTAGATTTGTAAGATGTGCTTTCATCTCTTAACAAGTTATAAATTTGGTAATTAATGGCATTATAAATGCTAAGAAACATTTTTCTTCTAATCAAAACATAAAGTTTTTGTTCACTGTTATCAACAGCTCTTTCAGACTATTAAATGAATTTAAGATTGACAAATATTTTAAGGAACAATATTTTTTACTTTGAAGTTAAATGTTTGAAAACCCTGTTGATGAATCAACAGAGGGGGAGGAGCATACAAATTGTCTTGTTGCATGATTAACCCTTTCCTTACCATTGGTGACTTTAGTCAACTGCACTCATACCCCCTCTTCCTTACCATAGGTGACTTTAGTCAACTGCACTCATACCCCCTCTTCCTTACCATAGGTGTTTTTAGTCAACTGCACTCATATCCCCTCTTCCTTACCATAGGTGACTTTAGTCAACTGCACTCATACCCCCTCTTCCTTACCATAGGTGACTTTAGTCAACTGCACTCATACCCCCTCTTCCTTACCATAGGTGACTTTAGTCAACTGCACTCATACCCCCTCTTCCTTACCATAGGTGACTTTAGTCGACTGCACCCATACCCTCTTTTCCTTACCATAGGCGACTTTAGTCAACTGCACTCATACCCCTCTTCCTTACCATAAGTGTTTTTAGTCAACTGCACTCATACCCCCTCTTCCTTACTGTAGGTGACTTTAGTCCACTGCACTCATACCCCATCTTCTTTACCATTAGCGATGCGATTTTAGTTGACTGCACTCATACCCCTCTTCTTCACCATTGGCAACTTTTTTCCCAAGCTTACACACAGTTAAGTACTCAAGCCTGAGTGCAAAGGCATTTTGTTATAACGCTGTAGTTTTGTCCATGTTCACCCGCCATAGTCAAGTTTACAGTGGTAAGAAAGAGAAAGATCTGATCCAGTGATGGTAAAATAAGATTAGGTTGCTATTATGCAATCCCTTCAAATTGGAGTGGAAAGATCCAAAAATACCAAACACCTTCAGAGTGCCACATGATTAACCCTTTCCTTACCATTGGTGACTTTAGTCAACTCACTCATACCCCCTCTTCCTTACCATAGGTGTTTTTAGTCAACTGCACTCATACCCCCTCTTCCTTACCATTGGTGACTTTAGTCAACTGCACTCATACCCCCTCTTCCTTACCATAGGTGACTTTAGTCAACTGCACTCATACCCCCTCTTCCTTACCATAGGTGACTTTAGTCAACTGCACTCATACCCCCTCTTCCTTACCATAGGTGTTTTTAGTCAACTGCACTCATATCCCCTCTTCCTTACCATTGGTGACTTTAGTCAACTGCACTCATACCCCCTCTTCCTTACTGTAGGTGTTTTTAGTCAACTGCACTCATACCCCCTCTTCCTTACCATAGGTGTTTTTAGTCAACTGCACTCATATCCCCTCTTCCTTACCATAGGTGACTTTAGTCAACTGCACTCATACCCCCTCTTCCTTACCATAGGTGTTTTTAGTCAACTGCACTCATATCCCCTCTTCCTTACCATAGGTGACTTTAGTCAACTGCACTCTTACCCCCTCTTCCTTACCATAGGTGACGTTAGTCGACTGCACTCATACCCCCTCTTCCTTACCATAGGTGACTTTAGTCGACTGCACTCATACCCACTCTTCCTTACCATAGGTGACTTTAGTCAACTGCACTCATACCCCCTCTTCCTTACCATAGGTGACTTTAGTCAACTGCACTCATACCCCCTCTTCCTTACCATAGGTGACTTTAGTCGACTGCACCCATACCCTCTTTTCCTTACCATAGGCGACTTTAGTCAACTGCACTCATACCCCTCTTCCTTACCATAAGTGTTTTTAGTCAACTGCACTCATACCCCCTCTTCCTTACTGTAGGTGACTTTAGTCCACTGCACTCATACCCCATCTTCTTTACCATTAGCGATGCGATTTTAGTTGACTGCACTCATACCCCTCTTCTTCACCATTGGCAACTTTTTTCCCAAGCTTACACACAGTTAAGTACTCAAGCCTGAGTGCAAAGGCATTTTGTTATAACGCTGTAGTTTTGTCCATGTTCACCCGCCATAGTCAAGTTTACAGTGGTAAGAAAGAGAAAGATCTGATCCAGTGATGGTAAAATAAGATTAGGTTGCTATTATGCAATCCCTTCAAATTGGAGTGGAAAGATCCAAAAATACCAAACACCTTCAGAGTGCCACATGATTGTGTACAAAAAAGTGTTTGCATTTACAAATCACACTGACGAAACAAAGACAAATAAATTTGGCATTTATTGGCTGATCTCTATGATTGTTTTTTAATATTCGAGGGAATTCAATTAGAAAGACTTATTTTGCTGTATAACATTATCTTCAAAGTAGAAAACAGAGCTTGTAAAGTTGGTCTTCGAATGAGAGCTTTTTTGTGAAAGAATGTGTGCTTCGCGCTGGAGTGGTCAAACAATATGGTCACCAGCGATTGTTTATGTCAAAACAATTCGATAACGAGGGTTATTGTTATTGACAGTTTGTTCATATTCTATCTTCAGGCTGCAGCTAGGGACGAGATCTTGGGTATTGGAGGAAGTTTATCGCATCACCATGGAGGTAAAAATATCTGTCTTGTTGTTTTCTTGCCAATGTCAGCAGATGCTTTGGTTTAATAAAATTCAAATTTACCTTCTAAAGACTTGCATCACATTGTTTTCTCTCAAATTTGTTGCTCAGGCTCTGTTTGACATAGGCACCTTGGCTATGGCCAGGTCTTGGTCACTGTGGCAGCTATTCCGTAGTAATGAGTTATGGTTCTAAATAGAACTGATGGTTTAACAACTCAACATTTAAATCAGTATGCTTTGAAGACAGTTGGAGCGTTCATAACGTACTGATTGAAACATCAAGTTCTCAAAACCACCTGCTCTTTTTAGGGGCCAATTTCACAAAGATTCAAGATTGATCTTAACTGTGTATCGATCTTAATTGCTTAGCAAAACTATGAGATCACAATACAGATCACTGCGGCAATATTGACAACTCATCTTAGTGCTTTGTGAAATTGAGCCGAGAACTGTTTTCAGAGGTAGTGACATGGTGTTACTGCAGATCTTAGGGCATGTCTGAATCAAGCGACTTTGGCTACAGCAATGGCCACCGGCAGTAGCAACAACAATGAAGCCATAGCCAAAGCTGTTTAGACTTGGCCATAGTCAATTGATTAGTCTCTACATCAGTCACATTCAGTATATTCGGAACCATCCTCACGTTTTTTTTAATTGCACCATTTTTTCCTTTTAACAGTTGGTAAGGTGCGCAAACAGTGGATGCCTAAAGCCATCTCACAGCCTGGCTTAGAGACGCTACGAGCAATCAAGAAACATCTCGACCCTCAGAATATCTTTGGAAATGACTGCCTGCTCTAAAAACAACAACAACAACAACAACAACAACAGAACAGATTTTGCCTTACATGAATAAGTAAAAAAACACTTTTGATATGGTTGAGTTGGGTTTTGATGATGTCCAAACAAGTGAAAAACTTTTTGATTATTTATTAAAAGGTTTAATATTTGGAACTGATTCATACATGTAATAACACATCGGTAAGAAAGTTACAATTTGTTTTATTTTTACATTTTGAGTCACATTTTAGATCATAGCATACCGATATTTTCTGGAAAAAAATTCCCAAAAGGAATATTGGATATCAGTTTGTGATTTGATGCAGAATCTGACAAAACTTGGGTGGGATGAGCTTAGTGAGTGCTAGATTCCAAAAGAATTGGAGGATGCTATTTGTTTTAGTGTTATTGGGGCATTCCACATGTTCCAGTGCAAGATTAACAAGCTGTAACCCTCCTGCTGATTGACCATTTGAAACCATTCAAAAATCCATTCCTCACACTTGCCTGTAGCTTTGTACACACATTCTGTTTTTTACATCCCTGGTGAGACATCTTCTGTTCTTTCCTTTGTCCCTGTTATTAACAATCTCCCATAGACTTTGTTCACAAAATTCCTTGTGGAGCAACCCAGTCTTTAGAATTCCCCTAT
Organism: Pisaster brevispinus; assembly: GCA_023634235.1. Classification (NCBI taxonomy): domain Eukaryota; kingdom Metazoa; phylum Echinodermata; class Asteroidea; order Forcipulatida; family Asteriidae; genus Pisaster; species Pisaster brevispinus. Next base: position 16,346,054 of record JAMKCF010000006.1, on the reverse strand, counting down.
GGAGATGTTTTGTTTCCCCTTTTCTGTTATGTTCCCGGTCTCCATAATATTCACTACCTTATGGAGACCGATCCCTATAATTTTACCGAAGGATCAAAGTGTACACTACAAAACCAAGCATTATCAGTGAAGTGTAAATGGTTTCGGATTGTGAAACAGTGGGCTCCACAATCTACAAGATAGTGAGGGTTAAATTCTGGATTGTGTGTTTATGTACATGTTATGGAATCTCAAAACTAAAACTTCCATTTGTTTTGATGTTGACCTATCTGTAAGTTTGTGTTATTGACCTATGGGGTGCATTTTTGATATTTCTCTGGGGTTTTTTTTCATGGGGAGGGGGCACTCCTAGGGAGGCACTTGACAAATTTTGGGGCATGTCCTCCCTCTCTTCCTTTGCTAAGCTGCTAAAGTATCCTCACATGCCTGAGAATCAGAAGGATTAGGATTTTGGCATGTACTAAGCTGCCATTTAAGAAAGTGCCCTGCTTGTTGCCAATCATAACTTATGTTAATTGTCTGACAGGTGTGCTGCGTATGTGCACTGGCTAAAAGTTGTATTTTGTAATAACACGTTCTGATATTTTGACAAAATTGTGAGGGCATATGCAAATACTATTAAAAAAAATGACACTTGTGACCTTGTCATGAGCTGCGATTACACTGGTCTTCATAAAGCTCCACTTTATTTTTTTGGCCATGAGCTAAAAAGAAACAAAGAAACTTAAGTTGGAAAAAGCAGCTTTGTTTCAGTAAATGAAAGTTGGTATAGTACCATTATTGGTATTGAAATGGAATTGGTACATACTTAAATTACATTGGAATGTATTGTGTTGCTTATATGTGGCCCAAATTATATGCAATTTGGCTCTCGAGAGCAAATTAAAATCGGCTGGTCTTGTCTATCAGTGTGAAAAGGCAGTGAGTGTTTCGAGTTGTATAAATATTTCTTAGAGTAGAGAGTTCAGCTTATGTACAGGTGTGTTTGAAACAAATGTTTTACTTTCCATTTTGTGAATGTGTGATTTCCCTTGTCAAGGGACAAAATGTGAATCACTCATTGAAAGTAAACCTTAGTTTGCCTGTCACAAACTCGGGTCCATACTCCAGTTTGGGAGTGAGCAGTTTTCAACAAAATCTGTTTTATCTTATCAAAAGGCGAAAACCTGTGAGTTTACTGACACAAATATCAACAAAATGTCGATGAAGAAACAGTAGGACTTTCTCTCTGCTCTTCAGCATTTTGTTTAATTACTTGACACCAGCAGTAGGCTTGTGGGTCAGGATCACTGGCCTTGGAGAAGTGGGTTCCAGGGTGAATGTTTATACTACAATTCCTTTACTGATAACAGCTGGTAAGAGTCACAGTGGAACCAGTGAGTAGAATTTATAGATTTTGGTTAATGGGGATTTCACATGTAATGTAAATATATTATATATGGCAGTTCAAAAAGAAGAAATAAATTACAACTGACACAAAACATGAGATTGCACAGTAAATGTACAGATGTTTTATTGGCAAACTGTTGTGCATTATTTAAAGCAATGTACAACATTGGTAACTGAATGGGACCCAACATATTTATGAAACATCAACCCTGCAAATAGACAAATTCCATACAAAATGATAACAGTACAATAGTTCAACAAAAGATTACAAAGTGTGTCAAGTATCAACAATTATCATATGTTTTAAACCAGAGGCCCTTCTCTTCGACGAATAGAAAAAAGTTGTTCAAATATTTGTTTTAAGTTGTCAAAGTTCTACCATCAAAAAAGTAACAGTTTGGGTTGTTTTTGAAAAAAACATCATTTATTTTGAAGGCGTCATACAGGATTGACAAGGATAAACATAAATATTTAATTTTAGCAAGAAAGCTTGCTGATTACAAAGTTCCTACTTGAACCATTTTTTTTCCTGTGAACTATTTCCTTCATTTTTAGCCACAGCATTTGTGAACGGACACCAACCCTCAGAAATCTGAGAAACTCATGCAATCATTTCTCAGACTCGAATGTTTGGGGATGAAAAATTATCCTAACCATATTACTTTGAAGGGAAACCTTTCTCAAAATAGTTTATACTATCAACAGTCAGTTTATGGTCATACATTTTTGGAGTAATTACCAAACTATGACCCTACCCTTAATTTGATGAAAAGTTCACAGGTTAGTGGAGTGTTCATTGAAAACTAGAGGATGGAAATGCACTCAATACTGTATTCGGATTGTGCATGGCATTTGTACATAGTCAAATTATTGACATTTGTCATTTATTTCCAATGGGTTCTCATTAGATTGCATCAGTAACTATGCCATAATAAAAAGGCACTCAGAATTTCAGGTCTAAAATACCAACAGCAAAAATGAAATTGTAAACTCATTTTTCCCAGAAGTCTCTCTTTTTGTGTGTGATTTTTCTGTTTAACTTATTTTCACCAGGTTGAGATAAACATCCACCTGATAATTATTTTGCATTGTGATATGCATACAAATAAACACAGTTCAGAAGTTTGTAAAAAACATACCTGAGAAAAACCTGATCAAAAGCAGATTTGGTTACACAGCCATGTTCCAACACCCCTCAGGTAATGTATTTTCCTAATCCTAACCCTAATCCTAACCCTTCCACAAAGATCACAAGGGGTTATTGGAACACAAGGGTGTGGGAACGTAGAGAAGTCACCACTGCAGGTTTGATCATCTTGCTTCAAAATTCAAGTAGCTTTTTACTAATAATTTAACACAGGTATAATATAATTTCAATTAAGAATTGTCAGTTACCAGTCAGTGGTTGCTAAAAATGCAACTTTTCCCATAAAAATGCAGTTATTTAGTGTGGCAGGTATGGGATGGTACAAGCATGGAATTTGGCACAGTCAAAGTATGTCATGAGAAAGGTATGTGGTTGTAGAGCCATCGCAGATGTGAATTTTGAAACAAATATTGGTAGAATAACGAGCATTTTCAAAATGGCTGCCGGTGCTTGTTATTCTACCTAAAGGCACAGTCCCATCACCTACTACAGTACTAATTGCAAGTACACCAATGTCAAACTAAAAATATATGCGACTTCTTTATAGGTGCTTTGTTAAAATAACTTCTTGTGACATGTGTCAAATTCTTATCTTTATCTTTTTGTTGTGATACCTGATGTTACACAATATCTGAAGTTCCCAGACCCCTTGCATAGGCCGCCTTAACCGAGGTCAAACAATGGAAACTTGCAAACACGCAACGCATATCTCCCAACCAATGATTAGGTCTTCCTTTGACCACAGTGAGGGCGCTGATTGATCTTGTCACGTCATATGCAAGGGGGTCTATTCCAGAATAACATTTGGTTCATGGGAAGCATGATGAGAAACAAACCATAAACTCAATATCATTCAAAAAACTTAATACCTTTTATGACATTCCAAAAACTACTGTAAAAGTAATGAAAGTGCAATTTTTTTGTCATTCTTTGAGCATAAAAAGAGGGTGATCGGGGTAAGAAATATGAACTGCAGCATTTCCTGTTTTTTTAATATAAATATTTCTGTATAGATATTCAGTCATTCAGGTAATTCCTCTGACTTAAAATATTCCTTGTTTTCCCTGTAGCTCTCACCCCGAGTTGCCCTTTGGCCTTGTGTTTTTATTTTAAAAGAGAAGAATCATCAACTGTAAGTCACCTTGATTATTCAGCTTTTGAATATCTTTAGTCCACCATTATCAGCCAAAGTGTTCATGCATGTTAAAAGCAGCCTCGGTTAAGCCTTATTTTAGGGGTGTTTTTAACTTTGTCTTCAAGAAAAGAGCACGGTGCACAGAGTGTTTCTTTACAACTTGTGCAAAGATTATAAAAGCCAGGATTTCTCAATGTCTATATTCAGAGACTAGGTGCCGGTGCTACATTTCTCCCCAAGTATGAATTTACAATTTAAATAATTAATCCCAAATAGTTGCATAACAGTGTTAACCACTGAAAGATAAACAACTATTATTGTTAAAACATTAAAGTTTTGATGTAAAAAAAACCCCTATTTCAACAACATACAAAATGTGTTAAAGTGTCACATGCTGGAGGTACAGTCATTATGGGTTAGTGAGAACACTTGGCTATTTTTTTTTAAGTTGCAAAGTTTACAGCTCCGAAAAGACCTGGTTGTATACAACCTAAGTATCAATCATGTACTCTAGAAACAACGTCACATCACATACCTCTGTCACAATACCCCTTTAACAATATACCAAGTCTTACTCCAAAATGTGGCTCGACTGTAACTTCCACTAGAAACACCAGAGAGCTGAACAGTGCCGTTGAGCTATATTATAAACTTTGTGATAGATGCAGAAAGTTTAGGCTCTGTGTCTCTAAGCGTGTCATGTCTTGAGCCGCATCTTCAATACTCCACCGATTTATTATAAATTTTCTTTACAGAGCCAGTAGCCAAGGCAGAGATAAATCCATGTCACCACTCACCCCTTTTTATATTTATTGCAAGGAAACCGTATCAAAGACAGTTCTTTATAAACAATTGACAAATCCATATAGATGCTACTCTCAAGTTACTAATATTGCTATAAGTATAATTAACAAAATATGTGCTAGCAAAACCTAATAATACATATAAACATTTAATTGTAAAGGACAACCCCACTATAGAACTAAATAACGCAGCTTTTTAAAAACAGTCTTAAAACAAATATTGGTTTGATTTGGAAAGGTATTCTCTTAACCTGTTCTATATAAATCTCTATTAATAATTAAGTATCAATGTAAAATAAAAAATAATCTCTTCAATCATCTGGTATAAAATGGTATTGCTGTTGAAATAATGCCACTGATTCACATAAGCTACCTCTTGAAACCGAACAAACACACAAAAGAAAACAGTATCTGAAGCAGAAGTTACTGTTATCACCAACTGGCTGTTCAGAAATAGCTGACTAGGTGGATCACTGTGCAGAGCTTTTTTACACACACACAAATTTGTCTGCAATGTCATTTAAAAGCTTGACAACCCAGTTATGCAGCAGGTTATTCATTCTTTGGCATCAGTGAGCTAGCCTATTGTTCAGTTGACATGTGTATTGATTTTGAATGCTTTTCACTACCTATGGCTACTAGCTTATACTTGAGGGTTTTTAAATATTTTGTATGCCAAGTCTCAACCTTTCCATTGTTATCTCGTTCAACATAAACTATATCCCTGACATAAGTGGTATTGGAACTAGAACTTTGATCAAGAGGAAATCAGCAAACGAAAGCAATTCAAATGGCTTTTATACATCATTCTCAATAGGAAGTAACTGAATATCAGTTGTTTGGTTTGACCATTTACACCGATGTGAGATAAGCACTGTAAACTCAGTTTATTTCTGGGTCCTGCAAAGAAAAGAAAAAATCCACAATCTACACAGGTGGGTTTTGAACCCCTGCATTCTGGAGTTAATATCATACCTACTAGACCATTAAGTGTACTCGGTGATGAGCACAGAGTGGCGAGTATCAGGTGACAAGTACCAGGAGACCCGTTTGAATCCTCAAACAGCGGGTACAGCAACAATTTGATAAACTTTTTCTTCCCCACATGACTCTGAAAACACTGAGTATCTTATCACACAGTGGTGCATGGCAAAAAGATGTTATTATCCCTGAGATTATCCCTGATGCAAAATGACATTAATTTAAATCAGTTATTTCCCCCAAACCAGTGTGTAGTCCTTGTTTTACTTCCCTAGTTTTTTTTATAATAAAACAATGTTCAGCTGTGATTAAAAGATCACTAAAACTCACACACTTTCATAGACCAGTACTACCAACTGGGTAAGGTACACAAGCATACTTCATGGTGGTACTGATATATCTGGCAGTCCATTATTGCTGGAAAATTATATCAACTGATTCTTTGTCAGTTTGACTACACTCATCTCCAGGAATCAAGGATATACATGGCCTATTTTATGCATTAAGTACGATAGATGGAAACTTTCCATATGTTTCATTATATTATTATATGAGCCTCTGTATGAAAATTGGTGTTACAGTTACACTGTAACATTGTTTCCTCAAATGTATAAGATTAAAATAAATATACTATTCAAAAAATGTTGTCTTTACTCTTCAAAATGTCATCTATTAAATCTTTTGCTTCAATACAATCCAACCAGTTGGAGGACGGAATAGACTTTTATACCATGTGAGTCATGTGCAAATCTGTAAAAATTTACTTTCAATCTAACCAATGTTGTGCAAACCGTTAGAGTGGATAGCGATCTTTGACAATTCAAAGGTTTTTCTAGCGACTGAAAACTCGATAACAGTTTGTCAGACATTACTGGAACTGTTCTGCATATTTTGAATGTTAGTAATAAAAACTATAAACATACTAAGTTTTCAAAACGAATTAATATAAAAATATCATATCGATAGGAACAGGATATCTAAGAAATCTCTATGAAATGGGGATTTATTTTCAATATACATGAACTAAATGAAGTATTCTTTGAAGTCATCCTTTTTTAAAACAATTAGACGACAAACAAACTATAGGCCTAACAATTTTAAAACAGCAATTCCCAGAACTTTGCTCAAGTAGCCTTTTAACATGATTTGCAGAATAAGTATTGAAGCTACTAGTATCAATAACAGATTGATTAAGTATTTTCCTTGCTACCAACAGACAGCATCAACTTGCCGTTCCTTTACTTCGTTCCAATTTATTCAGGTATGCTGGGTAACCATTGCATGCATCTGTCATGGATTGCATAAAACCCGGAACTCCAGTCTGGGAAAGAATATGGAAATAGTGTTTACAACAAAGATTCTGAAGCCCGGGTCAGAATTCATCCGAATTCCATGTCCCAGGGGGCCTGCCCAATTTCTGGGTCAGTTTGATCTAAAACTGTGTCAAACTGACTCATAATCCGAGTCAAAATGTCATTTTTGAACCAGTATCTGAGTCAGTCTGACCCAGGGTCAGTGGGACCCAGACTCCAGGTCAATGAGACACAGAATCCAAGTCAATTTTGACCAGGTGTTTGGGGGTTTTTTTAGTAGGAAAAGGCATAAGTTAGTAAATGAAAAGGGGAAAAAAAAACATGTCTGCTTTATAAGTTTTTTTATCCAAACAAAATTTCCATCAACAAACTGATTGCAATATGTAAATAAAACTACGTAAAAAAGCCAATCTAAATTTAATGTTTGTTATTTAAGTATGCAAACATTAGCTGATTAATGTTTACTTTCCAACACAATGTGAACTAAAAAAAATGATTTGCTGAAATTGTTTTTCCTGAAGAATATTTGATCACAGTAAAAAGATGACTTACTTTGGCAGCCCAGTTGACCAGCCATGTTGGTATCATTCCTTTGGGGTCGTCATAGTAATGCATGAATGCTATGGATATCAAAGACAACATAAATAAAAACAATGAACTTAATACTTTAAACTCCAGTCACAAGTTAATTTATTCAGGTGAGGTTAACAGAGTTGTCACTGGAAGGTAAAGTGTTATTCCAAAAACCAGAAAACTTTTAAAAACATTGTTCTAAATTGTTACTTATCTTTGCGGAATTTATCAGCATTTTAATGAAATGCTAAAAAGTTGCATGGGCTGATTAATTGTTCCTGATTTTTAAAACCACTTTACTGATGTGTAACTGGCAAAGGTGAGGGGCAGGAAACACCCCCGCCCACCTGCTCAGAATACAACCCCCCCCCCCCCCTGGTCTGTATGTAATCCTTTTAGATTCTTACCTTTTGAACCGTCACCACATGCTTTGATTGCCATACTTTGCTTGAAATCATCCACACGTATGACACCAGACACAGGAGGTTTGGAAGCAAAGGGAACACTGCGACCCAGAATCACCCATATGTGTTCACCATTAATGTCAAACTCTCTTGATTCACGTATAAACACGTACTGTCCGCCAAAGAGTTAAGAAATCCTCAAATAAAATGTCAAATCAATTTAAAAATAATTGTGAATTGAGGTTATCAGGGTGTCAGAGATGGAACTGACACCTAGAGAGAACCAGCATTATCGATCTAAGTAACTTGATCTATTTTTTCTATACTGCGACAGACACAAAAATATGCTAAATGTTTCTTCTGTTTTTCTCTTCCTGCAAGGAAGTGCACATGGATGCTGATCAGACAAAACAAAGTGAAGCTATTTTTATACATATTTATTACATTATATAGGCCTATTCTATATAAAATTAGTAGGGGAGATGGCCTTAGCTTTCGATCCAAACCGGACCTTCGGCAGAGGCATAAACAAGAACAAACACAAACATATCCATTTACAGCAAAAAGAGGAGCAAAGGATTAAGGGAGAATCTCCAGAAAAAAAGCAGGAAAATATAGCCAATCAAAGTTATAAACTTACAAACAATGGGGTGGCTAAGAACCAATCAGAGTAAAGTAGTGAGGACAAAGGATGGTCAGTGAGAAAGGGTGGATCACTGGACCATAAAGGTGGTACCGCATTGTAGGCATATATATATATAGCTAGTCATGAACCACAAGGGAAACTGACTGGGAAATTTTTATTTAAATAGTTCGGGTTTGAACAAAGAAAAATTGACTGGAGCGGGACTTGAACCAACGACCTCCGGATTAACGTACCCCGATTGGCACCCCGAACAAAGATATTGACTAATAGGGAGACCGCCAACATAGGGCTGGATAGCTCAGTTGGTAGAGCGCCGGTACGTTAATCCGGAGGTCGTTGGTTCAAGTCCCGCTCCAGTCAATTTTTCTTTGTTCAAACCCGAACTATTTATATTATATATATATATATTTTCAAGACAACTACCAAACATACAGAGCCCCTAAAGGGACAGGTAAAAAAAAAAAAAGTTCAAAGAAAATACTTTAAATATTTTGTTCCCTTGAAATATTATTTTGTTCCCTCGAAAGATTATTTCGTTCCCTTGATATGATTTCATTCCCTCAAAATGCTATTTCGTTCCCTAGAAATTGTTTCATTACCTCAAAAATATTATTTCATTACATCAAAATACTACTTCGTTCCTTCAAAATTTTATTTCGTTCCGTCTAAATATATTTGTTTTCCCTCAAAATGTTATTTTGTTCCCTTGAAGAACTATTTCGTAAAATATTTTGTTCTTACATATAAATTTATTTCGTTTCCTCAAAATAAGGGAACAAAATAATATTTGGAGGAAACTTAATGATTTTGAGGGAGTGAAGAAATACTTTGAGAATACAAAGTGATTTTGAGGGAGCAAAATAGTTATTTGAGGAATGAAAGAATATTTCTTTGTACAGAAATAGTATTTTGGGGGAACAAAATATTATTTTGAGGGAAAGAAATAATTTTGATTTTTTTTTTTTTACCTTTTCAAACTGCTCAACCAGCCTAAACTTGTGGTATAATTGCAAAAAAGTAGTAATGACCCACATTTTCTGACCCTTCAGCAAATGCATTCAGCCCGATAAATAACTCTGTCCTCAGCTTAATGATAAAAAGATACGTCTCTTGACGACATTGGGAATGGGTAGTTGACTTTCCAGTAAACACCCTCTCTATCACCATCCTTAACTGTATACAACTCTGCAAAAGAAAATTAAATCGTAAGAGTTTTCAATTAGTAAACTCCTGGTACAGGGCCCCTAAATGAACTGGAAGAGAAAAACTGAATAGGTGAAAAGACAAAAAAGGAAAATGTGTTTTGCTCCCCCAAAGTACTTTGGCTTGTAGAGACCCTTTAGTGTTATTTGTATTTTGGGGACTATTGTTATGAAGTATCTTTTCCCTTACAACTGTCTCTCCTATTAAACAAAATAAACAAATTCTAAAGAGATTTGTTGACAGCTCTTTTATTGCCAAGAATACATTTGCCTCAATCTTTTTTAATCCCTTTAATGTTGGTACTATTGAATGCCAAATATCAAGCACTTCTGTGGAGCTCTGTAATTCTGTAAAACAATGCTTTTTTCTCCCTCTACCTCACATTTCAGGTAAAATTTCATTATTTAAAAACACAACCCTTACAAGCTTGTCAAAATATAAACCAGCTGTTCATGTTCAAGTGATCTCAGAAAGATACTTGAAAATATCAGTTTTCTTATCCCAATAAATCAAATGGCATATCAAGGGCTCCATTCTTTTAATTTGAGGAAACCAACTGTTTTTTCGTTAGTATTTCGTTCTCTTGAAATATCATTTTCTTCCCTAAAACAAGTTTGTTCCATTCCCTCAAAATAGTATTCCATTTACAGCAAAAAGAGGAGCAAAGGATTAAGCGAGAATCTCCAGAAAAAAAGCGGGAAAATATCGCTAATCAAAGTTTCCTTCGAAAAAAGACTGCATTCACTCAAAAATAATAATTTGTTCCCTTTAACTATTAGTTCTTTCCCACCCCAAAAAAACATGTTCCAATCAAATGTTGCTCCCTTAGAAAAATGATCCTTATAATAATATTTAGTTTTCACAAAATAATGTGTTTTCATTCTTCACAGAATATTTTGTTTCTCCAAAAAATTGTTTTGTTCTTTGAAATAAGATTTTGCTTCCACAAAAAAAAAGTTCCCCCAAAAAATATTAGAAAGAGGGAACAAAATTATTTGATGAAACAAAATCATAATCCAAGTCAATGTAGGCGAGGGAACAATGTCGAGGGAAGGAAATAATGTTTAAAGAAAAAAAATTCATTTCTTATTATTACCTGTTGCATACCTGTTCCTTTAGGGGCTCTTTAAACTGTTCTACCAAATGATATTGAATGAAAAATAATATTTTGAGGGAACAAAACAAAAGTCTGAGGGAATTAATTGATTTTGAAGTAACAAAATATTATTTTAAGTGAAACAATATTTGCTTGTAATTTTTACTTGTTCAATTATTTCTTTTACTTGTCCATTTAGGGGCTTCTAATTTTAACTAATTTTAGCATCGAATTAATTAATCATAACCATCATCCAGCAAACACCACAATAGGCCCATGTCTAAACTAACTTAAAGCAAAGCTACTGGTCCTGGCCATGTGACTTGCGAGCCATAAGACTCAGCGAATGGCTTTCCTATTTCTGTATTAATGTGGAAAAGTTTTGGGATAGTCTTTGTGCTGTGTCAACGAGAGCGTCACGTTAGTAAACTTTTCGAGAAGAGCGACGGACCGTAATGTTGCGTAATCCAGAGTATGAAAAAACAGTGTTTGCTACTCGAGACAACGGCTATACACAGTGCACATGTACATTGCGTCGGTTGCAAGAACAGGCTGGGAAAAAATGTACAGCGGTAGAACAATTTAGACAGTCTCCGGTAAGTGAACTCATTCTCAAAGCAATTCCACGATGTTGTTTAAAGTAAACCTGTGTTTAGACTACATGTCTGCGGTTCACTTATGAGACTATGCTTCAAAAAGCTAATAAGTTCCCAAGGCCAAAGAGTTGGCTTATTATGCGATACATTCTGAAAGAATATAGTGAACTGTAACTAAAACAAGTCATCAGAAATCTTCCATAAAAAATTCGAGTGTCTAAAAATAAGCAAAATTGTTTTTACTCCAATTTTCCCGCATTTTTCAACCATGGTCAAAACAATACATGGTTTGAATAACTTTTTTCTGGTACTTCATTATGAAAGTGTAAAAAGAAAAAAAGGCGGACGGTTAGACCTAATTTGTGGACGTCTCCATAACAATTTCCTTTGAATTGACAGCGAGAGGATCAGAGATCGTTTTATACTATATTATCTTCGATCACTTTATACTACAGAACATGTGGCTTCCCTGTCCTGCTTTATGGGCCGGGTGACCCCATCACATTTCTCTTATTTTTTGATGAAAGAAGAATCATTCATCATGTGCATGTGAATGTGATACAGGCAGTAGGCCTACACATTAACTTACGCTTTGGGTTAACCTGGCAGGGGCAAAATTCCCTTTTATTACAAAAATTGCAAAATTTTTGTCACCAGCCGGTTTTAAAGGTGTCAGACTGGACTAGTTTGCATACTATACTTTAAGATATCTGTAAGACAATGGAGATCAAATTAAACTTTTAATTTAGCCAAGTAAAACTTTAGCAGTAAAAAGCATTTAATTGCAACATACTTTCTTCTTTTTTTGCCAACAAGATAATTGATGTTTGTACAATAACTTGGATTGAACATAATACCGGTACCACATTTTGCTGCCACGTACTTAACGTCAGTTGTCTTGCAATAAGGAAAAAAGTCAGAATAAATTACTTAAGTCTGAAAATGTTTCCTCCTAAAGTTACATTCTACAACAAATTTGTTCGGAAAAAATAAATTTCAATTATGCTCTTTAATATGACCATGTGGTACACATTGCTTGTTTACAGGCACTGAGTTCACCTCTTGTCAACAGACAAGAGGCTGTGGTCTAGTTGAAGACATTTAAATTATAACACTCCACTTGTGGATTTGAAACCCATCCAAACTTCTACTGAATTGCTTAATAGGGTCTCTGTGAATTGATTCATTCATAGGTCCTAGCGAATTGATTCATTCCTAGGTCCCAGTAAACCAATTTTTTCCTAGGTTCCTGTTAAACTGATTTGTTCCCAATTCCTATGTGAAATGATTTCCCCGTGTCTCAGTGAATCGAGTCGTTAATAGGTACCAATGATATAACTTGTTTTGTTTTTTGCCCTTGCACCGATTTCTTTTAAGCACTGTATACTCAGTACTTTCCTGAGTCCTGTGAAAACAAATTACCAATGAATTGGCACCAGTGAATTGATTTGTTCATAGGTCTCAGTAAATTGAATTGTTGCTAGGTCCCTATAGGAACTGATTCACTCATAGGGCTCAGTGAACTGATTTGTTCCTAGGTCGCAGTGAATTGATTCATTCACAGGTTTCAGTGACTCGATTTGCTTCAATACATGTAGGTCCCCTGGTCCTAGTGAATTGATTTCATCCTTAATGTCACAGTCAGTGAATTGATTCGTTCATAGGTCTCAGTAAATTGATTTGTTCCTAGGCCGCAGTGAATTGATCCATTCACAGGTCTCAGTGACTTTATTTGCTTCTATACATGTAGGTCCCCAGGTCCTAGTCAATTGATTCCTTCATGTCCCAGTGAACTGATGGGTCACATGTCTCAGTGAATTGATTTGTTTCTAGTTCCTTAGGAACTGATTCATTCATAGGTCTCAGTGACTTGATTTGTTTCTAGGTCCTTAGGAACTGATTCATTCACAGGTCTCAGTGACTTGATTTGTTTCTATGGTCTCCAGGTCCTAGTCAATTGATTCCTTCATGTCCCAGTGAACTGATGGGTCACAGGTCTCAGTGAATTGATTTGTTTCTAGGTCCTTAGGAACTGATTCATTCATAGGTTTCAGTGAATTGATTTGTTACTAGGTCCCTAGGAACTGATTCATTCATAGGTCTCAGTGACTTGATTTGCTCCTTGATTAACTTGCTCTATGATAAAAGGAAGCTATAAAATGAACATGTTAAACTGTTAGTGTACAGTAAACTGCAAATTTCTGTTTCCAAACATGATTTCAAGTAATAAACCATAAGGGAAGCTTACTGTGTTAAATGTAAATTTAGGGGTTGAACAAAGAAACATTGAGTAATGTTCAACTGTTTTTCCCTAGGTGATGATGCCTAACTCTTTTATCATTTGCTGGAGAGCTTTTAATCAGATTAAATGCATTGAATTTGATTTGGTACTTAACTAAAGCCAATTATCTCACATTCAAAGTCTGACCAATTAAGCTACAGAAGTGATTTAAGTTTAAAGGCAATTTATGTCACTTTTTACTTTTCTTCATATTTCCTAAGAATCAAATTCTTAATAGTACTTTGTTACAAGGCTTTCATTTTTATTTATCATTAAAAAAGGCTCATAACAAAGGCAAGGCAATTTGACAATTTGTCGAAAAACATTACACAACATTCTTATATTCTTATCTGTTTTATCAATCATTGTATAAATATACCATTATATGTACATAGGCATACCTGGACATATGAGTTAAAAGTCTACTTTAAGTATGGACAAAAGGTATTTGTGTAAACCCAGATTTAAAAAATTTAGATTTAGGAATCATTTAACTTATAAGAAATCATGCAGTACGGGCGTGTCTTTGCTTGCTCTGTGGACTATTTCTGTGATAAGATTTCCTTTTAAATAACTTTACAAGTGCATGTTTTGTCATACTTAAACAAAATAGTATAAAATACTTTAAATAATGGCAGGAAACATATTTCAGAACCTCAGCAAAATTGTATGATAAACTAGACATGTAGTGTTTGAAGAATTACAAACACTAGGTGTTTGGGTTGTGTGAATACAAGTAAGTATTAACAGTTGAATTAAAAAAAAGATTTACAAATATGGACATGATACTCATTTAAATACAGCTTTATAATATGTGTTTTCTAATTGAACTACTGGTTTGGACTGTAATTCAAACCAGGTAACTAAAAAATTTAAAGAACTTCTACACATCAAACTTTCACAGACAAGGCAAAGGATCAAACCATAAGAGCTGCAGTTCTCTATGATGCATTTTAAAAATAATAAACTGTGATTACTTTAAAAAATCAGTTGTTTATTGGTGAAAATGTAGGTCATACGCACCCTACACACAAGATTGCAGTGCTACAATCTTCACGGTAAAGTTTTTTCACATTTTGAGGTTGGTGTGCGCCGTTTGTTGCAATGGTCAAGTAAACCTCTGTGCGACTCCGTGGCAGCGTAAATTGTTTCGGTGCAAAGGTTGCAATGCCTAATTACCCTCATTCCAAAAAGTAAAGCTCCCGAAGCGTTGAAAACTCATGAAATTGTAGACCTAGGTTAACATTATTCAAATCATGTTAAATGTAATAGCGTTGCCAAATGCCTTTCCTACATATGTAGCTGTACAGTAAATACATGTACATGCAGCCCTATGCTGGACTCTTCCTCTCTGATGTACACAGATACAGGAAATATGAAAGTGAAAGGCCGCCAAACAGTACATAACTACACGTGCAATGTACATTTCGCTGTACACGTTCAGCATGCGTGTACGCCTACACTATCGTGTGTTGTCATACAATGTGGGTCAACAGACACGTGGGCTTTAACGTCCGGTTTTGACCAGATGCAAAAGTTAAAATGTTATCCTCTCTGTGCTAAAGTTTGAGCCGGATTACTCATCTATAACCTGATGTAAAATTTATGGTGAAACATAAGGTAGTTTTGAATTTTTGCAATTTTCAACTTCCTGTTTTAACCGGAAGTGATGGTCAAATGAGGTCACACTCTGTGACTTTCACAAAATGTTACTCAAAAATCATCATTTGCTACTCAATATAAGCATTCAGTGTGCTCAAAACATGTCCAGTCAAAATACTAAGCTGTGCAAAATTGCTGGAGGAAATCATTTCCTGACATACATGTAGGTCTAGTAACAAGAGTGCTGAAAAGAGCATACCAGTCATTGCATAGATTAAGACCTTGGTTAAGAAATATAGTCCAAGCGAGCCCCTCTAGAAAAAAATGGTGTAGCCTCATTGTGCCCCCTAAACAATATACCTAATTTATGCCACTGACTAGGGGACATGTTAGTTATTGTAGGGCCGGGGGAGGGGGGTGGTCATTTTAAAGTTACTTTCTGTATGATTTTAAAAGATATTTCTAGGCTGAACAAAAACAAATTGACTAGAGCGGGACTTGAACCTGCGACCTCCAGATTATCCTGATGGTGCTCCACCAACTGAGCTATCTACCCCTAATGTTGGCGGTCTCCCTAATTTGTAAAGCCCGTTTCACACAAGATCTCAAAACGATGGTCGTTTGCAACGAAATCGCATCGATGTAATAAAATCGCAAATTTGCGTCGTGTGAAATGATTCCGTGTGATGAAATTACCACGGACCCGCATTATAAACAACCGGGATCAAAACCTCCTCCAAAAATCTCATCCCTGTTTAGAATCGCCGAGATCAGTCGTGTGAAACGATGCACGGCATGATAACCAAGGTCCCAAGCATTGCACAAACATCAGGCATGCACAAACTATTAATAGCACAAACTATTATTAACTATTATTAAATAGCACAAACTATTATTAATAGTTTGTGCATGCGTGATTGTAGCAGTACACATCATCACCCGGTGGACAAAGGTCGTTTGTTTGTTCGAGGCATCCATCAAAATGGCGTTGGCTGAAGAAATATTCTTGCTGTTGCAAATTATTTTAAGTTGCTTTCTTCACAGTTTTCATGCTATTACCAAGAAGCATCCGATCAAGAAAGCCTTGATTTTGGCTTTTCCACTTGCCATTTCCGACAAAATGCTCTCGGATACATTCATCTTGGGAGTCAGGACGCTGAGAAGTCGCATAAAAAAGCACAAATGGCGCGCCGAGAAAGCGATCCGTGGTAACCTAACGCACTTACATTAAACTAAACAGGACACTGACAGAGCACCAGCGAACTGATAAATAAACAATAGCGCGATCTCACATAAACGAGGGACGTCGGGAACGTGATGTGTGTGATTGTGTGAACGTTTGTCATGATATCGCACGCAACCTTTGGGACAGACAACTGGCGCCCAAAACGATGGTCGTAAGTTTTCGGTTCTCGTGTGAAAGGGGCTTATCTTTGTTCGGGGTGCCAGTAAGAAGCCATACAACCTAACTGCCATATATACTACAAAGCCAGGGATCACACCCCAGTTTACAACCTGGGAAGCAGCAACAGAGGGATAACCTTAAGGGGATTAAACTTTTTATTTCAAATGAGGGAGTTTTTAATTTTTTCATATTTTTAATTGTATGTATACTCGTGTATTTATATGTTATTATTGTTATTGTGCGAGTCCAACATTACAAATTCTTGTGATTGTTTTTTTAATCATTGGCTGAATAAAGCAATCTTAATCTTAATCTCGTCAAGTAATAAACCACAAGGGAATCCTGATTGGGTAAACTCTTAAACAGTTTTGAGTTGAACAAAGAAAATTTACTGAAAAAGTTATATTTTGAAAAAGTTCAGCAGGCTGCCACATACATGGTGTATCTAAATGAGCAGAGGGAATACAGATGAGGAACAATACTTACTGTTGACATAACTGTCCCATGTTTTACGGTACTCCAGATCAACATACACCTTCGCACAAGTCTCTGGTCCAACACCACTTAACGTCCCAAATACCTTGTATTCATACAATCCTGAGTCCTCAAAACCAATGAAAAATAGTTTACTCTCGTTAAAATCTGTCTTTCAAAAATGCACTAAAATGTTAGTTAGTTAGAAAAGCCTAGTTTCATATTATTTGATCTCAGATTACACATACATGTACAAAGTATATCTGTGACTGTCTTATATTAGATCACACAAGCGTCAGTGGAATACGGAAACATATAGCACTTCTGCATCCCATATCCAACAAAGCCGAGAGCCGAGTTGGATACGGGATGCAGACGCGCTATTTTTCTTTATACCATGACTGCACGTGTGATATTGAATTTATGTTTGAGCAAATTTGTCACAGATTCATACAATACGCGGTGCTGGAACAACTGTATGTTTTGCGTATACTTAGCTTAAAATAGCACAATACGTGGAGTTACAACAGCGCAATACACAGAGTGTGATATGGGCCGTGTGATATAGGTTTATATCACACCCCTTGTTGCTATCAAAGATACGAGTTTGCCTAAAGATAATTGGTCTTTGAGGAAAAGGAGTTGCAAAATATTATGTTTTAGTTCGTGAATGAAAATTCAGAAAGCAAAGAGATACAATGATTAATTAAGAGTTATTTGAACATTTTGAAATGAGCAGTTTCCATTTTGAGGGGTGTGAATGGAGTGGTACAATGGCAGAGGACTGATATCAAATAAGACCATGGCATTGAAGTCCATTCAAGACTCCTCCAGCAAACCTTCTTTGTGGCCTTCATTGAATTTGCAAGCCTGGTGCTTGGCACTGGTTTCTGTGATCACTTATCCACCAATGTTTTTTGACTATCACTAATAATGACATGCAGTGGCATAACAGGGGGGGGCAGGGGGCAGGGGGGGGAGCCCTACCTCCTTTTCCGTTCAGAACCCTTGCTCCCCTTGTGCCCCCCCCCCTCCAAATGAGGATTGAAAAAAATGCAAAAATTTATGGTGCGATTCATTTTATCGACCAGAAGACAGGGTCAATTTTTTGTCATGTTAATGTAACTTTTGTATACTTTTGTATACATTGTTTTGTTAAGGAGTTATGATGTTTTGAAATATAACTTTACTTAAAATAACGTAATTTGACACCTTATGACATCATCACGACGTCACACTAATGGTTTCATCTGCTATTTTCTGCTCATAATGTGAAGTTTAAAGCTTGTAGGAGGTTTGCAAAGTGTTTTGGTCAACAGATGTTACAGAAAATGTTACTGTCAATCTAGGGTTTCTTTACGTCATGTGCAATAACGTAAAAGACTTCCCCACAGCCTACAGACACACAAACCCGCAAATAGGGCCGCAAATTTGGGACTCCCCACAATATCACTATTTAATTGATAACCTTCTAATCCTCAAAACAACCTTTCACGGTAATATGCGCCATCTTGAATCTGTTCCGTGAGCCGTGGTGCATTGTTTATTTCAAGCGGACATTTACATGATTCGTAACTTTATGCGGGCATCTCACTCTGTGCGCCAGGTGTGTGTTATCATCTTGCAGAGTTTGAAATACACAACATACCATGGCGCATAGGGCAGATTCAACATGGTACATATTACCGTGAAAGGGTCGATTGAGTTTAGCCATGGAAAACTTCCTGTCCAGCCATGCCAGCCATGGACTCACTACCCCTCCCCAGTCCCCAACCCAAGTGTGCCCAGACTTCCATTACAGTTTGTCTTTGAACAAATTAAAAACTGACTTTTTAAGACAATAGGGCTTAAGAATAAGATATCTCATCATTATCAATCATATCGATCAACATTTGACCCTATTGTTATAAATACTCCTAGAACTATGACCGAGGTTCGTTCCGCTATTGCCTCCACGATAGTGAACCGAACTTCATACAATATATGATATAGCTCTAGTCTAGGCTAGGAGTATGTTATTGTTAATGAATAATGTTATTGTTATGGATGGAATACGGAATTTATCACCATAAGTTTAATGCAAACCAGTGCCATCTCAAGTGCTTTTGCAATTTCCTACCTCTTGTGTACATCACTAAAAGTTATGAAAATAATGTTGACATTATTGTTAATGTTGTTAATGTTATACTGACACTGACAGTTTATCAACGATTTTACAATGCATGATCACTGACAATGATGATACGGGTGATACGGCAACTCGTTTCCATATTCCATAATGTGATATGAAACGCTTCCTGTTTTCCTGGTCCTGGACTGAATTTACCTCTTGGTATTTGCGGTAGATCTGTACACCTGAAGACTCAACAAAGAACTCATAGTCCGAAATATTCGGATTGTCCAGTTCAAAGCAAGCTTCATCAAATTCTTCACCCGTGAAGTCCATTGCGAATCACTGTTTAATTGCTGAAGTCCGAATCTCAACCCTTCGCTTATCGACGATCACAACAAATTGTTGTGGATACATTTTAAAGGGCGCCCTCTCTTGTCAAGAATTGTTACCATTATACGGCGGCGGTTGGTTAACATTTTCGCGGTCGTAACCAATGACTGTTTCGGTTGAATTGGCCATTGGTTAATCACCGGCCAAAGACCGAAACAGTTATTGGTTACAGCCGCGAAAACACACCCCAGGTCTTTATCTGCAACATTGATCCCCATTAAAATAATAGAGATCAATGATCTACAAGGATAAAGACAGGCACTGGTTTCAGACCATTGATCTCTACTAACTAAATTATTGAGATCATCAACGTTACGGAGTGACCCAATGATTTAGTCATTGGATACAATGATTTCATTGGATAAACGTGTAGTGACGTTAGCTTTCCAGATCTGTGTTATGATTGGTCTGCTCCCAGGTGACGTGTTTGTCAGCTACACCATCAGCAGAAACTTTTCTTTCGTCTGCTGCTGCGCGCGTGTACATTGCATGTAATGATGTTTTATTCACAATTTGACTACAACACTGGCTGGCACGAAGGTTGGGCACTTAATTAAAAGATGCTTCTTTTTTTTGCAAATTTGGCGCGTGCATGGGTACACACGCCGCACGCACACTGTTTTTCAATAATACCTGCTTTTTGTGATTGCATCAAATTACATCATTCAAATTCTATCAACAGTCAAGTGCTAAAATCTCCTTTTTTAAGTTTTCATCCTCAAAAATATGATGTCCGTCACTATCCGCGTCTTGAAATGGACTCTTCCAGCTTTCACCACTGAATATTCTGCGACAATCCGCTCACATGCATGTATTCAATATTTTTTGCATAGTGTTTTATAAGTGAGATTTGGTACTATTAATGGGCTCATTTTATAAACCATGTTTTATTATGCTTTAGTTTTCATGGTTTATAAACCGTCGTTTATAAACAACTTTTATGTTGATTTAATTTTCATGGTTTATAAACCACATAAAGCGTTGATTGTAAATTCATATGTAAGCCACACAATAATGTTGACAACACTTTCTATCGTTTTATTACATCTAATTGCTACAAACCATGGTAAAAACATGTCAAAAATACGCTAAACAAGTAATTGACAAACGGCGCCCCATACATTTTCTGTCCTTTGTCTATGATTAAATTAGTGTCTGGTTCTGTCGTTTGAAGGGTAGCCAGTGTTCTAGATCAAGATGTTGTTCATGATTCCAAAGTCTTTTTAACATCCAGGGCTGTCAGTGGTGTTTTACCAGAAAAAGGATCCAGACTACATTAAAAGAGTGAGCTTTGTAAAAAGATAACTTATGTCAAGAGGCGGCTTCAGTTTATGTCGTTTCATCCGCGCGTGGTTAGGTAGTCGACTAACGGCTTCTATACCAGTATTTCAGGACTTGGACTCGGGACTCGGCCCCCGAACTCGAGAACTCGGACTCGGATTCGGACTCGGATGAGTAGGACTCGATTACAACACTGGCTTCTTACACATTCGACCCTAATCAAACAATTTGATTGATCTTGAGGTATTGCACCAAGTAATCACTAGTGATAAATGGTACGATATTTTAAAACTATAAGAATGGATATTGTCGGGAGCTCGACATTATCTCACGTCATAAAGGATGGATGCAAACGATTTTGCATGACCGTGCACATTTGTGCGGTGTCCTTGGCATAAACACAAGTTTGTGCACGCTTTTTCGTTTTGAAACAAGCATCACCTGTCAACAAATCGTTCAGAGAAGAAAAAACATTTACAAAAAAATTATTTTGCGAAAATCGGGTCATGCAACTTTAATTCACATAAACAGTGTGAATTTGATTGCGACACACAGGCTCACGCTATGACGTTAATTTTTTTGTTTGGGTCTTGTTTTGGTGAACTTGTAGTTATGCTTTCAATAGGCCTGTGCCACACAATTAGGAGACACATTTCTGATTCATACACATCTTTGTTAGATGTAATAATATTCCTAAACCTTTACAGACAATAACTGAGTCTTGTTTATTATCATTTGTTATACCCACCCCCCCCCCAAGTGAGGGACATATTATTCGGTTTCTACTTGCTAAGCACCAGGGGCTTAGTTGTACGTCGTCAGCACATGACTCCAAGCTTTTGTCATAGGTTATCAATTTCTATAAGTGTGTTGTTTTCGGTTAATTTAAGCGTACTTGTTTGCTTTTTAGTTTTGTAATTTGTTTTCGTCTGACATTGAAAATTGACAAACCAGCTCCCTCCTAACTCAATCACTGACCGCTGTTAGGACGTGCAGCAAGGTCCAGCTTAGAGGTTATCGTGGCAAATGAGCTAACCAGTACGTATAACGATGTAGAAAAGACAATGGAAATGGAATACGGAAAAGTAGACAATTTATTCAGTTGAAACTTTCACAGGAGACTTGTATTATAACATTCGTGACCATTGATAATTGTACCTATAAATCAGCAATACATTAGGGCATAACGGAAATCAATCATAACAATACCTTTACAAAGGGTGAATCATGCTGTCCCCATTAAAACATTTTTTTAAAGCACATTTTGCTTTTTTTATTCAGCTCACCAAAGTTGGCCAAGTTGAACTATGTACCAGTTATTTTTCAAAATAAATATAATACACGCTAAAATCCACTCAATCTATTTGTTCAGTCGAGGTAGTAATGCCAGCGTCTCTCTCAGTTCCCTAAGGCGGTATATTATCCAATACACAACGAAGACGCCCAACAACCCAAACTTAAATCCACGCAACTGGTGCTTGAATCCGTGTTTACACTTGTCACATAATTGACTATTTACAATGCTGTTTGCAAAACTGCTTAATATTAAGGAAAGGCACTTCAGATTTATGAATTTAGGGTTTTGTACAACCGGCAGTAGACGTGATCACGATAATCATCTCTGAATTTGGTTAGAATAATGAGGTAGGTCTCTATGTACACAACGTGTAGGCCAGTGCGCTCTGCTGTGCCGGACGATATGCTACGCAACCCATCGAGTTGTTTTTTTTTCTCTGCGGTTGGCACTTAATGACCATCATCTGATCAAGTGAACTATTCCTATACCCAAATTTTTAATGTGATATAAAACTTTAAAATATATGATCCATTTTCTTAACGAACCATCATTATTTTATCTTTCTGTTTCTCGTGAGTGGGACTCATACAACTCCATTATTTCAGTCTCCAAAATAAATAACAAATGAAGTCTTTAGGAAACGTGTTGTCATAAGTAACATTGATTAATTAATAGATGTGGTTAATCAATAGAGAATAGAGTTGTGTACACAAACTGAAGTTGACTAGAATCAGATAAAACAATCCAAACCATCATAAGGGAGAGGTCAGTGATGGGTAACCCGACATCTAAAAATAGACACAGCTTCATCTTGTCTGCTTCACATGTAAATTATGCATTCTTCTATTGTCGTTTTAGGGCTGTTGATGTAAATCAACAATTATGTTTCAATGCTTTACAGATTTTGAAGATACCACACTGCAAAAACTAGGATTTCAAAAATGACACATTGGGTCTTGTCACAAATAGACCAAACAAGAAGCAAAATTTACACCATAGGGTGTTAAAATTACACTAATTTCTGGCAAAACAATTACATTGGTATTATTTTAACTCCCTTTGATGTTAATTTTTATTTTCGGTATCTATATTATGGGACAACACCCATGGTGTAAATTTTAATACTCCAGTTTCTGCAGTGTATCGTTCCATTAAAAGTGTTCAAGCTTACCTGACCGAAAGATCCGCAGAGGAACTGCGGGGAATCAAATTGTCATCAATAAATTTACAAAACAAAACTCCTTTTAAAACTGAACCCGATCACAAGTTTCTGATTCATTCAGAAATATGGAGTAATGAAGAAACAGCTAGTCTTTTTAAGACTTTAAAATGTTTTTGTAAATTTTCTAAACGGCATCCCGAATTTGTTGGAATCCATGCCGCAAGGTGAAAACAAAAGTTGCGACAGTTCTATTTTGCAGTGTTTTATCATTTAACTGCTCACAGATTTCATTTGCAAGAAAGATTGTTTCTTGTGTACCTCATCGTCAACGATGGTGTTGAAATCCAGCACGCGTCTATCTGTTTTATTTATAGGGCACGTCACCCGATGCTTTTACTAGACTAGGTCAAATAACACATATAATGTTTTATTGGAGCCGTTTGCCTGAATATAGCTTATCATAGATTAAGACTGAGTATTTATAATGTATGTATTTCTTCCCAAGTCGGCCATGCTTGAAAGAAATTTTTGCTATTCTACCTATTGAGTCTATAACCAAAGTAATCATGATTGTGTTTAATGGTGACGGCAGATTACATACTAATGACAATATAGTGAATTCACGACGGTTGGATCACATTGCATGTAATTATTAAAGTTGTAAAATCAACTGACACGTGTATCGTACAAGCTTGGATTTATTATAAGGATTGTATGTTGATCAATGGGTGGCCAAGGTTGTAAAACATTCTGAAAGGACGTACACGGCGTATAAACAATAATAATTAATAATAATACAATAATGATATAGACTAGATTACAAAAATGAAGATTTATAATAATAACTAGTTTTTAAATGTTGCATTTTTCAATAACGTGTCAATGCGCTTTACATTAATGCCCTGGTCATTGGGCCAATAACATTCCTTTAATTTTCATCAGCTCCCTTGGGATTATACAGACCGAGCTACCGTGGCGCTCCAAAGGCTTTTTCAAACACAATCATCAACCTCTACCCTCGCATGTACCCATTTATACCCCTGGGTGAAGAGAAGCAATTGTAGTAAAGCATCTTGCTCAAGATCACAAGTCTTGCTCAAGGTCATGACCGGGATTCGAGCCCACACCCCGATGACTTAACCACAGAACTTGAATTCGATGCTCTAAACCGCTCGGCCTTAACAACCCACAGTTTATTCAACTTCATCGTCTATAGGCTAGGCTTTGGTCATTGAGTGAAGTGTATAATGCGCCCTTTCGTAGCAGTTGGATGTCCCTATACTCGTCCGTACAGTTTATTAATAACCGAACGACTTTTGTAAAGGCGTGTTGTGCAATTTCAGTTTACAATTATTTTGCTATCACCAACTGCACCATCTTATTTTGGGCATTGTTTACAATTTTAATGGGGAGAGCTGCAAATATCAGATGATTTTGAAGGCAGTTAGTTTAGAATCTAAGACTTCTATATTGGGGCTTGACCTTTGAAAGTTTTGCCATTCGGTGCCCAAACTGTTTTAGTGCAGATCGATGTATACGAATAAACGCATAGTGCGACTGCTATAAATACCAGGGATAGTCTTTCCAACTCGTAGAGTACAGGCATTATTGTTATATTGTTATATTGTGTAGCTATAACTTAACATCACTAAGTCCCTAACACAAATTAAGTCCCCGTGACTTCAATTGAATTGTACTAATTGAAACTTGTAACTCGAAAAAATCACATCACCTGAACCACAGGCCTATGACATACGTTTTTAATATGTTGTACTTTTGTTTTGTTTCGTTTTTGTTTTTTTGGCAATCGTGATTTTGGGGGACTTATTTTCGAGACTTTGAAATATTAAAGAAATGTTTCTCTTTGATTGGATCGTACCTGTTCGAACTTTATTTTCGGTAAACCCTTCAAATTGACACAAATAATTTTTTTCTCTCGATAATTTCCAATCCTGTATAGGGCATACTTTGCCATTAAGAAGTTTCGATATACTGGTATCTTTAAATAACTAAAAATGCCCAAAGTTAGGGCCTACATTTTGGTCACTTTCACGCATTTTGATTAGGGCCAACTGTGGTATAGCTGCATAAGAATATGGCGCCATAGCAACTTGGTGTATGCGGCACGTCATAACAATGTCAGCTCACACCGCACTACCACAGTGCCGCTGATTGAAGTGTTGACTTAGGTTATTGTCATGTTCAGACTATGATTCTCTGAAACTATACCACCTCGTTGGGTATTGCGTGACTGTAAAATTACCAGACTTAGGCCTACTACTTATAATAGCTTAGTGAACCCCAAGGTTTGAAACTCCAAGGAGCCATCTGGATTTAAGGGGCGGATTCAACAAAGTTCACCTGAACGGATTCCACGTATTGAATATACAACGGGATAATTAACTTCACCTTGCAAAGTTTTTGATTATAAGCAGACCAGTATACGGACCTGTTATTCGACGTAAAGCAAACGTACCACAAGGTAAGGATGTTGGGGTTGATCTTTTTCCCCTTTCATTTGCATAACTTCAGCTAAACTTAGCAAGTGTTCTTTGTATCCGTTTTGTCGATGAATCCATAAGGCATTGTGTCTTACAGGCTTCAATGGTTTACCGACAGAAAAAACAAGTTGATTAAGATCTACTGTCCATATAGAAAAGTCCCGCAAGTCAGTCACTCATCAATATGAATCACTGGAGGAATAACCCTTCCCGTTTTTTAAAACTGTTTTAGACTGAGTGACGATGTCGATTTCTTCTGGTCTGGAATAACTGCTTAAAAACTTTTTGCAACGAATATTCCAGATCAGTCTGAGCAGTTTAACAACAACAATGACAGCCTGAACCGGTTTTGATTCATATCAAAGAATTCTGTTGGAGTCGTTCAAATAGAAATGTTTGTTACCTGGTTTATTTCCTAAGCAGTCTTTCTACAAAAATCCAAGCATCCAATGTATAAGAACAACAAATGAAAACATGTTCATGAGTTTCTTTGGCAACATTACAAGGCTGGCAATTTATTTCTTTAAAAACACCAATGTTCAGCAAAACGTCTTTAGTGGGTAAACTTATGTCTATGTTTGTACGCAAACTGTTTGTCAACCATTTTTCCAACTACTCGTCCAGACTGAAGGCCAATTTAAATCTTGATCAAGATGAAACATATTTTTCCATACTACTTGCACCCTGATGGGAGAAACAAATTTACACAGAATGATGTTCATGCAGTTAGACTTCACGTTAGTTTAAAAATCCAGAACAAATTTTGCTTTGATGGTTGCAAGTAAAAAGCTAGTTACTCGCGTGGACAGCCGGTCCTTCTCTTTTCTCGTTAATCAAAGTAATAATGAGGCGAATTGAAAAGCACATTATTTTAGCCGCAAAATTATTTTCAATAGTATCATGAACAGAAATAAAAAATTCCCCGTGCCTGGCTACATCTCTGACATTAAAACAACCAAAGGATTTGAGTAGAGGGCTGTTTAAAAGTGATTCATCCCGAGTTACCTTGGCATTATTCCACAAAAAAGGAACTTCCGTGCCTTCCCAATTGCTGGTAGCATTGTATAAAAGCTTTTTTCCTGGTTCTTAAAAGTAACAACAAGATCATTATAAAACGGGTTGGTTTGGAGATTCTTACGGTTGTTAGCGAATATATACCACCCTAAATGATCGGCGGCTCCAGCACATTCAAGCCAATAATCAAAGTACAGTTTCCATTTACCTTCAGAGGCTTAATATTCATTAATTTACTATCAATATTTATTTATTTTTTAAAATTTTATTTACTTACTTATTATTTGTTCATCCATTCATTCATTCATTTATTAGTTAATTTATTTATTTATTTATTTATTTATTTATTTATTCATTTACTTACTCACTCACTTACTCATTTATTTATTTATTTATTTAATTTGTTTTTTATCTAGTTAAAAAATTAAATCAAAATTACAATTAGTTGTTTCGTTGTCTCTGAGAAATTATGTCTCAGTCGGCGTAGATCCGTTTGAAAAGTAGGAAATGATTGCCCATATTGACTTACCGATAATAAAGTTGGCCATCTCTACTTTCACAGCACAATAAATAATTATACGCAACAGGAAGTGTTCCTTTGCAATATTATAGGGTCACGTTCATAATCACCGCGTTTACACTAGATCCAGAAAGGTGGATTGAGATCCGGCATTTTTTTAACGACCGCAGATCAAGATCCTGTGTCGCGTTTACACCAGCACTTGATCCGGCTCCGATCCCACTTTTGAACCGGATGTATATTGGTCATGACGTCACCGCTCCTCACAAAGAGCTCAAAGGTCACGACTACAGCGCGCCACTTCTAGAAATAATCGTTATCAATGCGAAGGTAGAATGCAGAAAATACAGTACAGCAAATGATACGGATAACAACGACCATGCAGGTAGAATTATTTTGTAGATGGGAGTTAACAAAATACAGCAACAAGGCAAGCTCCGAACGTAACATGTATGTATAAGGACGCTGAAAACAACAAAACGTTTCACACACAGTCCATGTGCACACAGCACACACACAAAATATAAACAGCGACGGGTGTCCCCCAAAGCACAGGCAAAAAGCGCGCCATTCGTAACGAAACCGGAAATGACCACATCAAATTGCGGTGTCTGATCCACCTTTGCGTTTACACTTGTATTTGGAATCCACTTTGCCGGATCTGATCCACCAATTGCCGGATTCAACCCTCCTCGAAAGGTGGATTAAAATTGCCGGATCTTGAACCGGGTCTGATCCGGCTTTTTTGCGTTTACACTAGCCGTTAATCCACATTGCCGGATCAGACCCGGGTCTGATCCACCTTTCTGGATCTAGTGTAAACGGGGTCAATAAGGCAACGACATGCAAACACTGCAATTTCAAGGAAAAGTAAATATTCAAATTTCAATTTTTATATCATTTTCTCGGGAAATTGTTTAGAAAATTGAACCCTGTGCTACCAAAGTATTCCTTTCATAGGCAGTGCAGCGGTTGTTCCCACTTGTTTCTTGTTACAAATTATACAGTGGCAAGAAATGAAGTATATTGGCAATGCAATTTATAGCAAGCATTATATTCTTTCTATTCTTTATTCTGATTTCTTTTTTTTTCCCACAGAAAAATCAGTAAACCTTTTTATAAACAGCCTGGATAAAACTCCAGAAGCCTATAGTACATGTACACGTAGGTCAGCCCATCTGCCCTATACTCAATAACATTTCCTTTTTTTCCCTCTTTTTTTTGTTGCTGAGGATCGGATATGATGCCTGCTGAAGATGACGTACTGTGTATCACCGGGTAATAATTATTTGCAAAAATGCTATCTGAATCTTGGGGAAGTGCGATTAATTTTGGGCAGCAAGACGAACAAAGTGGCAGATACGGACCCATGTAGGTCTATACCACCACAAAATCCGGAGAACGTGTTGTTCTTAAAACTGTTAAACGATACCCAAATTAATTGATGATGGCAGAGTGTGTGCGTTCATTGAATTGAAGAGACCAACACCTACAGTATTGGTAATAATCCGTCAAATGACATAGGATTAGTAGAGGATAATGCGGTGGAATTAAACTTCATGTGCGGAAGTGTTCATGTTTTACATAACTCCTCACGGCTGTCAATTTTTTTAGGTTATGTAAAGAAACTCCAATCATCGTTCCTGTCGGCCGAACAGTAAAATCTAATCAAACTTTAAAATAAACCAATTTTGCGTACCTTTTCTCTTTTAATTATTCAAAACAATGTTTATTTATTTATATTATATTTTTCAATTCTGCCATAAAACACAAGAATAGTACAAAATGATTCATAATTACTGACATTTATACATGAACATCAATATTTTACAAACTGATATAACAGTGAACCTAATTAAAATAACAACATCAAGGTCCGGGTGAAGCAAAAGCTTTTTTACCCCAGCGTAAGGACGGACAGATAAAATGACAGACAAACTAGTCTTGGTTCCAAGACCATGGTGTTTGCGCGCACACAACCAACGTTCACACAATGTACACGCTGTACACGCTTGTAAACGCGCTTGAATAAACATAAAGGGCTCTGTGACTAGCGCTATTTTCCCCAACCGACATCCGGATCCTACCATGGAGCTATATAGCTCCATGATCCTACCAAGGGCTTGAACATTTGCTATTTGGAGGCGTGGCCAGACTTTGTCAATGACTCGTAATGTATGCAATATTTATATCACGTGACTGATTGAAGTCGACTATGCAAACTACGCGCGTGTTGAACGAAGGTAAAGTGGTCAATGAATAACTGCAGCTGATGCGGCCATCACATCATCATGGCCGCTTCCAGACATGACAAGCTAAATAACATACTTGATGCATATCTCCGCGGGCACGATGTACTCATTTGCCTTTTTGTTACATTGTCTTTTTTGTGTGAAGAAACTGGTGTTGTCAAAGTCGCCACATACCTCGCTGGTTTGTCGATGTGACTTTTCTTTCATAATTTGTTGGCATTGGCAAATAATGCACACACATAAGTGACATATCTTGATTTTTAGTTGATGTATTTCCACGGATCATAATTTGTGAAATTTCATAAGCTAAATTATAGGACATCTGTATTTCTTATTTCTGATTTTTAGGCAATGGATCGAATCTCTATAACTCACTATGAATGAAGAATCGTTTGTGTAATACAATTTACCTGTAGAAGTTTCAGCCTCATTAATCGTCAACTATTTTGGGGAAAATGGAAAATTAGAGAGCCCCTTTTTCAGGAAAGTCGTGTAGCTCCGTTGTACTTGTAGATAGCATTGATTGCCAAAGCGGCAAGGTAAAAACTCATGATTCGGGAATCGGCGGTTCTAGCTTTGGGTTTAAATTCGTGAAAGTTAACAGCGCTGGTCTAGAGATCGGGTTGGCGGTTTCGAAAGTTCACTCGCGAACAACAACACAGAAATCTCGGTGTGCACCCGCAAAGCAGAACATTATGATAAATTATTATAATATTGGCCTACTGCTTGCTGTTTTCACTGCCAGTGCCGTATGTTTGAACTACACATGGTTGGTAAGCGCTACGTAGCGTTTTCTGTCGGTGTTTAGCCTCAATGATTGGTACTTCGTGTTTATTGGAAATAGCTTAATCATGGCTTAAAATTGACCCAGGTAACTATTTTAAGATTTTCCTTAATACTGTGGAAAACAGTGGGGGTTACGCAGAACAATGCAAAAAGCAATTCCAGCGGCAGCGCAAGATTTCGTCGAAAAGTAATTTAGAGACACACATTGCTTACAGAAAATGAATTTTGTACCGCGTAAAAAGCACGACCACACACTCCGCCTCCACGATCGCCGCCTGCTGCCGAGTCAAAGCTCAGGTGACCGCCCGGTCGCCAGAAATTTCACACGTCCTCTGATTGGCTTCCCCGAAAAGTCGGGGGAGATTTGCAGAAAAACAAAGTAAAGGTTAAGACCCGTCGTTGCAAAATAAATGTCCAAGACCTTTGTGGGATCCGGGGAACAAAATTACAAAGCGCCCTCTATGTTTAATTCATTACAAACGTGTACCATGTGCGGTGTACATAGATCTGAACGTTGGTTGGGTGTACGTGCAAACACCATGGTCTTGAAACCAAGACTACCCGACGCCATTGATACCAAACCGCTGCACTACATCCTTGGGTACTTATACAAAGTGCAACATTAAAACAACAGGCAACAAGGAAAGTCTTTTGTAAACTTGAAATTGAAATGAAATTGCAAACTTTTCCCACGGTCTTTACACAATGATATTATTATCCTCCCCAAAACAATCCATGATGTCCTCTTACTTTAATGGTCGACTTCAAATACAACTAGAAGTTAAGTTTTTGTGACATCACAAAAACAGGGTGTTCGGTAGACATGTCGGAATTGGCATAGCTAGTCAAAAGTAAAGAGCAAATTTGGTAAACATGTCTGTATGAAACATTTATATACGTGAAGTGAACTAGGTTTGCATTTTCGAAACAGAAACCTTGATCAAGCCTTATTTGAAAACTGATAACGTACTCATAACGTTTTTCCTCATTTCTTATCCAGAAACTGAGATTTGTGCTAAGTTTAGAACTTTTTAAAACTTGCACCAGGTTTTAAGCAAAAAGGATTCTTTAAAAAAACTTTGTCACAAGCGGGCGCCTTTAAAGATCATTATGTTCTTACTCCTTTGACTGGAAGTCCAGGGGTCAAACTTTTTTCATTTAGTAGAGAGCATGTCAAAATTTCAGATCACATTATTGTTAGCAGACCTTCAAACAAGGCCCGGGAATATTTATTTTCACTTCATATTCCGATTTCGATCAAAAGTTAAGGTCACATGAGGTTAGGCTTGTGTAAGATTTGTACGATACTTCAAGAGCTTTCCCGTGGTACAAAAAAACTTTTATGTAGCAATTGTGGTTCCCCAGATTTGAATTTTCTAAATATTAAACGTTTATTTAATGTTGTGTCGTCATCGATGACGTCATCATTCCTAAACTATTGCTGTGTCATTTTTGCACTAAGGTTTAAGTAGGGGCCTACATGGTAAGTTTGATGTCTAAATCATTTTTGCTTAATGAGATATGAACCTTTAATTTGTGAAGTTTGAACTTCCGGTTTCCACCGGAAGTAAAGGTCACATGGGGTCACACTTTGTATTAGAAATTTAAGACCCATCAAGAGCTTGGTGCAAATACCTTGTATTTAGTCATAAGGGTTCTCCAGATATGATTTTAAAAAAATATTAAACGTTTGTTTAATGTTGTGACGTCATCGATGACGTTATCATCCCACAACAGTTGCAGATTTATTCACACACTAAAGTCTACGTACATGATAAGTTTCGAGTCTGGTTCTTTTTTGTTCATTAGATATTATTGTTTTAATTTAACTTTGAAAATGTAACTGCCGGTTTGGACCGGAAGTAAAGGTAAAATGGGGTCACACTCTGTAAAGAATTATTAAAGAGCTTTCAAATGAAGTATTGATTAATAATGTACCACGTTTAGTTTTTAAGACATGTTGTTATTAATATAAAAAAAAATCAACGTCCGGTTTCGACTGGAAGTAAAGGTCACAGGGGTTACACTCTGTGTAAGATTTGTACAATGGATCAAGAGCTACCATGTGGTGCACGTATCATTGTGGTTTTGAAGATATGATGTTTAGAAATATTTCACGATATTTTGAAATTTTAATGTTATGACGTCATCGGTGACGTCATCATATTGAAACAGATTCTGTTTCATGAACTCAATAAGGTATAAGTAATCAACCAATCAGGTTTAGCCAACCCACTAACTAACAAATATTAAAGCCTCTTTAATATTTGTTAAATACCACTTAAAATAACGACTAAAGAATATCAAAGGTGAAATGAACTGGTTGAATTTAATTGCTGTTCCCAAACACCTATTACATACAATATTACATACAATACTTTAGCAGTGTATAATTATTTTACAAAATTTTGTTCTACAAAAAACATACATAAACATATAGAAATAGACCGCACAGTCCCACACAGTAGTAGAGTAAAGAATATCAGCTTAGAAGTAAAATCACAAGTGGAAGTTGAAATTGTGTTAATGAATCCGATTACAGTACCAACGCATTCGTGGCTTTAAATTCTTTCAGCTAAATTTTTAAGCGAGATTCACGAAAAAGACTCCGAAGAGTGCAGACTCACAGGTCAGAACTGACAGAACTGACAGAAATCCTGATCAAGTCAGTTTCACCCGTTATGAGATCACAAGGACCAAAAATATGAGTTCCTAACAAATTATAACGTCTCGGACTCTGAGTCAGTTCGACCTAAGTTATGCTGACTCGGAACTAAGTCTTGCCTCCTGGGACCTCGCGATCGGTACGGGTGAATTCTAACCTTTTTGTTTGTTTGTAAGAACTTGCATATTTTTTTTATAAGACTTCAATCATTTATCCAAGCTCGAAACCCAGCTCTCGTAGATGTGCTACTTTGACTGTCATCAGGCTAATGTGTTTAACTTAGTTCTTTTGAGGTCGTTGTGCGAAGAACATCGCTGTACTTTTCTTAATATTGTATAGAACCTTTTTTCTTACAAGTATGTCAATGAGAATGTGTACTCAACCATCGTGTTTAAAAAAAAAATTATGCCATGCTTCCCGACCTTTATAATTGTATTACATAGGCCTATAGCATTCCAGAAGAATCTTCTACCTGCATGTCATATTATTACACCCGGTTCAGACAGGCGCTCCAGAGTTGCGCCGAACCAAATAGATTAAGAGCGACTCTAGGTCGACCCAAATAAATGTTGGTTTCAGACACGCGAACGTAAAATAACATTTACACTAGGGTCAGCTCGTGACAAGATCGACGTCTGAAACCAAGACTCTCCAGAGTCGTTCTGAACGACTGCACCAGTCGATCTTTCGACTTCCTATGCTGTTTTATCAGACGTCGAATTTTTCGTGTACTTCATTCAATAATTTGGTTCGGCGCGACTCTAGGGCACCTCTCTTAAACGGGTGTTAGTATATAGCTTCAAGGGGCTGCGTCGCCATAATCAAAGCAGACCTGTTGCTGTACATGGGAGTTTGAACTCTCACTTGCACGCGCGCCTTCCCCGTATGAAGGGCGCGCGCATGTGTGTTGTAACTTGGTGAGAGGGGAGAGCTAGTTCATAATTCCATGAACAGCCACATGCCTGTAGATCTTGACGAAAGAGCCCCTTTAAACCATTATGACAGAGGCCATATGTGTGTCGCATCAGAAGAAGTTCAAAATTAAGCTGACAACGTTTTGACATCAACTTTATGGTCTAGTGCCGTCAACTTTGAGAAATTTGTTTTTTCAGTTGATAGGAACACTAAAATTATACAACTAGTAAAACACAATCAATTATTCGCATTTCATACAGCCTTCACTTTAAAAAACATTTGACCAAAATTTATTTACTCTTTTGTCACATTTATTTCTTAATAAGGATCAGGGAAATTGCTTTGCAGGAACCCAAATGAGAACTTAAACTCAAACAAAGTCCAATCATCCGCTTACTTTCAGTGCATACGTAATGAAGAGTAGGGCCCACATTCCTTGTATTTCCCCCTGTCATCACACCTGGTTTTAAACAAAACAAAAATTAAGTCAACAATCGAGTCATGACTGATAATGGGTAACATAAAACCTATGGCTGTCCGCACACGAGACCCCCTCCCTCACACAATCGGTTTAGATATCACTATCAACTACATTCAGACTATATTGTGGGACAGTGTAGTATGCAGTAAGAAAGGTTCAGTATGGTTTATACTTTTAAAGGGAAAATAATATAAGAAATACCGGTAAGTAGCTGAACTTGGTAATTACCTTCTTGAGTGGTAACATTATCAACATCATCTGTATTATTATCAGAAGTGGTACAATTATTATAATCATTTAACCTTTCTTGTAATGAAACAGGGGTTTTTCAAAAGCACCAAGAACTGTAATCGACCTGATGTTTAGAAGAAAAAAAACTGAAGAAATGTCAGTTGTGGGACGCAAACCCCAAATAATCCATGTGAAAGGCACCTGGGAAGAAACCATATGAGCCAACGGTTGATCTTACAACGCTCCCTGTAGTTCGTATGCTACATGCACCTGTGAACTGCTAGTGGATCCAAACAAACAACTTCAGAATAATATTCTTTGCAAGAATTTCAAATGCTCTCGGACATGATCCTACCTAATATGGTGTAATATAATGAGTACCACAGCATGTGGAATAAATCAAAGGATGGGTATTTTACTAAAAAGAAGTACAAATCAAAACATAACCAGTCAAGATCAAGATTGCTGGTACTGAGCTCCATTATTTTGTTTATTACAAAATTGTTTTTAAATCAAGGGTTAAACTAAGAAGAAAATGATTTTGCATTTGCGGTGACTTTATTTACTACATCCGTTATATTTCAGTACGCGAAACAACACTACCTGTCAACACCAACACTTCAATCAATGCCAAGAGTCGGTAGACAATTATGTCTCTGGGTCGAATCATTTGTGTTACCATAGCAATTTGTGGACTCCGTTGTAACACAGTTCTGCTGACGTCTAACCAAACGACCATACAACGGACGACAGCCGATCAAAACACAACGTCTGTTTCAATACGATATTCAGGAACAACAACGATTGAAGACGCTACAACGTTAATTCCAACATCTTCAGAAACAACAACAGACGTTTTAACGTCTGATCAAACAACTCTTTCTGAGACAACATCGGCAAAGGAATCAACAACGTTTGAACCTTCAACGACTGCAACAACGTTGGATACGAGCACCACTGGTCAAACATCCAAGAGTTCACTTACTCCAGAATCAACAACTTTACCTGAGGCTACAACGACTGAAGACGCTACAACGTTAATTCCAACATCTTCAGAAACAACAACAGACGTTATAACATCTGATCAAACAACCCTCTCTGATACAACTCCCGAATCCACAACTTTAGTTGAGACAACATCGGCAAAGGAATCAACAACGTTTGAACCTTCAACCACTGCAACAACATTGGATACGAGCACCACTGGTCAAACAACGGTGAGTTCAACTACTCCAGAATCAACAACTTTCCCTGGAGCTACAACGATTGAAGACGCT
Organism: Pisaster brevispinus; assembly: GCA_023634235.1. Classification (NCBI taxonomy): domain Eukaryota; kingdom Metazoa; phylum Echinodermata; class Asteroidea; order Forcipulatida; family Asteriidae; genus Pisaster; species Pisaster brevispinus. Next base: position 16,310,121 of record JAMKCF010000006.1, on the reverse strand, counting down.
ACAACGTTATCTCCAATATCTTCAGAAACAACAACAGACGTTATAACGTCTGGTCAAACAACTCTTTCTGATACTACTCCCGAATCCACAAGTTTAGTTGATACAACATCGGCAAAGGAATCAACAACGTTTGAACCTTCAACCACTGCAACAACGTTGGATACGAGCACCACTGGTCAAACAACGGAGAGATCAACTACTCCAGAATCAACAACTTTACCTGAGGCTACTACGACTGAAGACGCTACAACGTTATTTCCAACATCTTCAGAAACAACAACAGACGTTTTTACATCTGATCAAACAACTCTCTCTGTTACAACTCCCGAATCCACAACTTTAGTTGAGACAACATCGGCAAAGGAATCAACAACGTTTGAGCCTTCAACCGCTGCAACAACATTGGAAACGAGCACCACTGGACAAACAACCGAGAGTTCAACTACTCCAGAATCAACAACTTTACCTGGAGCTACAACGACTGAAGACGCCACAACGTTAATTTCAACATCTTCAGAAACAACAACAGACGTTATAACATCTGATCAAACAATTCTCTCTGTTACTACTCCCGAATCCACAACTTTGGTTGAGACAACATCGACAAAGGAATCAACAACGTTTGAACCTTCAACCACTGCAACAACTTCGGATACGAGCACAACTGGTCAAACAACCGAGAGTTCAACTACTCCAGAATCAACAACTTTACCTGGGGCTACAACGACTGAAGACGCTACAACGTTAATTCCAACATCTTCAGAAACAACAACAGACGTTATAACATCTGATCAAACAACTCTCTCTCTTACTACTCCCGAATCCACAACTTTAGTTGAGACAACATCTGCAAAGGAATCAACAACGCTTGAACCTTCAACCACTGCAACAACGTTGGATACGAGCACCACTGGTCAAACAACTGAGAGTTCAACTACTCCAGAATCAACAACTTTTCCTGGGACTACAACGACTGAAGACGCTACAACGTTATTTCCAACATCTTCAGAAACAACAACAGACGTTTTTACATCTGATCAAACAACTCTCTCTGTTACAACTCCCGAATCCACAACTTTAGTTGAGACAACATCGGCAAAGGAATCAACAACGTTTGAGCCTTCAACCACTGCAACAACATTGGATACGAGCACCACTGGTCAAACAACGGAGAGATCAACTACTCTAGAATCAACAACTTTACCTGGGGCTACAACGACTGAAGACGCTACAACGTTATTTCCAACATCTTCAGAAACAACAACAGACGTTCTAACGTCTGATCAAACAACTCTTTCTGATACTACTCCCGAATCGACAACTTTAGTTGAGACAACATCTGCAAAGGAATCAACAACGTTTGAACCTTCAACCACTGCAACAACATTGGAAACGAGCACCACTGGACAAACAACCGAGAGTTCAACTACTCCAGAATCAACAACTTTACCTGGGGCTACAACGATTGAAGACGCCACAACGTTAAGTTCAACATCTTTAGAAACAACAACAGACGTTATAACATCTGATCAAACAACCCTCTCTGATACTACTTCCGAATCCACAACTTTAGTTGAGACAACATCGGCAAAGGAATCAACAACGTTTGAACCTTCAACCACTGCAACAACGTTGGATACGAGCACCACTGGAAAAACAACCAAGAGTTCAATTACTCCAGAATCCACAACTTTACCTGAGGCTACAACGACTGAAGACGCTACAACGTCAATTCCAACATCTTCAGAAACAACAACAGACGTTATAACATCTAATCAAACAACTCTCTCTGTTACTACTCCCGAATCCACAACTTTAGTTGAGACAACATCTGCAAAGGAATCAACAACGTTTGAACCTTCAACCACTGCAACAACGTTGGATACGAGCACCACTGGTCAAACAACTGAGAGTTCAACCACTCCAGAATCAACAACTTTTCCTGGGACTACAACGACTGAAGACGCTACAACATTATTTCCAACATCTTCAGAAACAACAACAGACGTTTTTACATCTGATCAAACAACTCTCTCTGTTACAACTCCCGAATCCACAACTTTAGTTGAGACAACATCGGCAAAGGAATCAACAACGTTTGAACCTTCAACCACTGCAACAACATTGGAAACGAGCACCACTGGACAAACAACGGAGAGATCAACTACTCATGAATCAACAACTTTATCTGAGGCTACAACGACTGAAGACGCCACAACATTAAGTTCAACATCTTTAGAAACAACAACAGACGTTATAACATCTGATCAAACAAGTCTCTCTGTTACTACTCCCGAATCCACAACTTTAGTTGAGACAACATCGGCGAAGGAATCAACAACGATTGAATCTTCAACCACTGCAACAACATTGGAAACGAGCACCACTGGACAAACAACCGAGAGTTCAACTACTCATGAACCAACAACTTTATCTGAGGCTACAACGACTGAAGACGCTACAACATTAAGTTCAACATCTTTAGAAACAACAACAGACGTTATAACATCTGATCAAACAAGTCTCTCTGTTACTACTCCCGAATCCACAACTTTAGTTGAGACAACATCTGCAAAGGAATCAACAACGTTTAAACCTTCAACCACTGCAACAACGTTGGATACGAGCACCACTGGACAAACAACCGAGAGTTCAATTACTCCAGAATCAACAACTTTACCTGAGGCTACAACGACTGAAGACGCTACAACGTTATTTCCAACATCTTCAGAAACAACAACAGACGTTATAACATCTGATCAAACAAGTCTCTCTGTTACAACTCCTGAATCCACAACTATAGTTGAGACAACATCGGCAAAGGAATCAACAACGTTTGAACCTTCAACCACTGCAACAACGTTGGATACGAGCACAACTGGTCAAACAACGGAGAGATCAACTACTCCAGAATCAACAACTTTACCTGGGGCTACAACGACTGAAGACACCACAACGTTAATTCCAACAACTTCAGAAACAACAACAGACGTCATAACATCTGATCAAAGAACTCTCTCTGTTACTACTCCCGAATCCACAACTTTAGTTGAGACAACATCGGCAAAGGAATCAACAACGTTTGAATCTTCAACCACTGCAACAACGTTGGATACGAGCACCACTGGTCAAACAACGGAGAGATCAACTACTCCAGAATCAACAACTTTATCTGGGGCTACAACGACTGAAGACGCTACAACGTTATTTCCAACATCTTCAGAAACAACAACAGACGTTATAACATCTGATCAAACAACTTTCTCTGTTACAACGCCCGAATCCACAACTTTAGTTGAGACAACATCGGCAAAGGAATCAACAACGTTTGAACCTTCAACCACTGCAACAACGTTGGATACGAGCACAACTGGTCAAACAACGGAGAGAACAACTACTCCAGAATCAACAACTTTACCTGAGGCTACAACGACTGAAGACGCTACAACGTTAATTCCAACATCTTCAGAAACAACAACAGACGTTATAACATCTGATCAAACAACTCTCTCTGTTACTACTCCCGAATCCACAACTTTAGTTGAGACAACATCTGCAAAGGAATCAACAACGTTTGAACCTTCAACCACTGCAACAACGTTGGATACGAGCACCAATGGACAAACAACCGAGAGTTCAACTACTCCAGATTCAACAACTTTACCTGAGGCTACAACGACTGAAGACGCTACAACGTTATTTCCAACATCTTCAGAAACAACAACAGACGTTTTTACATCTGATCAAACAAGTCTCTCTGTTACAACTCCCGAATCCACAACTATAGTTGAGACAACATCGGCAAAGGAATCAACAACGTTTGAACCTTCAACCACTGCAACAACGTTGGATACGAGCACAACTGGTCAAACAACGGAGAGATCAAGTACTCCAGAATCAACAACTTTACCTGGGGCTACAACGACTGAAGACACCACAACGTTAATTTCAACAACTTCAGAAACAACAACAGACGTTATAACATCTGATCAAACAACTCTCTCTGTTACTACTCCCGAATCCACAACTTTAGTTGAGACAACATTGGCAAAGGAATCAACAACGTTTGAATCTTCAACCACTGCAACAACGTTGGATACGAGCACCACTGGTCAAACAACTGAGAGATCAACTACTCTAGAATCAACAACTTTACCTGGGGCTACAACGACTGAAGACGCTACAACGTTATTTCCAACATCTTCAGAAACAACAACAGACGTTATAACATCTAATCAAACAACTCTCTCTGTTACAACTCCCGAATCCACAACTTTAGTTGAGACAACATCGGCAAAGGAATCAACAACGTTTGAACCTTCAACCACTGCAACAACGTTGGATACGAGCACCACTGGTCAAACAACGGAGAGATCAACTACTCCAGAATCAACAAATTTACCTGAGGCTACTACGACTGAAGACGCTACAACGTTATTTCCAACATCTTCAGAAACAACAACAGACGTTTTTACATCTGATCAAACAACTCTCTCTGTTACAACTCCCGAATCCACAACTTTAGTTGAGACAACATCGGCAAAGGAATCAACAACGTTTGAGCCTTCAACCGCTGCAACAACATTGGAAACGAGCACCACTGGACAAACAACCGAGAGTTCAACTACTCCAGAATCAACAACTTTACCTGGAGCTACAACGACTGAAGACGCCACAACGTTAATTTCAACATCTTCAGAAACAACAACAGACGTTATAACATCTGATCAAACAATTCTCTCTGTTACTACTCCCGAATCCACAACTTTGGTTGAGACAACATCGACAAAGGAATCAACAACGTTTGAACCTTCAACCACTACAACAACTTCGGATACGAGCACAACTGGTCAAACAACCGAGAGTTCAACTACTCCAGAATCAACAACTTTACCTGGGGCTACAACGACTGAAGACGCTACAACGTTAATTCCAACATCTTCAGAAACAACAACAGACGTTATAACATCTGATCAAACAACTCTCTCTCTTACTACTCCCGAATCCACAACTTTAGTTGAGACAACATCTGCAAAGGAATCAACAACGCTTGAACCTTCAACCACTGCAACAACGTTGGATACGAGCACCACTGGTCAAACAACTGAGAGTTCAACTACTCCAGAATCAACAACTTTTCCTGGGACTACAACGACTGAAGACGCTACAACGTTATTTCCAACATCTTCAGAAACAACAACAGACGTTTTTACATCTGATCAAACAACTCTCTCTGTTACAACTCCCGAATCCACAACTTTAGTTGAGACAACATCGGCAAAGGAATCAACAACGTTTGAGCCTTCAACCACTGCAACAACATTGGATACGAGCACCACTGGTCAAACAACGGAGAGATCAACTACTCTAGAATCAACAACTTTACCTGGGGCTACAACGACTGAAGACGCTACAACGTTATTTCCAACATCTTCAGAAACAACAACAGACGTTATAACATCTAATCAAACAACTCTCTCTGTTACAACTCCCGAATCCACAACTTTAGTTGAGACAACATCGGCAAAGGAATCAACAACGTTTGAACCTTCAACCACTGCAACAACGTTGGATACGAGCACCACTGGTCAAACAACTGAGAGTTCAACTACTCCAGAATCAACAACTTTTCCTGGGACTACAACGACTGAAGACGCTACAACGTTATTTCCAACATCTTCAGAAACAACAACAGACGTTTTTACATCTGATCAAACAACTCTCTCTGTTACAACTCCCGAATCCACAACTTTAGTTGAGACAACATCGGCAAAGGAATCAACAACGTTTGAGCCTTCAACCACTGCAACAACATTGGATACGAGCACCACTGGTCAAACAACGGAGAGATCAACTACTCTAGAATCAACAACTTTACCTGGGGCTACAACGACTGAAGACGCTACAACGTTATTTCCAACATCTTCAGAAACAACAACAGACGTTATAACATCTAATCAAACAACTCTCTCTGTTACAACTCCCGAATCCACAACTTTAGTTGAGACAACATCGGCAAAGGAATCAACAACGTTTGAACCTTCAACCACTGCAACAACGTTGGATACGAGCACCACTGGTCAAACAACGGAGAGATCAACTACTCCAGAATCAACAACTTTACCTGAGGCTACTACGACTGAAGACGCTACAACGTTATTTCCAACATCTTCAGAAACAACAACAGACGTTTTTACATCTGATCAAACAACTCTCTCTGTTACAACTCCCGAATCCACAACTTTAGTTGAGACAACATCGGCAAAGGAATCAACAACGTTTGAGCCTTCAACCGCTGCAACAACATTGGAAACGAGCACCACTGGACAAACAACCGAGAGTTCAACTACTCCAGAATCAACAACTTTACCTGGAACTACAACGACTGAAGACGCTACAACGTTAATTCCAACATCTTCAGAAACAACAACAGACGTTATAACATCTGATCAAACAACTCTCTCTCTTACTACTCCCGAATCCACAACTTTAGTTGAGACAACATCTGCAAAGGAATCAACAACGTTTGAACCTTCAACCACTGCAACAACGTTGGATACGAGCACCACTGGTCAAACAACTGAGAGTTCAACTACTCCAGAATCAACAACTTTTCCTGGGACTACAACGACTGAAGACGCTACAACGTTATTTCCAACATCTTCAGAAACAACAACAGACGTTTTTACATCTGATCAAACAACTCTCTCTGTTACAACTCCCGAATCCACAACTTTAGTTGAGACAACATCGGCAAAGGAATCAACAACGTTTGAACCTTCAACCACTGCAACAACATTGGAAACGAGCACCACTGGACAAACAACCGAGAGTTCAACTACTCCAGAATCAACAACTTTCCCTGGGGCTACAACGATTGAAGACGCCACAACGTTAATTTCAACATCTTCAGAAACATCAACAGACGTTATAACATCTGATCAAACAACTCTCTCTGTTATTACTCCCGAATCCACAACTTTAGTTGAGACAACATCGGCAAAGGAATCAACAACGTTTGAATCTTCAACCACTGCAACAACATTGGAAACGAGCACCACTGGACAAACAACGGAGAGTTCAACTACTCATGAATCAACAACTTTATCTGAGGCTACAACGACTGAAGACGCCACAACGTTAAGTTCAACATCTTTAGAAACAACAACAGACGTTATAACATCTGATCAAACAACTCTCTCTGTTACTACTCCCGAATCCACAACTTTAGTTGAGACAACATCGACAAAGGAATCAACAACGTTTGAACCTTCAACCACTGCAACAACTTCGGATACGAGCACCACTGGTCAAACAACCGAGAGTTCAACTACTCCAGAATCAACAACTTTACCTGAGGCTCCAACGACTGAAGACGCTACAACGTTAATTCCAACATCTTCAGAAACAACAACAGACGTTATAGCATCTGATCAAACAACTCTCTCTGTTACTACTCCCGAATCCACAACTTTAGTTGAGACAACATCAGTAAAGGAATCAACAACGTTTGAACCTTCAACCACTGCAACAACATTGGATACGAGCACCACTGGACAAACAACCGAGACTTCAACTACTCATGAATCAACAACTTTATCTGAGGCTACAACGACTGAAGACGCCACAACGTTAAGTTCAACATCTTTAGAAACAACAACAGACGTTATAACATCTGATCAAACAACTCTCTCTGTTACTACTCCCGAATCCACAACTTTAGTTGAGACAACATCTGCAAAGGAATCAACAACGTTTGAACCTTCAACCACTGCAACAACGTTGGATACGAGCACCACTGGTCAAACAACCGAGAGTTCAACTACTCCAGAATCAACAACTTTTCCTGGGACTACAACGACTGAAGATCCTACAACGTTAATTCCAACATCTTCAGAACCAACAACAGACGTTATAACATCTGATCAAACAACTCTCTCTGTTACTACTCCCGAATCCACAACTTTAGTTGAGACAACATCTGCAAAGGAATCAACAACGTTTGAACCTTCAACCACTGCAACAACATTGGATACGAGCACCACTGGTCAAACAACCGAGAGTTCAACTACTCCAGAATCAACAACTTTTCCTGGGACTACAACGACTGAAGACGCCACAACGTTAAGTTCAACATCTTTAGAAACAACAACAGACGTTATAACATCTGATCAAACAACTCTCTCTGTTACTACTCCCGAATCCACAACTTTAGTTGAGACAACATCTGCAAAGGAATCAACAACGTTTGAACCTTCAACCACTGCAACAACATTGGAAACGAGCACCACTGGTCAATTAACGGAGAGTTCAACTACTCCAGAATCAACAACTTTACCTGGGGCTACAACGATTGAAGACGCTACAACTTTAATTCCGACATCTTCAGAAACAACAACAGACGTTATAACATCTGATCAAACAACTGTCTCTGTTACTACTCCCGAATCCACAACTTTAGTTGAGACAACATCGGCAAAGGAATCAACAACGTTTGAATCTTCAACCACTGCAACAACATTGGAAACGAGCACTACTGGAAAAACAACCGAGAGTTCAACTACTCATGAATCAACAACTTTATCTGAGGCTACAACGACTGAAGACTCCACAACGTTAAATTCAACATCTTTAGAAACAACAACAGACGTTATAACATCTGATCAAACAACTCTCTCTGTTACTACTCCCGAATCCACAACTTTAGTTGAGACAACATCTGCAAAGGAATCAACAACGTTTGAACCTTCAACCACTGCAACAACGTTGGATACGAGCACCACTGGTCAAACAACCGAGAGTTCAACTACTCCAGAATCAACAACTTTTCCTGGGACTACAACGACTAAAGACGCTACAACGTTAATTCCAACATCTTCAGAAACAACAACAGACGTTATAACATCTGATCAAACAACTCTCTCTCTTACTACTCCCGAATCCACAACTTTAGTTGAGACAACATCTGCAAAGGAATCAACAACGCTTGAACCTTCAACCACTGCAACAACGTTGGATACGAGCACCACTGGTCAAACAACTGAGAGTTCAACTACTCCAGAATCAACAACTTTTCCTGGGACTACAACGATTGAAGACGCCACAACGTTAATTTCAACATCTTCAGAAACATCAACAGACGTTATAACATCTGATCAAACAACTCTCTCTGTTATTACTCCCGAATCCACAACTTTAGTTGAGACAACATCGGCAAAGGAATCAACAACGTTTGAATCTTCAACCACTGCAACAACATTGGAAACGAGCACCACTGGACAAACAACGGAGAGTTCAACTACTCATGAATCAACAACTTTATCTGAGGCTACAACGACTGAAGACGCCACAACGTTAAGTTCAACATCTTCAGAAACAACAACAGACGTTATAGCATCTGATCAAACAACTCTCTCTGTTACTACTCCCGAATCCACAACTTTAGTTGAGACAACATCAGTAAAGGAATCAACAACGTTTGAACCTTCAACCACTGCAACAACATTGGATACGAGCACCACTGGACAAACTACCGAGACTTCAACTACTCATGAATCAACAACTTTATCTGAGGCTACAACGACTGAAGACGCCACAACGTTAAGTTCAACATCTTTAGAAACAACAACAGACGTTATAACATCTCATCAAACAACTCTCTCTGTTACTACTCCCGAATCCACAACTTTAGTTGAGACAACATCTGCAAAGGAATCAACAACGTTTGAACCTTCAACCACTGCAACAACGTTGGATACGAGCACCACTGGTCAAACAACCGAGAGTTCAACTACTCCAGAATCAACAACTTTTCCTGGGACTACAACGACTGAAGATCCTACAACGTTAATTCCAACATCTTCAGAACCAACAACAGACGTTATAACATCTGATCAAACAACTCTCTCTGTTACTACTCCCGAATCCACAACTTTAGTTGAGACAACATCTGCAAAGGAATCAACAACGTTTGAACCTTCAACCACTGCAACAACATTGGATACGAGCACCACTGGTCAAACAACCGAGAGTTCAACTACTCCAGAATCAACAACTTTTCCTGGGACTACAACGACTGAAGACGCCACAACGTTAAGTTCAACATCTTTAGAAACAACAACAGACGTTATAACATCTGATCAAACAACTCTCTCTGTTACTACTCCCGAATCCACAACTTTAGTTGAGACAACATCTGCAAAGGAATCAACAACGTTTGAACCTTCAACCACTGCAACAACGTTGGATACGAGCACCACTGGTCAAACAACCGAGAGTTCAACTACTCCAGAATCAACAACTTTTCCTGGGACTACAACGACTGAAGATCCTACAACGTTAATTCCAACATCTTCAGAACCAACAACAGACGTTATAACATCTGATCAAACAACTCTCTCTGTTACTACTCCCGAATCCACAACTTTAGTTGAGACAACATCTGCAAAGGAATCAACAACGTTTGAACCTTCAACCACTGCAACAACATTGGATACGAGCACCACTGGTCAAACAACCGAGAGTTCAACTACTCCAGAATCAACAACTTTTCCTGGGACTACAACGACTGAAGACGCCACAACGTTAAGTTCAACATCTTTAGAAACAACAACAGACGTTATAACATCTGATCAAACAACTCTCTCTGTTACTACTCCCGAATCCACAACTTTAGTTGAGACAACATCTGCAAAGGAATCAACAACGTTTGAACCTTCAACCACTGCAACAACATTGGAAACGAGCACCACTGGTCAATTAACGGAGAGTTCAACTACTCCAGAATCAACAACTTTACCTGGGGCTACAACGATTGAAGACGCTACAACTTTAATTCCGACATCTTCAGAAACAACAACAGACGTTATAACATCTGATCAAACAACTGTCTCTGTTACTACTCCCGAATCCACAACTTTAGTTGAGACAACATCGGCAAAGGAATCAACAACGTTTGAATCTTCAACCACTGCAACAACATTGGAAACGAGCACTACTGGAAAAACAACCGAGAGTTCAACTACTCATGAATCAACAACTTTATCTGAGGCTACAACGACTGAAGACTCCACAACGTTAAATTCAACATCTTTAGAAACAACAACAGACGTTATAACATCTGATCAAACAACTCTCTCTGTTACTACTCCCGAATCCACAACTTTAGTTGAGACAACATCTGCAAAGGAATCAACAACGTTTGAACCTTCAACCACTGCAACAACGTTGGATACGAGCACCACTGGTCAAACAACCGAGAGTTCAACTACTCCAGAATCAACAACTTTTCCTGGGACTACAACGACTAAAGACGCTACAACGTTAATTCCAACATCTTCAGAAACAACAACAGACGTTATAACATCTGATCAAACAACTCTCTCTCTTACTACTCCCGAATCCACAACTTTAGTTGAGACAACATCTGCAAAGGAATCAACAACGCTTGAACCTTCAACCACTGCAACAACGTTGGATACGAGCACCACTGGTCAAACAACTGAGAGTTCAACTACTCCAGAATCAACAACTTTTCCTGGGACTACAACGATTGAAGACGCCACAACGTTAATTTCAACATCTTCAGAAACATCAACAGACGTTATAACATCTGATCAAACAACTCTCTCTGTTATTACTCCCGAATCCACAACTTTAGTTGAGACAACATCGGCAAAGGAATCAACAACGTTTGAATCTTCAACCACTGCAACAACATTGGAAACGAGCACCACTGGACAAACAACGGAGAGTTCAACTACTCATGAATCAACAACTTTATCTGAGGCTACAACGACTGAAGACGCCACAACGTTAAGTTCAACATCTTTAGAAACAACAACAGACGTTATAACATCTGATCAAACAACTCTCTCTGTTACTACTCCCGAATCCACAACTTTAGTTGAGACAACATCGACAAAGGAATCAACAACGTTTGAACCTTCAACCACTGCAACAACTTCGGATACGAGCACCACTGGTCAAACAACCGAGAGTTCAACTACTCCAGAATCAACAACTTTACCTGAGGCTCCAACGACTGAAGACGCTACAACGTTAATTCCAACATCTTCAGAAACAACAACAGACGTTATAGCATCTGATCAAACAACTCTCTCTGTTACTACTCCCGAATCCACAACTTTAGTTGAGACAACATCAGTAAAGGAATCAACAACGTTTGAACCTTCAACCACTGCAACAACATTGGATACGAGCACCACTGGACAAACAACCGAGACTTCAACTACTCATGAATCAACAACTTTATCTGAGGCTACAACGACTGAAGACGCCACAACGTTAAGTTCAACATCTTTAGAAACAACAACAGACGTTATAACATCTCATCAAACAACTCTCTCTGTTACTACTCCCGAATCCACAACTTTAGTTGAGACAACATCTGCAAAGGAATCAACAACGTTTGAACCTTCAACCACTGCAACAACGTTGGATACGAGCACCACTGGTCAAACAACCGAGAGTTCAACTACTCCAGAATCAACAACTTTTCCTGGGACTACAACGACTGAAGATCCTACAACGTTAATTCCAACATCTTCAGAACCAACAACAGACGTTATAACATCTGATCAAACAACTCTCTCTGTTACTACTCCCGAATCCACAACTTTAGTTGAGACAACATCTGCAAAGGAATCAACAACGTTTGAACCTTCAACCACTGCAACAACATTGGATACGAGCACCACTGGTCAAACAACCGAGAGTTCAACTACTCCAGAATCAACAACTTTTCCTGGGACTACAACGACTGAAGACGCCACAACGTTAAGTTCAACATCTTTAGAAACAACAACAGACGTTATAACATCTGATCAAACAACTCTCTCTGTTACTACTCCCGAATCCACAACTTTAGTTGAGACAACATCTGCAAAGGAATCAACAACGTTTGAACCTTCAACCACTGCAACAACATTGGAAACGAGCACCACTGGTCAATTAACGGAGAGTTCAACTACTCCAGAATCAACAACTTTACCTGGGGCTACAACGATTGAAGACGCTACAACTTTAATTCCGACATCTTCAGAAACAACAACAGACGTTATAACATCTGATCAAACAACTGTCTCTGTTACTACTCCCGAATCCACAACTTTAGTTGAGACAACATCGGCAAAGGAATCAACAACGTTTGAATCTTCAACCACTGCAACAACATTGGAAACGAGCACTTCTGGAAAAACAACCGAGAGTTCAACTACTCATGAATCAACAACTTTAGCTGAGGCTACAACGACTGAAGACTCCACAACGTTAAATTCAACATCTTTAGAAACAACAACAGACGTTATAACATCTGATCAAACAACTCTCTCTGTTACTACTCCCGAATCCACAACTTTAGTTGAGACAACATCTGCAAAGGAATCAACAACGTTTGAACCTTCAACCACTGCAACAACGTTGGATACGAGCACCACTGGTCAAACAACCGAGAGTTCAACTACTCCAGAATCAACAACTTTTCCTGGGACTACAACGACTAAAGACGCTACAACGTTAATTCCAACATCTTCAGAAACAACAACAGACGTTATAACATCTGATCAAACAACTCTCTCTGTTACTACTCCCGAATCCACAACTTTAGTTCAGACAACATCTGCAAAGGAATCAACAACGTTTGAACCTTCAACCACTGCAACAACGTTGGATACGAGCACCACTGGTCAAACAACTGAGAGTTCAACTACTCCAGAATCAACAACTTTACCTGAGGTTCCAACGACTGAAGACGCTACAACGTTAATTCCAACATCTTCAGAAACAACAACAGACGTTATAACATCTGATCAAACAACTCTCTCTGTTACTACTCCCGAATCGACAACTTTAGTTGAGACAACATCGACAAAGGAATCAACAACGTTTGAGCCTTCACCGCTGCAACAACATTGGAAACGAGCACCACTGGACAAACAACCGAGAGTTCAACTACTCATGAATCAACAACTTTATCTGAGGCTACAACGACTGAAGACGCCACAACGTTAAGTTCAACATCTTTAGAAACAACAACAGACGTTATAACATCTGATCAAACAACTCTCTCTGTTACTACTCCCGAATCCACAACTTTAGTTGAGACAACATCTGCAAAGGAATCAACAACGTTTGAACCTTCAACCACTGCAACAACGTTGGATACGAGCACCACTGGTCAAACAACCGAGAGTTCAACTACTCCAGAATCAACAACTTTTCCTGGGACTACAACGACTGAAGACGCTACAACGTTAATTCCAACATCTTCAGAAACAACAACAGACGTTATAACATCTGATCAAACAACTCTCTCTGTTACTACTCCCGAATCCACAACTTTAGTTGAGACAACATCTGCAAAGGAATCAACAACGTTTGAACCTTCAAGCACTGCAACAACGTTGGATACGAGCACCACTGGTCAAACAACGGAGAGTTCAACTACTCCAGAATCAACAACTTTTCCTGGGACTACAACGACTGAAGACGCCACAACGTTAAGTTCAACATCTTTAGAAACAACAACAGACGTTATAACATCTCATCAAACAACTCTCTCTGTTACTACTCCCGAATCCACAACTTTAGTTGAGACAACATCGGCAAAGGAATCAACAACGTTTGAACCTTCAACCACTACAACAACTTCGGATACGAGCACCACTGGTCAAACAACCGAGAGTTCAACTACTCCAGAATCAACAACTTTTCCTGGGACTACAACGACTGAAGACGCCACAACGTTAAGTTCAACATCTTTAGAAACAACAACAGACGTTATAACATCTCATCAAACAACTCTCTCTGTTACTACTCCCGAATCCACAACTTTAGTTGAGACAACATCGGCAAAGGAATCAACAACGTTTGAACCTTCAACCACTGCAACAACGTTGGATACGAGCACCACTGGTCAAACAACCGAGAGTTCAACTACTCCAGAATCAACAACTTTTCCTGGGACTACAACGACTGAAGACGCTACAACGTTAATTCCAACATCTTCAGAAACAACAACAGACGTTATAACATCTGATCAAACAACTCTCTCTCTTACTACTCCCGAATCCACAACTTTAGTTGAGACAACATCTGCAAAGGAATCAACAACGTTTGAACCTTCAACCACTGCAACAACGTTGGATACGAGCACCACTGGTCAAACAACTGAGAGTTCAACTACTCCAGAATCAACAACTTTACCTGAGGCTCCAACGACTGAAGACGCTACAACGTTAATTCCAACATCTTCAGAAACAACAACAGACGTTATAACATCTGATCAAACAACTCTCTCTGTTACTACTCCCGAATCCACAACTTTAGTTGAGACAACATCGACAAAGGAATCAACAACGTTTGAGCCTTCAACCGCTGCAACAACATTGGAAACGAGCACCACTGGACAAACAACCGAGAGTTCAACTACTCCAGAATCAACAACTTTACCTGGAGCTACAACGACTGAAGACGCCACAACGTTAATTTCAACATCTTCAGAAACAACAACAGACGTTATAACATCTGATCAAACAACTCTCTCTGTTACTACTCCCGAATCCACAACTTTAGTTGAGACAACATCGACAAAGGAATCAACAACGTTTGAACCTTCAACCACTGCAACAACTTCGGATACGAGCACCACTGGTCAAACAACCGAGAGTTCAACTACTCCAGAATCAACAACTTTTCCTGGGACTACAACGACTGAAGACGCCACAACGTTAAGTTCAACATCTTTAGAAACAACAACAGACGTTATAACATCTCATCAAACAACTCTCTCTGTTACTACTCCCGAATCCACAACTTTAGTTGAGACAACATCGGCAAAGGAATCAACAACGTTTGAACCTTCAACCACTACAACAACTTCGGATACGAGCACCACTGGTCAAACAACCGAGAGTTCAACTACTCCAGAATCAACAACTTTTCCTGGGACTACAACGACTGAAGACGCCACAACGTTAAGTTCAACATCTTTAGAAACAACAACAGACGTTATAACATCTCATCAAACAACTCTCTCTGTTACTACTCCCGAATCCACAACTTTAGTTGAGACAACATCGGCAAAGGAATCAACAACGTTTGAACCTTCAACCACTGCAACAACGTTGGATACGAGCACCACTGGTCAAACAACCGAGAGTTCAACTACTCCAGAATCAACAACTTTTCCTGGGACTACAACGACTGAAGACGCTACAACGTTAATTCCAACATCTTCAGAAACAACAACAGACGTTATAACATCTGATCAAACAACTCTCTCTGTTACTACTCCCGAATCCACAACTTTAGTTGAGACAACATCTGCAAAGGAATCAACAACGTTTGAACCTTCAACCACTGCAACAACGTTGGATACGAGCACCACTGGTCAAACAACTGAGAGTTCAACTACTCCAGAATCAACAACTTTACCTGAGGCTCCAACGACTGAAGACGCTACAACGTTAATTCCAACATCTTCAGAAACAACAACAGACGTTATAACATCTGATCAAACAACTCTCTCTGTTACTACTCCCGAATCCACAACTTTAGTTGAGACAACATCGACAAAGGAATCAACAACGTTTGAGCCTTCAACCGCTGCAACAACATTGGAAACGAGCACCACTGGACAAACAACCGAGAGTTCAACTACTCCAGAATCAACAACTTTACCTGAGGCTACAACGACTGAAGACGCTACAACGTTAATTCCAACATCTTCAGAAACAACAACAGACGTTATAACATCTGATCAAACAACTCTCTCTGTTACTACTCCCGAATCCACAACTTTAGTTGAGACAACATCGGCAAATGAATCAACAACGTTTGAACCTTCAACCACTGCAACAACGTTGGATACGAGCACCACTGGTCAAAAAACCGAGAGTTCAACTACTCCAGAATCAACAACTTTTCCTGGGACTACAACGACTGAAGACGCCACAACGTTAAGTTCAACATCTTTAGAAACAACAACAGACGTTATAACATCTCATCAAACAACTCTCTCTGTTACTACTCCCGAATCCACAACTTTAGTTGAGACAACATCGGAAAAGGAATCAACAACGTTTGAACCTTCAACCACTACAACAATTTCGGATACGAGCACCACTGGTCAAACAACCGAGAGTTCAACTACTCCAGAATCAACAACTTTTCCTGGGACTACAACGACTGAAGACGCCACAACGTTAAGTTCAACATCTTTAGAAACAACAACAGACGTTATAACATCTCATCAAACAACTCTCTCTGTTACTACTCCCGAATCCACAACTTTAGTTGAGACAACATCGGCAAAGGAATCAACAACGTTTGAACCTTCAACCACTGCAACAACGTCGGATACGAGCACCACTGGTCAAACAACCGAGAGTTCAACTACTCCAGAATCAACAACTTTACCTGAGGCTCCAACGACTGAAGACGCTATAACGTTAATTTCAACATCTTCAGAAACAACAACAGACGTTTTAACATCTGATCAAATAACTCTCTCTGTTACTACTCCCGAATCCACAACTTTAGTTGAGACAACATCTGCAAAGGAATCAACAACGTTTGAACCTTCAACCACTGCAACAACGTCGGATACGAGCACCACTGGTCAAACAACCGAGAGTTCAACTACTCCAGAATCAACAACTTTTCCTGGGACTACAACGACTGAAGACGCCACAACGTTAAGATCAACATCTTTAGAAACAACAACAGACGTTATAACATCTCATCAAACAACTCTCTCTGTTACTACTCCCGAATCCACAACTTTAGTTGAGACAACATCTGCAAAGGAATCAACAACGTTTGAACCTTCAACCACTGCAACAACGTTGGATACGAGCACCACTGGTCAAACAACCGAGAGTTCAACTACTCCAGAATCAACAACTTTTCCTGGGACTACAACGACTGAAGATCCTACAACGTTAATTCCAACATCTTCAGAACCAACAACAGACGTTATAACATCTGATCAAACAACTCTCTCTGTTACTACTCCCGAATCCACAACTTTAGTTGAGACAACATCGACAAAGGAATCAACAACGTTTGAACCTTCAACCACTGCAACAACGTTGGATACGAGCACCACTGGTCAAACAACCGAGAGTTCAACTACTCCAGAATCAACAACTTTTCCTGGGACTACAACGACTGAAGACGCTACAACGTTAATTCCAACATCTTCAGAAACAACAACAGACGTTATAACATCTGATCAAACAACTCTCTCTGTTACTACTCCCGAATCCACAACTTTAGTTGAGACAACATCTGCAAAGGAATCAACAACGTTTGAACCTTCAAGCACTGCAACAACGTTGGATACGAGCACCACTGGTCAAACAACGGAGAGTTCAACTACTCCAGAATCAACAACTTTTCCTGGGACTACAACGACTGAAGACGCCACAACGTTAAGTTCAACATCTTTAGAAACAACAACAGACGTTATAACATCTCATCAAACAACTCTCTCTGTTACTACTCCCGAATCCACAACTTTAGTTGAGACAACATCGGCAAAGGAATCAACAACGTTTGAACCTTCAACCACTACAACAACTTCGGATACGAGCACCACTGGTCAAACAACCGAGAGTTCAACTACTCCAGAATCAACAACTTTTCCTGGGACTACAACGACTGAAGACGCCACAACGTTAAGTTCAACATCTTTAGAAACAACAACAGACGTTATAACATCTCATCAAACAACTCTCTCTGTTACTACTCCCGAATCCACAACTTTAGTTGAGACAACATCGGCAAAGGAATCAACAACGTTTGAACCTTCAACCACTGCAACAACGTTGGATACGAGCACCACTGGTCAAACAACCGAGAGTTCAACTACTCCAGAATCAACAACTTTTCCTGGGACTACAACGACTGAAGACGCTACAACGTTAATTCCAACATCTTCAGAAACAACAACAGACGTTATAACATCTGATCAAACAACTCTCTCTCTTACTACTCCCGAATCCACAACTTTAGTTGAGACAACATCTGCAAAGGAATCAACAACGTTTGAACCTTCAACCACTGCAACAACGTTGGATACGAGCACCACTGGTCAAACAACTGAGAGTTCAACTACTCCAGAATCAACAACTTTACCTGAGGCTCCAACGACTGAAGACGCTACAACGTTAATTCCAACATCTTCAGAAACAACAACAGACGTTATAACATCTGATCAAACAACTCTCTCTGTTACTACTCCCGAATCCACAACTTTAGTTGAGACAACATCGACAAAGGAATCAACAACGTTTGAGCCTTCAACCGCTGCAACAACATTGGAAACGAGCACCACTGGACAAACAACCGAGAGTTCAACTACTCCAGAATCAACAACTTTACCTGGAGCTACAACGACTGAAGACGCCACAACGTTAATTTCAACATCTTCAGAAACAACAACAGACGTTATAACATCTGATCAAACAACTCTCTCTGTTACTACTCCCGAATCCACAACTTTAGTTGAGACAACATCGACAAAGGAATCAACAACGTTTGAACCTTCAACCACTGCAACAACTTCGGATACGAGCACCACTGGTCAAACAACCGAGAGTTCAACTACTCCAGAATCAACAACTTTACCTGAGGCTACAACGACTGAAGACGCTACAACGTTAATTCCAACATCTTCAGAAACAACAACAGACGTTATAGCATCTGATCAAACAACTCTCTCTGTTACTACTCCCGAATCCACAACTTTAGTTGAGACAACATCGGCAAAGGAATCAACAACGTTTGAACCTTCAACCACTGCAACAACGTTGGATACGAGCGCCACTGGTCAAAAAAACGAGAGTTCAACTACTCCAGAATCAACAACTTTTCCTGGGACTACAACGACTGAAGACGCCACAACGTTAAGTTCAACATCTTTAGAAACAACAACAGACGTTATAACATCTCATCAAACAACTCTCTCTGTTACTACTCCCGAATCCACAACTTTAGTTGAGACAACATCGGCAAAGGAATCAACAACGTTTGAACCATCAACCACTACAACAACTTCGGATACGAGCACCACTGGTCAAACAACCGAGAGTTCAACTACTCCAGAATCAACAACTTTTCCTGGGACTACAACGACTGAAGACGCCACAACGTTAAGTTCAACATCTTTAGAAACAACAACAGACGTTATAACATCTCATCAAACAACTCTCTCTGTTACTACTCCCGAATCCACAACTTTAGTTGAGACAACATCGGCAAAGGAATCAACAACGTTTGAACCTTCAACCACTGCAACAACGTTGGATACGAGCACCACTGGTCAAACAACCGAGAGTTCAACTACTCCAGAATCAACAACTTTTCCTGGGACTACAACGACTGAAGACGCTACAACGTTAATTCCAACATCTTCAGAAACAACAACAGACGTTATAACATCTGATCAAACAACTCTCTCTGTTACTACTCCCGAATCCACAACTTTAGTTGAGACAACATCGACAAAGGAATCAACAACGTTTGAGCCTTCAACCGCTGCAACAACGTTGGATACGAGCACCACTGGACAAACAACCGAGAGTTCAACTACTCCAGAATCAACAACTTTACCTGAGGCTACAACGACTGAAGACGCTACAACGTTAATTCCAACATCTTCAGAAACAACAACAGACGTTATAACATCTGATCAAACAACTCTCTCTGTTACTACTCCCGAATCCACAACTTTAGTTGAGACAACATCGACAAAGGAATCAACAACGTTTGAGCCTTCAACCGCTGCAACAACGTTGGAAACGAGCACCACTGGACAAACAACCGAGAGTTCAACTACTCCAGAATCAACAACTTTACCTGAGGCTACAACGACTGAAGACGCTACAACGTTAATTCCAACATCTTCAGAAACAACAACAGACGTTATAACATCTGATCAAACAACTCTCTCTGTTACTACTCCCGAATCCACAACTTTAGTTGAGACAACATCGGCAAAGGAATCAACAACGTTTGAACCTTCAACCACTGCAACAACGTTGGATACGAGCACCACTGGTCAAAAAACCGAGAGTTCAACTACTCCAGAATCAACAACTTTTCCTGGGACTACAACGACTGAAGACGCCACAACGTTAAGTTCAACATCTTTAGAAACAACAACAGACGTTATAACATCTCATCAAACAACTCTCTCTGTTACTACTCCCGAATCCACAACTTTAGTTGAGACAACATCGGAAAAGGAATCAACAACGTTTGAACCTTCAACCACTACAACAACTTCGGATACGAGCACCACTGGTCAAACAACCGAGAGTTCAACTACTCCAGAATCAACAACTTTTCCTGGGACTACAACGACTGAAGACGCCACAACGTTAAGTTCAACATCTTTAGAAACAACAACAGACGTTATAACATCTCATCAAACAACTCTCTCTGTTACTACTCCCGAATCCACAACTTTAGTTGAGACAACATCGGCAAAGGAATCAACAACGTTTGAACCTTCAACCACTGCAACAACGTCGGATACGAGCACCACTGGTCAAACAACCGAGAGTTCAACTACTCCAGAATCAACAACTTTACCTGAGGCTCCAACGACTGAAGACGCTATAACGTTAATTTCAACATCTTCAGAAACAACAACAGACGTTTTAACATCTGATCAAATAACTCTCTCTGTTACTACTCCCGAATCCACAACTTTAGTTGAGACAACATCTGCAAAGGAATCAACAACGTTTGAACCTTCAACCACTGCAACAACGTCGGATACGAGCACCACTGGTCAAACAACCGAGAGTTCAACTACTCCAGAATCAACAACTTTTCCTGGGACTACAACGACTGAAGACGCCACAACGTTAAGATCAACATCTTTAGAAACAACAACAGACGTTATAACATCTCATCAAACAACTCTCTCTGTTACTACTCCCGAATCCACAACTTTAGTTGAGACAACATCTGCAAAGGAATCAACAACGTTTGAACCTTCAACCACTGCAACAACGTTGGATACGAGCACCACTGGTCAAACAACCGAGAGTTCAACTACTCCAGAATCAACAACTTTTCCTGGGACTACAACGACTGAAGATCCTACAACGTTAATTCCAACATCTTCAGAACCAACAACAGACGTTATAACATCTGATCAAACAACTCTCTCTGTTACTACTCCCGAATCCACAACTTTAGTTGAGACAACATCTGCAAAGGAATCAACAACGTTTGAACCTTCAAGCACTGCAACAACGTTGGATACGAGCACCACTGGTCAATCAACTGAGAGTTCAACTACTCCAGAATCAACAACTTTACCTGAGGCTCCAACGACTGAAGACGCTACAACGTTAATTCCAACATCTTCAGAAACAACAACAGACGTTATAACATCTGATCAAACAACTCTCTCTGTTACTACTCCCGAATCCACAACTTTAGTTGAGACAACATCGACAAAGGAATCAACAACGTTTGAACCTTCAACCACTGCAACAATATCGGATACGAGCACCACTGGTCAAACAACCGAGAGTTCAACTACTCCAGAATCAACAACTTTACCTGAGGCTCCAACGACTGAAGACGCTACAACGTTAATTTCAACATCTTCAGAAACAACAACAGACGTTTTAACATCTGATGAAACAACTCTCTCTGTTACTACTCCCGAATCCACAACTTTAGTTGAGACAACATCTGCAAAGGAATCAACAACGTTTGAACCTTCAACCACTGCAACAACGTTGGATACGAGCACCACTGGTCAAACAACTGAGAGTTCAACTACTCCAGAATCAACAACTTTACCTGGGACTACAATGACTGAAGACGCCACAACGTTAAGATCAACATCTTTAGAAACAACAACAGACGTTATAACATCTGATCAAACAACTCTCTCTGTTACTACTCCCAAATCCACAACTTTAGTTGAGACAACATCTGCAAAGGAATCAACAACGTTTGAACCTTCAACCACTGCAACAACGTTGGATACGAGCACCACTGGTCAAACAACCGAGAGTTCAACTACTCCAGAATCAACAACTTTTCCTGGGACTACAACGACTGAAGATCCTACAACGTTAATTCCAACATCTTCAGAACCAACAACAGACGTTATAACATCGCATCAAACAACTCTCTCTGTTACTACTCCCGAATCCACAACTTTAGTTGAGACAACATCTGCAAAGGAATCAACAACGTTTGAACCTTCAAGCACTGCAACAACGTTGGATACGAGCACCACTGGTCAATCAACTGAGAGTTCAACTACTCCAGAATCAACAACTTTACCTGAGGCTCCAACGACTGAAGACGCTACAACGTTAATTCCAACATCTTCAGAAACAACAACAGACGTTATAACATCTGATCAAACAACTCTCTCTGTTACTACTCCCGAATCTACAACTTTAGTTGAGACAACATCGACAAAGGAATCAACAACGTTTGAACCTTCAACCACTGCAACAATATCGGATACGAGCACCACTGGTCAAACAACCGAGAGTTCAACTACTCCAGAATCAACAACTTTACCTGAGGCTCCAACGACTGAAGACGCTACAACGTTAATTCCAACATCTTCAGAAACAACAACAGACGTTTTAACATCTGATCAAACAACTCTCTCTGTTACTACTCCCGAATTCACAACTTTAGTTGAGACAACATCTGCAAAGGAATCAACAACGTTTGAACCTTCAAGCACTGCAACAACGTTGGATACGAGCACCACTGGTCAAACAACTGAGAGTTCAACTACTCCAGAATCAACAACTTTACCTGGGACTACAATGACTGAAGACGCCACAACGTTAAGTTCAACATCTTTAGAAACAACAACAGACGTTATAACATCTCATCAAACAACTCTCTCTGTTAGTACTCCCGAATCCACAACTTTAGTTGAGACAACATCGGCAAAGGAATCAACAACGTTTGAACCTTCAACCACTGCAACAACGTCGGATACGAGCACCACTGGTCAAACAACCGAGAGTTCAACTACTCCAGAATCAACAACTTTTCCTGGGACTACAACGACTGAAGACGCCACAACGTTAAGATCAACATCTTTAGAAACAACAACAGACGTTATAACATCTGATCAAACAACTCTCTCTGTTACTACTCCCGAATCCACAACTTTAGTTGAGACAACATCTGCAAAGGAATCAACAACGTTTGAACCTTCAACCATTGCAACAACGTTGGATACGAGCACCACTGGTCAAACAACCGAGAGTTCAACTACTCCAGAATCAACAACTTTTCCTGGGACTACAACGACTGAAGATCCTACAACGTTAATTCCAACATCTTCAGAACCAACAACAGACGTTATAACATCTGATCAAACAACTCTCTCTGTTACTACTCCCGAATCCACAACTTTAGTTGAGACAACATCTGCAAAGGAATCAACAACGTTTGAACCTTCAAGCACTGCAACAACGTTGGATACGAGCACCACTGGTCAATCAACTGAGAGTTCAACTACTCCAGAATCAACAACTTTACCTGAGGCTCCAACGACTGAAGACGCTACAACGTTAATTCCAACATCTTCAGAAACAACAACAGACGTTATAACATCTGATCAAACAACTCTCTCTGTTACTACTCCCGAATCCACAACTTTAGTTGAGACAACATCGACAAAGGAATCAACAACGTTTGAACCTTCAACCACTGCAACAACGTTGGATACGAGCACCACTGGTCAAACAACTGAGAGTTCAACTACTCCAGAATCAACAACTTTTCCTGGGCTTACAACGACTGAAGACGCCACAACGTTAAGTTCAACATCTTTAGAAACAACAACAGACGTTATAACATCTCATCAAACAACTCTCTCTGTTACTACTCCCGAATCCACAACTTTAGTTGAGACAACATCGGCAAAGGAATCAACAACGTTTGAACCTTCAACCACTGCAACAACTTCGGATACGAGCACCACTGGTCAAACAACCGAGAGTTCAACTACTCCAGAATCAACAACTTTTCCTGGGACTACAACGACTGAAGACGCCACAACGTTAAGTTCAACATCTTTAGAAACAACAACAGACGTTATAACATCTCATCAAACAACTCTCTCTGTTACTACTCCCGAATCCACAACTTTAGTTGAGACAACATCGGCAAAGGAATCAACAACGTTTGAACCTTCAACCACTGCAACAACGTTGGATACGAGCACCACTGGTCAAACAACCAAGAGTTCAACTACCCTAGAATCAACAACTTTACCTGAGGCTTCAACGACTGAAGACGCTACAACGTTAAGTTCAACATCTTCAGAAACAACAACAGACGTTATAGCATCTGATCAAACAACTCTCTCTGTTACTACTCCCGAATCCACAACTTTAGTTGAGACAACATCAGTAAAGGAATCAACAACGTTTGAACCTTCAACCACTGCAACAACATTGGATACGAGCACCACTGGACAAACAACCGAGACTTCAACTACTCATGAATCAACAACTTTCCCTAGGGCTACAACGATTGAAGACGCTACAACGTTCATTTCAACATCTTTAGAAACAACAACAGACGTTATAACATCTGATCAAACAACTCTCTCTGTTACTACTCCCGAATCCACAACTTTAGTTGAGAGAACATCGGCAAAGGAATCAACAACGTTTGAACCTTCAACCACTGCAACAACGTTGGATACGAGCACCACTGGACAAACAACCGAGAGTTCAACTACTCCTGAATCAATAACTTTACCTGGGGCTACAACGACTGAAGACGCCACAACGTTAATTCCAACATCTTCAGAAACAACAACAGAAGTTATAACATCTGATCAAACAACTCTTTCTGTTACTACTCCCGAATCCACAACTCTAGTTAAGACAACATCGGCAAAGGAATCAACAACGTTTGAACCTTCAACCACTGCAACAACGTTGGATACGAGCACCACTGGTCAAACTACGGATAGTTCAACTACTCGAAAATCAACTACTTTACCTCGGGCTACTACCACTGAAGACTCCACAACGTTAAGTTCAATATCTTCAGAAACAACAACAGACGTTATAGCATCTGATCAAACAACTCTTTCTGTTACTACTCCCAAATCCACAACTCTAGTAGAGACAACATCGGCAAAGGAATCAACAACGTTTGAACCTTCAACCACTGCAACAACGTTGGTTACGAGCACCACTGGTCAAACAACCGAGAATTCAACTACTCCAGAATCAACAACTTTCCCTAGGGCTACAACGATTGAAGACGCTACAACGTTCATTTCAACATCTTTAGAAACAACAACAGACGTTATAACATCTGATCAAACAACTCTCTCTGTTACTACTCCCAAATCCACAACTTTAGTTGAGAGAACATCGGCAAAGGAATCAACAACGTTTGAACCTTCAACCACTGCAACAACGTTGGATACGAGCACCACTGGACAAACAACCAAGAGTTCAACTCCTCCTGAATCAACAACTTTACCTGGGGCTACAACGACTGAAGACGCCACAACGTTAATTCCAACATCTTCAGAAACAACAACAGAAGTTATAACATCTGATCAAACAACTCTTTCTGTTACTACTCCCGAATCCACAACTCTAGTTAAGACAACATCGGCAAAGGAATCAACAACGTTTGAACCTTCAACCACTGCAACAACGTTGGATACGAGCACCACTGGTCAAACTACGGATAGTTCAACTACTCGAAAATCAACTACTTTACCTCGGGCTACTACCACTGAAGACTCCACAACGTTAAGTTCAATATCTTCAGAAACAACAACAGACGTTATAGCATCTGATCAAACAACTCTTTCTGTTACTACTCCCAAATCCACAACTCTAGTTGAGACAACATCGGCAAAGGAATCAACAACGTTTGAACCTTCAACCACTGCAACAACGTTGGATACGAGCACCACTAGACAAACAACCGAGAGTTCAACTACTCCTGAATCAACAACTTTACCTGGGGCTACAACGACTGAAGACGCCACAACGTTAAGTTCAACATCTTCAGAAACAACAACAGACATTATAACATCTGACCAAACAACTTTTTCTGTAACGACTCCCGAATCCACAACTTCATTAGACACAACTCCAGCAAAGGGCTTAACAACACTTGAATCTTCAACCCATTCAACATCTTTGAATACGAGAACCACTAGTCAAACATCCGGTACTTTTAAGTGGACATCCAATCTCAAAACATTCCCGACCTTTGGTACAACCCGTGGTAATCTACCAAATTCTCCTTCGGGTCCTACTGCAACTCTTAAAACATCTACTGTTGGGACTACCAAACGTTTACCATTATCCACTATCAGTTTTGCACCAACGACAGTGCCATCTCCAGCATCAACACCACTCGGTAAGTCATATAACTGGTTGTTAACTTGTCACAAATTGTAACCCATGCTACCATAGTGTTCTTACCAAAAAATTTCGTCGAAAAGGTTCCTCTAAATATTGCTCAAAACTTCACAACTGTAACAAATATATGTTACGAATCGTTAAGAACAGTAATCGATTTCTCTCCAATAGCATGATGTTAGTAAAAGCCGTCTGTTTCCCCAATCGCACTCAATCTTTCGTGTGTTCATATTGGTAATATTTTATGATTGGTTTCAGTAATTCTGACCAAGGCTGCAATACCTAGCTTCAAAAATGAGATGCCTTTTTAATGCAATAGGTTGAAGGGACCAGTTATCATGAACTTAAAGAAAGGTTTCAGATATTCCAATTCCCTTCTTAATCGATGATAAAAACTGTAAGGATTAAAAGTGCTTTTCATTCGTGCTTTTTTGTTTGAGAGCGACACTTCTTTGTGAAGGTAACATTCTAAAAACATCTGGTCAGAATTGATCCAGATTCCGAGTCCCAGTGTGCCTGACTTCTGGGTTCTGCTGACCGGAAGCTGCTTTTCACAAATGGGAATTTAACTTAGATTCTGCGTCATTTTGACTCGTATCTAGGTCAATGGGATACAGAGTCCGGGTCATACAGACCCAGAAATGAGTCAGGTTCACGGGTATCTGGATAAATTCTGACCAGGTAGTTGTTCGAGTGTATCCCACTATTAAATGAGGCCATTATTTTCAACTGTTTCAATTGATTTGGTACTCATTTTGACTTACAGTAGAGTATACACTATTTTTGCAAGATGCAAATTCAAAAAGCTGCAACATTCTTTATTTATTGACTGTTTTTCTGTCTTTCTTCGGACTTTCAGATGAATGTTCCGTTTTTGTAGATGATTGTGATCGTCTGACTGAGCAATGTGTGGATCAAATTGATGGGTACACATGTGACTGCAGACCTGGATACACTTTAGACGCGACAAACAGTTGCACACGTAAGACACGTTTCCACTGCATACGATAAATACGTTTCTCCATTGTCATAAGGCGAGAACATACCGCATGAGCTCAAATTATATTCAACTATACATTACAGTGCTGATAACCTCGCGACATACTTTTATTGTTGAACTTCATGATGATTACACCCCCAAATATATATAAACTAACAATAATAATGTTATCGTACGCGAAAAAGTCATTTAATTGAGGGAATGGGTGACTTTGGACTGCTAGGTGGCAGCAGACTTACCATAAATTTCCATTGTTTATAATAGTTCTAAACATGCGCTCAGTTCTGAGAACATTGGATTTATCTGGTAAGTCTGCTGCCACCTATAGTGTCCCCAAAAGTCTTCTTTTGGCATAACCAGTGATGGAAGTCGATTTCAAATCTGAAACTATTGACTAAAACATGGTTTCAGTTTGTGGTAACACCATTTCAAAACTAAGCTGGGCGGGTTCTCTTAAGAACGTTATCTATAGTGGCGAATACCCGTTGAAATCTCGATTACATGTGGGGATATACCGACTCCACCATGAAATGCCTCAAAATGTACAAAGCTTTGCCTGAAAAACATTGATGTGTTTAGTAAAAAGAAGAAGAATTACTTACATTTGAAATTTTCTTACAAAATGTGTTTGTATGCTTTGCTTTTATAGTACTTCAAATTTTCCCTTGTTCGAAAACAAAGAAATCCGACTGTCCTTTTCTATGTGAGATGTATGTTTTAGTTGACAAAGATCTTTTCCAGTGAACAGCTTGCAGATGATCCTTAAAAATTGTACATTTAACAGATCTCTAGTTAAACGATACCGTTAGTGAAAAATACTCAACACTTTCAATATGGTGACGTCAAAGAAGTAGTTTAATTTGATTTAGTTCTTCGATGTAAATCTGTTCTCTTATGTTTTCTCTCAATCTTAGGAGAGCAATCTTACCAATCGGTCTTCAGTATCACGGGAGTTTTGGCAAACGGAACTTTCGAACCTGCAATATTTACACCAGCTCTTGAAAATAAGACCAGCGAGAAGTTCAAAAACCTTGCAAAGCAAGTCTGCGGAAAGGTAACAATATTGTGTACTCAACACTTTGACCATTTCACACATTTTTGGGGGATTTCGGAATGAATAACAAAGTTAATATTTTTCTTCGGCTTAAGATGTTTGTGAAAGTAAATAGTGACGGTTATACAATATCAGTTACAACATTGTTTTTTATAAGATCGTCATTATACTACCCAGTAGTTATAATGTAACCACAATGGGGCATGGGTGGCCGTAGCCGAATACAGGACTCTTCATCTGTGCTCACTGTAGTATAGTACGAAAGTGAAACGCTGCCAGGGCTAGGGTGGCTAGTGCATAAAGCTCTCACCTCTCACCAATGTGACCTTGGTTCGATTCCCAGCTAGGGCAATGGGTATGTGAGTAGAGCTGTGCATTGGTTCCGCCACGAGGGTTTTTTCTCCGGGCCCTACGGTTTCCTTCCTCCGGAAAAAAATAAACACTTTCGATCTCTAGCTGTAAACATGTTCTTTTTGTAACCTTTGTAAACTGAATGTTTAAAGATAGGCCTATTTATGTACTTGTTCAACTTTCCCCATCATAAAAGATTTGCATTATGAATGACTGTGACCGTCAAGTGTTTTTATAAAATTCTTAAATATGTTTACATTATTTTGACTACAGGTTGATTTGCTATATACCAGTGATCCAAAAACCAACTCGACGTATAGCGGTTGCACTGTCGATAGGTTTAGTAATGGCAGTATTATTGCATACTTCATTACCACATTTTTGAAGTACGACTCATCTATCAACGAAACTCAACTTGAAGACAGCCTTCTGGACTCCGTGTCTGGCGGTTTTTTCGATGACACGTTCCAAATTCCACCGGATTCCATCAAAGTGGAGATCCCTCGTAAGTGAAATCGTCAACTATCCTCAATCCCAGTAAAATTTTAAGACTGGAATGAAAACACCCATTTTCCCTGAGCTTCAATCAATTACAAAAACCCTTGCTGTGATGTCAACAGCTTATAAAAGTGCTTCCCTGAGGTCAAAGGTCATAAGACGCGTATACAATGGGTCTACTAATCAGATCACACAGAAACACTATAGGGCCTACAGAAAAATGCGAGAAGGAAAGTTCCAAAATTCCCAAAACAGGGAACTTTGTGTTTTGGGTTCACCTATATTCCTGCTACTTTTTTCGCCAAAATATATGTTCATTTCAATAGCAGATAGTTATTATCCTCTTTTGTTTTTATAACAAACTTTGTTGGACAGCACGTTCTCCATCCACACTATCCTACCGACTGTTCATTTTTAGAATTAAGTTTTCTAGATAAAGTTTTCAAAACAAAACGCTATTAAATTCACCATAAAAATAATTTGCCACTATCGGACCTTACAAAAGAGTGAATTTGTTTCCACTACAACCAGCAATTATGTATGGCTAAAATTTACCACGAGGACACCGTCAAGGCATTATTGAAAAAACAACGCGACAATAATCTTTGTTGTTTCTTTGTGTTTTTGTATTTCTTTTTCCAGTTAAGAATGAGTGTAAAACGGATGGTGAAAACGACTGCAGTGTTAACGCAGTGTGTATAGATACCCCTGACTACTTCACCTGTGCATGTACTGATGGTTACGAAGACAGGTATCCAGACTTTATCCCGGGAAGGTATTGCGAGGAACCAGGTAAGCATTCAGAACTTGATGTGAACTAAAAACAAAAGAATATGTTTTGGTTTTTACCCATACCCGATGTGAGTAAAGCGCTGTTATAGGCCTACTCAGTGCTTTCCCGAGTCTTGTGAACAAAATGACACAGGCCCTTTACTCGGTAGGATTCGAACCCACGACCTTTGCCTTTCTAAAGCAGCTGTCTTACCACTAAACCACCGATATTGCCCGGTAGCTAGACGCAGTTCGAATGCTATAGTTTAGCAAGTACAGTTCTTTACACATCTATGTATGGGTAAAGCCAAATAATATTCTTTATCCTCGATGCAAATTATAGTCTGTATACGTTTGGTAATCACTCTTAAAATTAATGGCAAACAAATTTACTTGGTTAGAAGTACAGCATCTCTCGGTAATAAAAAGCATTTTAAGAATCATTTCACTTCGAATTAATGTGGCTATGGAAAAAGACATAAGTGTTTATCCCCAAAAGTTTGAATCTGAGAAACGTTACTGTCAGTAAGTTTTCTCAGATTGTGTATTCCATTTACGGATTTTTCTTCCTGCGTGGACAAAACCGCTCCGTATTTTTGGCGATATCTCAAAAAAGCTTCCACTTTTTGAAATGAAATTTTCACAGGTTAATTTTGTTGTATAATATCTACATTTATTTTATATAGTGTTAAAACAATCGAACGGTTCCAAAAACCAAAGGTATACGTTCCCTAGGCACGCTATCATCGCATCGAAATAGGAATGTAGGCCTTGTATGAAGGTACAATCGTGATAACAAACAGTTAAAACAAAGTAAAACACACTTGAGGCCTAAACAATTTTACAAAACTGTATTTTGAGAGAGAACAAAACACGGCCATTAATTGAACATTTTTCTCTTTTGCAGACAAAGTCGTCACAGACACGGACTATACCATCTTTATCATCGTGTGTTCAGTTACCTTGGCCATTATTACCCTTATCATGTCGATCACGATTGTTGTATTCTGTATGAGAAGACGACAGAAACAGAAAGAATCTGACCATTTTGATCAAGAGTCGCTAAGGGGCCGCGTCGACCAGAAACCTCTTTATAGTCGTTCTAATTATCCAATGTCATATGGAGTCAATATGCAACAAGATGCGGATGCAGATGAAGACTACGCCATGCACAGGCGAGGGAGGCTAGGAGGGGGAGGGGCTTCAATGCAAGGGTCCCAGGAGTCGCTCACGGAGGGAGAAGAACAATCGGTCCGCAATATAAAAAAGGCCATTGACGAAATAAGAAAGGTACGACGTTAGATCACAGGCCATGACTTAGAATAGTACCTTCCTATACTAATTGCACTGATGGAGAACATGCAGTTGATTACACATTTTACGTTGTAAAACTTTTGCGAATTAATTGTTGTCGTCACGATTCATTGTACATTGGTAGATGTGGAACATAGACCAGCCCGTGTGAAATAGTAGTTACAGTGATGGAGTAAGGGAAAATAACAAAGCATTGGCAGATTACAGCTCATGACACACTGCTGTTTTCTTTTCATTCCAAAATTAAATATGGGACATGTTGTTTCCATCCCAGCACAATTCAAGTTACCATTAATGCTTTGTTTATTAAAGGGAAAGTACATTAATGCTTTTGGGGGAATTCCCATGCTCTGTTTTTCAGCAAACACACCATTTTAACACTCAACATGTCAACCTTTCTTCAAATTCGGTGATCAAATTTAAGTGAAAATAACTAAAACGGTACATGTTGTTTTGACAGAGATTTTGTGTGCTCTCTTAATAAATCGGGCTTTAAGCAACATATCGGTGATTTGGGTTCTTCAAAGTAAACTTCCTCGACTTTGACAGTATCTAAGACGGAACTACTCCGATGGAGAACTAGTTGGAATCTTTGCCGTTCTCGTCACTTTCCATTCCTACTTGATATGATGAATCTACCAATTTTGTTCTTGACATTCTATTTGTTTTCCCTTTTCAGACCCAAAGAGTTATTGCACAAAGTTTACCGCCTACTTTTCTCCCGGAGTCTCAGCTTGTGGGAAAACGTTATCTAAGTGAATCCTGTAGCAGCAATTATAGTGCACATTCACACAGGGTGAGTAAACAAGCAAAAACCCAGTTGATCGGAATAGTTACGTCTGTCATTACAATTACAGCAAAGTCATTTAGTTTGGGGACCAGGTTAGTCCTATACAGGACTCTCCCTCTGTGCTATAGTACAGAGCGAAAGTGAAGGGCCGCCAGGGCTAAGGACCAGGTTAGCTTTCCGTGAGGTCTTGGCCAAATGTGGACACATTCGAGTCCGCATAGGATTCCCTTTTGAAATTTTCCTCCCACACAAACAACTGAACATTTCCTCATGTTCTCGAGATCTTCAATGAAATTCAGGCCTATAGATTACAATTCCATGTACATTTCTGTTTGTCTTTCTAAAATTTTAAAGGCGCAACAAAAACAATCTGCCTTAAAAAAATAGCAATTTCAGCATTGATTTTCTCAAATGTGTTACTGGCTGGGAAAGCAACGCTATCAGTAAAGTTGTAAGATTTACAAAATAATAAATCAAGTTTTCTTAACTCAGACATATGTTTTTTGTTCTGAAACAGCGTCATCTGTCAAATTTCGTTCAGGGAAAAAAAGTTAATTCGGAAAAAAATTCGTTTGTGAAGATCGGGCCATGTAACTTAATGGAGGATCCCCCCCCCCCCGAATGAAACAAATCCTTACATCTGACGATAGCCTACAAACCGAGAGAAATCACTCATTATTATTACTTTTTCAGGACGATTCCCAACCAGAGTTGTCACGAATTCCACGAGCCCGTGTTTCATCGCAGATTCCACACACAAAACCTGCAGCCAATGCTGTAAGTTGTTTTCACTGTATTGACACGAAAAAATGGTTAGGGTACAATTATTCTTAGAGGGGCATGTTTGATTCCCCCCCCCCTCTTTTTTTTTTTTTCTTTGTCTTGTTTTATAATATCATCATGTTTCCTTAGAATCTACATAATTTGTTGGTCCCGTAACAATACTTCCTCTTATTTGAGAACATACTTCCGAAACTAGGGTAAAATTTTAGGGGAGGTGGGCAAAAAGGGTGTACCTTTTTTTTCTAGGGGGCACTGCTGCCCATTTAGAACTGATGTTGCCGTGTGCAGTTTTTGTTAACAAGCTCCTTTTCATAATTCAGTGCTCTTGTTTTGCCATTTACTATTTTTAAAAGATTATCTGACGTAAAATGTAAAAACAAATACAATCATTGTCTGCGATGGGTAGTTTTTAATCTCAAGAGTCAAGATTTCAAATGGGGGCAACCAGGGCTATGGGCATTGCCCACCCCCCCCCTTCCCTAGTTAAGCCACTGAATGCTTCCAGTATTCATAATCAATCATCCACACCTTTTTTCAGATGCACGAAGCTGCCCTAACTGGTTCTGGTGTTGGTGCAACAACGTTTGATTATTTCTAGTGAGTATGAATTTCGAATGCAATTTTTTCCGATATTATTTTGTTTTGTGACCGCCCTAGTGCTAAACCTTGTAAAATGACGGTATAGTCTATACTGACAACTTACGAACAATCTTAGACGTCTCTTTTGTGACTTCCGCCGTGAGTTTAAAGTTACAGGCGGCTTTTCCTGCAGAATAGACGAGTATTCATTCGATATAATAATGATATCAAATTATAGATAGACCTATCACTTATAAATCACGTGTGCAAACCAAAACAAAGAAGTGTGCAGTTTGTATACATTTTATTTGGGGGCTTGAACAAAAAAAAATTACTAGAGCCGGCCACTCAACCTGTAGCTGATCGTATAGCCAGGGATCAGACCCAAGTTTACGATACAACCTGTGAAGGGGCAGGAGTGGGATCATCTTGATACTAAGAGGCCCATACAAAATTGTGCAGTAAATGTTTCTTTACAAAATGCTTCATCAGCGAAAGCTAGTTTCAATCTATCACAAAACTACTAAAAAACCTGGTAACCTGCTTCTGCTCATCAAGGTTTACACCAAGTTCACCTGACGTCATCATCACAATAATCTTGGTTATGCTATTTTGGGTGTTCAATGTTCAGTGCGTTAAACAGTGTGTAGTGCGCACTTAGGGACGCAGCGTACAACGCTAACCTTTATACGTGCAATTTGGACCCAATTTCAGTTAATCACTGTCTTGTCACTGTCACTGTAATGTATTTGATTTTCTCTTCTTTTCTTTTTTTAGGAAAACACATCCGAGGAGATAAACATTCCGTGAACCATCTTTATTTTTGTACGATCCATTTTTCATAATAAGAAGATGCAAGTATGAATAGTATTTTTATGTTTATTACCGTACCTTTTTGGAACGAAATGTATAGTATTTTGTGTTTCTTTAGGTAAGGACTTTTTTAAAACAAATTATTGGAATGCAACATGCACATAAACAAATCGATGAATTTGATATCCGCTGTTTACAGACACACTATAACTTATTAAAATTGATAAATCTTTTATGATATATAAATACAATTGAACTGCAAAGTTCATAATGTTGTGAATAAAGGTAAGGTACAGAGGCTAATTAATGTTGGCAAAACTACTACAAATAATTTACTCTGAATATGATACGAGGTGCGTAGCCATGTACAATTACTGTGGAAGTTTTGGAATTATCTTGTTTTACTATAATTTATTGAAAACAAAGAAGGTCAATAGCAAAATACTTGCCCTTATGAACTGTACTCGGTAGAGACCAAGGGATTCTTTAAAATAAAATTGCCACTCATCATTGTGACAAATCATCAGTTTATTTCAGTAAACCTGAGAAAACATAAACACTTACCTTTTTAAAGAAGCATTTTCATATGTTTTTTGCCTTTTCCTAACAGTATTTTATGTCTTAGTTAAGTTTATATCCATCGCCATGAGCTTTCCGGACCGTGGCTTTCGCTCATTTTTTTCATTTTTTGCGCTTTAAATTGCCGTTATTATCATTTTCAGTGAATGTTACGAAATTCTTTCTTTGAGCGTATCTAATGACAAGTCAAAGCTCACTGATTTGGATCCAATTAGTACAGTAGGGCCTTATCACAACGGGCAAAGTTTACAGTTTGATTGCTGTGTTCTCAGAAAACTCCACTAATCATTGACAGAAAACTATTTATCATGGTTTGTTTTAAAACTGTAAAAGGCTTACAATTATCCAGTTATAGTGTATAAAGAGCGCTAGTGCTCCAACTTGTTTTGTTGAACTATTTTATAAACTAATGGTTATATTTTATTTTGTTGGTGTTAAGTTTAACATTATATTGTGAACCATGGGTGAATGGGGTTCAGATTGTAATACAAAAGCCAGTGTTAACATTATTTTGGCAGTCATTAGGTTTTGTATATGCCATTATGGTGGTTTGTATTATAACCAAAACTAATTTACAGTTAACATTTAAATCTCAACTTCGTTTCTTGTCTCTTAAGCTTTATATCGTTGTTTTTTAATTACAGATTAAAGAAACGTTTGTTTGATAAAGAAATTTCTGTGGCTTCTTCATTCAGAGCAAGGGAACTTTTGCATGCATATTATGGTGCACTCAGTTGTTAATACCAATTTTGACCCGGGTACTCGAACTAATTTAAATGGATACTTATGTCATTACACTTTTAATTATCTTTCGAACCACATTCGTTTCAAAACAACCGCTGTTTAAAGCTCAAAGCACCCAATCCAAAAGCATTGTGCCCCTCTAATCTTTGTTTTTCTCAAGGGCCTATGGATGAGGCTCCGCGCTGCTTTTTTTTTTTTACCTACCGTTTTATTTTAAATTTGGGCGTTTTAAAAATAAGATAGCAAAATTAAACAATTGGAAACATCAACAATTCAAACCATAGGCTACTTCAGTTCGGGGCGAGACCCCAAAGCTTTGCGATGTACATGACACTTGTGTCCTTAAGCAAGGCACTTTACCATGATTGCTTCGTCCTTCGGATGGGACGTAAAGCCGTTGGTCCCGTGTGTTGTGTAACGTACGTAAAAGAACCCAGTGCACTTATCGTAAAGAGAAGGGGTCCGCCCCGGTGTTCCTGGTTTGATTGGCTTCATATTGCGCCACAGCACCTCGTAAACCATTACATGGTGCTATAAAGGAATAGGTCTCATACTTAAAAAAAAATGTAGCTCCACATACCTTGCAGGATAAAAATACTGAGCGCTTTGATATACGCCCCTAGGGGTGTGATAAAGCGCTATATAAGAACCAAGTATTATTATTATTATTATTATTATTATTATTATTGTATTCTATCACAGCATGCAAAAGAAAGATCACATTTTCTTTTGTGCCGGTAACTCCTCGAGTCGGGCTACGTCCCGTAGCCTTAGATCTCAAGGGTCTTTCTCAGAATCCTCGCTGTTCCCAAAAAGCGCCGCCTTCTGTAATAGATCTACCCTCACATTTGTCCCTATTTCCTCTAGATGTTTCCCCAGTGCTAATATAACATTCCATTGCAAATGTATTATCGTTCTTACTCCATTATCTATTATTGAAAAGCTGCTTCAGCTATTAAAACGGGGATATGCCTATATAGGACCTATAGTGGTAAAATTAAACCCTCTACAATGAACAAATCACATTTTCGCCACTAGAAAATAACAAATGTAAACAGAAATTCCCAAGTCTTTTATTTGAGCATGGAGGAAGGAAACAGAGTTACCACAATTAGCGTGTAGCTTTGGAATCTCAAGTTTGCCAAATAACAACACTATACTATCATGACAACTTCTCACTTTTCACTGTTGCACCAAAAGCTGGTGCAATGTCATGGAGCTGCTTAAAGCAAACAATATTGCTAAACAGTTTACTGCAAAGTAATAATCCACATGTACACCGGGAGAAGATGGGACACAGAGTAAGATGGGACATTGCTTATTCAATGGACTGGCAATGGACTGGCAATGAGGTCACTAGAGCACGTCTATTTTCTTCGAGGGACTGTGGGTGACCAAAAGAGGGACCTTCTTTTGGTCACTCACAGGCCCGAGGGAGAATAGACGTGCACTCACTGTTGACCGACTTATGCCAGTCCATAGTGTTTTACAACACACCTCAGTCTAAAAAGATATGAAATAAGAAAATACTTGAACGTTTCAAAGGTTTTATATAACTAAACTTATTTTAATTCAACAATTAACTCATGAGCAATTAAATCTTAAGCAATTCAACAATT
Organism: Pisaster brevispinus; assembly: GCA_023634235.1. Taxonomy (NCBI): domain Eukaryota; kingdom Metazoa; phylum Echinodermata; class Asteroidea; order Forcipulatida; family Asteriidae; genus Pisaster; species Pisaster brevispinus. Next base: position 16,271,786 of record JAMKCF010000006.1, on the reverse strand, counting down.
AAAGGAACGCTTTTAGATTCCCTAAATTCAGTTTTTTAGCTGCCTGGTGAGTTCCTTGCGTGCGGCCGCCGAGGTAGCTAGATAAAAGGGAAAATAAATACAAAAATATTACATAAATATTCATATAAAAACTCATTGGCAGCAAAACTGAAAAAGGGCCTTTCACTGTCCACATCATGAGAGTCTCGCAAATTACGCGCGCGATGTCTTGACGCGCGTCTATAGTTCACGGTGTGGTACAAATCCCATGCACTAGCTATAAGTTAAACCCACGTGACCGTGTTTTAGCCAACCAGAATACTGAACTAGCAAGAGGTGTGTTATAGCATCGATCGCTATTATAAATCTCGCGCGTATGACGAGGAAACACGTCAGACGAAGAACATAATTTTTTCTTAAATCAAATCTTTGTTTAAAATTATATCTAGATCTGTGAAAAAAATCGAACAATAAAAATACTCCTTTTAATTTTTATAAAATGAGTTTTAGCATTTATACTAAATACACAAATAAATTGTTACTTGTTATATTGAAAAAAATCAAACTCTGTGACAAGGATTTTCATTTGTCCACAAGTTTACCATTGTCCGCCATGGGTATTTTTGAGAGACTGACATAAATTATTTACAACAGCATTTGACCCGCTTTGTGAGCACTCAGAAAGTATCATTATTGGCCGACAGCACAGACTCACTGATTGAGATATTGTATCTGGGTGCTTTTTGTGCATGATCTGTCCCGTTTCCCCCCCCCCCCCCAGGTCATTTTAGTGGGGTAAAATGAGTCAATTTGTCAACAACTTATTTCGAATTAAGAACGGTTGGGGTTAAGTGGGACACGTTTAATTGTTTTCATCACAACTGTGAAAAGATTTGTTTTAACAACCGTGCAAACAGACTATAAATTCCCATGCGTCCCATCATGCCCCAAATAGGGGGGTGGAACGGGATACTAAATTAAATTTTGTAAAGTAAAGTTTTAGAATCTAAAAACTGTCAAAACCCCTTGGAATTTCATTAAAAGGTAAATATATGAATAACCTTTAGCATAAGTTAGCCTATGTAACAGTTTAAGGTGAAATTATATTTCTATTGTACAAAAACTGGTTATCTTTCCCATCTTGCCCCAGTCAGTGTACCCAATGGTGTCTTGGCTGCGCTGGTTGGCCCAACTAACCTATTCTGATTAGCATTGCGCTTAGGAGGGTAGAGGGCGCAATGTTAACTGGCGCGGAGGAACCCTGGATTTTAAGATTGTGCAAATTTCTAAAAATGCGCAAAACACCACAGTCGTACACCACCATAGAGTTATTATAACTCTATGTACACCACTGAAATCTTTATCAGAGTCGTACACCACACTGATCTCTACACTCATTGATGTAATGCGTACATCCATGTACATGTACATTGTACATCACACGCAGTGTCAGTGTCGTACGACACAGTCGTAGTCGTGCGATCCAGTCGTACTGTGTGTTTCCATATTTCACACAGCACAGTCAATAATTAATGACAGTCATTACAGTAGCTGTTGTTTATGTTGGTTAGTTGTTGGAAAGGGTTATTTTATGATGTCTTTCTTAATATTTCAAGGAACATTAGTGCATGCAGAGTCTGCCAGTCAGCCGTTGGAGGTACTACACAACCATGTTATCGGTGTCAACAACAAAAAGGTAGGCTGCAGTTTGTTGTTAGCGTTAAGATTCATGATGAGGACGTCAGTCGACTTCGACCCCACATTTTTAATATTCATGTTTACCACAGTGGGATAGCCAGACAGAGCATAGATATGGCCGTGTCCGAAACGGCGACTTCGGCTACAGCCTACGGCTAGATCACGTGCGTCTGCCTATTCTTCAACACTGGCAGACGCGCTGATCTAGCTTTAGCTGTAGCCGAAGTCGCCGTTTCGGACACGGCCATCAGAGCCTCCATTCGATTTCTCACTCTGTGCTATCTTCAGGCCTCAACATGTTGAAAGAAGCATTTCCTGCTTGAGCTTTTTAACGCCCAAAGGCTAATTGAAATTAAATTTGCTGGTATTTTAATCGTGGAGGGTTGCAAATTCTACGAACTTTTTTTTTGGGGGGGGGGGGTGGGGGGGGGGAGTAACTTACTACAATATGGCTAGACTTTGGTTTTAGTTTTACTGCATGCATCAAGTCTCCTATCATGACAAAACTTTGTAGTGAAAGTTAAGTCTCCACAAAGCTGTCCTATTTTTTATACAAAAAACTTTGGGTATTTAGGCCTATTCTCTAAAGTAACTAAAGGAAAGGTAAATAAAGGTCAATAAATATGTAGGCTAAAAATTCTACTGTTTTGTTAAGGGACATACATTTTTTAAACACAATTTCAATTCACAATTCATAATTCATGACGATCAAAATCAGGTGACTCAACTTACAGTCTATGCAAATTGCAAGTAATAATGTACTTTAAAAATGGCAAGCCATATTTGTCAGACAGCTGTCTGGCTGATATGATAGACCTGGGCTGAGCAGGCTTTGCCCTTTAACGTTTTCAGTTCCCTAGCCAGCAGGACCATTTTAGACCCTAACACAGGGTCGAAACGTCAAGCCCTTTCAAGAAAGACTCTGCTAGGGTCAAAATGTCACTGTCAGACCACTAACAAATTTGTGCAAATGCAACAGGTTATTTTTGTTGCAATAACTCATTCTATTTTTTCTAGTCCATTCCTATTTCAACACTGAAACTGAACAAGCCAGCCAGACCATTTGAAGAGAATTTTGACTGGTCCCCTGAGGTGTTTTTACTGGCATTTGGCCAGCCGCTGCGGACCACCGTTAAGCATATGAATTTGTTACCCCAAATTTTGCTTTTTAAAGCAAGGTAAATCATACAGCTGAACATAAAACTCCGTACTGTAGTGCAGTATCAAGCAGATTAGCACCATGTGTGTAGAGCTGTGCGTTCGTCTGTGAAAACCTATTTGGGCCATTCCATTCACAAATTAGGTATAACAAAGGGGCAGGTTTTGAAAACACCACTGACCTTGCTGACAAAGCCGATAGAGACACCAGACAATTATTTCATTGGGAGAAAATTAGATCAAGACGTTAACCAACGCGCCGTATTTTTCACCGCGTGAGGTCGCTCTCAAACATATTTGTATCACTTCCGGGGGTATATTCATTCATACCCAAAACAGTTATTAAAGACTGGAACACATTACCACCACAGACCCATCACGGACAATAAGACCTTTAAAGAAGCCATTACAACCCACCTCTAAAGCAACTTAAAACTACGGCGCAACGAAAGTGACAGAACGCCGAATAAAAATAGCAGGACGAATCGCGTATGCCCCCGGATGTGATAAAAATACTATTGAGAGTGCCCTCACACGGTAAAAAATACGGCGCACTAAGGTTTAAGCAACTGTAAAACTTTTTAATTAGTTTGAACGTAAACAAAAAAATGATTACAAACTAAATTTATTATGAGCCACAATGCAGGGTTTGCCCTTAACTTTTTTAGTGACTGGTTAGGCAGTTAGTTTGTCATTTCACTAGTCCATAACCATATGTCATATTAAATAGGGATACTTTTCAACACTGAACAAGCCAGCCGGACTACTAGGAGAGAATTTTGACTGGTCTTCTGGTGTTTTAACTAGTATTTTGCCAGCAGACCACTGTTATTATGGAAAACGCTGCAACTATTGCTCTGTACAAAAGCATGCGGAAAAGTGAACTGGAGTCAAAAGAAAGGGTATGGGTTGGATGGTTGGGGTTGGATGTTTTGTGAAGAATGTTACAAGCTTTACTTTGGGTTGTGTTCTTTTACACTGCAGATAGTTTTTGTTGAACCAGAAGCTCGCCTTCAAGAGCTCTCACAGCAACATGGCTTCCAACTGGAGGATGTCCAAGTCATGGAAGGGTAAAGTCGTCTTTTTATCCTTCCCACTACCATGACTTGACTCACACTCAAACCAACTCTTTCCAATGGGATATCTCCAGTGGTGGTAAAAGTCAAACTAAAATAAGGTTGTCCTTTCAAAACGGAGTGGAAAGATTTGAAAATATGCAAAAACACCTACAGGTATATAGTGTACAAATAATGAATGTTTATTAGTGGAATGGTGAGAATATTTTTATGAGTTGAAAGATGGAATGTTCCATTCAATTCAATTGTTGTATATAACATTATATCTATGGCATCAACTACGAGGGCGTTTTGTACTGCTGTTTGTAACATATTTTATGGTGTGGTCCATCAAGAGAAAATAGAATTAGTTGTTGCAAACTGCTAACCAACCAAAAGGAAATTTGGTATACAGGCAAAAAATATCTAGTGGCCTGACGTTTCGACCCGAGCAGAGTCTTTCTGGGAAGGCTAAAAGAGTTTTTCTTCAAGCAGATTCTTTCTCAGAGGCTTTGAGAAATACTTGGCTAGGGTCGAAACATCAGGCCACTAACTATTTTATGCAACATTCAAAACGAATGCGACAAAAATGCATGGTGAGTTGTACCTAAATGCACAGGATATGACCTCGGTAATAAATAATGAATGCCACGTGACCAACAACCATCCAATCAAGTGACAAGGTTCTACTTGGGTGTTATGTAAAGTGCAGTATGGTTACAAAAAAATGTTTGAATTTTCAGATCTGTAAAGTAAATGTAAGATTGAGAACCTGGCTGTTTACTGACTGATCTCTTTGACTTGTTTATAATGAAGGGAATTTAAAAAAGGAGGGTTTCTTTACATGTTTTGCTTTAAAACTAAAATCTTCAGGGTGATAAATACAGGGTTTGCCCTGAACTATTTTATTGACTGGCCAGCAGGACCTGTTAGCTTGTCATTTCACTGGTCTGTTGGCTTTTTCACAAGTCAATCTTTCAAATGAAATAGGCATGCTTTTCAACTCTGAACTATCCAGCCGGACCACTTGGAGAGAATTCTGACTGGTCCTCAGGTGTTTTATCTGTCATTTGGCCAGCAAACCACTGTGAAGACATGCATGCTTTTGCATACAAAAGTTAACAATACAAACTTTGTTTGTCTCATTTATTGGGGACATCAAAAGTGTTAATGACAGATTTATACATGAATGTCATTTGTTAAACTTTGCCTGCAGGCAGTTCCTTATTCCAGGTTTTGTGGATACCCACATCCATGCTCCACAGTATGTATACACTGGCACAGCCATGAATCTACAACTACTAGAGTGGCTCAATAAGTACACATTCCCCACAGAAGCTAAATTTGCTGATCTTGATTTTGCTGCTGATGCCTACAGGAAAGTTGTGGTAGGTAAACCAGCTTTTTGTTTGAATGTTATGTAACAATTGTACAATTGTGTACAAATTTGTGAAAAAAATTGCCGTAAGTATAACCTCTCTGTGGCCGACGCAGCCAATACCCCCGGGAGGATGGAGGGTTACGATGATTGCATTCCAACTACTTTTGGCTTTGCTAGTGCAGTAGTACTAGTAGTACATCTGTACTTCTATTGCCTTTGGATTAATTTCGCATGTTTTACCTCATTTTGGGTTGTTTCTTTGTGATTTTTTTTTTGCAACGATCTTTGGATGTGGAAGGAACGTAGAGAGACTGACGTGTGTATTGTGTTGGTTGTTACACATATGCCTTTGTACTGGAAAGATATGCAGACTGGATCCTCATGCCTCACCATAGCTATAATATATTTACATAAACAGAGCACCAGTCTACTTGCTACATTGCGCAACAATATAATGTAAATTTGACACTTGCAACGGCTGGTAAAGCATATACGCTGACATTTGACTGCTTTTGTTTTTGCTATAATTTCTCATTAATTACCCGACATTTTGATGATATTTTTTATAAAAACCATTTAAAAATGATGGTTCTACATTACTGAATTACCTAAGCGGTAAACCTTTAATGACCTTACCTGTACATAATTAAACTAATTCAATGTCCTCACAATTGCAGATTAAAACAAATGTGAAAAAATCCCAAAAGAACCAGGTGTTGATACAGTGGCCTTCCTATTTCTTTGTTTAATATAGTGGGCATTGTACAAAGTCATTAAGACATTAAACAAAAAATTTTCTTAAACTCTGAATTAACTTCATGACAACAGTACTATTAAAAAGCACAGTGGCCAAAAATATTACTACACATCTGAGAGTTGGTCCTGTAAGATTTTGTTTTCTAAAAAAACAGTAAGCTTTTGAAAGTGTATGTTTTGCATACCTACATTGTAGGTATGCAAAACATACACTTGTGTGTGTGGGTTAGTTTTTTGTTTGCAAGTTAAATGTCAAGTGGGATCAGTGTATTTAGGCTGATGGACCTTGCTACCCTAATCTCTTGATTCATTCATGGCAAGTCATGTCTACTTTTTGTCTTTGCTGCTACTCTGGGGTTTGATGTGTGGATATATGTAGTGTTTTTTTTGGGTCTGCTTACAGTATATAACTTTATATGGTAATGTTGGACTTGTTATTGTACATTCTGATTGTGGTTTCAGTGTGTTGTTGCATAATCTCCTCAACAAATGGGGAGAATATATGCAGGGACTCTTGGCTACATGTAAATGAGCGGACTGAACTTTATAATGAATGGATTAAAAGGATGCCAGGGTATTGGTCAACCAAGACTTATGAAAGTCGTAATTACATTGTAACGACATCCTTGTTAATTAATTACGCATCAAACACCACTGGTAATAATGGTGAATAGGAAACAATGAAGAAATGTTCAGTGCAATGGCCGTGGTGCCCTGTGCTTTTGCTGTGGTGACCTGATGTGCAAAGTTCTTATACGAGTTTACATTTTCCTTGTAGATGTGCCCCTTAACTAAAGGAAAATTGGCATACCTACTCAAGAGCCAAGTTCAAGGCCGGTGCTAAATTTCAAGCCATAAGTTAGCTCTGGGTTCCGCAGTGTGGCAAATAATGTTTGTAACTGTGAAAAGGAAAGTCCATTAAAACAGTTAAACACATGTTTTATCATTGGACTCAATGCAGTATCTCAGGTGTGTGAATATTGACTGCAACAGTTGAAAACTCTAGACATGTAGTTTAGGTTTTTATTCTAATAGTTTTCTTCTTCCTTTTTTCATTTTTATGGTAATGAAAAAGTGTCACAAGGCAAATTTTTGATCACAGTTTTTATTTGCAAAATGTGACTAACAAATGAAGAGCACCCTCCTGTATTTAAGGACAACCCCAACGGGTGAAAAGACGGGAACAGCCACTAAGACAACCTGATTTTTTGGAACTGAGTGGTGGGTGATGGTTACTCTTGCCAAGCCTTGATAGAGTTGCAGGGCACATAACTAAAACCAACACTCACTGAAATTAGTGTTCGGTTTTTCCTAATACCACAGGCGTAGCGAATAATGATTCTGTTTTGTATTGTTTCAAGCATCGAACACTGAAGAATGGAACAACAACAGCATCTTACTACGCAACCATCCACAAGGAAGCCTCTCTCAAACTGGCAGAGATCGTTGGTAAGTTATCAGGGTGAAAACAGAGTTTGTATAATGAGCCTCTGGACATATGTGAGAGTGTCTGAATGGTCTACCCGCTTAGAGGACCTTAATTAAAGGGATCCGGTTGGTTTTACAGACGTACTAGCTTTGCTTTCATGTACAAAACCAATAGAGACATCAAAACAATGGGAGAACAAAGAAAAAACCTTGATTAACAAGGTCGACAAACATAATGGTGTGGGTAAGCATTACATACGAATTGTGGACCTGAGAACAAATGAGGTCCATACTAGGCAGGGTTTTGAAACACTACACACGACCACACAGTGGTTTCACCAGTTTCTTGAGTTCTCAGAACAAAGGAATGTCCACAGGGGGTATGTACCACGGAGCTGTGTGTGTTTGGGTAGGTATCCACATTCATACCAGGGACCTTTAACAAAAGAGGACAATAGGGTCCCTAGTTGGGTAAAGGTCCCCAGTTGGGTAAAGGTCCCAAGTTGGAAAGTTTGTTCAAAACCAATGGGAGCTGTTGCCAAATATTTATATACAAAAAAGAGGGACACTTGTGTGCCCTTACACACGCCAACTTATGGGGTACTTTTAACAATGGAACAATGCTGCCCCACAAGGTTTTCTATGTCCTAGTGGTACCTCACAGAGAATTTCTTCAGAAAAGGGAAAAACAGAACAACAATGGAAGTACCCCACAAACCAGATCCGATGTGTGTGTTTTAACACTATTAAACAAAATGTGGAGCTGAGAACAAAAGAAGGTCTACATAATGTAGGGACTTGAAACACTATGTGGACTTACACATGTCCACACAGTGTTATTTACAGTTTTTTAGGAATAGGATTTTTCTGAAGTGTATAGAACAAAGGAATGTCCACACAGTGAGTGCAACACAGATGTGTGTGTGTGCGTGTGTATCATAAACAATTTGGTTGCCAGCAGTTGTTTTCAAGTTGGTAACAATGAAAGATTAATGGAAACATGTGGAGTCTCAGGTTTTGTAAATCCAGATTTCCCAGCATGGCAAACAAATATGGTGCTTCAAGCACTCTTTTCTGAAGCAATCAAGACCAAACCCTAATGGTGACCCTCAACCTTAATGGTACTCAATGCAACAAGGTGCAACATCCTTTTGGCCCTCGACCCAAATTTGTCTTTCAGGGCTTCTATGAAATGACTGATGGAAGGTTATGGATTGGCACAATAAACCATAAAATAGTGTTTAAATCATTTGAATTGACCAAAGGCCATTAAATTGATTGTACTTGTCACCCACTGCTACAAGTAATTACAGGATTCTAACAACGGGTTTCTTGTCAATGGATACGCTTGGTGGTCGAGGGGTGAGATATCTGCTCTAAATTTTGAGGGTCATGGGTTTGATTCCAATCCCCTCCAAGTAGCTTTTGGATTTTTCCCGAACAGGACTATAAAAATCACTTAGTACCAAGTGTGTAGCCTACATCTGTAAAAAGGTCAAACCAAGATCCCTGATGCACTTACTGCATCAGATTAACTGTTTGCGATAACCACTGCTATTTACAGGATTCAAAATGATCTCTCGTCACCATGTGCGCTCAGCAGCATCATGCTTTAGACATCTGACCCAGAATGCACGGGTTGTTGGTTCGAATACCACCCAGGTAGCCTGTGGGTTTTTTGTTGCAGGACTCCAAAAGTACTATGTATACAGTGCTTACAACCCTGTAGTGCAGCATGATCGAGAATCTACGACCACCGTTACACAATTGAACTCTATAGACTGTGCAAGTCTCGTATAGTCAAGCATTTTTGGGATCCCTTAAGTCCCACGCACATTGCTTTACTGCATGAATGAAACAAAACTCGCACACTTTATTGTTTGAATACGCACAAGACTTGCACACTCTATTGTACAGTAGGTGTGAATGAGCTTGAATTACGGCTGTTTTGGTGAACACAATCTCGTCTCAAATGGTCAAACAGAAGGAAAGAGGCCCTCTAGACCCATGGAAACACTTTCAATTCAAAAATTAGTTTGCCTATGCCGAAGGGACAATAATATTGTCATTTATGCATGCGATGTGTCATGAGAATCTATAAATACAGTTACACAATCGCACTGTAAAGTGCAGTAAGTTTGAATAGGTTAATAAAAGCTTGAAAGCCCTGTAGCAGTCTGTCAATACTGCCAATACATCCTATTTGTATGGACAAACCACAACCAGGTCACCAACAGTGACAGCTGTGATCCATGCAACTAGCTAAAGACAGATCAAATTATTGTCCTTCATACCTTAGCAGCTTTGCAGCAGGGCTGTACAACCGCCCTGGGGAAATATACAAGGCTTGTTGCATGGGTGTCAATTTATGGAGTAGAAAACCTTTGTTGAAAAACCCACTTTAAAATAAAGTGCAATGCCACACTGCAGGGCCAAAACATCAGTGTCAGGGTAAAACCCAAATCATATCAATGCAGAAAACTTCTTCAGCTTAATAAACATTTTGATCATTGCTAACAATTCTTCTCTTCTTTTTTTTCACCATCACAGCACATTTTGGACAGAGATCCTTTGTTGGCAAAGTCAACATGGATACTAATTCTCCTGAGTACTATGTGGAGACCACAGAGCAGTCTGTCAAAGACACTGAATGGTTAGAATTTTAGAGGGTGGTAATCACTTGTGGTGGGTCAGTTAGGGGGCCGTCAACCTCCTTTAAAGTCTCAATTTATTTTTTATTTTTCAATCCTTTGATGCCTTTTTCAATAACTGTAGCTAACATTTTTAGTATGTTTTGTTTTCTTATATCCATATATTAATTTCTTTATTGTCCTCACTTTAAAAAGATAAAATGAAAAAATTTACATCTGTCTAAAATTGATTCCAGCTCCAGAACAAGACAGTAAAATTTTTAGACATTAAGAAGTATAGAAAAAAGAGTTAAGACAACAGCGATATTTTAAACAGTGCAGTACAACATATAGGGAGCGTTGGTAAGAGTGAAACACCTCAGATCACAGCCTCGCAGTCACTCCTCCTCCCAACAAACATCGAAACACGAAAACCTAAAACATTAAAAGCTATTTAAAAACTGATAAACTTACATTAAGAAGTAACACCCAGATCAAAAACAAAACACTTGCCCTGCAGAGTCACCAGCACCCCCCCCCCTCGCCTCATTCTTGAGTGCTTTGAAATACTTTGTGTGTAAATGTACACTTTCATGTGCAGCATCCTTTCAAATGTTCCTTAAAGTCACGGTAGTCTGCCTTCAGTGGAGTAAATCCTTGTCAACATTTATGCATGGTCTGTCAGTTCAGGGATGTTTATGTTGATCTTATAGGTTTATCAAGCAAGTTCAATGTCTGAACAACCCTCTAGTTACTCCTATCATCACACCACGCTTTGCAGTAAGCTGTACTCCAACACTCATGAAGGCACTAGCTAACCTTGCTGAGGTGTATGGGTTACCAATACAGGTAGTTTAAATATCAAGCTTTTATCAATTATTCTTTATCCATTTTACTTGCTTGCACCTTTTTTGTCAAATTCGTCAGTTGTTGGTTTGCAAATTTGATTTCATAGTCACTACCTTATGGAGACCGAGAACAAAACAGAAAAGGGAAAACAAAGGGTTTCCATAGGGGAATTCTAAAGACTGGGTTGCTCCACAAGGAATTTTGTGTACAAAGTCTATGGGAGGTTCTTAACTACAGGGACTAAGGAAAGAACAAAAGATGTCTCCACAGGGATGCAAAAAATAGAATGTGTGCACATTTACACATCATATGCTAATTTTGAAAGGGTTTTTTGCTGACGTCATTACATTCCTCTATTGACTTTGTTTATTTTTTGTTTGGAATTGGTAAAGTATGGAGTGGTTACAGAAATTAAAACGAAGACATTTTTAACACCCAGCCTTATATTAATCATGTGTCAACCAGGATTTTCTTTTACATGTTTACAGACACATTTGTCTGAAAATGAGGCTGAAATTTCCTTAGTCAAGGAACTGTTCCCAGAATGTAGCAGTTACACTGATGTCTACAAGTCATGCGGGTTGGTTACCAAAAAGGTAAATGAACATTATTTTATATATGTAACTTGTAAGTGTGATGTGTGTGGAAAAAGCTTGTGGTTATGTCCGAGTTAATTACCTGTTCCACTGTTTCTATTTCCCTCTAAAAGCTCTTCTAGGACCCCCTTAGTTAATTTCTTAGAAATCTGTTGTAATAAACAAAGAACCCTCATGCATTTTACTTGGTTGTGTGGTTAGTCACCCCTGTAATTTACTTCAAAATCCCAAGTTAACTACCTACATTGGCAACCCAGACAGGTGGGGTTCATAGCAGAATCCCCTGATAACTACCTCCAGTTGTAACCCAGACAGGTGGGGTTCATAGCAGAATCCCCAGATAACTACCTCCATTGGTAACCCAGACAGCTGTGGTTCATAGCAGAATTCCCAGATAACTACCTCTATTGGTAACCCAGACAGCTGGGGTTCATAGAAGAATCCCCAGATAACTACCTCTATTGGTAACCCAGACAGCTGTGGTTCATAGCAGAATCCCCAGATAACTACCTCTATTGGTAACCCAGACAGCTGGGGTTTATAGCAATCCCTAGATAACTACCTCTATTGGTAACCCAGACAGCTGTGGTTCATAGCAGAATCTGGGGATAGCTAGTCTGGGTTACCAATGGAGGTAGTTATCTGGGGATTCTGCTATGAACCCCCAGAATCCCCAGATAACTACCTCTATTGGTAACCCAGACAGCTGTGGTTCATAGCAGGATCCCCAGATAACTACCTCCATTGGTAACCCAGACAGCTGTGGTTTATAGCAGAATCCCCAGATAACTACCTCTATTGGTAACCCAGACAGCTGTGGTTCATAGCAGAATCCCCAGATAACTACCTCTATTGGTAACCCAGACAGCTGTGGTTCAAAGCAGAATCCCCAGATAACTACCTCTATTGGTAACCCAGACAGCTGTGGTTCATAGCAGAATCCCCAGATAACTACCTCCATTAGTAACCCAGACAGCTGGGGTTTATAGCAGAATCCCCAGATAACTACCTCCATTGGTAACCCAGACAGCTGTGGTTCATAGCAGAATCCCCAGATAACTACCTCCATTAGTAACCCAGACAGCTGGGGTTTATAGCAGAATCCCCAGATAACTACCTCCATTGGTAACCCAGACAGCTGTGGTTCAAAGCAGAATCCCCAGATAACTACCTCTATTGGTAACCCAGACAGCTGTGGTTCATAGCAGAATCCCCAGATAACTACCTCCATTAGTAACCCAGTCAGCTGGGGTTTATAGCAGAATCCCCAGATAACTACCTCCATTGGTAACCCAGACAGCTGTGGTTCATAGCAGAATCCCTAGATAACAACATTCAATGGTATTCCAGCTAATTGTTGTATTCTGTGTTACTAATCTTGTGTATTATTGTTATGTTGCATCACAGAGTGTATTTGCTCATGGTATCTACTTGGATGACGGGGAGATTCAAACTATCAAACATCATGGGTCTGGTGTGTCTCATTGTGCCTGCTCAAACTTCTCGTGAGTCAAACCTGTTGGTTTTTTGGGGGGTTTCATTATTAATTTGTGTTTACTTTTGTACATTTACTCTGTTTGGTTAAAGGACATGTGAGATTTTTTTTTTTTTTTTTTCTCGATTAAGAAAAGTATTTTTGAAGCATAAATATACCCCTTTTTCATAAAAATATTTCTTATAATTATGTTTAAATTCATTTTTAAGATTTCCTGAGAACCGACCCCGCCCCTCAAGTGGGAGCATAATTTGCATAAACATGAGCAAAGTTGTGACATAAGGTCGGGAGCCCGAGTTTCGACAACGTCGACCACGCTGACGTGTGTCGTTGTTGTAGGTTGAGATTAGTTATCGAAAACAAAGTTATAATTAGTGGATAAAAAGTACCCTTTCCCTCGAAATGCCAGGGAGGTGTGTTGCTGCAGGCTGCAGCAACACTACAAAGGATGGTGTAAGCCTTCATAAATTTCCAATGAATGTGAAATACCGGCAGCTCTGGATCGGAAAAGTGAAGCTTACACGACCAAAGTGGTCCGGGCCGGCGAAGCACACGGTGCTATGTAGTGCCCACTTTGATGAGTCCTGTTATGACCGGCAACACCAGGGTCGTTAGGCCTCTTTCGGGATGAAGAGGTTCAGCATGCTGCTTCCCGATGCTGTCCCTAGCAAGTTTCCCTTGAGCAAAAAAATTCCTGCGCCAAGTCCAAAGAAACGAGGAGCCTACGCTACTACGCTAGAGTAGTAGTTGTGGTCACACTATACCGACTGCAGCCCCACCGGTCACCGCGTCCGCTCGCCCCAGCCGGCCGTGTGCATTCACGGCGGTCACTAAACATGTACACGTACACGACGTGCGTACAATACGCAGACCCTTGTCGTGGTTTTTTATTTGTCTTGTCGAATTCAAGTATGGATAAGATTTTCTGTCAAGGTACATAGTATTTTTCATAAGCAGTAGCCAACCAAACTTCAGTTTGGGTACACTCTGATTTATGTTATTTATTGTTAACGTTGGGATTGAACAGGATAACCGGCAGACCCCTTTTTTCCGGAAACTGGGCACGTTTTTTAAAGTTGTTCAAGCGTTTGTACACGCGTATAAACAATGTCTTGTACCTAGACCCACAAAAACAGGGACCAGACTAAAGCTTTTTAGCTTCCAGACCTTACGTCACGAAGAGCGCCAAGCATTTAAATTTGGCCGATGAAGGGTATTTTTAATCGATTGATAAACACTCCTAAATAAACTCGATCTACAAAAAACTACAAAGTTCTAATCACTTTTTAATGGAACATAATCACCCAATTACAAGAAATTTCGCTTTCTCATTTTTATGGACATCAGCTCTCCTTAAGTTTTGTCCCTATTGTCTGTGTGTCATGCACATGGCCAAACCATCCAAAGTAAAACGTCTGGCTTGAATGTTTTTATTTGCAGCATACGCAGTGGTATCTTAGATCTGAGGAAACTCTGGGACAGAGGCATCAAGCTTGGATTGGGCACTGGTATTGTAAAGTCTTACTTGTTTCATTTAAAAAGAGCTTAAATATAATGTTTGATGTTTTGCATCAGGCATAGTTAGGAAATCTCAGAATCTTGTGTTGTTTTATTTATTTTTTGGGATGCCTTCTATGAGGTACATAGATACAAAGTCCTATAAATCCAGCATAGTAGAGCTCTACGATAAACACAGTGTTGATGTGACTCCAAGACACAGTGTTGATGTGACTCCAAGACACAGTGTTGATGTGACTCCAAGACACAGTGTTGATGTGACTCCAAGACACAGTGTTGATGTGACTCCAACACACAGTGTTGATGTGACTCCAACACACAGTGTTGATGTGACTCCAACACACAGTGTTGATGTGACTCCAAGACACAGTGTTGGTGAGACTCAAACACACAGTGTTGGTGTGACTCCAAGACACAGTGTTGGTGTGACTCAAAGACACAGTGTCCGTGTGACTCCAAGACACAGTGTTGGTGTGACTCAAAGACACAGTGTTGGTGTGACTCCAAGACACAGTGTTGGTGAGACTCCAACACACAGTGTGATTTCACAGCTGCCTCACAAATTTCCTTTGATCACATTTCTTCATCCAAGTTTTGAAGTTTTGATCTGATATTGAGGATAAGTTGATTGCAGCAATGCAGTGACCCAGGCCCTTTTTTAAACCAGGGCTTTGGTTTGGGCTCCGGTTTGGGCTCTGTCAGTTAGATCACCACTTGCTCTCTTCTTATGTGGATCTAATCAGGCAGACCAAGCCCAAGCCAAAGCTATGGTTATAAACAGGGCTATACATACCTTTCCCGTATGTCGCTGTCGCTGAGGTCAAATAATGGAAACATGCACGTGTGTATCTGCCTTGAATACTCTCAGTCAATGATAGGTCTCATTTGATCAAAGTGAGGGCACTGTTTGAGTTTGTGATGTCATATGCAAGGGGTCTCTTGGGAAGTAAAAGGAAGGCCCTGCCCTATATATTTGAATGGGAAAGGAAAAACTGCTGAGTGTGTTTGCAGTTAAAGTAATATTCTTAAACTAGATGTACCTTTATCAGCTTGGGAATTTCTTCCATCTTGAATCTTTGTCAGTTTTTAATGTTTATATCACCAAAAAGCATCCACATTACAACCTTGTGCGTTGGGGTTTAAACTATTTCATATGTTTCTATTTGTCTTTGATCTTTATTGTTTGGTATGAAATTAAACTTAAAATTGGAAGTGATTTTTGTTTTTGTTAATCTTTAGATGTTTCTGGCGGCTATTCTCCATCTATGCTCAGTTCTATTAGGCAGTCAGTTATTGCAACTAATGTTTGTAAGATACAGCAAGGAGCAGCCTACAACAATATAGACTTCAAAGAACTCTTCTATCTGGCCACTCTAGGGGGAAGTCAAGGTATATTATCTTCAAATCTTGGGTTAAAAATTCACTCGGTTTTCTTTTTTCCTGATAATAATTACCAATCCTTGACTGTCCTTTAATAATTTAATAATCCTTGACTGTCCTTGAATGTTTTTCCTGATGCTATTCTGTACTTATATATAAGACAACTAATATATTCATCCCCTAATGAAGTACTGTCACCACATTAAGGCCAGCGCTTCTGTCTGCCATTTGTCTTTACTAGATAGAGTACAGAAGCATATTGTTAATCTGGTTGGTGAAGAGTTGGGCTCACCGTAGGTCTGTAGTGACCGTCTGTCTGTTCTACAGATATTTCCATAGTAAATGTTCCACCAGTCTAACCACCTTGGTTTCTATTATCAGGGTGTTTGAAAGTGAAACCAGGCTTTCTGCTTTCACCCATACAGTCTCACTTTGCTGAGATGTAGAATAAGGAGCCATTCCAACAGCTTCATTCCACGTACTGCATCTCTTTGGAGCACCTTGCCTGGTGCATGTTTCCCTCCATCCTACAATGTATACTGTTTTAAGAGGAATATCAATTTCTTCCTTCATCTTTCCTGAGTTCTTTACGCCTATCGTAAGAGTGGCTTTTACCCTTGGCTTGGGGTGATCTTGCATTAAAAAAAAGAGAGATTTTAAACGTGAAAACATATCCCTTTGTGACTGTTTCAGTAATGGGCCTTGAAGATCGCATCGGTAACTTTGTGGTAGGCAAGGAGTTTGATGCTCTCCTTGTGAACCCTAGGGTAGCTGGAGGTCCATTTGATGTTTTCAACTCATCTTATTCTGACTCTATGGAGGTTAGTAACAACTAAAATACATGGAACAGAAAATAATTCTTTAAATAATCATGTACAGGAGGACTCTCAGTATGTACAACGCCTTTTTGACCGATCTTTTATTTCTTTTGTCGGCTACTTAGACCAAAATGTGTGGCTGATTATCGTGCAGTTTCGTGACGCATATCAAGCATGAGCATTTTTATTATCTTGAATTGAAAAGAAAAATATGGTTAACAACGTACCATAAATCCACAATCGATCTTTTGGCCAGTTTTCTTGTAATGGGCACATTTAACTGCCATATTTTCAAAGCATAGTGCGAGGCTGGGGGAAAGCATGACCTCATCAATGACCAATCAACGTTGGCTTTACGAGACCGCGCGGCAGCAGTTGCGGTGAGTAAACCAATAGCTGTAGAGCTGTTATGTTCACGAGGTCATGACCTCTGCACACCTAACGATAGAGACGCACAACAATTACATTACTGCATTATGGCTGCCCTTCCTTGTCTGCAGAAAAAATGTCGCAAAGAAAATGTATTTTGCATTTGTCTAGCGTTGGAACGAAGGTTTTACAATTTTCGGAAAAAAGTTGGAGAAAGTTCCTTTCATGTGCAAGAAGATGGAAAGAAATAGATGGTACTGTCGAGCGTGAAATTGTCACCAAAGCAGAGGCATGTCTTGGGCTCTTCGAGCTCGAGCTCAGCGATCGCCATGTCGAAGAACACATCGTCGATGATGAACAACTGTCACAAGATCTCTCTCAGGTAACGTCCAACGATACCTTTTTTCTTCTTAATTTAAAAAAATTTCGGAACCCAGTGATGTCTTTAGTCTTGATTTATTTTATTGGCTTTGTTTTTTCTATGGCGATTTGTTTCCAAGCGCTCCATGTTTACTTTTTGTCCAGAGAAAATAATAAATGGTACTGACTTGCATACCCTTACCTTAGAGTTAGACTAGAGGCCTTACTATTAGTTACTACAGATCCTTGTGATGTTTTTCAGAAGTGACTTTTCCAGGAATTTATTTATTAATCCTTTAAAGATTATATCGTGGTGATTATTCACAATGTTTGTCCAACAACATAAACTATAAATATAATTATAAAGGCAGGGTGTTTGTCATTTTTTACTACACTTGCAATGTTGCAGTACTCTAGTACTACTCTACTCTAGTGTTAGTATTTAACTAACCATTTAAACAAATCTTTTTAATATATTCTTCCATTCAAACTTGTGAAAAATGTTGTCTTTATTTATTCTGGCCTTTCATCTGACAAAAATAAACATGGAAATGATTTTTATTCAGTTGAGCTTTTTAATTTAATTTTATTGTTTTATTCTTTGATTTGTTTTACTTGAAGATGGGGATGACCTCGGGAAAAAATGTATGTTTGTATCTGAAACCTTACTTGTTATGAATATGAGGATGGCAATCAGAGGCATCCTGTGAAATTATTTCATCTGAATACCCCAGTTGTTGGAAACCAATAAAAACATTTGAATCTGATTAACAATTCAGGGGTGAATTGTATTAGATTTCTGAGGGTTGGTGTCCGTTCACGAATGATGCAGCCAGAGATGTGGTTGGCATGTTTGGTAAACCTGGTTGGTTTCAACATTTTTGTGACAGTACCGTGACAGTTTTTAGCTGTTTTAGAATGTATCCAGCTGAAACGTTCAGCTGAAAAGGTATTGGACTGAAGACTGGTGGTAGTGGGATTGGTTGAAAGATAATCATGATCGACCAATAGTGTGGATCGACTGAACATGCCCAACATATACACTCGATGGATGCTGGTTTTTATAAACTTTTGGACTGCATACGCAAAACCATATGTATGTATGGATGATTAGCCAAAAGAAATTATATAGTTTTTATAATTGCTATTACTTTTTTTATTTGATTTACAGATTTATGGGTACCACTCTGAGTGCTACAAGCGTTTTTGTGACATTAACCAGATTTCAAGGGCTGAGAAAAGGAACGAGAAGAAACGGAAACATCAAGGTAGGCAGACATTGAATAATTCAATCAAGATTTAAATGTGCAGTAATATTAAGTTTCTTATTGCTTTTCAAATCTTCTTGCATGTGTAGTTTTGTTTTTTTCACCTCTATTTCTGATCACGATGCCCATCCCTAAGTCACTTCATTCCTCTGTTTCTATAATATATTTTGTTTTTTCCTATTCTCATTGTTTTTTTCTCTTCATACATATTCAGACCAAGATGAAGTTGAGCAGGGAAAAGGCAGCACTGAACCCCAGCGAAGAAAACTGAGTTCATCATCAAACTTCCTCCCTGGCAACCCAGAAAAACCTCATGTTCTTGCACAGGTGTGCATTATCTGCAATAAGAAAGACAGATGGAGTAGAGAGAAAATATCGAGGAAAACTGTGCGTGACAAATACTCACAGTGCCAAACCGTGACTGCAGGCCAACTGTTAGAAGCAGCACGACAAAAGAAGGATGAGAGGCTACTAATGCAAATCGAGAATAAAGATCTCATAGCTTTAGAAGTATGCTATCATCGTCTTTGCTATAATGAGTATACCCGATTCTTGACACGGTCTGGTCCATCGGATGAAGCACCCAGGTTCAAGGATGCTTACACAAAGTTCTGCCAAGAAGTCATCCAGAAAAGAATAATAGAAAATAATGAAATTCTGTTCCTAACGTCACTGCGTCGCAAGTTTATCAAGTGTGTACAAGAAGTTGAGGAAGTCGACTGTACTAATTACCGGACCCACAATCTGAAGAAACGCCTGAAAAAAACATTCCCCACACTCATAATTCAAAGGTCATATGCTAAAAATACAAGCGACTTGGTGTACAGCCAATCTCTTGCTGCATAAGAACTGGTGGAGACAGTAGTTGGCTCAGATACATCATGTACTGATACTGATAGTAGATACAGACAGCAGTGAATCAGCTGTAGAAGCAGAGAGATTTCCACATGAAACTGCAAATTTTCACACACTCTTCACTGCATCAGCTGTACTACGTAATATAATGAAGAATTCACCTGTCAGTCACTTCACTACCATGGCCATCAACTTCAGATGATTTATCCTTGCAGACTGAACAGTGACTTTATCATGTAGGACAGGGAGTATTTGTTATTACAAATGTATATATCAAAATAGGATGGAAAAGATTTGAAAAGCCCGAAAAGGGGTCACCATGACCATGACAGCATAAAACAAAATAATGTCATACAGTAATAATTTTGTTTTGCGATTCCTTTATTTAAGTAACTTTAATCATAAGGATATTAATAAAGATTAAGGGGCCGTCCCAAATATGTCGTAATTTTCACTGTCATAATAAAGAGTATATTAAGACACTTAAATAATGTGCAACATGGGGGGGGGGGTCTCAAAAGTAGTACTCTATGACCTGAAAAATTTTGACATCAGCTGTAGACGGTCTCTAAATGTGTTAACACTACAGTTAAATTTGAGCAAGAAACTAACAGTTGATAGGTATAATATTTTTAAAGATAAAATAATTGGCCTTTGGAGTAGACAGTGGTAGATCCACCCCCAATGGGCCAATTCTTCAGCTCAGAGAAGGGGGGAAAACATAAAAAGATAGCTTATTCATGATAAACATTTCTTACAAAAATTACCCCATTGAAATGTACACAGTTTTCTAAAAATGGCCAACAGAGGGCGCTATTTTCATGATGCTTAATTAAAATGCAAATAACTGCCTAACTGGCAAGTTTCATGATTGTGGATTTATATGTTAGCAATCCACATGTAATTATCTATTAATTAAAACTGTTTCCACGCTCATGCATGAGGTGCGCCACGAAACTTGATTTCTAAGCACCTTTTCACTGCACGCCCCATGGTCTAACTACTGTAGTTTGATAAAATGTGGAGCAATATAGTTACCTAAGACATTCCACAAATAGTTGTTTAATTACCCCCTCCCATGGCTTTATCACCCAAATCTCATCTGAGGTTAGGGTTGTCTGGGATTGCATACCACTCGGATATAAAACTTTCTACATGTAACACTTATGCTATGATGATTTGTTACAGGATATTGTGCAGAAGTTCCTTTTTCTGGGTAAGTTAGACGCTGTTAATCCTCTGAATAATTGTGTATGCCACAGCATGCAGAGTAACCTGTCAGTCTTTCCATTTTTAGCAGAGCATGTATTTCTGATCAGGCAATGCTACTGAGGGTTCCATATAATGTGACACAGCCATTCCTTCAGAGGCACTGTCACGCGCTTAAAAATAGTTAATTGCCTTACATTATGACTCAAGCACTGGATGGCGTTTTTTTCAGCCAAACTTTTCTAAACTAAATTACGGTGGACATTTGTGAATTCCTGGTACAACCCAGGAACCCCCTCTTTTGGATGCCATTAGTAGTTGACCAGCCGACACATAATTACACCCCCAGATGATCCATTGCGTAGCGTGCACTGGCAGGCACCTACTGTGCTACGCTTTATTTCCCCCGTACAAAGAGGGACAATGGTCACTGGAACTCCTGCTCGAAATCTCCCTTTGTCCAGGGTTGTTGTGTAATTCCAGATTCCAGACCTTCCTACTTTTGTTGTACAAGCAAGGATTGAGAGATCAATAGGCTGCCACCATTGTTTATTATTGTATTCAGCATATGGGAGCGAAGTCCAAGGTGCCTGCGTACCATGGCCGATTATTACTAAAGGAATGTCCGAAAAATAATACTTTAATACCAATGTAAAGTGGTTAACAAAATAGAAATAATCCTTCCATTTCATAAAAAAATCTGACGCCTACTCAAAGAAAGCCAATGATTTAGGGTTTCCCGTAAATTAGTCAATGTAAAAAGTTGAATTGACAGTTGTGAATGTGTGAAGTAAACCCCTAATGCACTTTGATATGGGATTATTCCTTGTGTTCACATGATTGGATGGGTAGTTAGGAAGGACATATTACAGCCCTCTCACTTCATTATTTATTTGATTTTTTTAAAAAGTGAGTTTTTCAACAAAGTGAAACAAACCTAATTAGCCATTCCCTTGAAATATGCTTATTACATTCGTGCATGTAAGCAAACGCTATGGACTTGTGCATTAGGCAGACACACAAATGCGTATACGACACGCCGTCATCAGCCTCATATAAAAAGGCGCGATGCTCCCTCTTTTTGCCAACCAGTAGCTAGTGTTAGTGCTTTCGAGGAATTTGCAATTTACATATTTTGTGGAAAGGGTCTATGAATTGTCTACATGTAGATTTCCACATGATGCCATAGCAGTGCACAATTTGTTTGATTTACTGAACATTTGTTGTATTGTATTCCCTTTGTTTTTTATCTTTAGGAGATGATCGTAATATACAGGAAGTTTATGTTGCTGGCAGGAAGGTTATTCCAACAATCTTAGACCAGTGATGGCTCGGTTATGCAAAAACTTTATATCTCGCATGAAAATGCTTGGTGCAAAAATGTTGTAACTCAGTGTGTGCTTGTTTTGTGTGTACATCCGAGCTAGTTTTAAGTGAGATACAATATTTTGACAATTTCAAAGTCACCCGTACGTAAAGTGCTATTTTAAGAGCTTTGTTTTTCATACTGACACAATGAAATAATGAACAGTATTTTACTATTATTGAACTATAAAGTGAACATGTAATAATTTTCTGATATACTGTTGCATTCCTCACATAGCGAGTGACCAGTATTTTCCATATGGGTAATAATAATAGATTTATGATCAGAATAAATAGGTTTCTGAGAGTCTGACATTTGTGGCAAATATTTACTGGTGCATTATCTGCCAAACATGACAAAGAATAATATATACATGTATATTCAGATTTTATTGATAGCGTATTATCATCAGATCTAAATTCTAGCCATAGATCTTAGATGAAGATCAGTTTTACTATTGAGACAATAATTCTAGTTACTATCAAATTGATCAATGATATTGTTACATTGATGAAAACTGGCGACTCAACATCGGAGTCAACGCTGATGTCAACGTGCACAAAGATCCGTCCAAACATAAACCACTCACGAAAACACAACTGAAGTTGGTGAAATTTTCACAGGATGTTTGTAATGTATGTTCATAAGTAACGAGGGAATAGGAAGTAACTTACTAAAAAAATATATATAAAAATTGCTTTCCCTTTTAGCATATGTTTGCCGGTTATGTTTGCCAGACGCTTGTACTAAAAGTACCTAATATTACTGATCAGAGGTGTGAACAGTTAGTGGCTTTGAGACATTGAAGGTATAGTAGACCTGCTTCGTAGTTGTCCATTAATTCTGAGTTGAGACTGATGGACTTAGTGTTCAAGTCTACAGCTACTTTGAATGTTCCTACCCCCTTATTTTTATCAACGATTTCAGATAGCATGTAGAATGTGTAGGTGTGGGTTTGAGTCCAACTTAGCAAATTTGTTCAAATTGAGCAATGAAGCAAGTAGTTAGTTTAAATCTACCCAAGTCACTTTTGTTTTATGTTTAAACCAAATATTACATTTTGCAACAAAGGTTACATTCTAGCTAATGATTATGCTGGATATGAACCATGGACCATGAGATTGTCAGCCTTTTGCCTAACAGTTTAACCCTTTCAGCCCCAATGGCTGTGCACTATACCCTGCTTGAGCCCCAATGGTGACTTAAGTTGCCCAAGATAACACACTGTATGGTTTACAATACAATATGTAAGACAATTTGTATTGCTTATTTTGTTCTAAAATGATATCTTAAAGGTAATAATACAGTTTGTAAAATCAAACTTTGAACACAAGCTTCCTGGTGTGTGAGAATGTGTGTTTCAGGCTTGAGTGGTCAAACAATGTGGGCTCCAGGGGTTGTTTAAGTCAAAAGAACTTTGGGCTGAAAGGGTTAAAAGAGGTGTAGCAAGTGCATTTACTTCCAAGTGTAGATTGGTCCATCACAATTAATGTCATCAAACTTTTATGATGCACATGTACAAGATTTAAGCATAGCAGTATATTTGAAGTGTTTGAATTCTTGAAAATCATGCAAAAGCTGTTTTCAAAATTTAAATTGAATGAAAGCTAAGAACATGTCCTTCAGCACGCAAAACAATGGTCGTTATCAGGAGTGATTTTATTGTCAAATGGCAATGTTAAATATGCATATACATGTACATGGTTCCTTAACTGTAAATGTACTAATGGAGGGAAACCATTAGTTGGGAAGTTACAACAGAAGTACAGACATGCTCTGTCCACCATTTTGCAGGCAATCACACACAATTAATGCACAGTCTGGTTCCAACTGTCTCCACACAGCTTAAAAATAATGAGCAGGCACTGTTTGACCCTCCCCCAAAATGGAGAAGCATTTTGCAAATGGTTATGTACAGAAAAAAATAAGCTGCCCTATGAATGCACATGACTGTATACCTTCATTTTATCTTTGAATTTTGGAAGCATTCTCATGGAATGATAACAGTTCTTATCACTTCAAACAGGTTTTATTGGAAATGTAGTTTTACGCCTTTATAGCCTTCTATTTTTATGGATCAGAATGTGAACTTCCCATTACAACATGATTAAACGAACACGAAAACAATCAAATTGTACATGAGATTGAATCATTTCTTCCAATAATGTTAAACGGGTGAGCACAACATTGGACAGAGAGAAAATATAAATGATAACAGATTTCCACATAATTTATTGTATAAAGATGATCATAGTGAAATGCTGTGCTTTTTCAGAAATCAGTCAAATAATTTGTTTTAATCTCGCAAGTTCAATACTTGATGTTTAAAAATCAGTGACAACATACACCAGGATTTTTCCTTATTTTCTCTTGACTTTGATGAAAGAAGACAGCTTAAACTTTAACAAGTTTGTTACTTCATATATATGTTGGGTCCCATTAAGGTCAAAGGCTGGTCTTTGACAATTTCCAACGTTTTTCACATGAAAAGACAATGTATGTGGGGTTCTCCCTCAAGTATCTCAGGTATATTATGTAAAATGCCTACTGATATTTTAAAGATTGCAACATAAGTAGCAGTGTTATTAAACAAAGGTTGTGATACATTATATATTTAATACACAGAAATACATGATATAGTAATTATACTTTAAATAGAATGGGTTTTTGCCCTCTGTTGAAGTAAAAAATAAAATGATACAATATATTTTAATAACTACAGTGTACTGGGACTGAAATACACCAACCCACACAGTCCATGAGGAGTTGACCAATCATAGTTACAATCAAAAGAAACTGTGCCATAACATAAAGAAGAAGAGAGTACAAGATCCTCAGAACAGGCCTTAAACTGAAGTCACTGTGTGGGCCATAGTTTAAGTATTTGTGGCCTTCACTTCTGGAACATGAAGGGTTTAAAGACAGATCTTTGTTAGCCTGCATGCGCAAGTGCAGCTGGCCTCGCCGCCAATGCTGGGGAGTTGACAGCTCAAAGTTTTGTAGAGAAGCAGAAAAACCTCTTTTTTTTCATGCGAATTAAGTGTCTTTCCCAACGATTTACACAATTTCCCTGACAGGGCAGCTTTACAAGATGATGTAGAATAAACTTAGTGATTATTTGACACTAAACAGAAAGTGAATACTTAAATTCTGCCCCCAAAAACCTTAAAGCAGAAGGTGCAATTTCCGTGTAGTATCACACTAAAACCCACCTATTGTCTGCACCGTTTGCAGGCTTCAGTGTCCGTTTAGTTGCAAATATCCATGTTCAGTGTTCTATACATCGTCATGTCATGCTGTCCTGTTAGGGAAATTCTGTATATCGTTGAGAAAGACACCTAATTCACATAAAAAGTTAAAAACACAAAAGTTTTTTACATGTCTTTGTGTACAAAACCTAGCGCTACCAGCAAACCAGCAATGGCGCTGCAGCCAGCAGCACTTGCGCACTTGGATTGGTCTGTAGCTCACAAGTTTTTATCCTGTACTGTACTTGGGCAGACTTTTATGGATTGTTTTATTAACATAAGTATTGAAATTAATCACATTCATTTTTCTTTCTTCGGCAACTGCTTCTTTATCAAACTAAGAACAGTTTTTAAACCAATTTCAGTGCCAATGTCGTACATGCACGATCTATGTATTCCGAAAGGCAATTATCGTACATGTATGATCTTTTTTATGTACTCAAAAAGTGTCATTATTCGTACATGTACGACCCATAGCACACATGTTATCATGAGAGGGCATTATCACTCAAGAAATACTATTGGCTTTGGAATGTACCAAGGCAACACAAATCAGCAAGATACATGCATTTTAATTGGTGAGAAAGAAACATTTTTTGTTTTTTTAACAGATTTACAAAAAACTTCCAAAAGCTGGGCATTTTAGGTTCAAAACGCAAAAAAACAGGCACTGAAAGAGTTAAAACTTCCAGGTGTAGACGTCGTCCTGTCACCATCTTTGAGGTGCAACGATAGACGATGCAAAAGCTTGTTTGCACTGTGCACAGGACGGGCCACTGAGCAACCAGCTCTGATGGCATCATATACATAAGATCTATTTAAAGAATACTGATTAAGGATACATTAAATACATCATCATAAACATGATTTATATTAATAGTGATAATGAGTAAAACATTTCAAAGGTTGGTTGAGTGGTATTGTGCATTTGTTGAAAGCAAGAGGCAAGTAAATGAATTTACTCCGCCAAAAACCAATGATGTCTTTTAAATGACCTTGCGCTGCTGAAGGAAGCCCTAGTACCAAACAAAATGGTACTGTAATTAAGTAGTTCACAAAGAGAACTGTTGCAAGACCAAGGCACCATGGTGTTTACATACAAGCTATATTTATACAAACCAACAGGGCCCAATTTCATGGCACTGGTTACCACAGAATTTGGCACTTACAGCCAATAGCATCACTAACTTTATCACTCTTAAGCACAGAATTCTGTAGTAAATAGGGCAATGAAATCAGGCCCAGGTTTAACACACTCTGCCCTCCCAAAACTTCTCCGAATGAACACATACTTCTTGTGGAAAATTATTAGTCTATATACAACTGTCACTATTTATATTGTTGAAATGCATAGTGGGTGTCAAGTTACCCTGATTGTCCCAGCCTTTCACCTACATGTCTGAATTAATAAATGCAATTAGATATGGATGCTTTTGATTCAAAACTTGTTGGAATAAACTGAGTATCACTTCAATAGTTTCACGTTTACAACTCGGCTATTAAGTTTGTTACTTTGAAACACTGACGATCAGCTTAGCACCAATCACCAGACCTGGCACTTGTGTTGTGGGTTCATGGGGCTCCCTATGGAGCAGTTGAAGGCCGTGCTGAACTCTGGCATGTTGGACAAGGATCCTTTTATCCTGAAGCACAAAAAGGTTACATATTATTTATTGACATCTTGATTCAGAATCTAAGAAAAGTTCAATCCGGAACATCCTTAAC
This sequence comes from Pisaster brevispinus, assembly GCA_023634235.1. NCBI lineage: Eukaryota > Metazoa > Echinodermata > Asteroidea > Forcipulatida > Asteriidae > Pisaster > Pisaster brevispinus. Next base: position 16,244,645 of record JAMKCF010000006.1, on the reverse strand, counting down.
AAATAGGTGAATTTGGAGATACAGACTTGTTGGAAATGAAGCAAGGAATACACATAATTTACATGTAGAAATAACCTAGGGTTTTTTCATTTCATTTCATTTATTAATTCTATTCTGGTTGTGAAGCCAAGAACTCTTACAAAAGCAAACTTAATCACTATAACAGCCAGGAACCCATGGAGAGAAGACAAAGAAGGAAGTTTCAGTTCTAGATGTGGGAGGAAAGCCCTAGAGAATCATTCCAGGGAAAACCCATGCAGTAAGGTAAGGACTGAAAACCCAATCCACATAGTGCCCCTGGCAGGAATTGAACTGGGATCCTAGAGGTGGAAGGCAAGGAAAAAACCCACTATGCCAACCCGACCACCAGTTACGTTAATGACTTACCTGAATTGATCAATTGCATGTGGGTCAGTGAGTATCATTAGATCAGCATACTGAGGTGTTTCGTAGCTACACCACACCTGGGCCATCCCCAGGAAGAATTCTTGAGACGAGGTCAGATTGAGCAGAAGTTTCAGATCATGAGGGTTGTCTTTACGCCATCTCTGGTATGCCATGTAGGCTATCTTCACTCCGCCATTATCAGCGATGTTCTCTCCTAGAGTAAATTGGCCATCTAACTGTTGGCAACAAAACAGATATTGACCAAGAAATCAATTTCATGAGTGAGAGTTTGTAAAAAGACAGAAAAACTAGCCCTGTGTGGAAGCGTATGGCAATGGCTGTACAGAAGGGCACGGCCTTTATTAAAAGGGTTATATGCACACTTTCTGCCTGACAAGATTTGACCTTTTGAGTTGAATCATGGTATCGTTACAATGTAAGACTGTCAGTAAACTGAAATCAAGTCTCATTTGTGCTACATTTGACATTATTCATTACCATCTAGAATTAAACAGAAATGGCATTTGGTGCCCTGGTCTTGGCATTGGTACCCCTTCAAAACTTTCCTGTAGTCTTAAAGATTATCCAATGGAAATGTCCTTTGCAAAATGAAAATGGCCTTGCCCTCTCAAAGATAAAATTCCAGGCGCGTAACAAGATTGATAATAGCAGTATCTGTTGACAACCACTCTATGTTCCAGTGGACACAACTAAAAAATGGCCTGCATCACATGACTACAAAAGTTTCACTTAAAGTTACACCCGAACAAAGATATTGACAAAACAGGGAAACCGCAACATAGGGCTACCTAGCTCATTTGGTAGAGCACCGAGACGTTAAACTGAAGGTCGTTGGTTCGGATCCCACTCTAATCAATTTTTCTTTGTTCAACCCCAAATCACTTAAAATAATAGTCTTCACGTTTTGATAATGTAAGAGAATGTTTTCTTGACCTTGTACATGGAAGTGAGAAAAAATATGACCAACAAATTTGACACTTACATTTTTATCACCATACTTATACTGTGAGTACTGGTTGACCATGCAGTCAGCCCTCGCTTCATAAGCCACAGCAGACTGATTCTCCCACCAGTCACGCAGATTTCCATATTTATCGTACTTTCTGCCTTGGTTATCGAATCCATGCGTGAGTTCATGGCCCATGATCATCCCAATGGCTCCGTAGTTCATTGACCTGAAATTCATAATGAGATTATTGAACAGCTCGTTCATCTCCAGAATGGTCTTACTGTAACTTTTGGAATATAGCCAACGACAATGAGCTCCATGGCTTATATTACAAATGGCCTATACACCGATATGTAAGGTAAGCTTCAGCAATTTTGACTTAAAGTAAACAGCAATCGCACCTGACTTCAAGATATTTAACTTGGAGTTACACAAAGAAAAATTTACTAGAGCTATTTACCTGTGAGCAATGGACTTACGTGCTGGTGCTCTACCAGCTGAGCTATCTCACCCTATTGTGTCAATATCTTTGTTTGGGGATGTCTGTCAGAAGCCAATCAAGTTCAACCTGCCGTGTAGCCAGGGATCACAGTCAATTTGTCTTTAAACCCAAAATTATTTAAAATTTACCCAGTCAGTTTCTCTTGTCGTTTTTTACTCTCAATATATTGAACAAATTTTACAGCTAACTAGGACAAAACCCAAAATGATCACAAATTCTCATTTCAGTTCTGTACTTGCCCATGCAACATGTCATTGCCTAAAATGCTTCTGTCCAATGTACAACACAATCCAGCATCAGCGCGAATGTGTGCTCCACTCAATGCTCTGGTTTCTTAGTCAAATGAACATAAAAATGCAGGCTACGAAAAAGGGCACCAACCTTCAAATCACAAGGACACATTAATTTGTGCAACCTTTGGATATGTGTACAGACTGCAATGAAAGGCAGTGTTAGTAGGAAAACACATGGTGAAACTATCAGGAGGCATGAGGGAAGCCTAATTAGAATAATAAAGTAGTGGAAAATGCTTGGCACATTGTCACAAGTTTTTTGACAATTATTTATGCTTTTTCGAGCAGTAAAATTGTTTGTCATTGGTTGCCATGTTACCTGTGAAGTCAAAGCCAAAGAAGCTCAATGGGAGACTTTTAATAATAATCTTGATACTCACATTGGTACATTGTTGTCAAAGAATGGAGGTTGCAATATACCAGATGGAAATACCATCTGGTTCAGAGAGGAACTGTAATATGCATTCACATCAGCTGGGGTCATGCTCCATCTAGTAATCAATAACCACAATAAACAAAGATTGTTATATTAAATACAGCTGCTTTAATATCATCTAGAGACAAACACCTAAATAGGATAGAAGCATTTTTGTAAAAAAAATGGGTATACTCAATTTATGCATACATAGAAAGAAAGAAAAAAGACAAAACAAATGAAAATGCTCCGACTAGTAATAGTTCACTGTATTGAAAGCACGTTTCAAGATGTAGAATGGTTTTTGCGTTATCTTTGCAGTTTTTAACTGAGGTTTCAGTTTGTAAAGAGGACATTAATGGGCCAATTTTGTCTTTTAATCAACTATTTTGATGCAAGTGAACTGAGGATACTGCATTCTTCCTGAATCACAAAGTAACTGCTTATGAAGAAGCACCGTCCTCCAGTGAACATCTTACTTACCATGCACATTTTCACTTACACACGTATAAACACAACTTGATAGTTTGAAGTACAAAGAGCTTGTTTAGAATAATCCTAGTGCTACAAATATCCAGATGCTGTTATCATTGTATCGACCATTCTGTACCACCTTGTTTTGTCGACAGGGGTCCCAAAGTCATCTAGAGTTTTCTGCCTGAAAAATCTCATGATGTTCAATATGCTGTCAAAGTTGTTTGCAGTTGAAATGGAAAGCTGTAGAAAAAAATATGCAGAAACGAGAAGTTAAATGACAACTGCTAACCCACAACTGCTCCATCAGCGCATGAGGGCTACATCCCACACTGGGGATGAGCATGGCCTAGGCAAGGCAAGGCAGTGACTGGGGATGAGCATGGCCTAGGCAAGGCAAGGCAATGACTGGGGATTAGCATGGCCTAGGCAAGGCAAGGCAATGACTGGGGATGAGCATGGCCTAGGCAAGGCAAGGCAATGACTGGGGATGAGCATGGCCTAGGCAAGGCAAGGCAATGACTGGGGATGAGCATGGCCTAGGCAAGGCAAGGCAATGACTGGGGATGAGCATGGCCTAGGCAAGGCAAGGCAATGACTGGGGATGAGCATGGCCTAGGCAAGGCAATGACTGGGGATGAGCATGGCCTAGGCAAGGCAAGGCAATGACTGGGGATGAGCATGGCCTAGGCAAGGCAATGACTGGGGATGAGCATGGCCTAGGCAAGGCAAGGCAATGACTGGGGATGAGCATGGCCTAGGCAAGGCAATGACTGGGGATGAGCATGGCCTAGGCAAGGCAAGACAATGACTGGGGATGAGCATGGCCTAGGCAAGGCAAGGCAATGACTGGGGATGAGCATGGCCTAGGCAAGGCAAGGCAAGGCGATGACTGGGGATGAGCATGGCCTAGGCAAGGCAAGGCAATGTCTTAGGTCACTACTTTGGTGGTATCAAGTAATAAACCACAAGGGACTGGGTACATTTTTGTAATTTAAGGTTGAACAAAGAAAAGTTAACTAGAGAGGGATTTGAACCAACAACCTCTCGATTTACGTGTCGGTGGTCTACCAACTCAGCTATCTAGCCCTATGTTGGCGGTCATTGGTTCAAATCCTGCTCTAGTCCATCTTTCTTTGTTGAACCCCAAATTACTTTGGTATTAGATGGATTTTTCACTGAATGATAACAATCCCTAAATGATACCTGTTGTATTTAGAAAATAATCAATGAGTTTATCTTGGTAGCCACAACATACATTTAAGAAGGTGTTAAAAAATTACCCCATCATGATATTCATCCAGCTTTTGGGGATCTAGGATCCAATCGGGGAAGCCGATCTTATTCTTGATGGCTCTGACTTTATCTTCAGCTCTATCTCTTGTCTCATCATCCATCCATTCAACGAGGGGAAGATTCTCTAGAAATGCATAGCGAACGTCTTCAATCAGCTCCAGAGCCTGGTATGTAGAGAACAATCATGATAAATGTTCACACACACATTATAGTAATGTTCTTTTTAAATGATGAACTCATAATCTGCTCTACAGACATGTAACATCTGGGCCCAATCTGTAGTCCATGTTCTGAAAATGTTACTAAGCAGAAGCAGGTATTTCATTAAAAGGCCTTGGAATGTTTACTGCTTTTGTCTGGTTTCTCTTCCTCGCATGTACACATTGGTAATTGCCAAAGACCCATGTCTCATATCTGTGCTTTTTACGCACCCCAACATATACATGAAATAACAAACCTGTGAAAATTTAGGATATATCGATTAATAGAGATACAAGAAACTAATGACAAAAAAACAAAATAATAAATATTTAAAAAATAACTTTTGGTCTCACAAGATCAGAACTTATTGTTTTACTCATTTCTCAAAATATTTGAAGGGAAATTTTCCCCCCACAACCATCTTTATACTATGTCAGTTATGTTCAATCTCAAATATACTTTCCTATTGTTTATTTAGTAGTGTTATCGTATCGGACATGAAGCCAAATGGAGCATAATTTGAAACGGATTGTTGGAGAAGATGACAATATGATTTTATGATGTATCAATTTGTTGTAAGTTATGTCAAGTGCATGCTTCAGCAGCCTAACTATTTTATTCAACAGGAGTTTCACTCTCTGAGTTTCGGCCATGGACATATAATACCTATAGACTGACCGCACCTACAGATATCAACGTCTGGATACCATAATTTTGACAGCACCCGACTATATCCCAAACCATGGGTAAAATCCGCGAAAACACAAGCGAAAACACGTGTAAAGCAATGGGCGAGCGGGTGGATGATGATAGAAAATTTGTGTTTCAAGGGTGAAAATTCACCAACAGACTTGGAAACAATGTTCGATCATTAACTAGATACCTATTTTAACATTAGTTGTGTGACATTTCTCCTCTTTTTACTGAACTTTCTCCAAAACGATAAAAGAAGGAGGAATTATTCTTCGTATCAAAAAAATTTGGTCATCACACACTTTCCAGTCTAAGTGCGCATCGGTGCCTGCGCATCGGTGCCTGCGCAGGCGCTGATGACGCGTACTGCCCATGGATTAACATGCTAATGATATACGTATACCCGATTACTTGGTGTGCATTCCAAACGAGCGTACGCAAAACGTGCTGAAGGTATGCATGCAAGGCGGGCCGGAGTGTGTACAATTTTAAATATTTGAACTTACTGTACATCCATACAAGTTAAGATGTAGTTTCATATTATAAGAGTTCATTCATAAAGAAGTTCTAGTGAAGTTGTCTCAAACAATGGTATGCAGTTCTTTGAAAGACGCCTAGCAACAGAGATTATTTACTGACCTTTTTCTTGGTTTTCTCCGAGGCCTCCTCCTGTACATACAGGGCTCCGGTTACAAACCCAAAAGCTGAGTCTACTCTGAACATACAGCGCTGCCACAATGGTAGCTGGGTGCCCACTCCACTAACCACCTTACTGAAAACCATAGCTGCATCTTGGTAAGGCTTTGAAAGGTAGGCAAGGAACGGCCTGATCATGTACCACATTGTGTAGTCTGCAACTAGTCTATGAAGAGAAATGTTCAATATGAAATCAAAAAGATCAGGAAACTTTCACCGGTACCTGAACGATAATAAGTCCTTTAAGATTTGACTGTCACAAATTAACTTAAATGTTAAATTACAATTTTTACATGGTAGGACAAGTTCTTAGCTGTAATTTGAAACCTTGAATGAAACAATCTGTAAAGGATTAGTGACAATAGATGAAAGGCATACAAAATTGGCATGTTACAATATTCCAGTTATGAATATTCATTAGATCTATACATGCTGTAGCACAGTGTGCGTGCCATACATTTTGTGGAGGTACAGTACTTGCACACTGTACACGTACAGTGTGAGTTGACATACACACAACACAACAGGATCCGCAGCCAGCCACCTCCTCCACCACCACCACCACCAACCAAGACCTTACAAATACTTTGGGCTGGGTGAAAACTGTCTGCTTGAATCAAAAGAAAACTGATCTTTCATTGCATGCATGTGTGCGGAAGCCCTCTCAATCCTTGTTCCTTCTGTATGCACCTTCACTCAAACTCAATGCTTTACGATCTTCTCACCCCCTTCAACCGGTCTAAAGACCAGTCATGTGAGATATTTTGCCTGCCTCAAACCTCCTAACCTGTACCTTGCTTTCCTCAATCTTAAAATCTCTTCTAGTAATCTAGTTCAAGAGAAATGTGAAGAGATATCTTCTATGTCTTTATATTTTCTTTATTTTCCTTGTAGCCCTTATCTTGGGTGAACCTTTGGCCTCGTGTTGGGCATTTTCTTTTATTAAAAAAAACCAACAAAACAAGTTTTTGTTTCTGTATTTTTAATTTGACTGCTCCCTGATCCCCCTCACCTCCGTATTCCTGGCCTTTCTTATGTCCAAGCAATCCATTTTTACATTAATTAAAATCCTCCAAACCACAGACAATCTTCATGTATACTATTCCTGACACATAAACTACATGGAACTTACCGTGGGGGTGTTTCTTTAAGGAGTTGATTCAGCTTAGGGAAGTAAGATGGAGTGTAAACTACAACCTCGAGTGTACTCGAGATTTCTCGGCCGTATATTTCAGTCATGTAGGCTGGCAAGTTTATTTCAGGAACCATTTCTATCAATTCCTGGAGGGGTATCTTATTGTAGATTTGCTGTGGATCTTGCAACTTGTTTTTGGGAACAAACAACTGCAGGACAAAAGGGAAAAAACAACTTTACTTAGGACCTTCAATGTAAAGCTGAGTGTTAAAATATCCATCCATAAAACATTCCCAAAGTGGAGCGTACAAATATGTATCAACAAATATTCCCTGAAGAGAAGTGTTAAATATCTTTAAAAAAATAATCAGTTATAAGGAGTGCTATAAAAGAAATACTTGGTATAGCATACTTCTAAAATATCTATCAACAAATACTCTGTAAAGTGGAGTGTAAAAATATAAACAAAATACTGTAAGTGGGATGCTAAAATATCTATCAAAAATATACTTCATTAAGCGGAGTGTTAAAATATCTATCAAAGAAGTACTACAAGTCATCTTCACAGTGAGTTTTTACAATGTTTGGAGTGAGAATTTGTAGTTCTTTATACCAAAAGGAAAAGCAAACTACTTCAGTTCATACAGCCATTTGTCATTAAGTCTAGTGTCTGTGAAGACCAGGGCCAAAATTCATGACCCTGCTTATTGCGCAATTCAGGGTTAGCACAAAGTTTTATAAATAATGATAATAATAATAATGTAGTCTTATATAGCGCACGCATCCATCAAAAAGGTGCTCAAGGCGCTTGAACAAAGAGAGACAGTTTTTAAGAGGTTTGAAGTTTTTATGAATTATTAGACCGATTCGTGTAGCACCTTATAAAGGTTTACAAGGTGTTGCAGTGCACTCGGCAGCCACTGCCAGAAACACTAAGGCGAACCCCTTCTCTTTACGATAAGTGTACTGGGTTCTTTTATGTTCATTACACAACACACAGGACCAACAGCTTTATGTCCTATCCGAAGGATAGAGCAATAATAAAGTGTCTTGCTTAAAGACACTTTGTCATGACCAGGACTTGAACCCACACTCTGCTGACCAGAAACACCAGCACTAACAATTAACTTAAAATGTAAATAAATAGTTGCACAAGTTATCGCCTGCAATCGCAAAAAAACAGGCTGGCTGCCAGACTACCACCAACAGAAAGCAACTAATTTGGTTACACATCAATCCATCAAGTAGGTTACCTTGCTTAGTTTGGTCTCAAACTCCATTATTTCATGTAAACGTCTCCTGGCTTCTTCTTTCACAAGAGCATGCTCCATGACCCCAGGGTAGTCATGTGATCGAAGTAAGGTCACTGCAGTTGCACCAAGTTCAATATAACCGTCTATAAATTTCTGTAATAACATTTTTAAAGCCATATATTTAAGTAAATTTCCGACAGTAAAAAAGCCCATAAGAAGAAGGGCACCCATGTGTAATAACAGTAGGACTGAATTTTCAAAGCATTTATTTTTATGAAAGTTTACCCCTGAACCTACTGTTATTTTAAGATGAAATGATTTTAGAACATTTTAAAGGTATAATTGAAAAGACAGATTGGCATAAAATGTTGTAATAGACTGTGTAAGTTAACCTCAAGAGCGTACAAGTTTTTGAGATCCTTGACTGCCAGGCACCTCGCATAGCAGCTTACAACATGTCTTGTGGCAATTGTTTTCAAAAAGAACTTGTATTGTTATTGTAATGGTTTCAAAAATTGTATCCATTGAATATGGTTTGAATAAGTAATAGCTTGATTAATAAACTGTAAATTGTGAACAATTTCGCAAAGTCTTCTTGTGAGACTTACACAGGCTCTTAGTTTTCCTAATGAAAAGTCAGTGATTGACTTCCCCCTTGGTTTGGGAATTATACAAAATCATCCAGAAAGATTCTGTTAGGGTCAAAAGTCAAAAAGTCAGGCCAGCAAACAATAATCCAATTGCATGGATTCTTCTTGATACTTACATGTACAGTACTGTTTTCTTTGTATATTTCAGGAGCAGAAAGCCCAAGGCCGGACTGGTAAAACTGAAAATTTTAAACAGTGCAAATAAAGTTCTTAATGTTATCAACTAAAGTCATTATCCTAAAACCTGGTCCGTGTTTAATGGAAATTGCCAAAAGAATAATGACTTTCCTAACATCATGACAGGAAAACAAATTGTGGTGAGTGTTTGTATCACATTTGCTGTCAAGTTAAGTAAGAACTGGGCTTAAGGGTATCTCAGGAATTTTGCCAAACATTTGGTTTTGAATAAAACTATCATTTAAACACAAAGTACAAGGAGATTACCTTCAATCTGGGTCCAATCTGACAACAAATTTCATACCAGTACCAATCCTCTAGAGAAATTTCTTTATCTAAAATACTATCAGAGCAGAAGAAATAGTATTTAACAACCAATAAAACCAATATTGCTTATTTCAATTGCTGCAATCAAAATAAGCATTCATATGATAATGCACGATAAACCCAGTGAATTGTCGAATAGTGTGATAATACTGAAGACTTAAGGATGGAAACACTCTTCAAAACCAATGTTTTATCCAGTCATTTCCAAGTTAAATCTGGTTTTTCTAAATGATTTAAGAGACTGTGAGGATATTTGTTACTATCTACAACTAATTTCAAGGATATTAAAGGTAAGGTTCTACTTTGGTAAAGACCCTGAGAACAAATTGTGTAATTTTTATCCAAAAGCCTAAAGCCTAAAGCCTAAAGCCTAAAGCCTAAAGCCTAAAGCCTAAAGCCTAAAGCCTAAAGCCTAAAGCCTAAAGCCTAAAGCCTAAAGCCTAAAGCCTAAAGCCTAAAGCCTAAAGCCTAAAGCCTAAAGCCTAAAGCCTAAAGCCTAAAGCCTAAAGCCTAAAGCCTAAAGCCTAAAGCCTAAAGCCTAAAGCCTAAAGCCTAAAGCCTAAAGCCTAAAGCCTAAAGCCTAAAGCCTAAAGCCTAAAGCCTAAAGCCTAAAGCCTAAAGCCTAAAGCCTAAAGCCTAAAGCCTAAAGCCTAAAGCCTAAAGCCTAAAGCCTAAAGCCTAAAGCCTAAAGCCTAAAGCCTAAAGCCTAAAGCCTAAAGCCTAAAGCCTAAAGCCTAAAGCCTAAAGCCTAAAGCCTAAAGCCTAAAGCCTAAAGCCTAAAGCCTAAAGCCTAAAGCCTAAAGCCTAAAGCCTAAAGCCTAAAGCCTAAAGCCTAAAGCCTAAAGCCTAAAGCCTAAAGCCTAAAGCCTAAAGCCTAAAGCCTAAAGCCTAAAGCCTAAAGCCTAAAGCCTAAAGCCTAAAGCCTAAAGCCTAAAGCCTAAAGCTTAAAGCCTAAAGCCTAAAGCCTAAAGCCTAAAGCCTAAAGCCATAAGCCATAAACAAGTGTTTATAGATGGTGAATAATTGTAGAAAGCATCCTGTAAAATAGTTTCATCTGAAATGCCCCCCGTTAATTAGAAATCAATAAAATTATGTCAAAACATTTGAATCTCCAAAGATCGCCTGCAGGCCACTTTGGGAAATGTCCATGCTGTCCATTTGAATGCTGCCCTCAATGTGGCCAAAGATGTGGTTGGTACTCTCTGTCACCTACATGTAGCTAAACATGAATGGATTTGATGTTCTTGATGACAAAACCATGACAGTTTCTCGCTTTTTTCTCAATAAGCAGGCACAGTATTCCACTGAAACTTTTACAGGTGACTTTTATCGCATTTTTCTTGATAATTTTGCCTATAAATTATTACGTTGACAAATACCAAACGATGGCCCTACCTTTAAGTCAAGAAAATCAAACAGCCAACCAGCTTTCTGACACCTGTGGTCAGTGTACTGCAAGTCACCATAGAATGACCAATAAATGTAGAACTAATAAAGGGATAATTTTCTTAAAAACAAGTCCAACCTTCATGATATAGGCAGTAGAATCTTTGTCATCTGGTCCAATGTTGTTAGTAAACAAGGAGAACATCCTCATCTTATGAAGATCAATTAAACGTTGGGTCAGATTCCATGCGGTTTCATTCCATTGGCCAGCTAGCGTGTCATTGCGTAACAAGCTCCAGCCTCCAAATGATTCCACTAACTACAAACACAGGATCAAAGAAAATAAGAATTACTCAGTATTGTTACAAGACAACAAAATATGTATTCTGTGAAAAGTAACACCACTGAAAACAGTTCATAAGAACCAGCTGTAGAATGAAGACCAAAGCTTAAGACCAAGTCAACAAAATCATAAATAAAAAGCAAAATGTTGTAGAGTAAGCTTAGGTGTGATTCCTGGCTATACGACAGTTTTTAAATTTACATTAAAACACAACAAAATTTAGACAAAGGGTATTTTGACGAGTACTTAAAATCAAGTCCAAGGTTTTTCAGTTGAGTATCTTGTATAAGACTTCAAACAAAGGTTATTTTTCATTGAGTACCAAGTATGGACTTCAAATACGAGTACTTTACTAGCTGAGTACAAGTATGAGCAGTACAAGAACAAGCAGTATGAGTACAAGTACCAAACTTTACGACTAGTACTTGAGTTTGAGTACCAAGTACGAGTACTACAACCCTGATTTTAACATGCTTCCTCGGATAGTTTTGTCATCCTTTAAAAAATTTATTTCCCTCATGGCCTCATCAATACCCAAATATAAACCTATTAACAAATTTATCAGGTTTTGTATCAGATAATCAAGGTTAACTTTCCCATAAGCCCTTTAGTACCCCTGAAGTGCTGCTTACTATTTTAACAGGCAGTTTGGCCTTCAGATTTTAAAGTGCGTGGACCCCTAAAACTTAAACGCTAAACCATGTCTTTGACCCATAAGGCCACAGGGCTGCTTTTCCACTTACTGTCCAAGGTTGGTTTCAACAAGGAGCTATAAATTGATTGCATCGCTGATCCCTTAATGTTGCAATTCAAAGACAAAATATATGGGATCTTTTTTTGTTCATCACCAAATACCAGGACTCAAAATTTACACTGGACTGCAGGCCCAAGGCAAGTAACCTTAGCATCAGGCCAGTGAACTCACCACCGGACAAGTCTTGTGTTTTTTAATTGAATATTAACAACAATCTATGTAAAAATGTATTGTTGTTTTTTTAAACGATGTTCATGTGTTGACTAAATATCTTTCAATGCTGTTAAGTATCAAAGTTTACCCAAAGACAAATGAGACAAATCTTCTCTTAGTAGTGCTTGTTCAAATAAAACCAGCTTACTTCATATACATGTATGTGTTACACTGAAGATCTATATTTTTCTTCTCCACTGATTCTGGTCTTGTAAACAACTTTCCGGTCCAGTGAAATTTGTGAGCTACATGCTCTGCGATCTTGTGGGTTTTCCCCCAAATTTTGAGCCCAGTGTATGATACAGGCACACGTGGTGATGAACAAAATATTACATTTTCTTTTATGTGAGGGCGTACTTTTTAAAAACTTTATCAGTGCCAATAACTCAGAGAAGTATATTTCTGTTGAAAGTACAACATTATACTGTTTGAGAAAGTTGTCTACCAGCATTCAGTACTTGTATTTAAGCACAAGCTTAGTTACTTAATCTGAAGATCCGGTTTGGACCGGTCTGTGTTGGGTGAATTGAGGAGGGTGGGGATGAAGGGTTTAGATAGAGTGGAGGTGTTGTGACTGAAGGAGGGGTTGATCGATACAGTATTTCTGGTTGAAATACTGTGGGTTATTGGTTTGCTGTGTTGGATCGTGGTATTGCTTTGTTATGGATGGAGACGTCATGCATTGTACACATATTCTTTGATTAAAAAAAACATCACCAGTTTTGTGTGTTTTTCTGAAGATTTTACATGTATCTATCAACCTAATTTGATAAGTTGGCAATAGTTTGTTATGGTGCGATCATTGGTACCTAATAGAAGTTAGGACTAACTAAATGTTTTGAAAACTAAGCAACTTTTTACAAAGTTTGGTTGTGGTTTAAATTAACAGGAGAGACATTCCTCATTGGGAGTCAGGACAATTCTAGTTAAACCACTTTGTACTTTTAATTTCATTCCAATTTACATGCATCTGCAATTTTTCCAGACCATGGTTTGAATTTGAAATTACAGCAAAGCTTGTTTGTCCTATTTAGAAACCAATGTGAAAAAACACTTACAAAACTTCAAAGAAACATTTTTCAGGCCAATCCTCTCTAATCAAATGCTGAAAAAGTGTTACTGGAAATTTCATTGCAATAAATGTAGGCCTACACCTATGGTATGGTTTCAGGACAGTAGTGTTGTTAAGAGCTACATTGTTTCCTCAGGTTTTTGTAAGTTAACATTCATAAATATCCCAGACAGTTCTCCATTCTGATTGGTCGAGTGGAGACCACATGGTAAGTTTTAACATGTAGTATAGCCAAAGGTGTTAAAACATGCATGCTGGCCACAAGCTCACATAGTAACTTGCACGTAATGCAATAAATACATACTGGTACTCAATCATCGAGTACAGTTGGCAATCTAAAATCTAAATTCTTTGCAAAACGGAAGCCTGAGGAGTGAGAACGTGACAGGAATTAACAGTTTACAGAGAGGTTTAACAGATTTTCCTACATCAGAGCACTTTTCAATAAAAAAGGCATTATGAATGGGAATAAAAGAGTAGTGACTAGTCTTAAATGGCCGTTTAAAACCTTGCAGGGTCAGGGCCATGCAATAAAGAACCTCACCTTCGGGTTGGTCCTTTTTCACCCACCACCAGTTTTTAACAGCGTGTTTAAGACCTTGTTGGCCTAATTTTTTATTGCCTTATTGAAACACAGACAATTACAGGATTAGTCATTATTAAGAGAATTGATCACTGAGCTTTCAGATTGGAAGTCGGCATTTCGTTTTTGGATCGGGACCAATCCTGTATTTGTACAACAACCTGTATGCCAGCAATACAAAAAGGACACCTTAAATAAATTCTTCCTATAATAAAATGCCATCTTTAAAACCAATGTCTAAATAGTCATTCAGGGTTGTTAGTATGGACAAGTCTTACCCTTAATAGAGGTGCAGCTCCAGTTTCCTCTGTAAGAGTCTCATTCATACAAGTTTGATAATACTTCTTGGCCTTCTCAAATGCTGCACTGTGCACACCTTTGTATTCATACCCATCTTTTTCTAGAAGCTACGGAGAGAAGAAAACAAACAGATTTACAATTGAAAATACAACATACACATCAATAACACTATATTTTAATGAGAAGTTGATAACTTTTGAATGCAGCTCAGCTTTAAAAAATAAGTTTAGATATTATTTATGGCCATGAACTGAACTGAAGGCATCATTAGAACTGTTCAATAATTGACGATTAGATGCTTTCAATTTTGTCTCATTTAGTTTGTTACTTATAATTTCATAACTTTATAAATTTATTACTTACGAGTATCTAAAATAGGAAAAAAGTTTATCAGTACAGTACAGAACTGCCACCCACATAAAAAGTACACAGCACTTATGACAATTAGTTCAATCTTTCCATAAGAAAAGCTATAAAACTAGTTGAACCGTACCCAGGGTGTTTTTTTAAGGTAATTTTAGTATTATACCATATTATGCATTGAGCGCTTTATAAGCTGTTTGGTGTCTTTTTAATGTAGACTCTAGTATAATAAGTCCATAACTTTTCAAATATACATGTATTTGACAGATGGCCCTCCGTCTTTACTGGGTGTACGTGCAGCAGATTGATTCAATTTAACAAACGAACAAACAGAAATGTCTACAGAACAAAACAGCAGTGTGATGTTGTTACCTTTCTCATGAGATGTTTGTTGCGTAGCTCTACCTTAGCAAAGGATCCCCATTTGGAGCGACCTTCGGGAATCTCAGTAACATCTTTGAATTTACCGCAGGCATATTGATAGAAATCCTGGCAGGGGTCTGCATTAAGGTCCATGACGCGTAGGATATTGGCTGTTGATTCAATGCACCTAGGTTCTAAACATGCTGTCTACAATTAAAGAGATAAAATCAGTTATTTAAGGTTTAATTTTGTTTTAGCAGACACCATTCATTAAGGACTCCACCAGATACTTCAAAACTCAAGTTGAAGATGTGGGTTCTTTGAACTACAGTGTAAAGCCTGGGCTATACACCACCACAACAATTGTGAAAGCAAAATGAGTTTCCTTGCATCACATTGGGAACTAGTAGTTTCTAAATGCTTCACATTGGCTTGTATTTAGACTGAAAACAGGCTGTAGATTAGAGGGCTTAGGTCTGCACACAAAGTCCAAGTCATATGAAGCCTGCAACCATTTTGTGTAGAAAGAGCATTCAATGTAATTGCAATTTTCAAGCCTAATTAACAATAAATTATGTTTCTATTGTCTTAGCCGGCCCTATTCACCGCTGCATCATTTTCTACCAATCAAGGTAAGAAAGTACAACAGAAATTTATTCATCTTTTTTTAAATATAAAAGTGAAGTTAAAAAATAGAAGTACCACCTCTGAAAAAGTGTGAGCTTTTAAATGTTGCTTTTCCTTAATTTTGGACACCACCATCGATGTTCATCGATATTCTCAGTAAATTTAGAAAAGTGATACGGATCTGAATTGCTGAATTGCCCGGACCCTCACTGGGGCTTCGCCCCTGGACCCCACCTATTTTGTGTTTTGGGGTGGTTTTTTTTAGCCCCCCTAATGCAAAATCCTGGGTGCGCCGTTGTGCAAAATGATTGTAAAGTTAGTACAAATTGTAAAGTGAGCATCCACTTACTGTCTGTGACACTGACAGTGGTCTGTCGCTGTTACAAACGTAGCCAACAGCGGCAACAACCAGAACCAGCAGCAACAAACAGGAGAGAGTAAGCACCCCCATACAGCGATCACTTCGTTGCCTTGATAGATTCTGCCAATGGACCACTGGGCCTGATTTGCAAAAACAAAGTGGGCATAAAATGGAAAACATTATTTGTGAGCAGTAATATTTAATAATGAGCAATTATTATTTTAAGATGGCACAGTGACACATCATGGGAATATTTATGCAGCCCTCACTAGGTGAAACTTTATTCAAAAATTATAATCTCTTACAAAAGGTTTAACCCCTGCTTAAAAAATACAATAAGTTTTTTGCAACAACTAAACTGTCACAACTGTTGTGTAAATAAGATTGCAAATAAGATCAGAGTAGACACTCAACTGTTGTCAAAACTGAAGACTTCAGTCACTGGAAATAATGCAAAATGCCCCCCAAAAAGAAAAACAGCAGCAACAATGATAAGCAGTAGTTATTATTAATTAGTAATAATTAACTACTCCTAGTCCTGTACTGGGATGCAACTCTAAATCAAAAAGACGAGACTAAAACTGTAAAATAAAGTAACACCCTTGTGTCGTGATTGCAAAGACTAAGCGGGCAACACAATTGGAATCAATGCACACAGTCACTGATTGATCAAAGCATGGAGGAAAAAAATACATTGTATTTTCTTCCTCCATGATCAAAGCAAGTGAATTCTGTTTCCCTTTTCAGTGATATGTTAGTAACTTTATTTGCAGTTTGACTTCTCTCAAAAACTGAATTTGATACTACAGTACGATTATTAACCGTACATTAATAATACTATTAATTAATAGAGCTAGACCTAGTTGCGATGATTGTAACCCTCCATCCTCCCGATGGTCCATCCTCCCTCCAGTCTGCGACCGTCGGGAGGATGGAGGGTTACGATCTGCGGTTGTACAACAACCGCAGATATGTCAAAATTTTGAGAAAAAAAAACAGAGTACAGCGCCCCAGTTACTTACTGGGTCTACCATAATAAGAGCTATTGCCTGGCTAGACTAGAGCAGCTCTTGACATTGACACACATGGCCTCGCACAAAAAAACTCTCCCACTCAGCTGGCCTGGGCACAGTCTCGAGTTTGACTTCAGCCCTATATTTGGGGATCAAAACACTGGGCAAAAAACCCCAGAGATTGCTCTGGTTAATCACCTCCAGATTGAGCAAATCCTGAGATTGTGCTCGACATCTACAAAATGCAGTACAGCAACATGTGTTTCCTCATCATTCTAAATCATAGTAAGTACAGTATTAATTCTTAAAAACAATGACAAATATTCCTTCTTACCGAAAACAGAGATCTGTAACCAAAGAAAACTTTACTTCACACACAAGACACTTAATGTTCACTTCTTGCAGAATGTTCCCTCCAGATAATAGAATCAATAGAAGAAGACACAAAAGCACAACCACCCAGTACCAGAGAAGAAATTAAATGTGTAGTCTTTGTTGAGGAAATGTACACATGCACTTCTGCTGAAACTCAATCCTGTTCCACAACCCTGGGTGGTAGCTTCCCAGATTAGCCAATAAACAACCCTCTGGCTTCCAGCATAAAAGGAAACAGCTTTATTGTTTCAGCCAAGTGGAAAATCCTCTGCACAAATACTTCAGTCAAGGACTCCTTGTCATATCAAAACACACTGCTCAACAGAAATCTGAGCCCATCTATCATGTGTTAAGGTTAATCAACTAGGCCAGTAATTGGGGGTACCCTGTGGAATAGATTACTTGGCATAAATACGATACTGGTGTGACCAATGGGATGGAGGAAGCTTGCTTCATGCCATGTGGTGGAGTTTTTCAGGGACACTCTTAAAATTCATGGTCAGGATAGTTTACCTATATCAGGGTTGCATTCCCTCCATGGTACAAGAGAATGATTAAGTGTTTATTATTTTGCATGGTGTGGAAAATAAGAAATAGGCCTTTAAGTAAACTTGTGGGTACAACATGGAGGTAGAATTACCTCCATGGCACAGCCATGAGTATAAATTCTTTTGGAGGATTGTTTGAATCCTGCCCTTAAGAAATAACTATAAATAGTAAACTTGCGGGTACAACCATGTGTAAAATCTCTTTTGGGAGGAGTGTTGGCCCTGAAAAGAGCCGATGTGGTCTCATGTTTCGAACACTATAGGGCCCCTACCCTGCTCGTCTTACACTGTTCGAAACTCGAGATTCGAACTGTATGCTCTGCTCGTTCCTGAAGACGAGCAGAGTATACTGTTCAAAACGTTGAGACCCACACCAGCTCTTTTCAGAGCCAACACTCCTCCCAAAAGAGATTTTACACTTGATTGTACCCACAAGTTTACTATTTATAGTTATTTCTTAAGAGCAGGATTCAAACAATCCATGTAGTAATCCATGGATAGATAATCCATGGCTCCTAAATCTAAACAATGCTTATTAAAAACCTGACTGGCCTGATGAAATATAAACTTAACTGGATGGGAGATAAACTAAAGGCATGTTATTTCATGTGATGTATTTTTCCTTTTCAATTTGTGAAGTCGGTATCCAGTAAAGCAGCTTTAGGGATCAACAAATGAACATGTTGCTATTTCACTGTTATCCAACAGATGGAATTTACATTTCACAGCTTTTTTCTCTTTAGTATGTCAAGTCTCTGGGTGTAAACAAGAGTGTTCATTTCAACTTACCACCTTTTTTCCCCATCTTTACTCAAACCATAGTGGAAGCTACTACACAGATATTTAAATATCAAAACGGGAAAACTAGCTAGTTGATATGGAATGTTTCTATTTATTTTTGCTTTACTCAAAAATTACATGTATTTGTTGTAGTTTTTCATAAAAGTATAGTAATAAACCTCAAGGGACTAGACTTCAACTGGGTTGAACAAAGACAAATTTACTAGAGCTGGACTTGAACCTGCGACCTCTACTATCTGAGCTATCTAGCTCTATGTTGGCGGTCTCCCTACTTTGTCATTTATCTTTGTTCACGGGTGCCAGTCAGAAGTTTTTCAACCTGTAACTTCTGTATAGCCAGGAATTGCCTCTGACTGGCATCCCAGAACTAAAGATATTGACAAATTATGAAGACCACTTAGGGCTAGATAGCTCAGTTGGTACAGCACTGGCATGTTAATCCGGAGGTTACAGGTTCAAGTCCCCCTCTAGTCAATTTTTCTTTGTTAAACCCAAAATGAAATATAACTTATATAATGTAGGCCTAGGCCTAATACATAACATTAAAAAAGAACAATGATTTTAGCCAGAGAGGAACATCTAAATATAAGTGTCTTTTAGACACCCAATTTCAATTAGGACTCCCTATTTTCATCTTCCATTTCTTTGCTTTAAAAGTGAGAAACTCTGAAGCCCTTTTTTCAAATTTAAAGACAAATATACAGGTTTTGCAACTAAATGTGTTTTTCAATTGAATTTTCCATCTGAAAGCTTCATTCTGATTACAAAGTTCGTATTGAATTATAAACAATCCTACTGAGAGATATTTTAGTCTGAAATTAGTATTTTAAGACCCTAGTACAATCACCACTACTTATTTTGATAATGACATTTGAATTAGGCATGCATGAATGTGCACGAAATCCTTGACAAATCAAAAACAGGACCATTCATTATTATAAAGTTATTTTGACAGTTTATCGAAATTTAAAGAATGGAATTAGATTTACACTTCCTAAACCACTATTCTAAAAAAAACAATGAGGTATTTCAAGGTAAATTTTGATACTCAATTTTCAAGCTCTACTTAAAAACCCTGTTGAGGACTGAGGTAAACAAATTCTGAATAGCCAGCTGGTTCAAGCAAATCAGCAAATTAATTAGGTTTGTTGAATGATGCAAATGACACAAATGACACTTCTCCTAGCTCTGAATAACCATCATTTGGAGGTACAAGGACAAACCTAGCAGTATAAATGAATAATTGATCTAACAATTGCTTCGGTGATGAAGGATATTATTCTGGTTTTTAAACCCTCACACCAATGTGTGAAGCACTGTATACTCAGTGCTTTACAAACTCCTGTAAACAAACTCAACAAGCTACATGGGTGGGATTTGAACCTTTCACCCCTAGCAATACCAGCAATATTTTCAGACAGGCTCATTTTTTCTATACGATCATAGGTTGACATTGACTAGTTTCAAGGTATGAGTATTATTTGAACTGTTTTGAAACACTAGTTCTGTTTAAGACAACAAACGTTTAAGGTATATGATCAAAATCATCCATTGTGTTTTGGAATGATATAATGAGCCATGATAAAATGCCAGTCTGGCAATATGGTGAACGCATACTACACAGTACACAAAGGTACGCAGCGTTGACTTGAACATGTTCCGTCCCAACTTGATGATCGTCCCAACTATAGTTGGGACTGGTCCCAACTTGAGTGTTAAAGTTGGGGCGTCCCAACTATAGTTGGGATCGCAGTGCACACAAAGCACCCCACGAATAAACTAAAATCATTAGTAGTAAGTATCATAGTATGAAGTTTTTAAGAACCCTTTCCCTTGAGAATATTTGAGATTAAATAGAATTTTGTTTTTCCGAGAGAAGGGAAACTGAAATGCGTAGGCCTACCATGGAGGAAGGAAAAGACCTACATGGGCCTACTGAGACTGAGAAAGCGTCACTCAGCGGCACTGAGCATGAGGCCGCTATCAGAACCCTATAAAAACACTATTTACACTGAGTTAGCAGTCCATTGTGAGCGATATACTATCATTCCAAACCAGTTTTGACATGATTTTGTACAGAACCAAGACCCAGGTTTGAAATAAAGAATCTTGTTAATTAACGCCAATCGCATCAGGACCCATGATCGATCACGGTGTCCTGTTGAAGTCTATGGGCGATCCCAACTATAGTTGGGACGTCCCAACTTTAACACTCATCATGGGACCAGTCCCAACTATAGTTGGGACA
The DNA here is from genome assembly GCA_023634235.1 of Pisaster brevispinus. Lineage (NCBI taxonomy): Eukaryota > Metazoa > Echinodermata > Asteroidea > Forcipulatida > Asteriidae > Pisaster > Pisaster brevispinus. The sequence continues at coordinate 16,223,826 of JAMKCF010000006.1, read as the reverse complement.
ATAGTCAAGTTGCGACGGAACAAATACAAATCAGATAACAGTTTGCACAGTAACTATGAAACAGTGACTGGTTGGAAAATGACATCAAGAGTAAATAGGGTCCTTCAACCATTTACGTAAAGCAGGAGGTAGAAATAAAGAGATGCCAAGCTTACATGAACCCCAAATTCAATGACATTTTGGGAAAATAATGATGCTATTATAGAGGGGTCCTAGCTGATATGTTTCTGTTATTGTTTTTTTTTGTAAAATGCCAATTTACAAAGTTTCAACTTGAGACTGTGAAATGTGTTTTATTACAATGTACAAGAAATGACACACTCGTGCAGGAAAATCACACATAGTTCTTAGTATGTTCAAGCTGGGTCTTTGCTAAATTCTTTTAAAAATTGCATACATGAAATGTTTTTTCCCTCACTTCCTCACTCATTAGAGTCTTAATGAAAAGTCTATAAATATTGACTGCTTCCAGCGCTATGGTTTAAACTACAACTCTCGAGGTGATCCTCCATGCCTTCATTTCCTCCAATGAAGGCGAGGGAAAATAGGCCATTTCAAGGATTAACCAAGGGAGTCGTAGAAGCCAATATTTGTTTCATAACACCTCAAACATATATTGTGCCTAGACGCCTAGGTACCAAGAAGCTGCTGTTGCTATGGGTATAGTACATTGGTTTCTATGGTTTGCTACATTGGTTGCTATGGGATAGCACGCGGCGTTCATGCGACTTTCTAGTACAAATAAAACATATCATGTGTCGCGCTCTAAACCAATCAAAAGGGGTGTTATAAACACAAGGGATGCCTAGTAACTTACGCATCCATTCACCATAGTCATCCTCCTCATCGTGACTCAACAATGCCTTTGATGATTCTTCATCAAGTCTATCCCATTGTTTGAAAGCTGCCGGGCTGTCCCATAATGCCTCATTCCTGTCTGTTGCCATGGCTCCCAAGAGGCTTACGCAGCATCAGAAAGAACTCAACTTCCTCCCCATAAGGCACAAAGGTCACTGTCGATTTCAAACAATTGAACAAGAATTTGTCAAAAATTGCACTCTCTAGCTCCCACCTGACATCACAGGGTAAAATCAGCCATCTTTACGTGCACATCAATCATTTGTTGCAAGCGCAACTGTGGATTATTCAAAATAGCCCGTACAGCTGCAGATTTTTATCAAATTCTTTGCACAATGCTTGATGCTGCCCGAAGCCAAAATGTATTTATGTCCAATTTGAAAAATTTCTGATGAGCTACATGTACCCAAATGGATGGTCCATGCATCACCATCAACTCATTGATTTCATTCAAATACTCCAAACATTTCCTGAAACTGTCTACTGTGAACATTTCCTTGAAGTACACGAAGGTGGTCCGTCCCAACTTAAGAATCATGCAAAGGCACTTTGTTTAGCAGTTCTTCTCAGACGTACCTATACTATACTCACAAAAGAGTTTTTATATATAGTGTTTAATGCAATCCTTTTAAAATATGACAATTTAGGATTCTGATAAATACTCATTTACACCTATGCATGACATGTGCAGACTATCATTCCGGAAAATTCAAAAACTGTACAATGAAATTTTTGTCGAAAAATTGTAATAGTACTGTAGGTTTAGACATTTTTTAAAGGCTACGATTGCTTTAAAATGCAACTCTTCAACAACTGCACCATCAAGTTCACCCTTTTAAAAAGGTTCACAGCCCTAAGTTATGTAGTTCTCAATTGTGTGAAACCTCACAGAGTAAAACAGAATTTTCACAAACCAAGCGTCTTCCTAAACAGCTGCAATGTATTCCAACTTCTACATTTATACATTTTTTCCATTAAAAAAAAACATTATTAGAGACTTACCAAGTTGAGCTTCAAACCGTGTGATTAAATGAATTTAAATCTAACACACTATCCTAAAATACAGAAGGCCATCAATGAAAGATGGCAGTTATGGAGTGTATTGAATGCATTCTTGCTTTTAAACAAAAAGCTACACCTACGCATGACATGTGCAGACTATCTAGACAATACAAATAATATGAAATACACAGTGGGTAAATAACTATACTTAATTGATCAATAACGGCACACACTGTGCACGTAGTGTACATGTGGTATTCATGATTCATACTGTCAGATGAGCAATGTGCAGGTGTCCCGGCCATTGAAAGCAGTGGGTTGTGGGAGGTTTGTATGATCCAAATGTTATGATCTAAAAATGCAGTCAAAACAGAGAGGTACTGCTGAGTAATGAAGATGCCATGCATAGGTGTAGCTTTTTTTATAGGGTGTCATGACCGAGCAGTTTAGAGCACCAAATTCAAGTTCTGCTGGTTAAGTCATCGGGGTGTGGGTTCGAATGTTTGTTGGGGTGTTTGTTTGTTTGTTTGTTTGTTTGTTGGGGTGTTTGTGTATTTGTTGGGGTGTTGGGGTGTTTGTTGTTTGTTTGTTTGTTTGTTTGTTTGTTTGTTTGTTTAGATGATCTTTCCAACAAGGGAACTCAGCAAAGCTCCCACAAGGAGATACAAACACCAAGCTGGCAACAACCAATATACTTCCTACAAACATTGGTTTAATGTCTATAATTTTGAATTGCACATATGAATTGTGATTCAGTAACTAGACAACAATACTTATTCTAGTCATTGTCAAATCAGCTTGTGCATCATGCCATGGAGGTCTGCCTCCATGATCATGCTTCTATTGTTTAGGGGTCAATTTTTTCGAGCCTAATTGCTTCTTATGAATCCCTCGCAGTATGTCTACTGTACAGTAATTGTTTCTACCAACTGTATTGCCATGACTGATTGTTATTGGTGTTATTGATAATGTGGAAAATAAATTAATAAATGAAAGAATGAAAGATGGATAATTATAATAAAGAAGCTTTTGTATAGCGCCCTTCACCCAAAACAGGGTCCCAAGGCACTTTACAGAGGTTAAATATAATTGGAACATGAGGAATACTGAACAATTTAAGATAAACCGATTAAGAATGCTTCAAAAAAAATAAAAACGTCAAATTACAATGATGTTAAGTGTCAGTCTCAAACGACATGACACAGGCAGATGAGAAACTTTAAAAAGCCCAAAAGCCCAAAAAATTGGATTAAAAGAAAGACATTAGCCCCTCATGATATACAACGTGCAATTAATGATTAAAAAGGAAAGTTTTCAGGTTTGATTTTAAAATGTTCACAGGTGATGCATGCCTGATATGTTGAGGCAGTTTGTTCCATTCTGTATTCACAAATACAACTTTTGGGTATGGCTCTTTAAATGCATGGATATTGCAGATCTGGGCATTTTGTAAGAAGACCTCACAATTAATGTTTTTACAAGTGAAATACCTGAACTTAAGCCATGTTCATGAATATTCTTCAGAACATGTGGATAGGCCATTTCCTTTCAGTTTCTCAGTAAACAATTAGGTCAAAAGTGTTTCCACACCTGCAGTGACACAGCTACATCCAATTTCCCTATTAATGCACAGGCACAGCACCTGTTGCTGATGGAGAGCTTTGTACTTGTACACATGTAGGTACATCTACTATCAGCTCCATTATCAAGCAGTCAAATGAGTATTTATTTACACACTTAGCATACTGTTAATGTTCCAAGACAAAGCACATGGGAAAATTAGCTTCAATCCGAAAGCTCACTGACTGTCTTTTGTATAATTCACATAAGTACCAATGGCCTCCAGTCCAGAGCAATCTGAAATACTGTCAAAGTCCAAAAAATGTATCTAGCATTTGAAGACCCCTTCAATCACCATTTTGTTTATTTCTTTGGCTGCAATCAAAACAATATGAACTTGCACAAAATCTTCACTGTTGTTTTTAAGACCAAACTTCATTAAATTTTCACAGAATGGTTGGATGGTGTGAAATGCTTATCCTGAACTTTTCTTAAATTCTTTAAAATCCTCTTCTTTTAAGGATAGTGTGTGACAGACCTTTAATGGCCTTGGTGCCCTTCTGAAAGTGTCCCATAGACTCAATGGAAGTGCCCTTTGCTAAAAGAATGGTCTTGCCCTCTCAAAGATGAAATTCCAGGCCTGGTTTGAGTACTGTAGGCCCAAATGATAGTTTCATACTATGGGGCCAAGCAAACAAATCTTATCCAAGTCCAAACATTTTAGTTCTGAGTGACAATCATAATAGAGTGGAGGATGGTGGAGGTGAGATTGATTTGCCTGTCCTCAAGTGAGCCTAGGGTGTTTAGGGGTATAAATGGGTACCTGCCAGGCCAGCTCAGACTGTATACTCCCCAGGGAGCTGAGAAAGATTAAAAGAATGTTATTCGCCCAATGACCAGGGCACAAATGTAAAATGCTCCGATACAAAAATGCGCTTTATAAGAACTTAAGTATTATTATTATAATTATGAAGGAAATAGAAATTAGTAACTTGTTCTTGGAATTTACTACCTAATAAAATTCTAAACCCTTTTTTGTACCATTTGGTTGTTACTTTTCTGACAATTTTCGTGTTAAAACAGGATGTGGTACAAATAAATGTTATTAACCACTTGGCAATTAATTAGAAGAAAAACCAAGGTAGATAAGATCATAGAGCAAGGAACAGCCTTGCTCTATGATAAGATCACTCCCTGTTGAATCCTGTCTTCAGTAGAAACATTGGGTCGATGATGAAGATGGGGGAGGGGCACACAGAGAATAACAAAGGAATGCAACAATGGTATCATAAACAATGCACAGCGGGATTACTCCCGAAGCAAAGGAGGACCACCAGTAACAGGTTCTGCTATTGATATGATATGTTGGTTTTGATGAAATGCTTTAAAATGCAGCAATTAATTAACCATGGGTATTACAAAATCGGTTTGTGGAAAAATAAATGTCATTCAATCTTGCCCAAAGTCAACTACAATGGCATGACCACGTAGCACTGTCAAAACCACCCAATATCGGAAAATTTACATTTTTATTTTGATAACTTAAGTGCCTTCAACTTCTACTTCGTTACTCAGCAGAATACAACAAGTGATTTGAACCCACAACTTGAATTTGGTGCACTAGAACACTCGGCCAAGACACACTATGCCTATTTTTATCTCAGAATACATTCTGTAAATTTTTCTAAGCAGGTGTAAGACAATTGGTGATCCCCTGGCTGCCGCTTCCCAGGTTGTATCGTAAACTTGGGTGTGGTCCCTGGCTACACAGCATTTAACGGTTGTATGGCTTCCGACTGCCACGCCCGAACAAAGATGTTGTCTTTATTAAAAGGAGACATAGACTCGGAGCTAGATAGCTCAGTTGTTAGAGCGCAGGCCATTAAAACAGGTAGGAAATCCTGCTCTAGTTAATTTTTCTATGTTCAACCCCAAATTTACCCAGTCGGTTTCCCTTGTGGTTTATAAGTGGAGACGATATAGCAGAACAAACCTCATATCATCGCTCTAGCCTAGACTAAAGCTGACTATGAGTGACATGAGGTTCGTTCTGCTATATATCCTCTCCACTATTATATATAAACTAGGACTTAGGAGTATATAAACCCTATTCTGGGACAAATCCACTAGAGGAAGCTCAGTGGAATGGCTCTGCCGCTGGGCTAGAGTAGAGAGAAAATTGATTATTGATCGCTCGAACTCCATAGGCATGACTCAAGCTCAAACTGTTAAGCATGTTAAGTAACTATGAAATTATGATTGACTGATCATGACTGTCACTTTTGATTGTGATGATATCATGATGATGATACACAATTTGTCTGGTGTTTTTCAGTAACTTGCCTTTTTTCGTTTAACATGTCTGACATTTAATCAATGTGGCCATAATCTGTGCTGTATCGAGTTAGCAAAAGGAAAGAAAACGACCACAGAGAGTTTGCTGCAGCCAGTAATTTACCAGACACCTTCTCACCTTCCACCACCACAAAGGCACAGCACTGTTGTTGTTATGATTGAGTTTGTGATGGGCCGGGTGTGAGCCACTGATCAGTAATACTAAATACTAATACATGTAGCATGAATAGAGATCAGTGGTGTGAGCTAGCTATACTAGCTAGCGATTGATGCATGATATGTGTACCGGTATACTGCCCTCTATTGGCAGACGTAATGTCACATATCTTGACTACACAAAACACATTGTAACACATAGTTTATTTGGTACCAGTCTAAACTGGTAAAATGTCTGCGCCCTGGCGTGCTATCGCTTTTGAGAAATCACACAGTTTTATTCGCTCCAACTCCCAAAAGTATCTGCTATGCAATGGAAGGTGCTACTGCCAAAAAGCAGGTGAAGTATTTGATTTATATTTTTGTCAAATCTTATGATTTAAATTGATAACGATGATAATTTCTCCCTTCTGTTCTGGCAGTCAGGCAGTCTATCGATCACACGCGCACCACCGCACACACTGTACTACAATCAGAGGTCCTACTATATTACTATTAATATTACTAATTCCCCGTCAACACGCCATCAACGCACCGTCAACAGGAACAGTACCGTCAACACACCGTCAACACCTCCAAAATAAAATTGACAAAAGAGGCATAGAACTTTAAAGTATGGGCTAAAACAGAATTTCCATTGGTCTGCCACAGAAAATGGAGGTTTTTTTCACCCCAAAATTGTTGTAAGCAGCATAGCCATTTCATAATCATAGGGATAGCTGCTGGCCGCCAATCGCCATATTGCCAGAGCTTGGACTGTTGAGTGCCGTCCTTAAGCCAGCCATCTGCAGCAAGGCGCCCTCTGTTGTCCATATTGTACAAGCTCCATGAGAGGGCAAGATGGCGTCTTCCAACGGCTACGCTGCATTGTGGCAAAAGAAATGTAACCTCAATCAAACCAATGGAAATTCTCCCTTTGCCCATATTTTACAGTTCTACGCCTCTTTCGTTGATTTAAAATGTATATTGGAGGTGTTGACGGTGTGTTGACGGTAGTGTTTGTGTTGACGGTGTGTTGACGGTATTTAGTAGGACCGACAGTCGGTGTCACTGTGCTCTGCCATCCTCTCCTGTGTGCTACTGCTACAGCTCTGCTGAGCTGCATGCATATATATTACTTATACTAATTACTGGTGTTCAGACAACTTTTCCCTTTGATAACTGGACAGTCTGACAACTCGACGGGTCAGATAACTCAGCCGGTCAGACAATTAGACGGCTGGTTCGCTCAACTGTCAGACATACAAGTCGACTTTTAGTTTTGATCAGACAACTCGACGGATGGAGTTCAAATCATTGTGGCAGAAGGAGGATTTGTGTGACACCAGCGGTGCGCTGCAGCTAGCTGACCGCACTGACCGGCCGCCCGGCATAGGGGATGAACGTACTGTGACTGGGCACAGGCGTCCCCCGGGGGACAAATGCAAAGATGGCGGGCGTGCAAGGAGTGATTCGCGTGCCGGGCCTTGGGGCGGGGTGGAACTCTATGACTGAGCGGGGGGCACACCCAACATGCAAAGATGGCGGGCATGCACGGCCACAAACTCCGGCAAACCTTCGCCATTTATACAAGCAGACACAGTGTATTTGTTCTGGCTCTGTTTGTGCCTCCACGGCAGCTTATTTATAATTTCATATAGGCCTATAAATAATAAAATATAAAAAGGAAAATAATGACAAAATGAGAACGCTGAAAGGAGACTTCTTTAGGAAAATAGTGCAAATGGAAACTAAAGTTTTAATTGACCAGAAGTGCCCCCTACAAAATGGTGCATCCCCGTGGCCCCCTCTAAAATTTTACCTATAGTTTCGGCGACGTGACTGAGGGCCACTGGCGGCCGGAGGCAGGATATTATGTCTACCAGAGATTGGGCAAAGCATGACTTGAGTAATATGTTTTGTGAAATTCCAATCGATTGGCAGACTCATTTAATTCAATAATGTGTTATTACCCAGTAGTTTTCTTTTCGTAGTGGTGTGCCAGTGAAGAAGTGTATAGAAATATAGAAAATATATTTTAATCTTCCGGACATTCCTGTTATAAAAATTGTTCAGGTCACGATAAAAATTTGAAAAAACTGTCAATCAGAGATGTAATCAATAAGGCTCCATTCCCAATGCAACATTCACATTCAACATACCAGTTTCCTCAATGGAGTCGGCGTTATTAGGAGTTATCATACCACTGAACCACGTCAATCAGCGAAGATGAATCGCTGACCGTCGGTGATGCGCAAGTGGAGTGTCGCTTGCAGAGCTGTCAATCAAGGCAGTGCATTCCACTAAGAAATTCCGCGCCTTTTGATCTACCGAAATCGCAACTGCTTGAGATGGAGTTGAATCCCCAATGATTCCCGTTATGAGCCGTTCTCTGGATCCCTCCACATGATCTTTTGCTTCCCCTTTTCACTACCAATGTTTCTTTGTTTACAAAGTTATCAAATTTTATAAACCACATGGAGAACAAAATCAAGCAATTGACTACTATTACTATGATAATGCTATTAGTATTCTGTACATTATTTACTTTTTCTTTATTGTGAATTTAATGAAAAACATAGAAATCTTTGGCAACTTTTTATCAGAGAGTGTCAAAGTGTCAGCAGCTGTAGGCAGTGGTAAATAAATGATGGCGCTGTCCAATTCATTATTATGACTGCTGACTTGACAAACATAACATTGCAAAATAATTGTTACAAGTTTTATGGGTGGGGTCCGTGTCAGTTTATAACATTGGCAATGTTTGTCGTTGTGACTGGGATATGTGTTTGGTGAATAGATTTTGACGAGTGCGTAAGAGACATTTTTTTTTTTCTGTTTTAGTTTAAGTTGATGGTTGTGAATTTGTATGAGTGAAATCGTGAATTGTTCCTCTAGCAAGGAAATTAAGGTGTTTAGTGTTTGATATAGATCATTAATAAACCATCATCATTGTATTAAAGGCCATTATTTTTAACGACCAGTGTTTTATTATTATTTTATTTATTTATTTTTTTAAATTAATATTAAAAAGAACTTTTCAAAATAGTGTTGAACTAGGCCTACTGTTCCGAGTCAGAAACTGTGGACACTCTAAGAGTTTTATTGGCTGCTTTAATCTACTAGTTAACACTACAGCAGTCCTTAAGGGTTAACTGAGTCAGCTGGTAATTGTTAGCTGCAACACAACACAAATAAATTTGACGCATCTCCATTACCGGTATTTGTCTTTTTATAATGAAAACTTTGTCGGCAAAGTGATTGGCGTCTCAAATCAAAGGACCACTACGCCAATTTAAAGACATGGTTTTGAGAACATTCAACACTTGGCTTCTAGCTATCGTTGGTGAAAGATCGAGCAGAAAAATATTCATTCAAAATGCCCATCTGCACAAGAAAAGGAGGTAGAAGGGAGACTCACCCAGCGGAGTACCCTTGCATAAGCTGCAAAGAAGAGGTGACGGGAAGGCAGCATGCGATGGAATGCAATGTCTGCCACCGATGGCAACATCACAAATGTTGTATCATAGGTAAGTTAAAGTGATGGAGTTGATATGCATGCTGATATTATGCAAAGTACATTTAAAACATGGAAGCAAATACTAAATAAAAATAAAATAACAATTCAGTTTACAGTACAGCTTTTTCCTCATTAGTCATTTGCATGTACTTTTGAAGACTATTTTTTGAAATTTTTTTAATTTCATAATATTGACACCCTTGTAAGTTTTGCAGGTTCCGCTGGTGGTGTTTTGAAATCCAATCACATTCAATGTTTACAGAAAATACGGCTTGAGTTTATCAATAATATCAGTATCACCTCATCGAGTTTCTATTTTAAACTGATAAATACAAATAAGTTTCCATTCTGTGGAGTTTTGAAGTAAAACTCATAAGACAAATGAGATCAATCTTCTCTTAATAGTGCTTGTTCCAAACACAGCTCAAATCTGAAACTGTGTACATAGTATGTTTTTTGTACCAAATTTTCTGGTGACAGTTTTGTCCTACAAGCCCTGAAGTCTCGTTGATTTTGACCTGAGACCACATGTCTTGGTTCTTTTTGAAGTTAAGAACCCCTCTGGATGCACTCCCAATTGATTATTTGAAACTTTTTACAGGATGAAGATAGCATTGAAGACATGGTTGTTGATGAACTGCCTCCTCCTCCAATAGGTGCTGAGGAATTCATGGTATGAAAAAATAAGTTATGTTGTGTAGTGGTCCAATATTGCAAAAACATTTGGTATTTGTTTATATTTAATAAAATCATAATTGTCTGCAGTATTGAATGTTCCAACAAGAATAACAATATAAAATACATATATTTTGATGTCATTACAGGATGCACTTATGGCCGATCTCCAGGGACAGCTTGGTTTCCCTCCGCCAGGTTTTTGCAATTTCCTGATATGTATTGGATTTTCCTGCTTTACTTCAAACTAAATGTCCAGGTTATTCATGTAAATGTTGAAAGAAGGTTACTATTCGATTCTCTTGGTTGCAGGATGAAGATTTGAAAGGGGTGTTAAATAGTATGCAGCGAGATGAAGAAAGTCCCTCATCACAGCATGATGGTTATGTATCTATGGATGGCGTGGAGGATGTAGAACCGGTGAGATACTGACCCATTGTACATGCTCATAATTTGAGCGCACACTGCTAAATCATTATAAATCATGTTTTTGGTTGGATGTTTATTTGATCAACCAGGGGGATTTTAACCATGTAGGGTCTGTTAAATTATTCAGCTATTGTGTTTGATTTTTCTCTCAACAGCTTGGGTCGCCTTTTACAGCAGAAAGCTCCCGTGCATCACTCTTGGATCCTGCACCTGGAAGTCCCAAACTGTCAGTTGCAAACACCAGTTTTCAACCAGTCCGTGAAGTGGTGGAAGAGTCTTTGCTCGACCATACAGTTGCCAATGACATCGTACTGGACCATGGAGACAAGATCAAGTACCACATCATTGACAGTGCTTCTCAGCGATGCCGCCCAAAGCTTATTGATAGCAGAGGCTTTTCTTACACAAAATACAATACAAACAAAGATGGGAGCATAACATGGAGGTATGTTGATGTTTCAAACTTATTTCTGTGTCGGGCAATGTCTGACAGTCTGAAGAATTGTTATCATTCTGGAAACCTCGCTACTTCTTTGCTTTAAAAAAAAATAGGTGTTTCATTCATCTTCTGAAGAAAAAGGTGAAAAACCATGCACATTTTTCAACATGTAAACACATTGTCCTTAATTTAAGATCTGAAACTATTTGCAGGTGCTGCATTCGCAACAAACAGATGTTTTGTGGAACAATTGTTAGGCAAAGAGGAGAGCGCTTCACCCGTAGCATCAAAGATCACTGCCATTCCGGTAAATCAGGGCAACTTACCTTGGCAAAGTTGGTCACTCAGGTCAGAGAGAAGGCAGCAGATCAGCTATTTGCTCCAGCCAGTCAGATCGTGGACCAGGCTTTAATTGATAACATCCATGATGCCCCAATACCATCGATGCCCAAGCCAAGTAGTCTTTCCAGGACAGCTTACCGTATCAGAGAGAGACAGCGCCCTCGTGAGCCTCGAGATCTGGACTTTGCTGTACAGCATGATGCCATTCCTGATGGTCAGAAAATTTCCATTTCAAACCAAAAAATACACAATTCTGCATGGGTGGTTAAACTAATTGTGAAAACATGAACTATACACCAGATGTCTTTTCACTGAAATAAAACACAAAAATGCTATACTTTGAACCAAGATCATTGACTCTAAAAAGGAGAGTCATTTGCCAAAGTGACTCGGGTTGAGTAAGAGCCATCAACATTGCATCTCAGTGGTGAATGACCTTCTTATTTGGTCAACAAATATCATACACTTTATTGAAAACTTGATTTCTTGCTGTGTTCATAACCTTTTCCAATTTTTGTTCTATTTTTTTCTTGCTCCACACAGACTTCTTACAGAGAGATATAAAAGTTCGAGAGAGACGACATCTGATCTTCGCAACGCCCAGCCAACAAGTTCTACTTGCAAGAGGGAGAAGATGGTACATGGATGCCACTTTCAAGGTTGTGAAGGCACCCTTCACACAGCTGTTTGGTATTCACTGCTTCGTCAAGAAAGGCGATGCAACAAAGCAGGTTGGTTTCTTTAATTTCTATTTTTCAAAAGGAAAGAAAAAGCAAAAGAAAAATTTTGTAACAATGAAAAGCTTGTAGCTTGTTTTCAATGCAAGAACAACATTTTTGTTTTTATGGTTTTTGAGGGCACTTTTTGGCCCTGGAGAAATCTAAGCTATGTTTTTTTAAAATAAATTGTTAACAGGTACCATTGGTGTTTGTCCTGATGTCTGGAAAGAAGAAACGCGACTACGTAGCTGTACTGCAGGCTGTGCGAGACATCCTTCCAAGGGACATCTGCCTGGAGGAGGTCCTGATAAATTTTGAGTCGGCACTGTGGAGAGCCATGGCAGCAGTATTCCCTGACGTTTCCATCAAGGGGTGCTGCTTCCACTGGAAGCAAGCAGTTTGGCGTAAAATCCAGGAGACAGGACTGCAGCCAGCATACATGGAGAAGACCAGTGTTTTCAGATTGCTGACTCATCTGATGGGACTGCCGTTTCTACCAGCTGAGTTCATCGCACCCATGTTCCAGTCCTTGAGGAGGAAGGCAGGAACACCCATGCTACAGAGGGTAAAGTATAATTTGTTTATCTCACCACAAATTCAAAATTTACCAAACATTTGTTAAGTATAGTTTGTGCATTCTACCAATTTTATCAATTGTATCAATATCAGAGAAATTGTATCAAGCCGAAATCTGAATGGTTAGTGAAAGGGAAGTCAAGAGCATTCCTACAATAACTGCAAGTTCCAATTGAGATTTACCTTTGTTTTTCTTTTCCTGTTGAACTATAGGTCTTCGACTATGTGGCTGCAACATGGATTACTGGTGACATTTGGCCTCCTGCAGTATGGTCGTGCTATGGACAGTCCATTCGAACAAACAATGACTGTGAGGATTGGCACCTCAGCCTACTCACAAAGGCACGAAAGCCCAAGGTTCCGTTATACCTACTCATCAAGGTTCTTTATGCAGAGGCAGCATACGTTGAAGTCCAAGTTGAGCTTGTCTCAGAGCAGAGACTCAAGAAGTACCAGCGAAAGATCTACAGGAGAGTACAGCGAATGGTGTTTAAATATTGGGAAGAATTCGCTGATGGGGAGCGAACCGCAAAGGCCCTTCTTTATGCTTGTTCAGCTTTGTTTTAGCTAATTATTACTGTGACTCTCTGCGATAATTTCATATCTGACAGGGTTTCGAATCAGTTGTTAATGCTTAATTAATTAAAATTACACTAACATTGAAATTTGTGACCCAACATTTCATCTGTTTGTTAGAAAAAAATTTAGCTGGTCATCAAAATAACTGGAAAAAATTTACCTGTAAGTTAGGCAGCATCTTGTTAATTGGCAAATTGACCTCGATTGGGCTAACTAATCAGTTATCATGACTAGACCATCTTGCATTGTGATGTTTGGAAGTCTATTTTGATAAATTAATTCCTGTAGCTCTGTTTAGGATCAGTTGCTCTATGGTTAGGATCAGTTGCGATTAAGTTACATTTAAATAATTTACATTTATTTTACCATCCAGTTAAATTAATGTGTTTGTTAAAAACAACTTAATTTTACAATTATTTATTAAGCTAATTTATTAAGGCGAATTATTTCTGTGAATGGGTTATTAAACAGTTATCATGACTCAACTGTCTTGCAGCACTTGGGATTGGGATGTTGGGTTGTCTAAGTAGGTCTGAGTCTACTTTGATAAAATAATTCTTGCTATTTATGTGTGTATTTACTTGAATGCAAATAAATGTTTATATTTGTTTTGTTGATACATATTATTGTTGTCACTTTCACTTTATAAATTATAATATTTATTTATAACAGGAGTTTAAATTAATTATTACCTAGCTAGCTGCAACCATTGAGCTCTATGCTACAAATAAGTTACCAAGTGCTATATTAATTATTATTATTACCTAACTAGCTACAACCAAGTGTTTTTTTAAACTAAAAATATCAACATCAAAAAAGGAATGCTAATACTAGTACACTCGCACTGCCTACCTTAATTTGTCTTTTGGAACTTGTTTCTCACAACCTCGGCAGCTGGCTGGCCGCACTATCCCCGGCCGCATGCTAGTGCCTATCCGGCCCAAGAGAAGGCCAACGGAATACTTGTTCAAGTTCACTCAAATATTACAGAAATACAGGATTTATAAATACAAAAAATTTGTGTAAACATTGTCAGTAACTGAGATGCGTTCTGTTTTCGCGGTCGAAACCAATAGCTGTTTTGGTCAATGACCAGTGATTAACCAGTGGCAAGTTGAACTGAAACAGTTATTGGTTACGATCGCGAATCTGCACCCCATTCAACCGTCGACTTTACCCGTCGACTTGTCTTGGCACTCCGTTGAGTTGTCTCATATAGTTATATTAGCGCTGATTTGATTCTCTGAAACAGTGGCATTACTTGTGTACAGCGGCGTAGCCAGGACTTTTTCGGTGGGGGGGGGCATTGCTTTTAAGTGGGGGGGCCCAGGGGAAATGGGTTTGTGGGGGGGGGGGGGGTCTTGCTTTTTTGGAAGGGAGACGCTACAGGTATCCACCATTCCACCATCCTCTTACAAGTCTTATGGTATTTTTTGGCCACGATATCAATCAGGATTGCGATCGTTCACTACATTTTTATTATACAAACACGCATTTTCCTCTTTTTTCTCTATTCTTTTTCTTTTTCTTTTTGTGAGCACTATCGGGATTTTTCTGTGGGAGGAGCACTGGAAATTTGTGGGGGGAGCCATATGCCCCCCAGCCCCCCCCCCCCCCCTGGCTACACCGCTGTCTATGTAGTCTTTATAGTTTTACTATGCGCTGCTTATTGCTGGTTTATGTTCCGTCATGTCCGTCATGGCATTGCTGTGTGTGATTAATACCACCTGGACTAAAGACAAATTACAAGAACAGTGACGTCATACAATTTGTCAATACTCAGCTATTTCTATTAAAAATGATGGAAGTCCCAAAGTGACATCATTAGTTGAGAAGTTATTTTCACTGGCTGTCAAGGTGCTAATAGGCCAATGAGAAACACTACTCAACTAAAATGCAATGTCTCATGTAGCATACATCACTGTACATGTGGCCAATGTTTGTGGTACATGTACATGGACCACAAACATTTCTCAGTTTTGTGTTTTTTTACTTAGTTATACCAGTTTCTACAGGGCTCGAAATTACACTGGACCACAGGCCTGAGGCCAGTGATTTTAGCATCGGGCCAGTAAACTTACGACCGTACAAGTCCGGCGGTCTTGTGTTTTTTTTAATAATAACACCTCACTGCATTTTTCAATTAAACTGATAAATACAAATGTCTTTCAATTCCGTTGAGTATTGAAGTATCACCCATAAGAAAAATGAAGTAAATCTTTTCTTAAGTTCATGCTTGTTCTAAAAACGGCTCAAATGTGAAACTGTGTAGAGTGTGCTTCTCATTTTGATTCTGGTCTTGTAACAAATGTTCTGGTCCAGTAAAAGTTTTGAGCTACAATCCCTACAGTCTTGTGGATTGTTTCCCCAAATTCGAGCCCTGTTCTATAGTTCTCATTATTTTTCTGCACAGATATTAATATGACTGAAGAAAACTTTCAATGTTTCATCTTACAGATGAAGGTTTCACGAAAAGTCCATTTTGGCAAAACATTGCAAGGCGCAAGGACCAGGCATCTAGAAGCATCTTAGCAAGATTATCAGGAAAGACATCAGAGGAGAGTTTACTGCAGTATTGTACCAGTCATGGCAAAGTTGTACACTCATTCACATATAACCAACAGTCGCATGTAAGTGCTGAAATAAATGTTGGTTGAATTGCTGTGGTTTTTATTTAACAGTGGTCCGCTGGGCAGATGCCAGTTAAAACACTAGTGGACAGTAACAATTCTGTCCTAGTAGTGCGTTGATTTCATTGCTTTCTAAAGTTAAGCTCTTTTCACACTACTCTATTCCCTGGGGGCATCCATGGGGAATAACGGCCGACCCTTTCACACTTGGATCACTTTACCCCTCATCTACCCTGGCAAATGGGCATACCTTGGGGAATAGCTGACCCTGCTCTGGAATAGGGGTAAGCAGTAAAACCCTGAGGTGTTCTTGAAACGTTTAACCGGAACCCCGTGGAATAAGGACCTAGGCTTTGACAGTGTGAAAGTGAGCCGGGGTAACCATGGGGTAAACAAACTCCTGGGGCCTCCCCAGAGCTGTGTTCCACGGGATAAGAGATGCATTGTGAAAAGGGCTTTACATGTAAAGCATTACTTACACAGATCACGTTTATTGCATCAAATTCAAGTCCCACTCCTAAACATTTTGAAAAAAATATGTGGACCAGAGAAAAATAAGGTGGACTTATGAAGCAGAAAGGTAACTGGTTTGACTAGCTAGTGACTGAAAAAGTAAGGGACAAACCCTGGTTTGGGTATGGAAATATAAGCCACTTTTGCTGCCTGTTTCAGTTTGTTAAATTTTGTTGCACACAAGTTCATTGTAGTTATTGTGCTAACAAATTGTATGCTCTTGTTTTTTTCAAAGTAGGTTTGAGTATGCCCTTGAAAAAGAAATTGAATGACACAACTTTGTTCGCTAATAACAAGGTTATTATGTGGTATTTTAAAGTGAGTTTATAAACCAGATAACCTTATTGTTACTTGCATCCGCAGGGGCGATATGCACTGGTAGAGTTCAAGACAACTGATGCAGTGAATCTTATCATAGACAGAGCCTATGCCTCTAATCATAACACTCAAGTCCAGTCTCGGTTCCTGAGCTTCTCTGGGTCAGGGCAGAGTAGTGACAAAGTCTCAAAGAACCAACAGCTCAATAAAGACTGCAGCATCGCAGAACTCCAAGAAAAACTGGCTGAGGGCAAGTCGGTAAGTGTCTCAATGAGGTATCCAGAAAGTATTCAAGGAAATTGGGAACATGGGGTACACATTTTTATGCCCCGTCGGCGAAGCATGTGGATTGTCTCAGGATCCCCCAAGAACCAATATTATTGGACCCGCTAGATCAGATGTCAAGTTCGTTATGGCTAAAACTAAAGAAATATCGTGGGAGCAATAACTCAAGAAGGACGTGGCAAATCAACTCCAAACTTGGCGTGTGGATTGTTCTTGGGATCCGCAGAAGCTTATTGTTTTTGTACCCTTAGGTCAGACGTCAAGGTCATTATGGCTAAAAACAAAAGTAATGTAATGAGATTAGTCTCAGTCAGCGGGAGGTTTTTGTTTGTCAACACACAATTTTGGGGGGTTTTGTTTCCCAGTTACAAACAGAACAACAGGTTTAAAACCAATTTTGACCTCAAATTACATAACAGTCAAAAACACCCTATCCTACCTTTATTCTTTTTAGCACTTCCTTAGTGGTTGTGTTTTGCATCTTTAAAATTTGGCCATGGTATTTGCGTTCATTTACCTAAGTTTCTAATGATTCATTTTCAATTTCGACTGTTGCTTGGTAAGAGAAGTCAGAAACAAAGTTTTTCAAAATGAACCAAAACCAAAATATCCATACCCAGATTCATTGAATTTGTTGCAAACATCACAAGTTCAAATTATCATACTCCTTACAAGGTTATTCGCTACATTATACATAAAACCAACTCCCCAAAAACATGTTCATCTTTGGGCTATAAAAGCCGACAAACCTGTTAATGTACTCCATGGATTTTTGATATGATTAGTTAATATTTATAATGTCACCTTTATAGTATAGTAAGTGTAGTTTCAATAAAGTCAACTTGGTGGTAAAAAAAGTGCAGTTAAAAAGTTGAAAATTACAAACATATGGGTGGTCAGGCTAGTGTAGTCACTGTAGTCTTTCCTTGCCTTTCACCTCTAGGACCCGGTTCAAATCACGCTTGGGGGCACTACGCGGATTGGGTCTTCAGTCCCTACCTGACTGCGTGGATTTTCTCGGACAATCTTTCTCTAAGGGTTTTCCTCCCACATCTAAAACCGAAGCTTCCTTCTTTGGGTTCTCTCCATGGGGTTCTTGGCTAGTACAGTGATTGCATTCCCTATTCTGAGAGTCCTTGGCTTCACAACCAGAATAAATGAAATGAAAAATGAAATGAAACATTTTGACATTTTCATCCACTTACTGTCATGGTCCTTATCTTTTTTGATCAGGTTTCAGATCAGCTAGATATCCTTACCAAAGAGCAAGAGCTCAGCGACTCAGAGACTCGTCTTCGTTTCTTAGTTTGTTCCTTGATTGAGGAGGCGTTCCATAAGATCCTTCCGGACTGCTCCTTGCACTTGTTTGGTTCTTCAGTCAATGGCTTTGGCAGACGCAGCTGTGACGTGGACATGTTTCTGGACAGGAAAACAGCACAAGGAATTATCCCAGTGAGGAAGGTGAGTAAGAATTGACTTAAAGGTGTTATACAGGATGGGTAGAGTTGACAAAATAGTCGCGGACAGTGTTCATGTTTTGTGGGATCAATCATATACATGAAATAACAAACCTGTGAAAATTTGGGCTTACTCCGTTGTGTGAGTCAGGAGAAAATAGTGAAAAACCATGCACAATTTTCAGCATGTAAGCACATTGTCCTTAATTTTGGTTGTTACAACCGAAATCAATTGTTGCATTTTTTAGGGTTTCAGATACAGCTTTCTCGAATATGACTTCATATGGCGTGTCGTGGCCGAGCGGATAAGATCACTGGACTCAAGCTCTGGTGTTTCTGATCAGCAGAGTGTGGGTTCGAGTCCCGATCGTGACACTTGTGTCCTTAAGCAAGACACTTAACCATGATTGCTTCGTCCTTCGGATGGGACGTAAAGCCGTTGGTCCCGTGTGTTGTGTAACGCACGTAAAAGAACCCAGTGCACTTATCGTAAAGAGAAGGGGTCCGCCCCGGTGTTCCTGGTTTGATTGGCAGCATATTGCGCCACAGCACCTTGTAAACCATTACATGGTGCTATGTAAAGGAGTAGGTCTCATACTTCAAACGTAGCCCCCAAATACCTTGCAGGAAAATACTTAATGTTGAAGCGCCTTGAGCGTCACTGAGTGACGGATATGAGCGCTATATAAATTGCCATTATTATTATTATTATTTCATAGGGAAACATTTCACAGATAAAATGGTTCTAGTATATGTACTTCATAATCAATAAGCTTTCAGACGGCAATTAAACAATGATGTTTTTATCCTTACCAATCCTGTATAATACCTTTAAGATCAAATGAAGCACAAACATTGGCACTATGCAAATTGCCAAATCTTTCTCAAAGGTAGGGTCATAGATTGGTTTTTGTCAACAAGATACAGATTTATAGGCACAATTGTCAAGAAAGATACAATGAAAGTCACCTGTGAAAGTTTCAGCTGAATACAGTGTGTTCTTGTTGAGAAACATCAACAAACTGTCACAATAGTTTTATCGAGAACGTTGAATCCATCCACGTTTAGTGAGGTGACATCGAGTACCAACCACATTTCTGGCCGCAGCATTCACAAACGGACGCCACAGAAATTTGCATCTCCAAAACTCACCTGGAGATTCAGATTTGTCAACACACTTTTATTGATTTCTAATCAAATTGTTTTGGGGTCTTTACCACAGTATGACCCTACCTTAAATACCAAAATGTGTAACTTCAGTCCTAATAATTGATTAATCTTCATTTCAGGCCAGTCAAAAATGTATTTTCAAATTTCATACAGTTGGGCAATCAGTTACTGTTATCCAGGAGGTAATATGTAGTTGTTTGAAAAGATGGACAGAGCCTTATTAAAGCACCACAGGAGTTGGGTTATAATTTACTGTGAAGAAAGATGAGGCCACATCCGAATTGGCGGCTACGGCTATGGCCAAGAGTGTTGCCTGATGACAAGGTGATCTAGCCACAGCCCTAACCATACCAGCCAGTTCAGATACAGGCTAAGTTAACACTTTGACTACATTCTGTTAGCACTGGCTATACGCTCAAGATCTATCATGATACCTTCTGTTTTTCCTGTTCCCTTCCTAAACATGTAAAGGGAGCCGGCGAGTACAAATTGATGTATGATCAACAATCGGCCATTTCTGAACGAGTTGCCACCCAGACAACCCTCTTCACACTCGCATCCTACCTAGAAAAACAAGTACCACATTGTATGTCTGTTGCTAGGATACTACAAGCAAAGTGCCCTCTAGTCAAGTTCCGTCATCATGCAACAGGGCTGTCATGTGACTTGACTGGAGACAATAGGTGAGAAAGAGTGACTATACAAAAAAAAGACAATCATGTAATTTGTAATCATATATAAGGTCAACTGTCAAACAGGCCTGGAATTTCATCTTTGAGAAGGCAAAGCTGTTTTCATTTTGCAAAAGGCACTTCCATTGGAAAATCTTAAAGTCTATGGGAACTTTTTGAAGGGACACCAAGCCCAAGACCATAGCAACAGAGGCCATGACCTCTGTGTAGTTCCTGACCTGATTCATCTTTGATTTAAATGTCAATATAATCAGATACAAACCGAAGTTGTTATTGTGGTCAGTTTTGGGGGTAATTTAGGGACTCTACCAGTTTTTAGAGAGCTGTTAAGTGCATAGTTTTATGAAGGGTAGAAAGTTTTGTATTAAAGAAGCAGTGTGCCAGGCAAAATGTCACTGGCCCATTTGTATTATTGTGACTGGTCCCCTGCTAAATTAGGGAGAGATGCAGAATTAAACAAGTGATAACTCGAGGTTGAACTTCGGATAATCCGGGAAAAAAAAAAAAACTTGAGGCTAACTTCAAGTTAGCGTATGTTTACTTTGCATTCCTCCCTTATGCACTCATACTTTATCAAAACCAATTTTTGGACGAAAATTTGCAGATTGTAAGCAAAAATTAATGATGATAAAGATTGCGTTCAAACTCAATTCTGTCAAAGATGTCAGTCTCAAGTTTCGGATGCTATAATTTCTTGCTTTTCTGTCCTTTTCAAACCTTTCCAAAAAATGTTGTTTCAGTGTTTCTGAGCTTTTTTACTGACCATATCTATTTTAATGGAACTTCTTCAAACAGAATTGCTCTGAAAAGCAGTGAACTCCTTTACATCTACGGTCAGCTGGATCCAAGAGTGCGTCCTCTAGTGTTCATGATTCGTCATTGGGCTCGTTACCAAAGCATCACAAGCCCCAACCCAGGGTACTGGATTACTAACTTCCCCTTGACCCTGCTAGTGGTGTACTTCCTGCAGTCCAGACCCAAGCCAATTGTTCCTTCATTTGACTACCTTCAGTCTCTAGCCGGTGAGAGCTTGACCTTCACTGTCAATCATTTGTCTGTTTCTTTTTCGGTTAACATTCAACGGAAATAATTTCCTGCCAGTTTCAGGGGCTTTACGATCTCATTACCAAATTGTTGTGACATACATGTAAAAACTGCCACTGGTGGCCAAATTGTTTGACCATTCAGACAAGTGTGAATCATGCATTCTTACATTTTTGGTAGATTCTATAAGAGATGTAAATCTTTTTAGAATGAAGTTTGTTTATTATAATTGGACGATCTCTGCAAGGTCAAGAATTGTTACAGTTAAGAACTTGTGGTAATACTAAATAATGATTGCATTTTTCTTCATAATGGCGTATGCCCAGTTTCATCTAATTTTGCAAGAACGCATCCCTGGTATGTTGTTAATTCAGGCGTATTTTATTTCATTCCTAGTTGATTCAGATCGATGTCTGATTGATGGAATAGATTGTACTATTCCTGGTGACCTCTCAACCGTAGTGCCTTCAGAAAACACACAGTCTACAGGTAACACCAATTGTTGATGTTTAGCAAAATAGGAATTTACATTCTGCGAAATGGATTTTTGACCTGTCACCTTGAAATCCAGACAGAGTCAAAACCCTGCAAAACCTGTTAACATCTCTTAAGTCAATTTTGTTGGAATAGTTTTTGTTTTTTGTTTTTTGGGGGGCCGGGGTTCAATACTTTTTTTAAATTTCAGGTTTTCATCTAATAGTTCCTCCAAAACAAATGTTCTTTTTAAACTTTTTTTTTTTACATTATTTGAAAATAGTTAAGGTCCAAATTAAAGGACCATGAGTAGAGAATAAAGACAAAACATCCTCAAAAGGTTGCAAAATGAAGCCCACAGCTTGTAGCATCTTGACTATCCCATTAGTTAGGATCAGTTGAAAACTTCATCATTCTTTTGAGTGTGTGCTTTACACTTCCTACACAAAATTCTTCTTTGTTTCTGTTTGACTTTTTACTGAATAGTGTCTTAATCCCCTAAAAGGATTAGTGGCAAGGGTTTATAATTATTCAAACGTAAACGGACCGGAAAATTTGTAAATGTCAAAAACTCATAATTGTACCTTTGTCTGGGTTTTGTGGTGATATTCACATTTGTTAGAGAAGATGTAATTTAATTTAGTCTTCAATCAATATTGAGTTTAAATTTGGAAGGGCAATAAAAGTGCAGGTACAGCAGAATGAAACCACGGAAAGTATTGAGTTAAAACTTAATACTAATACTAAACTAAAATGGCATATTTCATTTAAAAGTGTAAATATTTTAGACTATAGAACCTGGGTTCAATTTTATAGAACTGCTGAAATATTAAAAGGAGCTAAGCACAACAAAATGTATGCGTACCAAAATAAGGTTACCAGCCAAAATACCATGTCTCAGGTACCGTCTGTGACTGGTTGCCTGCATTTTTTGCTTAGCATAACAGTTTTAAGCAATTTAATTTGCTTCTTGTGCAGCTCTATGATATAGGGCCCTGGAGAATGTGGTTCATTTCTTGTACTTAGAAATATAAAGAAAATATCCTTAGAGAAACAGTAGGACATCTTGTAATGAAATTTTCAATTTAATAAATAAAAAACAATCCTGGATTTCCATGCACCCTGTAAATTTCCCAAATAAAAGTCATCCTGTATTTTAAACACATGACATGCTGCTTACTTGCCATATTTACAGAGTAATGTCATTTTGAGTGCAGTAAAAGCTGACGTATATGTACACAAGTCAATAATTAGACTTCAGTCTTTTAAAATACAGGATGGCTGTTCATTTTGAAAAGCCCATGGGCACATTAAAAATCTGGGATACAAAATGTGTCATACTATTTCCTAAGGATGGTTTCTTTATTTTCCAAGTATTTTTTTATGAAATTGCATCTTCAGGTTCTATGGTATTGAAAGAAATATTTCTTTTGAACATTTTTGCAGCTGAGTTACTACATGAATTCTTCAAGTTCTGTACATCGTTTGATTTTGAGGGTCACTCCCTCTCGGTGCGTAGCGGTATGTCCAGCTCCAAGCAAGATCCAAGCTTTCCTCTTCACATGCAGAACCCCTTTGAACCAGAACTCAACATGTGCAAGAACGTCTCGCATGGCCTACTCCAAGACATTCACAAACACTCCCATCATGCATTGCAAATAATGGACCTCCCAGGATTCCAAGGGCCTGAGTCTAGGTCAGAGGTCATCCACCCATGGGGAATCGGAGCCCTACTGACTTCCATCAGAGCCAAACGCAGCGGCAAACGCTCTCTTTTCATCAACAATGGAGTGGGGGATATCCTACGGGGTTTGTCTCGGAAAAAGAAACCTTCAACCAGTTCAACAAAAAACGGCTCCACGGTCACACTCACTGGGAACGAGTCTAATATACAGGGGTTCTCTCAGCTTCCAGTACAGGATACCAATGGCAGGATTGTGCAAACAGAAACACTGACAGCGCTTGATGCAAGTCTAAAATCCTCTGGTAGAGTGACCTCTGAGAGTAAAGAGAGAACCCTTAGCAGTATTCCTTCAGACAGTCATGAAGACTCTGATGCAGAGACTGCGAGGTATTCTAAGCCAGAACTAATAGCTGTTCAACCTGATGACTCTTATCACCAGAACGACTCTGCAGTGAATGGTGTTGATGGCACACTAACAGAATCTCAAGTCTCAAGGAAGCTTCCAGTACCCAAATTGCAAATAACAATTAATGACGTCAGAAGAAGACTCTTTTATAGACGTCAAGAAAAAGTTAACAAGGGCATCGTTCACTGACTTCTTCTTTTTTGGTCAAGGTTTGAATGAAAACTCAGTTAATCCTTTAGCTATGCTGCACATTGTTCCACAAGATCTGCATGGTGTATTCAGTTGCTCAGTATACAACAGTGTGTATTTAAACAGAAATGCAACCTATAAATGTGTTAAAAGCATAAAGAAACAACTGGAAGAATGTCACTATCATTCCACTTACATGTGACGCTCCGCGCCAAAGGTAGGCACTTCTTGGGTCGTGAAATGGCACCAGAAATGAGGACAGCCAAAACATGGATGTCTTAAACATTCTAAATGTTGAGAAATACGTTATAGGCCCAAGCCTCCCTACTATGGGCAGCGTGCCATGCTGATGCCTCTCGTCACTAACCCCTGGTAGGGATGTGCTGAAAAACTATGCTGATTCGCTCCCAAAAGTGCTTTGCGCACACACTTGTTAAAAACTTTTGAGCGCTTGTATGGCACTTGTTGGACACTTAATAGTGCGCGCGTGCCAAAATGCAAGTCTTTTGACAAACTCCATTTTAAATGAGTCATGTTTTTACATGGTCACCCTAAACTGCATACAGTTAGACATATCACAATATCAAAGAAGACTGTAAGGGAACCAGTTGCTGTGTGCGCATACATGTTTGTAGAGCAGATCGGCCACAGGCCTAATTAAAATGTGCCATATACTGGCACATTTTAGTTAACCAATACCAGGGGTATGAGCAAGCAGGCATGATGGGAAAAAATGGCATAGCAATATCAATCACCCCTGAGAATGAGGCTGTGTAAGGCTCCAATTATTTGCAAGCTCTTATTCTCATCTATTTGATGAGCAAATGAACCCAGTTTAAGTGCCTGGTTTTGGCAGGAAGTGCCTGGTTTTGGCATGGGACATCACATTTAAGTTAATTTCTGTTGACCCCATGACCAACGTCAAACACAGCTACTGTCTGCAATGCTTGCCATTTTGGGAGTCAAAATGCGCACTGCACTGCACTGCATAACACACGGAACATTGGTTCATAAAATGGCCCAACCAAGATTAACGTGATGATGAAGTCAGTGGAACGGGTCAAAAAGTGTTCTAAACCTTGTAAATGCATGAAAACAATAACTTATGGGTTACATTACTAACAAAGTCAACCAAATAGCTGACCTAAAATCAGAGATGGTGATGTGTTGAAAACATGAACATTTGAAACAATAATGGACCTTATGCACATGGCGTTATTTGAGTAGGGCGCCCTCGGCTAGAGGTCAAAAGAAGATTGCTCATCGGGTTAACCTCTGCGCTGCATGTCCAAATATGCGCGTTTTCCATTGTTTCTTCATCGTTTCACCTCAAGGTTGGCAGCGGGATGACGTCAAAACATAAGGTCAACAGTATAAAGGACATTTATTCAGCGCCTGTAGCCACCAATTCAGATGCACATTGTGCAAGAACATTATTACCTTAAGTCACTGGGCCATTATTGAATTTAAACTGTCTCAGCCTACTGGGGAGTCTGCAGTATGCCCTGCCAAGAAGCACATCAAGATAACTCAATTAACAAAAAAAATATCTGCCATCACTACCCAATTACTCCTGGGTGAAGAGAAGCAATTGTAGTCAAGTGTCTAATACTCAAAGACACAAGTGTCAGGCCAAGATTTGAACCCACACCCTGATGAATTAACCATCAGAACTTAGTCTGGTTCAATCTTCACATGAATTGCAAAAGAAAAACGACTTTCCTTGCATTACAATTGGAAAACAACATGTACCTGATTTTGTTCCCATCACATAATTCGCTTCGCATGCGCTTTTGCATGAAGTATTAATAAACTTCAGATAGCTCGGCTAATTTATCTTTCCTTTAAGAATGAGTTCATCAGTGAGAGTTGAACAAATTGTAATTGATCTTTAAATTTAAATAAATTGAAATACCCCACCTCCTAATGAGAAAGTCAGATGTATTAGATTTAAAAAATTTTCCCAGTGTTTCCTCTCTTATAATTGACAACGCCACACGCTAAATAAGAACAGACGTGTGAACAATTACTTGTCATTTGAAGCAGAACAACTTGCTCTTGCATTAGTTTATTATTTACACAGGATTCCTTACCAGTACAATGTTTTTGATTGTGACAATTTCTCTGCTAGGTTTTAAAAAAAAGAATTGTTAAGCCAATTTGTTTATCAATAGCAGCCCTGTGGGCAAAATTGTTTGTTTTTTTCAAATCCTGCCAATAAAGTTGTGAAATGTGACAATTTCAGATGCATGTAATGTGTATTGACATGGCATCCAATTGGGAATGTCTCCATTTGTTATGATAAATTGTTCCTAACTTGCTTTATTGACATGTTTTTGATCTAGACCACAGGAAGCTCATTTCTGATCAATTCAGTGATACAAAGATCTGGGCAGTGGTTTGTTCTACTCTTGGAACTGGATCAAATTCATTTAAGATCAATTGTTTGTAACCTTGTAATATTGAATTCACAATGCAACAATCGAGGCAAGTACACTTTAAACTACTGATGTGAACAAAGTACGTTACTTTATTACCAATTAAATAATGCTGATAAAGACCTTTGCATTTAGCCCACCCCAAATTTAAATGTCTACATACATTGTATTGAGAGACTATTTATACACTGACGAACAAATTAATGCCTAACTTGAAGCAGATATTTGAGATCAACCGACTCCAGTCACCCGCCTGAACTTGCTCACGAATGGCACATGATTCTAAATCAACTGTTGATCACAATCCTAAGTGATTTGCAGGGCACTATGTCATAGAGTTTCTTTAGCACAAAAAGTAGCTAAGCACAGGACAATTTTTTTCTTACCTGAATAAGGTTACCATGTGGAATGGTATTATTAGGTTACCAGCCAAAATGCCATTCCACATGTTACTACATGTATCTGAAACCGGTTTCCTGTTAATTTTGGCTTAGCAAAAAGTTTAAGTATGACCTTTCTTTGGAAACTTTATTTTAATATGATAAATAGAAGTGGATTCAAAGACCAGTTTTTTGAGAACCTGGTGGTGTTCCTTTCAAGGGAAGAGGAAAATTAAAATCTTGGACATTGTGGATAAGACAAGACAAGTAGACAAGTTGTGCACTTGTCTCTTTAGAGTTAGGCAGAATCAACATCAAGATATTAATATTAAACACAAAATACATTAAATGTTTTTTAAAATAGTTTTGGGTAGTATTAAAACACCAGAATATAACCGTACAGTTACTTCCTAATATAGTTATAGCCGATACTTGTATTCAGTGAAAAAGCAATGATCGTGTCTGACAGAACCCTTGCATAGGCCACCATCCCCCGAGGTGAAACAAAGGAAATGCACAAAGCACACCTCTCAACTAATAATAGATTTATATTTGACCTCAATGAGGGCGCTCTTTGAGCTTTTGACACCTTGTGCAAGTGGTCTATAGGACTGGTGTTCCCATCATCATCTACAATATCCTCGGATTCGTCGGCTGTATATTACAGTCAATATTACAACAGCCGATATTAAAACACTAGGTGGCAGCAGACTTACCAGGTAACTCTTGAGTGTTAACATAGTTCTGAACATACGCACATTTCAAAACACTGGATTCACCTTGTAAAGTCTTCTGCAAACCCTGAAAGTCTCCCCTTGCTGATGGATTTTAATCATCATTCATTGTAATCATGAGGAATCAAAGTAATGTCAAAAATAATGTGCTCAAGACCGAGGTCATTTTGCTTTTCTTTTTTCTTTTTTAAGACTCCTTTTCCAATGTTGCTCTTTCCTAAGCTATGAAATTATACCTCACACGTCCAGACTATGGCATTGATACAGATTCACATAAACAGATTTTTCCTCCAACAAAGTATTTCCTTTAAGTTTTAAAAAATAAATGTAAGCGTGCAACTTAAAATCAGAAATTACAAGTAAAAATTGCACACACAATATACATGTAGTGCAAATCACATATCCAGAACCTACAAATCCATCTTGAGTTTGACTTTGACCCGGGGCATGAAAACAGTCGCAACATGATGGTGTCAGATGTTATAGTTCAGGTCTTATTATATGTCTTGTAGATAAGCTCATCTCCAGGTGTTAAGCTGGGGCTACAGAGGAGTTTGAGGGTTGATTGGGGTCACAGGTCAAGGTTCATATCCTGACCTGTCTCCCCTGGATGACTTCTCCGATCTCATCAGCATTTAATGTCTCATATCTCAGTAAGGCCTCTGCAAGTTGTCTATGCTCCTTAGAATGAGTCTTCAACAGAGATCTAGCTCGCTCATAGGATTCCTGTTGGTAAAAAAAAACAAATTTTGTAGTTGTACAACTGTCTGTGGCCACAGAGGAAAAACACTGGTGTGCCAAGTAAAACAAAATCAAGTTTCTTTGAAATTTGCAGAAGCAGAAGTGCAGGGAGTGCAGAGAGAGATTTCTCTCCCTTGATTGTAACTTCTACTTAGATTAATGGTGTAGTTTGAAAACTACTCATTTAACCAACTTGCTTTGGGATAAAAATTCCTTTTCCCGTTACCAATGCAGGATTATTTTCAGTCAAAAAGCAACTCTTTTTTTTTAGTCATTAATTTTGTTGTCAATGAAACTCGGTTTGGAAACATATACAGATGTTTTCTCATTGACATTTGCAGATTTTATTATTTTTTTGTACAGGGACTTTTCACCAGCTTCACCTAACCGTGACCACAGGGACTTCGTGAAATGGTTGCCTGTGTATGCGCAACCTGCCACAGTACCTCGCAACACGCGGCTTTATATATGACTCGAAAGTCGAATGCCAGCTTATAATATCACTGCTGCGTGTTGCATAAAGCCCTTTTCACATGACAGGAAGAAAAAAAAACATATTCCTAGCAAAATTTGCTCAATGTTTGTGAAATATTTTAAAATGAGCTTTGTGTGAAAGGACAGTAATTTTTTATATGTTCTACATTCCTTGTGAAATTTTCTCAAATGTTGTAAAATTTTGCAGTAGGTACCGACTTACAGCAAAAACCTACACAAGCAGAATTTTTAGCAAGGAACCTTGTGCACTCCCTCGTGTGAAAGGATCTATTGTTTATTGTCGGATGTTCCTTGCGAAAGTGGTCTTACCATGTGAATGTTTGCGCTACTATTTTCAAAATGTGTGCCAGGTTAACAATTTGAACCGGAATGAATTGTGTTAAAAAAATGTGCGCAATACGCTATCATTCCACTGGTACTAGTGATGATTAAGAACTAAAACTCTATAGTTCAGTGGTAACCAGCTGTATTCGTATTCTCATCAAATGGAATGTTGGTCAACTCATTACCTGGTGTCGTGTGAAAGTGCGCGAAAGCTCTGAAGTGTTAGATGAGAAGTAAACAATCCACCCTCATAAAATTTGTTGCAATGAGTCTAGGTTTGGGGGGGGGGGGGGTCGTGTGAAAAGGGCTTAAGAGTTTTATGTACTAATGTGTCCTCCGAAGTGAATTGGTTAATAAATTATATTCTTTATCCGCGATACAATTACTACACCAAGATTGAAATCCAACATCTGTTGATTATCAACCCGGTCTTTCATAGTTACCCAGTAACTCGCTCAAAGTTTAGGCTGTTGGTAAACTGACCTTAAGAAGTGTTCTGATTTCTCCCTCAATCAAGGACTGTGTCTCGGGACTAGGTTTCTGTCCCACACCCATACTCATCTCATCTGCATCACTGTATGTCATCACTCCAAGCTAAGATCACAAGAAAATATACACACATTGATTAAATCCAATCCTCACCTTTGACCTTATAACTCAAATAATAGAAGCAGAACTAACCTAAGTGCACACCTCTTTAATAAACAGCACATAATCATTTCATAGCTCGAGATATACATATCTATAGTATAACAAGTATGGGCATTATTTCTCAGAAGCATATTATAAGTTTCATCTGCCATAATTAGAATTGTGCTTAATTTTATCAACAAAACAGTGGAAACAATAAATTTGCTTTGTTTCATATTTTTGTTTTTACATTATCTGGTTTAAAATAGGCATTTATTTCATGCTTTTAAAGATTGTATCAAAGATTGTATGTTCATTGGGCCTTAAGCATTCTTGAAACTATCTCAACTTATTAGGAGTATGTACCACCGGCAGCCAAATTGGGCACAAAGGTTTCTAATTATTCACGTCAACAATGCAATTGTTAACAGTGATGAGTACCCAAATTTTTTGACCCAAATGTCGGTTCATGGTGCAACTGATGATATGATCCCTTACTAAAGTAAGAACTAGAGCATAATATAAGAACTAGAGCATGATATAAGAACTAGAGCATAATATAAGAACTAGAGCATAATAAAAGAACTAGAGCATGATATAAGAACTAGAGCATGATATAAGAACTAGAGCATAATATAAGAACTAGAGCATAATATAAGAACTAGAGCATAATAAAAGAACTAGAGCATGATATAAGAACTAGAGCATAATATAAGAACTAGAGCATGATATAGGAACTAGAACATAATATAAGAACTAGAGCAAAATAAAAGAACTAGAGCATGATATAAGAACTAGAGCATAATATAAGAACTAGAGCATGATATAGGAACTAGAGCATAATATAAGAACTAGAGCAAAATAAAACTAGAGCATGATATAAGAACTAGAACTGGAGCATGATTTACCTTCTCACTCATACCACACTTGGTCACCATGAGTCTGGCGATACGTGTTGCCTGCTCAAAGTCACTGGATGCTCCAGTAGTGATGTTCTCCATTCCAAAGATAATCTCTTCAGCAACTCTTCCTCCCATACAGATATCCATCTGGGCCATCAATTGTGTCTTGGTCTCATTCCATTGATCTTTATCAGGCAGGAGAGACACCTGAACCAAGTAGCAAATAAACAGACCTCAAATACAGGTTTCCAACACACAAGCTGTAATACCATGAGGAATTTTTGAAGCGTATGTATAATCATACTATTGCTAAAAGCATAAAATCCAACAGTACAATTTTCATCACAGTTACATAATCATAGTTTCAGGTTTTTTGTTTGTTTACCAAGTTTCTTGCATACTTAGCATATGCAATATTTCCCTCTTTGCATAAACAGATGCATGACATACTTGTAACATGCAACATGTTTATACACAGCTGCTGGTATAGATAATGTCAGGTCTCGACAACAACTCATTTGTATCTTTTACCTATCTATTACTAATCAGTGGTTAACACACATTGGTGTGTGGATAACACAATTCAATAATCTCATATTTTGATCAATATTCTTCGAGATTTCTTAGGCTGTTTATCCCACCATGTAACATTTGCAATCCTACTTGAACAACTTACATGACCCAGGCTTGGGCCTCTTGGCATGATGGTAGCTTTATTAATATTCTTAGCTCCTTTAGTGTAGTATGCAACCAGGGCATGACCACTCTCATGGTATGCTGTTATCTCTTTACTCTTATCATCAACCTGAGCACTCTTCCTCTCTGGCCCTGTGGAGGCAAAAACCAAAACAGAATGCAAAACATGACAACACTGACAATAATGAGTAATCCAATTGAAAACACTGTGTTTGATGTATAATGGTTTGGGCAATCATTACATCTTTATACACATGTGTATGTATGTGCCCATTGAGAAAAAAAACATGAATGATATTGTTCTTTATCCATGATGTAAGATTGGTATAATTTGTATAGACGATGTGCCCTCTGAGGTCATCACAAAACCAAACCAAACCAAAACTGAAAAACTAAGTTTCTATTTTTAAGTACTTGTACTTATACACGCATCAATTTGTTGCTATCAATGTGGGGACTTTCCGCTGTCCCTCTAACTTAACACTCTCCATAGACTAAGCACTCAAAGACCCAACAATACAAAGGATTCCAAGGTTAGAACAGCATTGTTCCTTTTGTGTTCCTTTGTTCTACTTCTTCCTCTCTTCTGATAATACCATGACAGTACATATGGACCTCACATTTCCCAAGACTGTTATCAGTGAAATGAAATAATTGTAAAAAGTTTGTGTTTAATTATATGTTACCAGTGCAGGAGTAACTAATCTGTATCAGCATTTGGGACTGTGAGGAGATAAGTCTAAGTATTTTATCCATCAGTATCTTACCTCCATAACATTTTATCTAAGGTCTTCTGAAACCATTTTCAAAAGCTGCTGTTTAATTCTAGGTTTCTTATGCACAAATAACTAGTCCACATCAAGACCCGATTTTATGGCACAGCTTACCCTGGAATTCTGCACTTTTGACCCATAGAATCTTGTGCTTCACAGCACGCTGAAAGCACAGAATTCTACGATAAGTAGTGGCATGAAATTGGACCTAGGCAAGCTCGGTGACCTAGTGGTTATGACATCAGTTATAGAATGTAAAAGACCATGACAAAGACAGCACTGAGTAAAGACAATCCATTTCAGTTCAATTTCTTAATGTCCCGTACCAGTGTTTTCTGCCATACTTGGATGCTTGTGTGATCATGTATGTGTCAAGCACTGGGTTGATGTTGCGTCAGGCTGGTTTTTATATACACCCTTCTGATATGATGTCACCCCCATGCTAGAGTAATTACACGCGCACATCACACACATCAACATACTAGAACTGCACTAACACGTGCTAAAAATTGCAATGTTTCATACATGAGCATAGAAATCCAAAATGGCACACCTCCCATGTTGCATGAGGTCAATGAAGGGCTATCATTGGCTGAGAGTCATGCGCACTCAACCTTACAGATCTGGTTTGTGGGGTTCTGCTATTGTTGTTCTATTATTCCCTTATCTAAAGATCTTGCTGGGTCCAGGTTGAACAAAGAATTCCCTTGTGGGGTCCATTGTTCCATTGAGTAAAAGACCCCACAAGGACACTCCCATAAGCCCAGCACATACACATAGGCACGCTTCCATTGTTTGACATCAAAGATGGCGGCCAATGCAAGGGGCTCTATAGTTGCCTCAACATCATCATTGCTCAGATATGCCTATGGAGCATTAAAACAAATGACTGCTGGGCGTATTTGCATCCCACTAATGCCAGGATAAACTCAGAGCAGGACATCCCCCATTAGAGTCATCTATACAGTACTTAGCTTACATCTGTATGAGAACAATTTAATCACATTGCTCTTTATCCCCAATGCATTACTTAGTACAGAAGTTAAACAGCGTGTATTGTTATTATTAACAGAGGAGGGTTAGCTCTTTACCCATGAGTATTTTATCCTTAGAATACTCCAGGTCTTGCATATCTATTGCCTCCTTGCCAAGTCGAGCTGCTTGCAGGGCAGCCTGGTTTACTAGATTTTCAATATCAGCTCCTGCAAAGACAACATTCCAGTCATAACACATGTTCTTGTAAAGGTCAGTGTTTTTAATTAAGGTCTCATCATATTGTGAATAAAAGGCACAGTTTTCAATTGGCAGTCATTAACATAGAACTAAAGAAGAAAAAACAGAACTTGATGGGGTTTAAGAATACTTACTAATGTCCAAACACCTTACCATTTTTTTCACACACAATACACTTAAAACAGAAAAAGCCTATTGTATACATGGACCTGTATTATGTTTCCTAATACTTTCTCATAAACAAAAAAAACAAAGAACGATTGCTCCAAGTTCAATCAAAAAGTATAAATGAAAAGTGTAGAAAGTAGTTTTTAGAATGTTGACATTCAACATGGTGAAAATGCATATAGCAAAATTTGTGGTAACACCATAACATGTACTTGCCCACTTGATAAAGTTTTCTTTAAAGCATGTTAGCCCAAAACTGTTCATTGTTTGAACCAAAATACAAATAATTTGTAACTTTCAACAGCCCTCCCAAATCAGCAACTACATGTATACTTGAACAGAATCGACTGCAGACGTTATGACTCTTATTTTCAAAACATAAGCCGAGGCCCACATACATTGGTTTTCAAGCTAACAAAGTACCTGCCACTTAAATTCTGGACAGCTAATACATCAACAGCTGAATCTTATTTTGCTGGTTTAGGGGATACGATTGTGCAAGGCATGAACGGGAAAATGGTGCTGTAAGACTGTATACCAGTGGGAACCAGGTTGGGGGCAATACACCTTCTCAAGAAATAGTTCTCACCTGTGAACCCAATTGTTCCTCTTGCAAGTACATCCAGATCAACTTCTGCAAGAAATAATTATAATAATGTATTACAAAACTGAGACACAACTTACTGTAAAATGTTAGTGCTATATAAAGCTATAATGCCTTCTTGAAAATGTCAACATATCAAAAATGATAATTTTGATCTTTGTTCTTGGATACTTTATACTCCAAAATGCATTGCTGTTGCCCTGAAGAGGGCAGACTGCAATTGTCATGTGCATTTGTGCTGTGCAGCGCTTTAATCAACTTGGTGATGGTTTATTGAATATGGATGACATGTAAATTATGATCTCACAGGGAAAGATGTAGATACAGAATGTACTCCTATTCTCTATAGATAACAAAACAAACATACCATGCCATGCCATTAAACATTTTACATGATGACATTGTGAGATAAGAGCTTAACAAGTAAGTGGACATGCATACACTTGTATGCACTTTGACAATATGGACCATGGGCCTTTATTTGAAATGTCTGATATTATTTTATCACTAAAAATGTTGTTACTTTTGAGAGGAGAGTCTACCTTGCTCCTTCACTTTGTGGTAAAACTTCTAGTGACTGATTTATCTTACCATCACTTTGAGTGACCTTGGACAGGTACAGCTTCAGGATGTCTGTCCGACCTTTGACATCTGGTTTAGGGACCACGACTTTCATATCGAATCTACCTGGTCTTGTCAAAGCCCTGTGGTATCAAACAAATGAAACATAATAATGTTGATGATAGTTTATCTTTACTGTCCTTGCAGATGTGACAGTCTGTGGGAAGATAAAAGCTTTTTGGTATAAAATTTGAAATAAATTACTTTATTGACATCATAAACAAAACTAAATTTAACAACTTACAACCTGAGAAAGTATAAGTAAACTTTGTCGATAGGGAGGTCAAGCTGCACGTTCTTAATGCAGACGTGTAACACACGCATTACTTCATGGATATGCGTTTGTGTTTGCTACAAGCGTATTATGCCTAGCTGTACATTCACAATGTCAAAAGGACACTCTAGTCATTTTCACAAATGGGTAAGAAAACAATGTTATAAAACTCCATTTTAAAAGATTTTCTATGAGAACATTTTTTAAAACTGTTTCTTCTTCACCTTATCAGCCCTGACAAAGGGCATGACATCAGTAAATGTGCAGCATGAAGCTTAACAATTTGAGCTGGCAACAACGCAACAACGTGTTTCTTAACCTCTCTAGTATCTTTAGTTAAACACAGAGAACAAAGATGAATGGTTCAGCTTTGCTACAAGCTCATTCTCAAGTCAGCGAGTGCTCTCTGGTGACTTATTAAAGTGGGCAATAAAATTCTGATCAACAAACATTATTGATGAGTTAAGGCAATGTGAATAATTTGTACATCTATTTACAAACTTTGATCTCATCCAAAGATTAACAGATAAATCTTACGGATCTAGTGATTCTGGAAAGTTGGTGGCAGCAAGGACCACAATACCCTCATTCTGTTTGAAACCATCCATCTCTGCCAGTAACTGGTTGATAGTCTGACGGGCGTAAGGATGTAGAGGAGAGTCCACACGTTTACCTCCTACAGAGTCTAACTCATCAATGAAGACAACACATGGGGCACTCGCTTTGGCTTCAGCTGAAATAGTATCAATGTCACCATCAATAAAGATTGTCAATGCAAGTGTTACAGCAAGAGGAGCAGTGGATATGCTTTACAAGCCAAACCAGGCATGATATTTGGTCCTTGGAAAAAAGTAGGAACATTTTATCGAGTACAGGGGCTGACCTACATGTACATAATTATGGTGTAGGTTCTATTATATTTCTTAGGCCTTAATCAGAACAATTTATTTGATTTTTCCAAGGACAAAAAAGTCGGAAATCGGACTTAAGTAGGAAGAATATGATGCCTGCCAAACACATTTTGACTCTACAGGTATTCTTATCCATTTTTCTTTTCACCCACGTGTACAGATTTGATAACTGGGGGTTGACCCAAAGAAGTCAAGAAATTTTAGGAATTGAATTAAGAATACAGTGCACCACCTAGTGTTTGCTCAAGAGTGATTAATTTCAAAGAAGGCAGTCAACATGCAGTCATAGCTTAAATGTATATGAAAAACTACTTTTTTTTTGCTTAAAATGTTGTCTTCACCTGTATGCCAGCAGAGAAAATGTCTTACAGAGTAAGTTTTAGTTTTCAAAGGTTAACTTGAACAACAAATTTTACAAGAGCAGATAACTAGACCTCCAGATTAACGTGCAGGCACCCTAACAATTGAGCTATCTAGCCCTAATGTAGGCAGATTTCCTGTTTTGTCTAAAGCTTTGTTCAGGGGTGCCTGTCAGAAGCCATTCAATCTGTAACTGCCATATAGCCAGGGATCACACCCAAGTTTACGATACAACCTGAGAAGCGGCAGCCAGGGAATCACCTTAAGGGGATGCAACTTTTTGTTTCAAATATCAAGCAATAGAATTTTAATACAATTATGGGTTGAAACAAAAAATTTGACCTGATTTGGTACACATTGGTTACAATTTGATACAAATATGTTACACAAACTGTATTGTATGAACAGTGTTAATATAACACATTTCAAAATTATACAAAACACTTTACATCAAACTCCATGGATCTGCCATTTGAAAGCGACAAGCGTGTGAAGTAACACAGCACATTTACCAGTTGACTTTATGACTTACCAAAGACATCTCTCACTCTCTTAGCACCTGAGCCAACAAACATGTTATCAAAGTCCGATCCTGAGGCATAGAAGAATGGCACACTAGCTTCCCCAGCCACGGCTCTGGCTAGCAGTGTCTTCCCTGTACCTGGTGAACCTACAAGCATCACACCTGCCACAAAATACAGATAAGTTATAGGTGTAGTGCCCCTCCCAGAGACCCCTTAAAAGGAGTAGAAAATACCACCCCTTCAAAAATACAAGTTCCTATTTCCAAGTTCTCAAGACTGTACATGTGACAATCCTCCAATATTGTCCATTACGGCACTCTTTGGCCTACACAGCTGATTGGCTGGGGTGTGATCTAGTTGTCAAGGTCACTTCCTTCTGATTGGTTAAGGCACCCAGTAGGAAATGCAACCTTAAGTTTCTTTGTCATTCTAAATTGAGTAGCGAAGTTAAAAACATCTGTATCTAGTTCTCAAAACAACATAATGATGTGTTCTCCTTTTTACTCCTTTTAAACAAAGTTGAACCCACCTCTCCGTGGCTGGACCTACATATTGACATTTCAAACTACTTCCTATACGTAAGCATAATACTATTTACAAAAGGTAGAATGGGAAATACTTTACTTGTATTTTGCACACTTTGGTTTTACTATTCTCACAATGTTTCATTTAGTCATTCATCGGTAACAAACAATGATTCACTGTACAATATTTGTTTTCATTTCACAGACATGGATGTGGTACATCTTACATTATTTTTGGCAATTCCTTAATCTTCAACTAAAATTTCAACTTCTCTGACCTTACTTAACGTGTTCAATTTGTTTTTACAAAATTTTTCATTTCTGTCATGATGAGCATATCTCTTTAAATCCTACTTTAAATGTTGGTAATTACATTCCAACGATTGTCATTGAATTTACATGCATTTACCTAGACTGTTAGAAGACAAGCCATTCCATGTCAATTTTTTCAAATCACTGCTTTTCCCATAAATATTCTTGTATTTTTTACTAAAACTGAGAAACACAAAGAACATATACTTTCCAGTGCATCGACCTAATTCACCAGACGTCACCACATGATAAATCTTGCCTGCACTATTTTGGGATTCAGATACCTCATGTGTTACTTTGTAGCAACGATCAAGTAGTTAGCAGCCAGACGCACTCCATATCTTCACATGTGTTTTGATTCCCAAAATGGCAGACCATGGGCAGACAGAAGTCAAATGTGATGTCAGTGAAAGGGGTCAATATGGACAATCTAGTCAACTAAATAGATACAACAGTTTAATTAATCTCCTTGCTACCTAACATGATGTTCACCCTCCATACTTAGCTGGAGTGTATGACATGTGAAAGGTTTAAAAATTCACCTTTTGGCAGTCTGCCACCAAGCTTTGTGTATTTATCAGGGTCCATGAGGTAATTCACAATGTCTTGAAGTTCATTCTTGGCTTCGTCAACCTACACAAAGATGAACATAAAGAACAATGAAGAAATCAAACAAACTGTATACAGTGGTTTGCCGGATTCACAATCACAGTGTTTGAAATTTACACTGGACTGCAGGCTCCAAACCAGTGATTTTACCATTGGGCCAGTAAACTCAAGTGGACATGGTTCGGCGGTCTTGTGTTTTTGTTCAAATGTTAACTTTCAGTCTGATAAACCTCTTTCAATTCTGTTGATTATTGAAGAATACTTACCCACAATACAAATGAGATAAATCTTCATTTAGTGCTTGTTCAAATTCAAACAGTTCAGATGTTCAACTATGTAGGCCTTTTTGTTATTCTCATTTCAATTCCAGATGTAACAAAACAAAATTCTGGTCCACTAAACTTGTTAAACTACACGCCCTGCAGTC
The DNA here is from genome assembly GCA_023634235.1 of Pisaster brevispinus. Taxonomy (NCBI): domain Eukaryota; kingdom Metazoa; phylum Echinodermata; class Asteroidea; order Forcipulatida; family Asteriidae; genus Pisaster; species Pisaster brevispinus. The sequence continues at coordinate 16,185,095 of JAMKCF010000006.1, read as the reverse complement.
TGGTGGATTTTCACCCCAAACTGAAGCGGTGGTGTCTCCCTTTATTGAATTACATGGAATCCCTACAAAGGCACTCTTCAGAATCTTTGAACTGAATTCAATGGAGACAGATTCTGAGAAATTATTCTCAAGTTAAAACATAAACCCAATGCCAAGTTCATTTCGTAAGGTTAGTTTCTCTTACCACGAGACAATAACCTTAACCCTTTCCACATGAGATTCTGTGACCACATAAGGTACCTGAAGGCCAGTTCATGAACAACAAATACACAAACACAGTTGAAAGCAACAACTGAGTCAACATTATATTTCCTCATCAACATGAGCAGCTTCAAATGAGTTAGTGTAGATGTGGATCCAAATGGGAACAACTAAAGTAACTACCATGGAATGTTTCAACAAAGTACTTGAACTAGATGGTTTCTTACCCCTCTGACATCATCAAAGCTAACATCCTTCACATTCATGCTGTCTACATTTGCTGGTCCCATGATGGATACACGAGCTACCAGAAAAATACCAATAAACATAATGAATACCAGTTTACATAAGCAAAGAGAATCAAAGATATGACAGCTTTATTAAGTGGCTATGGCTAGAGTAGCCGTACATTGCCATTCATTGCCAAAACGGCTATGGCTAGAGTAGCCATACATTGCCATTCATTGCCAGAATGGCTATGGCAAGAGTAGCCATACATTGCCATTCATGGCCAGAATGGCTATGGCTAGAGTAGCCGTACATTGCCATTCATTGCCAGAATGGCTATGGCTAGAGTAGCCATACATTGCCATTCATTGCCAGAATAGCTATGGCTAGAGTAGCTGTACATTGCCATTCATTGCCACACTGTCGTCCTCCAGCAGCAGATGCTGGAGTTGAACACAAAAACCTAATAACATTTACAAAGTATTTATGAAGTGTTCCGTGGAAGATCAAAGTTAAAACAACAATGATGGATGAAGATTCTATGTTGAAAGTTAAGGTGCTATGGAAGCAACATAAAAGGGTTCATCTCTTGGTTCGGTCATCCTAATCTGACATAATCCAACAGCATGATGTTAGGACAAAGTATCGCCCAATGCCTCAACGTATCTCCCATGTATAGTCTCTTATTTGTGACATACAATGTGTTCTTCACCAACTTGGCACCCACCAAGTGTGCAGCATCCTAATGACTGTCACATCCAAGTTGACAAACACCGCCACCACCACCACCTTCTCCCACCCACTGTTCCCCCCTTCACACCTCAACACTTCCCACTGAGCTAATCCATTCACCTGGATGTCAAGACTACTTTCAGTCGGAACCCAGCAATCATCTGATGATTAACAGAGCATATGGTTCAAAGTATCATGTAAACCACCGTTCCAAATCAAGCAAACAACACATACTCACAATAGAGATTAAACATGGAGTTACCATGAACCACGGTTTAAAGAGGGTTTCTAAGGTCAACTTGAGTTTTGTGATGCCTTCATTTTCCTATAGATATATGTATTGGAAAATGAGTGGATCACAAATCTGAATTTGACCAAGGAGCCTCTCCTTAAGCTTCTTGACATGTCCGACAATGAAGACTCACCAAATACAGATACCATCTTGAAGTAGAGGTAGACAAGCACACCAATGATAAGAACTGTGGTCCAGTTCTTGAACCGATCTGACTTCTTAGGTTCATCTTTACCCTTGAGGAAGCCTTCTACAAAGCCCATCTTGAAAGAGTCAGTATCAGCAACTTTGGACTCATTAGAAGCAAGCGCCGTCTCTAACTTGTCACTCAGCTTCGACTGATCTTTTGATGTCACTCTCTGAAAGCAAATACAAATTATGAAAGGAGTAAACTTTATGTCTCTCGATAATTCAAAACAGAACATTCCCGAGTCTATCAGAAGCTTCAATTATATGGTAAGGAGATCTGCCTCAGACAGGAACCTGGACCCAATTTTATGGAGCTGCTTAAGCAGAAGATATTGCTTAGTATCTTTCTGCTAAGCAAAACTAAGCAGGATACCAGTTACATTGTGCGCATGATAAATGGTATTTTAGATGGTAACCTTATTCTGGTAAGCATAACTTTGTTGTGCTTAGCAACTTTTTATGCTTAAGCAGCTCTATGAAATTGGGCCCTGATGTTTACGTTTCTCTTGTTTGCTTGTTAAATATGGCATTGTTTCCAGGGCTGATTAGCAAGTGTGCTACTTTTCAGCAAACGTTAGTACCATTAGCTATGGTAGTACAACCAGAAACAAGATCATGTGGTAGCTTTTTGTAAACGTGCAAATACAAACAAAATAACTACATGTCCTAAGGTTTTAACAATTTCCCTTTACAAATCTTAAACCAAGCATTACATGGGATGTACATGTTCATCTTATGGCATTCATAATGAAGAATGTAAGAATATTGACCAATTAATAACTGCTAATGGTAACAACTGTGACAACACACCTAATTGTCAATAAATTGGTTCTATTTAGGGGGGTTAAACAAAGAAAAATTGACTAGAAGACGTTACCTGTATGAAGCCAGATAACACCCCTGTAGATTCATCATCACCTCGTCCAGTTGATGCAAGCTTCCGAGCTGTTCCTGATCTCTTTGTCTTAAACCCTCTGCTCTGCTGAAAACCTGCAAGAACAGTTTCAATACTTCAATCACTATGGTCAGTTCTAGTTACCTTCTCTCTCCCATCCTTCACCACTGTTTATATCACCAATATGTCAAAATACTTGTTGAATGGCAGACAATCAAAGAAATTACATGGCGTTTTTATTACATAACATCTTGAACGTCAGGGATTGACTACAACTTGCACATGCATGGGCACGTTTAACTGTAAAGAATGTTCTTAGTTAAGGTGAGGCTGCTGGATGAGAAGCCCATGATTTTCACCATGTGAAGTTTATCTCATTCAATTTGTAACTGATGTGTTGATAAAGCTATGCATAAAGTGCAGTAGTTACCTGTCAGTGATCTACTCTGCATGCTTAACCTGTACTTAGCATGTGGATGATTGTGGCTGAAGATTGATGGTACACTTTGACTGCGTAACAAGTCTTCTGGGAACCCTGAAACGAAGAAGACAATAGAGGTAAAAAGACACACTTTAGCAATTGATTGTTAAAATACAATCAAATCAATGAGCAAGTCATATTAGAGCTTGGACCTTTACCGATGTCTGATGATGAAACATTCACACTAGTGCTTACAGTACTTAACGACTCCCGTAAAGTTATTTCTACATGCACATTTGATGGGAATCACTGTGCATTATATATACAGTCGACTCTCGTTAATACGAGCTCGGAAGATACGAGACGCCGGTTAATACGAAGTATTTCACCGGTCCCGAACTGTCCCATGCGTGTTTCTATGTCTTAAAAAACGGAAGATACGAGCACGGTCGTAACGAGAACACGGATATTACGAGGTATTTTTGCGGCCCCGTGATGACAAAATGTATTGTTTTTCATACTTTTATAGCGAGATCGGAAAAAACATTGTTGCGTAAAATAAAAGCTTACCGTTCAGTCAGCCAAATTTCTGAAATTACATGATTTTGCCAAACTATTTTTCGGATCGGACCGGCTACACGGTTCCGTCCGATCCGAAAATCAAAACATTACGCTGGTAACTTAGGCTTGAATTACTACTTCGCCTACACGTCTAGCGGCTACCAGCGAAAACAACGTTCAGCATAGGCGCTACGCAGTATCGAATCTGTCACATCATGGTCACATGAACGGCAAGTTTGACATGACTTTGCTATGATTTTTATTTTCAGTTATACAAAATATTAAATTTCTATGATCATAGTCAACAAAATTGCATTTATCATTGATATTTTTGTGTACATGATGCTCGTAAGAACTGTACTAGGAAGCCTACCGCTCCGTTCTAGCCTAGACACGTGTGTAGTGCATGCACTATGACGACGTGTGTATACAGTACATGTACATGTACGTGTAAATAGTGCGCTGCGTTTAAGACGAGGTTCGGATAATACGAGGAAAACGGGCCAGTCCCGCGGACCTCGTATTAACGAGAGTCGACTGTATATATCAATATAAAAATGTTTGCATCACCATCATATATACTTTTTAACTCTTACTCCTTCAATTCTTCAATATCTCCCTCTCCTCATAAGCCAAAATACAAAATTTCCACACCAAATTGTTCGCACTTAGATAATATTGGAATGCCTGGCTTGTGATTAGCAACAGGGTGTATTTGGTCCTAAGGCCCTTAGTCCTTCTGAATCCTTCATTTGGCAAAGGTTCCCTTCACACGATTATTTCGCACCTGTCCCTAGTCATAGGTCTGGACCTCCGACAAAATTTAGCAACGTTTGAGAAATTTTCACTTGGAGCCATGGACAGTCCAAACATTGCTGCACTTTCACAAGTGTAATTTGTAAAATTTCTCAACCATGCTAAAATCTAGCAACGGACACCTGCTAAAATGCTGTCATGTAAAAAGGACTAAGAGGATAAAGAAGGACTTGGAAGGTAACGATTAATTTAGGTTCAGTTGTCCAATCAACTACAGGAGAAATAATTTACCAGAGATTCAACACAAAGATGTTCTCTAAGAAATAGTTAATGCAACTCTGCATTTTTGATTATGGTAAAGATTTGATTGCTAATAATTTGGGATTAAACAAAGAAAAATTTACTAGAGTGGGACTTGAACCTGCGACCTCTGGATTAATGTGCCGGTGCTCGAACCAACTGAGCTATCTAGCTCTACATTGGCAGTCACCCTATTTTTGTCAATATCTTTATTCAGGGGTGCCAGTCAGAACAAATTATTAGTCTCTTACCATTTTTATTTTCAAAGAAGGAGTATGCTGATATGTATGATGCTTTCCACGTTCTATCATCACTCTGCCTAGCAGGGATCTTTGGTAGAATACTTTCTGGCCATGATTCAGGGAGGTATGCCATACCCAACTCTTTCACATTTAAACCAACCTAATAGTACGGTAATGGAAAATTGGTTACTCTATAGACCATGTAACATTTGCTTACAAAAATAGCAGAGCTGCCAACATTTGCATCTTGCAATCAGGGAGATTGTGTACAACAAACAGAGAGATATTTAAAACTACATTCAACATAACCCTAACCCCCATTAGGGTCTCTCCACAAAGCCTGCCAAATACAACAGAATGCAACACAGTTGAAATGAGAACCATGCCATATGCAACAAAATGCAACAAGGGATATTGTTGCATTGTGCAGGCATGCTGTTTGTGTAAGGACTGAGCAATGGTGTTTGCCCTGCTAAATGCAACAGTATGCACATAAGTGTAATGTTTAACTGTTATTATACAGTCTTTTGAATATGATTTGAATTATGATTCTTACCTAATATAACATCATACTTCTCAATACTTTTCCCATAAAAAAATATTTTGAAATACCCATTATAAGTTGTTCAGATACAATAGAAGCACCCAAACCTATATGAAGTCACTTCACTGCTGAATGCAAAAAATTCAGTCAAAAAATGACATCTGAGTTGACTGCCAAATGCAACAGATCACAACAACTATTACCATTTGGTGCATATTGTTGCATTTAGCATGGTTAGGGTTAAAAGGGGAAAAGTTTCCATAATCAGGGAGATTTTCAAATATGTTCCAGTGCGGTTTTTTTGTCTTGGTCATATGTAAGTTTAAATCAAGAGCTATAAAACAGTGTTCTCCACAGACTTTTTTTGGGGGAGGGCGGCATGACGTCATCAAAATGGCGCCCGTAGATATCACGTCATCAAAATGGCGCCCGTTGGTATATGACGTCATCGGACGTGAAAGCAAAAAACATTTGAGATATTCCTTTTCGTAAAAATAATGTTATTAACCCCCTAGCCCCGACACTATCTAAGGAGAATGATTGACATCTATTTCGGTCCAAACAACCTCATTGTAAAACTACTACAACTAATTCAAACCTACAATTTGTTATACATTTTGCTTTGTGCGCCGCGCCGAAAACATACACACAGGATATGCCGCACAGTGTGGGGTTTTATTATTTTTAGAAAGCTGGTTATGCGTTGTAAAGAAACGTTTAAAAAATTGCATTTTTGGACGATCTTATCCCCTAATTTCTGCCCTAAATAATACTTTTTCCATCAACAATCATTTTCATGGATTCATTTTTTTAGGATCGGTTGTTTAGAACTTCGTTTGGAATAAAATCATCGAGATTAATTCAACGACCGGTCGACAACACGCAAGTTGAGGAAATTCCATGAACTTCGCCCTCATCGGCAAAAGATGTTGTTTGAACAGCCTTAATCCAAGGCTGTACATGTTGTACCAATCTGCAGGCGTGCGGCACAATGTAGGGCAATTCTTTACTTGGCCCGTGAACGTGTACTGCGTTGGAGACTAGCCAAGCTCTCTTATGAATACGGTAATTACAGCGGCCATCAACGGCCAATCACAGCGTGCGGAATGCTGGTTAGCTTGGACTTTGGACCCTGCTGTTGCAGACTACATGTATACACGTTGTGGGGCCCGGGCCGATGCACGTGCGGTGGACACTCGGCAGTCAGAACCATGTGGTTACATGTATGTGCGTCGTGCATCGTGCATAGTGTACGTTGTATACTTAAATGAACAATCGCAATTCAATGCTGCGGTTTAGAAGTTGGCCATGGCTCGTTGGCTACTCGTTTGATCATATTAAGTGAGGGCGAAAAATAGTCTGTGTGTGAAGGAAGCTTCGGCGCTGCCATTTAAGTTGCTTTCGTTCCGTGATTTGTCATTTTTTGGCAGGGCGGCCAATTATTTTAGCAGGGCGGCCACTTCTTTGGCAGGGCGGCCTTAAACTTTGGGAGGGCGGCCCACCCTCCCAAAACCTATGTGTGGAGAACACTGATAAAAAATAACAGCTGAACAAATTCTACACGTGCCCCCTTTCTTCATATCAAAGTTGATAAAAATCAGGCAGTGCAATCTCCATACAATTTGATTTGTTGTGTTCTTGTCTATACAACAGGAAACATATTTTGAATACATGTACAGTAAGAAGAGCAATAAATGAAGCCCTCAATCTCACAATGTATGCCAATATGCCATACTGTACAAGGAACCAGACTTCATCACTAGTAGCCTGGGTTTGTTCAACTTACAAACGTCTGAAAGGCTTAAAGCTGGAACCCCCAAGTGTTTATTGCAACAATCACTATTACACGGTTATTTGCTTCATGTAAAAACAAACTGAAAAGAGGTACAATCTTTAGTTTTCTAGTTTTCGTGGAACAACAATTTCATAACAGATGTTTTGTTACATGAAACAGTGCAAAACAGAAGAAAATTACCTTTGCATATCCAATCATATAAGACCATGTAGTAGACATGACTCAATACTCGCTACTTGTTCCCCCTCTTTTACAAAATGAGTATGTGATCAGTGCTTGTGATATATTTTCAAAATCAGATCGTTACAAATCATGTTCAATCAACAATCATCCAACTCTTTTAAGGCCGAGTAAAAAAACCAACATGTTTAGCGTCCGGGTTTCTAAAAAAAAGGAAGGAGGAAGGGCTTTTTATTTTTTATTTTCAAGATGGCCGCCATTCTTTTTTAAATTTCAAATATCCGTTGTTTTTCTACTGTTCAAACACACAATACATAAAAGAAACATGTTGGACAAGACATTGAACATGTCCGGACTTTTTCAAAAAGAGGAGACAGGGCGCTACTATTTTCCAATCTTTTGCTATTTTTTCCAAGATGGCCGCCATGCTAAATATGGCTGGCCAAGGTATATTTATTCACAGATTTTGTGCTATTTTATTGCATCAGTACACTAAAAAGCACAAAACAAATGATTTGTACCATTTTAGTCTTTTGTTCTTTCTTTTTTTCCCCCTTTTTTTATGGTAAAAAAAAAAAAAAAAAAAAAAAAAAAGGAGGCGGCGGCCAAAAAGGAGGCGGGCGGGGACGCTAAACATGTTTGTTTTTTTACTCGGCCTAATGAAGGTAGGTTTGCAGTGAGTGGCTCTGAGAAGACCCGGTGAATACTCTGATGGTCGAAACATCCAGTTATCTGCTCATTCTCAAAGCCACCACTACTCAAACATGTCAAAAGAGATTTATTTACATGGTGTCACTGCAAACCTACCTTCACTACTTGTCACCACTATGCACAGCTTCAAGTTTTACCATGCAAGTAATTACAAGATATCAACAAAATAGTTCACCAGATAACATCACAATGCCTCTCAAATTGTGTTCACTCACATTTTGAAGACTTTCCAGAAGTTCCAGCTCAGTTGCATTGTTCTGATGACTTGCCTGCTTCCTTCGTTGTTGTCGACTGTGTCTGAGCGCACATGCTGCAGCACTAGGATCCCAAGATGTTGTCTTGACCGAGTTCAAAATGGATGCAAGATGGGGCAGAGGCCCTAGCAGTTGCTGTAAAAGTTTTTTGAAATAAACATTTTGTGAGCGCTGTAATGAATTAACAGTTTCTGCAGTCAGTAGAGCACAAACAAATAAAATGTTGCGCATTTTTCTTATACTGGCCCATCTATACCATACTAATACAATACTTTTGTCAATAGCCTATCGTCAATGTTAGCCTATTGTCTATAGGCTACAAAATGGTTGACTGGGTGATGAAAACTTGTAATAATGAATTTTGGGAATCATGACTTTAAACGTGGTGTGAGATGACTGGCTTCTGTCTTTGTTTTGATTTTTTACTTCTGAATGCATCAATTAGTATAGTAAGCACTTTACAAATCACACTCACAGTTATAATGCATCATTTTGTTCAAGGGACAGATTTGTTTAACTTTGAGTACCGGTACTCGTTGCCATCTGCAACTCATGTAGAATTTTACGCACGCCTCTGGAAGGTGCGTGGAAGTTCTAACGCCGAGTCGCAGACAGCATCTCGTGAAAAGGTGCTTATGAACTTGAAGCCCTACTCTGAGCAAAAGCACCTATTTCAACATGTGTTCAACTCTGTTTCGAGTGTTTGCACAATTGCATATTCCCTTATCAAGAGCTATTGATATAATTTGACCATCATGTTTCTGTTTGGAAAAAGAAAATGAAAATCCACAAACAAGAAATTCAGTTATTAAAATATGTCACGTTTAGCTAACTCTATGACTACGTATGTGTATGATTTAATGAAGTTCGTTCCGCTAGTGATCTGGAGACAATATGGCGAAACGAACCTCATTACATCGCCATCGGCTCAGAGCTACAACAAAGGTTGTTTGTTACTTGTTAGTGCAGTTTTGTATGAATTTCATAAAATTGTACTTCCACTTGTAAGTTGTAAGCTGTATGTAACATCCCGTAGTTCTAGGAGTACCCAAAACCTAAACATGCCAAATCAGTCAGTGTCCATGTCAGTCAGTAAACCGCCCGGTGTAATGGTTTTCGACCAGTGACAAAAAAGGGGACAAAACACCGACTGAAAAATTACTTACTTACCTGTACTTGAACGGTCAATCCATTTACCGAGAACATCTCTGCATACGTGTCTATGGAACTATAATAGTATACGTATATCTAGCTGGAAGCTTTTGGAGTTTTGTAACTGTTTCCTGAAAATTGTCTTCAGTCACAACATTGTTACTGCGTTATGTCATTTTCTAGCACTAGAGTAGCAATGCAGCATGCGTACTCTGTTCGTGTGTGTGTGTGTGTGTGCGGACGAACGTGGTGTAGTACATGTACATCCCCCATACAAACGCAATAAATAGTTGGTATGATGTCATGTGCGTGAGCAAATTATATCGGCAGGGGGCGCAATTTACGTAAACTGGTAATGGCCTTGTGGGCATAGGTTTGATGAACATCAAAATTTCAATGACCTGAGTGTAAAAACGAGAATATCCTTCTCCAGTTTTTGTAACAATACTGAAATGTAGAGTGAATCTTAATCTTTCCAATTCTTTTCAAATTTGGGCTAATTTACCCCCAAAAAGTAATACAACAAAATGTGCTCTTTGTGATTTGTTGCCATTTAACTTATCGATCAGGAAATTGACTTGCCAAGTCAATAGGACCAATTTTAAAGCAAACAATTATCTCCTTAAAAATGGAAGCACAGAACCCCAAGGTTGTGATAACTTGTCATAATTACACAATCTGTTTATTGCATGACCCCTTGACAAGATATTTTTTGTAAATTGTGGGCTTACAATAGATGAATGGTAACAGTTTGGTGGCACCAGCTTTTTGCCTATTCCCTTTGCATAGATATCCATCACCGAAATTAACGCACCATGCACAACTCTCAACCAATGGTAGGTCTTCCTTTACCTCAGTGAGGGCGCTGTTCTTGAGCTTGTGACGTCATATGCAAGGGGTTTATTTAGTGTGGTGTACCCTTCAACTTGCAACATTTTATGAGCCTCTGATTTGGTTGGAATTGACTCAGTCACATTGAATAAGACTTGGACTTGACTATCATGACATGGACTTGACACTCAGGACTTGTGTCTTGTGACTTGCAAGTTCAACACAAATTTTTTAACACCACTTTTAACAATTTTGTATTAAATAAGGATGCTTGTTGTCTTGTCGTCATGGAGGTATCCACCCACCACACCCACTGTATTGTTTCAGTACAATTCTAACTGATTAACTGATCTATTTAACTAATCTTGCAGATAAATTATTTTTATAATGAAACAAGTGTAAAATGACTCCCGACTTGGACTCTAACTGAAACCAAATGACTTGAGATTCAGACTTGACCCAAGTCACATGACTACACTACTCTGAACATAACAATACCAACATGTGACATTTGTGATTATTCAAGATTGTGTGTTGGAGAATGTTGGAGAATGTAGTGCCCTTAACGATGTAACCACATGTACATGTATGAGAATACTCCCTCCTTTTCATTACCAGAAGTTTCCTAAAAAATTGTGCAACTTTACTCTTACTAAAGCGGATCTTTGTTTAGTTTGTTGTGTTATGGTTGATGAAGGAGACAGCTTTGCTACTGTGCAAAGGTCATAAAAGTTTTTCTTATAACCCTTCGAATCCCTGTCAAAAAACGCAACAAATGTTGTTGAATAAACAACATGAATCAAACACATTCTTTTAAAAATCCCTTGAAATAAGCATGACTCAAAAACCTAGGTTTTTTCAACACTTAACATTTTTTCATTTTAATATTTCTTTTGTCATAAAACAAATAAGCATTTCTCAAAATACATACAATATTACCTGTACAACACACTTTATATTTATCATATAGGTGTATTTTTACACAAAATAAAGCACTTAAATTAAATCTAATAATGCATAATTATTTTTCCAAATCTAGCTATCAATAGGTGCTTTTGCTACACAATTTGGGGATTATTCTGGTTGAAACTAAGGTGTCATGAATGGGTAGTGTGCATGGTCACTCAGCTTAATAGTCATGCAAGCAGCCCTGGCACCTGTCTATGGTCTAGGTAAGACCAATGTGCACCAACTCGTGTAGGAAAAACATTGACAGAAGAACACCTTTTAGTGCTTGTGGTAAGAGCTTTTTGTCTTATTAATAAAGATGTAAATATACAGTGGATATATTTTACTTGAACTGCCAAAAACTTGCCCTTCAAAGGGTGTGAAACCAAAGGCATGTCATTGTAGTTTGGAAGAATATTCAATATCTAGTTCAGAAACACAATTGGTGATTTGTTATGAAAGTGTTTGTTTTTATTATTACCCCAAAAAACAAAACATTTTCCCAGCATAAAACAACATTTTTCCATTGTTGTATATTCAGGCTGAGGTTGTTTCTGTTTAAATTTGCTACAAAGCAACGAGCTGATAGCGTTTTATAGTCAAGAAAGAACAATCATAATTAAGTTGCCAGGTGTCTATGAAAGTACAGCCAAAGAAAGAACAATTTCGTTTAACTTTCCTTCTCTATTTCAAATGATCACCCATTGAAAATCATCTCCTGATAAAGAGGCTACCATCTGTAAATCAACATTGTATTATTGTTATCACTTTTGTTTCCATTTTTGCATTTATGTGACTTTGCATTCATTCCACACAGAATGACGGCAATGATGAAATTATACTTGGAAGCTGGAATCCCACCACCTGAGGTACGACCTGTGGATTGGCAAATGCTGACTACACATTGTTTTGTCATGCATTAGTGGAGGGAAGAAACTAAAATCTGATTTTTGTCATTCTTGATGCAATAAATAAATCCATACATTGAGAATATTGGCTTTCTACATTTAGTGGGAACAATTATCATTTCCAAAGTATTTCAGATGGAAAAAATTCTTTTGAGGATTGGCACTGGTATGCATGTAGCTTTATAAGAGACAAGCTTGCAGATTCAAACCAATCCTGAATGTTAACTTAAACTCTTACACCTTTCACAATGTAAGCTTGAACTACAACCAAATAATTCCTCAAAGTTGTGTTTTTGCCTACTTTGTGTGTCCAACACTATACTCAGCAGTTGACTTAACCAAAATCTTTATTAAATTACAAGAAAGTACTGAGATACAAAGGACCTAACCGACCTTGTACTTTTCAAAATTATGGTCTCACTTTGATCGTTGTATGTACAAATCAACATTTTCAAAGACATACAAATGCATTGAACACCCCTCTGAAAAATGTTCATAGTAATTTAGTAATGGGAGCCCCAGGCCAATGGGTAGAATTTTCTAAAATGATGAGCTAAGTAATGGATAGAACCTAACCTTTGAAGCTGCAAACCACCTTAATAAACCAAAGACACATTTATGATGCAACAGGGTACTGCATTGGCTCTTACACTATCAGTTTTTCTCAATATTTTTAAGCCGAGTTGCCAAGAAAACTAATTTTCTACTGCCTTTGCTGATGTTTTACATGACTACAGATTCTCTAGTAACAAGGGTGGGTCAGAAAATTAGCACTAACCTAGTGTACCAAGGTCAGTGATTGTAAGCATCAAATAGCTCAGTAAACAGAACAATTGTGTAGGGTCCAAATTCATGACAAGGGCCCAATTTCATGGAACTGCTTACCGTGGGATTCTGCGATTACGCACTGCTACGGCCCATGGCTTTACAGGGTGCTGTAAGCACAGAATTCTTGGTAACCAGCGCCATGAAACTGGCCCCTGGTTACAAGCCCAATTGATTTGTATAGCACATGACTGGTATCCTGCTACTTTCTGATTGGGAGATGATTTTGTCAAGTGAGATCTGCTATTTAACAGCTTTATGTTAAAAGACCATTAAAACACAGTAATGAGGAATTATCTCAGACCTCATTTTCATATTCATATTGATAACAAGCCAGCGTTACCCACTGGTAGAAGAATGGCAAGCATTGTGATCTGTCAAAAATCAAAGTGGTAGAAACCAGATTTCAAGCTTATTGGAATGAATTCAACCCGTATGAGCAGTTTCATATGCAAAGTAACATAATACCTTTGCAACCCAAAATAATTGGAATTAAAATTTGGAAGTTCAGTGGCTTTTGTAGTCTAAAATAATGCAAGCATTTTGTATTATACATGTTATGTATCACACAGCAAGTGCAAGCATGCAGTTATTTCATACTGTCATTAACTTCAACTGTCTATTACATATTATATTCAAGTTTTGGTAGACCTTTGTAGTATCAATTGTTGAGCTGCGTAATGGCTCGTTCATGTTCAGTGATATTCAGACCTCTAATGGTCTGTAGAGCTAAGTCAGAGACAGATTATTAGGAGGTACCACACCCAGCATCACTCCACCCATAATCTCTATCCCCCACAAATGATAAACCTTTTGAACATTAATTAATTAATTTCACAAAATCAACCAATATTACAAAGAGTACTATTTGTTACATGAATGCTTAACAGTTTGGAAATCATAGAAAACAATCTCAGAAAGATTTCAGACAATGTTAGACATTGAGAAAAATCAATAGAGTAGTTGCCATTTGTTTTAAATATCTCACTTGATTTATGAAAATAGAATTTACATAGGCTATGTGCAGAAGCAACAAAATGTTCTTCTAAATATTTAAATATGATGCTCTTAAAGCAAATTAAGTGTTTGTTAATATTTGTACTATTTTTTAAAATTTGGGATGAACAAAGACAACATTACTACATTGGGATTTGAATCTATGACCTCTAGAGTAATGTGTCGGCACTCTACCAACTGATCTATCTAGCCCTAATAACAAGGGTCTCCCTATTTTGTCAATATATTTGTTTGGGGTGACATTCATGAGCCATTCAACCTTAAACAGCCGTTTAGCCAGGGATCAAACCAAGTAGACGATACAACCTAGGAAGCAGCAGTACAGGGATCACCTTAAGGGGATGCAAAATTTTTTCATTTCAAATATCGAGTAATAAACCAAAAGGGAAACTGACTGGTAAATGTTAATTCAATTTTGGGGTGAACAAAGAAAAATTGACAAGAAAGTGATCTGAACCTGTGACCTCCGGATTAACACACTTAAATGTGAATTAAAAGGGGTACACTGTACAGCTTAGGGATTCACTGTACAGCAAGGGTGATGGTGCCAACTGCTTGATTTAATATCACTTACTTTCCTTGCTTTACACATGTATTTCACATTCTCCCTACTGAAACAAGATCAGTTGTGTTATTCAGATCAGTTATGTTGTATTTGTGTTGTTCAACTTTCTATTATATGCCCTTTTTGCTAATTTTGTTCCACACTTGCAAACTCAGGGCTTTTCAAAGTGTCACAAAGATACTTACAAAATTAACCCTGAAGGTAATAACCCAGTGTTGGCTCAATCAATCTTGTAGCATACAATTGATACTAACAAGACAGTTTATTATTAAGGTCAGCAAAGATATATAGTGGCTCAATATTGATTGTGTAAATGAGTAAACAACTGTCAGGATGCATTTCAGTTTATGTAAATTGCAAAATATTGGCGATGTTACCTTTTCAAATCTTCAAACAAAAGACTCCGTATATAACTTTTTTTTTTTAATGGATAAAATAATCAGCTACATTTAGTAACTATTATATTGATATGCCATGAGCAACTTATTAATAAGACAGATCACATGACCGTGAGCAAAATAAAAGACCTTCAAGCAAACACCATACAATATCTCTCCCAACAAACACAACATCCTCTACTTGCCTTAAAACGTCTTATTTAATATACATGTAACTAAAAAACAGAAGCCCACATTTGTTATCTACTTCCTTCCAAAGAATCTGGTTGCCTGACCCGTCCTAGAAACTCCCACCGACTACATAATTTTGTTGACAATACCGATAAAATAAAATAAAATCAACCCAACCCAGGATTTAAATTTTTATATGATAGTTTTCCCAACTTGCAAAAGGTGGTGTGTTTTGGGGTTTTGTTTCTTTTGAAGGGTAGAACAAAACATTTCCGTAAAATTGAAAAAGTGGCTTTGTTTCAGTGCCGTGAGAGTGGGTGATGCGATGCATGCCTTTTCTAGCTACGACCCTGTGTTGTGTGCATTCTGTGGAGGCTTGAAAGCAGTCACATGTACACAAGGCTAGTGATTTGCACAATCTCCAGTCTGTGCTGTCAAATCTCAATATTGCACTGCCACATTGTAAGAGATCCTTAATGGTCAGGTCAAGCGAAGTCACAGCGACAACTAGCACTATGTACGACTCTTCCTCTGTGCTGTACACAGATACAGAGTCGTAGATACGAGGGTCCGTTTCCGGGCGGAAAGTTTTCAGAGCTCCATAATTCAAATCTTAATCTCCATAATTCAAATCATGGATTAACATTCCATGGCCACATACATTTTTTGGAGGTGGGTTTTGGACGTCAGATCTTCCTCATAAATCTGTTGTTTTCACGAAATAATTCAGCTCTCAACATTAAACATTTCTGCAGATTTTAAGAAATATGCATTTGAGTGTATTCGCATTGGCCCCATAGACGCATACCACATTAGGCACTCGATTCAAATGAATGTCACGTAACTGTCCTGCGTCCAACATGCTAGTGTATACAGGCGTACTCCAAAGACAGGCATATTTGAGAAAACAAAGATAAAAGAAACTTTTTAAAATTGAGAGCTGAATTATTTCACAAAATTTACAGATTTATGAGGAAGTATTTCCACAAAAGTGAAAGGCCTCAACGGCAAGGAGACAACTTGCTCTTTAGAGTGTATCAGAGCTCATCATTTCTTACTTACACCAAGAAAATGAGAAAGTATTAAATTGCACTGCTGAGAAATGAGAGTTGTGCATGTTTGTACAAGACAACATGCCAACCACTTGTTTAAATTTAGCGGTGATTTCTTTGGGAAGTGTTTATTTAGACATACCATATAACTATTTTATAATGTTCTTTATTTCAAAGTTTGCATTTCAAGTCAACGGGGTTCACTGGCTAACTCTCCATCATGGCTTGCACAAGAATGTTCACTCTCATCCGTTGTCATTGAAACACTACCATTGTTATTGCACTCACTGGAATTCCAGGCATCTGTCTGTTCAGACTGCTTGTCTGAGTCACTCATACTACTCGTTGGGGAGCCTACTCCCCCTACGTTACTGTACATGTTCTCCAGCTCCAGATTCCTTGGCTGGTTCTTGTCATTGTCCAGATATGTCTCTCGAGATTCGTCAATGTGTTTGACAGATGGTGCAGAGTGTTCCTCATCTTTACCATAATAATCATCGTTAATCTTCAAGTCCTCTTGCTCTTCCATCCCTTGCGCAAATTTCAGAGTTCCTTTCAGAATGTCTTTGACCTGTCAAGAAATTGTACAATCAAATATCTTACCATCTTTCTGGCACTCATTCTCATCCTGCTGTTTCCTGAAAAATTATCTCTGTTCAAACATGTGAATCTTGTTTTGTGATTTAAGATGTGCTGTCCTCCAGAAGCACTGTTACACGTTGTCATCAATCCATCTTTACAGAGTACTGTAAATTGGTTAACACTACAATTCTATGTTTCCATCAAATGTGTAGACTGCCAACATATTTGTACTCCCAACAAAACCAGGGTTATTCCTCACTGGGAAGGAATGGTTCAGCCATTTACAGGTTTGTTTGGTTTGGGTTTTCATTGATTTGCCCTAAATTATTAAGTGATATTGCACAGACCTGAACAGCTTGGCACATGCTAGTTTTAGATGCTTGCAAGGGCCTTGTTGATTTACTCATCTTACTTAAAAGAAGGATCATACCTTGGTAATGACTCCTGGAAAAAAATAAGGTGTAGTTTCTATCCAAAAGCCTACTTGTTATAAAAATGGTTTGGTAGTAAGCATCCTGCGAAAATATTTTGTCTGAAGTTCCTCCATTGATTAGAAATCAATAAAAGTATGTTGAAAATTTGAATTTTCAAAGATCGCCTTTGGAAGACTTTGTGAGATTCAAATTTCTGTGGTGTCCATTTGTGAATGCTGCGGTACCTGCTGTCACCTCCCTAAACATGGATGGATTCAACGTTCTTGATGAAAATACCTAGCAATTTGACACTGTATTCAACTGAAAGTTTCACATGTGACTTTTATTGTATCTTTTTTACTGATAATTTGGCTTACAAATCAGCATTACGTTGACAAAAACCAATCTATGACTCTACCTTTAAACTTACGAAAGTGTGTACATTTTATCTACAATGTCCAGCTTTCCATTTCCTAATTCTATTTCTGGTGACTTTAACTGATAAGCCCTAATCAACAAGTTTACCTGTTTGAGACCAGCAACAGCCAGAAGTAATTCATCTTCTTGAGTGAGTTTTAGTTTGACCATCTCATCTTGTACTTGCACTGCAAACATAAGTTTAACACTTGGTTATGCCATCTTTTATTGTTATTTTCACCTTTCATCCCAAACTCAATAGTCAGAATCTAAAATCACCCTTCATAGTCTTTTCTGTGAAAAAAAAAGATTGTGCTGGAAAGACTTTATTTTCTTTTGCCCTTCAAGGAAGTAATTTGGCAGTCAAATCATTCAGCTTCAGAGCACATAAGGCTGTAGGTTCTAGTTAATGTCTTTTCATTAAAAAAAATCCACTGGTGAAGGGTTAAATCAAACTTGACAAACTTGTCATCTCAGATTTCAGTACTGAGCTTCTATTTTGAGCATTACTCCAGAGTGATATTAATAAACAACTGCAGTGCTTAATCATGAATTACATATCAAGTCACATTTCCTGCATTTACATGTACATGAATGGGCATCAACTACCTCTTAGAGATGGCACCCTGTAGAATCCTGTAAATACGACGAGTACTGTGCAGCCATTCATTCAATACATCATCACATGACCAAACCAAAGTCGCAAAGTCAACTAGTCTGGCTCCTTACAATTTTGAAACCATGAAGTGAACTTACTGAGGTGGGCTTCCATCTTGGTCGCACAATATCTACACATATTCTGGAGGTCGTTCATCTTGACTTGTAAAACTGCTACCTGCTGGTACAGGTCTGTCTCAACCTGTCAATGCACATATGAAACTCATTTTGAATAGTATAAACATGATGTGTAATAGCTCAAGACAGTTAACTCAATAAGCCATAAATGATGTCTGGTACAATGCCTTATTTGGTCGCAAGTGAATGCTCAGTTGGAATTTCTCAGACTAAATCCAGTGTTGCTATGTCACATGGTTAGGGACAAGCTTTTTCTTAGTTATTCAAGAGACAACAAACACCCCTACACAATTCTCAATTAAATGTGTGCCACAAGGAGACCACTCTTTGCTGATCTGACAAAAGGAGCAGCATAAGGGAGGAATGCAAAATTATACAGGTGTAAACTCAAGGTTAACCTCAAGGTTTTTTTTAGGTCTCCAGTGGTTATCCGGGTGACTTGAGTTACGACTTGTTTATTTCTGCATTGCTCCCTCACTGTCAATGTTAGACAATGATAATCATGGTCTATAATTAATTGGGAAACCACAATAACAATAACAACAGATGGACCAGAAGAATTTCAGATTGGCAATCAAGAATAGGGAAGAGGAAATGAGACAGACAGAAAAATAGGTGGAGAGACTACAACCCATCCTTGACAAGTTCAAGACAGAGGAAAATGGCAAGCGCATGAAGAGGGCAACATCGGATACTAGATGAACACTGCCTAGGCAAGGCAAGGCAAGGCAAGGCAAGGCAAGGCAAGTAACAAGTTTGGCACAGAGGTTCCGTCCCACCACATTCTCCCTTACCTCTCTCTGCTGGTTCTTCTTCCCCCCACCTCTGGATTTAGAAAACAGTCCGCCCTGGTTCTCCTTACGCTGTACACCTCCACTCATCCCAATCAAGGCATCTGAGCTGAATGACTGCATGCTGGTGTCTTGTGTTGGTGTTGCTGCTTTAACCTTTAGAGGTCTTGACTTGACCTCTGATACCAAGTCTGCTGAGGCAGCCAAAGGATGCGATGATGCGTTCAAGTTGGATGAATCTATGTCAACTTAACAAATGAAGAAATATCAAGTTATAAACCAATAGGGAAAGAAATCAGTAATTAATGGAATAACAACAACAAAACTACAAAAGATCCTTTCAGATAGGGACCCTGAAAAAAGAGGGACAGCCTTTGAATGCGTTCAATTGAACTGAACGTTTGCTTGAACAAGAGTGATGCTGAAAGTGATATATACAAATGTTCCAATTTACTTAGGACACTTAAATCCACATGCCCCCATCTCACAAAACACTTTTTAGGCAAGGAGTACAGTCTCTCAACACTTATACTGAGGCACAGGAGTTTACAAATCCATTAAGAAGTATTCCATTAATTCTCACCAGTGTTGTAGCTGTTCAGACAAGATTTTTTAAAACTCGATATTTACATTGAAAAAAAAACTTGCCACACAAAAACTTGCATATAACTTATGCTTTATCCAAATCCTGATGTTCTCTAATAAAAAAACTTCAAACAGGTAGGTTCAGGAAAAGACTGGCACTTAAACATTTAACAATCACCAATGCTCTTGAATGATGGCTGCCCTACACCAACAGATATCAATGGGAAGAACCTTACCATCCAAAGACCTCGTCTTCTCAATCTTTCCCCCATCAGTCTGTCTGCCCTTAGTAGTTATCCTCTTCAGACTGTTCAGACCAGATGTCATAACAGATGAGGTTTTGTTTCGGAAGTTGGCTGCAGGAGTTTGTGAGTTGAAGGAACTCCCTTGTACCACAGCTCCATTGGAGTAGGACCTCCGTGAGGGTCTCGAACTGGATGGAATAACTACTCCTGCGTCACTCTGCTGCAGGATCTGGAACTGATAATTGGCTGGGCGAGGATACTTCTACAAGATACAAAATCAGCAATTATATATTAATGCAAAAGGCAAACTTCATTTGATTAAGAACTCAACACTCCATCGCTAAACACTGACACTGATTTTTCTTTGGTTCCTTTCCCTTTTGTTATCTTGTTTTATTATATTCCAGCGCCTTGCGCACCTTTAGTGGGTATGTGCACTTTATAAGTCTTGTTATTATTATTATTATTATTATTATTATTATTATTATTATTATTATTATTATTATTATTATTATTATTACTATTATTATTATCACACCTAAAATCCAAGCCAGTTTGTTTGTTACAGTTGTTTGTAATTATTGAGCCACACATTCCCATTCCATATAGTATTTAGACAAAATATTTCAGATTGTATTGAAGTACAGGGGATGTACAAGCATTCCAGGTAATTAGGATATGGATTGTAGATAATGTTATTCAGGGATTGGTAGGTTCTAGCAAAGTAAATCAAGGTTAATCACAACCCCGACATCCTGAAGTTGACACTTATATGCACTGAATCATCAGAAACAACCACACTTGTATATAAAGTAACCACAAACATTCATAAAAAGTTGAACAGACAAAATAGAGTACAGATGTTACCTTAGGGTCTCGTAAGTGAAGTGCCTTGTCAACAAGACAGCGTACATCACCAACCATAGGGAAGCGCATAAGTAGTGTCATGCAATCTGCATAATCCCCTGCCAACACTGAAAGAAAATATGACACACCCAATCCAAATTATTTTAATTATGAATACTAAACAAGGCATTATGAAAAACAAAGGATTTCATGTTTCAGTTTGAAATTCAAACATAAATAAACTCTCATTTAAAATCAAAACTTAAAAAGACATCGAGTAACGAGTCAGGTTATGAGGCAACATAATGCAAACTCAATACGTCACATTGGTAGAAAAGGTCAGTGCAACTCCATTTCTTCAAACAAACTTGTATTCATATTGAGATTTGATCACAGAATAGATGAAAGGACAATCGAAGGAGGTTTTTTAGTAGTGCCCTAATGACATCATTTTGTTGTTGTAAAATATGTAGATTTTGAACACAACGGCTGTGTAACAACTTCAAAGAGTACCCTCTGAGTAGTTATAAAGATAAATAAAGCATACGGAATAAAAAGACAACTAACACATTATCATTGCTTTTAAGTAAGAGTTTTTCTTTGATGTACAAAGTCAATTAAAGACCGTGTATTGTAGATTGGTTTTCAAGGCTGAGCAGACAAGAAATTTCAAAGAATTCAACAGAGACAAGTGCCTTAGTTACCTTGATTCTAGACTTGGTGATTCTTTAAAAATATATACTTTTGACTTCATTTAAAAAAAGAACATTTGGGGTTGAACAAAGAAAAATTGACTAACGTGCCAATGCTCTACCAACTAATCTATCTAGCCCTATGTTGGTGGGCTACATTTTTTGTCAATATCTTTGCCAGTCGGAAGCCATTCAACCTGTTCCTGCCGCATTAGCCAGGGATCACATCCAAGTTTACAATTCAACCTGGGCAGCGGCAGCCAGGGGATCACCTTACAAAGACAATTCTTATGACAAAAACTGATAATTCTGACAAGATCTTGAGACTCTGCAAAACATTACGGAGGGCAAGTCCAAAACACTATTTGTTGCATATGCAAAATTCTCAAAGAAACCCTTGCTAAATGCATTTCCTATGGGCTTCTGGTAAGCTATGGAGGCAGTTTATGTGAAGTGGACGTGGCTCACAATGATACTACATCCACTTACAAACAGGATTACCCAAGAACATGAACTTGAAACTTACACAGTTCTCTAACAAGGATCAGCATAGCTACAAATATGTAGTCAATAAGATCTAGTGTTTGGCTGTCAGCAAATATTGTGTCCCAGAGAACTAAAAGATCTTGAAGGGTGAATTCACGACCAAAGAGTAGCCGGATCCAGCGTCTGAGTGGACACAATTCAATAGATAAACAGTTAGCGTTAAATCATACTATTGGGAAGACATTTAGGAGGTCAAAATACAACTCGGATTTTTTCAATAGATGTTTAATTGATAAAGAGGTCAACATTTCGCCAAGGTAAATGGATTTATCAGTCCTGAATGTCAAGGTGAAGTAAGTTTAGTATAATAGTACATTTGGATCCTAGTGTCAACAGAAAAATTAGAGTACAAAAGCAAACACTCTTCCCCAATGGCCGACTTACATGCCAAATATTTGTGGTTGTATATCTAGTCTAGTGAGCTGTGTGTGTAGCTCACTGTCACGTCGTTTCAGCACCACATCCTGTATCTTGGTGAGTTTCTTGATGAGAGGAGAAGATGGTGAACATTCAGGAGCCTTGGAGAAGGGCGCGGCTGATTTGAAGTCTGAGTATCTATTCATTAAGGACTCTTCACGAGTTCCATGCCGGTACCACGGTTCCATGGTGTCCATCAGATGAAAGAACATCATGCTATGTAAGGCAAACAAACAGGTTATTACATACCATTCCAGAAACAATAACTTACAGAGGCCAAAAATATCCATATTTTCTTGAAAGATTACCATTGACAAAATTGGCTCGCACTTGATTTCAAAATAGGGTGTCAAACATCTGGGCAAATTAATTTACATCAATCACATGAAGTCATTTTGTTTTAATTTGAAACTTAGCGATCCACTCCCTTACAAGGACATCCACTAACATACATGAAAATACACCCACAGCTCTCATTAAAACTTTATTCCTTTTTGCCATTTGAACTAAAAGTATCTAAAGAGCTGAAGTTTAAATGGTCACATTGTGCAGCCATTTAAAAAGCTGTTGACTGCCCTAGGTATACTTGACATAAGCAACGTGTAGGACGCAGGTCTAATAATATAGGCTTATGTCCCAATCAAACCAACAACCATAATACACACTATGAAATGGCCTTCCTTCCATTTACTGGTCACAGTCAATGGTGTTTAGTCCTTAAGAGACCATAGTGACTGCAAGCAGCTTGTAGCATAATGCCCATAGCAGCTGCAAATGGCAGCAAGATTGGACCTACTACCAAACTTAAAAAGGTCAAAGTAAAGGTCATGTCCTAAATTGTCATATTCCAATGTTTTTTTAGTTTATATATAGCCAAATATCATTTTCATGATATACTCCGTGTGCCAATGCTTGTATCATCGAAGGCACAACCTCATCACCTACCTGACATACAATAAAGGGTTAGCTTGACAATTTGTTCCTTTGCGTGTCCGCTACTTTAGTAAACTGTCTCGGACCGAGTAACTTTTATTTAAAGATAGAAGAAGATGTGAAAGGTTACAGACTCCTAGTGCTGCAGTGATTTCTACACTTACTAAGAATCATGTTCCAGGAAGTTGGGGTCCATTATTTCTTGCACTACCTCCCTGGAAATAAAAGAAAGCAAATCAAAGTTTCTACAGAAGAAATGATTTAGAAGCACAATCCACTGCACACACACACACACACATATCAAAGTTGATTGGCCATTTTCAAAATTGTCTGAGATAAACTTGTTTTAGAAAATGCACACAAACAAATCCTACAAAAGGTATATTTTTGGATTGATTTTTTCTTATTTCAATTTACCTTTGATTGTATCGAAATGGATCTTACCTTGGAAATGGATCAGTGGTCAATTATCCACTTAAAATTCTCCATAAAAAACTGTTTTCAAAGTCACAGCTACAAGTACACTTTATAAAAATTGCCCAGCATTACTGAATAAAGAGGAATGACGTTGTGACACTTGAATCTTTTATCAAATCTTTGATTCTCAAATAAAACAAATGCCCTTCTCAGACTTACTACATTACATTTTTTGTATAAAGCCATAGATAGAGGATCTGTAATGAAAGAAAGGCTTTACTGAAATCCGAAGCAGAGGAAAATAAAAGAATGCAGTAAAACTACTAAAAACCTGCAATGTGCACAATCAGTGTGTACCATCACCTCATAAACCATTATTGTGCAGTGAATGAAGAATTGATCTTAGGCCTACCACACAAATATGTTTGTTTCCTGTGACCCTACCGACCGTTCAAAATACCTGCCAGCTGTAAAAACAATGTCAATAATTTGGAAATGTTTACCACCAGAAATAAAACTTACCTAAAATATGGTATCAAATCTGATCCATTTATATTTCCAATCCTATTATTTTTCAATTTATTTCTTGGTGTGCACATTTTCCTAACATTGTTTTCCCATATCCACCCTCTTTTTTCCAGCATGTTACAGGAAACAAAAATATTTTTGTCTTTGGGCCCAATCAGAAAAACACAAATCTAGGAAGAGGAAAGCAAATAGTTCAGTTTTATTAAGCATTTGTTAATTAAGCATTTCAGCATTTGTCATTACATCACCCCCAAATACACCCTGTTAGCTCTGAAGTTAGCTCTGAAAGTAAAGGATATCTGAAATCACAACAGCTGTCTGACAACAATATCATCATTGTTTTAATGAAGTGACAAGTCCATACAAAATAAACAAACATTTGACATAAATTTTGTGATACAGTCTTGCTGTTTCAAGACCGAAATCAGAATTGATTTGTTTTTGAATCAGAAGATTTGCAGTTTATCCCAATTCAGCGCTGGCATGGTGCCAAATATGGTGCCACAAAATCAAGAATTCTGTGCCCTATTTTAAGTTGAGCATTTTCACTAGTGAACATGGTGAAGAATCCCTTAATACCTAGTATTGTAAAATGCTCAACAGGCAGATCTGGAGTGGAATTGTTTTTTTCATGAGGTGGTGAATAAGTTTAGGAATTAATAACACATAAACTGCAATTATGAAAAAATATTTACAGTTCTGTATGACTGAAGAAGTCAGCTTCATTGTGGTAGCAAAATATTGAAGATTGAATGTAAAACAGTTTCTGAAAGTGCAGTTTGAAAAGAAGTTCAACATAAACTTTCTCAAGACATTGAAATGTGATTGTGGGGCAGTATGTCGCTTTGTGAAGACTTGTTTCAACAAAATCTTCCTCCATGGTCCTAAAGATGAATTTTTGTGTATTTTGGTTTGTTCTAAACTACTTAGATACTAGACACGTTTTTCTCCTTTTTACTTCACTGCATTAACAATATTGAACCATTTCAAATATGCCACTGTATAAGATAACAAAAACATTCTCAAGGAATTATAATTCGCTGTTGCAAACTGCTTACCAACCAAAATGACCTGTGGTACAAATGCAGAAAAATGGTTTAATGGCGTCAATTTTTTACCCTTGCAGAGTCTTGAGAAAGCCTATGCTAGGGTCAAAACATTAAGCCATTAAACAATTTCAAAACATTGTTGAGTATTTATTTATTGTTTTATTTTATTTATTATTCTTATGTTTTTATTATTTTTAATCTTACTTTTAGATTTTAAGTTATTATTATTATTAAAATTTTGTTTTGTTTTGTTTATTTGGG
Source organism: Pisaster brevispinus (assembly GCA_023634235.1). Lineage (NCBI taxonomy): Eukaryota > Metazoa > Echinodermata > Asteroidea > Forcipulatida > Asteriidae > Pisaster > Pisaster brevispinus. The sequence goes on along the minus strand of JAMKCF010000006.1, from coordinate 16,159,410 downwards.
GGGGGGGCCTAGTCTTAAAATTTTCAAACAAAATGAGTACAATACCAATGGTGTCTAAAATGGTTGGAAAATATCTGAAAAAGAAGCAGTTGAAAAAAGGGAAATACAATCAGAAGAATAGAAGCAACAGATGTATGTGTGGCTCAGATCGAAATCTGCTCAAACTAAATCGGAAAACAGTAGCAAATAAAAATACCTTTCACCATGGAAATCCGATCTTTAGAATAATGGGGAAGGAAAACAACATTAATCCCATTAGTCTCTTGCAAAAGAGTGAATGAACTACATGAATAATTCAACCCTGATGCAATGTGTGGTGTGTCTTAGGAGCTTTGGGCTGCAAAACCTTACAAATTGCTACACTATGTGAGCCACGGACAATGGACTTTACTTTATGGCTATTATGTTTTGTCCTCTTCATTCTACCTGTCCAGCATTTCCCATTGATATACAAAATTCATTATTTAAAGGCACCTTTGGTTTTGGAACCGTTCGGTTTCCTTATCCTACTTGAATGTAGATGCATGAAATAAAAACTAACCTGTGAAAATTTCATTTCAAGAGGTGGTAGCGTTTTTGAGATATTGCCGAAAATCGTGAGAAGTTATGTCCAATCAGGATGAATAATCCGTAATTGGAATACACAATCTGAGAAACGTTTCAGGCAGATTGAAATGTTTTTGAATCCCTCTGTCTGAAACAACATTCCTTAGAAGGGAGTCATTTCTCAAAATGTTATACATCATCAACAGCTGTAGTGCTTCTTACCAGGTAAATTTTAATGGTCATTAATTTTTGGAGTAATTAACAAGTGTGTACCCTCCCTTTAATTTGATCACATCCTACCTTTAGGTGTGACACTCATGAGTATAGGGATCTCACAAAATGTTAATAAAATGTACTTGTTTCTTAATAACCTGCCGTCGATTTCACCAAACTCTTCCTAACTAAACTTAGGATTAATCTTAGGACTTAGGATGAGTCCCAGCCTTGCACTAAAACATGTAAACCTTAAGATTAATCCAAAGTTAGAACTAGTTACTCGTCCTAACTCGAGATAGGATTAATCCTAGCATTTCGTGAAATCGGCTGCAGTATGTCAACCGATTGGCTTAAAACAAAAAATATTTCCCCAAGTTTGACCTTTGGTATCATAGGAATAGTCCGGTCAAGAATTTGAGTGAAGAATTTAATTTTCTATTCACTAACTGCCAATTGTTACATAAAAGTTAATAACCAGACAAACTGCAGAGACAGCTTGTACAAATTAAGAATTCAATTCATTAACTGCATGATCATAGTCTCCCATTAAAGGCAAGTTCAAAGCACTACCCTTACAATCAATCTAAATAGAATAAATGATAATTTAATTATTGTAATATGTAGAAATGAGGCTTTGATGATTGAGATATACTGTGTTAATATATCAGAACAGAGAAAAAACCCACAGGCTGTTTTCAGAGCCTCAACATTTTACAGACTAGATTACTATACACACGTACATGTAAATGTGCATGTAGTGTACCCAACAGATTGTAAACACATTGTAGTATACAGTGTGCTAGCAGATTGAATTATTGATTTATGAACGTCAGAATATTAAGAGATTGTGAGTAGATACAATGACTGGAGCAACTTAATTTGACTATTTTCACCCTGTTTATTTTGTGTTTAGTTATTATTTGATCAAAGTGTGAAGTTTTCCTCCCTGTAATTTTGTTGGATATTGATCGGAAAAACAATGCCCCCTCTTCTTTGATTTTTTAACTACTGTTTTTTACCCACCATTGATGTTGCTAGGCACTAAGGCACATTTTGATCAGGTTTTTGGGGGTAAAACTGATCAAAATGTGGGATTTTATTATGAAACAATTTCTAATGAGCTTAACTCATATCCATGTAATAATTATGCGCTCAAGTACCCTTCTAGAACATAAGAACAATCATGTTGATTTCGTTCAAGTTGATCTTAAATGTCTTGGGCCAAGATTTGTATGGATTTTGGATGTAACCTTAATATGTTTTCATCACTAAACAATACTACGACATCAAGTGTTGCCAGTCTTAAAACTGACGTGAAACAGTCTGTCCCTTCTTTGCCCTGGTACATACAAAGCCAGTTTGGTGATTGTTCCAAACATGCCTCAGGCCATTCAAACACAAAATGCCCATTTGTCACGTTCTGTCTGAAACACACGCCTTTTATTAGTTAAATTAAAACTTTTATACAAACAACAGCTGGCCATAAGCACTGCACTATGCTACATGTACTCCCTGTGAACATGTTTAACTCGACTTGCATTTTAACTGCCTTCTGATAAAGGTTTGATTAAAACATGGAGGAGTTCCTTCCTCCATGGTTAAAACAAGTTAAAAGCTTCTTGAGGGTGCAGGTTGAGAAGCACGTAGGACAAGCTCTGGATGGCTAGATGCATTGATAGATTGGCTTCATTCTGGAAATACTTTGAATTTGTCAGCAGATGTTCAATTTGGTTTGGTTTAAAGAAACACTGTTACACTATATAGTTATCTTAGCTGTGAGTAAATTGAGTCAAGTATTGTCTTGGTTTTGTTTAGAATATGATGGTAGGCCTATAGATTTGTTCAAATCAGCATGCCCATTTTTGAAACCACTTGTTCGAAGTAGGTTACATAATGCCAGGCTAGTTATTTGGTTCAAATAGGGCAATAAGAGAGAATTTGAATGGGTCAGGTTGAATTTAATCCAACTTATTGAGTTTGGTTGGACTTGGACCCTGCTTAAAGGCAAAGAATACCTCTCATTTTTGAACCGTTCCATTGTTTCAGTCCTAAATAAATGTAGATGTATATATAATAAAACTAACAAGTGAAAATTTCATTTCAAAAGGTGGTAATATTTTTGAAATTTCGCCAATAAACTGGATGCAGGAAGAATACTCTGTAATTGGAATACACAATCTAAGAAACGTTTCATGCAGAAACATTTCTCAAATTAACATGTATTTGAATCCCTCTCTCTGGTAGGCAGGTAGGTAGGCCTGGGTTCCCCCTTAATAATCTAGAACCGGAACCTCTCAGAGGTTCCAAGTCATGATGTTTAATTAAAGACTTTGAGAGTCATCAGCATTACAAAACTACAGATTTGGACACAATGTGGACTATTTCTCTCTCCCTTTTGGTGACTGCTTCACTTCTTTCAAGAAATATAATGGCTCAAAGTGTTTCAGAGACAATCCTGAAATCAGGAAAAATTACAAATGTACCATCCAGATGCACCTGGGAAATATATGTCAATGCAGTTGATTTCACTTTTTAGAGACAAGTACTACCACGAGATATTCAATCAGATATGAAGTCTTTTGATTCCACCAACCATCAAATAAACCTCTTTTGTGATGGATTAATAAAGAAGAGTCTGGTATTTTGAATGCAGTAAATACAGTCAAAGTCATATCATCCGGACTGCATTCTCAGCATAGTGGGTTAAATCACCACCACCACCACCTTATATAAATTGCTAATAACTTAGTTAATCTCCCCTTTTCAAGTTCATTTTTTTCCGGCAGCATTTGCGCAACTAAAATGAAAAGTTCTGTGAGTTATCCCTAATCCGCAATACCATGTTTAGGGAAAGATACATCATTAGTTTTATAGAAAGGAACATTAATTCCTTCCAATTGTCATTAACAAATCCATTTTGTATATTCTTTGAAAACAGCATCTGGTGGTTAAAATTGTGTAAAGAGGGGCTTAAAGATGCACTCAGTTTCCAATAGATAGAGTCCTCATGAAAGTTGGGAAAAATTACAAATCTCTAACCTCACGTTAAAATGGTGTGAAATGTTGTCTCATTTAAAAAATTTCCAGAGCAAAATTTTGAACAGGACGTCAGCGGACATCAAAACAAATGGGTCTGTACATTCCAAAGAGGAATTTTTGCACAAGTGAAAAGGTCAAATTCAATGCCATTTTGATTGAATATCATCAAAATTCAGGGATGAACTGAAAATGATCTGTGCAAAAATGTTTCAACCCTTATTTGAAAAGTGACATAATTGAACGTTTTTGGATTTGACAAAAATCGCACTTGAAGGGTATCAGACGCAGTGGCAATTTTATACCATTTTAACTACTTCATGCAAAATGGTGCGTTAATCCGTATTTGGTTTTTTTTCTTTACAGACTTACGGCGGACGTTTTTTAACACCATGAACAACTTTTTTGCAGACAGCCGGAAAGCCGACAGAAAAATACTAACTCAGGTGGGCACGGAAATTTGTTTTAAATACCGACGTGAAATGGTTTATGTGAACTTAGAGTAGAGACATGTAATTGTTTTCCATTTCCATAAGGACACAATCTATTGGAAAATGAGTGGATCACAAAACTGAGTTTGACCTTGGAGACCCTCTTTAGTATTTTTATAATGAACAGTACATGTGCATGCGAGAGCTGGTACTCAAAACCATGCTCTAGATGATAGGTGCTCGCATTAACCACAACCTATATCATTATTAATGTTGTATCTTTCCTTTGACAGCAGAAGAAGTTTCAGTAGTCATGATTTCTCATGAGGCAGTAATTCGTGACTAATTCTATGGTTGAAAAAGGGTGAAGAACATGAAACTGATGTGTAGGTGGACAAATCTGATGAATGCATTTAAGGATCAAACCTTTTGGTAGGTCCAACCAAGCTATAGAAACAAACGGGATGAAATCAAATGCATATGGATCAAGTTATAATTTCTTTAAATGAAAAAAAGACATGGCAGGGCTGGAATTTCAGCTTTAAAAGGTCAAGGCCATTTTAGTTTTGCAAAGGGAACTTCCATTGGAAAATCTCAAAGTCTATGGGAAACTTTTGAAGTGGCACCAATGCCAAGGCCAGGGTAAGAGAGGCCATGACCTCTGTGGCCTCCTTGTAATTCAATGCCTTTTGGAACTCTAGGTGGCAGCAGAAACACCACGTAAATTTCCATTGTTTATAATACATTTCTGAGCATGCGCACATTACTGAGAACAATGGATTTACCTGGTAAATCTGCTGCCAACTAGATTGCTTCAAATTTAATTACACAAAACATCTCTAGAATGCAAAATGAGGAAGACGTTTTGAGTTCAGTTGCAAAGTTACAGTTACTCATAGAACTAAACACTGTGTGAACAAATTAATTTCTGCATTTGAAAAGTAACTATTGCTTCAGGAGATTGTATGAGAGTGCCAGACAAACTCAGACAAGATTACAAAACAATCCGGCATGTTTGGAAGGATATTTTTTCATTGTGCATTGTACTTAGACAGAAAGAACAAAATTCTTCAAGCGTTCAGATGGTTTTTAAGATATGTATCAAGTGGATAAACTTCAAGATGAGCAACCAGATATTGTGTCAAGATGGAGCTTGTCCAGGATTTGATGATATTCTCAGAGATATCTAGGTCGGACTAGGTGTGTATATCTGGCTGATAGTGGACAAGCAGGGGAAAATGACAACATTTTTTTTTCTGTTTCTGAGCACAGGGCCTGTGACATATCAAATTACATGAAAGTAAATTTCTTTGAGACCAAAACAGATTATATGAAAAGTATTTTGAAATACACATTTCATGCTTGTTCAAATACAATTTTGGTTGAGGTGAGAAATTGTACCTTACACTCTGCACTTATGGGTGTTTTTTTTTTGGGGGGGGGGTGGTGGTTTTTTTATGCATGTTAGTGCGTATGACCATTGATCAATACAAGTTAACTATTTACACAAATAGCTAATCTAAGACAAACATCAACAAACTCAGTTCCTAGATTACTACATAATAGAACATCACGGTGGGAGAAGCAGTCTGGCTGGAACCTGAAAACCACTCCAAAGCCAGTCATCTCCTTCCCTAAGCTTCCCTACATATATTTCCCCAAGTTCTACAGCACTCATTTCTACAGGCCAAGTCTAAATACAGCGATCCATTCAAGTTTGGATTCACTGCTGCGGGGTAACTTACATTTGTGACTTGATTTCTTGGGCATGGAGGAAAGCCTGCTGGTCACAGTGAAGAATGAAGATAAGTGGAGCCAGAATTTCATGCATACCCTGGGTAAATGGAACGTAATATGAAAATGTCATTCACATTTAAGGGTAACATTATGTTATCTTCTTCTATGTACAAACACATGAACTATTGTTTTGGATTTGGTATTTATCAATACTTCATTTAGAGATCTGGAAAATACATGCACATGTACATGAGTGTCAGTGAAACTGTGCATTGCAGGGTTTCCCCATGCCAATAAAGAAAGTTAATTGACAACATTAAAGTGAGTAACCCTCAGACTAAAGAAAGGCAAGTATGCCAGAAGGTGGAAGTATTGCGTTCATTACATTAGGTTTTAAGGGTAACTACAACAAATCATTTCACAGCTCATTGAATGTGGAGTCGGCACAAGTACAGCTACATTACAGTAGGAAGAGTATCCTGTTCAGGGTAGAAGATACAATGCAAAAATAGGGTGCCAATATTTGCTGGAAAATTGAAAAATGGAATCCATAACGCCCACTAAAACACTTTCACATGAAAATTCAAAACAGGTTGCCTAAAGGATGAAACACAAAACTGTATACAGTGTTCATACATACATCAATGCTCATAAGTGACCAATCTGTCCAAAATCACAAATTTTTGCAAATCATTTTTTATACAAATGATTAATATACTCATTGTTCTTAACAATTTTCAGCAAGTTTCAGTACCTAATACATAATGGTTTCATAATTACACTATTTAGTATAAACAAATTATCACTAGATTTGCCATTAAGTACTTCCTCAAAGTGACTGATCTCGATGCGCCACTATACCAATGATATACAAAGCACTACAGTGATAAAAATAGTGAGCAGACTCCGAAACAGCAGTTTAAAAAATAGTGCAACTTCAATCCTGATTTTCTCCAAACAAGGTTTTTCTGGCTGTGGACGAGATAGGTCACTTAGTGAATATGAGCAACGACATGTATGCTCATCTGGGACAGGAATAACAAAGACACTGCAGGGTACACAACTACCTGTTCTCTTCCACAAAATGAAATTCCTTCTTTATCTAAAAGCTGTATCTGCTTTGTTTACGGCTGTAAATCAGTGTAATCTACAAGTAGTACATGTAGTGGTTCAAGTGAGGCATTCTCAAAGTGTGAAGCTTTGGATGGTGTGGATCTAGTAAACTTGTAGAGGAGTTTTGGTTCTGAAAACACAACACTCCTCCCATGAAATTAACACACATGATTGTACCCCCAAGTTTACACAAAAATTGAAATCTTCTGTGTTACTAGCATTAGGTAATATATACCATTACCTGTATGCAATCTTAAAATACACATTGGGTTAAAAATAGGAGATTAAAGTCCAAGTAATTATTTATCAATTGTAAACTGACATTGAGTTATCACTGTTCAGTATCTTTGAGATTTGAATGCGGGTACAATGCCAATGTTTCAAGGTTAGTGTGGGTTTGGGGGTTCATGTTAGGATCTCTTTCTCATGAACAGCCTCAGCATTCTATAAAGGAACAAAATGGTTAACCAGTTGCAAGTTGAAAAAAGTAGACCTACAACACACAATGTTTTGGACATCGTGGGGGGGGGGGGACCTTTGGGTGAATTATTGAATGGAAAAACCACACAACCAAGAAGGAACTGAAAAAGGAAAAACACACATACATGGTATTGGTAATCCACGAAGAATTTCATAGGGAAAGAAGAGACTGGACAGTTGGACTTCACAATGACAGGGATCCAGAGTGGACAAACAGGCATAAACTAATCAACCAATCACTTTTTACTGTAATACATGTACATGTAAATAACACAATTAGAATTTGAACCTAGAATCTATGCATGTGACTCATTTACGTGTACTGATGTATAAGTAGATCAAAACTTAGTGGTTTCTTTAAATTTTCTTTTTACAATGAGTAAGAATCTGTTACAGTGTGTACGAATCTGACCTGTTTGTATCCAAGCTCCTCATGTTCCTTGCAGTAGCAAAAGAGAATGTTCACCATCATGTCATGCATCTCAGACGTTTGGAAGAATTCAATCTCAGGGAAGGTACGTCTTACATCCTGACTGATCTCCTGCCGACATTCCTTGTCTTGGAAGAACCTGTTCCAAGGACTCTGGTAATTTCAGGAAATGACACAAGTCAATACCTTACAGCTGCTATGGATCACTGACATAATGAATTAAATTTTTATTTGAAAATTGGATGACATGCAAAATTCTTTCTAAAAAATCTTTTATGATATATAAACATAGTTTACGCCACGTAAACTATCCAAATATTGACAATGTCCGTCAGACTAGATGAGTTGCCTTGGCAAGTTTTCATGATTCTATTATTTTCAGAAATCAGCAACACTATCAAAAAGAAAAATGGAAAAAAATAACACAGTCAGTTTGGGATATTTTGTCACCAAAATTGAATTGGCTCTGTACAAAGTGCTATTTTGAGAAATGTTTTCACCTTTGTGCTTTGAGGCATTCAACATCTTGGAATGCAAACATAAAATCAACATCAGACACCAGCTCTGAATCTTATTCGTTCTTTCCATTACCATTTTCAAAACAAAACAGATCTATATCACAAGACATGAAATTTATTGGCTTTCTATGTCGTTTAAACGAGAAAATGTAACCGGATCAACAAATATGGTTACCCTTCTAATATTTTCTGTAACTCTTCATCAATCAACATAAATTTATTATCTGATGAAACTTTGGAGGAATGACTGTTCAATTAATTTTTCACAAAACTCCAATATTGATCATAAGCCTTATAAAAAACCTCTTTACCAGAAACATTTCATTCGACCACACAAAATAAAAAAAGCAGATGAAAATACAAATGAAAGCAACACATTTTTTTTCAGGCCTCGAGTCATTTACATATGAATGTAACTTTGCCCCCAAATTACCTGAATATTTTTAGCCTGAAAGGGATGTGGAAGTTACTTTGAAAACAAAATATCCACTGAGCTAGAAAAGGCAATGCCGTACTGTCGACAGTTTCATGTTTATACTTTTATATGTTGTGGCCGAGCAAGTCAAAGGTACTGGACTCTGGTGTTTCTGATCAGCAGAGTGTGGGTTCGAGTCCCGGTTGTGACACTTGTGTCCTAAGCAAGGCACTTAACAGATTGCTTTGTCCTTTGAATGCGTCATAAAGCTGTGTGTTGTGTAATGCACGTTAAAGAACCCAGAGCTTATTGTAAAGAGAAGGGGGTTTTACCTCAGTGTTTCACCTCATCTTGTATTATGTGTTATATTAGGGTTGCTTCGTCTCATAAAATCATTCTTAACAACCTCCATCAAATTTGATATTTCCGCGCCAGGAGTATCATTTATGACAGACATGGCGCATTATAAATGTACACAATTGTTATTTATTATTACAGTTTGTCCTTTATGTTTCATTAAAAACAAAGATTCAAAAAGGCTATCTCTTAATTCTTACATCTTCCTCCTGAGATAGCGGATTATTCAGGCTGAGATCTGCTTCTCTACTCATGGATCCAGTCTGAGAATCTGTAATGTACTTTCTCTTGATGGTTGCATATTTCGCTCTGTCCTGTCTGACGGATGTCACCCATTGTGCTTGAGATTCAGGAAGTACTTCTAAATAAACCTTGGCATTAGAGGAAACGGTTTTCAGTTGGAAATGAGTAAAATATCTTGTGACTCATATTAAATTTGTGTAGTTTCTGATTCGCAAATATGCGCATATCATCATAGCGTTATTGAACAGAACAAAGCATACTAAATACAAAGCAAGATTGAGCAAAGAAGCAGCACAAACAATAAACACTACTCTGCATTTTGGTCAGATCCTGTTTCTGTCATGTAAAAAGAGATACATACATTGTACTAAAAGACATATGGTGTAAATAAGTTCATGAAATGTGAGCCAGGATATCAATCCAGGCTCCTATTTTAAGAAATCTGTATGACCCAAGTCAGCGAACAAAGAGTGCTACATACATGTCTTATAGATGTTATACCCAGTACTTTCTTGAGTCCTGTCTACTGAGTATAACAGTGCTTTACTTTACACTCATCACTGTGTGGGTAAAACCAAGTAGTATTCTTTATCCCCGATGCAAATTTCACATCTATTAAATCGTTACAGTACCAAATGCCAAAATTTAGGATTCAAACCGCCTTTAGCTACCGGACAATCTTGATGGTCTAGTGGTAAGACAACTGTTCTAGAATGACAAAAGCTGTGGGTTCAAATCCCAACTGAGTTACATGTCATTGTTTTGACAAACAAGTTTGGAGAATAACGTGTGGCACTTTGTATGCAAGGCCTTTAAAAATAAATTTGAATAAGAAATAAACAACATGTACATGTATACCTGAAAACACGTATTGTACTTGTGGTATGTATAATTCAACAGTTTGTGTTGGGTCCTCCATGTAAAGTGGCTTCATTCAAAACTAAATCCTAATCCATACAAGATTGATATAAAATTGCATTAACATGTCGGTGAGGTTTGATGACCATGGATCAACAAGCTAAATGCAGATCTTAAAAAACATGGAAATTTGTATTCAAAAAAAAATCAACATACACATATGTAGTAAATATGTGTTTTCCAGCTGTTCAAATTCAAACTGAGAAGTTAAGATGCATTACACATTGACAAATTGCCAAAGGCTGTAGAATATATTTGGTCAGGATGCCAGAGCTTGGTATCAAAGGTTGTATACTACACACACAGTGTGTGTGGCTTGTTTACTTTCACTTATAAAGTTATAATGTGGTTTTTCTTATGCAATGTTAATAAATGGACATTTTTATGTGCATCATCAGCATGATCAGTGTGGGAGTATGCCCCCTGAGCTTTCAGATTAAGGAAAATCTGTTTTTCAAAATTTGAAAGGTAACGACATAACAGCAGGGGTGTAGCATTAAGGGTCTCTCTTTGGGAAGGAGTACATACAGTAGAAGCCAATTTGCTGACTGGCATTTACTTTGAGGGATTTAAGCAAAATTTCCAACTCACCAGCTACCAATACAGACCTGCAATTTCATCTTTGAGAGGGCAAGGCCATTTTCTTTTAGAAAAGAAATGGCACGACCATTGGAAAATAATAAAGCCTATGTGAAATTTTGATGGGGTACCAAGGCCAGGGGTCGATTTCACAAAACCCATCCTAACTTAGGACTAGTCCTAGGCAATGCTAGGAGATAGGACTAGTCCTAAGTTAAGACCAGTTACTGGTCCTAACTTCAGATAAGACTAGTCTTATCTCTTTGTGAAATCGACCCCAGGACCAGGGCAAACAGGTCATGGTATCAATGGCCTCCATAGGCATGGCAATACAATTGCATTTGCCACTATTTCGAGAAAACCTACATGTAGCTCACCCAGCAGACTACCATTGTATTTAACAGTGTCAATGCATCAAACATTCTTGCAATTTAGTATGACTAAAGCCAGGGGTAGAAATAGACATCCGACATACCGGGGCTAAATTTAGCCCCTGGGTGAGCAAAAAAAGGATCGGCCCTGGGGCTGTCCTCCTGGGACTAGGGGCTTTTCTCGAATTATGCAATACAGTATTGTTTTTAAAGACAACACAAATTAACCATGAACTTGTTATTGATAATCGTCATTAATCTACGGTACCGAAGAGGGAGGGTTACGTACGATCGCTACAGTCATGATAGTAATTTTATCAGGCATAAACATAGCCTAGTTTTACCATGGAGGTAGGTTTTACTAAAAGTATTCGTAGCGATCCGATTGCCTTCAATTGATTAAAAATGAGACCAAAGTTCTCACAATCTTCCCACTTTCGTCCAGAAAAACAACAATTTAATACAAACTAGTTTCAAAATATCCAGACCACAGTAAGCTTGGGCGGTTCTACCTCCATGGTTATACGGTATTACAGAGTAGTCACGGTATTTGTTCAATACCGAAAATACCGTGAGCTGTTTTAGAAATACCGAAATACCGTCCCGTACGGTTTTCAATTTCAATACCGAAAAAAAAAAAAAAAAAAAAAAAAAACTTATCTGTTAGGCCATAAATGAGGAGAATACAAAGCCCAATTGTCCATCCCGAGCAGACTGTTTATTGTTTGCGGTTTTTAGCAGTTTCCTGCCCCCGGCGGCACCCGGCCGTATCTCTGTAAGTAATTAAGCGGGCGATCGCAACACAAGCAATGCCATTTGGGTGAGCGAACACCTCAAGAGGGCGCTACATTTTTAGTGCGCCCTCTACCGACAGCTTGTATAAGTTGCGACAAAGAGCGTCAAAAGCGGCAATTTTCTGATAAACACCGACATTCCGCGACTTCCTGGTTACACGTTCGGATCGGGATCGTGGCGCGCTGGTTAACAAGTACATGCATTAGCAATGCACAGGTGGCTGTGCGGATACCAACAAGATACCGACAGCGCGTGCAGCATGCAAACGAAAATAGATCGCGGTATTTTCATCAAGTTATCAACCATGAGAATTTCCTACCGCTGCTGCACGAACAGTAAGCTTATTTTGATAAGTTTTATGTTGAAAACAAATCAATCTATTTGTCCTAATAAAAGATAAAGACAAGCTCAGCGCTAACCTGCTGTTAAATAACCATGATTGTCTGGCCTCAATGAAAATGGTCAATCAAAATCGGCGGCCAGAGCGCGATTTTTTTTTAGCCCATTTTTTGAGATCACGAAACAACGAAGTAATAGTCCGTTCGGGATGATAGGAACGTTATTTGAATAAAACCATCAATGAATTTCCACTCTATGACTGAGTGAAATACGGGGGGAAATGGTTCATGTAAGAATGGGACCAAGGGTTTTTTTAAGCGCCGGAAGCGTTGTAGAAATAGAGGGTCAAGGGGCTTTTTATTGGGGACCAAGCGCTAATAGCGCCGAGGCGCCGGGTTATTTCGAAGCCTGTAAAGGACAAGCGTTTTAATCTGGATGCCTTTGTTTTACTTGATTTAAGTGCTCATAATGCTCAAAATGGCAAGGGGGGTGGGTGTCACACCCCTAGTTGCTACACCCCTAATTGCTACATGTATACCTCCTTGGTCACTACATCCCTGCATTACAGTGCTACTCGCAAACCCAAAACTTCAACAACATTTCATGGCTGAAACCTGCTTTCAAGGAAAGACGAAAATGAAACAGCTGACCGAATAAAACGTGACATATATGTGGTCTAACAAGCTGAAGGATGTGTTTTCAGATGATTGAGTTATTGGATTATTGATTAAATCTAGCCCTTAGTATTTGCCCTTCTTCAACCTCTTCCACCAAAAACACTCCCGAGATAGAATACAGGACGTGTAGTTGACTGTAAACAGCAAATCTGTTTTATGTATACTATGTATGATGTACATGTAGGACTCTTTTAATTGTGCCATTTGGTAACCAAAATGGCCACATACATGAAATACTTTGAGGCATTTCTTGCAGTGCTTCAATGTAGAACCTTAATACAGTGTACCCCAAAATGCAGTTCATGTACGGGATCATTTGTAATATTAATTTTTAAATCAAGACAAACACTAATCAATGCCCGCTTAAATGTGCAGCACTGTGTCCAGAAAACAGCAAATTAGTACATTCAGTGGGGATAGCATGAGTGTCAATCAATCTCCATACTTAAAATCACATTAAATCATTCATTTTTTCCAAGGCATCTTCACACTTGTTCTGTGAATCTAATGTAAACAAATCCACTCAAATGTTTGCTTATTACATTTACATAGTGTTCTGGTGTTGAAGAAATGGTTTAGAAACTCTGCACTACATGTACCATGCACATTTTTATTTTGACTTATTCCTATGTTATGTTTATTTGTTTTTATAGCTCAAAACTTATTTTTTGCTTTGTTTTGCTTGCTTTGGCCGAGTGTTTTTATGTTTTTGTTGTTTGCTGGGGTTGATTGTTTATTTGTTTATCTTTTTCAGGATTTTGGGAGTTTGCTTTTGTTTGTTTGGTTTTGGTTTGGGTTTTTATTTGGGGGTGGGGAGGAAGGGGATGTAGAGAGCATTTTGTTTGGTAGGTAAAAGAAGAACTTTTTTAAAGGGTGTACTTACCCGCCAGCATACACTACGGAATCTGCTACTTCTTAATCTTCCTTTCAGTCCTTCCTGTTTGATAACTTGAATGTAGTCTGGTCTCTCAAATAGCCGCAACCACTCATCTCTAAATCACATAAAAATAACAACTACTTTTATCTTTGAGCACACTTGAATCCTCGATTCGGATTGGTTGATTCATGGCAACTTGGTCTAAATCAAACCCTACATATAGCGCTGTTCTAACTCCACCTATTGCACTATTAAATCTGCATGTCAAGTTTGCTTGAAGATAAGTTAGTGATACACAAGTAGAATACGGAAACATAGCACGTCTGTATCTCATATCCAACTTGAAGACCTCATTGGGTATTAGAAGCAGGAGGACAACATTTTTCCATATTCCACAAGCTCTTGTGTGATAACTACCCGTGTAATGTAAATGTTAGCTTCCTACACATGTACATGTTTATCTGCACACGAGGTGTCCTGGGTCCAATTTTGTGGCTCTGCTTACTGCAGAATTCTGTGCTAACAGCACCCTATGAAGCATATAATTCTATGGGGCATAAGCGCAGAATTCCCAGGTAAGCAGAGCCATGAAACTGGGCCCTGGTGATCCAGTGATCCTCACTGGATTTGCCACTGATGTAACAGTAATACTACCAAGTGCCAAAAATGGTTGTTCGGCAGCACAGCACGTGACAGTTCCACCAAATTTACACAAAAAGGGCAGATTATGGAAGGTTTGTTATGGTTTGGTGCTGGTGAGTGTTTTGATAAGTGTCACATGCTGGGAGCAACCTGGGTAATTTAAAGCATGTTCAAAATTGTGGCTTTTAAAGAATACAAGACAAAACTTCAAAATTTGTTTAAGATGTCTTCCTCTTACATGTATTACATGTAAAATACAATAAACTTCTTTAAGCTAAATGTGTATCACTGCATAATAAACAGTGCAATCAAACAACTGTGCAAATATGTTTAAAAATAAGGACAAAGTTTTTGAACAAAAGTTGCAGTAAATGGTGTGTATCAATTGAACAAAAAATGTACCTGAATCTCCATTCCTATTTTTGTTTTGGTTTTGAGTTTTCGTTTTGTTTTGTAATTTTCCAGTTTCGCTCCATACTTGAATTTGCAGTACAATCAGTTTACTGCAGAATCAAAGTTTTAAATATACGGTACCTGTACACACAGTGGAGTTTTCAAGAAATAAACCAAAGGGGAAACTGACTGGGTAAAAATCAAATTCAATTTTGGGGTGAAGAAAGAAAAAATGACAAGCACAGGATTTAACATGCCATCTCTGGATAACATGCCAGTGCTCTGAGCTATCTAGCCCTAATAATGACAGTCTCTCTATTTTGTCAATATCTTTGTTCAGTGGTGTCAGTCGGAAGCCATTCAACCTTAAACTGCCATATAGCCAGGGATCACACCCAAGTTTACCAGCCTGGGAAAAGGTATGGATGACCTTCAGGAGAGGTGACTATTTATTTGTGGCATTTGTATCTAGTAAACACACTATTGCTCAGCAATTGACTGGTAAGGTCACCAACAGAAATCTAATTAAATACAACTAAATTTATTATACATGTACCATACAAGGACAAAACATGTAAACCTCCTACAAACATCATAGGAAACTGAGACATGTACATGTACATGAACCCTCATTGATTTCAAACTACATGTATAGCCTACTACTGAAAGCAAAAGAATCTAGTTAAAGACAATATAACATGAGTTAACGTGAGTAAGAGAAAATTTACATAAACATTGACATCATAAACGTACATAAACATGATGTACATTGAAAAATACAATACACAGTTGGTTTGACATTCGTATTCAAGTTGAACACAGCACAAGGTCAGTTGTAAGATCATCGTCAGCGGCAGCAGCATCATAAGTCACGATACCTTTTGAGTTTTATAATCAATTTTATATAACTTACACATAGATCCTTGCAATTTGAATGGTGAAACACACGCCATGTTGCCATGTATTTATTGCCAGTGAAATCTGGCTTTTCCATTTCACTCGGCTTGACCTCGGAAATTGAATAGTCCAGATTTCACCTCATGACCAAATTCTGCGAAAATGCACTCATGCATTCAATATTCGTATAATACACAGTATTACTTATCTTCTTGTATACATGTAGTATGAGCAAGCTTGGCTATGAAGTACATGAACAAACATATAGGCTAGCCAGTATTTTAGTAAACATCTTTGCATACTGACTTCCCCTTTTACTTACATTCAATGTAACCATCAAAACAAGCAAGACGTTAAACTGTGCAACTGACTGTCAATACAGCTCACTGTGAATTGTATCTATTTCACAATTTGAAGGGTCTTAAACCTACCAGTAAATTTGAAATGGGAATTTAGATGAAACAGTAAAAATGAACTGTTCACAAGTGGCATACTCATGCACAGCTGGGTACATTGAGATGAGCTGCACATGTACAAGTTCATACTAGTGATTCCTGAATCAGTAGCCACACTTGATCCAAACAAGGACTCTTTGATCCAAGCATGGAGATAAACTCAATGATCCAACTCCATGACACATCATAAAGTGACACTACCTTTACCTGTATGAGTTTGAAGTACTGGCACTTGATGAAGTTTCTTCTTCTGAGTCTCCTCTCGTTGTTTCCTCATCATTATCTGCCTCATTTTGCACCCAGCCTAATCTACTTCTACCACTCCCAACATGTACTGGATCTTCAAGCATTATACAATCCTCATCCAAACTGTACTGAATCAACAAACGCTCTGGTCAAGGAATAATAATAAACAAGAGTTAGAAAATGAACCCATGAAAGACCTTAAACTCTGCCCTTGAAAGGGCACAGTAATTTTCCTCTGGTAAAGGGAACTTCATGAAGAAAATATAAATTTGTATTGGAACTTTGCAAAGGGCACCACAGCAAAAGCACAGGGCACTATGGCATTTGCTGTGGGTTAATTGGAGGCCTGCCATGAATGTCAATTTCCAACATTCTAAGCTTTGCTAAATAAAAAGGATTACTTTGAGCTACAATAGAAAGAAAACAGAAACTTCATGCAAAGTGAAATTTGACATCACAAATTCGCAACAAACAATGTGCTCAAGTTGAAATGCACTCAACTCTTGCTAACCATTTGCTGCGAATATAGAGGGGTGACATAAAATTCCCATTAGAGAAATATGATCGAGCCAGGCTTAAAATAAAGTCCATAACTTCTACTAAGCTTACATGGTGAATCTCCACCTCTCAACGGAATTTTCAAAAAATAAACATGAAAATAAAACAAGAAAGAAAACTGGCTTTCTTTCTAGTTGTAGGGCAACAAAATCATAAAACTCCTCTGAAAAAAAAACAACCTATCACGTCCATGGAAAAAAAGTTCACTAAAAATGGAGTCCATCAAAACAGTGTTAAGATACAGATATAGAGTATCTTTGAATACATACCCAATTTTGTTCAGTGCAAAGTTTATGTGACAAGTTTGTGGTGCAATGTACACCAGTTTGCCTTTTTTTTATGTGCTTGTACAGTGAGCAAAGATTACACGCCCACATACAAAAAGCGTTTCATCTTCAGTCAGTACAAAACAGAAATAGACACTAGGGTTGATAAGCATAGTGGAACTGAATTCTAAAGAGTGTAATCCTGGCAGTGATAATCAAATTGGCAAGCTCTACATCTATATGGTGCATTCAATTCCCAACATATCCCTAACCACCATGTTGTGCAGAGGTGTGGTTAAAGGTACATGTACATGTGAATTGTACATTTAATTGTTATTGAAAAAGAAATGCATCATGATTTACTCTATCCATGGGTCGATGGCGATTGGAAAACTGGCATTTACATTATGAATGTGTCAATGGAATGTAGTTCATGAGTGGTATCATGGGATCTGAGCACAAGTGACCCTTTGTATTGTGTATATTTGTGAGTCTGGTAGAGGTGTTCATCATGGCTGTCTATTTGGGAATTTTCCCCCTTAAGTATATTTGAGAGAGTAGCATTCACTTTAAAAGATCGGCAAGAACAAAACATGATACTAATATTGTCATCAGTTATACTAGTTGAAACACTGAGAACAAAACCAACAGGCTCATTTCAAGGCCAAAATATCCTCCTACAGGTACATGTAGATGACAATAATGCAGAGTGAATACCTACCGCCACCATGCAAAACCCCGAATTCTACATATTTTTTTAGTTTGTTGATTTTAGTTTTTCACTGCGATACATGTTTTTAATCAACCATTTTTTAATTGATTGATATTGTCGCAGTGTAAATGCAGAATCAATATTAAAGATTTAACCAAGCCCTACATGTACACACATGTATCAGCAAATCTTTGACTTCCGCACTTAAGTTTTCCCTAATCATAGACCGCGTTCACACTTGATCCAGCAAGGGCGATCAAAGGAGGATCAGATTCTGCAAGGGCGATCAAAGGGCGATCAACAGCTAGTGTGATCCTCCTTTTTGATCCCCCTTTATTGCGGGATCAAAGGTGGATCTGATCCTGCAAGGTGGATCAAAAACATAGTGTGAACGCAACGCAGGATCAGACCCCGCAATTTGACCCACCGACTTCCGGTCTAATCACAGACTGGAGCGCGAGTTGAAAAAAATAAACCTCGAAAGCTTGTAAACAACCAGTGTTGGTTATGCAATGAGAGCGTCCCCTTATTACACTGGTTCCAACACGTAACACAGCATTTCTGTGCACAAAAGAACATTACACGATTTAAATGGTACTTGGCATTTGCATCCCTGTTCTGCATGCAACAACTGTGCGTGACAAACCACATGCTTCGACCATTTCTACCTCCATGCATCGACCAGTTTCCTTCTCATCAGGCTTTCGTGTTTTTTTATCATAATACCACGGTTTTCATTAGTATTTGAAAATCATTTTGTATATATCCATATTTTGTATTTTCTTGTTGCAGTATTATAGTACACTTAAGGTTTAGTGTTGTTGGTGGTTGTTTACGTTATTTCTTGTACGACATGGCCGAAGCTGCTGCTGTTGTACGGGGTCGAATGTGGTCGGAGGGGGAGCTGGCATGTTTTTTTGACATCTGGGCCAGCGAAGAGATTCGTGGTAAGTTGGATGGTACCTCCAGAAACACTGCCGTGTTCAAAAACATAGCGTCAAAGATGTCAGAGATGCAGTGTGGAACTTCCGTTGAACCGACGGTCGGGCTAGGGGGATCAATGCTATGCACGATCAGACTCAAGTGTGAACACGTCCGCGATCAGTTTGATCGCCCTTGCAGGATCTGATCCTCCGTTGATCGCCCTTGCCGGATCTAGCGTAAATGCGGTCATAGAGGCTCCAGCCATACTTTAACCACTTAATGCCAGAGGATGTGTTAACAAACTAAAAGGTTTGGTTTTGTTTATACCTGTTTATTGTCAATGCATGTGAAGAGGTTGATGTAAAGACAGTCACAAGATCGCAATTGTGTCTACATTACTGGAATCATCATCACTGATCGATAGTGGGTGACATGAGTAAGGTTTTGTTAAAGTGACCCAAGTGTTAATTTTCTGCTTGATCCTGATTTTTCCCATTGCAGCCCAAGCAAAATGCAGGTCAACCTAAGGGCAGCTGAAGTGTGTATTCCAAAGAGATGTCAGTGTAAGACAATAGGCATCTAAGGGGCACTCAGGCACAATGTACAATATACTAATTTGACTTTGCTGCATCAAAACATCACCACTTTTGAGCAGAACATTTTGCATTTTGAAAAATAATTTTCTAATTGTTTTTTACTTTTTATTTATAAGAAAACATTTACACAGCTACATTTTCCGCTGTAATAACAACCTCAGCATTCCCTAGGCATGAATAAAAATAAACTAACCTCCTGAAAATCGCTGTACTTAGCCCCCAAGGTGTTTTGATAAAATGTTTACATCGTTTATTGGCATTCAATATGCAAGTGTCTCTGTCTGCTGTTGGTGCCCTCTAGGTAATACCCTCTGTTCACAACTGCTCAACACTAAAAGTGCTTCAGACTGACGCTCTAAGGGTAAACTATTGATATTAAATTATCATATCACTCAGGCATATAACAAGCACTTTAAAAAAGAGAAAATGCAGAGATCTCCTCTGGATGTTTCAAACACTGGGGATCAGGGATACACAATTTGCACAAGTTAAAGTGACATGGACAATAATTGATGCATTTTCAATTGTATGTATTGTAGCTGTGAGAGCTGTAGTGCTTTGAAAGCCGCTTTACATTATATTGCGGATTTCTATTAACTTGATTGCATTATCAAAGAGCTCAAACCAAATTTACTCTTTCCTTCATTGCCGGAAATCTGCAGTTCTGCTGAAATATTTGAAAACTTGAAAGCAATCATTGTTTTAGCTGTGGAAATACAATACGTTACCCCAATGCCTTTGTTTACAAATCCCTGGGGGTCATATATACTGTATACAAAATATAAACAATTTAATTAAGAATACAAAATAAAAACAGCAAGCCTAAATGGGGTTTTTTTTCAACAAACATAATCTTTGCTTTTTTATGATTGATATCTGCAGACCCTAGAGGAGAAAATAACTTCAAAAAGATGTAATATTATATTTTTGATTAGTGCAAACAGCGCGCTTTCATTTGACTGTCGGCAACAGCGACCATGCAGATGATTAGTGTATTAATTCGATATCATTAAGCTTGGAGGGATTTATTAGTCATAATTTACAAGCTGTGATGAGCCCCTTTTTCAACTGATAAACAAAATTTAAATTAATGCCTTGGCTCACTTTCTAAATAAAAATAACTTTTTGTTTGATATGTAAAAACTTCCAAGAACTAAAAATACATCTTCAAATAAAGGCAATTAAAATAAGATTACTTCACACTGGGGGCATGGCAAATGTTCAATGTGGCATGGCAAATGTTCAATGTGGCAACAACTCCAGAAGTTCCAAAAGGTTCCCAAAAAATACTACTGCGCACAGGCACGGCAAATATTTTTTTTACTACAACCCAAAGTGGTTAAATGTCTATTGTATTTTGTGAACATACTTTTTGTCCAGTGTGCATGTTTTTTCCCACTAGCCTGTCAGGTTACCAAACCTGAATAAATAGTAAATAGGTCCATACATTTGTGTAGCTGTCAGTTCACCCGTTTTGAGCTAGAAGGCCAATGGCATTTTCTACCCGGGGCTGCCTTTTGTGTACAGTACTACATGTATTCACATTTTAGCGTGGAAATGAACTGATAGTGATGTAACTATAGCCATTCTCTAAGGCATATCTATGCATGATGACTGAAACAGTGGTGCATTTATGATGGGATGACATGGACTCATTCCTTGAAAGAGGAGTACAATTACAAATGTTTCGTTTTTTTGTTTTTTTCTTTCTTGTATGTGCATGCCTCTTAACTGCAGTTTAATTTCATTGACAAACATTACGCTCCTCTCCTTACTACCAACAAATGTCATGTCCATCCCAGGAATGGAATCCATTGAATGAATGACTACTAATCTGATTTCAAAGCAGATGTCATCAATGAATGGCTTGATACCTTTGTTGTCTGTAGATGTGAAGCATTCTAACATTGCATAGATTTCGTCCTCTGTAGTAGTTGCCGTTGATGTTCTGTCCATTTCACTAAATGTACAAAATTTTACATTACGCCTAGAATCTATCAAGAGACACCAGACATCTATGTGCCTGGCAGCCTGTGTCAAATGTTTGGCTGAAGTACAGTGCATTAGACAAGTGGTTAAAAACGCTATTATACATGTGTAACAATGTACAGCGTATAGCAATTCTGGACTTTCCTCCCCAAAAGGGCAAAACTACTGTTCCTTCATTTTGCAATGTACTTGTATGTACAGTAGGTCTATGGACCCATACCTGGTGTAGTGTGAGGGGAAGGGATGGAGTTGGCATGTACAGTGTACATTGTAATAAAAAACACTCACGTTGTCATTCTTTTTAGTCCCAAAACACTATGTCACTAAATCCTACTAAAATTGATAAACAATCCATTTAATTGACAAGTTGTACAATACTAAATGATTCTAACCACAGCTCTCATTGACTATTTGATGAGATGTGCTCATATCATCTGCACATAAGAGTTTGGAACATTTTATCACCGATGCCACGAACTAGCACACACGTGGATACCAGTAAAAAATAGCAATCGGAGAAACTGGCGTTCAAAGTTAACTGCTTTTTAACCCTAACCCCCATTAGGGTCTCTCCACAAAGCCTGCCAAATACAACAGAATGCAACACAGTTGAAATGAGAACCATGCCAAATCCAACAAAATGCAACAAGGGATTTTGTTGCATTGTGCAGGCATGTTGTTTGTGTTAGGACTGAGCAATGGTGTTTGCCCTGCTAAGTGTAATGTTTAACTGTTATTATACAGTCTTTTGAATATGATTTGAATTATGATTCTTACCTAATATTACATCATACTTCTCAATACTTTTCCCATAACAAATATTTTGATATACCCATTATAAGTTGTTCAGATACAATAGAAGCACCCAAACCTATATGAAGTCGCTTCACTGCTGAATGCAACAAATTCAGTCAAGAAATGACATCTGAGTTGACTGCCAAATGCAACAGATCACAACAACTATTACCATTTGGTGCATATTGTTGCATTTAGCATGGTTATGGTTAAAATCAAGCTTTCCTACAAATTTCAGGGTATTTTTGACTAGTTTTCTGACGGTGGAGACTTGATGTATTGAACTTCATTATATACAGTGCTTTTTACTGCTTTTCGTCCTAAATTGATAAGCAATAAAGAAAGATGTCATGGCATCGAAAATTCATGAACTAACACCATCCAATTTACTATCTTTGTCAGTTTGTCAGAAAATGTAGGTCAACGCGTGTGCTCCACACAAGGCTGGTGCTAGTCCGTGGATGTGGTTTTTTTTTTCAAATTTGAGGTTGGTGCGTGCCGAGTGTTGCAATTTGAACAATGGTGTTAGTTCCTGGCGACGGAAATTGTCCAGTTTTGGTGCAAAGTTGCAATGCCTACATGTACCCTGTAATTATTTTAATTAAAAAAGTAATGCTCCTGAAGCGTAGAAACTTCATGAAATTGTAGGCCTCGGTCAACATTGTTTAAATACATGTATGTACAAAGACTGATTTATTATTTTTTTATGGTTTTGTACAGTGTGTGCTAGTTCAAGGAGTCAGTGACGATTTAGTTGTTTGCTCTCCACCATTAAAACATGCAGGCATGAAAGTGAAAACACATAAAATTTACATCTTTGACTAAACCAGCCAGGCAGGATTTGTATCATAAAATAACAAATAACAAATTGATAGTTTTAAATCCATGAATGATTACCATGTAAATTGGTAAATTTCATGATGACACAGAGCAGTCTCAGTGTCCAAATTCGCCGTATTTTTGACCACGTGAGGGCGTATGTGGATAAATTTCACATGATGAAAAACAAGTAAACAAACCGGGTTTTTTCACTTTTTTATCGCTATTTTTTTATGTATTTCTTCATTGGTGCAAGAAAACTACAAACAGGCAATTATAATAAGCTAAAACTGCTATTGTGATGCAAGACATTCCCTGATGACAGCGCCCTCATGCGGTCAAAAATATGGTCAATTAAGAAATTGCGACTGTTCAACTGATTGTCCAAACATTGTTTAGCATCAGGCATACCACCTGAATATTATTCACTTCTGAGGGTTCAAATACTAGTCCCCAAAATAATAGCTGTGATTTGGCTAGAGTAAATTCTTTTGAATTTCTTAAACTTTCACTGACACAGTCATGGGGGGGCAGTGAATAGTGTTTTTAGAGGGTTCTGACAGCGGCCTCATGCTCATGCATGCCGGGTGACGCTTTCACTTTCTTTTTGTCTCAAAGTAGGCCTACGCATTTAATTTCCCTTCTCTTGGAAAACCAACATTCTAATTAATCTCAAATCAAATATTCTCAAGGGAAAGTGGTCTTAAAAACTTCATAAATTAGGCCGTGTCCGAAACGGCGACTTCGGCTACAGCTAGAGCTAGATCAGCGCGTCTGCCAGTGTTGAAGAATAGGCAGACGCGCGTGATCTAGCCTAGCCGTAGCTGTAGCCGAAGTCGCCGTTTCGGACATGGCCTTGCCCTTACCTTACTATATGATAATTATTATTACTTATTATTATGTTTTTAGTTTATTCATGGGGGTGCTTTGTGTTTACTGCGATCCCAACTATAGTTGGGACGCCCCAACTTTAACACTCAAGTTGGGACCAGTCCCAGTCCCAACTATAGTTGGGACGATTGTCAAAGTGGGGCAGAACATCGTGAAATTGGGGGGCTGGGCCGCCGGGGCATCCGAACTAAACCAAACACGTAACGACTGGGTGGTGGGTGGTCTGAAAAAAAAATGCCACGGGTTACAAAATACACAATTCCAGTCAGTTTACTCAATCATGCTCAGCATGGCTATCTTACATTACCTTACCAATGTAGGGGATTTTCCAATAGTTACAAAGCCGGTGTAGTTTTCGAAGAGCCTGATTTAGCTGCCACTCTTGTCACTTTTTATCACAACATCAACCCCTGATCATGTGCTCAATCTGCTTGCGCACCAGCTCTACTACCTCTAAACCCTTCGCACTCACGAGTGATATAGTGCTATGCTGTCTATTAGAAAAACAACCTTGGCTGAGCGAACCCGGCGGATGGATCGAATCGTGAATACAACCTCGTACCCGTGATCTAACTCTCTAATGATGCGATCTACAAAGATGGGGTGTTTAAATATCATTGATTGTAAACAAATCTGCTCAATTAATGATCAAATGTAAAGACACGTGAAATTTAAATATATATCTATAATTTATATTACTTTATTTTAAAGACAATAAAAGTGTTAGAGAAACCACAGAGAAAGAGAAACAGTGTATCACGTCAAGCAAGCGGGTGTGTTGGGATCAAAGTTGATTCAAGAGGGCGCTATCTGACATTCGCCGTATGGAAATGGATGAGGGTAATAAGGAGAGGGATGTTCAGAAAAATATAAAGAAAGTCATATTTTTAAACTTATATCGCATAATAATGACTAAGTACATGTCATAATTATTACTTATATTTCATAAATTAAAACCTTAGGTTTATAACTTGATATTATTATAAATTAGCATTTCCAACTAAATAATGAGATATGTAAGTAATAACTATTACTTTAATTTTCTTTCCCTCTCAAAGACGCTCCGAAAACTCAGATTCCAGCATATTATAATTTCCATGCTCCCTGGTACCATGGAGAAATAAATTTATGGCTGCTTGGTCAATTGACCATATTTAACCGTATGAAGGCGCTTTCAACAGCGCAATATCTTTGCGTCACATTTTTACTCTAACAGGATAACTCTAATAACTAATCGTATTGCTGTAATAACAGCTATTAACAAAAGTGCGTTTTTCTTGTTTTGCATTTTGCTCGGCCCGATCCGTCTAAGACCGCCGGGATAATGGGCTGATGAGCTAGCTTGTACGCCTACAAAATCGTGTTCATGGTGTGGTGATGTTGAACAATTTTGAGCAGTGGAAATAAACTTTTGCCGTACAAAAAAGCAAGTAACTTTGGCTTTTCCAGCAGACCCAATTAAAATCTGTCCAAGTACTCTTTGTGTAGTGCAGCCGTCTATAAAACGGCAGATTGTGGGCAGGGTCCACTACATCCTTGCATATGACGTCACAAGCTCAAACAGGGCCCACATTGCGGTCAAAGAGGAGAAGACCTATCATTGGCTGAGAGTTGTGCAAGGTGCGTATGCGCTGGCATGTTCCCATTGTTTGATCTCAGCAATGGCGGCACGGGCATAAGGAGGGGTCTGTGACATAGTCCGTTTCGGTTTTCAAACTTTTATTTTCTTTGCTAAGCGAGAGGAGGACGCACTTGAGTTGACACAAAAGATTAAAATCGAAGTAAACAAAGAAAGTGCAGTGGCAATAACTTTTTATGACACAAATCACTATTGAAAAATTACTCAAGTTATGTTAGCTTCATGTGGTTGTGTGAATATATGGGCAGCCGTTGGGGCAAAAAAGACAACTACAAAAATAAAGAGATTGCCAGAAATAAATCAATCCCCAGAAATATAAATAAATCCCCAGAAATATATCAATCCCCAGAATATATAAATCCCCAGAAATATATCAATCCTAGAAATATATCAATCCCCAGAAATATAAACCAATCCCCAGAAATATATCAATGCCCAGAAATATATCAACCCCCAGAAATATTTCAATCCCCAGAAGTATATCAATCACAGAAATATATCAATCCCCAGAAATATAAACCAATCCCCAGAAATATATCAATGCCCAGAAATATATCAACCCCCAGAAATATTTCAATCTCCAGAAGTATATCAATCACAGAAATATATCAATCCCCAGAATAAATCATTCCGCAGAAATATATCAATCCCGGAAATATATCAAGCGGCCCAGGATACGAATATGCCTGAAATTTTGTATTACAAAAACTGCATCTTGCGATAACCACTGGGTTTTGGGACAGTAAACTCATGCAATCACACATTGGTGGCGCACTTCAACCAGCAGCGGTAAAAATGATGAGCAGACGACATAATAAAGTAAAATCCGTCGGTCGCTTTTCCATCGATATCCGATCCTCGGAGCGTCATAACTGTATCAGAGTAACACTAACACTAGTTACAGCCGACGTAGGTTCTGTGCCGGTAAGTGACGTAGTGACCCAATCCCCTTTTCACACGCCACAAGTTTGTGGTACTTTTTTTTAATTTAATGGCAATTTTATACAATTATTTTACAACGACTCGGACTAGTAGTAATACTAATAATGCCTCATGTCAAAACCATTCACTTCGAATTTCCAGTGCAAAGGGACAGGCAGACAGGCGTCCACTCTGGACAGATAAGACCCAGGATTTTGTGCTGGGAAAGAGGTGTGTTACAACTTTCCAAGGATTGACCATGAAAATATTACAGAAACTTTGACAATGCAAGAAATGCATTTTAACTTCACCCTGGTCATGCGGGTAGTACAGTAGGACGTCAGTCTTCGTCTGTGACTGTGGCAAGTGTTCAACTTTGCCACGAGTGTGGGTGACGTCAGTGGTATTGCACCTAACGCCTAACCGACACTGACGTCATACCCGGGCTAATTTCAACTATGAAATGTAGGATCTGCTAGGATACCGTTTATTTACTTCAGAATAAACATTCATACTCGACAGTAACTGTGCACTGTCACTGTTGGAATCTTTCTTTTCAATCACGCAGTATTGTGCAAATTGCAATGGCTTTGATTGGAACCCTTTTGGAGGTATATTATACAGTGTATTTATAAGCATTAACAAGTTTGATCAACTGCAGACGATGATTGTTATTAGCCTTTGCCAGGGCTAGCATGTGGTACACATTTTACTACTTGCACATGTGCTAAGAGTTTGAATGAAACCTTATCAGTTTTACCTGTAGTGTTAGTCACAGCTCTGTTGTAATGCAATGGATTTAAAACTTGTTCAATCAGACCTACTCAAATAGATAATGTGCACTCTGACATTTTTAGGTGATGAACATCGAGCACAGTCAGTTAGTTTTTGGTGCACTATTTCTCATCTTTAATCATTGTTCTTTGTGAAAGTTCCAGCTGCTTTGAGCAGCTGCTTAATTCTTAGCTGATAAGAACATCCTCTGTGCCATCATCCATTGACAGTTGGATCTACATTGTGTGTTTTGACGGTTTCCTAATAATTGCTTCTTCTCTCATCTGAGCCACTTTCAAAATGATGCTTACCATGAAACTTCCGTGCTTACAGTGTCCCATAGGCCTGCAGTTCCATGCTAAGCAGCTCAACAATTGATCATAAGCTGGCTGTGTGTTCCTTATCAGCCATTCACAGATCATTTCACAGAGTCGTTAAGCAGATTGTAAGAGAACCTGAGCAAGAAATACCCCAATATGTAAACTAAAGAGTACTTAATAGGTAAAACCTTTTTTTGCTTGTCAGACCCTGGCTACATGCGACGGCCAATCTGTAGATGGTTTATATAAATCCTTTAAAAATGACCTCTGATTTTGCTCGAATTTGATGTACAGTGTATTGGGTGTATATAAAGTACACAAGCCACCAGCTCATACCATGTGACATGGCGCGCCAATGTGTCAACTCAAAACACTGTAGTGTTGCGTCTACCATAGAGTGGAGTATTTTGATGTATTTGGGACAGCTCCCGGCCAGAACACAGAGTAAGGGACTATGATTAATGCAAATGGGTAGGAAGCAGGTACAGAAATCCAATATTAGATCCACAAAAAGTGTCTTTCTTCATCAAACAGTTTTATTGCATCAAATCAAGAAGACAAGAGATAACAGGAGTACATAAATAATTACATTTGTAATTTGTTGTTACTTTAGACATCCATAGCTTATATTTGCTATGTACATGTAGAGTACAATGGTCACAACCACTGCCTTAGAAATAAATAGTACAATTGTAAGGAATAAATACACAGTTTCTGGGAAATCTGTATCCCACTGGTTACAATAAGTTACAGATCAAAGGTTATTTGAGCATGCATTCGTCAACTTTTAAAACTAAACCAAGTTTATTATATACTGGTAACACCTGAATATAGTATTCTGTACTTTGTAGCACACTCTGAAACAGAAATAAATACAGTATACTTAAACCAATGCTGGCTTTGCAAAGGAACAAAAACCTTTTACGCAAAAGGTAGTGTGAATGGCAAGATTTTACAAATCTTTCAGTACATTACCCTTGGTTTTATCAGCACATCCAAGTAGCTTTTGCTCATTTATTTAAATAAATGCATACTGAACTAATTGAAAAAGTTTACTACAAGTGTCTTTAATCCACTTTTGTCAAAGTAACCTATCCAAAGGTAGCACACTTGGATTCATTGAGAAAGAAACTATATGTAAATCTTTGTTTTAACAATATCATTATATAGCATTTATGGCAATAGCATATGTGGGCAATGTTTCAAGTTTACAAATATACCTGTACCCTGTTACCCCCCCCCCCCAAACTAAATACTAAATTATCTCTACAATCAGACTAATAAAGTTACTGACCAACATGTCCATTGTCCTAGACCCTGCATAAAACAAAATTTGTTCTAGCATTAATCTCTTACTTAACGTACTTGGCTGATGGCTTTTCCCATTCTTAATGCTGTTATATTTCATAAACAATATGCCTGTTTTTGCTTTCAAGTAGAAGTTTTACAATATTGCTGAAGCTGCAATGGATAAATTTACACCAAGGAAGAAGAAAGCCTGAAGGAATTCTGCTGATAGTCTATACTAACAGAAAGACAAAGGTCATAGGTCACTATATGAAACACAAACTCACATGAAGCAACAGGGACAACCTTACACGTTTGAGCTGCCCCCCCTGAAACCTGCAAAATCTACAACACATACACAGACAAAAATGCTTAGTGTTTTAGCCGGTTGTCTGATTCAAACTGCATGCTAAGAATTTTCACCATGAGTTTTGTAGTTGGCCCTTCAAGGCAAATAGATGTACACGATTTAGGAGTTGTGGTAACAGCTGACCTTAAGCAATATATTACAGCTGCTTAGAGAAAAATATCTTCATATAATAACCCCATTTCAATTACAATTTCATTAGTTGAGTTTTGTTCTTTATCTCTGCTTAGTTTGTGTGGAAGAAATCCTTCTTTCTGATCATCTGTAGAATCTAGACAACTTTGATTTGATAAAAATATACATTTGGAAGCTTGACATTAAATCTTCCAATTTAAAAATACAATATTTACAAACAGATTATGTTCTCTTAAAAATTCTAAAAAACCATAACTTTCATCACATGTCAGAAATGTAACATGTAGTTTGGTCTGCCCGTTTTCCTAGTACTTGTTGACAGTTTTGTTTTTCTAAGTTTATCACTAAAAATTATTTATTATTTAACAGCTACACATTGTCAAGACAATTAAACTATACATGTTTACTATAAAATCCATTTTGCAGGACATATAGATGGAGACTGGTAAATTTAATGATAGTGCAAACACAGTGAGAACTTGTTTTTTTTCTTTAGCATAGAATTCACAGATTAATTAGTTTTTTGTTACAGTTCCTGATTGTCCAAAATGTTGAAAATGAAACAAGTGAAGAAGTCATTCGTTGGACTGCTTTGATCATGATGCTCATTTTGATTCACCATTTATATCTTTAAAAAAAATACTTGTAACTTGTCGCATGATTTAACATTTCTGCATGTCAACGAAGCTGGACAAAAATAATGCAACATGAACAATACTCGCTTGCTGGCTGATGTGGTCACCGTTAAAATACTATACAGTCTTTTAAAAACTCTCTACAGTCTATACAGATTTCTACATGTGTTTTTATACATGTATACAGCTAAACTAAATAACTTCACAATGAATAACTGTCGATACTGATAAATAAGTATTAATGCAGCTCTGGTCCACAATACTGTTTAGTAGAACACATGGGTGTATAGACGTACCAAACCCAACACTCCACCTGGTCTGGCTTGTGGTTGTTGTCACATTCTCACCTGTTTACAAGGTTTTAAGCACCACATTATGCTCACTTTAATGCAGGTAATGACCCTGATACATGAATTGCTGTAGTTATAATTTCAGTTCAAAAAATACTCTTTTTTAGCTTACATGATGAATAAATAATAAACTTTTCTCTGTGTAGAGATTCTCCTCTGCACAGAAAATGTGTTGGACAGTTTCAAGCACAATAGAACATTCAATTTATGAAGTGAGAACACTAATAGCACACAGATATCTTGTCAACCTTAGTAGGCCTGACCAATGAAATATGACATTCTACTCTGGGTGAACTACCCATTTGCTCTGAACTTTACAGTAATGCTGTGTCCACTACCAAACCAGGGTTTTTTATCTTTGAAACCAATAACTCTTAAAAATATTTTTGAATGGATGCTCTTTACAACTGACAACTGAGACAGTTATTGGGTGCAACTGTGAAAAGGGACCACAGTCTGTTCATCTATGCATGATTCAAGTTAAATACACCAAGGTCACCAGGATGTAACGAAAACATCGTGAATTACACCAGACACATCCCACGTTGAATTGCAAATGTGCTTTTAATTTTCCCCTTCAAAGTCCCCACTACCCTTGACAGGGTGTTTGTATGTGTGTAGGGGAGGGGGGGGGGGGTTTCTACATAAGGATACATGTATGTGTGTATTTATGAAAACGAGAATTGACAGCAGGAAGCAAATGCTGATATACATTTTTTGTCAGAACATTATACTCCCTACATGAAGTGACAATTCTGCGCACGCTTTGCGTGTACTGTCTCAAAAGCTAAATCAAGGTTAACTTGGTCAAACATTTCAATGGATTACCTTAACTGATTGTGGCGAACTGTAAAGTGCACAGACCGTATGGCTGCACTTTTGAGAGCAATAATCTAATAGAGTTAAGCGGGGAGGGGGAAGTGTAACATCCTGCTCCACTTCCTATAACAAACACTTGTTAAACGTGGATGAAAAACTACCTGTCAGCATGGGTTACCCCTATCAGTTGTGTGGATCAATCCACAGCTTGGTACTTGTGCAAAGAAGCAAATCTGAACTTTATGAATGGGTTTCAATAATGTTTTCATTTGGTCATGGATTTAACTTACCACAGTTTACACTCTCTTGCCCGTTCTACCTCTGTGGTTACACAAACATAATTAACTATCCTTAAAAGGTATTCAATACCAGTAGTTGATTCAGATAATCATAAAACAAAAGGTACAACACAATTGTTGTTGTAGTTATAATGAATTTCTTTTGTTCAGCAAAATGGTTAGAAATGGATTTTAAAGATGTTTTTGAACAATTGATAACTATCAATAATATGCCGTGTCCATTTTGATAAGAACTTCAAATTCAAATTCACAGAACTTTTGTTTCCATTTCAGGGGAACCAGCATATTTTAGACCTGAGCAGAGAAAGCAAGTAAGCGTCCCGATTTGTAACCCCTTCACACAAGGGGGCAGCTTTGTAGAATTGGCATCTCGTGACAAAGACTGATTGGAAGTTTCATCCTGAACCCAAGTCAGGAAACTGGATGATTATCCCCATCCGCTGCTAAGGGAGATTAAATGTCAAGAGTGGATTTAGGAACCCACATTTATACCAGTGAGTGTTATTTTGGGCAATTTTGTTCTTTGAATGCTTTGTGTTTTGTACACACTTTGCTTTGACTTATAGCCCTAGAAAAACATAAAACCCTCCAAAGGATCAATCAATTAAACAGTACCAGCAGCATACAAGTAGTTAGACTAATTTACTTAATAGCAGTTGCATTAAATAATGATGTAGCACACTTTGAACATTGCAAACTTTGCACCACTGATGGGCAAGAATAAATGGCTGTCATTTTGGTTGGTAATGTTGTACATAATTCTCCCTGCACCTGTATCAAAGGCTTACTGTCCGAACAAAAACCTTTAAGATTGGGTATATGCAGCCGGCAAATTCTCTGTACTCACTCCAACAACAAAAACTCAAGCTTCACAGAAAGATGTAATAAATAACTTCAACTTATGTCGAAATGAGTAATGGGTTCTTGTTTTTAAACTTGTATTTTTTAGCAGTTTGGCAATAATCCAACAACACAAAAATGTTTTGACATGAAAGATTAAGATTACAGTCATTTTGTGATCAATGATCACTCACTCACTACTCTCTGTCATTCTAAAATATCTCAACTTCATGTTGAGTGAAGTCGAATGATTTCCTAGAAGTTGACATCTTTGTGACTAGTAAGCTGTTCTTGAATTTCAATATTGTAAATGAACATGAGTTATAATGTTGGTATAAAACCATTAATGTAGCTATTATGATAATGAGTTATCACAAGTACACTAAGGTGGAAGTTTCAGGAAAGCAGTTGGAGTGTTAAGTATTACACACTTCTTTTAACGACAAATCGCGTTAACTCGGCAATTAAAATATGAGAGTTTTTACATTGAAACTTTTAAGTAAATATGGACGTTTCATTTTTAGCACATTGATTTACAAATAATTAATATCATAAATTAATATTTGCGTTGACCAATATCTCTTTGTTCTGTTGTTAACTGACCTATTCTTACTCGCCCATAATTAAGCCCAGTAGCAATTACATTTACTTATACTAGTGCATAATTTGATAATCCTTGAAATATATTCAGAACTTGCAGACACTACTCATGTCTTTATTGAAAGTGTAATCAATAAGGTAACTGATTTGATACAAATTTATAGAGCTAGTATTTCAATGTATTCAACCTCAGGTTTATCTTGAACTTTGTCATCAGGCAAGAGAAAAGAGATGAAGAAGGGACTCACTGATAATAATGTACCTGTCCCAATACGACCAATACTCCTCCTTCATAACCTTTTCTTCATCCAGAGACTCTTGCTCAACCTTCTGGTGAGGTTGACCTTCATTCTGCAGTGCGATTGTGATCTTGTATGTACCTTAACACAACCTACTTAAGTCTGTCCAGTTATTTGTTCTGTTTCACCAACTTTTACCTTTGCTGATTTTCTTGTCGAGGCTTTCCTCCTGATGGTAAAAGCTATAGTGGTTGTTCTTGTCTAGTCACTCAGGCAAGTGGTGAGGCTGAAATGCGACCATCCTTGTACCCTATCCCATTCTGCTTACACCTTTCAAGTTCTCCATCTTCCATCATCTCCTCATCCTCATCCATACCACCTTTGCTCATCCCCCTGTTGAGGTTGTCCTCCTTACGGCAGTAACTGTAGCGATGGTTCATGTGCTGGCTATAGGAGCCCGAGTGAGAGAACTTCTTAAGGCACTTGTCACACTGGTATGGCTTCTCACCGCTATGAAGACGGGCATGCTCCATAAGATGGTGCTTGTGCTTAAAGGCCTTGCCGCACTCCTTACACTCATGTGGGCGCTTACCTAATTATCAAAGAGTGACCAAAAGAGTACCAAAATTAAGATGTGATACATGCACAAAGATGATTTAAGAATACCAATAATGGATATTATGTTTCTCTGCTTTGTGTTCATGCATCTGCTTTAAGAAAGTTAAGTTGGACAGTTGTGAAAGCTTCTGCCGTGTTATTGGTTTTTAACTTTTGCTCATAGAGAATGACAATAATATAAGAGTTTTTTTAGTTTGGATCATACTGTGCCCTCTTTGATGATCAAACACATTTTTAGTCAGTTTGCAGTGGGGTTTCTGACCCCCAACCTATTGTGGATTTTGAGTAAATAACAAGAATGTGTAAGGACTAAGACTTTACGACATGCTTGCATGTACATGTACAATGCATTAAATAAGCTATAGCAGGGTATAAATTAATTCAGTTTTTCTGCCAATTACTGATTACACTTCTAAGATTTAATCAATTGGTAATTCCAGAAACCTCAAAAGTGTGTGCAGCAGTTATATGTCTAGACGGGTCATTATATGAGCTGGCCTTGATAAATTTCTTGAAGGTTAAAGAGTATCAAAAAAAGATCCAATTCAGGTCAAGTACTGTACACTGAGATAAGAAGGCAACATTCAACAGTGGATTATTTTGTAGGTCAACTTTGAATAACATTCCAATCCAATTTCAGGTGGAATCGCTTAAAAGACCTGCACTTTGAAGTTCATAAATCAGTGATACAAAGATGGAAAGAAGATTCCTTATTAATTAGAATAAGCAAGAGCAATTTCAAAAGTTTTGTGAAACACAACGCTTGCAGTAAGCATAAACTGTTTAGTTGAGGAATTCTGTCAGCGACATGCTTGTAAACTGATGCAATTCCACCTGAGGAAAAACATTCATATATGTTTTTTGTTTAACAAAAAACCTACTGATAAATAGGAAGCTAGCAAGCTCTGCATGTGTCTATCACAATTGCAAAGATTCAAGATCTTATTACAGATTTCAAATGTTTCCTTCTGAATTCCTCTTGAACAGTGAAATGATAAAGTAAAGTTTACATTGTCCACAGGCTTGTGAAATCTTTTGATCCGGAAGTAGCAAAATGAGTGTCTAAGTAAGTATGACACATTGACTCATCAATGAAACTATTATTTTTCAAATGCAAAACAACGTAATGGGCAAAGTTATTTTGATGATCTTAGAAAATGCCAGTTTTTGTGATCCAGTGTTTTTGATCAAGTAAACATTGCCCATTTCTTCAAAGAACTACTTTTCAAAATTTGAAGTTGGTTGATAGTTTGTGACAAATAGTTGTCAATTTTAGGACATATCAGCCTGCAAAATACCGCCGTTCAAAATTGCCTAGTCTTTCAGAAAAGTGTTTGAATTCAATCTTTTGACAATTTGCATGACCAGACAATGATGTTTGTGTACTGCGAAAAATATTTGTCTTTTTTTTTTTAATAACAATTTTCAGAGGTATGTTCGTTAAAATAAGAGGCTTTACATTAGTATACTGTTCTCTTCCCCATACCAGCGACGCATAATCCCTTAAAATGACGAGCTAGATTTATGTTTATAAGCTTCTGCAGTTACTACAACCAACATGGATTAGTCATTTCATTCATTAAGCAAAACTAAAGCATCTAGTAGATATTTGTGAAGGCAACTATCATGTGTGTTTAAATTCATTGAACCCGGAACAAAAGGCTCTTTCTGGTTAATAAACCATGAAGACTATAAAATGTACACGATGGTATTTGGTGTTTGTTTTCTTTGCTCAAACAATACCACACTCTTATAAAACTCGTATCAATGTAAATTTCATTTGCAATTAAATTGGCTAGCCTCCACAAATAATCCTACTGCAAGCAACATTTCTGAAAGAGACTGACTGCATGCTGGAAGGAATTAACCCTCCTAGTCAGTCATTTCCAAAAATGTAGCCTAAAAGCTTCAAAGAAAATAAAAGAAAAGAAAACCAAGCAAATTGATGACTGACTTTTTGGCTCACCTGAGTGCTCATACACGTGTCTGAGCAGGGAGCTGTGCTTCTGGAATGTCTTCGGGCACTGGGTGCATGAGTAGAGTCCAGCGGATGTACGTAGAGGGCGATCTCGTCTCCTGCGGTCACGGTTAGGGGATAGTTCACCCAGTGAGTCCTCCACTGCCATTGCAAGATCACTGATACCTGTCATAAGCAAAAAAACCAAAAACACTTAAGTTGAAGTGAGGTTGCTACATTACACTTTGTATCTATCTTACAAAACTGTCTATGCTTGAATTGAAACCCATGGTGTTTGTTGTAGGAGATAAAACTTCAAAAAGTATAATTTAACAACACAAGCACAAACCATTTTTCATCCGACACTAAAACTTATGGAGTCCATCACCCCCACCCAAACAGAATTTCCCATCAAGTACTTTTGATAAAGATTATACCATTGCAGTGTTTAATCTGCAAATGTTCCCTCAAAAAAAATGTGTTTAAGTCTAGATCCTTTCAGTTACAAAACTTTGAAATTTTTGACTTGAATTTTTGTTTTAGGTAGTTAATGAAATGAAGTAATAAACCACAAGAGAAAGCAACAAAATTATGGGAGGACACTTGTGCACTCAAGTTTTGTTGCAACGTTTTCTCCTAACCTCGAATGAGAGTATTAAAAAACTGAAGAATATTTACCATTACTATGGATGCCATTGTTATTCATAAGATGATGCCGATAGGTTGGAGTTTGTGGTGTCTCAACTTGTAGAGGAGTGATCGGCGGGAACCCTCCCTTCATCATAGCTGATGCATATGCCTCCGTCAAGGGACTTGTGGGGTAAGAGGCTCGGTTAACAAACTCCATTCCTTCAGGATACTTCATCCTCTTAGGTGGGTAACCATTGGGCATTGGAACGTAGGCAAAGTAGGGCTCAACAAATGGTCTCTTCAGTACCAGGTTGCCATTTGGACAATGGGAATGGGCTTTCAGAGTATTTTCCAGACAGAGATTTGCACGTGAACCGTCTGGATTGTAGGACTGGAAGATGTAGCTACCGGCTGTTGTATAAAGTGGTGGATAGTTGTAGCCATACACAAGCTTGGGAGACATGGAAGACAAGGGAAGATTTCTGTGTTTAGGCATGGACAGATCCAGTGGGGCATCATTGACAGAGATTTGCCTTGGTGATGGCTTGGAAGATTCAATGACTGGAGAATTGGAGTTGGAGCGCTCCTCCTGATCTCTTAGGCTGAGATTCATCAGACCATTTTGGCGGCGAGATAATTCGAGTTGTTCTAACTTGTCATTTGCGTATGTCTCTATAGTTCCTGTGCTTCTAGGTGATGAAGAAGCTCTTGGGCTATATCTTTGCTCTGGTGAAGTGACCCTTGAACGGCTTGCATTTGAAACTGTTTCAAAGACATCAGTATTGCTATTTACATGAATTTGCTTTGCTGGTGACTGTGAACGCAGCAGGTTGTTATTGATACAGTTTTTCTTCATCAGACCTAAGCTCTTCAGAGAAGGATCACATCCCTCTTCTTCTAACTTACGTGTCCGCTTGAACCACAGATCTACAAGGGTGGCTTGCAGATTCAGAGCCAAAGATATTTTCTCTAGTCCATCCTCTGATGGGCGAGCATGCATAGCGTAAAAAGCCCTTAGGGCATGTTCCTGGGCATCAGATATTACATTTAAGTCATTTTGATTTATTTCAGAAATCGTAGAGTTGTCATTTTCTTTAGAAGGAAGATTGCCATTGCATTCCTTAGAACTATGGACCGAAGTGAGAGGTGAGGCAAGACTTTCAGTCTCACTCATATTATTGCTTACTGTATCATTCATTTCCGAGTCAGTTGAAGGTCTCCGTTCTCTAGCTTGATCCATATTAGCAAGGACCTCTCTCTGGTACTCGTAATACTTGGTCAGGTTTGAATTATAACCCTTGACTTTCTGTACATCTTCATTTAGCTCACACAAATACCTTTCATGCTGGTGGAGTTCAATTGGGCTTTCAAAGTCCCTGCCACAGTACTTACAACCAGTACCCTTGTTGTCTAAACATGGCATGCAGCCATATCCACGCTGAGATTCTAAACATTTAGCAATAGCTTGAGCTTCATGGACTTTACGAAGGGTATAGTCTACAATGCTATAGATTTTGTTTGGCTTGGCCCCATTTACTGGAAATATGACATTCTGTGTAGAAGATAACCTCTCCTTGGATATCTCTGGCAGGACCACTTTCTCTGGACTTAATGGGGATGCCAGTGATGATGTTGTTGATGGAGTTGGGCTAAGGAGCTTGGGAGAATCCTTACCAGTAGGTGAAGATGGAGGTGGAGGTGATGGTAGAGGTGCTGTTGGGGTGACGAGGGGTGCTGCTGGGGCTGATAGTGGGGCAGAAAGCGGAGCTTGGGTAGGAACTGCAGCTGATTTTGAAACCTTCGTTAGTTTAGAAATGTCAGTATTCTGCCCCTGCATCTTCAATTTACTGACAGTTGCATCTACTATCTGCAACACTTTTTTGACTGCCTCATTTGGTGGAGTAGTCAGAGGCTCTGAGCTTGACTCATCTTTCTTCTCACTCTCTTTCATGTTATCTGAGCCTGGTATCTTAATGTGTAGTTGGGTCATGTAAGAAGGCATCTTACTCTCCGGCAACATTGATTCGGGGTCTTCCTCAACAGTAGTATTTTGGAGTGAGATGGGATGTTGCATAACAGGGGACAAGCTACCATTCATAACCTTTACAGGAGCTGGTATGCGTGAAACTATCACAGGATTCTCTTTCATCGGAGAACACTTCTTACTGCTAATGTGGGAGCTGTATGATCCTGAATGGGAAAATCTTTTCCTACAGATTGGACACTCATAAGGTTTCTCCCCACTGTGTATTCGAAGGTGCTCCTTAAGGTGGTGCTTGTACTTGAACGCCTTCCCGCATTCACTGCACTTAAACTTACGATTGCCTGAAGAGTGGGTCAACATGTGTCGCTGTAGTCGGTAGATGTTGACAAAGGCTTTGTTGCAGATGTCACAGACCTGGTTACGGCCTGGCATGTGCGTTGCCATGTGCCGCTCGAGTTGCGATTTGTATGCGAAGCAGTAGTTACACTCGGGACAGGAGAAGTTGCTGATGGTTTTCTCGTGACGGTACTTTATGTGCTCTTTGAGGGATGTGATGCGTTTGTAGGAACGGTCGCAGTATGGGCAGTCTACAGGTTTACCATCCTCGCAGTCATTTCCAGCTGTAAGATAACAAATAATAATTTGTCAAACTGGAAGGTGGGAGTGTTATCTGACATTTTGCTTATTTGGTTGTGAGATGACCCTATTATCAAACATCCTTCCCCTCACACCAAATTATTAAGAAAGAAATGCATAGGGCTCTAGTGAATCACTTGAGGATGATTCATAATCAGATGTTATTTTAGAATGAACAAATAGTATAAATTATACAGGTTTCCAAAATGACTCAATACAATAGCTTGATGCAATTTCTGAACTTCAAACTTAAAAGAGTACAGGCCAAAGCAACACAGTTACTCCTAAGGTGTTTTTACAAGAACTTGAGGTTTGGGATGTACAGTATGCAACCTTCAAAAACTCATGTTGCAACTATTATTCGATTAGGAAATTTTAAAATTTAACGATACAAAACTTTATGCAATCTATTCTGAAAAATACAATATTCTTTTACTATGATGTTTTTTGTTGTTGCAAAAAATGAAAATCAAACTCATAAAGCATCACTTAATAAAGTTCATTCAGACTTTCCTAAGAAAGTTTATTACTATAACCAAGGTTTTACTGAAATACTGCCCTCTGTTGTCTGGAGACAGACATTGAAAAAGGATTGTTCAACTCTTTTTGCTAACACTAACTAGAAATAACAATTTTGCTGAGGGTAAATTTAGGATATTGAAAAAATGTGCATAGGAAATATTAAAAAATGCTCTATTTTTCCTTACACTAACGAAAGTGGGTGCATAATTTCTTTAAACTAAAACAAACCCTCTGTAGATTTGTAAAATGCTAAGTTTGTTTCTATTCAGATTTAACTCAACTGAATTCACATTCTATCCATTTTGTTTTAGCTCAAACAAAATAATACAACATTTCCTGTTACTACTATAGTAGAAGTAATTAAAGAGTTGTAGGAACATATGCTCTGGTCCCCCAGTGATAGTTATCATCCACCAAACATTTTGAGTGAAATCTTGAAGTATTACTTGGTGGGTTTTTTTTACTCTTGAGCGAGGGCCTAACAGGGAAAATATTCTAGCGAAAAAGACGAGCTTACGAGTACATACCAGTACTATCATGATCAATGTCTTCCACTGGCTCGGGGTAAATCACAGCAGTATCACTTCGGTTCAAATATTCCTCTAAGTTCACCCTGCTCTCTGGATCCTTGCCAATCTTCCCAAGTGGGCTGCGTCTTTCTACTCGGTCTGTTATGTCCTGGTCGTCCTCGCTGAAACTCTGGTCACCGAGATCACTTTCTATGCCATCGCTGTTGCCGTGGTAATTTGAATGGCTAATTGGGGAGGGGCTATCAGTGTTGTCGCTCAGTTCATCAGGGCTGCAGGAACTTGCTAGATCATCATCAATATCCCCTGTGAAGTAACAAAATCCCCCATGACATTTATTCAATTGATAAAGTTTGGGTTTGTTTTCACTACACTGGCCATCCTGAAAGGGTTTGTAAGTTTGTTTGACCATGGTTTGACCATGAAGAATCCATTGTGCTTTGGATGTTAAATACACTATTCCACCACTAATCTAACCTATTGTAGTGCACTTGGGCACTGTATACATGTATAATGCTCCAAGCACAATGATAATGCTGCAATGAGCTGCTGAAACTGTATTTCCTAAGGTTAGAGAACAGGAACACATACATTTAAAAACCAATCATAATTCTCAGGGCAAAGAGTTTAAAACAGCATTAATAGTGATGATGATCAGACCATACTGATTAAAGGTTTTAGATTTTTTTTCTTCAATGATATAAAATGCTTTCTGTCATTCCCTGTATTTAAAATAAAGTGAAATTTCCAATGGGAAAAACCCCCCAGGCTTGATAAAACATGCATGTTATGCTACATGTATGTGCCAACAACTGGCTGTGAGTTATCGACACAGATCCAACGTATCAGGTCATCCTGCCATTGATTTTCCCGCTATTCTCAAGTCATTAGTCTGCTGATGGGACCCGGGAATGGAGCGTTATTGCATTAGCGCGACTCCCCGCGGTATGTTGGCGGAGCACCCAAGTGGAAATTTGTAGGACAACGAACATGCTTACACTTGCGACCAAGAGTGTCAACATTGCATTTAAATTCAAGCCAGGGTCAGGCACTGGAGACGCAAAAGTGCACGCACACTGATTGTGTAGATAAAGGGATCGCTTAATTTAATAGGTAACCGACTTAATCTGTGCTCGATTGTTGTTTTGTTACAGTTATGATTAAAACTGAAAGCTGTATAGGTTGAAAACACTTTGTCCAAATTGCCATCCATGATTTATTGGTTACCATTACTCCATTTTGAAACACTCAGATATAAATTTACTCTTTAAAAAAAAAAAAAATAAAAAAAATGTTTTCCTTATCCCTGTGAAGTATCTCAAAAAATGATGAAGTATGGTATTTCAATATGAATGGAACCCTGAACAAATACATCACAAGCTTTGCTGTTTCTACTAACACAAGAGATAGTGTTAAACTTATCTGACTGAGTAAATAATCATATGAATTAATTTAATTATTAACATATCTCAATTAGGAAATGAGTTTAATGACCAGTATTTAGATTACAAGACAATGTTATAGAAGAATGGAACTGATTAAATAAATTATTTAAACAATAAAGTAGAAATTTATATGAAATCTATATAACATTATATGT
The DNA here is from genome assembly GCA_023634235.1 of Pisaster brevispinus. Classification (NCBI taxonomy): domain Eukaryota; kingdom Metazoa; phylum Echinodermata; class Asteroidea; order Forcipulatida; family Asteriidae; genus Pisaster; species Pisaster brevispinus. The sequence goes on along the minus strand of JAMKCF010000006.1, from coordinate 16,117,450 downwards.
GCATATAACAGCTTGTTTCTATCAATTCAGTAACAAAGAGTATTGTAACAATGACCCTTGCCAATCCTCAGACTCTTACAAACAAGATGAGGGGGAAAAACCACAAAAAGACAAAGAAAACGCCACTCTTTTAATTTAAAGCACACAACTGTTTGCTTTATAACCCCTACTCCCTTGTTGACACAAAGCCTTTGGCAGATGCACAGTGACAAAAAAGAAATTACATGGCACAAATTCATAATACACAGAAGGAGAGAGAGGGGGGAGTCAGAGGGGGAGAGAGAACCTGGGCCAACCCCAAACACCTGTTCCTAGAAGCCACACATACAGGCTGCTCACGCCCTGTAATCTGCCAGAGAAAGGCTACACCTTGTGAGTGGTGCCAGGATGTCTAGGCCCAGCAGCTTGGCTATTCAGACCCAAACCCTCTCAATGCCACAGTGAATGATTAACATGATTAAAAGCCCAACACCTGACAGCATACACTGTATGTGCGCTCCACACTGGGGAGGCAAGCGCAGGTGATTTAGAGTTATTATAATAGACTTGATGAATATGGAGAAGAATGGTGATATAGTGGTAGTGGTGGTGGTAAATTGTCACTGGTGGAAATGGGAGTAAGGGGAGGGGGATTTAACATTTTGACAAAGGGATGACATGGTTGCAATCGTAAAAATAACAAAAGATTAGGTTGCTTTTGTTTGATGGGTATGGCTTTGTATGATACCAGGTTGTGTAAAACTAGAGAGCCTGAAGGATAGGTAGTAAAACTGATTGAAATTTATTTCATAAATGACAAAAAAGGAATATGAGAAGACTGAAAATTGATTTAGCTAAAACTTGCTTATTAATGAAAACACTGAAACTGGGTTGGTAGATAAATGAATCTTCCAAATACAAATGTATCTTGTACATGAAAGTGTTTTCATCTGTTGAAAAGTCCAGCTATCCTTACAACAAATCAACAACTCTCGATCCTTTTTAAAGATCATCATGCCTTGATTTGTAAAAATTAATGCATGTAGTTTTATAATGGTCGTCTTAAAATGTTTCAGCAAACCTAATATCTCAGAACTAACAAAAACTTAGACTTTATGTGATGTTGAAGATGTTTTGGATGAATTTAAAGGGTGAAATACCACACTCTTCCACATCGGTGTACAAACTGCATTTTCTGTTGTTATTCAAACGGGCTTATCCATCAGAAAAATGACTCCATTCCCTATTAAATTATGCCCATTTTGTTCAAAACTCAAACACACACCTAAGTGGTTGGTCCACCCTTTCACCAGAACCTTGTTTTCAAAAGACAGATGTTCATGCACCCAGGAGGAAATGATCCTGGCCCAAGGTGAAATCCATTGTCAGTAGAGAGCGTTTGTGGAGATAGCTACGACCTGGAGTGGTTCTACCATTAAGAGACGCTTATCTAGTATGCCAGACAGCTATGTCAAAACGTTAAAGTCTTGCTCTCAGATTAGGCACGTGCCATAAACACAGCAGGACTATTTTCTTCAGCGATATTTCACCATCAGAGGAGATGAAATGAAATTTCTTAATTAGATAAGTGATGAATATGTTGTGTCTAAACCAGGTTACACTTGAGCAAGTAGGCTTCAAAGGGACTAAATTGTGCCATTTTCAAGCACCATTTATACATGGAAAAGAATGAAAGGTAAAATAGTTATTAAGTAAGTACAGAGAGGACCAAGGGACAGTGTTTTGAGTCTTTCTATCAAGTTTTGACAGATTACATACAAAACTGTAAAACCAATATCACACAAATCTTTAAAGCCACATCATTGCTTATAGAAAAAAAGCAAATGTTTGCAGAATGAGAAATAAGATATATTTTTGACTTACCAAATATTATAACTGAATAGTGTGAAGGAAAGTGCACTGATTATGATTCCACGTCTACACACACTTACATTGCAACAAACTGGTCTATCTCTCCCTTTGAAGCCAAGCAAATTGGTGCTTATACCACTAAAGTGTCTTTTACACACTGAAAATTGCCCCCTCAATAAAATTTCTCCAGGCAAGTCCCTACTGGTCTCCCTATTCAGGAACTTCGTTCAGGTGACAGAAAAAGCTGAGCAAAGGTAACAAAGACCCAAAGTGACTTCCTGAAATGAAACCCTTTTACCTGTCCTTATACACTCTTAATCCTGAATGGTATGCCAGGTGTTTTGTCATTATGGTCACCCTCCACTAAACCAATTCCGCTTCATAGACTCCCTGATCTGAGACAAAGGGTCTGACCCCATCCTCTAACCCCAGTGGAGTTCCTTACCTGAGAGACTATCTCTTGTTATCTATTTGGTGTCTAAGAATATTGCCACCTTTTCAGGATGAGACATTAACAAGTTGAGGCGGGTTAAGGAAGGAGTCACTCCTGAGTCCACACTTGAGTGTGGACTATTGCACACAATACAAGAATATAGCTTGCTCTATAAAGCATGTATTCTACCAAAATATTGATGTGAGGACAGGCGCTTTTACAAATTTTCTCATAACAAAGTAAGGACCATATTTTCATTTTTTACTGACAACTGATGAAATAAAGTAGCACTTCATCTTGGTGTGTCCTGACAGTTATGTAGTAACTATCACATAATTATTAGTATTGTAGTACAGGTATTAATTAATGTAATCCCTATGACATATCCTTTTTTGTTTGCCTTTTGTAGATTTTATGAAATAGTAAAGTTTAGTTAAGTGCAGACAACAATTTAAAATGTTCACCTACTAGTATAACAAAGAGGAACTGTCAATCCATTGTCTAAGCTGGAGTTATTATATTTCTGTTGGCTGAAGCATGCAATACTTGTTTAGCAACGTGATTCAGTTTACCAGCATAGTCTCAGTTGAATAATACCCGTGTTATCACATTAAATTACTAACACTCCATGATAATAATCAGCCCAGGCAATATAATCGCAGAGATAAAAATATATAGTACACAAATAAGGCCCACCAAAAGACCAGCTGTTTCAGGTATTTATTCTGAAACTTAAACTGTGCTGCCTTTGTATGCATTACCTGAGAGCCCAAGACTAACAGAAAGTATTCTCATTATGATAATAACTCTTGTTAATTCAAACCTGATATTAATCAGTCCAAGAAGAACACAAAGGCAGCTATACAGTAACACCTGTTTTCAGACCCAGGGATTAAAAACAGTTTTCGTATGTGAAGTATATGTCCATATTGTTAGTCAGGTATTATAATCAATAATGTCTGATATTATTTAGCTACAAAGGACATCCTCATCTGAAAAACCCCAATTAGTTAAAATGGTTAAAGCATGGTTAAAGTGACTAAATCAGGAAGTTGGAAATATCTGCTTTAAATTATCTAAAAAGGTAGGATGCTACCCTTAAAATAATGATCAGGCAATAAACAAAAGAGTGGAACAAGTAAATATATTGTACACCTGCTGAATGTTTCATTATTCAAACAGCATATTTAGTACTCTCACTCAACAAAGGACAAACTTTTAAAAAGGCAGTTTGCTAATTAATGGCAAAATTTATAACAACAAATTTTCTTGGCGGGTCGTGTAAAGTAACTTCTAGCTATTTTCACGTCAGGTATAATGGCGCCATTTGGGTTAAATAGCCTATAGTGATTGAACTATAACCAAACAAAATTATAGTGGCATATATCAACTTTGCATCAATTAAAATACACTCAAGAATTGTTGAGATTTTTGTTGTTCCTATTTTCTATTCAAAAACGTATTAAATGCCAAGGTGGATGAACTTAAAAATAAAATATTATAGCAAGCGTAAGAAGGGGAAAAAAACATCACCTTCAAAGCAGTCCCTGAATTTATCAATTTTCAACTCAACACAACAATTGATTTTTATAAAATTAAATAAATATCCATTATTGAAATGCAATACAATTACATCCATAGAAAAAGACTTTCCACTCCTAAATTTAACAGGGCATGACCAAAAAACATGACGCCAAAATAACACATTCTCCAAAACGTAGGGGTAGAATTCTACCATTGAACAAAGAAAAACAGACTTAGGCTAGCAGATAGACCTGTACTCACTAACTGTAGCAATCCGTTTACAATGTCAACATGTACGACAAAAGGACTGCACTTCCAGTTCTCCCCATGTGCCATGCCTGACGTCATAAGCGTGGCAGGCGGGTGGGACAAAGGAGGCAAGAATAAAAGCAGGGCAGCCGGTGTGCGTGAATACGTATGTATTCACACCTGGTTTCAGCCTCTTTCTCTCTCTTGTCCAAATAAATTATGAGTGTTTATTCAACTTCATCTGAAGATATATATATATTTTCAGTTGTTATTTTGGAACATGCTAAATAAAGGTGTTGGGTACTATTACAATGGAAATATTGGTGTAAGAAGCATTTATAGAACACTTGTATTTTCCTCTCACAATTGAATTGCATCCATGGAATCTAAAATAAACCTCAATTTAAACTAAATTCAGAATCTCATAAAAAGAGGACTTTTTGAAGAGATAAACTATTCATAAAACTCAATTTGATATAAATTTGCAACAAGAAATAAGAGTAAGAAAATGCAGTGAAATTCTGTCTCACAGTGTTTCTATAAATTTACAATAAATTGTCAATAAATGTAACAAGTACTTACAAAACTAAGGCATCAGAAACCCCATCAAACTCCTTACACACATAGGCCTAATGGTTATTGCCAATTTACTGCAAACTGTCCACACGTCAAGTCACTGGCCAAAACACACAGTAAAAGACAGCCCACTGGTTGGGTCAGAATCTAAAACCATCAAGGAAAGCCATCCACTTCAAGCCCCAGCACCACAAGTCCCTAAACAGGAAGGCTTCAATATTGGGACCGCTCTCAAATAATCGTCTCCCGCTCAACTCAAGAACATATTAAAAAAGACATATTTCTGGGGCGCGTGGTCTCACGCTAGCACTTGTAACAACTCCCCCAAGAGAAGTACCAGCCAGATAGGCTCCATGCTGACTGGAAACTAGGGAGAGAATCACAGCATCTTTCTAGTTCTCTCTTGTCTTACTTCATCATTGTATCAAGGCCAAAACCAGAACACAAGATTGGGGTCAAGCTCTTGAGGTACTTTTGTCACCAGATGATGTTGAGAACAAACACCCCTTAACCAGGACTCTTGAGCAGTGCAAATATCTGTGCAGGGGTTGTCGTCTAGTCAAGCATTTTGTAGGTTTTTTTTATCTACTAGATGGTGAGCTGACAGGAATTTTAAATTTTCTGTGACTGATTTTGTATTTCATCAATAATTAACTACTATTTACTTTGTGGTTAATTGCAGTAGGCCTACTGCAAAATTGAACATGACATAAAGTGAGTACAAAAAAATCACTCTTGTAGAATTTTTGCTCAAAAGATTTGGTTTTTGAACTACTGAGTAGCGAATTCTTGCATTTATAAGAAAAGAAAATCACATTCCCACTGGCTGTTTTAAGCATTTTAAACAGACCTGATGACATTTCTAATACCAAACTGGAGGTCTCTTATGCGGCACAATCAAACATAATTATTATGTTCTAGATCATCATCATTCGTGAGATTTATTTCGATGGATGAACATGCAAAACATGTACTGTTATTACATTACATGATCAAAAGAACAAGATAAAGGAGACATTTAACAAAACTAATCGATCCTCTTTGACCAACCCATTTCTACCCTTCCCTATAACAACAGTTTAGAAAATGTGCAAAGATAATAGCAAGGAGGGATCTATATATCTCCTCTTGCTGAAGAATGCTGCACTGAACCCCGATGGCGCCAAATATCCTCCAGAAGGCAATCTTAGACAGGGGGCTAGGTGATGCTGGTGAGTGGTAGGGCAGACCCGCTGTCAGCCATCTCTCATCACCATATAATTGTTTCAGTTATTACTAGCACTCTTGGGGTACAACAACCCTGTAGTATCTAGCACTGCAGCAGGACAAACTTCAAAGCTTCACTTTCTGTATTTAGACCCCAGTCTATTATTAGGAACTGAAAATTGAATTTCCTTACCCTACCAAGTTTTGGTTTTTGATATTTCAATGGGCCATTCTACATTTAATTTTACTGCTGACTTTTAAACGTTATGCCTGGAATAATTTGATTCCACACCATGTCCTTAATTCATATGTAATCGAACTGTCAACAATTTTCATGTGAAATATGTATTTTTACTGCAGCACCAATGTTTTCAGAAACAAACGCTATATCTATTCTATTCTATTTTATTTTCTTAGCAGTGCTGGTCTTAGCACACTATGTGAAAGTTCAAACAACAGTCAACCACAATAAATATATATTTATTTTTAGAGCATGTACAATGGACATTAACTTGACAAGTCTAAAGAGGATGAGAGGTGCCTCAGTATTGTTTGATCGGTTAACTTTTTTTCTAATAATTTAGGTAGTTTTCAATTTTTATTTTCATTGTATTTCCTTGAGTTAATTTGGTCTATAAAATTCAGTAATGCAATACAGTCAATAAACTCAAATTGTACAGGTTGGTTGACAGAGCACATAATCTTGAATCACAAAGAGACAAGATAGTTGTTTTGCAGTTTTGCCCACATTCCTAAAGTCGTACCTTCCCTTCAGCAATTAAACTGTAATTAAAACATACCAATGATTCACAGATAGAGTAACTTTTAATAACGCTCCTTAATTCTGTTAATCTAAACCGCTGAATGAAGGGCATTGAGGAAATTCAATAACACTTGAAGAGAATTTGTCATAATTAAAAGTCAAGAGTCAGTGTGCATGTAATAGAACATTTCCTGCGGTAACAGTACACCTACTCCACGTAGTTTGATTGTTGTACAGCTTGCAATACACACACACCCCTTCTCATCAGTACCGCATTAGTCACTTAACACAAATTTACGCACTAAGTAAGTCCAGCATAGAATCACCTTCATGGCTCAATCACTAGGTATTCAGAGATTTGTTACTTCAGAGAGAAATTATAAGGGAAGTAAGTCACATAAACCAAAGGTGTGTTGGTACTGATTGATACGTGTCATGAAACGGGAGTGCCACTTACTCTTTCATACTATCACATTAGACTGAGGTATGTTGTAATTACTAACAGGTTAATTAGTTGAAATGAAGACACCCTATGCCTCCCTCCAGAATCACAGACATCTTAATTTGACTGGGGCCACTGGAGTAAAACTAAGCACAGGCTCTAATGATTCGATGGTTTGCAAAAGTATATCCAGCAGCTCATTCATCAACCAACATTGAATAATAATACCTGTCATTTGACATTTTCCAAAGTTGAGGTGATTTATGAGGCATTTTATTTGATTTTGAAGTTAGTTACTCATTTGGTTTAATTTGAGTTGTTAGAAAATCACTGGTTTCTCTTCAAAAGAAGCTAAATTGCTTTAGTTCTCGATTTTAGTCTTGACCTTTAAGTATGGAAAGTGAGTAGACAGACACATTACATCACGGTTAATTTAATTGCGGTCTTAATTAAAACTCTTGATGGATGTTCCAACAGGAATCAGGGTAGTGAATGCAGACAGGTGGGCTCGCTCTGAGGAAGTTCCAAGGTTTCCCCTCATTTAACTTGTCAGGGTGTGCTAATTAAGAAAAGGAACTAGTGGAACTACTAGACCATCTAGTGGTGGCATCAGCAAAACACCTGAGGCTCAAGTATGTGCGACAGCTAAAGCTTGCTATAGGAACAACCACAAAGTATGTACATGTAATATCTTTAAGTTTGAGAACTACAGGTGAAAATCAAGCTGTCTTAAAAAAAATCCAAATCACAAAAATTTGAGAAAAAAACCCTTATTTATCTTTATTATAACTACTTTTTTGGATTTGTGAAGGGGAGAGTTCTTGAAACCTTGCTCCATGCTTAATTGGTTACAATCAATGAGATTGACTTGCCAGCACCAAAACCCATGCGAGTACTTATTGCCCTCATGCTCATGTCAAACACAAAACCATTATATCCTATATCTTGTACAAAGCCATTCCAATCCTTTCTCCCTTTCTATCTGCAGATTTAAAATCACTGATAATCAATTGAAGTTTAATCACGTCATCTTTGTTGAATTCCAAACTTAAGCATGATGTAGCAGCACAGCTTGCCCCCTTTGTAAAGTACAGCTACTAAGAGCAACTGCTTATTTGCATTGTTCAATCATGCTCGTTTGATAATTCTGAAATAATATTGGCACTTGTCTTAGTCTCTTGCAATCTGGCACCATCCAATCATGATATTCACAAAACTAGATGGGTAAATTTCAAAGTAAAGCATGTCTTATTTGGCAATCCTGTTTTCCCCAGAACGCCATCTCAGTACACCTGAGCCAGAAAGCCTGGGCAACTAGTGAGGCATGAGACAACGGTTGGCAACTATTGAGAGGCTTGGAGCCGGACGTGTCCTCCCAACTCTCCTGCTTGCTCACTGGTAGACGCTTTCTATTTGTTTGGCTCTTGAGAAGTCGTTACTGGTTAGACATTACGGACCCAGGATTAGGTGAGATGCACTCTTGATGACCCTTGAACATGATACAATGTCCACCAGTTCCTCACTCTCTCTTTCTTCCTTTTTGTTTCTCTTCCTCAAGATTATGGCTTTCTGATCAATAGCCCTTTGCTAAATTGTAGACTTTGTATCTTTGTACTATCACTGTTTTGACACGATTTCCACACGTTCTCATATGACTGATGGATATATCTATCACTATTAGGAAACGGCTGCCATGATTGAGTGGGAATCATGCCCAGTGGTTTTCTGGAATGATTCCGAGACCCATGAAACATGCCAAATGTTAGCACAACATCATACTTCCTCCTTGGATTAAAAAAGAAAACATGAGTTTATGCATTTAATCTGAAGGAGACTCTATAGGTTTACCTTTGACTGACTTGACGTCCCAACCCCTGTGTTCTTGATATACCTGTCATCATAACCGACACATTGTTAAGTAACCATTCCCAACCTAATCAGCCTACATGTCTCCATCTATTTACCCCCTCACAACTACCTGTACCCAATTATCATTGGAGCAACTAAAAAAACATTTCCCCTTGCGTCATCTGATGGTGGTCCACCTCAAGAGCTATTTCATTGACAGTGACTGACTCACTCTCTTTACCTTGACTTTCCCCAAGATGCTAACCACATCATGGTAATCATAGCCTCACATGACTTATATAACACGTATATCTCAGACAATTTAAAATGAAAGATGATCCAAAATACAATCGTGGGAAAGGAGTTTTAATTTTTCTATAATTTTCGTTTCTCTTTAGTCTTTTTAATCTTAAAAACATAGCCACTTCTGGTCAAGTAATTTTGCACATACAAATAAGTTACTGTAATTCCTAAATGATAATCTTTCCATAAAGTGTAGTTGTTATCATTAGTCCAAGCCTCATAATTCACTGTCAAAACACAAATTTGTTCACAATGATTTTACTAATTTTCAGAGATATTTTCTTTTTACCGTGCAATTGGCCAATAACACATAGTTGTGAAATACGCTTCTGAAAATTGATCAGTTGCTTTAAGCTTTAAAATATTGCCACCACTTCTGTCTGAATCGATCAAGTCAGTGTGCTGCTCTGCTAGATGGCTGCATCATGTACATGTATGTTCACACATAAAGTTTACTATGCAAAGGTGTGAATTGGGCAAACTTTTGGAGGAAGTAGTAATTTCCTGCACAAATCCCACCTTGCAACCTCTTGACAAAAGCCATGATTGTTGGTTAGAGTGAGAACGTTTGTGTGTCCTTGTAAAAGCTAAGGTCTTCTCAATTACAAGGATAACCCAATTACATGTATTTCAGAGTTACTTGACTTGAAAAATCAATAGCACCTTAGCATAACTCCTCACTATTGGCAAGTTGATAAGCCAAGGCCTAAGAATTTAAGCACTTATTCTCAAAAGCGCTTAAATTCTCGAAAGTTGTTCACAAGCTTCAAGTGTGGCATTTTTGTGAGGAAATGGCTTTACTATTTTGTCTCTCATAACACAAGTTTTAATGTTCAAGGGAGCAAATTCAAAATTTACCAGATTTATTTCAACATAGCAATCCAACATTATGTAAGGTCTTTGGCACAAAGTAGTCCTTAAAAAATTGCATTATTTGTTATTATGTGTGGAATTTTAGCAAATGCTTGCTGGTCTTTTGGGGGCTTAGTCCTAGGGCTGTTACTTTTAAACAACTTGGTCATTTATGTCATTGTTATTTTCCATTTTATAGCAGAAATGGAGTGGCCATTTTATTTCCCCCAAAAATGTACCTTCCAAGGTGAGTTTGGTTTAAAACATTCTGTTTTAACCAACAGTTTTGTTTTTACTTTTTCGACAAGATATGAGTCTCTAAGATGTTTTACACCTCCATTTAAGTTTACTTTCAAATGCCCCAGTCAATGAACTATTGTTGGAGGGAAAACATTGAAATAGCAGGGCGATGCCTTCTATATTTGCACATTCTAATAAATCTTTCCTCAAAATAATCCTTTCCATTCCAGCTTTGGTTTTTATAAATCACCTGTCGATTCAGCCATGCATAATTTTAAAGAACCTAAACATTTTCCTTCCAAACAAGTTAAGGTTGTTATGATTTAATCAGTTAATTACTTGTCCCCACAAGACCTTTGGGAAATCTCCCTCAAGTCACATTGAACCGGCCGCATGGGACTGTTCCAAACACCACAAGCATTGATTGCCAAGACAAGTCTTGAGTTATCATGAAGACGACTTCCAAAGTAATCCATTGCAGAGTACCTGCTATGAATGTTAAACACCCCCCACCCATTAATGGCTGCGGTCACCCGGATGCAATAACGCACAGCACGTAAAGGGAAGTGCAAACTGCTTTATGCCTTTAGATTCATCAGCCTTAATTACTCATTAATAACTCCTTTTATTCTAATCTGACCTACCGTCAGACTGTCTCACTGATTATTGCCAAAGAGGCAGAAGACTTTAACTAAGAATAAGATAAGACGCCAGGCAGCGTGGAGGTAAAGCCGTTACTGTCGCCATGCGATGGCTCTAGTAGAGTACAGGTATGGGGTCATTCTTGTGTTATTAGCATGATTTGGCTAGCGCATAGCGCTGTTGTGTTAACTAAACTCTGTCACAGGTAATAGCAGTGTCGGGGTAATCCCAGGTGAGAATTGGGAAATAGGTCTTCAAGCTCAATCACGCCTGACCTGTTTATAGGTCTCCAGGAAATGGATAATGTGATTTGGCACTGTCGATAGGCAAATGGAAAAAATATTACATAAATTTCTTTTTCCCCCCATTTAAATTTCCACTGCTGACAAACTTTGCCGCCCGACTTGCAGACGATGATCATGCAGATGTGCTAACTCTATAATTTACTTTTCCTTTCACTCTGGTGGTAAACAGAGTGAAGGCCTAGTTTAGCTTTCCATTTATAACATTAATATGCCATCATTTTTCATAGTAAGAATAAAAGGACCTTCTTTCTAGTCTATAAATAGGCCCATCTCACCATTTCTTGCACTTAACATACTTTCTTATTAACTACAAAACTGTGAAGTCTTGTGTATGTGTCTTGTACCAACTAAATAGTTGGTTAAATTCCCGCAAGATCCAACAATAATGAATGTTCCCACTTTTATAGTAGAAAGTAATTCAGATACATTGAAAAGAAAGGCTTTGCCCTCATAAATACATGTAAATAAGATTATCAATGAACAATCTAACTTGTTTTTTACGCATCAAAAGATTTGCATACCTGTACTTTGACACCGCAGATCTGTATCAGATGATGAGTTGTGATGATGGTAGAAATGGTAGGCAGGACAACAGCAAGGAAATCATCACCATTAGGTATCACCCAAGTAGAGGAAAAAAGGAAACAACAGACATTTCAATAAGAGTTCTAAGAATGTAACCAATTTCACAGATTTCTGATGGTATTTAGCAATTATTTAGAACTGTATAGAAAACAAACCACTAAAACATCATGTAGCCTATGTGATGTTCTGTGAAAGGCATTATACTGTTCCACTGAATCTGTAATCAAGTGACCTCCAACCAAGCTCACCTTATATTAGTTTACCACAAACCAGAATGCAGGCCCAGCACCACATATTGAAAATACACTCCCACTAAAGGTAATTGTCACATGTTTCCACACAATGAAGTCACATGAAAACAAAGCCAACCCGGTCTTCCTGTTTACTGTTACAGAACTTGGGAAACCACCAAAAACAATGTTGGCTTCATGACAAAAGACTGTTTGGACCTTTAAGGAATAATTCTTATTTCATCTGTGTGTAACAGCAGGCAACATATTCAATTTGGTTACTGTACATCAAGCCTATGAATGTTCTCTTTCTATATATTAAAACTTCATCTGAAACTGAATGTGCATGTTCATACACTACATCTCCATGTAAATGTGCTGTAGATGTCATCTAAATAAACATTTGCATTGTAAAGGATACACATGAGATATTTATACAAAAACCTAAAACTTTCATTAAAAAACTGTTCCTGTGAATGGGAAGGAACAGAACTCGCAAGTGGTGTCATTATTCCAGACAATATTTCCAGATAATTACTAGGATTATTTCCACAATGACCTGATCATCTGGTTACCAACATGAGTGAAATGTCACTACAAACATGACAGTGTGTGCTCACAGGAACAATCTGCTTTTCTCTCTAGTGAGAGTTTTTTCTCCAGTATCTATGTTATTTGACCTATATAATATAATATCAATATGATTCAGTGCATGTAAATAACTTTAAATCTTTAATAGCTTGCTTCTCAAGTATTACAGGCAATGTTGATACCTCATTAAGTGTTACAAAGTTTATTCTGTGGATAGATGTGTAGTTCAGGACAGGCATGGTGTTTCTGAATTCCCAAATGGCAGCAGACCACAATAATTTGGAAGAGCTGACTGAGTGCATTGTCATCGGTATAATCATTGTACACAGCTCCATGGTATAATCCACCACTGGTGAAGCAACAATGAATTGTGGTACATTTAAAGTTATAGTTTTAAATGGATAAATCCACCACTCTAACCTGTGACTCTAATCATGTTAGACTTTAGATGGTGTTGTTTTGTGGAAAGTGAATTTATACAAGTTTAATTATGAGCTTTTAGACAGAAATGTTTGTTATGACAATCCATACAAGTTTATAAGGTTCATTATAAAAACAACCAACTATGTGTGGCTTATAATACATTGATGGTTATGCATTCATTGTTCTCATCAAGAAACCTAACAAGAAACCAAGTCAACAATATTTCCTACCAGAAAAGCAAAAAGTGCCAGAGAAACTTTAGACAACTGTGACACAATGTAATAATTTCCTTACCCAAGTCACACCTCCTTTATGTTTATAATTCTTAATGATTCCAAGCATCTTTTGTTAACCCTTTTCACCTAAAGACTCAACACACTCAAAGCAGTGTCATTGTCTGAAAATAAAATTCATTCCTCAAGGTCGGTAGCCAGGATGTCTCCCTGTATTTGCCAGTCCACAGGCAGACCAATCTGGAAGCAATATGATTACTCATATATATTTGGATACAGAATCATGTCATTTTGTTTCCTTTTGCCTAATGACACTACCTGATGCCAGGTTATTCTAGGGCAGACACCAGGGTAACCCAACGGAAACAGATATTGGTAGTTGGCAAAACACATTTGAGGGGAATTCCAAGTCATCACAAAGAATCGCTTCAAATCCACTGTGGCATATGATCGGCTCATAGGTTACTTTGCAGTAGACAATCCATACTCTGCAGTTACATCACATTTTTGAACGATGAGATAATGTCAAAAACTGAATTGGCGAGTGTAACGAAATGTAACAATGGTTTTGGGTATAGTGTAGATTTTTTTAAACCTTACTTTTGAGGGTTTAAGCAATTTGAGATTTTTTATAAACATGATGAAGCCCAAAGAATGACAACAAATGACAAAAGAAGAAAACTTTTCATTTTAAAACGTACTTACACAGCGTATAGACAATCTGTAAATCTTGCAATTTGACAACTAATTTCTTAAATTCAGACAAAAATAGCTCCCATTAAAGAAAAACCCGAGCATGCCCCGAGACACCTTTTTAAAGTGGGGACGTTGATTAGATAATGGTGTATATCAAGATGCTTTGACCCAGTTGTTTGACAATAACAGGTATATTCGTTAACGCTCGAATTACTGGAGAACATACGGGTACGGTGACTGTGAAACAGCGCTTAATACAGATACAGCACTTGCCATCACATAAGTAGTCCTTACTATTCTTGAACAACGATGGACACCAGAATGGACACAGGAACGGGCAGAAATGTACAATGTTTTAGCGAAAAGGAAAGTCAAACCATAGAAAAAAAATACCAAGCCAAGAATCGTTGACACGTTTCCGGTCTTCGAAATTGGTGCTACACATAGCTTATCGTGTCTGAGCACATTGTGTGATGAACAACAACGTTGAACTGCCCTTGAAGTCTACAAGTACAAACTTACCTTACCTTGGTACAAACGTTCGAGAAAGGTTAAAACTAATCGGCCGCCTGTGCGTTTACAACCGCAATAAACAAAGGCTGCGAAAATGACTGCTCCCCGCAGTCTTGCCCAACTTCCTGCAAATCGTTCCGCTTACAGTCGAGTAATGTACATGTACATGTATTCGACCAATGATGTGTGACGTTTGTTATGACTTAACAACTTTCGAGTCTTTCACACCAGCATCTTTTGTTGAAGGAGACGTTTTAGATATCACAAGAGAAACATTTACTCACTGACTGGGCCATAATGTCCCAAAACGAAATTGACAACTGAATGAGATTCATATCAAACCCCACTTCTCTCTTTCCTCAAAGATATTTTCAAACTAAATCAGGCAAAGTGGGTCTACATCAACAGTTAGTCAAACAAGGACAGTTCCAGGCATAGACATACTTCGTATTGGGTTGATGAGCTTCTGAGAAATTGATAAATTGGTCTCAACTCAAGTTCATTATTTGACTAGTTACCTTGAAATCATAAACAAGTGTTACTAATTTCATGGTGTGATCAAATTTTACATGCAACTTTCTTTCCTCTTTGATGCAATCATGTGTTAAGTGACGTCGTAAAAAACAATGTTGATTCATTGGAAAATAAATAAAAGGGAAATATAAAGAATTTCATAAAATGGAAATGCAACACGACGCCCAGACAAGCGACCAGGAACCAGGAAACATTAATAATGTTGTCAACGGAAACAAAAGTAGACAATGTTTATCTATCCAATGTAAGCTTGTGACAATTTTTTCGGTTTCAAAGTCTGACCGTAAATATAGCAAGGCGTGGAGTCAGTGTGGTCATATTTCACTGCTTGCATGCAGTGATATTTCCCCAGAATCCAGATTCCAGAACCACATCATCACTTCCCAGAGCACCTTTTAAAAATTGAGCAATGACTGTTTGGCCAAGACTATCACATCACCTGGTACGCGCATTAGCGGCCCGTATTGATCTGTTACCAATGCACTTCTCAGGGGTCTGTAGTGAGTGATCGTCCGCGCATCAGGTGTAAGTGAAACTTGTAATGAGCGCCTATTCCCTACACACACGGACAGCGTTTTGCGTAATCCACGAAAATCACTCATTTCTGAAAGGGTGTTTTGATTTTGGGCCAGGTAAATAAACGTTAGCTCTGATGCAATGGCTAGTAAAACGAGGGATGTTTGAGCACACAACGCTGGTAGGCTTAAATGACTGTCACCGTGAACTTATTGTTTAGTCAGATGTTTTGTTGATGGGTAAATGGTAAAAGCAATCAACTTATCAAGCGAGGCAATGATGGACAGACACCTCTAATAAAAAGACAAGATGATGTTCCATAAAGTTTACCGACATGAGAAAATCTAAGCATTTAAACAATATTTTGATGTAATGTTTTATATGCAAAATGTTTATCGGAGCAACATACACAGTTTTGAGTGATGCTGAAAAGTTACAGAATGGACTTGATAATACCATATTTGAGCATTGAACTCATTATCTTGCCCATATTGCATGTCGGTATGCACAGACTGTTATTTTAAACCATACACTATCCATGCCATGCTCTCAGGTGTTGGTTGGCCGTGGGTGCGTCCAAATATGAAGATAACACAAATATTCCAGTTATTTATTTGACCAGGTGTTCTTATGGATTAGCTTTGTCTTACTTTTGTTAAGTTTACAATAGCAAATAAAATTGGCCGTGTTGGCACTTATGCATAAATCTACATGAGTCGAATAACTACATTGTTTTCATTTATAAAAACAATTGAAAGCGTATGCTCATTCTATCCATGTTCAACCATTGAGGTAGACATTTAATACCTCCATGTTTCAATCATCTATCATTCAAATGATGTTTCTATAATATAATTTATACTGTTTATAGACAGTTTGTTTGACCACATTGTTCAGCTCCGAGAAAGCTTATTCCATGGTTGCAGAACAGCATCATCTTTTAGTGTGAGAAGGCAAAAATTTAACAATAATACTTTAGTAGATAAAGGAGTTGCCTTGATGAAGGCAAATAATCCAGAACGTTTTGCTTAATAAGGTCAAAACAAATATATTGATACCTCGATATATGGTAGTTGAATTTCAATGTATAGCCCATGACTCTTGTTATTGACGTATACATTCAATCAAGGCGGGCTGTTTGATCATGAACAGGTGATGTGTAGCAGCCCATAGTATATTCTGAAGATGTAACCCCTTTTTCAGGACAAGATTCCAGGCTCTTCACGTTTCAATAAACATTGGTCTGTGTCATTCACAGTTACACAAGTAATCGAAACGCTTGAATGGTTCCAGGTGCTTTGAGTTGAATATCCCAGTTTTTTTTTCTGTCTGCTCTTGAGGCTTGTAGAAAATAGCCTAAATTTTAGCCCCTATTTCACACTGCTATATACTTCGGGATGATCCTTTCTATTCTACCGTACCAGAATAACCGGACGTCTCTAAACTCCTGTTTTGAATTTTTTTAAATCGAATTACTCCGTATAAGCTTTTTAAAAAACATTAAATTCCCCCCAAAATAATAATTTGAGGCAACTCATCAGTGGCGGGAAAATATTGTCCTAATCAAGGTAGCTCTACTACTACCAGCAGCATAAGTTTGATTAATTTAAATTTAGTTAAATGTCAAGTTAATATTTGTACGAGACGACGTATCGTATTTTACATCAGTCAATTATTGATATCGTACAGATTTACCCGATACGATATCCAAATGGGTATTATGTAGTTTTTGAGGCCAAGCAAATTTGTCGCAAGTCCGACGTGTGTGTCGTATTTTTGATCATCGCTTGCCAATTCTTCCGCCAACCGTGACGGCGCAGTGCCATTCTGCCGGCTGACGCCCCCGTTTCTCCCCTCGGCACGATCGCTCACCCCGCCTGGTGACCCGCTCCCTCGCACGGGCCACTCCTAATGATCACTGATCAACGGACCGGGGAAGATATAAAAAATCACCGCATGAATTAGCTGGCTCCAGCGAGCTGGCGACATGACAGGATGTATAAATAAAGGAGCCGAGAGAATGTAATCAATTTACCGGAGTGGCACCGGTGAAGAACAGGTAGCCCAACAATCATCTCTGCAAATGTCTTGCAGAACGTCATCTCACAACTCACAAAATAACTTGATCCAGCTGCGCTATGCATTGAGAGTACTGAGCGTAGAACATCATCATGTCCCTTACCGCCCGTGACAGACCATTTACTAGCATTACATGTCCGGACTACGCGGCGCCACTGGGTGAAATATGGTTTGGACCACCAACGGTCTCAACATTACGACGAATATAGAACCTTTAGGTAGGGCATCATCAGGACACCGCTCCAACTTGAGGTGATTCTCAAAGCATTATATTTACATGTAACACCTGCCGGTAACTAAACAATGCAACTGACATCTGGAAGATCGACCCTTTATTGTAACATTCGCACCCCCTCTGGAAGCACAGATGAGACAGTCCACGGACGAATCGAACACGTCCTATCCGGAAATAATGCGTCGATCGACACCTCTTCGAATCTCAGAGTCCGCTCGCGGGGACATAAAGAGGTCACGTTGGCGACACTTTTCTTGGGGACCATCTGGGATAAATGGTGCCAAAAATCACCTGTGTCGTAAGACAGCTGTTTCACATTGGAAACACTGACAACCTTGGGGAAATGGAAATCTGTACACAATCGCTGTTAATTCTCAATTTCCTAAATTCTGGATTTACCTAAAATTGCAAATGTAGCAATCGAAGTGCCATCAAGTAGAGTTTGCCCCCATATGGTACTATATTCATCCCAAATTATACCACTGATCTTCCAAGTCGCAAAGCTGGGACTACGTGGTGAAGTTTGTCATTTGTTTGGTTAGAAATTGATGATTTCCTCTTGACTAAGGCCATTACAAGCTTTTTGACCGGCGATGTATGCCCCAGATTCTACTCCGGATTGTTCTCTTATCGACCTCACGTGTTTGATAATATTACGAATACCACTTGGGCCTAGTCGAAACGGGAACAATGTGGTCGGACATGAGTTAATATCGAATCCTGAATGGTAAACCATTTATCGATACATCACGAGTTACTACCTGAAACTGTAAAGTATAGATGATTTCTGAAAATTACTTTCCGTATAGATCACATTTAATCGATTGTGTGTTTCTGATCAATCTTTTTTTTTTTTTTTTTTTTTTTTTTTTGGGGGGGGGGCTTTTATCGTCCGCGGCTAAGTAACCTTTTAATTACTTCAACAATCGCATACCAAACTCGTGTCGCTATCTATGGTTATACTTGTGAAGTGATTTCTTCGTCAGTTCGTGTGCAAAAAAAGATAACCAAAATATCATTCCCACGGGCAGTGAATGAAAAAGAAGAAGATGGTATCAGTTAATATAACTAGGGGCAGATACCTAAGACAGACGGAGGCAGGAACGGGAGCCGGTAATTGGACGAAAGCGGAGGAACATGCCTGCTGCTCCCAAGATGTATTCAGGCATACGCTGATGATAAATGTGTGCGTTTATATAGCCAAGTGGCCATCTGTTCACCCTCCGATGTAACGCCATGGACTGGACAGGCCAGGGTACGGTTTGAATTCAAACAAAGGGGATCACTGCCGTCCCCCTACCATCGACGTCGGGGGCGAGGGCCTTTTTGTCCTGCCTTCACCTGCGCCTTAACATCCATTGTAAATCCTCGGACCCGTCTGAAATTTATCCGTTGAACGTGTCGCCACATTGTATCCAAATAAATCACTACAACCAGTGTTGACGATTGTTAATTTGGTTAAATTCACGATATATTCTACATTATACCGTAAGCCAAATGCACGTCTTGTTTGGACATTCAATTAGTTGGTCACCGAAAACAATATATCACAGCAAATATGATAAGTGAACACTCCAACTGAGCAATTTGAAACCGAAGAGCCCTTTTGACATATTAGTTTTAAAATAAGATTATTAAAATGTGCAAACCTGACATTAAGAATTTTTCACTGTGATATTTCCATACTGAAAAATTCTGATTAGGGGTAATATTTATTGCACTGAATAGGAAAGTTAAAACCCTTTTCTCTATCGAAAATTCCAACACTTAAAAAAACTTAATGTTCTTTGTGGAAAATTAGAAGTAAAATTTTAGTCCCAAAAGGTTAGTGTGCAAGAAAGTTGTGTGGCAAACTGGAATTCTCTGGGACAAAATTCTTTCAAGATCTAAAATCAGAGAGAAAAGGGTCCTTTGTCCAATAGTTAAACGACGAACAAGAAAAAAAATCATCATGGTGGATGTTCACCAAGATAATAAGATAGCAAAAATGTTGAATTCATAAGGGACTATGTAGCTGGGATATCTCTACTTTTAATCTTAGAATCCACGGTACTTTTTTCGTGAGTAATCCGTCTTCACCCGGTAATAATATTGCACCGAATTTGCCGGCGGCGGCTGTGAAGCGACAGCGCAATTGTGGGGCCATCTAAAATACCTGATTGCATTTTTACAGGTTAATGATATTCATCTTCAAAGAAGCCGATTTTTTTAATTTGCCAGTCGTCCCGTGCTGATAAAAGGCGCGCACCGCACACCAGCACTCCGCCAAACACGTGCGGCTAATTAAAAGTGAGATGTTGGAAAGATTGCATGAACAAATTAAATCAACCCCACTTTATTTCCTTAAGTGAAATGGTTTACAAAAATGTTCCATCTTAAAATGTTATCGGGCCCTGGGACAGTGAGGGGGAAAATGGATATCACCTAAAAGTATAATCATGTGAATAAAAACGCATTTATATTTTCCCCCTGTACTAGATTCTGGGCGGTTAATCTCATTTAAGCAGTTTCCAGCATATACATTATTAGTTGGCGACATCGATTCTACCGATCGTGAAATTGTTTCTGCTCGTTTTTAAAACAAACATATAAACAACAACCAATTAATTATTGACAGGGTTTCATTTTTGGAACGCCGTCGAGTCAGGTCGGTTGTACCCCCAACACCTGCGTCTAATCATGAATAATACATGAGAGCGGCTTCTTTCTGTTGAGGGATAAAGCCGTGCTTCACCACTCACGGATGCCTCCAGGCACTGCGCACCCAGCAGGCTAGGCTGTGGATAGCTTTCGTGCTGTATAACGCTCGCTATCCCATATGCCTTGTTCAACACAATTCCTTTCTCTTAGATTATATTTCAGACAACTTATTTATGACGAAAGTGAAATTCAAATGGTTCTAGTGAAATCTGTGTTCATTTCCAGGCAAGGTTCGATTTAGTCGATAATATTTTCCACCAATGCGTTGGTTTTGTTCAGACATAATTAACAGTTAAAATCATATTGCACTTCAGAGTTTAGGATGTTTTCCATTGTTCGATGTGCCACTAACACAAAGCCGCTCAAAAGCAGGTGATGGGGAACATGAGTTGTAGTGCGCCTACACAATTCACTTGTTATGAATTTGAAATTTTCCAGCTAGTAAAACACAGACATTTCCACAAATCGAAAACAAAAATCGTGATGAAGATTCTTACCTTTTTTACGTCTGGGATTTGCTTGTTTGCGTCGCGTACACCTGATTGTGTCTGCCATGCTCCCTAACTGAGTACGCTACACTGGTGTTGCAGCCACTCATAGTCATACCAACACCGATTACTCCACTGCCAGCACGACTCCTATTGCACATGCGCTGTGTAATCAATGCGTTACGTCATAAGCAGGGCAGCATGCACTGACTGGCCGCACGTGGCTCTTTGTTTACATCGCTCACTCCACGCACAAGCCACGACAGTTGAAAATAGTACTGTGGTGATGCTTGGATCCTACACCACTGGGGCCGTGTTCGTATGGGTCGGTTAGACGGCTGCTGTGACCGAGCTCACGGATGCTTTGCTAATGACGAAGTGGGGGTTGTGCCGTGGAGCAGTACATGCCGTAGTGATGAACACTCCGGGGCCGGCCACTGACTCGCTGGCACATACCGTCACTAGTTCACATCTCTTGAACCACGGACAATATTTTTTACTTACAACCTAGGCTAATTGCTGCGAGTGACTTACACCGACGGGCTGTTTCTTGATGCCTGAACAGACCTGTCGGGCGTCTATCGTGCGCGAACAATTTACTCTTTGGAGTTCTTCAAGAATCCCTCTGCATTTGAACGAATATGCACTAGCAACCCATGCACTTAACGAATTTATGGGGCGTTCACTTGGTGCAAGGAACTTGTATCAACGCTTAATTAAAAAACTTTACTTCAAAATCATGACGTGATTTTTGCATTGAAAAAAACCCTATTTTGTTATACAAATTTAAAAAGATGTTTCTGATTCCGCCAAATCGTTTCAACAATTAGAGTCACCAACAACAGATGAGGCAAAAACTTACCAGGTTATTAACATTTTACGTTACTGAATAGGTATTTTCAGTAACCGCTAGCTACAAAATATAATACACCAATAATAATGCATAATAGAGTCCGTTTATATGCAAATTAGCACACCAGGTGCTACTATTTTGGTGGAGCACCGTACGGCACAATGCTTCCGATGTTTGTCCAGTTTCTATTGGCTGGAAACTTCTAAAGGGGCCTTCGACGATGTATGATGGTACGATGTTATTCGAAAAGATAAACAATAGTCGCGCAGGGAGTCATTACAAGCTTCCGCGATTGATTATGATTGTGAAAACTGAAGGAAAAAATGACAAACAAGTTTTCAATTGACCCTTTGTGCATTTCGGCCGTTGCGTCTGGCTATAGTGGGCAAGCGCGACCGACTCGTGCAAGGACATGCTAACGCTCTAGCAGAAAGCGTATAAGTACCCACAGAATAAAGGAATATGCAACTTACGGTCCATTGCAGTGGGACGCAAACCTCACACCCTGAAGTTTGTGTTATTAATGTTAACTCTAAATTGTTATGTTTCCTATCCTATAAGTAGTAGTCCTATCGGACCGATTATTTTTTGGGATAGGAAGCTTGGGTTCACATCTTGTTGGAGAACAAAAACGAAATATTTTTTTTAAATATATAAGAAATATTCAATTTTATTCGCTCAAAAGGCAAATGCCAGTAGTGCACTGGATGTGGGTTTGTGTATTACTATTACTGAAGTTTGTGCGATATGACGAAGCCAGTAACACTATATAGGTGGTTTGATACTCCAAAACCGCAATTCACGGTAGTCCACCCTAACAAAATATGTACCACATACATGTACACCGTTGACTCGATTGACAATGCTTTATTTTTAGCGAGGAAATGCTGCAGAAATACGTGATTTCCTCTGACAAAATAGCCCATCGGATACCGAAAATGCCTTTTTAAGGTTTGAACTTGAAGGACCGGGAAACCGCAGAAGTACCGGTTTTGTTATGGCTGAAAAGAACTCGCTCTAATTTATATGAAATTTGATGACAGACAGCTTATTTAAAGTATTTTGATAACAATTTTGTTAACGACGTTAACATTAGTGACTACAGATGACATTTTGGTTATGTGATTCGGCAGCAATGCTCAATCATGCTTTAACCGTATCCCTTTATCTAAAACCAATTATGAGTGTAATATTTACTATAAAAAGGACGTCCTCCTCTCGCCTGCAAGCCACTGTTTATGTTACATTGATTCGAATGGAAGGAATGGCTGCACTATCTCAAACAGGCTTCACAGTTCTGTATTGTTTCTTTCCACAAGACAACGAAATAACGCAAAAACATGGCGACAACTATAATTATAAGGTCACCCTGCAAGGATGACCCCTAAAAGCCCTAGTTTTCTCTAGTTTAGGGATAATTCGTCTTATTTTGTTTTTCAAATTATCTGTTATTTCTTTTAATCGGCATGGATCATGTATACGATGTTTATTTCAAATTGGCGTGGAGTTCCAAATCCAACATATTAAAAGGGAAACAACTGATGACCTTCGAAAATTTGACAACTCCTTGGACATGTTATGAAGACGGGGAAAAAAATCCACACATCACTCCTGTAAACACCTGCAATCGGGGACCTCCCATTGGTCCTCTTTTGTTTGTACTTGAACTTTTTGGCAACAGCTCCCATTGGTTTTATACATACTTTCCAACTGGAGACCCTATTGTCCTCTTTTGTTATACGTTCCCTTGTTGAAATAAAAATTGAAAGTTCAACACTATACTTTCATGTGAAGATGACTGCGATTTACAAAGTGAAGAAGATGACGTTATTTATGTAAACGAAAAATGTTGTTATATTTTTTTGTATATTGAAGTATGATCTTCTACACCAATATGATAATTGAACATGATCATAAACCAGCAGCAGACAGTTAGCCCTGGATGGTAGTCAGTCATTAAGATAGGGAATTATTTTCATTGACACAGTGTGTGTATTTTGATCATGTTTTATCACACACGATTGTACTTTACTGGAAATAGTACTACTACTTGGTTCTTGTAATAATTTACAACAAAACCTAATTCCGTGTGAGATAAAGTTATATGTACTGTTGGTACTGGTATTTATAATATAGTTTTACTACCATGGTATAGTATCAACTCAATGAAAAGAAAGCTTTAGATGAAATCGTAAACTCTTGTTTATGTTGTGTAGTCGTTACCAACCACCGTAGGGCATTGGTTGAAAAACATTACACAAGGCACTGCACCTTTATCAAATACAACTTAACTGTAGTACATCGTTTTGTTGATTTGAAATATAGAAACGTTATGGGTACTTTGTGTAAACTGTACACAAGGCCTTATTGGTCTATAGGCTTTCATCTTCAAGTTGTACACCCTACGACATTTGTTATGGTAGAAAGCTTGATTTTCAGCCTCCGAAATTCGGGTTGATTTAATATAAATAATAGCATAACGTTAGAATCAGTACATTAGAGACAGCACAGTTCCCATATTAATATCATCGAATGTCGCCAAATTATGACACAATGGTTTTACAGTCGGTAAGCCTATACGATTGGGACTCAGGTGAAAATTGCAAGGTAAAAAATAATACAATTCTCGCGGGAACTAGTCTGGCTCCGGTGTTCATCATGTAGAGTGTTACCAGGCCCCGAAGTAAAAACATGAGAAAAAAACACAACAGAAGGAATCGGTTGTGCTTTTATTTAGCGCTAGAGTTGGAGCTTGTGTAGTATAACGACAGCCTGGAAACATTGGCAGTAGATATGAAATTCCCTCATAAAACCGCAGGCTGTCATCCACCGCTGATCACCTGTGAGATAGATGACGGTGGGTATGCCGACAAGGAGGCGCCAGCGATAAGTAGTCGAAATCTTGAGGGATTTTTGAGCCGACCTGGTGTCAGTCACCGACAGCCATCAACATCGCAGGGCTGCACAGGTGCGATATTGACACGTGCACACGGGACGGGCGGGCTGATAGCTCTGTGTTATACTCCAGGCAGAGAAACGGACAGGAGCAACGCAAAATGTACACAGCCGGGGTTCTTCATATTGATTTTATTTTGATGTACAGGTACAGTTTATTTTCGGCTTCATCAATAACAAACAAAATCAAGGATTTACTTATCTGACTGATTTATTTAAAAGGACATCAAATATACTATGAATTATAAGTCATGTAAGGTGTATATTGCAGTTGACAAATACTGACAAGTGAAAGGTGTTTCTCACTTCCTTATATGCGATCGGATTTTTATCACTACGCATCTTTCGAATTATCCGGCATAAATAGTACTCAATAGAAGATCGTTATTATTTGAGAATATAATTAAACAGTTTCCTTTTTTTCCCAAGATGTCACAACTTTGAGATAAAGTCTGGTTTATTTCTTGGCTTGATTTGTTTCTCTCTCTCTCTCTTTATCTGACTTTACTAGATTGTTGATTGTGTTGGCAATAAACTTTTTATGAGAAGGCATAGTTTTTAAAGTCATATTTGTAATCGTCATTATGATAAGCCCCTGACAGTTTCGGGTGGTTATGAACCCATGACTTTGGAACCTAAGCAGTCTTCAGGAAAACCAATTAACACCAGTTTGGACTTATTGTGTAAACTCAAACCCAAAACCCAAAATGACCTTTTGGGGCAAATTGGAATAGAATTCATTGTTGAGCAGTATAGCAGTACGTAGTGTGTACTACTAGTATAGTTATGGGAATATAGACTGATTCCTAGTCTTTCCTGGGAGGTAAAGACCTTTGGGAAGGTACAGACCTTTGGGAAGGTAGTGACAAAGATCAAGGCACTAACTCGCCCCACCTTTTGCTGTGTCCATCATCAACCAAGATCACAAACTCATTTGTCATTGTCCGACAAACATAAAGACCATGTGTGAATATTGGATTATGAAGTAGCTGAGAAAAAAGGTATACAAATTGGTACTGACTTAACTCATCCTAAATGAAGTTTTATTTCAATTGCCTTGCCAGACATTTTGAAGAATCATACCAACACATATAACTGTTAGTTTTCCTTTTCTCAAAATTGTGTAGCCTGATTCAACCCCAGATGCAAGATTTTAGTTTGTTGTTGATGAAGTAAGACTTTAGAAATGTAACTTCTCACTTCTGAGCATACAGGAAAATTCTGTCTTGATCTTGACTATAGTTAGGTCAAAGAAATTCATTACACCGACCACCCCGGGTGATTTGGGGTTTTCTTTGTAAAGTATCACCATGGAGGAAGGAATTTGTATATCACTGACACACACAACAAATTTTACGTCTAAACACTTACTGCTGTTCTTTATTTCTGTGTTGTTGTTGTTTTTTTTTTTTTTTTTTTTTTTGCCTGCTTGGAGTAAAAAGCATGTGCCTCAATCATCTATGTCAAATTTGTACAAGTAATCTGTTGATTATTTGTAGGTCAATATATAACTGTTGGGGGCTTTTGGTCGTGTAAGTGTAACCCTCTCTTCTTTAAGTTCTCTGACACTCTTGCTATAGATTGGTTTTTGTCAACGTAATACTGGTTTATAGGCCAAATTATCAACAAAGATGCAATAAAAGTCCCAAATGCAGAGTCTATTTATTGAAAAAACAGGATTTTTCATAAAGAACATCAAATCCATCCACTTTTTAGCGAGGGGACAGAGGGTACCAACTGCATCTCTGGCAGCAGCATTCACAAAGTATTGGGCACCATGGCTATTTGAATCTCAAAAAGTTGCCTTAAGGACATACTTTGATTGATTTTTAATCAACGGGGGCACTTTAGACGAAATTAAATTTGCATGATGCTTACAACCATTACCATCTTTATAACAATTTGTATACTGTATCTTTATAAAAAGGACACAATTTCTTTTTGGGGTCATTTACAAAGAAACTGTAAAAGGAATTTTTTACTGTAAACATTGAATTTTTTTAAATATTAATTTATTTCTGCTAGGTTTCAATAAGCACATTGTCAAACCACTGCATCTTGTTAAAAAGAGGAAAATATTGTCAATAAACAACGTTTATAAATTTGAAAGATGATTTGAAAAATACAGTAATGTGGACATATAATAATTTTCTTGATAAAATAGTATATTTCTTGTTTGGAGAGCCTTCTTTTTTATTAAAGACTAAAAAAGCACAGAGTGTTCAATGCTTTATACTTTAACATTGAAGGGCAAAACTAGCACAATGATATTTGCAGTCTGGTTACTGTTTGTAAACAAATTATAAGTATAACTTAGCTTTGGTTTTGAGAAGAAGAAAATTCCTTTCATCCCCTAGCTTTTAAAATGTTAGATAACACAGTCCAACGAACCTGTCAAAAATCATCAAATCATTTCATCCCGTTTCAGTGAAAACAACGTAAATTGGTGTATATGTTGTTATCAGGGATATTTCAAAAGTGGCAATTGAAATAAGTAATGGTAATTTGGGAGGGTTTTAAATGCTATTTTCTTGACTTGACAGTATTTCAGACATATATTTTTTCTGGATACTTTTTGCTGGTATGAACTTTTTAATACGTAGTTTCCAGATTTAAAATATTCTTCTTTTTCTCTCCGCTTTTTCAATAAATACCAAATCTATACTTTGTTTTTAAGCATGCAAATCATGAGCACCTATTTTTATGACATATTTGTGGGTAAATTGTGTTAATATAATACTTCCTCAGGTTTAGGAAATGTTATATTAAGTGGTAGTAATTTCCCTGTGAATAATCACGATATGTAAATGTGAATGTAAACCAACGCAGCATGATTTGGTGCTTCACAAACTTGCATCAAAATGTTGAATGCCTTAGGAAAAACAAACATTATTCATGGCAACAAACTTTCTTCTTTTTAGTTAAATTGAAAGCAACTCAGGACATGAAGATTTGTGAGAATGAGCACTGCAGCTTCTAAGTGAGGTGGGCTGTGTCACATTCTCCTGTCAGGTTGTGCCCTGTCTGTTTTTGTGTCACCTGTATCACCAGTGATATGAATATTCATACAGTATTTCCCTTTATCTACAAACAAAATTTCACATCCATGGTCCTTGCTGTTTTACTGTTTAGCATTGAGTAGCCAGTGCATCATATGTAATAATATGTAATATATAAATTCATATGAGTTTAATTTTGTGCAAGCACTTATTGTAATGATATTTTCTTTGAATGATTGATTAAAATCAATGAACTCTTAGTGGGCAAACAATGGGACCAGTATATTAAAAAGAAGTAACTGGAAACTTGCACTGTGTCATCCACTCTGATGGCAGTACTTTCATCATTTTGGAAAACATCTATTATTTAAAGTACAGTGTACATTCAAAAAAATATGGAAAAAATGTAACATGGATAACCTTTGTATCCTTTGATTAAGTTTAAATTAAAATTTCAGTTGGGAAAATAGTACTGCAAAGATGCATTCAGTCGAAAATTCCACCAGTGCATATTATATTGATTATTTGCATACACCTTAGAATCCTCCTCGCAAACTCCATTCTTACAATTCTAACCTCCTCATTGAGCCTAAATCTATTCATTCGTGGAGAGACAGATCTTTTTCTCATGCTGCACTGTGCCTGTGGAATAAACTGCCGTCACATGTCAAATCATTGGTTTCGTTAATCCAGTTTAAAAAACCTAAACACTTATCTTTTTGATGAAGTATTTGCGTAATGTTTTCTTGGTTTTTAACTGTATCCTTGTATTTTATATTTTAGTTATCTTGTCCTTGTTATGTATTCACGCCATGAGCACTTTTGTTGTGTTTGAAAAATGTTCATTATTATTGTTTCGATGATCGTAATTCTGTGATATACTGAATTAATAATAAGGCTAATAAATCACCCTTGGGTTAAGAGGGGTAATACATCACAGTGAAACAAATTGTGACACACTTTGGGCTTTAACACAAAAAAATTGTAGCGATTCGTCAAAAAACAGGATTGTAGAACTATGTAGAAAAGCATGCATGAGTGCAATAATAAATGTAGTCTAACTTTTCAGGTGGTAGAGAAAGAGAAGTGTAGATATTGGAAAGATTAATTAGCTTTAACAGTCAGAGTTCAAGTGCCCTAGACAGACCTTGAGACTTGCTGTTGTAAACTTCAGTGGTTAGTTAAAAGGGGATCAAGTCATTTGTTCCTAAGAAATCCTTTAATCAGTTACACATTTTTCAGAAGGTGTTAACAAGTTCTCACAGTCACAGAACTATGTTCACAATAGGCTCAGGCGTCACAATCGGTGTTACACCGTTTCATCACCATGAAATGCAAACCGTACTACAGCACGGCTATTTTAGACGTCGTAATTCAAGGTAGCACGCAATCCCTATCTTCTGTCTGATTCAATCTGCATCTTGCTTAACATTCGCCCAGGCAATCCTAAAAAAAGAGCCCCCTCACCCGCTCAGAGTAAGCTTGTTAATCCCATCCCATCGATCACCACTCCGTCTTCATCAACATCTTTCCTCGCGTTCCGGCCTCCCTTCCCATGTTTCCCCCCTACACTACTCTTGAGAGTCCCCAGTGTGAGCTGTGATATCTGATCAACTAGCTGACTATTGGCAGGCGATTTCCTCCCTTGTCTGGAGATCTTCTATGATTTTCTATTTCCTTGTTTGTCCACGTAGTGCCAACTTGGGGAAAGTACCCCTGTATTTAAGTGTCAAACGGATGAACTTTCTGTGTGTCCTGTTCCTTTTTACACTTGTCATAATAATTACTGAATCTATTTCAATTCAATGTATTACGTAAACGTTGAAATATGCCTACCTCCTTAAAGCTATTTCCATTCTCCACAATATAAAAGTGATTCAGACGGTGAATTGCATATTTTTAAAAGAAGGCAACTTCCAAAGGTAGTAAAACAAATTAATGTTAGGAATAAAAACTGCAAGTAATCATTATTTTCTATGTCATATATAGTGGACCACCGAGACCCATATGAAACTCCATTTCCAATTGACTCGTTTATTGCAAATATTTCTAATTGAATTCAAGAAGAGACTTCTAAATATTATGAATGCATTTACTCTGTTCAGAATACAGTGTTATAGAACCCATAAGGAACAGACTGTCTCTCATATTGATTTAGTTCCTGCTAAAAAAAGATAAAGGTATAGGTCCTGGATATATATTCCAGGTGAATACACAGCCTAACAAGGATGTTTTGTAATATATCACTTTTGTACAATGATTTTTCTTTCTGGGGTTTAAGAAATGCTGTGGCTCAAATTGCTGCCAATCCAGCAAGACTGGGGCACACAATTTTCTCTTTACGCCAGTGCTTGGTTTCACAACACACAGGATCTACTGCAGTGTTTATGCGCTCTCTTTCCCCCTCCTGTTCTACCTCCCAAGGCTTCCAATAATTTCAGCTTTGTCTCTTTCAGATGGTCAAACAGACAAAACATTTGCTACAATGACAGTGGGCAGCTGTGAGATAGAGGGGGCACATTGCAGCAAACATTGCGTACAGGTGCACACAAAAGCATCCACATCAAGCCTGTGTCCATGACATGCTGTGACAAAACAAAAATGCACCAAAATGCCCTGTGTTTACTATACTTAGCAGTATTTATCTTTGAAAAAGTTCTCAGCTCTTGTGTTTTTGTTAATACGTCCAACATTGAAGGGAGTGAAGTTTGTATATAAAATCGATCTTGTTGAAGAAATTACTTGCTTAGCCTATAGCTTAAACTTGAGAAATTGTTCTTTTTTTTTTTTTAATGAGAAAACACTGGGAATGTTATTACATATAATAGGAAGTTACCAAAAAAGCATGTTATCAACTTTTTTTACAGGCCAATAATGTGCTTTCCACTGCAAATGTTGGCATTTTGGTTATAAGCACTAGCCAACTTCCTATTTAGAAATGGCATTTTATCAAGTGGACACATTTTGAAGGCTACACATTTGGCTAGACGATTAGCACACGGATCTAAAAAGAATGTGAATGAGGAACAAGGAAAGGTTTTTAAAATAATCACACCTTATGAACGTATTTCCTATTTTTTTAAGGAACGTGTGAATGCCTAAGATAGCTCATTTATAGTGTTATTTTTATCGTAAAGGAAGTGTAGGTCATAGGGCACATTGGTCAACTTATTGTCTGACATATTCATCATTGGGCAGTGTGCCAAAGCAAGCCTCAGTCAATGGTTTATCTTGGAGGTTTTTGTAATCAATATTTGCATCTATGGATCAGGGTTTTTTTTCTTTCTGCTAAATGTTGATAGTGTTTACAGAAGATGTTGCTACCCTCACTGTTGGTCTTTGTTCCCAGGTCGTACCCTTTGCTCCTTTGAAGAATGTTTCAATAGTTATTTCCATATTCTACTAGAAGTTCCCCCTTTTCAGGAGTAAAATTCTAGTCATAAAAACCATGATTGTAACCAAAAATGTGGCGTGTCGTGGCCGAGCGGTCAAGAATTCCGGACTCAAGCTCTGGTGTTTCTGATCAGCAGAGTATGGGTTCGAGTCCGTGTCTTGACACTTGTGTCTATAAGCGAGACACTTAACCATTATTGCTCCATCCTTCGGATAGACGTAAAGCTGTAGTTCCTGTGTGTTGTGTATTGCACCTAAAAGAACCCAGTTACACTTATTGTTAAGAGAAGGGGTTTTCCCTGGTGTATCCTGCAGTGGCTGCTGAATGCGCTGCCACCTTGTAAACCCCTAAAAGGTGCTGCATAAATTGGTCTCATAATTATTTAAAAAAGAGAGTTAAAAACCTGTCTTAAAATTGTTTTTGTTTATTCAAGCGCCTTGAGTACCTTATACTTGTAGATACATGTGCTATAAGACTGTATATATTATTTTTAACCGTAAATTTGAAAAAGCAAACTGGTAGTATATAAAAAAACGCTACAATAAAAGCATTCAAGCAGAAAAGTTATGTGGATGTTTTATTTGAGGTATTTAAAATCTTGCTAGCAATATTTTACTGAAGACAGGAACGGGGTTGTAACACAGTACGGTATACTTATCAA
The DNA here is from genome assembly GCA_023634235.1 of Pisaster brevispinus. Taxonomy (NCBI): domain Eukaryota; kingdom Metazoa; phylum Echinodermata; class Asteroidea; order Forcipulatida; family Asteriidae; genus Pisaster; species Pisaster brevispinus. Next base: position 16,085,531 of record JAMKCF010000006.1, on the reverse strand, counting down.
GAAACAAAAAAGTAGATCATGTGGAAAAGCTCATAGACAAATTTTATTGAAATAGATGGCATCATCACAACACAGCATTATAATGGTTACATATTTTGTTGTGGTTTCTATCCATATTTGTCTCTTTCCCTACATTGCATTTAGAGAGAAATGAAATGAGATTCAAGCTTTTATTTATTGTAGATGATAGCAAACAGACAAACAAATATTTAGGAGCCTTGTTGACCAGTGCCAATTATATACAAAGAAAGCACTCAGATAAGTAATTGGCTTTTCTGATAAAAAACAATTGGCTTTTCTGAAAACAAACAGAACCAAACTTAACTGTGTTCTTTTAAAAAAGTATTGGCATTTATAAATTGTTAAATAACTGTTAAGTTAATGTTTACAATGGTAGTATTTTACCACAATCTCTGTATTTTGCCTGAAAACGAAACTGCTTTGTCATAATGCAATTATTTTGACTATGCAGACCAATATTTTGAGATTAGGATGTATTTATTCATTTATTCCTGTACAAGGATCTTGATACAGGAAAATGAAACATTATTTCATAAATTAGAACCAGCTTCCAAGTCATCTAACCCAACACCATGGCATATCTCTCGAGATATCAAGTATTTTTACTTTCATGCCTGGTTACATGTGTAAAACCAGCAAAGTGCCATCAGCCAGTCCAAGCACACTAGGGTTCTTACCATCGATTCTCCCCTTGGTCATTGTTCCCAACGGGTATATAATTTTGATTATCAATCATAAATCAGAATCGGTGGAGCCTGTTTCTCGGTGTGGCATTTGTGTGCATAACGTTGGTAGGTTATACCACGTTGATGTACATGGAGAGTATTCAGGTTCGGTCTGTATGGCGGGCTGTCATATATCTAATGGCATGTAAACAGTACGGCTCCATCGTGTCTGCGCGATTAAATACACAGAATCTCTTGTTTCGTGAAAAGAATGACACTGTCTCCGCTTAAAAGAAGAGTTATGGTAAGAGAAGAAAAATTATCAATTGAAATGAGCATCGTAAACATAAATCAATGATAAGCTGGGCTTGGTATTCTGTTATTAAGCTTTGTACTATCATACAAGAACATATTTTGTTGGGGTTTGCTTGGAATGCCTTACTTTTTACTACTTTTAAAGTTTTATCTGTGAAAACATCATGTCAAAGAAAGGGTGTAAAACTATGCTATTTGGTTAAAGGGCATACAGGGAACCATAAATGGAAATAATGGGAGAAAAGATAAGACATCAACGTTTATGTCGGATAACAAATCCAAACAGAGATCTTCATCTAGGATTTGTATTGCACAATATTTTTACCATCACCTCCTACCACAACCCTTTGTTTTGGGTTAAGAGTAGGGAAGTAAAATACAAGTTGTTTAATTCAAATGGTAAAATAAATAAAAACCATTCAAAATATTTGTTACCGGATCCTAAATTTGTAGAAGAAAAGCTTTCATTGGCAAGACAGCTTCCTTTTTTTGGATCCTGACTGTTTCCGGCAGTCCCTAGGTTTATCAGTTAAAAATCATTTCCTTCTTGATTTTTGTTTTTGTTTGTTTAAACAATTGTTTGAATGAGGATCCCTAGTGGGGGATAGAAGCAAAAAACTTGCAATATCAATCTGGTTTATTCAAACTTTGCGTGTAATGTTGATGACTATGCACTGCTCAATGGTGGTTTAGTAACAAGATGTCAATACATATTCTATTGTATTTGCATTTTTTTGTTAACACATACGTCAAGTGCAAGCATTAGTAACAAGATCGATATAAACAAATTAGAGTCACACAAGTGAAGGGGAGTCTTCTTGAGTTATTTTTATAAAACCTTTATTCCAAGGAAGTTAGCTTGCAGTTATCAGTTGGCATAACTGACAAGTAATTTTCTGGTCCCTTTCATTTCAGAAATTGTAACCTTGAGCAGTATAAACAAGTTATGTGATTTATTCGATATGGGAAAAACACACAGGAATTGCCTAATTCGCACCAGAAAATAGTTTAATTATGTGTAACAGTAATGCTTTCCTATGTCAAATTCAATCACTTTGATATCCATCAGTTTGAAGTAGGGAGAGCATGACTGATATTAACAGGCCTGTTTTTTATCATTTTAATAGTTAGCACAGCTTCTTTCCTGGTTAACAGATAATAAATTGTCATCAAGTTGTCTCTGGTAAATCATCTCTTCTGGCAGAGTGGCAAATCCATGATTTAGCTGACAGTGAGGGCGTACATTCATATAACCTGTTTTCCCATCTTTCGTGTCACCCCCCCCCCCCCATCGCTGAAAGTTTTGGTCTTTATACAACAGTTTTCCAGTGTGTTCATACTACTGTTGACTTGTTTGTACTTTGTACATCACAGGTAAATACTGAGAATAAATCAAGGTGTGATCCAAATTCATTTGGATGAAATCAAACAAATCCTTGTTCTGAATAGGAATTAAAACTTAAAATTGTTCTAAAAAGTAAAACAAATAGGTATAAATCATTTACTCAGAAGTTGCATTTAGTGACTTTTTCCAATGTCTGAATGTCGGTTTCAGCAACTGTCGTACACAAAGGATGTTATTATTTTCTATTATTGTCTTACATAATGACATCTTAAAGAACCTAAGTTGGAATCATATATCTTATATTCAAGGAAAAGCTTACAAGCTTTTCCTTGAATACAAGACCACTGCGCCAGCGTTAAAGTTTAAACACAAGAAATCAGGATACTTCCAAAAACTTTACTATTTACAGCATTTTTACTGCTTCCACAAGTTCTATTCAAGTTTTAAGACTACCTCCCTCACCCTGAGTTAGTTTTTTCCAACCATTGTAAATTTCCTGCTTTGTTTCTACAAGTTTTACTGTGTGTTAAAGAAAAGAAATTGGGGTGTTGAACAAAGACAAATTTACTAGAGCTGGATTTGAACCAATGACCTCCGGTTTAACATATTGGTGCTCTACCAACTGAGCTATCTAGCCTGGTCTCCCTATTTTGTCAGTATTTTTGTTTGGGGGTGCCAGAAAAGCCATACAACCTTTAGCTGCCGTGTAGCCAGGGATCGCACCCAAAATTATTATACAACCTGGGAAGTGGCAGCCAGGGATGTGGCTTCTGCTATAATAGAAAAGAAAATCTATATTTCTGTGATGAACAGATCTTCCCACCGCAACTTCTGTTGTATTTTCGTAAGAAACCATAGAGCCATCTGAAAAGCGGGCACTCTGTCAACAGACCCCTTGCATAGGCTGCCTCTGAGGTCAAACATTGGAAATGTACATTTTTGTACATGCCGCGCACAACTTTCAGCCATTGGTAGATAATCCTTTGCCCTCAGTGAGGGCGCTGTTTGCGCATTTGACATCATATGCATGGGGTCTTTGGTGGGTGGGTACAGCATGCCAGACTACATCCATTAACATATTTTGAAACCAAAAGCTTTTACTGAATGCTTGGCTTTACTTTAAGAGGCTGTATGTGTTGTTTGCCACTGATGGGTGAGGATGTGCATGACACAGATATCTTAGTAAAAGTCTTTTCGAATTAGACAAACTTCATGCTTTCTGAAAGGTAGATTACATCATTTTGCAGACATGAAAAAGAAGTACTTCCAAGTTACTACAAAATAATTTACTTACATGACTGAAAGTTCATACTATTCCCAAGCATCCAGTGAAATCATTTCTCCAGGTGTTGTTTCATTTTAAAGAAAAATGCACTTTTGTATCATTTTGAAGCAATGGTCCACAGATCATCATTTGAACGTTTGAGTTGTATACAACAAGATCTGTCTGACAGTTTTAAATCATCAGCATTTGCTCTCATTTTGTCTCGGCAGTCACGGACTGACAACTGTAAATAGGTCATCCAACAAATCCACACTTTCTCAAAAAATACAGCAAGTACCAAGCATGTAGTTAACCTTTAAGACTGACAACACACAGTCTTAAAGAATAGGCACTTAGAGTGAAACATCTTTCATCCCTGCAGTAAACTCTTGTTTTAATAAGTAATTAGTACTAATTACCAATGGTTTCCTGTCAATGGTGATGAAAGAGATCCTTTAACTTAACCAAGCATAATGAAATGTTGGATGGCAAAGTAAACTACATACAAGATTAGATCAAACAAGATCTATATCTTAATTTTGAATTTACATTAAGTGAAACCCATTTCAAATCGTTGTTTTGTTTTTTAAGTTTAAAATACCAATATTCATTTGAATATTCATTGTCGGTAGATATCAGGAAACAGTCGGCTGAATCCAGAAATAATTTTCCCTGAAAATTTAATGGAAACATTTCTTGTTTCAGAAAGCTTGCGGATTCATATAAAAATACAAAGTGAATGTTGCATCGACAAAAGTGGCCCTTTACACCAATTAAACATCACTTGAAACTCAGTCATTTTCTAATTTAGTTTTTATTATTACGACATATCTTATGAGACAAACTACAGAATCTGGGTCATACTGACCAAGAAATTGGTCAGGTGCCCTTTGACCTGGAATCCGGGTCAGTTGTGACCCGGGAGGTTGCAGCGAAGGAGACGTGGTAAGTAGAGGAGGGTGAAGGAAGGGGGAGGCAGTGTGAAGGGGCTATCGGGCAAGGGCACCTGAAGGGCAAGGGTTAGGTACATTTGTAGTGTTGGAACTTGTAGAATGAGGGGAGTCCATGGAGACATGTGGAAAATGTGAAAATAGTGAGGATAGATTGGGGGCTAAATGTTTTTTAAAAAGAGCCAGGCTAACTGTTGCATTTGGTGTTGCACTGTAAATCCACTGAGAATTTGTCACAAGCTATGTGTGAATTGAGAAGTGGTGAGAAAAGAAAAAAAATGGTTGAATGAGGGAATGCTCCGTCTTGGGATCTGTCAGGATACAAATATTTGAGAAAAAATACTCGGTACAGGACTTCAAATGAACGAATGTTGCTTAAACTGGAGTTGAAGCCTAAGCCTTAAAGGGGCACACCGGCTTCGTTGGGCTATTTGGGCTACAAAATAGGCTAACATGACTTCCAGGAATGGAGAAGAACGGTTCCTAAAAGAAACCATACAATTTTGCAGTTTTTGAGCATTTTTCAAAAAAAGAAGGTCACATGATTTATTCGAACCCAAAAAGTGGTTCGGATAAATCACGTGATCTTCGGAGTTAATTTTACTTCCAGCCGTATAAAAGTAAATTACTGAACCAAATTTAAATCTGTTTTTTTTAAAAATTATTCATGAGTATTTGTCAAAAAAGACTATGTATTCAGATTATTGATACAATTTGTAAATAATGATGAAAAATCGAACGTAAGATTCGCATTCAGAAAGTCCGTGCAACCGAAGCGTGTTTTAGGCGAACCAGCGTGGGAGCTAGCGGAACATAAACCTCTGGGGCATATCCCGTACAGCCGGTGCCGTGTCTCGTGGGGCCAAAGAGACAAGCCCCGGGGCATGAACTCCCCAGCTTGCCGGTCTAGCCGTGAGCTTGGGAGCTTGTCGGAGGGGTAGGGAGCCAGACCAACAATTACGTTTTTTTTAGGAGGGTTTTAGTCTGATACCCCTAGCTGTTATCCCCTAACTATTGCAACGTGTTGCCTGCGCTACACATGCGGGACGACGACGGGGAATGTTTATCCCATACAGCTGGTCTCTTTCTATGTTAGCTGCACAATGTCCACCCCCCCCCCCCCCCAATTGCTGCTTTTGCTGGCTTTCCCTTTGGATTTATCGTGGTCTTTTTTTACTTTTTACTTTTCGTTGGACCACTTTCTGGGTGTTTTTCCTTGCGATGTTTTTTGTACCGATCCTTGGATGTCGAAGAAACGTTTTCCATTGCAAGTACACAGAATAGTACGTCATCGTACACAGAATACAGGTTGGGGTGCGTTTTCGCGGTCGTAACCAATAGCTGCTTCAATGGCAAGTTCATCCGAAACAGTTATTGGTTACGACCGCGATCGGACTTAATAGAGATCAGTGACTTCGACTAGGACTGACCATAGAGCAAGGAACCTTGCTCTATGGACTGACGTCCGTTCATGTCTGTTTTTTTATTTACACGTGAATTTTGTGCTTGATGGATATGAAGTCTGGATCCTCATGCCTCGCCATTATTATAATTGATACATAAACAGAGCACCAGTCTACTTACAACATTGCGCAACATTGTCACGTAAACTTGACGGTTGCAACGGCTGGAAAAGCGTATAAGCTGACCTTTGACCACATTTTTTTTTTTTCTTCACATTTTTCGTTAACTACGTGATATTTTGATGATTTTTTCTTACAACAACCATTTAAAAATTGTTGTCTGTCATTCCACATCACTACATTAGGTAAACAGTAAGCCGGTGTGTCCCTTTAAGCCAAATTTTATACTAGAGCTGCTTAAGCACAAAAAGTAGCTAAGCACAACAAAATTATGCTTAATAAAACAGGGTTACCAGCCAAAATACCATGTCACATGTACAATTTGTGACTGATATTCTGCTCATATCTGCTAAGCAGTAAATTGAAATTGGGCCCAGGTGTCAAGAAAATGACCTATAATGGTTATACAATAAACAGTGGCAGTTGTTGTGTGCTCTTGAGTGTCATGCACTTCATACGCAGGTCCGGTTGATCGAGGACCATGGCACATTATAGAGCAAGCACTAATGTTGTGTAGATGGTTGGAAAATGTGATAAATAATTATGGACACCCTCTGATTTTCTTCTGACATGCAGGGATTCCTCCGAAGCAGTGGGTCCCAGCAGTTCTGGAGTTTGAAGGTAAATAAAATTTGAGGTTGGGGGGGGGGGGGGCTAAAATGTTTCACTCATAATGTACAGTACTGAATCAGATTTTTCACTGCAAGACAATTTTTTTAAAGATGGTGTTTTTTATCAAAATAAAGAAGGAAAAAATACCAAAAATCATAGGATGAAAGTTATAAACAAAAGTCTAATAAAAATGCTATTAAACTTTATAGAATTATAATGAACAACCTGAGCTCTTCAAAGAACATCTGTAAGTGACTAAGTTTACTGAGCGATGAAATTGGGAGTAATGCATTCTAGCTCTATCTATGCCACTAGCAGAATGCTTGTAACATTGCTTATGAGTCTAGTCATGCGAGGTTGTGGTGGGCCATAATGAATTATAATTTCAATGAACTGCCTGTACTTTTAATTGTGTACAGACGTTTTCCTTTAATGCACCAAATGAATGGTCATAACTTTCAGATTCTAGAAAAAAAATAACTAACCTCTAAAATTATTGTTTACCCTCAAAATGCCCAAAAAGTTGAGCGATGTATTTTTAAGTATCATGTTTTACACTCCCTTTAATGAAAGAAAGGGCATGGAAGGCAATAAATTGATCAGCCTTATTGGGTGGCAAAGATGGTTTCCAAACCCCTTTACAGTCACAGTCATCAGTGACTTTGTTTCAACCTTTTCTATTTCAAATTGACTCTGTGTGGATTACACCTATAGGTAAACTCCCACCTATAGACAAAGCATTGGGTCAATATTACCTAGCAGTCTCTAATCACACCTGAGTATATCCTTGTAGAGGAAGTCAGTGGAGTGTCCCAGGTAATTGCTTGATAAGCCTCATGCTGTAGCTGTCCACTCCAATTTCTGCTTCAACTTGAGACAAGGATATTTAGGGGATGTTGGCCAACTGTTGCTATGTTTCTGTTAATGTTGTTGGGTGGCTGACTAGACTGATAATATCTACCTATACCCATAGGCTACAGCTGGGGTCAGGAATGTCTCCATGAATGGGGAGGGGAAGAGTGTCAAAATGCCCTTATGTTTTAAAGGGAATTTATGGGTAATTACCAACTTATCAAATTAGGAAATTGCTCTTTGCGAGCTTTGATGCTCCATGCTTAGTTCATCAACCCTTGCCTTGTGTTCATGCTTGCTGTGGTGTGATTGCAAATACTTAGCTGTGCCAGTGAAAAGTCATCTTGTTGTGTTTGTGCCTTTATTCCATTTGCCAGTCCAATGACAGAATGAATTGTATTCCAAACTACAGAAAGTTACTCTGCCTCAACAATACCTCAATACAAGGAAATCTGAACAACAACCTAATTGCTTGAATTATTCCGCCAAAGAAGTTTGCAAAGTGTCCTTGTCAAAATTTAAATTCTAGAAATACAACTTTTGACAACTCTAGGGTTAAAATGTTGTTTACTGTCAGTTGTCCAAGTGAAATAAACCAATCTTTATTCAGATTAGTCATGTTTAGTCAGGCATTGGGCCATGATGGTTTTCCATTTTTTGTATTTTCTTAACAGCTAAATCAGTTTTGTTATTGTTGGAACGTAGCACACATTTTTTGTATTTTATTTCAGGCACTTCTGTTTCTGTAGAATGTCAAATTCATGACATTTATGAGTGACATTGGAGGAAGTTGTGTATACAAAAATCATACAAAGGTGTGAACCTTTAAACCGAAGGAATATAAACAATTTTGATTGATTAAAAGTCACAATTTAATAAATATTAATTCCAGATAATACAGTGTTGCATTTCTTTGTTTTACTTCAATTAGGGAAGTAATGTTTAGGCTGGAAACACTGGGGATCTTTTTATAAAATTGTTGGCTTCAATGTATAAAATATGTCAGCTATTAAATCATACATGGCTTAACTAGGTTTTGAATTTAGATGTTAATAGAAAGTGATTTTAACTTTTAATTCCCTATACAAGAGTTCTTTTAAACTCATCGTTAATTTATTCACTTTTGGGGAAAATTTTATCAAAATACTTGGTCATATTTTTGAGAAAATGATGTGGAGTGGGTGTTGTACAGTTGAGTATTACTGTTACTACATACTTATTGTAATGAAACCAAGGGACCCTCAAAAGTGAGTAGACCCAAAGATGCAACTGTGTACAGAAGATGTTGACAAAACTTCTTGATGTGGGAGGACTGACAGGTAAGGACTGACAATCCATTCTACGTACAAGGCTTTGGTCTGGGATTCTAACTGAGGTCCACAGAGGTGAAAGGCAGGGACAAAACTACTGAGCCAACCTGAATGCACAATCAGATGAAGTAAGATGGGATTCATACACATATTTTCCAAAGATAACATTATTTGCCAGGTGGATTAGTTCCAGAACAAACTTCATGCCATAGAAATAGAAATAGAACCCAGAGAACGCTCAGCTCACCACACTCGGTGTCCTGCTGTAGTCATAGTGTAATCATGTTACATAACAGAACATATCACTATAGCATGACGGAGCGGTCAAGCCAACCAAACTCAAGCTCTGGGCCCAATTTCATGGGTCTGCTTACCGTAAGCAAAGAATCGACGCTTACGGAAGCAGGGAACTCCGTGCCTACGTGTACTACATGGGTTAGCAGAGAATTTTTGCTTGTGCGCGTGCGTACTCCACGTTACTAGACAGTCTTTGCTTACACAGCTAACGCAGAAATTCGGCGCTTGCATAGTAAGCGGAGAATGGTGATCGCAAGCGTAGAATTTGGCGTTAAGCAGAGCCATGAAATTGGGCCCGATGTTTTGATCAGCAGAGTGTGGGTTCAAGTCACGGTCTTGACACTTGTGTCCTTAAGCAAGACATTTAACCATTATTGCTTCCTCCTTTGGATGAAAACCACTTTTATTTTATAGGTTTCAGTTTTTTATATGTCTATACAATATTTGTCAAGGCCTACAATTATATGAAGTTTCAAAGCTACAAGAGCTTTACTTTTTTAATAACAATAGTTATGCATTGCAAACTTTGCATGAAAGTGAAAATGTTTGTTTTCACGATATGACACACATATTCCATTTACCATTGTAATGCAAGGTGCGCACCAAGCTCAAAGGTAAGCAAGCGCGCCCCACACACAAGGTTTATGTCAGTTACTAAGAACATTTTGTTCTTAGTAACTGTTTTTACGAAGTGACACACATGTAATGGTGTAATACATTGGAATGTGTCCCTTTGTTAAAATGGAAATTGCGTGTTTGCTTTTCGTAATGGGGGGGGGGGGTCGTGAACTGACATCACCTTTTCTTGCTTTACTGCTTGTCAGTTTAGACTGTATAACAGTCAAAAACAGTTCTTTTTATCAAGTTCAAAGCATCAAGCGGCCACTATAATAAAACTAGTTCAAAACACTCTGAAACTTTGTAGGATAGTGGTGTTTTTAAAAGCATTCAACTTCAGATGCCTTTTTCTTTTGCTAGTTTTTACTGGTATCTACATGTGTGTCAGATCATGGCCTTGGTGACACTGACAATAGAAAGCAAGTGACTATTATCCACAGGCTCGTGACATGGCAGGCTCTATTGCGTGCCCAGCTATCAAATTTTTATGTATCACAGGCATTTTTTACCGATCATGTTTGCGCAGCTATACAAAGCACTTGTGTGGCGCGAGTTAAAAGTCTACACATGATTGGTACTGAGTGTGTTTGTGTCCAAGCAATGGTGGAAAACACAAGTACACGACATACGCTATTGATCTAAAATGGATTGGTTTATAACTTTTAGCTTAAAGGGTCTGGTTACGTTCTGTAATCACTGTTAAAATTAACGGCAATACAAACTTACTTGGTTAGACGTACAGCAGCTTTCGGTAGTATAAAGCATTTCGAGAATCATTTCACTTCAAAGTAATGTGGTTATGGAAAAAGATATCAGTTTTTATTTCCCAAATTTGAATCTGAACGCCCCACTTAATCTGGAGAATCTCTGTGTTAAATTTTTCCTTAACACAGATTTTTCGGATTAAAGTGTAGTGTGAAAGGGGCTATAAAGTGCTTCATCTACGGACATCTCAAAAGTGCTTATTATGTTTGAAGTATTTCAATTATGAGACCAATTCATATAGCACTTTGTAAGAGTTTACAAGGCGCGTGCAACTCAATTTACAGCCAACTATACCAGAAAAACTGGTGAGCCCCTTCTCTGGGTTCTTTTTTTGCATTACATTGGCATAGCCAGGGGGCCTGGGGAGCATGTACGCCCCCCCCCCCCAATGTCCATTAGGTGCTCCCCTAGGTCCCCCCTCCCCCCGCGATAGTGCTCACAAAACGAAAGAGAAAAAAAAAGGAAAAAGAGGAAAATGCATGTGTTTTTATAATCTATTGTATGGAACGATCGCGATCGGGTTTTACCGCGGCCACAAAATTCCGAGAACATAAGAGGATGTTGGCCCCTTGCAGGGTCCCCCTTCCAAAATAAAAGCATGACCCCACTGACAAACTCATTCTGGGCCCCCACTTAAAAGCAATGCCCCCCCCCCCCACTCCCCACCAAAAAAGTCCTGGCTACACCCCTGGTGCATTTCACAACACACAGAATAAGTCTCTTGCACACAAGTGGCAAGACCAAGACTCCAACCCACACTCTGCTGATCAAAAACACCAAAGCTTGTGTCCAGTGCACTTGACCACTCGGCCACAATGTACCACACATTGTTTGTCAATAAACATTGGTTATGATGTTACCTAGGCACATTAATACATCTGTAATCAGGATAGTGGTGTTTATCACATAGTTGGTTTATCACAATGTGAACTTGTAAAGTAGGTTAATGATAAGACAATGGTACCACCTAGTGATTTCACACAGGAAGTCTCACCACAGAAACTACCTGTTGTTATGCCCCGCGGTTGGCGAAGCCACCGAAGGGGCATACTGTTTCCGACATGTCCTTCCGAGTGTGTGTGTGTGTGTGGGTGTGTGTTTGTGTGCGTGTGTGCGTGTTCGTGTATGCGTGAATATGTGTTATGGTGTTGTATGGCTGTGTGTGTGTGTTTGCGTGTGTGTGAGTTTGTTTTCACATTCAAACCGGGGACCTATAACAAAAGAGGACAATAGGGTCCCCGGTTGGCTAAAGGTCCCCAGTTAGAAATTGTGTACAAAACCAATGGGAGCTGTTGCCAAAAAGTTAGAGTCCAAACAAAAGAGGGACAATAGGAGGTCCCCGATTGGAGGTGTTTACACACTTGTGTGTGTGTGAGTTTGTTTTCACATTCAAACCGGGGACCTATACAAAAGAGGACAATAGGGTCCCCGATTGGGTAAAGGTCCCCAGTTGGAAATTGTGTACAAAACCAATGGGAGCTGTTGCCAAAAAGTTAGAGTCCAAACAAAAGAGGGACAATAGGAGGTCCCCGATTGGAGGTGTTTACACACTTGTGTGTGTGTGTGCTTGCATGCAAATTGTAACTCAAGGAGGACTCAAATGTCAACTCAAAACTTGGTGTTTGGATTGGTCATGGGATTCCCCCCAGAAGCCTGTTGTTATTGATACCCCTTAGGTCAAATGTCAGGGTCATTATGGCTAAAACACTTGATAACTTGAGATGAACTTTGCATATTAACTGCAAACTTGGTTTGTGGATTGGTCTTTGGGTCCCTCAAAAGTCTATTGTTTGTGGACCCCCCCCCCCAGTCAAATGTCAAGGTCATTATGGCTAAAACAAAAGAAATGCTGTCTGAGCAATACCTCGACTAGGACTTGTCATATCAACTCCAAACTTTGTTTGAAGGACGTGGCATATTATCTCCAAACTTAGTGTGTTGCCACTTTCATGTATGGGGACCCCTGCCGTCCCCACCCCTCCTCCCCACCCAGCATCTTCTCCTCCTGTTCCAACCCAACCCAACCCTCCCCACCCCTTCCCCTAATTGCAACTTTCTTTCATGGTTTTCTTTTCTGGCAGGTTTAAATTTAAATGTTCCATCTGCACCACTAGTTCATCCAAACCAGTAACAATCTAACATGCAACTATTCTTGTGCAACTTACTACAACATTGCATTCTTTTCTATGTTTCATTTCACATGTAAATTGTTTCAAATCCCTTAGAAGTATATTGTTCCCCCCCCTGCCTCCGCCTCCGCCTCCCAAGGTCAATTGTATGTTCAATGTATTATGGCAAAAATTAAATTATTTTATGCCTACAAAAAAAATGTGGTCCAGTGATAATTTTAAAAGGACTTGGCATATGAACTGGTGTGTGGCTTGGTCTCGAGATACAGACACCTCCTATTTTTAGACCACATAGGTCAAATGTTGTGAAACGAACTGGCTTGCGGGGCATTTGTGTTTAACAAACACGACTTTTCTTGTTTTATCTATCAGTCTAGTCTGTGTTGGTAATGACCTCACTAAACACAAGGTGAAACCCCCTCTACTACTCAGTACACACAGGAAGTACCATCAGGAAAATGAAACTGTTTAAAATAGAGTCACAGACTCACCTACTAGTACTGGATGTGTGTGAAGATTATGAAAGCAAAATTAGCCCATTGTTTAGTTTTGTTTATAGCCCAGGGCGTCTACCATTGTAATATCAGTTCGTTAACCTCTGTTATCATACATTACTTTAGTGCTGAGGGATCTTTGATTGGTCATAAGTAAAGTATATGGGTCACTACACTCAATGTTTTACAGATAGATGGGAGATGATCAACCATTGCTCTTAAGTTGGGGGCCCTGGGGGAATAAGTTTGTCAGTGGTGGGGGTTATCCTCTTTTTTGGAAGGGGATGCTGCAGGGGGCCTCCATCCTCTTATGTTGTTGCCATGCATCGACCAATCAGAATCAAGGATTCAATCGTGAAGATGATTACATTATTGGTCTGTCCTTAGGATGGGAAATAATGCAGTAGGTGTGTTGTGTAATGCATGTAAAAGATGCAAATCTTTCCTTGTTCAACACCAAATTAATTCAAATTTGTCCAGTCAGTTTTCCTTGTGGTTTATTACTTGCTAAAAGAGTCTCCTTAGCAGACATCATTTCTTCCTGCTTCGTCTGATTCCGATTTTTTGCCCTTGGAAATGTGTTTTAAAATGTGATTAAATAGCCTGAAATGTCTGTTAAAACCTACAACATGTGTACAATGTAGGTCAGCCCTTGTACTCGATAGAATATTTCTACTTTTTCTAAGGACTGATTTAGTTTTTTCTCCGCTTGAGCATCAGTGGCAACATGGAGGAAGGGTTTTCCTACCCCCATCATGGTGCCTGGATAGCACAGTGCTGAATACAACTCTCAATGCAACGTATAAATATGCCAGTATCAACAGCCCATTGCAAGGTAACCTCACCTTTGTGTTCCCATGTCTGTCTCTATGATTTTCCACAGTGTTTACTGACATCAAACCCTAAACAAGATTTCAATATGTTCATTTTCACATTTTGATGTGACTGTTTAGTCAATTTGATGTTTTTTGTTGAACAAGGAAATTATTTTTCAGTCCACATCAGTATCTGTATTAAATGAATAACCTCATGGGAAGTGAACCAAAGAAGTATTCTGTGTACATCAGTGTGGTCTTCATTTAAATATTCTAAATAGGATTTTATTGAAGACAAATTAACAACTTTGGGCTGATTGTGGGACCGGGGTGGGGGAAGATCCTCTTTAATAATTTTAGATAAACCAAATTAGAGGTGGGAGAAAGGGGAAATGTGGACAAAGTGAGGAGTTGGAATCTGGGTGGGCAGGGGCAGGGGCAGGGGCAGGGGCAGGGGCAGGGGCAGGGGCAGGGGCAGGGGAAGGGGCCAAAAATGGTTCTTGCTGCATCAAACTGCTACAGTGTAAAATACTATTGTATGCAAAATGTATTAGCCTTGCAGTTATGCCCTTTTTATGAAAATAGAAAAACAATGAGATTGGTGTAAATTTGAAGTAACTCACTTTAAGAATATTATAAATTTTCAGAGCAAAAAAATATGTCAAAGATTAGTGGTTGGATTTGTCATTATCAGACAAAACATGATAATTATAGTCTGGAAAATGGAAGTTCACTAATTTTGAAGTTTAAACCTGTGCCAATCCTGCCCCCCCCCAAAAAAAAACCCAAAACACAAAGCCCTCAAATGTAGAGAAAACAGCATATGAAGAGCCCAAAAGTACACTGTTGGCTCTTTCAGTTGCATCAATTGCAATGAATCCAAGAATATATTCCCAGACTGCAACACATAAACCCCTGTTTCCACTAAAAGTGGTTTCAGAATTTGATATGATATTTTCATAACTTGGTTGTATGGTTGTCAGAACAACCCCCCCCCCCCCCTTTGTCCCCAAAATGAGACTAAACATTCATCTTATAAACAGGTAATTTACTCTTTGATACAAATCATTTTTCTTGTTATTCCTTCAGGGAGAAAACAAAAACGAAATATTTGGGTAAAATCAGGCAATAAAACTTCAAGTTTTGTTTAGGCAGCATGTATTTTTGGTAATTGTCAAAAACAGAGCCCAATTTCATAGCGCTGCTCATTGGTAAGCAAATTTTTATGCTAGCTATAGCAGAAAAATTTGCTTAAGCGTAAGCGTATTTCACAGGTTAGCAAGAAAATGTAGGCAATCAGCTTGTGCGTTCACCATGGATTTGCATTGTTACGTCATTCATTTTCATACAGTAAGCACCGGAAGGTTAGCATGCTGATTCGTGTGCTTAAGATTAGCAGCACTATGAAATGGAAATCCCACAGTAAGTACAAAATCGGCTCTAAGCAGCTCTATGAAATTTGGCCCAGTATCCTTACATCGTGTATCCCAAGATATGCATAAAATAACAAATCTGTGATAATTTGGGCTCAATTGATCATCGAAGATGCAAGAAAACAATGACAGAAAAAACACCCTTGTTTATTAGAATTGTGTGCTTTCAGATGCCTAAAAGGCTTCATGCCTGAAGCCTTTCTCTCAGATTCAAATTTAGACCTATTGGGTAAAATTACTTCTTTCTCTAAAACTACTTTACTCCAAAAGGTGTCATTTCTAACAATGTTGTGTAGTATCAATAGCTCTCCAGCGCTCTTTACCAAGTAAGTTTTTATGGTCATAAATTTTTTGAGTAATTACCAAAGGTATACCCTCCCTTTAAAATGTCTCAATTTAGTAAGACTTAGGTTCTTATATTGTCAAATGCTTTATTTGGTCTCTGTATATATATATGGACATACTGGAGTCTTCCACCATGTTCTGGACCACTTAGGATTTGTTGGTTTTCTTTGTTGGTTTAGTAGCAATAATGTCATTCTGGATGAGAGACTTGCAGCAAGTTTATTGTGGATACAGGCCTATATACACCCACAAGGTAGATCAGTTGCTGCCATTTAACACATGATATGGTGGTTGAGAGTAGCTGTCACATTTCCTAATTAGTCTCAATTAGGTGGGGATAACCTGACAGCCAGGGTCCTACAGTGACTGCCAGGGGGCAGGGCACCGCTGGAGGTTCATAGACTAAGAGGCGCCGTACTAATGCCCAGTATTACACCTCTACCATCTCAGAACCAGTGCCAGCTTCCACACTCAAATCTGTGTGGTATTCTATAATTGTCTGTTATTTATGTTAGCTCAGGGAGCTCTCATATCTCTGACTTCTCCATGGAATGAACAAAACACGATCACAGAATCTCAGTCATGATAAAAAAAAAAATTGGTGTAGATTAGAAAACCAAGGGTGCATCGCCTCTCCATCAGTGCTGCCGCACATGGTAGGTCTGGCGCCAACCTGCCGTCCTATAAAATTGTTACTTATGATTAGGGCCCGTAAGTTAAGGTGCCATTGGACTAATGGACCATTACATTTTTTTCCCTTCTCTCTCAGCCATTTGAGATTGAGATCTTGCAGAGGGACCGTAAACACTGTCTGACATTAAGATACTCCTCTGTCTTTGACCTTATCAAAAACATTCAGCCATTATACTGTGGGGCTTATTTCATTTTACCAACTATGCATTTTTATAATGTAACACCCATCTCCGTAAAAGATTTATTGAAAACTTGATAGAGGTTTTTTATTGTCAAGATTTTGATAAAAATACCACATGTCCTTCAATCAGTGTTTAGTTTATGTGGTTTCAAAGATTTATCTTGATTGAATGAGAGGTGTAAAACCACAGTTTACCTGGCAAATTAAGTTTGTGTTATTTTAAAAATTAATGTTGTTTTGTTGTACTTGAATATAATGTTATGCATCCGTGCTTTTTAAATACTTGTACCACATGATTATCCCTGTGACTGTGCTTTGCTCATTTTAAACATGTATTACTCAGAATGATATTGTAATTTAAATGTAACCTGAACAAATGTTATTGAACTACACAGTAATTCCAGGTTATTCATTTAATGGAAATTACGCACACATTTATGTTTGGGTGAAACATACAGGTGAAACATACTTTTTTTTCAATTGTTGTTGCGGGACATTTGGATTTTGAATATCAAATCATTAAACTGAATTTTGTTTCTTTGAATAACCAAAATTTCTTCAAGGATGTATTATTATTAACTTTATTTCTTTCCATAATTCACTGTCAGACATACAGAGTAAAAAGACATAAGGAACAAGTAAAATCATATATAAACAGTAAGTACAAAAGAAACAACAATTTTATTTGGACAGTATGGGCTAGAATGAGGAAGATCGGGTCATTTTCCTGTAACCAAAAGGTTTAGTCGGCCAAAACATGTATTTTGGGGGTTTTTTTAAAGAAGGAGTATAAAGGTAAGCTTATAAAAACTAAGAATCCTATTTAGAGCATCAATTCCTCCTTGGAAGTTGCACCAAGCTGAAAACTGTTTACCTCTGACTTATGACAATTGACGAAGAATCGCTAGTTCAACTTAAAGATCCTAAAGATTAATACTGTATGCCCTACAAAACATTTGGCACCCTGTCATATTATTATTTAGGCTTGTATGTGTAAAGCTAAGCAGCTTCGAAACATGTCAGCTTTCATTTTGAGTGTTTACTGTCATTCCCTGATACAGAGTTGCCCCTTCCCCCACCTCAAAGCTGGAAGCTTGACCACCTCTGAGAAACCAACCTTTATACGAAACCTGCAAATGCTCCAAGACTTAAATTGCTATGGTTTAGCAGTGAATACCCCCCTTCATCTGTCTAGCAGAGAGTTAGAAAATTAATTGAATGAAAGTTGCCTTAACTAATCAAGTTGGGTTATGTTTGTCCACAGGAAAGTCAATTTATTAGGCTTGCTCTTGTTGTAAACCACTGGCGCCAGTGAGATACACATTGCATATAAACATGCAGGTATAAATTATCTCCGCATTTAAAAAAAAAGGTTATACATTGGAGCTCTGTCATACAACTGTGCTAAATAGACACATGCGGAAACAGACTTCACTCTGCTGGGGACAGTTTCAGGTTATGTTTATATCAATGGGGTCTTTATAGCTTAGCTAGGATTTCATAAATGTTTCTTATGTCTGGCTAGCTTATGGCTGCTATATTATTGGAATACAGTTCAGTCACACTGTTGAAACTTGTTGTTGAAAACAGTATATGGATGTAGGAAGGGGAAAGAATTGTGCTGGATGTATTTTTTTTAAGCTAGGGTTTACTTTGTGGTTAACAAAAGAGGCTTGTTCTTTTGTTTTTCCACGACAGTGATGATGAAGAGTTGTCTTTGGTATGGCAACAGCTAAATTTGACGCACTTCTGTAAAACTACTGGAGCATCATGGGAACAAGTTTTCATGAATGCCACAGTGGTACAATCACCCCTGTGGCAAGTTCACCAAATACTGTTTTCCCCAAGGCTCTGGGAATGGCTCTCAGGGCATCTGCCAGTCAACAATCACATCCAGCCCCTAGTCTTGTTGTGGTTTTGGAGGTGGTAATTTATGGTGGTCCAGTCAAATTAGCCATAAAACTAACACCTCAAGTGAACAGTGACTACTGTGTAGGAATTCCTTGTTGACTTGTATTAATCCAGTAGCCTGGACTTTGCTTTTAGCACCTTCTTATTTTGATCAGAAGTTTTTGCTGAGGAAGTGATTGGTAAGGAAAGAGTGCAACTCTGGTGATCAATACAGTTCAAAAAGAAATTTG
The DNA here is from genome assembly GCA_023634235.1 of Pisaster brevispinus. Lineage (NCBI taxonomy): Eukaryota > Metazoa > Echinodermata > Asteroidea > Forcipulatida > Asteriidae > Pisaster > Pisaster brevispinus. Next base: position 16,066,703 of record JAMKCF010000006.1, on the reverse strand, counting down.
TAACTAGTACTTGAATTTAGAGGTGGTCATTTATTGTTACTTATCATCAGTTGTTTTAGGAACCAAATGTTTGTTTTGAAAAAAAAAATTGATTTAAAGTTGGTTATGTTTAGCACAGCTCATTAAATTTAGCACCTTAGAAGGAATCTTGCCATGTTCAGCTCTTCTAGAAAATATACATGTTTTGAAAATATTGATAGAAAAAGACTTTTTCCTCATTAAAAAAAAAGTTGTTGAGATATTTAGAGTCGAAGATACATGTCACTTTGTGAAATTTTATTTAATTGGTTCATGTCGATTGTGAAAACATATTGAGGCGTTTTCGTGTCCCTTGTGTTACAGCATATCTGTTTTGCGCAAGCAGGAAAAAAAATGTTGGACACGTAATTTCGTAAAACAGTGTTCTTCTGTTTTGAATAAAGTTCATGCGATGTATGCAGATACAATGATTCATGGAAATGTTAGTGATGCATGGAAAAGGGACAGGCTGTCCACTGTCAGTGTCAATTGTCATATTAAATTAATTGTAACTTGACAATATTGATAAACTGTAGATTTTAAAGCATACATTAAAATAAGGTTAAAATGTGGTTGGGGTTTGTTGACATGTCTTGATAATTTTGTTTACAGTGAGTGGGGTAAGGGTTTGGAACATTTGACCAAACAGGAAGTTCAAGTGGACATTTTCAACCTAAGCACTTAATACATAATCTTAAAAAGGGCTATGAAATTAATGCTCCCATGTTTCACAATTGAATGTTTCACTTGAACTGCCCCTCCCCCTCCCACAAATGAATCGACTACAGATAGATTTTCTGACATTAGTCAAGCGCAAGCTTTTCAACAGGAATCCTACCAAGAGTTTTGCTTGAGGGTCAGTGCTCTACCAAAACATACTGCAAGGAGAACAGGTGTACACACCACTTGGTCATCATCCTTATCATCATCTTGAGTAAGCTACAAGACTCACCTTCACAGGGGAGGAAGTCATCTTGATGTAATAGCCGTGACATCATCAACATCAGTAAATAGTAATTAAGATCTTGGTGGGGCTCAGTCTCCTCAACCCTCAGACTCCATGCACTTCTGCATCCATCTCATACAAACTCATTCTAAGATCCCTCAGATCAACCAGGTTTTTTCATTATTTATTTATTTTTTGCATTTTATTTTATTTTTCTCTTTCAGACAGATTCCTCCCTGTTTGATCACGTCCGCACTGTGCAGTCCTAGCCCCAGCTGTGAAATGTGTTGAGTTATGATGTCTAGACTAGGTGGCACCAGTGCACACCAGCGGCCAATCTAGAGGTGCACTGTGCTGGCTGTCAGTCATAGAGGATACAGCTGTGGTCAGGAGGAGTAGAGGTAATTGATTGAAAGTGTATCTACCTGGGATAATTGGGAGATGGGGAAGTCAGTTACAAAGCAAAACAATAGTCTGGACAAGGGCTTGATGGTAGTATACCTTGAAGCAACATGGACCCTGTGATGCTTGCCCAGGTCTTTGCTCTATGATGTCATTAATAAACATCTTCACCAGTGAGTTGAAGCATTGAGGAAGGCCTTTCCTCCATGGGTGAAGTATGAAGACATTGTTGATCATGACGATGTTGGATAGCTAAAGCAAGACAGAGAGATGGGATCAATGGTGCACAGGAATATTTGATACCCAAGGGTGATGTTGCGCACAAAGACCGTACATTATGTCTAACAACCAATGCCAAATTATTAGTAAACATGCAGTTTCTACGAATTTCACTCTCTGTAGTAAACTTTTTTCTAAACATGCTGGTATCTGTTAAATTCCATGGATGGTTTTAAAGCCCTCTTAGAGTGTTATTAAACTGTTGAAGTGTTTCATTTATTAGAATATCTGGCTAATACCAAATTATTACAAATGCATACAACAGTTTTTAAAATGCACAATAATTGCGTCGGATAAGATAATTTTTGTTTTGTGTTATTGAGTGTACAGTGCTTATCATATAGGTGTACGGGTACAAGGTACAATCAAATTAATACAAAAAGTATTGTTTAGAAACAATATCATTTGACATTTGGTGATTATAAAAGATAACACATAAAGATAACAATTATGATTTTTCACAGTTTTTGTGTTTGTGTCATGATAATTTGAATATCTCCCAGGTATACCAGGTAAAAAGTGAAATGTATGGCAGGAGTATCCTAAAATCCAGGGTACATTCATATCTTGTAACTGGAGACCATATAGTTGTGACCACAACTCGTTTGTCATTATCCTGCAGAAATCATACGTCCTCTTACATTTATTCCCCCATAATTCTAATCAATCCTTTATTAATTGCTTCTCCTTCTCCCCGAAATCCATTCATAATGTTATTTCCACCTTTGCATGAAAAAATATTCTCTTTATCTCTCTTCCTACATTTATCATATTTATAAACAAATAAAGGTGCACTCAAAAAGTGACATCCGTATAGTTTATTTTTCAAGGAAAGACAAAAGTATAAAAACTTTCATCATAAGATGTGTACAAGCAGGCCCTTGTCATCGATAAAAATGTAATGAGATAATTATTAAAATGGAATTGCCCTAAAAAGTTGTTTTAAATTACACAAAAGTGAAACATTAAGACAGAGGAAATTACAAAACCTATTATAATCAAAACATCCTTAATAACACTCATTAAGCAAGAATGAAAATAAATAATAAAATAAAAAGTTCCAGAAAAAATCCTCTCTCGGCTGTACACGAAAGGACTTAAAACCCTCCAAAACCCAACCATTCTTGGTATCGACAGTAAGTTCCCAAAACATCTTAGGAAAGCTAACAATTCTAGACAATTGATAAGCATCTGGTTTCAATAATATTCTTTGGCAGGTATTTGTTATACAGGAGAGGCACCACCAGAAAACCATTGTTTGCAGTTTCCTTTCAAGAAATAAGTATCATTTACACATTCTCATCCTTAGTTATTTTCCAAATTTTGTGGCCCAGGGCTTTCAAAAACTCTCACCTCCATTTTGCATTTTTTTGTTTACATATGTTGTGCTTGGTACACCTTGACACCATTATACACTTTCTGGTAATCCACCATTTCTTGTTTTGCAGTACAACAAATATCAGATTCCAACATCTGTTTTATTTGTGTGTGCAAGTTTGCGGTTGCAGTGAAGGTCCAAAACACAGGTGTATGATACAAAATGTCACGTTTTCTGTGAATAAAGTTGTCAGCCGGTAGAAGCATTTGCAACAATGAAAGGCCCCTGCCTTTTTTCCCCCAGTGATATTACTTTACAATCAGCATGATCACAACACCTTGATGGAAATTCCCATCCGTTAAACACCTCATAGCCAGATTGTTGTGCAACTCATGAAGTTTGGTGAAACATTAAACATCATGGCTTGATGAAATTTTCTTGTCTTTTTCTGATCTGTCAGAAATGATAAATGCATGATTTAAATGTTTGTGTTTCAACAGAAACTGATATGATGTAACTAAACTGTAATTTACTGTTATCAGTTGTATGATGCAAATTTTGCAAGAAGGACATTCATGACGATTTTGTACATTGAGCTAAACAGAATTTTTCCCCCGAAAAAAGTACCCATGTAAATAATACGCAGAATTTTATACAGGAGTTGTATTATTATCAACAAATTAAACAATGCACAGGGGAAATGAGGTAGTCAGTGCCTCATTTTATTTCTTTAATGATGCAGAATGTTACAAGTAACGTTTCTAGTCTGATTCATTGAGAAGGAAATATAATGCACACACAAAACAGGTATAGATTACTCCGATAAAATAAATGGGTGTGTATAACAGGTGACATTTGGAATTATCATTGAGTGTTTGAAAGGAACACCTAATTCCTCCTATATCCTCTGTGCTGATATCCATGGTGTGTCCATTGATAAGGAAGCCATCCATGACCAAAGCATTCACAGTACGGCCATATGGTATCGCTTGCCGGGTTGGATGATGACCAAGGCGGCACTTTTACCTGCAGCTCACATGCCATAAGGCGGTCCCTCTTGTTACATTTCAAGATGACTCTGTGAGCTCCAAGTCTGCTGTGTGGCTGAAGAACAGGCATTATTAAAATATTGAATATTAAATGATGTTTTCTTGCCGGTTGTGGTGAGGATTATCTTTGTACTTTTTATACAGAGTGGGGGAATTTTTAAAGTAATGTTGTCACTCAAAAATATTTGGGAGGTTTGTGTCTTTCCTTCACTGGGATCTTAACCAGCACCCCTACAAGCACCCCAACAGGTCACCTACCAGGATGACCAAATACCTGGTCCCATACCAAGGCCCATAAAACTACTGGGACTCCTACTTTTTAAAGCCTTTTTAGCCCTTTAAGGTGCATTTGGCATCCTGGATGAAGTACAAATAATGTGTGAAATAACAAAGCCATGAGCATTTTTACCAACCCATAAAGCTAACCAATTATTCATTTATCACTCTGGCGGAACCAAATGCCACCACACCCTAAATCCACCTACCACTAGTTTAGGCATAGAGCAGGGGTCCTTGTCTGATAATGCTCGTCATTAATTGCCATTCTGTTTTTATTCTCATTATATTAGTTTTTTAAACTGTTTGACCGATATTTCAACTGTATTGAGTATTTGGATCAAGATCGCTTCTATCACTGTGTTCTCAATTTAGTTCAGGATATAGATTTTGTTTGAGATGTACAGAATCAACAATCGGTTTGACATCTCTTTGTCAAAACACTCTGGAAATCAAGAATCCTTTTCTCGTATAGGCCTGCTTCAGAGCCATGATGTGTCATGCGTTTCCAGACATCAGTCTACTACTCCTCAGCATTTATTGTCTGGGGCTGTATTCCCAATTCACTCAGTACCACCTTTAATGATACAGCCTCTTTCTCATCATCATCATCATGATCATCATCATCCTCTTAGCACTTCCAGATCCAACATCTGGTGTCAAACCAGGGGTAACATTTATAACCAATCTCTCCCCGTGTAGTCTGCACCTGGCGCCGGCCTGTCTGCTTGTGGTGCCAGAAAACCTGGCCGGCTGATCACTCTGGGGTCACCCGTGCAGAGAGCTGTGAAGCGACTCAGACCCACCAAAATGCTCACTCGCTGAGACTATGCCAGCCAGTGCTGACAGAATGATCTAACCTCACCTGTAACTCATCTTTCTTGTCTTTATAAAATTCTCTGAAGAGTGGGGGAAAATGTGCTCTCTTCTGTCATGGATTTCTACCTTGGTTCTAATGATTTGGAGAAACTCCAGGGGGGTCGTTGAAACTAATCAATACATGGTTTCATTAGTGAAATTGGAAAACAGTGTCCAAAGGAAGGAAGTGATGAAAAAAGATTTGTATGATGAAAATAACACGTTGTTATGATTAACTTTCCATGCATGAAATGTATAAATAATGTACAATGAAATTTTTGAGGCTTTAAGATTGTGAAGTTACATTGGTAAGTGAATGAGTAATGCTTGATTGAAAAGCATGCACAACTGGTAAATAACAAGCATCATGGCAGAGATGTCTGCGAGAGTGAGTGCAGAAGTAAGTTTAATATAAATTTTGTTTTACTGAAATAAAAAGATTGATGCAGTACTTAATGTTAGCAACAGAATGAAGTTCAGATATCACTTATGTTTTGGCCGTCAACTTTCCTCTCTCTTCAGGGCCTAGTTTGATAATGCTGCTAAGCAGACAATGGATGACTAAGTACAAATAGATCACCAACCAATTGCTGATGTAATGCACACAGACTGGCTGGTTCCCAGTTAGTTGTGCCAGCAAAGAAGCTATTTGTGTAGTAATGTGTATGAAATGAAAAATTAATTAGTAAAAAGAGATTTTACAGAGACGATTTTTTGCTATGAAGCATCGCTTTTGTGCAGTCTATTGCACCATGTTCAAACTCTGTTTTTTGTCAAATCCTACGTTCAAATCCTCTCGACCAATTTATAATGCTTTAACAAAGAACTTAACCATGATTTCTTTGGGATGTTCTGTTGTATATCTGTATTCTAGCCTTCTATAGGATAAAACCCACCATTGAGAAAGACTCCATTGTAAAACAACCTAGAATTCTTATCATGGAAGATTAAGGGTTTATCCCTCGATACTCTTGGTTCATTTCCAGCCAGCTCTATGCCTACAGGATTCAACCTTTCAGTCAATAAGATTCCTACTCAGGCAACCTTGGTTTCATTCCAAAAATATAAGATTATCACTAATTGATTTATGAGCACTTTGAAACGAAATAACTTGTTTTGTTCAATAAAATGTTGTCTCTAGTATTTTATCCAAATGTTTCAAAATGGTGTGTTAATGCTCATTTGCCGTAATCCCACAAAGGACAAACCATTGAATCTAGAGATAAGGTGAGTCATTTGTGACCATGATACATTTTCATATCATTGAAAACATTTCCATATCATTAAATGTCTCAAGTAGCATATTTCTTTCATTTCCCTTCAGGAAAACCACTGATTATTAATGGTAGATGTATGTGTGGACATGTGGCATCTTCCCCCTCATGAGATTTTAAACAAGTTTACAATAATTCCCCCCAAAGACATAAGTGGAAGAGTCTAAAACTTTTACAGTCCAATTGAATGAATGGAATTCCTGGAATGGGCCAGAGTAAGTTGTGACATGAAGGGGTTTCTGTGAAGCACCTATATTGATGGCACCTTGACTACTCATGGGGAAAGGAAACATTTTGTTTGTGTTCAAAATATGACAGTGGTGGCAGCAGTAATAAGGACTTTGCTTTGAAACACCTTTCCAGAATATGTAAGTTTCAGAACCCAAGTCAACATATCTATTCTTTCCAGTTGAACTAAACTTGGCAGACTACACATCGATAGAAAAATCTAAACTAGTTTGCCGTACTGTTTTATGTCAATGTTTACATCCAAACCTGTTTGAGCTATTTTTGTCTTATACAGAATCCTGTGTTTGGTGATTATTCATAATCGGGGCCTGTACCTGGAGGTGTGGGTGGAGTCAAATACTTGAAACTCCCTTGATGATCTATTTCAAGTTCCATTCTCAGAAACAGGTTTGATTTCCTGTTAAATACAGATTGCTCATCTTTTTTTCAGAATAACACAAACTGGAAAATCTGGAAAATATCCCCTTTTATTTAAGCTAAATCAATAGCTTAAAGGTGAATCCTACTTTGGTACTGACCCCCCAAAAGATGTGTAGTTTTATCCGAAAGTCTACTTGTTGTAAAGATGGTAATGGTAATGAGCATTCTGCGAAAATACTTTGTCTGAAGTGCCCACATTGATTAGAAATCAATAAAAAATGTCCTTGCTGTTCATTTGTGAATGCTGTGGGCTGAGATGCAGTTGGTATTCTCTGTCACCTCGTTAAATGTGGATGGATTCCACGTTCTTGGTGAAAATACAGCAACAGTTTTTGCTGTTTTCTCAACAAGTAGGCACTGTATTAAACTTAAATTTTCACAAGTGACTTAATTGTACTTTTCTTGAAAATTTTTCCTATAAATCATCATTATGTTGACCAAAACTAAACAATGACCCTACCTTTATTATCTACTTTCCTTTAGTTTTTTTTCTAGTAAAAACAAACAAAATTTGAAGCAATTAACACTTTTAAGTTGTGCGTATAAATCACACCAAAACTCTTTCAGTTTCAGAATGTTGTCTCTTGTTTTGCTCAAAACTCTTGCAAGTTCTGAAGAAGGCCTCTTTTAGAATGACCCATAACATTTTTAGCCGTCTATTATTTGAGGGGAGTTGCTGGGTGTTTACCCATTAGCCTGCTAATCTCCAATAAGTGCACATAAAACCATCCAAACCATCCTGGTTTGTTTTGGTTAGGTTTGAGAAGCACACTTTTTTAGCTTGCCTGTCCAGACATAGACTCTCCATCTCCCTCTGGCCAGTGTTGTGATAGTTTCTGTGATACCTACACTCCTAGGTCTTGGGTTCAGCCGTGCTGGCGCCAGTCTCCCCCTGTTGAGGCAATCAGCAGCTCTTAAATTGAGCCTTGTTTGACCCTACAGGTGATCCCGTGTGTCACTAGTGTAGGTGGGAGACAACCAGTTTGAGAAGGTGAAATGGAATTTAGAGGGGTTAGGCTGCAAGCTGAGTTGTCACACTTGTGGGAGATGTGTCACATGGGAGTCTATGTTAATGTGTAGATGTTTTGGGGGTTTTTTTCTGGCAAATTGCAGTACCTCGGTGTAGAAAGTTGATATTGTGGAAACATTTTTCTTGGGTTTTCCAAGAAAAACAGCCTTGCAGCTTTCCATTAAAAGCTGTTAAACAGTGTAATAAGTGCTTCTAAACATTTCGTCACTCAGAAGTCCTTAGATGCACCCTAATGCATTATGTGATCATCCAAACGAATACATGAGATTGTTTATCTTGAAAGGTATCATCCATTACACTTTATAGGCATTGAAAGTGATATATATGGGTATCTGCAATTAGCATTTATACTGATAGAATGTCACACATCTATTTTTCAAAGAAGGCATGACTAAGTCTCATGATTATCCAGTCACCAATCTTTTCCCGTTAGTCAACAGAGTGTGGTAAGATCATTTCTATAAAAACGCTAAATAGGAAACAAGAAGTATTTTGGATGTTTAGGTTTGGCTTTTGTATACAGCAAGGTGCACCTTATGCTTCTTGGGGCTATACTACCACACACGTGAGGGAATTAGGACAGAGCTCCCTGGCGCCAGTTGGAATGCCAGCCAAATCCATGACAGAATGTTACAAATGTGTGTATCAAGTGATCAAAACCAGCCAATGGCCTGTACAAAATAAAATTGTGTTTCACATTATTCGTTTTGTTTATATTTTACCAAGATTGGCAGTTGATGGCTTTCAATGTCTCGTTTTCTAGCGAAAGGATTTGAAGTTTAATGGAGAGTGTTCATTTGATTTTGATGAAATACACACATGGAAACTGTTTTGTTTTTAAGAAATAATTTGTCACAAACTAAGCCATAATATCAATGAAATGGACTGTGCAATTCTTGTCAGATCTGTTGGACATTAGGACCCATTCAAGTGCACAATTTATTGTGTTTCCTTTAAAAAAAAGAGACAAAAGGTGGGACAATTCAATTCAATTCAATTAATCTTGATTATTGTATCCCAAAAAGGTTAGTTAAAATGTTTGCATACAGTAAAAACATTAAAACAGTTCTATCATAACAATTACAAGACCAATAGACAGTAAGCTAAAAGAACACAATAAAAAAGCGGAAAGTACAATAAGAAAATACCTGGTGTCTGGACGATTCATTTTATAATCCACTTGGGAAAGAAAGACTGTGATGTGTTATTTCATGTTCAAATATGCACGAGACTTGCATATAGTCAAATTTTACTGGTTAGTACTTGCTGTATCTTCTTAATACAAGTATGTTTTGGCAGGATTTTGAATCATCCATTTTGTTTTGACGATTAATATTATTACAAATAGTCAAGAACAGCCTTTTGCATACGGCTGTCTGTCACTCAGAGTCCTTTAGCAACTTGAATAATCACACAATCTGCTTAATGACACTTGACTGACATAACACGTGTTACCAACAATATTCCTTCATGTGCTTCCATGGTATGTAGGGAAGATGTGTTTTGAATGATCCACTTGTAAATAAATGAACAACGGAGAATGTGCCAATGAAATACCCATTAAGGATCGAGGGTTCTCTGTCCCTTGGATGGAACCATAGAGAATGATGAAACCTAGCCAACTGGGATCTCTTGGCTCGAAGAGACAAGCACAAAACAATTTTTCTTTTCGAGAGCTGTGTGTATGTTATAACAAATTAATTAAGTCAACATGCATGTGGAGTAAAAAATACTGGGAAACTAAACACAGAAAGATATGCTGTTTTATTAATAGTTATTGAAAATCTCTGTATATTTTCGTTGCCCTTTACCCATGTACAATAATCAATGTTTTTTACATTGTATCTGTGTGTTCCAAGTTCTGTGCCAGGAGAATAAACACACACACAAACAAACCCAATATTGTCAGCTCTGGTTGAGGAGTTGAACCTAAGACGAGGACCAAATTTCACAGCCCTGCTTAAGCAGAAAAGATTGCTGAACAGTTAGCTGCTAAGCAAACAGAAGCAGGAGACCAGTCACAGATGGTACATGTGACATGTTGCTGCATAATTGGTTTGTGCTCAGCTACTTTTTGCAGCTCTATGAAAAATTGGGGCCCAGCTTTCTGGAGCAGATCTCCTGAAATGCTGAATACCAAGTTTGCCTGATTACGAGAGGCCAGCTTGATTTTTCTTACTAGCAATAACATCCCTACTGCAAATCAAAATAACATCATTCTTGCATTCTTCAGTTGGAAATAACAACCAATTTATTTGAAAAAAGTATTCCTGATTCAAAGAATTGTATTTACTGATATCTTTTTTAATATGAAATAAGACAGATAACATATTTTTGCAATACCAGAGACCTTTTCAGCTGTAAAAGTATATAGATTTCTAGTTTGCTGTGAGCGGAGTTGCCTCATGGGTCTAGGCAATTGTCTCTTTAGGTATATACACTTGGGGCCTTATACTGCACAAGCACGTACAGACTCTGCCCATATTGTGATTTTCCTCTATGTAAGATTATCTTCAGACAGAGACAAGCCTTATCAGTCGGTTTTTATGACAAGGGGGGGGGGGGGAACAAAACCAAGGTTCCAATTCAGGAAACTTTATTTCTATGGAATAATTATGATACTTTATTCATTTGTTCATTTGATTTCTTTTGATTGTGTTTTTAATACCTGTGTAGGTGAAGAGGGTCCTTGTTAAAAATCAATTATACCTTTTTTCCACTCTGTTTGGATTCCCAGATGAGTTGTACCCATAACTGCTTATTTATGGTTACTAAACTGTTTTTGTTTTAATAATAATCATGATGTCTTCTTACAGGCCTATTGTGCTCAATTCCATCACTGAGTGACGCTCATGGTGCTCAAACATATTACTCCTGGTCACTTGGCCATTTATTTCATTCCTTAAACCATCTCAGCTCCCTTGGGAGTATACAGCCTGTGCTGCCAAATATGTAGTGCACCAAGCTAAATCAACCACAAAAACCATCTCTGCCCTCACAGGTATACCCCTGGGTGAAGAGAAGCAGTTATAATTAAGTGTCTTGCTCAAGGACACAAGTGTCATGACCAGGGTTCGAACCCTCACCCTGATGACTCAGCCTCCAGAAGTTTGAGTCCAATGAACCGGACTCTTGGCCACGAACCGCTTATCTAACTACACCAAACCCCAAGGGCCCATAAAAAGGATATTAGTAGTATTTTGTTTGTTAAAAATTTCAGTACAACAGTGGTTTGGGAAGAGCAAATTCAACATTCCAATCATCTAGTTTTCAATGACCAACAAACTTTCCTGTGATTGATTATTAAATGTCATTAATAAAAATTGGGGGAAAAAAGGTTTATGTTTTGTCAGGGGTTCAGTGTATGTTCATCGATCGTGGCAATCAGAATAAGCAACTGTGGTTGGGGAGGGTGGGGGAGGTCTTCAAATGCCATTTTGACGGCTTTGACAATAATTCAGACCCCCAAAAAAGTTTGTTCCTAAAGGAGTTTTAATATTGTAATTAATATGTTTTAAAGGATGGCTCATTCTTTGGTAATGGACCCCCCAAAAAAGTAATTTTTATCTGAAAGGCTACTTGTAAAGATTTGTAATGGTATGGTAAGCATCCTGCACAATTTTGTTGTCTTGTCTGCAATGCCTCTGTTAATTAGAAATCAATAAAAGAATTTTAGAGATTCAAATTTCCGTGGTGTCTGTTTGGGAATTATGCAGCTGGAGATGTGGTTGGTATACACACTGTCGCCTTTGTTGATGAACATATTGTGACAGGATTTTCCTAGGTGACTTTTATTGCATCTCTCTTGATAATTTTGCCTATAAATTAGTATCACATTGACAAAAACCAATCTATGACCCTACCTTTAAGACTATAGAAACAAATCAAACCTGTTATGTGTTGTTTACCAGTGCTGTGCCATAGTTTGTCTTTATGGGGGTCAGTGTGAGACCCATAAGGTACTCCCAAGATTTGTGTATGTTTCATTTCCCCCAAGTCAGTTGGTGTTAACGAGATTAGTGACCTCTCATGAATGAAGAAGTGAACTTGACCGGGGAGATCAATTATTACTTATGATTATGACAGATGTAAAAATTAGCTCTGGAAGATAAGGGTCACCATAAATAACAGCAACTATTCCTTGTAGCCATGCAGTACTTTTTCACACAATGTGCCGGTAACAAATACAAACAGGTATTTACTGCAACTGTCCAGCTCTGTAATTGTCGGAGGAAACAACTTCCATCCCAAATGATTTGTGTTCTCCTGAGTCTTTTAAAGCTAAACTTTTGCATTCAGAAAATGAAACATCTCTTCAGTTATTTCAACAGATAGGTATGTGTGTCACATCCTGGCTGTGCATTTTTCATTTTGTCGTCCAGCTAACCTTTCCCCATCTTTTGATATCCAGTTTCCTTCAAAGGGAACAGGGGGATTAAATGGTGACTGGAGTATCAAAGGGAAAAGGTTTAATACCGAAAAATGAATAACTTCTCTTTGCTTCTGAATAACTATTATTGGGTCTTCCTTTCATGAAGTGGAAGACTCGTGGGAATGCTTGGGTTGACAGAAACCCTTAATAAGTGACCTAATACCTTGGTATAACTCCTGGTGTGTCATAGACTTCAAGACCCCTTGTGTACCTTGCTTTCCTTCCTGTGTCTAAAAAGAAACAAAAAATACGTCACGATATGAAAACAGAAATGTTGAAATCACTGGTTACCATGACTCTTACTTAAAAAGCAAATTAGTCAATATCTTATTGAGTGCGACATCCACTTTTGATGAAGATTTTGGTAGATCTTTGGAGAATTAAAATTAACCAAGGCCTATAAAGAAAAAATTCTGCTCAAGTTTTCGTATCAATAAAAAAAAATCTGTGCGGTGAAAATGACATGTGAGGCAGATTATCTTTTCAGGATGTTTATTACTATGGCGAAAAAGAAAAACAATTATGAAAACATGTTTTGCATTTTCAACCCGCTTGAGAGTTTCTTGATCGAGATGTCTCCCAGTGTACTACTGCGAACTCCAACTCATTATAGGCTTCACTATTACATAAGATCTGAATAGATTTTACAACAATCCTTGGATAGATAGCTTTAATAAATGAAAAAAATACACTTGTATATTTCATGTGTATTCAATTTTCTTATCTAATAACACCTTAATAAGATGAACTTCCTGAGAATCCTCCAGAGGAAAAGTTATTTAATCCAGGACAGATGAGTTCACCATATCAAAAATATAACACATTGCACTTTTTACCTGAAAGATGAACCTCTAGTGCACTGATAACTAAAGCATGACACACACAACTTGGGTTTTCCCCCTTTTGTATCAAACAAACACTTTCTTTGTTGATCATCCAGCTGGCTTTGTGATATGAATGCATATTCTTCCACCATGACAATTAAGCATATTATATTGTAAATCTTTCACTAATGCCCATATTCTACTCTTTGGCTTTGAGCCTATTGTACGTGGTCATTTACCTAAGAAAGGTTAACTTTTGTGAATGAATTATCCAAATACTGGATCAAATAACATGTGGGTTAAATGTTTGTAATGGGAGTCTAATGTCATGGGGGAAATATATCTCTATGTAACCAAAATTATGAAAAGTCTCAACTATTTTGGTATGATGCAATCCAATGTGTATGTTGAAGCAATAATAAAAATAGCCGCAACAGTCTGATAGATAAAACATGGAAAATAGTGGTAGCACTTTAAGACTAACTAATTACATGTTTAAATTTAACATATTTTACCCTTGTAAAACTACTTGTATCTTATGAAGAGTTTACTGTTCACTACTAATACAATTTTATGACACTGTTCTTGCTGGTAGACCAGGGTCCAATTCCATAGCTTACCACAGAGTTCTATGCTTACGGACCCCTTGTACAGCACATGGTTCTGTGGGAAGAGCTCTGTGGTAAGTATAGTGCCATGAAATTTTGCCCTGGTTGGCCTCTCATACAAATTTACCTTTATGAAGTATTGTTACTATTATCAATAGTATAGTTGTACCAGGCATATTTGTTGAAAATTTGTTTATGATTTTATTTGTGTAATAATGTATGTGTCTCAGTTATCACCTTTATTTACATTTGTAATAAAAACTTACTTTGGAACTCATTCCACTTTAATCACTCACCTACCCATGAGAGAGAAGTGGAATATCCCACTGCAGATGATTCATCGTACTGCTCTTGATATGAACACTTCACTGCAGTTCAGCTGATTGGATGATTAAGTTTGAGACTCTACCATTTGTTGTGGAGGGGGTTAATACACCAAAAGCTTTAGTAGTTTTTTTTTAACTGAGTCTGGACTACATGAATAATGTACATTACATCCAAAGACCAAATCTGTACAAAAAACAAATGCATAATTATCCCATGTGAAATGAAATTTAGGTTTTTCTTCAGAAATATTTCAAACAGCTATAAATATGTTATTTAAACTGGTTTTTGTTGGTATTTTTAAAACATCAATATTAATAGATTTATTGGACTTATTCGTTTTTATAAATTTATTTTTCACTGTTTTAGCCAGGTCAGAAAATCGTCTTTTAGATTTGTATGTCCCAGATAATATTTGTCACAAATTGTGGTTGTATAATCATTATTACGTCCCCAGCAAAGATCATTTTTCTCAAATCAAGGTAACACAAAAATAGACAGGAAACGTTCATCAAGAATTCACTTATCTCTGTGTTCTCAGTATGCTAGTGATAATTATGCATGTCCCAAACCCTAGACAATGTAACACCCAGTATCCCTGCTGACCTAATTAATAACTCAGTAATAGTTTTACCAGCTCTAAGTCAAAGGCACTTTCCACTAAGCCTTAGAGCTGTTAACATGTCTTCAACCTTAAACAACGCAGACAGCCATGCTTGTACTGTGGACCATACGCTGTCAGGAATGATTTCCAAATGCCCCACAGAGCTAGGCGTGTGGCTGTGATGCTCTAATTAGTCACTTGTCAGAGAGATTGGTCGATGGCGGTGAACTTTTCTTTTGGCCCCCCCCCCCCCCTCCCCTCGTCCTAAATTGGGGTATGTAGAAACAACTTTGTGATTCAACAGGTTTGCAAGAAACGTTTTATCTACTGCTCTAATGAGTTGAAAAGTACAGATGTAATCAATGTAGTGGGGTGAGCATGTTACTAGTCCATTTTTGTTGAAGTTCCCATCAATATCCTAATTATCGGTAGTATTTGGAATGACTAAGCTATGCTAGACGCTGCTAGATCTCCAAGATTTGTTCATTGTATCATCAGGTTGCGTTTCAGCTTTGGTCGTTATCTAGTACACAGAGCCTTGTCCTGTCAGATGTTATGCATTGACTTCAAGGACTCAACATTTTCCAGTAGTGAAATTTTGAATAATGAGTTTGTGAAAAGTTTGGATGAATTGCTTTACAAATCAAAAATGTTCATGAATGCAATCGTGAGAATATTTTAATAAGTTAGAAAAAAGGAATGTTTCATTCAATAAAGCAAACCTGAGTTGAATGGAACATTCCATCTTTCAATGAATGAAAATACTCTCTCCATTGCAAGAATGTAAATCAATTCATTATTTGTTTGATAAAACATCCAAGTAGATATCTGTCATTTGATTGAAGGATAAAACAAACAAAAGTAAACAACATGTAGAGATTAATTTCTGGGATTCACTAAGAGGGCAATTGTACTGCTGTGTATATCGCTTAGTGTGGTTTAGTGTGCAATAGTTTTTGGTGAAAAAATGAAATACATGATGAATAGCACCAAAATAAATGGTTTATGGTGTATAATGGTTTGAGTAATGAGTGGCAGTTGTCTAATCCAATGGCAAGGGTCTACTTGGGTGTTGTTTCTGGTCTCTATGGTTATAAACTCTCATCAGCACACTTGTTGGTATTCTTTTCTCCTTCGATCAAATCAGTACCTGATTTTACAAAGCTCTTTTTCTTTGTGCATTTATCACTTGTAAATGCCAAGTAAATGCTGTCATCAAAACAAACTAATCTCCATGGAGATTGCAGGTAAAGCTGAACATCCACAATAAGGTTACTGTATACAGTACTGTAAAATCTGGCCGAGAGCTCTCTTCCATGGCAAAACTGAGTAACTCTAAATACACCATTTTGAGAAAAGTAAGTACAGAGATAAGCTGTTTTGCCATAAAAACAGGAAGAAAGAGTAAAAAGAGGCTGAGATAGGACATGTTATATTCAAAAGCATACAAAGCATGCCTTTGAATTGAAACTTTGAAATGGATAAAGCGCCCTCAATTTACCCAGAAATAATCTTATAAAATAACAAAAGTCTTCGTGTTGGGCTGTTTTGCCATGTAAGGGCCGTGTTGCTGTGAATCATTTTGTAGCTCAACAGTCGTTTGTGTGTTTGTGGGTATTTTCTTGTATACACTTGTGCTGTGTCATGCATCGGAACTTTTGTCTTAGCAGATGGATTAAAGTAAGTGTCACGAAAATGTAGTTGTTGATATGGGCTTAAAAAGGGATTAATTAAAGTCACTTTCAATTCAACTCACTGGAAATCGAGAGAGAAAAATGTTTCTATAGATAAAACTTGGATTTTGAGTGGAAGCAAGGGAATTCTGAAGATGGATGGAAACGTACAGCATGCTTCATATCCTATCCTCAAATCCCTTTTAAGTGTGGTTGGATTAAAAGAACCCTAACTCCAATCAAATCTAAATCGGTATAAAAAAAAACTGATATCAACTCATCTCCACATTTGAGCATAGTCGGTGAGATGACTGGCTAGACGACCCAACCAGTGAAGGGGAAATAGTCACTAACAGCATATCTCCTTAAGCCTTGGACATGCAGGTCGACGCGTCAAGACCAATCTTGAAGTTGATCCCATACTGGCCTCACTGCTTGCAGGTGAGGGTGACAAAGATGACATGAAAGGAAGGCAGGGATGAAAAGTGTCCAAATATTATTTTAAGGACAGGAAGGCACATGCCACTTCAAATCCTGCATCAATCTAATCTCTGGATTTGGTCTTAAGGAGTCTCATAATTTAATTGTCCGACTTAAGATGCAATAAAGACTCTTTTCATAAAGCATTGCTTATAAGTATTTGCCCTTTGGGGATGTGGCACGTTCTCACGAAACCCAAATTAGTTTAATTTCTCTTCAGATTATATCACAAAAGTCAATGACAACCCGATACCGATGTAGACACCCACTCCTCTGTCTAAAAATACTAAAGCATCACTTCATTCATACGTTAACCTAATAGTCAAAAGAATGTGCTTTTGTTTATTTTGTCTCTGATCACCATGGAGAAGGACAAAATGATGACAGCCACCACATGTAATGACATTTGACCTGTAACTGGTGTTCAGCATAGATCTGTGAGAGTAGACCTCTTTGACTTAGATCAGTTCAAAGAAATATTGTCTTTTCATAAGGAGCAGGGAACTGGGAGAAGATTGGACAACCAGCAAAAAGTATGGAATAATTGCTGATTCATGGTTTTTTTTAAAGGATTGATTGTGGAAAAGAGTTCGTTTGAGCATGGAGGTAACCTCCATGGTTTGAGGAACCTTTAAAAACGTTTGTGCAAAGTAATGGCAATCTATATATGGCCAGCAAGAGACAGCGGTGGCACCAGACCTAACAGGTCTGGGGGGCAAGAGTGGGGTGCAAACTTGAATTTAAGGGTTGCAGACATTAACCGTTAATGCAATTTTGTACTGCTGAAAAAGCATGGACTTACCACAAAGACGGACTTGCACCAGCATTATTCTTGAGCTGGGCACAATGGTTTGGTACATTCAATTTTGACCATGAGGTGAGAAATGGGAGGAGGAATTGGGGGTGAGGAGCGTGGGGGCAAAGAAATTAACTTGGGGACATTTTCCTGTTGAATGAGCCAAAACAATGAAAACACTGAATTGCCATATCTCTTTATAGCAATGATGTTCTGAGTTGAAACTTTTAAAATCAAATATTGCAACTGAAAATCGAATGTTGCAACTGATATTCAGCAAGATAGAACTCATGAAAATGAAACACGCTAAAAACAAGTTGATGTTCCTCTATCATGCAATTGGCAGCTCTCCTTGACAGCTTTGGTTGTTCTAGTGTTATTGATTATTAACTGTCTTTGTCACCAGACACTCTACCAGCAATTGTTTCATCAAAATGTAAAACTGTTGTCATCAAAATAAATGCTCAAATTTATGAGAAAAGTATTTTATATTAACAGTGTAAGGAAACATAGTACTTGTAATTAGCTATGAGCAACTAACAGGCATTATTCAGATATGACATCCTTTTGGTTTTGGTTATTAAGGTCATACAGTTACTAGGCCCTAATGAACAAAGATTATTAACAAAATAGGGAGACCGCCTACACAGGGCTAGATGTTAGAGCGCCGGCACTATTCAGGTCGTTGGTTCAAATCCCGCCACTCTAGTCAATTTGTCTAAGTTCAACCCCAAACCATTTAAAATTTACTCGGTCAGTTTCCCTTGTGGTTTATTATTTGATATCAAAATTAATCAGCAATAGTGTTGTGTCAGTTCATGTACTTCCTCAAAAAAGCAGGCGGACAATTTTCGTTTTCACCAAGTGACATATTACGTCGTGTGTGTCACTTTGTAAAAACGGAAGTCAGCACGCGGTGCCACAAACAAGGTTTGAGTTCATAAAAGTGTTTTTGTTCTCATTTGGGTTAGTGTGCACCATGCATTACAACGGTAAATGGAAGATGCATGTCAGTTCATAACCAAACTTTTCACTTTCATGCAGTGGTTGCAATACATAGTTAATGTAATTAAAAGTAAATCTCTTGAACTTATGAGGCTTTGAAACTTTGTGAAATTATAGGCATTAGCGAATGTACAAATATGTAAAAAAAATGAAAATTCAAAAAAGTGGTTTTGTAAACAAGGTGGCATCAGTGACAATTTGCGTAAGATTGATTAAAATATTTAAGATGAGTGAAGATGACAATTTGGCAACCATTAGTTTGTGTAAAAAAATTGGTGCCAACCTATTTGGCAGTGGTGCAGCCACTTCCCCTTTTCTGTTAAACCACTCCCCCCCTTTGCGATTTGTGATCCACTCTCTTAACTAACCAACTTACTGTCTGACTCTGATGAAATATTTGATTATATTATTACAATAACTGTCATTTAGGAATATAGTATTTTTCTAATATATATAGGACCTACCTGTTGATGAAGTGTTATGAACTCGGCTTTCTCTAACCTGGTATAATGATCTTTTAAACTATTTGATTAGTGGACCATAATGTTAGCTGCATAGTAAGGTATCATCACAGTCGTTTTCAATCGAACAACTGAATTTCTATAAAAAATTATTATAGCATAAAGACTGATAAATAAAGACTTTCTGCACATGAGAAATCTGTCAAAATGAGTCATCAGGAACTCCATTGAGATAATTAGCACGTTTATTTAGCATTCTCAGAATTGAATTTCCGATCTATTTGAACTATTTAAGATACTTTTAAGTGAAGAACATTTGCTTAAACAAGGTATGCTCAAGTACAGCCAAATCTATCTTTCAAGTATTGTGAAATATGCAAGATTTTTCACATGAAATGAGGGCTTTGCCTCTTTGTCTAAAAAGAGTTACTTTGGAGTACCGGACTTGTGTGTACAGTGCATTTCATCAATCTTGACGGGAACAATTTAATTATCTCTTTCAAAGAATTTGTTTCAGGGAAGTAAGTTTCAGCATGACAGCTTTTAAACCACGTATTTTGACTCGTATCTTTCAAGTCCATAGGAAATGTCCATTACTGGGTTGACATTCCGTAACCTCATACAACAAAGTTTGACTTGATGCAGTAATCCTCAACCCATCAGACATTAATTGTGAGTACCAAGTTTTCTGTCAACTCTTAATAATAACCTCTCGACCACAAACCCCTGTTGGCAAAATATTAGGATATATATATAGATTTGTGTAAGGATGTGTTTGGGTGGGAGCCTGCCATGGTGTGAAATACTTTTGTATTGGGGTCATAATCTGTGTACAAGTTTAGAATAATTTAATAATTTACTGTTAAACGGGCCTTGGAGCTACAGGACAGGATTCCACTTGTTTGGTGTGGATGAACTTATAGCCTTGGTTTTTTATTCTGGATGTATTTTTTGGTTATAAGTTCAGGCTTTTTTCAGAGTTGGATCAGATTTTGATATTCACTTTAATATCAGATCTTAGGAATGTCCTTAGATTGGTATTTTTTCTAAAGACAGATCAAAACAAATATTGGAAAGTTTTAATCTGAAATCCCACTGTATGAAGTTCATAACTGGTTCCACTCCTCCACAGAAATATTTCCACCTGAAATCTGTCAAAGTGGAGGCAATAGTATCAGTAGATCTAGTGGCGTAACCAGCATTTTTATTACTTTTACCATGGGGGGTGGGGGCGGCAAAGACATAATTTAGGGGATTATTTAATGTATGGAACCATTCATTTGTGCAAGAGGGGGATAATGATTCCGGGGGGAGGGGGGGTACATCTCTCAACCAACGATAAGTCTTCCTTTGACCTCAGCGAGGGCACTGTTTGAGCGTGTGACTTCATTCATATGCAAGGGGTCTATTGCTGTTGTCGTTGCTGTTGAATAGGACAAATTTTACAAACTGAAATTCATTTGCATAAATGTGCGGAAATGGCCTGATGAGGAAGAATTAAGTGGTATTATATTATATTATGCACATTTTGATTTGTTACATTTCCACTTCTAATGAATTTGTCAAGGTGCTGACTATTTAAAATATATATATATAAAAAAATTAAAAGCAAACTTCGCTCTGCTTCAAATGCACTTAATATAATTGGTATTCGAGTAAACTAGAAAAGACATAGTCTGAAAACATTGTGTTGCCTGAGCTAAAATACAGATATTGAGATATTGAACAGGAAGGCATAAGCCAATTATCCTGTGCAATTGTTTTTAAAGAATTTAAACTCATGGAAAATATTTAAAACAATTCAGTGTATGATGTCTAATTGTTAATTGATTAATCAATTCATATGACTTCCTTTTGTGATCTAATAGAACAGCGCCCTCAGTTTTCAAACTCATGCAAGTGACTTTACAAATTAATTTGTGTCAGTATCTGTACCAAGTATAACCATTTTTTACCTCCATGGTCTAACTCCACATTAAAACTTGATTATTTGCTTGAAATTACCTTGTTTCCGACAAAAGCAAAGCTTGTTTACATTAAATTCCCCTCATTTAGCCTTCACCCCAACCTGAAAAAACATTTAGTTATTTGATAAAAATTAACAAATGATTGAAAAAGGAAGAAGCATGAATGCAGTGAGGGTGAAACAGTTAAACATGCTCTTATGAAGGATTTTCAATTGACTTACAATTACAGTTTAAGAATGAGAAAAGGATCTATTAATTAAAGTCATGGTCATAGAAGCACTGACTTATGAAGATGTATAGAAATATCCTGTAGTTATCTTAAAGGCTCTGTGAACTTGCTGTGATCAAATCATCATTAAAAAAAAAATTAAAAACGGAAGTATTGTGTGAATTCCATGAATTTAACGATTGTTAACACAAATCTCTGGCCTATTTTATTAGAAAAAGAAAGAAGCTTGATGTGTCTTGGTGATAATGCTCAGAAAATTAGTTGTGAGTTAGGTCGACGTATCAGAGTGAAAGAGTAAGAACGATTGAGTACAAGTATCAGTAGACCTATAGCTTGATTTTATAAGATAAGCAGTTTGTTAATTGATGGGGTAGTCAAAACCCAGGTTTTATACGGGGGAAAAAATGTTGTTAGGGAAGAAATGCTGTTCTAATAATTTTAAACATTCATTTAACAAAATAACTGAGCACAATAAGGATTTGTACAACTCACCAGTAACATCACAAAGTGCCAAAAAGTCCCTTGCAGCCAAACTTTAATGTTTGTACGAACCTGCGTTTGAAGCTAAGCTAATTTTGAAATTACTGGTTCATGGATTGTTTGCCATTTAATCTTTGAAATTTACAGATCAGGGAAGTAGAGATCTTAAATCATACAAATCTGGTTAAAATTTTGTTCATAGTGTGTTTAATTAATGAGTAATTGTTTATTTAACAAGATTATCTTGTTGGCACTTTGTGGAAACACATAAGTCGAAGCACTCATGTTTCATGGCATTGTTCCAGGTTCTGTTTTGCCTTTCATCAACTTACCAACAAGAAACTAGACGATTTTGAGACCTATAATATCTTTGTAAATTGTAAGACGCTGATCAACTAAATCAAAATTCAAAACCCCCCAAAAAGTCAAAATTAGTTCCTACTGTTTTTTCATGTTTTTGGCACTTGGTGATGTTGAAGAAGTATTGATTTCAAAGCAAATTTTCAGGGTTTTTTTAAATGTGGTTTAAAATGTTCAACTTATGTAGTCTTCATAGTTTTATAATAATGTGTTTTTGAAATGTTCTTGCAAATTTCCATAGTTGCAAGGTCACTAAGCACAACATCTGACTCTTAGCCTTGGGCTCTCAGTGGATTTCCTAAGATATGCATCATTAGATATGTCAAAGTTCTGCGAAGATTAGGAATAATCCTTCCTCTTTGAGGGCCCATGCATACATATACATGCAGCACCTTAATCCTTATGGTTATAGGAGCTTAAACCTGATTAAGGATGCTAATTAATCCATGTCACATAAGCCTTAATAAACCAGCCTGACTACTCTTACCAGGGAAACAATGCATTAGACCAACATGTTGTGACATCCACTTGCAGCTTGATGGAAGTGTTGTTGTAGTTCTTATAAAGCTAGTAATGAAGGGGTGATGTTCAGTTCAGTGGTGACACATCATTGAGACTTCCGACAATTGGTGTGTTTTTGTGTTTGTAACATTGTGGAGGAAGCATCCATGGTAAAAGCAAATGACCTCTAAACAAAGTCTTGCTTGGAAATGGGAATGGATGGGGAGGGGAAGCTTGCCTCCTTATTTTGATCTGGTGTTAGGCAAATGCTCTGTGTGTCCTGTGACCTGGGACTGAAGGCCAAGGGAAATATATTTACTTCTCCAGGGATAGGGGAAACTAGCTCACCTTTAATCTGGTCCTGGGTGGAAGAAGTGCTCTAAGTTTTTTGATCTGGTGGAGGCTAGGCCAAGGGGAAAGGCTGTAATCTGGTGAAGTAACGGCCGAGAGGAAAAGTATACTTTGTGAGGTCTGATGGAGAGAATTATAGAAATACCTCTTCTTTGATCTAGTGAGGGTAGGGGTGAGGCCTGTTGTAATCTAGTGAAGGTGAAGGTAGGCCTAGAGGAAAGCTATACTTCATGAGGTCTGATAGAGGGAATTATAGAAATGCCTCTTTTTTGACCTGGCATAAGATAGGGGGAATGTTGTAATCTGGTAAAGGTGTAGGCCTAGATGAAAAATATACCACTTGAGTTCTGATGGTAGGGGAGTTAAAGGATAGATAAATTTTGCCCTAAGATTAAGCACAGGGAATTTAGAGGAGCACTGTCTCCTATGACCATAGAGAATACAGTGTGCCTGTTTAGAAATGGGTAAGTGAGGCTATTAATATTACCCTTCCTATTTCCTACAAAACATGAAATCAGGCAGTGCATCACAATAGTATTTGGGTTTGTTTAAAAAGCTTATTCTTTCTAATTGCTCCCCCAGTATAAGCAAATTTTACAATCAAAACATGTCATGGATAATTAGGCAAATGAAAGGAATGCCATTAGTTATTTGGAAATAATTTACACATAAATCTTAAATATTTGTGAATTGTATCCACTCGTGCAGATCAAAAATGAGAAAACACTCAAAAGAAATCAAATCTTTTAAAATTTTATTTATACAAGAAATTTGTGAAAATAAAAATAGTATACTCATAGCAATTTGTTACAAATAATATTATATAATACAAATAACATTGAAAAAAAAATATAACTTGGGACAAGGATCATGCCCGAATGTGTGCGACAGGTACAACATAAATGCCAGTTAGGCAAAATTCTTAATTGGTTACAAGTGAACGAAAAGGAGGTCAAGTGTTATTCTCAGGTTTTCTTTGTTCATTTGTTAAATTTATTTTACTTTCACATATTTATGGTTACATTTTACTTTCCCAACAACATAATATAATTTTTATAGCCATGAACTACCTCAAACTAAAGAATTTAAAGAGACAGAATCGTGCACACGTAAAAATTAATATGGTTGGGACCAATTTGCTCCAAGAAGTCTGTTGACAGCCTCAAGATCATTGGGGGGTTTTCTTAACCAGACCACACGAAAAATGTAAAGTTACATATATAAATCTTTCTATACATATTACATGAAAACATGTCCTCCAAGTCTATTTTGATGCAGTGGATTGGCAAATTTAAAATAAGTTTCAACCATTCATTACCCTTCCTGGTACCATTCTTATAACATTATCCCCCCCCCACACACACACACACCCATTCCCTTTGTTGGGCTTCATTGTAATTGTTCAGTCGTGGTTTTAAACCAACCCATTTAAATATTGTTTATAGTAAAAAGTAAATGATTTTCTTTGTTCATTTCCAATTGATGTAAAAAAAATATTTTATTTTTAATCATATACAAATTTAAGTAACAGAAAGTGATAGCAATATGTTGGCTTTAACAGAGAAATTGTAAATCAGTAAAATTTTATTCATTTTTTAGAAATCCTAGAAGTTTGATAGAAAGTTGGTATATTCAAAGTTTTTAAAAGTTTCTGCTGAGTTCAGGTTATTTCGTCACTCAGACACTGCAAAGCAATAACTGGAAAAGATGAAAGAAAGAAACATTGACATTAAGAGTAAAGCGGTGAAGGACCTCATTCCTTTGGTAGCCTAATTACCTGTCCTCAACTATGCTTCCCTTCCAGTCAAAATCGTTACCAACCTGTGAAGATCACTAAGAGGCTTCTATTGATCAGCAAGAAGTGATGTGTGCCGAGGCGCTGTATAGATCTCACATAATGTTGCCTCTGGTTCAACCGGCTTGGCCACAGACGATCATCAGAAGTGTATTGGAGAGATACCCTCTCGTGTCTCGTGCTTGCCTCAATTTATTTTGCTTCTTCCCCCCTGTGATACCCTACCTGCTGCAAGGGGCGTATTGATCGGCATAGAAGTGATGGGTTGTGGCTGATGTGGCACGTGCCTATGAGCTGGTAGTATTGATGTCAGATGCCCAGGTGTTTGGGCGATGCATTGATCTTGTGTTGATCTGACTGAGGGCGCAACTGGCTTGAGATACCATGCGTTTCACCCCTATGGCAAGTTAAAGCATATCTGCCTCAAATCTGGCTCATTTTGTGGAAGTGATGTTGTAGAATTGTTGGTCAATCATAGCAGCAAACCACATGTATTCTGTAAAATGTAAATTAAAGCGTCATTTGACATTAAAAAAACAACTTACCCTGATTTATAAAATAGACGATAAATTAGAAATGAAATGGTGTAAAACCTGAATATTACGGCTTAAATATTAACTATCAAATATACTTTGGGGTTGAACAAAGACAAACTTACTCCAGTCAGTTTTCATTTGTTCACCCCCAAATCATGAAATATTTATCCAGTCAGTTTCCCTTGCAAGATTATTACTTAAATTAAGAAAAACTACCATTCTTAAAAGGAAAAAAGAATAGGCTACGAATAATGGGTGAAATATCCTTGTAAATGCAAACACATTGTCAAAATTCTACATTAACGTTTTAAGAAAGGTGTAAGTACCATATCAGAACACTGGGACTTAACAAATAGTGGGGATTATATAAATAAGTCTTTTATTGTAGAACTACTTGTACAACTGCCTAATGACTTCATGGGTAGCTTTTTAAATTCACTTACAGACATCTTGGTGTACTTACATTTATCATGGTAAAGCTCGTACAGATAAATTCAAATACAGCGGCATGGTTTGCTTTCCAAAAATGTTTTCTAATCTTGCTTCTGAAACGAGGTACAGTCTCATCTCTGAACCTTTCCATGTTTTTAGGTCCAGAATGAGGGAGCATTTTAACTGTCTTTAATGTTTGTAATTAGTTTTTGGGTTGAACAAAGACAAATTGCCCGAGGAGCGGGACTTGAATCTGTGACCTCCGGATTAACAAGCCAGCACTCTACACAATTGAGCTATCAGCCCTAATGTTGGCAGTCTCCCTTTTTGTTATCATCTTTGTTTGGGGTGCCAGTCAGAAACCATTCAACCTGTAACTGCCATGTAGCCAGGGATCACACCCAAGTTTACGATACAACCTGGGAAGCAGCAGCAGAGGGTTTGCCTAAGGGGATAGCGACTTTTTGTTCATAATTAATTACAGTTTGTCTTCTCATAACAAAACTCTGTGCTGGCCCTTCCAGTGCACATAAATAAAGTGTTTTCGTGTAAATTTTTAATTAGATTTCCGAACTGTATTTCTACATCAGTTCATCAATGCTTTGATCCCATCATCCCTTTAGTAACTATAGCAACATAATAGCATTCTGCCAATCATATTGCACCCTGCCAAATACCAACTGTCATCATTCTGTCTGGTGCTCCTAATGGCATGTCTGGACGCCAGCCCGGAACCAGACTGCCGTTCAGTTTGTCTTCTTCTCCCACCCACTGAATTTCCCTGTGTTTTCCTCTGAAGTTATTTTGATATCCTCAACAGAAATGAGCACTTCCATCAACTTGCTGTACTCAGAAATTTGGCGATAGGATGGTGTGCTATCATTATGGAATAGGAAGTACAGACTGGACTTGTATTACCGTTTGGATTAGAGCTCTTCATCATAATCCCCCACATGAAGTACACGTAGGAAAAACTAATCAGCTTGAAGAACCCCCATATTAGTGGTTGAGGTAGTCCAATGCAAATAAAGTCATCCAACTCCTACATCTCGGAGTGGTTGGTTGAAAGTAAACTTAAAGGCCAATACTCATTTTACTATTAAAAAGCCCTTTGGACATATACCCAAGGAGCACCAGTCGATTTTTCTTTGAAGCATAAAGAGGCAGGAATAATAGTAATAAAGTGCATTGATGAGTGCATTTATTTTTTAGCTGAATATATCAAATGCTTACAAAGTGAAGTGGTTTCTTTCATTCATAAGTTTGATAATCCTGAGAATAGCTCAGGACTGGGTGGTGGCTCATCACTGAGAGCCTAGAAATGACTGGGGTCAGATCTTGGCTTTGAAGATCACAGTGCATGTATCATTGAACAAGATCATGACAAAATGGTGGAATGTAATTTCATAATAGGAAGGAAGTGACTTTGATCAGGATATTGTATTGTGTCACACTGAACCATGCAGACTCTTGGCCCCTGGATTTACCCCCAATACATGGAGAAACTGTGTCCTAAAGTTTGATGTCCATACCTTGTTGCTTTGGATGCTAGAAATGAATGGTGTGTGTTGGACGGAAATAGGGGGTTCTTAAAGACTTAGTTGGAAAAGAGAAGACAGATACTTTTTCCAGTTAAGGAGAAGAGGTGAACAAGAGATGAGATCCAGCACTAGCTGTGTGTTACAGCACCACAGTGACGCATCACCACCTGTCAGTGATGTTCTGTCACTTTCACTCATCCGATGGGATGTCACCAACTTCCACAAGTCAACCTTGATGCAATGTTTCCTGCTCACCTAGCACTGAAATCCCACTGGGGTCCAGTTCGCACGCAATCCTGCCGCCAGAAACCCTCTTTTGCCTGTGTCGGGGTTGAAGTATGGAATAGAGAATCATCATTGTTGTTGTATACCCGCTTGTTCATCCCAACTGGCTCTAGTTGTTTATCACCTGTGCCAAGTATTCAATCCAAACTAAAGGGGAAGTGTAAACAAGAGGGAAGTCCTCAAGTTTTGTGTCAACTCATCCTTCTATTATTATGACTTCCCAACTACAGATGAATAAGCTGCTATCACCTGTTTAAGGATGAAATTAGCCTAAGCTTTTTTCCTGTCTAGTCATAAAACAGACACAATTGTTCTCTGTGTTAATTTCATTAATATGTATTGAGATGGTTGTAAGAGTGGAGGGCAGTAAAGGTAAAGGCCACGGTGTCAGGAAGGGGGAAGTGGGATGGTCCAGAATCCGGGAATGACTTATCTGGCCTACATTGCAGGCAGTTTGAATAAGACTGGATGTGCGGTCAACTAACCCAAATGTGTTTGTGCACAGAGTGGTAGAATGTAAGGAGGTTATGAGGGACTTAATAAATCGAGTGTTGCGTTTTGGGGGACAATGAGATGAAGGTAAATACAGATAGAGATCAGTAATGCATTCTGCACTAATGACATCACTTTTGCTCAAAATATCAGGATGTCAGACAAACTTTTTACCATGCGATCACCGCATCGACGCACCAGAATGCAAGTAAACATAAAGCTTGGACATGTCTGCTCATGAGTGTTAATGAAGTTTGACACGTTGTCTGAGTTCTGGGTTCTGAGCTTCTATTTTTAGCATTAGTGCAGAGTGCTATGGTGATAATTAGAATAGAATCTCTATTGGTATCAGTAGACGCATTTGCAAAATATGTAAAATCTGCTGCACTCATAGATCATCCATGTTTTCAGCAATCTTACACCACTCTAGTGCTAAACCTAGCCTTGGTCTTGGACCAATGAGATCTCAACATTTAATACTGGCCAAGAAAGGAAAAACACATGAAAAAATGATACTGTAATTAAATGAACAGCTCTAACAATGTGTTCATTAATAGTAGCTTACAGCTGTTGTTACCATGTTGACTTTCTTCAATACATTTTTAAAAACTATTATGAAACTTTTACTGTAATTTTATGAATTTAAAAACAGATCATCCAAAAACAATAAGGAAACTCTTGTAACAATCAAAGATTTTTAGTGAAATGAAACAATAATTAGTTGGTATGAAAGAAATGTCAAGGAGTTGTAACCTACATTTCTTTGTATAATTATGTAAATTTTTATGCAGATTCCTGAAAGTCTCACATCTTTGTCTGAGACTTGTGAAGTTGAGCACTGCCTGCCACCATGTGCTGACTCTGACAGAGGACGGACAGCCTGGTGATGGCAACACAAACAGGTGATATCATACAAACAGGTGGATGCATGAGAACATCGACAGTCAGCCCAAGCATCCAGGGTCTTATTATGAACACAAATTACTGCCTATGAATCCCAACTGAATCCTTCGCTTATAATAGCATATTTTGTGTGTGTGTTAAAAGGGAACTTCTGGCTTTGGTACATGTGCATGATTGATAACCAAAGATGCTTATAATCTATACCTGATATTTCACGAACTGTGGACAAATTCCTTAACCATATTTCATGTGTCAGAAACAAGTTTTCTTGTACACTACTCAGGTTTGCTATTGAAGTTCAAACCTTGGCAAGTATAACCTTAGCTTTCTAGACAGTAGACAAACCGATATGTTTAATTTTGGTTGTAATCAAACATAGATACATTGAATTAAAAAAAGAAGAAGTTTGTTTCTCCCCTTTTGTTGTCTCTCATAATGGCTTTTATAATTCTCTTCTAATACTTTCATAGCATTGTCCTGGTGTAAGTATACTACACCTACAGCAAAAGAAAAGCATTAAGCAAAAAAAGTACCTTGCAGTCTCTTCATTTGTACATTCTTAGAAAGATTCAATTGATATTATCAAGGAATAAACATTGAATCTTGGATGTTTTCCCCCCTTATTGGATTTTCATTGCATCAAAATTTGGCATTTGGGTAAAAGTACCCTCCCCCTGCAAATTACAAGCGAGTTGCGTGTGCATGATTGATATTCAAATGAGAACAAGGTTTGTACGATCTAATCGATTAATTAGGAATGTAGTCGTAAAATGACGACAGAGTAAATAGCAGTTACTAGACGAGTCACTGTAAGTGCTTGGTAAGCAGATGATCACATACATGTACATAAATGTTCAGTGTGAAGCAATGAGAGGATTACATGTCATGGATTACATTCATACTGAGAAATGGAGGACAACATGCCGACCCACAGACACCACGGATCTCACACAGACAGACAAACAGACAGACTGACAAGAGACCATGAAGTGAAAGAGCCAGTCATAATAATCCAACTGTAAGTCACATTAATTACACCTACCAAAGACATACCACCTTCGGCTGTCTGATATGCCATGTTGCCCTGCATGTTTTTCACTTCAAACAGCTTCTATATCTAAAATTGCTACAGATCCAGTTAATCACCCTATTTATCCCTACAGAATGAATTGCAGAGACGCTCATTAAAGCACCTGTGGAAAATCATCATTTAAGGGAACAGTACAATTAGAGCAAAGGGAGCTATTCGTCACTTCACAATCTCAGGTAAGTCCCCCTTTCCCTTCAAGGATCATATAATGTACATGTAAAGGTCATACTCTAACACCTCTCTGCAATTCCCCCCTCCCTCACACAACTCCACACCCACCTGTGCCATTTGTCACTAGGAGGACACTTACAAATAGGAGACAAAATTTTCTGTTCCTTGGTAACTTTGGGATATCCATAATGAAGCTGTGTCAGTTGTTATTACTGTGAGTCTTATCAGGGGATAAGGAACAGGCTGTTTGAAGGTACTACAAGTTGTGGGGGGGGGGGGGTTGAGAACCGGATATGAGGGTGCTCTGGCTGGCTCAGGGTGACTTGGATGGATGGGCAAGAAGACCGTAAGCATGTAGGGATAAATTTCATAGACCTCTATAGAGTTAATGATAAGAATCCAAGGATTAAGGGATTTAGATACTGAAGTATTTCCCCGGGGGGCAAGGGGGGATTCTTCATCACAGGATTTGAAGGCAATGATAGGAAAAGTATATCCTTCCGTGGTTTTACTTCAAAAATGATGTTTTGGCAAAAACATCAATATAGTGTTGTCAGATCAATGTAGCCATTGTGGTTGTATACATTAGCTGTGTTCTCGTTGGCAATTTCCCTCTGCTATACTCAATGTCGAGCAGAAAGGGGTCTTCTCACGCTCTTCCTTTTTGATCAGATGTACTTGTATAATTGATAATTGTTTTTGGGGTTTGTTTCTCCTCTGGATGGGGTTGGAGGAGGTTCTGGCAACAACCTCTATCCAGACTCACCTTGTCAACTATAATCTAGAAAGAAATTATCCAGGTAATTTTTTTGTTTTTTCGAATTTGATTTAAAAATATCATCACAAATTCTGATGGTTTTCAGGGTCAACCTTTTGGATTGACCTGAAATTTGTTTCATCTTTTGAAACAGTTATTCAGTGTCACCTCATTACCTTGATCATAGTGTGAGAAAGTGTCTAGTTATATTAAAACCAAACCTTATCAAATAAATATTTTTATGCCTGAGCCAAGAACTGGATATTAAATTTTCAAGAACGTAAACCGAGTGAAATGTGATATCACATTTAGTATTATTGAATAAGGAAATGAAATCAGTCATGGCTTTAGCAACCAGTGAACATTTTATAGTGCATGATAATATCCTGTGTCTAAGGTCTAAATAAACAGATATGGTACTACACTCTGCGTGTAAAAATCTGTTAATAAATGTAGTTATGTTTCTCTTGGGTGGGTCAAGCAAGTCATTTTAATTTTCACATAATTGGAGATACTTTACACAGAATCCGTGGCTCAGGTACTGTGCACTTCTCTTAATTGCCATAATCCTTTAATCTTGTTGACTAATTGGTAAAGAAGTGGAATAAGGAGTTTCTGAAGTAGTCTTTCCTTCCTGTCTGTTTCCTGTTATCTGCAGTCCGGATCTAACTGAGGATGGCCAACGTCCATGCTGCGTTCCCTCAGTACTACACAACCAGGAGATCCTCACTGCTAACTCCATAGGGAGTGGGACAACGGGAAGTGGGATTCAGCATTGCAATCAAACGTGAGGCATCCCCACACCCCAAATGCTGCCACATTGTCTGCTGTCAGCGCCCGGTTAACGAAACCTTTCCTCTCCTGGGAACCTTTCTCCTCCTTGATCACATCATCAAGGTACCACAGCTCTCAAAGTTTTCTAGTAACCATTTAGTTGTTTGTTATAGAGGGCGCAGTGCACTGTACCTCACCCATGTGGTTTAGACCTGACCTTCACGTGTGTGAGTCACAACATGAACTTTTATATCACTCCTCATTTGTTCATCAAGTTAGGTGGAGACAAAAGATTGAAATCAGATTTGACATGTTCAGACGGATGACGGAGTAGGGATTTGAAAAAAGGGTGGCCCAAGTTTGAATCTGTCTGTCAGTACCTGAATATCAGTGGGGGTGATTAGTTAAGGCAGATGACTCGAACATTGTGAGTTTTAAAAGTTTCACCACTTTGATGAGTTGATGTTGACACCCAAAATAAGAACTGAAATTTATCAAGTTAATTGTTCTTAAATGACACAAATCTTCTTTGTCAAATGTATTTCATTGCAGTTTTGGACTTATTGATGAAATCACTTATCTTTGCCAGGAGCAAATATCCCTCTCCCAA
Source organism: Pisaster brevispinus (assembly GCA_023634235.1). Lineage (NCBI taxonomy): Eukaryota > Metazoa > Echinodermata > Asteroidea > Forcipulatida > Asteriidae > Pisaster > Pisaster brevispinus. Next base: position 16,034,103 of record JAMKCF010000006.1, on the reverse strand, counting down.
GATCCAAGGTTCCAGATTTGGAGGTTCCCCTTGAGAAAAGTAACTCATTGGTCAGTGTTTACCAACCTGTGCATGTCACCAATGGAGAGGTCACAAAAAGAGGGGGGAAATGAAGTATTTTAACAGAGACTGGAAGTAAACTTCTGCTGAAAAACTAGATGGATCAGAAGAACATTTGACCTCAGAGTTCAACAATATGAAAATCAATCCTAAGAGGAATTAAAAGTATTGTTTTCGCATAACAGGAGTTGGCAATAAGAAATAGCCCTACACAACAATCTGGATTTGTTCGTTTCCCACTTGTTCATCCACTTTCATCAGGTTAGTGTAGAGAATGAGTTTGCTTGCAGGGCTTTTCTTTAAAGGTAGAGCCATAGATTGGTTTTGTCAACGTAATGCTGATTTATAGGCCAAATTGTCAATAACGAATCAATATAAGTCATCTGTACACTTGTTGAGAAAACATACAAAAATTGTCTGTGTTTTGATCAAGAGCATCAAACCAATCCGCATTTAGCAAGGTGATGCGGTGCCAAATTTGATTATCCTAAACTTGGCCTGAGATGAGTTTTTGTAGGTTCAAGTTTTTTGACATACTTTTATTAATATCTTATCAATGGGAGCATTTCAGACAAAATAATTGTGCATGATGCTTACCACCATTACCATCTTTATAATAAGTAAGCTTTTTCGGGGTCATGACCAAAGTATGGCCCCACCTTTAAAGTACTGTGAATTGAAGACAAAGGAACCAGGCTAGTCACATACTTGTTATACATACAATCATGTGTTGATCACCACCATGTATTTGAATCATTCACCAACTGTTTCAGTGAGCGAGCCAGCTTGCAATGCAGGACCCGGCTTTGAGCCAAATACAGTCCAGAAATATCTTTTTTGTCACGCTACCTTACTACTGTGTCTCATGCCTTGTTTGCTTATTAGTTTGCACTGAAACCAAATAAAGTCTTTTTCAGCACAAGTTCGCAAATTATTAACTCAAAGTTTTAACCTAAAACGGGATTTTTGAAGGATACAAGACTTTTCTGGTGCCAAAATGAGTATTCTTTATTAAACATCATGAATAAGTGATGCCTTAGTTACAACGGTGCCATTTCAGGTATGTAGAATCATGACATTGTGTTATTACCCATACACCTGTGTGTGTGTTAAGCACTGTATACTAGTACTCTCCATACAATGGAGAGGATACCCAAGCCATCTGAGAAAAGATTACTGAAGTCCAGTCATGGGAATTATGTTATAGTGCAGTTTAAAAAGTTCAGTTTGTACATTATAATTTAAAGACCATGTAACCTTTGTACAGTCCAGGGCATTTCCTGGCAGGCACACTGGTCATACGGGAAATTTGACATTTTGTGTCATAATTTCCACATAAAGTTAAGAGTGATTAAAATAACAGCTACAATCAAGTTTTTGAAGGTGGGCCCCCTTTCTTCATAGCAAACGCTAATAACAATTTGGAAAATTCAATCTCCATAAAATATTGTTTTCTTTTCTTCCATTGGGCTGTGTACACATTGTGCCTGCTGGAAGTCAAGGCTCTGTGGCTCCTTTTTAAACATGATTGTAATGTCGCTGGTTACATGGTCTTTACAACCATTCTTTAGTGGTCGGTTGAAGTCCAGTTGATGAATATGAGTAGTTGGGTCAAGATCATGTGAAACACCAGGACCTGTTTCATCTTAATGTTGGCCAATCCAAGAGTACAACTTAGTCCCTGAGCACGAACATTTGTTATTTAAATTTGTTTAACAGTTCCGTATAACAGTATTTTGCTTTGTCTTTTTTAGACCCACAGTTAACACCAGACGTTAAACTTTAATACCGTTATTGTAGTTTATACGACGAGAAAAATTAGTCATGCGGCATATTTGAGGGAACTTTTAGTATGGTGGGCTACTTGAGCACTATAGATACAGCATGGAGGTAGAAATTAAATTGTCTACCTCCATGGTTTCAGTTACCTTGATCACGGATCCATGCTGATAAAGTATATTGTTACATTTACATTGTTTCACCTAAACTATAGTGTCATTTCAACTTGACCAGGTTTTTTGGGTTGTCCTAGATCCTGAGCTTGTAATGTTGATGTTTGCATTTCCGGTTCAAAGACAAAGACCTTATGATGATACCATTACACCAGTGAACAGGATATTAAATCATTTCCTTCTCCATGACACCATTTGGGAGTTTGGCCGAACATACTTTTGTTTCTAAAAGAGAGTCTGCCCACAACCTGTGGCCAACAGGTGCAGTAATGTATTGTAGGGATTGGTGACAGGAGTGAGCGGGTTACTATATCTGTACCTTGTTTCATTGTTTTTGTTTATTCAAATTTTTACTTTCAATTAAAATACCATTGGTGGGGTATCTCTGCCCCTCCCTCTACCACATACCAACCCATGGTAGGTAAATGAACTAGGAAAACCAAGAAATAGATGACTTTCAATATTGCAAATCATTTACATATAATTAGTTCATAACAGTCCTGAAACCTGTATTCTATTATCTAACCCCAATTTTTAATTTACACATCTTTGGTAATTTTTTTGTACACCATTGTGGTGCAAATGCCTGTTGTACCTGGCTTCACCCCTCCCCCTTGTTCATGAAGAGTGTCTTCTTTAGCCCCCCCCCCCCCCCGATAGTTTACATACAGTAAGCTTATGTGCACATTCATTGTTTATGGTTTATGAATAGTAAAGAATAGTAGGGCGAAGGACAATCAACATAACTTTATTTAAGCTCTATACGGAACAAAATGACTAATAACATAAGAATATCACTTTAATCACTGGAATGACTATGTGGTCCTTCAACAAGTTTAGAATGGCCGAGGATAATGAGAAAGTGAAAATATTGAAAACAAACTCAGTGAAAAAGCCTCCAGATTGTTTGGGGTTTGCAGTAAACCCAACGCAGAGTTACTTAATAGGCCTATATTGAGGGACCGGTCGTGGGGAAGGTAAAATGCGTGGTCTCCATGTTGTAAAAGTGGAAGAGACTGAACCTGTGTTTTATAGATTTTGTTTGTTCATTGGGTATTTCACAGATATTCACCTTTCCTCATTGCTAAAGTAAAACAAAACGGACAAAAACCTAGGTTAGCTTTTACAAAATGTAGGAATAGAAAGAGCTTGGATGAATTTTCTTCAGACATAACACAGTGTTTTTTGCCTATCACTACTATCAGATAGTCAGAAACCTGACCTGCGGGACATAAGTTGTTGTGAACGCCCAGTGCGTCGCACCTCACACCTCCCTAGCGCATTGCACAGCCCTCAAAAAGTGCGTCACGGCCTTTTTATATCAGTCCCAGGGGTTCCTAAGTGGGCCTTTCATAGGGCGCTAAATTAGTCGAGGATTTGGGGATTTACTAATCAACGACTGACTCCCAAAAGAAAAAAGAGAACCAGGATTATTTGATGGCAAATGAATTTATTGCGCTTTAATCTGTTGTACGCAGACCGGATTAGGACGATATCCTTGTTGAATTTACGAATTTACGAAGGTGGGTTGATTAAGATGGATCACAATGATTAGGACTGCTTTGCAGCGTGATTTCTCTAAAGAAAATGCCACTTCTTCCCGCAGAGATAACAACATGTGAATATTTAGACCATTTAGAAATGAAATGTCATTTCTAGTTCCTTCTTTACAAGCACAAAGATGCTCAATCTCAAATAAGTGGCAGTGCTGCGGGGACTGGAAACGCCCCAAACACCATTTTGTTAACAGTGTTTAGTTGGGTTTTGACTCTTCCCAAGTCTTGTTCAAAAGTCTAGTTTTCATGAACTAAGACTTTACTTACTCCGTCTATAAATATTTGCCCCTGTATTGTATAGTGGTTTTTGGTTATTTTTTCATTGGTTGTTTTGTTTGTCTTCAAACGTCCATTGTTGTGTCAAAATTTGAAATAACGGAGTTTGTAGTACACACCATAAAAAAGACTATGTCCTACAAGTGTCCATCACATCATGTGGAAAGCAAGGGCGTCGATCACTACTGAAAAGTGAGGGAGGACATGTGAGTATATACAAGCCTTGGGAAAATTATCATATTACATGCAATAAAAAAAAGCCTTCCGAGTGCATTATTTCGCTTTAAAGGTTCATTCTTATTAATATTTGGATCCTCCATGGACATAGTTCGGTCTTTGGGGTGAGATTTAACCCCCCAAGTCCTAAGAAATTGGTTTTGGCCTGGGTTCCCCCCTTTTTTTAAATTGCTCACTTACGACGGTTTCCGCCAAACACTGAAAATTTCCATAAGATTATGAGGGCTTTTGATGGGCTTTTGAAACAAACTTTCTTGCTTTAGAAAAGTTATGTAAGATGTAAAGATTATTTAAGGGATTCTGCCCCCTGTCCTACAACGAAGCTCGTTTAAAACAATGAACAATGCCTCTTATTGGTCTTTTGTTCAAAGGCACGTGCAGTTGTACTTTCATATGGTGTTCCGTTCATTTTGACTTACTATTATAAAAATTAGTTTTTAAAGACTGGGTGGTGGGATATGATCGCTTGCCGCAGCAGTAGGCTACGCGGCGTGAAACTTGGACCGCATGTGCTAAAAATGCCTCTCTGCTTACAGCTATGGAATTGTTCACCTCACGATCGTCCTTCTCTTAGTTTGTTCGGCACAACAATTCGAAATACGTGGTCGAAAAATTATTGCTTAAACTCGGCTAACCACTTTTTAAACTAAAGGGTGAAATCAAACATTGTTCATTTCTACGGTATACCTTTTGAAACACTCCGCAGTAATAAGAATAGCGCATAAATCTTGAGTGGTGGACACTATTTTCCACGGGGACACAATTTTCCTGAATGCGCAAGGGGACGGAATTCCCTTGAGTGTGACACTCGTTCCTAGGACTAGGAGAATCTGTCTGGGGAGACACAATTTCCTAGCAGTCCGTGCTATACGGTCTGGGAACAGAATGTCCTCAGAAATGCGCCCCACCCATAGCATTCTACGGTCCACCCGTGTATCAATTTTATTAAATAAATAAAAACAAAACCTTTACCCCATTTGAGCGTTGTCAACTCTTTGTACAAAGGTTTGGAAGAAACATTCTCTTTCACACACTCTGCTCTGGTTGTTTTATTTTGCATACTTTAATGGAAAGTCAAAAAAGGGGGCATCTGATAGTGATACGCTCCACCCACTCTAAAAAGTCGGGGGCCTCTGTACGGCCCACAATCATTGACGCTTATAGTGGAAAGTCTGTCTTCTGCAAAGTTACTCTTGTGTTTTTACTTTCCTCACAAACGCAGGGTAGCGACCCTGCAAAGGTTGCCATTTCATTGTTCCTTTGGCCGACAAAGTTGATTCGTTAAGTAACAATACCACAATGCATTATTTCTACTTTTACGGAGTTCCACCAAAGCTTATTCGATGTCGTGCATGGACGCTTTTTACCCCCAAAGAACAATCTTTTTTCAATTTGGGTCTTCAAGTACAAACAACAACACTAAACAATAGTTTGTACGTATTGTCTTATTTTCTCTACAGTCTCCATGTGCCCTGTAACTGTAAGTTGACGAGGGGTGGGGGAGGCTCAAAAGAGGAGGTAGATCCAGACTTACGATCTGCCTGATACTATCTCATCCACCCTTTTACATCCGCCCGTAAATTGTTTTTTTTTCTTCTCTCTCATCCTCATTGTGTACAGTATTTACATTTTGTCTGTGGCTTATTTCCACAACAGACATTCTGTCAGCAAAACCAACAATGTGCCAAGAGGCATCATGGCCTAAGCTGGAATCAAATGGTACCGGTATTGTTGATATTTTGAATATTAATATTGATTTTCCTTGAAAGATCTCCGCGCTGAGACGGATCCGCCTTTGCACACGGGTGACTTCTTCTAGTACAATGGCATGACGTAACCTGTATCTATTGCCGAATCCTAATAAGGTAATGTTGGCCTCTGAAACTTTCCACAGTGTACAGAAAATGACATGTACTGAAAATAATGTAACAAATATTATTTCAAATCAAGTTGTTTAGATAATGGACTAAGGACTGGAACGTAGGCCTGTATTATCGCGCCCATTTTGTATGGAAATGTTCTGAACGTTGTTCCATCTGGTTCCAAACCCATTAACCGTGTTACTGACGGATACGGGTGGTATCAAATAATTTGTGATTGGGCAAGATTTAGGGGTCACATGACCCAAATGAACTAATTTGACCTCGTTTCTAATCGTCTCCCCGTCCCCCTTTTCACCTGCATGTTTATGTTGACTTACTATAGAACAATACACGTTACTCATCAATGTTTAATACCGCGATGTGTCTTTCAGCTACCCGGCGCTTCCCCTCGGGTTGTTTTGTTTTATCCAAGCAGAATTCTATTACCCGATGATGCCAAAATCCGCAGTTCGTAATCAAGGTATGTTCATTCACTGCCAAATAAAGCCTCTACACTGTTTTGATTTCGTCTAGCCTTCCGAAATGTGGTGAAGTTTTGCTATCGATGGATTCATGAGTCATCGACAAATCACCTGATGTCATGTATCTCATATCTAAACAGAGAGGAGTCCGAAAATGGTTTCCTTTTATTGGGATGGTTCCTTCCTCTATAACTCCTCATATGGAAGGCGTATCCTTTTATAATAAACAATGGACTACACATTAAAGGAGAATACCATCCCGTGGAAAGAAATAGTTTCTGAACGGGAGTAATTCCCTGAATGGGGAAGAAATACAACCCCCGACTTTTTGGATCATTCCCTCTCCCCCATGCGGTGAAAACGGTATAAAAAAGGGGGACGGGAAAAGTGAGTTGAGAACAGCTTAGGTGAAAACAATAAATTTCAAAACTGTTTTCAAGTGCGGGGCAATGGCGTACCGGGTTGGGGGGGGGGGGGGGGGTTGCACAGCCCTGCTAAGATCCCGTTGCCACCTCCGGCCTCTATCACAAATACGTGGGGTCGAAGGATATTGTTCTGTACCGAATTTGAACACTTATGGAAAAAATAATGATTTAGTTCAAATTGAAGTTTGTGAACTTACAAGCCAATAACAAAGCCGTGTCGGAATTGGCGGCTAAGGCTACGACTGGAATGCCGCGTCATCATGCGTTGAAGTATAGGACGTTGGACAGTCATAGCCGTAGCCGTAGTCGCCAATTCGGATACGGTTTGATAATGAGAGGAAATGGGGGCAATCGGAATGTCTAAATGAGTGCTGTGCTGTGGTAAGGCGGTGCATGCTCATATTATGAAGGTATAAGAAGTTCTGATCATTGAGGTAGAAACACCCAGACCATCGGCTCCGTAATACATCAACTGTTATAATTAATTTGGCGTTTATAAACTGATAAATATAATGCCCCTTCCCCTGTGCCCCACCAAGAGAAAATGCCTAGACACACCTTTCTTAGGGGGAGGAGCACACTGTGAAAACATGACGCAAACAATATTTGTAGGTTTATGGTCGACACAAATTAGAGGGCGCACTCGCCATTGCCATGCTCCGAGCTCTGGCCATGCTGCGCTTTGGCCAACGTTGCCACTGCTTGGGAATTTTCCCAAGATCTTGGGAATTTCATACCCAGCTTGGGATCTTGGGGAAAAAAACGAAAAAGAGGCCAAATCTTGGGAATTTTCGTTTAAGTGCCACAATAAATTGTTTAAGCATATTTTTTAATAATGTTTTATTGAATTATTATTTAAATACTAAAAAATTATTTTCAAATGGGGCGCTCCATCCATACCACAAAGTAGCCGGGTCACTGGTGGTGGTGCGGGTAGTCGGTGATTGGTGTATGCCTGCTTATACAGTGCATTGTACACACGCATGGGAGCTAGACAATGTGTCTAGTTTCCCTTCCCTTTTAGCGTTGTAGCATACTCTTGAATTGACCGGCATCTGTCTATTCATCTTCGATGAATATGCAAATGACTGAGATCAGAAGGGTTTTGTGTTGATTTGTGCATAGCTTGGGAAATTTTGGGAATTTTCAAGTGGTCATCTTGGGAATTTTTTTTTCAGAGTGGCAACACTGGCTTTGGCCATGAGTTAGAGTCTGGACTTCATGCAGTCACGATTTGTGTATACAACAAATATACAAATCATTAATTTCAATTCAGACATGGCCTTATAGACCACGTGACCTTTGTTTAAAACAAGTTACAGTTACATGTAGGTTATAGACCTTTCCATTGTTGATAAACAAACTGCCCAGGTAGGCACTAACAGATAAAATGACCCAATTCAACACTTCTGCAAACTTTCATTAAAAAACATACATCCCATGATTGGTTGCTTTGTTTCCAACAAATTCAACACTGGTTGTGTATCATTGATACAAACTGTAGCTATCTGTTTTTGCTTTGCATTTATGGATCCCATAGTTTTCCAACCTCGGTTGGCTAAAACTCGAGCTGTGATGTTGCAATAGAAAGGCAATATTCAGCGCTTCACAGTTCGAGTTGGTCCTTCCACAGAGAGCAAAGAGCAAGGAAAGACCTTCCTCTTTACGTGCTACTTAGTCCCATCATGCACTTCGGGCACATGCCCCAACAACCGTACATCGATGGACACCGAGGGCTAAAAGTGTTCCATATGCTTTTATACCAATTAATTTCTTAAGCAGCAAAATGTAAAAAAGCAATATGCAAAAAATGTCAGTTCAGCTTCGAATCCACGAATTTAATGAGCTTCCACTCGTATTTGAGTAGGCCTATGTTCATATTTATTAATAATAAAAAAAAACCTAAAACAACAGTCATCTTCACCTGTTTGGTACTCGCCGATGTACAAAAGTATCATTGGGTGATTGAGTAGCCCACATTATTGTATGTTAGATTAACGGGATTGTAATGTGATATAATGTATAATATTACACAAACCGCTGGGACAGATTTACTGCACTCCTTCGAACCATAGAGGTAGAATTCTACCTCCATGTTCAAACCCAGACAGTTAACGGGACATGGAACAAACTGGCAATCGTCCCAACTATAGTTGAGTGTGTTAAAGTTGGGGTGTCCCAACTATAGTTGGGATCGCCCATACAGCTCAACAGGATACCGTGATCGATCATGCGTGGACCCCCCTGACAATGTCGCCCCCTGACAATGTCGCCCCCAGCCAATGTCGCCCCTAGCAAAGTCGCCCCCAGATGTTAGTTAGTTCGGAAATTTTTTAAGGCTTCTTATGGTAACGGTTTTGAATTGGCCAGACCCAGAAAGATCCACTTGTAGCAGCTGTGAGAAAAATATAGTTAAAAACATTTTCAGAAAAGATTCCATTTGAAGTAATTTGCTTGTGAAAGGTCCAAATAGGGCTTATATCGTTTTTCATCCCCCCCAACATTGAAAATCTACTGTATGAATTTAATGTTAAATTTACTGCAGGTTTTCCTGGTCATTGTCGGCCACATTTAGTATTTTTATGCAAAAGGTGACTCTTTCGAACCACTAATTTGAATAGACACTTGGGTGGCATGCCAGACCCCCGGATCGTCCCCAAATGGGGGAGGTTATTTCTAGTTTTGAACTTCAGAAACCCTAATAAAATATTTAGCTTTCCACCGAGTGACTATAAAAAAAACCATAAAAAGATGAAAAAAATAACGATGTCAATATTAATCATTAAATTTAAAATGATTGTTTGTTTTAATTTGTATTTATTATTTATTTGCAAAAAGAAAAGTCTATAAGTATAATAACAAGTAGGCTAACGATTTTTAGAAATGTGATATCTGTCTATAACGTTTATTAAGTAGTTGGGTGATATAATTTACGATAAATTGAGCGACGTTAATAAAATCATTGACAATTATGTAAATTTGGGGCATGGACTTTATTATTTGATGACGGTTTTTTTTTACCTGTTTTTTTTGTTCTGTGTTTACTGCGATCCCAACTATAGTTGGGCGCCCCGACTTTAACACTCAAGTTGGGACCAGTCCCATTCTACAGTTGGGACGATTGTCAAGCAAGTTAGGGCGGAAAAATTACACATTGACAAATTGATGCCCTGCATCCAGAAAAATACAGGACTGGCAAACATTTCAAAATAGCGCCCTCTTGCGGAGTGGATGATATTGTGTGATGAAATCGCTTCTCTATCGTTTGCGTCCAACCTACACGTGAAAATTAATCGGAAACTATCCACAAACATCGTTTAATTGAAAAGGTAATATAAAATGTGTAATTGGTAGTAAAGATCTTGTGTATATTTATAAATATTTTATTGGTTTGTTTGTTAATGAACGTTGAATTACTTTGAACAAATGAAAGGTGAAAAATGTTCTCCACATCCCAATGAAAATGTAACCAAATATGTACATGTGTGTGTGTGTGTCTTATGTCTGTACGTAACGTACGTGGTGGGTCGCCAAGGGCGAAATGTTGGTTATTCTTGTTAGGTAGGGCAACACTTAGTTGTTTGGTAAGTAAGATGGGTAAACTATCTACTCTTCCTACTTGCCTTATTTTTAAATGTCAAAGATGCAACTTAAATAACTAAGGTCAAGACTGACACGGTGACTGAGTAAGACATGATCAAAAAGACAATAATTTGTTGTGCTCCAAATCGATGATTTTTAATCCACATCAAAGAAACGATGCCAGTAAGTTAGCCCCACTTGTGTGGCCAAGGAATACTCCTAGAACTATTCAGTTCGTTCCGCTATCGTCTCCCCGACCCTCATACTTTTTAGTCAAAGGTCATCATGTACAAAATTCGAAACTTTTTCCCCTTCACGTTTATGCACCTGGACTTCTCTTTTGAAAACGGAGCTTGCCAAAATTAGGCTCTATGTGTTCATTGTTTTCACAGTGAGCACGGGTGTGTCGGGGTGGGTCCAGAAAATCCACTCCGCAAAAAAAAAGGTGCAAAAAATGATAAATTCCCATCGTTTATTCAGAATCGTCGCCTTCCGATAACAAAAATGGCCGCCGTCGTTTGTATCAACATGATCAATGGTACGCTGCGTGCAACGCTGGTCCACGACATGCCTTAAGTTAAGCTGGTATTCAATAGTATTATTAGTATTCTGTGCGTAACGCTGGTCCACAGCACAGTAATCAATGGCTTTGCTCGATTTTGACTGACCGCTGCCATTTTGGATTGATCCCAATCATGCCAATCAATTCACGATGTCACCGGCCGGCCGGGCTGTGGGCGGAGCGGATACATAAAGCAACCATTGCAATGTTTGCATCTTCGCTCCGCCCACAGCTCGGCCGGCCAGTATTATTTGATGACGGTTTTTTTTTACCTGTTTTTTTTGTTCTGTGTTTACTGCGATCCCAACTATAGTTGGGCGCCCCGACTTTAACACTCAAGTTGGGACCAGTCCCATTCTACAGTTGGGACGATTGTCAAGCAAGTTAGGGCGGAACAATTACACATTGACAAATTGATGCCCTGCATCCAGAAAAATACAGGACTGGCAAACATTTCAAAATAGCGCCCTCTTGCGGAGTGGATGATATTGTGTGATGAAATCGCTTCTCTATCGTTTGCGTCCAACCTACACGTGAAAATTAATCGGAAACTATCCACAAACATCGTTTAATTGAAAAGGTAATATAAAATGTGTAATTGGTAGTAAAGATCTTGTGTATATTTATAAATATTTTATTGGTTTGTTTGTTAATGAACGTTGAATTACTTTGAACAAATGAAAGGTGAAAAATGTTCTCCACATCCCAATGAAAATGTAACCAAATATGTACATGTGTGTGTGTGTGTCTTATGTCTGTACGTAACGTACGTGGTGGGTCGCCAAGGGCGAAATGTTGGTTATTCTTGTTAGGTAGGGCAACACTTAGTTGTTTGGTAAGTAAGATGGGTAAACTATCTACTCTTCCTACTTGCCTTATTTTTAAATGTCAAAGATGCAACTTAAATAACTAAGGTCAAGACTGACACGGTGACTGAGTAAGACATGATCAAAAAGACAATAATTTGTTGTGCTCCAAATCGATGATTTTTAATCCACATCAAAGAAACGATGCCAGTAAGTTAGCCCCACTTGTGTGGCCAAGGAATACTCCTAGAACTATTCAGTTCGTTCCGCTATCGTCTCCCCGACCCTCATACTTTTTAGTCAAAGGTCATCATGTACAAAATTCGAAACTTTTTCCCCTTCACGTTTATGCACCTGGACTTCTCTTTTGAAAACGGAGCTTGCCAAAATTAGGCTCTATGTGTTCATTGTTTTCACAGTGAGCACGGGTGTGTCGGGGTGGGTCCAGAAAATCCACTCCGCAAAAAAAAAGGTGCAAAAAATGATAAATTCCCATCGTTTATTCAGAATCGTCGCCTTCCGATAACAAAAATGGCCGCCGTCGTTTGTATCAACATGATCAATGGTACGCTGCGTGCAACGCTGGTCCACGACATGCCTTAAGTTAAGCTGGTATTCAATAGTATTATTAGTATTCTGTGCGTAACGCTGGTCCACAGCACAGTAATCAATGGCTTTGCTCGATTTTGACTGACCGCTGCCATTTTGGATTGATCCCAATCATGCCAATCAATTCACGATGTCACCGGCCGGCCGGGCTGTGGGCGGAGCGGATACATAAAGCAACCATTGCAATGTTTGCATCTTCGCTCCGCCCACAGCTCGGCCGGCCAGTGATGTCGTGTATTGATTGGCATGATTAGAATCAATCCAAATGGCCACGGTCAGTAAACATCGAGCGAAGTAAATTGGAGGGAATAGACAAATGATTTCTTTACATATCTTTTTAGAACTTTATTTATCTAAACTTCCAAAACACCCAGGTCAAGCTAAGACTAGAGGTGAGTGAACACATTGAGCTGGTTTAAACTGCCGACCCGCCCGTAGGGAATGTGCCTTTATTTTGTTTCCTGTTCCTTGGCCACACAAGTGGGGCTATCAGTAAGTCTGCCCTTCTCAATGGTCGGTTCTCCGGTGTGTATACCAGTTGTGGATATAAATCAACAATTGTAGCGAGTGTGCACTTTCAATAGACCATTCTTCTTTCACTCAACCCGCCCCGCAGAAGTTTCGTTGTCATGGTTGAACGGGCGCACTTGTGAAATTGCTCGCAAGGGTTCAATGGTTCTTGCGTGTATTGTGTAGCATGGAAAATAGCAAGGTAACAAAGACAAGCACCTAGCAGCCTGTTCATTGCAAACAATTTTCGGGACCATAGGTTGATATGACTTTCGGAAGTTTTTAAATTTTAAATATGGTGACATGTTAAAGTGGTATTTGGGTGAAATAATAGCTATATAGGGAACTGGACGAAAATAGTGTTGTGTATTTACAGAAAGTGGTTGACTGAGTGACGTAAAAGACGTGAACTGTGGTTAAAAAATATTCTTCAGATTAAATTGCTTTTTTGTTACAAAATGTTAGCCATCTTTTTGGACAAAGTCAAGATGATTAGTGGTGGCTGGGTGTAATACATGGACATGAACAAACTCCCTGTACACGCACCTGCACGACCACACTAAGCAAAGAATCAGCAAAAGCTGCCACAAAAATGTGTCTTGTTTATACTGCTTTCCGTAAAGATGTGACCTGGGTCCAATTTCATAAAGCTGTTGAGCAGAAAATTCTGCTTGGCAAATTTCTATAATGAGCAGGGTACCAGGTTGGCAAAAGTTTAAACTTTATGGAATGTTGGCTGGTAACCTGTTTCTGCTAAGCAAGACTTTTCTGTTCTTTTTGTGCTTACAGGCTTTATGAAATTGGGCCCAGGATACAGATTAAGTTCAGGATAAAAATGAGCAAAATACAAGTTGTTTACTCTTTTCCCAACTTTTTTATAGAGTACGAGTTCAAAGGGCCCACTTGGCCTTGTTCGAATTGTTGATAAGGAATGATTAACATTAACAGTCATCTTTGTTTACTTTATTACTGATACAAGAAATCATTGAATTTTCAGATTTGAAGTACTTTTGAAGAACAGAACTCCAAAGATGCCTTCAGAAACAACAGAAGCAATTCAGCCCACAGTCGAAGACATCAAAGATGATGGTAAATTCATAGAAGTTGATAGACCTATTACCTTTTCCAAAGATTGCTCATAAGTAGGCCTGTGGGTCATCACACGTAGTGATGTCTGATGTTCTCACGATCTTATAATATACCTCAGAATTAATGCGCTTGTCACTATTTAAATAAATCAAACTAAACACTCCTTGTTTGCATGCGGAAACCAGCGTTTACTTGTCATATACCGTTCTCATCAACAACTCAGACCCTTTCCACCACCACGCTTAGCTGCCGCTGTGTCACCACATATAACGTTTCACTAGCGAATTTGTAGGCCCTTTTCAAACCATGACTGTGACTTGGGTTCCAGCATAGACTTCTGTCTGCCTGTATACTTACTGTCTCTTGCCAAAGCCACATGTTTTTAAAATAACTGACAGAGCCAAGCGAAAGCTGTGGTCTTGAATAGGGCTTTAGTGTGGCTCTCTTCTACATGTTCCATACATCAATACCTAGGCGAGTGGGGAAATACACAACCTGAATTTCAGAGGTTTGAAATACGAGCGGTGGAGTCCAACTCAAGTCTAGTTATATTTCATGCAAAATTATGACCTCGTACTCATAAACACATCGCCCTTGCCACCTCATTTTTTCGGACTGCATGCTTCTCTTTATGTACAATCAATCGTCATGCCACTCGTTCGTGTTTGTGTTCCCATCAGTAGCAGCGATGTGTGTCTTTTTCAAGAAATTGCGGTTCAAAAAATTTGTTGGTAGTGCTTCAAATGTGTAGCAATGGTGCGCCATTTTTTTTTACTCGATGAGTGTCATTGTACAGTGAAAGATTACTGACGTACTGAACATTGATGCACCATTCTCGGGGGTCATGTAGTCCATCTTGCAATTGATAAGTGCATAACTAGTGGTGGTAAGAGTACCTGCGCAGATCCTGAGTATCTATTTCTGTCGCTGGTGTGGCCAAAAGGACGGAACTTGTCAATTTTGAATTGTTATGAAAATCTCACCAAATGCAATTGCTTAAAAAAAAAACACATCAGAGACACTACTAAAAACAAAGTGCCCTCTATGTGGTCCTAAAAATGTTGAACACTTCAGACATCCTCTAATATGGTTAATATTAATTCAATTGTTAACCTTACTAAGGCTTTTGATGTTGTTGCTTTTTCTTCAGCTTCATCTGGTACAGAATCAGACAGTGATGGATCTGTCCCTGATCTTGAAGAAGCTGAAGCCACACACAAGCTTCATGAACAGGTGATTATAAACAGCCTTAGCACTGTTTAATGTATATTACTCAACATTCAATGGTGATTAACAGTCAGTTGTGAAGCAGATATTTGCAAATAAGTTATAAGGCATTTCGGCACTTATCACTGCTTAGAAAATCTTTGAATTTGGTCTATTGGTCATAACCAGTGTAGGCCTGAGCGACTAGTGCGACTTGATTGCAGTGTCTAGTCTTGACTAGTGCGACTTGATTGCAGTGTCTAGTCTTGACTAATCGTGACTGGTCTTGACTACTCGTGACGACTCTAGTAGTCGCGCTGCCCTGACTACTTCAAAAGTACTCGCCCTATGAACTGATTTGTCATTCAGGACTAATAGTTCACAACATACTTTGGTTGTTGCTTGTCAAAATGCAATGAAGGCGTGACTTATTCCCAAGGTGAATCGCCTAGTGATTAGGCCGAACAAAAGAATAGTTGTGTTTCCGGTTACCCAACCATCCCTAGAAAATCACGCCGACCCTGTATCTTTTTATTCAAAAAAAACGATATAAAATAAAATCTTATGGTGCCGACCCTAAACCTCATTTTTGTGCACATCGTCAAATTTTGTGAATTAACTTAATTTCCAAATTAAATTCTTGCCAAAGTATTAATTATTTAACTTAATATGTAGGTTTTTAAAAGGAAATCTACCGGTAAATTCAAGATATCCAACTCGTTTTCTGTCGATAAAGTCCCTGGTATTTACTAGCTGCGATCGTTAATTTCAGTATATGAACGTTAAAACACGCATGCACGTTGTTAGTCTGGCTCTGTCCTCGATGTCCCATACTACAATACGTAGGCGAGTAGGGAAACACACAACTTGATTTTCCAGGGGTTAGAAGACGCGCGGTGGAGTCTAATCGCGACCTCCTTCCTGTGATATATTATACAAAATTGTAACCTTGTACTCATAAACACATCGCTCCGCCGCACAATTTTCCCCAATGTTCCTCGTCACCGATCGTTCGACCGATCGTTCAATCGAAAATGTATTGCAAAAGAAGCGATTTTAAACAAGCGATCCTCTATTCACGAATCCATGGAAATGGTTGTTGATGAAAACAGTATTATTAAGGGCAGAAATAAGGGGAAAAGATCGTTCAAAAACGCAAGTTTGCGAAATTCACTTCCGTTGTTGTTGGTTTTTTTTAATTTTTTTTTTTAGCTTCGACAATTGTACGCTTCTTTGAGTGTTTAGATAAATATAAAGTATCAATCATGGGAGATTTTGTTGATAAAGTGTCCAGTGTACAACCAATACTACCTTCACAAGATCCCTCAAGTGCCATGTTATTTTAAGTACATCACTACCCGCTGTTTAGTTTTAAGAAAACCAACTTTAAAGTGCCTGTACCACAAAAATCACACGTCTAGAAATCTCCAGGTGTGCTTTTTTTCACACGCCTGTGATTTTTAAATCAAAAGGACTGCAACACACAACAAAACTCTTGATAAAGGCAATAAGAATGGGTGGGAATGGAGAATTATTTGAAAAACAAGTTGACAAAATTCTTCTTGCTGAAGTTGTTTGAAAGCTTGACCAACCTGCACATGTAAGGCATATCTGAATACAATAACTGCAATTGGGCCTTAGTCCAGACTCCAGGGATAGGATTATCTGCATAAAGGTTCTGCACGTATACGGTAATCAATTTGTTTTCTGCACTACACAGTCACTATTGGGTTTACAGTGAAGGGATCAGGTGAGCCACCCATAGCCTATGTGTGTATACAATAGCCAGCGCGTGGTACATGAAAAAAATGTTGATTTTGGGACGGGAACTTT
The DNA here is from genome assembly GCA_023634235.1 of Pisaster brevispinus. NCBI lineage: Eukaryota > Metazoa > Echinodermata > Asteroidea > Forcipulatida > Asteriidae > Pisaster > Pisaster brevispinus. Next base: position 16,017,056 of record JAMKCF010000006.1, on the reverse strand, counting down.
TTGTAGGTAAATCTTTCAACGATCATTTTCGCCAAGTCAGTTGACTTAGAATTTCAAGTTATTTAATTTGGTAGAGGATTATATTTAGACAAGTTCTGAAGCTTCAATAAATTGTTTTGCAGAACAGCCAAATCTACCTATTGAATAATGGAATATTCCTGTACATTGAACAGGTTCTAAGCATGCTCTAACTCCCTTTGGCGCACTGATATGGCTGTGTCATACTGGTGTTGCTGTGTCGTGTGTGCTCTACACGTTCATGTGTGACGTGTTGCTAAAATAGTCACGAATAGTTGCGAATAATTGCCAAGTGACTACTCGAGGAGTGAGTGTCACTAGTCACCGAGGACAAAACCAGTAGTGTCTAGTAGTATGCCACAAGTAAAGATATCTTTTGTAAGCAAGAGATTTAATTAAATACTGACACACAAACATAGTTTCTACTTGGGACTGGAAGGACAATGGGTGTGAGGCGTGGCATCTAAGGAATGGAAAGTTACTTTTCCGAAATGCAGGGGTCTAACCCTAGCCCCTAGTAGGAGACATACATGTAATTTGATACCCCAGTCTGAGAACTTTTTTTTAAATTGGTGCTCTTGACTTTGTGTAACGTGTGGTAGTGTTGGATTAGTAAGGCTTAAGGATAGTTGGGGTAGCCATTAAGGCTGTGTGGTAAGTTTTGTCAATAACATTACCTTACTGCAAAGAAAACAAAATAGTAATGAACAATTTCGTGCATAAGGCTTGTTTTTTAAGGAAAACGTAATCACAGAAATTCTTTCAAGAAAACATAATGAGCAGGACACTTTTGAATGTATCGGGTTATAAATATGTCAATTCTTATGAATTAATTGATGATTTCTTTCTATTTTCTCAGCTTGGAACTGGCGAAGAACCTGTCAGCAAAGCCAAACAGAGCAGAGGGGAAAAGAAAGCACGCAAGGCCATGTCCAAATTAGGCCTGAAACTTGTGACTGGTGTCCGCCGGGTTACCATCCGTAAATCCAAAAACATCCTCTTCGTCATACAAGACCCAGATGTCCATAAGAGCCCAGCATCAGATGTGTACATCATCTTTGGAGAAGCGAAGGTAATGTATGGAAAAAACATAGTAAACTAAAGGACAAGAAGAGAGAGACCTTTGTATCAGAACATTTCTTTGTAGTTCCATTGTTTAGAATTTTATTTTTAGAATTGGCATTGAGAAAGATTTTAAAGTGATAGTTTACAATTGTTAACAATTGTTAACAACTTCCTTTCAAGTGTACAGAATAAATTGAAAGCTGACTTGAGATGATGTTTTGCATCGATCACCCTGAAAATGTTTCCCTTGAGGTGTTACCATCGTTGTAAATAATGTCAGAACATGGTAAGAACATCTCAAACAAGAAGTATGTAAATATGTACCTAATCTAATCTTTATGCAGATTGAAGATTTAAGCCAACAAGCACAGATGGCGGCTGTGGAGCAGTTCCGAACTCCAGAGACCACCCCTGCTGTACCTGGTGATAGTAATGCCACCGTTGCACAATCCATACAGGAAGAAAGTGAAGAAGAGGAGGTAGAAACATCCTACATGCTTAAAAATACACACTTTGACCTGCTCCCAATCACTAAAAAGTCATCACTATTTTGTATTTAAAACATAATTTTAAGACTGAAGGTAAAGGAGTCACACCTCTAGGTGTTCAAAATTGCACAACTTACTCGCGCTAATCTCAGGCATGATATTCTTCCTACTTTAATCCGACTTCCAAAATTTTTTTTGCCTCAGAAAAATTTGTCAAATTGTTGTTAAATAGCCTAAAAAGACTAATTAAGCCCACACCATATGTACATGTAGGTCAATAATACTAGCCTACTTTTTTCCAAGGGGCAAATATGCATGTGATCTTTACCACCGAAAAAACATGGGTGATGAAAATAAATGTATCTCCTCCACCTGGCCTGTGAAAGTTTGACATTGGAATAACAGTTACAAGGTTAAATCAGTTTTTAATGATAGAACAATCACAGATTAAGGTTAATATCAAGGCAGGAAGATTACACAATGAAAGAACTATTCTTGATAAGAAGTTCAGTAAAAAAGTTAAATTAAAATGGACAAATATATTGTACTTTTAAAAACAAAAACAAAACTTCATTTTATGAGCCTAATTCCCATAATGCACAGGTTAAAAATACGAAATGTTATTAAGTTTATTGATAGTTCGTGTTATTAATATCTGGTGTTTTTCCTTTTACTTCAGGTTGACGAAAATGGTGTTGAGTCTAAAGATATTGAGCTTGTTGTAACCCAAGCTAACGTAACCCGCTCTAAAGCAATTAAAGCGCTTAAGAACAACAATAATGACATTGTCAATGCTATTATGGTAAGTTGTCATCTTTTTTCACAACAATTTCTACAAAAAGTGGATGCAAACAAACTGGCAGAGAAGTATTTGTTCAGCTAAAGTCAAATAGAATATGATACACATCACTGTTTTAGGGGTCTTTAATCCAAAACCAGTGACCAATTTCATAGTGCTGCTCTACAATACCCAAATTTTTAGGCTAACTACAGCAGAAAAATTTGCTTAAGCAAGAAAATTTAGGCGACCTACTTGCGCATTCACCATGGATTTGCAATGTTACCTCACTCATTTTTATTCAGTAAGCACTGGAAGGGTAGCATGCCTTTTGGTGTGCTTTTGGTTAACAGCATAAAAGTGGAAACTTGCTCAGTGAGCTCAAAATTGTTCGTTAAGCAGCTCAATGTAATTGGCTCCAGCAGATATGCACTTACCATCAAAAAACAACAATTTTGAAGAAATGATTGTAACGGCAACATGAAGTTCCGTTCTGGCTGACATCTTAAAAGGAATGCAGAAATTGGAATGGAAGGTGGTTCATTTGGATTGAAAAGGAAGTTAACAAAGTTCCCTTTTGGGAACTTGTCACTGTTAGGCACATTATTCTCACCATGGATCGATTATTTATTGTGATACTGATCATGATCAGTCATGTCAGTAGTATTGTCTTGAAGTGTGACACAACTTGTTTAAAAGCCACCACTGCTTTCATAATTGCTTTATTGGATAGGGTAAATGGAGACAAATAAATGGAACTTAAAATACAAAATGTTTGTGTTTTGATTTTTGTCTGCAGGAGTTAACGATGTAGTAGTCAGATGTCTTCAAATTGTTTTTCGTGTCTTCACTTTGCTGAGCCAATCAGTGGATGAGTTGTTTCAGTATTCACCAAATCTACATCATTTTGTACTGGAGGGTCTATGCTAGCCCAGGTTGGACTCTTCCGTTGCATACAACATGACGGAGTCCAGGGTATAAAAGGTACCCTGCCATTGCAAAAAAAATTGGTATCAAAATATTGTCATATTTATATCTCATAGAGGAAGCTAAAGCTTCGTTCACATACTTCTTATGTCAGCAATTCCAAGACTGCTGGGTTCAAACTTGTTAATTTTACCATTGGGTGGCATTCTTTTTGTTGTAATTTTCTGTACCGACTCCATTTTTTGTATGTGAAAACTTGCGCGCACGTGCGCCCACAAAGTTCCTAGCAAGTTTGTCACGCTCAACGTCTTGATTATTTACAACTACTCTTTTAACATCACCAAGTACAGTATGGTATTGACACTTTCGCTTTATTTAACAAAATAATGTAGTATGGATTCCAGACTAACAGTAGCTCTATAATCAAATGTTTTGCTTCTGTTGACGTGAAAGTCGATGGGAGTTGCTACCAAATCAATCGGTACAAGATGTTTGGTACGGAAGCGTGGATTTGCCTTTTACTTTCTTATATAATGTCACCCATGGATTTAATTGTTATTTGTAGACCCTTCAAATGTATAGGTATGGACATGATGAATATTTGAATGAAATTTCAGCTTTTTAAATCAGGTAAAAATATGAACAAACATTGAAAGTTTGTTCACATTGTAGAGAAACTTTATACCCAGGATCAGTGCTGCTGTGCATGGAAACTAGGGTCCTGCCATGTAAGTGACTGCTACTTGCAGTCCTGGAATTTTATAGAGGCATTGGATTCTGATGCACCGACCTTTGCCTTGGTGTCTTCAAATATCCATATAAATACATTTTGATCTTCTGATATAGTTCCCATTTATACTGAAGTGATCTTGCCCCTTCAATTAGTTATTGTAAGAAATTTAGTTTACAGGTTACGACCATGTGAACTTGAATCTCTTCTGGAAAGAACCATTGATTGTGAGAGGATTGAAGAGGACATCTTGAGGTTTTCAAACAGTGTTTTCTGCTCATCTTCAGGATAATTGTAATGCTTTATATCCCAACAGGAATTTGTAACTGCATTGTATGTTGTAGAAATGTTCTGATGCTTTACAGACATTTGGAAGAACTTAAATGTAACTTAATCTGTGCTGAATACTTGACATCAAGTTAAAAGTTCTTATTGAATGTAAATTGATGACAACTGTAAGGGTCAAAAACATGTAACACATATCAAGAGATACTCAAAAGATGTACTGTACACAAAAGTGAAGATATATTCACAATAGTTCACACAGAAAAGAAATGCTGTCTCATGATCTAGAAAACTTTAATGTATTAAAAAATGTGACATGCTGAATAAGAAATGCTCTTGTCTATTTTTGCACTTGTCTTTCACAGGCAAAGCAATTGCATAAATAGACAAGGGCATTCTAACTCAACCAAGATATGCATAATTTTGCCCTTCTTTCACAACATTGTGGTTGTATTATTTATTGTTTTATCCAAAGGTAATCTTTCACAGGGCTGCAGGAAAACTGTTGTTCAAGTTTTTATTGCAAACATTAAAACATCAGCAAATGTCTTACAATAAAATAAAAAAAGTTTCATAATAAACATATTTTTGCCTTGTGCTTAAGGTGTTCATCTTGCCTAATAATTTATCTGACAACTTTGTTGTGGGAAAGATCATGTAATCTGTGACATCACATGTCTAAAAGAGAGCCACAGTGACTGAACTTCTTGCAAGCATTATTTGTTCTCAGCTCAATGGTAGAAAACAAAATGTGTCATTTTGTGAATTCGCACTGTCTGATTTTTTATCAATTTTCTATATGAAGGTGGGGGGGGGGGGGGGCAACTGTACAGCTGTTAGTTTTATAACTCTGGGAATTATGACAAAATGTAAAAATGACAAGTGTAGTACCTTGCCTGCCAGAAAGCCCCATGGAACAATGTTCCATGGTTCCATGGTTCCATGGTTACATGGTTACATGGTTACATGGTCTATATTTCAACAACTGAGTTAAAGGCAGTCATTTCAATTAATTGATGACATTTTCATGGGTTGTTTTTCAAATGTGCTTTTTGAAAACCAATTGATTGTAATAGCTGCACTCGACCACAATGAATTCCCAGCATCCCTTTCAGTAAAACTGTTAATATTTCAGCAGTCTCCCCAACTACTGGGATTATGTGCAACAACTGATATTACTACAATATGTCTTGCAAACTGAAACAACTTATCAGATTTTCTAAATGTATGTTGTACAGTAGTTGATTTCCTTAATAAATGAAAGGATATCAAGGAATTGCGTCTATTTGCCTTTTTTCTTATTGTTATTCAGGAACCTCATCTTGCCACTGGTTGATATAACCATATGGGGGTAGAAATTAAACCTTAGTGATGTACAAAACTTGCTGAAATTGTGCCTGTGTGCATATGAATTTCATTCCATAACAATATACCTTTCTTCTATTGTTGATGAACAAACCGCGCTGGTTGGCTTGGATGTCCATTTGTTAGCAAAACATTCAATCTTGCTAACAGATGTTGTGACCAAATTCAACATTTCTGCAAAAATAGCGCGGCAAAATCGATCACCTCTGGGAATGAAGTTGCCAGGGCACGAGAGAGTACATGAAGGTGGCGAGTTTGCTGGTGCAGAGTTTGCAAGGTGCCGAAGCACATACTACATGCCAAATAAAGTCCGCTGACAAATAGTGTCCGGAAGCATTCAAAAGGTTATATTTGTTAAGTTGATCAACACTTTCTTCTGCCGAAATTAACTACGAAATCACAATTATTTCAAGTAACACAAATCAAGTTAAAAAATTTAACAAGGGAACACTCAATCAAACTCAAAAGTAGGTATAAAGATTAGTATTAAAATTAGTAAAAAGTGCTGATTTTGTGCAGGTTTTAAAAGTACGAAACAAAATATTAACGATCAAAATTATGTGAGAAAGTGCTGAAGTGTTACGAATCCTTATAATCATAAACAATAAAGAAAGCGTTCAAACAAAATCGCAACAAGCAATTTCAAGTGAAAAAATTATCTTATCTACGACATCTTGTCAGCTGAGCAGCAAGGCACGCTTAACGCAGACACTATTTGGCAAAGTTCCGTAAACAATGTGATGTCATAGCTGCATGACCAATCAGATCGCAATATGCTAATGAGCGGACACTATTTTTCAGCGGACACTTTTTGTCATGACACCGGTATTCCTGCCCGTGGTAGCGAGGCTGCCCATGGCATGCCTTCTACAAATTGATTACACATGGTATAGTTATATCTTTTCATCTGAGTTTTTCGTTTACAAGTTTAAAAAAAAGTTTCTTTATCATTTGTGATTATATAAGGATTCTTAACAGCACACTTCATCATCTTTACATTTAGCACTTTCTACATATGGTGAGTGTTTCATAGTTTTTAAACCTGCAGATAACACGCACCTCATGCTGAGTTTCTCTCGTTTGAAATTTACCAAAATATTGTCCGTTTTTACGTTTGTGACGTTTTACAGTTTCACTTTTCACATTAACTTTGCATCAAGTTTACTTTAAATAACTGGTTATGGCAGAAAGTCATGATACCTCCATGGATCAAGATGGAGCAAGGAACCCCAGTCACGAAGTGCCCGTTTTAACTTTCTGCCACGACTCTGTGTCTTGCCAAATGCTGTCCATTCCTATAGCCAAATCCGTCCGTTAACTTCTGTCAAATACTGTCCATTCTGATGCTGACCATTTTTGTCAAATACTGTCCGTAAGTTCTACGCAAATGCTGTCCGTTCCTACCGAATACCGATCGGTTGTCTTCTTGCAAAACTGCCCATTTCTGTTCAGTTTCTGTTCAGTTGAGTTTGACGTCGTAGGTAAGATCGTTTTTTCATCTGAAATTGCCTGTTACGATTTTGTTTGAACGCTTTCTTTATTGTTTATGATTATAAGGATTCGTAACACTTAACATTCAGCACTTTCTCACATCATTTTGATCGTTAATATTTTGTTCGTACTTTTAAAACCTGCACAAAATTAGCACTTTGTACTAATTCTAATACTAATCTTTATACCTACTATGAGTTTGATTGAGTGTTCCCTTGTTCGATTTTTTAAAACTCGATTTGTGTTACTTTAAATAATTGTGGTTTAGTAGCTAATCTCGACCGAAGAAAGTGTTGATCAACAATATAAACCAATCTATTCCTTTCGAACGCTAATTTCGGACACTTATTACCAGCCTGCGTTCATTGCGCATGCTCAGCGGACACTGTTTGGATGCGGATCCTTTTTAGCATGACATGACACCGGGCGAGGCTGCACTACCTAGGGGATCAATCACGACGATGACAGTTAGTTGGGCGCCGTTGCGAACTGTAACTCACGCATATTATTATGCACTAAACAATATAGTCACAAGACTTAATTCGCTTGTTTTTCGTCAGGCAGTATTGGAAATTTCAGTGAGGAGTTGTGCCCCTAAGTTGAGAAGAGGTGAGGAAATCACAGAATTGGGAAAAGGTGCAGAATCTGTCCGCATGTTTCTCCTCGTGACTGCTAGTGTTACTGTTACTACAGACTACGTACTACTAGCCCCACTTGTGTGGCCAAGGGACAGGAAACCTGAAGGATTCAGGTTTCCTGTCCCTTGGCCACACAAGCATGACAAGTGGGGCTAACGTACTACACTAGACTACTGAAGTACTGGTTTTACTACAAAACTAGCTACATTGTACCTCCATGTTGTTAATGACCATGAATAAATGGAGGAAGAAAATTAAACTTCCTGTTCCTCCGTGTTATCATGACCAAAAATAAAATAATATTTTTGTATGTTGTAATTTTGGTCGAAATGTTTGGCATGTTTGGTGGCAGTCGGATTCCGCATCTTTTCCTGAATTGTTTAAAGGAACATGTTGCCTTCGTGTTGGGCGGTTTGGGCTATAAAAAGCGTTTGCTATGAAATGAATATGGTTGGAAAGATGTTTTAAAAGTAGAATACAATGATCCACACGAATATGTCCTAGAAATGTGTGGTTTTTGTTAACGTTTGTGACAAAGAACGGTCCGCCATTTTGTAGAGTCAAAATTTTGACTCCACTAAATGGCGGACATGCTCCGCTAGTCTTATTTCCAGTCGCAGCTGTTGAACTATGACTGAGCAATTACTATTACTATCATGGCGGTCCTCTTGTACGCGTAGTAACTAGTATATCCAGCTTATGGATTGTAGCGGGGCCAACCTAGCGCTAACGCTTTGTGTGATGCAAGAAGGTCTGGTACCCATTGCTGTTTGTGTACGTGTATCGTGATCATCACATCGGTATTATGACATGAGTCTGATCGTGATTTCGTCGTGTTTTTCTCGCCTCTGTGTTGCAAAATTGTCTATTAGTATTATTGTCAGTATAAAGTGGAGCTGAAGAATGGACCCAATGTTAGTCTCAAGAAATTTTTCTTACCCGGATTGACGAGGTTTCTTCTTTTTGGATGTTTCTTTATCCTGTTGGCGATCCATTTTGACACCTCTATGCATGTACGGTGTGGGTGTTTACATGTTGCGAAGCGAGATACAGAATGGTATATTACCTGGTGTTCATCTGATTGGTTTACCAGGCCACTGGCTATGGCACCAACCTAACGATTGTTCGTCGTGCATTTTGCCCATTACATGGACGGTGGTATTTACGGCTGGAAATACATATACGTTTCGCGGGGCAGATGTCGGGGTCAGAGGTCATTGTTTGTTTTTTTTAATCACCATTCACTAATTATAACACATTAAAGGCATGTTATTGCATGAACAACTCTTAATAAGGATATTGAACACTTCCAAACAGTAAAATTTCATGAGATTTTAAGGCAACATGTTCCTTTAAGCTTGATCTTTTATTTGACTACACTTCTTCACTGGCACAACGCTACTAATATTGTACTATTTATACTAAAAACATACAGTGTAAACTAAATGTAAATACTAATACTAATACTAGTAAGTAATAAAGAGATAAATGAATTTAAATTCAAAATAGGCCTATATATTAATATATATACACACTTTGAAACGACTGCCCATCCATAGGATAGGGCCTGAGTCACTCTGAGCCCTTCCTCCATGCTCTGATGAGTGGCCCTAATTTAAATAGTCTGCCAATCGATTAGAAACGCAGTGTGAGTTATTTTCCCGCATGTGGATCAGAAACTCCAGCCCCCGATTTCACGGAGCCCTGCGACGCGTCGTAAGCGCAAGATACGACCGTTTACACGTCTTAAGTTGCGATTATTTAAAAACAATTTCATCAAAGTTACGATGCGTCGAATACGTCGCAAGTTCCTTGACTACGATGAAGAACATGTCGTAAGTTACGACAGCCCAAAGGGTCGTCTTAAGAGAGCGATGTTTCATTTGATAACGCGCAAATGCTTGCAAAATGGCGTTGATGCTGCTTGCTAATCGAGAAGCCGGAAGAGCGTTGCGTAGAGAGAGACTGTTTCGCGACCGAACTAATCCTCTCGACAGTCTAACTGATGATGAAATATTTCATCGGTATAGATTAACCAGACAAGGTATTTATCACATCATCGAGAGGGTTTATGGAGACATTGAACGTGTCACAAGGGTAAGCTTTTAAAATATTCGATGCTGGCCCCTATTATTTCATTGGGTAAAATTTTCATTAGACCTAAATAAAATAATGTTTGGGTGATGGTGGGGGGGGGGGGGGGGTGCAACAGATTAACCGTTTCCTGATTGACAAAAGATCGTGATTTTACGTATTTTGCTACAGTGTCGCCCTCTTGTGGATTAACCTTTCCCATTTTATGTAACCGCTTTTTACGTGGTTGACTGATAGTTAAACCATGGTTAAACAACCCACAGCGATCTTAGCCCTCAGTCAAAGCCCAGGCAGCTGCCGCCAGGATAGTAAAATACACAAACAGCGCATCCACTAACTAGCACGAAAAAGACTAGTGCGAGCAGCGAATTCTGCCATCTTGAATGAACTACATGTATACACGACTGTTTCATGACCAAGTTGTATACAACACAAAACAGCCACACAACTTTAGCAGTTCATCCTCGTCCAAAGGGTTGTTTTTATTAAGAGTACAAAATGGTTTTGAGTTGCGACTCGTCGTGCTTACGACGTGTATGGTGAAACGGAATGTAGAACTCGTCGCAGCCGCGACGTGTCTTAGGTGTGCGATGAATCGCAAACCATACGATGCATCACTTCTTGCGATGAGTTTCGTGAAATCGGGGGCAGGGGACATAAACTCCTGCCTCCAGCTGCCAGTGGCCCAGTCACATCCCCGAAACTACAACACGTAGGTAGAATTGGGGAACTTCTGGCCAACTTAAACTTTGTCTTCTGTTTGCACTCTTTCTTTTCCTAAATTAAACAAGCATTTTCCTATTTTTTCGTTTTCTTTTTGTTAGCACTAAGTATTACAATTTTTTTCTTGGGGAGGGGGCACCTGAAGGCACCGGAAATTTGTGGGGGGCATGTGCACCCCAGGCCTACTCCCATGGCTACGCCTGCGGCGTAAATCTCCATGCACGCTAGCCATCTTTATGTGTGCCCCCTTCCCAGCCCCTGGTATGCAAACCTCAATGCACGCCCGCCATTAGTTGCGAAGATCAGAACCCTCCTTCCTCCCGACATTCGCAGACCGGAGGGTTACGAGACAGCATGCACACGATTCGACCATCAGTGCAATTTCGACCAATGTTGACAGACTAGTCACCAGATTTGCCCAATTTTTTCCACCTTTCTTGCTGCTTTTTTGAGGCATATTGTAGCTTTAAACATGGTTGAAAAGCAGATATGAATGGCATATACGATTCCTGATGGTATATACTCACACGGAGAGTTGATTGGTGGAGATGGAGGAGAGTATTTAGCTGAATTTTGATAATTTTCCTGGAGCACTTTTTTATTGCGTTATCACATGTCTGTTGTTGTAAACATAAAAAATCTACTAGCTATGTAGCTTTGTTCTTAAAGAACTAAGAACAAATCTACATAGCTATTAGCTAGTAGATGGTGTTACCGCAAACCAAATATACATTGATACCTCACCATGCAAAGCCTCAAAAAGTACATACTGTATTGTTGTTATTTACTAATACTGTCTGTGTATTTAACTAATTTATTAATTGTGTGATATTTGTTTTAGGCTTTCCCTCCATTGTGGGGTGTAGCATTTTTTTTTAGTAAAGAATACTTTTTAGTAGTACACAAAATATAATTGATGCCATTTGTAATACAACAAGGTCAAAAGTAAATGAGTCTCATTTACAGTGTTTTAGGTATTGACAGAGGTTTCAGTCTCGACACCATATTTTGTTAGGTCTCGGCGACTTTTTAGTTTAAAAAAGGTTGATATCTCGGTCTCACTCTCAGGCACGTCTTGGTCTCAGACCTTGCCGAAACCCAGTAAAAACTTCAAAATGTTTGAAGTAGTTTTTTCTTTGTTTATGGTTTATTGTTCATACCACCAGACAATTTATCACCAGCAGCACAGCGGCGAAACAAGGGTAAAATTAAAACTGTAGTTTTTATGTATGGTGACACTGGAGAGGCACAAAAGATCTAAATATTTATGCCAAAGTTCATGGAAAAGTTCATGACTTTCCCCCTAAGTCGCAAAATTTGGTGTCCAATTTCATGGTCTGCGAATCTTCCCCAAGTCACAAAAGTTGACGGCAGATTTCATGCCTGTAACTGTTTCCTGGTCACAATGTCAGTATTCTTTTCCTTAAGTCGCGAAATTTAATGCCAAAGTTCACAAAGTTCACATCTGCGACTTCCCCTTGATCGTGAAATTTGACATCAAATGACATTTAAGCTGCTTCACCTGATGGCCCAGAAAGGACCATTTGAAGACTTTAATATTGACACCAATATTCATGGGAAAAAATATCAAGACTTTTCTGCGATTTCGGTTTGCATGTTTACTAAACGATGCCCTTTTCAGTGCTGTTGTTGTGCTGTTTACTACTTTTTATAAGATAATCTGACAAGGAGGTAAAACCAATTTTCTGCATGAAAATAGAAACATTTTTTTAAAGGAATAAAAGCTTATAGGCCCGATAGAATGTAATATTTAATTCTGGTAAGTTTTAATCCCAAAAGTCCAGATTTCAAATGGGGTGGGGGGCATGGACATCAATTGGGGGGGGGGGGGGGTACCCCTCTTTAATTAGGCCAAAGCAACAGCATGAATTGTGTCCTTATTCGTTAACAAACCTCATGTCATGCAATGTGTGTGTATCCATTGACCGGCATCCATTGAACATATAATCGACATAGCCAAACAATCCTTCCGTAATATTTCTGTATTTAAATAAAAGTCAAAGTGCAGTACATGTACATGTAAATAACATTTGAAATCACCTGTTGTGGCTTTTTTGTTGTTGGTCATTTTAAATCTAAAAAGCATGTGATTGTGAAGTCCCTGACATTCCCTGACATTCCCTGACATACATCTAATACAATACAAACCATTTGTTATTGTTTTCACTAAAAACATAGATATGTACGCATGTAATTGGATGAAATTTTCACAGATTGGTTAAAATGAACAATTTTCCAAAAACCAAAGATTTAATAAATTTTCTTCATGATGTACAGTAATAATGTTACATCATCAGAGTCCTCCATGATTAGATACCTTTATGAGTTTAATTGAAAAAAGAAAAGAAAAAAGTTTTCATAACATATTTGAACTTCTTTTTTCCTTACAGACAGCATTTGAAGTTAAGACGCTACAATGTCTGCTCCAGTAAATCCTACTGCTCCACCAAGCTATGATGAAGCCACTGTAATGGATCCAGCTTACCCACCAACACAGTCCCCATATCAGGGCCAGTACCCTCCCCAAGATCCCTATCCACCAGAGTCTAATCCTGCGTACCCCCCCGGCCAAGCAGCTTATCCCCCCGGCCAAGCAGCTTATCCCCCCGGCCAAGCAGCTTATCCCCCTGGTGAAGCTTACCCACCTGCATCTGGGTATAGTGCACCTCCTCCAGCACAAGCACCACCCCCTGCTACAAACTATGGTAAGTTATTACAGTACAATCAGTTGTTTTCTGACTACAGTGAATCTTGTTACAATGCAAATTTCACTCATTATAAAGCGCAGACCAGTACCACCCTTTGGGAAAAAGTTTTCCATCTGAAAAACTAATAAAGTTAAGTAAATTGCATTGATAGTCACAGATACAGCGGGCGCCCATGGAAAACGTACCCCTGTCCTCCTCCTGGTAAAATTTTAACCCCCCCCCCCTCAAAAAAAAGAAGAAGAAAGAATAGGGGGGAAAATGAAAAAGGGAGAGAGAAGCGAGAGGGAAGGGTGAGTCAATATTTCAACATTCTGAAATAAAAAATTAATAGTCGCTGTACAACTACTGTGTGCAATTGTTATTAATATGCCTACGGTGAAGCCGATCAGAAATTATGCTGATTGACCTCTATAGTTATTTTCACTCCTGAGAATCAGAAAACTGTTGCCTAGATGTACTTCCTGAAAGCCCCATTCTGATTTTTATTTTAAGTACAGTGGAGCAATTTGGTGAAGATTTTTTGAGATGGGCTCAACGTCAAAAGTGATACCTTGAATGATATTTTTTACTGTATCAAAAGACGTACTCGATTTTTAAATATCCTCTCACTTGAACTGATGCTCTGAAAAAAAAATATATATATATTTTCTTAACGCACAACGTCATAGGTAATCAAATACTCTGTAAAACCTAAACTTGTTCATATGTATGTTTTAATAAACAAAAATGGATTTAAGGAAAAGGCTTTCCTGTGCACACTCCCTCTTATTTTTGCCAGGTAGAAAACAATTTTGTAAGGTAATTTTAAACTAGGTAATAAGAATCATAATTTTTGGGGTCCTAAAGTGGCCCAAATCCCCCTGGGGTAGGCTTGCAATCACTCATTCTTCTCAAAGAATGCCTCATACGTCATACGTACATAAAATTACATCTCGGGCAAATGTTGAATATAATTTTTCCTCTGTTGATTCTGCAGTATAAAAATCAAAATTGTATTAATCTTTCAAAGTCGCACACAGGGCCAGGCTCCAGCCCTCCTCCCCCCATTGTATGTGTTGTATGGCCATAGCAAATTTGAAAACTTTGGACTGCCACTAATGAAGAATTGTATGACAGTCATTTAATTGTTATATTGTTGTTTTCTCAATCAATCAACTTATTGGACTTCAACTTTTTATTTCTGAAGCTACGTCAGGTAAATTGATTTTATTGTAACTCATTTTGTACTTAATTGTTTTTGCTTTTGTTTTTAAGCGGTATACTAAAACTAAATATTAGAAAATACACGTGCTCACAAATTGATAGGGGTCGAGGCGTATTAATTTTAACAAAGGATTTCAATAAAATATTTGTTGTCTCAAATGTCTGATGCACGCAAATTAAGTCATTATACTGTTTGAACTCCCAAATGCATTGCTTAGAGTGAGGCTTTGAGGCATGGCTCTGAGGCATAGCTTTGAAGCGTGACTTAGAGGCGTGGCTTTGAGGCATAGCTATGAGGCGTGGCTTTGAGGCATGGCTTTGTGGCATGGCTTTGAGGCATGGCTTTGAGGCGTGGCTCTGAGGCATAGCTTTGAGGCGTGACTTGGAGGCATGGCTTTGAGGCATAGCTATGAGGCATGGCTTTGAGGCGTGGCTCTGAGGCATGGCTTTGAGGCATGGCTTTGAGGCATGGCTTTGAGGCGTGACTTAGAGGCATGGCTTTGAGGCATGGCTTTGAGGCATGGCATTGAGGCATGGGTTTGAGACGTGGCTTAGAGGCGTGACTTAGAGGCGTGGCTTCGAGGCGTGACTTAGAGGCGTGACTTCGAGGCATGGCTTAGAGGCATGGCTTAGAGGCGTGGCTTATAGTTAGAGGCATGGCTATGAGGCATGGCTTTCTTTCATAGTCTCATAATGTATTGCTATACAGATACAAGTTTACAAAGAAATGCTTGGGAACCAGACCAGGGAAGAAATAGTAAGTTTTGATTAAGCCACACTAAACATCTCTTCACTCATAATAACATCCTATGCACTACCTACAACTTGGGTCAAACTGTTGTGATGAAAATTAATGTTTAACGTTTCTTATTTTGGGTTTGGAATGTAAATGATAATATTGACTTGTAGATTTTCTTGGAGGGGTTGAAGAAATTAAAATAAGCTATCTTTAAATAAATGCAAGAACATCTTATACATAAGTAGCAAAATATGACATTGTTGCATCTATAGACTCATTTATGTATGCAACAAAGTACGTGTGCATGTAGAGTTTTCTGAAATTACCAGATGGGTAGAATTGATGAATGAAGACATGCTATAAACTACATACTCATAAGAGCAGACATTTTTTCAAAAAATCATTTTAATATCCACACCACCCAAAAATCTCATTACCTTGAGAAAATCATTTGCGATGTTGTGAATTTATTTGAATATGTGCGCAGACTTTTGCGATGTTGTGAACTTATTTGCAAATATGTGGGCAGACGTGTGTGATGTCGTAAATTTATTTGCAAATAATGTGCGCAGAAGTGTGCAATGCGGCGAAATTATCCAGGTGCATAATCACAAATATGTGCGCAGAAGTGTGCGATGTCATGAATTTTATTGCATACTTTGTCGCAGACCTTTGGGATGATGTCATAGTTGCAGATAATTAGCTGGTGACCTAGGGAGTATGTGGTCTACAAGAAAGTAGCCAGGCCCCTTTCTTGTAGACCAGCTAATTATCTGCAACTATGACATCATCCCAAAGGTATGCCACAAAGTATGCAACAAAATTCATGACATCGCACACTTCTGCGCACATATTTGTGATTAATTTCACGACATTGCATACTTCTGGGCACATATTTGCGATTAATTTCACGACATTGCATACTTCTGCGCACATATTTGCGATATGCGATGTCCCTTCACGGCCACCATATCAAAACTTACCTATGTAAAGAATCTAAACTAACTGGCAAGTTAACCATAGAAGAAAGACAAACAAAAGACACAAAAGAACTACCATTAAAGAACCATTAAAAACACTAGAATGCAGCATTGAAAAAATGGGTTTTAACGTTACTTAAAGAGGCAAGTTTTCTGCTACATATGTGCAACAGTAGTGCATTCCAAAGCCTAGGGGCTGCCACAGAAAAAGCTCTATCACCAAACGTAGCCAACATTTTACCATTGGGGTAATGTAAGAAGGGATCATTATTCCCTGACCTAAGTTGACAAGTATATTCTTTCCAGATGGAAACAAAATCCTGTAGAATGAGCTACTTTATAGTTGTGTCCTGCATGGTACAGACTCACTAGCTGATTATTTACATCCCGGTTTTGCTGACATATTTCTAATTGATTTTTGGATTTAACAGGAAAATTTACTGGAGCAGGATTTGAACCTGCGACCTCTGCGTAAACACAGAAGTTGCCGGTTGAAATCCCACTGACTTATTTTTTGTATGTTTCCATGAGTTCTAACTCCTTTCTATTCATTGATAGTTTACATGGTGTGTCATTTCAGCATTACAAACACGCTCTATTTAATGTTCATGTGACTGTAGTATGGTGATTTTGTCTGGTTATTATGCCATTCAACCTCCCAATTTGTGGTTTTTTTTCTCACTGATTCCCTTGAAACCAATACCTATTGTGATTTAAAAAAATCCATTTTTCCAAACTACCATAGAGAAATGGGAATTAAGCAGTAACCCTAATAAATTTAAATTCCTTTTGAATCTGCATGAGAGAGATGAGAATTTACAAGTCAGTTGATGTTCAGTATAATTAACCTCAATATCGTTTTACTAGCTTCACAAAGATAAAAATGAAACTCGGGAAGTAACCTTACAGCAAAGCAGTGCGGAAATTTATCTCAATTTTTCCTAATCCTTGTTTTCATGTCATTTAAAAACTCTTCTTTGTCCTTTTAGTAAAGTGTGTATTTTATTTGCTTTCATACAGTGTGCTGCTTTATCAGTGTGCCAATTTATGGTTTAAAATGTTCAGTTTGTTCCTGTTGCCCAGCCCATTGTTATATAATGTTGCTGTAGCCCATTGCTTCATTTTTAGTGAATGAATATTTGTAGCCTAAATTAGAATTCACTTTTGAGAGCAAATGCTACATATTCACATAGTTTATGTATAGTACTTAATGTTGAGAAGTCTGTCAACTTTATATAGAAACGTTTCCTTTATAGTAAATACATGTACATGTA
Source organism: Pisaster brevispinus (assembly GCA_023634235.1). Lineage (NCBI taxonomy): Eukaryota > Metazoa > Echinodermata > Asteroidea > Forcipulatida > Asteriidae > Pisaster > Pisaster brevispinus. The sequence continues at coordinate 15,999,529 of JAMKCF010000006.1, read as the reverse complement.
CTACCAATACCAATGTTTCATACCATTCTCCTATTATCAACATTTTTTGATGAACTGAATGCATGAAAAGAGCTTGGTAAAATGTCAGACCTGAAATTTAATCTTTGAGGGGGCAAAGCCATTTTCATTTTGCAAAGGGCACTTCCAAACATTTTGAAGGGGCACCAAGACCAAGCCCAGGGGCATTAGAGGCCTTGCACCCTTAGGCCTCTGTGTAATTCCAGGCATGAGTGATACTTGTCACAAGTTTGAACTATACAGATGTAGTATAATTCAATAATTTCCTTATAACAGGAACAACATTAACATTGTTTTAGTCTCTTTTTCTCCATTTGCTTTGTGTGATGCATGCTATACTACTGTAGCTAAATAACAGTTGACTCTAATATATAGCGTCAAAATAAACTGATGAGTTTATGTATGCCTCAATCCTCCAAACCCAATCGATATGAGTTATGTACACTGTAGGATTTCATTCTCCCCAGTTTCAGAATGCCTCAGTTCTGCAAAATCTGTCAAATCCTGCAGATGGTTTTAAAGGATTCAGAGAAAGCTGGTGGTTTTTAATGCACTTGAATGCAGTTGATTTGCTGATAATGATTTATGTATATACTGCTAACAGGTAGTGCATCAGGAGATGTAGAGGGTGGATTCTCAGTAGCCAGATCATTGAGTGACAAGGATGTCAGACGTAAATTTATCATGAAGGTTAGTATTTTTCTGGTTGAACATTTTGGGGAGAGAAAAACTACTTTCTTCATTGGTTCATTTGTTCTTATAAAAAGAATTATACAAAATATACTTTAACCCTTTCAATACCGCATTGTTTATAGGGGTCACACTGCTGTGTACCACATTTTTTCACACAAAAAGCAAAGTGCAGTGTTCACTTTTTTCAATCTTGATTTTCTGTGTGAAGACATATTTTTGTGGAAAAACTTTGTGCATACATTTTGTAGCTAATGAAATGACCTTTCATATGATGTCAAATTTGTATATATTATCTTCATTTTCTTTGCCACCTCGATCGGCACGAATGGGTCGAGGCCCGCCGAGCCCATGCCCAAGCCCACGGTGTTGAAGGAGTGCATTGCTCGGTCCAGCTATCGGTATATTATCAGGATCGCTGCCACCATTGTACTTGCCTTGCAACGAAACATCACGAGTTTCATCCGAATCTTCACTAGGTTCTTCTTCAGATATTTTCAAGTCCAATTCGGAGTCACTAACGACAAATATTTCAACCAAAACCTCCGGGTCGCGAACAGCCATGATTGGGATTTTTTTTGTCGGGAAAACGGAAGCGTGAAATCTGGAAGTACTGCTGCATACAACGTAGTTGTTCTCGGAAAATCGTAACGGCGACCCCCCTATGCAATACACACCATTGTAAAGCTTGATAAACAAGCTACCCGTCTATATAAAAGTCAACAACAGAGGGCGCCAAACAAAATAAATACAGGGTCTCAAACGCCGCGACTTTTTTTGTCGAGTAAACTCGACATTGGTACGGAAGCACACACGGCGCACGGTCGAGTAAACTCGACAATGGTATTGAAAGGGTTAAATATGTAGTAATAAACCCCAAGGGAAACTGACTGGGTAAAATTAATTACAATTTACTGAGTCATCCTCCCTTGAGTTTTATTTCTTGAGATTTAAAGCAGAAAGTTATATCCCCTTAATGTGATCCCTCTGCTGCCGCGTCCCAGGTTGTATCATAAACTTGGGTGTGATCCCTGGCTATACGGCAGTTACAGGTTGAATGGTTTCTGACTGGCACCCCAAATGAAGATATTGAAAAAATAGGGAGATTGCCAACATTAGGGCTAGATAGCTCAGTTGGTAGAGCGTTGGTACGTTTATCTGGAGGTCTCAGGTTCAAATCCTGCTCCAGTAAATGTTTCTTTGTTCTAACCAAAAATAAAACATATTTTAAACAATGATAAGTTATAAGATATAAGTAGTATATTTTAAAGTCGATTGCAAAATGTACTTCTTTGCTTCTTAAATAGTTTTTTATGCCCCGCGGTTGGCGAAGCCACCGAAGGGGCATACTGTTTCCGACATGTCCTTCCGAGTGTGTGTGTGTGAGTTTGTTTTCACATTCAAACCGGGGACCTATAACAAAAGAGGACAATAGGGTCCCCGGTTGGGTAAAGGTCCCCAGTTGGAAATTGTGTACAAAACCAATGGGAGCTGTTGCCAAAAAGTTAAAGTCCAAACAAAAGAGGGACAATAGGAGGTCCCCGATTGGAGGTGTTTACACACTTGTGTGTGTGGGTGTGTGTTTGTGTGCGTGTGTGCGTGTTCGTGTATGCGTGAATATGTGTTATGGTGTTGTATGGCTGTGTGTGTGTGTTTGCGTGAGTTTGTTTTCACATTCAAACCGGGGACCTATAACAAAAGAGGACAATAGGGTCCCCGGTTGGGTAAAGGTCCCCAGTTAGAAATTGTGTACAAAACCAATGGGAGCTGTTGCCAAAAAGTTAGAGTCCAAACAAAAGAGGGACAATAGGAGGTCCCCGATTGGAGGTGTTTACACACTTGTGTGTGTGTGTGTGTGTGTGTGTGCTTGCATGCAAATTGTAACTCAAGGAGGACTCAAATGTCAACTCAAAACTTGGTGTTTGGATTGGTCATGGGATTCCCCCCAGAAGCCTGTTGTTATTGATACCCCTTAGGTCAAATGTCGGGGTCATTATGGCTAAAACACTTGATAACTTGAGATGAACTTTGCATATTAACTGCAAACTTGGTTTGTGGATTGGTCTTTGGGTCCCTCAAAAGTCTATTGTTTGTGGACCCCCCCCCCCCAGTCAAATGTCAAGGTCATTATGGCTAAAACAAAAGAAATGCTGTCTGAGCAATACCTCGACTAGGACTTGTCATATCAACTCCAAACTTTGTTTGAAGGACGTGGCATATTATCTCCAAACTTAGTGTGTTGCCACTTTCATGTATGGGGACCCCTGCCGTCCCCACCCCTCCTCCCCACCCAGCATCTTCTCCTCCTATTCCAACCCAACCCAACCCTCCCCACCCCTTCCCCTAATTGCAACTTTCTTTCATGGTTTTCTTTTCTGGCAGGTTTAAATTTAAATGTTCCATCTGCACCACTAGTTCATCCAAACCAGTAACAATCTAACATGCAACTATTCTTGTGCAACTTACTACAGCATTGCATTCTTTTCTATGTTTCATTTCACATGTAAATTGTTTCAAATCCCTTAGAAGTATATTGTCCCCCCCCCCTGCCTCCGCCTCCGCCTCCCAAGGTCAATTGTATGTTCAATGAATTATGGCAAAAATTAAATTATTTTATGCCTACAAAAAAAATGTGGTCCAGTGATAATTTTAAAAGGACTTGGCATATGAACTGGTGTGTGGCTTGGTCTCGAGATACAGACACCTCCTATTTTTAGACCACATAGGTCAAATGTTGTGAAACGAACTGGCTTGCGGGGCATTTGTGTTTAACAAACACGACTTTTCTTGTTTTTAGCTGTGATTGTTTTTATGGTGCTGGCCAACCACATTGCACTTGTAACTACCTTTATGGAAAAACTTTTTTGTGTGAAATCAAAAGAATACTAATTTAAAATTTACAGCCAACTGGTTGAATTGCAGTTTTAAAAAAAACCAGCGATTATTATCTTTTAAAAAGAAAATAGTTAAATCTTCATTGAAAAATAACTTGAACAGGATGCATTCAAATTATATGTATTTACGTTAAGATCAAACCTACACATAAAGGTCTCTGCTAATTTATCAACTCCAGGTGTACCTGATATTGACGCTTCAGCTGGCTGTAACATTTGGAACTGTATGCCTCTTCTTCTTTGTGTAAGTTCACCATCTATAATTTATCAAAGCAAGGGATGGTGGTTTGGATTTACCCAAATTTTAAAGAAATTTCAACTAGCTTTCATCAATAAACTACATTGTAATAATATTACTCAGATCATTAGTGCTTTATCAATCACACCTGATAGTAATTGTTTTTACCACCGATATACATGTACTGAGCTATGTTTGAATGATGAAACCGATTTATGTAGCACCTTGTAAGGGTTTACAAGGTGATGCGGTGCATTCTGCAGCCAACCATGCCAGAAACACTGGACTAAATTTCAAGTACTGAATTTTTTAATAAACAACACACGGGACCTTCATTTTGCAGCTTTACATCCCAGTTGACCATATTTTTGACCGCATGAGGGCGCTGCCATCAGGGAATGTCTTGCATCACAATAGCAGTTTTAGCTTATTATAATTGCCTGTTTGTAGTTTTCTTGCACCAATGAAGAAATACATAAAAAATAGCGATAAAAAAGTGAAAAAACCCTGTTTGTTTACTTGTTTTTCATCATGTGAAATTTATCAACATACGCCCTCACGTGGTCAAAAATACGGCGAATTGAAGGATGAAGCAGTTATGGTTAAGTGCCTTTCTCAAGTATGCAAGGGTCTCTAATAACCCAAACTTTGACAACATCAGAAATTGAGTCCGTATACTAGACAACCCATTAATTATCTTGCCTTTTGTGATAATTAGCAGTTATTGTTTATTTATTTTCAGTGAGCGTATAAGGAACTATGTACTCTACACACCAGGCCTGTACTGGGCATCATAGTAAGTTATCGGCTTGGGTAATAGTAGTTTTGAGGCATTGCATGGTGAGGTATCAATGTACATGTACATGTATGTTGGGTTTGCAGTAACCCCATATGATAGAATCAACTTTGCTGCAGAGTATCATATTTCAATAATATCTCACTCCACAACAGTGAAAATAATATGAGAAGTCCCCTTAATCCACTCAGCCAAAGTAGAAATCCCTGGATTTTGTCATACATGTATCTACTCTGAGTAGATATGCAGCAGGACAAATTCTTATCAGAACTAATTTTGCCAAAGTACTCCGTGGCAGTAGACAAATAGCTGGACAGTTCTTGCATGAACGATCTACACAGTAAAGTAGATACTAGCGCATGGTGTTACTGCAAACCAAATGTACATTCAAACGGTATTACATCAGATTCAGTTGGATGAATATCCAGCAGCTTTCATTCTAGTTTTCTTGATTGTTGTTTGTTTTTATACAAGGAAACTAGATGTTATATTTAGAAAGTCACAACAATGGGGCAGTAGTCAATTTGAAAAAAGTCCTGTCTGATCTTGCTGCAATGAGGAATGCTGCTATTTGTATGCTCCGCAGTTGGGAAGCCACACAAGAGACATACTGTTTCTTACTTGTCCTTCTGTGTGTGTGTTCGTGTGAACACACCCACAGATCCTTGTGGGGTCCAAAACACAACAGAACAATGGACCCCACAAGGAATTCTTTGTGGAACCTGGACCCCACAGGAGAATTCTTTAGAAAAGGGAATAATAGAACAACAATAGCAGGACCCCACAAGCCACCATCGGTAAGGGTGTGTGTGTGTGTGTGTGAGTGAGTTTGTTTTCACATTCAAACCGGGGACCTATAACAAAAGAGGACAGTAGGGTCCCCGGTTGGGTAAAGGTCCCCAGTTAGAAATTGTGTACAAAACCAATGGGAGCTGTTGCCAAAAAGTTAGAGTCCAAACAAAAGAGGGACAATAGGAGGTCCCCGATTGGAGGTGTGTACACACTTGTGTGTGTGCGCGTATGCGTGTGCAATCATTGACCATAAACTCAAGAAGGACTTGGCATATCAGCTCAAAACTTGGCACATAGATTGGTCTTGGGATCTCCCAAAAGCCTGTTGTTTTGTCAATGTCAAGACCATTATGGCTACAACAAAAGAAATGTTCTACGGGCAATAAATCGAGAAGGACATGGCATATTATCTCCAAAATTGGTTTATGATTGGTCTTGGGATCCCGAGAAGTCTATTACTTTTTTGCCACCAAGGTCAAATGTCAAGAAAAGACAGGGCTGCGGGGCATTTGTGTTTCCAAACACGACTTTTCCTGTTTCTGTTGTTTTAAACTTGATGCATTTAGGTACATGTAGTTCCTGTTGAATGATTGTAGATAGGTAGTTAGTATTTATCACCATTTGGTGCTTGATATGGCATGGTGTAACCCCATACCCTCCCATTTTGTCTTCATTATGTTCTGTGTACTGAGAATCTCAGGAATTTTATAAGGGGGGGGTGTTGAAGTATGGGAACATTTTTTGGGGGGCTCCGTCTGCCACATGTTGGGCACGGTATATTTATCTCCCCAAGACTAGTCCTGTTACTAACTATGACCTTGTTTATTGTACAGTGGGATTTTCCTGGTTGTGTACATTGTGTTGGCCTGCTGTGGTGAGTTCCGTCGCAAGACTCCTCATAACTACATCGCTCTTGCCATCTTTGTAAGTCCACTTCATTATGTTTTCCAGGACTAAAATTTGTTTAAAAGCCTACTGGAAAATATGTTCAGCATAGGTTTTCCTGGTCATTTTTGTCAAAAAAAGCAGCCAATTACACATTCGTATTAAACCGATTTTGCTTCTTTAGTTGAAACAGTCATTCAGTTTTACTTTGAAGCATGCACATTTATGTGGCATTCTATTCAATTAAACTTGTAATCAGCATTCAATTTAGCAGAGGAGGTGCAACTAGAGATTTCTGCGAAAAGCTACTGCGAATAGTGCTGTTCGAGTGGATTGTTAAAATTTAATTTTTTAATTGAACGATGCAAAAGAACAATTGCTTACACATAGAGTGTAATTGAATGACTGTTTAGAGGAGTTTTCAATTTTGTGTGAAATAGATTAAGGTGGCATTGAAATTGGCTGTTTATTTGCCGAAAATGACCGGGAAAAGTTATATTTTGTATTTAAAAGCATTAGTAAAATATAAATAAAGAATTGTATTTTATGACAAGTTTGCTCTGATGTCCCAACATTCAATGCACTGAACAAATCCTACCAAGAACCTTCTTAGGTTATCTGATGTGTTTAATATTTGTTTAAATTACTTTCATACTTTCAGACAATCAGCCTGTCCTATTTAACAGGGACTATAGCCTGGTAAGTTCCTATAACAATAGTAGACAACAGGATTACTGTAAACAAATCAATTAATTGGAAGAGTCAAAAATACTATTCAAGTCAATTGTGGGTAAAATTAGGGGTTTCTTTTCCCCCAGATCAGCAAATATGTCATCAGAAGCACGAAGGTGAAACAAAATGTTGTAAACAACAGCTTTCACTTTGGCTGTTTATTGGACCATAATATTGGTAGTAATGAACATTTTGCTACACCTGAGTCATTAAACTACACCTCTCTAGATTCTTGAATGGATATTTTTGATATAGCATGTTCGTCTGTTTTGTCAACTGTCATACATGTAAAGTTAAGTTGTATCTAATTATATGAACATATGATTTTCCTTACAGCACTTATTATGAAACAGGTGGCCAAACGGTGCTGATTGCTTTGGCAATAACTGGTGTAAGTAGATTATCTTTTGAGAGTAGGCCGTCTTTAACCACTTCACGTTTATATTTTTTCAGAATTTTCCAGAGTTTCCTGGACAGTTTTTTTTTATAGAAAATCGTTGTCACAATGAAACCCTGACATAATAAAGTAAAAAGTAAAGACTTCAAACGTTCTCATAAAATGTACCAGAATTTGTCATTCTCTTTCGAGAAATTATGTGGAGTGTATTGCAGTGAATAGGCCCAAGCGTTGGTCAAAAGCCCCAGCTGATACGTGACCAGGTTATGTTGTAATCGTGGTCTTGCCTTCCGTATGCTGAATACAAGGAAACACAACAGGGCCAGCCGATTGATCTCTCGTTATCCTTGTGTATGCAGCAAAAGGACAAAGATCTTCAATCAGGGATTACGTAATCACCCATGTAAAAAAAGAGATTTTGAGCATGAATTCCAGTACCCTTTATCCCTCTTTGTTTGGGGAAACGAAGCGTAGCGCAGTAGGTGCATGTCTGTACAAGTTACAAGAAGGAACCTGTGTGGCCTTACTTATACGTAGGCTTGTCAACTACTTACAACCAAAAAAGGACTCCCCAGGTTGTTCCACCATATTTTATTTTGAAAAAGTTTGGCTGGAAAACATGTTTTCTGATGTGACATGGTTAATAACAACTACCACCGAGTTGCGTAATGACTTAGAACCTTATGGCTACAATAAGGTAATTTTTGGGTTAATAATCCTGAGATAGTTACACATACAGTGACATATAACTAATGTTGTGAGATACCATTTATGAAGTCAGCCAAGCAGTTTCAAGTTTCATTTTCAATACACGATATGTACCTTTGCCCAAAACTGAGTTACAACCTTGTTGTAATAAGAAATGAAATAACAGTGGCTTCTTTCATGTGTATAGCACCCAAATCTGTTATTCAGTGATGCTCCTGGCACTCCAACATTATTACCCTTGGTCACTGGGCCAATGATATCATTCCTTTAACATCTCAGCTCCCCTTGGAGTATTCAGCCTGTGCTGCCAAAGGTGTAGTTCACCAAGCTAAATCAATCACAAGAACCATCTCTGCCCTCACAGGTACCCATTTACCCCTGCGTGAAAAGAAGCAATTATAGTTATTAAGTGTCTTGCTCAAGGACACAAGTGTCATGACCGGGATTTGAACCCACACCTCCTGATGCTGTAAACCGCTCGGCCTTGACACGCCACATTGTAGTGTACTAGGATGACACTTTATAGTCGATATCAATACATTTACATGTTTGTTGTTGTTTTTACTCAGGGTGTGACTGTTGGTGTGACAGTCTTCTCGATCCAGACTAAGTATGACTTCACTTCATGTGGTGGATTCCTCTTCATCTTCTTCTGGTCTTTGCTTCTCTTTGGTTTCATCGCTATATTCACCTACAGCAGGGTAAGTAACAAAAATCAGTGGTATACAATCATAGTGGTCTGGAAGGCAGTTCAGGATTCTACAAAATGCAGTATCCTCATGTGCCAGGAAGAAGAGCAAGGCTCTACGCCCTTCTTTTGGGCACAAAAGGTACCTTGCAACAAAAGGCCATAAGCAATAAGATGGCTCTTCTGACCAAAACAAAATACGGCACGAATATTACATTTTTGTTTTTAGAATTATCCCAAATACACATTTTCTCAACCCTCAGAAAAACCTTAGAAATACTCTCCTCCACCAACCCTCAGGAAATCCTTAGAAAAAACACCCCTTCCCCAACCCTCAGGAAAAACCTTAGAAATACGCTCCTCCACCAACCCTCAGGAAAACCCTGGAAATATGCTCCTCCACCAACCCTCAGGAAAACTTACAAATATGCTCCTCCACCAACCCTCAGTAAAACCCTGGAAATATGCTCCTCCACCAACCCTCAGTAAAACCCTGGAAATATGCTCCTCCACCAACCCTCAGTAAAACCCTGGAAATATGCTCCTCCACCAACCCTCAGGAAAACCCTGGAAATACGCTCCTCCACCAACTCTCAGGAAAACCCTGGAAATACGCTCCTCCACCAACTCTCAGGAAAACCCTGGAAATACGCTCCTCCACAAACCCTCAGGAAAACCCTGGAAATACGCTCCTCCACCAACTCTCAGGAAAACCTAAAGATAAATTGAGCAGCTCTTTTATATTATAAATACATTAAGAAAGTAATTGACTGTTTGGTTCCATCAGATTCTGTACACAGTGTATGCTTGGCTGGCAGCTCTGCTGTTTACTTTGGTAAGTATGGTTTTATACAGGTTACAATGTAAGAGCTCATTCCATGTAAGAATAACGGTAGACTAGACTTAACCCTTTCTGTTTTGGATGATACCTGCTGTGTTTTAATTCAGTTCAATTCTACTGCTTTATTCCTTAACATGAAATTTGAAATTAAACTGAGCAAGTGTAGATTTATTATAGTCATTCTGCAGAAGTTTGAGTTATTACATGTACATGTCAGGAATTTCACGTTAAGGAGGGCAAGGCCATTTTAATTTTGCAAAGGGCAAATCTCAAAGTCTATTGAAAACTTTTGAAGGGGCAACAGAGACCATGACCTGTATACTTCCAAACATTTCTCATTTGTATAGAATCTACACAACTTATAAACTGCATTTCCTTTTTTTGGCAAAGTACTGGACTCTGGCAGTACTTGACCCTGGGTGTTCTATTTTCCCAGAGCAATGCCTCTGGAAAAAGCATTCTTTGGAGATCACCCTGAGCTGATACATGTAGTTTTACTTTAACCACTTATTGACCACTAGTTGTTGAGCACTGAATGCGTCATATGTAAGGTACCTTGTGAAATGGGGTCATTATAAGGTGTCCTTTGAGCGGTATTCATATAGTTTCATCAGCTTTCATTCTAGAAAGACACCTATCCTAACTTTGTTATCATTTCATATGGTATTGAAGGAAAGTTTGGTGAATGGACAATTTTGTTTTAAAAGATGGGTGGGGGGTTCCTAAATATAAGTAAGTAGTTTATTTTATTTTGCAAGCACCAATTTTGTTTTTGATTTGCAGGAATTTATTTTTGCAACCGAAATTGTTTAGAAATTTGACACATACATTTTGAAAGATGCGTATTGTCAAACAAACTTCAGGTCTTTATAGCTATTACAATGAAAAACTGAAAACCAAACACTGACCTGATTGTTGATTTGACAATTCCTGCCCGTTTAGTTTTTGGCCTATGATACTCAGCTTCTCATCGGTGGACGTCGCTTTGAATTAAGTCCTGAAGAATACATCTTTGGCGCCCTCAACCTGTACATTGACGTCGTGTATCTCTTCTTGATCATCCTCTCCCTGGTTGGTGGAGGTAGTCGCTAAGGAGGTCAAAGACACCAAAGTCACCACATACAGCTGTCTCTCCAATAATCCCAGTCATCCATTGCTACAAACCTGCTAAGCTGTTTCCTGCTGGTTTATATATTTTTTTTAAAGTGGTGACAAAACATACATAGTTTTGTAAGTTAGGATTAAAAATCATAATTTAGCTGTTTTCGTTTTGCAACAGTTCCTTGTTGATATATTACATTGATGTGACCGTACACAGAGCAAACACTTAAAAAAAATAATTTATCACAAACCATGTCATAATGGAGCCTCTGGATTGTCCTTATTGAAAGAAACCCAATTAAACCCCCCCCCCCCCCCCCCCCCCGGAAAAAAAGGGGGAAAAAGAAAGAAAAGGAAAAAAAAAGCCCCATCCAAAAAAACAACAACAGAACAAAATGTCAAAAGAAAAAAAATGCCCAAATAAACAGTACATTATTTTACTTTGACTAGCTCCAAAACTCCTTTGGTTCAATGGACATTTCTTGGGGTCCTACAAATCCAGCTTGGAGTTAGAATCTGTTAGAATGTGATCAGGATATGTTAGAACTTGTCAAATCAATTGGCTGATTAAGTGATTTAGATCCAGATCTATTTTTAAACTGACACACCCTTCATCTTGAATGTCACCCCATCATCTATGGCAGCTTAGTTCTTAGTACCTGGTTCCAAGACCATGGTGTTTGCGCGTACACACAACCAACGTTCAGATCTATGTACACTGTACACGTTTGTAATGAATAAACATAGAGGGCGCTTTGTAATTTTGTTCCCCGGATCACACCAAATTCTTGGACATTTGCAACGACAGGTCTTAACGTTTTCTTTGTTTTTCTGCAAATCTCCCCGGACTTTTCTTGGAAGCCAATCAGAGGTCGCATTTTACTTGGGTCATGAATAATTAATCAATGTGGTGCACAGGAAGCTTGTAGTACAATGCAGCTGTACTCTGCACTGGACATACAATGATATAACCTTGGGGAGACTGTGAGCGTAAAATATCTGGCGACTGTGGTCATTTGTGCTTTGACTCGGCAGCAGCCAGCGATTCTGCAGATGTTAACATGGCCGCGTCTACTAGGAGAGTGAGGTCGTACTTTTCATGCGGTACAAAATTCATTACCTGAAAGCAATATGTGTCTCAAATTTAATCTTCGGCGAAATCCTGTGCTGCCGCTGGAATGTTTTTGCATTGTCCTGCCTAGCCCCCACTGTTTTCTACAGTTATCAGGAAAATCTTAATTAACCTGGGTCAATTAAGCCATGATTAAGCTATTTCCAATTTACACTTGTCACAAAAAGGCAAATGAATACGTCGTGCCCCAAGGAGATAGGCATCAAGAGCTTCACACTGTTGTTTCTCTAGAGCATTCAAGCCTAAATGACTGCAAGCATGTTATTTAGCTTGAGATATCTGCCTCAGTTTTGTGGAAGCGGCCATAATGATGTGATGGGTGCAGCTGAAGTTATTCATTGACCTTTATTTAGGTTCATTTCACCAAAGTTTGCATAGTCATCTTCAATCAATCACGTTGTATGAATATTGCATACATTACGAGTCATTTACATAGTCTGGTCACGCCTTTAAACAGCAAATGTCCAAGACCTTGGTGGGATCCGGATGTTGGTCGGGAAAATAACACTAGTCACAGCGCCCTCTATGTTTATTTACAGCTGAAGAAATAATTTATCTCATTGAAATTAAGAATTAATAGCCAAACTCCAAATTATCAAACATAAAATTGAAATTGGACAAACCCCCAATCTTTCCATGTTCCGATCCAATGGGCCAATAACATTCCTTTAACCGTTTTCAGCTCCCTTGGGAGTATACAGTCCCGGGCTGCTCTGAAGGCTTTTTTCAAACACAATTGTCATGACTGGGATTCGAACCCACACCCTGATGAATTAACCAGCTGAACTTAAATTCAATGCTCTAAACCGCTCGGCCATGGCCCCCATTACTATGTTTTTAATGTAATTTCAAACATCTTGCTGATTGTTGTAAAAATCTGCCTGATTGCATGATGCAAATGTAGGCAGTTCTGTGTTAATACCATGGAGGTACAGTAGTGTAGTAGGAGGTACAGTGACGAGTAGTAGATAGGTTATGCTTCTGCTCTATGATACAACTTGATGTTTAATTTGCCCTATAGTCTCATTGTCAATAGAAATGTTGACTTGGGTTGCTGTATTGTCCTATAAATACACATCATGCAGTACACCTTATTACAGTCATGAGTATCTACTACTTTTTTACCAGTTCACTGTGGATGACACAATACCAGGCAGAACTTGTATGTAACACAGAGGTCTAACAAACTGGCAATTGTGTAAACTCAGAATACCAGAACACACACCCTGAACATTCCATTTTGTAGCCTGCACAGTGCATGCACTCACTATGCACTGCTTTGTTTCTCTCGTACAAAGAGGGACAGTGGTACTGGAAATCATACTCAAAATCTCTTCTTTTTTCCCGGGGTTATCGTGTAAACACTGATTCCAGATCTTGGCCTTTTGTTTAAGAAGAGGATTATGAGAGCTCCAGATTGGTTATTATTCTATATTGATTCGGTTGCTATTTGATTATGTAAGGTAAAAGTATTTGTTTAAGGATTGAATATTTCTTGATAAATGTAAAATACAAACTAGATTTCTGTTTGAGTTTACCTAAATTGGTGCATATAGCACACTTGTATACAAATATATATTTACTTTAAAATGTTAACTCTCAAAATTAGTTGTATGTTTTTTAGATTTAAGGGATTGTGCATGAGTTTTATTGTCATAAAATAGTGGTTTTTAGTTGATAAATTTTGAAATGTTTGATAACCACCGTGTCTCACGAATATAGTTAAATGTGTTTAGACCTGGTAAAATAAGCTGCATGTAAAACACTTCAAGTAATTTCTGATATAATATGCAATTATTTTGTCGCGCTGCTCTTTGTTTGTTGAGGAATTGAAGTGTAACGTTAAGCTTTTTTGTAATTGACATGTCCCTTTATCTTCCACACTGAGGTATTTGGGTATGGAATTCCGCATGATTTATAATCAACTTGTACAGAATGTTTAAGCTTAAATCTCTTAAAGCTTAAATCGATGGATTTGTAAGGTTTAATTTTTTTTTTTAAGCGCCTAGACAAAAATGATAACTTTAATGTAAGTTGAAAGGCAAAGGTACAAAGAATAAGCACAGGGTATCCACTGCTTGCGTGGCAGATTGTCACCCTTTAGGATCACGATGTCACTGACGCAAGAATCTGAAGAATGAATACCCTTCTGTCACGTTTGTAGCATATAAATATATATATTTTTTTACATGATACCTTTAAACTACCAAATTTTGAACAACAATTATCTGATTTCTCAGATTTTTCACCACTTTTATATAATCCAAAAAAATTTGTCAAAACTAGTAAGTAGGTAAATATGGTTATCAAATATGGGTACACTTTTTTGAACCACCCTGTAGTGGAGCTGTTTGTGTTCAATGAGGGTTTCAAAGAGGCTTTTCGAGTTGTGATATTTTAGAGGGTTCCCAGCGAACACTTCATGTTCCGGTAGTGGGAGATGATTAATGTTGAATTGTTTTGCAAGCACTCTGCAAAACTCATCATCTGGGCCCAATTTCATGGCTCTGCTTACCGCTTAATTCTGCGCTTACGATCACAATTCTCCACTCACTGTGCCAAATTTCTGCGCTAACTGTGTAAGCAAAGAATGCCAAATAACGTGGAGTACGCATGCGCACAAGCAAAAATTCCCTGCTAACCCGTGAAATACACCTGACATAAGTGCGGAATTCCCTGCTTCCAAAAAGTGCCGATTCTTTGCTTACAGTAAGCAGAGCCATGAAATTGGGTCCTGCTATTGTGGATCGATCACTGCCTTTGGGGATTCTGAAGCCTCTTTTTAAAAAATTTATCTTCGTCCTGACTAAATAGTGAACTTGATGAGTGTGGAGTTACGAAAATCTTACCTTAATTGACCATAGAGCATTTGGGGTACGCAGTAAGTGGTTAACTGTTGTGTGTCTTTCGGTATTTTCTCCATACTGAAGTCACTTGCAAAGGGGTCAAGGGTGGTAGTGCTCGACTAAGAAGCCGGCCATCACAACTTTTTCATGTTTAAATATTTGGTGACTTTGTCTTTACATCGTTTTCCAGGATTGAGTTTTGCGCCAATTTGCCAGGCAGTTAAGGAAAGCCTTAAACTTAAAACATAAATAAAATCTTGTTGTTAATTAGAATATATATTTCACTGGTTTGTTTACCCATATCCCTGGTTGCACACTTATTACCTGATGTGTGCTCAATCAAGATAATGTTGGTGTCTGTAGAGGTAAATGTAAATGTAACACATACTTTTGACTTTTTCATCGAAAAATAATTTTAAATCGACTAGAATTTAAATAAATGTCTGTGATTATGTAAAGTGAATATGTGATGAGTCATCTGTGGTTGTGTACACATGTGATTTGTAATTATCATAATTTTATTATTTTTATAAACTTTGTACCCGAACCAATTGTCCTGCGAAATACTGTCTGGTGCTCTCCTTTGACCAGAGCTGTACACTTTGGGGTTTAGAGCCCTTAGAATTTACAGATTGCTTTATTTTTTTGGGGAGGACACAATTTGTTAACAACATATTTCCAAAAGTACAGACAAAATTAATTTCTCTTAGGGAGGAGGTTAATGGAATGCTATTTTAATGTGAAGGAATAATTTAAACAAAGCAACATTTTCTCAGAGTAGTAAGTACTGTGCATTAAATAAAATACTACATTAAAGTACTCATGATTTAAAATTTACCTATTACACAATTTGATCTACAACAAAATATAGATACAACTTAAAACAATTAGCAATTTTAGTTTTGTGTTTAAAATACCGGCCTGGAATTACACGGAGGCCAGTGCCTCTGTTGCCCTGGTCTTGGCCAGGGTGTCCTTCAAATGTTTCCATTAGACTTTGGGATTTTTCAATTGAAACACCCTTTGCAAATATAAATGGTCTTGACCCCTCTCTCAAAGATGAAATTCCAGGCGTGTAATATAACTAAGCTTGTTGTCAAAGTGAAGTACAAAATAATAAAATATTGGCTGAATGCATTTGGTACTTGCATTTCACCCAATGCTTAGTTTAAATGTTCAATATGTATACACTTTTATCTGACGTTCATATATCTCTTGTTTGAGACTAAGGCTGTGTCCGAATTGGCAGCCGTAGCCTTAGCTGATAATTTAGCACAGCCATAGAACAAACAAAAAAACCCTTAAAAGAAACCAGAAAACCTGGTATAGATTCATGTTAATTAAATTATTTAAATCAAAATTAATTGATGTCTGGACCTGACATTTTACTGATGTGATTGGTCCAATTACTGGCTTTCAAACTTGAAACCATGGTATTGGCCAGTAATTGGAATTTGGTCACTACTGCTATATTTGTCATTAACATACAAATGAGCATTCTGGGTGCTCAGTTTTTCAATGTGCAGGGAACTTGGACATCCATTTCAAAATCCAGTGTAAAATCATAACAGGAACTGCATTTGTGAAGAAATTCCAATTTTGCGTTCTCGAACAACTCTCTGCTATATCTTTTCATCCAGTAAACTTGCAATGCATTATGTACATGTATAGTCGGGACCAGCCTCGCTACCATGGGCAGCGCGCCGTATCGATACCTCTCGTCACTTACCCCTGGTAGGGATGTACTGAAAAACAACGCTGATTGGCTCCAAAGGATGACTACTTTGCGTGCGCGCATGTTAAAAACTTTTGAACGCTTGTATGGCGCTTGTAGGACGCTTAGTACGCGCGTGTGAAAAGGCAAGTATTTTGACGCGATTCCATTTCAAATGAATCATTCTTTTACACGGTCACCCTTAACTGCATACAGTAAGATTATCACAAAATCAAAGAAGAATGACAGAGGACCAGTTGCTTTTTGACTTGATGCCTCTTTTACGGGTTACCGTACTTGAGCGCGCGCGTAGAACGGATCGGCCCAGGCCTAATTAAAATGTGCTAGATTCTAGCACATTTTAATGAACCAATTCCAGGGGTTATGATCGAGCAAGGCATGCTGGGAAAAAATGGCGCGGCGAGATCGATCACCCCTGGGAACGAGGATGAGTCAGGACATTTTTCAACGGAGCTCCTATTTGGAAAACTACAGATACAAAATGCCCTGTCAATTCTCAATTTTCATTGTTGTCCCAATGAGGCGTAGGTATGAATCATGATGCATCAAGTATCATATATGTTTAAAATCTCTCTATCTCTCTTAATGGTTGCTAAAGGTAAAAAAGCAACCTCAACAATCTATGCCCAAACATGTCTGAGGACCAGCAGTACATATTAATACCATCACTTGAATGAATATTGTGAACATTAATGGTCAATTCACATGCACACAAATTTCAAATGAATTCAAATTTCTAACGGGTTCAGACAAATTGATTTATACTAATTTCTGATTGTCAATTCAATCAATTAAGTATAAACTGAATCACTGAAGCCACTGATCAATATAAAAAGTTTCCCAAGGCATTAGTCAATTTCACAGTATCATGATATTAATCATTAACCATGTAATCAACAACTTGTGATTTTTTTAAAGGAAAACAATGTATGTCCACCTTTTTAGAAATGAACATAATGTGAACATGTTAGTTTCACATAGTAACCGCAGGAAACGTCAGTGCATTGTGCACTAATACAAGCTTCTCAAAATAAGGTGTGAGTAATTCTCAATACTCGTGCTGGTTAAAACTGATGCAAGTGCATTTGGGTGACTTTTTTGTTAGGCGCATATTCATATTAAACCATTAACTGATTGAGCATTCAATTTTTCATCTTATTAATACATGAAGCACTGATACAGATAATCTATTGATATGCAAATAGATGGACAACAACCGCTCTTAACTTCAAGCTTTTAAAAAGGTTTGTACATAAACGTAGATGCCCCACATGTGCTACAAGTCATAATATTTGTAACATCACAGATGCGCAAGTAGAGTATGGGAAAATATAGCGCTTCTGCAGCCCATATCCAACAAGGCCAAAGGCCGAGTTGCGTATGGAGCGCAGACACATTATGTATTTCCATATTCCACAAGTGCGCTAGTTTTATCTTCAAGCAAACTTAACAGGTAGCTTGAAATAGCGCAATACACAAAGGCAGAACAGCGCATTAGAACTGGGTTTGATATGGGCCACGCAATATAGGTTAATACTATGACATTCCTGTAGCTATGGCATGATCAGAATCAAGGATCCAAGTTTGCTTGAAGATAATACTAGTTATCCCAAAAGTACAAGTGAAGTACAGAAAAATAAAGCACTTCTGATATAGGATACTGAAGGTTTACGACTTTTTGTATTGCAAGAGCTCCCATGGGACAACAAAGTGACCTTCCAGCGAACTTGCAACAGATAAGAAATTACACAAAACAAAACTGTTCTTAAGGTTTCAACAAAGAGTAACATTTCAAATTGGCTTAAAACAACATAAATTGAATAATGTTATATTCTTGGTCAGGGTTATCTTCAAGTCGATCAGGGGACTGCCACGCTGATCAACATTGGCAGTTAAATTCTTAATATGACAACAATTGAACTCATGCAATGGTGAGAATACATTCAGGAGTTGAAAGATGGAACGATCCATTCAGTGAGGCGAAGCCAAGTTGAATGGAACAACCACCTAGTGCACAAGCTGACGTGGGTGCCAATTTATGCGTAACGCAATCAATACATACAGGTACTCAAAATAAAATCTATTGGTATGCGCACCTATGCACAATCCGTTGAGCGTCTTACGCACTTTGATCCTTTGAGAATTGGAGCCTGAGGATGTGACATGAATCGAGAATTTACAGAAAAGTATTACAGACTTTCCAACAATATTACCCATTTTAACCAAAAGGGCATTTATGAATGGGAATAAAAGAGTAGTGACTTGTCTTAAACGACCGTTTAAAACCTTGCAGGGTTGTTGCCGTGCAATAAAGGACCTCACCTCCAGATCACACGGCTATGTCCCTGCTGGTAATAAATGGCTGTTTAAGACCTCGTCCCAACTCTTTTATTCCCTAATGCATTGATCAGCACTGATGTTCCAGTTGTCTTCAGTTTCAATACCATTTCACTCGTTCGGAGAACCGATTGATTTTGGCATAAGGCATCACAAACTAGAATACACTATAATGCTGCTAAAACCCACATCATGGTGAGGGGGTATCTTACCACCCAATGGATGTACTTGTACATGCTTGGTGCTATAGATTCATGACAGTGTCACTCTACATATTATTCCACTGTATCCACAGCATCAAGCAGTCAAGGGTATAACACCTACACCCACTCCACCTTCATGAGCTGTCATCGGTGATACCAGGCTCCATTTATCTAAATGATGATCATATATCTCTACTGAGTTCAGATTGGTTAATCCATCGTATCCTCCAATAGCGTACAAATGACCCTGATTAGCTACAAGAGCTACCCTACTGCGCCTTGAGTTCATGGGTGTAGCAAAGGACCATTCATTGGCTACGGGGTCGTATACCTCCACTGTGTCAAGAAACTTACATCCATCGTAACCCCCACACACATAGAGTTTCCCATTGAATGCCGTCACTCCTAATCTACAACGTTTACTCTGCATGGAAGGTACCACTGTCCATCGACCTGTGAAATGATTGAAGCATTCCACCTAGGAAGATAGCATAAAACAATTATTCAAATTAGACAGTTCAAATCAATATAAACTGCATACAGGAATAATATTAGTGAGTGAATTAGGGAATAACAGTGCGATGAGCCGGTCTTCACTGTGTGGTAATGACCGGGCTGGTGGTTGGCTGCTGTTAATGGACCGAGCCGAAGGGGAGGTCCATTAACAGCGGCCAACCACCAACCAAGGTCATTACCACGCAGTGAAGACCGGCTCATCGCACTGTTGTTCCCATTAATAAATGCCTTATAACAAAAAAAAACTGTAAAAATCGTCAGAATTTGTGATTTTTCTTTCGCCGTTATTTTTAGAAATGTTCTACTCATGGTTCAAGGGCCAATCGTTTGGCTGTTCAACTTTTGTGTGGTACCTAATCTCTTACACATAATTAACTGTTTATACATATTTTTCAAGAACCAGACTATGACTTTGCATTATGTTTGTTTCATGCGCGTACCAGCTATCCTAAATTGATACATTGTCTGCGCGTTCACGCCTACGCATGGTATGTTTCTCGCACGCAGCACTATCTGTCCCTGCTGAAAAAAATAAAAAAATAAATACGCACAAAGAAATGAGTTGATTTGATACCGGTAGTTTGCTGCGCAACAAGCACATAGTGCATAGGATTTTACACAACAATGTGCTTGTTAAGGGGCCATTTATTCGCTCGTTCACTGAGCCGGTCTTTTAACGCCCGTTAATACACCCCCACGTGATCGGGTTTTGACCAATCAGAGACTTGAAACTGTCCAAGGTATTTATTAATGCTGAATAAATATCCCATCAGTCTCTACTATTCAGAGCACTCCAGGACTATTAATCTATAAAGCTATGTCACAAAGCCGCAACATTATGGTGGGTTTTTACGAACAACTGTTTTGTGGCAGCCATGACTGCCTCTCAAGTGTCCTGGGCCAAGTACAGCAAACATGTGAGCATTCTCAGCAGGTGAGTCAGGATGCATCCGAAGCACATGTCCCAGCATGC
Organism: Pisaster brevispinus; assembly: GCA_023634235.1. NCBI lineage: Eukaryota > Metazoa > Echinodermata > Asteroidea > Forcipulatida > Asteriidae > Pisaster > Pisaster brevispinus. The sequence continues at coordinate 15,979,007 of JAMKCF010000006.1, read as the reverse complement.
ACCACTTGCCGTCTTCAATCATTCAGATAAAAATACAGCACTTGTTAAACAACTACTGTCATTTATAATGTTGGCTAAACTGCTTTGAAATTTAGACAGCTAAACATTTAATCAGTTCAGCTAACAGTGCTAGGCTGAGATAAAAATTTAATAAAATTATTCAGACTTTTGTACTTAATCATTAATTAATTTTGGATAAACATGCTGACGCTCTACCAACTGATCTATCTAGCCCTATGTTGGAGACTGCCAACATTAGAGCTAGATAGCTTAGTTGGTGGAGCGCCTGTACGTTAAGCCAGAGGTCACAGTTTCAAGTCCCGCTCTAGTCATGTTCTCTTTGTTTAACCCAACATTATTTTAAAATTAACCCTGTCAGATTCCCTTGTGGCTTAATTACTCAATAATTGTTACTCATTTAACTTTTGAAATATTTGGGAAAAAACCCAGAAACTTACAGATTTAAATATTTGCAGACCATCATGTCCTCCTACTGCATAAATCTCACCATTGAGTACAGCTACACCAGCAGCACTACGTGACTTTGTCATGTCAGACACTATGTACCATCTAATCAATAAAAGAACCAGGATTAGCTTTGACTAAGAATGATGTTTGTTTTGCAGTTTGAAACACATACATGTAAAGGCTGATACATGTAGTTTGAGATCTCTGCAAAAACTAAACCTTCATAACAGACTACATTTGATATGTGACCATTCTGGACATTCACTATAAATACAGTGCACCACCGCACCACCAAGAGTTTGCCCCTAAAATGTAGACAGTCCAATATGCACTAACCAAAACCCACAAGGAAATTAGAATTTTGATCTGAGAAATGTACTTAGAAGCTTTGCATAATGAATTAAATGAAAAGCATGGATGGCTCTGCTGTGCAGTTGAATCCATCAAACTCGAGCAAAACCAAGGAGTGGATTTTGTAACATTTAGGATCATTTATAGCAAGAGAGACAAAAAGTGTGTGTGAAGTTGTCTTCCTTATGGTGTGTCATACATACTTGTTAGTATCAGGGTCATAGCACTCCACTGAACTCAGAGATGATATACCATCATAACCACCACATGCATACACACGGCCATCTAGAGCTGCTACACCAAGGGCACTGTCAATGGCATACAAATACAAATATCATCATCAATAAAGATCGGTACCTGTTAAAATGACACAGTAGTTTACGGTGATCAGTCAGCTCAATGGATACTTCATAATGTAAACAACTATTGCAGAAATTGCTCTTGTTTGGACACAAATCTGTGCAATCTGTTATAAATTTTGTATCATTATCATAACAAAATGTATCTATTGTCTTCAGCAATATCACTCCACTGTCTAAGAAGATTACAGCCTCATGTCTTAAGTTCATTTGTATATTACTTTATTCGACAACACACATCATCCCATTCTAACCCTCTGTTAGGAGTAAATTATTAGTAAAGCATTAGAATCTGAATTTATCAAGTGTGGGTGAAGTGCACTTGACATACATGTATGTAGTGAATAAAAGCACTTCAAGAATTATGTGGTTGAGAATACGCCAATAGCAGCTTCAAAAATAGCTCTTTGATAGTCAATGTCTGTAACAAATGCCATGTAAGTACAGACTAGAAACATATACAAGGTGAGGTAGCGCATACTGCTGCCAGACTAGAAACATATACAAGGTGAGGTTGCGCATGCTGCTGCCAGACTAGAAACATAAGGTGAGGTAGCGCATACTGCTGCCAGACTAGAAACATATACAAGGTGAGGTTGCGCATACTGCTGCCAGACTAGAAACATATACAAGGTGAGGTTGCGCATACTGCTGCCAGACTAGAAACATATACAGTCGACTCTCGTTAATACGAGGTCTGCCGGACTGGCCCGTTTTCCTCGTATTATCCGAACCTCGTCTTAAACGCAGCGCACTATTTACACGTACATGTATACACATGTCGTCATAGTGCATGCACTACACACGTGTCTAGGCTAGAACGGAGCGGTTGCTTCCTAGTACAGTTCTTACGAGCATCCTGTTCACAAAAATATCAATGATAGATGCATTTTTGTTGACTATGATCATAGAAATTTAACAATTTGTATAACTCAAGATAAAAATCGTAGCAAAGTCATGTCAAACTTGCCGTTCATGTGACCATGATGTGACAGATTCGATACTGCGTAGCGCCTATGCTGAACGTTGTTTTTGCTGGTAGCCGTCAGCGTGTAAGGGAAGTAGCGTATCAAGCATAAGTTACCAGCAAAATGTTTCTAGTTTTCGGATCGGACGGAACCGTGTAGCCGGTCCGATCCGATAAATAGTTTAGCAATTAGAATTTTATTTCCGAACCTTGACTGAATGGTAAGCTTTTACGGAACAATTATTTTCAGATCTCGCTACAAAAGTATGATTAACAATACATTTTGTCATCATGGGGCCGCAAAAATACCTCGTATTATCCGTGTTCTCGTTACGACCGTGCTCGTATCTTCCGTTTTTTAAGACATTGAGACACGCATGGGACAGTTCGGACCGGTGAAATACCTTGTATTAACCGGCGTCTCGTATCTTCCGAGCTCGTATTAACAAGAGTCGACTGTACAAGGTGCGGTTGCGCATTCTGCTGCCAAACTAGAAACATATATACAAGGTGAGGTAGCGCATACTGCTGCCAGACTAGAAACATAAACAAGGTGGGGTTGCGCATACTGCTGCCAGACTAGAAACATAAACAAGGTGGGGTTGCGCATACTGCTGCCAGACTAGAAACATATACAAGGTGAGGTTGCGCATATTGTTGCCAGACTAGAAACATATACTAGGTGAGGTTGTGCATATTGTTGCCAGACTAGAAACATATACAAGGTGAGGTTGCGCATACTGCTGCCAAACTAGAAACATATACAAGGTGAGGTTGCGCATACTGCTGCCAAACTAGAAACATATATACAAGGTGAGGTTGTGCATATTGTTGCCAGACTAGAAACATATACAAGGTGAGGTTGCGCATACTGCTGCCAAACTAGAAACATATACAAGGTGAGGTTGCGCATATTGTTGCCAGACTATGTCAGAAACAAGGGGCACATTTGGTGCTCTATGTGGGGCAAGGTGATACCTGCTTCTATGGTGTCTTCATTTTGTGCTTGAAATCTCAGAAATTCTTTAGGTTATTTGTGTTTTGTTTTGTGGGGGATACTTCTGTACAAGAGCAAATTAGTGTACTAAAAGTAAAGGAACATTGGGGGGGGGGGACCCTATGCTCCCATATTGGGCATGGTATACCGGGGCAAGCCCCTTCTCTAAACAATACAAGCACTGGGTTCTTTATACCTGGGCGCGAGCTTACATTCTGACAACACCAGAGTTTGAGTCTAGTGAACTGGACACCTCAGCAATATCACTCCACTGTCTAAGAAGATTACAGCCTCATGTCTTAAGTTCATTTGTATATTACTTTATTCGACAACACACATCATCCCATTCTAACCCTCTGTTAGGAGTAAATTATGAGTAATGCATTAGAATCAGAATTTATCAAGTGTGGGTGAAGTGCACTAGACATACATGTATGTAGTGAATAAAAGCACTTCAAGAATTATGTGGTTGAGAATACGCCAATAGCAGCTTCAAAAATAGCTCTTTGATAGTCAATGTCTGTAACAAATGCCATGTACATGTAAGTACAGACTATAAAAATGTCATGTGACACGTAACCGATACAATCTTACATGTCATATGTTGTGTATTTTCAACAGCAGCATAAGGACTCTTGATGTAAGAGTTATCGGTTCTTTTTTTCACTATTCAAGTTTGTGCTTTGTATTTGTTGTCATAGCCACTTTACTAGCTCAATGAGAATACAGAGAACTTATAGAGCTAAATTTGGACAAGAGTTTATTTCAAAAGAGCCACTTTTTAAAGTGCACAGTTCTAGGAGCGTCATAACATACCTTCTTCTACTATTCATAGGAGCTACATCCCACCATTCACTGCTGCAAGGATCAAACACCTCCACTGTATTAAGTCTAGCTTGTCCATCATATCCACCTATTGCATACAGTCTACTGTTCAATACCGTCACCCCTACTCTACTACGTGGGGTTGTCATTGGCTTTCCAATAAGCCATTTATTTATTGCTGGCTCATAGATTTCTACAGCATTAAGGGATTCTCCTATCAAAATAGAAAGCACGAGAAGAAAACAAGTCAATCATCAGCTGATTAAAATAAAGAAAAGGGGGAAAATAACAACAACAAAAGGTACAGCATAGCACTAGTCACACTACACAAATGTTGTGGGTGTTCAGTTTCTTCATAGGGAACAATTTCAATTACAATTCTATAAAGCAGGTGCATTAAAAGTAATGTTAACAAGGAAAATACTGATTAGCTCATGAGGGCTCAATACAGTATCTTGTTATTTAATTCAAGAGAAGTTATGCACTCATTGTTTACTAAACATGAACAAAAAAAGCACACTATGTAGACCCCCCCTTCAAGTCTGTCTGTTCATTTCTTGTTGTTTAAAATAAACATTTTAAGAAATTACATTCATGTACAATCATTTTTATTAATTTACGCTTACTCTATGCAAATCAGAATTTACTTTTTTGACATTTTCATGATTTTTAAGCATCTGGTTTAATTTTTGAAATATTTTATAATTAATTGAACTTTTGCTTGGAGAAAGTCAGAATAACGAGTACTTAGCATAAAGTTTCTATCTTAGAAATTGCACATTAGAAAGCTCAATGTTGCCAATTTTCTGTAGGGGGGAACAACTTTACATACACAACCTACATGTACAATGTATACTGTACAAATACACTCATGCATGTGTTTATGTTGTAAAAATTAAAAAATAATTAAAAAAAGGTCTCTTTTCTTTACACTTAGAAAACCAACTTGCTTTATTCAAAGCAATTTATGGAGAATGAATGAAATAAGTATACTCCAAAGACCAAAGGATGTGCACAGTACACAGTAAATGTATTTTGCAGGAAATAGCTGCTCCGTTAGAAGTATAGGTTTCTTGTTAACATGGTACAAATGAGAACATCTGCCACAAGCTTATTGCCCAACAGTATATTCAATTGGTAATATGACATCATTAGGGAAGCTTAGAGTGAGAGGTGTGCTAGTTATCTGGCATTACACATTATAATTCCCTATCCATCCAGCATTGAATTTATGACAATTTAACAAGTCAGGAAGAAAAAGAGACAGACCAAGTGTTGGACTTCAGCTTCTTGTTGCGCAGTTTCTTGGTTTGTGCAGTTTTAGTGCTCTTGAAGTAGTACTTTTGTACACTAAATAACTGGAACATTCCCAACCTTTCAAAGAAACAGGGAACAGCCTCTTTACAATGATGTGAATATCTTCCTTATTTACCACATACCTCCCTTTCCTTTATAGCTGCTTCACCATGTTAGAGGTCTTGTGAAGGACACCTTTCATCCAAACTTCCTACAACTTTCCATAATAGTTGCCAATAAACATGTACAGGTTTGGGACCATTCACTGCACGTGTTGTACACAGTGGCACAACAGTGGCATAAACCATAACAGTGTGTATGAATTCAACACATGACATCACATTGCAGGCTAACATAGTACACACATGTACTATTCAAAACCATAATGGATGATATGGAAGGGTCTGACAGTAGGGAGACTACAAAAGAATAACGGCTCTCAAGCCAAGTACAAGGCTGTAACTCCATCCTCAGGTACAACTACACACAGACTCTGATGAACAAGATGGCCAGGTTCAATGTATAATTCCTAGACCAACCTGCTCTAGTCAAACCCCCCACTGCATAGATGAGTCCAGCGATATCATTGCATAGCCTTGGCTTAGTGCGTTGACTTTGGAAGAGAGCCCTCCGTTCTGGCATCAGATGATAATCTTTCGCTTCATCTACAAGGTCCCTAGTAGCAGAAATAAAACAAGTAAAAGACATTGCGTAACGCGAAGTGGAACTGGTAAGATCAAGAAAGTTTAATATTGATTTATTCCTTCAAAATGCCTAACACAAGATAAACCCTAAGTAGTAAACAACAAAACTGTGAAACAATTTCCAAAGGAAGGTCCCTCGATGACGATTCAAAAAAAGGGAATTGTGATAAGAATTTTAAGGTCAGCCAGGGCTCGAATTTTGGGAAAAAATCGCAAAGAAAACAGGGCTTGTACCTCAAATTATTTTCTGGACCAGAATCAAAATGAGAAAAAATCATATGTACACAGTGTCACAATTAAACTGTTTTAATTTTAACAAGATTCATTTCATTGTCTTATGGATAATACTTTTCTTACTGCACAGAAATGTAAGACATTTATTGACTCAAAGTCAATATTTAAGCACAAGTTTTTTGAACTTATAAAGATCAGGTGAGGTATTATTAAAAAAAAAACAAGACCACCGGACTTGTCAGGTCTTGAGTTTACTGGTCCTACACTAGAAGCACTGGCCTCGGGCCTCAGGCCTCAGGCCTGCAGTCCAGTGTAAATTTGGAGCCCTGTCAGCCAGTAGGAAAGATGACTTACCTGCACTGGTGTGAGCTCCTGACAAGCTCTTCTGTTGATACTCTATCAGTTAGAATCTGTGGACGGATTAGTGGGAGTCGAACCCTGGACAGTAGTTCTGGCATTAGTGGTCTTCGGTCATCTAGGTCATACTTGACCCATCCAATAACTGCATCAAAAACCTTTGAACAACACCAAACATTTAATAACCAGCCTGTGTTAAATGATTAACTTAAAGTGCAAATTTAAAGATCAAACGAGTAGTTAAAACACAATTTTCTACATTCCATATTAAAACTTCCACTAGGATTAGAATGTGTACTAATTAATCCAGAGCTGCATGTATGATAAAAGCTATCACACCAGATGATACAGAGTGGGTGGAATCTCAGACCTGGAGGCCTTTCACTTTTGTATTTAGTGACGTCCAGGATATGAGGGTTCGTTTCTGGAGCGGAAGAATTTCAGGGCTCATTTATTCAATTCTTACATGTAAAAAGCTACTAATGACACTGGATTAACATTCCATGGCTGCATACATTATGTGGCGTTGGGTTTTGGACATCAGATATTCCTCATAAATCTGTAATTTTTGTGAAATAATTCAGCTCTCAACATAAAAGAATTTCTGTTTTGTCCATTCTGTCATAGCATGCCTTTCGCACATATACGTAGAGTAGCATTGTTAGATGCAGGACGTTCATTTGAATTGAGTATTGGTGCCTGTGCCAACACACATGTGATGAACTGTGTTTAAAATTTGCAAAAATGTTCAACATTTAAAGCTGAATTTTGTCTTTCAAAATGACAGATTTATTAGGAGTATCTGATGTCCAAACCCTACCGCCACAAATTCTTATGAATTAGTAGCTTCTTTCAGGTAAAATTTCAATTATGCAGCACTTCAGAATGTCTGCCCTGGAAAATGACCCTCCCATCTAGGGCTCTGTATCTGTGTACAGCACAGAGGAAGAGTCCTCCTACATAGGGCTAGGTGGACTATGTACATGTAGCACAGTCCACATTCTTTTAAACATTACAAACCTTGTATGTCATTTTTTGAGCATGCACAGTATAGCCAAAAATGCTATTTAATGAACTTTGAATGGCCAAATTCAACCATGTCAGCAATACTGCACATAGTTAGTGATCAAGACAAGTCACTCTCAACTCCTCAGATAAATTCATCCATACAGTGAGACAAAATCATCCTCACAATGAGATGAATTCATCCACACAGTGAGATGAATTCATCCACAGTCAGATGTATTCATCCACACGGTGTCAAAGAGTATCTGTGAATAGTAACAATTCTCCTGAATTCTAAGATTGAAATGGTACCTGTTCCTCGCCTACTATGTTGAGTTCATCAGTTGAAATTATTTCCATCAGCTCAATTTTACTGAGTGTGAGAAACTCCTCAGATTGTGACGTGTCAACAAATTTCTTGTGCATAAAGCTCGTGGAAGCCTCAAAGAGTTTAGAACACACCATGGTGTCAGCAAAGCGTCGTATACCAAGGCAATTGCTGGGATGTAACCTGTGTATACCAAAATGTGTTTTTATTTATTAGAATACCTTCAAGAAGTAGAAATTTAGCTAATCATGGTTCAAGTCTAAAATTAGATGCTCAAATTTACCACTCTCATTACCCAACAACGTTCCAGATCGCAATGGCATGTCACAACCAAGTTTATTTGATTGTTTTCCCCTTTTCTAATCTCTGACTTGAGCTCAAGATTGGAAGTTATGCATTTTGAATACAGCACACGCAAAAACTATAATTTACAAGAAAACAACTTCTCTAAGTGTTCCTCCTAAAACCAAAATGTGCAACAATTTCAATCAATATCAAATTAAACGCCCAGTTCAATTCTTTGTCTCTCCTTATGTATCTCCCATGAGTGATTCTATTTTATGATCCCTCCACACTCCAAAAAAATCCATGACCATGTGGTAATTCAACTCTCACCTATTGGACTAATGTGGCAATGCCTGATCCCTGTGTAATGTAATCAGTTTATTATTGCGGTCCCCAAGCCAACATAATCAGACAAAACAAACAGTTGGATTTTGAATGGTTGGGGTTGGTAAGAGTTTAACCAATGTACTGTAATGTCAGACCATAAGCCACAGATTAAGAGTTGATTTTCTGGCCTTTAATATGTTCAGTAGTATATATTCCAGGCGGCTTACATATATACACCGACATGTAAATTGAAACGGTTCTCCAATTTCAATACTTTTACAAAAGTTTGAAAATAATCTGGAAAAACCCCCCCCAAAAAAACAATTGCAGATTCTCATTTCAGTTGTGCTTGCCTGTACAACACATCAATGTGTGCGGTGCTTATTAAACAACAGCATATGACAAAAATTATGTGCTCAACTCACTGGTCTGGTTTCCCTACTCATTTGAACATAGCAAACACATCTTACAAAAGGGCACCACACTTTCCTCAGGCATGCACACACTGAAGCTAGCTGCGTATCGAACCAGAATTTCCATCCGTAAATTCAAAGGCCAGCTAGCTTCAGGAAAACAAGAATCCATGCAGTACAAGGCGGTGAAATTTCTGTCTCCCCTACTTTCTATTTTGAATGATTTTTCTTGAAAATGATCTTGCTAATTAGATTTTACCAGTGTACCCCTTGCTAACTGTGACAATTATGGACATTTGTTTTGCCTTGCCAGTGGACTACAAAGGGAAGGGTTTTGACTCACCCGCCACTATTCCAAACCCTGTCTTCTGTGCGTGAAATGAAAATCTGGCACTTTCTCACAACTTGGCTTTTATTTCGTGTGGCTTAAGCCGCGTTCCCATTGGACTTAAAATGGTTAACTTACCGCCGCAAATTGTTAACTTACCGCCGCAAATTGTTAACTTACCGATATTAAGTCCAAGTGCGAACAGCCGGTAACTTACCGGGGTGGTAAATTACCGCCACAGCGCTGTTAACTTAACAGGCCGATTTGAGTCGCGGTAACTTAACAATGTTAACTTAACAGGGACAAGAAGTCCAACGCGAACGCACCAGCCGGTAACTTAACAGTCAGGGAGTGCACCCTCTCGAAACTTAATTTGAGTTACCGGACACAAATTAATCCAAGTGCGAACAGCTGTTAACTTACCGGGCCGGTAAGTTAACTTACCGGCCCGGTAAGTTACCAAACCCAAAAGTCCAATGCGAACGCGGCTTTATACACTGACCTCTGAAAATTTGTCAGAGATTTCTCCTGTGCTGCGACTTATATTCCGGGCGGCTTTTAGTCCGAAATTTACAGTTTTAGTCAAAAGTTCTGTCCAACTCTACAACCCAAATCTCATATTTGTTTTTCATGTTTAATTAATGCCAACCTTTCTTGTGAAATGTCAGTTAAATCACTACACAGGTAAAAAGATGATGTTTTTCCAAATGCAAATTGGCATTAGGCCTATAGTTCATTCACACTGTCAACAAGGAAGTCACCTTGCCTGCTTGATAAAACCATGTTACAAAACCTACTCTCTGATACTGATATCTAACTACTCTGAAAGTATATTGTTAAAGGAAAAAAAGTTCACAGCACAGTTGGTATTAAAAAAAAAAAAAAAACTCTTTCAAGTCAAGTTACCGAGTTGCCTTTTTTTTGGCGACTTCTTTTTCACCGCTTTGTAATTTGGATAAAGGTTTTCAAGTTAACAAAGAGAGAAATCAGTTTAATTTTGCCTTTTTGTTCATATATTAATGTTATTGCTCTGAATGTTCTGAACTGACGCGCAGCACTTGGTTGAGTGTCTATCTAATGTTAAGCAGGCAAATATACATTTACATTATGAACAAATTACTTGGGGATGTATAGGATAATGTGACACAACACTGTGTTACATAAAATATAACCTGCACAGAGGCACTGGCAGAAACACTGCAGATAACAAATGGGGATGTACAGGATAATGTGACACAACACTGTGTTACAACCTTTTTCTAAAAAACATTACATTCCATACCTGTCTTTCAGAAAGTCACAGCATGCCTCTTTAATGTCTTGCAGCTGAAGGAAATTGGCTCCAACCAGTATTGATTGCACATTATGTATATCCATAGCTACTCGACCACTGTATGCATAGTTCACTAGTGTCTCCAGAGCGCTGAATTGCAAAAAAAAAGCAAAGCAAAAGAAAGTACTCTTGTTTATACACCCCTTTGCAATTGCCATCATTACAGGAACAACTATTATCACATTAAAGGATACAGGACTTAGTATGACAGCTTACTGATTACGAAGTTCAAACAAGAACCATTTTGTCTGAAATATTTACCTCTGAAATGAAATCCTATTCAAGAAGACTGTATTTGAAAACCTTACAGAAATGCAACAGCTGATTTTGGTTGTAACAACCAAAATTAAGGACAATGTGTTTACGTGCTGAAAAATGTGCATGGTTTTTCACTACTTTGTCCTGACTCACAGAAAAGATGAATCCCCAATTTTAACAGGTTTGTTATTTCATGGTTGATCATACAAAACACAAACACTGTCTGCGACTAATTTGCCAGCTCTACCAATCCTGTATATTACTTTAAAATGCATGACTTTGATCATTTCATGCTATGTGCATTGTACGCACTCCCTCACATCGGAACCTTCTCCTAACAGAAAGTTGCCACTACCACCACCCCTTTCAATTTAGTCACTCACCTAGGCTCAATGCCACTCATGGTGATCTCTTCTTGTTTACTCTCCATCATATCACTGGTAAACATGGCATGGAAGTATGGTATAGCTGCTGCAAGTACTATACGATGAGCTGAAAATTTGCTTTCACCAACCTGAGCAAAATGAACAGTTGTAGCTTTTGAGTGGTTAAAGTTATAAAATGTAAAGCCTTAGGAATATTGTAGAACATTAAGACTACAGCCTGGCTTTTCTCAGCTGGGTGCTATGCTGTAGTATGCCTGTGAGTAGTGTGCATGATTTTGTTTTTCCCTCAGAAAAGGGGTCCACTCCACACCTTCTGTCTACAACTTACAAGGACCATGTACTAGAAGGAGTAACAAGCTCCATGGAATATCCTAGTTGCCAATAATCGTACCCTCCATGTTCCTGATGGTTGTGACCGTCTGGAGGATGAAGAGTTACATACAATTATCGCAGCTAGGATTAGGAATAACCAGTATTAGAGGCGACACACATTCCTAGGAGATTCTTTCTCAGGAGAAAAGTCTCTTAGTTCCAGACAATCCAGAATCTCCTGGGGGGGGGGGGGGGAGACACACAATGTCCTTTTACTCCTTTGTGGGTGTCATTTAGCCTAACTGGTGAAAACTGAAATGCATACTTGGGCATTTATTTACAGACAAGCATTAAAAATCTTAATGTTAATTTTTTGACAATTCTTTTCTTTTTATTGAGTAGAATTTAATATGGTACATAACATGAATATATTTTTGGCAGTGGATTAAGCCGGCCTGGGCTTTCTTTTAGTGAATGATATAAAGCCGCAATGGTACTGAACATGCGCAGTCCTGTAGAAATTTTACCGTCAAAATGTTAGTCTGGTTCCCCGCCAACACTACCGTTGTGATTTAGTGTTCCCAAGAGCCACAAGTCAGCAGAAAAAGAAAACATATTATTACCATCAATATAGGAGTAACTAAATAAGGAAAGAATAATATGCTCATTCTTTGGCTTGAATTCAATCAAATTTGCAAAAAAAATCAAATGGGATGGTGAACCAAAACGGAAACGTGTTGATTGAAAAATGGATTTGTTTCCTGTCACTCTCAGCTACTGTTGTTACTGCCAATAGCTGATGAGAGGAAACGAATCCGGGGTGTGGGTAAAAAGCCGGAATTGCCTGATTTGCCGGAATGGTCGGAACTCGAAATAGAATACACTATTTTTTAAAGAATTGGCAACAGAGGCAGCCGGAACTATATTTAAATAGTCAAAGATATTAGTTGTCATAATTACCCACTTAACTCTGCAAAAAAATATCCCCGGAACTCGAAAACATGACAATTTGACAGACTTTGTTGATCGCCCGAAGGACAAAACAGAAAGCAGGTACCACACTATTCAACAGACGCAATCAGCGACGTTCCCATACACTACGATGCAAGTTCCGACCTGCAATGCCCGGTTGCTTATATGCATGTGCTGCTGTCTGTTTTGTCTGTCAGGTGATCAACAAAGTCAGTCAAATTTTCATGTTCTAGTTCCGGGGATATTTTTTTGCAGAGTTAAGCGGGTAATAATGACAACAACTAATATATGATACCATTTCAATTGAGTTCCAACTTCCCTTGCAGTAACATCTTTTTAAAAAAAATGTTTTTTTACAGTTCCGGCAGATCAGGCAATTCCGTCTTTTACCAATTGCCCAAATCCGCACCCACTATCTCAATAGTTGGGCTAGTGTAGTGGGATACAAAAAACTTGTGGTAATTTATGGCTGGTGGTAATTTATGAATTTGAATTGTCAAGTTGTTGAGGGAACCCAACTAAGTATGGTTTTTCGAGCAAGTTGTTAGTTAGTATGTGCACAAAAATTCACACTCGCGAGTCGAAAAATCAATTAATTTTCCCCCAAAACGTGTGATGTTTTTTCAAAAAAATCCAGCAGTAGTAGGGCTATTTGTATTTAAACAACAAGTACAGTAGCATTCGATCGGTAAGTTTCATGATTGAGAACGAGGCGGATTGAACATTTCAGAGGGCGAAATAAAAGGATTGCAATGATGCCGAGGCCAAGAGGATAATGAAGTGGATTGGCCCTAGTCCTAGAACTATATGAGGTTCGTTCCGCTATCGTCTCCACGTGCAGACTTGGAGAACCATTACTCATTACTGAACGAACCTCATCTATAGCTGCTCTAGCTCGGAATAGATCATCACGGAGGTCTTAACTCTTAGTCTTAGTCTTATTCTACCTCCGTGATGATCATATGATATCTACCGTTTACCTTCAAAGTGACATCGCAGAGTTTACCCTTTCGACGTATGCTTTCCATAGCTGAGAATCCTTTGGATGAATGGTCGTTTTTGTTGTACACAACGACCCCTTCACTGTCTCCAACATCCATCATCAGATCCATCACGTCTCCTTCTTCTACTTGTTTCGATGACATATTGCACGATTTCTGTACACCTCATTCACTTACTGACTTAGCATTCATCTTCACAAAATCGGAATCATCAAACAATCAATGCAATTTGCCTTTGGTTGTCATTTCTTAAGCTTTGCCTACCACCTCAGTCAACAGCCGCCCCTATTCGTCGTCCGTCCCGTGCTTCCGCTATCATCCCCGGAACCTCGAGAGCGGTGTTTACGACGGAGGTATGTGGGGAATACGGGGAAACGGTACAGTTTTTTGGGGGTAGTACAAAATCTACCCAGTAGTACAGTATGCACAATCGTACATGCACATCACCGTACATCCATGCGCGCCTAGGTACATAACCTACACATACATGATATACATGTACATGTATGTAATGTACATGTACACTGCAATGTACAGCATCCTGTACATTGCTGCGGCTTCTAGAACTAGTCTTGATGCAAGGCGTTAAAATGCGGTTTGTTGTTTAAATCACCCACTGATAATGTTGAAAACATTTCTTTCGATGCAAAGAACACGTTTCTGGAGCAGGGGTTTAGAAAGTTTTTTTTTTTTTTTTTTTTTGAATCAATCTGTGGTTTTTCAGAGCCTGCATGCAGCGCTGACAGTTATGTTTAAGTAATGCTTGCCATCGGGTTGGCTAGCTGCCTTCATCACCTACCCCCCCCCCCCCGCCCTGCATGCTCTGCAAGTGGAACGGGTTGTTTTTAGTCCATACATGCGTGGGTTTTCCTCCCACATTTAAAACTGAAATGTCTTCTTTGTCTTCTTTACAAAGTTGGTGCGATGTTTCCATTAGGATGCTTTACCGACTATCTATGTCAGATTCAGATGATTGTGCGATTATAAACATTAGGAATGCCCTGAACCAAGACTATGACCAGTCTAGGATTCTTATGAGAGGTTGTTGTTGCAAAATCACGTGATATGTCTGGCGGGCTCGTCAAATTGTTGTTTAAATAAATGTATAGAGAAGTTTAGAGAGTACATTTTAGAAAAAATGAACATAGTTTTGTTCACTTCTGCCTGTTTTCTGGCTGTATGACCTCAGTTAACCCTTCTTGATAGGTAAGAATACAATTTAGTGTAACTTGACCTAAATTAAGGGAGATAAATTGGTGGTTCCATGTGGAAAATTTGCCGTCGCAATAGTTACCATCCGACCATGGTTTCTGGACCCTTGGTCTTGATCTTGATCTTGATTGAATAATTGATAAGCTCGATCCAATTGGAGCAACACTCAATGCAATAGAGATTGAATGAAATGGGGATTAGTCATGTGTTTTGAGCACAGCCAGCAGATAAGCTGTAGTGTAAGGACTTCATGAAAGTAGTCGAGTCTTTTGCTTTGTTTTCATGTCGGCGCCTTGACTTTTTTATGAGCACTCTTAGTCTTAGTCTTATTTAGCTTAGGTGGATATGTGCGCCTTAAGTTTTAATGTACATGTGTAAGTACATGTTGGGAGTCACTATCAGGGGATATGAAATGGAACACACATACATTGACAAGGCCGTCTCCAAAGCTAACGGGATGCTCGGATTAATTTGCCGAGACCTTGGCAATGCTCCCCGCAAAGTAAAAATTCAGGGCTACAAGAGTTTAATTTGTCCCAACATTGAATATTGCAGTTCAGTTCAGTCTGGGACCCACACGAACAATCGTAACATCAGGAAAATAAAAGCTGACCAAACAATGTCGTACTGCACGATTCATTATGCAAGACCATAGGAGGGAAAGATCAGTAACAAACTTATAAGGCGCACATATCCACCTTCAGAGTGCTCAAGGCGCCGACATGAAAACAAAGCAAAAAGTAAACCAAGAAAATTGACAATGAAAAGAGGTTATATTACAATGATCGAGAGAAGGCTTGCGACATTAAATGAGTTTTGAGGTGAGTTTTAAATGTACTTAAAGAACTACAGCTTTGAATGTGAAGTGGTAAAGAATTCCATAAACGAGGAGCAGCTGATGCAAACGTCCTATCCCCCCAACTTCTTTTAGAACGAGGCTGAAAAAGTTTTTGGATTCTAGATGAACACAGACCAGGATGAGTGACAGAGGGAGATTGTATAAGGGAAGAAATGTATCCAGGAGCCAGTCCATTGAGGGCTCGATATGCAAACATACAAATTTTGTAAGAAATTCGCTCTCGAATGATGGATGACTGCCTGCAGATAATGAACGGAAAAGTTTTAGGAATACTCCGACTTTGATTTATTCCTGGTGAAGCGTAGGATATGTTACATTTATCAGGTTTAAAAGGACATCATCCACCTTTTCCTCCATTTTTCTAGACATTTGAGATCATTTTGGAGTATTTCACAGTCAGGTGTTGATGACATTGGACGGTAGACAACACAGACATCCACAAAAAGGCAAACAGTTTAAATCAAGGTCATTGGGCCCCGCAAGGACAGTTCCCTGAGGCACACCAGACATCACTTCCACTGATCTGAATGAAAAGCCCTGGATGTTGACTGACTGCTGTCTCCCTAACAATGCTTTTTTTTACATAATTGGAAATTATCTGGCCTATGTGCCCCCCCCCCCAGATAATGTGCTAAATGTTCAAAAAGCATTGTTTGGTCCAGTAACTCAGACAAATTTAATTCAGGGTTTTGGTACAAAAAATCAATTTGTTAGATGTTTTCTAATTTATAAGATTTTCTATTTGTTGATAGTGAAACTAATGAATAACTAAAGTAATTAGAATTTTCTGAAGGAAAAAAATGATTCTAATATTTAATAAATTACAAAATCCTGAATTGTTACATCATTTTAAACATCATCAGTAATCTTCCTAAAAATCCAATACTGTGCAGAAACCTCATCCAGAGTAAAGTCAAACATGTCAGAAACACCAGGGCGAACCTTCTCTCTTAACATACATGTGTGTACTGCTAATATTATGGACGATAAGTTTACTTCTGCTTACTGGGTTCTTTTAAGTTTAATGCATTTCACAACACACACAGGATGTACGGCTTTACGTCCCATCCGAAGAACGATGCATAAGTGTCAAGACTGGGACTCGTACTTGCGGGTAGGGTTTGGTCCATTATTCTAAACCAAACCAAATCGTCACTATTTATGGGGCTAACATAAATGCAGGTCATACAAATTTGAATGGCAATGTTTCTCCCAGTCTTGATCACACATTTATTTTGTGGAAAATCTTTTGTAAGAATGGACTTCTTGTTCTTCACGATGCAGATTGGTTTGTCATTGGATGATTGATTGGATGATTGTAGAAATCCACAAAAGCACTTTTATCAGTGTATTGATACCTTGACATAAAAACCCCATTGTTTTTGTGCTTTATTTTGATGCCAACAAGGGAAACCAACCGTATGATAGAGCCAATGCCTTTCCATTGTCATGGAAAACATCATAGCGCTGAGTCCAATTTCATGGAGCTGCTTTTAAGCAGAAAATATTGGCTTAAAATATTTTCTGCTAAGCAAAAAATAAGTTGGATACCAGTCACAGATTGTACATGTGACATTGTATTTTGGTTATCCCTATTCTGATAAGCATAATTTTGTTTGCTTAGCTGCTTGAGCCGCACTATAAAATTGGACCCAGTTGTCAAACTGAGGTATGTGTAACACTCAGAGCTAATGAAAAAACACAGACCTCGCTGAATTCTTCCATATAATAAATAATATATAAATGAGTACCTTTTAAAAGTGTTGTTGTCATAAGTGTCATACTTTTTAGATTAACATTATTATTAATTTTTTTCAATCCACAGAAAATGGCAGTGCCAACGAAAGCAAGGGTTGAGTTCTTTTTAGGAGTGTTTTGTACGGGCCTTGCGCCTGTTTGGGCAAAGGTTGCCTTGTTTTGTGGATTTCTGTTAGACGAAATTACAATTATAAAAATGAACAACAAACAAGTGGAGGATCAAAGCTTAGAGTTTCTGATGAAGCTGAGAAACAGATGGCCTGATCTGATGGTCTGGTCAGACAAGTTAAGCGAAGCTCTTTGTTTGAAACATAGGAATGACCTGGTTGAGGAGCTGAAGAAATTTGTCACCAAAGGTTTGTAAAAAGGACTTTTACACTAATTACTTGCATCACATACCTTCGAATGAAAGACAGTGGTATTGAAGATGTCCAATAGAAGTTGTTCTGCCTGACCTAATGTTATTATTTCAAATGTTGAAAGAAATACTTTCCACTCTCGGGATATGTATTTAAACTCAAAAGAATGCAGTATGCTCACAAAACTACATTGTAATTCTGTTATAAATGCAAGGCCATACAGTCAGTGTTGATTTTAAGAACTTGTAAACATTAAAGCACATTTCATAGTGTTACAACAACGATCAGTACTTTTGACTACATGTACTTGCACTGACATCACATGTGACTACGTGTACTGTCTGCCCATGGTCTTCCATTTGGGTTTTCAAACTGTGTAAAGCTACAGTGCGCATAAACACACAGATCTCCTAAAATACTCACTACACATTGTAACTCACTGAGAAACTCGCTCCCAAAATGGCACATCCAAGGTTTATTGTGGTGATGATGCCAGGTAACACATTTTTAATGGAAAAGACCAATAGGGCCTTGTTTCTATGAGCTTCATCGTTCACTGCATATAAAACAAACTAACACTCATAAGCTATGTGCTATTAAACTCTGAAATCAATCACTTTGTTACTGGCAACCTGTTGAGTTTGCTTAGCATATCATTTTATAAGCTCTGTCTTCTGCAAGGCAACCATGTTAATCTTGGGCATGTCCTGGCGGAGCGGATAAGATCACCGAACTCTAGCTCCGGTGTTTCTGATCAGCAGGGTGTGGGTTCGAGTCCCGATCATGACACTCGTGTCCTTAAGCCAGACACTTAACCATTATTGCTTCGTCCTTTGAATGGGACGTAAAGCTGTAGGTCCTGTGTGTTGTGTAATGCACTTAAAAGAACCCAGTACACTTATCATAAAGAGAAGAGGTTCGCCCCTGTGTTCCTGGTTTGAATGGCTTGTAAACCTTGTAAAGCATATGGTGCTATGTAAAGGAACAGGTCTCATACATCAAACACATAGCTCCACATACCTTGCAAGATACAAAATTGAGCGCTTTGAGACACCCATTGGGAGTAGATAAAGCGCTAGATAAGAATTCCATATTAAAATGGACATAGAGAAGAAAGGAAGTTGTTTTTATGACTAACATGTACATCTCATAATTATGTGTTTTAAGCAACACACAGAACACCTCTTGTTTTTGTACATTTTAAAAAAAGTACTTCTTCTTTTCCCCCGCGATTGTCCGCAAAAAAAGCACACTTCTCAACCTTACACAACCTTCAAACTGCGCATATACAAGTAGCTAGATCTTTACTTGTAAAAGACACCACTGGAGTGATGTCATAATAAGGTCATCAGGTATTGAAATACATTAAATCAAAGTTTATATTTGGAAAAATCATAACTCGAACCTCACAATGGTTTTTTGCAATCTATACATCTTTGGAAGGGCTTTGAACAATTAAAAAAATGACCCCATTTGACCTTGACTTCCAGTTCAAACCAGCCATTGAAAAATTAAAATATTCATACATGTACCTCAATTACTACTTACCATTTCATCACAATTTTTACATCAGATTGTAGGTCTGCATCCTTTACCTATGCACCTGGTCAAAACTGGACGACAAATGTGCACGTGTCTGTTGACCCACATTGTATGGCAACGCACGATAGTGTAGACCTACACATACGCTGAACCTACACATGTACGTGTAGTTATAGTTTACATCATGTACTGTATGTGCTGTACAGCTACATACATGTATTATGTAGGAATACATTTGGCATCACTATTAGATTTAACATATTTGAACAATGTTAACTGAGGCCTTCAACTGCATGAAGTTTCAAACGCTTCAGGAGCTTTACTTTTATAATTATGCATTGCAACTTTGCACCAAAACTGACAATTTCTGACGCCACGGAATAGCACCAAGGTTTAATTTACAATTGCAACACGGGCACACTCAAAATGTGAAAAAATAGTTTCCATAAAGTAACACTGCAACCTTGTGTGTAGCACGCATGAATCTTCATTTTCACCAACTGACAAACACGCATAGTAATGCATTGGATCCAAGCAATACCTAGATATTTAAACTATACACTACAGAAAAAATTTGTCAGCTTGTGCTGACAATGTACCAGAGTTACGTTTGTCCCAATTAGGTGCCGCGTTTGAGGGGTTTTAAACAAAACATTTCATTAAACTTGCCAAACTCCCCTTCTGGTTTAAACTTGAATTTCAACTCGAAAACTATTCATAAACCCTACTTTGCACACTATTTGAAAGACCGATCTTCTGCCACCATCCTTTTTTTAAGTTTTTCATTATCAATATACTACAAAATGGGAATTTAAAAAAAAGTCTTCATGACATCATCATTGTCATAGGCCTACTTTTATTGAAAACCTGAACACCTAGTGTTTGTAATTTTACAAACACTACATTTCCAGTTATGACTTATGTTCTTATGAATATAATACATGTTTATATTTCATAGACATTATTTGTATGTCATAAATTATTTAGTTGGCACAAGTCATGAATTTGACTTGTGCTTATTCATAGTTATGACATATAATAAGTCCTAGTTGTGACATAATGACTTTAATATCATTAGTAAAGTATTAGTAAATAAGAATGAAAAAGTAGTTTTCTATTTTAGTTTGTTCTCATTGGTTGGGTGACTAATTGTCTAGGCCCAATTTTATGGCTATGCTTCCCCAAAGCAAAGAATTAGCGCTTACGGAAGCAGGGAATTCTGCGCGTATGTCAAGCGTATTTTACGGGTTAGCAGGGAATTTTTGCTTGTACATACTCCACGTTACTAGGCATTCCTTGCTTACTCCACGTTACTAGGCATTCCTTGCTTACACATCAAGTGTAGAAATTCGGCACTTGCAAAGTAAGCGGAGAATGGTGACCATAAGCGCAGAATTCGGCGGTAAGTAGAGCCATGAAATTGGGCCCTGTTCACATGTCAGCCGTATCAGTTAATTATTATTGTTAAATTTTTACAGTGACGCAAGAAGATGCCATGGGTGAAGACAATTCGGATTCAGAACCTTCTTCGACTTCAAGTACACCAAAAAAAGAGCCTGTTGGAGGTAAACAATTAATAGAAAAAGAAAGGTTTTAAACCTGATGTGAATGTACATGTATTAACCTTACCTTAACTCTTGGGTGTATTTGGCCTACAGATCCTCCCATATCACCCCCAACTCAATGGTAACTCAAAACCCAAACACTAGAAAAAGCTGGTTCCAATAATAAGCTTTTTAGGTTCTGTAAAAATGGGGTGGCTTTGGACAAGTTTTACACTGGGATGATTGGGTTCATGTTGGGATTGGATAGCATTGGAACAGCCCATGACATATAGAGCCAACTTTTATTTGTTTAGTTTTCTTGGTTGTTGCTGTTGTTGTTGTTGTTTTTTTTTGTGTTTTTTTGGGGGGCACGGTTTTTCCAGAGTCACCCCAGGGCAAATGTTTTGCAATGTTTACATACTACAATGAAGCACTCGGACTTTAAATCAGCAGACTCCAGTTTACAAACTCAGCAGATCATACTAAGTTGTTGTTTTTTTATATATTTTTTTATTAGGGGCTAGTTGAGCTTTATTTAGATTGATACGAGCAGAGTAACTTGCATGTGAGCAGGCATGTTATAAAGTAATGCATGATGGAAAAATAAACATTAGACTTGAGTCGGTCTACTCATAGCATACCGCTACATTAATCACACAGCTGTGTTGAGTAAAAAACCTAAATAAAAGTATTAATATTGTTGTTGTTATTATGTTTTTTTGTTGGGATGTTGTTGCTGTTTTGTTTGGTGTTGGTGTTTTGGGTTTTTGTTTTTGGGGGGAGGGCGAGAAGGGGTTTATAACAACATAACAACTCAAGCTCTCTGTTGTAATTTTAATTTGAAATATTGTATGTGTTTGTAACAAACAGATGTGTCTGTACTTGCTGATTTGCAGAATGAGATGACCCCTCATCAGAATCTGAACAACACAAAAAGCAAACCAGAAGGTAAATGGAGATAAGTATTAAATAGTTTCAAACATTATTTAGCAATGCTCTGCTTTGTAGTTCATCTAGATCTAAACTATTGACTGATAACACTACACAGTAATTGGCTTCATAGCCAATTCAAACATTGTCCAACCATATCTGTCTGCCCCAATTCCTTTTTGTTGGCAGTTAACATATGTTTAGTGTTGCTCTGCTTGAAGCAAATTCTCCACTCAAGTTGATGACGTTGTATCCTATGTCAGATTCTTAATAAAGTCTGTAAGCTAGTTGATGGCTAGAAGAAGGACAGAAGGTGTAGGCAGTTGGCTATCATATGATGTAGTCTTAATATGGTACATTGTCTGGGATTCACCACAGTCACAAAGTGTGGATGTGGTGTAGCCCCACCCGCTGTGTAGACTGCTGCGGCAAGGCCTGCATCAGTGCTGAATTGGTTCAGGAGTCACCATTGACCACAGGGAAGGTCCATTCCTGGGAGCTGGATGATGGGGTCAACCACCATAAACATGGTCCATTAGTCTTCTGCTATGCTGTGCTGTAAATTATATTTGACCAGATTGGGTGTCTAGGCTTGAGTCTTGCCCTGGGGTGGAGGTTAATGTCACTGAAGAGAGGGAGCTTAGGGTTAGATTTTATCTTGAAAACCAGCCTTGATGTCGCAGACTCTCTTTGGATGTCTGGAGGGGCATTGTTACCGAGAACTGGGAGCCGAGCCTAGTGTGTGTAGAGTTCCTCCAAACAGGACCACAGTATTCAGCCACAGAGTAGCAGAGGGCTAGTGCTGATGAGCGAAGTGAAGTGTCTTTGAATTTGCTCCCAAGGTTGCACCGGTGAGCATGTAGATCAGTTTGTTTCTGATCTGAACTTTGGCAGCCGCTTGGGTTAAGTTAGTTTGATATTTGGGCACACACACGTGTGTAAACACCTGCAATCTGGGACCTGCTTTTGTCCCTCTTTTGTTTTGACTTGAACTTTTTGGCAACAGCTCCCTTTGTCTTTATACACAACTTCCAACTGGGGACCTTCACCCAACCTATTGTCATCCTGTTTTGTTATAGGTCCCCGGTTTGAATGTGTATAATACAAACTCACACACACGTTTGTAAATCCCGTAAATTGAGGACTTCTCTGTGTTTGGACTAATTTTTTTTTAGTGACTTCCCCAATGTTTTTTTGTACACAAAAGCAAAGTGAGGATGTCCTCGCTCTGTCAATCACCCGGGTCCTTTTTGTTAAACTTTTGCATTTCAACGGGTAGACACGCTCACACACACAATGCTTAAGTAACCAATATGAATTTGTACCAAAGGCCATCAATGCATCATGTTGTTTGTTTCTTTCAATTGTATTTGGAACTCTGTTTCCATAGGAAAAATGTGTGTTCTATCATTATCTATTGTACACGTTTTAGCAAAAGAACATTATTCTGATGTATATTTTAACATAATTTTTACCTAATATTTTATTTGCTACTTTCAATGGTTCTGTAGGAAAAACTGCCAAGAAGACCCCAAACTTTCAACGCAGGAATGTGGGGGAAAAATGCAAAAAACGGCTGCAAAGTGGTAATTATTTTTTAAAAATATTATAAAAGAGCAATTTGTGGAAAAAATACTTTTCTTATCCTCTTTATGAGCATTGTTGTTGTGAATGTTTAAGAGCTACTAAGATCAGTAGGTCTGAATCTACATCAATTGGTCCTAAAATTATCTGTAAATTTATAAAATGTGTGAGTACAAGAATGTACTTACATGGAGCTATTCTCCAATCTAGTTTTACTTTGTTACGTACTTCTTTGAGAAGGAATTTGCCTGAATGGAAATAAAAGCCATTGTTAAAGGATAGGTATACGTTTGGTAATCACTCTTAAAATTAATTGCAATAAAAACTTACTTGGTTAGAAGTACGGCAGCTTTCGATAGTATGAAGCATTTTGAGAAACATTTCATCTCAAAGTAATGTGGTTATGGGAAGAGATATCAGTTTTTATCACCAAAATTTGAATCTGAGAAACATTACTGTCAGAAAAGTTTCTCAGATTGTGTATTCAAATTACGGATTATTCTTCCTGCGTGGACACAACTGCTCTGGATTTTCGTTGATATCTCAAAATCGCTACCACCTTTTGAAAATGAAATTTTCACAGGTTAGTTTTATTGTATATGTCTACATTTATATTGAATGAAAACAATCAACAGTTTCAAAAACCAAAGGTATACATTCCCTTTAAAGATGCTAGGTTGATTTTTTTTTTTTAATTTAGATTTCAATTTTAAATGGCTATTTTTTTAGACTTTAAAAAGTTTAGAAAGCTTACATTTAAGGTATTGCATGAAACAAAAACGCCACAGATCAGTATGGTAGTTACAAATTTAAAATGAAATATTGTCCATCAGCCATATTGTACACAATGTTTTATTACACACCTTGAGAGGCTAGTGGTCCAGTGGGTATTACCAGCCCTGAGAGGCTAGTGGTCCAGTGGGTATTACCAGCCCTGAGAGGCTAGTGGTCCAGTGGGTATGACCATTCCTGAGAGGCTAGTAGTCCAGTGGGTATTACCAGCCCTGAGAGGCTAGTGGTCCAGTGGGTATTACCAGCCCTGAGAGGCTAGTGGTCCAGTCTGTATTACCAGCCCTGAGAGGCTAGTGGTCCAGTGGGTATTACCAGCCCTGAGAGGCTAGTGGTCCAGTGGGTATTACCAGCCCTGGGAGGCTAGTGGTCCAGTGGGTATTACCAGCCCTGAGAGGCTAGTGGTCCAGTGGGTATTACCAGCCCTGAGAGGCTAGTGGTCCAGTGGGTATTACCAGCCCTGAGAGGCTAGTGGTCCAGTGGGTATTACCAGCCCTGAGAGGCTAGTGGTCCAGTGGGTATTACCAGCCCTGAGAGGCTAGTGGTCCAGTGGGTATTACCAGCCCTGAGAGGCTAGTGGTCCAGTGGGTATTACCAGCCCTGAGAGGCTAGCGGTCCAGTGGGTATTACAAGCCCCGAGAGGCTTTTGGTCTAGTGGGTATTACAAGCTCTGAGCTTCTTTTTGGATAATTTGTTGTAGATGACAAAGAAAACACTCCTGGCTCTCCTAACACCAAGAAGATGAAGAAGGAAAAAGCAAAAATCCAACCAGTATCACGTAAGTTCATTTCATCAAAATAAATAAATTTAAATAAATAAATAAATAAAAAAAACAAGAGGTGTTC
Source organism: Pisaster brevispinus (assembly GCA_023634235.1). Lineage (NCBI taxonomy): Eukaryota > Metazoa > Echinodermata > Asteroidea > Forcipulatida > Asteriidae > Pisaster > Pisaster brevispinus. The sequence goes on along the minus strand of JAMKCF010000006.1, from coordinate 15,954,079 downwards.
GTGCACATATTGCACGAACACCTAAAAATAAAAAAATTGTGTACAACCATAACATTTCACAAAAAAGTCAATTACTGTGGTACAGAAAATGTGGTATAGCCACCAGGTCTTTTGTTTGTAATGTAAATCACTGTAGTAAAAGTAGAGCATTGGAAAGGTGAGAGTGTGGCCTTGCGAAATTTCAAATAGACAAAGGAATTGTACAGTTTTGGAAAGCCTTTTCTTTTGGATGGTTTTAGCTTCAAAATATTGTGACATTCTTGTACTGAAAAGTACATGTACGTGATCTCGGTCATCCATGTACAGTAATTACCACATCGTGGACATAACGTTCCTTTTCTGTAGAATTTACAAGACTTGCTGAAACCAGTCTTTCTGACTTTTTCAACCACTCTGGTATATGTTACAAACTCTGGAATAGTCTTCACATACGAATATTTCAAGACAGAAAAGTCACGATCAAAACAAATGCAACAATCATCTTGTACAACAACGGCACTTTTCTATGGAGGATGCCTTGGTTGTTGATAATTTACACCCACTATAGGTCACGTGACACTGGTCGATCAATAGGCCTATTCCTTTCCATTTATCATAAGTGACTTTAGTCGACCAAGATCACATACAAAAAGCCTGAGCACAAACACCATTTGTTCTAAAGCAGCCTTTTTGTCCATGTTTACCCTCCATAGCTAAGCTAACAATGGCTGAAAAGAGACAGATTAAGATCAGATATTTCTGATGGTGGTGAAACAAAAGAAGGATGAAGTTTTTCACTCCTCTAGAAAAGGAGTGAAAAGATCTGAAATGCCGAACATCTACGGAGCACTATATGCTTGTTTACAAGATCTTGTGTACGAGAATTTATTTTGTTCTAAAATGAAATCTTCAGGGCATTGTGAAATTGGTCACAAGGGTGCAACTCTGCGTGAAAAGCACTTCACGCTTGAGTGGTCATATAATTCATTCACCATTGGTTATTTATGTCAAAACAATTTGGTAACAGACTGCTATATGTATGTCTTACACTTCTAACAAATAGTGTTTTCCCTGCTTGCCCTCCACATGGAAATGTCTAGTTATGCCACTGGTGGTACAGTCTATGATGTTAAAAGAATTATTACGTCCGTACCACCACCATGCAACCTGCACTGTTTTACTGCAAAAAGGTAAATATTAAATTGTTATAACTGAACATTTTCTTGACTCAATTCTTTTTGTTATTACAGCACCCACTGATGATTTGAAGCTAATCAGTGAGATCAGCAAGGAAAAGAGCTACACGTTGATTTTTACTGAACAGTCTAAAGTGACAAAAACCTACAAAATTTCTAAGTGATTTGCTTTGAGCGTCTTTTTAGGTGGATTTCTACGCCATATAAATGCTTTTTATTATAAGTATTCTGATAAAAAATATTTTTAAAATAAGATCCAAGAACCTTTTTAAAAAATCATGATAGCTCCCACTTTATCTGTTCTCGACTCTGCATTTGTATTAATTGCCAAATCCATATAAGCAGATACATGTATCAGTGTTGTCACAAATACATGATCACTGAATTAAAGGAAAAAGGATATGAATGAAACCTGCCCAACCTAATAATGTATCATGTCTATATAAGAGATGGTGAAAGGGGGCAATTTGTACTGAAATGTGTAAATAGAAATAATGCAAGAAAGTAAAAAGCTCCACTTGCTTTTTTCCCCAATCACTCATTTATTCATAAGCGCTTGTGTAATATTGCTACTTTTCTGTTTTTTTAAATAAAACCCTTTTGTTTCTACGTTTGAAAATTGCTCTGTTTGAAAGCATAATTTTGTGGACTTTAACCAAATCTTAAAGGATCGACTGTGCCAGCATGGGCTGTGCTCTGATTGGTAGAGTAGTATCTGCTTTTAAAAAATTGTTTTAGGGTAAGTTAAAGATTGTGTTGGAACTTGACTTGCCCTTCATCAGGCAAGTTTGGTTCGCACTGAAGTATGCCTGCTTCTTTATAAGTATTTTTAATTTAATATATTTTAGGATTAAAAACAAACAAAGTTTGTTTCCTGTAGGCTGCATGCGTTAGGGTTGGAGGCCATTTTTCACATAATAGTAAAAAAAACATTGCTATTTACATGGAGAAGGGGAAAAAAAGAACTAAAATCACTTGGGCCTACTGGTGAGTGCAACAATGGAGGAAGTCATCCCGCATCCCCCATCGCTGCATCTTCTGTTATTAGTAAAGCAGGCATGACATTCTTCCTACTTCAGCCTGATTTCCAATGTGTTTGCCCTTGGAAACATCAGACAATTTGTGATTAAATAGGCTGAAAAGTCTAATAAAGCCTGCACCATGTGTACATGTAGGTCAGCATGGGTACTTGATATTCCTACTTTTCCAAGGAGCCAATATCATGCCTGGTTGTGATAAACAGGTTGGGCTAACCCCACCCAAACAGCACTGATAATTTCAATAATGATGATAATATTAACAATAATAATAGTGCTTAGTACGTATGGTATTTAAAAAGTTATAGCTAAAATAATACAAGTTTTCTGTGTCACCTGTGGTTTGAATGAAATCATTATAAAATAATTTTCCTCCATGGTTTTCATTGATTTTTTTAATTTAAAAACTGTAATAAAAAAATTACACATGTATTTTTGAACCCATGTTTTATAAACGGTTAAATTTGAATAAACATTTTATTGAAGGTTTCTGTGATTGTGACAAATCAGAATGTTATGTCAAACCACGATCACAGAATTGGACCCAATTTTATTATAATATCTTTATACATAGTGTGTTTTGAGCTTTGCTATTTTAATACATTTTGCATTGCATTGTAAAATGCAAGTTTAATTTTACATTTTAATGTTTTTTTTAAATGAAGTATCTTAAGCTTTAATGCAAGTGCTGCTGTGTTAATGAAAAATGAAATAAATACATAAGCTGTTGTGTGTTAAGACTTTACACTGTTAAAGGTGTAGTTGTGAATTGTAATGTAAATGAACGTGCCTTTATTATCCAATAGATCACTACCTATAGTGGCCCATTGTCTTGCCTTTTTGAAAAAGCTATGAAAACGAAGAATCTCATCCTTCAAAAGTGCTACCCATAAACTCCTAATCAAAATGTAGAATCACATGGAGATAGATATAATGAAAGATAAATAAATCATCCAAGAAAAGATCCATTGTCAAAATGCCACCAATAAAATAAAAAACACATGTGGTCTGCAAGAGTCTATTAACATTGCAACACAAATTGCCATATTTTAATATGAAACAGTTGAACTGTAATATTACAATTGCATAGAGCACCAGCACCAACAGCTTTGACAGCCCTAAATAATACTCGTCTATTCCCACTAATACATCGTTTTGTATAATGGTCAGAGTGATACGCTCATACTATGGAGGGATGACACTAACTTACGACCGCTTGAAGTCTTTGAGCATTTGCTTCACATACAAGAAGAAACAAAAAAAAGAATCTTTTCCAATTAAGTGCAAATTAATAATGATGTCAGACTACTTCTATATCCTTAGTCAAAATGAAGGATTTGGAAGGAGTGAGGGCTGTTGGTGTGAAGTGACATAGGAGAGGGGGCTATTGGAGGAATGTACACAAGTGGGCCTGGGGAGTTATTTTATGTCCCTGTCAGCATAACAGCTTGACTCTGTTCAGATTACAGGCAAGGTTATTCTAAATAGAGATGTCAAAAAACAGTTAGGGACAGTTGAAGCAGGAAAACTACACACTAAACCAACCTTCAATCTCTCCAGAGAAGCAAAACAACTTCTGAATCCACCAGAGTCTAACAGTAAAAGTAAGTAAATTGGAATGTCATATCTAATCCCATGAAAGGTACATTTAGCTTTAAAGAACTGAGTATCAAAATCATTCAAAAATATACATCAAGTTGGATTATGATCAATTTTTGGTAAGTTATCACTTTGGATACTACTCCAAAGGTTCAATAGGAAAATCACAGAATGCTATGAAATGAACTGAATGTAAAGCTTCACACCAAACTAAATATGAAAGGTAGACCCACAAAGAAACAAACTAATAACTTGTATGAACAGTAAATCTTAGAATACAATATAGAGTTAGGAGAAAGCAAAATGACAATCGCAACTCGAAGTCTTGTGGTCTGTATTTGCAGGCTCACACAGCACATTTTCAAGACCTACACTATTTGCTGGTGACAGTAGGCACGCCAGCTGCAGCTATTAAATGTTTACCCCAAAATTCATGAAATATAACTCAATTTTAAACACAACAATCAAGGCCCACAATAATGACACTGTTGTTTGTACATTAAATGAATGAATAGCATTAATTCTTTGTGTCTCTTTCCATGATAAATATTAAACCTAAAATCTTGTGTATACTTTTACTAAACTATTTGGTCTTCCACCAATGTCCCTTAAGGGTAGGGCAAACGTTTACACCACTGAAGCTGGGTGATGCACTCCTCAGCATGGTGGTGTGCCAATGTTCACAAGTACATGTACACTGAGCACTAATGGAAACCATGTACATGTAGTCTTAACTGTTTGGGCATACCCTTGGTAAAGAAATTGTATAAATGAATAAATAGGCCTATAACTTAACTTTGAGCCACTCAACAGAAGCTATTACTTTACACGGCAGTTACAAGTTGAAAGGAATCTGACTGGCACCCCCACACAAAGATATTGACAAACTTAGGAAGACCGCCAAAATAGCACTTTATAGCTCAGTTGGTAGAGCGCTGGCCAGTTAAACCGGAGGTTCAAATCCTGCTCTAGTCAACTTTTCTTTGTTCAACCCCAAATATTTTATACCACACAAACAGATCCTTGTCATTTGATTGGACAAACACGTCTCATCTGTTTTGCGTATCTACTGCCACAACGCTACAAAATTCAATAATGGAGTCCAATATGGATAGATATTGGCTGCTTGCCATCATTTTCAACAAAATATTTACTCACCTGCACCCGTATGTCTAAATGAGGCAAGGTCATGTCACAGTGGACAAGGTTGGTGTTTATATGGAGGCATCCAGCTTCTTTTGATTTTTTTTTTTATTGTGAACAAATTTCAAATGACAAGGATCTATGGATGAGTTATATAAAACAAATATTATTGAATACATTTTGTTTGTGCAATTCATTTTCCTGAATTCGAATAGTCTAGATTTCACCTCATGATTATATTCTGAGACAATTACTCAAATGCATCCAATATTTGTATATTTGTTTCCTGAGGAACAGTCCCATAACATGACATGCATAACATGGTATACAAGCATTCGGCTGGCCACCTAATTCCAGTAAGTTTATTCCAAAAGCAAAACTTTGAAATTGGGTGTCTACTGCCAATGAACACACTAGCTGTTTGCCCAAATACATTTTATACAGAATTTAAAAAACTTCCTAATCCCTATTAGAACATCTCCAATTGACTCATCATCCAATTTAATTGATACAAAAAACAACTCTGTAAATTTCATTTAAACTAAATGCTCCCTTCAATCAGCATTCAATCATCAACAAAAACACTCATTTCATTTCATTGTTTGATCATTCAGTTTAAGATCATTCAAATTCAAATGGTTGATCATTTCTTTGAAGAGGTTTATCCAGAAGTCAATTCTATTAATCGGCAGACATGTTTTCATTCTAGTTCATCTCTTTGATTAGTTTTCTCCTGTGGTTCTTGCTAAAATCACATCTCTTCTAAGTTGAGCCTAGTTTGACGCATATAGCTCTATGAACATACAGAGAGCCCTGTGGCCAATACAGAAAACTGAACCAACTTTCTTATCTTTTAAAAGCAAAAATATTGTTCATGGCCTCACATTTCAACCTAGCAGAGTCTTTCTCAAAGACTAACAATGATGTCACAACAAACGCATAAATATATACTAGTGAAACAGAACCAGTTAGGTCAGGAAAGAAGTAAAAGAAAATAATACAATTTTAAGAAAAAGCAAAACAAAAATAATCAGGAAGGCGACTGGGGGTAGAAGGAATTGGCTGATGTAACCACAAAGATGGGTGGAAACACAAAAGACAGATTCAAAGCTGAGAAAAGAAGAATAAATAATTACAATGGTCCTTAAATTGATAACACCAATTGAAAATAGAAACGGAAATTGACCAAAAGATTGGAATGATAAAAATGTGCTTTGAAATTCTTCAAAACTAAATAGAATGGCTAAACTAAACTTGAGTGTCACAACAGCAATTGAAATGCAAAAATAAAAAAGAATCCTGCTTGAATTTGAAAGTAAGAAGATGAAAATGCGCCATATTTGGTTCAAGGTGGCTAGCGTTAAAAATTCATCCAAAACTGTAATTATAAACTATATGAACATTGAAATAAAACATGCTGTAGTTTGTTTGAATGATCAACCAATTGAACTGGTAAAACACACCATACGGTTAAACAGCATTTATTAGGAATGTAAGAGAAGGGGGAATTGTTTGTATTTATTGAGCTTGGAAGAAAAGTTTAGCTTGTGTTACATTGTCCAAACTTTTGCTACTGGTTTGCTTTGACTCTTTGAATCTTAATTTGTCCGCAAGTGGTCTATACAACATTGATTCATTTACTAACTTCAATCAATTTCCAAACTTACGTCACATTCAGACAAAACAATCATCAACATTTTCAGCAATGCACTTCTTATATATGACATTGAAACTTGACACTGCATTTTATGTTATAACGGAGCAAAATCATCATTTTTTTAGTATCATCATCCCATGATCTTACAACACACAATAATTCTTAAATATCTTTCGTTTAAAGGGTAGGGAAAATTGAGACTCATATAGCAAGTTTGAAAGTTGACAGATTATAGACTGTGCAAGTTGCGAGCGTATTCAAACTTCCGGGACCAATTTGATCCCAACCAAATTAAATTTTGAATGTGCAAGTCTATTTCTTCAAATACTTTAGTTTATGGGTATAAAAATTTATATTATATTGTTGGGAAAGTAAAACTTAGCAATCAAATATATGACAGTAAAATATTTTAAACAAATTTATAAAGAAAACCTGAGAATAAAACTTGACCCCTGTGTCCGGTTACTTGTAAACAATTTTACCCAACTGACGTTCATGTTATCATTAAACCGATGTAATGGTTGCATAAATTAGGGCGAGATTTTTTAAACATCAACTTTCCTTTTGTGATTTTTTAAGTTGTATTTTTATATTTTATAACATTTTAAAGAACACTGAATTTGATTCAATGGCATCATGGGCATACATTTTCAAGACAACTTTATTTTTGTTTTTATATTGCACACAATTTGTGAACATTTCAATCACTTTCATAACATACACATAATAGCATTGTCACCACATCTAATTTTCCTGCAGGCAACATATATTACTTTGGAATATTCTGTCATAATATTTTTTTTTTCTTCTTTCAAATAGTTTCTCATGATTGGTAGTTTTACACATCACACATTGAGCAAGCTTCTGGATGAAGTTCTGCTTCCATCATTTCAAAATAGACTTTTCAAAATAGACATTTCACAACAGCTGGACATCGGAGCGAACAACATATTTTCAGAAGTTGCAATGACTTGATCTAATCCAATCTTCATACACTCACCAGAAAACAGCACATTGTGTTTAATATTCTTCTAATTAAAAGAAACCTATTAGCCTAAGATTCAGCAGGCCTTTGAATGTAAAGCAGGTTTAGGCTCCACAGATTAGCAACCATAACTGCTTACCACCTGAAAGCTCTGGCTTGCCTGCAGGTTCTCAATGTGTTAATGATCATTGAGCGATATGACCCCAAATTTTCAAATGTGTTATGTAGCCAGCCGGCCAACCAAAAGCCTCCATGTAGGAACATTTCCCTACAACATCGTTCTTATTAGTCCTCCCTCAATCCTCCAACAATTTACAACATGTTTTTCGTGCACTTAAAACGGTTTCATTATGTAACTTTGAGTTTCACAATAACCATCCAAAAAGTAGAGGGAAAGTACACTACACGTTTAGATACAATTTATATTGTAGCGCATCGCATCACATTGTCCAGATGAGTTGTTAATATTTTCCATGATGAGTTTGTGTTTTTCTTTCTTCTTTCCATAAATACTGATTCACAAATTCATATTGGTCAAAGTCAGACGGTTTTTTGCTGGACTTTGGTTGGACCGCTAATTGGTCGTCCTACTGGCCGTCCAAAGTCATTTAAAATCCATCAAAGGTTGTACAATGTGAATGGCTGGACAGCTCACCTAATGAGGAACTCCTGTATGGGAAATTGTAGCATGGAAAATGGCAAATGTTTCCAAACTTCGTTTTAGAAAATGTAGCAACATCGTGTTAACACATGCCTTTAAATAACTATCGATGTCGAACGATGACAAACAAAGCAAACTTGTTTTCCCTTTGTACAGTAAGGTGGCGCTGTAGGGTCGGTCGGTAACTGCAAGCAGACCTATTTTGGGGGACTGAATCATTTAGAAGATGGCTTTCACAAAAAAACTGATGCGTATTCTTAGTAAGTTTTGTATTCAGCAACAAAACTGAATAATGCCTCTGTAATGGAAGAGCAAGGTTTCTAAGGAAGTTAGGAATCTATTCATACAAATCATGAACACGATATCCACGGACCCAAAGAATTGGAAAAAAAACTACTGTTATAACAAAAGTTGCACATTTCACTGTGAGGTGGCTGTGTACTTGTCATACATATATTTTACCAGTCCTCCATTACTGCTTTTAAAACTTGAAAATTACAATAAAAATCAGCAAATCTTTGCATCAATTAAAATCACCATAGGTGATGGAAGGTAAAATAGTCTCATTCCTTTTTAACAGTAAATTAAAACCTTACACAATTAACTGGCTGTCAACGAATTTAACAATGAAATAACAAGAAACAATTTGCATATAATGCAAGGCATCAATCACCAGTAAATATAAGCCACTTTTGTTATGTTTAACATTAATGTTACATTGAGAAAGCACAACGAAGACCCGCCATCTTTCTACAGCAATCTTTATAGGGTCCAGTCATACACATCAGTAATCTCTCTTATACTGGAGTCACAAGTCCATAATTTCTTTGATCAATGATTACATTTGAAGACAAAAGACAAATCACAGGCCTTAATAATGATATCAAGTATTGATAACATAACTCAATTATTGACATGTATAATGCCTCTACATGGCTGACATCATAACATCTTCAATTTTGATAAGATTTCCCATCAAAACATCAAAGCGTATCAAATTCAGAACCATCACAATGAATTGGGTCTCATGACTACACAATGTAAACAACAAGCTGAACACAATGTTTATCCAACCAAAAACAGATGTTAGGCCAATGCAGCATCAAAACAGTCTGATGGTCTTTTACAACAATACCACACTCTGGTAATTTGTATACCTACATAACCCTGTAATCCAGCAAGTATAATAGAGATCAATGTGTATACATACAATAGCAGGAATTATCATAACCACATGCCACCTCCTGGCTCGTTGCCTCATCCTCCAAGCAAACACGACTGATATTACCTTAGAGATGGTGCCAGAGATTTAGGAAACAGACCCATGCTTACGTAATCATCCAACATCTGTAGCAAGAATGTAGAGAGAAACAATGACAGCATTGAATGGTACAAGAGCTCACTCCAAATATTGTTTGTATCATAATGACTGAATCCTAACCAACATAAACGTGACCGCAAGGAAAACAATAATCTCATGAAGTTGGGAAAAAAGAATTACACAGGGCTCCAAATTAACACTGGACCGCAATCCCGAGGCCAGTGATTTTAGCATCTGGCCAGTAAACTCATGATAAGAAAAGCCTGGTGGTCTTGTGTCTTTCATTTGAATAAAATACCTCATTGTGTAATAATAATATCTATGCGTAAAATGAAATCGGTCTGCTCTTAGTGCTTGTTCATCTCGTTTAGATTCTGGTTTAGTAAACATTTTGAGCTACAAGCCCTGTGGTCTTGTAGATTTTCCCTCCAAATTCGAGCCCTGACATAAGTGAGTGCTCTTTAAATCAAGACAATGGTGAAACAAACCGACTGACACAAGAGGATGCTAAACCAGTGACCTTTAACCGGATTTAACAAAATACATGACCTAGCTTGTAAACAAATGGTTGAAGAGAAGCACAGCAAATAAAAGTAAGAAAAATAAAGCAAGCGAAGGGATGCAATTTCTGGGTTCTGTATACCGCCGAGTGTGAACAACACAAGTACATGTATGTTGACGATGTGATCTTGGCTTTGCAGCAAACCGGATGTGGTATTTAACTGGCCTGTTGTACCGTGATGATGGGTTCCCATCCACAGGACTTTTTAGCTCAGTTAGTTTGACCAGGTTAGTTTACCTGGGCAGAAGGTGGCCAGTAAAACTACCCATTGGATTTAAGTCGGTGAACTTATAGGGGAAGATATTCCTGGGCTGTTCAAACTGGACTTAAAATGCTCAAATTCCAATACAAACACGGCTTTACTGAAAAAAACCTTGCATTGGATTACATTGGATAAGATTGGATTATGGATTAGCTCAAATAAACAGACAGTAACCATAGCAAGATGGTCTCAACAACAACAATCTTGTGATAGTCTCAGTCTCAGACCTACCTGTCGTAATAATTCCTCGGTGAGTTGTGGTTTGGTCAACTGGAAGCCAGTGGTCTCTAGTTTCTGTCCATCCATGTACAAATGTTTGTTGTACAACAGCTCCTAGTCAAAGCACAGCAAATGAATACAGTGTTTATGTATCATAAACAATTTAGAGCTGAACATAAACATTTGCCACAAAAAAACTAACCTCTACATCACTAATATAGAATAGTCTCCACACTTGATCAGTCTTCAGTTTTGATAGATTTGGCAAATCATTTGATGGTGGTGGAAGGGTCTGGGAAAGCTAATAGAGCCTACCTCTATTTAGTAGATCAAGTAAATAAGAATCATAACATTGTTATGAATTTAGATTTGAGTATTTTTTGTGTTTTTAATCAAAAATTGAAAGATTTTTTGCACTTTGGAGTTCAAGAAGTTCCAGATTTTTTAGCGGAGAAAATAAGCATTGCATTATAATAACAGCCTGACGTATCGACACTAGCAGAGTCTTCCTCCAAGAAATGACTGGCCATTAACTATTTTGTGCATATATCCCATAGGTCCATTAGGTTGGTAAGCAGTTTGCTATGGCTAATTCTTGTTGTTCTTCATTATGATGCATGTACATACCTGGTGCAGATAGGGGCTCAATGGGGTATACTGCAGACCATCTCTATTACAGGCTTCAGTCCATGGCTCAAAATGTTTGTCGTTTGAATCATCTACAATCTCAGCCATATTCAGCTGTTTCAATCAAACAACATGAGACAAGTTGAACCCAAATATGAGCATCAAGTTCAAGCTATTATCATTGTGTTGATGATAAAAAATGAATGTCTCTGATAAAACTGCCAATTTTTTACATGCATCGATAAAGACAATTAAGTACCAGATTTGCAATTTAGACAAAAATCTTTAGTCTGAATTTGAAACTTATATTGAAATTCATACCAGTACCGATCTTCAAGATAAATATTCCCATTTGAAATAATGTAAAATTCTTCAAGGTGGGGTCATTGTTTGGTTTTAGTCAACGTAATGCACATTTATAAACAAAACTATAAAGAAAGACCAATAAAAGTCACATGTTCAGTTTCAGCTGAATGCAGTGTCTACTTGCTGAGAAAACAGAAAAAAACTGTCACACTATTTTCACACAAACATCAAGTCCATCCACATTTAGCAAGGTGACAGCGGGTACCAACCGCATCTCTGGATGCAGCATTAATGAAAAGACACCAACCCTAATCTTAAAAAAGATTCATGCATGAATTGTCTTTCAGATTCAAACATTTTTATCGATTTCTAATTTCAGACAAAAACAATTTTGTACAGGGTCATTACCAATCCATGGCCCTACACTTAAGCTGTAATCAAAACAAACCTGATATGAATGAACAATTAAATCCCTGACAAAATATACATTGTTTCCTCATTGTTTTCACTAAAAAGTGACAACCGAATTGGGTTAAATTTGTACAGCTTTCGGTATGGTGTGAAAAAGGGAACAAATCAACACGTTGAAAATAAAACCAAAAACAATGATGGACTCTCCCTATAACAAGGATGTTTTGGGTCAACTCTCCATCAATCCATGATTCTGTGGGAAATTACACAACAAACAAAACCAATGTTTACACTTGTTTTGTGAAAATTCTTTAAAAGGCACTGTAATTTCATCAGTGCTTTTCTGGGTTCTGACCAAATTGTAAAGAGCTGTGAACTGCACTCAACTCTGAGTGACTCAGGCGGCACCTGAGCCTGTGACTATCTGCATTCTTCAAGGACCTTGCAAGGAGATAACAGGTTAGCTCTAATCCAAAGTAGAAATGACAACCCTCTAGATTTCATGTGTATTGCATTTTCTGCAAGACTTAAAAGCACCAAGTTCTATTCAGGGCATAGACTAAAGGGCACATTTTTATCCCACATTCCAAATGGTGAGGATTATCCCAAGTGAATGATATCAGACACATTTCAGATATTACTTAGATGTATAGGAGCTGTTACTTGAGATCATTTCATACAATATTCTGTCAACTTACCCGAGCAAAGTTGGAGATGACTGTTCCAAAGTAGTCATGTTTGATGTCAAATATTCTGCACACCAATTCAGCCATAGAGCCTTGAGCTGTTTGGAAGAACATGAATTAGATAATACCTCACTGATGATTACTCAAAGGTTATTCTTATTATATGTTCTTAACCAGTGTGTACATGCACAGCTTTCATGAACAGAAAAACGGATGACTGATAAACACCTTTTAAATTTGTAGATGGGATGCTGCCAACAGACGTTTAAACACGCCAGAAGATTAAAAAAGAAAGAAAGAGATCAACAGTGGGTGCGCATTAACATGCCAGGACATTCTATTGTGTAGTGTGCACAGTGCATGCCTTCACCATGCTATGCTTAGTTCGCCCCGTACAAAAGGGAAAAAGGGTACTGGAATTCATGCCTCCCTTTTTCTGTGATTTATTGTGTAATCCTCAATTTCAGACCTTCCTCTATTTGTTGAATTACAAAAGATTGATAGGCTGCCACCGTTATTTAACATTGTATTCAGCATGGGAGGTTTAGTTCGAGATTCCATCATCAAACATGTACCATGACCGATTATCAACCGTGGCTTTTGGGCCAAGGGTTTGGCCGATTCATAGGTGAACAAAGACCACATTTTCTTGGAAGAGAAAAAGAAATCCCTGTGTGTTTTATGAGATACACATAGTTTTTTGCCTTTACTAGGTTTAGTCATGGTTTCATTGTGACGTTATTTTCCAAAAAATAATAATAATTAAAACAATTTGAAATTTCGAAAATTAATCCCGCAGATGAGCACAGTAATTCCCAGAATTCCCAGTGTTAAAAACTAGATAGGAACAAGGACATACTCTTCTCCCAACTCTAAGTGAATAATGAAAACACTGACAAGAAGAATAGCATGACTTACTTGTATCTGACTTGTCCACAATATTGTAGACATGACCCTGTTGACCATGTTGTATTAAGTGCCACACTGCCAAACATAAATCTTCAACATGAATAGTGTTCATCTTCAACTCAGGAGTCCACAATAACTACGGAAGGATCAAAGCAGTTTAGTGCAGTTAGGTTTTCACTAACCCAAATTACAGAAGAAAAAGCCATGCTTGACCACGCCTACTGGGCGTGGCTGCTTGGTTTGTTTACATCGATACCCAATATGAGTCTTGTGGCTCAGGTCGCCAATTGTGTCTACTGAAAGTCAATGTTGGCTTCTCAATTCGAACTAATGAGACAATAATCCTGACCTTTGAAAGTCAAGACCCTCTAGAGGATGTGGTGAATGTTCCTCAATAGTGTACAGCCATTTCCTAAGACTCCAAGCCAAGGTCATACATACAATAGCCAGGCTGATGCCAACATTGCAATACTAGATGGATTGAACATGTTGTCAGTGGCTACCATCTTTGATGACAAACAATGGAAAGTGCAGGCGTGTACGCACTACGCGCGACTCTCAGCCAATGATTGCCTTTCGTGCGTGCACGTTTCATCAACGATGGCGGTCAATGCAAGGGGTTTATTGGTTGTTGAATTACCTTCATCTTTTCCTGAAGCTGTCTGTAGACTGCTGCTGTAATAAGCCTTGGCACTGTAAATGACAACACATTATCACCTTATCAATGAGATCTACAAAGATATTGTGCACTACCCAAGAACCACACACATTGCTTCCTCCTCAGACATCTTTGGCCTTCAGTTACTCAGCTGATTGAGCATATTGGACCATTCTAGCAAGTAGCAACAGCTAAAAATGCAAAAGCCATAGAAGTAGAACAAGCTACTAATTTTAGCTTATTTCAAACCCATAAGTCCCTTCAATCTTGTGACAAGGTCATTTGCATGGAAACAGCCTGCCTGGAAAATTGAATGTGAACAATCAGTACTTTTGTTATAATGTGTTGATAAGACATCCAACTTTAACTTTTTAAAGTTAACTCACAATACAAAGAGTATATATATTTATGGATTTGCGAGTCTCAGAAAGTATAGGCAAAACAAACTACTAGCATCATGGGTTTAAGGAGTCCAATTTAATACCAAACAAAATTGTAAATGTTAAGATAATAATTACATAAAACGTTCTTTGCAGTTGCATTTGTGTTTCCAATACCTTCCTACTTGACTTTGAAATTAGTCCAATTTAGTTTTAATGGATTTTAAATGAAACAAACAGACTCTGAAAACTACACAAACTTACTGACTCCAGTACGATCACCAATGCCATACACAACAGCTGGCCTTATTATTGTGTAATTCAATCTGTATGCAAAAAAGCAGATAGCAAATAAAACAATTTGTTAATATATCTGTAATTTTAAAAAAATGTTGTCCTTATTTGGTGTTTGTGTAACTAGTCATAGCATGGAAATGTCCGAGAGCCAAAGGGGACAAAATAGTTACCTTTAGCATCACTAAAGGAATGAATGAGGGTCAAAAGACACATTTACTTAGAAAGAATGTTTAGAATATTTTGAAGAAGTAAAGTCAGTGTTCAAAAGACAATGCAAAGCACATCTTACCCTTCAATACGAGGCAGCTCTTCTTCTATTTGCAGTTTGTATTTAGCTATACCAGTCCAAGGTGCTGTCTTGGAATCTTCATTACTTGCTTTCTAAAGAACAACACATACATTGACATTATTATTATTATATTAATAGCCATGGGAAACAATCTTGTGGGCAAAGAATGTGCCCAACTTTTGAGGCGCATCCTTTGAAACTCGGGTAAAATTTTAGGGGGGCACAAGGGGTGCAGCATATTATCTTGGGGCACTACTGGCCAATTAAAACTGTAGTTTCCGCTTGTATTTCTTATAAACAAGTCCCCTTTCAGCACTCGTTATGCCATTTACAATAATTTGGTGTGAAGGCAAAACTAAAGCATTGTCTGCATGTAAATGTAAATATTGTTTTTTTTAAACAAATTGAAATTATCACATTAAAGCTTATAAAATGTAACCTTCTATTCTGGAATGTTTAAATCTCAAAAGTCAAGATACCAAATTGGGAGGGGGGGGGGGCACGGACATCAATTGGGGCCTTGTGCCCCCATGTTACGCCACTGCTCCCTAGATATAATGAGCTCTTCAAACAATCGGAAAAAGGAAACTTTAAGATGATGTCACGTGACAGGTGATGACGTCATCATGACATAATTGTTTTAAAATCATTATTGCACCAATGCCTTTCATCACTGAAAGTTTCATTGCAATTGCTCTTAGGAACTAAGCAAAAAGCCGCTTAGAACGAATTTTGTCTGAAAAATACAAATTAAAAAAAAAAAATAAAAAATAAAAAACTTTAACGAAAACAAGAGCTGTTTCGCTGCGCTATGCTGCGAAACAGCTAACAAAACAAAACAGAACAAAAACTGCACTTACTGAGTTTGAATCTGATCATACTTGTCTCAAACACATCCAAATATTGAATCGCTGCTGTTTTCTCCTGACGTAAGCCCCTATGTACTTAAATTCATTGGTTCCTTATCAAATTAAGGATTGTAACACCTCCATGATTGGCATGACAATACAGTCTTGTACACATTTCATTCAATGTTTTGTTTGATAGAAAATCTAGATAGAAGTAAGACTGTGTCATGAGTAAAAATGAGCAAGGTAGCCATAGTATTTTACCTCAACACCAATGTGTAGGAATGAGCACTAGTTAGCCCAGGAGGTCTTTCCATATAAATACTACAGTGATGTCCTAGCTATGAGGGTTCGTTTCTGGAGCGGCAAAACTTTCAGGGCTCCATTATTCAAATCTTACCTGTAAGAAGCTACTAATCTCACTGGATTAACATTCCAGGGTTCTGCCCACGGTGGTCGGTGCCGGAAAACCCGCCCGGCACTCATCATTCCCCGCCCACCACTGACGGAATTTTCTCTTTTTCCGCCCACCACAGATTTTCAAATTAACTTAATTGCCAAATTAAATTCTTGCCAAATTATTAAATATTTAACTTAATATGTAGGTTTTTAAAAGAAAATCTACCGGTAAATTCAAGATATCCAGCTTGTTTTCTGTCGTGAAAGTCCCTAGTCTTGGTATTTTACTAGCTGCGATCGTTCATTTCAGTATACGAATGTTAAAACACGCATGCATTGTTAGTCTGGCTCTCTCCTCCATGTCCCTTACTACAATACGTAGGCGAATAGGGAAACACACAACTCGATTTTCCAGGGGTTCGAAGACGTGCGGTGGAGTCTAATCGCGACCTCCTTCCTGTAATATTATACAAAACTGTAACCTCGTACTCATAAACACATCGCTCTCGCCGCACAATTTTCCCCAATGTGCGTCGTCGACCGATCGTTCGACCGATCGTTCAATCGAATATGTATTGCAAAAGAAGCGATTTTAAACAAGCGATCCTTTATTCATGAATCCATGGAAATGGTTGTTGATGAAAAAAGTATTATTAAGGGCAGAAATTAGGGGATAAGATCGTTCAAAAACGCAAGTTTTCGAAACCTCCATTTTTATTTTATTTTTCTCTCTTTTTTTTATAGCTTTGACAATGGTATGCTTCTTTGAGTGTTTAGATAAATAAGTATCAATCATGGGAGATTTTGTTGATAAAGTGTCCAGTGTACAACCAAATATTTTGCATCAAACTACTGGTAGGCTAGGTATTGTATCAGCTGTGACCTTATCTTATATTTGTGAGTGACCTTTGACCCTGCTTTTTGCTACCTCTACCTCACCCCCGCCCGCCCATTTTTTTCCGCCACTGAAAAAATCCTGGGCAGAACCCTGACATTCGATGGCTGCGTACATTTTTTGGCAGTGGGTTTTGGACGTCAGATATTCCTCATAAATCTTGTCATTTTCGTGAAATAACTCAGCTCTCAACAATGAAAAGTTTCACTTTTGAACGTTCTCTCAAACATACCTGTCAGCGTATGCGTAAACTAGCGTGTCAGGTGCAGGACATTCATTTGAGTTGAGAGTGTACTGTGGTATGAAATATTGGTGCCTGCATAAGCACACATGCATGATGAACTGTGTTTCAAGTTTGCAGCAACGTTTAATTTTGAGAGCTGAATCATTTCACGAAAATAACAAGATTTAAAAAGAAGATCTGATGTACACAGCTATGGAATGTTAATCCAGTGAGATTAGAAGCTTCTTACAGGTAAGAGTTGAATTATGAAGTTCTGAACATTTTTCGCCCTGGAAACAGACCCACATATCTAGGACTCTGTATCTGCATACAGCACATACACTGTAGGAAGAGCCCTCTTACATAGGGCCATGTGTATAGGGCTTTCTCAGTCCTCGGGGATGGGCTTTGAACCCACAATTAAGCCCTGCATTCCAGGGCAGATGTCTCAACCACTAGACCACTGAGCACCCAGTGAATACCAGCAGCTACTGCACACAATTGAAGGCATGTAATAATTGCATCAGGAATAAAGCACACTATTTTGGTTGAACCCTAACATTGATCATGCATTGACGTTTGACAAGCACTGTACCTTCAATGCTTTAGCAGCCATAGCTAGGAAGGTCTACTTCCTAATGCTTTACTGGTAAGAAACATTTGCTCACTGGCTTAACAGATGAACAGATTCAGTACAGTTAAAAATACCACTACTACAACATTGACAAGACATAACCTGGGCACTTCAGTCTCTGACCCACCTTATCAGCTGTGTACACCTGACCTGTGGATACCTCAATGTATTTCTTGACATTTCTCTTTGCAGCTTCCTTTGCACAGTGGAGGCTCAGAGTGAGTACTCCTTCTTTGTACACCTGTTGAGAAAACATCAATAAGTCTCAGTTTCTTCTTACTCTTTTTTGTAGGGGGGGGGGCTTTGTATTACGGGGTAACAAAAACAAATCCTAATAATTCAACCTTTGACATTCTTGAAAGAGTGAATCTTGAAAAGTGCCTGTATTTTTATCATTACCATAACTCACTGTTTTGATTGTTATATTTAGAGAGTTATATTAACAGTAAGCTGATTGGCTAGCTGAGTTATATTAACAGTAAGCTGATTGGCTAGCTGAGTTATATTGACAGTAAGCTGATTGGCTAGCTGAGTTATATTAACAGTAAGCTGATTGGCTAGCTGAGTTATATTAACAGTAAGCCGATTGGCTAGCTGAGTTATATTAACAGTAAGCTGATTGGCTAGCTGAGTTATATTAACAGTAAGCTGATTGGCTAGCTGAGTTATATTAACAGTAAGCCTATTATTTTTATACACATAGTTTGAAGAGAAGCTAAGAACAAAATCATGTCATAAATGTCTTTGACTGCCCAGTTGTCAACACAAATATTATGCAGACATTGTTTATAATAATGTATTTTATCACTATTTTGTAATTCTGATACTTTAACAATAAATTGTTCAAAAATATTGATATCATATTAGGTCCCAATGTCATGGTTTTGAAAAACTGGCTACCAGCTTCACAGTGGGCCTAAACATCCCAACACTGCTGCTGCACAAGATGGAGCTCCCACAAATGAGGTCACATGGGTCATGACAACACAGGGCTTTTTGCGTGACTTACTGAAAAGCACCACAAAAAGAGTGGTCAAAGTAATTGTTTCTTTTTACAACTTAAACACTGTTAAGTTGCATATTTAAATCAACTTCCGATTTTTAAATGATTTTCAGCAAAGATCATTTGTGCCGTTTTCGTCTTTTATCATGTTAAGTTTAATTGGAGCTAACAATTATTGTATGAATTCACTTACTTAGAACAAAACTAGTTGCAGTCATTTTATGTAATAAACAGGCAGCCTTACAACCAAGGCTGTCTGACAAACCTATAAAGCACACTGTACACATAACTTAATTTGTTTTTGCTGAAGACCTTCAGTACCACCAGCACAACACACATCCATAGCTTTTATGAGGTGACCACTACAGCATGTACATTGTACATTGTACAGCTAAGATTAGTTAGTATATACCACCTCAAACCCAATGATGCATGTTCCATTACATGTGAAGGATCCTTGCCTATGTGAATGTTTAATGCACAAGAGAGAATGATACCATAATGTGCAGTACAGTGACTGTGTGGAAAAACATCCACACAAATATGAATATTCATGATTTTGTTACCTTACACATGGTCCCACCTCACCTCAAGCTACATAGTCCTTCTTTGCCATTGGTTGAATAACATACATGTACTAGATTTGCATACTGTTCAGAAAGTTTGCACACCCTTTTTGACATGGGAAGGTTTCTTATGCGCTGAATACCACATGCATGTAAATTGTGCCTTTATTGATGCACTGGGTGTCATGTGTCAAATGGCTATATATTATGTAGGTTTTCTCTTTGATTTATTCCGTCATTGGTATATCAGATGAGAAACAATATGGGAGCATAATTGGAAGGCAAATTATGCTAATTAGATGTGTGGATGACCTTCGCATGACCCTTGGGGCTTAATTAGAGTATTTAGTCACACACACATATTGTATACAATGTGATCATTGTATGAAGTTCATTGATGTTCAGCAAAGCCAAAGAATTTGCCAAGCAGCTGTTTGCTCTGTGCATGAATAAAGCACACAGTCTGCAGTGTACATAATGCAGTCACCATCTGGGAAATCAGTGCAGACCTCTTTGTGTATCATGGATTCTACAGTATAGAGGAGCCATGGGTACATATCAGACACATGATGACTGTACTTTGTGCCCAAGCTGCCTTAGTCTCAAAGGAAATCCAAAATAGGAAAACTATGATTAATTAAGTATCTTTAAAAATTCACAATTCTTTGGACTGCTGGACTTAGCATGATGATACAAGATTGTTTTAGGAAGCATTCATTCAAAGCAAGAAGTTCTTTTTTGTTTAAATGCTCACATCTCTCAGAAAACTGAGTTTTGTACATACATCATATACATGTAAACAATTCTTTCTTTCGCCTTGTAAGGTGAGGGGCATGAGATCCTAAAGACCCAGTGTCCTCTAAACAAACTGTTACGCCAACTGTACACCAATTAAAGATCAGGATTATACAACCAGTTTACTTTTTCAATAAAACTCCAGACCATGGACCTTTATGGTGCAGCCATCCATGATTTCCACCAATTCAAACCCAACTATAACCACATGGGAATACTTACTCTTGCCCTTTTCCAACCCAGCATTGGCTTGGGCTTAGGCTCACTCTGCTTATTGCCCTGTACCAATATCGTACATTGTCAAAATAACCGACAGAGACTAAGCAGGATCCTAAATTGGTACCCAAGGTGAATCGGTCGTTATACAGGTCACATGACCACACCCTAAAGGTCCATATGATGTGATTAACTAGATCTAACCTCATCTGTGCATCCATACTTGGTCTGAGCAGCAAGGTTGACAACAACATCAAAGGAACTTCCATTATCATCAAACACTTTAGAAACAGAACCTGAAACAAGGAAAGATCATTTCATAATATTAATCCAAAACATTCCTGGGAACAAAGATCTTCATCATGTAGTGTTAGGCAAAGCTTTGGAATCACTTGTTCTAACCATTTGCAAAACAAATAATAAAATACTTGCACATCTGTTTGGTTGTAGTTGTACACAATTCTTAGGAAACTTTTTTATGATCTATAAAATCCATTTTTATATTTTGAATTAAAAACTAAATTCAAGTTTTAGTCACTCCTTCTAACTAGAGAATGCATCACCATCCATGACCACTTCATTTTGTGTTGATGATATCATTGTCTGGTAAGACTAACTTATTAAATATTCAAATTATATTGAAACTTTCATAAGATATTGATTCTGCCGTCCCATTAATTAACTTGAAGTATTAAAGGTCAATATAAAAGACCTATAAGTCCTTAAGGTCAAGTTCAGTCTGAATAGAATGGCACTTCCTGATCAATATTGACAAAGAATGTCATATTGGATTTAGTCATTTAAGGTTTGATTTTGGTCATCATGGTGATTCTGTTCTCCTAAACATCTTACAATGTGTAAGACAACTTCGTCTGTTGTGATATGTTCATATCTGATAGAAACTCTTTATTTTCATTAAAGTAAAATATTATCATCCTTAAAGTTCCATGGCTCGATTTTCGCTGACAGAAATAATAATTTAATTTTTCTGAACAAATTTTGACAGATGTGCTGTTTTAAAATGAAAAACAAACAAAAACTTTCACATATGCCACGGACAATGTACAGAAATCATGCAAAAATGTTTGTGTATGGCTGATGGACATGAGATAATGTGGAGATCCTGACAGAAAAAACACATTTAAACATGTTTAACTAACCATCACTTATCATTGGTGGATTTTTTGTACAATCTTAAATGAAAGCTTAAAACACTCTTGAAACTAGAAAAATAAAATATTTAAAATTTTCCTTTAAATTTTGGGATCAAATCGACCAAAATTAGGTGCAAGTCATGTCCAAATTATAGGGGAAGATTAGTCACTTTCATGACTCATTTTTTACTAGAGTTGAAGTCTACTAGTTATTCTGCCATTACACATACATCACCTACTGTAAATCAGCCTCTACATTTACAAGTTAATTTGCTTACATTAAAAATTTAATCACTTCAAATGCAGACAGTCAGACACTTAAACCAAAACTCTCTGGGCAAATTAATGACTTAAATGTACCTATAGGTACCAAGTTGACACCAACTGCACTGTGGATATTAGTTTTAAAATCATGCTGTTAGTAATATTGCATGTTTTGTATCATACGAAAGCCTGGTGCTTAATGACTGAAAGTGCTTAGGGTTCTTATACACATGTGCATCAAACCACTTGATCAGTTGATACGGATACAAAGCAAACATGAGATACAACTATTTCTCTCAATTGGAGGTAGTTTCCTTGTGAGGTTTGTTTCAGTGGACTACACGCATCATTATAATCACCAGCAGTTGTGAAGTCTGTTTGCAACAGGAGTGAAACTAATATACAAAGATTGACTGCTTCCAGGGCTACAACTCTGTGAGTTCCCCAAGGAAAAATAGGCTGCTCAGGGGATTACCAAGGGAGTCATAGCTTTACCAAAACATGCGTAAAAGCAGTCAATATTTGTTTTCTACCACCCCAAACATATATTGTGCCTAGGCGTATAGATACAAAGAAGCTGCTTTTGCTATGAGTATACATGTAGTACACTGGGTGCTATGGGGAGAGTACATTGGTTGTCAGGGGTATAGCAAAGGGTTGCACAGAGCAAATTAGCATTGTTTTGTGTCTCTCTTATAGTTTGTGATTCAAAAGTGGCGTACACATATATATGTACCTAAAGTGCGAATATATCCAATGTGTAAGTAATTGACCATTTCTAGATCATCTAAACAAATTTTCTGAGCTCACTTTTCTTACTGAGCTCACTGAGCTCGTTTTCGCTTCAAGTAGTTTTTATCTCACTGAGTGCAAGCATACCGATTGAACATGTGTTGACAGTTTCTTATCTCAAACAACAGAATCTGAGAAGAAATTGATGTGAGCATTATGACGTCATAGCTTTATGATAACACAATTACTTCTACTACTTTTAAATGCTTGATGAGTTTTTCCAAGTATTGACACCATCACCAGAATGGTGTTGTGAACATGCAGGTTGTATACATAGACATGCACTGAGAGCTGTATCAACAGTCAACACACAGAAAGCAGACAAATGATGGTAATTCATAAATCATTCAACCAAGATACTTCCATAGGTTGAGCAAGGAATCAGAGACAACTTGCCGTTAAATGTAGGTTTAACTACTGGTAAAACATTATGAAAGTATACCTACACTAAAAACAATGTATACCTACAGTTGGCTGGTAGGTGAAACAATTGATAGCTAAAGCAATGTATACCTACAGTTGGCTGGTAGGTGAAACAGCAATGTATACCTACAGTTGGCTGGTAGGTGAAACAATTGATAGCTAAAGCAATGTATACCTACAGTTGGCTGGTAGGTGAAACAATTGATAGCTACAGCAATGTATAATATAGTTTATTATATTGGACATTCAAGTGAGAGGTCAAGAAGTTTTAGAATGTTACTGCTGCACTTAAACTAGAAATTGTACACTTTTACCATCCCCTTTGCCTAGTTGTGTCCGATGTGCAAAACTGCGCCACATTTAAAGGCAATGGATACATTTTGACAATGAACAATTTGAAGGATTTCCTGAAAGCAAATACTGCACAGCAACAAGTTAAGAAAATGTGTTTTTAGATAACAAGTAATCATATATATGCAATTTCCCATGAGGAACTTGCCACATACATTCGTTCTTTACAAACACATCAATCAGCGTTTTAGTAGCACTTATGTGAAGTGTCAGAATTGTTCGACAAACTTCACTCCACCCTCATGCAAAGTAAGACCACTTGGCATGTGACTAGAATACCACTGGGATGTTGTTAACACTATGCAAAGCAAACTTTAGCTCTGTACAAGTCTCCAGCATATTTGAACAATTAACGAGTACCATTTTGTTTCCTTCACATGTGACAGCAATGTACATGGGAACCAAAAGTTTCAAAAAATGTTTGAATACACCCGAGACTTGTGTGGCTTAGTAACACAAACACACATTGTGACATACAGTACAATTGAGACCCATCCAGCAAGCTGGGTTCAAAAGAAAAGACACATGATCAACACCAAGCAACATGTAAAGTTCTGCAATGAAGAAACATTAGCTGCCATACATGTAAGTGGCATACTCAGGATTTTTGCACCGAGTGTCAGTGACATATCACAGATTTTACGCCCAAACATTTTTTCCAAGGGTCGACTGTGAAGTAAGGATGCTTTTGGCATAAAACAAAACTTTCCAAAAATTGAAGTTTGATACGCCACTGTCACTGGTTACAATTGATGCAAGGCAGAAGAAGATGCACACATGCAACCCAATGCTCATGCTACATGTACTTTGCTACATGATCAGAAAACAGCTGGCAATTTCATTTTTCATCAGAAAACTATTAATCTCTTATTGATAAACTTTCAAATAACAAAATACACCAACTTGTAGACTGTTTTAAAGCAATCTTGGAGAATAGACGAGTACCAATACATTTTTTGCCAGAAATAATGTTGGGTTTTTTTATAGAGTTTTCAGCCAATCAGTAAAAAAATTGCCAGTAACTGTACTATACACGTACAAGCCCTAAACTTCATAAAATATTATCTTTGGACTATTGTGGATCTTTCACAGTATTGGTATAAATCTGCAATTTAACTACCTTTCCTAAATGAAACGTAATTTTTATGCAAACCACTCGTTTTGTTTTTGTTTTTTGTTTTTTTAAGATTCCTTTCAGCATTAGATTTGTAAAAAAAAATTGTGGACACATTTTTGCTGTTTTCACTAAAATGCCACAATGGTTTAAGCTTTCATTAAAAAAAAATTCTATATATTTTTTAGTTTTTACAAGGTATGGGTAAATGTACAATCATTATGTACAATCATTCCACCGATGTATTTATGATCCCTTTAACATCAAACAGAAACAATACGGACAATGGCCTCTTAAATTGTCACCTTGGCTTTGCCTGGATTTCCTTTACAGTCTCAGTTCTTAAATTACCTGGCAGAAAATGACCCTGATACTTATGGAAAAAGTTGCAATAAGTTTGACCTTTTACAAAGGGAAGTTGAAAGCCTGCATACAAGGATATTTACATGTAGAAAGAAATATGAGAAACATCTTTAACCAAAGTCCAGTACAGTGTAAAGAACAAACCTGTATTGATGAGGTTAGCAGAGACAAATTCAACTTTAGCAAAGGATTCCTGTAGCAATAACAAAGGACACTCATCAAGTCATTAGTAGACATGGTGTAGCAGTGGCATTGACCTCAGTTTCAAATGGTCAATAAAGTAAAGTCTGCAAAATGTACCAATCACCCTGAAATCTACAATTATACCTCATTTTAAAATGATATCATCATTTACAAAATAAGAACTTAATATGCCAAATTAAAAAGGTTGCTGTGCAAGTAAGCTTTCCCAGTCATCATGATCAACACAATCAAGTTAATGTGATATGTTGTCTTCTAAATTCATAAGTTATTTAATTTTCAGAAGATAATTGTATGTTACTTTAGCTCTGGAGGATGGGAATAAATGAGGGAGTACGGAATGGGGAAGGCATTGACCCAACCCTGTATGACAACTCATCTAGTTTGGCTCTGGACATGGGATGTACAATAAAATAATTAATCAACAAATACAAAAAGGCTTATGACGAGAGTTGTGGCGGCTTCCTGCGAGAGCTTTCAGAGTATGATACTTTGACTAACACTAGCTATGATGATATAACCCCCAGTTGCCTCTAGCAGTCATCTATGAATCACTGTGTGAGTGACATTTTAAAGCTGACCCAGAGTTACCTCAGGATTCAGCACTGTTGTCCTGAATATTTGTTACCGCTTAAGGGTCTGGCTGCACACACAACATTTAAAGGAAACTTGGGTACAAAATAATGACATGGCAAAATATGCAACACAAACTTTTGAAGAAGTGGTTGAGAAGTATAAAGGACATTTTAGTTTAAGATTTGTGAATCAATTAATTAAACTAAAATGTAACTTATGACATGTAACTTGTAACAAACTTATTGATATAAAATGCAGGAAAAGGTGTTTTCTGAGAAAAACAGGGATGTGATAGGCTGTAAAAAAAAAAAACTGAACTGTGAGCAAAAGCTTGCAAGGCTGACGTCTACTTATTTATATTTTTCTTTGGTTTTAAAAACCCTACTCTGCAATCTGGGGTGTTCAAAATGGTTTCATCTTTATGTTTTTACGAATTTGATCTTAATTTACACAAACAACAACAACAACAACTTTGTTTTCCTTCTTTTTGAGGGGGGGTGCAAAAAAAACCTGGATTTCCGGAAAAAATAGAGGATTCCATGCTTGCCGAGGTGTTTATATCAAGAAAAGGAAATCCCAAATAGCTGAAACAGAACCGATTTCTCAAAATGAGTGAAAGTTTGGTATTGACCCCTTGCACTACTAACATATTAACATCAGTAACACAGTAAGATTGACACCCAAAATGGCGCAGGCCAGATTATTGTGCTGATGACGTCGGGTGAATTGGGTCCGTATGATCCCCTTTCACAGACAGTAACCTACTAGACAAGGCTGTTAAATGATAATAAAACATATCAAAACCTTCTAGGTAAGAAGCTGATGACGCATAAAATGTCATGTTTTCATCTGAAGTACAGATTTTTTTTAAAGAGTACTTAGTATATCAAAACGTTCAGTGTGTTGTGATGGATAGGAATAAGTACACATTTGTGCTCTTCAAACTCTTCCTTGGTTTGCTGGATGGGACTGGATTAAACACTCCGTCTTTGGCAGGAACAGCCATATGGATCTAATTTGTGAAAGGGTTGGACCCAAACTTTACAAAATAGTAACGCTATTTCACACCGTATAATGTTTCCAACTGGTCTTGAATTGAAATCCATAATCTTCTGATTTCTGCTTTGGGGCAACAATAATAGCTAGTTTTTATAAAGCGCTTTATCTACAGACGCCTAAAAGCGATCATCCATTCCTTAAGGTGGTCCTCTGGCTGCCGCTTCCCAGGTTGTACCGTAAACTTTGGTGGGATCTCTGGCTACACATCATTTAATGGTTGTACGGCTTCTGACTGGCACCCCCAAACAAAGATATTGACAAAATAGGACGACTGCCAACATAGGGCTAGATAGCTCAGTTGGTAGAGTGCCGTCACATTTATCCCGAGGTCATTGGTTCAAATCCTGCTATAGTCAGTTTTTCTTTTTTCGAACCCAAATCATTATTATTTATTTTCAGACAGGTTTTTGAAGTTTTCGAATTATGAGATCAGTTTATGTACAGTAACACCTTTAAATTTTACACTGCTGCATCGCATCCAAGCCTCTTCCACTCTTCAATTGTTCAATAGTTTAGTCTCACATTTATTGTTTGTCCTGGAGAGTTTACAATTCCTTAGGTGGATATGTACATGTAGGCTTGATAATTATAAATGTTATAAGCTTGAATTAGTATCTTGTCACCACCCTTCAGTCAAATGAAGGTTTGTAAAAACATTGATGACAGTTCAGTTTGGAAGATTTTGCTTGCTTCACAACATTCAGTGTACATTATGAAAGTCAATGACCAGATGACAGAGAAAAACTCTTTGCATGAAAGGCAACTTGGGTGTATATCAGTCTTTTCAGGCTGTATGTAAGCCTGTTTGCTGACTCACCAACTACAAAATAATAAATTTTAGTCAACAGAATTACTGAATTTATACCTGGATATCCTTGTTATTCTTGACTTAATGCCAACTGAGGCTCAAAATGCTGGCTCCAAATTATATAGGTGGGGGGGAGGTGGTGTCACACCCCCTACATTCACCCTCTGGTCACTACAACCCTGCCTGTTCTAAGCACTGAACTGAAATGCAGAGTTAAGCACAGGCTAACCAGTGACCAGTGTTAATGTCAACAACTAGTAGAAGCCTGAGGGATTTCAGTAAAACCTTGATTTGACAGATATTTACATGTACATGTATATCTTTACCTTGTGTAATTTATTCAGCCATGCAGTTTGTGGCGGGGTCTTGTCAGCTACACGGATCTGTTGATAAATAGTACAGCTCAACCATCAACTGAGTGATAATTTCAACATGTTTTACTTTTTTAAAATCTTATCTCAGTAGGTGTTGTATCAAGAGTGTTGCTATTGTAACTGCCCCAACTTCTTCATGTGGTCCAGGCTACTTCCAGACAACTAACCATTTGGTAAATTGGACAGAATAAGTAAGAAACTACGAGGGAAACTGACTGGGATGAGCAAAGAAATCAAAACTAAAGTGGTATTTAAACCTGTAACTTCCGGGTTAACATGCCAGCGCTTTGCCAACTGAGCCAGCTAGCCCTATGTTGTCATTTACTTTGTTCGGGGGCGTTCGTCAGAACACAGATTTTGACAAAATAGGGAGACCGCCCACATAGAGCTAGATAGCTAAGTTGGCATGGTTGAAGGTAGCAGGCTCAAATCCTGCTCTCGTCAATTTTTCTTTGTTCAGCCCAACATTGAAAATTAAAAGCGATATACATGTATACAATGCTCATTACAACATATCTTGAGAATGTTCACATATTGTTGAACATAACATGCTGCACCTGCAGCTTTCTATGTAATTCATTGCCAGTTTTTGGTGTGTTTTATGGAGATTAAGCCACTGTGTCCCCCTCCCTCAACCCATCCCAGCTCTACTCACCTTGGTGGCTAGATTATTGGTTACTAAATGGTGCACAAAGTTCCTGCCGATGAAGCCACAACCTGCAACAGTGGAGAGGATTGCAGATTATGTGTATTAGTATGACTACATGAGTATGACTAATGAGTAATCATGTGCAATCCTACAACATGTTTCATGAGAGTTAATGTAAGCATTAAGCAAATGCAGACGGCCAAATTGAATTCTCATCAAGTCCCACAACGAGAAAATGGCACTTCCATTAAACAATAGACTTTTCTAATTGCCGTCATCCCAATGCCATCTTAGAATAGAGGTATTTAATCGATGTGAAACAATGGAAAATAAACAGAATGGGCCAACGAGCAACCCTCTACATCAAGGTGCCCTGATGCACTGGTGCTATGTGCATGAGGTCTATAATTGGAACTTGTCATTTCAGGACTGTTCAGGACCTTCTGGGTAAATCTGTATAAGATTGAAATCTTCAAACAAATTCTTTCATGTTTATTACCAATACACTATAATACAACACTCCACCGATTGACAGTATTTTTGCCATCACATATAAGTGAGTCTGAATGCATCCTCGTGTGCAGTTACATATGTACATGTATGTGAACCAATCATGCTGTTGAAACATATTAAGATTGCACTGGAATGGAGTGGGAAAACAACACTCTTGTCATATCCCGTGGGCAGGTTCACCAGTTCCTTTACCTCACAAAGTCTTTTGGAGTGAATGAAATTACACAGCAATTTTTGTAAACCAAAATTTAAAGTTTACCAGCCCAGCAGCACAATTTAGCTTTTTGAAACAAACTTCCAATTGTGCTTTTACCCAAATGATAAACCGAAGTGGGCATTTATTTTGCTCATTCTTGCACCGTTACCTCACCTCATGTGAGTAATTCTACATTTTCTTTATTGTTAAACTCAACAAAGACTAGCTGTACATAATGCAGTAAAAATAGGACAAGAAATGTCTGGTAAGCACACAACTGCTCCACAAGATGGTAAAGGTATGCTGAAAGTCTGTAAATGTCTGGGTGCCACATGCCCCTTGACTACTGAAATGCTAGTTTCCATGTGGCATGTCATATGTTTCATTTCCCTCAAAGCAACACCTCATCAACACTCATTTCTTGGACATTGATCAGCCATCTTGGCACACCAGATCAGTTTGGGTGTTAGGTACGTGTATATGTACAGGTACATACATGTACTCTATCTTTAGTCAGTTAGTACCGCAAATTCCTTTGCTGCTATACAATCCACCTTCCTTCTGTAGGCTACATTATGAACATATTTCTATGCTTTTAGCGTCAACATCTCTTTAAAAGCTTACAGATGTAAAGGCGTCCAGTTTTCTGTTACATTCACACATTATGTTTTTGACAATTGACCATTATTACATCAATGGACTGACAAATAATTTTGTCAAGATTAAGTACAATTACCTCATCAGACAATTGTAGATAGACAGCACTAATGTACATGTATCATGGAGAAAACAAAAAACTTTCCATAATAAAAAACTAAATTTATGTCTTTATGAAAATTATGACCTTTTTAAGACTTTGACACATCTTCTTTGGGTGCATTTGCAATTCATTACTTATAAAAAATTACATGTAGACTGGATCAAAGATAAGAATTGAAAGCATAGATTTTTCCATTTGAAATCAACGTCATCTTTGTAGCCCTTTTACAATCATGCTCATGCCAGCTAATGCAATGCATGCTGACTGGCTACAACACACACTCACCAATGTGCTGCAAATCTGACCAAATTTTATGATTATTAATATCCAGTATCTGTAATTTCCATGGCAACACGGCTGGGAAAGATAATTTACAAAAACAGTTCTACATGTACATGTGCAATAGCTGAGCTTAGTGACCAGTCTGATGAGTAGGTTCCCTCTAGATGTTCATCATGTATGAGTCATTTTTAGAAAGAATACATTTTTGGCTCTTTGCAGTGTTGTGTGTTCAGTCCCTTTTCTAGAAACTTCCTTCCTACTTCTTCAATTAGGGGCCTACCTGTTGAACTTCAGTAGGAAATTTATCTGGGTCAACTACTCAGACACGTCAAATAAACATTTCTGCGTTGAGCACGAAAAGGTAATACACAATTGGTTTTTTTTTAAGGGTATAATTTTTCAATTCATCTCCATCCTCTAGTTGCACATAATCACAACAAACGATATGCAAATGTTGCTCTGTGGTAGGTGCATTACAAGTTAAATGTACAATTGTACATGAAGTTGCATGCATTACGACCCATACACAATGCAATGGAGGAAGCTCGAGTGTATAGGCCCCATGTCTATTTATTTGGGCTCTATCCATCTGTATTTGCTCGTCCTTCGACTCATTTTTGAGACCGCTGGACAGAGCAAACCATCCGTACATTCTTCTTGACCCCTGACCTATGAGTTAAAAACACGAAGCATTTTCTCACAAAATATATTTAAATGAATAGTGGAAAAAGATTGACAATTCTGCCCATAGAATTGGCAGATTGCTCCTGGCACTTAGTTTTAAAACCAAGATTGCAAAAAAGAATAGTTTGGGTAAATTATAAATGTTGTGATTGCGCCCTATTTTAAAACTTGAGCAGGCAAAAAAAATAAATAATTATTTCCACTGGATTTACACTGGTCATACAGCTACATCAATGATAGAGGTCAAATCTTTCGTAAACAGATAGAGGTGACCGAGATTATTAGGTCAGGGGAAATGGTCCAATGAGCATGCCGATGTGTCAGCCCATCCCAACGCCTTTGATTCTAGCGCTAGGATTGAGCGAACTGTTTTGATGGCATGCAGATTACGATTAGTAGGTCTATAAAGTGATGTTAATACTAGGCTCTCATTCTGCATCTCCCCAAAATATCCCCACTTCAAGTTTTCTGCTTGTTGTACTTTTCATACAGTGGCATGTATGTATTTGAGTTTTGATCTATAAATTTTGAGAAACTCTTTCATAGGAAATTCACCTTTTTTCCTCAATTTACATATTGTAATCGAAATCTATGTTTGGCATAGAGTGGCTCTTAGACATGAAATTAAGGTTTCTTCAAACCAAACAAAGGGGAAAAAGTTTAAACACTACATTGTACAATTCAATGTGAGAAGCATCTGTACTATTCAATGTGAGAAGCATCTGTACTATTCAATGTGAGAAGCATCTGTACTATTCAATGTGAGAAGCATCGGTAGGAACCCTGCTCAGCCCTTGCAGAACCAATTAGTTCGACACAGCGTACTTTCAAACTTCCAAACAATCACACAGGCCTTCGCAAAATCCCAACTGCAACTATTTTTCACATATATTTCCCTTAAGTTCAGCCCAAGTTGACCATGAACCGAGGTGACACAGTGGTGACACAGTGGACGCTTTGAGCCGAGTTGACCTTGAACTGTGTAGAGCTTGGATCTAGTTGCGGTGTCGTAGAAAAGTACTTTTTCAGCCGAGTACCAAGTACTGCAAAGTACAAAGGTATTCAGGTCCATCAATAGCGATATTACTCAAATTTTTGATATTACTTTGATATTGATATCGACAGTATAACATTTTCAATCATATCGAAATATTGAAAGTTTCCATATTGATATTAAATGACATTGAATCATCGAGTGGGTGTCTGATTTGGCAGATTTAACCTGAACCATGTTGACCTTAAAAGCCATTATTACTTAGGCCTATCGTTAATCAATTTCATTTTTCATTAATCAGGGTTCTCCCCATGCACAAGCTAGTGAGTTGGGCCAATACATGTGAACTGCGTGCATCAAGATCAAACATGTAGAATACCCCAGATTGCACAGTAGGGCTTTTAAAAACCAAGATAAACACCTACATGTAGTGGAAACATTCAGAAGACCTCAGTTCAACTCAGTGTCCTTTAGCCAAACTTCAAAAATTTGGGTCCAAAATGCCCCACATTTTAGAAAAATCCTGGGGAAAACCCTGAATCAGATATTACCCTATGTAGGCCACTGTGCTCTTTGGGTTGAATACATGTATTGTGTACTTGACTAATACTACTAAATGTGTACTACATGTAGCATGACTAGTAGTCTAGTTAGTGCATGTTGTATCATGCTGTCATAGGTTTTCGATCGACATTGTGTATTTGATTTCCATTTACCATGAGAAGGGGCTAGATCCACAGTGACCGGTACCTCTATTCTGAAAACCACACTCTGTGCTATCATCAGGCCTTTCACATTGAGAATAAAATTTCCTATCCATAGTGACACCCACAAGTTTTAACTAGAACAGCGAAGCTGCCATGGCAAGCTGCCGATTGCCCGACAGAAAAACAATCACTAAAAAAAATAATAATCATTTGATCAACTACTGTTTGGTGTGGGGACATTAACAAACTTGTACGAACTTGACCACTACCTACTTGGTCTGATATGGGAGTGACAGAGGGACTCAGGATAGGTGAGGTCTGAGTGGGAAGAGAAACAAATACATTGTAGGCATGGGTGTATGGGGACTTGTTGGTTAAGGGGGCAGAGGGATTGATTTGCCCAGTATTTTATAAAGATAAAAACATAAGTTAAGATCATTATAAACTTAAAAGATTAGTATTTTTGGAACCATCCCTATTCTAAAACCTTTTTATTTTGTTGTTGTTTGAGCTCATTCAACTGGATACAGTGTCCTAATCATGAATTATATTTTCTTGATATGAATCTGCGTGTCAGTGGCAATTATTTCATACAAGTTCCAAATTGATACATCATTGCAAAAAGGAGTTATGGCCACTCAAAGTTTTTATTCTTTTATTTCGTTCAAGTGGAACAGGTGTCAAACTTAAATGAACTTTATTCTTTTATACAAATCTGCATGTCAGTGGTATAATTTGGTACAAGTTTCATGTTGACACATCATTTTTATAAGGAGTTATGGAAATACAAAGTTTCTACTGTTTTTGCCCATTTAACTGGAATAAGGTGAAAAACTTAATACAGTGGTAAAATTTGATAAAAGTTTCAAATAGATACATCATTGCAATAAGGAGTTGTTTTATCTCACTCATCTGGAACAAGTGAAACAATCATGAGTTTCATACTTAGTGTGACTGTGCAATATGTACCTATGTTGTAATGTTGCCTGGTTGTAAGTCAAAGTAAGAAGTCAGCTATAAAACTTCAACATTATACTCTGACTTTGGCTCTTTATAATCCAGGGGGCAATGTTTAGCCTAGCATTTTTTTATTCCCCAAAACTTAAACATTTCCTAAAAAATGGTTAAAAACACAAGACTGTCAATGTATACTGATATCACTTGGGGATTTTAGATTCCATTAAAACAAATCAACACTTAAAGGTTATAGCTTTATGCAAAAACTTTAATATTCACACTGAAAAACAGAATGCAGCAGACCAACAGACGCAAATTGGAATTTTTTAGAATCACTCTGCTTTGCAGCTCGTCAAAAAAGTTAATTTTTGATATAAATCACTAGTGCACTATTTTGCTACATAATCAACTGTGTAAGAAAGATATGGTCTACTGATTGGGCAAAATCAGTTGCGCCTGCAGATAGTCTAGGTGTATGTACATGTAAGTTGACCTTGAGAGCATACAAGTTTTTGTGAGAATCTTGACTTCCTAGCACCTCTATAGCAGCTACACAGCGTGTATTGGGGCAATTGTCTTAATTGAACTCAGATTGAGGACCTGTATTTATTATTCAACGTCCGCCTCATTACAATGCATAGCTTTTATGTCAGTGTGTGCATGAGAACAATCCCTAGAGACAAACATTTTATTCTACTTGCCAAACATCGAGCCTCCTCTCTGTTGATCAAGACTTAGAGACAGGTAATGTACATGTGAAGGCTCCACTGGTAAGTTGTACATGTACTTGAACAGAAAAAGTTTTGCTAAAGAGTTTCAACAAACACTATTTCAATTCACAAATTCACAACGATCGAATCACGTGACTCATTTTCTCATAGCCTAGAAAAATCAATGTAACTCTAAGGAGGGATGACTAAACATACAGTGAAAGCCTATTTTATATGATGGTTATTAATGAGGTAGTGAGAAAACGATGTATACAAATATGTGTTCATGAAAGATAATTTAACCATTTGCGTGTGTGTTTTTTGTTATTAATTATTAATAAACGCCTCAGAGAGTTTATGCATTCTGAGTGGTCAAAGACTGGTCACGGTAGCAAATTCTTAAAAGTTGATTTTAATTTCTGCTTCACTGAAAACATGAAGAGCCATGTAATAAAATGCGATCGTCATTATCTTTGACGCACTTGTACGCACAAACTCAAACAAGCTGCTACTTTATGACACCAAAACTACTCCGTGCAAGGTCACGCAAAATACATGCAACACAAGGTCTGTTTTTGCGCTATTAGTATCAAAGCACTGATTTAGAATATTACCTCCATTCTACCTTTGGTTTGTTAGTGCAGTCAAACACAAAACTGCACCGCGTTAATCTCAGTGCCTGGAAGTTCAATGGGATATTTTCGTCGCGAGACTTACACGGTCTATTGTCCAAATCGATTAGAAGTCACGCACGATCCATTTTAGACAAAGTTCAGATTTTAGCCGAAAATTTCTCTTTTTTTTTTAAACCGTCACTAGTTTTGGGGACTTTATGAAAGTCAGACTTTATTCCCTTTTAAAAACAAGTCTTTGGGAGCCACAAATCAGAAAGAGAAAAGGCGATACTATGACTATTACTAACCATCTAAATGTAGTAAATTTTTAAGAAATAAAAGAAGATATTCTTTGTAAACTTGGGAGTGATCCCTGGCTACACGGCAGTAAGGCCTAAAGGTTGTGTGGCTTCTGACAGGCAACCCCCTCCCCCGAACAAAGATTATTGACAAAATAGGGAGACCATCAACAAGGCTAGATCTAGCTCAGTTGGCAGAGTGTCGGCGCGTTAATCCGGAGGTTGTTGCTTCAAATTCCACTCTAGTCAATTTTTCTTTGTTCAACACCAAGTTATAACAAATTGACCCGTCGAGCTTGCTTTCCCTTGTGGTTTATTGCTTGATATTTGAAATAAAAAGTCGCATTAAGGTGATCCCCTCTGCTGCTGCTTCCCAGGTTGCTTCAGAAACTTGGGTGTGATCCCTGGCTACATGGATGTTACTGGTTAAATGGCTCCTAACAGGCACCCCCCCCAAACAAAGGATATTGACTAAAGGGAGACTGCCAACATTAGGACTAGAAAGCTCAGTTGGTAGAGCGTCTGTACACTACATTAATCCGAAGGTCGTTGGTTCAAATCCCAATCAACTTTTCTTTGTTCAACCCCAAATTATTACAAATTTACCCAGTCAGTTTTCCTTGTAGTTTACTATTAGTATTATACTACTACTAGTGATAAACCACAAGGGAAACTTACTGAGGCGTTGTACTCCAAAACAAAAACATCTGCAGTCATATGACTCATTCATACTACCGGGTCTAGTTTTTTTGGGGAAAAGAAAAATAACATCATCAGCGATTCAACTGGACTAAGCAACATGGGTAAAAAGTCACTGCAATTTAGTATGTTTAAAAAATGTCCATTAACCATGTTAACTAATCATGTACGTGTACATGTCAAAGAGGGCGCTGTAGGTAGGATGTGCCGGCTTTAATGGCGTTGCCGTTGAAGTACTTAGTAAGTAATGTAAGTACTTACTAAGTAATTTTAGCTCTCTTTTACATAGCCTCGTCTTTAGTCATCTCATTCTCCTCAGGAATTATGATTCTATCGCAACTGGTCAATGACTAGACCCACACCCAGTATGTAGTTGTAAGGAGCGCAAATTCATTAAAAAATCTTCGGCCGTACTGCGCTATATGCTGTGTAAAAAATATTTATACATCCAGTATATGAATGACCGAATATGTCAATATAATTTTTTTTTTACGAATACAGCGCCCCAGTTACTGGGTCTAACTGTCATGACTGTAGTCTGACTAACTTGACAATTGTCATTGACAACAACTGTCCAGTGTCAGTTGAATTGAACTGAGCAACGCATTGTCATTGAATGATATTTGATTAAAACAAATAACGCAACTGTCAATTGACGCAATTGCATTACGACAATTTTAATTTTAAGTTTTCAAAATTATTTGAAACAACCAAAAGCAACTACAAACAGAAAGAAACATATCATTACCTCCAAGGATGAGAACGGAAGGTTTTAGCGACTTGCGCTGCTCCTCATCTGGAGAGGCCATGATTGCTACTGCCTGGCTAGCTAGCTGAACTTATTTACAATGCACTATACACACACTACTACTCTCTATCCGTGCCAGGCAGCAGTCAAGGAGTCCAACCAACAGCAGGCAGGGCAGGCGCGGGGGAACATCGTCGTGACTGAGTGCGTTGTGCGTGCACTGCAAGCACTGATTTTGCGTGTGGTACATGTGCAAAATGTTGAGCGCATTTTTCAAATTTGCACAATTTGTAGATTGCGCACAATTTTGCCCAATCTACAGAAGATTCGGGTCAGCTGATGGCAGTGTCCCTGCCGGTACCATTGTTTGGCGATCCTAAGTTACAAGAGCAGATTGTGTAACAACAAAACAATTCAAATTGAGGCGCTATTCCATCATCCAACATCATAGCGCACATGATAAAAAATTAACATAGAGGTAAGTCTTTTAGAGCTTTATGAAATAGAGATCCCTAATGACGGGGGAAGGGGGAACTGTTCCAAATAATTGGTCAAAAAGTTTTAGTTGATCACTAAAAAACTAGCACTGAGCTTTGACCCATGACGCAGGGAATCTTCAAATGAAGAAACGTGGAGGGTGTAATATGACAGTAAATTGGAAATAAGGCCCCTAGTCTTTGTTCAAGATACACTTAGAGCACTTACGGGTGTTCCAAATGGTCCACCAGCTCTGAAAGCTTTTGACCCATCAGATCTTTGTTTGCACGGAACCTTTAGGCTAAGTGTGTGATGTCACGTGGAGGAGTGTAATATAACAGTAAATTTGAATGGGGAAAAAACTACTCTTGTTCAGGCATTTTAAAACAAAAAGATAAGTGTTGCTTCAGTTTCTTTCTAACTGACCTCTAAAAAGTGAGGATTCGCTCCTAGAAGAGAACTGCAGTTTGTTTGGCGAATGAGGTTGGATGTGCCGGGGTCAAGGGCGTCGATGGGTGGGGGACAGGGGGGACATGTCCCCCTCACTTTTTAGACTGGAGGGGACAGCATATCAGATGTCCCCTCCACTTTTTGATTGACTGTTCACTAGAAATATGCAACAACATATGAAAATATACACCACTTTCTTTATTTAATTTTTTTCATTACAATTTTGTTCAAATAAAAGAATAGCGAACAAACTGTGAAATGTTTTTTACATTTTCATTTTTTTTCTGATGGACCACGCGCAGAATGGTATTTTGGGCCTATTATGTAAGATGTATTTTTTCAAGACTTGCTCGCCCGTCCCCCTACTTTTCAGTAGCGATCGACGCCCTTGGCCGGGGTGTGTGACTTATTAACTGACAGATAATAATGCCCCCCTTTTTACTTGACACTTTCCTTGCATTGTTTGAAGATAAAGTGAAAAAGAAGAGTGGAATCCACGGCGTCCAGCCGATAGGCTATATAGACGGGGGATGCGACTGGTTTCAGGAACGGTTTGCCCCGTGGCTCAGTCCGAGGGATCCGGACTCCCCTCCCCGGGACCCCGGTTTAAAAAC
Source organism: Pisaster brevispinus (assembly GCA_023634235.1). Taxonomy (NCBI): domain Eukaryota; kingdom Metazoa; phylum Echinodermata; class Asteroidea; order Forcipulatida; family Asteriidae; genus Pisaster; species Pisaster brevispinus. The sequence goes on along the minus strand of JAMKCF010000006.1, from coordinate 15,915,484 downwards.
CCACCTCGGACAAGAGCCTTGCTTATTGTACTGGTTTTCCCCATTTTGAGGTTTTCCTAGCCTCTCCCTTCTATAACTGATGTTCGTTCTCGTTTCCTATCACCGACCGTGTTATCAGTGGCGCTGCGCTGTCGGATAATATATTAAACTCATAAAAAATTAATATAATGACCGTTCAACTTGAGCATGGATGTCAGTTTTGTAATAGAGGCCTTCTGTAGGCAAACAGAAAAACCTATTACCAGAACACACTCCAATTGGAAAAACCTGAGATATTGGAGAAAAGCAGGCTTCAAATCGAGGCGTAATTTTTTCCCCGCCATGTTTTTTGGACTCGGGGGAAGGACACAACCAGGGACTGTCGAAAGCGGGGCTATTAATCCTTAAAATGGGCAGCGCAATATGCGGACTGTGCAAATTCCTAAAATGCGCCCAACGCACATTGTACACAATAGTAACGTACTTTAAAGGGGCACACCGGCTTCGTTGGGCTATTTGGGCTACAAAATAGGCTAACATATGACTTCAAAGGTCTTCCAGGAATGGAGAAGAACGGTTCCTAAAAGAAACCATCAAATTTTGCCGTTTTTGAGCATTTTTCAAAAAACGAAGGTCACGTGATTTATCCGAACCAAAAAAGTGGTTCGGATAAATCACGTGATCTTCGGAGATAGTTTTACTTCCAGCCGTATAAAAGTAAATTACTGAACCAAATTTAAATCTGTTTTTTAAAAATTATTCATGAGTATTTGACAAAAAAGACTATGTATTCAGATTATTGATACAATTTGTAAATAATGATGAAAAATCGAACGTAAGATTCGCATTCAGAGAGTCCGTGCAACCGAAGCGTGTTTACGGCGCACCAGCGTGGGAGCTAGCGGAACGTAAACCTTGGGGCATATCCCGTACAGCCTGTGCCGTGTCTCGTGGGGCCAGAGAGACAAGCCCGGGCATGAACCCCCCAGCTTGCCGGTCTAGCCGTGAGCTTGGGAGTCGGAGGGGTAGGGAGCCAGACCAACAATTAAGTTTTTTAGGAGGATTTTAGTCTGATACCCTAGCTATTATCCCCTAACTATTGCAACGTGTTGCCTGCGCTACACACGCGGGACGACGACGGAGAATATTTATCCCATACAGCTGGTCTACTTCTATGATAGCTGCACAATGTCCACCCCCCCCCCCCCCACAATTGCTGCTTTTGCTGGCTTTCCCTTTGGGTTTATCGTGTGTTTTTTTTTACTTTTTACTTTTCGTTGGACCACCTTCTGGGTGTTTTTCCTTGCGATGTTTTTGTACCGATCCTTGGATGTCGAAGAAACGTTCTCCATTGCAAGTACACAGAATATAGTACGTCGTCGTACACAGAATACAGGTTGGGGTGCGTTTTCGCGGTCGTAACCAATAACTGTTTCAATGGCAAGTTCAACCGAAACGGGCGGACTTCGACTAGGACTGACCAACATAAAGCAAGGAACCTTGCTCTATGGACTGACGTCCGTTCATGTCTGTTTTTTTATTTACACGTGAATTTGTGCTTGATGGATATGAAGTCTGGATCCTCATGCCTCGCCATTTTTATAATTGATACATAAACAGAGCTCCAGTCTACTTACAACATTGCGCAACATTGCGTAAACTTCACAGTTGCAACGGCTGGAAAAGCGTATAAGCTGACCTTTGACCGCGTTTTTTTCTTCTTCACATTTTTCGTTAATTACGTGATATTTTGATGATTTTTTTTTACACCAACCATCTAAAAATTGTTGTCTGTCATTCCACATCACTATATTAGGTAAACAGTAAGCCGGTGTGTCCCTTTAATATGTTGGCTGCCTGCCCGCAATAAAGGTTACGCAGACGACGATGACTGGACCATGCGTTTACCTGGCTGGTACGGGCGGCCACCGAGGCAAAATCATGCCAACGAAAAATCAAAATAACATAGGCCCACCCTATACAAATCTAAATTAAAGTTCGTAAAAAAGGCCTATATGTAGGTACATGTTTTTGGTCTCACTTTCTTTCTTCTTTTCCCCCTTTAGCCTCTATTGGATGACTTTCCCCAAAGAATCATCCTATCATGCACGGGGCATGCACCGCTGAAACAAATCGTGGTGGCCACTCGTTGTCCCCCCCCCCCCCAAGTTTTTCCCGGCAGTTGTTGGTCGTCTCTAGGAGAACATTGCCTCTGGTATAATTACGTGTTGTTATGTGTGACAAATGCGTTCTTGTACCATTGGTAAGGCAAACAGAGTCTTGAAGACGACAGGAAGTATTGTCATGGCCTATGTGTTCACTGTTTTCAAACATCAGTTTAGAACTCGTAAAAATCAACACCAGGCTAATTGGTTTACTCATTTCTAAAAACACTACAGGTCTAGCATTTCAAGCAAACATGTTTCAAGGGACGTTTTCCACTACGACTAGGGGGCCTATTACATCATGTAGGTAAGTTAAAGTGCAAGTCTGTGAAAATTTATATTTTCAAAATGTCCAATGTTGTGCACATCACCCTTTTTGATGGGTAATACATCTTTCTATTTGACGAACTTGACATTTTTGCCCCGAAGGCACCTTGTAAAAATAGTAGCGTTTGGCTCAACAGTTAACAGTTACCCCCCCCCCCCAATACAAAACCAACCAACCAAACAAACAAACAACAACAACAACAATAAGTTAATCATTCGCCGTCAATCAAAACCATGAGTCACTTTTTTCTTGACATAATTTTTATGTGTTTGACAGTGCCATAGTTCATCCAATTAGGAGGAACGCTGCTGAAGCCGGAATTGTTACAGTTTTATCTTGTAAACAAACACCGCTACTACCCAAACCATAACCTGTGCCCTACATCACGCATGTATTGTGAATTTAACTCCAAAGTTCACCTTTCTGTCACGGGACGCCTTTAATATCGAACCCAATCACACGAAATCAGTGTTTTGTTAATTTTGGAGGCCATTTTTGTTTTCGTATGAAATCGACATGTTTGTACCTCGGCGGTGTTTGGTGTTTTTTTGGCTGATATTAGGCTCTGCATTGAGCAGTTTCAGCGGTATGTATCTAATGAACACTTTACTTGACCCCCTCTATCGATTTAATTGCACAATGCAATTACAGAGGTCTGCAGAGGTTCTTGCAATGTTTTCCTCGAATACAACAAAACTGTCGTCTGAGGGCAAAATAAATGATTGATCTATCGATTGCAAAAATATACTATATTGTAAAAAACAAGTTTTTACACAATTTGAAAAATCTGAAGAATTTAAAAGTGCACTACATGTTTCGTTTGAATTTAAACAAACGTAATTAGGGATTAGTAACTGTGATCCGTCCGCAACGACCGAAATATACGACCGAAACACAATCTTCTTTGTGGATCAATTTTATATGGTCGTTGGTCATTGGGACAGAAAATGGCGATCGGATACAGCTTTCTATACAGTAAAAATTGTACTATATTTTACTATATTTAATACTATACCACTATTGAGTTGTTCAGAAAATGTTATCTCGTTTAAAAATCGACATTCAAATAAGTTGATAAAATTGTTTGGTCCGAGCATAGCATACATGTATTTAAACATTGAATAACACTTGTATTCCATTCAGGGGCAACGGCCAGTCTATGCCCTTTTGACTACCCTTTTGAGTATTGTCCGAGGCCTGGTGATTTGTCTACAGACACTCTCTGTTGCATCAGCGGTCATAGATACTCATGCTGTAATACGTATTTGATACAGTAAGACATCCTCTTATTTATCATTTTCCGATATTGTTAAAATATTAGACTGACTGAAAAACAGTCGTTTAAACATATACACATTCGAACATTGATTATATAGATTTCCTGTTTGTCTTGATCACAGGGCATGGGCCGTTGTTCTCTTAGTGGGTGGATGTGTGCTGATCATTGGAGCTACAGTCTCTATTGTCTGTTGTTGTTGTGGTTGCTGCCCGAGAAAGAAGCGGAGGGAGTATACTGTGATCCAGGACTCAACCCAGTCTCAGCTCCAGCCAGGGGTGGTGGTTGTTACTGCCCCACCTGGTCAGTATGGGTACCGCACCATGGGATACCCCTCACCAATGCAACCACCATCCTACATGCCTCAACCATACGCAGCACAACACACAGCAGAGGTGACAAAAACTGACACAGGCACAGTGGATGGAGAAGAAGATACTCACTTTTAGAAACTGAAACAATGAAAATACACAAATAAACACGATTTCGAGGGTCATATAGAATAGGGTTATGAGTTAAAAATTGGCTGAAAATGAAACTTGTATGTTGTCTGTCAGCATGGACGGCAGTCGAAAGGTCACTATTCTATTTTATTTTTTTAGTTAGTCGTTAAGCTGATTAAGCTGGTTTCCAGTGGGGCCCTGCATACAATACTGTATCAAAAACATAAAACAAAAACCACCAATAACCAAAACTCAAAAACGAAGTTCTCCGCATTGTTCTAAAGCTTCCTCCATTGGCTAACCATTCCAGGCGTCGCCCATCACACAGAGCCTTGCGACCGCCCAAAAGAGGCCATGAACAATAAATGTACAACAGTTAATCAATAATATTCCCTTGACATCTTTGATAAAAAGAACACAAATAATGTATAACTCATGCATTAATTAGATACAAACAGCTGCATCACCATTCGCCGAGTCCGGGATGTGCGAAACCTTTCGGATTAAAACACGCAGGAAATTTCCTATACCGGCTTCTAAACTCTATTATAGCATATGTTTTAATATTGCTATCCAAGCGCTTACCCTGCCCATTGGCACAGAAACATACCGGCTAAAACATGGAAGCAACTTACATTTTTCTGTTTGTTGCCTGATGGAGTTATAAAAGTGTGAGATGTGTGCCATTATCCTCAAGCCTAATCTAAAGATGGCTTACTAAAACTGAGCTTTATACAGAAAGAGTGTGCATGCTTTTGGGTACAATACAGTCGCGAATTCTGTAAAGCACACCCTGCTAAAATGAAACTGGTTTCTTTACAGTCATACCAGTTTAAATAAATTGTTATAGGTGTTCCCGGTCATTTTCTGCAAATCGGTGATTATAACGCCGCGTTATTCTATTTCGCGCGAAGTCCAAAAGTCCTCAAAACAGTCATTCAATGCCACTACTGAGTGATATGTAAATAAATCAACCGAGCTGTTTGCAACGTGCGAGTGCGTGCGCGGTTGGTTTCTTTTTTATAACAATACTATTTTGATTTAGAAAAATGGGGAATAAAAAAGTTTGGAAGAAAATAAAGGAATGTAAGAATAAGGAGGCAGTTGGGGTGAAATACTGAAAAGGAGCAGAACTTCTCATAATAAAAACCTGGTTTAGAGATAGCATATGTTGACTGTTATGTCAAGTGATTTCGTTGATGAATTGAAATGTTTCTCAAAATGCTGATGTAATTCAATACCAATACCAAGTAAGTTTTTATTGCCATTAATTTTTAGAGCGATTACCAAACGTACCTTCCCTTTACTTGAATATAATTGTGTATAAATTCGCATGATTCAAAGTGTAAAATATAATATAATGAATGACGGTCTCAAAAGATGTAAAAATCACTTTAATACACGCATATTAGTGAAATTGGTTGCTTTTTGTCAGAATTGGCGGGAAAAACATATACTATTAGGGAGCTATAATGAAAACTTTAATTTATAGTTTGTACCCAAACACCCCATTAAAAGTTACTGTGAATAGACAGTAATTACAGAAGCAATAAATTCTTAGAAGGCTTTATCTGTAATCGGTGTTCCCGAAGGTGAGCAATTTGTCACTTTCCTGTTAAGTTCTTAGTAATTGATTAGTTCTTTCCTTTCACATAAGTTGTACACTTATGAAGAGAGATTAACATCCCTAAGCCCTGTTTCCGATTGTGGATCGTGGAGAAATCGACTTATCGTAACCTGTCGACCCTGCACCACTGTAATGTGGTGTTCCATAATGCCATTCCTTTTCCCCGTTGTTGTTGTTTTGCATATCTTTTTTGCGTCGCATTTCTTTCTTGTCCGATGGGTGGAAAACAACTGAAAAATGTAGGCACATGGAACACCATGTGTCCGATCCGTGCTATCCGACAACATCATTAAAGGTTGGACAAAATGGCAGTGTCAGACGAAATGAATCGGACATAGTGGTTTGATGATGGACAAGATGAGTCGAACCTATTGGTTTATCGGACGTAATGGTTTTATTTGTGTGACCGTGACAACGTGTATGGACAATGGGCTCAGGTTATAGGTCAGACGTTGTGGACACAATAGCCCGTCACGTCGGACAAATCAAGATTAGAAACTCAATATTTTGCAGCTTGGAGAGATATCTTACATTGACACAAATTTAAGATAATTATGTCCCGTTCCAGAGCCAACATGTTTAAGCAGACACGGAAGGCCTGTTGAATTCTCTTGTAAAAAGTGGACATTGCATGTGCACAATACATGGGTGTTCAACCTGTGACTCAGGGATCGGTGGAATCTTGTCAAATCGGATCTGTATAACTGCTCAAATAACAGGCCAATAGGAATTCTAAGAAGTTAGTGCATGCTTTTTTAAAGTCTTTTGAGTTGACTCACAAAAAGTGGAGCAACTCTCCATTTGAACCGATCAAAACATAGCAGCAAGTTTGGTTTTTGTTGTTGTATGGATCTGTGGATCATACCATGGAGGTAGCCTGAACATATGACGTCACAATTCGAGGCTCGTGAATAACCACTGATCTCAATAGAGATCAGTGTGAATAACGCCAGATACCTGCCAGACCGGATGTTGGCAGATGTACCTTTGACCTAGCATTCATTTCACACGAAGACTCGCAGTCAATTCACATGTACATGTTCACATTACATAGTAAATAAAACAACACTACATGACGCTAGTTGCATGCAGCAGACGATCGAAAGTGCAAGCTGACAAACTACATCGCCTCGTAACCTTGACCAATCATAACACAGATATGCAAAGCTTACGTCACAGCACGTTTATCCAATGAAATCGTTGTATCCAATGAAATTATTGGGTCTGTAAAACCAGTGCCTGTCTCACTGATCTCTATTAAGATCAGTGGCCTGTCTTTATCCTTGCGGACAGCGGACCAGTCTAGTGTTTATTTGTCTAAATTTGCCACACGAGAGGGCGCTGTCATCCACGAACCACTAAATCGACGCGAGAACGTTTTCTAAAAAGACTACCAAAGATGTGGTCACGCTACCGTTTACGTCTAGTGTCCCATTCACTCATGCCGACCACAGTCAGTCCCTTCACCACCGTAGTGTCCCACTCACGCTGTCCACGTGTCAATGATTTGATTCAACCAATTCAAACGATGATTCACGAAACGTTGCTTTATGACTCATTGTATAACTGGTTTCATTTTTTTTTCACACAGAATGACTGTTCAACCTTGCTAGCATTGATTATACAGTGCTCATTAGTTGTCTGCATAAAAATTAATGGACATGATTTTGTTCCTGTTAGTGTTAATAAAAACAATTATGTCAAAGTGAATTTTTGAAATACATGTAAGTATCATTTGTGTCGTTCGCACTGCCCTTTCTGTATTGTTTAATAGCCATAGATGGCTTAACAAGAAAACTATTTTAAAAGCAGACATTTCTTCCCTAAAAATAATATCATAATGCAATCACTTTGACAGGAAAGTGATGATTTGGACTTAGTATGGCATGAGACCCCAATTTAATGGTTAACGGTAATCTCAATGCAATCTTTCACCAGGTTTCTGAGAAATTAAATAAAACTAACATCTTACAATTCCACAGGTTTTGTGCTCTCTAAATTGAAATATTAAGTTAATTGAAGCAGCAGATCAATTGAGGTTGTAGCACTGATTTCAGACTAGACTCAATCATGGTGTGGAGGTGTTGGGATTGGGGTATACTGTCTAATTGGTAACCAATACAAACACTTTGTACATCAACGTTAAGTTCATTCATATAACAGCAACATAATCTTGTAAATAAAATTATTGCAATAATTTAGTAATGAAAATTTCTTGATTGCTGCAGCACAAGAAAGTTTCATATAGTTATGCATTGTTATCGTTCCAACTCCTTTACATTTTTTTCGATCATTCGGTCCATTGTGTCAGCATCTACAATTGTGAGATGTTTCTTACACAAAGCACTAAATGCCAAAAACGACTGTAGATAACATGCAAAACATGGCATTGCCGTCCAGTGTTTGTAAACTGCCATTAAAATATTGATTGAAAAAACACAAGCCTATATAATTATTATTCTCAACTTCACCCAGAAAAGAACAAAACAAAACACTTAATTAATGACATCATACAGTTACCGTTGTTTATTTATGTTCCATTGTGCTGAGCGCTCTGAACAAAAAAAGGCGCCAACATAATAAGAATATGTGCATGGTACTGTACTCAACATTGAAGTATTGTTATATTAATACATATAAATCAATCTCTACTTACTTTATACCTTACAATGTAAATGGCTGTAACACGTTTTAAAAATCTATCTTTGTATATTATCCATTGAAGATGATCCTTTCTTTTTAGTGAATCCTTGCCTTCAAACAGATTTGGAAAGTTGCCTAACTTGCATTGTGCCTCAAACAAATTTTTACCATCAACCATGAAAAATCCACACAGAAAATCTGTCTTCATTTTAGCTCAAGAAAGTGTCATCTACCAGATACAATATCTCTCATTTGTTTATATTCGTAAGTAATCACTATGTGATTTGGGGTACACTCTCTTTCCATACAAAAGTTCAAAAATAATGTTGCCAATGTGGAATTTTATTTGGACAAACAATTTATTACCACAACATTAATAATACACACATTAAAATACCCACAAGTCTTGTGCCAGCCAGCGTCTCCTTTGGATAATCTAATGGCAAAAACTGATCTTGTTAGAGTGTATGTGACAAATACAATACCCATGATGGCTGAACAGAATAAACCAAGCAAAGCACGGCGTTACCTTATAACAAACTTCTTTTAAATCAAACAATACCACAGGATGAAGTCAGAACCATTATCTTATTTTAGTAGTTTTGCAATAACACTTGCTGAAAATATCTTGGACTGAAAAGAAAATGTGGATTTTACAAAAAGAAACAAAGTTGGATGTATTTAACCAGTATCTTTGGGAGAACCTACAAAGGATGAGGACAATCAAACTTTTGTTGAATTTTGCCAAGTCTAAACTGGTCTGTGAAATGGGATCACTGAATATTGATAAGTGATATACATGTACATTGGTCTGAAATCATCTGAAGGCGTTATATTTATATATTATATTATATATCATTATTTTACATATTCCATGAAGTTGCAATGAATATGTGAGCATCAATACAAAGTTTCCACTGGATATTAAAATGGCTGATACATGTATATCTCAATTTATGCATTGTCCAACTGTCATTATGGGCATACCGATGACCAAAATACAGGTATGGTTAGACACTCTAGCAAGTGAAAACCCACAAACGAGACCAGTTAATTTGTACTTGCTTCATACAGGCAAACCAATATTAGATCCAAAGACACTCCAGAAATCCCTTAATATTGAAAACATCCTTCTCATGTGATATTATCGGGTGATTTCTCCCAGCAACAAAGAAAATATTTCAATAAAGTATTGAATGAGGATGACTGAAGTTTGAAAGCCAAGTATAGCAGGCACAGTGATTATTTATCATAGATTATAAAATAGGTACATTACACAAAAGCTGATGGTTAACAGAACAAATAATAAACTTAAATGGTTGAAAATAAAAAGGAATATCAAATCAAAAGCTATGTGTCAAATTGTCTGTACCTCCCATGCTAAGTTTTGTTTTATACTACATGTCTTACGGATATGTACATTATAAAGTTATTAGGAATGAGATAATTAATTAGTTATTAAGTGCAAATTGGGACATTTTTCTACACAAGTCACATCCAGAAAAGCCCACTCCTTTCAAGACAAAAAGTAGGGTTTGAGAATGGCATATATTAAAAAAAAACACCTGCAAAAATATCAGAACACATTACGCAAAAAAAGTAATGAATGTTCAAAATTGCATACATCTATATTTTATACAAAGACATGGATATTCAAATATCAAGTCACATATCTGAAGCAATTTATATTAATGCATGGTGTGTTAAATACAGCACATTCCACTTTTTCTCAATGGTGGGCCCCTCTGTAGTATGCTGCATATTTCTCTTCACTGACTCTGAATGAGTAAACTACTGAAAATGTACAGGCTAAGGCAGGCTACCAGACTATGCAAACAATAAAAGTCCAAGGAAACAGAGAGTAGAGCGTTTACTTTATGAGCCTACAGCCATGTACATCAATTTTTGCACTAGGTTTCTTATTCAGCGCTTAAACGGTTTAAAACGACCAATGCTTGACTCATGAACATGCATACAAATTATTTGCAATGAATATTTGTGGTAGGACCACACATTACACAGGAAGTTGAAAGTTGCAGAAATGTTAATGTTGGTATTACATCCAGGAAATTAATTCTATGGTCAAGACCGATTTCAATATGAAAAGAAAATTTTCATAACAAAATTGACCTGTATGTGGAAACAATGTGAAAGGGCATGAAGGACAAAACCAAAGCAACAGAAGCAATGGGTGATGTGAAATTCTAACACTTGTATTGTCACCAGTTGAAAGAATGCTGGCTGCTTTATATGAGTGACGTTGGTCTTGAAGAAATATCATCACAGACAATAATCTTGTAGAATCTTCACCACATGCAGACATAGTTGTAAACTGCAGGCCACTACAGAATTTTCAACTGAATCCTTGACACCAGGACCATTTTGTTGCTCTTTGTGGTAAAGCGGTCTTTTCTCAGCCCACTTAGTCCCACTGCAATCATAAATATTCTATGTACAGCTTTAAGAACTTTTGACAATTTATCATACAGCAAGTACTCAAAAAGGGTAGACTTTTGGGAGGCGATGAATGGATACTTTTGCCGGATCATTTGTAAGGGTGGTCTTTTGGGACGTAGTATAGTCTCGCTGTTACAACAATCAGTCACTAAGATAGAGAGATAATTATGTTTATGACAAACCATAAATAAAAGCTATTCCTGATATTCATGATCTATTCATGACACCAACCATGAGAATTCATCCTAATTCAATGTTCCTCTTGGAATGTTACAAACTGCCAGAATGAACACATGAAATATTAGTAGATCAAAGCACTTCGATGTTTGAACTGCTCAGATGAATGCATGATGATGCTCGTGCGTTGTTCATATATTTCTGTATTTTATTTCCCATTCCAAGCAAATAAATCTTCTGTGTCTTCAATGAGCAATCAAAATTGCAAAAAACCATTTCCAAAATGCCGTTACACAACAACTTCATGAACACTTGTGTTTAGCATACAAAACAGACCATACCACAACACTCTTTATACATGTGTGTATATATATATATTACCTCATACTAGATGCCAATCATATAAATCCGGGTTACCTAAATTTGAATCAAGTTTTTGCTTGCCCAAAACCAGTATCAATGGCTGCTTAATAATGTGTTACTTTGTTTGTTTGTAAAGATACTTAACAAAGAACAATGTATCCAACATTGTACCAATTTCATGGAATTTTACAATAGAGTTCCATTCTCTACACACAAGTTATAACTGTTTTGAGGGTAAAAACGTCAACTCTCTATGCAAGTATAGTATCTATGGTCAGAATCTTGCTTCCAGCTGGTTCTGGCGTAATGCATAGTCATTAGTCAATACTGAGGCTCATTAACAAAGTCATTTCTTAGCATGCCAACTGGTCATTTTGTAAAGTTGTGAATCTTAGGATTGCTAATTAGTGACTATTGAGAGGAGTGTTAACCACAGAGGGTTGTTGTCAAACAAACCCGGAGAACCAGAAAGGCTGTATTATTGTAAAACATGTTTGTACCAAGATACCAAGAGTCACATTCACTGCATTGATTCATAGTTGTATTCAATGGTTCCCAATACATTTGGTTGAATGTATTCAGTAACTGTCAATTCACTTGGCATAAACTTTTCATCAATGATGCAACCTTGTTGCAATGAAACGATATGTTAAAATTGAGTATGTTTAGCAGTCTCATGACAATGGGGTCAAGATTGATACCCATAGAGATTTGTTAGCGATGTGACAATGAAAGCTTAGAATGGGAGGGAATTAAGGTGATTGGGTCTTATATTGACTGGCAGCAGTTCTTCTTCCTTGGCTCTGTGTCTGTTGTAGGAGGAATTGTAATGGGCTTGACATCTGAGCTAGGCGAGTCCTCACCATTGCCACCATCTCGAATGTTCTTTTGTGAAACTATCTTATAAATTTCTGTAGGAAAAAATACAAAAATAAATTGCCGTAAGTTAAACTGAAATAATAAGTACCTATGGTCAGAAGCATCATGAACTTGTTCATCCATGCATCCCAGTGCTAAGCTTTTACATGTAATTTCATGCCATGAGAATAAAAAATATACATATATAATTAATACCAGATCATAGTTTCGAAAGTTTTAAGTATAATTATCTGATTATCAAGCTTTAAAAGTTAAAAAGCATGATACATGTATACATTTAGCCTGGATTAAAGGGCCTTTGTCTTCAGATTGGGCACTTTAGGCTATAAAAACATTTGTTTTGAAATGTACATGGGTGGAAAGATATTTTAAAAGTTTGATTCACGAAAATATGTGGTGTTTTTCTGTAATTTCATGACAGAACAGAGTCCCCTATTTTGTTGAACCAAATTTTTGACTTGACAAAATGGCGGACCGTATTTTCGCTGGTTGTATCTCAAGAGGCAAATTTATGTTTTTCAAACCACTACTCACTAGTTACAACACACTGTAAGTGTTTTTCAAACTACTACTCACTAGTTACAACACACTGTAAGTGTTTTTCAAACCACTACTCACTAGTTACAACACACTGTAAGTGTTTTTCAAACCACTACTCACTAGTTACAACACACTGTAAGTGTTTTTCAAACCACTACTCACTAGTTACAACACACTGTAAGTGTTTTTCAAACCACTACTCACTAGTTACAACACACTGTAAGTGTTTTTCAAACCACTACTCACTAGTTACAACACACTGTTAGTGTTTTTGTGCTTGAACAACTCTTTAAAAGGATAAGGAGTAATTCCAAACAGCACAATTTTGAGAGATTTGAAGGCAATATGACACTTCAATAATGGCAGTATTTTTGGTATTAAATAGTTTCAAGAAGGGCACCAGGTGAGAATCACATTTGTGATTAAACACACCACAACCAAATACATCTTTGCATACTTGGCTTACCTGTTAGTATTTGTTTAAAGGCTTGCTCTACATTTGTTGAGTCCAGGGCTGAGGTTTCAATGAAAGATAGTGAATTCTTTTCTGTGTACAAGAAAAAATGACAACAAAATGCATGTTAAGAAACTTTAATTGATTATTTCACTTATGTTTTTGCAATGATGTGATAACCAACACAATGTAACTCTACTGCTTCAAACTTTTGGAGTACACAGAGCAGTTCCTGGAATCTAATTATGGTCTGTACCAAGAAAAGGTTTGGACCAGTTCATTCAGGGGTTCTGGTGTTTGTACAGCATAGTATTCAGGTCTTAAAATTACCCTATGCCATTCTGCGATGCCTTCGAAATCAAAGCCAATTCACGGCAATATATTGCTGCGCCCTTTTTTTCCAACTGCCGTCGGTGGCCCTTAGTAAAATTGGAAGATGCATACTAAATGTCCGGGTGTCTGTTTACACTTTTATACAGCTCGGGTGAATGTCGAAAAATTCACTGCAAAACACAGACCACATTGCGATCACAATTTACACAACACACGTAGTCACATCGTTTCTAATTACAGGTGCGTAGTCTTTGTTTTGTTACTTTGCATTCTGCAATAAAAAAAAGCAAGAAACATTGAACGCTAGAGGGCTTTACAGAACAATGTGATAGAATGATAATAAACGTCCTCTATTGGCGAAAATCACAACGCATGGTCTTTTGTCATTTTGGACTAAGTGTTAAATGCTGATGGCAAATATTTTCGTTCTGTTTCTCAAAACCTTGGAGTGGAATGAGCTGAAACTGATTTCTTTGCATATGTTTGGACTCTTGTGACTGCATTTACTGTACTTGTACAAGTCCATACGTGGCAAATCTGTGGGAAAACAAATAAAGTTGTAATTACAGCCACTATGACCACATGTATATTGGTTGAGGCTTCTTACTGCCCTTAGGGGCTGTCCTAAGGTTTCAATATCAAAAACATACATAACACTGCCAAGTTTTGAATTTGCACTGTCTGGTTTGGAAGCTGAAACCACTGCTTGTTTTTCCATCAAGTGGTAGTGCACATAAACAACGCGTTCCAAAGCCAATTTTTATTATTTCCACAAACATGTGCATGACATAAAGGATGCTTTCTTTCTTTCTATTCTATTGTACTCCACTGCAGTAGTAGAACCTCCTCACCAATTTTTCCTTTCATTTATTCTTGAGCTTTCTGTTGCCATGCAGTGTCCTTATTGGATAATAAAGTTATCAAGACAAATAGTACGAGTCATGATTGCAAATCAGAAACATTTAGCACTTCAAAATTATCAGAGACTACCAATCTATGAGTAGACAGGAAGACATAATTAAAGCCATTCACATTATTCTACAAATTTCTTCAATTAAATGCTGCGAAAACTAAACTTGTCCAAACAAACTGTTTTGAGTGAGGCAGTTGAATAAAAGCTGGATTCTTGGCTCTGCATAGCAGCTTATTTAAGACCCCCAAAACGGGAGACCGTTTTGAAAGCTAATTCTCGATTAGTTTTAATCATTTTTTATTATTTTTTTTTACATCAGACCACTTAACAACATGAACTTTTCGTAATGTATTATATTACATTCTTGAAAGTTGGTCAATGTGGAAGCAATTTGATTAGGTCTTATAGACCTGATGTACATGACGTCATTTACGTAGGACCCCTCGGCTAGAGGTAAAAAGAAGGCAGTTTATTGGCTCATCTTGTGTGCTGTGGTATGTACATGTAGTTTTTGTGCATTTTTCATTGATTTATTATCATTTCATCTCCAAGATGGTCGCGTGATGCATCAATGAATAAGGTCCATTCCTGCTATAGGCATATGGAAGAAAGAAACACCTAGTGTATTCTTTACAGCGACAACACTCTACATTAGTGGTGCATGTATTGTACATGTACAAATTCCGGTTTCTTTTTAAACAATTTTTAACAGGTCCAAACTGCTGATCACGATAAACAATGAGTAATGGAGCCAGCATTTAGCACACAAGATGCAAGCTGTTTAAGGTGACTACTGTAGGTCTTCTTAATCTCTACGTTTTTTATTCATGACCTTCTTGGAGAGTGTATTCTGTGATCGACTTCTTTAGAGTAAGGATATGTGGATGTTGCAGGTTTATCTTGGCAAAAAAACCCAGAAGATACATTTCTGGCAATATCTTGGATGAAAATAGTTATCCCCAAGCTTGTGGTCTTTTTTGAGCTAAATTGTCATAATTTACCTGCGAAAGCTTTTGCTTCATCTGTTGGTACTGCCCTCAAGTGTCGTAAGTCGCTCTTGTTGCCTACAAGCATGATGACAATATTATTATCAGCATGGTCTCGTAGCTCTTTCAGCCATCGTTCTACATTCTCATAGGTAAGGTGTTTGGCAATGTCATACACAAGTAGAGCACCCACTGCACCTCGATAGTAACTGCAAAGTAATTCAATCAAGCTGTCAAGTAATGCTGATGCAGTACAATGATTGTCTCTGATGATTTCACATCATTTTGCTGAGGTTTTCTTCCCAAACTAATTGATTTCAGCATTTTATATATCAGGAAACCAGTGACAGACCTACATGTATGCAACCTTAATGCACAATACTGCAAGATACTTGCAGTATCCTTATTTTTCATCCACACTTACATTTACAGCCTGGTAAAACCCATTTATGAATCTGATGATTGTCAGTTTTTACTACTGGTAACATGCTACAGCTAGAATCGCTACAATCACACGATATGTATGTACTGTGTACCACTTAAAAAAACACAACAATTCGCCCATTTTTGTCCAAACATTTTCCCCGGAAATGAACAGAACTCTTCCATTATGCTCCCTGGTTAAGATCCGTTCCCATCACGTATTGTGCACTTCACAAGATTCTTTTGAATTACATTTTAACGTGTACATGTGCATACTTCTTTTCAATGGAGTACATCTTCTATTGCACTTATTTTTATGGTACATGTAAGTAAAAACAATACTGATATCTGGGTTGCTTTGCCTCACCCTATACCAAGCATGGTTGGCTTGGCTTGGCCATTAAATGGATGCAGAACAAGGTGAAGAAATTTGGTGATTTGGGGAAATGAATCCAAACATGTCTTACGCGCTTGTGATGGCCCTGTACCGTTCCTGGCCAGCTGTGTCCCATATCTGTGCCTTTATTGTCTTGCCATCCACTTGGATACTCCTGGTTGCAAATTCTACTCCTATGGTGCTTTTACTTTCAAGGTTGAACTCATTTCTTGTGAACCTTGATAGTAAATTACTCTTCCCAACGCCAGAGTCTCCTATCAACACAACTGGGTGGACAAAAAAAAAATCAAGACAAAAAATCAGTTAAATATAGATTGTTTTCATTCTGAAGGCATTACATTACAATTTTGATATGAATAATGTTCACAAATTATGCACACTGAAAACCCACAGGGATCTTTTGCATACATTCCAGAATGTTTACTTTAGATGTATACCAAGGCAGTAGAGAGTGAGAGAGAGAGAGAGAGAGAGAGAGAGAGAGAGAGAGAGAGAGGGCAGGGGATTGGGGGGGGGGGAGATGTCCATGAGCATAACAGGTGGTGCTAGTACATGCATACATAATGACCTTATGAACACCAACTGGTAACCATCTAGACATGGAGTATTCACCTCATGCTGTATTTTTGGAACACACCTACTACAAGGCTAGTTTACATTCATATCGTCAGACACATACTCACCTGACTGCATACAAATGTACTAAGAATTTGCAAACTCTACAGTTTACATGTTAATAGGCCTACATTCTACATTGTCACTTTCAATGCCTAAAAATACCTACAAACTGCTTGAAAAGATGCTGATAACATTTGTAAATTTACATTTTAAGTAAAGTTATTGCAATTTGAGAATATGTGCATTAAATGAGCAAAGGTGCAGGGAATAATTATTTGTCAACCTGAATATTGATGTACACGAGTGTTAGCCAGAGGGGTGTCTGGCATCTCTTTTTCTATCACTTACATTTGTATATAGGTACAGTAATTTTCAGAATATAAGCCTCCGCACAAGACAACCTCTTGAAAAAAAGGTTGGTGTATTAGCTGCACTGTTATACAAGCTGCACCAAAAAGTACAAAGCTTTTTCAGGGCGTCTTCAAGGGCATTCGACAGTTTTTCAGACCGTCCAAAAATCAAATAGGGCATCCAAAAGATGCCCAG
Source organism: Pisaster brevispinus (assembly GCA_023634235.1). NCBI lineage: Eukaryota > Metazoa > Echinodermata > Asteroidea > Forcipulatida > Asteriidae > Pisaster > Pisaster brevispinus. The sequence continues at coordinate 15,897,937 of JAMKCF010000006.1, read as the reverse complement.
ACGCATTGCTGGTTAATACTATGATTAGATACACACATGTTGTATTATGTTAAATCGCAATGTACATGTACTCGTGTTCATAATTAATGTTGTTAGTCTTCTATTAGTAAGTTTACTATTGACATCAGCTTCATCATCATGCCTTATAAGTCAGGCTGCAGTACTTTTGAAACCTGTCACTGCTCTCGGTTTCTTTCATTTCCACAAACACCAGGAAGCAACAAATACTAATAGGTTCTCAAGCCTGCAGGAACAACAAAAATGGAAGTGTACCCAAAAAAAAGAAAAAAAAGAAAAGAAGCAATAATAAAACAATAGCAATAAACAAAAAGCCTTGTGAAGTCTAGTAGTATCCAATTCGAAACTAAACTCTTTAAGGCCTATGTAGTTCATAGAAAATGTAGGATTGGCATGAACATGTACACACACGTACATATGTACATGTACAATGTCATTAGTACAGCCTAGTCAAATGATTAATGTGAAACTAAACACTTGACACACAAGGTTAGTATTAGTAATTTGTGCATGTACCATTAGAGTGGCCCTAGCTCTTGTAGAGGCCTTCATAAGGGCCTCCTGAAGAAATGTAAGTGCTAGGTTTGGATGAAACATGCTGGCTTGTCCATGGGAGTCAATGTTGACCAATTGAGTATTGAGTGACCACTAGTGTTGCCCTGTCAGCAATTTCATTGTCAGTACATTTTTAGCAGTCTTAAGCATTACTTACAATGCTTTTCCCATGAAGTCAGACTCGTTTTGAGCTAGAGCTGTACACATGTGTATGTGCGTCATGCATTTTTCGTCCTCCATAATTCCAGAATACTGTACATGTACACTGTACTTCAAAGTATTAAACATTGTGCATTCATGCATATGTCCCCATCACACACTGCGGTTTCATCATTGCAATTGCATTAAATATTGCATATTATGTTCAGCCATTTATGAATGTTCACATGGAATAGGTAAAGTACATTTTAGACCAATACATTTTTAGCTAATTTGTTTTGTCCTGTACCAGGATTTTCCGCCATTACTGGGACAGTTTTATGCTTGTATCATAAGGTGCAGCATTGTGTCAACTGGCATTTGCTCACCATAGGGAATGTGCTAACCATAGTCCTCAAAAGTATTATTAATATCATTGCTACAAAACAAAGCATGGAAATAAAGTCTTTACAGGTACATGTATGCTGAAAAGAAAGGTGCTTTTTTTTCTCACTGTCAGTATTGTTTAACCGTTTAGGAAAGTAGAAAATTAATTCGACTGGTTTCTCAGTCCAAGTATTTCAACATCCTAACCTTATGACTGTCCCTGAAAATGTCAAAGAGTTAAAAGGATGTGTGCCAAACTACCTTCCAGGCCTTCATTTTAAAGGAGCGCGATCGCGCTCGCGCTCCTCCGCGCTCCTTAAATTTTTTAAGGAGAGCAAAAAAAAAGCGCTCCTTACAATTTCAACAAGAGCATTTTTTTCAAAACGCTAATTGTTGAAAAAAGTAAGCGGCTTGAGTCTCAGAGTTGGAGGTGGCAACATCTAAAGAACTCACGCTTTTCTTTTTTGTTTCCCCTCGATTGTTTAAAATAAGCTAGCTGCTGCTTCGATGTTGTTAATTGAAAGTGGTAAACGAGCCCTATTCAAGTACATGTATGTTTTGACTGTGTGTGCGTGCCCGCATGCCTGATGTTTACCGCAGCCGGTCACACAACGAACAATCATATCGCGCACGACGCCGCGCTGTGATCCACATTCCCCCACACATGATGGGTCGATGGAAGCAGCATCGGTAGGGTTCGAAATTAGCGGTCGCCAAATGCGAGTGAAAACAGCGGCGTGCGAGTCAAAACCCTTCCCTTAGTAGCCCGCCAGGCTAGTCAAAAAATTGTTCCTTTTCACAATAAATGAGGGGTACAGTTGTAAAATCTCAAAGAGAGATTATTTTTAAGTTCATAAAATGGTTTAGCAAGTCTTGATATTTGCTAGATTTAATGTGACCGCGATCGCGATCGTTCAATTCATAGTAAACACGCACGCACTTCCCTTAACCACATGGTAGTGAGTAGCCAACGTTTGCCCGCACGCACACAACACATGGTAGTATTATTGTTCAGTACAACAGCAGGTCCAAAGTCCATCCTAACCAACATTCCGCACGCTGTGATTGGCCCGTCAATAAATTCATATTCATAAGGAAGCTTGGCTAGCCTCCAACTCCATACACGTTCACGAGTCGAGTAAAGAATTGCTGCACAACGCGGCGCACGCCCGTGGATTCTGTACTATACACAGCGTTGGGTTCAGGCTATTCAAGCATCGACAACTTTTGCCGATAGAGGGCGTTGCAGGGCAAAGTTCATTGAATTTTTTCTCAGTGTGCGTCGTCGATCGATCGTTAACACGAAGATTTCATTGCAAAAGAAGTTCTATAAAACCGATTCTCAAATTACAGATCCATGAAAATGGTTGTTGATGAAAACAAGTACTATTTAGGGCAGAAAATAGGGGATAAGATCGTTTAAAACAAAAAAAATCGTAAAGTTTTTTTTTTTTTTTTTTGACGCTACGAAAATTGTGTGCATTTAATAATACACATAGGCTAGTGGAAAAACTTGCGGGCAACCCAAAATTTAAGTTGTCTCTAGTGAAAAAAAAGTTAAGGGAATAGGCCTTTTTCATATTAAGTTTTGGAGCGTCTTATTCTTTAATTATAGACATTCTGAAAGTAGCCTTGGCCTGAAATTAAGCCTTAAAAGACACAAAAATAAACCTGTGTCACAGGGTTATATTTTCAACAATATTTAGGCATTTTAAAATTTGCTATACAAAATTTATGGACTGCTATGCAATATTTTGAGATTGCTATGCAAAAAAAAAAAATTGCTTAGCAGTTTTGCTATGCAAAAATTTGGGACCAAATCGTTCCCTGTAATTGATATACGCGCTCGGGATTGGTGAAGTATTTTTGTAATAGATAAAAATGCCAAAGAGTTGGGCAAATCACTCTCCTTAATTCATTGTTTTGATTTAAGGAGAGCGATTTTAAAATCGCTCTCCTTAATTCACCTTTTGATTTAAGGAGAGCGATGCACAGCTCTCCTCAGATTTATTAAAATGAAGGCCTGCTTGCCCACATAATTGTAGGCCTACTACTCACAAAAATGTTCCCCTAAGAACAATACATGCCTAAGAATATTAAGTTATTTACATGTACTTTTAGAGCCTTGTACCCTAGACTAGAGTAATACACCATGTACTTCAGAATGAGAGCATTTTCCTAGCTCTAATTTGACAGGTGTAAAGCTTCAAAATACAGCTTCACAATTAATACATTGTAGCTTCATGTATATGTAATATGCTCCATGACAAGTTTGTTCATTATGTGGATCTACACACTGCATACTGTAGCTGGGTATACATGTAGTCTAGTCTGAAGACATGCCTTATTCAAGACTTGTGCAGAGCATTTGACGCATCTCTAAATAACATCTAGTCCATCATTAGGTATTCAGTCCCCAACAGTTCACTATAAAAATAATGTCAGTGACAATCAAGTTACAGGCCCCCCTGTGCATGAAATAACACCCAGGAGAACTCCATTGGCTCCAAGGGGTAGTGTGTCACACCATATAGCTCTATGGTAACACTAAATGGTAAACACAGTGCACCACTGCACCCTTTGTCTGACAAATGAAATGTTGCACATGAAAAATGTTGTTTGCTTTTTATTGTCTAGTGCCCCCTTCTTTTATGACTGAACTGTTCAGGTCTTAATAAAAACTTACATTTACACCTAGGGTGTGGATACAAAATTGTGCATAGGTACATGTAAGTAAACATTATGAGGACAGATTAGACAAGGCTACACCTGCAGATCTCACCTAAGGCCAATGGAATACAGGTACATGTACATAATCAATCCCTTATATTTAACAAATGTTGTAGTCCCTGAAACATGGTTTGAAATGTCAGACCTAACAAACAAAGGAAACTTGTCTCAAAATGGGACAACTACATGTTATTGCCAACCAAACTCACTGTATTATGTAGCTAAAATACTCAGTATGTGTCTTACATGTGTATCAAACACTTGTCATACTGTACATTGTACACTGACATCTGTTCACTTTGTCATCTATAATAATTTGAAGACCCTACCACTTGTACTATATCGCCGAATCGCTTCTGTCTGGACGCACACAATAACTAATCTCACAATAGAAATGGATTTTTCTGAGATGAGGTCATGTATTTACCTGCCAAAAATAACTTTCAGCAAAAATACAGATCAATGATTCAAACAGGGTGTAATGTTTCATGAAATACATACCGGATTTATCTATTTGCAGCACAGTACAAAGTTTTAAATAATATACCTGTAGATTATTAAACAATGAAGAATTGATTCACAGAATTGGAAAAGTAAAGAAATCTATTTCAAATAGAGCTCTGAATGAAGCAGACAGGAAAGTCAAAGACATTGACAACAATGAAGTAATGTTTCATGAATTCATTGTGTGGGGAATCATGTTGAACTGCTCAATTTATCAATTATAATCTTGTTCAATAAGAAGGTATCTTCTCAGGCCTTCATCAGATCTGTTCCAAATAAAAACTGGACACTTGACTTTACAAAGGTTGGAGAACATCTCTGATTGAGAACACCTCTGATTGAGAATTGAGAAACATGCTAAAGTATGTAATTTTAAACAGTTCACTTCGGGATTAAGAATTCTTGTCCTGTTACTCATGCCCGATTATTTTCCTAGGTGTTAATACATGTAGGTGTTCATGGCGTGTGGTGGCCGAGTGGTTAAGAGCACTGGACACAGCTCTGTTGTTTCTGATCAGCAGAGAGTGGGTTTGAGTCACAATCTTGACACTTGGTGTCCTTTAGAAAGACATGTAACGCACACAAAAGAATCCAGTACATTTAATATCACTAAGAGAAGGGGCTGTTAGCCCTGATGTTTCTCGCAGTGGTTGCAGAATGCCCCGCAAACCATACTATTTTAATACAGAAGGTGCTATATACATGTAAATGGGTCTCATAATTCAAAAATAACTCTGTTTATCCTGTTGAAAAACAACTAATGAGTACCACTCTTATACGAGTATACGACCCTTAGGGTGTCAGGGCTCGAATTTGGGGGAAAAATCCACAAGACCGCAGGGCTTGTTGCTCAGAATTTTTACTGGACCGGAACATTTATTTACAAGACCGAAGTCATACGAGAAGAAAAAAACCAAAACACAACAAAAACGCACCAAAGTTAACATGATTGAACAGTTCAGGCTTTTTTTATTTTAAGTTCTGGGCAATCCCTTTCTTTCTCTCAAATTTCCACATACATGTAGCTTCTTTTCACACGACGTTCTCTGCCACAGAAAAAATGAAATAAGTTTCGACAGGACAAATAATGAAATATCAACAACGCTTAAGTTGTCAAAATTTAACATTCGACGGTCATAAACGATCAGTGAAAGCAGTAGTCAGAAGCTCATCCCACTGTTGGGTGACATATACGACGCAAGACGTGTGGAAACAAGACCTTACTTTTAATCCATGCAACACAGGGATGTGTGGTGTTGAAAGCATACAACCAAGACGCCATTAATACGATTTCAACACTATATAATTTGTTTGTAAGGCATTAGACTTTAAAGTGACTACATCCAATGTGTTGCATTTGAGGGCTACACACACACCCACCACAGCATGACATGTCACAGTCAGTGGTATACGAACGAAGCATTGTTACTGTGGTGTGCCGCTGGGCACCAATACAAGCATCACGCATGCACTAATGCGCGGAATGAAGGGTGTTCGCTCGTCCCCCGGGCGCGATGGGAAACTTGCAGCACGAAGAACGGTCAACTGGGCTGGATGTTCCGCGCTCAAAAATAATTTGAAGACAACAAGTAAAAACAAAAACTTTTCAAACTGAGATTGAATTACATTTATTTAATGAAAGATAATACATTTCAAATTCATGATAATATTCTTATTTCTTATGTAAAAAAAACCAAAAACCACAAGACCGCCGGACCCGTTCGTACTGGACCGACGCTAAAATCACTGGCCTCGGGCCTGCGGTCCAAACTGGTTAATTTCGAGCCCTGGGTGTGTTGTTAACTGTGATATGGCACTATATAAAAACCCAGTATTATTGATAGTTTTTTGTCAATGACACTCTGTTTGGACACCCAATTTAAAAAAAAATTCTCATTGACATTTTAAGATTTTAATGACTCGTAAATTTCTACAGTCATGTTACTGAAGTCACAATCAGACTGTTGAAAAGCTTTATGTAACGGTCGATCATCGACCCACACCCAGTTGAAAAGACCGCATCCTGGGGAGAGTCGAAAGGCCTCATGACAATGCAGTATAACTTAAAGGCAAAAAATGTCCAAAGAGTCAATTTGTTCATTTTTTTGCTGTGCCTTTTGAGCAGGGCTGATGAACCATGACCACAGGAATTCCATGAATCAGTTGCGTATCTACACGCAAACCGCCAGTGCCTCACCACGCGTGGTGTATTGACATGGGGTATGTTTACATGAGTAGCTACATGTAACTTTGCTGCTAATTATTCACAGCGGGGTTCGCTTGACAAAACGACTTTTAGCTAAAATGTACCTTGCGTTCACACGAGGCATGGTCGCAATTAACCCGCACCGTGTGTTTCGGCTTCCGGTAGTTTTCTCTGCCACTGTAGTAGTTTTGTTGAAGAAATCTATGTGTTGGCTCGAAGAATACATGTAGCTTATTTAATACACATGTAAAGGTCCATATTTTTTGTTTTAGTTTCGCGGCGATTCTATTCTTTAAATTCCCAGTGATTCGGAATGAGAAATATGTTTCGATTTAGTCTGTTCTTGTCACTAAATACGTTGCGTCACCAGTTAAGTTGTGTTACAATTTCGTCCCCATTAGTGTGCGATGTCATCGTACCATAGCACTTGCGTTGCCTGTCTATGGGAAGGAGGTTGATCACCTCTATGTAATGAGTATGATTTAACTGTCATAAGGAATATAGCTGATGTCAACTTAAATGTAAAAACTTAAATAATTTTGGTGGTAAGTGAGGAAAATATGTCTAGGCCTCCGTGCATACCAGGAGAAAAAAAATAAACGGCGTCGTAACATCGAGCTGAAATCATGTTTACAGCTAGCTAAGGTAAGTTGAGTTCACACAATAAAAACACTGCTAAACTCTTTTATGTTCGGTTGAAGTATCAAATTTCACTGCTAAGTTGAGTTAGCAGAGAAACTTTTCGCTGCTAACTTTTGGAGTTGGCAGCGAAGTTAGCTACCTTTAGTGTCACACTGTCAAAATGTGTCGCTGTTAGCTAGCAGCGAAGTTAGATACTCATGTGAACGTATCCATGGCTACCTTTAAACACCCACAGAAACTGGAATGCCAGTTTATAAGACTGCCGCTGCGTGCTGCGTTTAAGTTTTGCGCGTTAAGCCCTTAAAAGCACTGGTTAAATGGGGCTTCCTTGAATTCACAGATACTGATAAAAGCTCTGATCATGTTTGTAGCTTTAAATACCAATCAACAAATGAAGGGAGTTCTCCGCCCAAAGAGTCAACTCATGGGTGATGATTCAACACATAACAATGAAGGGGAAATCTCCTGAATCATCACATCTATGAACCTAAGTACGTGTAGGAACCTAATAACAGCTCTAAACTAAGCCTCAGATGGATACTATTATATTATTCCTTTTCAAAAGAAATACAGGTAAACCCCACATCAATGTTTCCATAAAACCCATGAAAACACAAATGTTACTTCCATGTAGTTGCCACAATGCTTGGTCCTTCATGGTGATCTGGCAAACATGACTGTGGATATTACATGTATGTGTAGGACAGTAATGTATCTTAGAGTAGCTCCACATGCCCTGGTTCATGAGGGCACAGCAGTGGGCCAGAAGTAGTTCTTACTCTCTCTCTCTAGAAAAGTACATCAGTACGATTTCATTTAATTAAATGCAATTAAATTGCAATAGGGGATAAAGCATTAATTTTGTTCACATTAGTTACAGACGTGGGTCACGCACTGTAAACTTGATGCTTTCCGAGTCTTCCTGAAAAATGTTCCAAAAGCTACTTGGATGGGATTCAAACCCATGCCCCCTGCATTGTATTGTAGAGCAAGATGTCTTAACTACCACCAATTGTCCCACTCTCCTGTCACTCTCTTACAAAGTGTTGTGAAGAAATTGCTGCCAGACCATGTCAGAAACATAGTGCTATACATACATGTAGAACCCAAAGATTTAGGCCTACATACTTCTCATCAAAAAGACAAAGCAATGGTCCCATTGCCGGATGGTCACATTGTACCTGACCTGTGACTGCAGTCATTACACCATTATTTCAAAAGCACAAGGTCATGCAAGCTGAGTGTACAGATTCTTTGAGGTTCTTTTCCTTAAAAATTCGGACAAAATGTTCTACACACAGGTGTTCACATACTGATGTTTTGATAAGTCATCAGCCATTTGCACTTACCTAAAGCACGATTGTGGCAAGTACATTAAAATGATTTGGTACTGGCTCATTTGGTGTAATTTTAGGAAGACTCTCCAAGCTGACATTCATATGTTTAAATATCATTGGCAGCCATGTTTACTGATGCGTATGCGCACAGACAGAGCTGTTCACCAGTGTTAGTCTTTATAGTCAAGGCATTCGCAGCAACCCAGATGATGTTCACACGAACCAGCAGCAGCAAGCAGTGTGCTTGTATCATGTGCTGAACATATGTGACCTTCCCTGATCGGTCATTGTACACCTCTTACAAGTAATGCATAGGGTACATTTTGTGCTATTTGTGTTGGATGATACAATTACAATAAAAGATACTGCAACAGTTTGAATGGAAACGGCATGCTGCAGCGATACAAAAAAGACAAGATGGGTAATGCCGCTGTTTCTGCACTAATGTGCATCAGTGAACATCATGACTGCCCACAATGTTTAAAAATCTTTGTCAGCTTGGAGATTCTTAATAAAAAAACGCCAAACTGAGCCAGCACTAAATTGTTTGTAATGACTGTACTCACCAGTCACCACACACGAACACAATCCTGTTATTTTTCAGGGGAAGATATTGGCAAAAAGACATGAGCTCTCACTCTCAGTCTCATTTTATTTGAGTTTGACACGGTTATATTAGTCCCTGACGCTAAAGCATGTGGGCAAGGTCCAAGAAGCAGAGGGAATCATGCATGTTGGCACTAGTAGGATTAATATTATGGGGCTACATTCATTCTTGACATTATAAAACTGTTGTTACAATATTACAATTGATTGTACATAATGATGCAGTCTCTTGTCAAAGATGATGTTTTTCCATGTCATTGATGGAGAAGTTTGTCATCCAAACCCTAATCTTAAGTTTCAGTTATAATTATTATGGAAAAATTGCAAATCTAACCACCATCACTGTTCATCTTGATTTGGTAAGGCTTGATTACACAATGTACTGACTGTGTGTTAATGTTATAAGATTTTTTTAAAAATGGAAATCTATGAAAGGAATGGGAATGGATGGATGGACGCAACGAAAGAGTGCCCGCTTGATTCGGCATTTTTTAGATTAGTATTTCCTGCTCAGTGACTGATCTCGTAATCATACAAATAATGAATTAACTTCAGAAAGGAGAAATAATATTAATAGATTACTAACTAAGACAGTGCAAGTTACAAACAATTAACTGTCATCACAGTGGCTAGTGGGCGCACTTGCCAAGTTGCTTCGAGTCAGATCAGTGTCGTGATAATCATTGCCATTTGAGCAGGGTTCAATTTCAATATACATTAATACTCAAAGACAACAATTCAACAAAAAACAATTTCGCTATGTAATAAAACATCAAATCGTGGCTCACCTTTGAAAAGGTAGTCGTATTCGTCGTCTTTCGTTCCCATCGTGAATGTGTATAGATACCGCTATCGGTTTACGTACGAACCTTTTGACTTCCGGATTGATATTTCCCCGGCGTCTACGCACCCCTGATGGGTACCCCCTGACTAAATACTGAAAATTTCTCTTTAGTTAATTGGCTAGATGTATATTTGTTATATACCGTCTTTAATCTTACACGTAGAAATTACGATGGTTATGATATTGATATGTTTATCATGTCTTCTTCTCCAAATTCGAGACTTTCCGTCATTTGCAATGGCGGCGTCCCTTAACGCCCCCCTTGATTTCTGCGCAGAAGAATGACGTACTTCTGCGCATGGGTGTACAGGTGGTGAAGATCCCGGATGAAGGAATATACCTACCTCAATCGAGTTGTGCGGTATAATACCATTGTTCGTTTTATGTACTGCACATGTCATAGTTTATTATGGTACATAGTCATCTAGAGTATACACAGAGAAAACGAATATGAGTAATATTTACCTCAATGGTATAGGTTATACATAATTATCTGATCATCGATTGGGCAATGCCATCTGCGGAGTATTCGAATTGCGTTCATGAACCAAAGTTTCTGTAATTATACAAAATTACATGCAGTTACAATCAAGTTAAAGGCAGGGTATACATATTTTGGTAGTTATCAAAAACCAGTATCCTCACTTGGTGTATCCCAATATATGCATAAAGTAACAAACATGTAAAAAATTAGGCTCAATTGGTCATCAAAGTGACAAGAAAATAGTGAAAGAAAACACCCTTTTGCATAGAATAGAACCGTGTGCTATTTTGTCGGATGCCTAATCGGAGAAGATTCAAATTTTTGGGTAAAAAAACTACCACCTTCTCTTAAACTATTTCTTCGAAGGGGGTCATTTCTATCAATGTTTTTATAATATCAACTGCTCTCCGGAGCTTTTTACCAAGTAATTGTTATGGTCAATAACTTGTGGAACAATATTGACTTGTTATGTCAGTATGGATTTTTAAAACGCCACGTGATCATCAAAGTGACTGTCAGGAATGCAAAATGGCTGTTAATATGGCGGTTGTACTTTATTTTGTTTCGTCCGTGTTTTGAGGGCTACAAACAGCACCCTCAACGGTAATCACAAACTATGCTATTGCATTTTATGTAAATGTTTTCCCAAACAAACATGCATGCCACTTTTAAAAACCTCGGGGAAAAAATCCTGAGAGTGAAAGTATGACCAGTTGAGCAAATAATAAACCCTAAAAGACCCTCTATAATTGCAAGGTTCTTTAAAGAAAGTTTTAAGAAAATTAACTTGAGCGGAAAATATCCCGGTCCAATAGTCGAAAAAAAACCTGATCCTGGTAAATTAACTGATTAAAATTTAACTAATTATTGTATGTGAAATAAATAATGTAATAAAATACTATTATACAGCCAGCCCCGATCTATTACACACACAAAAGACCTGACAATAAGGTCACTAGAGTACGTCTATGCCACGGCGAGGGACTGTGAGTGACCAAAGGCCGAATGCCGAGATAGGTCCCTCTCCTTTTCACACACAGGCCCTGCCGAGGAGGGGGATAGACATGCACAGTGACTGAATAGACCCCTTGCATAATGACGCCACACTCACAAAAACGCCATCCCTGAGGCTAAAGGAGGCAGATCATTGGACGATAGCTGTTCTTTGTGCGTAGAAATGTGTGCGTGACCTCAGCGGGACCTGTGGCGTTTCGCGTTACGCACCCATGGTCTATTGATTTAGACCAAGATAGAATATATCGCCACTACGAAAATGTGCTTTCCCCCAAACCGACTTGTTTTCATCCCATTCCCAAGCCAAATGGGACACACTTTAACGCCTACATTTATTTTATCGAATCTTCTCAAAAGTTGAAACACAGAGCCCACAGGTTGTGATAGATTCTAATAATTACATAATCTATTAATAATTGCATGACCCCCAAAACGTTATAATTCAAAAGATGTTGTGGGGGATGGGGTTTCGAATTATGATAAGAGCTTGGCAAATGAATTTTGACCTATGTGTACCCTTTTAAGTATTATTGCCAGGTGTCACGCCAAAAAGTGCCCACAGCGCTGCAAAAATAGTATCCACTCATTGGCACATAACACACTGTAATAAGAATTGGCATGCGTTATGACGTCACTTCTTTTTTTACCGAGCCTTGCCAAATAGTGTCCGCGTGACCGTGCATCCCATGGCGCGTGCGCCACCTACCAATTAATTAGTCGTCGAACGGTTATACCTTTTCTTTTTGTCGTTTACAATTTTTTGTTGTTGAAAAGTGTTTTTTTTATTGTGATTATATCAAGATTCTTAACACTTCATCATCTTTACTTTTAGCACTTTGTACATCATGGCGAGTATTTCGTAAACGTGTGGTGTTTTACAGGTTCACTTTTCACATTAACCTTGCATTAAATTTACTATTACGTGCCAAATAGTGTCCTTCGTCCACTGCGCATGCTCAGCGGACATTATTTGGCAGCGGACACTTTCGGCATGGCGCCGGTTCGGAAACTATTTCCCGCAGATAATGTGCGTTCGATGTCTTTACACGCGTCTAGTTCACGGTGGCGCAAACCTCATGCACAAGCCTATATTCGTTTTATCAGACGTGTCAGTGTTTCAGCCAATGATCTTTATTATAAAATAGAGATCAATGGTTCCAGCCAACCAGAATACAGAACTTTCAAGAGGTGTGTTATAAAGAAAAACTATACCATGCGCTTTATTGTATTATAGGCCTATCTATAGTAAGTGTTTTTGTTTCACAGACCAATAATTGCAGAGGTCGATGTATGTCTCAATGTAACAGCGTGGCCGTAGTTCTTGGGAGTGATTTCAATCCAGTCTGAATTGTTTCCGTCGAACGACCAGCGCAAATAAGACGCCCTCTATCGGCAATTCCTTTTTTTCGAGATATGAGTTGCTGCGTAATTCGTTTCGCTCGTCCCCAGCGCCTTGCCTTAAAACCAAAGGCGCTGGGATGGGCAAACGTATCAAGCACGCTCATTAGTTAATGCTCAGTCCCATCATGCATCACACTCACACCGCAAGCACTGCACGCATGACGTACTTCCTGAACAAGAATCTGTGCAAGCTGATTAGCCCATCCCAGCGGTCCTGGATAGGCCGCTGGGTTGGGGGCCGAGCGAACGTAATTCGTTTGCTCGCTGGTCTAGCCCGAACATCTGAAGTCACACTTCGAGGCTCGTGAAAACGCTGTTCCGTCCCAACTTGACAATCGTCCCAACTATAGTTGGGACTGCTCCCAACTTGAGTGTTAAAAATGGGGCGTCCCAACTGTAGTTGGGATCGCCCATGCTCAACAGGATACCACGATCACAGAGCAAGTGCCATTATCGATCATGCGTGGATTGATGTGTGACTATACTGCAGAACACACAAGCTGATGCGATCGGCATGAAGGATTGATTAATTAACAAGATTCTTTAATTCAAACTCGGTTCTCGGCTATGTACAAACTCATGTTAAAACTGAGGTTGGAGCTATACCGGTCGCGAGCCAGTGCCCAAGACGATTGAGGTTTAGAAAATGCCCTTTGGTTGAGTGATAAAATCGCTCTTAATGTTTGACCGCTAACTCGGCGTTTACTGTCTTTTTAGAGGGTTCTGACAGCGGCTACATGCCGGGTGACGTTTTCAGTCTCAAAGTAGGCCTGAGCATTTAATCCTTCTCTTGGAAATATTCTAATTAAGCTAGTATAAAGTGGACTTAATACCTTCAAACTTACTACAGTTTGTATTTATTTTTGTTTAGTTTAATCATGGGGGGGGGGGGGGACCCTGGTCTGTGTATACTGCGATCCCAACTATAGTTGGGACGCCCCAACTTTAACTCTCAATTTGGGACCAGTCCCAACTATAGTTGGGACGATTGTCAAGTTGGGGCGGAACAACGCCAGACACCAGCCTTCGAGCGCCTAGTGGGATCCCGCTAAATGTACCTTTGACCTCGCATCCATTCACACGGCGGAGATTCGTAGTCTACACACACGTGTACATGTAATGTACATGCTTTACATTTTGAATAAAACAACATTACGCGCGATATGAACATGTACATGCGCGCAAAGCGGACGATCGAAAATTTCCTACTGATGGGGGGTGGTTTTGCTGACAAACACGTCACTTCGGAGCAGACCAATCATAACACAGATATGAAAAGCTTACGTCACTGCGCGTTTATCCAATGAAATCATTGGGTCTGTAAAACCAGTGCCTGAAGACAGGGGACCAGTCTAGCCGGTCTCATCCTAGACTGGTTTCCATGTCTTTATCCGCAAGGATAAATCCTCGAAGTGTGACGTTTATAGAAAGATGTTCACTGGCTATAGTCTCATCCATGATGGGCTGATGAGCTTGTACAAATTCTTGTTCGGGATGTAGTGATGCATGGTGGGACTGAATGTACTGCTGATCGCCGCAATGTGCACAACCACAACATGTACACACACCAGTGTTGGAGTCAAAAGACCTCATCGTCGTCCAAGGCCGACACCAAGACCGAGACTAAGACAAGTCGGATGCCTATCACTTGTTCGTTTATTGACCCAAGGCGAATCCAAGGTATGGTGAAGGTGCGGGGTTGCTCATAAAATGCAGCGCGAACAGTACGGAGGCAATAGCCTGCTGCAGGGCCCCGAGGGGTTTTAAAAACAATTCTTAATCTTATACATATATATTTTAAATGTTAATACACTTTTGGCATTCTGTGCACTTGCGTTATTTTCAAAGTAAAGTTAGGATGAACGTTTTTTATGAAGTTTCTCATCATGCATTTTGCATGAAAAGGAAACTGGTTATATTACCTTTTTAGCAGAATAGTTTGAATTGCTTATATTTCATTTCACCCCTTTTTTTACACCCAAAATAAAAATAAAACTATGCAACAATCAAGCCTCACCCATAATGAGCCCGAGGCAACATTCAAGACTAAGATACTCGTTGGTTAATTATTCTTTGCCTTTTAGCATTTTTTGAGCTGGCTTAAACTTTTTTTGTGTTTTCCTCTTTACATTTTTCTCTTCTTGGAAAAAAAATATATAATAAAAATAAAATAAGGGAACCGTACGGACACCTGTCTTGAAATATAAAACGGCGGGGTCTGACCCGCAGAACTGCCCGTGAAATTTTACGGATTAAGGTACCCCCCCCCCCCCCGGTGCATTCACTATAAAGCCTTTCTTGTTTTTAGGCCTTTCATCAACAAGCTTTGATCTTTTAGCCGTATTTTGTTTTATCGACATTTTTTCGCTCTTTCTTTTTCGACGAAGGGGATTCTGCATGCACCTCCTAATACCGCCCGATTGTTTCCACAATTCATATGAATTTTAAAGCACAAAAATTGTATTTTAATTTGCATTATTAAATCCACTGGATGAAGTGTGAACAGTGCATGTTATTTTGCGATTTGATCACTTTGTTTTCAGTTTACTTGATACAAGTTATACATAGTTAAATATTATGCAACATTGATTTCGTTACTTGGCAAAATCGGGGATGCGAAGATTGTGGTAGTCCGATGAACGCGGCATCTGGCATTATTCACGAGCCTCGAAGTGATGGGAAATTGCATCGGATGTATTGGCAATACACAGCGCCATCTTCAGTTGGATTTGTCTTTGGAGTGCTAATAATTGATCACTAAAGCCAAGCAAAACGGATGCCAGTCTCTTCGTACTTTTGCCACTTCGTACCCTGGTCACTTTGTACCTTGGTCACTTCGTACCTAAGTCGGGTCACTTCGTACCTTGGCGAAATTGATCTCTTCGTACTGTCAGCTGTCACCTCGCCACCGTCAGCCGAGTCACTTTGTTGTATATACCGTCAGCCGAGGCACTTCGTTCCGTTTCTTCGTACCTACCTTCCGTTATTTTGCTGCGTCTCCTACTGTTGGATGTCAGTAAAATCTTGCCGATGTGGCCCTCAATAATGTTTTACTGTTTACCATTAAATTATACATGTGCCCCCCAAAAGGGTCGAAAGTATTGTTTTTTAACTTATACTTATGTAAATTTTTAAAAACTTTTATTTAAATACTTTTTTATCATCAAAAATGAAATCATTTAAGTTTTTTTCTCCATATCAATGTTTGCGTTTGCCAAAACAAATCATTTTATTTAAAATTTTAATTTCTTTTTTACATGTCAAACTTAAACTTAGTGTCATCAGTAAATTGGGGGCTCGAGCGACTCAAACTCAAGGCAAAACATCGTTGGTATGGCGCTCAATTCTGATACGACTCAGGGCGGCGTATGATGCGATCAAAACGTTGGTCAAATCATTTGACACAATTTGTTGGGCAATGTGATTTCCACAACTATTGGTCGATGTTTGCCCAACGAAAGCAACAATTGCTGTTGTTGGGCAAACATTTTGTTTGCCCTTTTTTCATAAGAAGTGAAACAAATGTTGGGCAAATGTTGGGCAAATGTTGGGCAAATATTTCGCAATCTGAAATCATTATAATTGTTGGTTACACTGTTGCCCATATCTTGGGCAACTTTTTGTTTATTTTAATTAATAGTAGTTGTTGGTGAAAATTATACACATTAGTTGGGCAAAATCGTCCGATCATGCACACTACGATCAAACATTTGCCCAACAACTGGTCATATTTTCCACATTAGTTGGGAAGTGTTCCCGCCATAAGACTTACGACGTGCATGCATAAAAGCATAAACACGATCTTTTCCAAAATGGCGAGTGGAGAGTTGCTGTGACCGTGTCGTCTCTCTTAAAAGAGCGAGTTGCCCAGTGGTTATAGATCCTTTTGAAGGCAAGTTTTTAACTAAATATTAAGTTTTGTTTCCTATTCACTTGTACATAGTCGTGACAGTTGCCTATAGCAAGCAGCACAGTGATAATGCCATTGAATTAGTTTTCAGTTTTATCATGCATTTCTTATACATGTATTGTAACGTTACAAACACCCTGCAGGCAGTGCATTGTATGGAGTATAGACATGCAACGCGGTGTACAACAATACACGAATAGCACTATCACTGCATTGCTTGCACTGCATCTGGCACGACTGTGTACAGCAACTGAACGGAAAACAAACGTTATTTAGTTAAAAACTTTTCTTCAAAAACATCTATAAACCACTGGGCTACCCCACGTTTTTTGGAGAGACGCCAATGGCACAGCTCTCCACCACTCGCCACTGTGGAAAAGATCGTTTCGATGCCTGGACGTACGACGTATCACACGGGGAACTGTGAATCAAATGGTGAATTAATAGCACAATACATATTGACCATCTTTTGTTGATAAAAAATCCCCAACACTTGGTCAAGTAAAATTACCCAACTGAAACATCAAACCTTTCTACCCAACAATTGGTTAACAAAATTACCAATAAAGATTTTGACCAACAGTATGGTAATTTTATTAGACCTATAAGTTGGTCAAAATATTTACCCAACCTTGTTGGGCTAAATTTTGACCAACAGTTTAGAGAGTTCATATTAGACCTAACGTTGGTCAAAATGTTGGTCAAAATTTAACCAATATTTTTTGCAGTGTACCAAGTGCCAGGGTACAAAGTGGTCAATTGGTATGAAGTGATCCATGGTGAAAGTAAACAACAAAACATGCACGACAGCCGTGGAGTTGTAATTTTGTAATGTGGTGTAACTAAAGTCGCCATAACTTTGTACATTTAGCTATTTTCCATTAGTCTACTCTAGGAAGTTATAAACTTTTATTTGAGACAACGAACAAAAATTGAGTTTGTCAACGATTAGCTAGTTAGTTAGCATGTTACGGGTGCTTGTGGTCACAATGCCATTGGACTTGATTTCAAGTCTGAGACCGCAGTAAATTTTTGTCCTGCATTATCAGCTACGACGCAAAAATGCAATTTGCCTGTGGTGAGCAAGAGGGCGCTATTTCAAGCAATCACACAATAAAACACGATCTTAGTCTTAGAAACAACATACCCTAAAACTACTATTCGATCTGAAACTGTGGTAGTAAAATATGACGTTCTTCGGTGAATTCATCTTAAAATACAGAGAAAAACGCAATTATTTTCGAAAGTGAATTCTTGCTGCAAAAACAGGGAGAAATTTAATAATATATTTAGTGCCAAATTTTACAAAAATATTAAAGGGTCAGCAAAAGTAAAAAGCACATGTAGTTTAATGCTGTTTGATACTTGAAGATAAAATATAGGATTGATGACTGTGCAGATTTCTTTCTTTGTGCATGAATTTCAATGTATACATGAGAAAGGTGTTAAACTTTTGGCTCAATCTGTCGAATCAGTTGAAAATAGTCAAAATCAAGCACATCATTCAGAATGTAAACACATTATTAATAGGTACCAATCCTGTATTTTCCCTTCAAAACAATGTATAGGCCTACTTATTTTCAAAGTGAAGTAGTTGTAATATGTTTGAGAATATTATATACCCCTATCACCTTCTCTGACAACTACCATTGTATTATTAATATGCCATTTTAAGAAGTTTCTTTCATTATTTTTTATTTTCCATAATTTTCTTAAATTGGAGTAATTCCAAATCCCTTATTAAGTATGTATTATTTTGCAAAGATTGGAATACATTTATTTAAGTATGTGTTATATATTGCAAAGATTGCAATCAATTTAATTGAAATTCAATAAATTATTTAGAAACTAATACAGCTTGGAAGTGTCTTTTTATAGTGGGGTAACTGCATGGCGGGCAATTTTTTTTTATAATCATTGTATTGATTTTCTTTTGGGATTTTTGTTTATTTATATTTTTACTACAATTTGGATCACAAAAAAATAAAATTCTTAAATGAAAAAAAAGGAACATTCTTTTAAAATGGCAATTTCAGTGTGTAGAAAAAATTCCCGGCTGGGGGCCGACTACACTGGTTGATAGATGACTAACAAAAAGGAGTATGAGGGCGCTGTTCAGGAATGGAAAGAATATTTTTTGTTGTGTGTGCATGGAATACACGAGAGGTGTGGGTCACAAAACGGTTCAGGACCATAAGCCTTTCATTAATTTATTACATAACATGCAGTTAACTTAATCATGCTATTAATTACCCTAGTTCTTATTGGTTCTAAATTCGGACGCAGCTCTTCTTCAAGTCTGAAAATTCCTTCTCTGGTGAATCTATAACGCCTTCTGATTTTATCAGTCATCTTCAAGGGAATCTAAAGCCGGCCTCAGGTCGACCTACGATGTTCTTGCGCCCGCAACAAATCGTCGGCAACGCGCAGACAAAATATGCTCAGGTCACAACAACTGAGAAATCGTGCGACCGTCGGGATCACGTCGCAAGTTGAAATTGACTGTTAATTTTTTCGAGCGGCGACTGTTTCCGATTGTCTTAAAATCATCGCAGTTACGCTCAAGTCGTAAATAATCGCCGACTGAAAAGTTCCCGATGGTCTTAGCTCAGGCGCAGTGTGATCCTGAAAAGTCAGTCGCCGACTGTTTTTTGTTGACGCAAGGTCGACCTGAGGCCGGCTTAAGGGATTGCTTCTGTCGCGAAATAATCTTTCACGACGAAGAGCTTTGCGATGTTCTCGTTCGGCGAGCAACATCAGCGCCATTTCTACGACAAAATTGCAGACTTACGCAGTCAAAATTGAGTGCGTAAGTTACGCCAAATTTGTGGCGGAAAGTTGTGACTTGCGCCACATTCAAACGTTGCGTATCTTTCGTGAAATCGATCATAACTTTGTGGCGCAACTTACGCACTAAACGTTGCGCAAGTGGACTTAATACGCAGTTAGTTGCGTAAAGTTTCGTGAAATCGGCTGCAGAGCCAGAGCGAGTCTGCAAATCACAATAAAGAGAACGCCATGAACGAGTACCAGTGAAATATCGGCGTGACGTCATTTCACGTCCATTCATGATTATTCACTGAACGCAATGGCGCGATACACGTGTGTGGGTGTGCCAAATAAAGCCAAACACATCAAACATAAACAAGCGCGGTGCTATGCTGCCAAACACTCGAGATACATGTATACGGAAGGTTCGTTGTTCACCATAAACTGTTACTGTAGTGTTAAAACTGACGATCCAATGTTGCTTTGTGTTGTAAATGAAAATGCATGTAGATAATTAACACTCCAGCAAGCAAATCAAGTGCTTGGTCAGACATCGTATTGTGTAGATTCTTATCACTCTTCAAACAAAAGCATTCTTCATTCAGCAGATCATAGAAAAAGGCAGATTCAAGAGACGTACATAACAACACGGCACGGGTAATTATGAATTATAATAACCTAATCTAGTAACAGTATAAAGCATGGTTTACTAATACTAGGCAGTTGCTAGGTCTACCTTACATTAGCATATTGATTATTCTCCATTATTCTTCCATAATTTAGACTTATGACTAAGTAATAGTAATACTAATAGTATAGTAATATAGAGTAAACTGATTATGTGGCAATTTCGGCGTGAAGAAAACCATAGAGAAAGGACGGGTACTACAGTCATTTGACCAGTTCGGGATCACTTTTTGAATTCACATTGTTTTTGGTTGCAATCTCTTTGACATTTTAAACAAAAAAGTTTATCAGTTTACCTAAACATGTTATGAAACTCACCAAGTATCCACTGACAAAAAAAGATTAGTACTTTTGAAGAGGCTTTGAGAAAAGTATCGTCACCTGTTTGACCAGTTCAGGATCAGTTGATTCTATTCTGAATCAGTAGCTTGCCCTCTAGTGCAAACCAATACTCCCATTCATAAAACTGTCTCTCAAGGACACAAACTTCACAAGTGTGTTGGCATGGACATGGACTTCCTTTCTCCAGAGAATTTCATGCAAGTGTATTCAACAGCAGCGCAAAAATCCAGCAACAAAAACACAAAACAACAGCAAAGGCAAATGAAAAGGTGAGGCAAATGAAAAGGTGAAGCACGCCTAAAAGCAACATTGACCCAAATATCTATTCTTACAGTCGCAATTTCCTCCTCCAAGTTTCATTTTCTCACCAAAAAACAATATTCCTACAAGAATTTGTTGAAGAAATGTATCTTAAAAGCAACAAATAAACTTTCGACTGCAGCAGTAAGATTTTACCTCACTGAGTGCGGCACCATTTGACGCAATGAGAGATGCTGAGTAGTGATCCCGAACTGGTCAAGGGTACGATGCCCCCCCAAAAGACGATTTCGGTAATTTCGTCTCCTCAAAAAAACAAGACGACTGCTCAGTATTTACCTGAAATATTTGTAACACATTCTAAGCATTTAACATAAATTTTATTCGCCCTGGCGTTCAAATTTTAAAGGTGAGAAGTTTTAACAGCGTTTTTCAACCAACATTTTTTTTTTAAATAATGATCAAAATCGCAGACAAACTTCAAGAAAATGGCCATAACTTATTTGTTGATGAAGTTTGGAACCTTATTTTGGGTTTGTTGGTTTATTGCATGTTATTCTTCACATGTATCAACAGAAATTGGTAATGTGAGAAGTAACTTAATTATGGGGTTGTTGCAAAGTTGAAGTGATCCCGAACTGGTCAATGATCCCGAACTGGTCAAATGACTGTAATACTAAAAAGAAATATCTGACTCTCTCATGAGATGATGATGGTTTCGTCCCCCAACATTCAACAGTCAGTAGTAATTTCATTGGGAACCGTCCTAACTTGAGTGTTACTGTTATGAGTATGACTATACATGTATAGGAGTTGTTTAATACTGTTCTAGAAAAGGGCGTACAAAAGAAGCATTTTTTGCTATTGAAAAAAATGGTGCTGACCTGGGCCATTGTATAATTTGACACGGGTCACGCACCAGTTCACACAGCCAACATTTTGTAAGGGGAAATTTGTATGTAATTTATTCATGGGGTTTCGAACCCACATTGGGCCAGTGCAGTTAGGTGGTGTGAGTAATTAGAGTGCTCCCTCTAGTTCTCTTAATAATATAACTCTACGTTTAGGACCCGACTATCTATCTCTAAAAGTAGGCCCTGTATAGCAGGGATCCAGAGTTGGAGTCTGAATCGGCGGCACCAGCAGTCTCTCGTTAGTGCAGGGGGATGTTCACAACACAGCCCATCATTTGGCTGTTATGGCTGTCTATTTTAATCATCGGTCTCATCGTAATGCCATTACAGCCGTTATTACAGCCCACACCCTACCCATTGCCCAAACTAGTATGTCTCACCACCTAATTGATTGCAAAATCCCCCTCTTTTTACACATTGCATAGGCTATTGCTCTTAAGACCAGGGCTAATACCAGTCGAATAATTTGTCCAGATATGATGTATTGAAAATGATGAATAAAAAACCAAAGTGGGCGAGTCCCAACACTAGGCTACTGTCACTGTGTCAGATGGCAAGGGTATACTAAATTCAGTGCTTGTTTGTAGGACTAATAGTAATAGGGTAATGGATTCTTAACAAGTTTTGCCATGATAATTACCATGTGTTTCATGTCAAGCCCCATTGTATGCCAAAATAAACTTGAGATGAACAAATATCATACTTTAGAGCAGTGGCTTAGCCACCGTGGGAGGGGGGGGGACACAGAGGGGCATCGCTTTTAAGTGGGGGGGGGGGTGGGCAGGGTGAATGGGTTTGTCAGTGGGGGGGGGGGGGGGGAGTTTGGGGGAAGCTTTTATTTTGGAAGGGAGAAGCTGCAGGGGGCCACCATCCTCTTGTGGCCTTTTGTGGCCGCGGTAGCGATCCCGATTGCGATTGTTCACTGCATTTTTATTATACGAACACGTATCCCTATTTTTTCCTCTCTTCTTTTTCTTTTTCTTTTTGTGAGCACTCTTGCGATTTTTTTTGTGGGGGGGGGGGGACTGGAAATTTGTGGGCCCCCTAGGCCCCCCTTGGCTACGCCACTGCTTTAGAGGCCCACTGATCCTGGTTTTATAAACCTCTTCCACCCTCATTGTCGGGGGGATCCCAGCTTGGGCTATCCCAACTGTTAACTTTGGATACGTCCCAAATATAGCTGGGTAATTATTAAGTTGGTACAGCCGGCGAGGGGGGGGGGTAGCTATGTATACTTACATGTAGGCTCAATGCCAATCTACCTTCTCCTTGATCTACAATGGATTGGCATGGTGGTAAAATTCTTACTTGAGTCAGCAAGGTTTGAAAAAATAATTGGTGCTAATGACAATGACCATAGGCACAAAAGAGAGTGAGTAGGCCTATAGTTCTTTCATGTTAGATGTGAGGCCACATGTTCTGTACATCAGCAGACAGTTGGAAAGTAACTTTAAAGGATCAAGAGGCAAGAAGTAAGGTTAATGTTTATTGGTAATCAAAATAAATGGGCAAGTGTCTTGTATCTAGCATCCATAGTGGATATCCAAGGAAAGTATGACGCAGTCATGAACCATAATTATGGCTGACTAAACATGTTCTATGCACTGACCAGCTAGATGAATGAGGAATTTTACTTCACTCAAACCAAACAAGGCCAAAGCAAGCCTACTGAAATTTAAGCTTCTTCTTTACAAAAAGCATTTGTAAGGAGGAATTGGAATGAGATGGGAGGAAGACAAGAGGGTAATCCATAGCCTACTAAGTTGCAGGATGGCAGATTAATATGTAAATGATATTTCTTTAGAAGAGTACATTTATTTTAGTTCCCTCTAGTTTCATTCATCCGGAACCTTCGAAAATTCCATCTATTTCATAGGGCTTGTTTTAATTAGTAACAAAAGATACAAATTCATTGGTTTTAGTATTAAAGCTCACCAATTGTAAAATTCATCAGTATCAATCCTCAAGAGAAAAAGATTTGAAGAAACGCTAGATCGCCTTCTTAGTTTGACTTCTCAGCAATTGAAATACATTAAAGATAAGCCTGATATGTGCCTTGTACATAAATTATGGTGAAACATCCATTACATGTAATGGTTTCTCTGAAATGTGACTACCTGCACTGAATTTGATGACAATTTTATGGGTTGGTTGTTTGATGTGAATTGTTCTACTCTTCCAAACAACAAAGATGCACAAGTTTGCACTTATAGATTAATTTTTTGATCTTCCCTGTAATCCACTTTTCAGCATGAAATGTAAACATGCATGTTGGAAATTTATAATGATAGGCCTAATAAATTGCATCCAGGAAAAGCAAATAACGCAGAAAGGGGCTTTTCAAATTATTTTTGAAGTATGCTTCTGAGAAGAAATTGGAAAATGAAGACACAGTTAGATATTGACATTTTACTCAATCTCATGTACATTTTAAAAACAAAATGTCTTTTTATTTTGACAAATTTTGAACAGACAATGTACACAGTTTGTTCCATTTGTTAATTTCAATTTTATTAAGGCGTGTGTGTACCATCCATGGCTTTCACTTTGTTGTACATACACTTGTACATTATGTAAGTTCTTGATATTCCTGTAAGAGAGTAGACAGTTTCTGTAGGGGTTACCTGTTTAAGACATGGGATGTAGTTTCCCCCACCTAAATGTCATGGACTCTCAGTGGAGTGGCTTATGGGAGTCTAGTCACTGGTTGAGTCATACTACCGAGATCTCTACACTGCCAATGCCATTGGCCATCATGGGCTACATGTAGTGTATGGATCAGCTCCATGCTGCAGTGGGTCTACCCTTAATGTAAACATTCCATTATTAACTGAAAAAAGGCCTCTTGCACATGGGTTGTACTTTCCAATTACATCATGTACCGTGTACATCAGGGTATTACAATGTACCAGGATGAGTCAGGGCATGGAGGTAGAAATTTCTACCTCCATGGTCAGGGTATTACCAGGATGAGGAAACAGCGGGTGGCTGTTTTGAGACAATGATGAGTGATGACCCAGTTAAACCATAGCTCCATGGTTGGACTACATATGGAGGAGGGAGTGCAACATTCTTTCATTCACCAAATAAAAAAAGATAGAATAAATGAAATTTCAGTTTTCATTCTTTTTCGTGAAAGTGAGGAACATAAAGAGCTTTTGCAAAACTGCCTGATGCTAACTGGATGTGGACAGGTGCAAATGTTTATTCTAAAGATTAAGCAATGTTGGAATCCAGCCAAAATCTAAAATATCTAATGTACAAAAAAATGTACATTACATGGACTGTTTCAAATCATTAACCTTTCAGAGATGATGCTCAAGTTGAAATTATGTGAAAGGAAGGGTCACCTGATAATAGTACTCTTGCATTTCTGCATAGGCCTGTGCATTCACTGAAACCATGAGGATGAAATTTAATCAAGGTGTAACTTCCTGTCTCGTGTTTGGATATTTTTCTGTTTACTTGGGAAATTTTCTTTATCAAACACTTTGATTGTTAAATTTGGTCTTGAATACTGTCTTTGAATCGAAATATGCTCTGCAGCAATTTTCAGCTGGTAAAGATTCATGGAAAAGGAAGAATGTAATAAATTGAATGTTTAATTCTGTGTATAAATGGGAATTCAGGTCTGATACTCATGGAGGCAGCGGAGGCAATCACCTCCGTTGCCCCTGGTCATTGCCTTGGTGCTCTTGAAATGCTCTAACAGAAATTTACAATGTCCTTATAAAGGTGCCCTTACTGCATGTACTGAAGAAAAAAACGCCTTGTGGCCTTGCCCTTTCAAAAACAAAGCGCCAGGCCTGGGAATTTGCAAAATTCTAAAAATTAACAAAATAAATTACTTGAAACGTTGCAAGGTTGCCAATAAGTGATAACAGAAAAATGACAATTTATAAAACATACCTGGAGTGTAGTGTACCTGTTTCTATACGGATGTTTCGTACATTCACATCTAAGCAGTTTTAAATTTCAATTAATTTGAATATAAACTTGCCTCTTACTATTTGTGTGCATTTCCAACAAACATTTGTATATGTATATACCAGAGAAGTACAGATTTTCGTCCACACAGTGAACAAAATATGGGTTAACTTATATGGGTTAATTTAAAAATAACAAAATAAAAGTAAATTACAAATAATAAATGCAGCAGACAAATTTGAGAAGTCGGTCATAACTGCCTACACTGACATGCACTAGAGATCAAGTTATTGTTAAATCATTCATAAGTAGCTGCTATGCCTCATTAATTATTAGTTCCCATATCATCAGATCATGATACAGGTATGTTTGTATCAGGTGATACATGTTCATATCAGGTGATCGTGATTGAACCCTTTTTAAAAAGCATAATTTGTTTTGTTTGTTTTGATTTTTCTTATTATCTTAATTATCTTAAGAAAAGGCAACTGCAACTGGAATATTGGTAATTTTTTTTCAACTTTAAGTGTACATACATTTGTCTGTTATCCACACTAAAAAGGTGTGTTTCTGAGCTTAAAGTTGATTTTGCCTCAAGTTTTAAACAATTTCACCTTTTTCCAGACTAGCAGATATTTTAATTCAAATAATAGTTGTATTAAAATCAGTTAATGTGGGAGAACCATTCAGTGAATTTGTACTAATATTGTTGTTTGTAAGAAAACAGGCTTGACACCAGAAAAAGGATTGTATTGGCATTTGGCAAGACATTGCATGATTAACACTACATTAAAATTCTTCTATTAAGACAATACTTGTAATGCCACAAAGAACAATGGCCAGGAAGCATCTCAAGGCAATAATATACACACAAATTAAAAATGTAAACATGAAAAACATGAGGACGTACTAGTGTACAGGGCCAGTGTGTTTAATTAGGGATTGTAACGAAGTTTTGTTCCTGCATGTACCTCTTCCTATGACTCTACTGAATCTTTAACTTCTTGGTTTTGTAAAGAAGGGTGTATGGGTAGAGGTCATTCTCATTTACCAGGAAGGAAGGAAGCCTAGCGTGGGTTGTATGACTGCCTGGATGGGCTGATATTTACAAATAGGTCATCATATTCAAGAGTATCTAGACAAGGATTTTCCTTTGTGCAAATGATTCTCAGTCTACTACGTTAATGCACTTGTTTATTAGCAGTTCTGCAAACCATTTAACATAAATCTTATTACTCAGTCAACTTAATATTGTTAATGAACATTTTTGTTACTGAAAGTTTTTAGACAGTTAGGCACCTCCCTTGTGTAAATCAATGACAGGCTTGTGTAAAGCAGTCTGTTACTTTGGGTTTGGGGATTATTTAAGCCAAGACCTGGAGATAAAATATAATTGTCTATGCAGTTTGTTCATTATTTTTGCAATTTTTTGTCAGTCTAATTTGTCTACACTTGCATTTAATCTCCCAAGGGTTTGGCCATATGTTTATAATATTGGAGTTTATACTGTAATTATTCCCAGTCAATGTTAGGGTGGGTAACTACTATGTACTAGAGGTATGCTTGAGCAGTACCTACATGTACTGGCCTGGCTTCAGCCATTCCTGTAGAAATCTTATTACATTAACCAATGGCCTAATCATAGAACAAGAAAACCTGGGCCAGGGCTCGAAGCAAACCACATGCTAAATTGGTCATGACATGAAATGGTCTTTTGCACACAGGTACATGTATCTTCAGGTTTCAGTGCTAGTCACTTCAGACTCGGAGGATCCCTCTGTTTCATCACAAGAAAGAATTGACAATCATCTACAATGTGCAGAATCGGATCTTTTATCTTATTTAAGGATTGTACAAAAACCCTGAAATGTTTCTATGAATGAGGAAACAGTTTACCTAACATGGACACATCTAGCTCTTCCTGAAGCAATCAAGGTTTGGATCAGGGCCAATTTAAAGGAACTATTTCATTACAGTCAGTGAAAAGTACTCTACTGGAAAGTTATCAGTCATTATGCAAATTAATCTGATTTGGGGGAATGCCTTTTAATAAAATATAGAGATAAATAAATCAATCAGTAAAATATATATTTATTCATTAATTGGAAAAACAAACCAAAGCCGAATGATAAAAAATACTAACAATTTACTAATTATATTAAGTACAAATAAGACTTATAAAGTGCATTTTCGAAGGCTAGAATGTGCTATTAATAGTTAATGTGGTATCATAAAGCAGCTTACTCTAAGTCTATGGCCCCGTTCCCACTGGACCCCGCATTGATCGCGCAATTTGAGAAAAGGGCGATCAGACCCCGCAATTTCTCGAAAAGGGCGATCAAAGGGCGATCAAGCGTAAGTGGGAACGCGAGGGCGATCAGGATCAGACCCCGCAAATTTGATCCACCTCGGGAGTAGGATTAAAGCGGGATCTGATCGCCCTTGTGGATTAATGGGCGATCAAAAGTCTAGTGGGAACGCAAAGGGCGATCAGACCCCGCAATTTGAGGGCGAACATCCGGTACGGTAGGCCCGAATGGCGCGAAAATGGTGTTCTTTTTTCTTCTATTCCCAGCAAGCACCACGCATTTGGTGACATGAATTGCAAGTAAAGCATAAAGCAGTATTGACGTCACGTGACGATACCAACTACACGTTCTGTACAACGCATCCACACTAAGCCCAAACCACGCTTTAATTTTGGATGCATTGTATTCATACGTGCACGTTCTTTAAAGATGGCAGCGCCCAGCAATAAACGTCCCATAAATTCGTCAAAAAAAAACCTCCCAAAAAGATGAGAAGCGTGGCAAACTATGGTCGGATGAGGAGCTAGGAGCCACCCCACACTGTGTGGTCGCCCACTTGGTCGACCTGCGTTGGTGAACTTTGAATCCACTTCCGTTCCCAAAAGGAAGATCAATGCGCGATCATACTCTAGTGGGAACGCGACCGCGATTCACGTCTGCGACTAATCCTTTTGCGGGGTCAGGATCTCCTAATTGTGGATCCAGTGGGAACGCGGTCTATGATTGTTTCTTTAAATTAACTTCAATGTTTATAAACATTAATAAAAGAAGGAAACCACACTGACCTTGATAGTAATTTTATCTGTAAAGCAACCAGGCTGTTCACCATAAATTACACAAAGAAGGATATCCGCATAATTATCCTGATCAGACAAACTATAAACACTTGTGGCTTGGTGAATAAATCCGTTTTGTGGTTTGTTTTGTTATATTATATTGAATTTGAGTTACCTTTTTGAGAGCAAATTAGATACAGGTGTAGATTGGTCACACAAAATCGGTTTGTGTAGAAAGTTGGTGTTATTGCCTAATACAGTTTCGGGTATCATTACAAATATCAAAGTGTGTAAATATTGTGAAATTTACAAAAAAATATGATTTTCCACAAATTGCTCTCGTAAAACTTTCTGCTGGAGGTACAATACGTGTATTTTGTCCATTAATTAGTTAAAACCCTTACTCCCAAAGCTAGGCCTTTTTGGCCACAGGTGACCTCAATCCTCCATTATCCCCCTCTCCTATATCACTCCACAACAAATTGTTTGGACTTTGATAAGATAGGAATGCCTGACCCTGTGATAAGCAATTTGGGTCTACAACCATCAGTCCTTCTAAATCCTTCAGCAAAGAGGATCATGTAGATGGATTTGAGAGGAGAAGGGTTAAGAAATAATGACCTAACTCTTTACATGAACGAACCAATCACCCTTATTGTTCATAGATGTGTCAAATATTTTCCTTCCTCCATGGTCAAATAAAGAGACTCCCTACCCTCCCCAATCTCCAAGAGCTAGAAATGTATGCATGTTGCAGTCTTCAGTCATTTTAATGTTTACTCATAGAGCAAAGAATTGGGCCCAATTTCATGGCTCTGCTTACCACTGAATTCTGCGCTTGTGATTTCCATTCTCCGCTTACTGTGCTAGTGACGAATTTCTGCGCTAGCTTTGTAAGCGAAGAATGCCTAGTTACGTGGAGTACGCACGTGCACAAGCCAAAATTCCCTGCTAACCCGAGAAATATGCTTGACGTAAGCACGGAATTCCCTACTTCTGTAAGCGTCAATTCTTGACTTGGGCCCTGGCAATCTGTGGCTGACTGGAGTTTGATACCAAGTTTAATCCTGGGTAAGGTGCAATATTGTTGAACTCCTACTGAAACTGCGATTAAACCAAGAAAAACATTTAACAGGAATGATGTGCAGAAGAAGGGGCTGCCTGCCAAACTCTTGTAGTCCACAAATTTTTTTCACACTTAATGTCAGAAAGACAAACAATAACATGTGCATGTACATTTCCGTGTAAAGCTATGATGATTTCGTGAGCTGGTTTTTTCAAAGTTTAATTTTTCCTTATTTGTTTTATAATCTATGCATAGTCTACATGGTAATCAGTCAGTGTAACCAACATCATGTCACTCTGTGGTCTTAATTAATGGAATTTTGAGTTTGATGTTTCGAAAGTTTATTCTAACCTTGTATTTTATGGCAGCAATTAATCAACTCCACACCACTTACAGAGAAAGTAAGTATCAAGTTGAGGCCCTCTTGCCATATCCTTAGTTACAAGGTCTCACCCTAACAGGAGTCAACATTGCTATTTATACCCCTCCCCCCCATACATAGTTCCAAACCATATTTGGATATCAGTGTGAGTCACAGATGGAGAGTGAATCTGCACTTCACCAAGAGAAAATACAGTATTTCCAGATTTTAGGGATCAATGGAAAGTTTGAAAAGACTCTGTGTTTTATTGTCAAACTGAGACTGGCCAGGCAGTGAGGTGTATAATGGTGTAGCTGTTATACATGTAGGTGTTGTGTCTATTGTCAACTTGCATTACATCTTTGCAATCAATTGTGAGCTCTGACAGGAAAGTTTCTGTACTTTCTGTGCTGTAAATGTAAGTTAATAGTGTTGTTGATTATGCTCATAATACATGTACATGTAGAGGAGAACATATGGCTCTATGCTGTGACTTTGGGAATGATCTTCTTGAAGTCCAGATGTGAGATAGCTACATCTGAACACCCCTTTATCAAATTAATAGGCAAACCTATTTTGCATGACAATAGTATTTATTTTGATTATTCTGTGAAGGTTGCAGTCTTGGCTATAGGTGAGTGTTGTTAGTACATGTACAGGGACATGTAGTTTGGTTAGAAACCATTGGGGCAGTGAATGGGAATATTCTTGGGATCTTTGGTAAGTGTCAACATGCAGGAAGGAAAAGTGGTGTCAAGTACTAGTGTTACACCACACTGTTCATCTGCAAAATGTGATTGTGAATGTAGAAGGTTTCATGAAATACTCTTTGAGTCTTGACAAGTTTTAGTGGAGAATGTGTTGCCAGTTAGGGTGACTGAATGACCATGATTGATAGCAATAATAAATGGAGTCTTGTATTTGACATTGATTAGGATGTTAAATGATAAACTTATGTATTGGTATGCATGTTTAACAATTAAAAACACACTTTTATACTTTAATTGTACCTCATAAATTATGTTTGGAAGTCTGAATATTTAGAAAAAGTTGTTAGGGCCTACTTATTGAATCTAGCCTCTGAAGATGGTCCTTTATGACTTTGCACAATCACTTGGTTTATTGCCCAGCAGTCATGGCAACTTACCCTTTCAGTGTTGAAACTTTTCAGTCAGTTATTTGGGCTGCTCATTTTTGTGTGTGCTGGTTTTCCGGTTAAATTTCTTATATTTATTATAAGTGACTGTGCTGGTCACATTTTTATTTTACCATTTTCGTTTAACCATAGAGCAAGGAACAGTGGTTTAACCATGGTTTACTGTAATTTAAAACCTGTTCCAATTTGGTATAAAATGAAACTAAGAATGATGTCATTATCACTTTTGTTGTGTTTGAACACACTGATTGGTCATTTGTAGTAATTAAGGACAGGATACATATTAGCTGCAGTACAAAAAGTCATGCCATTAAGTTGATATTACTTTCACTTCAAGTTCAACTGTTATGAGTATGCTAATATTTGTAGGGTGTGTCACACAGTGCATTTGGTCCCTTATTTCAAGAAGTAGTATTTATCTTTACATGACCTTTTTCGGTGGCATTTCCAGTCATTTTCATTTGGGGGTAAACATATTTTTTTATGGGGGGACTATTTATTTAATGTAGCAAACCACCCATTCATTTGCACTTTTTTTGACCTTATATGTGGAGGGCAAGAGGTGGAGTAAGGGTTCTGCCACCCCCCCCCTCTGGTTATGCCACTGACCTTTTCATGTGTAATTGTACATGTCAACATCACTCCAATTGTCATTGAATTTGATATCTACCAAGTACATGTACACACATTGATAATGTTGGCTGTGATGAACATGGCATTGAATAAGTACAACTTGTCTGAATTCATTTTTGTTTCTCTCAACATGAGGCTAAGTACATTTCCATGAGACTGAAAACTAATCTAAAGGTCACATCAGTCTTGTCAACACAATGAGTCAATGGTCTACAACCTTGGTTGGAGTAATGTTCACACAGCAGTGTTGTAGCTGTTGAACCCTGAACTGTCAAGGCCAAGTCAGACTATTGGGACTGACCACCATGGACCACATGCATGGACTGACCACACAGTCCACTCCATAGGAACTCAATATTACATGGTGTCTTTGAAGAGAACAACAGTTGTGAAATTTTCTTATTTTAGTTAATTAGGTATATACATGTACACGTAGGTGTCAATTTAACTTTTATGTGGAGTTTGAGTTTTCCGATTGACGAAAAAAAAAAAACCCACTCAGGGTGGGGTTGGCTGCATCTATGTATACACATGATGATGTATGTCTGTTGGGAAAATCATAGCCATTTGAATCTAGAGGAATGTCACCAACCATCTGACTTACCGGAAGATGTTTTCAATAGAGTAGGGAAAGCCTTGTCACATTAACTAGGATTGGATGGAAAAGTCCAGGAAGGTACTAAATCTTCATCTGGAGTTTCTTCATTTTGGTTTAACTTTGATTCTTTTTCGACATGACAATTACCTTGCAGGTTTTAAGAGGACGTAAGAAGGAAGTGTTTCTGACCATGGGGTACCATCGTTTTGCTCTTATTTCTTGGCTACTCCTGATGTATGCAGGAACAGTTAGTGCCACTCTTTCCTTGGATCAAGAAGGAGCTCATGTTTGTACTAGGACAGAAAGGTATGTCAATTTCTTGGTTTTTCTCTCAGATGTTTCATTCTCAAAATGCTATCTAGGGAGACATGTTAGTGCTGTCCCTCTCTCATTGACCTGGCTGGTATTGTGCACTGTATCTAGTGATACTGTACATACTCTAATTCAAGTTGCCAATTGTATTTTACAAATTCACAATATTGCAGCACAGGTAGTGCCAACAGTTTCTTGTGAAAACATGAAACAAGTAGTTCTGTTAGCAGTGAGGTCATAATCCAGAAAGTGAAAGAGCAACCCCTACATACACCTACAGTGCCATTTGTTTTGCTAGTGAAAATGAAATCGGGCAGGGGGTAATATATGTGAGCCTATTCTTGTTACCGTAAACTTAAACTTTCTAACATTTATTTATTTTGTATGAACAGTTACCATATAACAGTACATGTAACTCAACAAGAGCCATTTGAACAAGTGTACTACACAAGCTGTACAGATATCCTGAACTGGTTCAAATGTACAAGACGGAGGTAAATACTACATGTACATGCATATAGACGTAAAACCGTGTCACAAATCAGTTTGCTTTTGAGTTTGCTACACAAATGTTGGTGACGAAAAAACACACAACGTCCATGAATTGTGTAATATTTTACAATTTGTAAGCAGTGTTCCACCTATTCTTAAAAGTTATCTCTTCATAATAAATTCATAAATGTATCTGTTTGGATAAGTATAAGGTACATTTGAAATAAAATAGGCATATTCTTAACATCATTTTCCTCAATATAATTGGTGCAATACTACCTCTTTCATTGTGCACTTGTTATATGACAGTTTTATTATAGAATGACGTCACATTGCAACATTTGCAGCATTTTTAAAACACACCAAATAAGTTTTGTATGACTTAAGGGAATTGAACCACATTGGTTTCGGGGAGAGGACATTCAGTTGTTTATTCAAACCGCAAACATAGTTGCAAAAAACTTAAATAGGGTCTTCAAGATCAAATTCAATTTTGTGATAAACTCATTTTCCAATAAATAGAAATTCTTCATGAAAGTGAAAATAAAATTTTATGCCATTGTATTCAATACCCTTCTAGTGCGAAATCTTTTGTCATCCAAAATCATCCAATGATATAACATTTCAAATACATCGGCAAATGGGTCTTTGCATATTAGGATATTTCATGATATTCAATCAAAATGGCCTTGAATTTGACCTTTTGACAGACAAAAAAATCCTCCTTGGATTGTACAGACATATTTGTTGTTGACAACCAATGATGTCATGTTTCAAATTTTGCTCTGGAAAAGTATCAAATACAATGTATGCCTGGGAAAACCTGTGTACTTTAGGGTTTTAAAAAAGGGGTATTTTAAACAATATTAGCTAAAAAAAGTGATTCAGGCCACAATTTTCAAATCCATGTTGTGCATTGAGATTTTTTGGGCTGCAATCATTCAGCATGAAAATAATACACCTTTGATACTTAGTTTAAAAATTCTTCTCTTAACCTTAAAGGTTATCTGTATTGACATTAAAGAAGTACATTGTTCCCTCAATGTTTTTTTGGCAGGTTGTTATATCGGACTAGTTATCGTCAGGAGATCCGGATACAATTTCGTAATGTTAGAGAATGCTGTAATGGATATGCACAGAGTGGCACAGTATGCATTCGTAAGTACATACATTTAGTGATATCTTTATCATACTGCCAAGAAGTTATTAGATTAAACCTGAGTGCATAATTTGTCATACTATTGCTCTATTGTTTGTTTGGATAAGAAAATTTGTGAATTAACATAAATGTGATAAACACTGCTCCGTTTTCTACTTTGCCTAACCCTTATAACCCTCAATCCTTGATAATCTTTCCTCATTTTGTTCGTGTGTGTATTTGATTTGGTATGCTAAAAGATGATAATTTTTTCGCCCTCAATAAGCCTTGGCTAGTTAAGTTTGTTACCCTTCCAAGTTCCAACACCGCTTCCAACAGTAACTCTGTTGATTGCAATATCCGGACCTCTTTTCCTTGGTTGACAACCACAACTGCATCTTATTCTCAGCGTTAGTTACTTTTCAAGCTTGGGAGTTCTTTCGAGCTACTTGGCAGTTCTCCAAGTGAATCTTTCTGGTTTGATGAAGTCTTTGTGCAATGCCACATGGGACTTAAGTTTGATTAATCCATTTCATCTCGTCACTACAGATGAGTGAGGTGCCACTGGTATGAAAAGAGGCCAAAGAGGTCCCTTATACAAAGACTAGCAATGGTGTTAACACTAACAAATATCATTGCCATCACCTTTTAAAAGTTCTTCTGTTTGAGAAGGTTCTTAAACATATTGTTCCTTGTTGACTTCGACCCATTTCCATAAGTATGGGACACTATCATGGGCTCAACAATTTTTTCCCCTGGAAGATCATGCTTTACCCAGGATTTCAAGATTTATAATGATTGAGCTTTTAATCTCTACAAACATCAACCCCCCAACCCCCCAACCCCCAGGATTCTTGACTTGGCTTGAGCCTTTGATTAAGTTCCTAACTTTAAACCTTTAAATTTAAGTTTCATGATTATGGCATTTGTGGGTCTCTTTTCGACTTGTTAATTCTTTCTTCAAGTTCTGTACACTGTGAGTTCTTTTCTATGGCAATTTTCAGATTGGTGTGATGTTACTGCAGCGGTACCTCAAGGTTCCAATAGCTCTTTTCTTATTCAATATTTTTATTAACAATCTCTAACAATATTTCCCCCTCAATTGCCCAATGTGCAGGTAACACTACAATTTTGGGCACTATTAATTATTCTCTGGACTTTGTTACCCCTACTTGGAGTAAGGTCAACGGTATGCTGCTTAATGCTAGAAAAATGTAAAGCCATGAATATTACTCACAGTCACCGACCCCTCATTATTCCTTACTTCCTCAGCCAAGACTCCCTGGAGGTCGTCAAACCTGCTTTGGTGTGATTTTCTACAGAAATTTGACTTGGGGGGTCTATGTTATGGCTATTTTCTCTAAGACTTCCAGAATATTTGGTTTTTGTTAGGCATACAGCTCATTCCAAAGATTCAGTTACTTTTATGTTTAGTTTTATGTAGACAATATGCAGCTTTCCATCTTGGTATCCAATTCAGTCTGTTCACATTAATGTTCCAATGCAGATTCACCACAGCATGTTTTAATTTACAGACGGGATGTTAGTTACAAGGATCAATTAACTATCCTTAAACTTCCCCCAACTGGTACAAATATCTTCTTGTTTTTGTTCTGCATTGTTTTCACTAAAGGTAGTATCTTTACCCGAAACTGCTTCCTATCCTGCTCAAACTCTATGCTACATGTATCATCTTTTACATTGAATAGTTTTGCACAGTACATTAATTTTAACCAATTATTTTATTTCAGAGTTTTTGAAAGGTACTTAATAATTTACTTTAAGTTTTTATGAAACATGGTTCCTTGAAAAGCAAGCCAAGCTGAATTGGTTACTTCATAACACTAAACAGTATTGATAACAATGACTAATGAGGGGAGACCATATTTGGCATTGGGAAGGTTACCAGCCAACTTATCACAGGAGTTATGGTTAAAAAGACATGGTAAAGGCTCATCAATGAAGGAGACCATTGCTCTGTAAACTGTTGACTTACGTCATTTGTTATTTATTTGATTTTGCAGCAATCTGTACTGACGGTTGTGTACATGGTGATTGTACTTCTCCCGGTGTGTGTACATGTAGCACAGGTTATCGAGGAGTCTCATGTGAAAGTAGTAAGTTAATAACAGTCACTCAGTGTGAAATAGTGTGGTTGCCCCCCCCCCTCCTTGAGCCTCAGTTGCCAATTAAAGCACCAACATCAAGTAAAATAAGGGCATTCGGACAAAAGTCGGTCATCTTGCCAACTCATTAGTTTTCCTGTTCTCATTCTAATTTGCAAACAAAAGGTCTGTTGCTTTGATATATTAAGTACGTTGAGTTCCATTATGGGTAGATGAGTCTTGTTTGAAATAGTCGGCAAGATGGAAAAAAGCTTCCATATTCCCTCCCAAAGAAAATGCCCTTACTAAGCACCCAATGAGAGTAGAATAATCTCAATACTAGAGGGACATGTAGGTGTAACTTGTCTGCAATTGCATTTCTCTACATGTAGTTTTCAAGAAATTAGTATACATCATGAAACTAACAAGAAAAGCTTAATTAAAGGGAAGGTACACGTTTGGTAATCACTCTTAAAATTAATTGCAATCAAAAACTTACTTGGTTAGAAGTACAGCAGCTTTCGATTGTGTGAAGCATTTTGAGAATCATTTCACTTCGAAGTATTGTGGTTATGGAAAAAGATACGTTTCTTAGATTGTGTATTTCTATTAGGGATTATTCTTCCTGCGTGGACATATTTGCTCTGGTTTTTCGGCGATTTCTCATAAACATTGACCTTGAAATGAAATTTTCACTTGTTAGTTTTATTGTATATATCTACATTAATAAACAATCAAACGGTTCCAAAAACTAAAGGTATACTTTGCCTTTAAAGTAGAGGCTAGAGTTTTTAAGGCAATACATTTTGACATGTTATGATAATAAGTATTTATGCTAAGCAATATTTCTTTGTATCAACTTTACATTAAGTAAGGTTTCAAAACTTGGTGTATCATAGTTCACATGAGCTTCAATGCTGGAGTTTGTGTCCTGTAGCTATAATGATCACCTGACATACATATATGTGATATGATATTAACATCATTCTGTGTAAATGTGGTTCGATATAGTGTACAAAATGGGTGTGGTGGTTATTGTTACAGGTCGTGGAAACTTGTTCCTTTTATATCCTAGACAGTGTAAATGTTTATACCATCAGATATTGGCTTGATATGGCAAAATATCTTATGTCAATAATGATAAATAACAAGGAAGTTCAGAATTTGATTTCATTGAAGCAATTTGCCATTTTTTGAGTAGGCACTGTTTGTTATAACTATGTTGGAATCGTATCATTTCCTTTTCTTCAGAATGCAGTAAAGGAAAAAAAAGTCTCCTGTCTGATCGGATGACTCAAAGTTTGAAGTAGAAAATCTTTGTTTTTGTGAATGTAATACTAGTCCATCTGTACCAAACATTTGCAAATTTTACTTAGTAAGACTGAATATGAACTTGCCTTTAAAAAAGAAAAGCAAATTACACAAATAACTGTTAACCAAGCTTTGTAGTGTTGGCTGTCATCTTTTGATACACTTAAGTCTCTGCAGTTGAATTAAAAGCCAAAATTAAACCAATGAGAAGTGATATTATAAAGGAATACCTTAGGGCCGGAATAGGCAGACTAAACAATCATTTGTTTTATCTGTTAATGAAAATAGAATATAGATTTGACCTTTGTACATGTGGATTCCCATGTACTATGTAATCCAGTAAATGTTGTGCAATACGTGTTTTCTTTTCACATTTTTCCCCCGTGGTATTTTGTTCTTAAGTAATAGTTATGAGTCCACTCCTTCTAAATGGTTTGGGGATCCATTGGACACTGAAATTTTCTTGTGTTATCATACATGTGTACATGTAGGATCGCAAACCAATTGAATGATACTAATTTGAGTGCAATCCTGATACACTTCTCGGATATTTTTTAGCAAAAATTGAAACCCTCATGGTCTTGGGTGTCGACCGAGTTTAAATGTATAATTTCATGTGTCAATTCATGCTGTAAGTAATTTTTGAGACGTATATGTACACTTGTTTTTAAATAATATCTTGTACATTGTACAACAACTTGCTTGGTCATAAGTACATGTATGCTAAATTAATTTCATATTGTAAAAGGTACACTGTAAGTACTTGTACGTTTTTTCAATGAATACGTCATTGCACAAGGCCTGCTTTGCCATTCTTCGAGCTGCCTGGAACCATGTAAAAAAGCAATCCTGCTGTTATAATTGAGCATTCACTCATGACCAAACAAGTCATTGTTCCAGATATTATTCAAATGTAACTCACAAAGCATCCATGGTTGTCCTGTGTCCAGTCCAGTGCACCAAACTGTGGGCCAACCGTGTGCACTGAACCAAATCAGCAGTGCCATCATCCATGACCTAACTTTGATACCTGCATTCCATTTCTATTAAGTTGTCATTTATTTAGCATGCTCCTCAATCTCTTTGACAATGAAGTAGAACATGATAACTTAAACCTTTTATGAGAATTAACAGTGCCCTAGATGAACCATGTACATAGAAACTCAAACGTACCCTGGATAAAAACCCACAAACACATTCAAGTTATAAACTGTCCTACATGTCCTAGATAAAAACCCACAAACACCCACATTCTTAAGTCCTAGATAAAACCCACAAACACCCACATTCTTAAGTTCTAGATAAAACCCACAAACACACCATTTCAATTTGTATAACTCTGATTGGCTGACCCCTAACAGTGACACTGACTCGTACACTGACAGTACACAAAAGTCGTTCTTCTCCAAGAAACAATATTGTTGACAGTCAAAACTAAAATGTGTTGCCACCCACTTAATCTCTCCATAGAGTGAATTGCATGACTTGGCTTCAATCTCAAAATGTCAAACCTATGACCTTTCCTTCAAATGCATGTATGTACCTGTACTGATGAATCATGTATTGAGTATTTCCCCTACACTGTGAACACTCATACTTTTTTGTGATAGGTCGTACCAGGCTCAGTTGACTGTATCAGAAGTTTGACTTCCAATGAATAGATTAAAGTGAAATATAGAGAGGCATAATGTTCATGTCACGCATGTATGATTCAGGAATTTTGCAATCAAAAAAGTGTGCATTAATGTGGTTGTATTTTCTGCCAAGGAACATGCTATCATGTTCAAATCATTGTTATTACCATGAAATAACTATCAAACCTTCAAAGCTTTCTTGATTTGAAGTTAAATGTGATTTGATACCAACTTGTCTTTGAAGTGATGTCTTGATCTTCAAGAGATTTGCAATTGAATTACATCTAACTATATACTGCCTGTCAATTGCCTGTCACAGGAATACAGATTCATGTAAGCATTCATGTACACAAAGATAGCAAAGCTACATGTACATACCATTTGTATAGTATGCAAGCAGCAAAGGTACAAGATGTTACGTGTAAAGGAAACTAAAAGAGATGAATTGCCGACCCTAGTGGAGGATGTAGTTGAGTTAGTATTTAATTCCAACAGTGGTTTGGGAGTAGTCTGAGAGGAAGTTTGATTCATATAAGGATACATTTATCTTGTAATCTTCCTAAAAATAGAAAACTGTTGAAGTATTGGCTCCATTCCTGGATGTTGAGTAATTTATACTTTGGCAACCAACTCTTGCCATAAATAGTGAGCCTCCTGCAGTAAGACATTTGCTTTTTAGATTTTGAATAATATCTGGTACAATGACTTGATTGGTTACAAGTGAACTCACATTGAGTGACCCCAGATGAAAGACAGTGTTGCAATGGCACATTGTTTAGAGCAAGCTTTTGTTTAGCAACCTCCAGATTGGCGAACACTGGAATGATTGTACTATACACATTCATTCAGAGTTGTGTATGGGTGGTCGCGCCCTCTTGTTTAACTACGCAAACGCTTGCACCGAACCATTCGACATACCAACTGTCTCTAATTGGAGGAATTCAAATTTAAGTAGTAACTTGTGGCTAAGCAAGTCATTGTATCAGACATTATTCCGATCTAACTCTAAAATGGCTTATTGATGTAGTCATCTACCAATACACCAATGCTCATGGTTTCAGCCACTGACACACACCAAACATGGACCTGTTAATGTGATTTGACCACTCATACATTGTAATGGAGGTTGTTATGAAACTACATGATTCGTCTGCAGATAATGAGTGAATACTGGACATATCTGTTCATTCTGAGCCAATTTAAATGAGATCCCTAACCACACTTGTACATCTATCGGTGTTTTAATTGAAACTGGCAAAATACCTCCTGTTCCTACCTGGCCCAGATAATGGATGTTCTGAGTTTTACTGATTTCAGAAAATGTTCATGGTTCTTTTTCTGATTTTGGAAGCTTTTGAAATATGAACCTTACCATTAAGGATAGAAAGCAGACATAGTGGCTATTGGAACCATGTTGTAGAAGGTCTGCAAATCCAGAGCAATAAAACACTTTGAATGTTCAGGGTTTCATCTCAAGTCTCTCAGGAAACTAGTTCTTTGCCAGAATTTCTCAGCTAGCTTAAAGGTCTTCAGTCAAATCTAACCTGCAAAACTGACAAACAAACTAATGTTATCAATGTATCATTTGTTGTTATTTTTTCCAGCATGTCTAGCCAACCAGTGGGGGCCTAACTGTGCCAATACCTGTACTTGCCTCAACGGAGCTGCGTGTGATGCATCTTCAGGTAACTGTACCTGTACTGCCGGCTATAGAGGTAAATGTACAACAATATTATTCCAATATTATTCTTAAAGTAGATCCAGATGAGTCCACATAGTGATGTCATGCATTCTGCAACAATCAATGCATTGGGCTAATCGTATGTGTGACATAATTCCACTGTTAGCCACACCCCACTTCACACAAACTGGCTCCACTGATTATCAGAAGCCCATAGGGCAGGCCTGGAATTAACCCATGGCACCCACAGCAATTGCCGTGTTGCCCTGTGCTTTTGCTGTGGTGCCCTCTGCAAGGTTCCAATACAAATTTACGTTTTCCTCATAGAGTGCCCCTTACCAGGGAAACTTGCTGTGCCCCTTCAAGAGCAAAGTTCAAGGCCTGCATAGGAGTTGCACTGAACTAGTTGTTATGATAATTCAGACGAGAAAAGTTTTATTATTGGACTTGGCTTTCACATAAGTTTTTCAAAGACTATAAGGTCTTCCCAGAATTAAAGTTTCCGTCATAAGAAATGCTTTTGAATGATAAATTGGTTAGATTTTTGTTAAATTTACACACAAACCTGTTACTTTGGAGCTGGAAGTAGCCACAACTGTGGGTCTGCAGCAGATACACATGCGTGTAAACACAGTGACTTACCAACAGGATTAAACACAATAATAGATTAATTCGTTTAGTTCATTTATGTTTGTATGATTTCCACTTTTTTTTGACATTAGCAAGTATAACTGTGTGGAAGAATGCTAAAATTAGGGTTGATCATTATTTTTTCCATTTTCAAAATGGTAACACATCTGCTTACTGTTATCGAGATTCTTAAGGTTGATGTTGGAAACCAAAGATAAGCATTTTAACATTGGTACATGTATATTTGACATTTGATTTGGATTTATCTCTTTGTAGGTACTAACTGTGACTCTCCATGTCAACAAGGATATTTTGGGTCAGATTGTTTACTGAACTGCCAGTGTTTGAATGGAGCAACATGTGACCATGTGACAGGGGAATGTACTTGTGCTCCAGGATACGAAGGGGCATTGTTAGTATTCTTTAAAAAATATATATATATACACGTAGACAAATAAAAAATACACCACCAACAAAACAACAACACCACCAAACAACCAGATAGATTGGAAGGAAAAGGAATGTGCTTGGAATATTCAATGTCTGATTAAATGCAGGTTTTAGGTTGCGAAATTAAATGTCCAAAAGTTGCAAAGTAAAATAAACCTTCCATGCTGTGTACGGTATTGACTGGTATCTACCTGCTCTTGCTGATATATCCAGAATTTGAGTATCTTTTTCTTGGTAATCAAAATAAGTTGGAACTTTCTCATCTCCTGGAATAAGAGCATATGCTAGAGCTATCTAAGACTCCAAACAATATTCTACGCTGTATTTCTTTTTGACAGGCACCATTGTCATAATGTTGTTAATAGGTAGACATGCATGTTTTTTCTTATAGAGAACCTCTTAGGAGAATGTGTGTTTCCTTGCCTTGGCATAAAACAATGTTTGTTAATTTTTTTAGTTAAAGCTAGGAAATACAGATCCATCATGAGAGCTTGGGTGATAGGATAACCTCTCCTTTGTTTAATATCCTCATGTTTAAAAACAAAAAAAGTTTTTAGAAGTTGGGCTTTGTTATGTGTTAATAATAGATGTACAAGGTTTGTACTTCATGATAAAAATGGCTTTGCTAGTTATCATTTCTAAGCTCTATAGAGTCTTTCTAGAGCTGCCTGTATGAAGACTTGCTTGAGCTACTTGTATCTAAGACTCCCGTAAAAACACTTTGATGGATTGTTCTTACAGATGTGAAAGCATGTGTCTAGATGGAACTCATGGTGCAGACTGTTCCCAACAGTGTCGATGTCAAAATGATGGCACCTGTGATCATGTGACAGGAGTGTGTGACTGCAGTCCAGGCTTTATGGTAAGATACCAAGGCTGTTGTTTCATGCCCATAGCAGATATGAAGTTTTCAAAACAAGGTATTAAATTGCCAGTTTATATGAAAGCAATCTAAGCGATTAGAATTTACTTCAACCACTTCATGTCGTATGGCTTTTGATGGATGCTTGTGAAAGCCCTAAACAACTTTCAAACATTTTTTTTTTGCTGTCAGTTGACATTCTGGACATTCCATTGTGTAGCATGCACAGGCATGCATGTAGCGTCATTTCCTCCATACAAAGAGGGGGGGCTATTGTTGAATCCCTGTTTCCAGACTTTAGCCCTTTTGTTTACAAATGAGGATTACAAGAATGGACAGGCTGCCACCCTTGTTTATCATTGTATTCGGCTCAATGGGAGGTTGTCCATGGTATACGGCTGAGCTTTTGCGATACACGGTGAACGCATTTTTTTTTACAACAAATTAAATTACATTTTTGGAGAACCTTTGTTGTCTTTGTCAAGTCAGGGTTTCAATTTGATAACAATATTCTCAAAGGCAATCTCCAATAAATAATCTTGGTTGAGGCAATGCTATTGAAGACAAGGAAAGATGAAATGGATGTTTATAGACTCTGCTCTCTTACTCTTCATGTGAATCTGAAACCAAGTTAAATGTGCTGCTAGTAGCCAACCGCTTTGCACGGTGCTGCTGCACCTCACTATTTAAAATTGAGTGAAGTCATATGTGTATAATCACTTGACCTGCAACCCACTTCATATTGATGTACTGCCCAGGGTGAAGTGTGTGCTGAATCTTGCCAACGTGGTACCTATGGGAAAAACTGTGCAAGCTTCTGCCAGTGTTACAACCAGTCACCGTGCCATGGTGTGACTGGTGTATGTGAATGCAGACCAGGCTACACAGGAGAGAGATGTGAAATGCAATGTCCTCCTGGTTTCTATGGTCAAGACTGTACTGGTTTATGCCAATGTCTGAATGGGGGAACCTGTTCCAATGTAGATGGTACTTGCAGGTGAGAGAGTTAACTGGTTACCTGATCAAATTTTTTTTTTTTTTTTGTCAAGCACATGTTTGATAACTTAAGAAATTCATTTTTGAAGGAAATTTGGAAGGGAATGGTCCATCAACAATTGATTTCACTTGACATTTTGGATCGTAGGTTTTCTGTTAATCAAAACCTCTCTATGCGTAGCAGCT
Organism: Pisaster brevispinus; assembly: GCA_023634235.1. Lineage (NCBI taxonomy): Eukaryota > Metazoa > Echinodermata > Asteroidea > Forcipulatida > Asteriidae > Pisaster > Pisaster brevispinus. The sequence continues at coordinate 15,853,568 of JAMKCF010000006.1, read as the reverse complement.
CCATGAAAACAATCCATGAAAGGTTGTGGTGCTGAGTTGAGTTAGCACATTATAGCAGACCTCATTAGTGATGGACATGTACATGTTATTATAAACACAAGTTGCTTTGCACTGATTTCCTTATAAACTAAATTAATGATACGTGTCACAGCATAAAAGACACTCAAATTAACTTTTAGGAATTTTCAAGATTTATCTTGTGGAAATATGGAAATTAGTTTCCCTGTCATGACTTCTTGGTTCAATGAGTATTTATTATTGTAATGAAATAAATACCATTTACTTAATCATTATTTTATTTACAAAGTGTGGAGGTGAGCAAATAACATGGTGTGTATTATTCTGTTTTTTTTTCTTTAGATGTCCACCTGGGTTTACAGGAGCAGCGTGTAACCGAAGTAGTAAGTTTGATTGTTACAGAGTTTGGAAAAGGGATTCTAGATATATTTATAGGCCCCTGCAAGGGGAGTAATATTTTAACAAAAACAAACAAGCAAACACCCCCCAACAAACAAACAAACGAACGTCAGAGTTGGGAGAGAATGTGGAATTTGCTGTGAAAAAAAAAAACTGTCAGGGAGAATGGTGAGCTGATGACCATACTGCTTGCATGAAATTCCAAAATGAACTTTACCTTTTAAATGCTTGGTCAAATATGTTTTATGAGTCACTGTGAATAAAAACACATTTTTGAACATGCAGTCAAGGGCAGACTTGTGTATCACTTGGAGAATGTTTTAACAATTTGGTAAAAGGAGTCCATCCACATCAAATGTGCCAACAAAGGCAGGCCATTCAGGACTCTTCAGAACAGGCATGCAACTCTTCCGCGTTTCCGCGCGCGTTTTTTAAAAATGATCAGTGCTAAAAAAAAAAAATCGAAAAAAAAAAAAAAGATTTTTTTTTTTTTTTTTTTGCGATTTTTTTTAAAAAAGCCTTATATATGCTTGGCAACAACAATGTACAACCACAATAATGTGAAATAAGCCTAGTACATGCTAAGAATGCACCTAAGAGCATAATAAACCTCAAAATTTTCTAGGGTACCATTGTGGATCTCATGTCCCTTGGCGTTTTGGCCGCCTCGCTCCGCGCTTGCGTTGTGCCTTTGAAAATTTCCTCTTTTTTTTTCATCGGGCAGTTGCATGCCTGTCAGAAACATTCTTGTCCATTCATTGCTGTGTAGGACTCTTCAGAAACATTCTTGTTCATTCATTGCTGTTTACTTTTTGGGGTGTACTTAGAATCTTTCTGTAGAGTTTGTTCTGTCTCTCTATATATATGTTGGTCTCTATATAGATTAAGGTGTTATTTAACTTTTTATTGTAATTATTGTTATTTGTATTAAATTAATATTAAAATACAATTGGTGTCTGCTGCTAAGGAGAATTATTTACATGCTTGATTTTTTTTTATTTTTAGTTTGCCCGCTGTGGTACTACGAGACTGACTGTCTAACACAGTGCACATGTGTTAAGGAACATTCTTTTGCGTAAGTTGTAATACGTCTGCTAGATTTGTTATTTGTAGTTATGATGGTCCAGATGCTGCTGTTTAGTCTTGGACAGGCAGGATTTTTCGGGGGGAACTTTTGCATTGTACATTGCTCAACTTGAGAGCGACTTTTTCCTCAATAAACACAGGTTAGTTTTGAATTGATTATTAATGTTGATTATTTCTTTGCAGTTGTCATGGTTTAACTGGTCAGTGTTTCTGCAAGGATGGTTATGTTGGAAGGAATTGTGAGTATGGATGTCCACATGGTCTGTATGGTTCCGGATGCTATGAGATATGTCAATGTCAGTACGGTGCACGCTGTGATAGAGTGGATGGATCCTGTACATGTAGGTCTGGATATCAGGGACTTATGTAAGTTACTTTTATCTTATGTCTTTTAATCAAGTAGATTTAAACACTTGGAATTAAGACTGTATGAACAGTTGTAGCAGTATTTATTCACAAAGAAACATTTGAAGTTGCTTAAATGCTTCACTTGCTGAGATACAGAATTCTTCAAACACTGTAAAAACATGCAAATAAATCAATTAAGTCACACTCATGTTGACACATTGAACCAGGCCTTGTAATAATTGGTTTGGACATTCTTACAGCTTTTGTTGAGCACACCACTGACTATGAAGTATGGAGGAATCCTAACTACCAAAACATCCTAATAGAAAGAATTACAAAAACAATAGTTTAAAATTTATATTCATTGAAAGTATTTGGTATGATTTGTCTTGATATTTTCTAGATGTAATGAAACATGTTCAGCTGGTTGGTATGGGAATAACTGTGCAGGTCATTGTGACTGCCAGAATGGTGCTACATGTGATCACATTGATGGTAGCTGTATGTGCAGTAATGGTATGTAATACAGACCTTCATGGTGAAGCCGTCTCATTCTAACCCATTCAATTCCATGCAATCGAAGTCTGTTTCATGAATGTAGAGAACTTGACAAAGTTTGCTGCACAATAATAACAGTCCTTAATGTTATCAAAACAACCATTTGATTTTACCCAAACATTGTGTGCACTTGCAAGGTAATTATGTGGCTCTGCTTACCACAAGCAAAGCAGTGACGCTTACGGAAGCAGGGAATTCTACGCTTACGTCAAGCGTATTTCACGGGTTATCAGGGAATGTTTCCTTGTGCGTGTGCGTACTCCACGTTACTAAGCATTCTTCGCCTACACAGCTAGCACAGAATTTTGGCGCTTGCACAGTAACTGGAGAAAGGTGATCGCAAGTGCAGAATTTGGCAATAAGCACAGCCATGACATTGGGCCCTGATTGTCAATCATATGCATTTTGGTTATTATAGAAATACATAAAAGACTATATTTGTTACAAGAAGGATAAATTTGTACCTTAGTTGCCTGGCACTATATTATGTTATAAGTAAAGTTAAGTACATGCATTTAATTGTACATAACGTGGCGCATAAGTGTAATAAAGGGATTGAGATTTATATAGCTCATCTGACTGTTTCTCTTCTGTGGATCTATTTATCATATAATATATCTCCAGTAGTGTAAGCGGGTATGACAAAACCAAAGCTATAAGAGATGGAAGCCTCATTTCAAATCTAAACAAAATGGTGTATGGTCTATGGTAATACAGAAACACTAAAATGATTAACTCTGATAAGATCAGTATGTGTACTCCATTCAAAGAATGAATTGTGTAGCTGTTCCGTACCAAACACATTAAATGAAAACAAGTCTGGTTTTAGGTTCAAATATGCGTATACTTTGTTCTATGGATCTTTATTTTCTCAGTCCATATCACTAAATAAGAATTGATTTGTTACAGGTTGGCAAAGTGTTAAGTGTGATACCCCATGTAGTGCTGGTTTATATGGTGAGGGTTGTAATCAGCCGTGTGCATGCGCCAATGGCGCTCTATGTCATCACATTACTGGAGTGTGTGAATGCCCACCGGGTTGGACTGGATCCTCATGTAACCTCATATGCGAAGTAAGTATTCAACGTTTGAATGGATTAGCTTGGAGTATGTGATATCAAATAAGAAGTTACCATTTAACATGGTGACATCTTTATTTAGATTGATGATGATTAAGCTTTGCATCATGTAAACACTAGTCTTTGTTTGCCTACAACACAATTAGGGTACTAGATTTATGACCTGTATCATACAATACTTTTTGTAGAGGTCTTAACATGGCAGTTTTCACAAACCTCATGACTGAAAATATTAATCTTTTTTGTTTTCTTGAAATATAAAAAGCACCAACATTCAACTATATTTTAAAAATATATTTCCTCGTTTACTTGTTTACAATATTGAAAACATTAATGAAGGTTTGTTTGCACTGAATAGTCATGTCCATTAAAAAGTTTTCATGACCAAAAACCCATGAACAAAACATACTCCATTACAATGGGTTTAATGACACAATCATTAAAACATTGCAATTACTCCTGGTTAAATTGTCATACTTGTCATCACAACTACTATTTATTGTGTACAGGCTCATAAGTATGGAAAGAACTGCATGCATAGCTGTGATGAAAGCTTGTGCAGTGCTGCTACCTCCAGTGGCTGTCATAGTATCACAGGGATGTGTCAGTGTACAGGAAGTTACACAGGTTAGTCAGAAAGTCACCCACTGAGACAATAAATGCTGCTGCCAAGAACGTCTATATGGGGTTTTAAATTGATTCTGAAATGCTAGTGATTTGGACTTGAAAAGCAGATTTCGATTTTAGAAAATGTTTTCTTGTAGGTGGTATATCAGACAGGTCAAAGTTGCTGGAATTAAAAGTGATATTGCAGCCATCATTTTTAGTTGTTTCAACTTGAAACTTTTAATTGTGAAATACAAACAGTGTCTGTTCCTGTTGCTAAAGCTAAATCTCTCTGATGTGGAGAATATTGTGAACTGAAGTTGATTTTGATTTTGTTATCCCCAGGTGTACATTGTGACAACCCATGTCCTCTTGGATTCTGGGGTAGTGTATGTAATATGACATGTGACTGTATGAATAGTGGATCTTGTTCAGTACTGGATGGATCATGTGAATGTCAGCCTGGATACACAGGCAATGCCTGCCAAAATAGTAAGTTATATATCAATTTGCTGTGCTGAAATTTCAGCCTAATTCCATCCCGCACTGCTACCCCCCCTCCCTCAAGTAAACAAAGTAACCCAAGCTGAGCACCTCATATGTAATTTGCATCCTTGATACAAAGAGCACCTTCATTCATAGACAAGTATAATAGAAATGTTTGTATCAAAAAGTGTCAATACCTGATGTCAAACTTCCTTAGGGACCATTATTTAAAGGAAGTAAAATATTGCTTAACAAATTACTGCATGATTAAAGCAACTTTAATTTTCCTTTGACCAATGTAGCTATGAAGTATTGGTTTCTCATTGATGTCAAAATGGCTGTGGGGAAACTCTATATGCAGCTCATTCAAGACTCTTAACAAACTACCTGATTATTTGACGCTTACTTAGCTATGAAGGGCATGGTGAAAAGGCATCTTTGAAAATAGCTACATTTTTCTTCAAGCCACGATGAGTAAGCCTTACTCTGAATAGCCTTGTTCTGGGGCCTTGTAAAGCACAACATTCATAAACTATAACCCCATCAGTTCTGACATCCCACAAACTATGAACCATCATCTGGTAGTACTTTTTATTGCAAGGCATTCATAGAAAGTGATGATTTGTGAAATAATTCCCCTGTAACTCTGTAACTAACTGTCATTTGTTGTTGCACCCTAACTAGATTGTCCCAATGGTACCTATGGCCCAGGTTGTATACATACCTGCCCGTCTTGCACTTCTAGTAACAACAACTGTCATCCTGTCCATGGGACTTGTGTCTGCTCAGCTGGGTATAAAGGATACAATTGTGACCAAGGTAAACTGGATTCATTTTCTTTGATTCCCACCCAAGCAATAACTGCATCAGTGCATTACCTTGAAAGGCTATGTTGTTTGAAAGAGCAACCCAGTGCCCATTGTTTTAAATACAATAGATTTTAAGAACTGTATCATCAACTAATCTGGCATAGTGTCAGTATTAAAAACAAGCCCATTATTTAAAGAGCAAGGGAAATGCCAAATGCGATTTTGTGATGTACTCTTTTTCCTCTAACCATGCATTAAAAAATGGTGAAAATTGCCATCGTACTCGATTATCTTCTGGGGAAAAATGTCCAACGGTCAAAAGACATCTGATGACATCATTCTGAGAAAAATGGGTCTGTACATTTTTGTATGAGGGTGTTTTGGTCCATTTCTGACTTTTAGTGATATTCAACCAAAACGGCCTTGAATGTGACATTCTGACTGACAAAATATTCCTCCTTGGAGTGTACAGACCCATTCTTTGTTGAAATCCAAGGACGTCATGTTTCAAATTTCGCACTGAAAAAGTCAGGAATGAACCGAAACAGCCCCATACAAAAATGCACAGTCCCATATTTCTCAGAATGATGTCATTGGATGTTGACATATTTTGCAGTGGGAGGGTATTGAATGCAATGGCAATTTAGACCATTTTAATGTGAGGTTAGAGACTTGTAATTGTTTCTCCACTCACATGAGAACTCTATTAGAAAATGTATGTATTCAGTACAGCATTATGTTAGTTAGGCACATACATAATCATTTCAAAGTGTATTGTTTAACGTAGGGTGAATACAATTTATTTTGAAGTAATAATCATTGTAAGTGGTGTAATATTTTCCCTGTGCGCTATGTCAAGGTACTGTCATTTTTGTTCATTTATGTTTCTAACATTTGTCAGTGATGTCTATTTGTTTTGCTCAGTGTGTGAGAGGGATTTCTATGGGTTTGAGTGTATGGAAAGATGTACATGTCAGAACAATGCATCATGTAATCCTGTAGACGGAAGATGTGATTGCCAGCCTGGATGGATTGGCAGTGATTGTGAACAAGGTAAGTACATTGCAAGTATATGTCACCATATACCTGATCTGTCAAGTTTGTTTCAATATAAGTGGGAATCTAAGGCTTCCAAATGTGTTCAAATTTGCACAAGACTTGCACTGCATATTTTATGTAGTCAGTCACAAACAAACAGTCTGCTCAGATCAGCAACATATTTGTTTAACTTCATAACATTGTCTCCTGATCAACCATTCCTTGTACTGATTCTTACTCAACTATTTTTAATTTCTCCCTGCAATGGTAAATGTTTAGAGGTGTTAGTTTAGTCTGAAGGGTCTCCAATAGATAAACTGTTTTCTAATCCAGCAAGTTTGGCCAGCAACCTAATTAAGAAGAGAAGGAACCATGGAGAAAGCAACCAACCTTTATGAGTTAATCATGTTGAATACAGGATTAATTATGAACACATGGTTGTTGTCATTACTAGAATATTTGTCAATATGTTGTTAAAAAACCAGTATTGAAATGCTGACTTTCGTCATGAATTGTAAGCCTTCAGCTTTATATTGAACTGACCAGGGCCCAATTTCATAAAGCTGTTAAGCAGGAATTTCTGCTTACCAAATTTCTATATTTAGCAAGAAATGAGCAGGTTACCAGTGGCAACAATGTAAACCTTATGGAATGTTGGCTGGTAACCTGTTCCAGCTAAGCAAGTTTTTTCTGTGCTTAGCAAGTTTTTGTGCTACAGGCTTTATGAAATTGAGCCCTAGAGTAAAGCGTTACTATGTAAGTGTATTTCAGCTCTCATTTCAGTCTGATCATTTCTCAAATGTGTTTGCTCAATATGAGAAACACAGCAAATTGAAATGAATATTCACCCTATCTAACAAGAGATACATTAAAGTACAAACAGCTTGTTCAGGAAATCAAGCATCTATTCCTGGTAACTTGGGATTGAACACAATACCAGAATCTGGTAGTGGCTTTTAAAATATTGTCACTTGACAGAAGGGTTGAAATGTCATTGCAGAAATGAATAGTTTGTTTGAATACTATAAGTGTGATTAGGTTTTAAAAGTGATTGATTGATTTATTGATTATTGTTGATTGATTGAAGGGTGCCCAGATGGTAAATATGGAATTGATTGTGCATTTGACTGTCTGTGTGAAAATGGTGGATCATGTCAGCTGTTTGATGGCGAGTGTAAATGCCCTTCAGGATGGTCTGGCCCAATATGTACAGAAAGTGAGTAGAAATATTAATACTAAATCTCATAATTTAGCTCCATTACTATTGAAAGCATGGAATTCTAAACTAACCTCCTTTTGTTCAACTGGCCAATAGGGAGGCAGGACCCAATTTTCATGGAGCTTCTAAGCCGACCCTATTGCTATGATAAGTTTACCTTCAAAACAAAATTTCACTGGGAACCAGACCTACACAGACAGTTTAGCTGGTTAGCAGTTTTTACTGAGCATTTTGTGTATGCACTTAAATGTACTCTTACATTCACGGAAAGAATCAAACTACTTTGAAAAGAACATTTGTTTTAAATTTTAGCAGACTTTGTTGTGCGGTTTCCTTGTGCTTACAATTGAAAGTTCCTACTATATGATGAACTATTCAGCTTCTATGGGTTGAATGTTACAAGACACACTTTATAAGATATTATTCTTTTGATACTATAGGGTGCCCACTTGGTATGTTTGGCATAGGGTGTGCTGAGCCCTGCCAGTGTAATTCCACAAACACCAAAGTGTGTATACCTGAGTCTGGATTCTGTGAATGTAAGGTTGGATTTAGAGGACAATTCTGCAATGAAGGTGAGTGGTATAAAGGGCTTGGAACTTTTAAATTATAGAGTTTCATTCAAATTTGGAGTTTTATTCATTGTAAGGCTAAAGAAGTAGGATCTGATCTCACAATACTATGTCAAATATTACAGCATTGAACCTACAAGTATTTCTCCCCATTGTTCATTATTTGTAGAATAACAGGCTCTGTAGTCCCTGACCAATTGAAATTGGGTTTGTTTTGATTTATTGTTACTTTACCCTAGTGTCACCAGTTTTCATTTCTAATAATTCGCTCTGCTAGTTGCCCTCCTGCACACAATATTATATGTCAGTTATTGAGTTGTTTTTGATGTTGCATTCTGATTTGTATGTAATGTACTTGCAATTGACTTTTTGCCGTAGTGTGTAATAAGGGACAGTATGGTCCATCCTGTCAGTTCAACTGTGATTGTTTAAATGATGCCTCATGCCATCACATCTCTGGAGAGTGTTACTGTGCACCAGGATGGACTGGAATCAAGTGTGAAATAAGTAAGTGCAAGTCAGTAATATATACATGTAGATCACAGTGCTGCTTGCATGCGTTGTACACTGGCTGCTAACAAATGCAATTGACAAATGATTGACAATGGAGAACTTTACATTTCTATTTTGGTAAATTGGTATTTTGGAAGTGTTTAAAGACAATGTTTTGTATATTTGTTGTTATATTTCAGAATGTTCAACTGGTCTTTTTGGACAAGGTTGTCGTCAGGCATGTACATGTCCTCTTAATAACCAATGTGATCATGTGACAGGAAGCTGTGATTGTCCTGCAGGGTTTGGTGGAATAACTTGCAAGACACGTAAGTTGGTTTGGATATTAAAAACACTCTCCTTCAAAATAACTTCCAGTGTCTGTGTAAAATGTTCAATTTTACAACAATGTACAACAAAATTATTGTTACTAATAATGAAGGCATGATTAAATTTGTATATATACTGAAGGAACTGCTTGGCGCCTGGTGAAATTCATTATACCAAAAACACCACCAATGTAAACACTTTCCTGAATTCCATGATGGTTGTATAAGCGGAGCTTCCCTTTCCTAGCTTTATAACATGAACACCAATGATTGATGGTAATCCAGTTTCCAGCATTAGTCATATTCCTGATTTTAAAAAAAGCTCAGAATTTAATTGCAACCCCAGTTTTTTCCCCCAATTTGCCTCCCCCAATCACTCCTCATTAGTTTCTTCTGCGGCTGAAATTGAATTTAACCCCAAACCATTGCACACACAAGCAATAATGTAACTTAACGCTCATACAAGACTACATTAAAGGCCAATGTTTGCGTCCCTTAAATTTAAGCCTGCCCCCTCCCCCAAGATTAACACATCTGGTGCGGCTGAAGTAGACAAGTTTCTACTCTTATGACTGTTGACATTTTTATAAGGCATCTGATAATGTTCCTGATGGCCTTGTGCCAAGCGCAACATCATCCTGAAAAGTCATCTGCTGACTGTTTCTGTGTCGTTGCAAGGTCAACCTGAGGACAGCTTTATGTAACAGTACGTGTTTACTTACATGTGAGTGTATTTCATCCTACAGCTTGTGTTGCTGGATACTTTGGTAAGGGCTGTCTACAGAAATGTGAGTGTAAGAATGCGAACTACTTGTGTGATGCCATCAATGGCTGTGTGTGTTCCAATGCAGAATATGGTCCCGAATGCAACAAAGGTAAAAACCAATATTAGATCAAGTAATAGGAGATGAGCATATGTAGGTCATGTCTCAGGGGTGAATAGTACATGCAGAAATGTCACATGGGTTTTAAGAACTAGTTTGACATGTATTGGGTAGACAGACAACACATGGACACATTGACAGTAAAGGAGTATTTCTGATCACTGTTGTCTGACACGTTTATTTATAAGATTCCCAATACTCGCCTCTCCTTAGTAACAGATGACTTCATTAAGAAATGGTACAATTCATTTGTAATAGTCATTTATTGAAACATAATGAGTTCAAGAACTGTCACATGATTATATCTGAATGTTTCTTCACTAGAGCTCATCATATTTATACTTGCTTCTTTTTTGCTGTCATGTGTAATCAACAAACTGCCAGACGACAACTTTTGTTAACAATTAAAAGCACTTGAAAGATTGACATGATTCCTACATGTACATGTACCATGACTCTTTTAATTCTTTGTTTACTAGAAATTAGACCCTTAATACTCTCTAGTCAATTAGGCATTAAATTGACCCAAACCAATCTAAGTCCAAAGAAAAGAATGAATCATGTTTTTTTGAGTGCTGAATCCGTCAAAACCCAGAGGTTCCATGCCCTTGTCTTAGTTGTTAATGCTATACTTGTACTTTCCTTTTGCATTGATGTATAGGAGGCGCTAATAGTGCATCAGTAGATGGAGTAGGAGGGGGAACGTACGCTGGTCTAGGTATCGGAATCCTTATTCTCATAGTTCTCCTGTTACTCATCATTTTCTTCTTAAAGAAACGAAGGAATGACAGACAGAGTTATGATGGGCCTCCTGTTGTGTGAGTATACTTCAATTTCTTTATGGTATGAAACAACAAATTAATACCTCTTATGAACCATGTTTATACAGAAAATTTATTTACAATTCTATGTAGCCCAGAAAACATTTTCCTGGGATTAAACCCACATAAAAGAAAAAGCAATATGATTAAAAAGAGCCTTAAAAAATATATCATTGGTAATTACCGGATCGGATGGGTGCTAATTTTGTATATTATTTGTTAACAGCTCTAAGATTTGGGGGTTGTGACAACTCAGTTTGGGAATTTGTCTACCTTAACTTTAATTGGTCTCAGTACAGAGTGCACACCTATCTATTCCCTTGCAAGATATCTCAAGGACTTTGAAAGTGTTGCTTGAGTGGTAAATCTCACCATTTTGCTTCCTATTTCAAATGACTTGGTAAAAAGTTGTCTTCCTGATTGAACTTAGGTACACTCGGGAGGTGAATGGCATAAACGACACCCCGAATCATGCGCGGGCTATACCCAATGGAAATATGGGTGCCAATGGTGACCTCAAACTACAGAACAATCCACTCTTCCTCTCTTCTATCAAGAATGCAGAGGCAGATGGAGCATGTGCAGCAGCTATGGCTCTTGAGAGTAAAGGTTGGCTGCTTTCTCCTTGTCTCTTTCTCTTCTTAATTAGATTGCTGGCCAAACTTGCTGGGTTAGAAAAAGACGATCAATTTTTTTTTGGGAACTCCCACTCGATGCACAAAAATGTCACAAGCGTAAATTCACAGGACTTTGGTATATGGGAATGTTTTCTTTCACAAGTAATACTTGTACAGAATGAAGGGAAAGATCTCTATGGACCTCATCATTTTACTTTTTGGCGAGCTGCAAAGTAAAGTGAGCCTATGTAATGTTAACTTCTGTCCATCCGTCCGTTGTGCCGGCCGTCCGCATTCAGTGTGAAATCAAATTTTGCCACTGACATGCAGATTCTTATAAAAGAATATAACTCATAAGTATGACACCCGGCCCAGTTGAGCGTTTATAAACCATGTTTTGAAGTGTCTAAATTTTCATGGTTTATAAACCATGAATTGTAAACCATATTTTAGAATGCTTACATTTTTATGGTCTAAAAACCTTTTTTTGACGGTGGTTTAATTTTCATGGTTTATGAACCATGTTTTATGATGCTTCAGTTTTCATGGTTTATAAACAATGGTTTATAAAACACTTGGGTTAGAACTAAAGGTATTGAGCTGGCCTGTTTTTTGCATTAACTGTTGTGACAAATGAGGAGTCCAATAGAGATGATTACACCATAATGAGAAGCTGTTGCTATGCATCTACTGAAGAGACGACTCACTGTTCCAATAGTTGTTTGTTGTCTTTATTGTATAGTTGGGCTTTTCTTTATGTCAAGCCTGATTAGATTCAAAGTTGCTGTTCTTGCTTGTGTTCTTTGCTTAAAACCTCCAACTCTGCTCCATCAGCTTTATAACATTTCCTCTTTTGACTCTTATTGTTGCTTGCAAGTACTGTTGCTTTAGTGGTTGGTTGCTTACTGTTTTTTTGTTTTTTTTAATTGGTTAGATAGTAAAAGCTAGCATTTATGTGAAAACTTGCCCATTAAGAATGCTTACCAAAGTACAAAGAACATCTGGATCAGTCTTAAGGAACTGTTTCGTTGAAAGCTTTTATGAGTGACCATTGTGGGACATATGTTTAGTTTCTTTCTAGTGAAAACATCTTGGGGAAAAATCAAAACTTCTTATTGATTTTAATTTTTTTGAAATGATAGATAGTATGTTGGCATTGGAAACACTGAACATGTTTTAGTCAGGAAATGGCTTAGGCTGTATCCGAATTGGCAGCTTTGGCTATGACTGTTGCTAAGGGTGTTGCTGAGTATATCCTCTTTTTCAACGTATTGTCAGAGTTTTGTCAATACAAAGCAACAGTATGGAAATGAATACAAACATACTAGCCATGCAATGTGTGCTAACATCACTTTGTAGATTAATAAATGTCTGCTTTGTAGTTTTGCTGTGTCTTCTTCTACACATTCTTGCTAAGCTTGCTTTGGTGTTTTTGTAAGTGGTGCTTTTAAGGGAATTACTTGTATTCTAAAATACAGAGGCAGAGGTTGAGGCTACTAATCCATATCAATACCACATGTTACCGTCACAAGATCCGTATGGTGCTTATGGTGACGTCAACCGCTTTGATGGTTCAGTACCAAACAAGTTAACACTGGGCAAAGGCAAAAGTAAGTACCACCGCAATGAATGGCGGCCTTTGCAAATACATTGTGCATTTGCCCAACTTGAATACAAAATTGAAGACCACTATTAAGTAATGGAAATCATTTGAAAAGGTATTGAAAACATACAAAGGGTCCTGAGAATCTTTTGAAGTGAATCAAGACACTGTGTAAGGTTTGCACACTCACAGCTTTTAGGTTAACATGTTTAGAGCAATGAGAACAGCCAGTAGGCCTGAACAGAGAGATGAGGCTTCTAACTCTACACATGCATACACAGATCATTGCACTCATAACTCACACTAACTTTATGTCAGGTTTTGTGACACTTTGCCGTTTCAATATTTACATGTGATTTTGTTGATCACCATGTGTGGCACAACTGTATTATCTCTGGTTTCCTATTTTAATCGTGCACTTTTAATAAAATAAACCAACTTCTAAAAGGTATAATTCTGCTTTAAATATGTGGATATATTTTACGTAAGCTATTTATCATATATGTAAATGAAAATTACAGTCCTATGAATGAGAACACTCAGTGGGTGTTTCCACACAAATGAAAACAATTAATGAAAAGTGTTGTGTTGTAAAATTTTTGACAAGACTTGGCCCTGATCTGTAATGCTTAAAGTCATCCTCCATTAATCATCAATATTCATCTTTAATATTCAGGGTTTACTAATGATGGCTTCAAACCTGATAAACCAGAAACCTATGCATCAGAGAATACCTACTCAGAGATTGCAGACATGGTTTCCAGTAATCGACCTCCTCCTCAAAGCTCTGTTGATGATATCCCTCAAGAGCCTTCATTATTCTCAGCAAGTGCAGGTAATGAAAGAATCTTAATCCAAAATCTAACTACATCAAAACCCTTGCAAATACTTCAGGCATGATAATCTTCCTACTTAAATCAGATTGTCAACTTTTTCGCTTTTGGGAAATCAGACGTTTGGATTTCCAACTTTTTAGCTTTCAGTAAATCAGATTTTTTGATTTCCGACTCTTTTTTTTTCCAGACAGAAAAAAACCAAAGCCTGTCTTTGTTATTTGTTATAATGCAGGTAAATGTTTATTTTAAGGTTTGTAAGTTAACATAATTTAAGTGTCGAAAGACAAACCATTTGGAAGAAATGGTCTTGTAAAAACAAACTTTTTTCAAGGGTTGAATATCATGCCTAATACTTCCACTGGTTTTGGCTTACTTTGGTAGACTGAATACCGAACAGTAGTGTTATTCCTAACCACCCCAAATCCTGGTTTTGCTTAAAGATTGGTTGAGTTGATACTGGAACCAGCGTGTTCCCTTAACAGTCGTCTGCTGGCTAAGTGCTAGTGAAATCACCTGAGAACCAGTCACAATTAACTTCAAGTGGCTAGATCAGTTTTGAAAATCATTCATGTTTAATATGAAATATGGACTGGTGAAAAAGCTGGCACACTAGTGAAATGACAAGCTATTAAACTAGTCCTGCTGGCTTGTCACTGACTCGCTCACTCCAGATCGCTCACTCCAGATCGCTCACTCCAGATCGCTCACTCCAGATCGCTCACACCAGATCGCTCACTCCAGATCGCTCACTCCAGATCGCTCACTCCAGAACGCTCACTCCAGATCGCTCACTCCAGATCTCTCACTCCAGATCGCTCACTCCAGATCGCTCACTCCAGATCTCTCACTCCAGATCGCTCACTCCAGATCGCTCACTCCAGATCGCTCACTCCAGATCGCTCACTCCAGATCGCTCACTCCAGATCGCTCACTCCAGATCTCTCACTCCAGATCGCTCACTCCAGATCGCTCACTCCAGATCTCTCACTCCAGATCGCTCACTCCAGATCGCTCACTCCAGATCGCTCACTCCAGATCGCTCACTCCAGATCGCGCTCTACCAACTGAGCTATCCAGCTGAGCTATGTTGGCGGTCTCCCTAGTAGTCAATATCTTTGTTCGGGGGTGCCAGTCAGAAGCCAATCAACCGTAAGCTGTCGTGTAGCCAGGAATCAGGCCCAAGTTTACGATACAACCTGGGAAGCGGCAGCCAAGGGATCACCTTAAGGGGATGCGACTTTTTAATATTAAATATCAAGTATTAAACCACAAAGGAAACTGACTGGGTAAATTTTAAATAGTTTTCTTCTGAGCTATATAGTTTCAACAAGAAATGCTTCATTAGAAGCGGATTTTTCCCATGGGATGGTTGATGTATTTTGTCATGATGTAAGAGTTACCAGCGTTTGGATGTGGCTTGTTATTGATATACTTACACCCCTCCTCTCTTATCACAATCTTGTAGGTATGTTACTACCAGAGGCATCACATTATGATCATCCTAGAGATCATGCAGACAGCTTTGATTCCATGACTCCTGATGAATATCCTGATGGCCAGGGGCACTTTTATGGCACTTCCTTTAAATAGTCAATTCGACAGGAAAGCCTCTACAATCCTGATCTCTGCAATGCACAATTGATAATACCTATTATTATTTCAAAGCTGAGTGCCGTGTGGTCTGCTTGTATGAAATGATAAGTATATTTACCTTCTTACTCTGTCCCCCATTGGTACGCGTCAGTAGTTCCAACTGTGGGCAAATAATGTCTTTACTTTGCAATTTGGACCCTCAATTTGCCTTAACAGTAGCTCTGCTAACTTCATTGGCTATTAGGTTTATTGATCCAGATTGGTTAATACTGAAAGAGCAATATTTTGGGATTACATGTAAATAGTAAATTTGAGCTACTCTTCTGGTGTGTGGAGGTTAAGAGCTTGATTTGCAAGGGCTGTTGGACCATGTTGTAGAGAGGGCAGGTCTCTATCTCTGCAACTTTTAGTGTGACCTGTCTGGTTGCAGCTTCATGCGTGAAAAGTGAAGTGTAAATCCAGATGCAAAATTGAAGCACTAGAAAAAACTATATTTATAAATTTTCCAAATTAACAATGATTTCTTTCAAAAGTTAACATGTCCACGGAGATGTGGATTTGGTGTATTTAGTATTAGTAAAACACTTTATGCATAAGTTATTAAACTTGAAGTTAAAGTGTACAAATTTGATGGTATAGTAAAGATGTATATAAAATTCTACTGACAATACATGAATATATAGGGAACAATTCCTGTATTTGCATGGCTTCAAAGTTCAATTGCTAATATTTAGATTTACATTTATAGCCATAAGAAACTGCTGCTGGTGGGCAATGCCTTGGTTTTTTATCAAATGGCTCAGTAAAAGAAATAATCTACACATTGCCAACCCAGAATAGAACATTATTTGTTTTTATTAGAAATTGAGTTGCATTTCTGGTCGTTAATGCTAAATATGCAAAGAAGGCCAAAAGTGAAATACAGCCTCTCAGCCTTTGAAGCTTAAAATACATACTATGAGGTTTATGAGCAGTGATAAGCTATCAAAAGAATAAAAAAACAAAATCACAAAGAAGAACATTTTGAAGGAAATTGTGAGACAGAAAGATTAATAGACTAAAGATTACTGATCATAAAAACCTTTACCCTCTCATTCAGGGTAATAACAAATTCTTCTCTTGAAAGCACGGATATTGGACAACACATTTAGATACTACTAAAAAAAGGGAAAATGCTGCTATTGACAACATATTTGCAACTTTCTTGAGCAACTGCCAATATTATGAAAAACAAGTACACCCAAATGTTAATTGGTTACTCACATTGTTTCATTTAGCCTCAAATAAAAATCATGTGTATTTAATATGGGAGTTTTTACCATGTGCAAACAATTTATAGATCAGTTGAATCACATATAATTTGTGTTTTTGCTGCTAATATTTGAAAAGCCTTGAATATTCGCCCACCTTCAAATGTGAATTGAAAAATGGGTATTAAGTGGGAACGGTAATCTTAGTTTATAGATTGTAAAGTGTACAAATAATCAGATACATTATTCCATGTACAAAGACTCTTAGCTGTTGTCTTTGTCGCTATTGTACATGTATGCATATATTTTGATAACGTACATGTATTTTGGCAAGTGCTTTTTTACAAATTTTCAGATACTTAAACTATTGCTATGTTAAAAAAGGGAGTCACTGCAATTGTTGAGAGGGAAATACTAAAATAGAAATGAAATTAGGATCACCCTTGCAATTTTTTGTTGATTGAAATGAAAATTTATAGAATATTTGAAACAAATTGTCTGAACTGAGACCAATGTTATATACTAAATCATACATCAAGTTTTTTTCATTGTTGAAAGAAACAGTCAAATTAGTTATGAAATATAAATGGTATGAAGCTTGGATCTGTGATCCTTACTATGGCATGGTATATTTTTACAAGTTTAATCCACTCGTTTATGTTGAAAGAATGATTCTTGTAAAAAGGTGCTGAAATAAAACAAGTTGAAGCATTGACAAGAACCACAATTCAGTTTCTGTATAAAGGATCATCAGGGTACATTGATGTTGTCAACACATTCAGGGTAGGCCTATTGCTTGCAGTTTTAACCTTCAGTAAACATTGTTTGGAATGTTTTTGTATTCATTATAAAACCAGCCATCTTTGTAGAAATTTAATAAACCCAGACAATTATGTTATACTTTTATAGCCAGAATAGTAGGATAATGTATTTCATTTTAAACCATGAAATACTTTGACATAACTTGTCAAATTTTCATCCATTTGTTGTGTGTTCTAAAACTAAGTTTTAGGAAACAAGTTGACATCACAGCAGAATACTTTCAAGATGATTGGTGACATCAGCCTAAGAATCAGGGCAAAATAGTTCAAACCAAATCGATAAAGGTTTGTTTTAATTCATTCGTTGTGTACATTTTAAATAGAAATCCTGCTTTTTGATAAGTGCAGGATTTGCTGTTTGATATGAGGGAAATTAATCAGTGTTTTAAATTTGTTAATCAATGGGATGGCAATAGCAACCAGCAATTTTTTTATACAGCTTTTTAATTGACTATAACTATGAACCAATCATTGTAGATAAAGCATAATCTATCTTGGGTTGAAATTGAAGTATTTTTATTTGAATATCTTCTAGGATGCAGTGGTGGTGATGAATCAGCAATCTGCATAACAGACTGCAATACATTTACAAGGTGTCCCCCTAACCTTTAACAGATTTCAAAAGTCTATTTTTCTTTTTTCAACAGAAGGGATAAGAACAGGTTGTTGAATTAATTGATCTACTTGGTATGTTCTAAGAAACCAAGTATTTTTTTCAGTCTGTTGTATCAAGCAGTGACTTACAGATTGGAGTGAAGTGAGGGATTATTCAAAATGTCAGTTACCAATGTGTTTATTCATCAATAAATGTATGTATTTAGATACCTGTATTTACAAAATGGCCAATATGTATGTTTATATTTGACATTTTAAATTCTGATGAACTTGTTTGTATAACTGATGAATATACCTTAAGAAATGTCCGTACACTTGACTTTGGATGTTATTTTTGTCTATGTAAAAGAAAGAGCATAATGTATTGAATGTTTGTATATGTTTGTGCATATTGCTAACAGTCAAGATTGAAATGATATTTAAGAAATTTTGACATGAACTTCTTTCACTTGTTACATGTTTATTTGGCTGAGGAAAATTTGATAATATCAAGTTATAGACCACGAGGGAAACTGACTGGGTAAATGTAAATTTGATAAGATAAACATTTATAAGTGCAGGTATTACTATCTGTTGTGGTTAACACAGACATGATTACTCAGATAGTAAAAAAGAAAACTTTTTTTTGTTTATTTTATAAGGTAAACTTCAAATATGCAAAAAATATGTTACCATCTTTATGATTTTCCCAATATTGTTTAGGCTTTTGTATTCTTCTGTTTGTGAAATTGAAAGATTTTTTTTTTTTTTTTTTTTAGTTTTAAAAAAAATGAACATAACTTTGTGAACAGGTTGCCAACACTTTTTGTCTGAAATAATGTGTCAATGTAAATAAGTGTCAAATAAATAAATAATGAATAAGTTGATTAATAAAGCAGAACAAATGTAATTTTTTTGTTTTATTAAAATCATCAACAATTATTGTTCTTCACTGTGCACACCCCCCATGTCCTTCAATACTCCCAAGCCACCCACTCCCTCTAAGGAAACAATTTTAAACGTTGAGATACTGATTTTCATCACCTGATTGGAGGTTGGGTGGAGAGTGGCAGATTTGTGAACATTGCAAGGTGTGTTACAGAACCACCAAGCATAGGCCTATTGAATTCTTCATGGCGTGGGATGGACCCTGGGCCTCTAAAAGGTAATGAAAAATTACAATTATTGCCATTTTAACTTCAGCATTTTCTTTATTTCTGCATGCATTGTAAAAAGGGTATAAGGCCTATAAATTTCATTGTACATCGTTGTTTACTTGTTTTTCTTCATGTTCATGCTTACGCTTCCCCACAAGTTCCCACCATTGATCGCGATTGTAGTAATGGTTTCAATTGCTCAAATGTAAGGAATGAAATCGCACAGTTTTAACAGGTGAAATGATGAGACTTGCACTCGATTGGTGTTTGAGAAAAATCTTTTTGCTAATTCTGATCCATATTTAAGAAATTCTAACGGATTGTTTGAAAAAGTCAGAATTATTGGTCATGTACCCATTATTTGTTTATGTTCAGTTATAATATTTCTTTGAGATTAACACTTCTGTTGCAACCTCCTCTCCCATCCCCCCTCCCCCGAAATTCTTTTGACCCGCCCATCCCTAGCAAATTGTTAACATAGAGGGCGGTGTATGAATGTACTCTGCACAGCTATGGTGGGTGTATCACCACACATTTCAAGACGATTAGCGACGATCGACGACCTTTGATTGCAAGACAAGCTAGACAAGTGCTGTTCGTCAAGCAATTGTTGACCTTCCTAAAACTTTCTTCTGAATGTTATGAACATTTTTATGTGCAACTAGAGGAATGGCTGCTGCGGTGATTAAGTGAGTTGACGTTATTTTGCATCATCGATACATCATACATGTGTAGGGTATTTTATTTAGACTCGGCCTAGCCCTATCTAGGTACAGTCATTTGACCAGTTCGGGATCATTGACCAGTTCGGGATCACTTCAACTTTGCAACAACCCCATAATTAAGTTACTTCTCACATTACCAATTTCTGTTGATACATGTGAAGAACAACATGCAATAAACCAACAAACCCAAAATAAGGTTCCAAACTTCATCAACAAATAAATTATGGCCATTTTCTTGAAGTTTGTCTGCGATTTTGATCATTATTAAAAAAAAAAATGTTGGTTGAAAAACGCTGTTAAAATTTCTCACCTTTAAAATTTGAACGCCAGGGCAAATAACATTTATGTTAAATGCTTAGAATGTGTAAAAAATATTTCAGGTAAATACTGAGCAGTTGTCTTGTTTTTTTGTAGCCCCACTTGTGTGGCCAAGGGACAGGAAACCTGAATCCTTGGCCACACGTCGTCACCCATATTTTCGTCAGCCCACCGATTAAAAAATAGAGGCGCATTCCCTACGGGCGGGTCGGCGGTTTAAACCACCTCAATGTGTTCACCTACCTCTTAGCTTGACCTGGGTGTTTTGGGTGATTACATAAATAACAATTTCAAAAGATATTTCAATTCAAAATTTTCAACTTTATCCGAATTAGATTTTCGCGACATGTACTGAGCGCGGCCATTTTGGATTGATTCTAATTCTGCCAATCAGGCGACGATTCTGAATAAACGATGGGAATTTATCATTTTTTGCACCTTTTTTTTGCGGAGTGGATTTTCTGGACCCACCCCAAGCTCACTGTGAAAACAATGAATACATAGAGCCTAATTTTGGCAAGCTCCGTTTTCAAAAGAGAAGTCCAGGTGCATAAACGTGAAGGGGAAAAAGTTTCGAATAGGATTTTGTACATGATGACCTATGACTGAGGGTCGGGGAGACGATAGCGGAACGAACCGAATAGTTCTAGGAGTAGTGTCCAATCCATCTTTGCTATACTCGGCCAAAGGAGACTCCACTGGTTGGGTCCTATGCAAGGAATGAATGATGATAGGATCCCAAAGGACCTGCTCTATGGTGAGCTACAAACTGGGAAGAGGGCGACAGGTCGACCATGCCTTCGTTTCAAGGATGCCTGCAAAAGAGACCTGCCTGCAGTCATGTTCCATCAACCCCTCCAATTGGGAGTCCTTAGCAGCCAACAGGCATTCCTGGAAGCAAACAGTCATCTCCGGAACCACTCGCGGTGACGTCAGACATGAGGAAGACCACAACGAGAAATGCTGTCGAAGGAAGCAGCAACCAACTGCTGCTTTTGACTTTCATCTGTCGGACCTGCCGTCGTGACTGTCACTCCTGGATAGGCCTTGCAATTCACAGCCACAAGTGCCACAAGTGCCACTAACTATCTAAGCTAATCTGTGTCCCCCTTTTCATAAGTCCATCGCCTTTCTAGACGGATGGAGGCCTATACTACATACCCTTGACCAGTTTGGGATCACTCGACATCTCATTGCCTCAAATGTCGGTCCTACTAATTACCGTCAACACTACCAATATACATTTTAAATCGCTGAAAGAGGCATATAACTATAAAGTATGGGCTAAAGGAGAATTTTCATTGGTTTGAGGTTACATTTCATTTTTAAAAATGGAGGGTTTTTACACAAAAAAAGCAGCAAAGCTGTTGGATGCTATCTTGCCTTCTCAAGGAGCTTGTACAATATGGACAGCAGAGGATGCCTTGCTGCAGATGGCTGGCTTATGGATGGCACTCTTTCAGTCCAAGCTCCGTGAGAAGGCAATATGGCGGCCAACGGCTATGCTGCTTATAGATAATTTTTTTCGCATGAACAAAACTCCATTTTCATAAATGAAATGTAACTTTAAACCAATGGAAATTCTCACTTTAGCCCATAACTCTAAAGTTCTATGCCTGTAGAACGGCTGCTGTAGAAAGTTTAGTTATTGCTTTTAAGATACATTACTCCGACAAATTCTTGTAGTACTAGTAATATTGGGTTTTTTTTGGTGAGAAAATGAAACTTGGAGGAGGGAGTTGCAACTGTATTAAAGAAAAGACAATCGGGTCAATGTTGCTTTAAGCACGCTTCATTTTTCAATTTACCTGCGCTGTTGTTTTGTGTTTTTGTCGCTGGGTTTTTGCACTGCTGTTGAAGACACTAATATGTCATTCACTGGAGAAAGGAAGTCCACGTCCATGCCAAGACACTAATGAAGTTTGTGTCCTTGAAGTGACAAAGTTTTGTGAATGGGATTATGGGTTTGCAATAGAGGACACACCACTGATTCAGAGTAGAATCAACTGATCCTGAACTGGTCAAACATGTGACGATACTTTTCTCTAAGCCTCTTCAAAAGTATTAATCTTTTTTTGTCAGTGGATACTTGGTGAGTCTTATGACATGTTTAGGTAAACTGATCAACTTTTTGTTGAAGATGTCAAAAAGATTGCAACAAAAAACAACATGAATTCAAAGTGATCCAGAACTGGTCAAACAACTGTAGTAGTAGTAGACGTACTAGCTAGTCTGCGCCATGGATGGTCTGAGTTAGTTACAGCATAGAGAAAGGACCATGGTTACAGCTATTGTCTACAGTACTACTCTAGTACTGGTTGTAGTTCTTTATGACTGCAGCATGCTGGATGGACATGCTGGACCCAACAACGCTGTTCTGACATTTGGACGTTATGTGGCGTATGTAACTGTAGGGTCCTAGTGGGCTTATGGGATGGAGCACCCTTTTGGGGTATTTTCAACAATGGAACAATGGACCACACAAGGGAATTCTCTGTCAGCTCCATGGTTGAACCTGAACCCTACTCCTAGAACTAGTATGCGGTTTGTTCCGCTATCATGCGATAGCGGAACGCGATAGCGGAACGAACCGCATAGTTCTAGGAGAACAATGGAACAATGGGCCCAAAAGAGAATTCTTTAGAAAAGGAAATAGTAGACCAAAAATAGCTGGAACTCACAAACCGGATCTGTAAGCTTGTGTGAACACTCATGTGTTTGTCAGTACCATCTTACAAAATTCATAATTAAGTTTGGGAGTGACAAAAAACTGCTCCAAAAACTATCAACAAAAATCTGAGCCGATGTCCAAAATAGATGGCACATGAATTCTGTTGTGCGTCGATACTTATGGAGCGCAGTCTAAGGATTTGCACAATAATTGTACACTAATTGTCATTATTCTTTTTTATTGTTGACATTTTTTTGCTCCTAGGGGTGTTGGGAAGTTGGCCATTGCAGCTGGTGCAGTATACCTAACTGTGGATCAAGGAATCTGGAGTGGATCATCAAATAGTGCCAGTACCCTCAAGAATCTGACAAGCACATACAGTATTCCTAATCAAGAGGAATACTTGCAGCAAGTAATCAACTATTTTTTTAATAGCAGTGAACTGATAGAGTTTGTTAATGTCATGACTAGAGTGGGTTCCCCAATTTCAACTAATAACTGTCAAGGATTAGAAGTTTTAACAACATTTGAACAAGAGGATTGGTTTTTGCAAAAATGTAAAAACTTTTCAACACCTTTGGTCAAAATTGAGTACAAGTGCTATAAATTGAATTACATGTCAATTTATAAAACACTATAAGAATAAACAACTTAGGAGGGAATCGTTTCTCAAAATGTACATTATCAACAGCTGCAGTGCTTACCAAGTAAGTTTTTATGGTCATTCATTTTCGGAGTAATTACCAAAGGTACATGTATACCCTCCCTTTATAGATGCTCTCAAAACATTCCAGGATTTCTTTTTCTCTTTCAAGAAAAGTTGGCTTTTGTTCACCCTAAATCTGCCAAACCTAGATTGTAAGCCACAGCTGATTTTCAGCCATGGCATGCTGGAATCTCAGACTTCTCCCATTCTGAATACAATGGTGGCAGCTTAATGATCCTTGTATTCCTCATTTGTCAAACAAAATGAATAAAACAAAAAATTGTCTGGTATTGAGGATTACACAATAACCCCCCTCCCCCCCCCCCCCCCCGGAAAAAAGGAAGATTTGGAGCATGACATTCCAGTATCCTTTGTCCATCTTTCTTACAAGGACAAACAATGTGTAACACAATGAGTGCATGCACAGTGCATGCTACACAATCAAGTATTTGGGAGTGTTTACAAGTCTCCCTGGACATTAAAAAAAGTATCTATCAGACCCCTTACTTATGGCGATTAAAGATTAAAAAAAGAACAAGAAAGTTGAAACACGGCTTGTTACAGGTTTCAATGAAACTATTCAGTTTTTATTTAGTCTACTAAGCTATAAATGTTTTAAAAGTAGACAAAGATAAAAACCGTCATTTTTTTCCTCTTTATTTCTAGATGCCTTCTGCTAAAGGAATATCGCAGCAAATGAGAAATGGTTGGAATTCAGGTTTGTTGAACAAAATTTTTGTCAGTTATGAAGGACAGCTAGAACATTAATTTTGTTTTTCTGTCTTGAAATGTGTAGTGTGACACTAAGATATCTGTAACTTATCTCAGAGGGTGACTTCAGTATAATAATATCAATTGACTGCATAAATCACAGGACCTTGAAAAACAAATATAACATTAGACAATTAGAAAAACCAACACTGCAAAAAATGGTTTGTGACAGACATCCAATTAATAAATATACAGTGCATTGAAAGGAACGAAAATTGCCATACTTTTGAAGAAACATTTCAAGGAAAGTGGAAACAGAAAAACAGTAAAAACACTTCAATACAATATTGAACAAATTTGTGAAATCAGTTTCGTTTATCCTGAGATGAACTAGATATTTGATTGGAGCTTGGCTCAAAATTATGAATTTAATGTAGCTTGTTGAGAAGTACATGTTTTGAGTTTCAGTTTAGGGTTTGGTCTTCTTTAGGTCTTGTATGTTTCAATATGTGATGTTTTTGTAAAAACCTTACCAAGAGTGAAGGACTCTATAATTGGGCGATGAACTTGTAGAGTCTTATGGGTAGCTCACTTCACAGAATTAAAGTGACTGCAAATTGTGTTGTTGCTTTCATCAATCATGCATGATTTGGATTATGAATGATATGCTCTTTGCTAAGATGTTCTATCCTGTGCTGTTTTCTCCAGGAGTTAAATGGTCTTTTGATTATTTGGTAACAACACCAGAGAGAATTGGACACTTTACAACCTCAGCAGCTAGTTGGGTCACAGACTCAATGACTGAGACAAAGGAGTAAAGCGTAGCCATCGAGTTAGAGCCTGTAGATTGTGTACATATCAACAAGAGTATTCTCATATCCACTGGTGTGATATATCAGACTACATGCATTGTTAATGATTGCTCACATGTATCTTTTTAATGGAAGAAAATAGAAGTTAACAATGTTACAACACACCACATGACTTTAAAATGACTTTTGTGAATTCAAGTTGTGACCAATAGATTGGGAAGTCAGCAAAGTCCATTTCTTCATGCCTTGACTGCGGTCATTTATAAATTTTGTTTGCAACTTTGAAAAAAAAGGAGCACATGACATTTGACATATTGGGCACTGCTAGGGTTTGGTAACATGCAGTAAATCGAGTGATGTTGCCCTTTTCAGTATTACCAAACTTGGTTGATGTCACAGTGGATAGGGCAACCTATTGGTATAGTTATTTGCTTCCATTTTACATACTCAAAATATATTTCAAGCGCTATCATTACATACATGAAGTTAGTCCCTTAGGATAAATTGTAACAAACACATGCTATGATTTTAAATAAAGCTATCCCTAGCCTTTTATATGTGTATCCTAATTTTCCTTGTCTACTTACATAAAGAGTGCATTTTATGAGAATGCAGATTTTCTGTATTATTTTAGTGTGTCTCTGCAGTGCACTTTAACTAAAATTGCATTGCACTTTAACTAAAATTGCATTGCACCTTTTTTTGCCGAAAGAATTTGTTAAAAGAATTTTTTCTCTGAATGAATTTTGACAGATGATGCCGTTTCACAATGCAAAGAAGTACAACAGCTTTCACATACGCCACAAACAATGCACAAATTACATAAAACATGCAATAGCGTTTGTACATGGCTGATGGACGTGAGATAATGTCTGGACCCCAACAATAATGTATATTACCACTTATAATTGGCAGATTTTGTTGTGCAACACCTTAAATAAAGAGTTTTAACTTTCTTAAATCTATAAAAATAGCTATTAAAAATGTAAATGTAATTTTTCAGGCTACAAATCGGACCTAGCATCTTCTAAATTTTAGGGTAGTATTTTGACCTATGTGATAAGTCTATCCATGGAAGAAGGGAGTCTGAATTTAGCCTTTGTAAAGTACAGACCTCTTGCAGTCACCACCATTATAAGGTCAAACAATAGAAAGCTTAATTAAGTGGCTGGTTGATCACTGAGGAAAATAAGTAGAGAAAACCATCAACAGGCTATGTGGAGATGAGAAGGGGGTTGTGGATATGGCATCATAGAATGTTGAGTTTCAGGAAAGTGATTCGTGCACTATGATGCGTGTGAAACCCTAGCCCTCGGCCCAGACCTATAGCCTCACGGTCCCAAACCCTAGCCATCAGCTCAAACACTAGCCCCCATCCCAAATCCTAGCCATTAGCTAAACCCTAGCCCATCAGCCCAAACTCTAGCTTACAGTCTTAACTCTTGTACAATTGTTCCCATTCACCACAACAGTGAAACTGGCTGGAATGGCTTTTTGCAACGTGCCCCGCCCTTCCCAACTAGGTAAAATAAAGCTTGGAAAGGACAATTAAATGTAGTAAAATTGCCTATTTATTTTCTATTTTGGTATAAAGTTCACTCACCATTTTAACTCAATATGAATACATGATTAGAATAATTGGAGGGAAAGCAAAATCTGCCCCCAAGCCCCCATACCAGCCCCTTTCCCTTTTTACAGCTTCTCCACATTAATTAACCCCCTCTTGTATATTTTTAAAATAATTTGTAAGGCTTTTAGAATTCTACTATAAAAAAAGGGACGTGTAAATAACTTTTTGAGAGATGATTTGGATATAACTTCTGAGGATGTCATTATATGGTGTACACATAACACTAACCTAAGTATGTCATGCAGGATTTTCTTTTCACATTGCTTAAAGTACAGTGTAAATGCTTCAACATGTTTGACCTTGTTGTAGACGAAGGCAATAACATTTTTTTCAGATATCAAATCAGTGACTTATTCTCAACATTTTAAGCATAATTTGTTGAACATAAAGAATAAATGACTGCGCTTACAGTGAAAAACCAGGGCGCCCTCTATTGTTGTTAGAATGTTGAACGTTTGGTTGTTCCACCTCCAAATAAAAAAATAAATAAATTCAGCCCGAGAAACTCTGCCATTTAGTTTTGTAAATCAGAATACATTTAGAATATTTATAAATAACATCTGTCAAATAAACTTATTTCAAAGGATAGAAATGTCTTGAGTTTGTTTCGATCTAAGAAGTCGGTCGACTTAAACATATTTATGAATTTAATAGAAGCAAGGTATTAAGCTGAAGCATGCAGCCCTCAATTTGTAGTCTAGTTTTTAGAAGCCCTGCAGTTCTGTACACGTGACAGAATATGTTGAGGATAGGGTACCAGTCTAGGTAATTGACAGCAGCCAACAAGCAAGAAAAGGAGAGAGACCTCATGAAGAATTATTCAGGTCGTTGCAGAGAAGGTGCCAAAACCAAGACAGTTATAAAAGAAATGTGTATGACAGCAGCTTTGGAAAGGTAGGTAAAGTCAGTGCGAGTACGTTTTGCACGGCCTCCGTGGTTCAACCCACACTAAGTGTTAATTTGACGTATGATATATAAGAGATAACGTGTTGGTTTAACTTTAGAAATGATTCCTGAATTAACCTGGAATGCTGAAATCGAAGACCAGATTCGTTCGTTTTGTTGTACAAGTGTTACTAACCATGATGGAGGTAGACCTCCATGCACTAACACTACAGTCAGCACACTGCTCCATGCACTGCCCTGCACTATCCTGACTATAGATGGATCCTGCCAAGTAGCACAGTAGAACTTAGAAGTAGAATAGAAGTAGAAAAACTAGAAAAAATAGAAGGGACCTATTTTTTTGTTTAGTATTAATTATATTATAGGCATGATGCTTTTCATGACGGACTATCTATATAATAAATTAATATAGCATGATATTGATTAGTTGCGATGATCGTAACCCTCCATCCTCCCGACGGTCTGCGACCGTCAGGAGGATGGAGGGTTACGATCATCGCAACTACTACTACTACTACTACTACTACTAACCATGATGGAGGTAGACCTCCATGCACTAACACTACAGTCAGCACACTGCTCCATGCACTGCCCTGCACTATCCTGACTATAGATGGATCCTGCCAAGTAGCACAGTAGAACTTAGAAGTAGAATAGAAGTAGAAAAACTAGAAAAAATAGAAGGGACCTATTTTTTTGTTTAGTATTAATTATATTATAGGCATGATGCTTTTCATGACGGACTATCTATATAATAAATTAATATAGCATGATATTGATTAGTTGCGATGATCGTAACCCTCCATCCTCCCGACGGTCTGCGACCGTCAGGAGGATGGAGGGTTACGATCATCGCAACTACTACTACTATTATAGCCAATTAGTATTTAAAGTTATGATAACCCTACCCTAGACATGCTATTGCTAGACCTAGCCCAGGTTGGACTCCTACGTTGCATACAACGCGACGGAGTCCAGGGTATAAAGCTCTCGTACCAATGCGAAAAATTTTATACCAACATTTTTTCATATTTTTACCTTATTGGTGAAGCTTAAGCTTTACCCACATATTCCTGGTGTCCTGAACTATCAGCCTGCTGGGTTCAGAATTGTTGATTTTATCCTTGGATGACATTATTTGTGAAAATAAAATGGAAATTGACGTCTCCTCTGTAACTTTCTGTTCAGACTCCGTTTATGAATACTCACACGCAAGCGCGCCCATGGCAAGTTCGTCACACTTGTTCTAGTCTGGTGCAAGATTCCTCTCGCTTTAATTTGTCATGATTTTTCCCGCGAGAGGGCGCTATCATCCACGAACCCACCTGCAAATGATAGTGCCATCTCGCTGGGAATAATCAAAACAAAGTCTTGCACCTAGACTACATTCGTTCGCGCTACAAGGCGCGTTGACCTGGAAGTCGATGGAGCCGCTATGCATTTCGCACATGCGCACACGTGCTTACTCGTCAATCGGCACACGATGTTTAAAACATTAGCGTGGATGTGCGATTTATTTTCTGGAATATATCATCCACGAATATATTTGTTATTTTTTGATGCATCAAAAGTGTAGTTATGGCCATGAAGAATATAACAACAGAATTTCAGCTTTTTAAATCAGGTAAAAATATGAAAAAACATTAGTCAAAAATTGGTTCGCATTGTAGAGAAGCTTTATACCCAGGACGTCAGTGCAGTGGCACTGACGTCCTACCAGGGCTACCCTAGACCAGTAACTGGGTACTCCTTTTTTTGTAAATTTGTCATCTTCTGTTGTACTAGCCGAAGAGCCTGAATTTGTCATCTTCTGTTGTACTAGCCGAAGAGCCTGAATTTGTCATCTTCTGTTGTACTAGCCGAAGAGCCTGAATTTGTCATCTTCTGTTGTACTAGCCGAAGAGCCTGAATTTGTCATCTTCTGTTGTACTAGCCGAAGAGCCTGAATTTGTCATCTTCTGTTGTACTAGCCGAAGAGCCTGAATTTGTCATCTTCTGTTGTACTAGCCGAAGAGCCTGAATTTGTCATCTTCTGTTGTACTAGCCGAAGAGCCTGAATTTGTCATCTTCTGTTGTACTAGCCGAAGAGCCTGAATTTTGAAAAAAGGAGGGATACAGTGCGTGAGTGCCCCAGTTACCCCTGGTTACTGAATACTGGGTCTAACCTTAGATCCTCCTTATTCCTTGAACTATGCGGTTCGTTCTGCTATTGTCTATTGTCTCCACAAACCTCATATTTCATAGGTCATCGTGTACAAAATCCTATTCAAAACTTGTTGGCCTTCACGTTTATGCACCTAGAATGTTTTTGAAAACGGATCTCTTCAAAATTATGCTCTGTGTGTTCTTTGTTTTCACATCAGTGAGCTCGGCGTGGGTCCAGGAGATCCACTTTGCAAAAAACAAGTTGCAAAAACCGAAAAATTCTCACCGTTATTCAGAATCCTCACCTTTCGATAACAAATATGACCACTGTCGCTGGTAATTAATGGTGTGTTGCAGTTTACCTGACCTAGCACTAGGAATAGCACTGACACTGCTACCAATACAGCAGCTAGGGCACTTTTCAAAACATTGAGTTAACGCCAAGAAGTTAGTCGTACTCCGTAAGACCATTTTATGCACTCTGCCATTAATGAAGCATTAATTAATTGTTTGATCAGTGTATGTCTATTAACAGTGGTGCAATGAGTAAGGGGCCTCCTCTTGTCCCCCCCCCCCCCCCCCAGTGCAATCTAAAGAAAGAGGCACAACATGAAAAGTATGTACATCAAAAACCTCCCTCGACAAAATTAAATAAATACAAAATAAAAATCAAACAAGATGAAATAGATGTATTCTTCCCCCTGAAAATGTCTAGTTATGCCACTGAGTATTCATAAACAAAAAATGGGAGATTAACCTCAAAAGCAATAATACTTTTAACATAAAAATAAAGAAAGTTGCATGCAATGTATTTACCATGCAATGTATTTACAAAAATGAAACAGATCATATACAGACATTGTCACATTACAAATGTACTGAATTGTATTTCACCCATTAGTGATTTCTAAATGTCTCCTTGCTCAGGGACTGGATTTTTCGGAACTTACGGAATAATTTTTGGAGAATATTATCATTGTCACAATAAAACAGAAAAAAAGTAAAGACAAACGTTCTCATCAAATGCTCTGGATTTTTATTCTCTTTAAAGAAATACAGTGTGCATTCACTGTGAATCGCAAAACCCTTGGCCATAAGCAATGGTGGCAGGCTATCAATCTCTCGTAATCGTTGTTTGTTACATAAGGACGAAAGTCTGGAAATGGGGATTACTCAATAACTCAGGAAAAAAAGGAAGACTCCAAGCATGAATTCCAATACCCTTTGTCCATCTTTATACAGGGGAAATGAAGCATTACAAGTTGAGTGCTTGCACTGGGCAGGCTACAGGAATGTCGGTTCTTGTTGACCTTCTGGTATTGTTTGTCCATACAAAAACAGGGTTACCCAACTTCCAGTTGTCTGGTCATAACTGGTTAAGCAAAAGCCAAGACAGCTCTAATTGCCAGCGATTTTGTTTTCATAGTAAGGAAGTTGCTCACTGATAAGGACAGCCATATTAGGATTAAATAATCTTGTTTTATACTATGTAATTTATTTTTGAAATGCAAAAAAATAATGGCCTATTTAGTGGCCTGACGTTTCGACCCTAGCAGAATCTTTCTCGAAGGCTATTTTTTTATACTTTTAAAATGGTACATTGGAAATGAGTACCCAATTAGACAAGATTACTTCCAGTTTGAGACTGTCATCATTGTGCTCAAAACAGTTTATATCAACATGTTTGAACATGTTTGAACCTGCAGGTACCAACTTTCCTCCCCTCTCCATGCCAGAGCATATTGTAAGGCTTTTACCACTCAGTAATTGGTTTAGTTTTGAAAGACTTGCCAAATGGTAATCCAATTTTTTTCTTTCTTGGATGTGATTTATTTATTTCTTGACATTTCTCTTATATGATAAAGAAAAACAGGTGGGGGAGAATCAATGATAATCATGTGTACTCTTCAAACGTAATTTTCCATGACACTTGGAATTAAGGTGATTTTGCACCATAACTTATCTAATGGATGCATCATAAGATATGTGAATGTACTTTTTAAAACCCTGATTTATACAAGCAATCAACACTAAACCAGGTTTCAATGTTTTCAGTGTTTTTACATTTGATATTTTGTTTTTGTCTTGGTGTTTTTACTTTACGTTGATAGTATTCCGATCGGCTGCATATTGCGCCACAGCACCTTGTAAACCATTACAAGGTGCTATGTAAAGGAGTAGGTCTCATACTTCAAACGTAGCCCCAAATACCTTGCAGGTAATACTGAATGTTAAGCGCTTAGAGGCTGGCCTGCAGTAGGCGCTATACAAATACAATATGTTGTTATTTGCAGATGATCTTAGTTAAACAATAATGTGTGATAGTCCTCAAAAGATGCAGACTTTTGCCCTTGGTGCGATCGGTTCAGGAATTATTAGCCAAAACACCTATTGTTATCATAAGAAATTTTACTTCAATCAGTTGGTCCTTTGATATGTTAGTAAAGGTGTTGCGTGTATATTTGCACAGTACACATCCTGCTCAGGGCTCCAAATTAACAATGGACCGTAGGCCTGAGGCTGCACCAGTAAACTCAAGACCGAACAAGTCTGGCGGTCTTGGGTTTTCAAATGAATAATAATACCTCATTGTGTAATATCTTTGTGAAAAATGGTTTACTATGAATCTGATGAAAATAATGAGATTTAGTTGAATATCAAAGCACACTTACACTTAAGAAAAATGAGATAGATCTTCTCTTAGTGCTTGTTCAACTAATTTTGAGTCTGTTCTTGTACAATAAATTCTGGTCCAGTAAAGACTTTGAGTTACAAGCCCTTCAGTCTTGTGAATTTGCCCCCCAAATTTGAACCGTGCTACTGGTACATGATGTACATATGCACAAGACATTGTTTAAAATATGGAGGTAGAAAATTCCATGTTTAAATTAATGCACTCGAGTACAAAATTCCATAACTTTCTTACAATACATGAACATCTTTTAAAAGATGATGTTCTTTACTGTTGAGGGATCGATGTGGTTTATGTAATTTTTTTGTAAAAAAAACTCAGAATTTTTGTATAAAAAATAAGTTGAAATATTGAAATTCCATAGTTCGGATGCACAATTCACTAAAGTAAAAGCCATGAGAGTACAAAAGCACACATTAATAAACACCTCAGAGAGTTTATGCATTGGTCACATCGGGTGTATTAACATCTGGTTTGTCATGTTTGTGAACTAGCGAATAAATGGCCCCTAAACAAGCCCCTATTGTTGTAAAAGTTCTAAAGCACTGTGCTTCTTGTGCCGGGAACTATCAAATCAAGTTTTTTCTTTGTGTGTATTGTGTTGTTGACAATAGTGCTTCATGCATACCACACATACGCATAAACACTGGTACATGTACATGTATGTGCCTGAAACCAACATATTGCAAAGCACAAAGCCGAACACTAACCAAAGTATTTCTGTTAATTTTCAAAGCTCATGGTTTGGTTCTTGCAAAAATTGAACAGCCTAAAGAATGACCGTTGAACATGATTTGAACAATTCTACAAATATCGGGGAAAGAAAATCCACAAGTTATGATGATTTTTAAGGTATTTAATGGCAATAACAGTGTGAGGAGCTTTCTTCACTGTGTGGTAACGATATTGGTTGGTGGTTGGCTGCTGTTAATGGACCGAGCGGAAGGTAAGGTCCATTAACAGCGACCAGCCACCAACCCAGCCACCACCATGCAGACCGGTTCCTCACACTGTTATTGCCTAATTGATAATGGAATAACATTCTCTCTTGAGATTGAAAAGAATAAACATTTAAGTACTCGATAAAAGGATACAAACAAATTATGTTCAAATGCCACATAAATATCAGCTTTCAGTTAAACTGAAGTTGATTTGATGTTTAGGAGCTCATTACAGGCAGCTAACCACAAGTGAAAATGAGACAACAACATGTAAAATGTGTTGTTACCAAAGCCCTGCTTAGACTGGCATTACTATGGTGTGCCCAATATACAAGACAGGTACTGGTGCATGTACTTATCGAACAGTGTACATTTACACCCATGCACACAGTATAGGCAGGCCTCCCTTCTTGGTCTGTGCAAAACTTATTCAAACTGGCAACAATGCCAGATTCCTAATCAATTGTACTCTCCTTAAATGGTCTTTGACCTCAATGTAACTATCAACAACTCTTTGTAGAGTTAATTCCCTGTTGGTGACCACTGATCAATGGCTGATCAATGGGATATGATTCAGTTAGACCCCCAGGCACACTTTGACATCACACAGTATTAACCAGGGTTGGCTTGGATCTTGTGTATCTGGATGATGCACACTGAAAAGGGTAAATTACATGTCGGTGAAGTTTGTTTTTTCTAGTATCATTACACATGTAAAAACACATCAGCAACAAAGGTTAACCAACAATCTTGAACTCAACGGAAGCAAAAGGTTCCCAGGTGAGCTAAAGCGGTGTACAGTTTATTTTGTACAACCATGCTTGTGTACTATGTGCAATTTGTCATTCATTAGTATTGTTACAGACTTCTCATTGATCTTGCGCCTTCTTTTGAGCCTCATATTCAATTCACCAACGTAACAAGATCAGTGGTCGATTAGACACTGTTTGCTAAATTGCCAAGGACACTCCCTCCAGTTGAGATGTTCTGATGTTAGCCCCTTGCTTGATTGTTAAGAAATGGTCAGCACTATACACTTCCACTCATGAATACCCAGAGCTGTAATGCATTTATTTAACCAACAGAGTTGGCTGTGTGACATGTACATGTACTATGTGACAATTGATGAAAAACGTGTTGTAAACTGTTGGAAAGTTGAGGGAAGACTATTCATAGAAATGGTGACTGAAGGGAAATTTTATCATGCAGGTTTCTGGTCACTGGGCTGGCTAAATACATGTACACATGTAGCACCGTTATAAAGTTAGGGTAAAACAAATGTGTACAGTTGTTACCTCTTGATTTTTGGGGGCATTCATACATGTACATTACCAAGAATCTGTCATTTTGATGTTTTAATAAAAGAGTGGAACAAAAGTCAATGTTTACATTTCCAGTGAGTTTGACCTCTGCCACATGACCTTTTGACCTTTCTGGAGGGAAACATGTGGACGGCCCTAAACCCCAGGTGAGACCCAGAATCTTGCATCCAATCACTCTTTATTCCTTTCTCTTTATACATGTGTAAAACTTACATGTACATGTATGTAGCAATACATCTTCCCTGCTGGAAATTTGTTATTGGTCAAGACCACAAACTTTGCTAATATATTGTTCATTTCTAGACTGTAGAATACAAAACTCAGATTTTCAGTGCAGTTCATTCCCTAGACTAGAGTCAGGTGAGATAATTTATTGGCTGTTATTTGGGGCCTCAACTGGGCCTCGACTCTTGAATGATCTTTTATGGCCTAATGTACATGTACATCTTGTGCTTTGTAGAGTAGATGAGTTCTTGTAATCATGTACTTTGCATTGCCAGAATATTAATTTTAACTCTATGGTAATAGTTCACTGATTGGAGCTGTGTGTTATGGCCATAGGATCCCATACTGCATGTACATGTACACTGATGTAGTGCAGTATTATGCCATGAAATGAATCCTGGGGTCCACTCCGTCCCACTTTTGGTCAGACCCACTTTCTTTCGGTATGTAGCTGTGCCTAGAAATCATGCTTGATAAACCAAAATATGATCATAGTGTAGTGTTTTTAAACGTTAAACACATAGTCTCATACTGAACCTCTTTATACTTAAGTTGCATCTGATGACATTGTTATTCATATAATAAACCTGAATGGCATAAGTCTATTCCATAGTTTACTGAGATTTAGTAAATAAATGTCTGATTCCTGAAAATTACATGTTTTTGAACAAAAACCTATTGTCATTACCTGTATGGAAAAGCTTCTCACCTGCTCATGTGATCAAGGAATGCAATCAGTATTTTTGTACTACATGTTGAAATTATTTCCAAGATCCTAAGATTAAGAGAGCTCATTTTCTTCTAGTAGGGCCTACATGATATGTATGTTCTGTAGCAAACTCACACGAAAATCAGTTGTTATAAAGCAAATATTCAGTCAAGACTCTACAAGAGAAGTACAAAAACTTGTACATTCTGCCTGCAGGTTTCTCTGTCCACTGTAGACAAAAACCTTCAATGTCTACCCTGTCACATTACAGTACATTCCAGGACTTTGATTCAAAGAGGCAGGTACATGTACGTGCTATTTTTTGGCAATGGTGCATCAGAGAAGTAGAATTGGTGTGTAGCATGGCAGGCCTTCATGCATTCAGAATATTGTGTATTTTCAATGCTCTGTTCAGGTCTACATACAGTAACCTCTGCAGCCGAGGTCTGCACATGTACATAACCGTCTTCTGAGAGGAGCAAATTGAAATCATCAGCCGCATTTTATTTGATTGGCATCATCGTTAACAGAATTGTCAGGACTACATTAATGTCTAGACAGAAATGTTGAGGGGGAAATGTTGAGGGGGGGTTGTTACCCCGATTCATCCATATACCAACCGCTGTGTAGCAGTGGTACATCGTGCAGCACCTACGAGCATCTTATAGCTTGCGTGGAATGTGAAAATACGCACATGATAATACATAAAGAGCACAGAGACGTTGGGTTGGGTATTTCCCATTCCCATCCACACAGCTGTACATTCTTTCTTCATTTGCCATCACCTGTCCACTGTGTGTTTATTGTTGTTGCCGTGGGGGTGGGGTGGTTCAAATCCCCCTCGCTATGCCTGTGTCTACTGTCTAGATGCTTCAACAGCTGCAGATGAAATTCTGAAATGCCAGTTCAACCCTTAGACAATAGCCTGAATAATAGCCTGGTTATTGCCTTGCCTTTGAAATGTTCCATTTGAAATTTAAATTCACTCATTAAGGTGCCCTTTATTAAGGAATTTTTCTTCCAAGAACAAAGTAGGCCTAGCAGGACTGGGCTGGGTGTTTTTTGTTTTAAGCAGGCATGTTATTTCTCATGAATTTTCCAACCATCAGTATTATTTTTTTTCAAAATTTCATTGAGCCATCAAATTCTTTTGAAAGAAGTAAATCAGTCACCAAAGGGAGAAAGAGCTAGTGCACATTGCATCCACATTGTGCAGGTTTTAATGTTTTTATTTTGGTTGATGCTCAGAGTCTATAAACCTCCTGAACTGTAAATCTGGGAGGTTCCAGGGGGAGCCCCAGACCCCCAAGCCATTTTCGGGAATTTTCTTATTCAGCAAATCTAATCCCTGTTTGACAATTTATATCATTTGGTCGTAATGGTAAAATGTAGTTAATTTTTGCATTGACCATCCCTGGTTGACTTGGCTGAAATATTTTTTTTAGTATACACCCATGTAATGGTAATGAGTGTTTTACCCACTGGATGTGCAATGATAGGCAGTTTGCCTCTAGTGCAAGTCACATGTTAACGTTTACTGACTTCAGAATTGGTAAAAGACAAATCGCTATTCTCAGCATTTAAATAGTTTGTATGTTTAATACATGTGTACCTTTCCTAGTGATGTGACCATTTTCATTATATTTTCTTCGTCATGCAGATTCTGGTTTCATAAATAAGGACAGCACTTTATATTCCATCCCTTTCTAAGGAGGGTTAACTAATTTTATAGCTTGAGGGTGATATGATCACACCAACAACATGCATATTCTTAGTTCCAATGAAATTATAGGCCTACAGTTTGTAGACAACAAACTCTTATTTCATTGCTCTTAGGTTGTTTTTCTTTTTAATGATTGATTTAAAAAAGGTCACTTTTCATAGTTGGAAATTTACCACCATTGGTATCATTAATCATGAACAAACAAAACAACACCTGATTAGGTGAGACTAGATTGGATGTGTTTGTTGTGCTATCAGTACCATTCTGACCACATTATCTTGTACAATGTCAGTACAAAATG
The DNA here is from genome assembly GCA_023634235.1 of Pisaster brevispinus. Classification (NCBI taxonomy): domain Eukaryota; kingdom Metazoa; phylum Echinodermata; class Asteroidea; order Forcipulatida; family Asteriidae; genus Pisaster; species Pisaster brevispinus. The sequence continues at coordinate 15,815,816 of JAMKCF010000006.1, read as the reverse complement.
AATGTAACTATTAGTTTTATTTGCACATAGTCTTTGGTTCGTCAAAGACTCGCAAGTAACACATTGTAGTCTTGCAAGTCTTACTCTCATATGGCAGTGGATTAGTACTTGGTTTCCGTTCTTGTGCTTCCTGAAGTCAAAATCAATTCTGTTCACGCTTGAGGAACACTCCAATCTATTTGCTTGTACTTGCAGTGTAGTTTCTACTGCATCAGACATGTACATGCAACTCAACTCAAATAATTTGTGACTGTGATCACACAGAAATTGAGCTAAGCAGTAGTCAATGTTCTTTTTGTTTTACAGACACTTTATGGGATAAAGCATACTGATCAATCAATTTATCAAGCAACCTGTCATAATTTGTTATGATAGCTTCTTGTGTAGCTTCACCTCCTGCATTTTTGTGATAATATCTACATGTACTTTGTAAATAGACATACAGAAAACCCTATGTAGCCACACCCACTGTTATTGTATTTTTATGAGCCTTCATTTGCACAAGTTAGCCACACCCACTTAATACTTTTAAAGCAATAGTCTATGAAGTTACCTTTTAAATTTAAGTGGCCATCCTCCTTTTACTACCTGTTTACAGTAAGCATTTGTACAGACACAAGACACATGTAGTCACACCCACTGCAATTATTTAGTGGATGTGAGCAAATAGCAGTTTTACATTTAGCCACACCCCCATTCTGCAATTGTTTAGTCTGCTGGAAGCACATGTGGATACATGTATAGTACATGTACATGTAGTAACTCCCGCTGGCCATTATTAGGCCTTGTCACACTTGTCAATTCCTTCACAGGTCTGATCTGTCTTGACTTCGTGAAGTTTCAAGTCAGCTTCAATGATCAGAGATGAGATGTTTCAGACTTGTTAAAGTCTGCCTTGTAAACAAAACATGTAGTATTTTTCACCAAATTAAATAAGCCATGTTCTTTGATCTACTGAGTACTGCTTATCTCTAGTGCTGAGGATACTGTTCCCAAAATCTCCTTGGAATTTATAACTCTGGGGGTTATCAAAAGGTGGAAATGCCATCATTTCAATGTTCCTTCTTAGATCTGGATCCAAGTTTCAGACTTTTTGTCAGCAATGACTCTCACCCCTGAATGATTAAACTGTGTTGAAATTTCATCTGCACAGTATGCAACATTACGGGCTGCGTCCCAAGTTACATTTTTGACAGTCATTATTATACTGGTGAATTCATACGTACAACTGTACAACATGGTTAGTGAGGTGTGTCTTAAAATCTAGGCAATTACTTCACTGAAGAAACTGAAATAAAAGGGCCTGGACTAAATGCTCTCAAAATGGCTAAAATTCACTGTTCAACAAAAATGTGGAGGTCATCATTATGGCATTATGCAACATACATTCGGTCACTTTACCAGAGCTAGTTCATGAATGTAGCCAGTACCAAAATTGAAAACAATTTTGTTAATTTTAAAACCATGTGAGTCCTGGTATAGTTAAGTCTGAAGTTTGGATCCCTCCGTCTTTCATCTTCCATGGCAAATTGTGAAAAAAAAGGAAAAGTAATTGGCCACAGACCATGTACATGTATTGTAGTCTGTCATCTTGTGTTCACTTTACTGGTATTATGTCAATGTGCGGTACGACATTCATGAATGAATACAACTTATTACGCTCATTTTTGTTTTGAAGTTGGGAGTGTTGAAATGTTTTGCGATATTATCAAGGTTAATACTACTGACACAAAAACATTCTGCAATTTAAAGGATGACCATTACAGCAACTTAAAGCCACTCCCACTGACAAGTATAGTGATTCTACACACACATGTGCAGTATGTATGAAGCCACTCCCCCAGTTGTCAGTGAGTAGTATGCTGCATGCGCATCACCTATCCATAATGTACATTGTATGTGCGGTTGAATACTAGCCACACCCTTTCATGTAACACTCTTTGAGTCTATTGATCAGACTCCTGAAGCCACTTCCCCGATGTGTGCTGTACATGTACCCTGTACATTATGTATCATCTAGCAAACTAGAATACTTGCTTCTGATTCGTCAACAGCCTTGAGATATATTTTTACCATACTACTCCAAAATCTTCTTGCATCCTTTGTATTGAATGTGCATGTATTCTGCATATTGAACGCATTACACTGATAGTGTAAGCACTTACATGTACCACAGCGCATTTAATGGTTATAAAATCAAGAACTTACAAATGTATTTGGGATGTTTTTCAGCACAGCAGTCTTATAGCAACTAACTTTAAGTTCATCCTTTTCAAGAACATATTCTGAAACATTATGTTGTTTTAAGATGCTTTAAAATGTTTCCATTTGTTCAAAACTTCAGAAACAAACATGCCCAAATGAGGTACAGTACAGTAAAACGATTTAGAAAATTAAAGTTTTGTTTTTATGTTAGTCTTTTTTTGTCACCAAATTGTTGAAGGATAAATTTGCATCCCATGTATGCTTTTTGACTGTAGTGTAGATAAATATAATGTGTCTGCTTCTCGTGCAACTTGGGCATTAGCATTTTGGCCAATGGAATGCGGAAGTGCTATAGTTTTCTGTATTTCTTTCATTCATGCTTGTGCCGTTTGTGGGATAATTAACAGTTAGTCTCACCACTATATGTTATTCGCTGTGAGTATACTGTAAGCAAGTGTCCACATCCTATGGTGGCCCTGAAGGGACATCGCATATCGCAAACGTGTGCGCATACGTATGCGATATCGCGAAATTTATCGCGAATGTGTGCGCACACGTATGCAATGTCGTGAAACAATTCGCGAATATGTGCGCACACGTGTGCAATGTCGTGAAACAATTCGCGAATATGTGCGCACACGTGTGCAATGTTGTGAAACAATTCGCGAATATGTGCGCACACGTTTGCGAATTCATTTGCAATGTCGTGAATTTTATTGCATACCTTGTCGCATACCTTTGGGGTTGTGTCATTTTGCGGGCAATTTGTTAGTAACCTAGGGAGTACGCAAGTGGCCCGGTCCCATTTTGTATACCAAAGATACTTCAAGGCAGGAGCTTGGGTACCAGGCAGGTACATTTTAGTGTGGCCATGTCTAGCCGGCCAGCCACATGGTGATGGTACAGCATAGTATCACAAAACAAAAGGTCCATGCAAACAATCGTCGGACTATTCTCACTAAAATGAGCACCGGTACAATGGTTAGTAGAATACATGTAGTTATTCACTTATTAGGAAAGCGTGAGGAACAGCGTGCGCTCGAAGGTAAATTAGTCAGACCCTATTTGATCTATTTGTACGTCTCGATTCCAGACTAGCTGCTACAACTCCCCACTTCATTAGGAATTTTATTGAAAGGTATGCGTCAAGGTATGCAATAAAATTCACGACATTGCAAATGAATTCGCAAACGTGTGCGCACATATTCGCGAATTGTTTCACGACATTGCACACGTGTGCGTACATATTCGCGAATTGTTTCACGACATTGCATACGTGTGCGCACATATTCGCGAATTGTTTCAGGACATTGCATACGTGTGCGCACATATTCGCGATTTATTTCGCGACATCGCATACGTTTGCGATATGCGATGTCCCTTCAGGGCCACCATAACATCCCCTCATGTCTGCATGTAGAGCTACTGGTACATTGTACATGTATCCACTTAAACATGTTAAAGCCACAGCCATGTTTGTGGTACTGTTTAGTCACATGTTCATTATGTCAGAACTCAGAACCTCAGAAAGATTTTTGAATTGTACATTTACTTCTTGTGCCTAGTGTATCAACACATAATTTATGTATAAAGTGTATTGTCTGGTGAAGATCATAATGCTCACAAATGCTCTTCCAATAACCAAGAAATAACTAACAGTAGGTTCATAAGAAATGAACACACCAGAGGCAAGTGACTCATACATGTACTACATGTACATGTATTCAGCTAATGATTGAGATGGTCTCCTTAGCACTAATCATTGCTTCAGGTGTTAACAGTTTACCTCACTCCTAACAGGAACATCTATAGGTGCATGTACAGTGCCTGATCAGCAGCTTCAGTCCATTGAAGTTGGCTATGGTCTGTGAGTTGAAGTGTATAATTAAGCATAAAGGTGATGAGCAAGTGACATTGATGTGTGACTATGATAAATCAGTACAATAACTAGTGCTGCTGAGTAATTCTCATTAGGTGATGGGCAAATTGAACAAAAGGGTCATTATGTTGGGGGATTGCATTCTGTGCATTCATTCATGTTTCATGTTTGCAACATACACATGGGATGAGAACATTTGTAACTCAAAAAAAATTTAAACGGCAAATAATAATAATATGAAAAGAATATAGGGATCACATTCCATTCTGATAAATGTCTGTGTGTCTGTCTATAAAACACACACATAATTTGTTAGACCATTTAGTTTGCAGTATCCAATTTTTCTGATTATACCCCATATTGGCGTATTGGTTTCGAAAAATATATTACTTTGATTATTAAATAAAATACAAATATTGGATTAGTGCAATGTCGCGAAATATAATCACTAGGTGAAATCCATTTTAATGAATGAAATGCATTACATATTTGTTTTATCTCACACATAGATCTTTATCATTTGATATTTTTTCGCAATAAGCAAAAAAAGGACGCAGAACTCGTCCACCCTGCACTCTGTGTGGACACCAACCCTGTTCCCTGTGATACGACCGTGCCTTGTTTGGACGAACAGGCGGGAAATAGTTCGTTTCGAAACAACACTGATATAAAATGGCTTCGATTACTGCAAATGTCACATTAATAAAGCAATTTTTAGAATATGGGTGGCCTGGGCTGGAATTATTTACAAGTCACAGTTCAGAAAAAAAACATTATTAAGCCACGGCAGTGAAAAACCTTTGAACATTTTGTTCATGTCCGTATATAAGCAGCACCTTTAAGCCTGCCATTGACCATAGGTTCTGCCTGTCTTTTTTTCCATGCTGCAATGACCTGTGAGCCTACTAAATGGTCTAGATATAGCAGCAAAAGCTTTCCATAACCAGAGAGCCTGCTAAATGGTCTAGATATACATGTAGCAGCAAGAGCTTTCCATAACCTGAGAGCCTGCTAAATGGTCTAGATATACATGTAGCAGCAAGAGCTTTCCATAACCTGAGAGCCTGCTAAATGGTCTAGATATAGCAGCAAGAGCTTTCCATAACCTGAGAGCCTGCTAAATGGCCTAGACGTAGCAGCAAGAGCTTTTCATATCCTGAGAGCCTGCTAAATGGCCTAGACGTAGCAGCAAGAGCTTTTCATATCCTGTGAGCCTGCTAAATGGTCTAGACGAAGCAGCAAGAGCTTTTCATAACCAGAGAGCCTGCTAAATGGTCTAGATGTAGCAGCAAGAGCTTTCTATAACCCGAGAGCCAGCTTAATGGTATAGATGTAGCAGCAAGAGCTTTCCATAACCCGAGAGCCTGCTAAATGGTCTAGATATACATGTAGCAGCAAGAGCTTTCCATAACCTGAGAGCCTGCTAAATGGTCTAGATATACATGTAGCAGCAAGAGCTTTCCATAACCTGAGAGCCTGCTAAATGGTCTAGATATAGCAGCAAGAGCTTTCCATAACCTGAGAGCCTGCTAAATGGCCTAGACGTAGCAGCAAGAGCTTTTCATATCCTGAGAGCCTGCTAAATGGCCTAGACGTAGCAGCAAGAGCTTTTCATATCCTGTGAGCCTGCTAAATGGTCTAGACGAAGCAGCAAGAGCTTTTCATAACCAGAGAGCCTGCTAAATGGTCTAGATGTAGCAGCAAGAGCTTTCTATAACCCGAGAGCCAGCTTAATGGTATAGATGTAGCAGCAAGAGCTTTCTATAACCCGAGAGCCAGCTAAATGGTATAGATGTAGCAGCAAGAGCTTTCCATGAATTGAGAGCATGCTAAATGGTCTAGATGTAGCAGCAATAACTTTCCATAAATTTAGGGCCTTCTAAATGGTCTAGATGTAGCAGCAAGAGATTTCCATATCCCGAGAGCCTACTAAATGGCCTAGATGTAGCAGCAAGAGCTTTCCATAACCAGAGAGCCTGCTAAATGGTCTAGATGTAGCAGCAAGAGCTTTCCATGTATTGAGAGCCTGCTAAATGGTCTAGATATAGCAGCAAGAGCTTTCCATAACCAGAGAGCCTGCTAAATGGTCTTGTTGTAGCAGCAAGAGATTTCCTTACATTGAGAGCCTACTAAATGGTTTAGATGTAGCAGCAAGAGCTGTCCGTAACCTGTGAGCCTGCTAAATGGTCTTAATGTAGCAGCAAGAGCTGTCCATACATGTAACTCAAGGTCTGCTTAATGGTTTAGTTGAGCAGCTTTCTAAAACACGAGAGCCCTCTAAATGGTCTAGACATAGCAGCAAGAGCTTTCCATATCCCGAGAGCCTGCTAAATGGTCTAGATGTACATGTAGCAGCAAGAGCTTTGTCTTTGGTGCTTTCATTCTGCCATTGAGCATACATTGTGCTTGTCTCTTATCATGTAAACCTTGCAGCCACAACCTGAGAGCCTGTTAAATGGTCCAGATGTTGTAGAAAGAGCTTCGTCTTTGATGCTTTCATCCTGCCACAGAGCAAAGAAATGACTGTCTCTTGTTAAATATAAACCTTGGAGCCATATAAGTAGATGTGGTAGAGAAGAGATTCTTCAAGTTTACCTGGGAAACCCACATGTTCTTACAGTAGCTTGGAGGCAAGGCTTGAGCACCCTAAGGGTCTGCTTTATTTATTTTTAAATTTGTGATTTTATTTAGGGAGAAAAATGAAAGGAAAGGGAAAATTTTACCCAAAGGTCTCTGCAATGTTCATTGAATATTATCTTGTGTTCGCTTTTTAAAATTAATTATTGTCTTGCCTTGTGTCAAGAATATATTTTTTTTATAGACTGGGAAAACATCTGATAACTGCTCTTGTATGTCAATAAACAGAGTAATTTCCCAGTGGTATGGAGATTACTGCCTATAAAAAAGAGGATGTGACATTACTAATGGATTCTTGATCTCTTTCCATTAATAGCCTATTTAAGAACCTTAGTCCAAGGAGCCAGTGAAAACAAGCTCAGCTAGAAACTCTCTACCATCGCAATATCTTCTTCTGTTTAACGTTAGTTGAAATCTGCCCTAGACGCTCTTGAAGGTGTTTGGAAAGCCCAATTATGATGGGTTCTCTGTAGTCTCTAAGCAGTAGGGGAATTAAGTAGGATTTATCCAGTGTGACCGTTAGGGGAATGGATGTTGTTGAAATACATACACATGTCTGCACTTAGGGCCAATTACTGTAAATGCACTTTAGTGCAGAGGTCAGTGTTCTTTTAGTGTTTGTACATGCCCTATTATTTAGCATAGCAATGAATCTACATACACATTTACATTCTTACCCTCTACCCTGAAGAGGGTACCTACAATGTATGGGGTTTTTCAAAGTCAGTTTAGATCTTCAAACACCGTACAACAAGTACATGTAGGCCCCTACATTGTAAAGGTTTTTTGCTTTACTGTGACTTTACCAGAGTGGCTAGGAATGTTTGTACACATGTATGTACAGTGTATGATCATACAGCAAGGAGAATGGACATGGAGGAGGTGTTTTCTCCCTCTGGTATGAATGAGGATAATTTATTGTACTCGAGTTTAGAGTAATACGGTATGTACGTATTAATGTTGTACAAGTGCTTATGTTGTACATGTTGTTGGGGCCATGTCACTTGAAGCAATTTACAGGCAACCAGTTCCAGTCTCCAAGAAGAAAAAACATTCTTATGTTAATTTCCACGAAACTGTCTTGGGGACAGGAAGGTACTGTCAGTAAAATGTCTCTTATTCTGCCGAAGTGTTCCTCTTGCATGCAGTGCAGTTGCTTGCCTCCAAGCTGCCTGATAAATTGCGTTGTGACATGCCTACAGATGTACATGTACTGTACATCTATACATGCTGGAATGGGTAAAAGGGTACACCTGCAGTTCTAACTAAATAGCGACAAGTCACAACATGAATTGCCAAATGATAGAACAGAAGCCTCTCATATTGTAACTTAATTGGTAAACACAGCAGAATATTATAAGTAATAAAAGATATTGACTAATAGGGAGACATAGGGCTGGATAGCTCAGTTGGTAGAGCGCCGGTACGTTAATCCGGAGGTCGTTGGTTCAAGTCCCGCTCCAGTCAATTTTTCTTTGTTCAAACCCAATTTATAAAAAATAAAAAAATTTACCCAATCAGTTCCCCTTGTGGTTTATTACTTGATATTATGATTAAAAAGTCGCATCCCCTTAAGGTGATCCCGTGGCTGCCGCTTCCCAGGTTGTATCGTATACTTGGGTGTGATCCCTGGCTACACGGCAGTTAAGGGTTGCATGGCTTCTGACTGGCACCCCCGAACAAAAATATTGACTAATAGGGAGACTGTCAACATAGGGCTGGATAGCTCAGTTGGTAGAGCGCCGGTACGTTAATTCGGAGGTCGTTGGTTCAAGTCCTGCTCCAGTCAATTTTTCTTTGTTCAAACCCAATTTATAAAAAAAAAATTTACCCAGTCAGTTTCCCTTGTGGTTTATTACTTGATATAAGTAATAAAATGGCTACATTTTTAATACCAGATACTGGCCAGATACTGAAAAGTTGTAACTTTCCGGAGTTCTGTGAAAAAAATCCACAGGCAAATCACTCGGGTGGGATTTGAACCCGCAACCTTTGCATTGCTAGAGCAGATGTCTTACCACTAGACCCCCAAACTAGCCCACCGAGCTAGCCCGATGGCTAGAGGCAGGTTCGAATCGTTAGCAGCGGGTACCGCTACGATGGTGTAAGGGGGTTACACATCAGTGTAAGGGTAAAACCAAAATATATTATTTATCCCCGATGCAAAATTTGACATATTAAAACAATAAATTAAAAAGATTCAAATAGATAAAAAATGTACTGATATAAAAATGTACACATATGTACAGTTCATAAACTTGTTCTTGCCCTATTCAATTAAATAATGAATTATTCAGAGCTAGTGCAACTGACAATTTAAATTGTTAATTTTGTCTTTTCACAGATTCACAGGCGCATACACAATTGTGCCTGTCCAGCTATGTACAGTGTGTGCGTAATCTGGTAGAATTTATCAATCGCTTTTAATTAACTGATTAATTGAACCTTCCCATCAGGGTATTTTAAGAATCCATTAGGGGATAAAGACAATAAGAATAAACATGGTAGTTGGTTTTGTTACCAAGGGGATCTGTTGGATAAAACTTACAGATGTACGTCATTGCTCACTGAAATTGCAATCAAAGTTTAATAGACTAAGGCTTTAAGATGTTTAGTTATTTATTTTGATTAATTCTGGGCCTGAAAAGAAACAAAACGTATGAATGCAAACAGTAAAAATGTTTGTGACATTAATTTTCTAGCAATTAAGATTGATTGCTTAGTTTTACTTACATGTTTGTTACAGCTATGACACATCACTTGAACATTGCATATAGAAAGACAACACTAATTTCCCTGGGTTTGGAGTAAATATTGCACCAACATTTCTTCAAATTAGATGGCCACATTTTTGAGAAAAAGCAATAAGATTTTATGCATGTCACTTGAACAAGAATGGAGGGGGACAGTTCATTTGAGGACATCGATATATTTGTTGGGACAATGAACTACTTTCAATGTTACATACAACATTTAGACATTAAAAGTAAGCTTTATGAACAACAAAAACCAACATTACTTTTCCACCAATAATTCACCAGTGATTTAAGTCGAACCCTAAAATATTATTTAAAATTGTTCTCTTGACTCTTCATGGAGTTTTTAAAAATTGTTTTCCTAAAGCTATTGTACTGTCAATTTTGAAGCTTGCTCTGTGTTGTCTTACTCTGCTTTGTTTGAAATGAATCAGTCAAAATGTTTAGTACCTAGTTCTTATGGAGGAGCATTAGCTGCACTATTTCTTTAAAATAAAGACATTTCTTGATGTAAATATGGAGCTGTTGTCATATTGACCATGTACAATTAGTACAAGTAACTTAAACATCTTGAAGAATTTTCAGTCAAAACTGAACCATCTTATTTACTTTTCTTGTAAGGATACCAACAATAGCGATTAATGTGTTATAAACACAGGTGACTGCACAAGCATTTGAAATTTGGTTCTTAACTCAATAAAACTTAAAGCTGCATTGGTTGGGTAATAATTAATTGTGCCATCGGTTACCAAACAATGACCATTTTATTCTCAATTGGCCTTTTAATGAATATATAATGAACACATTTTAGAAATACCTGCTTTATAATTACGTCAAGGAAATTTTGCCAGTACAGGAGGGCCCTTACCCACTGTGCCTTGAGACTCACTGGCATGCCTGTGTGCATTAATTTGTGCCATGCGCATTTTAATTGTATTTTGCCCCGCACGCGGCTTGCCTCACATTGATTTGGTAAATTTAATCTATGGTATTGATTGTGGAGCGTACTGCAGCAGCGGGCTGGGACTAGGAATCTGTAGGCACACTGATTTATATACATGTACATGCTGAATACCATCTCATTGCTCTCTCTCAACTCGTCATGTTCACAGGGTACTAGACTGAAGGGAAGTTGACCTGTATGCACACATCAATGATTGCACAAGGGTAAATACTGCTTTTGCTTGTTCTATAAACTGCTCAAATGCTCCATATATATGCAACAGAAAGTATTGTGTGTTCTCTTTTCTTTTCTCTGTGTTCATTTGTGTGCTTTCTGATGTGATGTGAGTGATGTTATTGATGGCTTGTGTTAAGAATGCGTTGACCTCTGACAAATTGTGATCCAGGTGCAATATGGATGGCCAATTTTTGTGACGTCATTGGGGAGATTATTTCTGCAGTCTATGCTTACAGACTTTTTGATTCTGAGTTTTTTAGTTTGTTTTCCTTTTTTGTGCAGAAAGTGGATGAAAAGACCATATAATATTTTTTGTCTTAAATACCTACTGTAGATTATGATTGTATACGTCAGACCATCTCTGTTCTGTAAGGTTTAAGAGTATTTTCTTGGAGTGCATTTGAATTGGTTTTAAATGTTCTGAGTTTTGTGTTGAGAAGCATGTATGTAGTGGCAAATTTAAGTTTTTAATTGGAAATCACAGCCATTTCTCCTTAAACATGTTTACTTACACATGTTTTTTTCATAAACTAGTTGGCTTTTAATTATTGTTCATTAATGTTAAGTAGGCAGTTTACTATTAGCACAAAAATATAATTATAGGAGAAGATAAACTCCTTGTTCTTAAAATGTGGTAGAAAAAGCTTGTACAAGAGGTGTAAGATTTGAGTTCAGGACTAGGACTTGCAACATGAATGGCCAATTTACATGTATGTGACATGCAGTTGATATGTATGCTTTCAGGCAAGGAATAATGAAGAGTCTGCCTTGAGTCACAAATTCCGTGACTTGGACTTGACTTGAGTCACATCAGCAAAAAACTCAGACTCTGGCAATTCAGACTCGACAGTGATCCTCATGTACATTCTTTTAAAGAATCCTCTTTTTTTTATGATAAATAAATTGATTGAATTGAAAACTTAATTTATTTATATACTTTTTTCCAGCGTCATAAAAATAACTTACGTGGAACTTTTTGAACCATAAAAGCTTGACACTTGAGAGATGTAAAGTGCAGATCTATGTGTGCGTTATGCATGTCAAAGTACTTTGTAGGTATGCTGTTACATTTTGGTTCACGCTGGTTTGCTGTTGTTGAGATTAGCATTATAACATAATGTATACCACATTGTGCTTTTGAACGATTAGTCTAAAACTTGTTTCCTTTTGTACTTGGTTTTGAGGTAAAGTTTTGCGCATTTCAGATGTTTAGTTTATCATTAAAAAAACCCAAACCCAATTAATTACAATGTGGTATTGGGGGAAAAGGGAAAAGGGGAAAGAAGGTAAAAGTTGTTGCTGTTGAGTGCAACCACAGAGAAATCCCATGCATGTGACTCTCTATACTGTTGTTAAACCCCAGTCACAATTACCTTGCGATGGGTTTGCGAGTAGTTTGCAATGGATTTCTAGGCAATTTTGGCCAGGGACCCACAGGTCTTTTTGGGGAATCAGGCTGGTATCGGGTTACTTTCAACTCGGACTTAAAACCTGGTGCGTCATTTCGCATCGCAAACTGATTGCCAATAAATCGGTCGATGCCTGGCCGATGTCCGGCAGGGCATCGGGTGGGCGCTGGGACAAATTTTGGACAACCCAGACAATCCATATATTGGCCAATCGCAGGGACATAGACAGGACATCGGACGAGTGCTGCCAGACACCGGCCAATAAATGGGCCAAGAATTCAACCCCATTTTCGTCATGGCAGCATGTGGGGCATCTTTAATTGTGACTGTGACTGCCCTGTCGCGCGATCTTTCGCGGACCTCTACCATCTACACGCCCATCAATGCCTAGAAATCGCACACGCTGCCCGGCCTCTGCTTTAATTTTGACTTAGGTATTAGTCGAGATAAACTGCATGTTTTGGTTAAGGTTTATTTTCCGTTTATTCATGATTTAATTTGAGTTTGAACAAAGAAAAATTGACTGGGGCGGGACTTGAACCAACGACATCCAGATTAACGTACCGGTGCTCTACCAACTGAGCTATCCAGCCCTATGTTGGCGGTTTCCCTATTAGTCAATATCTTTGTTCGGGGGTGCCAGTCAGAAGCCATTCAACCGTTAGCTGCGTAGCCAGCCAGTTTACGATACACCCTGGGAAGCGGCAGCCAAAGGATCACCTTAAGAGGATGCGACTTTTTAAACATTTAATAAAGGCATTATTTAGGTTAAAACAATGTTTCAGTAAAAAAAAAATTATTAAGAAAGTGCACTAGGAAGAATCAAATACATTGTACATACACATGTATCCACTTTCTTATGAAGTACACATTGTACCTGACTCTTGTAAAGAAACTATTTTTCTTAATTTTGTGGAGGAGAATACACACCATAAATGTTGCACTTTCATGTAAAATGCATTTTCATGTCCTTCACAAATAATTTTTTTTTTACAAAAGAATGGTCAAAAACCTTAGTAATTATTTACAGATGTTAAGTATACGGACTTTAATTCCAAGAGTATGCTGATGCGATGCTGTAAACCATAGTTTGTGAATGTCTCATATGAATGAAATACAACAACAAATAGTCATATTTATTATTTGTAAGCAAATGTGTACATTTGCCTCTTAAAATGAGTCTGTCTTGCCAATTAAAACAGGTGCTTACATGAAATTACCTTAGGCAGTCTGTACGCACATTATATGCATGTCATTGTGAAGTAATAGCAGCACGAAAGAGCCAAGGAAATGGCCTAAAAGGCCCAAGTGATGATGTCATTCAACCAATCTATAGAATAAACGTCAGTACATACAGGTTCATTGACTGCACACAGGAACTCAAGATGTATGTGTATGGTTCTGAAAAGGAAATATTGAGATGAAAACCTTTGATGCACCTGTATGAAAGTGCATATTTGCCTGACTCGAAATCAGTATGATTGTGCATTGTGGCAGAGCTGAAAGAAATGTCTGAAATGTTGTTATTCATTTTGCTTCTTAAAAAGATTCCCAAGAGAGATATTCTACTCGTATGGTTGCAGGAAATGAGTTGTATATTGCCCTTCATAGAATTGTTTTGTTAAGGCATATCCACTGCTTTCATAATTCAATTTGAAATGCATGCATTTTGAGTTGCTGCATTTTATATTGCTTGGAGAATTCCTTCATGGTAGCCACGTGCTTCACACACAACTACATGTATCTTATATTAGCCATACACCAATGCTTTCTTTGTCTGAAACAGCAGGCATACACACCCTATTGCAAACAAGTGATGACTATCGATTGCTGATACAATGCTCAATCTCAATGGACTCAAAACAAATCTTGTCCATTTTTGCAGCGGTTGTTTTTACTTGGTATTGTTGAGTCTTATGTGTTGTCTTTTAGAAATTATGCATTTGCTGGAGGTTGAACAGATGTCATATTGATCCCACTTTATTTTGGTACATGCGCAGTGCTGTGTGTACATTCCCTCATATTGGATGGGATTTTAGTTTTTACAAAGGGTATCAGTATCAAGACTTGTTTTTACTCGTCTTCATAACTTTTTTAACCTGCAGTCTTTTCTCAGATGGGAAGTTTCAACAAAGACTGAAATGTGACATCTTTTATGGTTTTGTTGGATCTTTAGCCAATGCTGCATTCTTTCAAAAGCCTTGATCAAACCTGGAGATCTATTGTGTATGTTTACAACACTACATGGAGAACTTTTTTGACACACAAACTAAAAGTTAAAACGTGGATCCACAGATACTGCATTAAGCAAATGTCATCTTTTCTCTGATTGATGTTGAAGGCACCTTATTTTGTGATAGATTAAGAGGTGTGGAAATAGACCATGTTTCTTTTATTCAAAACTAAATACAAGGCCCCCCCCCAAATACTTTGGTGTTTTTCTTTTTCCTGAAAAGTCTGAAGGGAAGCATGATATTATTTTTAAATAAACCACATTTTTTCATAAATGACAGTGCATTAGTTTTCTTGTAGGTTGTGAAACTTTCCCAATCTTAAAAGGCCTATGATACCAGGAATGTACCACAAAAATTGTCCCACATAGCTATTGCCTTATAAGCTCATTTATCATTTGGAGGTTCTTCATATTTTAATTAAATATAAACGCCCGAATGCTTTTGCATTAATATTATTGCCCCTGGCAACATGTACATTAGCAATTTAAATATCTTCTAGACCTTGGTAATCTGTGCTTTGAAGCGCCTACAATGTGTAGTCGGACATAGTGAAGCCAAAATCATTTAAACTGTGGCCAGAAACCAGTGGGGCTTACCTCTAATCCATGCCCAGATTCCTTAATCTATAGTTATTTAATTAGCTGCTTACAACTTTGCATAATTAGTGAGTGCCATTTTTGAATATGGTTAATATGCAAACTGCTAGGCTGATCAATATGCTTAAGATTAATTTATGGGCACGTAGTTAGCCAGGAGAATAAAAAGCAGAGCAATACAATGTTTTATAATATAACAGAAAATGATGCCCAGTACATTAAGCATGGGTGGATTAGTGTAGAAAGATGCAAGGGGGCCCTCTTTTGACCGATTTGGATCAAGGCTTTACATGTTTGTGTACAAATGTATGTATCTATTTTGCATTTTTGAATAAGTATTGCTTCTAAAAAGCAAAAGCAAAATTGTTCCTATTACTAAATGTGCCTGTACCTGTACATGATACAAACTAGGATCCTCTAGTACACTGTAAACCATGAATCCTCCTCTAGGTCTATCCATTAGGGAGTAGGGACAAGTGGAAACAGTAATTAAACAACTAGCCTTGTACAGGTACAATAATAATAATAATACGTCCACGACAGCTTGACTCTGTACTCATAATTGCACACTGTATGAAAGCTAATTGAATCTCGACTCACTTTACTGTCTGTATTTAATTTGTACATTGTGTACAGTGTGACTTTCAATTCAGGGTGAACCCAGTAATTCATATGACTTGCACTATAAAGGATCAGGCAATAGACTGCAAGTCTCGCTTGTATTCAAACATTGGAAGTGCATGAGTTTGTTTTCTTCATGTGTTAGAGTAATGTATGTGGGAACAAAGTGGTTCCAAACATGTTTGAATGCAGGTGAGACTTGCACAGTCTATGTACATATGCTAATACACTGATCCAATGACTATGGCTAATTTGAAAGTGAGGCTGCCATATACATGAAAATAACTCTCTGTTGCAGTTTGATAGTTACCCATCATGTTTTCCTGGATACAGGTTTTTCATTTTATTCTCTAAAACAGCTGCTAAATTCAAAATGGGGTTCCCCCCCCCCTAAACAAACTAAATTAGTTTGGTTGCTTACATGTAAATGAGTACATGTATGCACCAAACACGCACACATTGGTTGACGTACAGACTCTTTACTACTTGGTTCTATGCTCGGCTCCACACACCAACAAGAGTGCATGCATGCAGAATCATATTTTTGTGATAAGGGAATCATCTAAAAGATAGCAATCTTGTGAATAATCGAATATACCTCAAAATACAACATTTTTATTAAGGTTATTCATACTATTCTTGGATCCAATTTACACACTTTGTCATATGAATCAGAAGTAGAATAACAAAGTCAGCAAATGTTAGGATGACGGCTGTTTGCATCCATTTCTGTAGTATTTTATACAAGGATTAGACATTTTGTTGCCACTGTTAAGTCGAGGTCCCATGGGAGGAATTAGAGACATAGTATTCAACTTAATCCAGACAAACCACTGACTGTAATTTTCGGAATATTCCTCATGAATATAAGCTGCAGCACCAGAAAATCATTGGTTTTTATGTGCAGGTATACATATATATACATTGTAAGCCACACCAGAAAAGCGCTTAATTTTCATATTCCATGCACAGAAGATTGTTTTCCCTCGCTTTTTATATTTTATGAAATGGGACCGTTCATTGAGTTTGTTTAGTTTGTCATTTTCATACAAAATACATTATATTAAAACACATGTTCCAAGATTACTTTAATCTGATTTCCATTTTTTTTAGCCCGAAGAAAATTGGCAGAGTTGTTATTGATTAAATTAATTAAACCTGAGAAGTCTTTAAATTCCTTCACCTTAAGTGCATGAGTGACAATTCTTGTACTCAAATTTTTTAACAACTTTTTTCATGGGGTCAAATATCATATGTACGTCTGCTACTTGTAAATGTTGGTCAGGTAAATATATTGAAACCAGACGAATCTGCCGTTTTAATTTTAGTCATAATTGCCAAAGCTTACTTTACATGGCTGTATTAGCCACGGAGATCATTGTCAAAATGAACATTAATTCATAAACCATGGCTAATATCCTGAAAATTAGGGTACAAACTGGCTCTTTCTGACATGGTGACTCTATCTTTTCCTTAAGAATTGTGCAAAGAAGTAGAAAGCTGGGACTTGTTTTCAGTGTTTGTGTTGTAAAGTCTCAAAATACTATTTTGGCAAAGCTAGTTGATTTAAACAATGGAGTCAATTGAGATGAAAATGTAAACTTCCGATCTTTGTGTTTGAATGAACAGTGTATCTAGACTGTTACACCCAATGGTACTGAAGTAAAAACTTATTGTATGACATAGCCTACTGGCATGTCTGGGGAAATTGTTATGTGCAGACTTTACAAACTGACATCAAGAAGACTTTTGGAGTACCCACATCTTAGCCTCATCTGCTATCTAGTGGTGCGTAATGTACAACTGTACTTTATAAAATATTGGATTCGAGTGGTAAAGTTCCTGTAGCATTAGTCAAATTAGAAAGTAACCGGATGTGTATTGATTGTCATCTGACTAGCACCTGCCAGAAACAGGGCCAATATAATTATTTTTTCTGTATTTCACTCTGTGTGCTAGAAATGTGTGGATAATTAAGTGTTTTTTCCCCTCTTTTCTGTCTAAAGGCTGGTTTATACTCAATATGAATACCAATTCGAAGTCAATCATGATGTCATAATGGAAATTGTGAGTGACATACTTACAAAAGTTGAGTATACTTTGATTGGGATGAATCTTTTGCTCTGAATTTGTGAGGTCACAATTGCTAGACCTTTTCTTTACTTCAAGGGAAAATCTGACTCCAGGTTTTTGGAGGAAACTGAATTCACAGATGGTCAAAACAATGTGCCTTCATTGATATTATCACAAATGTACACCTGATCTGTAACTGAAATAATAAACTTCACCCGGTTTTAACATTCTAATTCCAAGTGAGAAGTTTGTGAACAACCTGTAGTGGAAAAGTGTTGGTTCTGACATAGTTCTTGATTTTTCCTCTGAATCTCAAAGCCGTTAGAAACTAGGAAATGTTATTGTTTTAAATATACATTTGGAAATAAATATAGTTTGTAGGAAATCGTGAAATGGTACGTGTAGTTTTCCATCTCTGCATGGAAAAACATAAAACAAACGTATCCCAGATTTTTAATGCACCTTTGCGCTTTTGTAATTTGAACATGTTGAAAGAATGACATATGTTATGTAGTTGCTATTATTATTTATTTGATTTTTTAATTATATACATATTTGTCTCAAATAATCCTTACATGTTCATATAATTGGCAGCTCGTCCGCTGTTGGTTTGTTCAATAGATAAAAATAAAGCAAAAATAAGAATATAATGTTCATGTTTTTGTCAGCATTTATTGCATTCACAATGACATTAATCTGTGCATACGTCATGCAGGCAGCGTGATAGTGCATTGTGTTTTAAGCTGTCTTGTTTTTTAAATACAGAATGGATGTTAATTGGAAAAGCCAAAGGGGGCATAGGAGATCAGGGATTTGCTTGCTGTATGTTTTTCCTATTGCAGAGATTGAAAACGATCATTATAAGATGTCCTGCTGTTTGCTCAGGATATTTTCGTTTGCACACAGATCCTTATCATTTGATTGGTGGAACAAACGTCATGTGTCATCCATTATTTTGCCATGTATTTACTGCCGCGACACTCCAATATTTAATATTGAACAGGCACCCATGAATTAATAATATGGATAATTATTGGACGCTTCGCAAAATCATCATCCCAAAAATACTTGTTCCCCGACCCCATTCGTTTGCCCAAACAAAGCAAGATTGTGTCATGGTGGACAAGGTTAATGTCTACATGGAGATGCATAAACAACTTCAGAGTGTAGGGTGGACGAGTTTCTGTGTCGTTTTTGTGTTTATTGTGAAAAAAAGGTTTAAATGACAAGGATCTACATTGTATATGTGTAAGTTATATAAAACAAAATATTGAATGTTTTTTTTAATGTAATATAATCACTCTGTGAAATTTGGCTTTTCCCTTTAACTCGGCTTTGCTTTGTGAAATGGAATAGTCCAGATTTCACCTATCGATTATATTCTTCGACAATGCACTCATGTCCATCCAATATTTGTATATTATTGCAACGTAGAATTAATATTAATGAACATTCTTCAGGTTCCATACTTCCATGGTCTTTAAGATTTTTCTGAACTGTTGGTGTAACCTGTGTGTAAGAACTTAAGTTGGGTGCTCCCAAATTTGTTACATTTTTTCTGTTTTGAAAAAAATTGGCAATAGAAAAACCTTCACATTGTATTTCATTGACAAGAATATTCATTCCCTTCACCCATGGTTAAAAAAAAAGAGTTGAGTTTTAGCATCCTACAGTGACTGTTGGCTGATAATGGTACATCCTCCTAAGGAGATGGTGAAGAAATGATATGATTCAATAACAATTACTTCACGGCCCTGAAATCCTACAAAATTATGCAACTTTAAAGAACCGTGTATTGTAAAAACTACTTGACACAGTGGTACCCCTGAACAAATAACACAGAAGAAAAGTTCAATATGAATTAAATGTTGTCAACCCCCCTCCCCCCCCGAAAAACAAACCAACCAGAAAAGAAAAACATAATAAAGTTGCAATGCAAAAACAAAATTGTAACAAATACAATTGTAACGCATGATTAAGGCATTTGTGCATGGGTGCACTTAAAAGAGCCAAGTTAAGTGTACTATACTCACACTAAGCACTTTTTAAATAAAATAAATTAAGCCAAATGCATGATTAATTTGCATAAATCAATGCAAGGTACCCTGGAAATTGGTTACCAGGCATGGGTGTTTTGTTTGGATAGCTGACGTTATTTCCTGTTTGGCTGAAGGTGTATCTACTACATGTACATTTCCCAATACCCGATCAATTATGTTTTTGAGCGGCTGCGCTTTTTTTATTATACCAAATCACCATCTGAGAAGGATGATATGTGAAACCAGACACTGTCACCTCAGATTTCATCCCTATGCTGTAACCTCTTCTTCGTTTTCACGCCTTATTCCCTCTTCACAATTTTCTCTATGGCTATTCATTTCTCTGGTTGTGTGTTCCTTTGTAGGAGATTTTGTTCCTGTTTATCAATAACCTGAACTATATTCTCAGAATCTGTAACAGTTGCTGTTTGTGCCATTGGTTTGTGAGCTTTACAATTTTCATCATCATCAGAAATGATAAAACTATAGGTTTGTAATGTCAACCATTAATATGTACTACATACAACATGTATGTTATGCAAGTTCTAATATTTGTATCAAAATTAAACACAAGCAAAAAACCACAAAAAACAACCCAAAAGCAGTTAATAACCATTCAAGTGCATGTAATGTGTGTGGTTTGTTTATGTTTGTTTTCTGTTTGTTTGTTTGTTTGGTTGGTTTTGTTTATTGTTTTGGGGTTTTTTTTTGAGAGGGGGGATTTGAGGTGGGTTAAGTAGTGTTGCTTGTGACTACATACATGTACATTATTTGACCATATTACTGGCTGAAGGGTTCTTTTTTTTTTCCGATAAAGATAGTAATAAATAAATAGTGTGGTGATCGTTATATGTTCCACGCCAAAGTCTACCCTAAAATGACACTCTTAAGCACTTCACATTATTACAGTTAAAAAACATAGACCTGATAACATTTAAGAAACTAGTCATAAATGGAAAACAACTCCTTGACAGTGATTGAGCTTCACAGGTACACATAACATGTCATTTGATCTGCATCATAATGCATTTGACAGGGAAAGTACTTTTTAAAGCATGCAGTGTAAAGTAATACTTTCTATAGAAAAGTATATTCTTTTTCACCATCTAGTTTAAAAAAAACGCACTAAACAACCAACCATTGCAGTTTAGTTGAATTCTTTGGTCACATTAGTGAAAAAAATTGATGATATTTCAATAATTTTGTGCACATTCATATTGGAGGTATTTTGATAGTGGTAATCAAAGAAACAGTTTTTTTGATATGTGAAATACAAATGCTCTGTCCTTGTTTTTGAGAAGGATAGATTCCCCTAGAGGATTGGTACTCAATATTTGATAATTAGTGAGGTTTCAGGTTGACATTAAATTCCTCAACATTTAACCATCGGATAACTCATTTTTAATTTCTACATTGGATGTGTATTATACATTGTACATGTACAAAGACATTTTCACTGATCCACCAAACTAGTCTACCCAGATGGTTTACTCATACATGTATTTACCCTGTGAAATTTTGCTTTGGGTGCACAATTTGGGGCAAAATAACCTTGTATCAATTAGCATCAATCTCAAAATTATTCCCTGGGAGATTTTGTGAAATTGTAGTGGTCTTCTTTCTCTCAGGGTCATGAAGGTTTGACCTCTAATGTACATTACATGCTGAACTTTGAACAAATGCTGATGTTTGGATTTCATGAGCGTTGTATTCGGGTGATAAAAAAAAAGCCCACTTTGCTTTTCGTTCTTAACAGCTGTCTTAAGTGTCCTGTTTTCCTGTTATCATGTACATGTACCTGCGGATTAATGTTGTTAAATGTGGATGTTAAGTGCAATGTAAACCTAGCTTTAGTGGATCCAATGTAAGTTGAACCAAAAGTGGTACAAAAGTGGTAATATGAAATGTATAGTTTTAAACTCTAAGGTCAGCCTGGTAAGGTCAGATGTTTAGCATTGTTAACTTCATATTTTGTATTATCCTTTAAATGAAAGCAGTTTTAATTGGCCGATGCAATGAAACAAATTTTTGTGACCCTAAAGTTTGCCATTTGATTTCATGTATAGGAATTGGAGAAATGTTGATCAATATGCATCAAGAAAGCTGTTAATTACCAGTCAGTTCACTGTGTTTAGTTTAAATGAGGACATGTCACTTTCACTTAAAAGACATTTATCAGAAGGTAAAACACTCCTCAGTGGACTATCTTGGCTGTGTGTGGATGGAATTCTTACATGTGCATTCTGCCCAGGAGCCAATATAAACCTGATATGCTCTGAAACTCCGAGTCGCAATTCTGAATTACTTGGCCAGGGAGAAAATAGCACAGGGTGCAGAATTTGAGGTTAAAATAACTTGCCAGGAAGGGAATTTTTTTGTTTTTGACTGAATGATATGTATGTGTACGTAAGCTCACAGTGGACATGTTTACTTTCATAGAATTGAAGTTGATAGCTTCTTATAAAAAGGATAATACGTAACATGAGAGAGATCTGAAAAGTGTAATGTGCACCTAGCTCCAGTCTTTGACTGTATTTTGACAATTAGATGCGTATTAATTTTAAAACAAATATGAAAAAAAAAAAAAAATCAGAAGATAAGAAACATTCAAATCCATGTATAAAAAGTACAATCAGCATTTTTGTATCAGCGTGATTTGAACCTTAACAGTACATGTACTCCATATCATGCTGCAAAAACTGTGTGGAAATAATGCATTTCACATGAGTAAATTGACTGTAGGCCTACTCCTTGACAGTGGATGGACACACAAGTGTTAAGGAGGGAAGTATGAATGATTTTGTCTATTTTGTTCTGGCAATTGTCTCCTTGGTATGATAATAGCTTATTTGAGTTGCTTCATGATCCAGTGCCATGAATGATACTCACTACAAGGATAGATGTCTGTCATCTGACCCACAGCATTATATTGAAATTGCTTGATCAGTCTGAGCACGTCATCCATGCTGGCACATCTTGGAGTGCTGATTATCTACTAATCCTTTCTAATTTTCCCTTCTTGAATTCCAGTATCTTGTCTCCTGATGCCTTTTCTATACACCCTGAGCATCAGTTATGCTGGGCATAATTTGATTAGGTCACTGCTGTCTCCTGCTTTTTTCCAAATTTTTTTTCTCAATATTTCTAACTGCTCTGTTTTTACTCAAGAGTATGGCAAGTCTCATTCCTGTATAACGAAGCTAAAATTTGCCAAATGTACCCCCTGCCCAACACCCGTTGGGAAGATTGTGAGAAGGCCAGACATTCAACTTTGTAAATATCAAGATGCTATTATCATAGTTTGTGTCTAGATCTAGGTGTTAAACTGTGTGTGGGTTAAGGAAAGTTTCTGCTTACACACATGAAATATACATATGTACATCGAAATCAATGTTTTATGGTGAAAAACAAAGCACTGAAGGAGCATTGCAAAGGCCAAGACCAAGGGCATGGAGCCAAGAGTTTATAATGCCTGGATGGGCCCTGGGTGGTTGTACTTCAAATTAAATCACACAAATGCCCATTGCTCCTGATTCCTAATCCAATATTTACAATGAAGATGGGATTTTCTTTTAATAGACAATTAAAAAGCAACTTGCTTAAACTTTGTATCCATGGTTTAGCATCCATTAAAGCTCAGTTTTCTATTCACAGTGCACCCATCTATTAAAGTACATGAACTTCATGAGGTGTAAGTATGCCTGTTCATGCGGTACAAATTATCACTCCATAATTTCGTTGGTACTGCTTGTTTGAAAGGTAAACAATTTTAATTGCAATTAAACAATTACCTGCTCGTACTTTTAGGCTCATGTATAACCAAGTGGTTTGAGGTGTAATCATTTATAGTCTGTTTACTATTAGGCCTGAAAGCCATGTGTCCAGCATGCACTGTGAGTAATGCGCTGTGCGTAATGCACTGTGCACAATTTTACACAACAAGCAATGCACATAGTTTTTAGAGATAGAGATATTGCTCTACACAATATGGATGTATTGAGTCATGTACGTTGCTTGGCTTGTACTTTCATTTGTACGCATTTCACACGCTGCCTTCAGATTGGGCGCTTTGGACTATAAAAAGCGTTTGCTATGAAATGAATATGGTTGAACAGTTTTTAAATAAGTAGAATATAATGATCCACACAAATATTCCTTGAAATTCTGTGGTTTTTCTTTTACTTCGTTAACTAACATTGGTCCGTCATTTTGTAGAACCAAGTTTTTGACCCAGAGAATAGCGGACTGTGTTTGTTCTCAAAGGAAAAGTAATAATTTGTGTGAATCAATTATTATGTTCTATTTTTTAAACATCTTTCCAACATATTTATTTGATAGCAAACACCTTTATAGCCCAAAGTGTCCAATCCTAAGGCAATGTGGTCCTTTAACACATGATGGAAACCAGGATTTCAGACCTAACTACAGATGTATACCAGTATACAGAGAAGTGTATGATTTTTGACTTCATGAATGCCACAAGATGTAGTTGCTGATGTATACAAAACAGGTTTGTTTGTTAGAATTCATTGACAATTTTGCTTTTTAGGTTGTGGACCATGTTTTAACTGTAATAATTTAAGAAGGTATTGAACCACGGTTCACTGGTATAACACGTGTTGAAAGCCAACATGTACTGTACTGTACTGTACTGCTTCCATCTGTCTGTCCATCTGTCCTAAGCAGGATGTTTCCACATGATATCTCTAAGCATCGTCTCAACTTAAACCATCTACATGTAGGAAACTATAGACTTAACTTATGATTCCTTATACTGTATACACAATGGACATGCCACATTCTTGCACAAAAAATCTCCATCAAATGTATTGGTTGTGAAGTTAAGAAATATTAAGTTTTCACTAATTACTAACTTTTCAGCTGTCTGATGTTATCTTCAAGATAGTTGATGAACCTCAGTTTCTTGGTAATATTCTGAGTTATATGAATGCTTCAATAGAACCATGATAACATGTAGGCATGACGACACCTTCATTCTTCCTGTTAGGTTAGATTCATTATGATCAGATGTTAAAACTTGCTTCATGAGTATTGGTGTAATCATTACATACATTGTAGACACACATTGTATTAGAAATCAGTGCTTAATGATTCAGACTGGAAACATCTGTATCGTGTCAATTGTATAGCCAAGTACTGAGGTTCTTGTCAGAAAGTGTTGGTTTGTACAAAAGGAGTTGATTGTTTTCCCTTACACAACATGAAGGGTGTTTGTGTTTATGTACATGAACAAGGGTTGTAATCCTGACAGACATTTAGGTATTTAGTTGTGTCCTTGAGAACACACTTTAACTTTAATTGGTTTATCTCAGGAGTGGAGATGCACTGAAGATACATGTAGGTGTGTGTCTTTCAGGATGAGTAAACAATTCAAGAATCCAAGAAGGGGGGGGGGGTCTTAGGTGCAGAAAAATAAATAAAAATTAAAAATTGAGGAATAATTTAAAAATAAATGAGACCGTGTGAAACCAGGTGTAAAAAAAAGACAACGAAATTCTTCAGATTAAATAAACATGTTTAGTTCTAGTGGTTTTGTTTTTAGTTGTGAACATCTTTAATTTTGGTTTTTAGGTCACAGCCGCTGCTTTCTGGATAATGTGCAGTACATACATTTTTGTGTGAAGTTTTTTGTCTGCAAATAAAATGTACAATGTAGTAGGCCTATGCAAGTACTGAGACATTTGGTCATATTAATCTGCTGGGTTTCATCCTTGCAGATTAAGAGAAGAGTCTAATACCAGTATGTCCCTGTACATGGCTCTGAATATTCAATCAAGACAAAGCCGCTTTTCATTTGAGTGTCTGTACACTATACGTACACTGTATGTACATGGTTATGTATACGCTTTGATGGGTATTAAGCTCAACCCAGCTTGATCAATAATTACAGAGTCTGACTCATCAAAGCCTGACCGTGCTAAGTCAAAAGTGCAAACCATATCTGAGAAACATTTTGCATTATTGAAAAAGAATAAATGAATAACTGATTAATACAATTAATAAATCTGTACTCAATTATGTGCCAGGAATTTTTTGTCCTGATTTTTTGTAACATTTTTCATTCAAAAATTTGTGGGAGAAAACTCGCATATTGGTTGAGATGTTTACATGTTTGTTCATTGTAATTAAAGAATGATTGGTGACTCAAAATTGCTCAAAATTTGTTATTAGGAATTTGGGTCAAATGCATTTCTATAACAAAAACGTCCACTAACATGCACATGTGGATGGATGCATCTCTCATGGTGTAGGAAAATATGTGTAGTAAAAGAAAAGAATTGTGACTACTACATGTAGGCCTACATGGTAGCCCAGCAAGACCACAGATAGGACCACAGACTACCTGCGGTGATGTTCAGTTTTGTACATTTACAGTTTGCAAAATAAACACTACTGTCACAAATAATACACACACTGTGGTTGTCATTCAGTAATATGCAAACAAACCTGTGTACTGAAAACATCACTAGGTAAAGCTGGCTTTTAAAACCTGGTGCAAGTGGAGGTACATGTAGGTACACCACTCATTGACCAAATCAAACCACAGACTGACATCACGCTCCATTGAGCACCGCTAGATTTCTCTTATTTGTGTGCCTAATCATGAGGAACTCTTAATTATCTCGGCGGTGCTGTGATATGATGAATTGGGTGTTGGAATGCTTGACTACAAGATTGATTTGAACCTACCAATGGGATGGCTTATCGACCCTCTCAATATTCTACTAGCTCTCTAGATACATCAAAGGAATCTATAGTTTACACATCACACTACCGAAATGTCTTGAACCTCCTCAAATAATCTCCCAATCATTCTGATTTGACTACTATTGGCATGGAAGGTGTTTGTAGTAGTGTAGGAATGAATATCGCCAAGAACAATCAATGTCTTGGGTTAGAAAGCTGAGTAAATACACTGTCAAATTCATCAGTATTCTAAAGTACACAGTGTTCAGAAGACTTACTTAGAAGTTATATATTATATGAGTTTAATATTTCTCCTGTCAACAGCATGCCTCATCTACAAATGTATGTGACACATTGCATCTGGAGGTACCTTATACATACAGTACATGTATGTCCAACGAATGTTTTTTTTTCCCTTCAAATTATATTATTTATGGTAGTACATGAGCTGTTTTATCTGTTAACCAGCTAAATACTGTATGTTGCTTGTGTTTAAGTTTTAGTTGATTGATTATAGTTAAGAGTGTTATAATCCAGGCCTAGCTGTTCAAGATTGAGATGCAAACCAGGACCTTGTAAGGTCCAGTCTGGAACCTTCAGTATACAGTGAAGTGTTAACTGTGCAAGCTATAGAGTAGTGTTGTATGACTCTTCACTCAGACTTGGACTTGAGTCCAACTTTAGTCAGATATTTTTATGTGAATGACTCGGACTCAGACTCAGACTCAACCATCTGGACTTGGAAAACGTTTATTCTTTAAACATTAACTTCTTGCAAAATTGTAATAAATTGTGAAATTTCTCCTGCTAGACTTCATCAGGGGACTTAATAAAAAATAATAATAAATAAATAAATAAACAACCAACACAAAAATAGTGTTGGTTGTTTATACAATAACCATTTCGAACAGTGTTGTTTTAAAAAATATTTATTACATAAGTACATTATTAACTGATAAAAAGCATTTTAATAGAATTTCCTTTTGTTTGTATTTTTATTTATAGGGTTTTGGTTTAATAAAACTATTTAAAACATAAGTGACTCATAATTCTGACTTGAATTAGATTTGGTGTGTTTGAGTAGTTTGCTTTCGTAGAGTAATTGGTAAAATTGGTAAAATGTACGTGTACAGCCGGCCATATCCCACCTTAAATCCTGTCAACTATTGAGACCTGAATAGGCAAGAGATAAAAACCACAGGGTGTTCAGTCATTAATATCATGTTTCAGTCTTGAAACAGAGACTAAGTCTTGAGACTCTCAATGCAGATTATTAGCCAGGATGATGTAGTTTTCTTGAAGTGTGAGCTGGGGTCAGCTTCTTTGTTAGTCTCTCTGCCTTTCTGAATTACAATTACCCATTCAAAGTCTTGGCTTTTTAACACCCACTCTATCCATTACTAATCTACACAGTACTATGAGTTTCTTTGAAAATCTGTGGAATCTTTCTGGAGAGTCCTTTTATTTCATTGCTCACTCAGTCCTACACAATTTCAAAAGAATCTTTATGTACATGTATACTATAGTTTACAGTGGATTACACATTTTGCATTAGAGCCGTATGACAGTATGGGCAGGTTTTATTTTTCTGTTATAAAGGTAGTGTATCCACGCTTTATAGTACCAACTACTGTTTCTCAGAGTATACAGACATGATGGGTGTAAGTTGGTTCTTTAGTATCATAACTTGTGTACATGTACCTATTTAAAGAAGATTTTGTAACATTTGTGTTAATGGATAAAATTATGAATACTGAAAAAAAATAATATTGTTTGAGTTAGTTTTATGTGGATTTAATAGTTAAGGATACATGTAAGTGTACATGAGTATTTTTAGTAAATTAGTGTTTATATTTACTTCTTTATTCCCTCTCCATTAATTCTAATGATGAAGCATTCATCTTGAATGATTTTTAATCGAAATGTTCGCCACACATGTAGTATTTTAGTTTACAATGAAAATTTTAACTGTTCTACATTTACCCGTGGCTGTACATTCACACTGGTTCCACCTTAGAGAAGTGTAAAACATCAACACAAATTACCAACAAGAAATGACAGCACTCTTGATTTTTGCCAAAAGTAAATAGTGTGCATAACTCGACAAATAGGCAAGGCAGCAAGCTCAGACATGACAGGTTCATGCTCGCTGGTCTTCAAGACTCCGGGGCATTTGAATACTGAGGATGGCTCACAGTATTTTGTTTCATTTTGGTTTTTCAAACTAATGAATACGCAGGAGAAAATGTTACCAAATTTGGTGTGGAGATTTGGATTGGGAGAATTGAGAAAGAGCATCTGCTGTCCTGTGTGTTTGCAAAACAGAAGAGTTTATGTTTGCATTGTGAATTTAATTATAACACTAATTTACATCACAATGCATAGTTAGGATGGTCTTTAAATTGTGTTTTAATTTTTATAATTCATAGTTGTAAAACAATTGTTCTGTAGAACAAGTAAATTTCAAGTGTGAACTTAATAGACAGTTTTAAAACCATCACAACACTTACATGGACATGTTAAGGCTGGAATTCAATGTCATAAGTTATTTAGTAACCAATTGCAGGTCTTGAGTTTCCAGTCAATTTTTGTAAAGTTTCAAATGTATAATAATCTAATAGGAAATCCTGCTTTTCCATTAGTGCCCATGTCATAACATCGATGCAATCGGTGAAAAAGTTGTCATGTGCAAAAATTAGGGAAATTTAATGAAATCAATATCTCTACAAATTTGCAACTCTTCACAGCAGTGCTGACAATTACCTTTGTGCCAGATTTGCATGGTCTAGCTAAGTTTTAATTGTTTGTAAACTGCACACAGCTGGTGTGGCTGATTTTATTGATTACTTGTAAAATCTCTGGTCTGGCTATTGTTACCGTCCCTATGTGCATCTGCTGTATATCCGTGTGCATTCCATAAATAATCAGACAATGTTGTAGAATATTAGTAGTGCCATGTGAACAAGATTCCCTGACATCTGTTCTGAGGACATCTACGTGTAGTACTCGCACTGTTTGTGCATATTGATTACAGTAGGTCTAGTTGGTGGGTGCAATATTATCATGGTATGCCATTATTTATGCTACATGTAGTATCATCTGTTTTGAGACATAATATTATTAAACTGTATTAGAATCTTGTTTCAATTTGAAAAATATATGTATCTGCTCATGTTCTTGTAATTGTGCATTGCATCAGTTATGCACAATACATTTTGTTTACAAAGGCATTATTATGAAGCATAGAAATGTAGAATAACTTATTTTTGACAAACCAAAGTCACATTCTCTCTTTGCTGAGAAGGTGATTTCTAAATACTCATGATATATATACATATATATATATATTTTTTAATTTAATTTTTTGGGTTCATGGATAGCACTTGAAATATGTACTTGTGAACTGAGCAAAACACAGCTTACTTTGTGTTTCTTCATTTTGCACCTAGAATTTATACTTGGTATGCATGTATGGAGAGTGACAACATGATGCATGCACTTTATATAGTAAGTAGGCTACATTACTCCCCAGGTTGTTCTACTGATGCTAATCATTACTAATCAACATTGTGTGTATTTTCCTTTTTAACATGGTTTGATACTCTTTTTCTTTTTCTACTTGTAGGTACAGATCTGTTCCTTGACACTTACAAGCTACATGTAATCTGGAATCAAGTCTACTTAATCTTCTCAGACTATTATTGGTAAGTACAGGTTTAACTGTTGGTGTACATGGACATACTGTTGTGTGCATCTGCAATTGTGGAATTTATAATGGGTTACATTTTGCTTGTATAACGAAAGAGCATATTGTGTGTTCTTTCAGTGATTATAATTCCATGAATTATGTCAATGTTATCATGTTATCATATATCAGATTCAATTGGATCATAATCACAAGCTTACATTTACAATGTGACAACATGCATAAAATGACTCTACAAATTCAAATGCAGCTACACACTACATGTCTTATCACCAAACAATCCCTCAGCCTTAAACTGGTACATGTGCACCTTTGCAACATTTCTTGACATTTGAGAGCTGACTGCTGTAAATCTAGATCTTAAGCTAGCCACAAACACATTGGTCTTGAGTGAAGATCTTTGATAAAGCAGCAGATCAACTGTCAAGTCAGCAGGTCCACAGCTTCCCATCATTGTATGTACATAATAAACACCCCTATTCTTTAAGTAGATCAGGCCACTGAGCTTTAGTTAACATAGGCAGCAGGCTTTATTTTGGGATATCCCATTAGTAAGTGGTGCTCATTGGGTGCCTCTGGCTATGTGGTCAGCAAAGCGTAGACCCTTATACCCCATAGTGTCTGTGCTTTAGCTGTCATAGAGAACTCACACATGGTGCTATTGTGGTGCAGATATTTGGTGACTAGAGTCGAGGTAGTTCCATTCACTTAACTATTTCAGCTAGATTGAATGCAGTGAGGGCTGCTCACTGATTTATAAGATTGTATATGCAGGGCTAGGGGATGTGCTCTATGGTGGTAGCAGCAGCAGCGTGTACATGTACAGTACGTGGTTGCGGTCAGTGTTAGTGTAGTCCTATGGTCATATACAAGTAATAGTGTCATTTGAGGTATGACTGAACTGAATAATGTACATAGGTGATTACATACATGTACCTGTCTACCTGGTTTGACCTACTAAGAAGATCAAAGGCTGTGTCAACTGTCCAACAATTAAGTCATAAGGATTTATCCAGTAACTGTTGGCAGAGCTGTCTAGTTGCTGTTGTGAAATTCAGGTAGGATTGCATTTCTGATTATAAACATTTCAGTATTCAAATTTGTGTCTGTAAGATCATAGAGAATGTCCTTTCTCTATGGTAAGATAAACCAGGTCATGGAGGCGAGGGGGATGTGATTGAAAATTAACCGTTAAATATTCTGTCTTATTAGGACAGTAGGACACTAGCACAAGATTTGGAATCATAGAGTAAGGACCACCATGTAATACATGCTCATAGATCCTTGAATGGTAAAGATGTAAAATCCGACTGCCACTTTTACACTCGTTATGACCAAAATTGGAGCCTTGCTTACCTGAAGAAAACTAAACTGGGATGTAATGAGTGAACAAAAATGGTGGTTGGATACAGCATCTTACCCCCATATTTTCTTTACCTGTGTAGTCCTGCACACAATTTTAGTAACATAAACCTGATAAATGTAAGGGCAAAACCAAACTAACATTTCAAACCTGCTTGGCTCACCAAGTGCTGCATAACACTTGATCAAGCAAACACTGGCAGTCACATTCTGCAATGTTATTCTGTATGTGCGTCATCAAAGAAACACGTGTTGAAAAAACGATTTAACATTAAAGGTATGCCAATAATGCACAACAAATGTACGCATTGATAGTGCTAAAGTGCTTGGTTATAAGTATAATGTAGTTTGCAAAAAAAATAGTTAGTGGCCTGACGGTTCGACCCTAGCAGAGTCTTTCTTGAAGGCTAAGGCTATAATGTAGTTTCTGAATTTTTTTTAAAAGGGCTTTGGGGATCCCAGCTGTTTTTGTTTTTCCTTGGGGGGGGGATTTATAAATAATGTGTTGAGTGAAGAGCAAAAGTTAAGAGACATGCAGGTATGAAATTGGACCAAACTGAATGCCTAGTAAATTTGTGAAAACACATGGCTGGTGTGTTCAGGTGTTGAGGTTGTCATTGAGTAAAATGGTAACCCCATCGCTATGGATGGATAACTCCTTAGAAATCCAACAAAGTGTTCATATCAATAGAGTCCATTATGTGTTTGACTGTATAGTCTCACTATAATGCGCATTGTGTTGAGAGTAAGGTGCATTGTTGCACTATGGTGCCATATGTGTTGATAATCCATTGAGTCCACTCAGTAGGTAAAGTTGGTGATGTCCAGCGGAGTGCAGGATCTTTGAGATATGCCCTCTAAATATTCATGATTAACTGACATTTAAACATTCACTTGATTCTTGAGAGTTGCGTATGAATGCATTATTGTTTAGCTCCTAAGAAATGATTGTTACCCAAGTACCAGGTCACAATATGGGTAAACAAAATGATGTTAAAACCTCTCCTCATCAGTTCTTTTTAAAATATTTTGTTTACAATTCCTATTAAATTCAACAGCTTGAGGATACAGGGAGGTTCATGGAAACCTCCACCAGGTCTAAACCTTTAACAATGATTGTGTAGCCTTGCCATTCATTACTGAAATATTACACACCTGCTTCTGGTGTCAACAGCAGTTTTTGAAGGGCACTCTCATAACAATAAATCACCTGGGTTGGTCAAATCCAAAAGAGAAACCATGGCTCTAGATTCAATACAAAGCACTTAACTCCTACTCTATCAGTAATTTCCTTTAATAATCCTCCAAGTTCCCTCAGAAAGTGCATTCCTAATCTGAAAAATCTGTTGTCCACATTTGTTTTTACACAAATATTAATGATTGAAATTTGAGAAGTATTACGGTACCTTTTGTTATTAGGAGAAGATACCCTCAGTTCGATGTGATACAAATATTATGGTTATTGTGTGTGTGCGTGTGATAATGTACCTGGACATTGTACTTTTACAATATATGATGTCTGTTTGTGTGCAAAATGTAATCAAATTCTTAGCATTTTATTCACATTTTAATATTGCTCCTTCTCAAATTCTGAAGCATGGCAACTGTTCAGTGGCAGCCTGCATCATAAGAATAAGATGTGCTATTGGGTTTTTCTCTTGTTTTTGCTGCTAATGGCTGGTGCCTGCCTGCCCTCATTCTCACAAGTTGTGATTTGAGTACAGTTGATTATGTAGACCATGCTATAAAGGAACTTGTGTCACAAGTTGTGATTTGAGTACAGTTGATTATGTAGACCATGCTATAAAGGAACTTGTGTGCGTACAACATAGTGGGTCAGGGTACTTGACACTGATTTCTGTGTGGTTGATGTTTACTTGATGTGTCTGTTAATGGGGCATGTAGGTTCATTGTGTCACCACTAAGTGTCATACTATTGGTATCAAGCAGAAACAGTCCAGCACACATCAAAGTATTAATAATTGTGGCTTCGGAAATTGTGTTCTTAAATTTGTAAGGGGGGTTATTAAAAATGCTTGCAGTGCATAGTAGCATTCTTGTCCTTTTGGCAAAGCCGGATAGTTAATGATTTGTTTTCAGATTGGAATTACTTGAGACAAGAACTTAAGACAATGAGTTACTTTAGATGACCTTTGCCCATTACATGAGTTGACTGACATGTTGTATTAATCTTTCAGCATTCAGTAATATGTTTTTGAGTTGTACAGCTTGTGTTCATCTGATTGCTTGTACTGTTGTTGTTACTCTGTTGCTTTGGACAGTTTGGTTTGTGGTTACTCTGGCATCTTTCAGTAGGATTTAAAATGAGTTAATAAATGTTTGAGAATTTGCCCATTTGTGCTCTACTGTTCCGGTACGCCTACATTGTGAAAAGAAGAAATGGTAGCAAATAGTACAAAATTCTATTATGTCAACTCCTTGAACTCGGTTCTATTCTTCCAATCCTAGGCATACCCAAAGCCTTGAAACCACTATTAGACAGTAGTCAGGACAGAATATTAAGAATGTAGGCCTATGTCTGTGTTTAGTGGCTGAATAAAGGGAATGGAATCTTTTAACAGAGAAAGGTCAGCCAGAGAATGTATTCTGTGTGTGTATTGCAGGGGGGTTCTGAGGTAATGTTATGCAACTCATGTAAAATCAGTGGAATGTATTGAGAATCTTGTCTACTACACCCATGCACAAGTTGCCCAAGGGGTGTTGTGTTGTAGAGAATTCAAGTTGTAGATTGGTTAGAGGTTAATTGTCAAACCACAATGAATGTAGAAGTAGGCCTGTACTGAACTTGTTATGCCCGCAGGCTAACTGTTAAACAGTCAGTCTACAATTGTATAAACACTTTCTTCAATGAACATTTATTGTCATTTCATGGAGCTATATAATTAATAGGGATGTGCCTGGTCTAAGTAGACCTACTTGCTTGTTTCTACAGATGTTCTAATTTGATAGATTTTATGAAAGTTCAGGCGATCTGCAAACATAACTATAAACATACATAAATGGCACTATGGCAGATTAATGGTGATGAAATGGTGATGAAAGTCGAGCTATTGTTGGTTACCATGATAACGTGTGAGACACATACTTCACCTGGATAGTTCTATGATCTCACGAGGAACACAACATGTATTATGCAAAAGTGTTTTTTGGGTTAAACTTTAGTTTGCTGTCTAAACTAAGCCCATGATTGTTAAATGATTCACTAAAAGATTGATTTGATGAGGATGCTTTTTGCACCAAGTTTACAAGTTGCCACCTTGGATGACCTCAAAATAAAATGCAGCAAGCAAAACTTTTGCCTTTCAAAACGATTGTTGTACATGAATTGTTTTTGAATAAGCTGTTATCTGAATATGTTTGTGATTTTTACTCCCTACAGTCAAGTGTTGTTTTCAGTAAAGACCAACTTTGGCTGCTGATCTTTTGTCAATTTACAATTTTAAACCATGCGGATGTGGTCTGTTTTCACTCAAACATGCCTACATGTAGTTGATCGACTCGTGAAAAGCAGTTAATCGATGTATTTTGCTGAGCAGACGATAGGGTTTAGCATAAAAGTTACCAAAAGCACATTATTTTAAACATTTTGTACTATTTTCTTGACTTAAGTGCAATAATTAATTAATTATCTCACTGCAAAGATAAATTATTGTCATATCGGAGAAAACCTACATGTACCTATTGTGGGGTAATTTGCAAATTCGACAAGAGAAACAGCATTCAACTGGCATTTAGATTGACTAAGGTTAAAGCCGTGTTCGCATTGGATTAATGTTTTACCGAGACCGTGGTTAACATTCCAATAGGTGAAACTTACCAGCGTCCGCACTTGGATTATTGACGTAGGTAAACTAACCGACACGACCGGTAAAACTAACCGACTAACTTAGGACAGACACAAGAGGGCGCTATTGCCGTGACCTTTGACCGGAATGCATGACAGCGAGAGTGCTACCGAACTTCCGTCCGTGTAAATTACATGTGCGTGGGACATGTAAATACTTGCATAATACGTGTACACTACGTGTGGCGCGGCGGGTCGGGGGACCGGATGTGGCTTTTTACCGGGACGGCTTTTACCCAGATCGCGTTAAACTGACCTGGTCAATTTAACCCGGCAGACGTGGGTCGGTTAAACTACCCATTCAGGCTGGGTAAGTTACCTGGGAGGGAAACTTCCTGGGCTGTTCGCATTGGACTTAAAATGGTTAAGTTACCCATTTGCTCGGTTAGTTTACCCAAAATAAGTCCAGTGCGAACAGGGCTTAAGTCTAGCAGAACTTGCCCATACAGTGGTTTTGTAATGGATGTCAAATAAGGGAACATTATTATAACTTAGTTGTTTTGCTAGTTATTCTTAAAATGCAGTACTCTTTAAATTCTTACTTTGTTGGATGAGGACATACATAAGTATTGCTCAAAATGGACCCTTTAGTGCAGCATCAAGCATCAAGCATCAAACTGAACCACTCTTCTACCATCACTATTGTCATGCTACTACACTGTAAGATACATTTAGTATGGTACGTCTAGTTGATGAATACATGAATGTTCAAAGGTTTGTGGTGTTCAGGTTTATTTGAATAATAACAAGTAATAGAAGCAAATAATGAAAGGAGAGTCTACTCCTCACATGGTGTCACTTTGAAGTTTTTATCATCAATTCAAGTACTGGTTATTGACCTTCAAAGTTGGGCACAACCATTTTAATTAATTGTTTCTCCTAATGAAATAATAACACTGACTATAGTTCATACACTCAGCTATGACACTCCAAGTATGCAGATTCATATGAAATACACAGTACATTAACATAGGCCTAGTCATTTGCCTGTATTATAGCTTCTTTATTTGTTAAAAGACAATTCTAATGCATCAGACTAGTATTAATTTCATTATTTACCAGACTCTAGATATTGTTAATTTCTTGAAAATTGTCACTGAGATGATTGTAATTTGGATTGGATCTGCTTCTTGGTCTTCCAAGACAAAGCATGAAATAAATGTCAGTTGAACTTGAATAATAATAAGATGGATAATGGAATTCTCAGCTAGGAACAGAACTATTTTGTTCTAATAGATGCATAGTGTACAATCACTGAGCAAGGACTGGTCCTTGCTCTTTTGTACATGTACAATGTAGCTGTCTGAAAAGAAAGGATGTAAGTGTATACAATGGGTAACCACTTAGAATCTGACTTGAAAGATCTATAATGGTCATTAAAAGAAGTCGTTCTGTATAAAGTTTGTAATGTATACCTGAATGCATATTGTTGTGTTTGATTGGTAATTTCAAGTAAAATTGTATTAATATTGTACGATATGTGTCTTAAGAATGAAATTCGATAAAGCAGCAATATATGCTTGTTCTCAGTGTAATTCTTTGCATACAAAGTACACCTTTTCTAAATTTCTGTCCTACAATGCATATTTTTCTACATTTTAAATGGTTTATGGCCAGTGGACTATTGCAAGAATGTCTTTGGTGCTGATGAAGTGCAGCCACACTACATAATAGTACTCTATGCGTAGTACATCCAGAAGTTTAAACGCACATAGTTCCACATACTGCTTATACAGTGTGCTCGCACACTCACAAGCTTTGTGGGGTAAAAATAACCAGAGAAGAGCTTGCTGTTTACAGGCTGGGCCTATATACAACCAGGCTAATGGAGCGCTCAGCGTGAGTGATGCATTCCTTCATTCCTTGGGACTCAGTGACTGCGATTCATTTTATCTGTGCATCAGCATGATTGGGTACTGCCGTTTTAAGTGCTTCAGCTGCTTGGGATTTAAGCACACAATAGGGCAGACTTACAAAACATCTTTGCTTGTATTTCAGCACAAGTGACTGATGAAAAAGCTATTTTTACCAACATTGAAAACTGTTCATGCACCTGTGTGCAATGTATTAAATATACTTTGGTAGTCTATAGATGCATGCAATTATAAACCTGCTAAACACTGGTGGATTACATTTAGCTGGTACTGATGGTAATTTGTGAGCAAGTCTAATTATACATCCATGTAATTGTTGAAAACTCGTAAACCATTAATGAAATTAAACCTAAGATTCTTTTGTCAATATGCACTTGTAGTGTAATTATGTACGTAAGTACAGTGTAGCATATTCAAATTTGTATTTTTAATGCACTGGTGTAGACACAAAGAAGTACATTGTTCATACACATGACTAATGCTCCCAGTTATTGAATACTGGTAGGCCTACATCTTATTTACATTATTATCCTGCACCTAGTGGTAAACTCAATGTTTACCTTGCACCAATAAAGGGAAATAATCCTGTAGATTGAATGTACATAACATGTACACTAATGTAATGTAAGTTTATGGCAAGCCTTTTACTGAGATGGCTCCTTTTCAAAGAATTTGAGTTGGTTGAATATCACCAAGGAAATGTCACCTTACAAATGAATAATTTCTTAATAAGTGACCACTATCCAGCTATCCATATCCATCTTTGCATCTTTACATTTTTAACAGACTTTTACATCACCAACTTACAGTCAATATCAGTTATTCTGATTGCACATTGACCGTTGTAACAGTTGTTGAAAGAGATTAGTTTGGTCCTTCTTCTATCCATTTGTTTTCAAAAGGTTGATAGGAATGAAATTGAAATCAATGGCTTCTTTATGAGATTCATAAGTTACATTACATGATGTGAAGTGTGACTGTAGTATTAGAGTATGTAGACAAGGGCCATAACTCCTGCTGGTTTAGCAGTGTGACATGTCATCTTCTTAGGCCTGTACCACTCTGGCTCCCTGTAGTTTGCTTTCATTATGCAACCATTTCAGCATGTCCTTCGCTGTCTCCAAATTTTGCTCCTGTATTCTCTACAGCTTATTACTGTTTGTGCTAGACATGAATTTACAAACTCATGTAGTGTTCCGTCTGCTTGTCCATTGCCACTCAGCAGACACTGATGATTCGATTAAACCTAACTATTATATTGTACCATTATAGACATGGCCTAGTCTTGAATTAAATGACGGACTCTTGTGTTATGTCTGTAAATACTATCTGCTTTTGCATATTGAAGCCCAATCTTTGAGTGTTGGAAATGGGCACTTAGAGCAAAGTGTTGAAAATCAAGTCTAAAACACTTTGTGGTACCAGGCTGCAAATTGCTACAAACTCCTTACAAACCTTCCTTGTCTTATGAACTAATGGATCACAACATACTGTGCATATTGGATGATAAACAATAATGTGGTGATGTACATTATTTTTGTTCATTTGCATACATTACAATAGAAAAAATGCTGTATTGGCCATGTGGGTAATATGGTTGAGGTACGTGTAACTAGGCTTGCATGTGAGTAAAAACACTGTACCATGCCAAAGTCAAACTTGGGTTTGGATTTACAACCAAAGCTGCCATCAGTATTTCCCATTTGAAACCATGACTATGTCTCACTTTATTAACATAGTTTGTTTGGCCTTTCTTTTGACA
Source organism: Pisaster brevispinus (assembly GCA_023634235.1). Classification (NCBI taxonomy): domain Eukaryota; kingdom Metazoa; phylum Echinodermata; class Asteroidea; order Forcipulatida; family Asteriidae; genus Pisaster; species Pisaster brevispinus. The sequence goes on along the minus strand of JAMKCF010000006.1, from coordinate 15,776,910 downwards.
GACAAAGCAGGTGTGTAGAGTGTATACTTATGTACACCTGTATTGGTTTGCATTACAGGCCCATGTTCAAAATTAACACTGCATTTAATGAGTAGCTGAGAAATTGAAACCCACCCACTCTCCTTGTATGAATATTTGATTCTGTGGTATAACACATCACGGGATTGAATGGCCAGTGTGGCGTACATTTGGTCTTGCATTTCTCTCTTAGCTTCTTAAGTTCCAGTATGACCTATGTATAGTACGTGGGTTATTGCTATTGAAAGTCTTGTAGTAGTTACAAGTGCACAATTTAGTCAGGGAAATTTATTGAACTCAGATTAAACAATTTCAGTTTTCCAGTGCACTGGTCCAGCAATTCATGTTCAACAGAAATTGTAGAAGATGTGTTGATAAGGTGCAGGATTTGATTGCACACTCCCACATGTAAGAACCAGAGTCGACCAATTCAAACAAATATTGACAATAATATTTATTGAGCCTTAAGTGATGATTGCAACAACGAAAAGTCTTAACAATGACATTGATCCGTAAATGTGATCTATATTTACATATATTTGATGTTTGATGTACTACATAGTACCAATCTGCAAGGTGCTTCTTGTGCTAGAGATTATTAATTGCATCATTATCATATCTCACACATTAATTGATTGCCTTCATTGATTTGTTTTATAAGCTCTATGATCCATCGTTTTTAACTGAGGTTGTCTACAGTCTCGTGAATACCCTCTATAATCCCATCTGATTAAATGGCAAATTATTTATGCAAGCAATACCCATAAGTTGAGGTATGGTATTAGTTCAGGTCTCTACATGTAGGCCTACCTTCATGGTCAGATTCTCTGTGGATTTGCTGATGATATGATCTTGTGAGCTGGACATCTTTTTGTGTGTAGTAGCATGGAGGAAGGATTCCATTGTAGTTTAGTAGCTTGATCACATGGAGGGTGTGATGGTCTGGTCATTCCCCCCTAGGCAGCAGTACATTTGTAAATCATTTTAAAATGGAAAAACATTTGCAAAAATTATTTTAAACCTGGTTATTATAACAACCTTAGTAATATTATGCCCTTGTGTGACAGAACACATCAGAATTCCACCAAATTGTTAAAATTACGTCAAAATCTATTCACAAAACATTACACATTTATTGACTTTTTCAAACTTGATAACTGTTCATGAAATAGTTTATGGGTTAAACAATATGAGTGAAACAAATGGTTTTTGTATTTGTTGCAGGTTAACTTGATCTCTAAACAGATGCATTCATAGCCTAAGGCAGCAGGGTGACTTCAAGCGAGGGATTGCTGGTAAGGATTGTGTTATTTCCGTATACGTTGTGAGCTGTCATTTTGTGAATTCAGCCTGTGACAAGACATGCCATTCAATCGTAAACAAGTTATGAAACATGGCCATTCTTATGACAAGTTGTGATCAGGCAAGTGTTTGCTTGACTAGTGATAATTAACGGTATAGCCCACTATAGTCAAGTCACTTGTCAAACTGTGCCACTCTAGATTTATTCCCTCCAGCAAATCAAAACAAAAAAATTGCTTATAATAGCAGTGTACATTATTATATTTCAGATTTCCTCTAAAGAAAGTACAAATTTATTAGTTTTTCACCCTAGGTCTTAGGTGTTGGCACTTTAGAAAAAAGCTTCAAAGTTTTGTTCAACACTTGAAACGATGTTATAAAAAAGTTTCAAGGTGTAAGTCATCTTGGCAAAGTATACCAGCTACATGTACACAACTGTACAGTATGTGAGTTTTCAATTGGAAACAACTTTTTTCATACCCAATAAACCAGCTGTGAAACTTTGAATGGTTTGAGACAGGCATGTTACAGTATGTTCTAAACCATTCAGTAAATTTTGCTTTACATTTTGGGTGGTATCTTGCTTAAGAACACTGCTGTAATGTTTTGGATCATTGGCCAATATATTGGGCTGTAAAAGCCTGAATATGAGCATGATATGACCAATTTGATAAGATTAGTCTCTTGCAGCTGGCTAAGTGCTGAAATCGGATTAAATTCCTTAATTAACACCGTGGCCAGCTCAACTTCAGAGTTGCCGGCCAAGATCCTCTAGCTTATTAGAATTCAGATATTAGGAAATTGAATCCTAAAGTGCATGTTCAAGTAGCATGCAGTTATTATTTATTTACACTGGTTATGTGTACTTTGCAGGGAGACAGTTATCATAAATCTAAAAAAATAATTGGTTTGAAGATCTTGTACTCTCAGAGAAGGTATACAATAACTTGTGTTGAGATGGTTTTCAAGGTAAACAATTTATGTTGTAAAGTTTTTAGAATGATAGCTCCAAACTCCTCCCCTCCCCACCATAAGAGTCATATCACACAAGAAAGTTAACAGTAAACCAGTTTCAGGCAGTCTCAATAAGAAAGGTACTCATATTTAAGGTTAACACAATTTTCTTGGGGATTCAGGTGTAAAACTTAACTTCAATTGCTAAGTAGCCAACAGGGGCAGTGAAAATACAAACTTTTGACACTCCAAAATATTTGGTGGCACAATAAGTCTGAGATGCAACTTGATATTGAAATAACAAAAATCTTCCATGCTAAGAAAATGCATGACTACAAATTGAGCACCATGTCCGGAATTTTAGGCAAGACAACCCAGGTGTCAGCGCTCATGTGAAGCCCACTGGTGACAATAAAACTGGAGGCTGACTAAATGGAAGAAAATTTCTCATTGAAATAATGATAAAATTATAACAATTATAGACCTATATTATCTTAAACTCTCACAATAATTTGAAATACTGTTAAAATAAATAACATGTTCTGGTCAAGCTACAATGTACGGTGACATAAATTAATCCACATGTGAACATTGGTTATTTACCACAATAATATTGATAAGTTAACATTGCCTTGACAAATTCCATCACTCTGAATCTATTGCATTCATGGCTTAATATGCTTGCCTTGTTAACCTGTCTTTAAAGTCAATGTATTCCATTGTTACAGTTGACAGTAAAATGATAAAAAATGTATTAAACAAAGTCTTGACTGGCTTAACTCAATACAGGCACAAGACAATTGTTTGAATGTATGGTTACAAAGTCCTAACTCTAGTTTAAGGTATTGAGCTGTGCATTGCCAGCAGTAGAGTCCCTCAAATGCATCTATTTTGGATTTAGCAGAAATCTAGGTCAAGTCTTGTTTGCTTTTGGTTGAGTTGTACTTTGCCTGAACAGGCTAAGCCTCAAGTAGAATAGGAGTTCACTGTCATTCTACAACAGATCACCCTGCTGCTGCAGGGTTAGTGTAGAGAATGATGTCAGACACTTTCATTTAGTCTTTATGTCAATATGTACTCCAGACATTATGCCTTGTAGTATACTAGTTGTTTCTGATTTGGGCCGCAGACTATGTAAACACATGTATGTGTTGGATTTCTAATAACTATCAGATTATCAGTGGTCATGGATGGATAATATGACAGGTATACCTTTCCTGGTTTTAGTCTGAAAACTAAATTTTCCTGCTTAGTGTTTACACTGTCTTGTGTTTAAATTCATTTGCCAATGCTTATATATAGGATAGATTCCAAATTTGATACGACGTGTACTTAAGTAATCACAGAATATTTGCTTGCTCTCGTGTGTAACTGTGAAATACCTACAAACACAAGTGCAGAAATGTCTGCAACAGAACTGATTTTATTTGGTCAATATGGTCATCAACATCAAGATATAAGCCCTGGTAAAACTAAGTTTCTATTGGTGTTAATTGGCATGTACATACAGCTTTTATAAAAACTCATATTCTTATTATTGTTTAGTTCTTTAAGTGTAACCAGGTGTTAATTTGTTTTCAACTAAAGTTAATAGTAGTACAAGTTTTTCATAAAAATATGTGCAGTACATGTGTAAAAATTCCCAATTATGACACTTTATGAATGGAACTATAAATGTACAATGGACTTTAGATGTACAAATGTACTTTATATCACAATAATCATGACCAAATACATGTACATATTTACAGTCTACACTCCCACCCCAAAATGCCTACTTGCATACACAACTGAGCATTGATACACAAATTTTACTGCCTTGCTCGGCAAAGAAACCATGCACTAAAGACAAGCACACAAGAGCATGTCTTGACAAAGTGACAGCGCGTGAAATTCAGTCAGAAAGTATGGAATTCTTAATGGGCTGCAATGGCATTGGATTTCATGGTGATGAAGAGAGGCTGTTACTAATATGACAGATCCTTTGGTAACACTCAGTTCAAGTATACATGTGGGCCACACATATAGATCAGACATAAAGATTGCTCTGTGATGTGCCATATATACAACCACTTTTCATTAGAAACATCGGTATCCCAACATAACCTTTGACTTAGAAACAACAAAGCTAATAAATGGTGTACATTCATGCTTGAAGTTTTACATTTGAATGTAACGCTGTAAACACAAAGGTTGCCATGCACATCCAAGAGTATATTATCAGAATCAATTATCATGATGATCATCAGTATTAAAAACTTGCTTAAAATTGAGTTGATGTATGGGAGTGTGCAGCAATATTAACCATTTGTAAAAGGGTTGACTGTGCATGATTTTACATGAGTTCAGCTAGCCAAAGAGTTAAGGTTAAGTGAGGAGAAAAGTTTAATGTGATAATATTGATCAATGGCAATATAATGTAAACTCAGATGAATCTAGTAACTGGTGAAGACTGTTTTCTGAATAGTGTGAGTACTTGTGTAGGGAGATATCTCAAAAAGGATGGTCGGAATAAATGTAGTATTCCTTAAAAATCACTCAATTGTCCATGGATTGATAATTTTTCTGTGAGGATTTGAAGACTGAGAACTATAGACTAATTGCGTGACCAATTTTTACATGTTATCACGTGACTTATAGTGGGTACTGTACTGCGTCATCGCAGCTGATGGCAAAGACGTGCAAAGACCCATCCATACACAGAGAGTGGGCTTTATTAGCTGTTTCGTAGCGCAGCGCTGCGAAACAGCTCTTGTTTTCGTTAAAGTTTTTGTTATTATTTTTTAGCTGTTTCGCAGCAAAGCGCAGCGAAACAGCTCTTGTTTTTGTTAAAGTTTTTTTTTATATTATTTTTTTTATTTGTATGTTTCAGCCAAAAACATTTGTATGCGTTATTTTGCAATTTTCCCAATGAGCGATTGCAATGAAACTTTCAGTGATGAAAGGTATTGGTGCAATAATGATCCTAAAACAGTGATGTCATGATGACGTCATCACCTGTCACGTGACGTCATCTTAAAGTTTCCTTTTTTTAAATATTTGAAAATCTATATCAAATCAACCACAAAAGACCGTAGGTTTCTGTTTGCGGGATTGGGTGGGGATAAACTAGGTCTTCATTTTATTCAGTGTGCGTGACCTTACATGACCTCTACTTCCGGTCGAAACAGGAAGTGCCTTGTAATTCAAAAGTGGAAATGTTTATGAAGTTGCTTTCAACGATGTTATTGTTTGGCAAGGGTGGGCAATTACAAAAAAAATACCGATGACGTCACAATACGCAAGAGCGCCCTCTAGCGGCAGGTTGAAAACTGATCAAAATGGACATTTTGAAGATGTGTGTGGTGAAGTTTTGTGTAATCACTTCAAAATTTACACACATGTTGATCGTCAAGCAGCCATCATATGTGTGAAATTTCAGATCGATGACGTCATCGGGGGTCACGTGACGCGGCATTAAAGGTGCCTTTTTTAACGTTGTATATCTCCCTAAGTGTTATTGCGATCATGTAGAAACTTGGTAGTTTGTTGGATATTGGCAAGTTCTTGTAAATTCTGAAATGACGTCATGATGACGTCATCACATGATTTTTTATGATTTTTTGAAAAAGTTATGGCGAAACAGCTCGGCATTTGTGCACAAATGCAATATGTCTAGTTTTTTTCCTTTTTAGCTGTTTCGCAGCAAAGCGCAGCGAAACAGCTCTTGTTTTCGTTAAAGTTTTTTTTATTATTTTTTTATTTTTTTTTATTTGTCAGTTTCAGTAAAAAAGGCTATTGACATAACGCACGTTCGTTCTAAGCGGCCTTTTGCATAGTTCCTAAAGAGCAATTGCAATGAAACTTTCAGTGATGAAAGGCATTGGTGCAATAATGATTTTAAAACTAATGATGTCATGATGACGTCATCACCTGTCACGTGACGTCATCTTAAAGGTTTCTATTTTAAATATTTGAAAATCCGTAACAAATCAGCCACAAGAGACCGTAGGTTTCTGTTTGCGGGATTGTATAGGGATATATTAGGTCTTCATTTTATTCAGTGTGCGTGACCTCACATGACCTCTACTTCCGGTCGAAACAGGAAGTGCCTCGTCATTCAAAAGTGTAAATAGTTATGAAGTTGCTTTCAACGATGTTATTGTCTGGCAAGGGTGGGTCATTAAAAAAAATTACCGATGACGTCACAATATACAAGAGCGCCCTCCAGCGGCAGGTTGAAAACTGATCAAAATGGACTTTTTGAAGATGTGTGTGGTGAAGTTTTGTGTAATCACTTCAAAATTTAAACACATGTTGATCGTCAGGCAGCCATCATATGTGTGAAATTTCAGATCGATGACGTCATCGGGGGTCACGTGACGCGGCATTAAAGGTGCCTTTTTTAATGTTGTATATATCTCCCTAAGTGTTAGTGCGATCATGTTGAAACTTGGTAGGTTGTTGGATATTGGCAAGTTCTTGTAAATTCTGAAATGACGTCATGATGACGTCATCACATGATTTTTTATGTTTTTTTGAAAAAGTTATGGCGAAACAGCTCGGCATTTGTGCACAAATGCAATATGTCTAGTTTTATTTGTCTGTTTCAGTAAAAAGAGCCATTGACATAACACACGTTCGTTCTAAGCGGCCTTTTGCATAGTTCCTAATGGGCAATTGCAATGAAACTTTCAGTGATGAAAGGCATTGGTGCAATAATGATCCTAAAACAATGATGTCATGATGACGTCATCACCTGTCACGTGACGTCATTTTAAAGGTTTATATTTTAAATATTTGAAAATCTGTAACAAATCAGCCACAAGCGACCGTACGTTTCTGTTTGCGGGATTGCATAAGGATAAATTAGGTCTTCATTTTATTCAGTGTGCGTGACCTCGCATGACCTCTACTTCCGGCCGAAACAGGAAGTGCCTCGTTATTCAAAAGTGGAAATAGTCATGAAGTTGCTTTCAACGATGTTATTGTCTGGCAAGGGTGGGTAATTAAAAAAAAATACCGATGACGTCACAACACACAAGAGCGCCCTCTAGCGGCAGGTTGAAAACTGTTCAAAATGGACTTTTTGAAGATGTGTGTGGTGAAGTTTTGTGTAATCACTTCAAAATTTACACACATGTTGATCGTCAGGCAGCCATCATATGTGTGAAATTTCAGATCGATGACGTCATCGGGGGTCACGTGACGCGGCATTAAAGGTGCCTTTTTTAATGTTGTATATCTCCCTAAGTGATAGTGCGATCATGTTGAAACTTGGTAGGTTGCTGGATATTGGCGAGTTCTCGTAAATTCTGAAATAATAATAATAATAATAAAACAGCATTTATATAGTGCATTATGGATCACAGATCCCTCGATGCACTTTACAATTTAAAAAGAAGAAGAAGATTATAATACAAAGAAACACTAGAGACAATAAATACCAGACCAGCTGTATACAATGATTAAAAATGTCAAACACTTAGGCCTACACTGACAATAGATAAACTCAAAACTAAGATGACGTCATCACATGATTTTTTATGATTTTTGAAAAAGTTATGGCGAAACAGCTCGGCATTTGTGCACAAATGCAATATGTCTAGTTTAATTTTTATTTTTCAGACACAGGAAGTCATTGACATAATGCACGAATCGTTCTAAGCGGCCTTTATCATAGTTCCTAAAGAGCAATTGCAAATGAAGCTTTCAGTGATGAAAGGCATTGGTACAATAATGATTTTAAAACAATGATGTCATGATGACGTCATCACCTGTCACGTGACGTCATCTTAAAGGTTTATATTTTAAATATTTGAAAATCCGTAACAAATCAGCCACAAGAGACCGTAGGTTTCTGTTTGCGGGATTGTATAGGGATAAATTAGGTCTTCATTTTATTCAGTGTGCGTGACCTCACATGACCTCTACTTCCGGTCGAAACAGGAAGCACCTCGTTATTCAAAATTGGAAATAGTTATGAAGTTGCTTTCAACGATGTTATTGTCTGGCAAGGGTGGGTAATTAAAAAAAAATACCGATGACGTCACAATACACAAGAGCGCCCTCTAGCGGCAGGTTGAAAACTGATCAAAATGGACTTTTTGAAGATGTGTGTGATGAAGTTTTGTGTAATTACTTCAAAATTTACACACATGCTGATCGTCAGGCAGCCATCATATGTGTGAAATTTCAGATCGATGACGTCATCGGGGGTCACGTGACGCGGCATTAAAGGTGCCTTTTTTAATGTCGTATATCTCCCTAAGTGTTAGTGCGATCATGTTGAATCTTGGTAGTTTGTTGGATATTGGCAAGTTCTTGTAAATTCTGAAATGACGTCATGATGACGTCATCACATGATTTTTTATGATTTTTTAAAAAAGTTATGGCGAAACAGCTTGGCATTTGTGCACAAATGCAATATGTCTAGTTTTTATTTGTAGTCAACAATAACACAGTTGCTAAGCCGTTTTATTAAAGTTGTATGTAGTGACATTGATTTAAATCCTATTACTGTTTCATAAATTACAAGTATTTAACCACAGAGATGTTTATTTTTATTTAAGCCACTCCGACTTATGTCACAGACTGGAATATTCTTCACATATCGGTATTTCAAGACAGAAAAGTCTCCATCAAACTTAAACAAATGCATCAATCATCATGAAATTCACCACAATGGCACTTTCCTATGGAGGGCGCTTTGTTTGTTGATGTTTTACATCCACTATAGGTCATGTGACATTGGTGGCGCAATCGGTCTATTGGACTCACTGCAATAGAGTTTATTGATAACATTGTTTTCCAATCTTCTGTACCAGGCTGAGACTGATAACATCTGCATCTTGTGTGTACTGACTAGCACTCAAGTATTAATTTGCACACGTAATGTTTGGGCTGCACAGAATTGCCCCATAGCTAAAGAAAAACTAACCTCACCGACCTGACAACATCCCTCTTTACAATCATGATAAGAGAATTGAAGATTGATGAAAGATTATAAAGTAGTCTTAAATTTACTGTGATGACAAACAGGAGTCTATGGTTAACCAATGAAAGCACACTTTATGATAATTACATACATGTAGGAATGAAAGTTCACAACTGAACTTGTAATTGGATCTACAGCATGTAGTACTGCAATAACCCGATAAGAATAGCCAATACAGGGAAACTAATAATGAATGACATATATTTGATCTTTAATGTATGCCTGTATTTGACATGCTCAAATTACTCATGAGACCATTAGCACCCTACACTTAATGAGACCTAGGACATTACACTGAATGAGACCATATACACTTAATGAGACCTACATGTAGGACTCTACACTTAATGAGACCTAGGACCTTACACTGAATGAGACCTAGCACCCTATACTTAATGAGACCTAGGACCTTACACTGAATGAGACCAAGAACCATACACTTAATGAGACCTACATGTAAGACTCTACACTTAATGAGACCTAGGACCTTACACTGAATGAGACCTAGCACCCTATACTTAATGAGACCTAGGACCTTACACTGAATGAGACCAAGAACCATACACTTAATGAGACCTACATGTAGGACTCTACACTTAATGAGACCTAGGACATTACACTGAATGAGACCTAGCACCCTATACTTAATGAGACCTAGGACATTACACTGAATGAGACCAAGAACCATACACTTAATGAGACCTACATGTAGGACTCTACATTTAATGAGACCTAGGACATTACACTGAATGAGACCTAGCACCCTAAACTTAATGAGACCTAGGACATTACACTGAATGAGACCAAGAACCATACACTTAATGAGACCTACATGTAGGACTCTACACTTAATGAGACCTAGGACATTACACTGAATGAGACCTAGCACCCTATACTTAATGAGACCTAGGACATTACACTGAATGAGACCAAGAACCATACACTTAATGAGACCTACATGTAGGACTCTACACTTAATGAGACCTAGGACCTTACACTGAATGAGACCAAGAACCATACACTTAATGAGACCTAGGACATTACACTGAATGAGACCTAGGACATTACACTGAATGAGACCAAGAACCATACACTTAATGAGACCTACATGTAGGACTCTACACTTAATGAGACCTAGGACTCTACACTTAATGAGACCTATGACCTTACACTGAATGAGACCTAGCACCCTACACTTAATGAGACCTAGGACCTTACACTGAATGAGACCAAGGACCCTTCACGGTCACCTAATGAGACCAAGGACCATACGTAATGAGACCTACAGTAGGTCCCAATACCTAACTAGACTTAGATCCCAACACTTAATGAGACCAAGGACCCTACACTTCATGAGACCAAGGACCCTACACTTGTTGAATTCTAGGTCCCTACACTAAATAAGACAATGATCCTACACTTAATGAGACAGGGGTCCCTACACTTAATGAGACATTTGTCCCAATACTTAACAAGATTTAGATCTCTACACCTAATGAAACCAAGGACCCTATATTTAATGACAGAACCTATTGCGATCCCTTTTTATATATTTTAAATTTAATTAATTAACAATATTGCTCTCTGAAAATGCACACAAAAACCAAGCCTGGTGGCTCATGATAAATTACAGGTCCCACTAAAAATGAAAAGCTTTTGCTACCTCAACAGTATGTGCTTGTAGGATAGCGATGAAATTCAAACGTCTTGGTTACAATTGTTCTTTTATCAGTGACGTCACATCATGAGCAGGATCTGTTTTTACCTGGAGATCATAAGTTCAATGAAATACATTTTTTTAAAAATATATATAAAGGGGAAAATAACGAGTATATTTTCAGCTGATACAAAGATTTCCATGGAATATGGACTAGGTAACAGGGCATACATACTTTGACACTGAGATAACTGATTGATTCTGAATGGCTTAAATTTAAGTATGAAAATGAACATGTACACATATATATTGTGCTGATTGCTCAACAATGAAGCGATGTACCTGTCCATCCAATTTGCCATTACCCTCTCTGAACATTAAATAAGGGACCAATGTCATCATTGTGCAAATCTGCCTGGAAGGTAGATAATATATCACCATGGCAACCAGTCAAAGTACCTACGTATTTTGTCAAATCATCATATGTCTATCCTGCCAAATATTTGTTTGTCCGGTAAATGAAATGATTTCAAAATCCCCAACTTATTCTGAAAACAATACAATGTACATGAGCATAGTGTACATTGAGTCTATTGTTATGCAAAGTGCTGTATGAAGTAAAAGAAAGAGAGAAAAAAGCTTTATTTTGTAGACGAGAAGTGCTGCATAGTTGATTTCCTGATTACAACTAATTACAACTGATTACAAGCTAATTGAGAAGACCTGGGCCCAATTTTAGTTAGCCACTTAAATTAGCAATTTTGCTGAACAATTTTCTGCTGAGCAAAATTTAGCAGGAAACCAGTTACAGGTGGGTGTACATGTGGAATGGTATTTTGGCAGGTAAAACTTGTTAACGTTGTGCTGAACTACTTTTTGCCTTTAAGAAGCAGCTCTGAAAGTGGGCCCAGGTCCTCAGGGGTTTATAATCAGATAAAGTGAATTCCGTGTACATGTGCCACCTTCAGAGTTACTTGTAGTATGATTGATATACATGATTAAAAGATAACAGTGCTTCTTGAAATCACCTTATTGCACTTTAATCACTCATATGAGGTTAACAAACAATCTTGGAGAAATTGTCAGAAAGATGTAACCTTTTGAAAAGTAGATTTAATGACATCGTCTGTAAGAGTGCCCTCAAGTGACAGGTTTAACAAAGGCTACATGTTTCAGTATCTACTTGCCAATGTCACATTGGGCACATCACTTACATGTAGCTAATTCATGTAATTACTTAACCACTTCATGTCAGTATTGGAAAATCTTTACCGTGCCTCTGTGTGGTATTATTTTTTTGAAATTTTTGGAACTTCCGAAGTAATTTATCATTGTCACAGTAACTAAAAAAGGTAAAGACAACAAAAATTCTCATGAATTGCACCGCATCACCGGTAATCTTTGTTTCTCTCAAAAAATTATGGATTGTCTTACCATGAATAGGCCTGAACCCTGGCTGTAAGCCAGGGCTGATAATCGGCCATGGTATGCTGGAAGCTCGGACTTGCCTCCCATATGCGGAATACAGTGGAAAACAATGGTGGCAGCCTATCAATCTCTCGTAACCCTTGTTTGTTCAACAAAAGGACTAAGGTCTGGAAATCCGGAATTACACAATAACACCCCCCTCCCTTCCCAGAAAAAAGGAAACTTCTTTGTCCTTTTTTGTTCGAGGGAAATCCAGGGCCATGTATGCACATTATACAGTATATCTACCAAGAAATAATTATTGTGTCATCGTAGTCATCATTATAAATCATATCAACAACAGATAACAAATTGTATTAATTTTATTCCTCATTTATGAAATAAACTAACAATCTTTGGGCAATTTTTAAAATCTAACATCTTACACAGCTGTGACCCCATTTGACCTTTCCTTCCCGTCCAAACCTGGGGGGGGGGGGAGGGGAAGATATGTTAAAATCATAATAGTTTGTAAATCATGTGTATATATGTATATTCACATGAGAAACTCTCAATCAAGTTACAGAGACAGCTGGGTATCTGTTCACAATATAAATTAAGCTCTAGTTTTCTTGTGTTTCAGCCCGTGGTTTGTCAAAAAATATATTATTATAATATCCTTGCAACTTTCACATGAACTTGAAACTTTGCATGTTGACTTGAAACCTTTTTGCTTACAGTGTAGATAAAACAGCAGTTGTCACATCATGGTAGCATCATTAGATGTTGAATTACTTAAAATCAAAGTTGAAGCATTTCATAAATTCATATCTCCTGACCTATTTTCAGAATCTTTACCTCAATGTATAATTTTTATTTGACACATACTCTGATGTGTGGTTAGCACTGTGTACTCAGTGCTTGCCGAGATTTGCGGATATTGTTTCTCCATTCAGTGGAATCCTAATTTGACCTTACAGACGAGGCAGTTTGGCTAGAGTGTGGCTCAAATCCTCCCATTTCCTCTTCTCATACATGTACATGTATGTCACTCCACACCAAATTGTTTAGACTTTGATAATGTTGGAATGCCTGATGCGGTGATAGGCAATGGTTAGCCCAATTCCTTTAGAATCCTTCTTGGCAATTGAATATGGAAGCAATTGGGACTGTGAAGTGTGAAAATGTAAAATGTTGTTATTTTGTGTTATAGAACATTTATAAACTGCACTAGTAACAAGTTGCTCTAATGACCTGAATGTGACATGGTTTCGTTTTTTACAGCTTTAGAAACCTCTCTATTTTTGAAAATAAGATTGAACATTGGATTGCTTTTTATGTCTGCAACAAATTAAATGTCAGATGCTAAGTACTTTTTTAATAATAAAGTGAAATTTACCTGTGGTACATGTATGTATTTTCAAAACACATGTAAATTATGCATCCTTGGTTAACACAAAAAGTTAATTCAAAAACTGTTTTAAAAGTTTGACTTAAGTGAAAGGACCATTAACAAGAAAGCTTAAGTGATGCTTCACCAGAACTTGACACCAATTAAAGTTGCTGTAAAGAGTGAAATTGATTAGTTTTCTGAAATTACCAATCACGAACGATGGCTTTAATGGTGTGACAATTGGCTGGAATGAGTTGAATCGTGCTGCACTAGTCCCATAGCCCCCTCCCATCTCTTTACTTACCCCTGGGTCTTCCAAGGTTAAATTAATTGATGTGCATGCTTGATCATACAGTATTGATTAGTTAGTCAACGATATATTCAACTGAAACTATGCTGTGGGCCTTACTGATTTAACCTTTTAAAGACATTATCCCAGCAGCAATCTGCATGCAAATTGAAATCACGACAGGCCTCTGTGACGCACACACATTCGCATGATTAGTCTCTGCAGACAGACAACACTTCCCCCCTCTTCTATTAGTTTAAGAAGATGAGATTGTGTATTGGTCCACATTGAACGCTCTGGTGAGCTAAGGAATTCATTTGTGGTATTACCATGGTTTATTGTTTTAATAAATCTATGTCAGTTGCAGGCAAGGGCAGTTGGGAGATTGATATATGTGTGTAAGTGGTTTAAGGAGTATTCCCATGTTGTTTGAGCTGCATGCATTAAGAAGTATCAGAACCTAGTGATGATTTTTGTGCCATCCATTCCAGCACAGTTCACAGCATTTTCTTAAGCTCCATTGGGAGTTGCTTTGATTGCGTGTCATTCAGATGTATCACTTTCAGTCAATCTTGTCAGCAAACCAATTTTCTTGCCCCTAACTTGATTGCAAACTCTCTTCTTCTTTTTCCTTTTGAGGGATGAGCACTCACTAAAACACACAAGATATGATAAAACAAAATTCCATTATCAATTGATTTTTTTCTTTATTTTTCCCAAAACGGAAACCCTTTCTTGTATTGCCACTTGCTAGGGGCACATTGCTTGTAGCAATGTAGGCTCTGAAATGACCTTTTTCAATCACTCGACCTGGCGTAGGAACAAACAGAATGCGTAAGCGATTGGTTTATTGCTATAGGATGGCTTTTAGTGACTTATCTATCGATCGAAGGACTATAGCAGACTCCATCTTAACCTACACATACATAGGAAGTCCTACGATTGTTGCAAATTGATGCTATGTCTCCCTTCGATGCTTTATAAAGAAATACATTGTGCTAGGTCCCTTGGGTCCACTTTGTGCAGCTCTAAAATAAGTCTCTCATTGGAATTAATTGCCGCTCAGACTAGGTAATACACTTTGCCTTGTGTTGAGAAATCAGTGGACACTTTTAATGGATCAATATAGCAGATGAGTGAGGTGGTGTAAGTGCTCTCTGTTTCAGCAATGATGCCTTTGTTTTTCATTTGCCCACTGAATCAATATGGATGCCATGCTGCACAAAGAGAGAGATACAGTACTTTGCAGCATGGAGTGCACCAGTGTGAGCAAAATGTTGTCCATTGGTACTTTCTGGAACTCAAGACTATTTGAATGTGGAGATGACAGCAGAGTTGTGATCATCCAACCTTTTTGAAACAAAACAGTTTCTTGATTTGTATCTCTTATAATGAATGCTTCATTTATTCAATGCTTGACAAATTAGTATTTTGTGTTTAGGCATTTCCTTTTTCAAGCAAAAAACCAACAAGATAAAATCAGGCTGTTTATTGTTTTTTCTTGGCTGCAGGTTGGAGGAGGCAAGGAGACTGAATTACTACCAAGGGTAACCACAACACCGTCAACCTGACGACCTTCGTCCAATTTCCCTCATACCCCCTGACCATCCTACCCACCCCCAATTTTCCTCCATCCCCTTTCTACACCATGACAACCACAGACGACACACCAGGAATGGTGGGAAATAGCGACACACCGAGTGTGACTCTCACAATTAGACTGATCATGCAGGGCAAGGTAATAGTGATAAGACTAGCTTGACTTTCATGTAGACTAAATCAGACATTGGTCAGTACTTATCACCCAGGGTTGCTATGAAGGAATCAGTAACTGACCAGAAGGCACAATGTACATGTATATGTGTGATTGATATTGGTTCTGTTGATGTTAAATCACCCATCTACATTGTGTACAACAGCAGTAGGCGTTTAATGTTTTACATCAACTCAGAAAAATGTTGGACTGAAAAGCTAAAAATGATATTACTTGGTTGGGCCAACTTTAGTTTTTGACATTGCTATAAAAATTCTGAAAACGATTGAACACAAGATAAACATGTAGTTTTTAAAAAGGGGTCAATTAAGTTGGCTTGTCTACGTAATGTTAGATGATGAACCAGCCATGTACTTGTTCCATCCAAAATTAAACATTGGTAACATCCGGGCGGTGTTGGTAATTCTTATTTTCAAAGGATGACAAACTCACAATCTAAATATCTTTGTATTATAAAATGTGAAATTTACATTTACACTTGTGCTCTGTATCTCCAACATCAGGTTTTCTTGTTTTTAGAAAGAAACAGGGGCTCAAACATAATAACATTGTTGTCAAGAAATTCTGTGTCAACATCAGTTGCACTAAGAGTGTTCATTGAATACCCCCCATTGTTGATGATGTCATAAGACACAAGCTGATACCAGAGAGATGTATGGTGCATTACACAGCTGGTCATCTTTACTCCTAAGCACTCCATTTTACAGGGATCCCAATGAAAGGCCGTATTAGTTTCAAGGGTTTAACCTTATCATATCCAATCAGGATCATTGACAGAGAATTCAGGTACAGCTGCAATATGTGGACATCAAGAACATGCCTTACATCATACTGGATTCAATAGTTGAAGTCATTCAGATTGAATTGTACAACGAAACACTCGGCATTGTTTTAAGCAAAATTCAAGCAAACATGTTGACCTACCTAGCCCAGACAGGAAAATCAGATTATTATACACAGGTTACCTGTAAACATGTATAAATCAACTCTTTGACTGACAAAAGATAATTTCCTGCCTGTGAATTTTGTCATCAGAGATATCCATTCTCTTTTGGATCCTGGCCTGATTGGTTATGATGATGCTTTCCATGCCTGATGTGTGTATAACATAACTTGAATGTTAACATTCATTGAAGCTAACAGTACATGTATTATGTGTCAAACGTCACGCAGAAAATTTATCTCCTTATTGTTGTACAAGCAATCAAAGAACAATTGATTTCTTTAAAGTAAAAGCATGGGGAAAGGAAAAGCGTAAACAACTCGTAAACAAAGATTATTTTGGGAAAATTTACGTGACATTTAATACGAAATTCAATCGTCGCTCCTTAAATTGCATTTGGTCATAGAATGTTTTGTTGCTGAGTTGAACTACTTCGCAGTGGTAAAAAAGAATTGAATTATGAAGGAAGCAGAATGATGGCTGTGTGGCTAACTCACTCTGTGAGAGGCCATACTTGGGCATATGGCTGTCCTATCTTTGTTATTACCTACACTCGTATAGAAATGCACAGACATACATGGATATGCTATACAAATATTGAGTACCTTAGAAGTTGAGTGAGAAGAATATATCCTGAGGTAGAACCTAGACTGTTCTATTCTTTAAAGTGAACCTAGACAGTTTTTCACAGGCTGATTACAAACAACAATTTTGTGCATTTTAATTTATGTTGTGTTAGCTTTGATTTCCAATTGCATGGATTTGAGTGAGCTACATAAATGCACTTTATTCTAAACATTGTTGTCATCATTGATGATGTTTAATCAGAATGTTCACTGACACACTAATTTATCTTCTCAACCAATGGATACACAAGCAAAGAAACATGTTACCATCAAACCTGTAATGAAACCCAAGTTCTTGGTATTAGCTGCACCTCAGCTTTGGGATTGTATTCATTACACATGCATTTCATCCTCAGTCAGCAACCTTGAAATCTTGAAATCTCATGAAGAAATAAGAATCATTCCGTTGCCAACAATATAAGCAGCCTAATGAGTGCACTCCATTAAACAGGGTCCTCAGATCGACCAGTGCTAAATGATCAAAATAAAAAAAATACTCACAATTTTTTAAAAAAGGGACCTACACCGTTGTAATGGGCAAGTTGTTAGGGGGGGGGGGGGCCAGATTGGAAGCCAGCAACACTTGGATTCAGTATTGGACCATTATTCAACAACCCTTAAAAAAGCCACGACCTTCCAACTTTTGATCTAAAAAAAGTTAAGGTTTGACAATTTTTTCATGAGGTTTGTTGCATGATTTTGTCAGTATTTAATGTGGTTCACCCATATGGAATGGTTGTACCTAATATTCTGAAACCATTATTGGTTGTAGCATTGATCCATGGCATGTGAGAGAGACTCTGGTGACCCCTTGACTTATATCCAAGATCCTCTCCCTAGGGAGGGTCACAGAATTCTTATATTGATGCAATATTGGGTCACGGACCTTCAAGTATTCTCACATGCTGTTCTGGCTAAATGCAGCATAGTTCAGAGTTGTGCAGAAACTGCAATAAGTGTGTTCATGCTTGTCATATGAGCAGTTATGTGTGTTGCAATGATACTATAATAAAATGGTGGACAACATGTTCATACCCACATGAATTTTAACCTTTTATCTTATCACAGAATGCATGCTGAACTTGACCTACATGTACATATGTGCTTATATGTACATTATACACATGTTATACACTGACCTACATTTGTATTTGGGTTACAACTGGTCTGTATTGATTGAACTGCCCCCATGTGATCATACATGTATTTAATGGACAAATCACATACAGCTGAGTATGTGTAATGCAATGGAAACTGTTAATATATTGGGCAAATGACCTGCAACTGGAACAGGTACTTGCACTTACATTCTGACTAGTGTAAGAAAAATCAATAAAGAGACATTTAAAAGGGTGTTGTTAGCCCAGAGCCAAGATTTCTTGAAACATTGTCTGGACACCTAACAAACAATAGAAACACCGATTCCCATCCCCCACATTCTTGATCCGTCCGTGCATAAACCAAGTGTAGATGTATACGTTGTTAACTACACACATGTCTGAAACCAGGTCCCTGTTTGTGCATATTGTTGCCCTGGGTGTGCTGTCTGTCCACTGACTACTTGTTATTCACGCAATCCATTGGCAGGAAATTAATCCCCTCCTGGTTTTCTCTTTCTTTTCTTGCCCTGCAGGAAGTTGGCAGCATCATAGGGAAGGTGAGTGCCTCATGCCAAGCGTTATTGGCTTTGTCTCCCCTCTCTTTGGCTCCCTTTTTTTTTAAGGTGGGGGTTGGGGGGCATGGTTTCATCTGCTCCATCAACATGTTTTGATTCAAATTGCTACTCATAAGTATTTGGCACCACTTTCTGTGTACAGAGTACACAACAAAACTGCATATCTGTCATCTAGCTAACACCACGGTGGACTCCAGGAGGAAATTGCATGCACGACTACAATTATGACATGTAGTTAAATTGTTCATCGATACTTCAACAAATTCCACTCCCTTCGTTTGTTTTTAATGGAAGGAAATTGGGGAAAACTGGCTTCTTAGAGGCTGCTTACTTTTTTTGAGTCATAAGAGAAGGTACTCAGATTTGTTGTATGGTCCTTATATGACTTTATTTGTAAGGGAGCCATGGGAGAGTGTGGTAGACAAAGTTTTGTAAAGAGTGTTTTTGTAAGAGTGTCATTTTCCAATGTTAACATAGAATGTACAATTCTAAAACAAAGTCATAATTTTCCTGAAATCTTTCCTGAAAATAAGGGGTGCCATAAAACAAACACAAATCAAGAAGATTAGCAATGTCTGGGCGTATGGTGAGTTTTATACAGAGCAGTCTCTAAAGAAATAACATGAGTCATGTATGTAACAGGGATAGATAGACAGAATGGACCAAAAAGTGAAAGTGGAAGACACGTTTGTCAAATGATGTTTCATTCACTTTTCTCACCTTGCTAGTTGCAGGAAGTGGAAACTAAGACAATCCTATGGGTACTTCCTTATTTCATACAATATGCAGTCAATTTCTAAACACTTCTACATTTGCCTTAAATATGTTTTGTTAAGCACATGCCTCAAAGGGCTTTTAAGGTGCAATTCCCATGATTCCATACCTCACATACAGTATCTACCCATTATTGGGGAAAGACCCATGTCATAGCTATGTAATGAATTATCTGTTCTTAAGGTCTCTATGTAAATTAAAACTGGAGGGGCTTTGATTATTTCTGAGAAATTCTACAGTGAAATGTTTTAGAATCAGGATCACAAGGGAATGGTGCGTGACATGCTCGCAAAGTCATCCTAGTTCCAGACATGTTTCAAAGATTACATTGCCCAATACTTCACAGTCTTGCACCTTCAGGACAGAGAACTAGACATTTAATGACAACAGTTTGAATCATTTTGAAGATCCTAAGTGCCTGTTTGGATTGTTTTAGTTCATCTTTGTTTGCTCTAGAAGTCTTATTCCGTTTAAGCTGCAATTTGCAATGCCCAATTTACGTCAGACTTAATTCTGTGCCACCCGGGAATATGTTTGTGTTGAAAACAGTCAGTAGTCTTTAGGTCAATCTCTATCCCTCCTCCCTCCTGAGAAGTGGATAGGATTGCATGAATTCCCTGAGTGGAGGCAGTCCATTTCCATGCAGAGGGGTGTTCCGTTTGGTGGGGTGTTTGTGTAGTGGGTGCACCTGTTATTTTGCTAGCATTTTCCACTGATTGGTTATTGTGCCAGACCACAGGTGATCTAGGGGAGGGGTGTCTGATTTCAATTGGCTGTTGGAAATTTGTCCTTTGTGAGGATGTTTTGGGGTCTCTTTGGGGATATTACCGTAGTATCTTATTTCTGTCTGTGAAATATCTTGGGCCACAGCCAATCCTGACCCTAAAAATGAAGAGCAGCATTATTTTAGGCTGAGGAATCTAGGGCCAGGGCCAGATTGAGAATAGCTGACTCAAAGGAAAAATGCTACTCTACTGTACTGTGCAGTGTGTCCTTCTAACAGAGAATCCAGTGGCACTGGAACTAATGACATAGCGGGATGTTTTTTGAATGTGTAGAGGGGATATAACTGTCCTGAGTGCTTACTAAATTGACAGTCATAATGCCAAGTACTAAATCATAACATGTACTGGATCACTTTAATATTGGAGTCCTATGCTATAACTATGCTACACATGATATTCATTTGCCAGTGGATTGTCTGTTCTTGCCTTGTAGCTGCACAAATCATCACAATGAGGTGCTTCTATACATGAGCAGTCCTGGTCTTTATATTTATTATGACATAGTGGCTGGTCATCAATCAAATATTGCAAGCAAATTATTTGGCAAAGCAAAACTCTAGTCATATAGGGCCTAATGGCAAGTTGAAAAGCTACTGTTTGCCTTTGAGGTCATATGCCTCATACCTATATGTGAGCTTGAGCTGTGATTTGTGTTATTCCAATTGTGACCATGCCCTTTGCTATCTTTCAGTCAGTCTATACTTAGACTTCCCAATTACTCTCCGTTCCCTGTCTTGCCTGTTTGTCGTGAGTTTTGGTAATTATAATACACTCAGCACCCAGCAGCAAGTGATTAGAAATAGGCTACTCACACATACAAATCAATTCAGTGACTTGCTACTTAATGCATTACTTATGTGCTTTGCGGATGTTATGGGTTCAGCAGTAATGCATATTTATTTATTTTTGGTAATGTAGCAAACCAGTAGCATATTCAAACTGTGTATGCAGAACTGTACTTCTATGAACGTTGTATGGGATTCATAAGAGCAGATACACCCACCTTCTGACCTCTATCACAAGAAATCTTAATTAAGCTAATTAACTCCAGGCACTTCAGTCAATTTAGTTGTACCTGCTGTGTGAAATGGACTTTTGAATACTCGATGAAGGTAGCTTGCTCTATGGATTAACAAAGGCAAAATGTGTTTTCCTTAATCACAGGTAGCTTAAATATGCACTAAGCTAAGCATTTTATTCCTATTTTATACTGGTACATGGGTTGGACACAACTGCCATATCATCATGTATGTGTGAACATGTAGGTGTTTTTCTTATTGAACTCAAGTATGCAAGACAGAAATGCTTATTGACTACACATGACTTTCAAGGAAAAAATTGTATGCATGTATGAATGATCCACAGTTGCGTATCTACTCAACTCAAATAACATTTTCCTTCAGGAATTGATTTTCAAGGACAATATTTCTCACTGTATCTAATGAGGACAATATGCCGTTAAAGAGCTTGTGTGTTATCTATTACTAAAAGATTCAAATTTTAATAACAAACATGTGGTATAGGATCATATCATATCAGAATGTTGGGGCATTAACAGAGAATTGCATTTTCAAAAAATGAGTTATTTTTTGCTAATTTAAACATTGGATAAAATAACAGAATGTGTTTCTTGAAATGTTTTAAAAACTCCCCAAATAACAAACGAATTGCTTGATTTATTTGTATTCACTAATCAAATGTTGTTGGAAAGTCAAATAAATAATGAATGGATTTTGCTTAAACCTGAAGGCTGAGGGTGGAGGTAAAATAATGACATGATAGGGAAGCATAGATGATTGATGATAGCAGTACATAAGTTGAACTCAGCGTGTAGCCTAGACTCAATGTCATCTAACCCATATCATTCCTCTCAAGTGCTTTATCAAGAGACACGCCTCCCTGAAGTGGCTTGTTTACTCCAGAGTTTCTATTGTTGATGAAACAAAATAATTAAAGACTGGGTTTTGCTTGATTTTTTAATGAATCTTGGGTGACCAAATTTTGCAAAAGTCAAGTTTGATATGGATTTGTCTAAGGAAATGTTTTGTCACACACAGCACATACGTGCATAATTTGTTTGATATAACACACATGAGAAGTTCCTAGCACACTGTCCTCTGTCCCACCCCCAATCCTGTTAAAAATCAAATTTATGTTCCCCTGGCAAATGACATCCAGGATCTGTTATTGATGGAATTGAATATTTATGATGTGAGCTTGAAGTTTAGAGGCATAAGTCTAAGCATATTTAAGAGAGCATTTGTTGAAATGATGCACATGTACTCTACATATACATTTGTACATGTCAATTGTATTATGAAATAGATGCCTAGTCAGTCATCTTTTATATGTAGCCTTTCGTTACTGCCTAGAATGTCATGAATTAAAAGAAACTGTTTTGGTGAAAGTGTTGAAGTACATTTGGGTAAATACTAAGAAGTCTCCTGTAGGAGGAAGTGCCATCCCTGCCTCCCACAGCCCTACTTCTCTGCAAATGAGACTCAGATCTTTCTGATTTATCTCTGTTTGAGTAGTATCTTCAGTGGCTGTCATTTTAATAGATGTAGTAATTTCATCAGCAATAAAGACATTTATTTTTGGTTTTACTCTACACTGTTGTGTGGTTTAGCACTGTAAATGCAGAGTACTGAGTTCTGCGGAAACAAAATCCACAGGCCTACAACTGGGTGTAAATACCCATGACCTCTGCATTCATGAGGAGATAGATGTCTTAACCACTAAACCACTGAGCATGCCCAGTGGTTATAGGCCAGTCTCAGATGCATGTGCATTTATTTCTGCAGTACTTTAGAAAAGCGCCAAGTATACAGGCTCTTATTTTTGGTTCTACTGGTTTTTACTTCCCTTGTTTTTCCAACTATGTGTTACTCTTAGCTGAAGAATTTGATTGATACAGTATGGTTCCTAGCCAAAATACCGAGGACTTAGTATAAACTAATCTCTGCATGCATGTATTTTAGCATTCTGTTTTGGTCATTTCATGACTGCAGATCAAATGGGATCTGTTCAGATACTGCAACACCAAATAATGCCACTACAACATGGCTCTCTTCATACATGTTTTTTTGTACATGTCTGTTGATTCAAACTGACCAAGTCTCTTTAGAAAATGACAGCTTTCAAAAGAACTAACAGTTTTGTAACATGTTTTTTTGAAAATAGCTGATCAGAATATATGTACACTTCCCAAACCCAATGATGAATCAGTTGAGAGAGGGATAGACCAGCGTTATAAGCTTTGATTAGCGGACTTAACCAGTCTAACATATATAAAAAAAAGCCTAGTGTATGTATGTATTATGTATGTAACATTTCACCACCTGTTGGTTGGTTTACTACAAGATTAACATGTATGTCAGCTGTGTAATCCATTTGACATTTCTTTGTGAGTATAATATAACAGCTCTATTTTCTTTTTCGTTTGATTTCAGAATGGAGAAACTGTCAAAAGATTTAGAGCAGAGGTGAGTGAAATGTGTAAATGGTATTACAAACATGAAGGGAGTATCTCCATAACTGATCCTTAGTCAAACACTCTTACCAAACTGTTAGACGTGGGTGAAGAAACATTTTTAGACTTGTTTATCGTGGAGATAAAATGACACAAAGTATTGAGTAAATTCACAGCATATATTTCTCGTTGGGTAGTATAACATCAGCTAGTTGAAAGCAAGCTAGCAAAAATGCTCAAAATACCACTTAAGCTTTTCACCTTAGACATTCAGTCACAAAATTGAGATGTTTTAGGCATATGTTGTTTACTTTTTTAGTGTACATAAATTGTGAGCAAGTCGCCAAGCTTTGCCTTCAAATCATCAATGCCATATATTTATTGATTTATTTATTTTCAGTGCATTATGGTATTTGTTGGGCAAAAAACTTACCATACCTCTTAAGTATTTTCAATCTTGCTCGAAGCATGTGACATTTATACCAGTGTGTCAGTTCGATTTTGTACATTGACTTTGTGCATTAGTGCATTGGTAGACTTTGGCATTTATTACATAAACACAGATCCCATCTCTGGAATGTTTTTTCAAGTACTTGAGGGGGTTTGGATGAGTAACAAACATTCCCACTTTATACACATTGGAAACTTTAATATCACTCTTAAAGAGATGAAGACATTTGGGAACATACTGGGGTGAACGTTCTATTATGGTACTGCAAAGTCACTATACAAGAATTTATTTGGAGAGATTTGCAGCCAAATAAAAACATGTATTGTGAAAGGGTAACAACCATGGCCTCAAGAAGAATTGATGGTTCTGAAAGAAGGCTTACATAATCCTCAGGATGAATGGAACAGAGTTATTTAAATTGTCTATGATATGTTTTGTAGTTTATCTTCAATATGTTTTGACTTGTTGATTTTGTTTGATTGCAGAGTCGAGCACGTATTAACATCTCAGATAGCTCATGTCAAGAGAGAATTGTTACCATCACGGGCTCACCTGAGTCAATCAATGCAGCATTCTCACTAATAACAAATAAGTTTGAATTGGCAAGTATCTACCTCTGCATAACAAACACCTCTTTGCAGCATCCAAATGTAGTCCAAACTCTGTAACCCAAACTCTGTAGTCCAAACTCTGTAGCCTAAACTCTGTAGTCCAAACTCTGTAGTCCAAACTCTGTAGTCCAAACTCTGTAGTCCAAACTCTGTAACCCAAACTCTGTAGTCCAAACTCTGTAGCCTAAACTCTGTAGTCCAAACTCTGTAGCCTAAACTCTGTAACCCAAATTCTGTAGTCCAAACTCTGTAACCCAAACTCTGTAACCCAAACTCTGTAGTCCAAACTCTGTAACCCAAACTCTGTAGCCTAAACTCTGTAACCCAAACTCTGTAACCCAAACTCTGTAACCCAAACTCTGTAACCCAAACTCTGTAGTCCAAACTCTGTAGTCCAAACTCTGTAGTCCAAACTCTGTAACCCAAACTCTGTAACCCAAACTCTGTAGTCCAAACTCTGTAGCCTAAACTCTGTAGTCCAAACTCTGTAGTCCAAACTCTGTAGTCCAAACTCTGTAACCCAAACTCTGTAGTCCAAACTCTGTAACCCAAACTCTGTAGCCTAAACTCTGTAGTCCAAACTCTGTAGTCCAAACTCTGTAGTCCAAACTCTGTAGTCCAAACTCTGTAGTCCAAACTCTGTAGTCCAAACTCTGTAACCCAAACTCTGTAACCCAAACTCTGTAGTCCAAACTCTGTAACCCAAACTCTGTAACCCAAACTCTGTAGCCTCAACTCTGTAGTCCAAACTCTGTAGTCCAAACTCTGTAGTTCAAACTCTGTACCTCAATGGGCTGGGCTCCATTGGGTATAGAGGCAGTGGTATGGTGTTGAGGACCTGGCTTATTGTAGGTTTGGGGTTGGGGATAATTTCGGACCTGGCTAAGTTTAGGTATAGCGTTAGGGATACATTTAGTCCCAGGCATTTAGATTCCAACTTGTTTTCTAATCCCCCTTTAGGGTTCAAGGGACTTATATGTCAGCCAAAGCTGCTTAAGGAGAATGTCATTAGTAGAGACGGGAGCATCAGACAAGATTAAAGTTAATAGCCTAAAGCTTTCAAATAATTCTGTTTAATTTATACTAAACCCCTTATGCCAATGCAGGATTTGTCCACCAATCCAAACAACAATACTCCTGGAGGTGCACCCAAGCCGCCAGTGACGTTGCGACTTATCGTCCCAGCTAGCCAATGTGGTTCACTTATTGGCAAAGCTGGCTCCAAAATTAAAGATATCAGAGAGGTAAGGATAACAAAACATTGACAGCAATAAATGTTGTTCACTTCTTGGCTTGGCAGAGAGAGTGATAAGATCAATGATATTTGCGTAAAGTCCTGGAACAAAAGTCATGGCTCTGCTTACTGTAAGCAAACAATTCACAGGTAAGCAAGGAATTTTTCCTAGCGTGGTTCGGTACTTCGTGCGACTACGTATTCTTTGCTTACACAGCTAGGGCACAGAAACTCAACACTTAACCCGTGGGTTGAAAATGGTGACTAAGAACCATGAAATGTGGCCCAGAACGTATCATTTGTTCCATTGCACTAATGTGGACCTTCTTATATGGATCAATGGCCAGTACAAGACAAGTATATTGTTGTATGGAGCCAATTCACCTAATGTGTTCATCACATTAATCTTGGTTGCACCAATGTGGGAGTCAATGTCCCTGTGTGTTATACAATGTAGTGCGTATTCTAGAAGTTTGACTTGAAGTTTACACACTTACTTGTTGACTCCGAGGATGGCGAATGTGGCACACAATGGGTCAGTATAAAGCCCAGTTCATACTTCCTGCAAATGCAATAAGAATTTTGGCATCACTAATTTGCAATGAGCAATTTGGACTTCAGTTGAGATGTGCTCAATTCCTGCGAAATATTCGCAGTGAAAAGAGAGCTGTCAAAATTCGCTTTGCATTCACACTCGCAGGAGGTCTGAACCAGGCTCAAGTAAATGGACAGTGCAAAGATCAGGGATGTGATTTTTCTGTTTTTCTTCTTCTTGGAAATCCGTGGTTTCCCCTCCCGCCCCCTACCCCCCTCCAAAAAAAAAAAAGATAAATAAATTCTTTTAAATAATTTTTTTAATTAGGATACAATTCATAAAAACATGAAGATAAAACCACAAAGAACACCCCAGATTTAAAAGTAGGGCTCTTAAAACCAAAGATAAATGTATATAAGTAGGCTTCACGCTTGCGAGCTTTCTCGCTTTCTGCTCACAGTTCAGGTTCTGTTTTTCAACAGCCTATCACATCCCTGAATGATAAAGAGTTTGTGAAGGGATGACACAACATTGATTTAGGAAGCATGCTGTTATTTTAAAGTCTTTGTAATCATGACGTTTTATTACAAGCATTCACCTTGAAAAATTTCATCACAATAGTTTCTGAAGTTGTTGACTACTTTGCTGGGAAAGAAAATGGTATTGGAGAAATCATCTAGCAGAAAAATGTATTATGAATTAAAAAAGTATTACAAAATTTAGTTTTAGATCATGCACATCTTCTGAACAAAGGGCATGAAACTATTGCTGATGTTGCAGTAGATGGTGTAAGTGACATGCATGCAACTTGCTATTCCCATTAGGACTTTGCAGGTTATTAGCTGTTTATTTAGCCCAGGGTATCCAAACCTAACCTTTACTGATTATTTCTACTGGGAAAAGTCTATAAATGTTGATGGCGTGTTGACACTTTTATGGACCAGAAGGTATTAAAGATGTCCATCTAACTATTAAGAGATAATTTCCCAACAATACATAGCGGATTTGATGGGTGTAAATCAGTTCATAGTTTTAGACTCATCTGCTTTTTTCATAAAATTGGTACTTACACCAATCTGTGACCTGTTTTCTCCATTTGTCAAAATTGTCAACATAGTTTTTGTCTCTATCTCTGTCATGCTGTATCTAAAATGACAGTTTGACAGGTTTATCTCTGTCATGCTGTATCTGAAATGACAGTTTGACAGGTTGGCTAATAACTTTTCAAGACATTTGATTCAATCACCATCTTAAACTTCCTTAACCAGTAGCATATGCACCTTTGTTCTTTAACTGTTCTGAATGGTTCTGTAACTAATTTATTGAACAAAAAAAGTACCACAGAAGAAACTTGACTCTGGTATTGGTCATTTGAAACTAACAATGTAGTCACTCACTTTATGAAAGGGTCTATTGAATGTTATAGTTATATAAATTTCAGATAAACATTTAACCATAAATGAAAGTGAAACTGTTAGAAGAGTTTGTTTATTTTCCCCCTTTATAAAAACTGTTTTTATATAAGGTACCACAGCGAAGCTTATCCAGGTGCATACTCCTTCCTTTTCCCAAGATTTCCCTTAAATCGTTTTTATTAATACCTAAAAAGTACATTTAGGTAAACAAAACTCCACACTAAAAAGACTGAAGTATTGCTAAAAATGTTGTTTATTTTGACCATGCTTTTGCTATGACATGTTGTGAAAACCTTCCCAATGTTCTGCCTAGAAACTAAAGCTGCAGACCTGAGGATTGGATCAAAGCACAATTTTTAAGTGGCACTATAGATCTAACAGCTGGCGTAACCGTTCAGCACACTAATTGAGTTTTGTACGGCGAGTTGTGATTGGCTAATGAAATAATGGCAATGTGGCAGCAGCTGGCTGTAGGCAAACAACCCCTTCATTTGGATAGACCTGGATCCACTGGAGAGTTCTAGCACTTGATTTTGCTTAATTTAAATTACAGTCAAATCATGAAATGGTTTCCAGTCCAGCTTGATTGGAATGCACTCAAGTGGAGAGTGTGAAATAACTTTCTCCATTCTAGTTCATTTTATACTTCAATGAAAAATTTGATAAATTACGTATACCTATGAAAATAAAATGGACAAGGACAGTTATTTTCTGAAGCAAAAATGACATACATGAGCCTAATGTTGTTTGATTCTTTACAATGTTGGTTCTCGTTGGCTCAATTCCCCTCCTCTTAGTTACTCCACACCTACATGTACCACAACCATTCTCCTGCTGAGCCAGGTAGTGGAACCTTCCAGCACTGTCTGCTGATTGTATCACTGTCGGTCTCAATAGAACTAAAAGAGAACAAAGAAAACATTGCAATAATAAATTAGAATAAGAATTGTCATTGGTTAAGCTGGCGTTTCTAACCCCCAGGCCAATCTTAGGGCATAGCTCAGAGGCATCGAGTATTTTGCACATTAGTAAATGGCATATAGATGCATGTTTATGTGTACATAAATACGCACTGTCTTCAGTTGAAAGAGATTCTGTCTTCATTAAGAGAAACAGGTAGCTTAGAATCATTCAAGACTCCATTCAAATGCACTGAATTGCACCATGTTAAAGGTTAAAGACTTGAAGGTTTAACTAGAAACAACATTTGCACATGAGAACCTAAAAGGATTATTCTCAATGAATAAGTGATGGTTGCTAAGAATATTAGGGATGAGTCAAGTCCTCTGTTCTTCTTTCTTCTTAAAAATCTTTGAGTACATGTACAATGTAACTCAACTCTGGCTCAGTTCCCAGCACCATCATTTCTTCTTTCTTAATACAAACAGTCTACCCAAAATGGGTGATATCTTGTATTGTATTATCGAGGTTGCTTTGCAATTAGAGTATACATTGTTTGCATGTATATTACATGTATATGTATTGACATTTCCTTGTGCTTAATGTTGCTGTTCCAGAGATGTTTCAAAGTCCATTCCTATCATCATTTGCTCCTTTACAGGGTATTATTTCTGGTTTAGAGGTACCATTTTAAAATGCCTAAAATTGTAGATGTTTGGAGTGCAATAGAATGAGTCCATAGTAGCCATGTTGCTGATGCAATGTGTTGCTGGGCATGTATAGATTTATTGTGTTGATGACAAGAAGAAGTTAATAGTGAGTGGGAAAAGGCCTCGATGCATCATTAAACATTAACCATAAATGCTCTTTAGACAGAAATGTAATTATAAATGTACTTTTCTTGGAGCATGAAGTTGATTTTGTTTTCACATTGAATTATATCTCCGTTGTTGAGTTAGTTATGTCAACATTGTTGTTAATCAGACTCGTCATTCATACATGATTAAACTCAATTACTTCACAAGACATGTTTATTAAAACTATGGTGTGCATAAGCTTGTAAACATACAGTATGTCACAAAAAATATACTAATTGGTCGGTATGTAGCAGCTTCAGCTGGTAAAATGTGAGAACATTTCGTTAAATTATGGTGGAATGTTAATTTTAGTATTATTAAGTAGTGTGATTTGATGCAGTTAAACTGTTTTACTTTTTTTTCTTTCTTTTTTCTCAGAAAGACTGAAAATTATGTTATACTGATTGTGATTGGCCCAAAAATTCCCAATACTCTTTGTGTTTGCAAATTATAATTTATACAATGTAGTTCAGGAAAATGAATCTCGGTAGTCAAACAAAATAGTTGGATCTTGAAAATACAATGAAGCTTGGTGTCAACTCTAGCCAAGTGAAACGAGTTCAGTGTTTACAGGGTTATACATCTCATGTATGAAGGTTGACATGATGACAGGTTAAGAGCATGTACTCTATCATGTGTGATATTAAGTTGATCATTCATAACTAAAATGTGGACTTGACCCATCCCTGGATCAGATCTGTTTGCTTAATGCCTAATTAATCCCTAAAGCAAACATTCCCTTGTTATGACAAACCCGCTATAATATTGTTGCTATTTATTTCTGCATACAGTCAACAGGGGCATCAATACAAGTTGCCAGTGAGATGCTACCAAGCTCAACAGAGAGAGCTGTTACTATTTCAGGAACACCAGAAGCAATAACCAAGGCAGTACATCATGTCTGTCGTGTTATGCTGGAGGTAAGTTGATTGGAAGGGGTTTTATCACTCAAACAGAGCTTGCCAATGGACGTATAAAAGACTCCTTGCATTTGACGTCAGAAGTCCAAATCAGCAGCCTTACTGAGGTCAATGGAGACCTTTGATTGGCTGAGGCCGTGTCCGAAACGGCGACTTCGGCTACAGCTACGGCTAGATTCTGTTGATTCTTCAACACTGGCAGACGCGCTGATCTAGCTGTAGCTGTAGCCAAAGTCGCCGTTTCGGACACGGCCTGAGACAGGCACGTTTCCATTGTGTGACCTCAGCCATGGTAGCCAATGCAAGGGGTCTATTGAGTCAACAAGAGGTCACAATATCTACTGTAGGTCTTGGCTTTGTATTGTTAACCTTTTGTATTTATACATGTACATACTTGTTTGCTGATATGTCAAACTGGATGAATCATTAATGTGAAAATGTACGTGTTGTAACTCATTATTTCACATACTGTGGGTATCTTGTCGGGTACATTTTTGTTTTTTGGGGGGGTTTTCAAATGAATCTCTGCATGTGATATTAGGAATGGTTCTGATTAATGACAAATGTAACCACAGCTCAGGCCAGTTTTATCTTGAGATCAAATAGTAAAAGTTCAAAGAATCTGCAACAATGTTTTGTTGTTTAAGAAACAACAAATGTGTAGTTTGAACTGTTGACAGAATGTAACAAAATTTGCCTGCACTTTTTAAAACTGTTTTCCTCATAACTAGGTTAAAATCGCAATCTTAAAAATGTGTTGAGTTAAATATAAACCAAAGAGAGAAAAACTGTTTTGCCACATGTCAATGTTACACTTAACACAACAGCCAGCTTCACAATTAATTTGTGTTGTATGTTGCTGTGATTTGGATATAGGACATAATGCAGTAATGTCTTTATGTTGAATGTTTACAGTCACCACCCAAAGGAGCCACTATCCCATACAGACCCAAGCAGACAGCAACTCCAATCATCTTTGCAGGGGGTCAGGTATGTCTGTTCAATCTTTATCACACTACATTGTCATTACAACAAATTCTCAAGAAGTTGTGTGTCTTAAAATGTGCAACATTTCATAAATCTGTTGATAACCAAAAAATGCTTGGCACAAAAAAAATTGTGCTCAAAAGAAACGGGTATTCTGCAATCCATATTGATGGCGAACAGGGTAAATGGTTTCCTTCCTCTTTGTTCCAAACAGAAAACCATTCTTAAGGAAATTTTTTGCATAACACTAACGGCCATATGAAGTTGACCCCAGGGCACTATTTCATAAAGCTGCTGAACCACAAAAGTGGGGGGGGGGGTTACCAGCCAAAATACTGTGTCAAATATTCCAGTTGCGACTGGTATCCTACCTAGCAGAAAATTGTCTGGCTCTAATGTCTGCTTAAGCAGCTCCTTGAAGCTGTGATATAACATGATGAGAGCAGAGTATGAAATTACGCTCGGACATCGGACATTTTCAGACCACTTTCTTTATTTGTCCAAACCAAAGTGAATGCGCTCAGTCAAATTGTTTGGACAAACATACCAATGGCTTTTAAAATATCATCACAATTTGTGGGATTATAGTATTGATTTAGGATTAGTTTTGAGCTAGAATTAAATACAAGTCAATTTTGACAAGGTATTCACCAATCACCGACATGACCAACATTGAGTTTATGCCCTACTTACTTACGCACCCATGACAAAACAGCCCTAGTTGAGATGGAGTAGGAAACCATCATGCATGATGTACACACAATGCACAATGCTGAGGCTCAGCCAATGATGGCGAACATATTGATGGCGAACAGGGTAAATGGTTTCCTTCCTCTTTGTTCCAAACAGAAAACCATTCTTAAGGAAATTTTTTGCATAACACTAACGGCCATATGAAGTTGACCCCAGGGCACTATTTCATAAAGCTGCTGAACCACAAAAGTGAGCTGGGGGGTGGGGGGGGGGGGGGGTTACCAGCCAAAATACTGTGTCAAATATTCCAGTTGCGACTGGTATCCTACCTAGCAGAAAATTGTCTGGCTCTAATGTCTGCTTAAGCAGCTCCTTGAAGCTGTGATATAACATGATGAGAGCAGAGTATGAAATTACGCTCGGACATCGGACATTTTCAGACCACTTTCTTTATTTGTCCAAACCAAAGTGAATGCGCTCAGTCAAATTGTTTGGACAAACATACCAATGGCTTTTAAAATATCATCACAATTTGTGGGATTATAGTATTGATTTAGGATTAGTTTTGAGCTAGAATTAAATACAAGTCAATTTTGACAAGGTATTCACCAATCACCGACATGACCAACATTGAGTTTATGCCCTACTTACTTACGCACCCATGACAAAACAGCCCTAGTTGAGATGGAGTAGGAAACCATCATGCATGATGTACACACAATGCACAATGCTGAGGCTCAGCCAATGAGGTGTACATGCGCATTCAGCGATCCTGAAAATAACACTGCTACACTTGGGGAGAATTTGGCCACAAAACACACTCTACACCGGTGGTACACTCTGCATGCAAAATGTTTCTATTCTCAATACAAGTGACAAGCAGAGTTTGACCTGCATGTTCATCAATCATTTAGTACTCAGGTGTAACTTAATAGATGATATCAAGTAATAAACCACAAGGGAAACTGACTGGGTAGATTTTAATTAATTTGGGTTTGAACAAAGACAATTGACTGGAGCGGGACTTGAACCAATGACCTCCGGATTAACATACTGGCGCTCTACCAACTGTAGATGATAGATGATAATAACTCTTTTTTTAACTTCGTTCAGACACTTGTTCTGGTCAGTGCATGTAACGGCTCATTGGCATTCGCTATAACTATGGCAGATCAAAAGCTGATAATGGCAGAACAAAATTGATTGTATTATTACATTTTATCTGGGTATTTTTTGGGGTCTAATATCACGCTCTTTGGGAGGATGTACAAGGACAATTAAAGATCATGCTACTGCAGTTTAATCAAAGCAATACATCAGTGCTTAGATAGCTAACTGAATACAAACTTAGATTATTTTGTAGCAGCATGATCTTTAATATTGACCTTAGTCATCCTGCCGTCATGTACAATCACAAAGGTAGTTGTCTGCAACAGTGTTTTCCCCTATAAGAAACAAGGCCATAGCTTGAACTGTTAAGAAGATGCAACAAAATTATACAGCGATTTTCAAAACTGTTTTCCTTATGGATAGGTTAAAATCTCAATCTTACTTAACACCAGTCTTTCAGTAGAGATGTCTGGTGTGTTTTGGTATTCATAGATTGATTAATTTCCATGCCCAAATCTATGCATCGTATTACTTTTCTTACTTGAGTCAAATGTAATTATTTTGTTGAAACAGGCGTATGCAGTGCATGGTAATTACGCGGTACCACAACCAGATATGGGAAACCAGGTAAGCTACCGCCAGCATTGGAGGTTATTGGACTTATTTATCTTCCTTTTATTATTTTCTCTTAACCATTAAAGGAGTAATACCATTGTTCACTATAAAACAACCACGACCATACCTCCCCTGAATAAAATAATGGTGTGCATTGATCACTCATGCTAATATTTTTGTGTTAACACTTTGTAAACCCTAAAAAGTTTGTACATGGTGATGGAACCTGATTTATTAAACAAATGTCTACACTTTTTTCTTCTTTTCTGGCTGAACTCTTCAAAGCACAATTCACTGAATTTAACTATAAGTAAAAGTTATCCGAGTACCACTTTAATTACGGGGACAAAGTTAACAATGATTGTATTATGCAAAAGCTGTTTTCTGGTTGTGCTTCTGGTGATTTAGGAGTGTTAAATCATAATTATCATATCAAGGGGTTGGATTTATTGAAAAGGCAGAGTTCATAAGGGGTTATCTACATAGAAATTAAAGTCAGTAATCAGATGATGTGCAAGTAGCTGTTGGTTTTATTTTGCTTGGGTTAAAACAGTTGTTCATATTGCTTTTAGTGTGTCAAGTTCATCTGATCCATCATTGGCACCACAATAAAATAACTCCCCATCACTTGGAGACATTTCCCCCTTCTGACCACTCCTGGCTTCTCCTGCACATTCAGACATTTCACAACTCTGCAAATTGTATTCTTTGCTCATTACTTTTTTGTAAAGGCACTCCCATCTTACAGTGAGTTAAAGGACAAGATGATATTGGAAAAAAGGTTTTAGAAAGCCCAGTTTTATTGCATAAATATAATGGTAGACTACATCATCAGAGCTAAAACTCATTTGACATGTCATTAATACAATGTATTGTGGCACAACACAGTAAAGCTAAGGACATAATTAACACTAGAGTATGATCACTGTATGATCAATTGGGACCATTGCTTCCTTGGTTGCAGCATGAGATGTAGCCCAAGCCATGGTTATGCTATTCATAAAGCTGTGCATAGACACTTTCAATTTGGTAAAGCTACACGGACTACTATCACTGAATAGTCTCTAAACAGAACAACAACATACAACTGCACATAGTGTAAACAATACCTCAAGCATTGGGAACCAGTTTCATGTGTGATTTGGAACATACAGACTTTACAAACATAATATTCTGTAACTCTCTGCTTTTCAACTCTATGATATTCATTAGTCCCCTCAAACCTCTAAACCTGCACACTGGAGAAGAGAAATCACCTGACCTATAACCTCTGACCTTTCTTCCCGTTCTGTTTGTTTGTTATTTGTTTCAGTTATCCAAGCTGCAACAATATGCCATGCAACACACCACCACCCCCTTCACTATCCCAGGGCAGTCCCATTTTCCTGCAGGTACGTCAAAATATCTTTCCCCTCCCATCTCTGTATTGTTGCAATGAAGTCTACCCATCCTGAGACTCCCCATTCCATTTTTACATTTCATTTATATTTGTTTTAATTTCTGGTAAGGTTAAAATGTACATGAACATAAATCATCCTGGATTTAATGTGTATGTATTTGTTCTAATATAACTTGGTCGAAGATCTTTGTAAGATGAGTGATATATACCTGTTATTTAGTTTTTACAGTAAACCAAAACTTGTGAATGGGTAACAGTTTCCAATGTCAACGGTATTCTGAGTATGTAACTCATTTACTGGTTAACTCTTTGCAAGGAATCAGATAGGTTTAATAATGCTCCACTGGAATAGAGATACTTGAAAGTTGAACAAAGTTTGAGTTTTATATTTTCACTTTGCTGTGTTAAAAATGATACCCTGAAACACTGATAGTGTTGTTGTAGACAGAGTGATATAGTCAAGGCCCAAGGAGATATGGTTTTTCCCACAGCGTTTACAGATCAGGAAAAATCACTGCCCTATGTAGTACTGGAAATAGTTGATGTGTTTTTTCTGAACGTGACACTTGTTTGTATGTAAATTTTTGTTTATTTGGTTGTGTTGTTGAAGCAGGTGCAATTCAGCAGTACAGTGCGGCAGCAACTAACAGTGTGCCAGTAGCGGCAGCAAACCAACAAACTCATGAGATAACAATACCTAATAGTGTAAGTATATGAAAATAGTATCCATATCAAAACAATACACCTGCTCTTAATAGTATTAGCAGGGAGGAGAAACTCAGACCTTTTTCGTGTCTGCCTGGTGGAAGCTGTTGTTTTCTTCAGATACAAGAAAATCCTGCTCTTTGATCTACTTCTCTAGTGCCGAGGATACTGTTCCCAGAAGCTCCTTGAAATCTATAACTCCAGGGGTTACCAGAAGGTGGAAATGCCATGATTTCAACATTTACCTCCTAACATTTGGAATCTTAAGTTTCAGACCTTTTGTCAGCAATGACTCTCATCCCTGAGTAGCTGAGCATTGTATACTTGTTGAGTTTAGAATCAAAGAAACCAATTAGTTTGTGACAATG
Organism: Pisaster brevispinus; assembly: GCA_023634235.1. Taxonomy (NCBI): domain Eukaryota; kingdom Metazoa; phylum Echinodermata; class Asteroidea; order Forcipulatida; family Asteriidae; genus Pisaster; species Pisaster brevispinus. Next base: position 15,740,065 of record JAMKCF010000006.1, on the reverse strand, counting down.
GCCTTACACCCACGACTACCTGCATTTAAGATTACCTGTCCTAACTATAACAGCACTGAGTTTGCCTGACAATCAGGTTGCTTAGTAAGGAGTGGCTAGTTACAGTTATGGATACTGCAAAGGTATGACATGCGCATTGATTTATTGTCATCTTTTGCCTTAGCTAGACAATTCTCAGCACAGTGGATCACAATGAGTGTATCCAGAGAGTCCATTTTGTTTATAGTGTATCATGGAAAAAGCTGACATAATTTTCAACTTAAATGTAAGAGTCCACGGTAGCCAATGGGAGACTTTTGGGGACTCTAGGTGGCAGCAGACTTACCAGGTAAATCAATTGTCTCGGTAATGTGCGCATGCTCCGAACTACGTAAACAATAGAAATTTACCTGGTAAGTCTGCTGCCACCTAGTGTTCCAAAGTCTCCCATTGATAATGTCTGGTTAATCTACAAGAGTGGAAAAATGCAGCTTAAATGTGTTCTCTTTGGGCATGCGGGTAACGATGATACAGTTTTATCAATTTGTTTTCTCATGTTTCAAAACTGAAATTATCAAGTGTATTGTGATTACCCTTCATTGACTGCTTTCTTTGAAAACAACCTTTGGGTGGTGTACTGTATTGTTAATTAATTGGCCTCTTATGTCAGCATGGTCAAAGAAATGTTTGACCTTAATTTCAACAAACACAAAGCGTCAACTTTTTACAGAAGTTTGTAGACAATAGATCTCTCGGGAAGTGATGTTTTGAAACTCACATAATTAAAGTGACTAGAACTCATCCTTTGTTTCTATTTGTTTCTATTGTATCCCAGCATACTGAGGCAAAAACAAATATTAATTGTTGACAACTTTATAAGTAAAGTCAAGCCAACACACCCCAAGGTGTACTCCCTAGGGGCATGACAAGGGGCATGACAAACTGCATGTCACCCTATGCTTCCGGCAGTGTGTGGCGCATAGTGTTCATGCTCCCTCTATGTACAATTCACCCACATCACCTGCATGAAGACTCTGCTTCAATGTGGATGGTATCAGACATGACAAAGTCAATCAATAGTCAGGTTCTTGGTTGGGGTTTATGGGTGCACCCCACTAAAAAGGGAGTAAACAGAGCATCTGCCTGATTCATATTTTGTAGTCAAAATATTCTATTCTAGACAGATTTGAGAGCCCAATAAAAGGGATACAGTGTAAAATGTTTGCCCAATTGTGACCCGGGGGTTGTTGACTTCCAACTTGAGGTATTTTGGATGACATAGGCCTGAAATAAATGGTCCTTTTTGCCGAGAGGTGTAGGGTATTTCAAGATTGATGCTCAGATGTTTGGAAAATTACTCTGGATTATGGCTGTTTTTATTTTGAGGGAGTATAACTGGACAGGCTCAGGGACTTCCTATATCAAATTGAGCAGAGGATAAAAGTTCAAGTGTCAATGGATATTTTCCCCTTTACGGTAAAAAGCTGTGAGACTTCTAAGGTTGTTGTTTTTTGGTTTTTTGAATATTAAGCATTTTGCACTGTATGCTATGGGCGTTTATTGAGTATGGTGCACCCTTATGGGTGAGCTGGCAACACACCCGCTCACTCCTCCATGGATGGTTGTAAGGGCTTTCCATTGTGACTCATGGTGCATTGTTCATGGGAATCAGAGATCTGGCTTTCTGAATGATTGATACCAAACACCAGATTTGGGATACTTGATCAATGTGATTAATGTGATTAACGGCAGATTGCTGAAAAGGGTCATAATGACCTGTAAATATTTATGTTTCTGTTTATGGTGTTGCAATTAATGTAGATTCATGGGCTAAATTATCGTGATCACTACCTATAAAAAAAAATTGTGTCATTAGAATAAGAATTGTTTATGTCTTCTTGTATTTAGGTCATTGGCTGTATTATTGGAAGACAGGGTAGCAAGATACAGGAAATAAGGTACTGTGCTGAAATTTGGCTTCTTAGTTGGCTATAAAGAATGCTAGTTGGCTATAAAGCAATCCACTGACAGCTTTGTATATTTTTTATTACACTTTACACTGGCAAACAACTACAAGTTACATTCCACAAATTAAAACTAGGACTGAGAAAATAAAAGTATGTACAAATTTATAACACTGTTTAAAATGCCAAGCCATGGTCACATTTCACATAATCACTTTAATCAGATAAACCAAGCTAAGCAAGCATGTCTTCTATTACTTCTTTAGTTTTATTCAAACTGGAAATCAATTTGTTACAAACACAAGAACTATTAAATGGATTACCAATAAAAGAGTATGTATGGGTTATCATGTGGTTTAGGTGGGGAAGTCTTAATTATCCTCATTATTAACCATATAATGTATAATCTTCTTCTACTGTATCATCTGCTTATTGACATCTACCCATTGACATATCAATTATATTAGAAATGACATTCTCCTGGTCAACCATTTGGTTTTTTAGGCAGTTATCGGGTGCAAATATCAAAATCAATGATGCCAAAGAAGGAAGCCTAGACAGGGTGGTGACCATTACAGGCCAAACAGAGAGTATTGCTTTTGCACAATATCTTATCAATTTCAGGTGAGTACAAACTAACATCGATAACTAGTTTGAATTGGGCTATTTACAACCAATTTATCTGTCGTTTTTGATTTGGTTGTCATGTCATTCATTGTTTTTTGATTGAATGGTTGCTTTTTACCCCAGGAAATCAAACATGCTTTTTTTGTGAAACACAGAATTTTGCACACATGTAAGAACACAGATAAAGACACTCTCTTCTAGGGCAGCAATTTGATTGGCAAAGAATTGTGCATAATTTTATAACAACCAAAGTTTCAGTGGTTTCTTAATGTCTGCATTATGATGGCTACCCATGTTTGGTTATTAATTTGAATGCATCACTCAACTATAAGAAGCTATTCATTTGTTTTTACAAGAAATATTTATTTGCAATATATATCAGATGTAGTCATTGAAATTAAGGATGTATATATGTTCCTGTGATGTACCAATACAAACATTCTTAGGTTTTATTATTGTTTATAAATTGGTTAAAAGTGACATAAAAAGCTTTGTTATCATTGTTTACCGACTTTCAAAAATATGAGCAAAGAAAATCATCATGTTTCCTGTAAAACACAGTTGTGATAAAAGAAATATTGTTACATCAAGTTATGTGGGAGAAGTTCCATAGGACAAATAGTTAGAGTTTGTGTTGAAGTTATGTGTTGACGTGAATATCCTGGTTTTATTACTGATGAGTAAATGCTATTAAATTTAAGACGATTTGAATGATGTTATCGGCCTCTGCCTATAATCCATGGGGTAACAGCGGACTAGGTTTTTGTTGTTGTATTGGTTAACTAAGTTAAACTAACCATGGTGGAGGTGCTCTAACTAGTTATTCAGTGAGAATGGCCCCCTTTCTTTGCAACTCATGTTTCTGCATGAGCTTTTCCACTAAGTGCTGCCATTTCCCTCTTTTTTCCACCCATTCCTCTTAATGACTTCTTCCACATCATCTTTTGGCATGAATTAAAAAACAAATTGTGTTCCCACTTAAAAGGTAATGAGCATGACGATTGACACAAATTGATGCTTCTTTGAGCCCATATACACAAGTGGTAAAGATACATGTAAACCAAACAAAAAAGAAGTGAAATAGAATAAAAGTAACAGAAAAAAATATGATATTGGGACATTTTTTTTTTTCCATTCTGTCTTTGCACATTAATCTTAAATTTTCAAAAATAATACTAAAAAAAGAAAAAAAGAAAAAAACTTCTGGATTTTTGCTTTTTGTTAAATCTTGTAATGTTGTTCTCATAAAGTCTGTGTTGCTTGCAAGTGTACAAGACAATTATTTCCTTGATACATAGAGTGAGGACCCATTCCATGTACAAGCTCAGGGGGAAAATGAAGACCAAGTTTTCTTCTTGAGCTGAAGTGATTTGCAGCTCAAGTGACAGTGTACATACATTACCATTACCAGTAGTGTATTTGGGCTGAAGTGTTGACTTCTCTTACTTTTGTTAATCCACAACCCATGATTTGAGTTTGGCAGACCTTCATTTAAGCACCTCATAATTGTGCCCCGTATCTGAATTCCTCATTCCTGATCAATGTTTATTCCCCCTCCTCCTCATCATACCATCCTTTGGAACCATATATCCCTCCTTCTAATCCCCCCTATGACCCTTATCCCGTCCCTCTAACCTTCCCTCATTTTCCTTCCTGTTTTTCTCCATACAGCCTTGAGACGGCCAAAAGCCAGACCTCTGTGACTGTTGACCCGTCTGTGACCTCGATGACCTCTTTCACCACCTCTTCATCACCCACCACCCTGACCCCGAATTCCGTACCCTCGCCGACCATCTCCCACGACATGTCCACGAATCCTCTCTCAAACATTCTGATGAAACCTGTTCCGTTGCTCAGCCTGGATGCGCTACAGCAGAGCAGCAATGCTTACACAACCAAAATCCGCACTGCCACCGTTGCTGCCGTCACTGGAGCTAAGAAATACTCCCCATACTAACTTCACGCACTGCACGTTTTTCGCTGGTTCACGCTCTTTATTTAATTGTGTTTATTTTTTAGTTTAAGGAGAATGACAATATTGTGGCATTTGTCATTTTTCAGAAATTGGTTCTCGTTAAAATAAGTCAGATTCTTCCTGTAAATCCTGCTGTTTATGTATGTGTTTTCACTTGTGATGTATTTGCTGTTCCACATGCACTTCCAGAATTTAATATGTGACAGGAAAGAATATTACTTGTGTACGTCAAGTTAAGAATGTCTCCTTGTTGGGGTTTTATAAGTCGAGTTTGGAAGAACACAATTTTATCTGGATTAAAGCAGACAAATACTGTGTAACAAGACATTTATTTCCTATTTGTCTTAAACTAGTCATAGGTCCTTGAATTACATTACTATTGTTGATGTCACTCAAGGAACAGACTCTATTACCTTGTAGGTGAATGTTAACCCTGGGCAACAAAGAAGGATATTTGTCTTAAGATTTTCTCTTTGAGTTTTGCTTACTGTCATGATCATTGCTATCACCATCACTGACTCAAGAAATCATGTTAATTTAAAACATGTGCATTTATTTTAATCATGCCTGGTTATCATTTGCAGGGTTGAAGGAATAATTGAAGTTAATTAAACAGGTGTTTGGATCATTAATCTTGTGGTAGTAAACATGGGAGAAAAGAAGATGAGTAATTTATTGACCTTTATTACTCTTACTGTCTGTACTGTTGAAGCTGTGTTATTTCATACCAATTAGAAGTTGAATGCCTCTCCCTATAAATTGTGCATTCATGATGTTTTGGCTAAGGGAAGAACACATCAAGTTACAAATCAACAAAATGCCATTTGCAGAAAAGCATGAAAGCTTGAATTGTTTGAAGCATTTTTCCATACGAAGTATTTGGGGAAGGTTTGATTAACAGTGAAAGGTCTTAGTTTGAAGACATTAAAAAAGAAACTTGGTAACTTGTGGCAACGGACTTTTAGTTACATGTGTGTGTGTTATATGTTGCAAATTTAGTGTCTGGAATTTGTTTATTCACCCATGTACCAGAAAAGTGCACTTCACATGAGGTTGAATTGTTGTGAATATTAGCCTAAGGTCAAAGAAGTCACCTTCAACGAGATGTTTATAGGTCGCTCAGACTACATGGTATACAAAATTAAATAGTAATCTAGTATATTAGAGATACGCATCTTGAGTTAACACTCGACTCTAATAGGGTTAACTCATCCTACTGCATAGAATAGATTAGACTATAGGGGGAAAGTAAGACTAGCGCCCAGCAGATGTATTCACATGTACCATCTCTATCTGTTGTATTTATTTATTTCATTTTATTCGGCATTCTAAACATGGTAGTTATATCAGCTTAACATATTTGGTTTTCTTTCAATATTGCTGATATAACTCGTTTTCAAAGTCGATATTCAACTTTTGGCTAAAAGATTACTTACAGCATTGGTTTTCAGAATTAATTAGATATGTGGGACTATAACCTTTTTATCAGCAAAAAAACTGTTAATGCTAAACTAGCAATCATCACAAACAATGTGTTCATCTGAAGCACTAAACAACCATTTTAAAACATCAATGGAAGACATACACTCACAAATTACTTCGATGTTCTTTCACTCCTTTCAGTTCAACATCACAAGATCAGCAACTGGTACAGTAGCTTAATAAGAATAAGCACACTGTGTATGTAATGCCAATTACAGACACTGAAATGTGTACTAGTAAACTTCTCATTCAGAAACAGGTTTTAAACTTCTCTGCTTGGAAAATTTATTTTTGAGAAAGGGTCTTAACGACTGATGCAAACAGGTTTGATAAATCCAGTTGTTTACACACACAAAAACACAAAGAAGTGAATACATAGATGCATGTGTATTTTGTAAAGTAAGCTTTTGTTTCCCACTAGGCAGTGCATCAATAATAAGAGGGCATTGTCATGTACTTACACCAGCATTTTATGTTTTCATGGTTTGAGTCTTTGGTTTTATTTTGACTTTGGGATGGGAAAGCGTCTAAATTGTGAACCAGCGAAACTGCTTCCTCGTGCTGTATGCAGAATCATGTAGTGTGTTTTTATCAGCTTGCAATGGTGTGTGCATTGTGTAGTCGTGCATGAGGTAACCCCATGTACGTAGTTAATAAGTTCACGCAGAAACTAAATTAATTGTTTTGCACTTGTTATTGACAATTGCTGTATTCCGTAATTAGTATTCTCTAGCTCATCTTCCATTGTGTCAAAGAGGCTCCCAAATCACATTATGTGATTGCCTAGATTGTGTATAAATAATAACTTGTAAAATTAAGGAAACATCGAAACCAGTTTTCCGTCCGTCCAATAATGTCGCAGGTCACAAACATTCTTTTACAAAAGATAAGCATGCAGGGAATGATCTAACCTTTTAATGTGTGCTTGGTAAAAGAAGTCTGGGGAGTAGACATGTTCAGGTTATTGTAGTATAGTTTGCTTATATTTGGCATGACACTAGAGACAACATCTTCCACTTTTTTGACAAAATTATGTATAAATTCAGCAGAAGTTGTATGGGTATCAAAATGAACCTGACCTGTGTATTAAATAGTGAATGTTTAGTCTTGTTAGAGTAATTATGGGGAAAAGTGTTGGGAAGATGAAACTTGAAATGGATTGGACTTAAAACCAATAAAGATTGGTTTGTTATTCCATCCTGATCTAAAAGTCGTGTACAATATGTTGTTGAATTGAAAACAGATGAACAGGTACATTGTCACACATTTTCTGTATAGTTTCAAGTTCCAGGAACACTAGCTTCCACAAAATATTAAACCTTGTCTTCTCTATGACAACGAAATGAGTATGTTTGAGCATTTAGTGTAAATGTCCATCAAATTTTGGTTGGGACCAGAAAGTGTTCTGCACGATGGCAAGGCCCTTATAATCTGAAGAAAGACAACATAAATGGATGTTTGATTTGATCCCAGTTTCGTTGCTGTTTTCATCCTACCATTTCACTGCATCTTAATTCGGTCATGTTAAACACTCCTATAGCATTATAGTAGATGGACTAGATAGGCCTAGGTCTTGTGTTATTGTAAGACTTTCCAGAGCTGAAAATGTACATATTATTTGTTAGTATTTTACTGCTGAGAGATACATCCTAACTTCTTGCTTCATTTTGAGTTCATCATGTCGATATGATTTTTAATATTTTTCATATAAACGACGAAAGAAACAAGTCTGTGAAGATGCTCTTCCATTTACTTTCTTGCCGTTTTCTCGCACTTAAAGTAAACACAAATCTACAAACTAATAATTAACACTTGAGAAAGTTAAGTCCATTTAAGTATTTAATTTTAACGTTGAACACAAAATTGTATCAATTTGTTTCATTTACTAATTTTTGCACTTCCAAACGAATACGACCAAGGCAAATTGTTTTTGAAACCTACGTAGTAAATTAGTGTGTATTCATATCAATAACAATTGCAATCTTTATAATACCTTTTTAGGTGTTCGTGCAATATGTGCACGAACACCTATTGTTTGTATTTATTCTTTTTATTTTGGTAAAAGTATAGTTAAGCGAGGTTTGTGGGCTAATCAGTATTGTTCTGTTGATTGTTTTAAATAAAAGTTGACTATTGAATTTGTCATGTTCATTTGGTGATAGGTATAAACAGCATGGTTGGAATTGGCATGGTTACACAGTTAACCTTACCATTAAGTTATACCTAATTGTGGTTTTGGAATCTTCACAGACTAAAATTGGACTTCCAGGTACATGTTCCAAATACTCTTCATTCTCTGTCAAGTTTGTTCCTTTTCTAATGCAGACATGTCTTTAACAGGAGCCATAAAGCAATGATATTAATTTTGGTGACAATCATGCATTTGAAAAAGTAATCCAGATTAATTCACAAAAATCAAAGCAAAATTATCAGCACAGAAATGTTTCTTTACGTATTTAGGTTGTATTTGAATTATTAGACTTTCAACATAAAAAATATATATATTCAACACATTTATGTCATGCAGTATGCAGAGCTCACTAAATGAAATCACATTATTTAAAACCCTACCACCACTAACATTTTCCAAAGCTCATTTTGAATTTACCCTTATATGCTGACTTCAAAAAGAAGAAGAAACTTAAATCATTAAATTTGCATTAATAAAACAAACCATACTTCTGCACAGATGTCTTATCACATATTTTGACTATTTAATCTCAAGCTAGCATTGTAATAAATCTGCTTATCCAAAGTTCATCATTGGATTTGGGAAAAGTAAGATATTTCCCATGCTCTCGTTTGCATCAAACTTATCACACAACCAACCGGCCAAAATGTAATCTCAAATGGTGGTCACATATTAGTGGAAATAACCAAAAAGGTGTATGTTTTGTCAGAGATTTCATGCATATTCACATTATGCTCATTCTGATTGCCACAATCAAATTAAGCAACACTATATTGTGGGGTCTTCAAATTCTTGAATCTCCACTTTGATAGTAGGATTTACTCTAGCATGACCCTTATAATCATAAAGCTTTCAGATTGAAACTTCTCAATCGTATATCTGTACATCTGTACATATACATATACTTGTTTTGATTTGAATGAACAAACCTGTACTTTGTCTTTAATGGAGCTGGACTTGGAAAGTAGTCTTTTCTAAAAGAACTCACTGGACAACACCAAGGTATGGTGCTGTAATGGCTGCACTTAGGTATCTGTTATGGGCTTAATACAACTGCAATTGGACTATACTGTCCATTCTTAGTCAACAATGACCTCAATGTTTCTAACTCTCTTCCATGAAGTCGCTAACCAATTGAATAACTTTCCACCCTTAAAACTTCCTTAATTGTGGGAGGTGTGCTGATATTATAAAAAAAAATTGTTTATTTAGTAACGCTAGTTTTGAGTTGTACTTAATTTGTCTATATTGCTTTAAATATATAAATATATATATATAAATCAATTTAATGGAATGATTCATTTTAACCCGACACTGTTGTGTCAATATTAACACCTGTGTAATGGTTTACCAGCTGTAGATTTGTATTCATGTGATGCTATTCAATACTTAATTTCATTTACTAAGGCACCCATGTTCAGTTGTATTTCTTAGCAAACTATTCTGAGATACTTTCCTAAAGAAACTGAGGGTTTCCGAATGAATGAAAGCGTGTATAGCTGGTGGATTGGACAAAGCGGATTATGCTAATCATTGGACTGTGATAGTTACATTTAGTTATAATATTGTTGGAAACAAATCTGTTGTAGATTATTAATTCTTTTTAAGCATTTGCTATTTTAAAATAGATGTTTAAGCTACTTATACTTCCTCTCGCAGCAACAATTTTAGCGTAAGCCAGTTACAATGTATAATAGCTTAATATAACTTATAAAACAATGTGACAGTATTAATATAATTCCAGATACTAGTTGGTAAAGTGGTTCATGTTTACTTCACGGCAAGTGAATACAGATCCTGGTATTTATTGTGGCATTAACGTCTTCCAGAAAATAAACATTTGTTGGACATTTCTAGTAAGGCAGATTTCGCAAATCTTGTAAGGCTCCTTTTATAATCAACCATCACTGTAATGTTAAGTCTTTTCTACTTTTAAAGTAAGCCCACTTCAAAAGGAAAATACTCAAATTCATGTTACCCATCAACTTGACTGAGCTTTTGTTTTAGACAACTCAAAGAGTTAGCTTGTGACCAAAAAAGAAACAGGTATTTACAAGGTCACAATATTAAACTGGTAATCCAAGTTCCATGCATTTCTTTAGACCTGTGTTCACTTGGATTGTCACAACGAGAGGATAAATTTTTATTTTTGGTGGTTGGTTTTTTTTTAGGAATAAGAAGATTGAAAAGGGGATACCAAAAAAGAAATAGGTCTACTTTTTTTTCTTTTTTTTTACAGCGTGTGTGTGGTTTTTTGGGTCTATTAGTATCCGAAAGAATACCACCTCCTTTTTCTTGTTATCTAATGGATGACTATATGCGATTGCTAATATTCAGTTTGAATTAAAATATAAATTTGAACTCACCAGATGGTTTAGATAGCCATTGTCATGTATGGTTGAATTTAACATGACTATTTATTGTGGTTTTTGTGATAGGTATCGGGGTTTGATTTGTCCAGAATACCCACTTTCCCTTCTTTAAGATTTAGTGCCATTGAAATAGAGTGGAAAGTATATCTGGAAATTGGCTTCTCAAAGTTTTATTTTCAATTTTGATGTGGAGAATAATGAGCAATTTTTTGCAAGTGAAGGGCCATGTTCTGCAGGTTTAAAGTTGTTCAAAAATGTTACACATAATATTTGATTTGAACTTGAATTCAGTTGCATGTATGTTCAGTGAGCATGTGAGTACGTCAAACTTATTTTACCCATGCTGTCCACATGTAGAAAAACTGCACCATTTTTGTTGTGAACTACCTTTGCTGTGTTCTGAACTGCCAAAAGATTTGTTGACTGTTGTTGAAAGATGGTGCTATGTGGCCCTTCCAAGCTACGTAATGGACACCCACATCATTCATCGTTGAGTTGTCAATGGGCACCTTTTTAAAGAGATCTCTATTTATAAGGCAGCAAATCGGCTAACTATTTAACTTGAACAATATTTACTGATCCCTTAAGACCTATAAGTGTATGTTTCAGAGGATGATGACAGAAACCTCTTAGATAGGGTCATAATATAAAATGAGCATTACAAGAAGGAATGTGGGTTAAACAGGTCAATGATGGTTAATATAAGCAGGACATACTAGTCTAGATTAAGCTTACTATATAAAGCATGCTTATTGTATACTTTGATGTGTGAATAAAACAGCTGCACACAATTATGGCATTGAATCTCAATGAACCTTCATAAAATGAGTGTATGATTTGCTTAACATGAAGTTTAATCAAAACAAGATACCAGTCTGGTGCCTGTTTCATAATAAGACTGTAATAAATATACACGTATGCAAAGAATGGGACCACGATGGGACCTAAAATGTGATTACACATGTTTATATTGTATACGCAATAATCTAGGAAGACATGGCTGCATGGACTAGTGGGTCAATTGGAAGGGATGACACACCTCAATAATGGCTGAGCCTCCACCGTCATCAAAAGAAGCAATAAACTTGAAGAAAGAATCATCCAGATAAAAATTAGTCAGCAAACCCAGAACTGACTGAAATGTTTTGCTTCCTTTTTATAGCACGGAAGAAAACCAAAATGTTCTTGCACATTGGCTTTCATACACATCCTCCCTCAAATCCTCCTCCCCCAAAAAGGAGAAAAAAAGTTTTATTATAATAATAAATAAATAAATAAATAAACAAATAAAACAATTGTATTAACAAACAATTAGTTTTTTAAGCCTTCGCTCCTCCCCTGTTCAACTCGAAGATGCCCAGTTCAATTGGAAGATGGTAGTCAGTAGTAGAGAATAAACAATCTAAACCAAGGGAGAACTGTCAACCACCCTTTTGTGATTGAACCTGCAAAAATGACTTGGTCTACCATCAGGTGTACCTGCTACTTGTATACTCAGTTTGACATAGCGTTGTTCAGTTGTTACAGCAATGGTTACCACATCAAGTCAAGGCATTAAATACAAGCTGAAAGGATAAATTCTGTAGCTCCACTTTGGAGCTAGTTGACAACCTCACATGGATTGGTGATAATGTGTAGAGTGGTGGAGTTTCGGTCTCCATTTGTGATCGTTTTACTTATTTACTTCACTTCATCCCATAACCCATGCTTATTGTTAAATTTTAAGTACATTTATCCATTCAATGTGTGTGTTGCCCACTGAACGCCTGTGTTGTAATGGGAAATTGCTTTGGGTTTTTTAACATTTTCTAATAAAAGATTAATTTGTATGCATTTGTTTATTTACAATATCTGCAGAATATCATCGGAAATCACTGGTCTTCCAGCTTTTTGATTGGTTAAGCACCTTCCGTCCACTCCATTTCAAGCGCAATAAGCATATATATGCAGCGGTATGTATTTTTGTGTACAGGGGACACTACTGCACACCTATACATTGATCACAAGATGTAGTCTAGGTATGATACGGTTAAGCTGCTGTCAGATATTAACACTGACACTAAAATGTAAACATCTCAAAAGGTTTGTATTCAGTTCAAGTTAGGTTCTCTTTCCTCAGTTCAAATTCATGGCAATAAGTATCGATATTAACTAAATAGAAGCTTAGGACAGATGCAGTGGAAATTCCTACAATGACGAACTCTATTCCAGTAAGCTAAAATCAAGGTCGCTTTTCAAGTCCCTTGTCTTCAAGTTCCAGTAATATTAGATTCTTGATATCTTCAAATATTTAGTTAGTAGGCTAACATGGGTAAAAACTCTCACCAACTACAATAGTGTGTTTTTATGCAGAGGAAGTTTCACAAAGCCTGCCTACAGTTTTATGTAAATGATTTCAATCAGGCATTTAATATTAACTAAGTGTTGCCATGGAATATGTAAATCAGTTTAATAAAGACTTCTGTATGGTCAAGAAGACAGTGTCAGGTTGTGTGTGCGTGTGTTTTACATAAGGGCATAATTTGTCTAGCTGTAAATACTTCATTCAGACAATAAAGGCGGAGTGGTATTGTACCACCACATTGTAATTTCAACCTAATGTTGATTTACAAATGAAACTTCATGTTTATAGCAGGACTTTCGCATACAAAAGTATCTCTGCAACCAGCCTCAACCTAGTGCCAGAGATGGTGATGTTGGCTGAGTACTTGTTCACGCAATAAATCATAATATCTTAGATATTGGGATGTCTTTTAGTGTATTCCTTGGTGTATATAAGAAGCTCATTGTAAAATCGTAGGCCACACCATCTGACAAAAAAAAAAATGTTTTCATATTTAGGATACGGGTATAATGCACACGCTGTTAGCATGACACTGCCAACATCACATATTATACACAATCTACTGTAAGTAGTTTGTTGGCCCATGCTGAATATTATGTATCCTTGTACAGGGAGGATAAGTTTGGGCCAAAGTTTGTACAGTTTTGTTTTTAGAGGTAAAGAGATTTTGTCAGTTATCTACTTATTGTCTATTGCTGGTGCTACATGGGGCTTGTTGGTGTGGCTTTGTTTGTGTGTGATGGGAGATAAACCATACATAGTATATAATGATATGAGAAAACATTGTATGAGTGAAAACTTTGCATGAGGCAGAAACCATTTACAGATATTATAATACAGACTAATCTTTTTTATGGGTTGTACAAAGGCACACTTTGGAGATATTCTTGTTGTAATGATGTTACTCACCATTCGACACCTTGCATTCCCAACTAAAAAGAAGAAGTCGAAGAGGTGACTCCCAGATATCCACTTTCCAAACCAAACTAAAGTACACCCCACAAAAGTGAGATTTTCTGATGATTTCAATGTAGTATGTATGGTAATTAGGCTTGACCTCCCATATAAGGATGGGATGTTAACTAGACAGTAGAATGCTTATCAGGGTATCTCATATAGAACTAAATCATTTGAATAGAGTGTGTGGATCATTACTTTTGTGCCATGGCCGAATTTTATAATGAATCAGTATAACATTTGTATCATGTGCGATTATTCGTCCCTTTTACATCAGAGTTTGATATTCTGCTATGCAAACATGGACTGGATGGTGATCTGCATCATCCAGTATAAACCTGTTGGTTTTTGTCAACAATAGGGTTAATTCTAGTCGGGGTTAAATGTAGGGTTAAATCATTAATACAGTATCTCGTATAAATCCCTCCCTATTAGCCTAAGTATTGTTTACAAAATGTCACCCAAACATTTAAACACCACAGACATTTAAGTTGAAATAAGAACCATATTGTGTTTAATAGTTTGGGGGTGTTGTGAAGTTAGTTTTGATAAAACAACTCAAATTAAAGCTGCAATGGTTTTGCAAGGTTTTCAGTGAAATCAAAAGAATAAGGTTTTTCTCATCCAAAGCATTTGTGAATGTAATGTGCTAACTATTGAATCATTTGAGTACATGGTGTTGGTCTGTTGTTTGATACGGAGTTCTGGAAGTGCAAACCGACATGTTGAGATTCTGAGACAATACTGCAAGTTGATGACATCATAAATGTAAGAATGACGTCATAGTGAGATGATTTACCTCAGGATGACATCCTGAATGTAGGATGTCGACTTCCTGAGATCAACTATCATGGGATGATAACATTCTAAAAATGTTCAGAACACAAGATAAATTATCTTGGGAAGACAAGATATTACTTATAGGATGTCATCATCTCGAGATAAAATATGTCTGGAAGATGAAATTCTTCTTTGAAGATGTTGTCATCCCGGGATAAACCATCTCTGGATGTCATCATCCTGCAGTAAAAATCTCAGGATCTCAACAAGTTGAATGGCACTTCCAGAACTCTGTAGTTTAATTACATCTCTTAACACTCATTAGTTACCTTATTGATGTCTTCAATAGACTGACAAGACTGCACCTTATGTTTGTTACACAGACTGGGGGTTCGCAAACTTTTTATTCACTGAATGTTTTAAATGCTTTAATCCTCATTAATCTTTTTTATGTTTTAATCTCGTAAGCGGCAGCCTTGAGGATGGATTAATGGCTTTGATTTCAGATCCCATACAGTCGCACTATGCTCCATTGGGTTGATCTCTAGCCGTTTAGTAATCCATATCTGTTTGAAATAATTCTGTATAATTACACTCATTGGGGGAAAAAAATGGTGTATTAGTAAAAACAATATCAGATTTTTATTTTATTTTTTATTAAAAAAAACCTTAATACAAGCTTTGCAATTTCACATGAGCCTGTAGTGAAGGGAATGGAGGAAACCACGTTATTAAGACAGCAAGATTGATTCAAACAACCAAGTACTGTTTGTACATTTGTGTAAACTGTTGACCCTGGTTTCACCTTGTAGTCAGAATCAAGTTATCATCTCTGTAATTCTCTGAAGGGAGGGTATCAAGAGCTGCCTCTTTTATTCGTGTTTGTTTTATCAAAATAAAAATGACACAATGGTACCGCACTATCCGTAAACGTAAACTTTCTGCCATAAACGACCGGTTGAATCTAAGACTGTGTGAAATGCATTTTTATGAGCATGCGTTTCAGGATCCCGTCCCATGGTAGCTTGAGATTAACTTCTGGGTTTCTGGGTTTAGAAACTGCTCCATTCATATTTTAATCGTGAACGGTTGCAGTCAACTGTACTTATATAAACCTAAATAGTATATCATTAATGAAGAGGTATGCGTTAATAATAATATATAAAGATTTTGTCATGTGTCTGTAAATACTTTGTTTCAAACAAGAACGTACAAAGCAATAACCTTTTAGCAGTGTATCTTATTCACAGTACTTATGCTACTACACTGTACTGTTTTAACTAGCATATTTGATATTCAAGTTATTTAAACACTACGGCTATAAAGAGAACATGTATTTATGTAGCATAGTAACATAATATGTTTATCATAGGCTGTTGTGCGTTGGAATATTGGGCATGTCCGGAAAGCCTTCGTTGGTACCCTGTAACAATTTCACACAGTTGCTTAATTTATATCGAGCAAATACCTTCAGTGATCTTTGTTTGGTTTCATCAATTTTCAAGTCAAATTTGGCACCCTCTTTATTGCATACCAATTGTATTTGCTTTTTCTATCATTCGTTGCTTTGCTGCTCGACAAAAACGCCCAAGAAATAATACTGTTTTGCTGAACAAGAAATCATCAAGTTCGGTTTATGTGATGGTGCTATTACCGGATCACTCACAGCAGCAGCAGCAACAACAACAACAACAAAAGAATACTTCTTTATTATCTCTTTTTGTTTTCTTTTGATTCTTTGTTTTAAATTCATCACGCAATTGCTTGATGTCAACCACAGTAGTTTCTGATAACTGGGGCATTGCCAACGGTCTTATCAAACGAATTCTGATTTTGAAAAGATCCGACATCATCGAGTTGATTTTTCGAGGGTTTGAGATATCTGATATGAACCGGTGAAACCAGTTTTAAAGAATGGGCGGGTATTACTAGAGTTTAGTTTATAGCTAGCTAGAAGTTGCTTTGTCAGTAGATTTATTATCATCAGAACAATTTAAGAGTATCAATAGCTATCGCATTGAGTGCAATTGTAAAATACATAGAAATAAAGTTTGCATTTTGATTATTTATGAAGTATGATCATTTTAAGTTTATTCTTTTCAGGATATTAATATATTGGCTTATGTACAGCATGCATGAATTTTACGTTTCTAGAAATAAATGTATTTGCTTTATAACTGGGTTTTCAAATGTATGATTGATTATGTCAACATTACATTTGTATTTGTATGTTTATTTGTTTTATTCATAGTACTTAAGTCACTTAACAGTATTATTACTATATTGTAGCATAAATAGCATAACTTATTCTTCATAACGATGAAGAGAATAAAGTCAATATAAGTGATTGATTCCATATGAAAACAGGGTAACATTGATTCGCCAAGTCTAACAATAAAACTAAAGAAGGAAGGGTGGGATAATTCCAGAGCTCGTTGTAGCTTGAGTTGTTTCAGTGTTTCTCTTTTTAGGAAAGGAAGCACTTAAGACTCGTTCCATTTAAGACTCATTCCATTTAAGACGCATTCCATTTAAGGCTCATTCCATTTAAGACTCATTCCATTTAAGACTCATTCCATTTAAGACGCATTCCATTTAAGGCTCATTCCATTTAAGACTCATTCCATTTAAGGCTCATTCCATTTAAGGCTCATTCCATTTAAGACTCATTCCATTTAAGACGCATTCCATTTAAGACGCATTCCATTTAAGGCTCATTCCATTTAAGACGCATTCCATTTAAGACGCATTCCATTTAAGACGCATTCCATTTAAGACGCATTCCATTTAAGACTCATTCCATTTAAGACTCATTCCATTTAAGACTCATTCCATTTAAGGCTCATTCCATTTAAGGCTCATTCCATTTAAGACTCATTCCATTTAAGACTCATTCCATTTAAGGCTCATTCCATTTAAGGCTCATTCCATTTAAGACTCACTGAGTGACGTCACTGAGTGACGGATATGGGCGCTATATAAGAAGCCGTTATTATTATTCCAAGCAGGTTTAGCAAGACAAAAACGTCTGTTACTCACCATTATGTCATATATGGACCATTATGTCCAACCCATCATTGTGTTCGAAAAACCATTATGTCCGACAAACCATTATGTTCGACAAACCATTATGTCGGACCCATTGTGTCCAGTTAAACCATTATGTCCGACCCATTGTGTCTGTTAATTCATTATGTCCGACGAACCATTATGTCCTACAAACTATCATGTCCGACAAACCATATTGCCCGACCCAATGTTTCCGATGAATAATCTCAAAATTAAACGAAACTAGAAGTTGAAGTTTGATAGAGATTCTATGTAGTCATCATGAACACAAAGGGATCACATGAGATTGCACCACGTACCAGTAAGCTTCAGTTTTTAAAGCCGAGCGAACACATCTTACATAAAACATTATTTCAATACTTTAACACCTCTTCAGCAAAGGAAACATACTTCTGTATGGTCCTGTCGTAGAACTTGGCAAACGTACATTGGGATGACCATCCTGCTGTCTTCAAAATAAGATCAATTGGAACTAAGCTCTGCTTAGCTTTAGAAGTAGTTGCTGCTCGCACACTGTGTGGTTTAAATTGATCAGTATCAATTCCTGAGTGCCTCATTACATCTTTAATCCATCTACTGATAGTTGATGTAGATACTGATTTGTATGGTTTAACATAGCTAATTAATAACTGTTCAACATCCCCTCGCAAAGGTTTAGTGCGAGCTAAATATTCAGTCAAAGTAACACATACACACAGTTGAATGTCTGGCGTGTAAGCCTTTAAGTTAATAGTTGGAGCAACATACCCCGGTCTGCTCTGCTTAAGCAGTTGATCAAAATCAAATCTAAATCCATCATCAGTTACCGTCATATTTGACAATCTCAATAAACTCAAAGTTTGGCTTCTAGCCGCTGTAGTTAAAGCAATTAACATAACCAATTTCAAAGTTAATTCTTTCAAAGGTAGCACTTCTACCGGTAAAGATGACCTAATATAGTCAAGAACCTGACGTCCCATGTCACACTGTAGCGAGGTTTTGTTGGTCTTAAATTAAAGACACCCTTCATAAAACGCCGTACAAGCGGATGAGTACCTAGAGCTACACCGTCATTTGTTGAGCATAATGCTGATACTGCAGATCGAGCTGTGTTCAGTGCACTGTATCCAATTCCTGTGTGATACAGTTTAGTGAGGAAATCAAGCACCTGGCTTATATTTGGATGCATTGGATCCGCTTTGATCTTGGAACAAAACTGCAACCATCTTTCAGCATATGAACAGTACTGTTTGTGGGTGCTTTCCCTCCATGATGACATGATAATGTCGGCTGTTGCTCCAGAAATGTTCTGCTTTTCAAGCGATTGCCTGAAACCAGGCAAGCCATCAATCTGAGTTTTGTCCTCAGTGGATGTAGTTGGGCCGTCCCTGGGAGATGGAGCAACGTTGCTTTCATTGGCAGTAAAATTGGGTGGCTCACCAACATTTGCAATATTTGAGCAAACCATGGCTGTGTTGTCCAAACTGGGGCTATTATGATGCCTGTTGCTTGATCCAATGCCACCTTCTGAAGTGTTTTCCCAAGAACACTAAATGGAGGGAAAGCATAAAAATACCATGAGTGCCAATCTAATGTAAAGGCATATATATATAATGCATCAGGATCAGGCCTCCAGGAGACAAATTTGGTTAATTGGTTATTCAGTCTTGTGGCAAAAAGATCAATGCCTGGGAGTCCCAACATATCAGTGATCATTGAAAAAACAACTTTATCTAGTTGCCATTCAGTACGATCATTAAATACCCTTGATTCATGATCAGCTTCAAAGTTCAGTGTTCCTGGCAAATAACTTGCTGTTAACCAAATTCCTTTTGTTCTTGCCCAAAGCCAAATATTTGTGGCAATATCGTTACATGTTCTGGATTTGACACCACCCATGTGATTTATATATGTCACTGCTGTGCTATTATCAATAAGCAACTTGACATGTTTGACCCTTTTCTGGGCAGTCAATGCTTTTAATGCAAAGAAAGCTGCTTTAAGTTCTAGTGCATTAATATGTAGACTAGCTTCCATAGGGGTCCACCTTCCCCCGCACTTCAACTTTCCACAAATGCCTCCCCAACCTTTGTTTGAGGCATCAGAAGATATAGACATATCTGCATTTCCTTTTGTTATGTCTCGTTTTTGCTGAGGAAGATTTTCAATCCACCAACTCAAATCTTCTTTCATTTCTGGTGTAATTTTCATGAGTGTGTCATAATTGCCACAGTGTGCTTTCAATGCATCCACTTTTTCCATTTCAAGAGACCTATAAAACAAAGGTCCGTATTCTACAGCAGGAAGGCTGGATATCAATAGTCCAATGACTTTAGCCACTGATCTTATATGCATCATATCTGAACGACGTAGCGCCTTGCATTCCTCAATAAGTTTATCAACTTTGTTTGAGGTTAGAGTCACTGTCAACGCCACAGAATCTATAGAAAACCCTAGAAAGGTAAGCTTTTGGTAAGGTTGCAAGACTGACTTTACTGGATGGTGTATAAATCCAAGTCGGTTAGTTAATGTTAATGTCTCATTAACATTCATGACACACTCATCTTTAGTGTTAGCTAGTAAAAGGCAATCATCAATATAGCCTAAAATGATATGTCCTTGTTCACGTAACGTGGCAAACATAGGCTTCAATAATTTGGTAAACATTCTAGGGGCCGAGGCTAGTCAGTAAAAGGCACAGTAGTGGAACATAAATGCAAGTAATCTTGCTTTAAGTCTGACTTCATGCAGTCACGCCTTCTAAGGTTTAGAAGTCGGTTTGCGTTTCCGAACAATGCCAATGCATCAGTACTCAAATCGAGTAGCTTTTGTGTGTTCCCAGCTTTATCTCTTGTCGTTTGGGCTAGTTGTTCAACTAGTTGCGTAATGGCTGTGGACCCTTTCACGAGGGATGCCTGGATTGCTTGGAATTTAACATCCAATAATATCAAATAATATCCCAAACCAGCTGGTTTACACGTACACTGGATAGCCCAAAACAATTTTTGGGTTTATTGTATTTTTTGACGAGCTCATTGTATTTGTCATCAGGGATTGCATCTCTGAACAAACTATTCACCATGTCAGCCAAATCTTTGTTAACAGCTTTGTCACAGCGCTCCTTATTGGTGAATTTCTCAGTCATATTTTTGAAAATGTTCACTGTCTCAGTTTTAGCAGACTCACTCTCGATTTCAACAGGTTTATCAGATTTCTCTGCACTAGTTGATGATTTATCATCATTATCTACATGCATGTGAATTTGAGGTTGTGTCTGATTGTTCAACTCTAGTTCTTGAACCTCCACGGGTTCTCCACAATACTCGAAACTCTCTTCTATTTGCCCTACACGAGCACCGAGTTTATCCTGATTTTCTTTAATTTGAACTAACATGTTCAAAATGGTTGCCATTTGAGACGATTCTCGTTGGCTTTGCTTCCCTTCTGAAGCGGTAACACCGCTACTGGGAATTATAACAGATGTTTTTTGTCGTTTTGATGGTGTAACTTCACCACTACTGCCGGTTTTGGGTTCTCTGTGGCGCTTACTGTCCATTTCCATACCTCGTATGATGGGTGTAATATTGTCCGAGGACGTACCTGGTGGACAGTCCGCCATTACAAACAGTAATTTCACACCACGTGCAAAATTCAGAAACGTAACTCCGTTACAACCCAACTTTATAATTAATATTATAAACACAGCTAAAACAGCTTACCGCGTTGAAGATAACAAATACAAGTTCCTTGTATGAAGCTCAACGCAAGTCAATAGCTATACTTGACAGAGCAAGAGCACAACGTGTTACTCTGTCAAAGGATTGTAGTACACTGAAGCTACTGGTACGTGGTGCAATCTCATGTGGTCACTGAAGTGTGGAATGATGACGTAATAGAATCTGCAGAGCCTCACACATCGTGTCCAATGTGTCATTGCAAATCTCAAAAAACAGCCAAATTGTTCTTTGTTGCTTATAAAGCGAATCTCGATTTCTACTATAGACAAGTCATTATGTTTGCCATAATGCTTTGTAGGATACAATGGGTCGTATATAACAGCTTGTTGCACATAATTGTCGGACATAACGGTTCGTTGACGCATGGTTTTAGGACATTATGGTTGGTCGGACATAATAGTTTTTTCATACCTGCCGCTAAGAAGTTTCCGACAAGTTCCAAAGAACGTTACTTCATTCACACAATAAAGCTGTGTGGGTGTTTGTGGGAACCCAATACAGGCCTTCGTGTGAACCCAATATTTCCCAATACTTACGAGACTTGCACTGGTCTGTTTTATTCCAAATTACAAAATGATTGCTTTTTCCGATTTCCCATATTTCTGCCGCTGATATGTGAGAAAAAATTAAAATTTGTCAGAAATTACATTAACCATGAATTGTTATATAACGACACCCATAGCGCCCTCAAGACATGGCTTTCTTGCTGTTCACCCAAACGTTTGACGCCGACACTACGAGACTACCCAGTGCCGTCAGACAGCCGTTATCTTTAAGTTTTTCTCTTCTGATCTTCGTACATAAAATGTAACCTTGAACTAAACGAAATGCCTTAGTTGCAATTATTATTGGTTTCTAAGTGAGTTTTTATTTAAACAATGTGGATATAGCTTAAGAGTCATTTCACGTAAATACTTGACATATGTGTCCACGGTCAAAAAATCATTTTTTTTAATACTTTGTAGGTCGAAGGGCCTTGGGGTGCAAGTAAACAAAATCGAACTTTCAAATCCATATATAGCCCGTTGCCATGGTAACAGCTCATTTTGTGTTTTGGGCATTTTAGGCCGATTTGGAGGTCTGAAAAACTGGTTTTTAGCTCATGTTTATAACTCCACCCTACCAAAATGCAAAATTATTTCATAAAACCTTTTATACCACTACAAAGTATCATTCTTGGCCTTACTTGAGAAAAAAAATTATTGCTATAAATTTTACCCTTATGCTATTTTTGCATCAAGCATTAAAGCATGTTTTTACAACTTGCAAAATCGACATTTTTACCCTATTTTTGGCCCTAAAAATTTCAATTTGCCAGGGGTCTCAGAAAAATTTCCTTTCGGTTGTGATTAGGGCCAACATTGGTCTTTCCATATCTGGTGAGGAAAACTTGGGCAATTGTATCCTGTTGTGACAATACTGCCTCAAAAACTGATTTTTTTTTCCAAAAACAGGAAAAATGCATTTTGAAGTTTTTCTCTCAGTTTGAACCAGTATCATTAAAAAAGAACACTTTAATCAATCAGGCAACTTTTCCTGAGTGTTCTGTAGGCTTATTGAATAACCCCACATTGATGAAAAACTTTTGATGACTTAAATCTCAGACTTTACCCCCCCCCCCCGCGGAATGATTTTTCGTAATTTTTGAGACCACTATAGTGCCTAAGTGAAATGTCTGATTGATTTTTGTATTACATTTGGTTATAAACTAGGTGTATATGTGTAACCTGATATAAGGATAGACCAATCACACCTTTGATGGGTATTTAGCAGGGGTCTGAATGTGGGTCTGGCTGTAAAATTGCAAACAAATACCGCCTTTTTCAAGTGGTTATTTGACAACATGGGACATTTCTTACAGATTTACAAATTTTCCCCCAAAATATTTTGTATCCAGTCTACTTGTGTGAGAAATCAAAAAAATTGACTCTTTATTCCTTTATTTAAAAAAAATCAAATGAATATGACTAATTTAAGGTTATTGTTGTACATCAAAGTTTTTAGTGAAATCACTTGTTTACAAAAGATCACAGAACCTAGACTAAGTTCCTGCAGACCATGGAAGCGTAGTGCCGCCACTTGAATGAAAAAAATCTGCACTTTTTGTGTGTATGTGTACAATAACTATCATGTTCGTACATTATAGCTATCATACGTACATTACTACTATTGGATGTACAAAATAACTATCACTGACACGGTAACTCCGGACTTATCGTGTACAGAGGATACTTATCCTGTTAGTACATATCTATCATGTTCGTACATGATAATTGTCATCCCCCCATACACAATAATTATCATGTTTAGTGTATGTACAGATTAATGACGATTCACGATCAACTTCAGACACATCATGTATAGTACACAATATTGTGCAGCATCTCCATGCAAAAAGTACTCTCAAACAACCCCGAGATAGTGGCTTATGAATACAGAGATGAAATACTTTAAAATGGCAACCGAAACACGGCTTTGTTTGGATTTTATTAGGATGTTAACTAACAGTTTGTACCAAGCTTGTTTAAGAATATTATTTCACATGGAGATGCTTCACAAAATCTTTTTATACAGCTGGTCTTAAGGGGATGTGTTCATAAATCATAATTATTGTGTACGTACACATAACCTTTTGTGTAGTGTACAATTACGTACATGATAATTATCATGTACGAACATCATAATTGTCGTCTATACGTACATGGTAAGTCCGTAGTTATTTTGTACGTTGATAAGTAATTGTGTACTATACATGATAGTTACTATGTATGTTTATTGACGTACATGATAGTTATTGTGTATGTACACATTAAGACATGTAAGAGAAGGATTGCTTTTCATGTGGCGGCACTACACTTCCGTAGTGTACAAACTATGCCTGCAGGAAGTCAAGGCTCTGTCAGCTCTTTTGTAAACAAGTGATTTCACTAAACTGCATGCATACACAACAATAACCTTAAATTAGTCATATTCATTTTGTTTTACTTGAAGGAGTATAGAGAGTCATTTTTTTATTTATTTCTCACACAAGTAGACTGGACACAAAGTATATTTGTAAATACCCATCAAAGGGGGGGGGGGGGGTTGGTCTATCCTTATAGCAGGTCACACATATACAACTAGTTTATAACCAAATGTAATACAAAAGCAATCAGGCATTTCACTTAGGCACTAGGGGGTCTCAAAAATGATGAAAAATCATTCCGCGGGCTAAAATGTCAGATTTATAGACCTATGCCTTGATATAAAAATGTCATGCTGCTTTTGACAGTAGATTCTAGTTGATGGGGATACCAAGTACCCTGTATATTAATTTGTAGTTACATCTTATCTCAGTTTGTAGATATAGGGCCTCTAAAAATTTGAAGGGGCGGGGCCTAAACTTTTAGGGGGTCATATCTCAGAAATGTTAAGGAGTAGTTTTCTAAAATTTGGTGAGTGTTCAAGACACCCATAGGGGAATGTTTACAAACAAAAATAGCAAAATCTGATACGGGACCTGCCAACCCGTCAGGTGAGTTGGCACGGAATGACTCGTAAGGGAATGTAACATAATACGCTTCGGGGGGGGGGGGGGGTGGAGGTAAAGTCTGAGATTTAAGTCATCAAAAGTTTTTCATCAATGTGGGGTTATTCAATAAGCCTACAGAACACTCAGGAAAAGGTGCCTGATTGATTAAAGTGTTCTTTTTTAATGATACTGGTTCAAACTGAGAGAAAAACTTCAAAATGCATTTTTCCTGTTTTTGGAAAAAAATCAGTTTTTGAGGCAGTATATTGTCACAACAGGATACAATTGCCCAAGTTTTCCTCACCAGATATGGAAAGACCAATGTTGGCCCTAATCACAACCGAAAGGAAATTTTTCTGAGACCCCTGGCAAATTGAAATTTTTAGGGCCAAAAATAGGGTAAAAATGTCGATTTTGCAAGTTGTAAAAACATGCTTTAATGCTTGATGCAAAAATAGCATAAGGGTAAAATTTATAGCAATAATTTTTTTTCTCAAGTAAGGCCAAGAATGATACTTTGTAGTGGTATAAAAGGTTTTATGAAATAATTTTGCATTTTGGTAGGGTGGAGTTATAAACATGAGCTAAAAACCAGTTTTTCAGACCTCCAAATCGGCCTAAAATGCCCAAAACACAAAATGAGCTGTTACCATGGCAACGGGCTATATATTGATTTGAAAGTTCGATTTTGTTTACTTGCACCCCAAGGCCCTTCGACCTACAAAGTATAAAAAAAAATGATTTTTTGACCGTGGACACATATGTCAAGTATTTACGTGAAATAACACTTAATACTCTTCGACTCGGGATGCCCGTTATCGACCACTACAGTGAAAAGGGCTGGCTGCGTTACTCTTATGCTGAGACTGCACCTCGGAAGTCTCTTTATACGTACATTGTAGCTGTTGGTTACTCGCAGTGCTAGGCTAGAACATGGTTGTTAATCCGACATTTGACATCCGACTGCTCATCCCGCTGACTACTGTCGAGCAATCGCCCGAGGCTTTCATTCATTCGCCAATAAGAAATGTTCTATTTGTGTGTAGAGGCGCCTCTTCAAATCCCAGTAGGATTCTTCTCTAGTAAAGTTGAACTCCCTGGGTACACTTTCTATTGACTGCTTCAGACGGGGGTCATTGCCTAGCACCGGTTTATGCATCGGTGTGGCGTTCTCATCCGTCATCCATGTTTACAATAGTGTGGCTCTGAAAGGGTCATTCAACACTATTGACGCCAATATGTCGGATTTTACGCTATCCCCAGTTGCTTATATTTGCGTCAACATTTTATGACTTGTGCTTCAAGTCGCGAATACTATCGATAAAAACATTCTGGTGATGGTTTCGCAACTTTGATCTAGTACATGAACCCATTAAAGACGATAAATCCGAATTTGATTCGAATATTTACATTTAAGTTTCAAATAGCTATTTTATAAAGATTCGTGAAAGTTGTTAACCTTTCATTTAAGGCATCGCAAGAAAAAACTGCGAGTGATAAGTAATGGTTCATTGAAAAATGAGTTATTGTCTGGATCCCGAAATGATCTCATGTCCATCAGCATTTAGTTTGTATGTTATCCGTGTATTTTGTGCATAGATCACGTAAGTCTTGCGACGATAAGGTCCATTGAGCTTCCAGAGCCTCTGAGCCATCCGCTATGGGATATTACTTTTGTTCACCCCAAATTCTTTTTTGAATGATTACAGTTTCAAAACTAACAATGTAATAAATCAAATTAAAATACAATCTGGAAGCTTACTAGAAATATATATATATATTGCTCGACCTCACATTATCTGGCACAAAGTGTCAAATTGTGAATTTACACTGACCGTATTATACGCAAATCGTATCGACTGCTCTCCTATGCACTAACAAACCGAACTTGGGTAATCTTTTAAACGTGTTAAGTCCTTGGTTATTTAGTGCAAAAACAGACCTTGTATCTTTGGCACATAAAACACAATTCTTTTTGTACAAATCGTCAGCAAATTACGTTAAATTACTTTGTAATTTAAAGAGGAGTCCCCCATGGATCTGTGCTGATATTCCTGGGATAAGGTCTTTTTTTCAGAGTACACATTACACAATCGCCACAGTGCAGACGATTAATCTTCATTCATTATTTATTCATTATTCTTTTAAAGTCCAAAAAAGGAAACTTGTTTCGTTACACGCAACGAGATAAAAGATTGATATAAAAATATACAATAAACAATACATACATATAGACCGGCAATGTTAAGTACAATAAAAAGATCTGATTTAAAATAACTACCAAAGACATACAATCTAACATACAATCTTGTTCTGGTCCTATACTGGTTGCCATCTTCTACCACCGCTAAGCATTCTGTAGTATTTATTGAGGGGATGGTCATCATTTCCTAGTACACCCTGAGCTTTGGCTAGTGCCCTCTCCTGGCAGATTTCATCCAAGTTTATATCTAGTCCCAGAATCTTAGAAGCTAAAACCCTTTTGAGTTTATTTTTTGTTGTCTGTTTTCCTGGCTCCATTATACCAGACAACACAATCATGAACAATAACACTCTGTACTACCGAGGTGTAAAAAAGAGTCATTATTACCCTATCAACTCGAAAGAGCGTAACTTACGCAGGAAATACAACTACTTGTTACCCTTATTAATAAGGGCTTTACAATGTTCACTCCAATCAAGCTTACTCTCAATGGTTGTGCCAAGGTATCTGTAATTTTGCACAGTATCGATGTTAACCCCTCCAATACAGACTGGGTCTGTCAAAGGATTATTTGCCTTCTCGCCTAAAATCGAAAACCATTTCTTTAGTTTTGTTGGTGTTGATTTCCTCACACCATACCATATTGAATTGTCTGTAATCCTTTTAATCATTATCATTTATGAGCCCGTATATAACAGTGTCTTCTGCATATTTCAATAAGTTCGCTGAATGAAAGTTAGAAACAGTCATTAGTGTAAATTATGAACAAGCTTGGCGATAATACACACCCCTGTGGAGATCCCGTGTTCGTCATAATGGGGTCTGAAAGTGTACCGTTTACTTTCACTCGCCGAGTTCTTGCTGAGAGAAAGTCACAAATCCAAAGAATTAAGGATGGTTTTACATCTAGAGATTTGAGTTTCTCCATCAGACGGAATGGTTGTATTGTGTTAAATGCAGACACCAAGTCAATGAATAGTGCCCGGACATGGCATTGCGGTTTGTCTAAGTGTTGGTAAATACCTTGCGTGAATGCCAAAACCGCATCTTGCACCGTCTTATTTCCCTGGTATGCAAATTGTAAGTGTCAATTCGGTCTTGGATGGGCTAAATAAGGTTACGTAAGACGATTTTTTCAAGACATTTCATGACGATTGATGTTAGTGCAATTGGCCGAAAGTCATTATTTTCAATAGGGCGTTGCTTCTTGGGGATCGGCATAGTAACAGCGCCTTTCCAACATGAAGGAATGCGCTGCTGGTTAAGTGACATCTTGAAGAGCACCAGTATGGTGTTGCAAGTTGACAAGCAAATGTTCAGAGTAAAGTCGTATATCCCATCTGGTCCGCTTGCTTTTCGTTGATTCACAGACTTGAAACTCTTATAGACCTCTAGCACATCTAGGGAAATTTATGAATCATCCAGTGATCAATGTGCGTTCACCTGATCCTTCAATTTGTCAGAAAAGTCTGGAGTATCAAACCGACAATAAAATTGGTTCAACTCATCTGCTCTGTGTTTTGCGTTTTCAGTACCATGGAAGACGTTTTTCCTCACGCTTTTTATAATCAGTCAGATCTGACTGATCGTGAATATCCAAGTTATCTTTGAATTTCACCGTGTAGTCAGTTCCTTTCGTGTTGAATTTCTGCACTTAAACTTCATTCACCTTCGTGACGTAATATAGGTTTCTAACATCACCACCGAAGATATTTTGGTTCTTTGGTGTAAGTTTGAAGTCCCGTGGCCAAATTGAGGCACATGCTGACTTTGCATATGTCTGCAAAGGCTTAATGTCGATTTGAGCAAACATTTCCCCACATTCACCACTGTTGTTGTTTGATATCAGTATTGTGGGCTAGATGGCGGTTACGATTTTTACGTCTCGAAAATAGTTCATGACATTCGTCACAGGAACAAAAAATCGTAACATTACCTGTAAATAATTTTTTTTTCCACACAATCAATTTTAAGTTTACACACATTAGCTACAAATATTAAACACATACAATCTCTGGATCTATACAACAGCATTTTCTGTTGTTTGGATATGAAAAAAGACACCGAAAGCAGAGGTGTGACGCAATATTTACAAAAATATGCTAGGTTTGTTGTATTACGTCATTTACTATCAATAACAAAGTTGATAACATTACACCATCACACGTAAAAACTTTTACTATTATTCGTTTGTTTTGATCGAAGAACTAATTTTTCCCATCTATTTTTATATTTATTTATTTAGTTGATTATTGATTTATTTATACAAAATTTATTGATCGACTGATTGATTGATTTCGTTATTTATTTGTTTATTTTTTCCTTATTTATGTATTTTTACATTTTTAAAGAGTTACTTTTCAAGTTTTAACACGCAAGCTTGTCTACTATTATAACTTTAATGTAAAGTATGTGTAAGTTGCAAACGTGATCTTATGTAGGCCCCTATTCATTTATGTTTATATGTTGGTTTTTGTGTTGGTTGTCATTTCCTTAATAGTGTTTTGTATTAGTTAAACCATAGAGCAAGGACATCAGTTTCAGTTTTAAGGTTAGTGAGTAACCCTCATCTTACTTGTGGAAGTATTTTTTTATGGCTTTCAATTGTTTATGTTTTGTTTTCTGTTTTTGTTGGGTTTTTTTTAGTGTTAACTTTTTAGAATTTTAGTTTAAAATTTTTACGTTTTTGTTTTAAAGTGTTTTTAATTTTTTTTATTTTATTGGTTTTTTTTTTACTTTTTTTTTAAAGTTTGTTGTTTTTAGGTTTTTATTTAAGGTTTTATTAGCTGTTCCGACTAAGCAGTCGGAACAGGTTTTGTTTTTGTTGGGATTATTAGCTGTTCCGACTTAGCAGTCGGAACAGGTTTTGTTTTTGTTGGGATTATTAGCTGTTCCGACGTAGTGATCGGAACAGCTATTGTTTTTGTTAAGATTTTTATTTGTTTTTGTTAGCTGTTCCGACGTAGTGGTCGGAACAGCTATTGTTTTTGTTAAGATTTTTATTTGTTTTGATTAGCTGTTCCGACCTAGTGGTCGGAACAGCTATTGTTTTTGTTAAAATTTGTATTGTTTTTATTATTATTATTATTATTAGCTGTTCCGACGTAGCAGTCGGAACAGCTATTGTTTTCGTTAGGATTTTTATTTGTTTTTCTTATTATTATTCTTTGTTTCCACCAAACTGCCATAGGTTTAACCAAGGCATTTTGTTACGTCCAAAAGTCATACTTGGCTTAGTATAAAAGAGTCAGATCCTATATCATATTAAAGCTTAGGTTTTGAAATTTTAGTTAACTGTAATAAACTTAACTTAATTAATTAATGTACTTAGTTATAATGACATGAATATTTAATAAGCCAATCTTTAGACCACCATATCTCAAAAAGTATACGTCCGATCGTTAAACTGTTTTCGATTTTATATTTCTTGGATACTGTATACTTGTTTGCTGGCCTAAAATGCCGGACGACGTCACCATGACGTCATTAATTGCGCGTTTTCGTTCTGTGTACAAAACACATGGCGCTGAAAGTGTAAATGTTTCGACAGTCAAAAACATAATAAAATTATTTTCAAAACTAGTTAATTGTTAGTTTCCTAAATTACATAAACTGTTTTGAAAAGTTAATTGCTTTTAATAAGAGATGTTCCTGGTCATTAAAACTAATCCAAGTGCAATCTTTTCCACGATAATTAACGATTAAGTGACAAATCGGACACCATGGCTAGCATTTTGATTGCGCAATCACGGCAAGGCGTTGGAGATTTCCTTGATATTGGATTCCTAACCGGTAGAGGACCCATTGCTTTGTGCACAACCCATTCGATTTGTACATGGGCAACACATGTACATGTAACTCCTACGCAGGGTTAGGGTTTTCGGCAGAATGCAGAATTACTCTCGCCTAAAATCCCATAGCGTTTGTACACGTTTTTTCGTTAAGCCTTATATTCTAAAGCGTAAAGATGAAAGAGTTATATCATATATCGAACTGAAGCTTAGAACATAAGCTTAACTCTAAATGTAAGTTTTTAAAAAATTCTTAATTAATTAGCCACGTGATCTTCATGTGAATATTTAATTAGTTAATCTTTGCAGCACTATATCTCCAGATGTACACAACCGATTTTTTTACTTTTTTCAGTTATAGACTCCTTGGGCATTGGAGATTAGCCTTGGGTAATCGTGACCCATGTTGACCTTTACTTCCGGGTCAACCGGAAGTGGGACCATATCTCAAGAACTACACAACCGATTTTCATTTTTTTTCAGTTATAGACTACTTGGGCATTGGAGATTAGCCTTGGGAAATCGTGACCCCATGTTGACCTTTACTTCGGGGTCAACCGGAAGTGGGACCATATATCAAGAACTACACAACCGATTTTCAATTTTTTTTCAGTTATAGACTCCTTGGGCATTGGAGATTAGCGTTGGATAACCGTGACCCCAGGTTGACCTTTACTTCTGGGTCAACCGGAAGTGGGACCATATCTCAAGAGCTACACAACCAATTTTCGACCCTGCGTGACACCATCAAAAAAAATCACACACTTATGCCATCAGGTACTTTTCAAGTGTCCGTTTTATATTTTGCGTGTAATACGTGTTTTTTGAGAACACAATCATGTTTAAATCACCCAAACTATTGGATATAGACCCTTGTGACTAAATAAAATAAATTCAAGCAAAATTTCCATTGAGATCAGCCCACATGTGTCTCTAAGCCATTTGTTTGAATGAAACCCTCGTGTTTGATGAGTCAGCAAAAACATCATAATTTCTTACATTTCTTACATTTCTCAAGGGAATACCGGGAGAACTGGTCATTGGTGGATTTTTTGGGGTGTGAAATCAACCCCGATGGTAACAAGACAATTGGCATGCTATTTGGCTAGGTGTAGTTGAGGAACCTTAAATTTGTTTAATACAAATAAAATAAAATGGCGGAGTAATTACTTTTTAATTAAAAACGGACACCTAAAAAGTGCCTGATGGCTTCATCTATAGGGTTAAGTTATAGATCCTTTGAGCATTAAAGATTGGAATTGGGTTTACCTTGACCCCATGTTGACCTTTACTTCCGGCTCAACCGGAAGTAGGACTATATCTCATATACACCACAGCAGTTTTCAAACTTTTTTTAAACGTGGTCTTCTTATGAATATTTAATTAGTTAATCTTTGCAGCACCTTATCTCCAGAAGTAACAACAAAACGGAACAGCTTTGTGTTTGTTCACAAACACCTAATGTCTAGTTATTATTATTATTCTTTGTATCTCAAATCCCATAGGTTTAACCAGGGCATTTTGTTAAAGCCAAAAGTCATACTTGGCTTAGTATAAAAGAGTCAAATCTTATATCATATAAAAGCTTAGGTTTTTGCAGTTATAGAAAAGTGTAATTAGCTTAAATTAATTAATTAATTTACTTAGTTATAATGGCATGAATATTTAATTAGCCAATCTTTAGACCGCCATATCTCAAAAAGTATACGTCCGATCGTCAAACTTTTTTCGATTTTAGACTTCTGGAATACTGTAGATGTGCATCGCGGCATAAAATTACGGACGACGTCACAATGACGTCATTTATTGCGCGTTTTGTATCTGTGTACAAACACACGGGATAAAGTGAAAACAAATCCGACTTCTAAAAAATAATTTTTTATTTAAGCTCAAATTTAACTTCCTAGATTACACAAACGTTTCTTAAAACAAATAAGATTTTATTGACTTTCAGTTTAAAAGCTTCAAAACTTATTAAAACATTGTCAGTAGAAAAAAAAGCAAATTCTCAGGCAAATTTAACGCCATGGGTACTTTGCCTATAATCTGTGAGTTTATAAATAAATAAAAACGGACTAAAGCTTTAAACATTTTAAACGATTGAGGGCGCTATACGAGTTTAACGGTGCTCTTGTCTTGCTTGCTTTTTTTTCAACTCGATCAAGTCTTAAACCCATATGATCTGTGTTTTTGCGATTTTTGTATGTAGAGTATATTATAAAGACTCATTCCTGCGCCGACTGACACAAGTCTACGTTCATTCACAAGAATCGAGAAGAATTTTCTTGCTCTCAGCGCAGAGCGACGTGTCCGCTCAGATCTTGTTGTTATTCAGCGTGAACGTTGAAAATCGAACGCCGTGTGTTGGGACGATGTTGCCCGCGTGTCAGATTTGTCTGCGCTTGGGTCCCGTTCACCGGAAAACGATCTTTTAGGTTTCTTATGCAAAGGCATTACTTGAAGCTGAATCGTGAAGGAAACAAGGCCACCCATTCGCCTGAAACCACGTTTTTAAGGTTCTTGTGCGAATGCATTACTTCGGGAAATCACTATGTAGCAAACAACAAACCTGTTGGGGTTGCAATGAGGCTCGAATTGTAGCTGAATGGGGAAAGGTGTAGAAATGAAAAAATACATTTTTCATGGGTGTGCATGAAGAGCCAAAATGAACAATAAAGTCATATCCAATATTTACTATTTTAGTCCAACAAAAACATTCAGTTTTAAAAAGACACAACAAATGTTAGTACAAAATTTAAATCGTCTACCCAAAATTATTATGTGCTACTAAAGCGCAATTGTGGCATGCACTGAGAGTGAGATGTTATCAGCGGAAAGCAGGCGTAGTAACAGATTAATGATTCGTTTTGAATTAATAATTCGTTTCAAATCCATAATTCTTTGATAAGAGTGGCAGTTCATGTTACGTACTAACTTATTAACTTATACCGCATTTAATATTTTTTCGCAACAAAAATAACATACACGATATTAAAAAGTTTTTTTTTTACCAATTATGATTTTAATACAATCAGCATAGACCAATCTTTACTTACTAACTTGTGAGACCTGTGGTGTGCTTGCTTTACTTACTAAATTGTGAGACGTGTGGTGTGATTGCTTTGCGTACTAAATTGTGAAACCTATTCCATGACAGTCTTGTGTGGTTTGCGTACTAACTTGTGAGACCTGGACCCAATTTCATGACTCTGCTTACCGTAAGCAAAAAAACGACGCTTACGGAAGCAGAGAATTCCGTGCTTACGTCAAGCGTATTTCAGGGGTTAGCAGAGAATTACGGCTTTTTCTCGTGTGTACTTCACGTAACTAGGCATTCTTCGCTTACACAGCTAGCTCAGATATTCGAGGCTTGCAAAATAAGCGGAGAATGTTGACCGTAAGCATGGATTTCAGCAGTAACCAGAGCCATGTAGTTGGGCTCATTTGTTTAAATGAGGGGTACTTCACTTTATACACTAAGTTGTGAGACCCAGGCCCAAATACATGGCTCTGCTTACCAAAAGCAAAGAGTCAACGCTTACGGAAGCAGAGAATTCCGTTCTTACGTCAAGCGTATTTCAGGGGTTAGCAGAGAATTTTGGCTTGTGCGCGTGTGTACTTCACGTAACTAGGCATTCTTCGCTTACACGAATAGCGCAAAAATTCGACGCTTGCAAAATAGGCGGAGAATGGGTGACTGTAAGCATGGATTTCGGCAGTAACCAGAGCCATGAAATTGGGCTCATTCGTTTAAATGAGGGATAGTTCACTTTATACGCTAAGTTGTGAGACCCAGGCCCAAATACATGGCTCTGCTTACCAAAAGCAAATAATCAACGCTTACGGCAGAGAATTCCGTGCTTACGTCAAGCGTATTTCAGGGGTTAGCAGAGAATTTTGGCTTGTGGGCGTGTGTACTTGACGTTACTAGGCACTTATTATAGTCAATGTTTCGCGGCACTTTTTGATTGAAATGTTTTATGTTTATTTGAACTGTAAAAATGTAAACATTTAACCGGTCGATCGGTTGGTTAACCGTGTAACCGTCACAGGCTTAGTATACATGCTTACTTGTGAGACATGTTCCTCGATAACAAAATTTCGAGTAAAAAAAACGTTAAAACATCTGCAGTTGTGATCAAAAACATTGCCTCTTCAGTGCATCATTATTTGGCTCTGCACAATCGAATTGTTGTGGAACGCCCTCTAGCGTTCAATGTTTCTTGCATTTATTACCTCAAGCACAGTTTTCATATAACAAAGACTTAGAGCCTGATTGGAAACGATAATTATGTGCATTTCAAGTTCTTTTCAGATAAAGACTCATTGAGCATTGAAGATTGAACTTGGGTTTACCGTGACCCCATGTTAACCTTTACTTCTGGGTCAACCGGAAGTGGGACCATATCTCAAGAACTACACAACCCAAGTTCCATTTCTTTTCAGTTATTAGATCCTTTGAGCATTGAAGATTGAACTTGGGAAATCGTGACCCCATGTTGACCTTTACTTCGGGGTCAATCGGAAGTGGGACCATATTTCAAGAACTACACAACTGATTTTCAAATTTTTTCAGTTATAGACTCCTTGGGCATTGGAGATTGTCCTTTGGTAACCGTGACCCCATGCTGACCCTTTTTTCCGGTTTAACCGGAAGTTGGACCATATCTCAAGAAGTACCAGCCGATATTCAAACTTTTTTCAATTATATACTTCCTGGCATTGAATGTTAGCCTTGTGTTACCATGACCCCATATTGACCTGAACTTCCGGGTCAACCGAAAGTGGGACCAACTCTCAAGTACTTATACGCACCCGATTTTCAATTTTATTTCAGTTATAAACCTTTTGTGCATTGAAGATTAGCCTAGGGTTACCGTGACCCGTGTTGACCTTTACTTCCGGGTCAACCGGAAGTGGGACCATATCTCAAGAACTACAAAACCGATTGTTAATTTTTTTCAGTTATACACTCCTTGGGCATTACAAATTTGCCATGGTTAACCGTAACCCCATGTTGACCTTTACTTCCGGGTAAACTGGAAGTGACAAGAACTACATCTGGAGCGTTTAATCAATGTAATTAGAAACGGAACAGCTTTGTGTTTGTCATGGACAAACACCTAATGTCTAGTTATTATTATTTTAATTATTCTTTGTTTCCATCAAAAGCCCATAGGTTTAACCCGGGCATTTTGTTAAAGCCAAAAGTCATACTTGGCTCAGTATAAAAGAGTCAGATCCTATATCATATTAAAGCTTAGGTCTTGAAGTTATAGTTAAATGAAATTAACTTAACTTAATTAATTAATTTACTTAGTTCAAATGACATGAATATTTAATTAGCCGATCTTTAGACCACCATATCTCAAAAAGTATACGTCCGATCGTCGAACTTTTTTCAGTTTTAGACTTCTGGGATACAGTAGATGTGCTTTCCGGCCTAAAATGTGGAACGACGTCACAATGACGTCATTTATTGCCCATTTTCGCCCGTGTACAAAACACATAGAGATATTGAAATCAAATCCGACTTCTAGAAACATAATTTTTCAATTAAGCTCAAATTTAACGTCCTAGATTATACAAACGTCTCTTAAATTTTTTTTTATTGACCTTCAGTTTAAAAGCATTAAAACTTATCAAAACTTTGTCAGTAAAAAAACCCCCAAATTCTCAGGCAAATTTAACGCCACGGGTACTTTGCCTATAATCTGTGAGTTTATAAATAAAAAAGGAGTCAAGCTCTAACAATTTTTAACAATTGAGGGCGCTATACGAGTTTAACCGTGCTCTTGCTTGCTTTTTTGAAACTTGATCAAGTCCTACCCATTTGTGACCCGGGTTTTTGCGTTGTTTGTATGTAGAGTGTATTATAAAGAGTCATTCCTGTGCCGACTAACACAAGTCTACGTTCATTCGCAAGAATCGAGAAGAATTTTTCTTGCTCTCAGCGCAGAACGTCGTGTCCGCTCAGATCTTATCGTTATTCAGGTATTAGTCTTTGTTCCAAGACCTTCGCATGGATCAATTCGAAAAACAGAATGAGTCCACTATCCATCGTTGGTAGTTCGCGCCGAAATGGATCAATTCAAACAACAGAGGGCGTCACTATCCTCGGTTCGATTTCCAGCTTGCGCGAAGACAGTCGTCAACCGAAATTAATTCAAGAAGAAAAGCGCGCCCTCTGTAGGGTTATCACGTTACGTTACGAGTATGAGATAGTGACGTCTGGACCAAGACTACTCCTTGCGGCCAACCACCAACCCGGTCATTACCACGCAGTGAAGACCGGCTCATCGCACTGTTATTCCCTAATTATTATTCTTTGTTTTGCCTAAATTCCCATAGCATTTGTACACGATTTTTGTTTAATTCTTAAAAAATAATAAACATAATCTGAAAGAGTTAGATCCTATATGTCAAATTGAAGCTCAGTACATAAACTTAACATTTATTGTGATAATTGTTAAAATTCTTAATTAATTAGCCACTTTACAGCGAGGTGAATATTTAATTAGCCACCCTTTTTGAGACCATATCTCAAAAAGTATACCGCCGATCGTCAAACTTCTTTTAGTTTTAGACTTATGAGATGCTGCAGATGTGGTTTCCGGCCTAAAATAACGAACAACGTCGCAATGACGTCATTTATTGCGCCTGTGTACAAAATACATAAAGATAGTGAAATCAAATCCGACTTCTAGAAAATCCGACTAAATTTTTCAATTAAGCTCACATTTAACGTCCTAGATTACACAAATGTTTCTTAAGTCCAGAACGATTTTATTGACGTTCAGTTTAAAAGCATCAAAACTTATTAAAACATTGTCAGTAGAAAGAAAAACAAGAAAGAAACCCAAATTCTCAGGCAAATTTAACGCCATGGATACTCTGCATTTGGTTTTGGCATTACATTTAGCTAGACGAGAATGGTACCATAGTCAAACATAAAATAATAACTCACGTTTTCAGTTCTAAAGGATAGTGGGTTGTCGCCACACCAACCCCCGTACATTCAGCGAAAATCAGGGCACAATTTTCTGATTAAAACAAAATTTATGTTTTGAAGGCATCAGACGGCATATCGAAACCAAATTTAATGACAATACCAATGGTGAAACCATAAGCCTAATGGTTAAATGTACATCATAAAGTCTAGACTACGAAGTTGTATATTTAGTGTGCTTCATTGTGTCACACAATAAACCATAGAAAGCAGTCATGCACTTTTTTACATACGTTACGAGTATGGGATCAAAGTTGTCCCAATACAATGTCTTTGAACGAAAACCCTGAAAATTCAAAAAGTTCATCTGATGGTGTAGATTCAACACACGACATAAATTAAGCCAAGATAAAATCCATTTACTTTACGTCGGGCAAACTGTGTTTACTGTCTTCCCGTTTGATGATGTAGTTTATTCAAAATGCGGCGCAGTGCATGACAGGCATGCAACTGCCCGATGAAAAAAAAAGAGGAAATTTTCAAAGGCACAACGCAAGCGCGGAGCGAGGCAGCCAAAACGCCAAGGGACATGAGATCCACAATGGTACCCTAGAAAATGTTGAGGTTTATTATGCTCTTAGGTGCATTCTTAGCATGTACTAGGCTTATTTCACATTATTGTGGTTGTACATTGTTGTTGCCAAGCATGTATAAGGCTTTAAAAAAAAAAATCGCCAAAAAAAAAAAAAAAAAAAAATTTTTTTTTTTATTTTTATTTTAGCGCTGATCATTTTTAAAAAACGCGGAAATCCGCGGAAACGCGGAAGAGTTGCATGCCTGGCATGAGCAGTAGTTCACTTTATGTACACAAGGGGTTGTTCGCTTTTCGTACTAACTTGTGAGACATACTCAGTTTTAGACTCAGTATCAGAATAAAGGTTACATGTAGGCTTAGTTTTGATAGGCACATTTCAAGTCAAAATAAGTGCATGCCAAAGGTGAACGGTTCTACCTCTTAGTAAGACCATGGAGGTAGGAACATCCACGGTAAGACCTTCTGACATTAAACTTGTTAAAACATTGTCAGTAGAACAATTTTGGATTCCCGGGCAAAATTCACGGATCGGGTACAGCGTAAAATAAGATTTGTATTGTCGAAAAAATGTACATATCTAAAAAAGTGTCAAGTCTGAGGCCGTGTCCGAAACGGCGACTTCGGCTAGAGCTACGGCTATATTGCCCGCGTCTGCCTATTCTTCAACACTGGCAGACGCGCTGATCTAGCTGTAGCTGTAGCCGAAGTCGCCGTTTCGGACACGGCCTTAGTCATATTTATGACCAGTGTTGTTGCGTCTTTTGTATAATACTATGGGCCGTGGCTCTAAAATCCTTCTAGAAAACGATTCTTGTTCTCTCCGGAGAGGGTTTGCATGAAATTTAGCCCAGTTGTAGATAATATGTGTCTAAGCAAGAATCCAATTGTTCCCACGCTCAAATGTTGCACATTAATGTGTAATTCACGGATAAAATGTCACATTTTTGAACATAAAGAAAAACATAAGAAAAACAGCGCCCTCAATTGACCAAAAAAAGAGAGGCTTTCTCCAGCTAGGCACAGTTTACCCCCCAAAAAATTCACATTATGATGTGGAAACCTTTAGAATCATGTATGCTAACAACATTTCTAAAAGTTTGTATGCTTATATCAACTATTGGAACACCACTTTTCAACTGTACTTGGTGTTTATGTGGTGAGGAATATGCTATAGGCCAGTTGATCCATTGTGAAATTGTTGAATCTCTAACACACTATTTTTCAGGCAATTAACAATTTAGGTATAACACATGGAAAGGAATGGGGTACATCACAAGTATAAACAACCCGATAGGGGGAGGGGGTTCAGTCTTGCCAAATAAATAAGCAAACTATTTCATGTTGATTGTAAAATAACTGGAGTTTTTGATATACTTTTTAACCCACAAAGTATGTCAAAACAGCCCTTAGAAAAAGAGACAAACCTCAGATATTTCCATCTTTGAATTTATTGAATGTCAATTCAACTTGCATAATCAAAAATATAAATGCTGAATTAAATAAATTATTAGTTTTTGTACTTGAATTTTCCTGTCCCTATAAATCATTTTCTGTAGAAAATATGTCCTACAAATGTTGTTATCATCTGTTAAAAAAACCCATTCCTTTGTGCATTAAATTTTGTTTAAATTTCACACCACAGCTCTGTATGAGTTTAAAACAGTCCCCTGTATGAATAACAAACTCATAATTTACAAAAAGAACTACATAATATCATGTCATAATGGTCATGGTTTGTGTGCATAAAGACAAAGGAATGCTCATACAAATGTTAACCTTTTATTTCAACACTTTGAATAATAAAAAATGTGTGTATCGATTATTAATGAAGTGTGATAAGATAAAGAATTGAAATGTAAGTGGAACGTTAATGTCCTTTTCAATATTTTCCATTTAAAAATAATATATACATGAAGATGTTCTATGGTAGTTGTAAAAAAATATAAAAAGTTACAATAAGTATTTAAAAGTAGTGATGTGCTAGGAAGGTTGATTGGTGATGGAGAATGATCTCAGATTAGATTATCAATTTCTAGTCAGACAGTCTGGGCCCAATTTTACAAAACCTGTAAGTAACAGAATTGTTGCTTACTGGACCGTTGTCATTTCATTAAAAAAAGCTAACCATAATCATACTGAAAGGTATGCTTATTTGTGGCAAGCAAATGAGCGATTTTCTGTTTCCATTTTGTACTGTGATGCATCCTGGTTCTTTTCAGAACTCCTAAGTTCAGAACAGACCACAGTGTTTTGTTACAAGAAACACTTCACCTGATTACTTCTCATCACTAACCTGTAAATCTCATTTAATTACTACTGTGTGTTGACCATAACATTGCACATGCAACTTTCAATTAATGTGGTTCTGAAACTTAGTTTTAAATTGATGGTCCTGTCACATGCACTGCCAATTTAGAGAATTTGCGTAATTACATAGTACATGTACAGGTATTAGAACTACTAAAATAAAAAATATCTTGTACATGTAGCCATCAGTATCACCTGCTCCTCCCCCCTTTTTTCCCAAAACAGACAAGAGCCCTACAGCCACCATTTTACCCAACCAAACACATACATGCATAAGTTGATTACCTGTATTTTATTTTATTTATTTACTTCAACTTTTTAAAAATATTTTTTTTTAAGGGGGGTGCAGGGTTGTACACACATTATTCATGGTTAAATGTGGAATGTGCGATTTGGGCTGTAAAAAGCGTTTGAATACCGAGTTTCATGGCAAATGATGCAAACTCTCGGTAAAATATGAGCAGATGATAAGGTTTCTTCTTTCTTCATTGAAGAACTTGACTGGAGCATTCAAATTCTCTTTTGAGCAGGCTCCGAGTCTTCCTCTCTGATGTGAGAATATTCACCGAGATCTGGTTGGGGGAAAAAATACATAACAAAATTAAGTCCCTCTTCAATGATTTTTCTAAAATGTAAATAATAATACTTTTTAAACAAAAACAAGCAAAACAGTTCTAAAAATACAAAGGTGGGAACCATTTTATGGAAGTCACTACAAGCAATTTATTTCAAACTGGCAACTCGAAAGATATGCAGCTTGGCAGTCTCTGGTGAATTTTTTGGTTGATCTGTCGAGGAATTAAATAATTTATTCGGTGCTATTATTAATTCCCCACTCATGGAGACAATTTTTGTTCCCTTTTTATGAATTTGTTGTATTTGTAAAAATGTTGAAAATCTTGCTAATATGGACACTCCATCGTGCAAAGGCCACTGGGACTGGGAGGAGGGTTACTGATTACCGCACCTACCCAAGACTTAGTGTAGCTGATAAACGTAGCTCTTTAGTCTTGGTCATGAACCTTACTCCTTAGACATCAGGTCAGGGCTACAAACAGTACTGTGTACAAATATGGGTCTGAATGCCCAACATGTTCTTTATACCTGTGTCCGTGCAATACGTGCATGAACACCTCTTGGTTTTCTTTTGTCTTTCTTTTAAAAACATTTTTGTGTGACATTTACATTGAAGGATGAAGCCAGGGCAAAATTTGTTCTACCCATCATAATGGTGCGATTGTGTACATAACCAGTTGAAACAACAAAACAACATGTTGAACATGTTGAACAATTTATTTCAACTCACCGCCCAGCTCTATAAAACTTTTAAAAATAGAAATGTTGGTAGCGAATACAATAGCTACTGCGGTACAGTTTCGCAGCTAGCCACCCAATCTCAGACTAAGTCTAAATAATAAGAGCAAGAGACGACTTTTTTTCTAAGTCTGTTGAGTACTCAACCTTAGTAACTAATCATTATCATGCAGTCACAAAATGTCAAAAATAAATGTTCAATATAACTTGAAACAATTCTCTAACCTTCAGCAGCAGGCACATCAACCTTATCTCGCTTCTGCCTGGCAAGTACAT
This sequence comes from Pisaster brevispinus, assembly GCA_023634235.1. NCBI lineage: Eukaryota > Metazoa > Echinodermata > Asteroidea > Forcipulatida > Asteriidae > Pisaster > Pisaster brevispinus. The sequence continues at coordinate 15,697,663 of JAMKCF010000006.1, read as the reverse complement.
CCCGTCTTTGTTTTGTAGCATCCGTGATTATTGGTAACCCTTCCGATGAAAAGGGGGAAAACCACCATCGTATCGTTGTGTTATTACTGTTAGATACTAACTTAGTGCAGCGCAAGCTGCACCATCACCGCCACTATCTTGCAAGAAACACCTCGCTTTTTAAGCTGATTTTCCGTCAAGTTCCTTCCAAATCTGCACACATTGTCTGAATTTTGTCCACTATGTTTCAGTTATAGGTGTAAAGGCTTCATGAATATCACACAAATGGGCATAACACCGTAAATTAGACTGCTTCTCGCTGTCTTTTTCTGACATGTTGCCCACATGACGATCCAGCTGCGTGAAAATTTGTTTATGTAGAGCGCATTTTATAGATCTGCACAATATCGATATTGCGCAAAATTTTGCTCAATTCCAAAGTAAGTGACCAGTCCGGGAATGCAGAATGAGCAGCGCAATCTCCACATTGTGCAAATTCGTAAATGCGCTTCGCTTCTACATAATACGTCGCAGCGCGTTCCTTCGTACATCCGCATGCTTCCATAAGACCAATTTTGATTGGTCAGTTGCCTGATGAGAGACCAAATTTCATTGGACAACCTATTCGCGCCTGACTCAGTTACCGTATATCGTTGCACAAATTAGGGCGATTTTTGTCGTCAAATTACGAAATAATGTGCAACATTTGAGGGTGGGAACAAGCAAAAATTGCAATTTGGTATTATTATCTTCGTTTTTGAGTGGTTACTGAGTAAACCCTCTGTTGAAGAGAACAAGACTGTAAGATACGACTGGACGGCCGACGGTCTATAATGTACAAAAAGTCTTTACGTACGCCGACTTACACGAGTCTAAGTTCGTTCACACTGTTTGAGAAGAATTGTCTATAGCTCTCAGCGTCGTGTGTATCAATGAATGGAGTGTGAATGCGACAGCGTGAATGTAAAACCCCAAACAAATTGGCAGGGGGTTACAATAGGGCAGGAATTAGAGCTGAATGGAAAAAGGGGGGAATTTACATTGTTCATAGGGGTGAAGAGACAAAATTAACAATAAAGTCATATCCCATATTTACTGTTTTAGCCCAACAAGAACATATTCAAGTTACAGTTATGATTTTAGTACAATAGTATAGACCGGAATTTAAATCAAAATCAAATCAAAATTATAATCTGCTACTAAAGCCCTGTTGTGTCATGCACTAAGATGTTACCAGCGGAACTTAGCAGGGGTAGTAACATTTTGCCATAGGTTAACATGATCCAGTTCCTGAACCTGTCCATGAGTTTGAGACAGTAGACATGACCCTAATTCCACGCAGACGTTACATTTATCGTTCATCCCGTGTTTTTTTTTTCACTGAACATTTTTTTTTTGAGGATGTACCTTTCGTTCCTCTAGAAATGTTAGTTATCTATTTATAAAGGTTTTTTGAGAAGATGGTTTTTGCCTATTGCCACGGTCACAATATTTTGTGTAGGTCGACGGGTGAACAATTGCCGAAGGTAATGTTAATTCTAAGGCAACATACGCATCCAAAAAACAATTGTCGTTTACGCTAAAGATATGTTTGTTCATGAAATTATTAATACCGAAGCGGGTAGCAACGCAAAACATCATTTACGAATGTTCTATAGTGTAAACGATAAGTTTAAACAGACTCGTCCAGACAGTCTTTAATAGTGGCTGGCCATGCAAACACGCATCGGATACCGACATGTGTATGTACATGCGCTTGAAAACCCGCTCAAATGTTTTGAACGTTGAGCTGCCAACTGTCTCATTTGCGAGAGTCGAATGAGATTAATTTTAACTAATTGGCGTATTGGTAGCGGGATCCCCCCCCCCGTCATTTTCGAGTGGTTTTCTTTTAACAAGCAAGCTAAATCACTCTGACTTCATTTCGAAAGGAAAAAAAGAAGAATTCTGTTTCAAACTGCTTCCAAACCAAAACTACATGTACAGTATACATGTAAATGCAATATAGTGTCAATGGCATCACTTTTTGACCCTATTACATTTAGCTAGACGAGAAAAGTACCTTTGTCGAAGATGAAATAATAACTCACGTTTTCAAATCTAAAGGATAATAGTGGGTTGTCGCCACAACCACCCCGTACATTCAGCGAACCATAAATCAGGGCACAATTAACCTGATCAAAACAAAATGTATGGATTGAAGGTATCAGACGGCATATTGCAACCGAATTTAATGACAATACCAATGGTGAAACCATGAGCGCAATGGTTAAATGTACATCATAAAGTCTAGACTCCGAAGTTGTATTTTTAGTGTGCTTCATTGTGTCACACAATAAACCATAGAAAGCAGTCATGCAACACGGCACTTTTTTTACATAAGTTACGAGTATGGGATCAAAGTTGTCCCAATACAATGTCTTTGAACGAAGACCCTGAAAATTCAAAAAGTCCATCTTTTGGTGTAGATTAAACACACGGCCTAAATTAAGCTAAGATAAAATCCATTTACTTTACGTCAGGCGAACCGTTTTTACTGTCTTCCCGTTTGATGATGTAGTTTATTCAAAATGCCGCGCAGTGCATGAGCAGTAGTTCACTTTACGTACACTTAAAACCTTGCAACGAGGCACCTGTTTGGTCCTAACATGGCTACAGTTTCCTGTCACAGATGTGTGGCCGGCGTAATTGATAGGTTAAGAGGGTCTGTTATGCCTTTTCTCAATGATTTCTTTAGCTGATTGTGTTGCTTACATGTCAAGGAATACCTACAATTATTTTGATATTATTTGTTTGTTTATTTTTAATTAATTTGCATATAATTAGTTGAAAATAAAGAAAAACAAAAGAAATAAAGAACAGGCCACAAATTGTTTGTATTTTCTGTGAAATTGTTATTAGGGGGTGTGGGGGGGGGGGTTGCTAACCACATGGACTGTCGGCAAAAGATCACAAGACATTCATTCACCACAAGCCCATTGAACCATAGAGCAAGGATCAGACACAACAACCATGCCTTGTCACCAAGCGGCGACTCACTCACACCACGCCCACACAGAGATAGGATTTTGTGCATGCAATGGGAAATTTTTTTTCCCACCACCCCTCCTGACCAAATTGACGACCCCTGTTGATTGACACCCCTTCTAAAACGTGTGTAATGGTACACTGTATGATATCATGGAGTATCACGGGGTTGGGATCTACCATTTTATAATGGTTATGTTTTTCTTGATATGTGCCACAGCTCTGTGATTACGTGCCTCATTGCAAGGTTTTAAGTACTAACTTATGAGACCTGCTCCTTGATATTGCAGGGTTATTTCGCTTTATGTACTAGTTTGTGTGTCCTAATCCTTGATGTGAGAGGTTGTTCTCTTTACGTACTAACTTGTGAGACCTGTTATTTGATATGAGGCTTATTTCATTTTACGTACTAACTTTTGAAAGCTGTTCCTTGATATGACAGGTAGTTCACTTTGCGTACACAATGCAAACTAACTTATGGGACCTGTTTTTTGTATATGATAAAATACAGGGTTATATCGCTCTGCGTACTAATTTGTGAGATCAGTTCCTTGATACTTGATATGGGTTGTTCACTTTACGTACTCACTTGTGAGACCTGTTCAGTTTTAGACTCAGTACCAGATTAAGGTTACTTTTAGGTTTAGGTTTTGATAGGTACATTTCAAGTCAAAATAAGTGCATGGAAAAGGTGAAAGGTTTTCTACCTCTTAGTCAGACCTACTTTAAAGTTCTTGAGTGCTAATCAAAACACAACTACTCGGAACAGCTTTGTGTTTGTTCACAAACACCTAATGTCTAGTTATTTTTATTTCTCGTTTTCAAGGTTTTTTTTTACTTTTTTACTTTTTAGTTTAATTGTTTTGATTTTGTTTTGTTTCTAGTTTTATTGTCGTACTTTTTAAATTAAATTTTAAATTACGATTCAATTAGTTAGTGTAATGTAATAATGAAAGACTTGCTTAAGTCTATTTGTTGTTGTGGGTGACGTCACGGAGCCCGCCCAGGGGGCCGCCATGTTTGGATCGAGCGTGATATGACATGCACGGTGCAGCAGTTCACAGCTTAGAAATAAACCAGGATTAATGTTCATTAAGTTTCCTTTAAAGCGTGCTTTCCTTACTAATACTAGTAGTAGTCTTTTACATTTTGTAATTTCCTATTTCGCTCGTTTTCTTTGTTCTTGTATATCGTTCACATAATGTTAAAAGTTAGGTTGTCAGTCGTTTATTTTATGTTTAAATTTGTATTTGTTTACTTTTTAAAGTGTTTTTTAAATGTTTTTTTTTTACGACTATGTTTTTAAGAGGTTTCCAAGTGTCTGCACTTGGGATTGCAATGATGTAGTCCCATTTATACAGAAACTACGGCGCGGGACAATAATTGTGATTCTTCATTACGTCACTGACCATTATTGAATTGCTGTGTTTGTGCATTTTCTCCCCTTTACTCTCCAATTTCTCGTTTTATTATTTTATTTTTGTAAAAAATAGTTAGTGTCCAGACGTTTTGACCTTAGCTCGAAGGCCTAATGACAACACAACACACACATAGTCAGGTGTGGTGTGACAGAAGCAGTCAAGTGAAAAGAGATTAAAGCACACAGAAAAGGCAAGGGATGAACAAGGAAGGTGGTGACGAGGGGGGCAGTTAGAGTGAACGAACAATCTCTCTGTGGTTCCCTAATATCAATATGTTTGTTTGTAAATTGTTATTTATGTGTTTTGATATTCATTAATTGTACTTTTGGGTTGTTTTATTACTTAAAACAATTGTTTGCAAAATCTGACTTTGTATTTATTTGTTGTTCTATTGACGTGCCGTTTAACGTGAGTGTATGTGGTGCCCAAAGAACCTTTTTGAATATTACCCCGGACATCTATTTCCAAATTGTTCTCAAACTTTAATACGCACAAACATAGAAGTCTCAACATTCATCAAACAGAGATCCAACTCAATTATGTATCTGGTTTTTGTGTAAAACGCCAAAACAGTGTCGCCAGAAGACACGGTTTTTTTAGTTTTTTTTAATAAAACCCACAATTTTGGGGCAAATACTGTGAAACTCCAATTATGCCCCTTTCAAACCACGCCAAAAAACATGGTTTAGTCACCTTTAATCCTGGGTGAACGCACTTGCGACACCAGCCTTGACATATCGCCCATTAGTTTACACTGTTAACCACATTCCTTCGTGCCTGAGCCACCAGCCACTATAGTCAAAACAATCAATACACTTGTCTGGGATGTGGGTTTTCTCGGGTTACAGGAAGTCAAGATGACCCCCATTCATGTATTTAGACTACTGAACAGAGGATTGTATACAGGCTTGGGGTGTACACTGCATAAACCCACCTGCTTCTCCTAGCGACACTGTTGCGACCATGGTGTAAGTTTATATCGTTTTAGAGGCGCAGGGTTAATTAACTCGGCCAGACGAAGGCGGAGTCAATTTTGTCTGAGAAAGAAGGGGGCCTACTGCATTTAGTGAAAACAAGTTGTTTTCGTATAAACTTTAACAGCCGGTTCAATCTAACTTTGGAAACTCTTGTCTTGTTTGTGTACAACATAGTATCTTTCTTGTTAACAGGACAAAAGGGGGCTCTTGATGATGACGCAATGGTTAATTTATTTTAAGGTCCCACGTTGCTGGTAAAGGTTTGTGAAAACTAAATAGTTTGTGTGTGTGTATATATCATGGTTCAATGCTCGAATGTATTTTCATTTCGAAAACAACCATATTGTTACAACTTGGTTAAGAAGACAAGAAGTATCGAGAAAGAGGCTTAAAAGAGATAAAGGAGCTACGATACCGTCAATAAACATTAAACACAAAAGCGTGTGACTTTCATGCATGCCATCTGATTTCGGTGAGTTTATGTTCATGTTAATCGTAATAATGTACAAACTAGACGAGTCTTGAGATGGACTTACAGTTAAGACTATTTGCGATAACTTGTGGAAAACAAACAATCTAAATTGTTAAAATATTGCGCGGGTTAAGTTCGTGTTTATATAATGAACGAGGGGATGTTCTTTTTTTTCGATTGGTATGTCGTAATAAAGCAGTTTGATGTAATGAATGGTATACTACGATGTTAGTGTGAGTGTTTTTATCTTAACAAACTTGGAATGAAACATTAAAGATTTCACTTCGCCTAAATATTCGATTCAAAAGAATCGAATTGAACGTACCCTTGCCGTGTAAAAACACAAAGTTCTATAGAGGGATCGTTTTGTATTATTTATTAACGTGTATTGTGCATGATGTACATCAACTTTTAGAAATACAAAAACTTGCAAATGTGTTATCTGAGTGATTTGTAAGGGGTCACTCGTACTCTTTAGTCAAAACTCTCACAGAAAGGGGATGCATCGATCGATAGTTCATTAAACCTAGGGTATTGAACCTGCCTCCTTGGTATGTGCAAGCTACAACGATGTTTTGAGGACAAACAAATTGTGTTCATTGGGTTGTATTACTTTTTGTCCATGTAACTGTATGTATGCCTACTGTGTGCAGACATACATGTAGCCTAAAGAGCTTCCAATTTGTTGGACAAATTATGATGATTTACCTTCTTCAATATGTTTTGGGAGAACAGTTAACATTACCATGGACCACGCGTAAAACGCTCTGACTTACATACAGCGCCAAATGTCCATCGAATGAGTAAGTATACAAATATTGACTGCTTCGAGTGGCGTAGTAAAACTAGTCACTCGAGGTGATCCCCGGAGCCGCCTATCTTCCCGAGGCGAAGCCGAGGGAAGATAGGCTGCTCCTGGGATCACCGAGAGTGACTAGTTTTACTACGCCACGAGACAAAGCAGTCAATATTTGTTTTATAACACCTCCTCCATTTTTCTGGTAGAATCAATCGTCAAACAACTTTACGTACGTGGCAATCAATCGTCAAACAAGAACTGTAAAACCTTACGTTGAAATACCGAGTTTTGACAAAATAAGAGGGTACCAGACTACTGCTATTACGTTCGTTCTCTAAACCGTATTTAAAATGCACACATTCTGTTCATTACACCGGGTTCGAGGTTGTCAAGCAGCTCGTTTAAATCAATGTTTGAAGTCAATTTAGTCAGGGTACCAGGGTATCCATTCACTAGTACATCAGTCGCTAGGCTGTTGTTGAATAGTTCCGTTGAATATAGTTCGCGTTGCGTTCGTGGCACGCACTAGTAAAACTAAGGCATATCATGTGACACGCTCTAAACCAATCACAACGCAGAAAATATGTATGAGGTGTTATAATATACAAATATTGGCTGCTTCGAGTGCTATGGTTAAAACTACAACTCCCGAGGTGATCCCCGGAGCGTTCGTAACGTTCGTACGCGCATTTCAGATACACAGATGCACAACTGATTGAGTTCGAGGTGGGTAAAAAAGACGTCTGGGTACTGCGCGCGCCATGTAATAGTTGACTATTCCATGGCAAACGACTATCACACGGCCGCCGGGTCTCTAGTAGTCTTGATTGGCGACGTTCATTTTGTTTAACGTAGTGCGATATCGCAACACGAATTACTGGAGAAGAGAATTCTGTATCACACGAACATCTGGATCAAAAGGAACGTCTTGACGCTTGTGGCTCTAGACCCCGCCCACATTTTTTTTTCTGGCAGCGATTTGAATATTCATGAAATGAAACGCGTGCGCACAACAGTGAGCAGGCTGTGACCAGACTGTTCCCGACCCCTGTCTCCCCTATCTGTTTACATAACACCAACACTGGTTAGAATTCTACCTCCATAACTCATGGAGGAATAGGAACACAACTCAACCATAAGGCCATGAGAATAAAAGTTATAGGTTTTTTGAAATGACATGCGGCTTTTTTTCATTTTTCATTATTCATTATTTTCTCGTAGTAAGCTTCTTCAACGATGTAATTGCAATATAACAAGTTTGTATGTAGTTATTAATGCTAGTGATGCGTAATACCATGTGTACTGCAAGCTTCTACATACTCCTAGTCCGTGGAGACGATAGCGGAACGAACCTCTCATACTAGTTCGTCGAAAATCGTACAAAATCGTCGAGCGCCCGGCCCGGCCGGGCAACAGAATCACGACGTACATCTACAGGAAAACAGGTCAACTCGTACCCAGGTCTTTTTGTATATAGTGTGCAGCGACTGGTACCCAGAAGTCGGCTATTTCGTAACGGCATTTCGCGTGCATTTTTCTCTGTGTCGCAGGGCATCCTGACTACATTTCTCGAGGCATACTACAACCAACACGTAGCTACGTCTACGTACGTCTAGGTACCATACACACATATTTGTCGCTGAACGCCTCAATGTAAATATGCAAATTAGCCTCGTTTTGATCTGCCTGGTTTTTTCCGGGCAGCAAATCCAAAATCGTCAAGACGTTGTTTCGATCCAGATTTATAGACTTGCCGAGTCCTTCTGAGTCAGTCTCCCAAACAGTTAATATAGCGCCCTCTACCGGTGGCCAATACAAAAAACAGCGTCGCCAATCAAGACTAGGTCTCTAGTAAAACTAAGACATATCATGTGACGCGCTCTAAACCAATGAAAAGGCAGAATTTTTGTAAGGGGTGTTATAATAGGGAATATCCTCTGACAAAGAGGGCGTGTGAGAATGACTTTGCAGTTTTACTGACTAGTTGAAGGAAATAAATCCTTTTGATCCATTGAAGATGACGTTGCAGTATTATTAGTTAGGGTTATACATTGTATCATCCACCCGCATAGCCCTTTGATTTACAAATATTATCGTTAAATTATCATAACATCATAACTTTGGTCAGTTGTACGGTCATCATGTCTGCAGGAAAACATTTTCGTTCGATGGCATCTTCAAGGGTTGAGCCAATGTGTAGCGGGTTGCGTTATACGCATCAAGAAAACCAGAAAGAGGACAGTCTTCCACGATTAGTTCATTTATCGACACGATTAACCGAAAAACAGTTGGGGAGTTAACGTTTAATCTGTTAAAAGAATACGACGACCCAGAAGTCTGTCAAAAGTCATGGAAAAGGCTTGTTTTAGCTCTTGGTTCTTCAAATGCTGACAATATACAAACATCAAATAAACCATATGTATAATCCTTGGTCTATATGCTTTAACGCTTTAGTGCATCGGGGGGGGGGGGGGGGGGTACCAATCCACTAGCTAGGCAACGCAATAGGAGTGCAATGCAGATCATAAACATGAGGGTGCGTTAGGGGTTTTGTTCATACACGTCCAACATGACGTTAGTTATTGGTTAATTTTACTGTGAATATTATACAAATATTGACTGCTTCGAGTGCTATGGTTAAAACTACGACTCCCGAGGTGATCCCCGGAGCGTTCTATTTTCCCGAGGCGCAGCCGAGGGAAAATGGAACGGTCCGGGGATCACCTCGGGAGTCGTAGTTTTAACCATAGCACGAGTAAAAGCAGTCAATATTTGTTTTATAACACTCCAACAGACTATTTATCATCCTCGCACACGTAACGTTCGTACGCGCATTTCAGATACACAGATGCACAACTGATTGGGTTCGAGGTGGGTAAAAAAGACGTCTGGGTACTGCGCGCGCCATGTAATAGTCGACTATTACATGGCAAACGACTATCACACGGCCGCCGGGTTTCTAGTAAAACTAAGACATATCACGTGACGCGCTCTAAACCAATGAAAAGGCAGAATTTGTGTAAGGGGTGTTATAATGAGTACCAGCACTCACCAGTCGTCTTATCTTTGCTTTCTCTTATACATAATAACACAGAGACACGTATTGTGTTAGGGAGAATAGCGAAGCACTTGAGTGACACGTGCCAGCCGCCCTTTATTTACATAAATAAATCCGTTTGTATCCAAACAATAATTACTTGAAAAACTGCAAGTATAGTTTAACAATACTCTTGCTATTGCAATAGCTACAATATACTGGTCGTATACGACCTGGTAACTAAGGGCTAACTGCCCCTATGGTATCACTTCACAGGAGAACCCGACGTCCAGGAAAAAACAGAGATAAATTTTAAATGCTCTGAAAACCTGTGCCCAAAAACATTCAGTGCTCTCCTCCGTGAGGGTGTTGGACCTCACCCTATTCAATAGCTATTTTATCCACACACACACAAAAATTACGAAAATTAAAGTATGTGTCCTCTGTATGTGTGTGCAAAGCTAGAACTAACTCTATTCACAATTTCTCCTCTATTAAAAGCCCTTTTCACACGACGAAAAAAACGAACATTCTTTGCGAAATTTTACAATTTTTTGTAAAAAATTACAATTTGGGCTTCGTGTGAAAGGACAGTAATATTTTACATCGCCTACATTCCTTGCGAAATTTTCGCAAACCTTGCGAAATTTTGTAGTAGGTCCCGACCTCCGACAAAATCTTACGCTAGCGTAATTTTTCGCAAGGAATCTAGTCAAACCTTCGTGTGAAACGATCCGTTGTTTATTGACCGACAATCATCGCGAAAGCGGTATTAACACGCATGCGTGAAGAACATTCGGGAGCCGACCTTTGTGTGTTTACACACCGTCACCGGGCACTGGTCACCGTTGCGACCATTTGCCACCTCGTCCGCGATTTCCCGCCAAACATGGCCGTTTTGGGTCAAACCATTCATTTTAGATTGGGTGGTTTCCTTCTCCATAATGTTTATCAAGGCAATCGTTTCCTCGTAGCACCAAGATTTCTTGGCCTTCTTTCTCTTATCTTTGGTTGATGTCGTCACCGGTCGTTTTTTTGGAGGATATTACGGGCATAGTATTATGAATGGACTCCCCAACGTCTTCGTGAGTGTCAGCAGCCATTTTGAAGAATGTTTACATGGTTTATTTTTTACCGCAACACACTGTGCACAGCGGCATACGTCATCATTTAGCTGGTACTAGCGCTGTTTAAGAACAAAAACTCTATAGTTCAGTGGTAACCAGCTAAGTCTGTACTCTCGTCTCATGGAACGTGGTCACATTTTTACTTGGTGTCGTGTGAAAGCTTGCGAAAGCGGTCAGGCGTGGGATGACTTCAGTGCTCGTTAAATTCGTTGCAAGGAATGTTGGTTTTTTGTTTCTCGTGTGAAAAGGGCTTAAACCTCCCGCTGCCACACCCCGATTACGTAATCATCATTATTGTACCACAGTGTGTTCCCCGCATTCCTAAGACAACTATTTCCTGCTATTCTATGAAACGCTGGAAATGTATACTACCAACAGACGCCCCCTCTTTATAGATCGATAAGATTAACTCCCTCTCCCTGGCCAGTCCCACATGCCCTTTGTTTGTCGGGGATTATCCCTGCCAGCGCCTCTACCAACATACATACAGGCATTGCACCACAGCAAGTAATTTCATTTTAATTCCTATTCCTCTCCGATTTCTGGTACAGTTTGACCTCTCATTAAAGGTCAAAGTGTTCCATATTTTTACCCTATTTCTGGTACAGTTTGACCTTTCATTGTTCTCTAGGGCAAAGGTCAAAGTGTACCAGAAAGGCTATTTTTTAACTACTACTTCACGTTGTTGATAAAACGGACGGCAAGAAATACTGAGTAGTTCAATATCAGCGCAGCAGAAAGATGATCTGATCGTAAAATTATTACACCAAAGCTTGTTAATGTATCAACATAGTCCACCGCCTTTTGTCTCGTTTGTTGATTTTTGGCAGCGGTCTTGTCTGATGAGTAAATATTCAGCATCATCTTTTTTTTAAGATTATTCCTTTTTCTTTGTTACTTTGTCTTCATTTTGAAATGATGCAGCTCCTGCCACTTTTCCCTCCATTATAGTTATCTTGCAAACTGATGCTGAGCAAATACCGCGTCGCTTTTCTCTATTAAATCGTAAGCAAACTGGCCACCGCCGTCATCATTATTAGTTTGGGTCACGGTCGTATTAGTGAGAACAAGTTCGATAAGAGTCACGTTAGCACTTCAACTTCAGTGCGCATGCGCTACGTATGTCACGTACCGCACCACGTTGGTCCTTGAGCGAATTCCCAAATTTGTCGTTATCATCGGGAACGGCTCATTGATCCACAAGTGGTGATGATATTAATATTAAAAATTAGTAGTGCTAAAGTGACAAGTTGTGCTTCGTAAAACACTAGATTAACAATGGATCAGGCAACATTCGGTAGCTTTTCGTACTTTCAAGCAGCTGACTACGCTCTATTTGGTGTGATGATGGGAATTTCGTTAGCCATCGGGTTGTACTATGGGTTCAGCGGTGGCCGCCAGCGTACCTCGGCTGAATACGTTTTAGCTAACCGCAGTATGACATTTGTGCCGGTCACACTCTCTCTTCTATCAAGCTTCTTTTCAGGAATTACGATGCAAGGAGTACCTGCTGATGTCTACTACCACGGCCCTCTGATAATATGGATTTTCGTTTCAATAATAGTTGGTGGAATTCTATCATTGACATTTTTCATGCCGATGTACTACAGGCTTGGTTTGACATCTGTTTATGAGGCAAGTTTCTCATTTTCAAAGTTTCATCGTTGAGTTATTGGGTGAGGTATTCAAACTAAATACTTTCGTACATTGTGGTTTGTGCTTGATTTAGTATGAAACGTTATTACTCGTATAAATGCGCATAATACATCTATACGACTTGAGGTTTAAGGAGTTTAACAAAAACCATTTGAAACCCAAGTGCGGATCCATTTTATCAGGGAGGGGTAAACGAAACCGAGCACTGTGACAGTACCTGTTCGTAAGTTGTGTATGACGTTCGTAAGTTGCGATGGTTATGAGTACAACGCAAGCATGTTATACGATTATTTAAAAAAGAAAAGAAAAAGAGAAGAAGATGAAGACAAGTGTTCGGACAATCTCGTCAACCTGTTGTGGAATTTTGGATTTGAAACAATATTACAAGATATCAATATAATATGTTATATTCAAGCTCACTTTTTAGCTTTTTGAGGGCGTTATTACATTATACTGATTACAAAATTTAGTGTGCCATTTTTTGTGTAATTTATCTTTTATTTTAAATCATATTTGTAGTATTTAGGTATGCGGTTCAACCACGTGGTCAAGCTTTGTGGAGTCTTTTCGTTTCTTATTTACGCAGTAAGTGGGCATTTCACATTTATTGGTTCTTTTTGTTGTTGTACCTAATTAATGACAGTCAAATAAGCCTTTTGTGCACGTTTCTGTGACAAAATAAACGTCTCGGAGCCGTGTGATTGCAACGATACGTCAATATAGCAATAGCACAATGAGCAACATACAATTGTTATCTAAAAGTGTCTACTTAATGATTATGTAGATCTAATTGCAACCAGAGTAATGATACCTAGCTCATTATCGGTAATCAGCAAGGGAATTGGCTAATGAGAAAACAAAACTGAACATTCAAGTTGTCTGACTCGAAAAAATCTAATAAATAGTCAACCAAGTCCACTTCGTGGAGAATCACACGAGATACTTTCTCTCGCACGTGAAAAGTGGGACAATATTATAATATTTTCAATTGTGTCAGTGAATCAAGTGTATAACAATTTTTGAGATATTGACCATGGCACATTGTCCCATTACTTTTTAAATTGGTGAAATCACCGATAATAACACAAAAAAGTGTGTGCTCCTAACCTCTAAAAAGAATGCATTTCACAGTATAGCCGGGGAATTTCAGCGCTTCAGCAAGCAGTGGAATTCACAGTATGCACTCTTGGGTTGCCCTGTCGCACGCCTACGAGTAAACTTCACTTTGTCCTTTTTGTATACTTTAATCGAACCTTTGAGGTTACGTTTGGAACTTAATTTTAGTTCGACTGGAGTAAAGAGGAACAATATTTTCTTTTGATCTTTAAAAATTATAATACTATTATGTTGTCTTGTGTTGTTTTCCCTGCAGTTTCTGTATATGGGTGTGGTAGCATATACTGCTTGTGTTGCAGCTACAGCAGGTATATATGTATATGACTCTTGTATTTATTTGTGAGTATTTGCTGTCAATAATGATGGCCAAATGCTTACACGGAGCATTCTAATTTATAGAAACTTTCTGAAACTATTTAATTGTTTACTTATATTATTTTAATTCTTTGGACAATACGATACGAGCAGAGGCCCTCCAGGGAAGGGCAAAAGTATCAGACAAAATATGTCATCCAAAGCTGTGTGTCAACCACAGTGGCGTAACAAGACATTTTAATTTGGGGGCAAGCGACGAGGGGAGTACATCATTTTGGGAAGAGGTACATGGCGGGGGGGGGGGGGGTGGGCAAAAGGTTCTGAGCGGGAGGTGGGATGCGCTCCCGCTACTGGCTAGCCGTATACTGTTAAATATTCAATATAAACATTAATTGGATATCGGCTGATTTTCAGAGGGATGTATTCGTATTTATTACTGATTTGATTTGATTTGATTTATTGTTTTATTCCAAAAGGAATATACCCCATTACCCCGAGGAAGGGTTACATCAATGTTTAAAATATACAAATTGCAGTTTACATCATGACGGAGGAGTTAGCAAAAGCATCAATGTTAAACTAATTATTTTGAACATTAATTTCCTTTAACTTAGCAGACATACAAATATACTTGGCTAAGCAATAAACAATACCTTTTTCCTGAGAGGTCATAAACCCCCCCCCCAAAAAAAAATGTCTCTTTCCGATAACATACTAAAATCTGCATTACTTTTACAAACAGTGTCATACATGTTTTTTTCTCAAAACATTGTACATCGGACAATCACATACAAAATGAATTTCTGTTTCCACGTCGTCCATACAGTGAAGACAAATACGTTGATTAAATTCTAAACCGATGTATCTTCCAGTTTCTACAAGCAGTTTATGCGCTGAACATCTGAATCTGGTCAGATAATTTCTGTACTGAGGATTATTAAAAAAACACACAATTATGGTTCCACTTCCTATCTTATTTTAAACATCCGGTAGGTTCTAAGCATATTTTTTGACTGCACGTTCCTTTAGTATCCTCATGTAACCCACCTAACCAGCTACAAATAAATTCATTACGTAACCCCTCTACAAATTTATCACAAAGAACACGCTGACTATGGAACCTGACAAACTCAAAGGGGCATTCCACTTTATCATGTCAAAGGTGTTTTCAACTTATGGAACAAAGACAGCCTGTTCCTATTGCCTAACTCCACGCTTCTATAAATGCATTATACAAATAAAAGGAGAAGGTTTTTCAGATAACTAAAGCCAGTACTTTAAAGTATTTCGGCATTGTTCAATTTACATTGTTCAATTTGTGTCATCAAAATACCAAGCTCCTGGTGCTATCAATATAAGAGAGTAAACTATGGTTACCAAGTTTGTAATTAAAAGGGACAACATGATGATGTTTGCGGGTATTGACAGGTAGTACAACACATTTTGAGGCATTGAAGTCAATATCCCAAGTTTGACTCCAATATATCATTTTGCAGAGCCAGTTGTTCATCAATGGTAGATATGTTACGATAAGGGTTGTTGAGTTTCAACCTGGAGCATTTCGGTTTCACAAGTCCTACTGAATTTGCTAAAGCGTGTTGTAGGGTCGTTTTTTCAAGATGGAGTTTAGCTAGGTTATTCGTTAGGGGTGCTTTCATTTTGGATGAGGCTAGCTAAACAATTCATCGGCCAACCTTTTAAAAATTTAAAAGAAAAATGGGGGCATTCAAATATTTTAAAATATGTATTTTGTGAACATCAAGCAATTGGAATTGGCTGATGTGGGGAGCTTATTAATTGCGATGCAGCCCTACTACAGTATTGATTGGAAGAACAATCTGTACATGTACATGCAATTTGAAGGTGATTTTGTGAAAACATTTGATTTTAACTTCTCCGGTCACCTCTACATTACAAAAAACGGCATTGCCAACTGAAACATGCTCGAAAACTAGTGCTCAGCCTCTTCAAAATTAGTATCTACCACCTCAACTGTATTCGAAAAACTACTAGGTTGAGGTGATTTCAACTTATTTACATGATCTTCACCAGGCTTTCCAAAAAACTTGAAAACTGCATTGAATCTGTCTCTCAGGGTAGCTTCAATGCTATGGACTGCACTGACAATAGCTGATGCACTATGTGATGCACAAAATGTGGCTTCAAAATAAAACCAGATAGTAATGGTTGGAGTGAAGACTGGCCATGACACAAAAATGACTTGTAAACAAATACCGTATACTTTATGATGCAAAGACCTTCAATAATCCAGTCTGCACACATACAGACAACAAAACACATGTCAACAATGTCTACGCACACTGTTGAAAAAAGTACAATTGCAATACAAATCCTGGATCCACGCCTAAAAGAGGCCATAAGATGCTTGAATATTCATTAACTTTGTTATTTTTCTGATTGACCGCCCGGAACCAACCCCATTTTATACAAAGACGCTTGTATAGACCAATCCATATAATACGCGCAAGTGCTGCACACACCGCGCCGCCATTGCTGCGGCTACCGGACATTGGCAGCAAAAGGTTTTGTACAGAAATACATAGAAAACCATCTTTAAAAAACACAAAAAATGTAAAATTCCACAATTTCCTTGTTGAAACACCGTTTAAAAGGCAAAGTATACATTTTGTTTTAGTAACTGTTCGATTGTTTTGATCCTATCAATGTATCAATGGCGTAGATAACAATAAAACTAACCTGTGAAAATTTCACTTCAAAAGGTGGTAGTGTTTTTGAGATATCGCCGAAAGTTGTATGTCCACATAGGAAGAACAATCCGTAATTGGAATACACAATCTGAGAAACGTTTCATGCATGAAAAGTTTCTCAGATTGACATTTTGAAAATCTCTTTCTCTAAAACCACGTTCCTTAGAATCGTGTCTCAAAATGTTAGACATTATCAACAGCTGCAGTGCTTCATTACCACAAGTACGTTTTTATGGTCATTAATTTTTGGAGTAACAACCAAAGGATACCGTTTTAAGAACGCGTCTTACTGGTCAATAATTATTGTACTATTTTCTGTTTCAAGTGACGGACATCAGCCTTGAAGTCGCTCTTATTTCGGTAACTGTGGTCTGTGCCATCTACACAGTTATTGTAAGTATTGGTTGAAATACATAATAACCACGTATCACTAATCTAATATGAATTTCATGTTTTATTTGGAGACGATTATTTTTGAATGCTTCTTTGAAATTGCGCCCAATATCACCGGAAAAAGAAGAATAAAAAGGTTGCGCACTGAGTAAAAGAGTGCGTCCTGATTATTTACTTGAGAGGGACTCGGTAAAAGTTGTGTCGTAATGTAAAAAAACCCAGACCCACGTCATCTTGCGGACTTGCTCTGTTTACCCCACACACAAACGTGTATTATTAGGCCTATAACATGCAACAAATGTATCTCTGAAATGAAAAGCTGATCAAAATGTCGGAAAGCAGCGGTTTGTGTGAATATAACAGTGTTGATGAAGAAGAGGCTGAATTTTCGTCGAGC
The DNA here is from genome assembly GCA_023634235.1 of Pisaster brevispinus. Lineage (NCBI taxonomy): Eukaryota > Metazoa > Echinodermata > Asteroidea > Forcipulatida > Asteriidae > Pisaster > Pisaster brevispinus. The sequence goes on along the minus strand of JAMKCF010000006.1, from coordinate 15,680,218 downwards.
ACTTCTGATGGGAGTGATTTCAGCTCAAGTGACCAGTAAAGTTTTCCAGAAGAGGGACTGGGCAAAACTGGGGGGGGGGGGTCTTCCAACATTCGCGGAGCAAAGCCATAATTGGCCATGTTGTGTTTACAAGCGACTTATAGCCAGTCTATTTGCAAGTATGTCAAAGGTCATGTGCATGTAGCCCCGACGCCACTGTTATTAGTTAGATCAGAAGTCAGAACATGGTTCAACATTAAACTGTGACTAAATGGTTGTAAATTCTATTCACAGTTATTTGTTTGTACTCCTTATAGTGAAAGAACAGGCCGAGCAACTGGCAGCACAATCTCATAATAAAGTATTATTCGAGTCGCATCTCTATGCCTTTTTGAGACCCTTGTATTTTTAAAGACTAAATTTGTGTCACCAGTGCAACAAATAGTACTTTTATGGATCAGAGTTGATACTTTATAAAATATGCGTAGGCCACGATACGTTTTTATAGGCCCTATCAGCAAACATTGCTTCAACAAGGAAACCGTACAAATTGTCAAATGCAAATGAGGCTATAAAGGAGCCCCTAAAGGGACATGATTGTGTTGAACAAAATTGTAACTACAGAAATAATTTGAGTTCTCCATTTCGTGCACTCGAAATCATTTCATGCTTACACAACTATTTTGTTCATTCAAACTAAATTAGTTTGTGCACTTGTTGAAATGATATTGTGTGTTCGAAATAAACCATTTCACTCACTTGACATCATTTTGCTCACTCAAATTAAATTAGTTTGTCAACTCAAAATCTTTGTTGTTACTGGCAATCGATACGAGAGCACGGAATAGTTTGCACACTTTGTTTGAGCTTCTTAAAAAAATCCATTTCAAGCTCTCACAATAGGTTATTTTGAGCTCATACAATGTTTCTTTTTAGCATTTGAAATTATTTCGCAGTAACTTTATTTCGCACTTTCGCAATAATTTAATTTGGAGCTCTACCAGCCAATTACTTCGAGCGCACAAAATAAATTATTTTCAAACAATTTGAAATAACTTCGAGCGAAATGATTTTGACGTCACAAAGTGACTTCGCAATATTTGTTTTAGTGCACAAATAAATATTTTTCGGCTATTCCAAATGATTTCAAGCGAAATAATTCTTTTAGAATGAAATTACTTCGAACAAAAAGATTTTGTGAGAACAATAGTAATTTCGGGCGCTAAAAATAACTTATTTCAAGTGAAATGGGATTATTTCTGTTTTCATTTTGTATTCCCATTTTTATTTCATGTCTCTTTAGGGGCTCTGTATTAACTTGATCATGAGCAACTTAACAGTAAAGCATTTATAAAATAACTATGTTATGTGACGTTCTATTGTATTCGTTTTAAACAAGGGAGGAATTAAGGCTGTATTATGGACAGACAGTCTTCAGATGCTGCTAATGGTTGCTACGATCCTTGCAGTCATTCTCAAGGGTTCAATTGAGCTCGGAATTGGCCAGATCTGGGAGACAGCATCAAAAGGACAGCGAACTAACTTTTTCCAGTAAGGTATTATCTTATTGATTAGTATAAGTGCGGCGAGTAGTTTAATTGATTTCATTGTATCAATAATCCATAAAAACGTTACAGTTTTTATAACACAGTTTTGAATTTTTTTAAATAACAGTTGGCTGGATATTATCGAAGTTGATCTCAAAAATTTATGAATGTAGATGTTTTTAAAGACTTTATTATTCATCTTTAATTTCACAAACGATAAGGAACAAGGTTTAACATTTCAGAATAAGTCGTTTAAAGAAATTTACCGCGAATGTGATAGAAGGGAGACTCTTGCAATCGGGATCACTATCATGATTTGATATACCCTGGCTAGACCTATACAAAGTTTGAAGTTATAGTTTAACAAAAACTTGGAGTCATACACGTTTATGCTTACTGTGTGATGATCAAGTAAACAACAAACTTTGAACCGGTTTTATTTGTCGACATTTCATTATTGTACTATACACTGGGGCCTTTCCGTGTTAAATCAATCTTGAAGGGTCAATCTCACAGATTTATTTCCAATTGTTACACGTGATGTGAGAGGAATCAACGTTCCAAGTAGGCCTTTGTTGTATCTTAGGTTTGGAATATCGGACAAAGATGACTTTACCGTGGGAAAATTCCGTACTAGCTATTTATACTGATCAAATTTGCATACCCATAGAGGCCTAAACTGAATGGCTTTTCGCAGTCTGTAAGTAGTCTACACAGGTAGCATATACTGTGGCACGCCAAAGCGGAATTTATTGAACTCTACACGGTAAATTTCAAAATTCTGAAAATATACCACAACTTTGTTTTTTAATTAAGCAACAAATAATATTTACCGTTCAACATTTAAAACAACGATATGACAACATTATAAAAAGCATATGAGTATACAGTTCTTATTAAGCACTGTAGAGGGGACAAATCTCTACATTTCAAATTTGTTTGAGTTTAACAAATATGATATTCGGTACTCGATTACTCTGCTGGAAAATGGTTGGTAAACACTTAAATCTCGAAATTTTTCTAAAAGCTCAGTACTTAGCTCATTGCTTGTCTCTCAGGCAGTAGATTCTCATGCCCTTCTTTTATTATTCAGCCATTAGTACAAAGTTGAAAAAGAAGTGTTTTTAGGTTGGTTCTCATGAGTGTATGGGACCTGAACCTCCACCCGTCCAAATCAGCTCCATCTTAATCTTCCACGACCCATTGACTAAAAATGTCTTACTGATGAAAAACCAATGGACCGATTATTTAGATTAGTGGTTACCGACGTTGCCTGGGTGACTATAGACGAATGAGAAAAACACCTCCTCAATGCAAGGGTATTGAAACTCATTCCCTCTGACAGGTTTACAGAAATGTAAAATATCTTCTTTATATTTATTTGTGCTATCGCTACCTGACAAAAAAAAGAGAAAAAAAGGGTTCTTGCCAAAAGTTTTAAGTGAAACAGGAACTATCGAAATGTTCGATAGTTGGTTTCGTTTGTGTAATGATCCAAAATCTTAAACCAGACATGAGCTCCAAATAGAACAATCTACTCTAAAAGCTCCGGGTGAGAAATTGATCCAGATTCCGGGTTCCGGGGGCTGACCCATTTTGAGTCAAGCTGACCGGGAACTTCGGTTAAATCAGGATTTGAATTCGGATTTTGCGTCAGTTTAACCCATTTCTGGGTAATTTTGACCGTAAATTCAGGGCAAAAATGATCCGGAAATGGGTTGGTCCCAACGAAACCCAATTCCGGGTTGATTCTGACCCAAACATTTTCAGAATGGATGTTATTTTGCGTTCAACCATTTGCTCAATTTGCAGAAAAGTCATGCTGAGTAGCCTAAATACCGGTACGTGAAATCGTTTAGGTCACAGTGGCGTCATTGTATCATAAGGGGACAGAAATCAATCTAAACAACCAATAATTAATTGATAAGTCTGCGAAAACAATAGCAGATAAAATGCAAATCGCATGTAGCTAGGTTACGCATGGATGAAGGCCTCCAGAATCCATGGGTTACGGTGGCGGAGAAAGTTTTGTAACTTTTTTTTTCAATCACACAAAAAGTAGGTTTAACGATAAATTGTAGGTTTTCTTGCCAATTAATTATTGTGTCAATTAATAAGATCAAAATTATAAGTTCACGATATTATGCAAGCCAACTAAATTTTGATGAATCAATCGACTAAACGCGTTCGAGTGAAACAAAGACCACGCATGCGTAATTTAAATGGCAAATTGACTAAAGTTTAGCACCCGAACTTGCTCTGGGAAACAGCAGTGCAACAGTCAGTCGATGTGCGACAGAAAAGAGGGTTGACGTTTACTTGCTATTGGTTTCTACTTAGTGCTTGTAGGAAAAGATGGAATCAATATGTAGCCGTGTGCAAGCAAGTCGTGACTGTATATGTTTTTGAAAAGGTTGTGGCCGACGTTAACAAGCAAAGAAGACCAAAACACGCTCAAAATTTTCAACAAGCTTAACATTTTGTCAATTTAAAGCTTCTCTCTGTGTCGAATGAGAAACAAATATTAAAAGAAAAGCTTCAAAAATGCTCTTGTATAGAAGGAGTTTCGGAAAAATTGGCACATGTTTTAAAGATAGGCCTGTTGCCTTATTTTAAAAATGTTGAATAGTGATGTACGCACGCTTTTTTTAAAGCAATGTTTACCATAACATTTTAAATGATTAATAATGTTGACGAATGATTGTTAAAAATATTGCCAAATGTTTTTTTTTCAATGTTGAACGATTAATGATGTTAATGCATGTTTCAAAAATGTTGCCACACATTGTTTAAATGTTGAACGGTAAATGTGGTGTATTTTTTATAACGTTGAAAGTTAGCAAGAAGAGTTGAAACAATTCTGCTTTGGCGTGCCATGACATGCATCTAGGGCTCCACAACACATGCATACTGCTGCATGCATGCATGCGTGCATGCGTGCATGCATGCAGCGTGTACCGCTTTATAGTGCAGCATGCCCGTAATACCTAGTGCAGCATGAGCGTAGACTACCTGGGTTGTTGGGGAAAAAACATCAAATTTACACCTCGTTGGGTTTGCGACTTTGGCCTTTGACCTTATGCACATGACGTCATTTCAGTAGGGCGCCCTCGCCTACAGGTCAAAAGGGGGTTGTTCATTGGCCAATCCTGTGCGCCGCGCGTACAAATCTGTGCGTTTCGATTGTTTCGTCACCATTTTACCTCTAAGATGGCGGCTGGATGACGTCAATGCATAAGGTCCATTGTCATGGATATTAGCGTTATTCGCGACTTGCGCTCAAGTTTTGAATTTTGTGATGATGTGCCAATAATCACGACCCACAAGTCCTGAAATTTTGTATGAACACTGTCTTCAAAAGACACGACTTGGAGTCGTCAATATTTCCGACTGGGACACAATTTAAGCCGTGATTTTCTTTTGGGAATATTGACAGGTGCCAATATTCACGACTTGTTAACAAGTGAAATTTGTCATGAATATTGGCGTCAATATTGATGGTCCCTTCAGGGGCACCATAATTTCTTGCGTTCATAAATTATCCAAGAAACCTTTGCCTGTTTGAGTAAAGCGGGCGTGGCTCACATTGGAACTACGTCACACTTACGAAAAAGTTAGACATCTCACGGACTTATTCAACTTTATCTTAAGATAATAGTCTTGCCTGATTTATGTACAGATTGAAGAGAACTAAACTACTATTTCACTTTTCAACCAGATTCCATTTGGACTTAACTGAATTCTACAATGGATGGGGATTCATACTTGGTCAGATAACGTTTGTCAATACTCTGGTAAACACACAGTACATGGTGCAGAGGATGGTTGTCTGCAAATCAGAAGCAGTTGCAAGAGCGTAAGTAACGATTATTCAAAATCTGTCTCGAAACAGAGGAGAAACACAATTGTGTTTTTGCCGTCTTTTTGGTACATATCTTTGATATTGATCAACTCCACAAAGATTTGCCTTGAAAGACCATTTTTGGCAAGTCACGCACGCAGCATGATGTAGCCTAATGTAAACAATCTAAGTTCTATAAACCTATTCATCCCCAAGGTTTTGAAACTAGAGCTGTATAGGTTATATGCCTACATGCAGTTAAACACTTTTTCGAAAAGTAGGCAGACATAACTCAAATTTTACCTTTTGAATAGAAGCAGAGTGTAGCTGTAAACAAACACTACAAACAATGAGTTTTGTATCAGAAAAAACGCACTCAGGGACAACGTTTTTTGTGCAGCTAATAATGGGCCGACGCATTGTCGCATTGTCGACTCAAACCAACAATCATCAATCGGCAATGCGACAATGCCACGCGACAAAGCGACGGCACGATGCGACGATGTGGCAGAACGGCACGATACAACACTACCTTAGGCCCACACATACAAGCTTGAAACTGCAGAGGTCGTTGAACAATATTATTATAAAGCTATTCTTTTTTTCTTTGGTCGAATGGTCATGTGATCAAAATGGAAAGGGCCACAACTCCAAAACCTTTTGGTGATTTATATACAAACTTGCGCAAACAGCCTTACAATAATCTTTAAGGCTAGGCGTTAGGATTTATATACAAACTTGCGCAAACAGCCTTACAATTAAGGCTAGGCGTTAGGATTTATATACAAACTTGCGCAAACAGCCTTACAATTAAGGCTAGGCGTTAGGATTTATATACAAACTTGCGCAAACAGCCTTACAATTAAGGCTGGCTTTACGACACGTGGTCACTTTAGACAACCGTTAATAATACCGTATTCGTTAAGTAGTTGGTCATCACATATGCCAAGTGTGGGACCTGAGAACAAAGTAGGTCCACACATAGGAACTTCAAACACTATTTTACAAATGTTGAAACAAAATGTCATTATATTCTTATGGGCAAAGAAATTTGTCCACAGAGTGTATGAAGCACAGAGCTGTATGGACACACAATGTTGCAATACAGATGTCTGTGATTGGCAATAACAATCTCAATTGCATTTAATATGAAGTAAAACGGTAAACTGCAGGTACATCGGTACAAACACATCTTGTTATTTTGTCATTAGGGCAATCATTGGCTACCTTATTGGGGCAAGCATCTTCCAGGGTCTTGTAATATTTGCAGGGCTGACTATCTACGCTTACTACGAGGGATGTGACCCTGGGACGTTGGGATATACGACTAGAAACGATCAGGTAAGGAATGGTTAAACGTATACGGTGGTTTTAAAGGATTACCAAAGCCTTATTGTTAGTTACGTCATTTCATCAGCAGCAAGAAATTAGTTATCAGGGGTTAAATAAGCAAACAAATGGGCAAAAAATAGTATGAACAGAAACAAAAGGAAACTGAGTCACAATGAAGTACAAACACTGGAGATGAAGTATCAATGAACGGGGACAAAACAAAAACAACAAAGGACGGGGGGAAAGAAAAAACTTAATATCAAGCAACAAAAGAAAGCTAAACGGACAAGTTCTAAGATCAGGAAAGCTGCTGACATTTAGGTGTGAACACTACATGAGCCGTGTGAAAAAAAGTATTCATTTGCAATTCATTTGAGAACAAATGTTGGTTTAAATCTGAAAATTCACCGAGTATGTTCAAACCTGCACCAATTCTCAAGAGGACTATTTGAATCCGAATTACAATTAAAGTCAAGGACACAGCATTTAAAGACGGCAACATTTTATTTTGTGATTGTCGGTATGAATGTGCACAAAGGAAGAATACCATGTATAGGCCCTATGTTTAAAGGTGAAGTGCAAGTTGTTGCTGGCATCCTTTGTGGTAATATATCAAGTATGTGATACAAGGGTAACGTGGCTGAGCACGGTGAATTAAAACATTTTGTTGGTCATCAGCTTCGCAAAGATGTGCCATTGTGTTGGTTAGTAGCAGAATCTGCTGAGAATGTGTGGTTTATTGTAAATACCGTGTATTAACCGTAAAAGTACTTTCCATAAACAGATTTTACCCTATTTTGTTATTGACGTGTTCCGCCACTCTCCCGGGGTACCTGGTCTGCTGCTCAGTGGACTTTTTGGTGCTGCGTTGAGGTAAGACTCAAGAGGTTTAAAGTTTGACAATGATAAGATAGGTTTAGGAAGAATCTAGACCTACTGTCTGCAGTCCTTAGGTTAACCAAAACCACAAAATAAACCGGTTGACTTTGTTTCTGGCTTCCGGTCTAAATAGCAGTGTTGTAGGTCTCGAGACCGGTCTCGGTCTCCCCCTCGGACCTTCAGGTCTCGGTCTCGGTCTTGGTCTCGGACTATCGGGTCTCGACTACAACACTGCTAAATAGACTACCCACAACTTAGTCAGGTGTTGCCCTGGTTGTTCATCTACGCTTGACTATGAAATGTTCAAACGATCGTCTTGAAGGTGCAGGTTGAAGGTTTAAAGGAGCAAAACCAGATCGATATTCCGCGTATATTAGACTTTACACTCGCTGCATCTCGTCTGGTCAACTGATGGTTGTACATTTTGGGAAAATGCAATTTAACTTTTTGCAACACTCGTCGTGCAAAGAGCATAACCGACACATTACGACGCGACTCGGCTCTGAATTGAAAAGAAAAACAAAAAACACAAACACCCCAATAAACAAAAAAGTACAATACGTTTGTTGGGCTGAGAAGTTCGGATACAAAACAATGATGCACCGATTCCTTTATCGAGGCCGATGTGGTGAGAACTTGTTAATATTGTGTTCTATAAAGGACACTTATCTGTTTTGGCGTGCGCGTGGTGCGCGTGGAGAGGTCCGTCGTGCCTGTGAGCAAAGCGTCGTGCCTGTGAGCAAAGCGTCGTGCCTGTGAGCAAGTCCGTCGTGCCTGTGAGCAAGTCCGTCGTGCGTGTGAGCAAGTCCGTCGTGCCTGTGGGCAAAGCGTCGTGCCTGTGAGCAAGTCCGTCGTGCCTGTGAGCAAGTCCGTCGTGCGTGTGAGCAAAGCGTCGTGCCTGTGAGCAAGTCCGTCGTGCCTGTGAGCAAGTCCGTCGTGCGTGTGAGCAAGTCCGTCGTGCCTGTGGGCAAAGCGTCGTGCCTGTGAGCAAAGCGTCGTGCCTGTGAGCAAGTCCGTCGTCAACACGCTTACGAAATAGGCGGCTCACTGCGATACGTACTGAGTCGGTATTAGATAGACTAGTGACTTGAGTGATTTTTTATAGATTAGCCAGGTTGGATACAAGATGGCCGGAGTGTTCATCAGACTTTATGAAGATTTACTTTCGAAAAGACAACCTTGTTAGCGTTAGGGTTCTGGAAGTCTGGTCAGCTCTATGTGATAAGAACTTCCAATTGCAAAATTTGATGTAGGCCTAATGTTTGATTCGAGTGTGTTGTTTTCTCTGTCGAGTGCTTTGTCATTCACTGTTGTTCTTCCGTCCACCACATCTTACTCCATAGCACACTATCATCAGTCCTCAATGCAGCCGCTACGTTAATCGGCGAGCATATCGTGAAGCCATTGGCAAAAGGAATGCAAGACTCAACGTACACCCTTGCTCTTAAATTAATAGGTAGGTTTTCATCGTCTTATGTAATTGAATTGTGGATGTATGTGAATTCGAGAAATTGCTTTGTGTGTAGTTTGATCATAAATTCATTATGTCACTATAGTGTGTGGTATATCACTGCATAAAAATTATATTGTTCATAATAACATGAAAAGATTCGGGAATACCAATGCAATTCAATGAAGTACACTTACAGGAAACTGTAAGTTTATCACAGACAAACACCATCAAGTATTGTACTGCATTCACCAAATGATGATGATACACATGCAATATTGCAAATGATTAGGAGACAAGTCAAGTATAATTACATTCCCGGTCACCTTTACCTTTCTCCCTGGTCTGATCGAAAGTGCAACCTTCGGTTACGGCAGCTCACCAATGCAGTTTATGTTCCGTTTTATTACACAGTTATAATTTCATCTTGTGTTACTCTTGGGATAGCGTTCCTAGTTCCCGTAATTGGAGATGCCATTCCGGTAAGATCAATGGAACAATTGTTATTTTAAAAGCGTAAAAAAATTGCTGATGTTGGCTATTTTAAACTGCGGCTACATCCACCCTTCCCTGCAGTGATGGGCTTTCCTGCTTGACTAGTCCTAAAAGAACCCACATGTGTCGCGTTAAGAGTCAGTATAAACCTTGTTCAGGAATAACCGAGAAGTGGTTGTGTTTGGGGTGGGTTTTTTTTTTTGGTGAAGTTGTAAAATGAAATGTTTCATCACTGACTAGGATTTCGCTGATGGTCTGCATTTACACAATGTGATAACAATGGCTATTGATCTCAATAATGGAGATGCAAGTGACCAACAGGAAATCTGATGACGTACACAGCTTTAATATTTCATATTTATTTTAAAGTTTGTACATAGTAAATGTTTCATGTTGATGGAAATGTCAAGGTTGGCATTGCTACTCTGTTCGTCCATCGGCCCCATTTTTGCTAATTCTTTCTGACCGTCACTTATCACCATCTAAAAAGTTACAAACAAACAATAACTAAGTAAGAACCACAATTACTCATAACTTGCTGGAGTCATTTTTGAAAAGTTTTCGAATAAGAATGAAGTAGTTTGGGTTCGAATTGACTTTTATAAGTCGGATTAAAAGGGTTTATAATTTGATACGTATTGGTTTGTTCTCTTGCTGATTTGGATCATGTAAATGTGTTTCAGGTTATACTCTCAATACCGGGAGCTTCCAAGGGAACTCTCCTTGCGTTGTTCATCCTTGGTGCCTTTTGCCCCTTCTGCAGTTCAAAGGTAAATACAAACTGTTTACTCCTTCTGGTTAGTCCCGTTTTTGGGGATTAATTAATTGATTTTAAATCAATTTATTTATTTGTTGTTGTTTTGCACTGAAGGGGGCAATCGTCCCCATTGTTCACTCCAGATTTTCGAGAAGCTTGCAAACAAAAATTGACTACAGCGTGAATTGAACCAAACGTGCTGGTGTGGCAGGCGATTCTATCCTCCGGAGATTCTGTGTCCCCCCCCCCCCCATAAGGCGGACTGTGAACAAACTTCTTTTGATAGCGCCCTCTTTTGAATCATCCTTGTTGTGGTGCTGGGGTGTTTGCTCGTTTGTTTGTTGGTTTATTACGTTGGGGTGTTGTTGGGGTGTTTGTTTGTTTTTGGCCATCCTCGGTTCTAGAAGTGGGTGGTGTTCCATCCCCACCCATTAGAGTTCTTTGTTTGGTCAAACAATGTATGTAACTGAGTTAGTATTCAAAGCACGCTTTTATTAATTGCCCACAGGGCGCTGTTGTTGGCTATGTTGTTGGACTGGTGTTTGGCAGTATCATGTCCGTAGGGACTATTGTGTACTCCAAACCTTCACAAAACTTGCCACTTTCAGCTGAAGTGTGTCTGAATGAATCTTTCATGTTTAACAATGAAACGATGGTAACTACTGCAGCTATAGCACCCCATGATGTAACTCTATGGAATGACACCTCGATACCACAGGCGGACACAAATGAAGCAGGAGATATCTACAGGTTTGTTGTGGATTATTTAATAGTGAAGCAAAGGAGGTTAGTTTTGTTTGAGGCACTGTCACGTGACACAAAGGATTGAAACTGGGTGTATCCCCTCAGCTTGACTAATCAGTTGCGCTTTGGGTAATCATAGTGGGTCAGAATTATTTCATTTTAACAATAACAAAACAAACAAAGCATACAGTTGGATGGGCGGGGGCTGCCTCCGGTTACGCCGGCCACTGCTGTGACTCACCATGTTATTATCACACTTTGTTTTCTTTCCCAACAGACCAGTCATTTTTACCTTATCAACGGTATGGATCGGCTTCATTACCTTCGCAACTTCCATGATTGTAGCTATAATAACTTCACTCGTAACTGGTAAGTTTGGAATTTTTAACAAAGGGAGTATCTTCCAGCATTAAATCTGGAGACTCAAATGTAAGTCCCTACACAAACTTAATCGGCATCAGAATTGTTTTATTTTATTTTTTCATTTCGTGTCTTGATACCCACCCAAAAAGTGGGAGTGTTATGTTTCCTGCAGAAGTGTAAAAACACGGAGCCCTAAAGAGACAGGTAAAAACAAAAATTCGCTCCCTCGAAATAGGCTTATTATTTCGTCAGCTCGAAATATTATTTTGTTCCCTCAAAATCTTCGTGAAAGAATTTTTTTAGTACCCTCAAAATAATATTTCGAGGGAACGAAATAGTATTTCAAGGGGCACGTACTAAGATTTTGGAGAGTGAAACAATATCTCGAGTGGACGTAATGATTTCGAGGGAACGATAACGTATTTCGAGGGAACTAAATAAAGTTGAAAAAAGAAACGAAATATTATTTCGTTGCCTCGTGTTGCATGTATATGGCATTTAATTTTAAGTAACGGACAAGGTAAAATAAAAAGGTTCCCTCGAAATATTATTTTGTTCCCTCGAAATGTTATTGTGTTACCCCGAAATAATATTTTGAGGGAACAAAAAAAAAATATATATATATTTTTTTTACCTTTTAAATAATTGTTTTTGCCTTGCTAGTTCGTAAAAATCAACGAAAAGCGACGTTTATTTGAGGTCAAAATTATAAAAAAGTTTTTACACAACATTGTTATGAGAAGTGCATTGTATGTTTGTTTTCAATTAGTGCTATTTGTAAAATTAATTTCGGCAAATATTACTTCGTTTTTCTCGTTGAAGTTTGTATGTCAAAGGGGAAAGGCAAACCCGCATTGTATGATCAGTTTTGAAATGAACTGTTTCAGCTAATGCTGTAATCGTCTCTAATAGTGAGGCGAAATGGCGGGATAATGAGTGGGAGTGTGGCGGGAGCCTTTTACTGCTGGTTCGCTGATTTTGTACAGTATGTAGTGGACTATTCCTCAAATGGGCCAAAACTTGTTCTCGTAGAGTTTGACACTAGCAAAGTCCTTGACAACAACTTTCACAGCCAACACGTCTACTTTTTAAGATGGTTATTACAATGGTTTACTAGAAACAATACGCAATATCATACTTCTCCATGTAAAGTCTAAATTCCTAAAAACAAAACAAACAGCTCTTTTCAATAGCTACATTGCGGGTTCACGTATACTACCATTGATAATGGCATATAGAATGAATTCTTGTTTACATCCAGGGGTTAACGACACTTCCAAAATGGATCCACAACTTGTGGTATGGAAAATCAACAGCTCATATCAGATAGTAAAAGAAGAGGCAAGGGTAAGGAATGATTCAATACGACTACACACTAAGCATGGCCTATGAGAACCCTAGTTCCGAGGTCCATGTCCCCAATTAAGGATACCTGTTACGTGGAGTTCCCTCAAATACATTGATCGTTGGTGGCCTTCAAGGGAGATTGCACATAACTTTGCAAATAGGTTCATTTTTAACTGCATTTTGTTTATTTTTTTTATTTTTTAAGTTTACAGCTTAAAAATGTTATTTTAGTCCGAATATTGCTATCGAATCAGGATTTTAAAGCAACAATTTTTTCTTTTACCATTTTCTCCTCCAAACTGTAAAAAAACTTGCTCCTACAAATGCTCCTACATGCTTTTACGAATCACTCTAATATTTCTAGGCTAACAATTTATAGGTTCCAGTTATTTGTTGGCAATTTATCGCACATTTTGTCATGTTTGAGGTTCAAGGGTTACACAAATATAACCCCTCCTCTTTGTCGCTTGGTTTGAGCAGCAAAGGATATATATTTTTTATCCCTTCCACTTTTCGGTTAGGTTTGAGGAACAATGGATACAACAATCTAACCCCTTACTTAAATTATTACCACTCGAATCACAAATAAACTCTCTTTTGTGGGTCAGCTTTCCTAATAATGAAGTATACATTGTAAATAAAAAGGTGTGTGTGCCTTCATTATTCACTACCTTATGGAGACCGAGAACAAAACAGAAAAGGGAAAACAAAGGGTTTCCATAGGGGAATTCTAAAGACTGGGTTGCTCCACAAGGAATTTTGTGTACAAAGTCAATGGGAGGTTCTTAACTACAGGAACAAAAGGAAAGAACAAAAGATGTCTCCACAGGGATGCAAAAACAGGAATGTGTGTGTGTGTGAGTAGGTAACCACATTCAAACCGGGGACCTACATAACAAAAGAGGACAAAAGGTCCACGGTTCGGGAAAGGTCCACGGTTGGAAATCGTGTACAAAACCAATGGGAGCTTTAAAAAAAAAGAGTATAAACAAAAGAGGGACAATAGGAGGTCCACGATTGCAGGCTGTTACACACTTGTGTGTGTGTGTGTGTGTTTCTTTGATGCAATAATAGTTTGGAGTACAACATGTATATATTTTTGGGGTAACAAAACGTATAAATCAAAATACTGTTACAAATATTTTTAAAAGTGCACCCGAACAGCATGATTTTAACATTTTGAAAACAACTGCAAGAAAAGTTGCTATGTTACCGAAAAAAATTAGTTAAAAATGAACCTGTTAAATATTATCGCAAAAAATGATGTGATTTCGAATAATGAAAAGGATTGTGCACTTCTGTTTACATTCAGGAAGATACTGACCATGGTTCAGATACAGACAACAGAGACAAGCAAGAGGAGCAATTTCAATCCAAATCGGAGATGCAACTGAATCAGCAGATGACCACCGTGTAAATGACAACCATAAGCTTGAAATTCGTGGCAAACGTAAGAGGCACCGTTGACCTATCGGTACACGTTTATAAAGCAGGCGTGGTTGTACGGTACCTTTTTTGAAATTGTCTTTTATCAAAATCCCGAGTACCCAAAGGAATTGACTCCCAAAATGGAGTCGTTCACGTTGTTTGAAAGGTTTTGTGAGTTGGCCAGCAGCAGCTCGGCCCTTCCATGGCAAAACAGCCCAACTCGAAATTTTTAGTTTTTCACATCAGATCATTTTTGGGTAAATTGAGGGTGTTTTTTCACATCAGATCATTTCTGGGTAAATTGAGGGTGTTTTTCACTTTTCAAAGTTTTAAAAGCATACTCTGTATGGTTTCTGAATATAACATGTCCTATCTCGGCCTCTTTTTACAATTTCGTCCAATTTTAATGGCAAAACAGCTTATCTCTTTACTTGCTTTTCTCAAAATGTAATTTTTGAGTTAGACTGTTTTGCCATGGAAGGGCAGAGCTGGAGTTGTGAGTTGGCCTGCCAGAGTTGTGAGTTGGCCTGCCAGAGTTGTGAGTTGGCCTGCCAGAGTTGTGAGTTGGCCTGCCAGAGTTGTGAGTTGGCCTGCCAGAGTTGTGAGTTGGCCTGCCAGTGTTGTGAGTTGGCCTGCCAGAGTTGTGAGTTGGCCAGCCGGAGTTGTGAGTTGGCCAGCCGGAGTTGTGAGTTGGCCAGCCGGAGTTGTGAGTTGGCCTGCCGGAGTTGTGAGTTGGCCTGCCAGAGTTGTGAGTTGGCCTGCCAGAGTTGTGAGTTGGCCTGCCGGAGTTGTGAGTTGGCCTGCCAGAGTTGTGAGCTGGCCTGCCAGAGTTGTGAGTTGGCCTGCCAGTGTTGTGAGTTGGCCTGCCAGAGTTGTGAGTTGGCCAGCCGGAGTTGTGAGGTGGCCAGCCGGAGGCAATTTTTTTTTTAACGTTGTTCCGGCAAAAAAAAAATGAGGGCGCTCTTCACACCTAAGTTTACGATGCAACCTGGGAAACGGCAGCCACGGGATCACCTTAAGGGGATGCGACTTTTTAATAATAAATAAAGATATTGACTAATAGGGAGACCGCCATCGGCTGGATAACTCAGTTGGTAGAGCGCTGGTAATCCGGAGGTCGTTGGTTCAAGTCCCTCTCCAGTCAATTTTTCTTTGTTCAAACCCAAATTATAAAAAAAATTACCCAGTCAGTTTCCCTAGTGGTTTATTACCTCATAATTTTTTTAATACATAATACTTCTTGGCAGGGCATACTTTAATGCAATTTATGGGTTTATAAAGCTTGTATCGGTTGTGTTTACACCACAGGTTTTGATAAATATCAATAAAAACATTAAATAATCGATATTACAAATTGCTCAACCCAGATTCTTAAACAGTTTGACCTCCTTCTGTGGAATCTGAAAAGAAGAAAAAAATGTATGCAACAAAACATGGTTCACCCCTGGCTGCCGGACTAGGCCTGTGGCAGATTGTTTGTGCAGTCATTGTTTAGGCATACAAAGTTGATGTATCCTTAGATAAATATACAATATTGACCTCAATATTATGATTAAATACACACTTTGTACATTGAGATAGTATGTTTGTAGTTGCAGATTAAATGTTCGATACCTCTCCATGCACCATGCATGTGCTGTTCATATTCCATGTCTGTTTTATTCTCGTTCCTTTTTTATAAACTATCATGGCATTCATCAGGTTACAATCATTGCTTTTATTTACTGAAAAATGCTGTCTGTTTGCGTTCTTCTGCACCGTTTTACGAGATGGCGCTTTAGACAAAGCAAATGTTCTCTATTGTTTTATAATGGAATGTTGATTATGAGTAAATTTGACGTTAATAAAAACAACCAGGTTTGCTTATTCAAATTATTCGATCAAACTTCATATTTTGAAGCACTTTTGGCAGGACAAATACTTCTTGTTATAACGAATACAATTTATTTTACATTTGCGTAAAGCAACTTATCATTATCATAATTTGAAGGTGTTGTTACACGTTTTTAAATATTAAAAAACCCTTAGTGGTGTTCTTATATTATGCTCCTTCCCTCCTCCCCTACCCCCTTCCCCTTTGATGTGGAGTTATGCTATTCCGTTTATTTCACCTCCAAAAATACACCACTTCAACTATACGTTCCGCAAGAAAACAATAAGCAACGAATAAATTACAAGAAACTACCAAATAATTAATCTATAGGGGAGAAAAATGAAACAATGGATATATAGTTTGTACAAAAGAAATTTACATAAAAATAAACACATACAGCCCACTTACAGAATGAGGTGGGGCGAGAAATTTAGAATTATCCTAAAAGAAAGAAAATTTTGAAAAGGGGTTTTATAACTGCATTCTAATCGGTTTTTCTCATTGATGGAGCACAGAGAGTTATTACGAACACATACAGATGTAAACTTTTCAAAATTCATTCTGAGTGCCCTTCTCTAGAGTCAAAAACCGTTTAAGATTGAGTTTGAACTGAAAAATGATATCAATGTCGGATGGGTTCTTTATAAAAGACCCTTTTGCAGCGGATATTCCAGATTTGGCGGAGCGTTTTAACGTCAAGAACGCCTTGGACTGGTTGTAATTCATAGCCCAGGATTCTGTTAGGGTCGATAAGACAAAAGTGTTTGTTGTCTGTGTATTTCCTAACAAGTTACTTGACAAAAATCCAAGCGTTTAGAGTGCTAATACAATAAATGAACAAATGCTGATGGGATTCTGATTCTGTTTCACATAATGGATATGTGACATCAACAACTCATACCGATTTTGTACAAATAATCAAGCAGGTTGTTTTGAACCCATTTTCCCATATCAGGGACCAGTTTAAATTTTGAGCGAAACAGAGGACTTCTTGCCAAACTTTCCGACTTTTTGGCGGAATGGATTTCTGGGAAATTACTCTGGAGTAATTGGATTTGGGTTTTTATGTTCTTGATTTGGAGCTTACTGTTGCCATCATGATCGGGGAAAACAAGCCAGTTCTAGCAGGGCCATGTCTAAGGTGAAATCTAAATGATCTTTCAACCTGCCCATGGTTCTACCCGCATTGATTTTTTGAATGGGACATCTTTTTTTGCAACTGCTTTGTAAGAAATCAGTCTACCTTGTCTGGTCACATTTTTTACTTTGGTCATACCAGCAGATTTAAGAACAGGACTGTTTAAAACAGTGTTATCCCTAGTAGCAATGCAGTTGTTAAAAATAGGAACAGCCTGTGTCTCTAAAAGACTAGAAAAGTTACACGTCAGACTGCTACCAGCTTTCTCAAAGGCAGCAATGAGTAGAAATGAGTAGCTTGGATCTTAATATTAGTATTAGCGAAAATATACCAACCTAAATTATTATACCCAACGGTCACAGACAACTTCCCATGTGCCTTCCGTGGGGGTAACGAGCTAACCAGTTTAATTTTAAACTAGTTAGCTTACACTGAACGTCTAGAAGACCTGTTCCACCTTGCGCTTAACGACCGGTAACATTGTTTCTTTTTATCTTGTCATTCGGGCCACCTATTCAAAAAGAAATTCAAAATGCAACCGTTTACTTTCTTTAAAAATTCCACTGGGCAGGCCAGAACGCTGCATAATAGAAAACATTGTACTCCCAATTAATTCTGTCAACAGCTTTTTCTTGGTCGTAACTAATAACAGCGGCACCTAGATTTTCCCAATTGATATAATCCATCGTATATCTTAAAATAATGAGGTCATCCTGAATATTCCGGTTAGAAACACCACATGTCTGTTCTTCGCCAATAATGAAAGGCATGGCTAATTTAAGACGATTGGTAATGGCTTTAGACAATATTTTATAGTCAACTGTCATGAGGCTTATTGGACGCTAGTTTTTCAGTTCATAGCGACTTCCCGAATTCTTATGAGTCTTACAAGAGCCGAGTTCATCGAACCCAAAGACCCATTTTTAAGACAGTCTTCGTAAACTTCAAGATGATCTCTTTCAACAATGTATCACAAATGTTGGTAAAAATCGGATGTTAAGCCATCGATACCGGTACTTTTGTTTTTATAAATTGGAAGGGAGCATGTGTAATCTCTTTCTTTGGTAATCTCTCTATCAAGATCCTCAAGAACATTGTCAGGAATAGTTTTAGTTTTGATATTAGAAATGATTTCATCTTTAATAATGTGTTTTGGAAAGATTCTCAGAACTATGCAGATTACTATAGAAGTCATTGGCGATTTCAAGCATTGTATCTATCTGGTCAAACAGAACTCCTTGATTGTTGAGAAGTTTGTCAATTTTTAAGCTTTGAATCTTCTGTCTTTCAAGATTGAGAAAATATTTAGAGGCTTTTTGGCCTTCTTCTTTTTTTAATGCTGTGTGTTCTAATCTGGGCCTTCTTTCATTCCATTAATTTCCCTACTGTTTAAGATTGTCGTCGAGCTCTTTTACCTCTCCCATGCAACCAGTAGGTTATCATTGTTTTTAATCAAAAGGTCAAACGTTTCTGTAACTTTTTGCGATTTTTGAGTATGGGCTTTTTCTTTGCCATAATCTTGAATAATTTTTTTCAAGCGAAATTTGCCAGATTCCCACCATTTGGAGAGAGAGAGAGTCATATTGACTTTTTGGGGTTCTCCATAAGTTCCAAAGATTGGTAATACAATAGGAGCATTCAGGATCTTGTAATAGAGAATTGTTACAGACCCATCGGCCTTGACTGTGGGGAGTGTTTATATCATCCAGTTTCAAACCAACAATTTGGTGATCTGAAAAACCCCATGAGGAAAAAGAAACATTATTAACATTTTTAATAAGATTCGAAGAAACAAAACAAAATCAATTCTGCTGGAATTACTACTACCTTTATGAAAATGAGTAAAGCCTTCTTTGTCAGGGTGAAATGAGCGCCATGAGTCAACAAGGTCTTCTTCATTTAAAACATTGGTCAAAATGTTTATGCTGGCCTCCTTAACATTTTTGTTGTCAAGGTTACAATTAAAATCACCTCTAATAATCCCATTTTCAAGACCAGTTATTTGATCGCAAAAGTTATCAAAGAAGTAATAAGTGCGATCGTGAATTTGATTAGATGCATAGACGGAGGAAATAAAGCAAGTATATTTGCTCCAGACCATTTGGGTCGTATCTATCTCCCTGCATCGTCTGTAGTTATATTGGAAATATTAAGACGGACCTTTTTGAGGTAAGAATAGCTACCCCCTACATTGGTGGTTGCCATGACTAAAATACATTTCACCCAGCCATTGCTTACTCGGTGAGTCTCCTGTAGTAATATAAGACTGAATTGTTTACGTTGTAAGTGCCAAATAAAACATTCCTTTTCAGATTGTTCCTTAAGTCATTAGCATTTATAGCATTACAAAAAGGACATGAGACATATTATTAGATGGAACGACATCATTTATGTTTACTATAAAGGGGACCAAACATAGTTCAAGATGGAACAAATCTATGTGGATCTTCCTTACCTCTTCCATTTGAAGTGAGCTGGCTCTGGCTGAGATTGGTCCCTGTGGTCGGGAGTTTGTACCGTCATGCAGGATGAATCCACATCGTTGGATCTTTCGTTAGAATGTTCCTGGTCAGCCATGCTTTGTTTGGTGGAGTGTTGGGGTGTTTGGGTGTTTGTTTGTTTGTTGGGGTGTTGGGTGTTTGTTGGGGTGTTTGTTTGGGTTTTTTTTACTGCTATTATGAGAAACAAAACATTTAAATAAATACAGATACAAGTGTACACAATTTTGCGTGACATACTCACGTGATACGAAAACCCAAGGAAAATTATTTAAAGGGAAAGGTATACGTTTGGTAATCACTCTTAAAATCAATGGCAATAAAAACCTACTTGGTTAGAAGTACAGAAGCTTTCGATAGTATAAAACATTTTGAGAAACATTTCACTTCGAAGTTATATGGTTATGGACAAAGATATAAGTTTGTATCCCCCAAATTTTGAATCTGAGAAACGTTACTGTCAAATAAGTTTCTCAGATTGTATATTCCAATTACGGATTATTCTTTCTTTTACATCTCAAAAACGCTACCATCTTCGAAATGAACTTTTCACAGGTTAGTTTTATTGTGTATATCTAAATTTATATAGGATTAAAAACAATCGAACGGTTCATAAAACCAAAGGTATACTTTGCCTTTAAATGTCACAAAATTACCAAAACAACATGAACAATGTTCAGAAATGAAAAACTGCACATAGTTCCCGCTCATTCATGAAAAGGCTCATAATCAACGAAAGAACCTTAAGCACCGCATTTTTTGGTGTGCTGTTTATTGTTTGTTTTTGTATGAATCAGTATTTATTGCAATGAGGAGATATACTTTCCGTACTTCCAAGTGTGAATACTTTCAATTGCACCGAAATGACGACAGCATTAATGGGCAATTTCTACGATCACCAGCCATAGCCGCGGTGAGCCCTTTCTCATGTGTCACTGTGTCATTAAATCTTTTGGCAATATTCATTTTTGATAACTTCTATTTAATTTGATATTATCACCGCAGCAATATGATGAATTCACATAGAGATTACAGAAATGCAAAACTAATTTCATAACACCATGAAAGTGTCGGCATCATTTTAATCAATCGTTTGTCCATAAAAAAACAAACCCTAAAGCAAATATCCAAGATATTAGTATACATGTAGATAGTGATAGCGTCTCTACCCGTCGGCACTGAAGACCACTTGGTTGGTTTGAACGTGAACAACATTGAAAGGGTCGATAGGTTGGGCTTTTGTTTTGGTGCGTGTGTGTCTTGACTCTACTTTTTAAAACCTTTAATTAATGTAGGGCCTACCAGTAACAATACACGTTAAATTAATTGAGCAGTGTGCCAAAGTTTTAATGAATGAACAAACATTACATTTATCCTCAACTAAAAATCGCTGTCAACGTTTCGTTGAAGTCTACATATTTCAATGGTTCTTATGCGTTTGTGGAACTGAAAACTTCCTGGTCTATCTGATCTGACCTGGCGAAACGTCCTGGTCTATCTGATCTGACCTGGCGAAACTTCCTGGTCTATCTGATCTGACCTGAAAACTTCCTGGTCTATCTGATCTGACCTGGCGAAACTTCCTGGTCTATCTGATCTGACCTGAAAACTTCCCGGTCTGTCTGATCTGACCTGAAAACTTCCTGGTCTATCTGATCTGACCTGAAAACTTCCTGGTCTGTCTGATCTGACCTGAAAACTTCCTGGTCTATCTGATCTGACCTGAAAACTTCCTGGTCTATCTGATCTGACCTGAAAACTTCCTGGTCTATCTGATCTGACCTGGCAAAAGTTGTGAAAGTAAGTTTTGGAAAATTCTATTTAAACTGATTCGCCGCAATTCGCTGAAAACAGTATTAACCCAATTTTTCGCATGGAACCCGTGAAGTCCTCCATTTAGCGCAACATTATGTGAAGGGCCTTTCGGTTTTATGCATGTAGGCCCATTTAAAACATGTAGGCCTATTAAAAACAATGGTTTAGAACATGTATATATAGATTGAGCCGTGGAAACAAAACCACTTAAGTAAACTATCACTTTTAAAGGAAAAATTATTTGATAAACGTAATTAGATTGGAAGATTTTTCCGATGAAATATCCGTTCCGTTTTATGGTTTATCAATTAATCTGACGACGTTCGAAAAACGACCGTTTGATGACAATCCGTCTATATTGTCGGAAAATCCACTAAAAATGTGTCGTTTCAACCTGTGCAGTAGTCAGCAAACGCCTGAACTTTGGATCTTAATGTGAGTTTGGAATTGGAAGAGATACAGCCTCGATCTCATGTACAGTATACCACGCACTCAATAATATACAAGATATATGCCATACACGGCAAAATGTCCGTAATTTGCATTGAAAATGAATGGGATGGGGGACGCTTTTGAGTCGGTCGCATAGAAGGGAAACACAACATCAAAATGTTATTTGTGCATGAAAATGATAAATCTTTATTTTAAGAAGTCTTTACAAACAATCTTAGATACCACGCAGGGCCCGTACAGCGTACCCTCTGCCCACTGTCCAGTCAATATTAGATACCACACAGGGCCCGTACAGCGTACCCTCTGCCCACTGTCCAGTCATTAATATCATTAATGAGACACTACGACACTGCCTCGGCAAGTAGCAGACTTGATTTGTTTACAATATATTTTATTTTGTCACTTTTTTACTTCCATATGTCTTCCCCTGACATGACTTCAAACAAATTTTCACCGAGGGTTGGAAATTAGGCCCAATGGTTCGCGATAATTAAGGCACGTCAGCAAGAGGACAACCAGTCTAGTTCTGCCCGGTGCTCCAGAGGTTTGAGTCTGTTCTACGACCTAGACGCTGTATTAAACAACTTAGTTACATAGTACATCATCCCCATCATCCCCACCCCCCCCCATCCCCATCCCCATCATCATCCCCATCAGCATCACACTTCAGAATGACCTGATGTTGATTTTGTTTCAAGCCAGAATAAGTCTCGATAAGGCAAATACAAACACCAAGTTGGACGTGTGTGTTGGTATGTAGCCCCAAACTATTCTCGTTAGGCCTTTTTCGAAGCCACAGCTTAGGATTGGGCTCCACGTTTTGATAACTGACGGAGCATGCGCTGGAGGTCAAGCCGAAGTTTCAAAAAGGGCTGTAAATGTAGCCCGGGCGTCATTATTTTTAGGCTCCAAATTTGGGCTACAGTTTAAGTTATCTGGCTACAATTTACAAGGTTGGCAAATTTGGGCTACAGTTTAAGATCTCTGGCTACAATTTACAAGGTTTCGATAGATATTAAAGTGCCACATGTTCATGCACTTTTTGTAGTTACGCGATTTTATTATTGAATTATGGAAACTAATGAAGTCGAACAATGTATCTGCAGATCCCGCTTAAACAGCATGGGTTGGGTTTTTACCTGCGGTCCAACCAGCAGTTTCCGTTTCATAACGCATCACGAGTAGGCTACATAGGTTACTAGTATCAAGGTTCATGGTTCAATTGGTTTAGTACCGGTAATCAAATACAATATCGCGTATTTATTACAATAATAAAATAATAGTAATTTAAAGATAGAGTCAGGCCTGCGCTAAACGTTGCACTTTTGCCGCGTCGAACTCAAATGATTTTCGCACGGTGAGAGTTCGGCACTTAAATGGAATCAGTGACAAACGTCGAATTTAGTAAAATAGTTTGCCGCATTTAAAGAAATTCAAAATGGCGACGCGGGAGAAAATTGCAAAAGAGTTATGTTTCATAATGGCAATTCGAGCTGACACTCGTAGTTTTTTTTATATTAATGACAAAATAATTGCTCCCAAGCTTAAATGTCGTCATTACTATTACAACCGTTGATGAGTGGCGTTCATCATATTTTATTAAGTGACAAACAAAATCGATTATAACTCCGACATTTACAGAATATCATGTTTGTTCAGTGTTTCCCTCCGTATCAGCTACGGTACGGACAAGAAGAACGTTCACATTAAGAACAATACACATCAAACACGTTTCAAAGGCTTTGCGCATGCGTATTCCCAAAGGACATCGCCTGACTGAGAATTCAAATCGATTCGACACGGCAAGAGCGCGACGTTTGTCACCGCGTCGTGTAACTACCGTGTACAACGGCAGAGCTTGCCGTGCTACATGGCAGTGTCGAACTTAAATCAAAAGTTCGCACTAACCATCGCTCTTTCGTCGAATTTAATTCAAAGTTTTTCTTATTATTTGAGTTCGACACGGCAACAGTGCGACGTTTAGCGCAGGCCTCATACTTTGAAATAAAAAAGGTCGCTTCCTCTTCGAATGATCCCCTGGCTGCCGCTTACCAGATTGCGACCCCTGACCACACGGCAGCTAACGGTTGAATGGCCCTTCATTTTGTGCACTCGAAATCATTTCGTGCTCACAAATTGTTTTTGTTTACTAAAAAAGTATATATTTTGTGCGCTTGAAGTGAAATGTGTGTACCCGGCTGGTACATTGAAACGACATGTTAAACTTTGGCGCAAGATGCCAAGTAGATCATTGAAAAATGGACATTGAACTTTTTAGGTTAATTTTAAAATAAACGGAGCTGTTT
This sequence comes from Pisaster brevispinus, assembly GCA_023634235.1. Classification (NCBI taxonomy): domain Eukaryota; kingdom Metazoa; phylum Echinodermata; class Asteroidea; order Forcipulatida; family Asteriidae; genus Pisaster; species Pisaster brevispinus. The sequence continues at coordinate 15,655,973 of JAMKCF010000006.1, read as the reverse complement.
GGTATCACTAAATGAGGTCCATAGGTACATTGGGTTCATTGTGTTCAAGCTGTTTGTTGCGCAGACAAACAGCCTTTCAATTCAAACATAAAACGCTCGGTGTGAGTTGGCACCAAGCTCGATCTGTATTTCTAGGATTATTTGCCTACATTAATTCTGTGCATAAATAATCTGAATTTGTAACTATCTCACTAAGTAACAATGGAAGAGACAACATTTGGTAGCGTTTCGTACTTCCAAGCAGCTGACTACGCTATATTTGTTGTGATAATGGCAGCTTCGTTAGCAATTGGGTTGTACTATGGGTTCAGCGGTGGCCGCCAGCGTACCTCGGCTGAATACGTTTTAGCTAACCGCAGTATGACGTTTGTGCCGGTCACACTCTCTCTTCTATCAAGCTTCTTTTCGGGAATTTCGATGCAAGGAAAGTCCGCCGATGTCTACTACCACGGCCCTCTGATAATATGGGTGACCGTTCCCATATCACTGGGAGGAATTCTAGCTTTAGCATTTTTCATGCCTATGTACTACAGGATTGGGGTTGCATCTGCATATGATGTAAGTATACCTCGGGTCCTTCAGCAGACTTGCGATCGCGATATGTAGCTATCTTTACTCATGAGTTAGTGAAATACAAAGTTTGAATTGTTAGAAAGTTCTGGATGCGCCTCTTTTTTATTAAATTCAAAACCACCAGCATACAAAGCCTTTATTCTAAAGAACAAGGCGAATGGGTCTGCAGATAACGACTATTTTGCCTCATGTATTGCATTGCTTTTTGGAGATCAAAAGGGTTGGGACTTTGCCTCCATTATTATTCATTGGTGGATAAAGCAAACATCCAAACTGTCGTCCTTGTCTTTTGTTATTTCTGATATGTTCAAAGATTCAAGAGTTCAGCTTAGGCAGCAACCTGTATTTGGACACTTGCTAGATCGTACAATTGTCAAATTATAACATGATTTGTTATTTTAAATCCATTGAAATCTTATAAATATCAGTTACACTGAGTTGGACATTTTGGAATACATCAGTTTCTAGTTAACCGCAGAGTTCATTAACAGCAAGAGGTGGTTCAAGCATTCAAATTTATCGATTGTTAATAGGTAGTAGAAAGTAAGTAAGGTTTGCGGCACTTGCAAACCTTACTTACTTAGTATTTTTCCACCATGCATAGCCTTAAGTCTTATCTTAGGTAGTAGAAATTCACCTGCAGAAGGGTGACCAAGCTGAATGAGAAGAACGAAATCATGTGAGAACGAAACAAAATTATTGCAATAGAGCTTAAATTTATTTTTGCTGAAATTTACCGGTCAAACTTTGTAATAGTTGTGCAAAAGTTTCTTCAAAATCAGTAAAAGACTTTTTAAAACAGAAATGTAAAAAAAGTTATATTCCAGAATTAATATTTGAAAAATACTTAATTTGTGTTTACAACAGAAAAGACTTTTTCCCCGTTGTCAGAGTTTTTGTTTTAGTTATTAACATTGTAAAATTTTGCTAAATTATACCTTGTAAACTAGTGCCGGTCGTTTTCTATTGGCCCAACAACATGACGTCATTCATACGATTAAACTGTGCGGTGAACATTTTAGGCCACGCGCAAACGATTAGACACGTATCCACATTTTTGACAGACAACTTAACTCCCAAAATGGCTGACAATGGGCAGAGAACGTGCAATCTGTAATGGAATTTCACGACCGATTGTAAACTTTGCAATCAGTGATGACATTTTATGACCTATAATCAATATTTTCCAATTTGTAATGGACTTTTACGACCGATGATAAATTTTGCAACCGGTGGCGAGCTTTGTTTAAGATTTATTTGTCACTGCTAATGTTTTCACTAACAATGACCATTACAATTGTTTTCTCTCCTTCCACTGGTGATAAAGTTCCTAGTAACACTTTATGAAATTACCACTTGGAAGCTTTTGTTTATATCTTATTTACAAATTTGATTGATTATTTTAAACAATTCTTCTAAATATCGAATAATCGACGGACGTCAATACTGACGTCAGGGAAATGTTACAACTTCTCCCCCAAAGTAATATCTGCTTTTGTAACAATAATAAGTTTCGGATTTTTCATGACAGAGCGGCCGCAAGACAGCCTCCCGCGCAGGTGTGTTACAAAGTAGTTCCTCATCTTATTAATGTGACCTTTTACCTCTCTCCAAACAGTATTTGGGAATGCGCTTCAATCCCGTGGTCAAGATTTGTGGAGTAATATCGTTTCTTCTATTTGCTGTAAGTTGGCATCCCGTAAATGTTTGATTTATGCAACGTCAATATAGTAGGTGCAGTTTTTAAATATCCCTGAACTCATTCAAAATGTATACTTTATAATTATGTCCTTAAATTGAACATTTTTGCCCTGTCGGTCTGTTATACAAATACTGGATGCACGTGAGCGCCTTGTCGCAGGATATAATCATGGGCGAAATCCGGACTATTCCATTTCATGAGGTAAAACCGAATGAATCAGAAAATAATTCGCCGAGTAATTTATTCTGCGACATTGCATGAACAAAGTGCATTTAATATATGGTTGTTTTATAGATCCTTGTCATTTCAATTTTTCTTCAAAATAGACGAGGAAACTCATCCACTCGCACTTTGAAAAACAACTTCTTGAATCCAAGTATACACCAAACTCGTCCACCACGACACGACCTTTCCTCGATTGGACAAACGGGCGGGAACATTATTTTGGAAACGACGCGACGCTGCGAAGGGTCCAAAGCGTCCTATAACTATCCATATAGATCTCCTATGTTAAATGTACAATGTACGCGGAAAAATAGAAAATGTGTTCCACCAATCAAATGACAAGGATTTGTGTGTGCTGTAAATAAATTGCATTATTTTGTCTGGATTATAACCCACAAGGCAGTGGGAGAGATATTGTTTCTATTCCGAGGGAAGCTGTATTCATCGTTATATACGATGTTTGTTATAGTTTTTGATACCACTACGTGTACTAGTAATTATTACTCAAATCTATTTACGTATTTACATAAAAAGAATGCCGTTTGTTTTGTTTTCATACAGTTTTTATACATGGGCTTGGTCATCTATACGGCTTGTGTTGCAGCAACAACAGGTTTGTTTGGCGGGGCCTGTTGGGGTCACACACCAAATTTATATAGCGTATGCAATGCATGACAACCAAATCTGAAGGCTCATTTTGCACACTTATTGTGCAATGATACAAGTCTCATTGAACCGCACAATCCTATTCTTGTTATTGCTTCTGCTGAAGACGTCACATTTTCTTAGCCAAGCTGAATTGCATTAAATTTTAGAAAGCGACACTGAGATCAAGGATAATTGAATTCGATTATTGACTTTATATTGCAGCAGTCGGAATAAACACGTTAATTTTGCACAAAATCCCCGACCAAAAACATTTTCTGCTGAAGCTTAAAAAAAAACAACAACAACAACAAAAAAATACAACAACAACAACAACAACAACAACAACAACAACAACAAACACCCCAACAAACAAACAAACAAACACCCCAACACCCCAACAAACAAAAACGCATCGGCATTACTCGAGTACGATCCGAATCCACGACCTTTGTCGTTCTAAAGCACATTAGTTCGAACCCTATACTATAGCTGCGTGTGCCGCAACAATTTTAAACCCAAATTATTTTAAATTTACCCATCAGTCAGTTTCCCTTGTGGTTTATTACTTGTTATTTATCATTAAAAAGTCGCATCCCCTTAAGGTGATCCCGTGGCTGCCGCTTCCCAGGTTGTATCGTAAACTTGGGTGTGATCCCTGGCTACACGGCAGCTAACGGTTGAATGGCTTCTGACTGGCACCCCCAAACAAAGATATTGACTATAGGGAGACCGCCAACATAGGGCTGGATAGCTCAGTTGGTAGAGCGCCGGTACGTTAATCTTTTCACTTTTCAAACCCAAATTATTACAAACAATTTTTTTTTAAGTTTTCAAACCCAAATTATTTAAAATTTACCCAGTCAGTTTCCCTTGTGGTTTATTACTTGATATATGTTATTAATGTCAAGAGGATGTTCATTTAATTTTACCATCCAAAAAGTAAACCAACTATCGCATTACCCATTATACATGTAATACTCGCTTTCGTTTTGTTTCCTACAGTTGCGGATGTCGGTCTTGAAGTTGCCATCGTTTTCTTCTGCGTTGTTTGTGCAATTTACACAGTCATTGTGAGTACCATATTTAACCTTTTCTCCGCATTATCAACATTTTTATGAATTTAATTTGTTTGCTTTAAAACAATGAAATCAATAAAAAATTTAGAAGCAGCCCAAACAAAATACAAATCTGTTTACCTTTGAATGTATTTGAAAACTTGATTTTGCCCACCATGAACCCACTATATCTTTTGTTTTTTTACAAGGGAGGAATTAAGGCTGTATTGTGGACAGACAGTCTTCAGATGCTACTCATGATTGCTACGATTGTCTCAGTAGTTATTAAAGGTGCAGTAGACATTGGTTTTGAGAAGATGTGGCAGACAGCGGCTAAAGGAATGCGGACCGACTTCTTCCGGTAAAGCTTAACATATTATGTTCCCTTAGAATTCATTGCTTTATTTCAGATAGTCGATGTGATTTAACTCAACTTTCGCACACAAAGATCCTTGACATTTGATTGGTGGAACACGTGTTACATGTCACTTTATTTTGCCATTATATACTACCACGACGCCCCCTAAATTTCATATAAGAGTCCCATATGCACAATAGGACGCTTTGCAGCGTCTGACCTTTCCGAAAACAACTTTTCTCCGCCCGTTTTTCCAAACGAGGCAAGGTGTCACAGCGTACCATGGTTGCGCCATTTTGGAAGTCAACGTCCTCATGCGTGATACAGTGTAGTGTGCATTTTAGACCACGTGGCGTTCTACAGGCTTACCATAATGTGCCCACTTTCATAGAGCAGCTAAAGCGAAAAAAGAAGCTAAACACAAACAAATTATACCAAGCTGAATAAAGTCACCAGTCAAAATACTATTCAACATGTATCATATCAATGTGTTAACAGATTGTATAGTTGTGATTTTTATATGGAAGAAGAAAAATAAATAAACAAACATTACTAAATGTAAACGCTGTGACTGGTATCGTGCTCATTTATGATTAGCAGAAAATTGATTTGCCATATTTGTTGCAGGCAGGTCTATGAAGTTAGGCCCATGATATGTTGACTCTTAAAATGGAGAGCTTTGCAGACAGTGGCCGCATTGACGTTGGTGCAAGTGGTCAATAAGCTTGCAATAGTTCTACGGAGAACCCGCGATGTAATGTGCACGCTTTTCCTTCCTATGTAGACGTCTTCCGCTTCGATCAAAACACGGACACATCTGGGGGAAAACAACGAAAAAAAACCACATCACTGTTCGGCTTGTTAACTTCTTTTAAGCTCCAAAAGAAAATGTAGTCGCTATGTAATGCCATGCACCGCTTCCAATAGCTTAGTGTTTCTCAAATGACTCAAAGAAAAGGACCTAAAGTTTTGCAATTTTAAACTCGTCATTATATTAGGCCTATAGGCTATTTTATTTTCACGGCAACCATAGCAAGACACTTCTGTTTTAAAAAGATAATCAAAGTAATACTTACTCTGTGCTGAGTGTGAGTTTGCATTCACACCTTTAAGATACCATAAGGATATGGTTTTTGAACAATAGTAACCAACCGTCTCATTAGATTCCACACAGATCTAACGGACTTCTACAACGGATGGGGATTCATACTTGGTCAGATAACACTTTCCAATTTCTTGATAAACAACCAGTATATGGTGCAGAGGATGGTTGTCTGCAAATCAGAAGCAGTTGCAAGAGCGTAAGTACATGTACTTCATATAAAGTAAGCCCCAAAAGCCTTATTGGGTGAAACAGTTAAATTGAGTTAAAGAGACACCACTGATGACATAATAATTTACGTAAAACAATGCAATAAATTTTCCTCCAAGTCGATGTCAATATTCATACAATGCGATCCATTTACCCTTTAGTGGTCTTAAAGGGACATGTACGTGACTATTTCGTTATGTGTTGTCTGTCCATAATAGATCTATCATTGGGTACATGATCGGCGTGTTTGTCATGCATTGTATGTTAGTGCTCGCAGGAATGACTATGTACGCTTACTACGAAGGATGTGACCCAACTACTTTGGGGCACACGACCAAAAATGACCAGGTAAGCTAGGCTTCTAATGTTTTCATTAGAGTTATTATATAAAGGATTGGTAAGGATAAACAGTCTGGAGTCTTACTGATCATGAAGTTCATACTAGAACCATTATTTTCTCCCTCTGAAGTCATAATCAAGAAAACTTAATCTGACCCCCCCCCCTCCCAAAAAAGAAAAAAACGCGACAGCTGATTTCGGTTGTTACAATCCAAATTAAGTACAATGTGTTTACAAGCTGAATTTGTTGCATGTTTTCACTTTTTTTCTCCTGAATCAAACAACAACTTAAGCCCAAAAGTTCACAGATTTGTTTTATTTCATGATGGTTGATCACACAAACCGTGAACACTGTGTGCGACTTTTTTTGTCAGCTCTCACGTATAATAGTCTTAGTTTAAAAAAAAAGGGGAAAAAGTACACAATAGCACCATTACCAGAGTCAAGAGTGAAACGAATTTGCTTTTGCTCGTTTTAACAAGTTGCTCATGCTATGGAACGAGTGGAAAGAACAATCTGCTCAGAAACAGCACCCCCCCCTAAAAAAAATTCGAATGTTGATTTCATGGTGTTTTATTGAAAATTACAGTTTTGGAATGTTCTTCAAAAAACAAGGAATGTGAGTTATATTTCAAGGGGATTTAGAGTTTTGAAATGTAGTGTATTTAAATTAGCGTTATGATTTTAGAACTTAAAATTCATTTGCGCCAATTTCCACAGATTTTACCGTACTTTGTGATCGATGTGTTTAGTCATTTACCCGGAGTTCCTGGCTTGCTCCTCACCGGACTCTTCGGCGCTGCTTTGAGGCAAGACAAACTCCTTATTTTTTCATCTTAACATTTTAAATAATGCTTCGTTATAAAAGTACCTTTTCAAAAGACATTCTTTAGAAAAAATTTGCAGGGATTATTTTGTCAGATGATTCGATCTTTTTCTTATTGGTGAGAGCAGTGACATGTTTGAATGGTGCTTTAAACGATTGCCCCATGTTTTCAAGTTTTATACACATGGGCTTAAAGTATCATGAGAGATGCATGGACGGCAACTGGTATCAAATGTACCAAGATACCCCAATTATAAACTTTGTCAATTGCCACAATTAAAATAAGCCCAATACGAGCCTGCACAAAATCCCTGACAAAACATAAACTTGACCAGGGAATTTGATGACATGTTTACAGGGCGATTGTAATGTGTGATTAAAAACCTGAATACAGGACGACATTTAATTAACTCTTCTGTGACATGAGATTCTGTCCGCCATACGGCGAACTGTGCGTGCAATCGACTAGCTTCCCCGGGTCGACCCCGGTGTGCTCATTCTGGGGAACCCCTGACAAATGAGCTCTCGAACGCCAACTTCCCTCAGAATATAATAATAATAATAATAATAATGGCTTCTTATATAAGCGCTCATATCCGTCACTCAGTGACGCTCAAGGCGCTTCAACATTAATTTCCTGCAAGGTATGTGGGGCTTCGTTTGAAATATGAGACCTACTCCTTTACATAGCACCAGGTAATGGTTTACAAGGTGCTGTGGCGCAATATGCAGCCAATCAAACCAGGAACACCGGGGCGAACCCCTTCTCTTTTCGATATGTGTACTGGGTTCTTTTACGTGCATTACACAACACATGGGGCCAACGGCTTTACGTCCCATCTGAAGGACGAAGCAATAATGGTTAAGTGTCTTGCTTAAGGACACAAGTGTCACGACCGGGACTCGAACCCACACTCTGCTGAGTCGGAAACACCAGAGCTTGAGTCTGGTGCTCTTATCCGCTCGGCCACGACACGCCACATACACCAATGCATCTTGGGACAGCCGACCCGGAACTACTTTCATTGTGTGCATTACGTACGTGGATACACGAACAGATCTTACAATAATTATTCTCAATGTAAAACTGCAACGTTAAAAATGTTTTACCAGCCCACACTGATACCAAAGTACTCGTCTTCGACTACAAAAACAAATTAATGGTTACAAAGTCGCCGTTACCCTCCGATTAAATACTACACGACTGACATGGGTTAATGCAGCGTGTAGACCATTGGGAATATGTATACTCATTTGTAATGTTGATTTCATACTTTTTTCAAAGCTAAAAACCTTTCCAGACGTTGTAAAGATAGTTTAGCCAAAAAAAATTACAAATATTAATTTTAAAGTTTTGTTGTTGTTTTTGTTACGTTTTTACACTGTGAAACCGAAGTATGTTTATACACAAAGCCTACGCTTTGAGTGTTTCTTAACTGGAGATTGCGAGTCCATGAGTCATATTGCCTAAAGGGTCATAGACCATGTCAATCGGGCATGTCTGAGGATAGAACTTTAAAAGGTTTGACCTGTTTTTGCCAAAGAATGAACGAGTAATTAACTAAAATGTGTTTTCGGTCTACTGGCTGCAGATACAGATAGGTCAACAAGGGCGAAATGTTTGTCAAACTTCAGTGGAAGTGTCCCGATGAGTACAAACAAAGTGGTGACCACTGAGAACGTTTTTCGTTGTGACGTCATGCACCTCGGTCAGCCCCAATTGACCCGCTCCACACTTGGGGAGAGCCCGGGTGAGCCCCGATAATGACGTCAAAGCTATTTGAACGCCACAGTGTACTAATTTCTTCTGACAGCGCCCTCTTTTGAATAAACCTCCGCAGCCCATGATAGTTTCCCATCATGTGGGGGGGGGGGAGGGCAGAATCTCCGGGGCAGATTTCCCTAGGACACCGGTCTTTTACCACCAATTAACTCCATGACGCACAGCAGTCCCTTATTAATGTTGTTTTTCTGGATTTTTGCATTATTTCTCACAGCACTATGTCATCCGTACTGAATGCGATCGCAACATTAATCGGAGAGCATTTCGTGAAGCCATTTCGAAGAGGAATGACAGATTCAACTTACACGTTTGTTCTAAAATTGTTGGGTATGCTATAAATTAATGTATTTAATGTAAATTAATTGGTTTTAAAGGTAAGTCTGATGTGGGGAGTTGTCGTGTAAAAGCCCATTAATCAGCGACAAACAACAAATTGCTACCGCGGAGTCAGGCCCGCGACATTGGGTGTGCTGCAGCACTCCGAACTTATTTGGATAGGGGTGCAGGAATATACTAAAGCAGCCCCTACTTTTTGTATACTTGTCTCATAAATAATATAAGACATGAACAGAACACTTGGAAAAGGTAAAAAAAAAGTATAAATACGTAAGGTAGGCCTACGTAATATTTAAACTTTTATTTAAGAAACACCGATCAACCATGCACTCTTATTCTACATTGTGATATGCCCATTTGTCATGTTGGCCTGGTCAGCCAGCTGGCCGGCCCTGTGTGTACGTATTCTCCAAACGACATGCCGTCAAATTGTGTGTTCTCGCAGAATATATTGTGACTGACGTCTGTGGGTTTTTTTCACCCAATATTGTGGGGTAATCATTTCGCAAATTACACTTATAATACTGAGCCCCCAAAAGAGATATTAACGTGCCAAATAGTGGCTCTGATTGTACTACAGGGCATCTCAAACCCAAAAGCTTCCGGGGCCATTAAGCGGGCCCTGGACCCCACGCCGTGATGGCTTCGTGCTCCACGCTCGTCAATTGTCTTTGAAAAATACCAGCAGCCCCTTGTGTTCTTGCGGTCCTGAGCAGAGTCGTCAGCATCTCTTGTGATAGCTGCCCTGGTAGGGTTTCTGTCCCTAGTGCAATGCTACTGACAAGGGAGAAGGGCGTCCTACTGGGGCTAGCGGTAAGAGAAAGGAAATTCATGATCTATGCGAGGTTTTTCGTTAAAGCCGGCCAAACGTACAAGCACGCGCAGATCCGTGATCTGGTTTAATTCTCGGCCAAACTTATACTTGGAGTGATTTGATCCTCTAGACATAATATTTAGTTATACTTCATTCGTGGTCCATTACAGTATGCAGCATGTTCTGTGGGACAAGGAAGTTGAGAACAAATAGCCAAGACCTGCGCAACAACAAAACTTTTAACCACAACTCCGATATTTTTGCTAAAATTGTTTTGGTATACACTAACCCTTAATTGCTGTTAATAATTTTTGTTTACAGTTGTTCTTGCTTCTACAAGTACCCTAGGTATAGCGTTTCTCATTCCTGCTATAGGAGACGCAATTGCGGTAAGAAATTCAGTTTGATAAAATGCAACAGACATCCTTTAAAACCTACACAACGTAGTGTTATGCCCGTATCTTTGAAGTTAGAAAATGGCAGGCCATACCGGTGACCTCAAAAGGAGCGAGCGGCAATATGATGATGTCACACTGTCCCTTTCAAGTACCTTAACTTTGCACCTCCTCAATAACACGTTTTGTGCAAATAATGCATTTTTGTAAATTCAAATTGTGTTTAAAATAGCGCGAGTGGCAAATTGTAACTGAATGCGAGACATTGCCTGACACCAACAAAAAGCTCCTGATCTATCCCCGCTGCAGTTTTTCAAGACAAATTTGTACTGCCTTAAAATGCTTTGCATGTCATCTTTGGACTTTAAAGTGGTTCAAAATGGAAGATCAAAGGCTTTGCCACCATCTTGTTTTGTACATTTTTATGCTATCATAAGACCCAAACTGATGCACAAAATGTTGTAGGCCAAGAAGCACTATATAGGCGTAACTCCTGAGGGGTTTGATAGGATTATTCCCAGATAAAATATTAAAACAAAATATGGCCTAAGAACTGAGAAAAAGGAGAATAAAATGATCGACGTGTCTGATGAGCTTGACTTGCCTCAATTCAAGTTGACTTGTTAATAACATCCATTGCGTACAAAACTACCTTAATGTCCAACAAATTTCCGACCCATCAAGCCGTTGACTTCAACGCACACTAGCTGCCCTTATTTTGGCCTTATTTTGGCCTTATTTTGGCCGAATGGTGTTTTTCCCTTTTAATAAAAGCAAGCAGAAGTAAGGAGAAAAAATTAAATATTTCAAACTTCCTTTTGCCAGAGAGAGATAACCCAGAAATGGTCAGAATACAACAGTGAGCGTCTTCATCTTCTACATTACCAGTGCATGTAGCGGACCCGCTCCCTAGTCGTTAATACAGCATCGTGCTGACAATTTGCATTGAAATTAGTATCCGCCCCTTTATAGTCAAATTGATCCTTGATTCATCCTTATACGTAATTTCACAGTCAATCTTTTCCACATTTTGTTAGGCATGCAATTGTTCAAATTACTCCTCTCTCTTATAGATAACTTTAATAGATTTATAATCGGTTGGGCAAATATAAAGAGACTCATGCGTTACGCACAATCAACCCTTTTTGGATTGAAATGTTGTTAACTATTTAATTTTATTCCCCGTAAATTCAACTTTGATCAAGTTTACTTGAACCAGTTCTCTTTCGATGTGGTGTTACAGGTATCAATGACCATATCTGGGGCCTCCCAAGGTACTCTTCTGGCATTGTACATCCTCGGAGCTTTCTTTCCATTCTGTGGGGCCAAGGTAAATGCGCTCACCTTGCTCTTTCTGTGATTAAAGCAATTTATTAAAATCAAACAGTGTTTATGGAGAAGAGCAGGGAGGGGCAAGGAAGAAGAAAGGAATGGGAGTAGTAAATAAGTGATAGGACATTCCACAATCAAGATCAGAAAGCTCATTAATAAAAAAGTGAACGCTGATGCTGTTTGTTCACTGCTTATTTAATGACGCCTTTATCCGACATGGATTGGCGCTTTATGAACACAAACATTTTTTGACGAAAAATGCAGTGCCCAAAACAACTTAAGTAACTCTGTAATCAAAATTAGCTTATTTCGGAAACACTTTAAAAAGTAATGTTCTAAGAAAATTACACTGTTCTCTTTATTTTTACAAAATGACCCTTTATCTTTACATGTACATGTATTTATATTGTTCAGCTTTCGTCCTGTTTGAATATCAACTATTAGGCCACGTTAATAATACGGCAATTGTTTTGCAACCCGCCTATGTTACCAAGTTGCATCGTTTATAAAGTTACTTATTTTTTTTACATATACCGTGCTGAACCCTCTTCCAAAAAAGACATTAACAATCATACAAAAGAAATCAATCTAACAAAAAACAAAGTAATGAATACTATCCATGTGGGGCACCGATGTTGAATGAGTTGATGCCATATCTGTAGCTGTAACATTGGCGTGCAAGCCATCAATACAGCGCCCCCAATGGCGCGATGCTCAGTATCCGGCTGTCGATAATTTGATTATTTTAGTTCACATAATTCAAAATATATAAGAGAAAAAAATTAGTTTTTACTGTTTCAACGAATAGGCCTATCATACTATGTGAAAAGCTTATAGTTCCACCGACACCTTTTGTTTTCGTTGAGTTGCTGGTGTATGGGTATGTTTTGGGGTGTGTGCTTTGTGTTTTGCGCCGTTTTTGTTTTTTGTTAGTTGTTGTGTACTTTCTTTTACGAGTTAATCAAAAAGGTATTATTCTAGGATATTTCTAATGTTTGTGTTTGATTGTAAAAACGTATGAATGCGAACACCTAAACCAACATTAAATTGCTATGTTTACTATTATGCCTCAACCATTACTACAGAATGCTCTTGCTGGCTACGTGGTGGGTTTACTCTTTGGTGTGGTAATGTCCATTGGTGTTATTGTCTATCAAGTTCGTCCTGATAATTTAGCACTCTCAGCTGAGATGTGCTTGAATGAAACCTCTGCCTTCCTCTACAACGAAACAACAGCAATAGCAACTGATGTAACGTCGTTGATTTCAAATGCCACCCAGACACCGGTAGTGGCAGACAATTACAGGTTTGAAAACCATGTATTTTGTTTGAAAAAGAGTTATGGGTATTGGGAAAATATGGATCGTGGAACTTTCATAGATGCAATGCCAATTACTACAAATAACTTAAGGAAGAAAACTGCATCGAAAAATGATTTTCTTTATCCGACCTACAAGGGTACTTGAATTGTTTTTCCTTATTACGGAGATTTGTTTTTTGTTATGTTTTATGTTTTTACTCTGTATGCATGTTAATGTGAAACTAAAAACCACGAGAGTGCAGAATAATAAAACAGAAAAAACATGTGTTTCTTTCAGGAAGTAACAACCTGCTATGTGAGCACAATGTAGTCTTCAGTTCACTTGTCGTATTTGATTTCTGTTTCTGGCTGTGTTAGTGAAGCAACCCAATTACCACTTGAATTCCTTCTGAATTGGCTTGTGTTCATGGGTTTTTGTTTCGTATAGTAATATACTATTACTATAAAGTAAGTTGTGTGTTTACAATTTTTCGTCAACAGACCAGCAATTTTCACCTTGTCCAAGATATGGCTCGCGTTTTTCACGTTCTTAACTACCTTGGTCGCAGCTTTATTGTCAATATTGATCACAGGTATGTCCACTGTAGTGTGTAGTTCAGTCTAAATGGCTAATGCCAGTCATTAATATAAGGAGAACTTAAAGGGACATGTAAAGAAAACACGGCAGACAAAATTGAAAACAACCAGCCCCCCGTAGAACCGCGCCTGATTGTCAACAACCAGCCCCCCGTAGAACCGCGCCTGATTGTCAACAACCAGCCCCCCGTAGAACCGCGCCTGATTGTCGTTCCCATAGACAAAAATTGTCGTCCTCAATTCGTACTTATACACGTCACTTTAGTCCTCATTCCATACAATAAAAATCACGCTGCCCCCATGGTCCTCAGTCTGTATTTTTTGATAGTCCGGGTCCTCCTGTAGTAAGTATAGTCACATTGGTTCTCGGTCCGTATTTAGTATGGTCAAATCGGTCCTAAGACCGTATCTAGTGTAGTCACATTGGTCCCCAGTTCGTAATTAGTATGGTCACATTGGTTCTCGGTCCGTATTTAGTATGGTCAAATCGGTCCTAAGACCGTATCTAGTGTAGTCACATTGGTCCCCAGTTCGTAATTAGTATGGTCACATTGGTTCTCGGTCCGTATTTAGTATGGTCAAATCGGTCCTAAGACCGTATCTAGTGTAGTCACATTGGTCCCCAGTTCGTAATTAGTATGGTCAAATCGGTCCTTAATCCGTAATTAGTGTATAGTCACATCGGTCATGTGACAACACCCATGGTGACAATTTTAACATCCTAGTTTTTGCAGTGTGTACCTGGGACATGGTATAATTTCGTAAGGATTTAGTGGCATTGGTCTTTTAATGACATAGATGGTGTTATTTTTTGTGTTTGTGTACTCAGGAGCTCATGACACGTCCAATATGGATCCCCGACTTGTGATCTGGAAGATCAAAAGTTCATTCAGAGTAGAAAGCGGGGAACACAAGGTAACAAAATGAAATGAAGAAAGCAAAAACAACAGATTTAAAAAGTGCTTGATTATTCAATCACTATAACACTTTAGGAAGTAAAGTTGTCAAGTCCACATTCATATGTGATGAAAATAAATTTGAACCAGTCTCTTTTTCATTTAGTGAAAAATATCCTCATTATAGCACGCCCGATATTGGGCGGAAGGTATCACCCCCCCCCCCCCCTCGTGTTTCCATACTTTAACCCATTGTTTTCCTCTCGGACAGAGAGATTCCCAGAACGTAATGGAGACACAATGGGGGTACACCATGCTGCATACTGAGCACTAAATTATTCTCATTGCCGCTGATAGCCTTAGTCAAGACGCCCGTTTACCAAATCCAATGCAGACTGGCCAATAAGCAACGAGTTCATAATAATTGTTTTTCTTTTTCTTGCACTGATGTTGTTTTCGAGCCGCCATTGCAGTGTTTGATTTCATTTGACCAGGGCAGCGTAATTGGTGCACGTAATACTGCATGAAATTAATTTAATTAATAACTTAATACCTTACTCATTGATTCTCATGGCCGACTGGTCTAGTGCACTGGTCTCAAGTTCTGAGTGTGGGTTCGATTCCCAGCAATTCACTAGTGTCCTTAACGAGACACTTAACCATTGCTTTGTCCTTCCCGCTTTGAGACACACAATGGGTGATAATGCGACAGCCACTCTTGGCTTGGCTACTTCAATTGGGCAAGTTCTGCAGTTACCCCATCAGAGATGCGGTGTTTTTCGTTTTCATAGACTAAAATTGCCGTTGTTTTGTTTTTTGTTTTTAAACAAAAAGAGCACTGTGTAAAATTAATGTTGGTTTTCAAACAAAAACGGCAATTTGGGTCTTAAAAAAAAACCACAGCAGCAGCAGCAGCAGCAGCAGCAGCAGCAGCAGCAGCAACAACAACAACAACAACAACAACAACAACAACAACAACAACAACAACAACAACAACAACAACAACAACAACAACAACAACAACAACAACAACAACAACAACAACAACAACAACAACAACAACAACAACAACAACAACAACAACAAACTCATCCGGGATGCCACGTGCGCCTTGCTTTTAATGGTTAGCTTGTTATTTATTTCTTTTTCTTTTTCTTTTACAAATGTGTAATAGGTTGGGGGCAATAAATATTCCGTTATTCCGCAAGTGGACCAAGTCGGCAAAGAAACCATCCCTGACAGTGTGATAACAGAGTTAAGCGTGCGACAAGCCAATAACTGTGACAAAACGACCAGTGATAATGAGCAGACTGATGTGTAATTCGTTAACAGGGAGTCAGCATCGAAGCTAATCTGTAATCCCAACCAAAGTGTGGACTAAAGTTAAACAGTAGGTCAACTCTCCCTATAAATTAACAGTTAACCTCATGTTTACCCGATTACTTTATTGTTTCTGTTAGTCATGGTTTGTCACAATATTGTATGTCTACAGTGGGTTCTCTTAGAATAAGCTATGAGGTATCAGCTAATATTTCAATAAAGATGTTGCATTCATTGCATTTTAAACTGGTTTTATTTCACTTAAGCTTTGATCGTAGAAGTGTTTGCTCGCCACCCATTATACATCGTGCCCAATATAAAGCTGATATGCACAAATGCTGCTGAGCACAAAGTACGATTGTTTAGCAGAAATAGGTTACAAACCAAAGAGCCGTAAAGTTTGTTTTATTACGACTTTGCCTCATTTATATATAGTTTGTTTGTTTGTTTGTTTGTTGGGGTGTTGGGGTGTTGGGATGTTTGTTTGTTGTTTGCTTCTTGGGGTGTTGGGGTGTTGGGATGTTTGTTTGTTGTTTGTTTGTTGGGGTGATTGTTTTGTGGGGTTTCCTGGTTAGCAGCTTTATAACCCTAGTGGCCATGCTCAAAGCTAGTGAGCCTTAGTCTGTTTGAAGCTTCGTGTTTTATTGATACTTTGTAAGAATACCCGATTCACTTTACCGTTCTAAACGGAGATTGTCAGAAGTGGGCTGAAAAATTGATGTTTTCAAGTCGAAGGTTTTTACTGTAATATAGTAATTTTGATTTTTGTTCCATCTATTATTTTTCTGGATTCTTTACGATACTATTTGTTTGTGTGGATAACTTTTTTATTTCCTGTGCAGGCTTTTGCTTATACTCACTATCTGACAATTCTTGGAGAATTGTTTATTTTTGATAATTTCCGTTCTTGTTGTGAATTCAAAAAAACATACTAACAAGAACTGTTCATTCATTTTGCTCTAAATAGATCAAATGTTCGAATGCGCATAGTGAACACTTAAGACAATTTAGACCCAGAGTCTTGGTAGTAAGCTTGCAGAGAGAAAAGGGTAGATATTTTTTTAATTGTAGAATATGATAATAATATGTTAAGTTGATCTAAAGCCTGTTTCATGCAGTGATGTCGCACGATACAGCCAAGTCTCGCGGTATTATGTGGTCTTCTGTTGCACCATTTTACTCATCGTGCGTGCTGCCATCATCCTACGAAATCCGTCATTTTGTTATTTGCGTATAACCGATTTGAGATAAATAATAAATAATGTCAACTTCATTTCTTGTCAGGGGTAGACTTGTGAACAAGTCGATCGTTAAAAAGGCTTGTCGCGGTGCTAGAGTAACAGCTCTCTCGCAAATATACTCTCGCGAGACTGCTGCTCCGCGCGAGACTAATGCTCTCGCGACAACGGCCCCATTAGGCAGTAGTCAGGAGCCAGCAGTATTGCCGGAGCAGTATAATCGCGTGAGAGCATGCACCGCGACAAACACTTTTAAATGTCGTTAAAACGACTTGTCCACAAGTCTATGTCAAGGGTGGATCCAAGATTATTTGTGCGTGTTAAGAATTCATAACAACTTGCGTGCAACGTGAGGACCTGCATGGCCCGCTTGAACTGTTCACAAACAAACAAACACACAAAATTCGAAAATGAGTTTCTTCTGATTTGTTTTCAGCAGGGGATTTTAGCTGTTAAGCTGTTAGCTATTTTAGTGTACATTGATATCATGTTGTTATTCTGTCCCTGTTGCAGCCTTTGAACCATGGCTCTATAAGCCCTCCGAGTATCTCTCCCGTCATCCATTCTTTTGACACGTCTTCTTCTTCTTCTTTCCACATTAGACATACTAATGCAAAATTGCATTTTGTAATTTTTCTCACATTTCATCTAAAATTGACTGAATCTCCAGGATAGCAAACCCCTTTTTGAACAATAATTCTAATACTGTGTTTCGGTAAATCGTTTATAACTCTTCATTCCAACCAAGGGTATTATTTGTTGTATAGGTCCTCTAGGCTGTGTCCAAAATTAAGCGACTTCGCTGCAGCAATGGTCGTATTGAAGACCAGCAGCCGATATCGCGAAAGAAGTGTGTAATTTGGGCCATGGCGTAAAGTTTCGTGAAATCGGCTGCAGGACGTTTTGGCGTTCCGGTCCTATAGCACTGTCGAAGTCATGAATTTGGACACGGTCAAAGACACAAGAAGCATGTATTCGATTCTCTGTCTGATCTCCATGCAATTATTGTTTTCATCAAGGCGTAATTATATTCAATATCTTGGTTGACAGCTCATTTCATTGTGCATCATCGAAGGGTCTTGAAAAATTATATTTTTATTTTGTACATGACCCAAATTCGACCTTGAGTTCCGTCTGGACGTTGAAGTGAACAAATCTCCCTACGCCCTAGTTTTGGGTTTGTGATTGATTGTGCTATCCAATGCCATGTGTATTTTTCTTTAAAAGGTCTTACAAATTAATTAAAAATTGAAAATTTGTGGCAACCCAGTAGGCTGTACATGTTGTGCTACAAAATGGTGGTCGGTGTTTGTAAACAATAGAAGGGTCTATAGCGCTGTATTACAATAAAGCGGATTAGTAAAGTAACCCTAAAAACAGAAACTTCGTGCACTTTGTGGTAAAAGCATGCCACTTGGACCGCGTTCACACTTGATCCGGCAAGGGCGATCAAAGGAGGATCAGATCCTGCAAGGGCGATCTTACCAAAACTTGAAAAATAGATATAGGCCCTACCATGAGTAGTGCCATCTCTGAAATGGCTTGTAATGACCTTGTAAGCCATATTCCATGTTAGCCGCCATTTCGAATGGACTTCCCGTGGAAAGTGAGAGGTCGAAAAAAAGTTTTTTTGTCTCTGCAGGGTCTAAGAGCTCAAGAAAGCACCAACGAAAGTATCTCCGTTTTGGTGTAACATATACTGATACACATATACGCTAGTAAGTAAAGGAAGAGTAATAGAATAAACGTTACAACTGGGATGAATAACCTTCAGAATTTGAGTTCTAGATGTTATGAATTATTTATTTTGGAAAGTAATCTTCGAGACTTTTAATACTTGCCCAAATTAGCTATTGAAATTCAGGCAATAGACGCAATTTGAGAATACACCTTTTTTATTATACAGTCGTGTATAGAAGAGCAACATTGGCACCTCAGATGAAAAAAGGCTTAAGTTAGCAACATAGGGACATAAAGAAAGTTCACATACATATAATTAGGACACCACAAAAGAGGTAGTACTACCTAAAATCAAGGGAGGATGGACATTTCTTGGAGGGTACAAAATCAGTGTGTCCTAACTACAACCACATTTGGGGCAGAGATAATATGGGCAACAACTAAATGGAACACAGTGATAACAACACATATTACTATATATACTCACGACTTGGGGCACGACCTCGTGACATTTTCTCATGGATATTATTAGCATCCATATTTCCAACTTGGGGCATCAGTCGTACTTGGGGCACAGTAACCCTTCGACTATAAGCAAACATTGGTCTTCCTCAAAATAATAAACACACCATTCAGTCAATCCCTCGACTTGTTTGGCATTCCCGTTAATAAAGCGTAAACGACGTGAGTCAGTGTTTTTGTTCCCGGTCGTATGTTTTATTTCAACTGCGGCAATTGCAATATTTTCTTGGCTTTGAATATTTCAAAGACTATTCATCCGTAAGACTCAGACTGGGAATATTTCTTTAAATATTAGGCCTATAATCTAATGGATTCATACCACCTGGTATAACTCTATTACTATGGACAATATTTTTCGACAACATTGTGTATAAAACATTAATCTTCAAAAACCAATGTTTATTTCTATACGAAATGGTGTTTGGATGCATACCGGTGTCATACGGGTTTTTGTCCTCCGGTGTGTGTGTCCCCGATACGGCGAGTTAACACGGGCCAAAAGAAGTTGAGTCAAAAGAGGGTGCTATCAGACGAAATGTGTACACAACTTGCCGTATGGGGGGGACATCATCTCCGGAACTTGATAAGGTGATGCGACATGAAACGTGTATTAGTATCATTGATATTAAAATTGAACAGGGTATCATTGATCATTGAACATGATGTTTTAGTTGAATCGTTGGGCCTCACAAGTTGTCTGATATTGTTTTAAAACCATCCGGTCAGTTTCTGTGTGGATCTGTTTTTACGAAATATGTCTGTCTAACATCCTCGGGATCGATACTTTATTGCTCATTTGACAAGCACTAACATTCGTTATTGTCCCTTTATTTTTGGTTTCTGTTTTTTTTTTCAAACCTATGTGTTTAGCGCTCAAAGGAAAAGTTTCCGTTCCTCCTTTTGGGGAATTGAACCGACGAGTTAAAATAAAAAATTAATTACCTTGTAATATACACACATTCGGATACTTATGACATTCAAATCAAGCCACTTTCATAAATCTGGTTTTCGGATAGATATTGCAAATCTCCGTCCATTTGGTGTGGCCAATCTGACAAAGGAAACTATTGCAGGGAAGTTCAACTGAACACTCTCTTCAATGGGTCCACTGGAGTTTGCAAACGAAACAGACATGAATTCGGCATGTGTCAAGAACAAAAAGGCGAAAGCGCCACCACAGAAGATCGATAAGTTGTCTATAGGCACACGAAATCAGTGAAAGTACATTGTTAATTAAATGTTATAATATGACAACTCAGTTGCAATGTTTAGCTGTACGCAGTTAGCTGGTTGGTTCAAATAAGCCGCGCTCCGGATCGTTGACAGGTTATCGTTTGCGCAAAAGTGGTTAGAATTGTTTTTGTTTTCTCATCTTCTTTTTTTTAACGTACGGAAGCATATTGAGGGTTTCAGGACATGACAACAACAACATCAATTCCCGATTTACAGTTTCGCCCGGGCGATTTAGTTTTGCATTGTCCATGCCCATGATCGATTTTTAAGAAACTTCCTATTATTATATAAAACGGTCAAGGACCTTTCGTAGAATCCGGAGTGGGGTGTGATGGCCCATATTCCCGTAAGTCACCAACAGCCCGGTCCTGATTGGGTAAATTGTGGCGTTAAAACATAGCACTATAATGCCGCCAAAGGCCGTTTAATGCCATAAATTAGGGCAGACGCCGTTATAAAGCCTACCAAAATATAGCAACCGTACGCGCGTAGGGATGACCATACACGAGTGACATTGATAACTACACGGGCATGGACAACAGGACTATACAGAACTAACTCGCCTGGGCGAATTAGTAAATCACGCAGGAGAATTAGTTAATCGCCCGAGCAAAATAGTAAACTGGGTAAAACAAATTATTCATGTCCAAACCGTATTTTTTCGGCTAAAATAAGGTGAGTATGTCAGTGCCCGCGCAACAGCTTGAATTTGTTTTAGTACATTTACACGTGGTGGTACATTCTGAGTAGGTCCTACATGTACATCTTCTGAGAGGGGGGGGTGGGGGAATTTGATCTGAATGTGCTTTTGTCTTTCCTGTTTTTGAACAATCGGTAGGCGACAATATAGTGAACCGTGCAAGTGCGTATCGCCAAGCCTCCCACGGCACGAGGTCCGGCGTCATGGTCCTAATATTTGAAAACATTAAGGTACTCGTTGGTCCAAAATAGAACCTTCAAGCAAAATATTGATTTGTTCCTGTAACTGGTAAATGTTTGTTTTATTCACCAGTTCATAACACATACCCAGCTTTTTACCACAAGTTTGACTTTGTTTTTTCTTGTGTTTTGAAGACAAGTTATTAACTAGAAACTCAGGTAGATATGAAAGTGTTTGTTAAATTACAATACATGTAATAATGCAGAACATTTACAGAAACTAAAGAACTAACACATGCAATACACAGCTTTATTTGTAAAACGTTAGTTAAGATAACAAATGTACCTGAGGATCACTCTTTATCATTCAAATCAAATGCCTGCTTAGTTAAATGTTACTGTCATCATCCATCCAAATCAAATACCGGCTTACTTCAATTATATGTTACATTTCTTAAAACTACAGTATTTGAAAGATCAAACTATTACACAAGCCAACATTGTGCCACTATGGAATGAAAGCTTTGATATATTTTCCCATTAAGTCATTGAGTTTGTTCACATTTACACGATTAAATAGATCTTTGGTTTAGCAGTGCTGTCAACATACCTGAGTACACAAACCTAAACACATCACCAACACAAATTTGAAACTTTAAATACTTAGTACAATATTAGTACATCTATTAGTACATCTATACAGTACAATTGCACTTATGCATAATCCTATTAAACATTAATACTACATACCCAATACATATCTACCTGAAAACTCATTAACTCATGCATACGCAATGGCCTAATGTATTTTCATTTCTTTCACAAGTCATTGTACTTCTCTAGACCTTTTCATGGTGCATCAATCATGTTTTACTTCATGATGACTTCAGTTTTCAGCAGATCAAGTTCCTCCACCACTATCCACTTTTAGTGGGGTTTTGGGGAAAAGGCATCTTCCAGTGCCTAAATGAAGTTTGTTAGTTATAATTCTATGTTGGGGCATTCTCTTTAATTAGTAATCTGAACATTCCTTCACAACCTTTTGAATCATTTAAATCAATAACACACCATAACACTGGATTTTAAAGGCTGATCATTTCATTAATAGTGGTATAAATAAACATACAGTGTTCAATATGTTCAGCTTCATCAACTAAGCTGTTTAAATATGATTTCGATTTGAGTTAGATTTGAATGTCTGTGCAATGACTTGCTTAGTCACAAGTTACCGCTTAAATTTGAATTCCTCCGACTAGACAGTTGCTACGTCACATGGTTTGAGGCAAGCTTTTGCGGCAAGCACCCGTACACAACTTTGAATGAATGCCTATGGCACAATGGTACCAGGGTTTGTTCATCTGGAGGTTGCTATACAAAAGCTTGCCCTGAACCATTTGACATAGAAACTGTCTCTATAGTCTAAGAAACTCAAATTTAAGCAGTAACTTGTGACTAATCAATTCATTGTACCAGACATTACTCAAAACTAACTCACAATGACTGGAATTATTTTGTCCCTGTTGGGAAGGCCATTTTTTTTACTGAAAATATGTCATTTTATTTTAAAATCAGAATGTGCATAAAATGGTAGTCAAGGAGCATCGAGGTCAACACCTGTTCTCCAGAACAGTCACCTAGGAGACTTCTTCTGATGATTTCGTCAAATCACAGTAAAAATCTCATTCAGTGATGCTTGGCAATACTTGGCTTTAATAATACAGTACTGAAATGTATTAATATTGCACATAAACGTATCCTTTAGTGTTTTAGCTCAACAGATAGGTGACACAATATGGGTGTATTGTGCATTTTATGATACAAGCACGTAATTAAATTTCATTTTTGCCAAATAATTGGTGAATGTTAAAGCCTGACACAATACAGACAAGTATTAAAAAGACTGAAAATACCAGTGAAACAAGCTTAGAGTACACCACTTGGCATGTGATTGCTTCAAACAATGAAAGGGTTTTATGTGAGCTATTTTAATTTGACTGATGAGCAATCATGGCGATTAACATCTTAAACAATCTATGAGGTTGAGATACCCAAATCATAGAAATATAACAACTAGATGTAGTTAATGCTTGGTATACTGTCTGTTTATATTTCTTTACTATTTATTCACTATTATTGCACATCAGTTAAAGAGGACGGGAAATGACCAATTAAATTTTGTGATGTACATGTACTCATTTTCCAGTAGATACAGTCCTCATTTGGGTGGGGGAAAAATTTCATGTCTCTAACCTCACATTAAAATGGTGTAAATTGTAATTTTATTTGATGCCCTTCCAGTGCACAATTTGTCAACATTCAAAACATCTGATGACATCATTCTGAGAAAAATGGATTTCTACATTTGTGTACCGGATGTTTTGGTTTATTCCTGACTTTCAATAATATTTAATCAAAACAGCCTTGAATGTGACATTATAACGGACAAAAAATTACTCCTTGGAATATAAAGATCCACTAGTTGACATCATGTTTCAACTCTCTCTCTAAAATAGTCAGTTATGAACCAAACACCCCCGTACAAAAATGTAATGACCCATTTTTCTCAGAGTTATGTCATCAGATGTTTTGGATGTTGACATATTTTGCAGTGGGAGGGTATTGAATGCAATGGCAATTTAGACCATTTTAATGCAAGGTTAGAGACTTGTAATTGTTTCTCCACTCACATGAGGACTATATCTATTGGAAAATGAGTACATCACAAAATTGAATTGGTCATTTAACTTCCTCTTTAATGTAACAAACATAGCATCTAGTTTGTTTTATAGCCATATTTTCCTTGTACCTAATAGAACAGACAAACCAAACCCAGGTCCATATGGTGTTTGCTACCAAATTTATACCACTAAAATAGACAGTGCAAGTATTGCTGCTTTTGCGCATATTCGACATTTTGGGACCACTTTGGTCCCACGTACATTGCTTTAGCACATGAAGGAAACAAATTCACCCAATCTTATGGGTCCTAGTTTTGTGTCACATTGTTTATGCTTATTATTGCTCTTTTATGGTGAATTTGTATCCTTTGACAGGTATCCTTTGACATGATTGAGATGATATTAGATGTCTTTACCAATGTCTAAAAATGGCAAGAAAATTTTGTTCAACACATGTTTCACCGTTTTCTGTGTTTACTTCTTTGGTTCAATGTTAACAACCACACCACTTGATGTCCTTCTTCATTGACTCCAATCTATTGCCATGTATAATTTCTTCATTTTGCAGACAGTTGGACTGCAGAAAATAAAAAGAAAACAGTACAAATTGACAGATTAGTCTGATGACAACAAGCAATTGTGATGAAGATTAACACAGTGTAAACTTGGCTGCTGGCCATCCCATTAAGATCCTACACATCTCATTACATCTAATTTTGTTTTTACCCTACACCGATGTGTATTAAGCACTGTATGCTCAGTACTTTACCAAGTTCTGTGAAAAGAAATCCCCAGGCAAATCCCCAGGTTGGGATTTGAACCCACAGCCTTTGCATTGCTAGAGCAGATGTCTTACCACTAGACCACCAAGCTAGCCCAGTGGCTAGAGGCAGTTCAAATCCTTCGTTTAGCAGTAGGTACAGCAACGATATAAAAGATGTTAATTTGCAGCAGCTATAAAGAACATAATTATGTTTTTACCCTTAAACCAAGTAAAAAAACTTGGGAAAGTACTGAGTATACAGTGCTTAATACACATCGGTGTACAGGGTAAAAACATTTTTTTAACCACAACGCAAAACTAATATCTATTACATCTCAATACATTGTACAAAAATCCCTTACAACCATATCCCAACCTAGGTCAGACCCGAGGTCACACCAACATAAGTCTCATATCAAGGAATGCATGTTGACAACATAATGTAACATTTTCATTTGATTCTAGCTCTCTAAGCTCTGTGCTACTCAAGGAGATACTTAGACACAGCTGGAAAGGAATCATGTACACTGAGCCTCAGACCCAGGATATCCTATTCAGGGTTCAGTACATAACATTGTACCAACAAAAACACCCTGGGGTATCCTGAGTTTGGGAATGTATTCAAGTATTTCCATTTTAAAATGAATCATTCAGATATGAATTTGTTTATGGTCTTTTATATGAGTGACACAGCTTCATCAATCAAGTTTGTGTTTAATTAAAACCAGTGACAGACAAAGTACAATGTGGATGTAACATCTTTGTATACATACCCGCTGTTGCTGCTTGGTAAGCATTTGTTTGACAAGCGCCATAAATGCAGGTTCCACGTTGACTGACATCTTGGCACTGGTTTCATAGAACATTAGGTCAAAGGCACTGGCAAGCTGTAAGAACAAATCAGATTGGCAACACTTAAAAATGAGGAATAATGGCAGATTTTTTTTTACTTTGTTGCTTCAATCGTCGAACATTAACCGGGAAAAAACAAAGCTGGCTTTTGGAAGTTTAGTTTTCAAGACACAATATCAATCATAAAAGCTAGTCTACTACAGACGCAGTGCTTAATGAAGGCTTATTGGCTGGCTGACTCTAAGGATCCTCTCCAGCGTAACACAACCCTGGACAAATACAATTTCTGATCAGTGTCTCTCCTTTACTTGTTTCAAATCAACAGCTTAGCATTAACATAATCTTCCTGCCAAAACTTTACCAACAATTCACACCAACCAAGACTTGTGGATTTCTAACTAATCATTTCTAACTAAGATTTTGTGGGTGTGTGGATTTGTCTTTCTATTTCACCAGTTAAAGATCAAAGACAATAATATTCTCACTCCATGTTGGAAGACTTACATTGATAGCCCTCATTGTTGAAACTCTCTTGCAGCTGCTGTCATCACACTTGTTGCCAACTAGCACTTTACAAACATCTAATGAAGCATTCTAAATATATAAAAAAAGAAATCTTTAGTATAAATAAGTTAAAATAAACTAGTCAAGAATGATTAATAAGTGTTAATGAATGATGCATTATGTATGGAACAAAATTATCCCTATGCTATATAGTGCAATAGAAAGCTAGTGTGCACTGTTTGTGTAAATTGCCTTTCATAAGACAATCAAAAGGCTTCAGCATATTTTCAAACTAAGATCCAGCATTTGACAATTAGAAACTCAGCAATTTATGGCATAGGATAGGGCACAAAGTGAACATTTGATTATTCTAATCATATTATCCAAGTACTTCTGAAGTCCATTCCAAAATGTATGTAAAAAGGAGGAAGGTATTCATTGTGTGTAAAATGTAAATTTATACTTCAGTGTGTCTCATGATAAAGTAATTAGAGGTGCCTGAAATAACAACATAACAAAACCTGAAAAAGAGTTACCATTGCCTATAATGATCCTATATGTTTAGTAAGTCTTAAACCATCACTGGTCTATGTGTGGAGCACAGCTCTCATGAGACTTCACAGCTCTCATGAGACTTCATGAACACCCAAAATGTCTACTAACAATTACAAACATTTTGGAGCTTGTGTCATCCTTTAAAAGAACATGTAACATTGTTGTATGGGACATATTTGAAACAGGCCTAGTTTGCATAAATAACAAGATGTAAAATTGTGTTTTATCGCTACATACAAAGTGTGGACCTGAGAAGAAAAGAGGTCCACATAATGTAGGAACCTGAAACACTATGTGAACATACACACGTCCACACAGTGTTTTTTACAGTGTTGAAAAACAGGTTTTTCCTTAAGTGTACAGAGCAAAGGAATGTCCACAGAGTGACTGCAACACAGAGCTGCACATGTGTGTGTGAGCTCACCCATCGGTCCTTGTGGGGTCCAAAACACTACCCTTAACGGAACAATGGACCCCACAAGAGAATTCTTTAGAAAAGGGAATAATAGAACAACAATAGCAGGACCCCACAAGCCTACATCGGTAAGGGGGTGTGTGTGCGTAAGTGGCAGAAACCCTGGCATTTGAAATCTTTATGTTTGAGATTAAAAAGTACCAGAATAAAAATGTTAAATTTTATAAGCTTTTATGCAGTATTACTTTATTGTTTAAAACTATTTTTGCTATTTATATCAGGATCTCATAGAGTTACTTTATTTATATTTCCTTTCATTCCTGTGAGTTAAACTACCTGTAAGGGCCATGCCACACAAGGCAATTTACAGGCAACCAGTTCCAGGCAATCTCCAATAAGAAAGGGCATTCATGTTGGAATGTTCACATATTTTTTCTTATATGGCATCGTAAGACAAAGTCTGAAAAATTATGCATGTGCTACTGGTGTGGTCAAGTAGCATGCACTGCAGTTGATTGCCTCCAAGTTGCCTGCAAAAGTTGCCTCGTGTGACAAGGCCTTAAAGATTGTGGCTTAGAGGAAAGCGAGTTACTATAATTCACACGCATAGAAAGAGAAAAGCTCCATAGGACCAGCCAATCAGCGAGTGGCAAGAGATGAAACTGCACACCAAGTTGAATTGTGTAGACATTGTAAGAAAAAGCTAGAGCTGCAAGTTAGAGAAAACTACACACTCCAGCATAAGCAGCGAACTGCAACGGCACATTCAGACTTAAGGCTCGTGCTCCTAAACTACCAGTATTTAATGGGGCACTAGATGGTTCCGACGCATACTTACAATGCTTTGAACAGTATGCAGTTTCGCAAGGTTGGGTAAAAACCCCTTGGGCGGAAAATGTCAGTGCATACTAAAGGGGAAGGCCTCAGAAGTATATGCGAGACCATCACTGAATGACGTTTCACACCCTTAAGGACGCTCTCTTGACGCGATTCAATCTTACACATCAATTTCAGAACAGTGAAACCCAAATGCAGAGAGACAGCAACTCAGTCAGCAGTTACATTAAATAACTTGATGAAACAATGAGTTGGTATGACGATGTTGGCCACGTTCCTTAAGGAAAGTAAACCCCCAGCTATCTAAGAAATGGCATGCTTTGAGGAACAGTACTCTGAAGGCAGGGCGGTTGTGGTGATCTTTTAAGCCTTGTTAGGAAGCAACCAGCACACCTTGTACAACATCAAAACCCATAGCACTTCTAAACACAGCAGCAACAACCATGAACGGTGCAAACAGCATGTTTTGATAGATCAGGTATGCAAGGCAAACTGGTCAATGTCTAGTAGACCAAACACATAGGTGAGTTCAGCCTAGTTCAGCTAAAGTAGCGACCTCGATAACATAAGCATTAGGGGCCATTCAGAATAGTCAATGTTAAAAAATTTCGATCTTTTTTCGAAATTGTGGGTGGTCGGGTCAATAGAAATAACTGAAAATTGAAATTCAATTTGTAAATGATAGGGTCATATCAAACTAAAAACTGTTGTACAAAGTTTTATGTGCTTGCCAATTTTATTTTTGATTAAACTACGAAGTTGTTTGTTTCAGCCAGGAACATCCATTGAAAACTACTGATGTTGGAGACCTTTGACCTAAAATATATGCATCATTTGAGGTATTACTTTGTGTATAGATTATATTATAAAGTCATTCAATTTTGGGGTGGGTGGGTGGGTCAAAACAATTTCTAAATAAAATCAAACTTTTTTAACATTGACTATTCTAAATGGCCCCTTAGTCAAGGTACTAACTGAAGATCCCGAGATCGAACCCAGTCTTGAAGTTAAGTGAAGGCAACTGGGGGCAGAAATGGATTGAGTGAATGGGGACGAAGCATGCAGGAGGGGAACAAAACCAAGAAAGGGTGAGAGTAAAGCAAAACATGGGTAAAACAACAAGTCATGGAGGTTATGGACAACAAAAGTAAACTGAGTCACTGCTGCCCCATGCATGGAAAATTATAACAAGAGTTTAAAGACTTTTTTCTGACCATTTTGTAGCTTTCTTCAGTAGCGCATTGTAGATTTGGAAAATGTGCTTCATGAGTCTTAATTATTATTAATCCCCCTAAGCATTCTGAGTTCTTTCACATCTGTAATAAAGCATTACTTATAAATGACCATATTCAATCTAAGAACATTGATATCATGATATTGAGAGAAACTTGGCTCACTCATGAAGATCAAGTTATAATAAACGAGATTACACCACCTCATTATACATTCTTCAACATCCCCAATCTAGCCAACAGACACACCGGTACAGCAATATTTTGCAAAGCTCAACTCAAACTGAGACTTGTTCCAATAATATTCTATGTCTGTACATTTGAATACTCAGTCATTGCTGACTTAAAATGGTGCATTCACTATGTGATCATCTACAGACCACCTCCAATTGAAAACATCTACATTCCTGACAGATTTAGATAAATTCCTTAATGCCATAAATATTCTACCAGGAAAAACATTAATACTTGGCGATTTCAACATCCACTTTGACTGCACAGATAAAAATGATGTTGCCCATATTCACTCAATATGCAGCATGTGTCTGAGCCAACAAACACACATGGTCACACCCTTGACTGAATCCTTACAAGAAATGAGGACAGTCTTACTTGCCTCCTATGCTGTTGACATGAATAGCATCTCAGACCCTGGGGTAATTTCTTGTCTGCTTCATTTTGAAAAATCATCACCATTAATGGAGACCATTAATGGATCAAGAGTCCCTGGCCCAAGATCTGTCCAGCTACCTACACGATATTCATTTCGACGGCCAGGACATTGACAAACTAGTCAATGAGTTCGATGAATCAGTTATTCATGTCCTTGACATACACGCACCCCAAACAGTCACAACAAAATCCAAACGCTCAACGCCCAAATGGTACTCCACCTCCCTGGTTGAAGCAAAACATGCACAGCAGCCAGCTGAACACAAATGGCACAAGACCAGATCTTCTGCTGATCGTCTTGCATATGACTCCACCAAGAAAGCCATGCATGACGTCCTAGTCGAAGCCAAATCCAACTATTTTAGAAACTCGCTTGTCAACGCTAATCCCAAGGATGCTTTTTGGATTGTTTTTGAGCTGACAACCATTCCTCATCAAATCCCTGCATAAATAGACATGCCAAGCACCCTCGCCAACTAATTTAGCAACTTCTTCTCAGATGAAGTAAAAAACACTCAAAGCTGCATCAATGACCGCCATGTGAGTTCCAATGTAATTGAAAAATCAACCCTGCTTCCAGACTGTAATTTGTCAGATTTTTATCCTGTTAGGATTGTCAGCACTCAAGTAAAACAACCTATCAATATGTACTCTCTTGCAGACCTCCTACAATCAGCCTACAAAGCCGACCACAGCACCCAAACAGCATTATTATGTTTTCAAAATGACAGTGAATGGTAACAAAGCCATATTTTTGGTTATGCTTGATTTGTCTGCTGCGTCTGATGCTCTAGATCATAGCATACTGCCGCATCGTCTCCAAAATCAGTTCGGCATAAGAAATACTGCCCTCAAGTAGTTCACTTCCTACTTCCATAACATTTAGTTAGCTAATGTTTGAAGAGTAGGCCCAGTAAACAGGTAAAAATAATTCCATGCTTAGCTTCATTGAAATCCACACAAGTTCAAGGTCATCACGCTCATGAGTTGAAAGCTTGACGGTGATATTTTATCTGCTGCCAAAACAGCACTGTCACAGTGTCCTTAGCAATGGTATTTATGTATGATGACATAATCATTAAAGAAGCCAAGAAAACTATCAATACCATTAGTGGAAAGCCAAGTTTTGGTGAGACATACAATGTCCACAAGTAGAAGAGTTTTGCACCACCAGCCCAGTACAACATGTATACTAAGCAACAAAGAACCGAATCCATACTGGAAACTCAAACAATCTCTGATCACTTTGTGTTTGATACCACAGATTCACAACGCCGCAAATCACAACGTGAATCTAAGTCAGGTTGCATACATGCAAGTGATACAACAGACATTACTGCTGATGTACAGACAAGGTCTCTTGCAAGGACAAACCTTTATGTAAAACTAAAGTCCCTGAGGGTCTAACTTAAGTTGACTACGAAAACACCCAATCAATGGTCACCATCCAGTCCATCTCCTGCCACCCCAGCTTGATCCTAATCTGTCGTGAATGTCATGGTCAATGCTTTTTTGGACACACTATCTGTAACAATGGATTTAATATTGTTTTAATCCTGTACTGTTTGATTGCAGCTGGAAAACAGAAACTGATTTTCTTCTTTGTGGGAGACTATGATTCTTTCGCAGCATAGCAAATAAGATTCCAGCAGAAGAGTTTTGCCATTGCTGTTGACCTGCATGAGATAGGCTTCCACACCAACTACAGCCCTCATCTTTCTGTCACTCCAATTGTCTGCAGTTTGTCACAATTGTCTCTTCTTGCTTTGATGGCCATTTTGGAAGCTTGCTAGCTGCAATGGTAGATCTAACAGGGGGTTGGTACTTAAGATGAAAAACTGACACAAAGCACTCAAAGATTTTATGCCTAAAGTCTTTCAAAGAAAAAACGAAAAGTAAATGGATCATTATTAACCTTGTTCTATGACACGAATGAGGGTACAAAGTTTGTGTTTCTCCAGCAAATTGACCGTAATTGATTGGTTCACATAAAACAGGTTTGCTGTAGATATCTAGTGTTAAAATTTGAGCTTGGTGCAGTTCTTTCCTTATTATATGCTTGCAAAATTTACAATCTGCACTTGATTGATTTGTCTCCAGATTCTTCAAGTTCCTGTAGCTATGTCACAATTTGAAGAATGCAAGATGCCATATATCCGTTAACTTTAAGAGTAAAACAGTTATATAATATGATTGATTTCAAGAAGTAAATCGAAATAATGCAAAACAGTTCATTGTATTTGGTTCATTTAGAGCATGAAATGAAAGAAGCTGTAAAGATGTTAATTTTGCATCTTTATCCCCAATGCAAAATTAACATCTATTAAATCGTCGGGAACCCGCTGCTAAAATATAGGATTCAAACTGCCTCTAGCTATCGGGCAATCTCGGTGGTCTAGTTGGTAAGACACTGCTCTAGAATTGCAAAGGTTGTGGGTTTGAATCCCACCCGAGTAATATGCCTGTGATTTTTTTTTTCACAGAACTCGGGAAAGTATTGAGTATACAGTGCTAACACACATCAGTGTAAGGGTAAAACCAAAATGAATAAGCTGTAAAGAGCTTACATAGTACAATAAACATGCAAGAGAATCACATCGTATATAAAATGGACTGTGGCTCGCCAGATCAGGTAAATCATGCATCAAATGTGCAAGCCCTTCTTTGTATGACACAAACAAGCCTGTGTCTGAATTAATCGCTTCAACAGTGGCTGTGACTCGAACACATAGCCCTAGCCAAAGTTGCTCGATTCTGATGTGGCTTACAACACCCAAAGACAACCATGATCTTAGTATTATTCTGCCAACCATCAAATAATTGACTATTTAAAATTTGACAGTGCAGGCAAGTTCCCCTGTAACAGGTCTTGCACAATGATGTAATAGTACAGTGTATGTCAACCAGCAGTATAGGTATGTAACGTGTGCAAGTTGTTAATGTACAAAAAGCGTGCCTACGACACGTACACGTACTGTGCTTTCAATCATGACTCTTCCTCGAACCATTGAGCATGTGATTCAATGGTAGTAAATTATTTCATGGGTGCAATATAATGGTACATGCACAAGGATGTTTTGATATTTTCAAAAAATAATAATAAATTAAAATGAGTCATCAGTGTCAAATCCAAGTCATGATTGTCAAGTCTGAGTCAAAGTCTGAATCCTTGACTTTCTGACAGTTAGCATATTAGCATTCACAATTTACAGTTAACTGTTAGTGTTACTCTTTAAATTTTCCTAGACATTTTGATTTAATGGTGGACTTCAGGTGATAAAAAAAGGCAACAAACTAAAATTGGGTAAATCTATTGTTTTCAACTGAATTACTCTTTTCTCATAAAAAGTGACCTTCTACATTGTGACTTAAAGATTGACCGTTAATTCATTGAAGTAGAATACCACACAGAGACTGTGTTTTATACATTTAATCCCCCAAAAAAATAAAACCTGCTGCTCTGATACCTGTGATATATTTTCCAGCCAGCTAGTAATGTGGTTGAAGCTCATTTCATTTGTCACATCAAACAGCAGAAGAATACCCTGTATAAATTACACACAAAGCTACATGTCAACCCAAAAACAATGACAAACAGCATTTGGACCAAGAAAGTCAAATCAATAACAATCTATCCTATAAACAGCATTCTCCTTAGGGAATGGGTCAGATTGTCGCTGGGTGCAATCAGTTCCAAGATAAAAATACACACAGCCTCTTTTGTACAAAAGATTGGGTTTAAACAGTTCTAAATTATTATTTAGGTCTGTCACTCAGTGACACTCAAGGCGCTTCAACATTCAATATTTTCCTGCATGGTATGTGGGGCTACGTTTGAAGTATGAGACCTACTCCTTTACATAGCACCATGTAATTAACGGTTTACAAGGTGCCGTGGTACAATATGCAGCCAATCAAACCAGGAACACCGGGGCGAACCCCTTCTCTTTTCTACAAGTGCACTGGGTTCTTTTACGTGCGATACACAACACACGGGACCAACGGCTTTACATCCCATCCGAAGGACGAAGCAATCATGGTTGAGTGTCTTGCTTATGGACACAAGTTTCACAACCAGGACTCGAACCCACACTCTGCTGATCAGAAACACCAGAGCTCGAGTCTGGTGCTCTTTAATATCCACTCGGCCAAAACACACAAGTCATTCCAATTCAAGGAACTACAGGGATCTTGATGAGAACGTTCTTAGAAATGACATGATCAATGCTTTTTAATCTTTCCCCTTTGATGGTTGCCCCAGTCTTGATCTATCAGATGCCCAATGATGAACATCATAGCTTTTAATTTTAATGAAATACAGCAAAAAACAAATGGTAATTTTTTAACTTTAAAAACCTTGTAATTTGACACCTGATGACATCATGAAAACTGTGCCGGCTTCATATTGAGGTTCAATTGTCTGATTAGTTTCAATGTTCAATTCAATTTCAATCTTGAGTTATGCTGCTGAGAAGAGCTCAATGGGAGAAGCAGATTAAGAAGCAGATGATAGAGAAGAAGAAGATGGATAAGAAAAACCCAGAACAATAACAAGATGTGTTCAGCTGAAGCCAGAACACCTAATTCATAAACTAAATAAACCCTGGTCTACCAATATTTTCAACGGGCAACATACATGTACTGGTATGTTTTTGTCTTATTGTTCTCAAGAAACTGTATGACCAATACAAGTGTTACTGCATTACCATTGCTCCTCTGTAGTAAGCTGTAGTGAGTGTTCGATATCTCTCTTGCCCTGCAGTGTCCCTGTAGGAATTGAAAAACACAAAATTCTTAACTTGGTTTTGGATTTTTGAAATTTAGTCTAAGAACTCTGGAACTTAGTCTTGGATCTTTAGAACTTCCTTTTAGACCTTTGGGACTTGAACTCGGACCGTTGGGACTTGGTCTTGGAACTTTAGTATTTTGTATTGGACCTTTAGGAAATGGTTTTGGATCTTTTGGACCTAGTCTTGGACCTTGGTCAAAGACTTATTGGCGTTGGACCTTTGGAGCTTGGTCTTGGACCTTTGGAATTTTATCTTTCCTTTTCTTTCTCTCTTGATTTGTTAAGTCTTTGTTTGATAACACTATCAGTGAAATGGGAGAATTGTCCCCACCCCCCCACCCTAAACCCTGTCCCATGACCAATACTCCAAGCAATCTCACCATATCTGAAGCTGTATTTTCTTTCCATCTAGGGTAACAACTCTTTGTTTGAAGTCAATACCTGCAAGATATAGTACTTACATGTTTTACTAGGTCAATTGGTTAATTCTTACATTGTTACACTTCACAAATGGGTTAATGAGAACACGACTATGACTCATGAGCTCTTCATTATATAATTTATGTAAGAAAATGAAAAAACTCACATCCCTCAGACAAACCAGAAACCACGGTTTTCCCAAAAAAAAAATAACCTCCAAAACTACATTTAAGGATAAGTATTTTGTATAGATTTATACATCTAGAAATCAAGTAAAACAGGCATGGTGAACAAAAATTCGTCAACAAGTACCAAAATATTTAAACTTAAAATATTTCAGACATTATTTAATTTATTTTTTCAAAAAGTGTATTATTACTAATGGCCTAGTTGAAATTGCCAATGGGAGAGTATCACTAGACACTAGTATTTATTTGTTTGTTTGTTTGTTTGTTTGTTTGTTTGTTGGGGTGTGGGGTGTTTGTTTGTTTGTTTGTTTAGGATCTTCCCAACAAGTAAACTAAGAGTTCATGGTAAACTCAATTATCTTGAGTTGTTAATGTGCTTTGATCATGTTTTGGAAAAGCGCAGTATAAATGCCTATTAGTATTATTATTATTATTAATGATTAAATTAGCCATTAATTAGTGGTATATTCAAACATTCATCATGTTGCCAGTTCCATAAGCTATTTTGAGATATAGTGGACACAATATGACAAGAGGTTTGTGGGTAAGTTAGTCTGTATTCACCCATAAAAAGGACTCCATGATTCACCCAAACCAAATACTAAACAGTGCACTCCTAGTCCTAAGTCTCCAGCGACCGTATCTCATAATAATGGTCGTACTTACCAACTGTGGATGCGTGAGAGCCAATATCAATGAAATTATTTTCACAAAATCTACAAATCAAACATGTCTTTCCCACGTTGCTGTCCCCAAGAACAAGAATCTTAAAAGTAACATCAGCATGAACATCATCCCTTTGTATGCCAGCCTCTGCATGGATTGCCATGCTTCTCCAAACAATTACTTTATCACACAATTTGTGTGTTCCTTGTTCGGTTATCTGGTACTCTAGCTTACTAACACTACACAGTACACACTAGCAGTTCAGTTGCAGTAGCATGCAAACATAGCCAGATTACTATCACCAGCTGCTGTTTTGTTTATAGAAATCTAAAGCCTACACAATAGCCAAATGAGGGCGCCCTAGAAAGTGTTCGCGTTCATCCACAACATGAGGAATTAATGGTGCTTGTCAGCGCGGGGCTATACAGTTGGGTGCTCAATATTTATCTTTAATAAAAAGAAGACAAACAGAACATTTTCCTGTAACAAGAAGGAATCTCTAAGAAGAAGAAAAAACACCAAAACCACCAACAAAAAAATTGCACAAACATAGAGCAACAGCGG
Source organism: Pisaster brevispinus (assembly GCA_023634235.1). Classification (NCBI taxonomy): domain Eukaryota; kingdom Metazoa; phylum Echinodermata; class Asteroidea; order Forcipulatida; family Asteriidae; genus Pisaster; species Pisaster brevispinus. The sequence continues at coordinate 15,619,475 of JAMKCF010000006.1, read as the reverse complement.
CCCGAAGCGGTGGTTTGTTTGTTAGGGTGATGTGAGGTGTTTGTCTGTTTGTTTGTCTGTTTTGGGGTTTTCCCCTTTTTCTGTTTTGTTGCTCTGCCAAAATTTCGTTCGTACGAAAAATAAAAGTAAAAAAACAAACAATGAAATAAAAAAGTTACAATAAATATATGAATATATAGTGGTTGTCCCTGCATTCGTTTTTACGATGAAATGGTGGCCACTAATAGTACTTCGGAAGACCAGTTAATAGTCGATATTAAATTATTGTAAGATCATTATGATACGAAACATTTAGCGTTGGTAATAATTTCACTGATGAACAATTGTTCAGCCCGACCCCACTCGCTTTTCCCAAAGTTCCGGCCGGAGATGCATTTCTATTTTCATTAGGCAGTTGCATCTCTGACTGAATTTGCTTGAGCCCATGCATATAATTTAATGAGTAGCCTACAAAAACTTGAAGAGCAAAATTGAACCAAGTGAAAGTGGAATTCTCTATATAGGCCATACTCTCCCAAACTTTTGCTGAAAAAGGCGGGGAAAGTGGCCCAAAATTACTTTTTTAGAGCACTATAATCCAAATTTCCAGGGCCTTTTTAAGTGAGAACCTCACGCCGTAAGGCTTCGTGATCTACACCTCCCCTCCCCCAGCACCAACTTTCATTTTTCAAAGGTAAATACAAGTGAATGTCATGATGCAAAGCAATGTGTTTTCCCATTTTGGGCACTTCTTACATTGATGTCAATGTGTGAGGTGTGATAGGCCTATTCGTAAATTACTTATAATATTGTTAATGCAGGACCAGGCTCAGTTGAACAAGTTTAAACTGTTTGGGCATATACACAAAATCTTTAGAGAAAATATAATAACAATCATATTTATGAACGAATAATAATAATAAAAACAAACCCAAAACACTTCGTTGACGTATTTGGATTTATTAGTTTTCTTCGCAATTTGTTGACTTGTTATTATTACAAGTTTCTGAGTCAGTTTTGAAAAAAAGAAGAAGCTGTAACCGCACCGTTCTGTTTTCTGCAAACTCGAATGCTGCATGTTACCAACCATCGTCCAGTTTACCCATTTGACCCAATAACAACCCACTCGAACAGCATTCAAATGCGCAGGAGCTTTTCGCTGATTGTATTGTTCATTTATCCTAAAAGATTTTACTCAAACAATAATAAGAGTAATAGAACAATCCAAAACTAATGTTTCTATAAAATAAAATAAAAAACAACAAAAACAAACAAAGAAGAAGAAAAACCACACTAAAAACAAGCAAACTGTGGAAAAAACACAACGGCTGTTTTTTTTTTGCCGAAATTCATATTTATAATGGCATCCTGTCATAGTATTATGAGCTCTCTTGGGTTGTTATACAGTCGGAAGAAAGTGTATTTCTTTTGTCATCTTATCAATTAGGCCTGTCATAATAATGACGAACTGAAAACTTCATAAGAAACATTAACTGGATTAGGCCCATTCTTTGCCTATTTGGAAAATCAATCAGAGAACTCATTTTACCCCTTTAACATTGCTAAAGCTGTCTGCCCACGCCCCACCTCTTTGGCCACGCCTTCTTCAATCTTATCGAATGAAGCAATACCAACCCAATATAACGAAATAATCCTGCCCCACACACTCAGCCGCCTCCCTGCCCCCCCCCCCCCTCTTGCTGGGTGTAATAATTGAATCGAAGTGCCACAAACGTCTTTGGAGAATGTACCAGCCCCCTCCCACCGTACCACCTCTTCCCATGATAGGACCGACGAAGACCACAGCACTGACTCGCGAAAGACCACCAGATTGCGACCTCTAACGGCGAGAGTATACATCCCAGGACAAATTTATTTATGGGACGAGCAGTGAAAAATTGGGAAAAGTAGTTCGCACATACAGCGATTTGATCATACCATTACACAACAAAATTATGAAAGGAAACATTTACGTAAATGTAATTTGTTTTATCAATAACAATATTTTGTTAAAAATAAATTTAAAAACCAGAGAAATTTAAACAAATCTGGCAACATCTTCCAGCGGAAGAATATGATATGCAAGAAATCCCAACAAAAGCCGTGTTTACAGAATAAAGATGTCTGCCTGCTTGTTGTGGTTGATGTTACAGGCCTACCTATGAATATGATTGAATGAGTGTGAAGTTCATGCAGTAAAAGTTTACGAACCTTTCATCAGAAATTCACGTGAAGTGTTTGTTTACCGTAGATGACAGACCACATCTCCCGAACTTCAGCTTCTTTGAAAGCAATGTTTTGTGAAAATTGACTTCTTGGCCTGTTGGAACTGCAGCTTATTTCAGTATTTTGGAAGCAGGTGAGGTACTGTAGGCAGACTGCATGATTGATCGACATGCATGCATAGCATGGGGCCTAATGAATGTAGCTAACGTTAACGTTAGTTGGAATTAAGCACATTTTTAATTACAAAACTGTTACATGGTGAAGGGGGATAACTACACACGGGAAGATTGCATTAAAAAGGGTGCTCTCTCCATGGTCACCATAAAACATAGTTGCATGATCGTAACCCAGTGCTCAGCAGTCTAGCACTAGACTGTGAAGATTCGTTATTTCGTATTCGGGGTAAACAAAACTAGTCAATAAAATAGGCCTACCTTCATTGAATCGAATTACATTTAATTTAGTTTTTACAATGTCATTCATATTATTAGTTATGAATATGACTAACATTAACGTTAATATACCATAGACTATAGTCATACATTGATTAGGCATGTTATGTTGGGCCATTTTCTTCCTCCCCAGACCATTGATGGAGCCTAGACCCAGTAACTGGGGTGCTGTATAACTGAACTTAGTAAACTATACTCCTGTTAAAATTAGTTTGACATCTATGGCGGTCATACTAACACGACTGCAGATGTCAATTTTCTTAAAGGAGTACAGTGCCCCAGTTACTGGGTCTAGACCCACACTAGTGTGACGACTTGGGATAAATCCTTAAATAGACCTTAGACGTTAGTCACATATCCATTTGATGAACTCATTTTGTGCTGCCTATACGTTCGGCAATCAGGGGGCATCCCCTACAGGCAGGTCGGTAGTTTAAACCAACTAACTGTGTCCGCTTACCTCTATCCTTAGTTAGTCTTGGCTTTCCTCCAGTGTTTTGGCTGTTGAAATTACTAACCTTTTAAATAGTTATTGTAAATAGCCTTTTTCAATTTGCTCAAAAATACTTCTACGTTTATATCGCATGGATCACAGCCATTTTGGAATGGACCCACAATGCAGTGCCATCTCAAAATACATCATCAAGGGATACACCTAAAACTGCAAGGTTCTTTCCCGTGGGTCTCCACGGATCTCAACCCGAAGCCAGATCTCGCCAAGATTAGGCTCTAAAAAATGTGTTCTTTGTACTGACAGTGAGCTCAGGGTTGGTCCAGAAAAAAGACAAGTTAAAAAAAAAGATAAATTCTCACTGTCATTTAGAATTCTTAATCGTCATCGCCTTTTGGAAACAAGTATGGCTGCTTCCATGTATATAAACATAAACTGTTGGCTATCGTGAAAAAGATGTGAACCAGCATTGCGTGTAGCCTACCATTCAGTACCAGCAAACTGGCTTGCATGTTGGAGAAACCAACCTGTATTATGCTGCATAAGCCATTTGTTATCATGGACCAGTGTTGCACGTAGTTGGTTATCGTGAACCAGCGTGTGCGCTGCATTGATTACCAGCATATACATGTAGGCTTGCATGTTGGAGAGACTAGACTTGTATGCTACGCACAACGCTGGTCCACGGTAGCCAACAGTTCATCTTTTTATAATGGAAACATCCGTATTTTTGTTCTCGAAAGGCAATGCCGATTAAGTATTCTGAATGACGGTGGGAATTTATCAATTTATATAACTTTCTGGACCTACCCTAGCATGTGCATAAAGGTGAAGGGCAAATAGTTTGGAATAGGATTTGTACATAATTACCTCGTGGAGACGATGGCGGAATGAACCTTGTTCTAGGAGTAGTCGCGTGGTTAGGGTAAACACAATTCAAAAGCTGCTTCTTGTCACAGCTACAGCTAAGCGAGCTGCTTAACGGAGGCGGGTACCACACGTACACAGACTGGAGTCAAACAAAGTGCATGTTACTGTCACATAAACAGTCGTTGAATTGTGTACGCGCCACTCCCTCTGTGACAAATTTTGAGATTGCATTGCATTGTTGGTCCATTCCAAAATGGCCACGATCCATAGGGAAGTAATTCCATGCAAATTGAAAAGATTGTTTGCAATCTTTTTTAAAAAGGTTAGTAACTTCAACAGCCAAAGCACTGCAGGGAAGCTTAGTGGTAAGCAGACACATAGTTGGTTTAAACCAACTATGTGTCTGCCCTTAGGGGATGCACCCTGATCTTCGAATGTGTAAGCTGCTCCAGTAAATTGAATGGATGGCTAAGGGCTCATCCCTTGCCACACTTGTGGGGCTACCATGGACCTAGCCTACATGGACCATGTCTAGGCTATGTTTAGTTTAGCCATGACCTCCATGGCTTGGATAGCTTAGCTAATACCTTAATAGGATTAGGATTGACCAATTTAAGGCAAAGCACTAATGTGCCGAGACCTAGTAACTGGGTTGCTGTACTCCTCTTTTTAAAAATGTAGACCTGACAGTTGTACTTCATGTAGCTAGTATGACCATTGCAGGGAACGATTTGGTCCCAAATTTTTGCATAGCAAAACTGCTATGCAATTCTTGTTTTGCATAGCAATCTCAAAATATTGCATAGCAGTCCATAAATTTTGTATAGCAAATTTTAAAATGCCTAAATATTGTTGAAAATTTAACCCTGTGACACAGGTTTATTTGTGTGTTTTTTAGGGCTTAATTTCAGGCCAAGGCTACTTTCAGAATGTCTATAATTAAAGAATAAGACGCTCCAAAACTTAATATGAAAAAGGCCTATTCCCTTAACTTTTTTTTCACTAGAGACAACTTAAATTTTGGGTTGCCCGCAAGTTTTTCCACTAGCCTACGTGTTTTATTAAATGCACACAATTTTCGTAGCGTCGAAAAAAAAAACCAACAACAACTTTACGAATTTTTATTTATTTTTTTTAACGATCTTATCCCCTATTTTCTGCCCTAAATAGTACTTGTATTCATCAACAACCATTTTCATGGATTTGTAATTTGAGAATCGGTTTTATAAAACTTCTTTTGCAATGAAATCTTCGTGTTAACGATCGATCGACGACGCACATTGAGAAAAAATTCAATGAACTTTGCCCTGCAACGCCCTCTATCGGCAAAAGTTGTCGATGCTTGAATAGCCTGAACCCAACACTGTGTATAGTACAGAATCCACGGGCGTGCGCCGCGTTGTGCAGCAATTCTTTACTCGACTCGTGAACGTGTATGGAGTTGGAGGCTAGCCAAGCTTCCTTATGAATATGAATTTATTGACGGGCCAATCACAGCGTGCGGAATGTTGGTTAGGATGGACTTTGGACCTCAATAATACTACCATGTATTGTGTGCGTGCGGGCGAACGTTGGCTACCCGCTACCATGTGGTTAAGGGAAGTGCGTGCGTGTTTACTATGAATTGAACGATCGCGATCGCGGTCACATTAAATCTAGCAAATATCAAGACTTGCTAAACCATTTTATGAACTTAAAAATAATCTCTCTTTGGGATTTTACAACTGTACCCCTCATTTATTGTGAAAAGGAACAATTTTTTGACTAGCCTGGCGGGCTACTAAGGGAAGGGTTTTGACTCGCACGCCGCTGTTTTTACTCGCATTTGGCGACCGCTAATTTCGAACCCTACCGATGCTGCTTCCATCGACCCATCATGTGTGGGGGAATGTGGATCACAGCGCGGCGTCGTGCGCGATATGATTGTTTCCCTTGCTCTAGTCTTAGGTTGTCGGACGTCACGCTAAATAAAAGGCAATTCCTCAAACACCCACCGCCACAGCTTAGGTAAATGTGAATCCGAAACCTTGTGGGTGTAAACTTATTTTTATAACTATACAATTTAGTAAAACTTGCATCGCAAATTGCATTGCAAATTGTGCGATGCACTTTGTAAAATTGCATCGCAAATCGCTCCAATTGCATCGCAAAATGCGATGCGATACAAGGGAAATTGTTCACTGCATTGAAGCAAAATGTTAAAAAAAGAGGAGTACAGTTCCCAAGTTACGGGGTCTATAAATGTGCCCTGTGGATGACGCGGATGCATTATTTTCGCTGTCAAAATGTTGTCCTCAAATTAAGATCGTTGACAAACCACAGGTACAAATTTTGCACACAACTATTTTTTCAACATTTTGTATCCAATTGCAATTGCAATTAAATACTCCAAAATTAAAATATAGTGAGTAAAAGTGGAGCTTTCCATGTGTTCAAACATTGGGGTTCTATCCCAGTGTATTTAAACATAGCACCTGCTTAGTCTTTGGCCGACTGATTAGTGATCCTGTTTCATGTAATGTACGGATGATGCGGTACCAGGTAGGCCCAAAACTCGCCAACACTCTGTCCATCAATGTGTTGCCTTTTCAACCATTTCTTTTAGCCTGGTATCCAGATTTGCCTGAATTTTACCAACGTAGGAAAGCCAAAACACCCTTAACTCATCTCCATTTACATGTAGTAAGGAAAACAATTTGTATGCATAGACCTGCTTAAACATCATCAAGTTATTATTTTTCTGGGGGTCAAAATGACAAAAAGCTTGCCATTTTGAGCATCAATCTTTTTGATAACATTACAATTTATAAGCCATTTGCATGTAAGATTTTAATAATGTCTGACGACTTGCATGGTCTACTACTCTCAAGTAACCGCTTAAATTTTAATTCCTCAGACTATCATGACTATAGAGACAATTGTCACGTCATGGGGTTCGGGGTAGGCTTTTGTACAGCAACCTACAGGCGCAAATCCAGGTACCATTGTGCCAATTACACATTCATTCAAAATTGTGTTTGGGTGTTTGCTGTCTCTATGCAAAAACTTGCCCCAAACTCTGTATTGGAAAGACTTAAGGTTTCATTAAAAGTTTCTATTCATGTCAGTAAGCATCTTTTTTACATCAAGAAGAAATGAGGGAAATTCAGGGTTCTCCCCATGCACAATCTAGCATCAGGCTGAAAATCACAAACTGTGGGCTGATATGCGTGAGTTGCAGCCGAAAGGCAGACAAATTGATAATATGTTTGTATTTATTTATTTATTATTTAGGCCCCTATTATTATTTTACTTTTTGTGGGGGGGGGGGGGGACTTCAGATCAAATTCATAAAAATCATAAAGATAAAACCATTTACAATGCCCTACATGTACAGTATGTTGCACAGTGGACTTTTAAAACCATTCTGCGGACCTCGTGCTAGGCCAAGCATCCAAAATTTGGGTCCAGAATGCTCCACAGTTTTCAAAAAATAGTGGAGAACCCTGAAATTGCATACATAAGACATAAATTAAGGAAAAATTACAGCTTTACAAAGTAGTGTAACACAGCATGCAAACAATGGGCACGCGCTTAATGTTTATGTATCTCTTACAGGATAATGTGTATGGAAGGATTTAATAGTTTTTGAGCAATTCGGTTTTGAAAATGTTGCATTTTTTTGTGGTTCTGGTCAACTGGTAACAAAATTGAAAGACATTTTGTGTACATTTTTGTAGTTGTTCTGGTAAATTTGAACCTTTATGCTTTCACTTGTTTAATTATCATCCTTATTGAACAATTTTTAAAACTTAGACAACGTAGATAATCAGAAAAGTAGTTATTAATGTGTAAGTTCGGTCACTGGCTTGCTAAAATGTTTGGTACTAGACAACTACAATGTAAAGTGGGCCAGCAAGAGGAGTTGTTTCCAACTTGCAGTGAGTGTATGAAGTAAAGAGTTGAAGAATAACAGTGCTTTGCATTCACAAGGATTTATTTTGAATTATTATTTAAGTTATGCTGGGAGGCTGACAGTTTCAATGTTCGTCATGTAACTAACATGCATCAGTGTCCACTTCACAAACAGCTGTATCAATGGCAAGAAATATGTTTATCTTGCCAAAATATAAAGGTTTTATCAACAGAGGGCGCTTCCAATATTAACAACAGGTGTGCACTCCCTGTTCACATCAGATTACTAAAAGCTTTTTCCTCCACAATTTGCCAAATAGTTTTTGTGGCAGTTTGTGTGTAGTACATAAGCTTTTAAATACATCATGACATTTTGTTTATGGACTACAAGTAAGTACTTTTTAAACTCAACTCAACTAAAGAGTGTAAAAGTTTTCAAAGTACAATACTTTCAATAGAATTTCATTTGAATTTGGAAGCATTTGCTAATTTGTATACAGTTTGTAGGTGTTCAGGGCACCACCCAAATACATCTTTGAAATTGTTCAGTTTCTTTTTCTTTGCTTTCTTCATTCTTTCTCACTCTACCCTCTTGGAAAAGGTTCCCATACTAGCGAAGTTCACAGACACTTGAAACTTCTCACATACATAGACCTACAATGTATACATCTACATGTGCCTAAAAGTTCAAACGTCCTGATAAGGTCATTAGGTGTCAAAGTACACTAAATCAAAGGTTATATTTCAAGAGCATATTAAATTTTGAACCAAACAATGGATTTTCACAATCAAAACATCATGTGAAAGGGATTACACAACTTTTAAAGAGTTGCACTAATATGATCCCAATTTGATATCGTCTTTGATACATGTATATTATTATGAGCTCTGGAGCCAAAGTGATATAGGGATTTTGAACGTGGTTTCAGTGGATGAAATCATCTTTGAAATATAAACATACAGTACATGTATTAAAACTGTAGGATTGATTAAATCATTATTAAGTCACTACAGAAACGTATCTTGGGTCAAAATAAAATTATTATATCCAAAGTGTACACAAGAATGTCTTCAAATTTAGAATATAAACAACTAATGTCAATATAAAGGCAGCTGACAAATTTATGTAGGCTAAGTCATGTTACCAGAACATGAGAAATTACAAAGAGGATGACAATTTTAATACAACTTTTATAAAATTTTGAAAGCACCTTCAAAATAATGCATGCTATTGAGTCGACTTCATATTGTATGTTTAGGTCTTGCAATAGTTCTAAGGCATGATGAATTAAAATTCTTGATTTCAAAATTTTATGAGATTCATTTGGAGTAACGCAGATACATTGTACTTAATGAGGTAAACTGACAAAGATAAACAGTATACAAGTACCTTACCTAGATTCAATTGGTTTATGTCTCAGTCTTAGACTTTGGTTGTTGTGGTCTTGAAATTTTACTAGTCTTAAAATTTTAGGTTTTTTATCGCCAATCAAGGATATTTACATGTGCGTATGTAACCCCTGTAAGTCATTTCTGCACAGTTGTGTCAGCTGTGAATATTTATTGTATCAAAAGATTGCTGAATACGTTGGCACAGTGAAAATAGAGGGACAAATTGTTTTTGTGCAGTGTAAGTGATTTACCCTAGGACATTCATCAATGCCCCTGGTCATTGCCTTGGTGCTCCCTTGAAATGTTCAGTAGAGATTTAAATTTCGACACAGGGTTTGAAATTAGCAAGTGCCCGGCCCCCAAATGCGAGTAAAAACAGCAGCGGGCGAGTCAAAACCCTTCACAAATCCATGAAAACGGTTGTTAGTGAAAAAAGTATAAAAAAATAATAAGGGCAGAAATTAGGGGATAAGATGGTCTTAAAACGCAAATTTTCGAACTTCACTTCCGTGGTGGTTTTTGGGGTTTTTGTTGTTGTTGATGCTACGAAAATTGTGTGCCTTCATACATGACGGCTAGTGGAAAAACTTGCGGGCGACGTACAATTTTGGTTGACTTGTCCGGTGGGCGAGAGAAAAAAAGGGAAACCCCTGCTTCATATAGGTACCCTTAATACTATAAAAAAACAAGAACAAAGTATCAGGCCGGATTCATGTGTAAAATTATGTATGTTAGATCAACCAATGACATTCATTCATTTTCTTAAAATTTTCTTATAGTAATGTGATAATGTGTCATTTTTGTGTGAATGTGTTACGTATGCTGTACATGGAATCAGTGCTGCTCTTGCTACTTATAAAAACTACTGAAATTATTAAGGCCTTGCTACATACATGTATGCACCCATGTCTCTCTTTTTACTGTTTTGTTGACTTAGGAAAAAATGACAAACTAACTTGATCAATTTGGGGCAAAAAATTTGTGTGAGTGTTAACATTTTGTATAGGCCCTAGTTATTATTTTTTTACAAACAATCAGATCTACATTAACCTTTTCTAATATTATGGTTTTTAAAGAAGTAACTTCTTGGTCTTGGTCTTTGAGACCTTGAGGTCTCAGCCTCAGTTTGGAACCTTTAGGTCTCATTGCCTTCCAGGTCTCCACTCCAACAATGATGGCGATGAACAGCAGTATTCCTTGGTGCATATTACCACGATGTGATTATCATGTGTCAGACCATTTAATGGTCTTGCACTTGGACAGTACAGTGCCAACCAAGGATTATAAAGCACTGGAGGTGCAAGATGGGGAACTGTGACTGAGTGAAATTTGCACCGGACGCCATTTCAGCAAGCAACTCTTTTGCGCAACAATATATCAGTGCAGACAATGACCATAGCTATAAATGAATAACAAAACATTTATTTCACGTTCCAACAAAGATAGAGCTCCGGTTTCCCATCTTGTGCCTTCGATGTTCTATACAGTGTAGTCTTTGGTACCAGCCTTCTTTTTGCACATACATTAGGGCAAGAAATTGCACCAGAAATAATTACTGAACAGAAATGTAAACAGAATGTATGGGAGTGAAGTATTTTGCCATACAGAAAGGACCCGACATGGTTTGTAAACATAAGCAGCGCTTAAACTAAATTGTATACAGTGTAATGTAAATTTATGTTTCTTTTGAAGTTAGGCGGGTACAAATGGGGTGGCTGCATTAGAAGTTAGTAATCACCTAAATTGGCATGGGAAGCTACATGTAGGTGGGCTCAATCTTGTTTGTGCACAAACCTACATGTATGCACAGCTATTGACATATCAGTTCTTATACTCCTTTCTGTACTTAAAATCTATAATTAAATTAAGCCCAAATTTTATTTCAGTATGTGTATACTTTTTTGTGCAAAACACAAACCCACATGCCCAGGCATCAGTGTCACTACGAACATAAGTTCTATGAAAAATAATTTTGTTCCTCAGCCGTACACATGCCTCATTGTCAAACATGTCTGCATCCAAGAGGCATCAAAAATTGTGTGCATGTGGAATAAAACAATCAGTGCTAACTGCTCTAGTAAATACAATGTAGCTCTATGGAACAGGATCATTGCTGATGATACAATCATGTACATGTACATGTACATGTAGTTCCCCTAATGTGGCGACAAGCCTGTGCTGATATCAACATTTACCATCCTGATACATTGGCAGAAAATTATTGTGATGTGGGATATTATCGTCTCTATTAAAAAGAACTATGTTGAGCTAATATACATGTAAATGTTCCGTGGCCATAGTTTGTGTTTGTATATTAATTCCATTGGTATTGATGTTTGCTGAGTGTAAAAACCAGACTCTGAAAGTCAAAGAAAGGTGCAATTTTGTTGCCTGAGGGATAAGGAAAGTTTCTGGTGGTGTGTCATATTGATTAAGCCTGTACATTTACGGTTATTTTTGTAGACGTGTCACCATTTCTGAAATGGTCAGGTTTAAGCCTGGACGATATCAACAATTTTGACTGGTGATATATCGTCGGGTAAATATTGCCAATATGTCGATATATCAAGAATATTTTTGAAAATTGAAAGTACACTATAGAATTACTTGATAAAACGTGGAAAATAGTTTTACTGCATGGAAGAAATGAGCAATTAAATATACATACCGCTGAGATAAAATCACTGAGTTAACATTCATATTTCATAAAAACAGAACACCTTACATTTTTGTGAGTTTTTTTATCACTGGTTCCGACTCAATTAATTCATGGTTTCTACCTCAACGATTGGACATTGCGATCTCTAAAAGCTGGTGCCTTGATTTTTATTACGATTCGTTCATTGACATCACTGCACCATACACGTGCATGTTACGTAAATACGTGTATTTTTCAGTGCACCTGACGTTTCCCGACCACGCGGTGATTTTTATTCTGAGCATGCTCAGACACGTTAAGTCTTTGCTTAAGGCTTTTGTAACTTGTTTCAAATGCTACACGAAATGCGCTGGTATATTTCACAAATGGGGTTGTTTACACTGATGCTATCACATTGTTTTGAAACGCCCTCTAGCATTCAAAGTTTCTTGCCTTTATTGTAGCACGAGATAACTACAAGACTGTCAATTGGGTGGTTTCCCTAATTTGTCACTATCTTTTTTCTGAGGTTCAAACCCAGCTCTAATAAATTTGTCTTTGTTCAATCCAAACTTAATCAAAATTTACCCAGTAAGCTTCCCTTGTAGTGCATTACTTTATTTTTGAAATAAAAAAGTTGCATCCCCTTAAGGTGATCCCTCTCCTGCCGCTTCCAAGGTTGTGTCGTAAACTTGGGTGTGATCCCTGGTTATATGGCAGTTACAGGTTTAATGGTTTCTAACTGGCACCCCAAAGAAATATATTGACAAAATAGGGAGACTGCCAACATTAGGGCTAGATGGCTCAGTTGGTCGAGTACCGACACGTTAATCTGGAGGTCCCAGGTTCAAATCCCGCTCCAGTAATTTTCTTTTGGTTCAACCCAAAAAATAATTAAAACTTACCCAATCAGTTTTTCCCTCGTGGTTTATTACTATAATTATGTTTAAAATTAAGCCAAAATTAGTGTTAGTGTTATGTATATGTACAGTGTACATTTACAATGTACATGTGCAGTGTTACAAAGTCCATTATCAGACTAACATAGTATAAAAAGCTGTTGAAATACTTCTTTAATCACCTATTCGTTTTATTGCTTGTTCATTTGTAACACTACTTAACCAAAGTTATTGACCAAATTTGCCATTTGTTTGTGGTTTCTTTAACTTTCCAGACTGGTGTTGACTGTGAAGAAGCCATTCATTATGGCTACCTTTATGTTGTAGATCACATGGCAGTCACATTGGATGTGGAGGGCTGGCTCTTTGATACAACTACTTCAATTTGATGAAAAGACTTTCCAGCTTTGACGACAGTAAATAAGAGGTGATTTAAAACTACTATTTGAAAGTTCACTGAAGCTAGATGTACAGTACTTGCAACAATGTGTCATTAATTGAAAAGAGTATAAAAACTGTGAAAACCCAAAGTTAGTATGAGGCTTGTGGGATTACATACTGAGGTATACAAAGTCATTTTGTGTTTATTTAAAATCGAAAAATCAGTTGAGTTGTTATATTTAATGACAATTATGAAACTGAAAACTGTGCAATTCGTCTATATCTCTCCTTTGACAGTTCATGATTATGGTCCTGAGCTCTTAAGTTTCATTTGAGGATTTCCTCAAATTGTCTTAAAATGTTGGGCTTTATGAGAAAAGGTTGGGATAACACATGGAAAATGGGCATTCTGGTAGACATAGGGGCCTAGTGTTTGTCAGATGCAAATACATGTATGTGTAGGCAGCTGTAATTACAAACTGCATTTTATATCAATTAAAAATTCAAATCAAATTTGTACAAGTGTGTAACAAAAATGATAAAATAATTTCAAATGCAAACAATACATTTAGAAAGATTGAATATCCTTAATTACCTTTAATCTTGATTAAACACAATGATGATTTGCTCTCATTCTAGACAGGCTTGAAGCGAATATGCAGAACTCTGTACCAAGGATGCCTGGTATGGGCCCATCTGACAAAGAGTTGAATGACTTATTGGATTTTAGTGCTGTAAGTTATATTTTCAGACATTTTACCGAGCTGTTTTTCTAGATAAAAGGTTTATTAAGCCTAGTGTCCTAAAACTCTCCCAAGTACTGCCATATGTACCTTTTATACAAACCTTATTCCCAATTGTCATCAGCCTTGAAAGGAAAAATATAAATATTGATTCTTTATATGAAGTGACATATTAGATAATAATCCAACATGGCAAACCAGAAATTTGTCTGAGGTACATGTCAATCTTCAGTGTAAAACTCACAGGCAATGAGTTGTTTAAGTGTCAGCTCGTTACCTGTATTGACTGTGTTTTCATGGTCAATTTCTTTCTAAAACAAATCTTTTACTGTGTGTGATGTGTGATAAACCTTACTAGAAATTTGTTTTGAAAACTACATGATTGGAGTAAATGCCAATAGTTTGTTATAACTGTATACATGCTAAATGTTCTAGAAAACCATTGCCTGATCTGAATTGACAAAAGACTCATTTAATTTAACCACATATTGCAATGAATGTAGTTAGTTTCATCTCTTGCTTGTTTTCATTCTTGGTATTTTTCTCTTTATATCTTAAGAGCTTAATACCAAAGATCGTTCCAGTGTAGATTGACTAACTTGGAATATAGCTTATTTCCTACCGGCCTTACACCAAGTTCAGAGGAAGCTTTTCTGATTATGATAATTCCAATGTCTGAGTTGATGTCAACTCTCATTTCATACCAATTACCTTTACAAAAACATGGTATGAGAATACGGTGGATATGAAAGTGCTACAGGCAATCATGCCATGATAGTTCCAGCAGTCATAAGGTTCATATGCATTCCTCTTATCAGGTCACTTCAAGTCTTATTCATGTTATGAGTTCACTAAGGTCATTAGAGTTCAGATCACACGCTCAAAACTGATCTCTGCAAGGCAATGCTAGTACTTGTACACATGTACATGTATCTATACACATGTATGTAATTTACTGTACAGTACACAAGTTGCTATTGTGCAATTGTATTTTATGTACGCTGTGTGTTTGTGACTCCTATGTTCATGTATGTTTACATTGTACAACCTCAAAAAGGATGAAGAAGTACATGCACATTGATATCCCTTCATATCAAGTTAATTTAAGCTTTTAAGGTTTGTTATTGAGCCAAATTCTATCCAGCACCAGATATAAAGGTCATTGTTCGTAGAATTCTAATTAATTTATCTAGACCCTGATTTAAGACATTTCACAGAGATCATACATTGTTCCTCTACATGTATGCTCAAAGAAAACTGCTCTTTGTGTTTGTGTATCCACCAGTTAGTAACAACTAGTGTAAGGCATGTGAAACTTCTGCATTTTCACAGATTTCAGTTTTTTTCCCCCTTAATTCACATTTTTCCTGTGATGAAACTCTTAGCTTTTTACAAATTCTGTGTAATCTCACATACTGTAGTCAGTTGGCTATGCCAGCGCCACTCATGTGAACTTTGCAAATGTTGTGCATGCTTGCAATGCTTTTGTATACTAATAGCACATTGTTTGCGCGAGTGGCACATAGCCCTTACAGAGAAATGGAGCCAAGCCTGGTTGAAATTTATTATATCTTCAGAACTACAAGCATCACAACAAGAAGTGTGGAATCAAATTAAAGAGATCAACAACATCTTTTATTTGAGTGATAAGACATTGGGATTGAATGAAGGGGTTTTTTTTTTGGGGGGGGGGGTTGGGGGGGAAACTCTTTTTTGGGTGCTAAAATCATGGCATTTTGTTAGTCATTTTGGCACTTTGTTTTAGCATGCAAAATAATTAATGCAAAACGTGAGTGTTGTTGTGAGTTTTTAGTAGAAGTCAAAGAGAAAGGTTCAATTTCTATGCCAAAAGATTTGTTTAATTGATTATTAGTTTCTGAAATGTTCAATCTTGTACCAAAGATGGGCAGGCAAATTGCAACAAAAGTTACCATTACTAAATTTACCACTTTTTTTAGGGTACACATGTATGTGGCCAAAATCGTTAATGAGATTTTCTTTTTTTTCTGACCTAATAAATTGTTTTGGTACCACCAAATAAGTGGCATATAATACTTTCATCAATGCATGTCCAGTTTGAGGAGGCTTTTGAATCAAGACCGTTAACAATTTTTGCAATGTCCTTTTCATGTAACGAAAGTTACCAAATTGTTGTCCTATAAGAAAAGTAAAATCTTTCAGATTTTTATTTTTACGATCAAATAGGCTATGTCACAGTGTTCAAATGCAAAAAGTGTCAGTTGGAACCATTGTAGTAAGTTGGGAGACTCTGTTGAATGTGTCAAGATGTGAAAGTTACCATGGAATTGCACTCAAGGTTGCTGTCTTGGGGCAGGTTAGTTGGGGACTAGACTTGGCAAAATCACTGTTTGCACACTATGAATGCGCAGATACCCATCCATTCGTAGTAGGTAGCATGGTGTGACAATGGAGGACTTGTCTCCAAATTGACTTGCCTCAAAGGATGACTTATCTTTACAATCAGCAAATAGACAGTTGTCACAAGTCCAGTAGGTCAACGGTATGTCAAGTTATCTTGGTCTTGAAGGGCAAGTTATGCTTGCAGGAAAATCTCTGTTTCACTTTTCAATACAAATTGTCCGCTGTGTGTCAGACATAATATTGAATAATGATTCCACAGGATAAATTATAGCAACTAGGCAACCAGCGATCACCATTTTTTTGACTTGAGCTCGAGATTAACCACAATTCAATTGAGGCAGGCAGGCAAGTTCTGGTGGTGTATTATGTTACTTGTAGGCCCTAGCTGAGATCCCATGTTGCAAAGTTGTTGCTATGACCCAAATGTTTCTGCTTGTTTGTACTGCCCACTCACATGCCTGTAGGTCAATCCCCTTCTGAATAAATTGAATGAAATAATCAGCATCATGTTTTCAGAAGTCTTTTTAAAGTATAAGGTAAAATTGGATTTCTGTATAACTTTCTTGATGAAAACAATTCTCAGGGCCATTAGTGTTGGAAATTTATACCTGGAAAGTGTTTGTTTTAAAATAATCAATACATATTTCAGGCTGCGCAATCAGGCCTCTGAACAAAAGATTCTATACAAAAAACCACTTCATATGATTTTGTGGCACCCTCCCATTCTGAACAGTATTTTTTTTTTAAATGTGAATATATATCATGATTAAAACTTGATTATCAATGCTTGGAAGACCAACTAGCTCAACAATATGTGAATTCTTTATGCAGTCATATTTTAATTCCAATGTTTGAGTTCTTGAGGTGGGTAGCCGTGTTAGTCAGGTAACTGCAAAGAGGAAAGTGCTACAATTTATTTTCCTTCCTGAGAATAGTACATGTAGCTTCAGGATCGTTATTAATTGGTGATGAAAAGACTAGTACTGCAGCTACATTTACAGATACCTCAGCAAGAAATCATGACTTTTCCTTTTGCATAGTTGTTTTTGCACAGATTTATTTCTAATGAGGACAAATTGTACAAAATATTTCATATAAATGTAAAATATTGTGTTCATACATTGTAGATGTTTTCACCTCCCACTGGAGCTGGTGGGAAGCCTGGAGGTGCTAATAATGGAGCTTCCATGGGACAAGCAGGGCCAGCAGGGCCAGCAGGACCAGCAGGACCAGCAGGACCAGCAGGACCATTAAGATCAGTAGCACCAGGGATACCTCCAACATCTTCTGGATCAGCAGGCCATACCACTACCTATAAACCTGGTAAGATTTAACTTCAATTATTGCCTGTGCTTTGTGTGTTTTGGTCTTATTCTGTTGAACTGTCACATCATGTTTTTGTTTTGTTTTTCTTTCGAAATCAAGCAGAGAAAAAAAATCAACAGAGAATTACTACAGAATTTACTGTGTAGGTTTATGACTTGCATACAGTGGATATTGAGATGATTTCTACAATAATTTGTATTTATACTTTTTAATATTATTTTAAGGGGGGGGTCTTATGAAACATGGTTTTTTAATAGACAGAGTACCTTTTGAGAGCTCAAATTAGCTTGCTATATTAAAGGTGCAGCTATCGCGTGCTCTGAAATATTGAGTTTTTATATTTTTCTGATAGATGGAGTCCACAGGAAATAGAAAAAAATTATTACGAAAATATTTTTTGAAAAACAAATAAAAAAATACAAAGTCAAGCAAACCATATGATGAAGGACCTATGATGTCAGTGGTGGCTAGTTGATTTGGACCTGCCTATACTTGTACACAGCTAACCCAAATACACCACTGAACTTCTCGATTTCCAATCTACATGGAAGTGAATGTGACTCCTTATATGTCAATCCAAAATGCACATTATTAGCAAGGCAATTTCCAGCGGATTTGAGATTTAGGAATTTTACTTTCTTCATTGGTAAAGTGAACTCACGGCTTGGCTTGATAGGGTTCAATACACGCCAAGCATCGTAAATACAACAATACATCTGAACTACCATAGACAATGAGCTGAATGATCATGGATGAGTCAGACACCTCTAGTAATGGAAGACATAGCATTTTCTAAGGATGTCACCTTTTTAAGTGACTCTTCTGGATCGTCAATCGACTTGGAGGAAAGTAAGAGGTGAATATGACAATCTTGAAGTTCCCTGCGGTGCTGTTTGTCCAGCAATGTTTGTTGGTTTCGATGATTTTGAGCTGATTGCCCCTGCCATTGCTGCTGGGGAAGTGCAGGAAGCCCATGACCTACTGGTGTGCAGATCGTCTCATGTGAGCTTGAAGTTTTGTCTAAACTTTCCCACAAAAAGTGTCAAACCACCACTTCAAAAGTTTTAATGCAAAGACGCAAGATGATTATGTCACATGTGTATTGCTTGTAATTATATGTCAAACTGTACCATACTAGCCACCACTGACATCAAGGATTCTATGCACATCATTATTATACATAAGCAGTTTTTGACTTAGAGCTCAAAAAGCTCCTTGACTTTAATTCTCTATTAAATACTAAATACACATTTAAGTGAAAATAGCTATCAACTGGTAGCTACGATGTCTTCTCGTCCATAAAAAGGTGATCACTAAAGAGCATCTTCGAGCTGCCCTTAAAACACTGTCAACGAGCTGCTGTATTCACAAACAACAATATAGCATGCAAACATGGTGCCAACAACCATTTGGATAAATCTACACTTTTGCAGCTACTCGTGTTTGGTAAAGCTGTACATTTGGAAGAGCTGTGCCTTTTGACGAGCTGTATTGCTAATGTTCTGTTTCCGACAGATTTGTTTGTGGCATGGCATTGCTCAAGCAAGTGTTACTCACAGGGCTGTGCTGTTAACATTCCTTTAACTTTGGGAATTTAGTTTTCTGTATGTTAAGTGCTTCTTGAGTTTTGCTGCTGGAGGTGGTGTAAAACACATCACTTTTGGCAAGCCAGTCTTTCGATCCTGCTTGCTTTGCTTCATGTGTTCACGGAGAGGTTTACATTCAGTTAGGCTATGCTGATGGAAAAGATGTACTGCTGGAAGGGGTCAGCTGCTGGGAGGATTGTGCTGATAGGGTTGTCAAGTTTTCTTGTGGAATGGTTGACAGGGTAACTCAAGAAGTAGAACATTGCTTCTGATAGGGCCAAGCTGCTTGGAGTGCAGTGCTTCTGATATGGATGTGCTGCTTGCAGTGCAGTGCTTCTGATATGGATGTGCTGCTTGCAGTGCAGTGCTTCTGATATGGATGTGCTGCTTGCAGTGCAGTGCTTCTGATATGGATGTGCTGCTTACAGTGCAGTGCTTCTGATATGGATGTGCTGCTTGCAGTGCAGTGCTTCTGATATGGATGTGCTGCTTACAGTGCAGTGCTTCTGATATGTGCTGCTTGCAGTGCAGTGCTTCTGATATGTGCTGCTTGCAGTGCAGTGCTTCTGATATGGATGTGCTGCTTGCAGTGCAGTGCTTCTGATATGGATGTGCTGCTTACAGTGCAGTGCTTCTGATATGGATGTGCTGCTTGCAGTGCAGTGCTTCTGATATGTGCTGCTTGCAGTGCAGTGCTTCTGATATGTGCTGCTTGCAGTGCAGTGCTTCTGATATGGATGTGCTGCTTGCAGTGCAGTGCTTCTGATATGGATGTGCTGCTTACAGTGCAGTGCTTCTGATATGTGCTGCTTGCAGTGCAGTGCTTCTGATATGGATGTGCTGCTTGCAGTGCAGTGCTTCTGATACACATGTATGTGCTGCTTGCAGTGCAGTGCTTCTGATATGGATGTGCTGCTTGCAGTGCAGTGCTTCTGATATGGATGTGCTGCTTACAGTGCAGTGCTTCTGATATGGATGTGCTGCTTGCAGTGCAGTGCTTCTGATATGTGCTGCTTGCAGTGCAGTGCTTCTGATATGGATGTGCTGCTTGCAGTGCAGTGCTTCTGATATGGATGTGCTGCTTACAGTGCAGTGCTTCTGATATGGATGTGCTGCTTGCAGTGCAGTGCTTCTGATATGTGCTGCTTGCAGTGCAGTGCTTCTGATATGTGCTGCTTGCAGTGCAGTGCTTCTGATATGGATGTGCTGCTTGCAGTGCAGTGCTTCTGATATGGATGTGCTGCTTACAGTGCAGTGCTTCTGATATGGATGTGCTGCTTGCAGTGCAGTGCTTCTGATATGTGCTGCTTGCAGTGCAGTGCTTCTGATATGTGCTGCTTACAGTGCAGTGCTTCTGATATGGATGTGCTGCTTGCAGTGCAGTGCTTCTGATATGGATGTGCTGCTTACAGTGCAGTGCTTCTGATATGTGCTGCTTGCAGTGCAGTGCTTCTGATATGGATGTGCTGCTTGCAGTGCAGTGCTTCTGATATGTGCTGCTTGCAGTGCTTCTGATATGGATGTGCTGCTTGCAGTGCAGTGCTTCTGATATGGATGTGCTGCTTACAGTGCAGTGCTTCTGATATGGATGTGCTGCTTGCAGTGCAGTGCTTCTGATATGTGCTGCTTGCAGTGCAGTGCTTCTGATATGGATGTGCTGCTTGCAGTGCAGTGCTTCTGATATGGATGTGCTGCTTACAGTGCAGTGCTTCTGATATAGATGTGCTGCTTACAGTGCAGTGCTTCTGATATGTGCTGCTTACAGTGCAGTGCTTTTTGTTGTTCATGCAATTTCTGAAAAGTAAGAATATCATTTTAACCCTTTAGCTTTTTTAGCAAAGTCAGAATTGTTTAACTATACAAAAAAAGCATAAATTACTGTCTGAAAAGTGATTCAAATGGTTGATATCTTGGTTTTAACACTGCATAGACAATGTTATCATGTTAAAACTACATGTAACTCTTGGTTGTGTTTTGGTTTTTGTATAACCCATGACTATTTGTTGTATTAGTCAGATTACTATTCATCTACACAGGTCTGCTTGATATTACATATACCCATGTATCATCCCTATACTATCCCCTTTTATCTAAGGAGGAATGCACAGGGTTCTCACTAGGATTTGTCAAAACTGGGGGGGGGGGGAGAGCATTCTGGACCCAAATTTTTGAAGTTTGGCCAAAGCACGCTGAATTGAAAGGAGGTCCTCTGAATGTTTTTTACTGGGTGTTTATCTTTGGCTTTAAAAGCCCTACTGTGCAATCTGGGGTATTCTAAATGGTTCATTTATGATTTTTAAAAATTTGATCTGAAGTCCTCCCCTTATCAGCCTCAATTCGCGCCTATTGTCACGTGATTCGCGCGTATTAGCCCAATTAGCTAGCTTATGCATAGGGAGATCACTGGTACATTTTGCTTTGATGAAAGCATTACTCCAGAGTAAAGGCTTAAGCTAGTGAGGAAGGAAGTGAATCTCATTATAGCCCTATCAAGTAGACCATGTAGACTGTCTTCAACCATTCAACAAGCTTGTTTCCTGACTTCTATTGTTTCCTATTTCTATTTGGCTGATGATGAGTTGCACTGTGCTACTGCGCAAAAACCAATTCAAGCAGTAGGATTAAACCTATAGCAATGACAAAGCATACTTGAAGGTGTCAGCTTGTACCTTTCCTTACACATGTCTTCATTGTTATGCTAATTCATTATAAATTGATGGTGAAGGTTGCAAGTGTTTTGAAGAGTTCTTTTTGATGATGTGGGCAGGAGACATTGCTTATGATGTCAGTGCACAGTGTCAGAGTAGGAGGTCAGAGTAATGTCAGTGACTCTACCTTCAGGCTATACTAGTTCAGTTAAATCTTGATTTCCTCTTGTAAATTGGCTTTGTGCCATTCACTCCAGTCTTTCCAGGCAAATTTGCTCATCATTGGCTCTGTATCATTAAAACTGTCACAGAACATGTAGTGAAGAAACTATTGTTTTATTGCATATCTAGTTTTAAAATATAACTGTTCAAAATAATTTTGTTGCTACTATTTTAGTGCAAATAATGTGTGAGTCATTTATTTCCATTGAAACTTGGCGTTAAGTGTATGTTTGATACACGATGTATGTATTAGTATATGTACACGTACAATTGAAGACGACAAGTCAGATTTCATCTGAAAGCTTAAACTGTCTCATTTGATTGGTTCTGGTAGAAAGCATTCTCAGAAACATTTATTAGTGAGAAGTTTCTCTTATTTTAAATCTGCCTGGCAGGCAATGAATTAAAAAAGCATACAGTAATTGCATACATGTACATTCACAATCATAATAAAACATGGGATTGTTTGACACTGTTTTAATAATTGCATGATAATGAGGAGAAATTGATTCATGACGAAAAAATAGGTCTTTTATCCGAAATTATTTTGGTGAAAAGATTTCTTGGAAACATAATTAAGATGTTCATCTTAGTTTTTTCTTAATGATAGCACACGTACTTGATGACAATGTCCTTTTATGAATTGAGCCAGTGTTATAGTTTCCATTAGCTGCATTTGCCATGGCTCATATCATGCAATGTACAATTTACCTGATATGTTTGTTGTACACATATTTACATGGTATGTCTTTCTGTTCATTTAGTTTACTGCTTCCTAAGGACAGGGTCCAAATACGTACATGATTACAAAGTTGGTCTTGCAGGAAACGTACACAAAATGTCAGGAAATCTGGTTGATGTGAGTAGTCCTACTGGGAACAGAGTCCCAAACCAGCTTAGAAATGTCTGGTATCGGATGAAGAAAACCAGCCGGACTAAATACCTACATTTAAGTTGTACTTGTAGTAAAAGAAAATCAAGACAAAAACAAATTGATAACAAATTGGTTCTGAGGATAAAGATCATTGCCATCAATTACAATGTATGTGTGATGCTAAAATGCATCAGTATCAGGTCCTCCATTTTGACCTTAAAATTAAGCGTACATGTTCTTTTCATGTACAAATTATTATTATTATTATTTTTTTTTTTCACTTTCTTTTAAGTTAAATAAATGTTTATCATATCAGTCTGAAAATGTTTCGGATCAATTAAGGTAAACATGAAATGGTTTTATTTTACCATTGTGTCAGACAGTAAAAAGGACAGTTTTATGTCACATAGGACAATAGGCTTTATTCATGTCAGAATAGAATGATTGAACATAGGCTTGTGTACTTAACATTATATGTGAACAATTCTTGGGACAAAAATGAATTACTGTGGGCTGCAAAAGACAATATCAGACTGCAGTTTTAAGTTTCAATATTTCAGTCTGAAAATGTCTTTTATTTGATTTAGCTGGTGATCCTTAAATTGTTTAGGTTCATTTCAAGTATGCGAGTTGCGCTTTTTTGAACTCAATACTCCGGAGCTAAATCTGATGTGTAAAATTCCTTCTGGATGACACAAACTTAAGGTTACATTTTAACCCATATTTTGTGTTGTTTAATGTACAATGTGCACACATTGTACTAATTTACAATGTGCACACATTGTACAAAGCTGGAACTTCTCACAGTATGATTGTTCATTTGTTCTTATACAGAACAAGCATAATTTTATCAATATAACAACTCTTGTTTGACATTCCAACAATTAACATTGTTTTAAGTGACACAGTTACATGTAAATACAAGTATGTACACACACATGTACATTACCTGTACTGTACCATACATGTAGTTGCACAACCCATCCCATGAAAAGCATAGACCATTCTTTTCTCTATGCATAGACCAAGCTGCATTTATAAGGTTATTCTAATTAGCTGATAATTTGTCAAGACTTGCCTAATTATCATGGTTATTGTACAGTTTAGGCTACATTAACATAGAGGTCTACATGTACATGTGTGTGATATATTACTCAATCACTGCCTGACTACAAGGCTAGCCTGGCTCCTGGGTGAAGAAGCCATGTTTTTGTTTGCCCAGCTGCAGAGCAGTTTTACTGAGCCAATTTACCAGCTGGATGTATGCCGTTGCATGCATTTTGTGTTCCTGCAACAATACATGTACTTCTACAGTGAATAGAATGCATCCATTGATGGTCAAGAAGATGTGAAGGCAAAGTGTTGTGTTAAGCTTTAACAACTGTATGCGGTGATGAAAACAATTAAATAACATGTCACAAATAAAACAACATGCGCTACCATTGATTATGACAGTATCCCATTAACAAGCTCTTATTAATGTTTTTTAAAATATCAAAATAGAAGACACATTGAAAACATGTAAATTTTTGTTTATTACACTCAGGTAAAATACACTGTAGGTGTCTCACTACCACTGCATTTCATGTTTTATAAATAAAGTAGGATACACACATGGTCAGGCCTTGTAACAACCTCAAAAATCAACACATAACACATGTAAATTGTCTTTTCAAACTACACTTCCTCACACTACATGTAGTATGTATTGGTGTAATTAATAACTAATAATCTACAGAAATCCTGTTATAATGTAGCAATCGGCTGCTAATCCACTGCAACAATACATACATGTACAATACATACATGTATTTGTATGGATGGAGTTGCTTGAAATTATAATATATTCATAGGACATCCAGGAGCATATCTTTCTTGATTTGTTAGCAATTGACTTTCCATCTCAAATAAAATTTATTGCGGACTACAACAATTTTAACAGGTTAAGTACAGTCAGACAGGTTGGACAGATTTCAGTGATGACAATTAAAGTTTTACTGCTGGGTATATTACTGTAGGGATTTGTACCCCACTGCTACCCTATGTTTGTTTCATGCTTACTGCAATTTTCATGGGAAAAATGAACACTTAATTGACTATAAATTAGGGTTATCCCACTGATCCCTACTCATAAGAAGGGGCAGTTACATAAATTTCCCTGGAAATAGTGATTTCCCAGAAGTTTACCAAGGTTAGCATTTCAAGTTTCTAGTGTGAAAGAGAGTCTAATAGATTGGGGATCTCCCATCTTTTGGACAAGGTGATTGGAGAAACGGTTGCAGGATTCTCAGTGAACTGGTGAATCAACCCCGTTTTTCCATGCAGTTTATTGATGCAAATTGTAAATTTAACAGGGACTAGCAGTAAAGTATTCAAAGCATCACAAAAGTACATGATGTGTAGATCAATTTAGATTTTACACTGTAATGCCTCATTGGATCCAACGAATGGCTCAACATTTTTAGATAAAAAGTTCTGATGACGCTAGGTGCAAGAACGGTACAGTGTAATATCACTACATGTACCTCCTTATAGGAGAGCCAATCAAGCTTCAAAATCAAAATTATAATTACAACACCCCCAAACCCAAAGGATCCATGCGGAGAAATACTCAAATGTTGCCTTCATTGCACTTGCCACAGTAATATCCAAGTGTCGCCATCGTACCATCCCCTACTTTTTTTCAGGTGTGTAAACTTCACCCCCTCCCTCCTCCCCCCCCCCCCCCACTGAAAAAGAGCTTTATAATGTTTATTGTATTGGAACATCTGGTTTGGACAGGAAATGAGGTCAAACCAGGTCACTAACAAATATAAAGAACTTTCACACATCAAACATTCACAGACAATGCAAAGATTTGAATAATAACAGCTGTTCTCAAGATATAAACTTTCAAAATATACTTTGATTAAGGGCAATTTGAAAACCAATGACATCATCTGACATCATCATAACATCATCATGATGTCGTTGCTAATTTACAATTTGGGAATTGAGATTTAAATATGTGCTAAGCTTTAGACCATTTGAGCTTGCAACAAGTTTTTAGCAAAGTAGTACATTTTAAAGGTGTCACGAGAGTGCACTGTTAAAGATGATGACACCATTACTCTCATAATTAGAAGGTCAATCAACCAGGTCAATCTTCAGGTCAAATGTCAGTTCATATTGTAAGACCTGAAGCGAACCCCAGAGATATTTTTGTTCACTTCAACTTCCGGTTTTGACTGGAAGACACAGTCAAATTTGGGTCATGCAGTGCAACTTTTATGAAGTGTGCTGTGATAAAGTTACTACAGCGATGTTGTCTTTTTTCAAATTGCTCACTATTTTTCCCATCTTTATGAAAGGTACTTATATTGTAATTTTGTCAGTACTTGCCACAGCTTATTAATTGTTTTTCAAGCTGACAATATGCTCCTTGGCATATATTTAGAGTGGCTTACACAGTGACAAGTAAAGTAGGCTAAGGCAGTTAGCGCCAAAAGGCGCAAGATGGGGAACTGGTGCTCGGTCTGTTGTTGGAAGGTGAGAAACATGTATGCGTGGATGCCATTTCAGCGTGTAAATGGTTTATTATACATTGATAGCAATGGTCATTGTCTGCACTGATCTATTGTTGCATCACTCAGAAGAGTTGCTTACTGAAATTGCTTCTAGTGCATACTTCACATTTCAGCCCAAGTTCCCCATCTTGTGTTTGTGGCACGATTCAATCTTTGGTTCTTAACAATATATTCTTCTTTCCTGTAATTGGCGGCTTGTCCACTGTTAGTGTGGCCAATAAATAAATAATAAAAAAATAAACTATATAAATAATAAAACTATTGAATTTGTCTGACTTCAATGTTTACATACCAACAATAAATGGGGGGGGGGGGGGGGGGAGTGATTGCAAATTCATAATTCACCTCTGCGTGGTGCAAGATGTCAATGCTTAGAGTGCTGTGTCGGAGAAAATTACACTAGCCTGTGCATGGGAGAACCCCAATTTATTAATTTTTTTCTCAAACCACCAAACGTGCTTGGGAGGGTGAGGTAAATGACATGTTGCTGTGATTGGCATCTTGTGCATACGTTCTCTGATTGTTACTATTTTGAACTCAAACATTGGCTGTCGATCATCAAATAATGCACTATACATCTGCACTATCCTCACAGTACCATCAGCAACCAGTGTTTGGTCAATATCCTAAATCTGTTGGTTTTAAACCTAAGTTTTTATCCCAACATCCCAATGTGGAAATTATATGGTGTTTTGCTGAAATCACACTCTTTTAGCTGTTTATATATTACCATAATTATAATTTAATCGAGCATACATGTACATCCTCAATGCATGTATCATCATTCATTAATGGTATTTTGTACACATTGTTTTACTGTCAAACTTACATACAGGCCCAAAGAGGTATTACGGCAAATCAATATGTTCAACTAACAGTGACATAAAAGGCAAGACATTGATCCCCATTTTGTCCAATTATTCTTTAGTTTGATGTCATCGTCTGGATATTTTGGGCTTGTAGGCAGCTGTATGCAAATGAGCTGCTTTGTTTCCTTTGTTGTCTGCAGTGCATTTGAGAGTGACATGGGCACATATACATGACCCATTTTTACACCGCCTCAGTGAGCAAGGGTCACAGTCTTTCAATAGTTCATCATATCAACGTAGTCTCACTCAGTAGTGTCTATTACAAGCATGCATCATTCACTTGAAGGTTAATTAAATGATCAAGTAAATCAACTAAGAAATTGTCATTGGGTGAAATGATTTTCAGTTTACATGTGACTTGAATTCAGAAAGGAAACTGAGAAATCAGAAATTCATTACATGTAAATGCATTTAGTTAAAAAGAAGAAGTTGCACTTGAAGTGAAATAAATTATTGGGAACTTGTCAGAAAGACAAATTAATGCAGTTATGCCCTTTTGCTGGGCATCCAAAAAACCAAGTTCAATAAAGCAGAAATTTGTAGCTCAGTGAAATGTTGTTTAAAAGAATGATTAATAACTGAATAAATTGTTTATATTGCTAAAATTGCTCTCACGTTGTGATTTTTATTTTGTATTGAGCATTTCTTGGAGTTCCTTACCATCTTTTTCATGGTATTTCTTTAATCTTTTTTGCAGGGCATCAGATGATATTCGTTTTTGTTTTACGTGGACAGTGTTAAAAAAATAACACACACAAAAATGAGCACAATAATGGGTTCAAAGTTTTTTGAAATCAGAATTCAAAGACAGGTTTTCATTTATAATCTCTTTTAGGTATGTTTTGGGGTCAAACAAAAAATGTATTGTCGTAAATGGTTCCAAACAGTGCAACCGCCAACTTTGCTGGAAGTGAGCAAGTTGTGCGATGCAACAAACAAAAAGTAAAAATAGTGCATCATACCAAACTTCCCACTTCTGTCTGAAAAATATCTTAAACAAAATCAGTGTGAACTTCTCTGAGTTTGCTTTTGTTCCTGGTATGATTCACCAAGGACAAACCACTCCTGTATGAATAGCAGGTGAATAAACACAATGCAACTAAATGATAGCATGCTGAATAGGTAGAAACTGCTCTGGTGTTTTTACTGTTTACTGTGCAAAATGCAATAATTGCGTGCCCCCAAAAAAAATAAAAATAAAAATAAACAAATAAATAAAAGTAAGTAAAAATAACAATAATTTTAATAACAAAATAAATAAACTAATTAATGAATTATAATACTTGCAAAGTTTTTATAGGAATGTACAATAATTAATTACATGTACATAATGAGAAATGGTTTAATTGTTTTAGTTGCTTAATGGTAGGATCAAGGGTACCAAATTCATTGTACTGCCTTATACCACATTATGTCATTCTCTGCTAATATTAATCATAGCATTGTATAAAAAGGGGTTTTTGCACTAGATGTGCAAGCAAGGAATTTGGGAATCCTTGGTTATGAATTGCATCATGGGCACAAGCATCAAATCGTCACCAACACATGGTTTCCTTCTCCTTCGCTTGTTTTTTTGTTTTTTGATATACTTTTTAAAGTTCCATTATTTTTACTTCCCCCCCCCCCCCCCATCAAATTAGCGTGCCTCCAAAATCTGACAGTAGATTCGTTGACTAACTTGTGTGTTGCACTTTACTACATTTTTACACAATGTCTATTTAGGTATGATTGATTTGTTCACATCCAAGCAGGAGAAGGAACCTATGTTCTGTTGGGGGCATTTACAACATTCTACTGTAGCCATCATGCACAGTTTTTTTGTACATAATGTACTTACATAAATGTTGGGACTTGGGGGATTAAAAAGATCAAAAAAAAAAAAAAAAAAAAAAACCTGGAATAGACTATTGTTAGGAACAGATTTTCCTTATACTCACTGTTGAAGAGAAGATATTTAATGTGCACCATCACATTCTTCTTCTTCTTGCGTGTGAAACCAATAAACAGTTAGATCTCTGGTTGCTTGCTGAGGAGCAAGCAACCAGAGGTGTGTAAATGAATTATAATTTGTATTTAATGTTGTGTTAAATATTGTTTTTGCATTTTAGGGTTGTTTTTTATTTTAATTTTTTACAATTGTTTAATGTTATTTTTTCCAATTGTGTGGTTTTTTTTTTACAAAGACTCTTTATAAGTATGATTACAATTCTGTCCTAACTATGGAATTTCACAAGTTATATAGTGTACAGTTCTGCTTCTTTGCTTGCCTGCAGCAAAAATGGTATATTACATGTACACATGTTCATGTAAAATGTGCCCATGGGTCAAGTCACCTTCCCCTCCCTGGTACATGTAGGTACACTGTCAGGACAGTTGCTGACAACTCTTTCCTCACCTTTAGTATTTTTGAAATGAACGCTGCATTGAGACATTTGATCACTATGCAAAGCTTTCTCTTTGGAAACAAAAGGCATTACAAAAAGGCATTCAAAAAAATTAACTAGTTATTTGTGAGCATACATGTATTCTGACCATATTGAATAGAATAGGGCTGTGATCTGTAGCCTCACTTTGATAGACTATTTGCTATCCAAGCAATGTTTAATCAATAAATGCAGGGTCAAGGCCTAGCTTTTGTTTTCCACATGCATGAAAAAAAATCCATATGTTCTTAATGCACAGTGAAGTTGATCGCTTCCTCTTGTCAGGAGAAGAACTGCTTTTGTCACATCTAGACATACATGTAGGCATGGATTTGACATGTTTAACATGACAGTACAGGCCATAGATTTGTTTGAATTTCAATTGAAATGTCCAGCGTGGTCTTCTGAAAGCACTTATTCCTGCTTGCTTTGCTTCATGTATGCAAAACAGGTAGAAATCTATGTGTAGGTTTGAGGGTTTGGGGAATTATCATGTACAAATTGATTTTTCAGATTTTAATCAGTAAAAGGGTATGATTGTGTAATACTAAACACGAGAGAAAGTGCTTCACATGTTGAATTACAATGTATGTACATGGCATATAACAACTAGGGATACACAAACCATGCAGAAACAGACATTCTGATCATAGAGATCAACACCCAATAAAGTCTGATAATTTACAGGCAATCATTCTTTAGGGAAGATACATGTACATGTATTGTGTTAAGGCTTCTTTATTCCATTGTTCAATAGCTACATTACAATGAGATCAAATAGATCTAGAGCTACCGCATGTAGCCTATTGTGTTTGTTGGACACCAATTATTAGATGTTCTGACTTTGGGAATAGTCTTTATCAATTATATCTGATTTATTTATTTATTTATTTATTTTTATTTTTTTCCCGAATCAGCTGTCATTATTCATGATCTTTAAAAATCATGACGAAAGCTTCATACCATATTCATACATGTAGATCTGCTTACCAGATAAGTAAATTTGTCTGCAGGAAAACAAATTGCTTAAAATGCAAATATTTAAGAAAATTAGGTGGCCTACTTGCACTCACCATGGATTTTTTTGTTAAATGTCGTTCATTTGCTTACAGTATAGACTACCCAAAGGTTAGCATGCCTTTTCTGTGCACCAGTGAGCAGCGCTATGAAATGGAAATCGCACAGTGCGCACAAAATCAGCTTTTAAGAATCTATGAAAATGGGCCCAGGTCACCACTGTATGTCAAAATGTTGAAATGATAATGAAACCAGCACAAATGGTAACATATCAATACAGCTTTAGTTCTCATGATATGAATTTTTGACATTTTAAATTTTGAAGGCTCGATTCATTTTAAATTCAATTTTAGTTGATGGAGAAGGGTTGAATTACATCTATTCCAATATTAGTATCTTTGAAAATAATGAACCATGCAAGTCTTGCATGTTTTTCAAATATTGTTGGTAACCTCAGGTTTCCATGCACAGTGCTCTACAAAAGATCTAGATGCTTTCTCTGTGTACACAGATACAGAGTCCCAGTCAGGAAGGGTCTGGTCCAGGGCAAAAGTTATACAGGTTGCTGCTCTAACTGAAAATCTACTTGTAAGAATCTACCAGCTTCACATCGTGAATATTCCACGGCCAAATACATTTGATTACATTTTGTTTTAACATCAAACATTCTTGTTTTTTTCATCATTTTCACAAAACAATCCAGCTCTCAGCGTAACAAATACAGCAAACTTTACACACAGTTTATCACTCAAAGCCTGTTTGTTGTGTGGGCGCTGATTAGTATCAACCCAAAAATAATTAAAATTTACCAAGTCAGTTTCCCTTGTGGTTTATTACTTGATATTGTGAAATTGGCACATATGTTGAGTACTGTGATTGGCCTTTATTTGAGAGAAGGCACAACAGGATATAAAGAGATGAAGAAAACAGGTTTTTGCTACTGTTGTGTTCTAGATTTTTTTTCATGAAGATGGATGAGAGAGTAAAAATGAAATTTTGACGTGCAGACCACAGTGCATGTTTTTGTCCATGAAATGTTAGGTGAATTTCACAGCTTTTAATTGGAAAGATTAAAATTGTAAATTAAAACAATTTTTGCTCTGGAGACAATGCCTGATATCCAGGGCCACTAACTCATGAAGGAAACAAAATCATGTACTTTCACTAGGCCCAACCTCTGAATATTATGTGAGCCACGCACAGTCTATTAATCAAGGACCACTTAGACAAAAAAAACAAGTTCTGTTTCCAGTGTTTCCGGTGTGACCGACCCTAATTTTATACCGCGACCAATCCTAATTTTATACCGCGACCCTAAGCTTTTTATTTGGCTAGAAATTATTATGATTTTTTTTTAAAGAATAAACAAATAACAAAAACAATAAGTGTACCATCGACAAAATGTCTGATATTGACCAACTTAACATGTTTTAAACAAAAATGAAATAAAAACAAGAACACATCAAGACAAATTTACCGATAGATGCATCTTTTTCCGATCCACGGCCGTCGTCCGGTTCCGACGTTCACCACGCGAAAAAATATCCACAATCATGACAATTGCACCGCGCACATGTGTACATGATGGTGTATTGAGCGCATTCTACAGATTGCGTGCAATTTTGCTTCAGCTGCCTCACTTATATAGCGCAATCTGGAGGTTGCGCATGCTTTTGCTCGATCGGCAGATTGAGCTGCCAATTCAGCAGAGCGCAAAAGGCAAATTGCGCACAATTTTTTTCCAAATTGTTGTGCAAATCTGTTGAACGAGCATGGACTCGAAAGAAGTCGTGAGCGGAGGATTTTGGACATCATCTTAGCCAAAATTTATCTTTTTTAGAAATATATCCGACACATCGTACCTCCATATTAACAAGCAACATCTCCTGCGTACCTCATGTGAGTTTAAAGTATACTGAGGAGGTCTTTGTTGGATTTTGGAGCAGGTTTTTGTCTTTCGCTGGTTTTGTTGGTTGAATTGAATCGGTCTAGTACTAAAAAAGGGGCATTTTTACACACTCGCCCGCCAAACGTATCAGAATATTAAAAAAATACATTAAAAAAAAACTTTCAGACCTACCGACCCTATCTTAAAAAGGATATGTAACCGGAAACAGAAGATTTGTTTTGTTTGGCCTTACATACATGTAGATTGGTAACTTGAAATGATCACAAATCCAAAAACTACTGTTTTCCTTACTTGCACTTGCCCTTAATTTTGAAAAGGAGTAAAGAGTTACAGTTATTAAGGCATAATCCAATAAAGATAGAGCAGCAGAATTAAATGTACAGTTTGTAGGTTATTAACCAATAACAAGCCATATTGTAATTGATTACAAGTTAAATGAATTGTGTTGATTAGAGTGTCCTAAGGCTTAGTGATTCACTGGTATATCATAAAGCTCTCTGTGATGTAAGTACTCAACATGCGGTCCATACTATAATTTTCATTTCAATTTTTTAATAAAACATGATGGATAGGTGGCTTAAATACAAAGACATGCCTTGAAGCTTTTCTGACAGTCCTTGTAAGAAAATCACAGTGAAAATGATTTAGCACTATAGGTCATTCAAACATGTAATGTATAGTACAGTGTACATGTACATGTCTGCACATTTCCCAAAGTATATTATGCTGACAACAACAACAAATACATCATATTTCTTGGTGTGTTTTAGTATAAAGCTATAAATCAACCTAATTTATTGTGCATGAAAATAACATCCGTTGGTAGAATTGATGTTTTGTCTTCAATACACTGTATGCTGTACACCATCAGTTTTGAGTTACACTTGAATTCTAATATTTTGCTCATGAATATTACATAGGGCCTACGTGTCTCTGGACTTCTGGAACAAGAATGTATCCAGAGATGAAGCAAAAGTACCTTGACCTTTGCAGAGGATCCATATTCATCAAAGTACAGTGTACCATAATTCCTTTTATTTGTCTTTGGAACATTAAAGTACATGTTTACTTTGTAACCAATTTGGGTGCTTAACTTTTTCTGCATATAAGTAAGGTTTGGTTTTTGGTGAGCAGTGTCGCATTTAAGGGTCATTCTGAATGATCAATGTTTAAACATTTTGATATTTTTTTGAAATTGTTTTGACCAACCAACCCACTCCAAATTTCAACTTTTAAATATTGACTGACTATTTAATGCATCCTATACACTGATGAACAAAGTAATGCCTCAAATGAAGCTGATATTTTAAACAAATGTTCTCCCAGATCAGGAGTTTTTTTCTGGCTTCCAGCATGCAATCTTTTAGTTGAAACAGAAGAGAAAATCCTCCCCATCTCCCCATCGGGCCCAAAGGTCAGCTCAAGAAACAATGGAAATGAACAGATAGTTCTTCTATTGAATTGAAAACTGAATTTTGATTTTCAGTTATTTTTTTTGACCCACCCTCCCACAATTTTGAAAAAAGATTGAATTTTTAAAGCATTTATTTTTCTGAATGGCTCCTTTAGGGAACCAGCCAGCCATCCATTGGACAGTATGGGAAAGATTTTGGACAGCTTTGGCCAAATAAGATCCAACTGTCATCTGCCTAGCTAAATGTGGCCAGAATAATCAAGACTTTAGACATTGCACCATTTTCAGTATAACAATTTTGAAAGGGGACAATATTACTGACTTGCCGTACAATAGTATACAAATAGTGAATGTTAATGAGTGCAATGGTGAGAATATTTTCATGAGTTGAAAGATGGAATGTTCCATTCAATGAGGTGAAGCCGAGTTGAATGGAACATTCCATCTTTCAACTCATGAAAATATTCTCTCTCATTTGTTTTACATTGTAACATCTATCAAGTAAATCTTTGCCATTTGGAACAAAACTCCCCAACAAAATTTACAAATGTAGGCCTATTCTGCTATTTCCACTCTAACAAAACAAGAGCCTGTAAGCTGCTGTGAACAGCGTGTGCATGCACATAATGCTGTGGTCTAGCATGGTACTGCTGTGTAAGACGCATGTGAGCGTGTTGCAGTCTAGCGTTGCGGTCTAGCGTGCAATAGTGCAAAAAGATGATACCAGAAATGCACTCTGTATAATAAAAAATGTACGCTCAGTGACGTGCTATGAAATCTGTGAATAATGAATGCCACGTGACCACCAATCGTCCAATCAAATGACAAGAATTTACTTGGGTGTTGTGTAATATAATCAAGAACGTAGTGGACTTGTTCCAAACAAACATACAACTGCACTGACATGACATACGCACCATGTGACTGTAAGACTCACTAAGTATATTTAGGGTGCACCCCTAGTTGGCTGTGTGTACAGTTTAGGTGTATGGAAATGTTCTGGTATGTAATAATGTTTATCCAGTTTGCTCGGGATTTGAAATCCTTGTTGCACCTAAGCTTGGGCGATACTGCTTTTTTCATCCACGATATATCGTCAAAAATAGATCGCGATATTCGATGATATCGCGATATATTCATGACGTCAACAAAAACCATTTAATTCCGGCGTCAACAGCCACAGAATGCTCTCACAAAGTGCAGAGCATGCGCCTTGTAAACAAGAAACATAATGGCTACAATGTGGGGAGAATCCTGCAGCAGGCCTACCTAAACCCAACTCACATCACAGAGGATTGCCGACCGAATCCGCAGTGATGTTATTTGATTGGTGTATGAACGACAGTTTGTCAGTTGGTGCCATTATCGAAACAACCCGAGCTCCAACTACCAATAAGATTCGTTGTCCTCTTCTGGCGGCTAAATTTTTTAGCCAATCACGCACATTTTATTTGATCGCGAATAAACTGCTGCCCACGTGCGATCTTTTTACCATTGAGGAATTGGTCCTTACCGCATCCGTTGCTCAGCCTGGGGCTTCCCCATGAATGTAGCCAATCACGCACATTTTTTATAATCACTGGTCAGTGACCATTGGTTACAGCCGCAAAAAACGTACCATGAATAAACTGCCCGCGATCTTAGCCAATGTGAAATTAGTTTTTATCGCGTCCGTTGCTCAGCCTGGGCTTCCCCAGACATGTGCATCACGGCATGATAATAATAGTTGTTTTATTTTTTATTAAAAAAATTGACAAATCAATAAAAAAAAATGGTGTTCCATCGACAAAATGTCTGATATTGCCCAATTTGTTTTAAACAAGATTGGAAAAAAAAACACAGAACACATCAAGACAAATTTACCGATATAGCCGTGATTTGCATCTCTTTTTTCCGATTCACGGCCGTTGTCACGTCCCACGTTCACCCCGCGAAAAAAATACCCACAATTCAATGTGCCGCGCGCACGTGTACTGGATGGTGTGTGTTGAGCGTTGAGCGCAGAGTGCAATAGGTAAATTGCGCGCACGTTTTTCCAATTCGGTGTGCAAATCCGTTGAATGCGCTCGACAGATGAACGAGTGTACGGCCGCCGCCTCGGCCCTGAGCTGCATGCACTCTAAGGAGAAGCTTTTTTTCAGCAATGTCTTTGCGAGACCGCATGATCTCTGTGGCTTTGATGTTGGTAGTTTATTCCAAGAAACTCGATCGGGTCATCCTGGAGGAATCTTGCGGTTGCGGTCTGTGATTTTCTTTGTTATGAAACAACTCTCAGTAGTTGCAAGCTCTAACTAGGAAATGTATCGCGATACTTGATCGATACCGCGATTTAACGATGTCTCGATTTAAAAAAAATCGACGCGATATTGTAATCGTTCAAGAAATGGTATCGCGATATTCGATAATATCGTGGTATCGCCCAAGCTTAGTTGCACCCGTGTGGGATTGTTTTCTGTCAAAAAGCAGCTTTTTTCTAGCCATTAATAATTTGTTTTGTCAATGAGACTCGGTTTAGACACACCTTTAAAGATGTATTTTCACAGACATTTACAGAATTTAATGGCTTGTATTGTTAACGATCGTGTTTCTGAAGCAAAGTCCGACCAATGGAAAGCTGTTATGTACCAGCTGATCAGCAACCCATACCCGGTGGAACAGACGACAACCGGGACAGCAATAGATGAAAGGCTTCAAGACAATGCAGTATAAATTTGTCTTAAAAAAATCTTGGCTTGGACATATGTATGTGAAAGGAACAGGTCTTCGAAAAAGGCATTAGGCACATATCTATTGTAGTCATGGCCCTGGGGGACCCGGGACTAGTGGGGACATGGCCAGGGATGTAAAGTTTGCCCGGTGTGATATCCCGGCCGTGTCCTGCTACTGCCCGGCCTTGTCCTGCTACTGCCCGGCCGTGTCCTGCTACTGCCCGGCCGTGTCCTGCTACTGCCCGGCCGTGTCCTGCTACTGCCCGGCTGGGCTTGAGACTTGCTTTAATAAGAATAATAATAATAGACGGTTCTTATATAGAGCATATCACCGTGAGGTCCCTGCGCTTAGAAAAGAGAATGAAATAAGTTGAAAAGGCAGAAAAGAATAAATTAACTGTGATAACATTGATTGAACAAATGTGTCTTTTTGTACATTCCTGGCTATGCACCGGCATGCAGGGCATTATTTTACAACCCCTGCATGATCTCTGCCCCAGACATGTGGGGCATTTGTCACAACACTTCCATAATCCCAGCCCCGGAATGTGGCGCATGGCAACAAAATTGTACAACCTTGGCAAAGTCCCCGCTGTTGTCCCGGTAGGGCTGGGCAACAAAATTGGACAACCTTGGTCAAGTCCCTGCTATTGTCCAAGTAGGGCAAGGAAAAAACTTGTATGACCCCGGCCAAGTCCCCGCTATTGTTACGGCTAGTGGTGGGACATGTTTTTTTGCACATCCCGCCTTTTCCCCAGCTATTCCTTCCCAAAGTCTAAGGTCCCGCAGAGTCAGCACTACAATTGATATCTGCATTAGGCACAAATCCATTCAAAAAGTTAATCCGTGCACTGTTTGCGGTGCCTTTTGCCCTGGGTCACAGAACCATGATCCCATGGACTCTGTGAAACAGTTGCCTGTGTGCACGCAATCCGCTATACAGTGTCTCACCACACATGGCCTGTTGACATGACCACTGCAGACACACACGGAAATTTGAATGCCCCAAAAATTGTACAACCTCAGCAAAGTCCCCGCTGTTATCCCGTTTAAGGGCGGGGCAAACAAATTGTAGAACCTTGGTCAAGTCCCTGCTATTGTCTCTGTACATGAAGGGCAAGGAAACAACTTGTACAGCAAGTTGTGCATTGTGTAAGAGTTTTGCGTGTTATTGTATCCTCCAAAGCAACAAGAATAATGTGAGGGAAGTTCTGGCATCTGCATTGAAAGTCCACATTTTTTGTAAAATAGGGCAATCTTCACCATGTTTGAAACTTTACAGGTTAGCGTCATCTGTCAGGTGCTGACTAGATACACGTACACAATTTGTTGATGTTTTTTTTTAAATTGAGAGATCTATATATTTTACACATTGTGTTGTTTTTGGCTGAGTTTTGCTTCCCCAACATAACCTTCACACCCTTCTGGTACATACATGTACATCAACAGCTTATACATCTACTTTGGGTGCTGAGGGTTAGATTCCAAATATTTTGGCATGTTATAAACATAAAATAAATTGGAGTAAATATAAAACAAGTACCATAACATACATACTATGTATTCTTATTTTTTACCAGGAGAGAAAAATTCAATAAAGTTACAGGGGTCTTAGAAAGAAGAAATCACTATACAAGTAAATCACAGAGCTCTGGAATAGTATTCTACATGTACATGTCTCTGCTGTTTATAATAACTGTCCTTTGTCAACAAGTTTTATAAAATGATTTACAATTGTATGGAAACAATAGATTTCTTGGGAAAAAACATCAAAAATTTTTGTTTTTGATCCTAACACTGAAAAGTAAAGGGAGTATAGACATGTAATTGTTACTTTTAATAGTATGTTTAACTACAAATTTCTTTTAATATCAGTTGCACTGTTTATCAACTATGTTCAAAACAATGACAGAAATTACATGTAAAAGGTACACAATGCTTGCTAAGCAAAGAATAAGTTCTTGTTTTTGAGTTCTTGTTCCATTAGCACAACATTTTGATACATTTTGACTCCCGTACATTTGAGTGGTGCTTTTTAAGATGAGTTTTTGTTAAGTAAAAGAACGGTTAAGCTCCCTGGGCATGTCAAGGTGCTGTTTATGTGAAGAGAAGCGGCAAAGACACCAAGCCTATTGAGAAGCTCTGGTAATTGTTTTAGAAAGTGCTTTCTGCAGGCATTACCCAGGTTATTTTGGTGACTTGTGCCCCCCAAGAAATTCTTTGTGTTCCTAGATCTTCATGGCTTCAGGGCTATCCTCCTACAGAAATATCAAATGGACACTTTTCCAGTTTTAATTATGGGCTGAATTTTTTGGTGGCACGCTTCAGCATAGATCGTCTTCCTCTTCCTATTTAAAACCCGCTTCAGAGGCTAGAGGGCTTTTACCCAAATTTTCATTTTACCTGATAAAAGTCGACATTAAGGCCAGCGCACTGTCACTGCATTTTAACATCTGGACCCTGGGGGGTTTTGCCACTCATGAGATCTCATGCAAGAATGCTTTGTACAGGTTTCATTTATGCTGCACTACTCTACTGAATCACCTTCTACTGACCATAGACTAGCTTGACTACAGACAACTCAGTTTGTGTAAGGCAGTGTATTCAATTGCACTTACTAGCTAAATCAAAAATTGTTATCAACATTTTGAAACGGAAAAATTCATTATGTACATTACATTGTTACATTTACTCAATCTAATAGATTGTTTTGTAAATAAATTCAACTTACAAGTAGCTAAATTATAATCTGTTATAAATTAATTTTGCCTTGTGGCAAATTACATTTTGCCCCTGATTTAGATATAGCTGCTTCGTTTGATAGAAAAAGTTAATGGATTCTGATGGAATGAATGTGATAGCAATATTGAGCTGGCAGTGTACAAAATCTAGAGCCTTGAGGCAATGCTCTCTTGAGAAAACATAAATGGCTGATCAAGTGTTGGTTTTACGATTTCCCTGGCCCAAACTTGCTTTGATGGGATAGGATAATGAAAGGCCAAGTCCCTTGGCAGAGTTAATTCCTGATAGACAAGATATTAGATAATGTTTCAGAGCAAAATTGCAGAACAAATTGCCTTAGAAGACTGAAGTGCCAATTCACTGTTTTTCTTGTCTGCAATTCAGCATTGTTGCTATTATTTCAGGTTGGTAGATCAATTTTTGATAGGAACTGGTTATTAGATAATATTGGACAGAGAAATGGAAAACAAATTGATTTGAACCCTGAAACTGTACTTTGATATGTTTTCCATGATAAAATTTACAGTCTTGTGTGCATTTTGCTAGCAATATAATTCATATTATGTTGCTCTTTACAGTTATTTTGTTTCTTTGTTTTGACGTTGATTGTTTTGGGTTATATTTCTCATTTCTTTCTTTTTTATTGCGGGAGGGTTAAGCTGTGGGTAAGGAATGTTGCTGTGGTTTTAGTTTGGTTAGGGATAGCAAACACATGTTCACACAAATTCTGATTTTTGTTTTAAAGTTTGAAGGAAAAAACTCAGGGAAGCTGAAGGTATGAGTTGATATTCCTCTTAAAACAGGCCAGATCGTGGAATGGAGGGAATTAAATACAAATACAGTTCCAATAAGGTACTGTATGTGGGGGAAAGCTAATAAAATGGCTCTTTGTTCTTCATCTTGGCATGGGGGGAGCTGGGTGAGAACAGGCAGAGAGAACCTGTTTCATATTCAAATTGGCAAATGATTGTATAAAGAGATAAAATGTGTACATTTACTATATGAACATATCCACGAGGCATTAAAATGACATGCCACTTGTAAAATCAAGCTGTTTTTTATGTGTATTGTGTGTGGTAATGGATAGATTACAGCCTGGCTGTTAGGATTCTAAAAGCTGTCTAACTAAACAATGGTTACATGTACATGTAGCTCATGAAGACAGACGTAATGTGTTCAGCCAGTAAGTTTGAAAATGGAACATGAAAGTACATGTACAATAAGAATTATCATTTTTCAAGACGTAGCAAGTGAACAGTAATTTACTTTGGGCTCTACATGTATATGTACCTCTTGTTATTGTTTTCCTTTTCTTTTTTGAAATATTTCTACTTTTGTATTTCCTAGATACTGTGCAAGTAATAATATTTTATAAAGAGATCATATTGACCGATAACAAATTTGGGGCTTGAATGTACATCATGTACATTGTACCTGTACATGTCATGCTAATTGTTTCGATTTTAACAATGCAATTGACCAAAACTTAAGCCATTTTTGTAATGTGGAAAATAATTATTCTGTGTGCTAATTATTTACACCAAGCTCGTTTTTTGAATTACTTTACAGGTACATGTAGCATATTACCAACCAAATAGAAAGCCTTGCTACTTTGTATGACAAGTGATGTCTATGACTGCGCTCCATGTATTGTCAGGAATTACTGGCATTTATCTTCAACACCAAGCTGGTTGTACTTGTAAAATGTATCATGGACAAGTATCTAGTCATTAATTTACATGTGGGGGTTGAACCATTGAGCTTCCAGCTATATGACTCTATGGTTGAACTTTGGGCAGAGCTTGTGGCAAAGTGCTCTTGATGATTAGTTTGCAAGACAAACTCACCCACAGGGTCAAGATTGTGCTGGATGGGTTCTTGACCTGAGCCTCACTGCAGGGACCCTGCCCGCAGTTTCCTGTCTGATTAGCGTGTATAAACACCATTTGAAACTACTTGGATGTGTTTTTACATCTAGACAAGGAAAGATTTCATTTCATAAAGGGCTACTTCTGAATCTTTGCATTTTTGTTTTTGTGTTTTGCTTGCTTTTGTTTGCTTTTGTTTGTTTGTGTTTGTTTGTTTTTTTGTGGGGGGGGGGGGTTTGGGGGGGTTTGCAGACAATCATAAAAAAGTTTTATGAACTTCTGTTTTGTTTGTTTGTTTGTTTGTTTATTTATGTGTGCGTGTGTGTGTGTGTGTTAATAACATCACTGCTTCATGGGAGAAAATAAAAGTAAATAAATAATGATACCAGAGTATTTCCTGGCTAGCAGTTGGACTGACTACAGGGCGTACTGCAGTGCAAAAACAAACGCAATGTCCATGCACTTTTCTGATTACAGGTTCGATGTTGCCTATCCAGTCATGTTTTGTGTAACTTGTGTATACAACATTGAAAGGTATAACTTTGCACTTGGGATAGACTATTCCACAATATGGGAAGTAAATCTGACCTCATTTTGATTGGTAGGAGACCAATCATAGGCCTTCTGAGTCCTAGGGTGATCTTTGACCACTAGGCCTGTCATATAATCCCTACAGCTCTCAAGTGGCAATGATGATAATCTAATTGACTGACTGTAGTGGGGCTTTTAAGTGTCTACAAGGAAGCCAACTTTCACACATGTATGCAGATGTGGAGACATACTGGGTTCATGTATTTATAAGGAAAACCTGGGAACAAACATGGGTTAATAGTCTGCTCAGTGTTTAGATCCTCTAATGCTATCATGTTGTCCATTACTTAGAGGAAAGGCAACAACGCATTTTGGAACTCGCATTCATTCTGCTATTTCAAAATTGTTGTTTGGATTGCCTCTGATAAATACAAAAAGTGTTCTTTTAGAACAAAAACAAAAAACAACCAGAAACATGCAAATTTGAAATATGC
The DNA here is from genome assembly GCA_023634235.1 of Pisaster brevispinus. Taxonomy (NCBI): domain Eukaryota; kingdom Metazoa; phylum Echinodermata; class Asteroidea; order Forcipulatida; family Asteriidae; genus Pisaster; species Pisaster brevispinus. The sequence goes on along the minus strand of JAMKCF010000006.1, from coordinate 15,576,971 downwards.
CACAGGGCAGTTGATGCGTGTTCCAAGATAGTCATTGCAGAGCAAACAATTGACTTTTAAAAAAATACCATGGACACAATTGATGAAAGAGTTTACTATTTTGATGTCATCGTTGAGACCTACATGTAGAATGTGTGATAGAAAAGACAGTGTCAAGCTGGCTGAGTAGGCTCCATCGTGTCTCCTCACTTAATTACTACATTGTCAAGATTGTGTCTAATATAACCATGCTGTATACTTTATACTCCTAGGAAATGCCGACCCTAGGTGTTAAACCTAATTGATATGTGGAGTAGCCACTTATCGCTTAAATATTAAATAATATCAAGAGTGTGCCAACAAGAGGCTTTTAAATGCACTTTTCAAGTTCAAGCCCTGCTACTTGCTGACCGTTTTGCATTTTAATAGTTTTTCGCAGTCAACTCATTCCCGGCACGTTGCAAATTTCAAGGACCTAGTCATCACAAATCTACGTGGAGAAAATTCCATCCTGAAGAGTGAAATGACGAGTTGAATTATTGCCGTTGCTTATTGATGTGTATAAGGCTTACGGTTGAGGGAACTTGATCAGTGTTCAATTATGCACAAGGGATAATGGCAGTGGCGCAGCCTCACAGCCTTAGACCAGTATCCTCAGCACCTTACACTTCACTGCACATTGCTGCCTCTTAAAGACCAAAGAAAAAGGCAAGTACTTGTATGTTGGGACTTGTCACATACACTTGGCAATATCAAATATCATTGATGAGGTCATGGGACAAATTGAAGAGAAAGGTTTTGTCTGAATAGGTAATCAGATGTGAATTATCTGTTCCTATTGAAGTGATTTTAGGATGAATTATACAAACTAGGCCTGATTTAACTCTCTGACAAATGTGCAAATGAAGAACAGTTTTAACAAGAAAAGAAAAAAACCCACAGAAATCAATGAATAAATATTTGGAGCGCTTGATTTATTGCAAACAATTTTATGTTTTAATTTAGAGATTTTTGTATCTTTTCTGCTAAACATTCCATTAAAAGAATAAATACTGTATTGAATATTAAGATTAGGTTAAAATTACATTTTGCCTATCTCTAAAATTGTTTAAACCCTTAGCTTAAAATTAAGTGTTTTTCCAAAATCGTATTACATTCAAAGTGAGTAATATAACAACAAATGCCACCAACTGATAAGTGCCAATAAATTAACTTCAATTCATTATTATTTGATGAGCTTTTCAGTTGTTTATACTAGGAGAATGGTACCTTGACCCAGCAATTCCATACACACACTCTTATGGGTATGCCAGACTACATGTACGTGTGTGTGTGAGTAAACTAGACTGCAGTCATCATCAATCAATCCCCCCAAAGTGTATGTTTTGTTGAATATCACACATGATATTCCAAAGAGTCTCCAGGGTGTAAACTCTTACAGTGGTGCAAGCTGTTTTGATTGTAAAAAAAGTAACAACCAGACACAAATTTGTTAGAAACTGTTGTATACTTTGAAAATTGATCAGCAGAACTGCATCCATTCTCAGAACTTTGGGGGCTTCTGGAGTAATTGTTTTCCTTTGAAAATATTGTTGCCTTAATGAAACCCTGACTTGACAAAGGAAAGCCAACAAAGGTTCTCATAATTAGCTCCAGGATTTGTTGTTGTCTTGTGAGAAAATATGAGATGGTACTAACCCTGAGTTGCAGAACCTCGAATGTAAAATAAGCAACAACCAATAATCTGCCATAGTACATGGCATCTCGGTATTCTCAGACTTACCTCCCATTGAGCCGGATGCAATGATAGACAATGGTGGCAGCCTGTCCATTCTTATATACCACATTTGTATTAAAAAAATGACAAAGGTTTGTAATCAGGGATTACACAGTAACCCCCAGATAAAGAGATATTACGAGCATGGTTTCCAGAATTTCTGTCCGTCTTTGTACAGGTGAAACAAAGTTTAGCATGTTGTTACATGTACATGTAGGTGCATGCCTGTGCATGCTGTCCTATGGATATCATGACAAAAAATTAAGGGTACTCCAAAGTTGTTTCAAGCGTAAAAAAATCGTTCGCCGTAGGCCAGTCCAGAAAAATTTGGCATGTATACATCATCGGACATGAAATGGTTTAGAGGACATAACAATCTAATATGGAGAAAATTTCTACAAGTTTGTTGCATGAGGTGTTTGGAAAGTAAGGATTAAAACCAAAAATCAATGATGTATTTTATGTGTAAAACTAATATATATATACTTTAATAATATAAAAAAAATCATAATTAAAGAATGGTAACTCATAAAATCCGCATTCTTAAATGTACATTTAACATTGTCAAGACTTAGTGGCAAATAATTAATATGTCCTGCCATGATGAACCGGACTTCTCGGATTTTTTATTCCTTAATGATTCAAGATGGCTGGAGTGCAATTTGTAAATCTGGCCTAGCATCGGCACTTGGCCAGAGAGGCCTTGCTGTGCTTTCTGGATCATCCAGAAATACAATGTTTCGGTTTTAAGCCTCGAACCACTACTAATGATGTGTCAATTTGAACGATAAACTTGGCTCACTTACAATGTAAATTTGGATTGCGCAGTTGCCGCAGTTGTTGTCTGGTATGACAGGTATGACATACACGTAAGCTTTTTCTATTGTTTTATTAATTTGTTTTCCATTTATTTTGGATTCATTCTAAACCATCTGGGAACTTGATTTATGTTGGACATTTTAAATTGCTGCTGTGCTGAAGTAGGGGTTCAATGTACTAATGTACATTTACAGTATGAAACGGGTCTTGATTATACAGAAATGACCAAAGCATATATGCTTTATGTCCAAACAGAAAAATCAAGTCAATGGAAACATTTTGAGTACTATTAGGGATTCTGCAGCTAATATAATACTTCATTGGATAAAATAAGTTAACTGTACAATTGTTATGTGTAGGAGCTCTCTCTGTTGACAGATTTAAAAAGGAGTATTATCTCAAACTTAGATGGAGAAATGCCAATGATTTTAAAGTTATCACAAAGTAATGTACAATGCACCGTAGCACCTTAGATGACCAAACAGTATCCATATCATGTTTTTTCATCACGTATTATTAACCACTTAACTCAGGATTCCCAAAATGTTGCTGTGCTCACCAACAGGATTAACGTTTGGAACTTTCATAAATATCTTTTTAGAATATCACTGTCACAAAGAAACCATAACAAAACCAAGTAAAGACAACAAACATTTTCATAAAATGCATCAGGATGTTTTTTTCTTTTGTAGAAAATGTAGAAAGTGTTTACCGTGAATAGGCCAACCCTTGGCCGTAAGTCACAGTCAATAATCGGCCATTACACTGGAATCTCAGACTACCTCCCGTTGCTGAATACAATGATAAACAATGGTGGCATTCTATTGATCTGTTGTAATCCTCATTTGTCCATTAAAACAAAGAATTGGGAATTACACATAAAAAACCTAGAAAAAGAGAGATTTCAAGCATGAATTTCACTTTCCTTTGTCCTTCTTCACATGGAGCAAACGAAGCGTAAAACAGTGAGTGAACGCTACACAATGGAAAGTCTTGCCACGTTAAGACATCAACCCTTTGTTTTCGTCATTTAAAAAAAGAATGGTTCCAGCATGTACATGTATATTTACATGTTTTTTGGCAGCATCCTATGTTCAACTTTAACCTGGGATTATTAAGCATCTGTTTTCTGGTTTGTAAACTAAAAGTTGTGCGTGTTTACATGTACTTTTCTTCTGGCATGAACCAGTTAAGTTTTGTATTTAGAAAGACAGGCCTGGAATTTCATCTTTGAGAGGGGAAGGCCATTTTCATTTTACAAATCCTCCTTCAGGGCACTTCCACTGGAAATCTTAAAGTCTATGGGAAACTTTTGAAGGGGCACCAAGGCCAAGACCAGGGGCAACAAATGCCAAGACCAGGGGCAACAAAGGCCAAGACCAGGGGCAACAAATACCAAGACCAGGGGCAACAAAGGCCAAGACCAGGGGCAACAAATGCCAAGACCAGGGGCAACAAATACCAAGACCAGGGGCAAAAAATACCAAGACCAGGGGCAACAAAGGCCAAGACCAGGGGCAACAAATGCCAAGACCAGGGGCAACAAATACCAAGACCAGGGGCAACAAAGGCCAAGACCAGGGGCAACAAATGCCATGGCCTCCGTGGCCTCGGTGAGATTCCAGGCCTGAAAAGATCACAAGAATCAAAGCCTACATTGTAGATGTTAAAGTGTACATGTACAGTACATGTAGGTGTATATTTGTTACCTCTTTAAGAGATACAATTATAGTTTTGTTTTAATGCAATCCACATGTAGTGGCACACCTTCAAACCTAATAATGCCATCACTGGTAATATTGTAAATCATGAACACCCAGTATTTGTAATAACAATAACAAACAAAAGTACTTGTTCAATAAAGATTCTTGCCCATTTTAAACATTAATTGTATGCAAATTACAAATGATATACCTGTGTGTAAACAAGTGGCTTTCATTAAGTATGGTTCACTTGTCATATTATGCATGAAATGCTGTAATATTAAACTACATTTGTATTTAATTTAAAGTACAAATTTCTGGTCCATTGAACAGAGTGGGGTCAACTAAAACAAGCACTCATGCCACTCTAGAATAATTGTGCATACTACCTGCAATATGTGCAATAGAGCAATTATGTTGTTGGATCAGTTATAGTTGTAACTGACTGGGAGTCTTATTGTCCCATCTTACTATATCTGGAGTTCATGTATTTCAGTAGTGTGGGACCAAACTGACAAGCTTACTTGAGAAAGGCACAGTTCCTGACCAGCTTACAGCATGTCTCTGATGGTCTAAACCAGATTGTACTATGAGCTCTCAACTACATGTGTTATGTGTTTCTTGTTGGTATTTTGATTGTAGAACTGGAGCTGAGGTTTTAGTAAAACAGTGACTATTACATCCTTTAGCATGTTCAGTCGATTTAATCAAATTTGAGTTATGAGAGACATACACAATGTAGTTGTATTAGACTATGAAAAAAGTGAACTTTCAAATCTCAAAACTGGTGATATTAAACTAAAGACTGGATATAAACAACATTGTTGAATTTCCAAGATTGGAATAGTCAGGAATTGACTAAAAGTAGAACAAGTGGAACCTTGTAAATAAATGTACACGTACATGTATCTATATAATGTATGTAGTTGTACTAGACTGCTGGGCTTTTGCATCACTTAGGACGTGAGAGTGTGACCAAAAATCATCATAAAGGCCATGTGGAAAAGTCATTAGGGATTCTGCCCATATAATTATATAGTACACTGAACCAGAAAAAAAGTAATGAAATTGTGATATGGATCCAATTTCTTAGAGCTGCTTAAGCTCACAAATTAGCTTAGTACAAATAAGGGCTTATCAAAAAAGGGTTACCTGCCAAAATAACATTAAATTGTTAAATGATGTTGTCTGTTTCAGCAACTCTATAAAAATTTGTGCTATTTTTCCACTGTGAAAAGAATAACATGAAATTACATAATAGCACAAGTGCATAAACCGATTGGTTTCCTGGGTTTTTTTTAAGACTAAAAGAAAGGACTCTGCTTAACTCTCATTAATCAAAATTGTTAACCAAAAGGTTTTCATTTTTCTACTGATATTATAACAACAGTCAAGTGAAAAGTTGTATCCATACATGTACAACATGTAGATCTATAACCACACTGTACTGTTTAACACTGAGTTTAAAGAGCACAAAAAGGTGGCGTCGCAGTTTACTTTATAATTAAATACTAATTGCAATAGCTCTACAATGATTTGTTTTTTAACCACCAAAGTGAAGGGCAAAAAGAAATGATTTTGCACTATTGCTTTAAATCACAGTGGGTTTGTTTTTACAACAGAGTTGACCATGCATTGTGTCCTATTTCTTCCATAAGGACTTCTCTACCTAGATGTGCAATTTCAGATCAGCATTAATATTAACTGGTCTTTTGAAGGGCAGAACTTAGACACAGCAGTGCAAGCTTGTCCAATATTTATTCATGTAATATGGCCTTAAAAAAGGGTTTTGCTTCCAGTCACACGAACAAACTTAATTTCTGGCTTTGACCAACTTGAAATGTTTGAACAAAATTTACATGGAAAAAAGAAAGAAAGATCAAAACGCATCAAGGAAAGTTTACTGATGTCTTTCTGGTTTGATACACCACATATCCAATCCAGCGAAAAATACCTGCATTTAAGCTTGGGCTGTTTTTGATTTTAGGGTCCACGGTATACCGTCGCCAAAATACCTCGGTATTCGGTATTACCGGGAACTTTTCGGATGGAGGAAAAAACCCAAAGAAGCACAACAAACACCACGCACTGAATTGAGGCCAGACAATCATGGTTATTTAACAATCGCTGAGCTTGTCTTTATCTTTTATTTGGACAAATAGATTGACTTGTTTTCAACGTAAAACTTATCAAAATAAGCTAGGAAATTCTCATGGTTGATACATGATGAAAATACTGCGACCTATTTTCATGTGCATGCTGTCGGTATCTTGGTGGTACCCACACACCCAGTTGTGCATTGCTAGTGCATGTTAACCAGCGCGCCACGATCCCGATCCGAACGTGTAACCAGGAAGTCGCAGAATGTCGGTGTTTATGAGAAGTTTGCCGCTTTTGACGCTTTTTGTCGCATCTTATACACACTGCCGGTAGAGGGCGCTCTAAAAATGTAGCACCCTCTTGAGTTGGTAGCTCACCCAAATGGCATTGCAGAATGTCGAACATGCGTGTGCTTGTGTCGTTATCGCCTGCTACAGAGATAGGGCCGGGTGCCGCCAGGGGCAGGAAACTGCTGAAAACCGTAAACAATAAGCAGTCTGCTCGGAATGGACAATTGGGCTTTTTATTCTCCTCATTTATGGCCTAACAGATAATTATTTTGTTGTTTTTTTTTTTTAAATGGCTACAGCACATGCGTTCATAGTTTTGTTTATATCCCGGTATTGAAATTGAAAACCGTGCGGGACTGTACTTTGGTATTTCTAAAACAGCTCTCGGTATGAACAAATACCATGACTACTTGGTTATACCGAATAACCGCCCAAGCTTACCTGCATTCACCTCACAATACATGTCCCATACCCTAGTCTATAGCATTAGTATACATGTAGTATGTACAACGGAGAAATGGACAGACTATAAGAACATGCCAGGCCATGCCATAAAAGTTTGGGTTTTTTCCCATGGTGGTAAAGGCCTCCATTTGATCCAATGTACGGTGCGCAAATGTGCACAAAACGAAATTGCCTTGACTTCACTGGGGAAAAAGATGTCCGCAATCAATATTTACAAATTTTGTATGAGTTTCACAGTGATCATCGAATACACAAAAATGTATTGTTTTCAGGTGGGCTTGTTATGCAGGTTGGATTGTTTGTTGGTGTATGATTTATATCATCTTCTGAAAATGATTTGTTTTTCCTATGGTTTTTTGCTTGGCGTTCAAACTTTTAAAAAAAAATAAATAAATAAATAAATTTAACAGTCATAAATCATAAACCACACATCAGATATTTTCAGTTAATATGTTATCAGAAAATTCTACAAGACCTAAACAAATACCTCAAAGATGTGACCCCAATTTGACCATGTCTTCTGGTTCAAACTGAAAAATGAAGAAAAAAAAAACTCTTAAAAGTCATAATTTTAGCTCTGCAGTGAATATGAAAGAGAATTTTGACATGGTTTCAGTGCATGAAATGACACTCCCTTTATGAACTTTTTGAATAAACCAATGATGACATCATCAAAATTTGCAGTTCCCCACAACAAAAAGTTTAAAGTTGTACCAACTTTCAATTCCAAAATTTCTTTAACCAACTTTTTTTTACCGATAGGTAATATCAGCAAAATCTTAATATTGAAATTTGAACAAAATCAACCATTGCATAAAAAAATTATTTTGTAAAGAAGGTGCCATTTTTTGCGCGATTGGAAAAGCTCATGTTGCATTGTCACATAAAGACTATTGTGTTAGGCTGTCAGTGCTGTACTTCTTCAAACTCTTCTCTACAGCATAACTCAAAAGGAAACCGAATTAAACTTCAACATCAAGACGGAACTTGAACAATGATGTCATTAAGTATCAAATTACATTATTTCAAAGTTTAAAATTTGAAAAAATTCATAATTCCTGAACCATGCTTTGGATTTGACAATCTATATCTCTTCGGAAAGGTCATCACAGGAAGTTGAAGTGAACACATAATTTTCAAAAACCTTAACTTCCTATCTGTAGCCAATGTGAAAGGGAATTTGAACACAGTTTCTGTGTATGAAATGACTAATGACCTTTGGCCTTTTTAAATAATTTAAATAATGATGCCAACAATACACACAGCGCCCTCTGGCGACATTGTTTCAGAAGCTATTGTTTCATAAAATCAAAACTGGAAAAATACTTTTAAAATTCACTATCTAATAATATACACATCCAGGAAAAGTATTGAAAACTATTATATTGATGACGTCATCACACTTAACAGGCTTACAGTGCTATTTGGTGACATCAACCATTTATTATGAATCCCACTTACTTGAATCTTGAAACATGAACCATGAGATCATGCCAAATTAATCTCAATTCATGGATCAGCAACCCAAACTCACAAAAACTGAGTTTTTGATTATTTTTTATTTTTTTATTTTTAAGATTGCCGCTTTTCCTTGTTAACAATCCTTTTGAGTTTTACTACTGTTGAAACACACAATAATGAAATAAACATGTTAGATAAGACATTGAACATGTTTACAGTGGTTTTAATGTTCAGAATTAAAAACCATGTAACTCATTTTCGCAAGATAAAATTTGAAGTTGGGAAATCAAAAGGAATTGAACTCCATCCTGTGTTCTGTTATGCTTTTACAAAAGTGCCAAACATTGTTTTCTTTTCTCAACTAGCTTTGCTTGCTAGTCAGCTGAACAACGTTAATCGACTGACCATGGTCATGGAAGATTTTTAGGTTTTTTTTTCCCCCTTCAAAAAACCTACCCTAACGCAGTACAGTAGAATTTAGAAAGACCACAGTCCTTTAATTCTTCCAAAGTCTATTACATCAAACTACTCTCATACCCCCGGTTTGATCATCTTCTTTTGTTGTTTCGAAGACCCACACAAAACTATTTTGAGCCTTTTAAACTTGTTAATTTGACAAGTGCTAACAACACATCAGCAGCCGATCATGCACCTCAGTCATTCACAGAACATAAGACTTGAAATCATGTCGATAATTAACCAAGTTTAGTTACCACTAGCTTCAACATCGCTCTTAAGAATTTACTTTTTCCCGAGCATACACAGACAATTTTGTTTTTGTATCGCGTAATGTGCTCTGGTATATTTCACCAACAGACGTGACAGAGGGCGTATTCTCTAACTCTATCGCAGTGTTCTGAAAGCGCCCTTTAGCAATTAATGTTTCTTGCCTTTAATGTAGCATGCCTTTAAAGTAGCGAGATAACAAAGACGTAATCACACAGATGTGTAATGTGCGTTGGGTACATCAGAAAACCGTAAAAATGTAAGCATTTATTACTTATCTTATTTTTAATGATTTATATGTATTGGTTTAAAATTAGGGATATGTATACATTATTGACCATAAGAGACCCTGACCACAGATATCCTTCTACCTGCTGGCCTGCCTGCCTACCTGCCTGCCTACCTGCCTGCCTACCTGCCTGCCTGCCTGCTGCCCTGCAGGCCTGCTGGTGGGGGTTATCTCAATTACCTTAGGGGGCCTTAGCAAGTCAAAATACACACATGATATCATGTTGCAGACCAATTACTGGACCAACTGAAAACAGTCCTTGCCTTTTCTTCTCTCTCATTACACGTATTAAAGTCAATACTTAAAAGTAGTTGAGAAATTCAGACTCACTAATTAAAAAGTTACAAATGTTGTGTTAGCCCTGACTGCCCAAGGTTGTACCCTCCTTTGTTGACTAAACTTAAAAACACATTCTTTAGAGTTTACAATGCTCCACATTGAGTTGACACATCCATAATCATGGAACTTGGTATCACATACAGAACCAGAGATTAATTATAAGATTTACATGGAAATCACAACAGAAACGGTAAACTTGTTATCAAAATTACAAACACACAGTAAAGGTTGTTTAATCCTAACGAACTCTTGAGAAATTCCAACATTATATTTTTCTTTTTCCTATTGTACAAAACTTTAACTTAATGTATAGCAAGACATTCTGTATGGTGTATTAATCAGTTACAATTAATCGGTGAAGTATCTTGTGAAATAATCACATTAAACAAAAGGGTATTAAATAAAGTTTCTTGGTACACGCTTTAATTGTTTCTTTTAATATTTTAAGATCTTGTAAATGTTACACAATACAATACCTTCAACAAACCCTTTGCATAGACCACCATTGCTGAGGTCAAACAATGTGTAGTGCCGCACAACTCTCAACCAATGATAGGGTGCTGTTTGAGCTTGTGACATCATATACAATAAGTTACATATAAACCTTTGTTTTCAAATAACTAAAATTATATATATTGAAAGACTTCAAAAAACTGTATCGCCCATGTTTACTTAGTTGTCATGACTGTCCTTGTAAGTGTCCAATCTCTATTATGGCTCAAGCAACTATCATGCTTTTACAGTTTTGGCATTGTGGTTATGTTAGCACTGGAGCTACAAGTAATCATTGGGTTGTGCCTTCAAAAAGGGAAAAAAGGTCTTATGTGAAATACTCTGATGGAATTTGCCCTCAGTTCAAGCCTCAGTACACCTTTGCTAATTTCCCTTGAGTACCATTTTTAATATTAAAACGAATATGGAGTTAAATTGCTTCATCATGTGCTTGTGATCACCAATATGTTCATGTTTGAAAGTCTGCATATGTGTATCATATGAATAGAAGTTAGAACTTGTGAAAATATTGTCTTGATAGTACAGGCCTCCCAGTGAAAGCTATAAAATAAACCAAACTTATTTCTAAAAAACAAACCTTTAAAAGAAATAAGGAGTGTCCTACATCGCGTTTTCAATTTTTTTGTGGCTTTGAGAAACAAATGTTTTCTTAACAAAACATGAAGCAAAATACATGTACACTGTAGTAGCCATCTAGTGTGTGATGTGTGTACCAGTAGTACATGTAGATTAATCCAAGAATTGTTTCCCCATGCCCTTTCAAACATGAGGCAGCCCACCTCACTACCTTCGCTAACTACCTTGCTGATTTGCCATATCACCTCCTCACTGTAAAGATTTGCTGTGAAGGAAATACTAATAGAAAAGTTTTATTTTGATTCATTTATGAGCTTTTTCCTTGAACTCTTCATACCAAGATCTTTCAAGATCAAACAGTAGTGTTCGTACAGCATTTTGTCAGTTTGCAGGCTTTGTAAGTTTTGGCTTCAATCCTGAACCGAAATATGGAAAACAGTGGCTACAAGTATAAATTTAGGGAAAACTCTTTAAGTCCTGTAAGTGGCTACACAGGTAATTAATAAACATTTAAACAGTTCATTCTGGCTGCAAATTAAATCAGCCTATCTTCAGCACTTATAACTTTTAATCTGTAGGGCTGTCATTGCACACTGCACACATTAATTTGCATGAGGCCAAACAAAATAAATGTTGTGTTTACAAACGGCATGAGAAAAATTCAGCTAGGTAGGGGGGTGAGGATATAATGTTATTTAGTTTTGTTTGTTTTTAGTTCTTGAATCTTTACAGAGTTTTTGTTGATATACATTATATGGTGATATTTTAAACTCGCTACCATAATACTAAACCTTGTTCAACTCATAAGTTATAAATCATCATGTTTGAAAGTGATAAAATCTACAAGTTAGTTAAGAAAACAGAGGAGGTCAAGTTGCAAGCGCTTCGGAAGTTTCAGGGAAATTTTTTACCATCAATGCTATGTTTTAAATACTGACTTTAATTTTTGAAAATTTCAGTTTGAGGTTTCTGTTATTTTGTTCAAGCATTACCCAAGCATTGCATCACACTAAGCCTGTGCATTTACGGTGATTTTTGCAAACAACAAAACCCTCATTTAAGAAACGAAATTTATAGTTTAAATTTATAGTTAAAAAAAAAACATTTGCAGATCCTGGCGACACAATTGTGTCTTCATCACAACATTTTGACTTCGCGCAATCACCCCCCCCAAAAATAATAATAATAATAATAATAAAAATTAAAATAAATAATAATAATCATAATCATAATCATAATAATCACAATGAATAAATAAAAATTACTACAAAATTAAAAAAGTAGTTATAATAATCGTAATAAAATTATAAAAATACAAGTAAAGATAAACAAATTACAAATCTGGAAGAAACAAACCTTATACAAAAATGTATACAGTAAAATATCCTTTTTGTTTGTTTAGGGTACCATAAATTGAATCATATTTGTAAAATAAATCCTACGCATTGTGTACTTTTTCGTAAAGCAAGCAAAAATTGCAGATGGAACTGTGCATGGCAGACCATGCTGTCAAATTTTTGCAAGGTCATACGAAGTGTAAAAATGTAAATGTAAAAATGTAAACTTTAACAATTTAAACACGTAAAACGTGGGCAATTTGGCTGCAAAGAAACCCCCTCTAAATAGGTCAGTCTAGTTCCCGTAAACACAAGTGACACAACATTTATTTTATTTGATGGCTAAAGATGGCTGGTCCCCTGTGAGCTTTATTTTAAATTGGTAACAAGAATTTGTAAAAGATTCAGCACCGAATGCTATAGAAATTGCAGAATAATACTACTGATTACACAGGCCTTTCCCACCACAGGCATTTTCTTGTAATCAACAAACTTTTTTAATTTAATTTGAACATGAGACTTGTTAAAAGGAAGTTTGAACAGATGTGAGCTAAAATCTGGTTATTTGCTGAACTGATGCTTAAATCTTGAGCAATTGTTGATAACTAGATACATTCACTAAACATTGTCGTTTCACTGTCAATACAATGTTTTATCTGCAATACAATGTTTTATCTGCAATACAATTGTTGGGTGAAATACTCTTCATTAATAGCCATTATGACTGTGTTTGGCTGTGACATTTTAAAATATTGATTGCTGTGAGCATTTACTATGATGCCATGACTATGCACTGAGTATGCCCTATAGCTGTCTTCAAGCAGCTAGATCTTGTTACATGCTCTACCACTGACACTTCTCTAGAATGAGATTTAATAACATGGTAGCTAGCAGTGCTATGGTAGACTCATGCATTGCCATATTAATCCAAGCAGTTTTGAATTACATCTGTGAGGCTGTAGATTTGTTGCCATTGCAAAGTAGTGCAGACTGGCTTGTACCTTTGCTTTTATGCTTGTACGTACATTGTACACATACATACAGGTACATGTACATGGTGCACTTTCACCAAATGAGGTATTGTTGGGCAATGATCTTCTTATTCCTTGGAGAACCTTTTCAGTATACAATTAAAATTGTGACAATGCTTTATTCTGCATTTTCAGTTGTTGTGTGTTCATGAACCATAGCATGAACACACTTCAGCCTGTATTTCTTCAAAGACATTCACTATTCATCCTGCTTGGTTCTACTTTTTAAGATTGTGCTAATAACTTGGGAGGTCACACTAAATGTTTTATTACTGTCTCCTTACATGTGTAGGCTTGAGCTGTGTTGTGCACGCACATGTTCGATGTAAAAATGTGCACACTGTGTTTGTGTCCTGGTACACTACAGAATGCACATGGCAAAAGTGCGAAAATATATTAGTTCATAATACAAAATGATGTACACAATGAGTGTTGCACTTAGGTTGTAGCCTATGTGTCAAGCAGTACTGTAAAATTGTACACATGTACAGTATATTTTGTACAAAATGTACGAACAGCTTTTTTATTCCACCTCTTTGAACACATGTTGTTCATACATGTACATACACCACACAGAAACAGTGTATGGTGCACATGTGCTTGTGGATTTTCATGTACTGAACAATTACGTACATGTACATGTACATGTACATGTACATGTAATAAAGTGCATGTACTGTATGTTTGTGTGTACATGTACATGTACATATGGATGTATGTATGAACAATGCGCCCCATGCGTGTACACACATCAGCAAAACACACATCCCATGTAAGGTATGTACATGTACATGTAATGTACATGTATGGCTGGCTTGCCTATTGGAGGCATGCAGAAGCCATAATCAACCAACATGTCCATCAATCAGTCTATTCATTCAACCAGTCAGTTGCTCCATTCAACATCACTAACCACGCCTACTACACACTGCATATTCATGAGGTTGAATGGCATGGCCTGGCCTACTGTTGCTTTCAAATGCATACATTAAAGATGGCCCTGGTGGATCGCTAGCTGAATTACAGTGTGCAAGTTTAGTAAGGTTATGGTCTTTGTGTCTGTGAAATAATAACAGTGAATTGTGTCTCAACATGAACAAGGCTCGTGTGGATCTATACATAGACAGAGGACCCTTAAATACTATTGGCAGCCATAGTATGGGTTGTAATGTCCGAGGTATGTATAAAATTATTAGTCTGTAGTGTGATGATCATTGTGTGCTCACAACGTTGGTTGTAAAAACTATGATGTACAGTGTGTACATGTACACTTACTCACTGTATCTTCGTACATGTATCGTCATTGACTATTGCCATGGTTTTGGTTTTTCTCTTGCTTTACCTGTTATGTATGGTACATGTACAGTTACATGTACTTAAGTTGATGGTTTAGTTGTAAGGAAGATACTGGTTCAAAATCAAATGTAGACCCATGTAATCATAATGTAAGCAACTCTTAAACTACACAGCATGTCTGGTGAATGTCTGATTTAGTGATTAATGACAATACACTACAATATCATATACCGGTACTTGCCTTGCTTTGCATGTAGATGTACACTAAACAGTATACAGTGCGTAGGATACAAAGTTTATGTCAACATGCATTGAAAGTAACACATGATGTTCATCAGTTATTTAATAACAGTCTTCTAAATTATTTAAGTTATCACTTGTTAAGGAGTTAATAAAGATGTGAATAGTATATTGATTATTAGTACTTAAAAAGAAAAAACAAATTGTATCCGACCACCACTTTTTCACTTATTGTTACCAAAAGCAATCTCATTTGATTAAATAAGATATTATTTTAATTCATAATGAATGAAAAGTGATGGCCGGATACGAACATTTGTTTTAAAGGTAGGTGATATATATCCGGCACTGGGTATCTTTTTGTAAACACTATTTATTAATCCTTTACAGTATAGTGGGCCCTCTTTGGCGCGAACACAAGTAACTGAAATTTTATAAGGTTTAAAATACTTTCAAAGCCCTATTGTGTAGTGAGGCATGATACGTCGGTCGAGGTCTTCGGAGCGGAAGGCACGAGGATCCTCAAAATTAAGAATACTCTTCTTTTACTAATAATACAAAATTATTTCAATGGATATTAAAAAGCAAATTTTCTTTAAAGGAAATTGTCAGAATTTCATATATGGTCTGATTCTCATATCGTGACTAGGAAGTCACAAGGGCAATGTTGGTGTGGAACTAGACTAAACATTGATCACGGTAAAAGTCCCCCAAAACAGTCACTGCGCATGTTCAGTGCGTTTCCCTGAAATTAGCATTGCGAAAAGATACATGATGCCGGGTACAGATCCGACTGCCTTTGTTTTGTAATGTACTCTGATATTCAAGGCTCATTTAAATTGAGTCATGGTTAACTATCTACCAAGGCACATTTATTATATGTTGAAAAATTTAAGGTTGGGTTAGGGGGCAAATCAGTGCGAGCGTGAAGCCCTTTATGGCGTGTTGTTGACTGCAAAAAATGTTGACTGTACATGCTCTGAGATGCACTCTGAGGTGATTCCTGATTACCACTTCCTCCTGACTTCTTTGAGCAAAAGTTTTAAAGATTGAAAGGACAATTTTTATATTGGTTGAAAAAGACATGAAGAAAATTCACTCCCAAACGGCAATACAAAATAAAGAAGTCAAAATAACACAGAGGAAATTAAGCCTGTACGTTAAGTTATTTTTGTAAACGTGTAATCATTTCAGAAACAAAATGTAGGGTTAAAAAATTGTTTACTAAATTGCACATGTAATAAAAAAAATTGCGTCTTCATCACAGCATTTTAACTTCAGGCAACCACTGCCCTCTCCCTCCCCCCCCCCTCCTCGAAAAAGAACAAAAATCTTACTTTAAACTGTAAAGTAATCTGTCTGTTCGTCCAGGGTATTCTAAATTGTAAAATAAAGCACACACAATGAGAAATGTTTTACTAACAAGTTTAAATTTCCAAGGAACTGTGGTTTGCAGACCATGCTGTTGATGGATTTGCTTTCGGACCAGCGACAACATTGCTGTACGGTTTTAGCGTGCGCACCAGTGATGATGATTATTGCAATATCAGGGCGAAACCCCTTTTTTTCCCGAGCATAGGCAGACATGTAAAGTCATCGGTCAAGGCGTTTAAAACTGGTTTACAGTTGCACTATTGCATTGTTCTGAAACACCCTCTAGTGTTCAATGTTTCTTGCCTTTATTGTAGCATGCAAAATAACAAGATTACAAAGACTACAAGAAAGTTTGTAACGATGTGACTGCTTCCCTTGTGTGTCACACAGATAATGCGATGTAAACATCGTTATCACAGTGTGGTCTGCCTTTTGCGGCACTTTCGAGTGAATTTTTTCTGTGATTATTCAACCCGTAAAAATGTAAGCGTGATTTGTTTTTCTAAGAATAAAACTTCAACTCTAAATTGCATGAACTTAAAAAAAAGGACAGATTTTAAACTATGGCAGCGACTTCTTAAGCATGGCGGGTGACACAGAAAGTGTGGGGGTGTGCCAAGCTAATTCTATAGGTTGGAGAACACTGCATGAAACATAGCGAAGTTATAATGAGAGACCAGCTTTGAATCAGTTTTGGCTGCAACTCAAAGATGTTTCATGCTTAATCTTACCAGTCTCAATGACATAAATAAATACTGTAATTTTCTTACCATAAAAGCTGTGGCTTATGAATAGATTTTCAGGCCTTCAGCTCCGCAGCTAATACTCCTGGCGACATGCAAAATAAGCTTCGGCAATTTGACTACCGTAATTTTCGGATTATAAACCGCGGTTTATACGTTGATTGTGACATTTTTTTGTACTCCTGCGGTTTATGCGCCGGGCGGCTTATACGCCGACGTATAAATATTGAAGAGAAAAAACAGCATTTTTTTAAAGAAAGATCGTTTGTAAAATATTCTAAATAAAAACAATGTTCTTAAACGAAATAAAATCCTGCAAAACATGCCTGTGTGATGACAAAATCCTGTTGAAAATGCCTGTTGAAAATCCCACCTCATTTGTATTCCGTTATGCCTTTATAAAACGTTTATCAACCGCCCTATTGTTAGAGTTCAGTCCCCCTCAGATCATGGAGGAAGAAAATGAACAATCAGCGAAACTCGAGTTAGACTAGACTGGTCCCCTGTCTATTTATCCCAGCGATCTCCATATGCCGACGTCAGACATTCAGGCTACATCACCACAAAGAGGACCGCAAACACGCACGGCCCCTCTGTGTGTGTGTGTACACATACACATGCTGTGATTGGCCGTTGATGATTGGCCGTTGATAGTTCCATTTATAAGATCTTGGCTAGACTTCTGACGGCTCGAGTAGATAGCGCCTGCTGCACATTGTACAACACATAGCCTGAACATCTGACGCCACACTTCGAGGCTCGGGGCCCAGTCGAAGTCTAATCAAACGTGAACAGATTTTGTCAACAGAGGGCGATGCGATGCAGGGCAAAGTTCAACTATTTCTCGGTGTGCGTTGTCGACCGATCGTTGATTCACGAAGATTTTGTTGCCAACGAAGTTCAAAACATGGTCAAAACAACCGATCATCAAATCACGAATTCTTGAAAACGTGTGTTGATGGAAAAAGTATAATTCAGGACTGATAGTATGAGATAAAAAATCACCCAAAACGCAGTTTTGCGAACTTCACTTCCGTGTTTTGAGGTTAGTTTTTTGTAACATTTTGGCCGCGGTTTATACGCCGCGCGGTTTATACGCTGACACTAAATATTTTTTTCCATATTTTGGAGCATTGCGGTTTATACGCCGGGCGGTTTATAATCCGAAAATTACGGTAATACTAAAATGGGAAAAGTCCTCCAACTTCAACATATTTACCAGAATTTTATAATATTCAGGGAGAAAACACAAACCGATCACAATTTCTCATTTCAGTTCTGTACTTGCCTGTGCAACATGTCAATTTTGTACAGTGCAGCTGTGCAACAACAACGTACAACAAAAATTGCAAGGTCAACTCACTGGCCTGGTTCCTCATTTGAACATTGCAAACGTGTTCTACAAAAAGGGCACCATACTTTTTCAGGCATGCACACAATACCGTATGCAGTATTTTTTACTACTCGGTTCATGAACGAACGCGTGAGTGAGGAGTTAGAGTTTCGCTAAGCTTTTCTATGAATATGGATATTTAGTCAAAGCCAATCACAGCGTGCTGACTGTTGGAGTTTGGACCCGCTGTGTATTATGTACTGTATCCATGGTTGTATGATATGCATGGACTACCCCCTCTATCATAGTTGCGTGTATGTGTACCACCCAGTCACAATGTAAATGCAACGCCATGTGGTTTTGTGAGGGGTTTTTTCATGGGCACATTCAAATCTAGCAAATAAAAAGAGTCTAACCGTCTTACAAACTTGAAATAATCTTGTTAGATTTTACCCATACACGGAACATTTTTTTGCCTCTCCTAGCAGACTACAAAGGAAAAGTTTTCACCCACCCTCTGCTGTTTCAAACCCTGTCTTACATGTATGTGCATGTGGTATGAACATTGGGCACTTTCTGATGCAGCTTATATTCCCGGTGGCTTTAAACACTGACCTCTTAAAAAACTGTTGAGAAATTTCTCTGGTGGTGCGGCTTACATTCCCGGTGGCTTATAGTCCAAAAATTATGGTACAGTATGTAATCTCAGGAAGTATGTAAGGTTTAAGGTGTTAGTTTTCTGATTGATACATGTCTGAAAAAGTAGCACACATGTATAATAATTGATTATGGAGTACCATCTTGATGCCCTTCACTGACAGCAATACTTACTTTGAATGAGGTTTTGCATGATAGTTTCTTGAACATTCCTTGACTTTTAAAGTAGTAAAAGATCTTTCACACAATGTCCATTTGTAGTGTTTCACAAACTTGCCACCTTATGGGGCTGTCATGCTCTTTCCACATAACAAGAAAGAAGTAGAGGGAAGATGCTGAAAACAGCTGCCTCTTTCTGGATCATCTGGGTAAAAAAGTCATAGTGTTTTTGCAGATAAAGCGGCAGACTGTAGAAATTCCACAAGGGCTGCATTTGGGCATCTTTTTGACAACCTGTTTTGAATTTGAGTACCATTGCTTTTCTTTTCTCGTGGAGAAGTTTGGATGCCCTATTTCAATGCACAGAAAATTCAGACACCCTTTATTCAGTTTGAGCGCACACTCAAACATTTGTTGAAGAGTAAGCTTAGCACTATAATGCTAGCAGCAAAGAAAGTACTTTTCTTTAATTCTTTGAAGAACCAATTGAATGTAGGGAACGTGGTTGCCATTAGTGTTTAACTTGTAAACTTCAGCCTGATGAAAAGCAATGGGACTGTGAATCAGGCCCTGTGTGATTTATTAAACATCAATTTATAATTGTATAATCAGATCCTGTCTTCATGTATGAGTTGATGTACATGTACATTGTACCTGTACTTGTACAACTCTGACATCCAGCAGGCATCTTGTATGTTTATTGATATAAGAAGGTCTGTTGGACTTTAAAGGTGACAGGGCCTGGCTATTATATCCACAAACAAGTGATATTTCAAAATGCACTTGACATTTAGATTGTGTTGGTTAAAAAAAAAATGCACAGATCATTCATCAAAATTTTTAAAAGCTACATGTAATTCAATGTTTTTAAATTGTTGTACAGAGAGTACTCATTTTCAAGACCCCACCCCTCCTCCAAAGTCATAATTACTATTATTATCTTTTGTTCGTCACTGTTTACGCAATCGTACAATGTAGTTCATCTAGTGACTAGTGACTATGACAAAAATTCTAACAAATCTGAATATTGACCAAAAACTCTCCTCATGTCTCTGGCGAGAAACACACAGTGCATCCCATGCAAGACTGTCGGATCTCATCATGACAGTAAAATTGAATACATCTCCCCGTGTTTTTTACATTGCCCAATTTGATGTTATTGACAAGCACATTGTGCATTGATAAAATGTTCCTATATTTGAGGGTTGTTTTTTGGGATTGCAGAGTACATATGTAGGTCAAGGAAGTGATTTATTTTAAGAATGACTGAACTCCTTGGAGGACCATTCAATTCGGTTAGATAGCAATGATTGTTTTGGCAGTAACAACCTTGTGCAAAAGTGCAAAACTAAAGTGCAAAACTAATGTGCATGGTGTTTGTGGCCGGCGTCTGTGAATAAGCTGAGGGAAGGATCCATGGTATTGTTATAGGTCAAAAATCATTGCTTCTCCCACCACCGGCACTGTCCGCCATGCACACTGCCCACTATGCCATGGCTGAGTCCAGGCTGCCATCAGATGTACCTTGGTTTTCGTGTCAAAGATCCCAACTGTTGAATGCTAGCTGCAAAGTAAAGTACTACCTGGGAGAAATATATTTGAATTCAAGGAGGGGCAGACTTTTTGTTGTAGCTGATCGTGTGTAAATGCCTTTCCAAAACATTTTTGAATGAAATTTGTCTTCTTTTCATTCTTTGGTTGTTGTATACAAGGGAGTAGAAACTGACTCACACAGTAGAGTACTTATACTACATGTACATGTATGTCTTGAGTTTGAAGCAGACTAATTGAAACCATTTAATGTCATATTTGCAGGTATGGATGGAAGCAGTAACACATGGAGTAGTCAACCAAGTCCAAGCTTTGATACCAGGGTGAGTTATTATTAGTAAAAGGTTTTGTCTCATTTCTCATCAAATCTAGAAGGTAACCTTTTGAATACCCAAAACACACAATGTCATTAAAAAATAAGGTTACATAATGAAACTGAAATTTCACAGAAAAAACTAATTTGGAAATACAAAACAATGTTTCACACTCCTTTCCTTGGTGTTCTGGCCAAAGCTGTAGGAAGGCCTTTTCACACACTGATCTTGGTGCAATCTTGACTGAACTTTTCATGCTACAACATTTCTACACAGCGTTCATCTGTGTAGAAATTTGCCCTGCTCAGAAGGTTGGTGGAGGGTTCTTTATCTGTGTTGAGAATTCCATCATGTGAATGCTTCAGGGTTATAGTTTGATCCATGTACATGCCATGTGTAGCAATCATGATCAGCTTACTGTAGTTGTTAAGCAACAAACAAGCGAATAGCCTTTGACCTTTTGACACTCATACACACACACTCTAATGCGTGTTTGTCGACCCCCGTTAATCAAGAACCTCTCTTTGTTCTACCATTGTTCGGTCATTTTTTAGTAATGTCCCCATTGGTTTTGTACATGAAAGCAAGGCAAGGTTGCCCTTGCTCTGTCAAAACACCCAGATCCGTTTTGTTAAAGTACTCATCCGTCGATTTCACCAAACTCTTCCTAACTTAGGATTAATCTTATGACTTAGGACGAGTCCCCCAGCCTTGCACTGTAACATGTAAACCTTAGGATTAATCCTAAGTTAGGACTAGTTACTCGTCCTAACTCGAGATAGGATTAATCCTAGCATTTCGTGAAATCGGCTGCAGTTTCATCGGGTAGCCATTTCAATATCAATGGGCTACTTGATGTTGACCTGTGATGGTCGTGTAAGTAGTG
This sequence comes from Pisaster brevispinus, assembly GCA_023634235.1. Taxonomy (NCBI): domain Eukaryota; kingdom Metazoa; phylum Echinodermata; class Asteroidea; order Forcipulatida; family Asteriidae; genus Pisaster; species Pisaster brevispinus. The sequence continues at coordinate 15,555,013 of JAMKCF010000006.1, read as the reverse complement.
TCTTTTTGAATTCAATGTCCACCTGTGTAGGTTTAAGCTGAGAATTACAGTTGACTCTTGTTAATACCTGATCTACTGGACTGGCCCGTTTTCCTTTTATTATCTGAACCTCATCTTAAAGGCAGCGCACTATTACAGATACTCATGTCATCATAGTGCATGTACTACACACATGTATAGGTTACAATGGAGCGGTTTGCTTCCTAGTACAGTTCTCACGAGCATCCTGTACACAAAAGTGTCAATGATAAATGCATTTTTCTTGACTAATTAATCATGTAGCTATTTAATATTGTGTATAACTCAAGATAAAAATTATTGTAAAGTGATGTCAAACTTGCCATTCATGTGATCATGATGTGACAGATTCGGTACTGCGTAGCGCCTATTCTGAACGTTGTTTTTGTTTTCGTCCAAGTGTGCAAGGGAAGTAGCATTTCAAGCGTAGTTTACCAGCGAAATGTTTCTGGCTTTCGTATCGGACAGAACTGCATGGCCGGTCCGATCTGATAAATAGTTTGGCAACAAGAATGTTGGTGGCCAACCCAATGTTGTTAAGATAGTGTGGTTTGTATGTTATTGAGAAATGTAATATCCGAACCTTAACTGAACGGTAAGCTTTTGTTACACAATATTTTCCAGATCTCACTACAATATACTTAGGTTTTGTCATCACAGGCCGCTGAAATACCTTGTATTATCCGTGTTCTCGTTACGACCGTGCTCGTATCTTCCGTTTTTTAAGATATAGAAACACGCATGGGGGACTTCAGATCAAATTCCCAAAAATCATAGGGCACAGTAAGGCTTTTAAACATCAATGTTTACACGCCTGCCATTTGTGTGTCCATAAAAGTTTTGCGTGTAACACATCTTGTGGTGTTAAATGGTTAAAAGACGAACACCGCGTTTACACTAGATCCAGAAAGGTGGATTGAGATCCGGCATTTTTTTAACGACCGCAGATCAAGATCCTGTGTCGCGTTTACACCAGCGCTTGATCCGGTTCCGATCCCACTTTTGAACCGGATGTATATTGGTCATGACGTCACCGCTCCTCGCAAAGAGCTCAAAGGTCACGATTACAGCGCGCCACTTCTAGAAATAATCATTATCAAGGCGAAGGTAGAATGCAGAAAATACAGTACAGCAAATGATAACAACGACCATGCAGGTAGAAATATTTGGTAGATGGGAATTTTAAAAATACAGCAACAAGGCAAGCTCCGAACGTAACGATGTATGTATAAGGACGCTGAAAACAACAAAACGTTTCACACACGCACAGTCCATGTGCACTCAGCACACACAAAAATATAAACAGCGACGGATGTCCCACCAAAGCACAAGCAAAAAGCGCGCCATTCGTAGCGAAACCGGAAATGACCACATCGAATTGCGGTGTCTGATCCACCTTTGCGTTTACACTTGTATTTGGAATCCACTTTGCCGGATCTGATCCACCAATTGCCGGATTCAACCCTCCTCGAAAGGTGGATTAAAATTGCCGGATCTTGAACCGGGTCTGATCCGGCTTTTTTGTGTTTACACTAGCCGTTAATCCACATTGCCGGATCAGACCCGGGTCTGATCCACCTTTCTGGATCTAGTGTAAACGGGGTCGAAGGGTCCTAGTTACTCAGATTAGGCTGGTAGGAAGGACATTGCCTCTTCGTGTTTATTGTTCTAAACACAAACAATGGCGTGTTGTGGCAGAGCGGTCAAGTGCATTGGACTCAAGCCCTTGTGTTTCTGACAAGCAGAGTGTGGGTTCGAGTCCTGGTCATGACACTTGTGTCCTTAAGCAAGACATTTAACCATTATTGCTTCGCCCTTCGGATGGGACGTAAAGCCATTGGTTCAGTTTGTTGTGTAATGCACGTAAAAGAACCCAGTTATACTTATCGCTCAGAGAACAGTTTCTCTTATTTTCTTATTTGTTTTATCACAAGACTCACTGACCCAAATGCTAAAACTGAACTTTTTTAAACATGATATTTGAAAAATGTTCACTGTTTTCCCCTATCTATTGCCCAGTTTAAATATATAAATTATCCAGCAAAAAGTACACAACATTTGCAAAATTTTGTCTGGCCTACTGAAAGTTTGTGTGGTCTAGCAAAAAGCACAGTTTATTAGTCTGATGAGCTACTTTAAAAAAGCTTAAGCACAAGCCCTGTACTATATTAGGCTTGGGCAGTTCTGGCAGGTACCCTGTTCTATCTGGTTTCAAATTTGCTCAACTTCAAACAAGATACCAGTCCATTCAATTTTCTGAGCATTGTGGAAAGTTTAACGCACCACTTTAAGCCGAACGACGAGTTAACATGCAACATTTTCGAAAACACAGTAGTATAGGCCTGATAAATCTGTACAATATGTCATGTATGAAGTTTCTTTTTGTGTGTAGCAGTTTACAACACGCTTGGAATGTTCAGTGTAGAATGAGTTCAAGAGTTCATTAAGACGAGGTTCGGATGGTATGAGAAAATGGGCCAGTCTGGGAGACCTCGTCTTAACAAGAGTAGCCTGTATTTACAGCATGTACATGTATCAAAACACTGACAGCAAAAAATTACAACAAAATTTGCATGGCTTAAAATGTAAAGTATTTTATGTTTGCAGACATATGTACATTAGCCAATGACAATACATAACATGTACACTATGTACATATATTGCAAAGAAGAGGTCAGGTTAGGCCAAGCAAATTGAAATATGATTAGGCACTGGGGCAAAGAGGTGAAGTTTCTGAGTAAACTCAGGATTGTGACCCTGGTATATTTGGTAGAGTCCCTGCTGATACACAGTAAGCCCACAGAGACTGCCTTCTCCAGGTTTCAGGTAACAGTCAGTCGCAACTGAACAAAGAAACTTCTTGGACCAAGTCTGACTGAATATTTTTTAAAAATTCAAACTGCATCTATATTGTAGGAATGATACATGTATGTACGTAAATGTATGATGGCAAAATATTAAGTATTCTTCCGCTGTGTTTTCATTGTTTTGGGAGTTTTCTTTTAATGTTTTTGCCATTTTGAGCTTTGTTTGTATGTACTTTTTATGACTGCCCGAGAAACAAAATAAATGTAAATTTTATAAATACTTAAATATACAAGTGTTGCTTGCCATATAATGATTTTTTTTGTACCAAAATGGTACACATGCTCAGGCCTGTATGCTTCGTTTTGGAAAGGGCAAGGGCATCAAGGCATTTTCTCCTTGGTAAAGGGCACCCTATGAGGAAATTGTAAATTTCTACTGTAGCATTTCAAGGGCACCAAGGCAATGACCAGGGGGCATGGAGGCAATCGCCTTCGTTGCCTCCGTGAAGTATCAGGCCTGCATGCTTAGCAATTAATGAGATAGAAGGATTTTTAAATTTTGAAATGCACTCAATTGACTTAATACAATGTGTATGTTCCGTCCCAACTTGACATTTGTCCCAACTATAGTTGGGACTGGTCCCAACTTGAGTGTTAAAGTTGGGATGTCCCAACTATAGTTGGGATCGCCCATAGAGTTCAACAGGGCACCGTGATCGATCATGCACAAGTCTTATTTCAAACCCGGGTCTCGGCTCCGTACAAACTCATGTCACAGGCTTGCCCAGGACGAGGTTTGGATAACCGCTAAACTAACTCGGTGTCAGAGGGTTCTGACAGCGGCCTCATGCTCATACCGGGCATGCCGGGTGACGCTTTCAGTCTCAATGCCTACGCATTTAGTTTCCCTTCTCTCAAAAAACCAAAATTCTAATTAATCTAAAATATTCTCAAGTGCAAGTGGTCTTAAAAACTTCATCCTATGATACTTACATGATTTTAGTTTATTCATGGGGGTGCTTTGTGTTTACTGCGATCCCAACTATAGTTGGGACGCCCCAACTTTAACACTCAAGTTGGGACCAGTCCCAACTATAGTTGGGACAATTGTCAAGTTGGGACGGAACATCTACAAGTACATGTGTTGTACTTGTACATTGTAGGTAATGTAATCAAACTTATCAATAAAGGCCTAGGCCCCTGTTTGTTGTTTGTTTGGGTTTGGATAAGATTTGCTCTGTTTTCTTATAAATACAGTGTATTTTATCATCAACTGACATAGTAGGTAATATGCATTTGTTGTGTTATTTCTTGATAGGGATATGAGCATTCACACAGTACAACCTATGGAGAAATGAATGATAGAATAATGGATGGAATGCCAAGTAATTATGTCAACTCGTCTTCAGCAATGTCTTCTATTATGGGTATGTATTCAGTTAAAAATTCAGAGCATTCTACACAAAACAATGTACAGAGTAACTGAAATTATTTGAAATAAACCAGGCCTGGAATTTCTTTTTTGAGAGGTACTTAGACAATTTTCATTTTGTAAAGGGCACTTTGATTGGAAAGTCTTAAAGTCTTTGGGAAACTTTTTTTGTGGGGCACCACAGCTAAGACCAGGGCAACAGAGGCCATGGCCTCCCCGTAATGCCAGGGCTTGATTCACACATTGCTAAGCAATTAAGACTGGCACATAGTTAAGAGCAGTATTAGCTCTTTGTGTAATTGGTCCCTATTACTCAGGACTCTTGTTACTTCGGACTCCTGTTACTCAGGACTCTTGTTACTTCGGACTCCTGTTACTCAGGACTCCTGGTGTTCAGGACTCCTGTTACTCAGGACTCCTGGTGTTCAGGACTCCTGGTGTTCAGGACTCCTGTTACTCAGGACTCCTGTTACTCAGGACTCCTGGTGTTCAGGACTCCTGTTACTCAGGACTCCTGGTGTTCAGGACTCCTGTTACTCAGGACTCCTGGTGTTCAGGACTCCTGTTACTCAGGACTCCTGGTGTTTAGGACTCCTGTTACTCAGGACTCCTGGTGTTTAGGACTCCTTTTACCCAGGACTCCTGTTACCCAGGACTCCTGTTACTCAGGACTCCTGTTACTCAGGACTTCTTGTGTTTAGGACTCCTGTTACCCAGGACTCCTGGTGTTCAGGACTCCTGTTACTTAGGACTCTTGTTATTTTGGACTCCCTATTACTCAGGACTCCTGGTGTTCAAGACTCCTGTTACTTAGGACTCCTGTTATTTAGGACTCCTGTTATTTAGGACTCCCTATTACTCAGGACTCCTGGTGTTCAAGACTCCTGTTACTCGTGTTAAAATACTCACTGAGATCTAATGCAGGACATCAAAACATGAAATACAATGTTCTTAGTCGATGAAATGGAGTAAGGAATTTTTACAACTTTGACTTTTTTCTCTCTTTTTTTAAAGGTTATCATCACCCCCATAGATTCATATACATTGTACAGAGTAATGCAAATACACATGTACTGTACATTGTTTTGAAAAAAAAAGCATTGTGATGTGTCATTGACCATGTGGTTAACAGTCCAGACATGATTTGAAGACAAGTGGTAATTGACATAGTGTAAGACCCCAGGTCCAACCAAGATCCCAGTTGTAGGTAATTACACCCTGATTGCTACTCTCTTGGAAAGACCCAGGAACTTGTCCACGGACTGGTAGCCTTTCCTGCTCCAGGCATTCAGACTCTGTGTGGGGAAACACCCCCTGCTAACTGTAGGTGCCTACAGCTCATATTTGTATTAATCATGGTGAGTCTGACCTGTGTGCCTACTGTTACAAACATTTAAGGGGAAAAAGCACACTGAAGGAATTGACCGAATTACAAGCTGTTGACAAAATCAGTGGGTTGAGAACAAATAGTAAAAAAAGTTTGATAAAGCCTTCTCTACCCTACGGTCAAAGATTCAAAAGATTTTTTTTTTTTGTGGACATGAAATTCAGTGCATTTGATTGGAATATAATTAGTTCAATACAAACTGAACAAGGCAAAGTTTACATGTGTTGCGTACTCCATCTTGAATAGCGAGATCTCGACCTGATACATGTAGTTTCATCATTGTAACAATAAGATTGTTTTAAAGGGAAGCTATCACTGGGAAACTATTTTCAAAACGCATACCTCCATGTACAGACGAACAAATCCAGCGCAAGCATTAAATAACAAGGGGCCATTTATGCTGGTTGGATCCTTTTTATTGTCTAATGTGAAACTGTCCCAGTGTATTTGTGTGGTTTGGGGACATTGAGACCTCTGTAATATCAGAAGTTTAGTCATCGTGCAGAATCAGTATAAAATGTAATTGAATTGAAATATGTACAACCCTGTGTGTGCAAACATACATTTGCTGTGGAGCTATCCTTAAGTTCTCTAATTCTAACACTGTTAATGTGCATACATGAAGCTAACCAGCCATAAAATCATTAATTATTAATGCTTCATCAAAATTAATACTGTGTTGCCTCTCCAGGGGCCAGCTTTATGGATAAATTATGACAAGTCATATTTAGTTTTATCCCTACTACTTATTGGTCTGTTCAGCTTACATACGTCCACAGGGATGTATGGTGGTATTGGACTGGCAGATGTACTAACACAACTATTTGGTATCACTCAGTATTTTGTGCTTCACCATTCAAGTACTTTAAAGAATGTATGTTCCTACATTGCTATTCTCTTGAGGAGAATATTTTTTTGTGATTGTACTAACTCATGGTTCAGGTTAGAGTTATCAATGTTTACAATTATTGTATATAATTGTGTTACAAAATTAGTTGCAATTAGACCAGCAATCTCTTACTACTCTCTTGACAATAGGTAGGATGGGTTTCCTGTTACCATGGTTACTGCAGTACTGAGCAAGTTTCTCAATCAGAATAAAATATGTTTACCAACCTTTGTCGAGTGTCCATTTTTGTTATTGTTATAAGATAAGATTTATTCAGCCAATGTTTAAAAAGTTAAAAACCATGCGTCGGGAATTGTATAGAAATATTATTGTTTTATTTTGACATGACAAAATTCCAGGGGTACATACATGTATAGTTTTATTAAATTCTAAATGATGTCTGCGAATAGGTGTGAATGTGTACAGTGTGAAATCAGAAGTGAGTCTCTGAATATGATGGTAATCAGTATGGAGTTTATCCAATGACCTGCAAAATCCATTGATAAATAGAAATATTTAAGCAGACAGAAGTAACAATTGTTAAATCCCAGCAGATGGACTATTTAATTTAGGCATTGAATTATGGAAGTCTGAATCTCTTTAGATACACTGGAGCTCTTTTGTGGTCTGACCTGATTGCAATGGAGAATTGTACAAATTGAGGGCACACTAACGTGCTGATAACTTTAATGAGTTTCCTGTCTTTTTTCGACATTGAAAAACATTTTTGATTTGAAAATACTTTGTTTCGATGTCAAACTTTACTAAAAAGTTAAACACGATCTGGACAACATGTATTTTAGTGGACAAACATTTTAGATGGTACATGTAAGAGAGACGTGGTTGCAAACATTTTTAGAAAAAGATGTTTTTATCAGAAATAATTCAATTTAATAAATATCTGTGACATTGCAGATAAAAAAAAACCAACTAAATCAGCAGTTCAGTTGATTGGTTATTGATTCATTATGAAAGTTGTCTGTACATTGTGTAGGAGGTGTATTGGCAACACAAATAAGTCAGGCACATAATAATACATGTAGTGCCACAGAAAACTTATACATGTGTGTGTAACAATAAACAAAGTTAAGTGTGGTTGATAATTTCTTCTGTTTTTGCAATTTACAAAGTTTCATGTCTGAAAACTTATGATGCAGCGGAAGTAAGGATAGTACGATAATACAAGACTTTTAAAACGATAATATTAGAAGGAACTATGAAACCAAGCATCAGATTAAGGCCTAACAAGTATGGCTCTTTCTCTTGTTAAATACAAGATTTGCAAGATGCAAAAGATGTATAAATAGTTATTGTTGTGTATATTATTGTGTCTTTGTACATGTATTTGTCATGTTTGTTATCGTTGTTCGTACAAATACTGGGACCCATAGGAGACAGTGTTTTCCTCTGAATGGGCCACCCAGTAAAAATAAGAGATTGAAGAGATCATAGAGATGGATGAGAGGAGTCAGACCGATGAAATGATGGATGAGATTAATGAAAACGATGATATGGATGAAATCAATGTAACCAATGAGAAGGATAAGATCAATGAAACCGATGGAATGAATGAGATCAGTTAAACTGGCAAAATAGATTAGATCAATGAGACTAAAAATTGATTATTAGATCAATGAGACAAATGAAATGGATGATATCAACAAGACCAATGAGACCAATGAGACCAATGAGACTGGAATTGATCAATGATATCAATGAGATCGACAGATGAAATGGATGAGACCAATGAAATCAAAGAGATCATTGAGATCAATGAGATTGATGAGACCAATGAGATCAATGAGATTGATGAGATTGATGAGATCAAAGAGATCAAAGAGATCGAAGAGATCATTGAGATTAACAGATGAAATGGATGAGAACAATGAGATCAATGAAACCGATGAGATCAATGAGACCGACGAGATCATTGAGATGGATTAGATGTTATCTCATTGGTCTCATTGATCTCATCAATAAGACTGATGAGATCAATGAGACCAACGAGATAGAAAAGATCCATGAGATCAATGAGACCAATGAGATGGATTAGATCTTATCTCATTGGTATTCATGATCTCATCCATTTCATCTGTCTCATTGATCCCATTGATCTCATGGATCTTTTCTGTCTCGTTGGTCTCATTGATCTCATCAGTCTTATTGATGAGATCAGTGAGACCAATGAGATGGATGAGATGGAAGAGATCAATGAGATCGCATTTAAACTGTGACTGGGTGTACCATGAAGAAAGGATGGTACACATACATGCAACTTTGATAGAAGGTAATCCATTCACATCACACATCCATGAAAAAACAGTACATACAACATACAAATCGGGTCCAAAGTCCAACAGTGGGCATGCTGTGATTGGCTGTTGAATATCCATATTTAGGAAAGCTTAGCTAGACTCTCACACATTCGTTCATGAGCGCCGAGGTAACAACAAAAAACAGTGTATGCAGACGCTAGTTTTTGTACTAGTCACCAGTAGAGGGCCCAACATCGACTGGCTCTTCAGGACTTGGCAAGGACTTGACACAGATATCTCTTCTCCAGTAGTCGTGTTGCGCGACTACCTTAACGACAAAATGAACATTACCAATCAAGACTAGCCTGAGGAAAGTGTGGTGTCCTTTTTGTAGAATGCGTTTGCAATGTTCAAAGGACTATGGTTTCAGGCTACTGAGTTGAGCTTGCAAATTGTTGTCGTACGTTCGTTTGCAGAGTAGCGTTGTACAATAGTTGAGGTGTACCAGTACAGAATTGAAATGACAATTTGTGATCGTTTTGTGTTTTTTCCCTGGTTATTTTTAAATGTTTGTAAATACAGTGAGTTACTATATTTTAGTCAAAATTGACGATGCTTATTTTCCATATCGCTGTTTAATCCCGACTGGAGTATAAGCCGCGAGCGTGGTAAGAGGCCTGAAAATCAATTCATAAGCTGTGGCTTATGTTATGAAAAGTACGGTAAATCCATTGAAAATAATTGTTGTCTTTCTTTGCCTTGTGCCTCCATGCGTATCATTATTGTGTGCTGATCAGAAGCACAATCAGTCCCATCATGCGTCACTACATCCTGAACAAGAATTTGTACAAGCTCATCAGCCCATCCCAGCAGTTTTGGATGAAATCGGTGGTCTGAACAAATGTGTTTCATCGCTTTTCTTTAGAAATCCATGGAAAATGGGGCTAATGCAAAATATTCTGCTATGAATAATACATTATCCTTAATAGCCAATCACAGAGCAATTATTGTTGGCTTAGCAGGAAGGATCATGAATTATTAATTTCCAGTCGTCCAATCAGCTGCGTAAAATTTGATATGGATGTTGACCTTTAGATTAGGGTAAGAGTTTGGAACCACATGCATTGCAAATCAGGGATGTGATTTCTCCGATTTTAACCGGAATTCCGTTGTTTTTTTTGCCCTTAAAAAAGAAGAAGAAATTCCGGGTTTTTTTGCCCCCCCCCAAAAAAAAAAAAAAAAAAAAAAAAAAAAAAAAAAAATTTAAGATCAAATTCATAAAAAAATGAAGATAAAACCATATAATAACGCCCAGATTGCAGAGTAGGGCTTTTAAAACCAAAGATAAATGTTAATATTGGGGTTCATGCTCGCAAGTTTTCAAGCTCGCATGCTTTCGCTCTTTGCGCTCAGAGTTCAGGTTTTTTTCTCAACAGCCTATCACATCCCTGGCAAGTACACATACATCATTCTCATTCACGAACCGCAAGACCTGGACAAAGACAAGATCATCAAAATACATTCTAAAAATTCAACAAGTCTAGACTAGGGCCCAATTTCATAAAGCCTGTAAGCACAAAAACTTGCTGAGCACAGAAAAATCTTGCTTAGCAAAAACAGATTACCAGCCAACATTTCATAAAGTTTACATTGTTGCCCCAATGCGACTGGTACCCTGCTCATTTCTTGCTAAGTGAAGAAATTTGCTAAGCAGCATTTTCTGCTTATCAGCTTTATGAAATTGGGCCCAGGGCCAAATTTCATAGCACTGCGTAAGCACAAAATTTGATAAACACAACATAATTATGCTTGCAAGGACAAGTGTACCAGCCAAATCACATGTACAATTTGTAGCTGGTTTACATGTATAACTAAAAATGAAGTGAACATCTCAAATGTCTGTGTTTACAGTAGGCCACACCACTTTATAAGCCACATAAAGAGCACCCAACTTATTTATGGCAGACATATCACATGCACAGAAGACATTCATTTTATGGACTTGTAATTGCATGCCTCTCTTTGCATATTTAATGAGGTGGGATCATTTGTGTAATTTGGGTAGTTTTTGCATTTTTCAGACGTTCAAAAAATTCAAACATATTTGCCGAGATTGGGAGTATAGCGTTAAATTTTCTTTGAATATAGTTGACTTTTCAGACATTTTAGTGGTGTTGATAGATGATATTTCCCTTATAAATACATTCTCCCTCAGACCATTACTTCTATTATAGCAAAGATTGTTTATAGATGTTTTGTGTCTGTTTTTTTGTATTGTGATCATGGTGCAATAAATGCTTATGCTAGTCTTGTAATGAAAAATGCCGCTCAGACAGCATATGGAATTACAGCTTTCTGATTGGTGCATCAAAATTAACATCCAACTTTTGGCTGTTTGCAGATCATTAATCCATCATCAAATTTTATTAAAAACGACTATGAATAAATATTCATGGAAAAATAATCCTAGCCCGAAAGCATTTTACCTGTCTTAAAGTTCCCAAAATTATGATGGTGTGTGTAGCAGAAGCCCAGGATTTTTCTCTTAAAAAACATTATTATCCTCATTAGACTTCTCTCAAGCCTCCTGTTGTTTATACCATTATGTGTTCATACTATCACTGCCATTGCTGTTCATACATGTAGACACAGCCAAACTTGCAAACACATGTCCTTGTTGGCGAGATTAGTGATTTATAGTGTGGTGCCCGGTTGATACTTGCTGTATGATTACTGAGTTGTGCACGCAATTAGTTATTCCATGGTTTTTTTCCTCATTTATAAGTGTTGGTACATACACTCAACTCTATTAAGATGAGCTCAGAAGTTACAAAGTTGATGCAAGATTTCTTGCGAGAACACAGAAAACCGGCTACTCCTACGGACCTTGTATTAAGAGAGTCTACTGTACAATAAAATCTGACAAATTTGCCACTGTAAATTATGTTCAAAATTACTAACTTCAAAAGAAAATAAGCGGTCAAGCGCGTTGTGGGCTAGAAAATAAATTCTTAAACTGTGTTACATGTACATGTGTGTACCCCAAATTATGGTACATTTGTAAACATTTAGGCCCTATCCTTATGGTATGTATGCAACCTACAGTGTAATGGTAATACCATAAGAGTGGGGACAGTAGAACAAAGGAATACAAAAGGGACAATGCTGTCCTCACATTGGAATCCTTTGTATTTTTGTGTCCTCACATTTTTTCATGCGCTAAGTCTATGGAGAGTGTTAGCAATAAATTGATACATGTACACGCATGTTTTTCCCCACAAATTCAAAAGCTAGTGTATCGGGCAGATACGCACAAATTGTGTGCTGATACGCCAACAAAATATATATGTATAATTTTGATTTTTTTATTTGATTTTTTTTTATCGAGAGAAAACCATAAAGAATGCTCCAGATTGCACAGTAAGGCTTTTAAAACCAAGATAAACACCAAGTAGAAAACATTCTGAAGACATTTCAATTTAGCGTGCTTCAGCCAAGCATATAAAAATTTGGGTCCAGAATGCCCACAGTTTTTAAAAAACCTGGGGAGAACCGTGGAAGTTAACTGTCTGAAGTTGTTGTATAACATGACTAATTGCAAGATGGGTTGTTATAATGTTTGTGCGGCCATTTACTTAAGTTGCAATAATCTAATTGCCATTTTTGCTTTGCCTTTCGTCTTACAGCCTTGATTTCTTCATACCCACAAACTTGTAAAAGACCTTGCAGCAAATACAATGCTAATTTAATTTGTGTGCTGTGAAATATGAGAATTTGATTGTGAGAAAGCAATGCCACTGCCATCGCCCTGCCATCATATATCAACTGTTTTAATTTAATTGTAACTCAGTTATACTAGACCCATAACATTATTTCATTGTGTGCCTAGATAAATCAGGCTTGGCTTTCCCAAATTTGATTGTGTTAGACTGTGGCCAAATTGAGAGGTTTGTTTTGGAGATAACCATTTGTTGGTACAATAAAAAAAAACACTCTGCTAATTTTGTTTAGAGAGCCTAGATAGTTGTGCTGTTTGGAAAGTACTGAGACAGATTTCACATGTAGGTGGAGACACATGTACATTATAGTATTATTCTGTCAAAGCAGCCAGCAATTTCATTTGTCTCATGCTACCTAATTATTGTAACTCAATTTGCTGTGAAGGTAGAGTAATTTTAAAGTAACTTCATTTAAGAAAAATGTGTTATTTAATTTTATTATTTTGAATAGCTTTTACTTTTTTCTCAAATGTGCACAAGTGATAAAAGAACTTAGGGCAAGTGTATGTAAATGCACTGGAGGATTGTTTTAAATTGTTTGTTGGAGATTTATTACAATATTTAATGTGAACCTAACCACTGTGACTTGAAAGCATATTAATTCAATCTTTAAATAGCAAATGATTCTTTAACAAATTAATATTTTTAAAAAATGAAATGCAAACTTTGCAAATAAATACTTACGATGATCACAAGAAATGTCTTTGTTTCAAAACCAATTTGCACATACTTTGAGGTAAGCATATTAGAGTTTAATAGATTGACCTTAAAAACCCAACCAAGGAAATAAATACATAGAAATAGATTGTCAATAAAATGGCAACTCCTGACAAAGGGATATGAACGGCAATAATCAACTGACAAAGAAGGCTGCACTGAAACTTGAACCCAGAAGTTAACAACAAAAATAAAATGAAATACACAGTTAAAAAAAAAGAAAATTAGGAATCAAATCTATAGGTCGTGGAAGTGCCTACATAGGTAATTAGGTCATACATTACTTAGAATGATTCTAGAGTGAGGGTATTGGTAGTATTTGTAGGCAGACCACTCCTAGTATACCTAAACCAGAGTCTCTCAAACAAAGTGTTAGTTACAGAGGTGCAAACTACTTGGAACTCCATAGAAGCCAACATTTAAAAATGCTCCCAGTGTGAAATATTTAAAAAAGAAATTATCTGTATGCACCTACATTAATATTATTTGCATGTTATTTTCATCTGTGTACTTACATGTACTGCCTCTGCTTAAAATGTCTAGACTGATTTTAATTGACTAATTACAGTATTTAAAAATATATACTTTTAATTGATGTGTTTTAATTTCTCACTGCTCTGTTTAATTTAACTTTTTTTGTTCTCTCTGTTATTAGTAAACCGTTTCCTTTTTACAGTTTAGTAACTTTAATATAACTTACATTGTACATTTTCTTGTCATTTAGATTTCTATTTTCAATTTTTCAGTGATTGTGTTTGCTGGACAATTTGTTTTAGCTGCTGACTTAATTAGTTATTTTACTCTTTGTATTTATTTTTCAATTTATTAGATGTTTCTATTCAACATGACCCCCTTGAAAAACAATACAAAGTAGGCTACTGTGTATAAACAATTTTAAACAGATAAAAAAATAATAATAATAATAATAAATAAATAAATAGATAAATAAATAAATAAATAAATACACATGAGGAAAAGAAAGATTTTACAACCTGAACAATGAATGTGTTTTTGTGCACAACCTTTACAAGTAACTTCGGTCCAACCACTTATAAAGCATCATGATGTATCATTTGCGATGACAAAATCCTCAAAAATGGGTGTTATTTTCCTCCCAATCCGTTGTTTGTTTGTTGCACTATTGCGTGGGCATTGGATACACACACTTTTCACCCTGGTCCAGGTCACGTGGTTAACTTTACCTCAAATTGCTCTGGTTTTGTTGACATTGTTTTTCTGATTGCATTGGGAACAAATAATTAATTGTCTTGGTTTTTATCCTTACACCAATGTGAGGCTAGTATTTATAGTCGATGCTTTTTGGTACCTGGGGAACAAAATCCACAGGTAACTTGGGTTGGGTTAGAACCCTTCACCCACAATCTAGAACCTATGTCTTAACACCAGACCACTTAGCAGGCCCATTGAATAGAATTTTTGAACCCTGTAATAACCCAGGTAATCCAGGTACTGCAAACAAATTTTTCATATTTGCATTAGGAATAATGAGTGATCATTTATTGTTAATTTTATATATCAGTGCACAGAGCCTACATAACTGTAATGTTTTTATTTTTATGTTTTAATAAGGTTTACTTTTATCTTGCCAGGAAAATCCAAGGATCCCTACACTATGCCCTACCCATCAATGTCCAGAGAGTCTAATCTCACACCCAATGCACAGATTGCGGTAAGTCAATTACAGTGCTATCATTAGTCTAAAAAAAGAAACTTAAATACATTTTTATCAAGAAAGTGACAGGTTGCAGGGTTCAATGAAGTGTTGGAGCATGACACTGAAAGTGGTCATTGCTTTGGCATTACACACTTAAGTTGTATCAACACTTCGTGGTATCAAACCTTCCCTCCTGGTAACATTTTCAAATGACATAGCATTCCAATTTGCATCACAGTGGATTTTCTTCTAATAGAGAATGAGTCCAGCGTGTTCTCCAAAATCTTTTTTACTGGAATATTCGTAATAAGCTTGGGTGATAACGATGTTTGTTTTCATCCAGACCATATTTGTCAGACAAAGTCTGTATTTTCCATTTTGATGAGTTTGTGGCATCATCTTGCCTTAGTTTTTAGAGCCAATGACCAAAGGATGCTCTCTAAAACGTGTCGATTACGAATAATAAACAAACAAATACTGTAACTGTGAACTTGTTTCAAGAACTGAAATGTTTACAAAACCAAGAGGATAACTAATCCCCTAATTAACTTAAACAGCTCACATCTTTTGTGCTAATTGCTGGTTTCGTTAGCAGGGATGTAGTAAAGACATTTTATGGGGTGTGGGAAGGAAAACTTGCTGAGAAAAACTGCAAAATCTGTCACAGTATTTTCACAGGAATTTCAAATCAATCCATGTTTAGCGAGGTGACAGTGGGTACCAATCGCATCTCTGGCTGTAGCATTCACGAATGGACACAACCCTCAGAAATCTGAGAAACATTTTATGCATGAATTGTTTCCCAGTTTCAAATGTTTTGATTGATTTATAATCAACAGGCATTTCAGGCGAAATCATTTTGCAGGATGCTTACTGCCATGACCATCTTGCATGTCTTGATAACAATTTGGGGTTGAACGAAGAAAAATTGACCAGAGCGGGATTATAACCAACGACCTACGGTTTAACATGCGCTAAATGAGCTAATGTCGGGTTCCTGACATTATTCTCACGGCCATCAGCCATGTACAAACAATGTTGCAGGCTGTGCGTGTGAAAGTTTTTGTATGTTTTTCGTTTTGAAACAGCATCGTCTGTCAGAATTTTGCCGGCAAATATATGGACATGCAGCTTCAGTGGCAACCTGTTTTTTCTTTCTTCAGTAGGCCCTGTTTCTTGGCCACTTTTATGATGTCAATTTCTTAATGTATTTTTTTGCACGCCGTTTGCATGCGTCCCTCCAGTCTTGAGTTTATCAGTGGCCACTTGTCCTAACAAATAATGTTTTAAACCTTTTGGATATAAGTGAAAGAAAAAGGCACAGACAGCTCCTGTTGTTTTCTAAATTAACCCTGTCATCACGATTTAAACATCTTGGACCGACAACAAACTTTGTGTCCATCTAGTGTGTTATTCCGCTCGACCCCACTGGTCTCATCCAAGACCACTGAGATGGGCTGATGAGCATGTACAAATTCTTGTTTAGGATGCAGTGATGCATGATGGGAATTATTGTACTGCTGATCGTCACAATTCACGTTGTCACAACATGTACACACACAATCAATTAATAAGTTCTTTTCTTTTTAAACCAAAGTTGTAAGAAGAAAACAATTATTCAGGTAATTATTAATGTTGCAATTAAGCAATTTTTGTAATACAAGGCAAAGAATGACAATTATTTTGCAATGGATTTACACCATAGAGCTTCATTATTATTGGTAGTGGTTGAATCTAAACAGGAAGAGTTGACCAGGGGTTGTTTGGTAAGGGGACATGGTCCAATGAGCATGTTTATATGCAGCCCAACCCTGTGCCTCTGGTTTAGAAGCTGGAACCCAGTGAATTTGTCATCTGTTGTAGAAACTGCACCACTGACAACCAGGCTGTTTATTAATGCTTATCATTCCCAAAAGTATAATGGATTACAAGCAACACAAACTGATTACAGGCGATTGACACAAACTGATTACAGGATTGACAAATCTTCGGGGAGCCTTGAAATACAACAAACTTTCCAGTTTGTTTAAGATATATATTTTTTTCCTGGAGGGCCTGATCTTCACCACATGTTATATGTAAGCACATAATGCTGCCAATGGTATATAATAAGTACATGATGGGGTTTTGGGAGCCGCCCCCCCCCCAAAAAGTCATTCACAAGTGTTATGTGGATTTTGTATTTTGTCCACTCTAGTCCCAGGTAAATTTGTTTTTTATTTCATCAGACATCAGGTGACATCTAAAGCCCTTTTCACACGACGGAAAAAACGAACATTCTTTGCGAAATTAATTAAAAAAAATTGTACAAAATTACAAATTGGGCTTCGTGTGAAAGGACAGTAATATTTTACATCGCCTACAATCCTTGCGAAATTTTCACAAACCTTTCACAAAATCTTACGCTAGCGTAATTTTTCGCAAGGAATCTAGTCAAACCTTCGTGTGAAACGATCCGTTGTTTATTGACCGACAATCCTCGCGAAAGTGGTATTAACACGCATGCGTGAAGAGCCGACCTTTGTGTGTTTACACACCGTTACCGGGCCAACCACGACCACGTCCGCTCTTACTCTTATCTTTGGTTGATGTCTTCGCCGGTCGTTTTTTTGAGGATATTACGGGCATAGTAAGTTTTATGAATGGACTCCCCAACGTCTTCGCGAGTGTCAGCCATTTTGAAGAATGTTTACATGGTTTATTTTTTACCACGACACACTGTGCACACGCGACATACGTCATCATTTAACTGGTACTAGCGCTGTTTAAGAACAAAAACTCTATACTCTGTAGTTCAGTGGTAACCAGCTAAGTCTGTACTCTCGTCTCATGGAACGTGGTCACATTTTTACTTGGTGTCTTGTGAAAGCTTGCGAAAGCGGTCAGACGTGGGATGATTTCAGCGCTCGTTAAATTCGTCGCAAGGAATGTTGGGGGGGGTTTTCGTGTGAAAAGGGCATTATCTGACCTGGTACATGTATCTGTCCCAAAACCTTACTTCTTTTTTGAACTCTCTGTCCCCTTTTATCAAAATCTCAATCTTTGAAGTTTTGTTGATACATACATGAGGACTAGTGAAAAGTCTGGTTTGTGACTAGTCTGGTAGGCAGGTAACAACAAACAGTAAGTCCCAATGTAGGTCCACAGGTCTTGAATGCCTTGGTCTCGGTGTCAGACTTCCAGCTAAAACACTGCAACCATAGTATGCATAAATTTAAATATGCAAAATGTCACAAAATACTGAAAATGTAGCGTTGTAGAGTTACTGACATTTTTTAAAAACTTTTTCAAAATGCTTACCAGCAGTGCAATGAGACAATAGAATTTCATCCCACCTTGGTTCGTTCAAAATGTAATTGATTAGAAATCATCATACCAAAATAGTCTTGCAATAAAAGGTTATTATATTTATTTTAATGCAAATAAAGGCAATTGCTTGTTTAAACATTGAGAAAGTCTGCATGATTGGATGCAGGCTCCAGTTTTTCCACCATTGTGCAACCTTTACTTGTGAACGATTGTAGGCTTTTGATTTGACGATCATTTGGAAAAATGAAATCAGCTGATGTCTAATGCTTAAATCTATGTTGTTGGATTGTGGCTACTGCTTGTAAAATGTGTATTTTCACTACTGTTTACTATGTGTGTATGGATGCACCCATTTAAATCCAGTGAGGTTAACTTATACTGTATTGGTATGTAGAGTTAGACTCAGCAGAAGCAGCTGCCTCATCCAGCTGCCATTATTTGCAAGCATGGTGTCATACTTCTATTTTAAGGTAAAGGAAAGCCCATACATGTGTATTTTGAATAGTATCGTAATATGACATCATCTGCTTCATGACTGTGTTCAAATCAAGTATGTTCATGCACTATGCAATGGGACCTGTTGAGTTTACATGTATGTGTACAACATCTGGGCATGTACGCACATACATAAAATACATGTATGTATTCATGGAGTACTACGTGTATACATTTAGTACATGTACATGTACATTTGTACACATTTAGTTCAGAACCATGGTTCACCAGGTCAAAATTCCAACACTTAAAAAGATGAAACTTTTCTGGACTACCCAACGCTACATGTATCTAAAACACTCCTTTGCAAATGTTTTTTATATTTTGTGAAACTTGAAGATTTCAATAGACCTAGATTAAGACCTGAAGGACTCGAGACCTACAGAAACATGTATTACATAACATGTATATAACTGAACTAGGGTTCTTGGCCTCTGTACATCCAAATGGAGCAGCCATGTTGAAATTCACCCTTGCATGAGGAGAAAGGTATTGATTTGTGTATATGACAAGTATTTGGGACATTGCTTTGTATTGTGCACCTGCCTGCTATAATCCTGACAACATTGAATGATCATATCCTATAACCTCCATCCCAGGAAGCTCATTATTGTAAAGCATGGATCAACCCTGAAGCACAGCTCCAACAATCAATCACAACATGACATTGAATTACCAAATATAGAAGCTGATAATCTGGTAGGTCCAGTCAAGTCTTCAACTACATGCAAGTCAAAATTACAGATTTAGAAGTGAAATAAAAAGGTATACAAATTATATCAATGTGAAACTGAACGCTATTGTTAAAGACAGTTTTTGAAGTGTCAATTCCTATGGATGGCTGTATTCCTGGGTCCTGCTGAAGGGCTGCTGTAAATTGATGGCTGCTGTAAATTGATACCGCTGGAAGAAAACCTTGAGTACACCAAATGCATATTTTGATGACTTTGCAGTGCCACTATTTGTCTTGGATAAAATTTTCAACTATGAAGTCTAGTGGTCAGTTGAGTCCCAAGTGGTTGGCTAAAATTACCACATGCAATCCCTATAAATGTAAATAAAGCAAATTATGTCACCATCCAAACTGTCTTGGTCAGGACTAATATTTGCTAATAGTGTGTAGTAATTGGCTTAATGTTTACAACTTGTTTGTCTTAGTGTGATGTTCACATTTCTGGAGGATACAAAGCAGTTGGTTAGTACATTGTGCACTACAAACTTGAGTTGGGTAGAAGAGGGATTTAAAATGGGTATAGATACAAGTACACTGATTTACATGAAGTGACTCAAAAGAAGAGAAAATCTATCCAACAGTCAGAAGTCAGTTGAGTCCATCAGTCACATCAGCAAGTCTGAAGATTTGGAATTGGAGCCTGTCTGTTCTACACCTGTACAGGTGCAGACTTGACAGAGTAGCAGTATGCATATTAGATGATATGCTATCACAAAGAGCCATAGGGTTCCTTCAAAGTCCAGTTTTGCAAGCTCTTCATTTGACTTCCATACATGTTGAGTACGTGTATGCACATATGATATTTCAGTCATAACAGGATTAAGATCAATGATGGCATGCCCTCAGGTGAAAGTGCTTATTCAAATAGTAAACTTTTATAAATGCTCATCTCCATGTCAGTGTCATCATTATACATGTTAGTTAAAGAAAACCTAAGAAAAAACTCATTTATGTTGTAAATATGAGTGCTAAAAGTAAGCTGGGTATATCTTTCTTCTGTGTCACTTTTCAAGTTTGGCAGGCACATTCAAGTTTGGAAACCCTGACTAGTAATAAACTGAGTGGTTATAAAGTCAACTGAGCCGATTAGGTGTGATTTCGTAGGCCACTGTTTAGTCCCACAAGAGATCCCAAATGAAAGTTGTTACTGCCATTGTAAATAATGTCACTGCCATTGTAAATAATGTCACTGCCATTGTAAATAATGTCACTGGTCTACTTTTTGGTGCTACAATTACCATACCATCTGGTTGTTCGATACACGAATACAAATTCTAGTGGTTAAGTCTTTGGTGTGGGTTCGAGTCCTGTTTATGACACTTGTGTTCTTAAGCAAGATGCTTTACTATAATTGCTTCTTATCACCCAGGGGTATAAATTGGTACCTGCGAGGTTAGAGGTTTATATTGTGTTTGAAAAAGCCTTTGGAGTGCAATAGCAGCCCAGGACTGTATACTTCCCAGGAAGCTGAGAAAGGTTAAAGGAATTTTATTGACCCATTGACCAAGGCAAGCATATATTGATACGCTATTGTAAAATACACCATAAAAGAACAAGTTAGTTTATATGCAAACTTGCAGACCTGTAGAAACAAACGGTGTCCCTCTGTCAGCAGCATGCCGCCATGCACCACATGAGTACAACATAATAGACCAGTCACAAATGACAATTCCATCTCACCATTTCTAAGACTCTAATTCAGTGGCAGACGAGGTGTCATTAAATAAACAGGGTATCAAAAAGACACTCAGATTCCCTTCTCTGGACTGATTCTTTTTCGCAGAATAATGTATCAGACCCATTTGTGTATCAAACAAACCAGGTAGATCAACTCCTTCCAGGTTCCTTTCTCTATGTAGTACATGTACAATGTATGTAATTACATTTTATACTTTCAGCTCATCGCACTGGCTGACCAGTTGAAAATTCAACAAATCACCCCTGTGGGATCAAGTTTGACTTAATAGCATTTATGTATTCCCATGTTTGAATTCAGACTTTCAAAAGTTCATATCAAAATATCTTGTGTTGAATTTTAACTTGTGGTATTGTTTCTTGGCATGAGCATTTTTGGTTTGGTTTGGTTTTGGTTTTAATTCAAGAAATTCAATTAAGTTTATTGCAAATCCGTAAACAAATATAAAAAAGTGGCTTTCCATCCCTCTCATTGTGACAGGAGAGCTGAAGTGAGGTAACCTTACATGGACAATTTCTCAAGCTCATAATGCCATGTGTGTTGGAAGTCACTGGATACAACTTGGAAGGGATTAATTAGTTAGAGCTTTTATTAATAAAGATTTACATTGCACAACTATTTTAGAGCAGAAAGCATTTACCTTCTTAATTTTCACTGTTGTTGTAACTGAACATGCCCTTAGAAAACTATTGTACCTACATTGTACATATTTGCCTAACAAAGTGATATTTAGACCCTCTGTGAGTTTTTTGTCAAGTGTCGCTCATCGGGGGAAAATACAAAAAAGATAAAGAAGCTATAGTGAAATTTTGCCAGTTCAGTATTTTGTTAATAAGTACACTAATAAGACTATTGCACTTGACCTTTCATTTCTGAAACGAAACATTCAACAGGTGTGAATTGCCTCACATTTTCTTGTGTATGGTGCCCAGGCTGTCCTTGTAACTGGAGTTGTCAGTACAAAATTGTATGTGGGAGTCGCTACTGCCTCTCATCCAATACAGCTGTTGCCTCAACCCTCAAACATATTGATTTTTGGGGGATGTGTTTTTTTCTGCATTTTCGCACATCCCTGTAGCATTACTGACACTACATAGCAAAGCAGACTGCCGTTTGGGATCTTACATTGGGATGCAAATATTACTGGTGAGATATCCACTGGCAGTATAACAGATGTCCAGTCCCAGGAATAAATCAGAAAGACTAGGAATAAATGAGTTATTTCATCTTCACGAGGCATTGAGGTCGCATGGATAACACTTACCTAGCAATTCGTCGCTCGTACCACGAGGTGACTTATCTTGTCCACAGCATAAAAAAAACTTGTTTGGAGGAAATCGCGATTGAAGTTGCACTATTTTTCAAACTGCTGTTTCAGAGTCTGCTTACTATTAAAACAACTTTTTTTTTAAACAAAAATAAAGCTGTCTACTTTATTCATATAGAAATGTCAGTGTGTTTGCATCCCTGCAAGTATTTTAATTAGTAATGAATTCCTAAACACATACTTCACTTCGTAAAAAGGAACAAAAGAAGAGTTTTGCCCTTCCAAGCACTGTGTACAAACCTATGCTATAGGTCACTTCGTGAAAATACTTTACTTCCAGATTGGTCACTTCGTGAAAATGCAAATGTCATACATACGTGCATAAACTGGGCTGTAGTGCTTTGTTTATCATTGGTAAAGTGGCGTATCGAGATAGGTCACTTCATGGAAATACAAAACGTCGTTCATACTAATTAGTGTTATTACAAAACCATTACCTATTAGATACTGAAACTTGCTGAAAATGTTAACAGTAATGAGCATATTAATCATTTGTATCAAAACTTATTTGCAAAAATTTGTGATTTTTGATAGATAGGTCACTTTGTGGAAGAGCAACAAATTGACAATTAAGAGTGTAACATTAACCCAAATCAGCATTTCTCACTTTGTGGTTAATTGTTTTTTCTACTCCTTTTTTTACTTTCTCCGGAAAAAAAAGCCTACAGTATTGGAAGTACTTTCATTAAGTCTTTTTTTAAACTGGTGGACCTTAAAATTTTGGGGATGCAGTTGCAGCTGGCAATTGGCGCCAGATAAATATATTACTAAAAACTCTTGGTTGCTGCTGAGCCTGCATACTTGTAAGGAATCAGATAGCATAGATCAGGAATGAAATAAAAGCACAAGTGGCTGTGTTACTCTCATGCTCTAGTTTGAACAAATGCATAACAAATGGTTATTACTATTAATGTGATTAAAGCTGTCAACCTTTCTCAGTTATTTTCACAAGTTTGTAAGTGATAATCACAGTTATTCTCACAAGTTTGTAGATGATAATCACAGTTATTCTATGGGAATGTTACACATCTTGTCTTGTGCCAATTTGTGATTGCATTTTACCCCAGTACTAGCAACAGTATTGATTCATTTATTGGACTGTTGCCACCATATGAAAAGCATTATAGGCTTGCTTGAGTTATTCAACCTTGCAGTAGTCTTCTTTGCTATGGTTGAATGACATTGGACAAAAGCCATGAGATCTCCTCTCTTTTGAGTTGAAAGGTCTTATTAGTCCAGCATAAGCAACAGATGGCTGCATTGTGATTGGTTAATGGGCACTTGATGCTACTGCCCCAGGCAAACTAGGCATCAAAAGCAATATCACCTAAATTGCGCTGTATTGTTTGTCTGAGAGTGTATTAGTTAACAATTAAAATAATAGTTTTATTTGTTCATATCTAAATGAACCATTTTACCAAATGCAGTCATTTAAACTTTTATGAAACTTCACAATGATATTGTTTTTAAAGTATGGGTGATATTATTTTAAACACAAACGTTGTTAAATCAACAAATTTTGCTTTTACTTTTGATTCAGAATTGTACAAGTTTTTAATTTCTTTGTAACTTATGTCTGTATCTATACAATTCAATCAAAACATTGGATAATCAGAGGTACATGTACTAAAGATTTTTTTAAAAATTTGTTATGAAAGTTCAAACAATAAATACACAATTATTCCAGCTAACTTGATGGATTAAAAAAAAAACACACACACACAAAATATACTTTTAACCTAAAGTAGATTGTGGTCTTACACAAGTACATGTTTTTGTTAGGAGTCAGAAGTGTTCAACTCTTTACTTGTGTATAACAAAGTTCATATTATACATTCACAAGTACATGTATTAAATTGTTTTCTGTAGGTCATCGTATTGTACAGCACAGTTGTAGTGACACTATTTAAATACATTTAAGAAATTATTAAAAAATTGTTTTTGATTAAAATAACATATACTGCTGGAATAAAATATGGTTGTATAATGTAAGCAAGCGGTGATCAGGCTAAATGCAAATTCATCATTTCCCTACAACCAGTACTACAGGGACAACCCCTTCTCAATGCCCACACTCACATCATCACGCAGCGGTCCAACCACACAAAGGGAACTCATTATAAACAATACAGACCTTGGTAGTACAACGTATATGTAGACTCTTGTGGTATATGCTGTACATGGAGATGTATGTGTACATGTACAATAGTCAGTGACATGTACTGTACACACCTGCATTTGCATTTGATGTACATGTACATTTACACATAGTGGAATTGATATTGCCACATAATTCAACATGTTGTTTTTGGAGAGCTTGGTCAATGTGGAAGACTGCATGAGCTGGGTGAGTTACTGTTTTTAAGCAAACTGGCGTGTTATTGTTATTATTGGAAAATGTTACATCACATTTTCTGAAAATATTTTGAATTTGGTGTGATTGAGATGGTTAAATAGGACTTAGTTGAAGGGCAAGTTTATAGTGTATTTTGTGCTCTACAAACACAGACTAGTTAGCATTAACACATAACCCATACATATGGTAGGAGTCTAAAGCACCTAGCCAGTACACCATGCATAGAAGTTTTGCACAAGCTTGGGATCCCACTTACATTTCTTTAATATGTGAAGGAATCAAAATTGCTTACATTAACATTGGAATACACACAAGAATTGCACAGTCTGTAAGCTCTAACACTAACACTAACAGATTCTACTCTGAGTTTTTACCATGTTATCATTGAGGTATGAAACAATCCCACCCCAAATTTTCCAGACCAGAAGGCAGTCAGCACTATGAAAGTTGAGACCAATCCATGTAAATGGCAATCAATTTCTAGCGCTGCTGCATGATCCAACATCAGGATTATGATTCTGTAAGGAGAAAAATGATACACAAATAGTGTCAGGCATTTGATGTTGTACAACACAGTGTACCTTTAGACAGACAGTGCTTGTACCTGAAGTACAATATTACCTTTGTATATGATCAAAGATTCTTTTCTCAGCTAGCTTTTTTTTACATTGTTCTGCACACAAACGTTTTACACTATTTAAACCTTTTATACATGTTTGTTTTCACCATTTTAGCTTAAGTTAAATGTTGCAACACATATTCTTGTCACTGGTTGTACAATTGCTTTCCTTTAATCTTTAATTAACCTTTAACAACTTTTAAAATATGTGATTAATTCTGAAGAATTTGGAAAACTTTGTGTCTAAAAAGTGATGATCCTGTCTGTGTGAATGCATGCGCAGCGTTAGCCGCTTGTACCAGTACACACATTCTCTGGTAAAAGCGCCCTTATCCAGATATGGTTTAAGTATTTTACAGCTGGAGATAAATTGACCTTTGACCTGGAAGAAACTTTGTTGCAATGTGTGTACTGGGACAAGTTGTGTGTGGAGAATCAATGACGTTTGCACTCACCCTAAAGTTTCAGATTATTTTTCTTATATTTTGCCAAAATGCTATGGTTCTATAAACTGTCAAGATAATCTTAAAGCTACTAAAAGGTGTTTGAAGAACACATTTCAATGGCCAAAGGGCTGCAACTCTTAACACAATCATTAGTCAAGGTAAACAACAAACAAATCACAATTTCTAACGTGGCTGATGCAAAGATTACTTACACTGATTCAGAATTGTGAGATTTTTAGAGATAAGATATATTTTTGTCCTTTTTCCATTGAGTGTTTTCCACTGCCAGAAGAGTTCACACTGAGTATCCCCGATGCCTGGGTCACTTTGCCCAAAATTTTGATGCATATTTTAATGTTCGATTTTTCATAATATTAACTTTCTTCAATAGCCAGTCATCCTAGAGCTTCTTCGAGCAACTCGGCTCGAGGCAGGAAAAAAATTATTGTTTCCACAACCGTGCATGTCAGGGTTATAGTCTTGTTCAAGTCTGTGTTATTTTTGTTTGCCTGAAATAGTGCTTTTTCTGGATTAACCTGCCAAATAATGCAGACAAAACTAGCAGAATCTCAGACTTGAAATGGGAGGCTAAGTATAGCTGGCTCATGATAGGTCGTAGTGTAGTCCTTGACTTGTAGAAAACTCTCATGTGGACGCATACGGATTTCAAACAAGTCTGTCAGTTTTTTGTAAGTTTGTTCTTTGATTTTTTGTTTTTTTTGTTTCAAGATGTTTCAAGTTGTTATATGGTCACAGTGTTACACAGATGTAAATGTATTATGTTGTTGGTTTTTCCATATTTAAAGTCATGACACAACAAAGATTTCTTGATCTTTACAGGCCTGAATTTATCATCATGAAGTTAAATAATTCAGATTATGATAAGCTTGGGGTTTGAAAATATCAAAACAACAGTTTCTTCCCTAATAGAAATAAGTGTACACATCTGGATTTTCAGTACATTTGGACCATGGTACACATGGACCTCGGTAAATGTGGATCTCTGCACATGTGGACCTCAGTGCATGTGGACCTCAGTGCATGTGGACCTCAGTGCATGTGGACCTCAGTGCATGTGGACCTCAGTGCATGTGGACCTCAGTGCATGTGGACCTCAGTGCATGTGGACCTCAGTGCATGTGGACCTCAGTGCATGTGGACCTCAGTGCATGTGGACCTCAGTGCATGTGGCCCTCAGTGCATGTGGACCTCAGTGCATGTGGACCTCAGTGCATGTGGACCTCAGTGCTTGTGGACCTCAGTGCATGTGGCCCTCAGTGCATGTGGACCTCAGTGCATGTGGACCTCAGTGCATGTGGACCTCAGTGCATGTGGACCTCAGTGCATGTGGACCTCAGTGCATGTGGACCTCAGTGCATGTGGACCTCAGTGCATGTGGACCTCAGTGCTTGTGGACCTCAGTGCATGTGGACCTCAGTGCATGTGGACCTCAGTGCATGAGGGGACCTCAGTGCATGAGGGGACCTCAGTGCATGAGGGGACCTCAGTGCATTAGGACCTCAAAAAATGTGGACCTCGCTACATGTGGGCCTCAGCACATTGTAGTGGAGATCAGTGCATCTGGAGCGCGATACAAGTGTCTACCTTGGGTCTGACGGTTTTCTCCATAGGTGTAGTTTTTACAAATGTTTTATTCTTCAAACTCATTGAAATAAAAGCCGTATATTTCTTGTATGATTTGATTTTAGAGTGGAATGCCAGCTCTAACCAGTGATATGACAACAAGTGGTAGTTCTCTTTCACCCCATGCTAAATCAGGCTCTCCATATTTCTATGGCCCTCACCACAGACGCAGACCACTTGTGCCTGAACATCCTAGTTTTGCAGGTAAGTTGGGATATACAATTAAAATTGGTGCATTTTTGCATCATTCAGAAACGAGGGTTTCTTTCATAACACTTAAGATATGATTCGCATCACTAAATTGTTCGGCATTCTATACCAGTAAACAATAATTACATAACTATTTATTTGAAAAGTTATTGTGTCAATCAAATGGAATTGTATTGTAAATATACTAAATTTAGCTCACCCTGTATTGCATACATTTCAAATTAAAAGATCAACGTTTCTGAACCTTTTACAGGTCACCAGGGGGTTGAAATTGTGGAGAATTGTTTCCCTCAACACTTGAACAGTTCCCTCCTCCCATAAATAAGTAAATTGCTCCCTGCTCAACCCCCCACTCAAAAATATTAATAAATAAATAAATAAATAAATAAATAAACAAATAAATAAAATTATATGTGGTTTATCACTTGATAGTATAAATCAATCATAAAATAAAATAAAATAAAATACATACAATGATGATTTGATGGCTTTTAAACTGAATCCAAGGCTTCATTGTGTGATTTAAAACAAAAACAAACTGAATTGTTGTCCTGCAGTTTTTAGTGTGTTTTGTTCTTTCTTTCTTTCTTTGTATTAAGTTTTCATTATTATTTGTATTACTTTTTTAAAATTTTGGGAGGGTCGTGAAACTTCAAGGGGTCTTCCAGGTCAGTTGTACGGGGAGTTCTACTTCCATTGAGCCCATTTTATCTACGATATGGTGTGGGATAGATTTAGCACTGACCATTGACCTGTGAGAAACTTTGCCCCTACACATGCCAACTTAGGGGTACTTTTAACAATGGAACAATGCTACCCCACAAGGTTTTCTTTGTTCTAGTGGTACCCCACAGAGAATTTCTTCAGAAAAAGGAATAATAAGACAACAATGGAGGTACCCCGGGTGTGTGAGTGGTCGTGTGTCTAACACCAGTAGAGAACCAGTTGTATCCTGTTGACGTTTGTGTTTCAAAATGGTTGGAAGAAAGGATGGCAAAAGTGGTTTTGCCCGCCACCTATACAATGAAGCTAGATTCATCAGGCAGCCTTAGGAAAGACTGAAATTTCTTATCTCTCATGAATTTTATGAATGTGTTAACGTTAGATGCATCTATATGTATTATTACCCCCTGAAGATCATAATAGTTGAAAGTAATTTTGGAGCCTATTCATTATATTATGCAAAGATACATCATCTTGTGTTGTCTTAATTACATTGAGCAAATTTCCCCATTATCTCTGCCTTTGGGTCCCCAGCCCAGCCAGCCAAGCAGATTTGCTGTTGCTGCATGCACTGGTGCCCAGGTCACTGTATAGGGTACATACATACATATGTAGACACTGCCCCATGGCTCAAAATCCGGACCTGGCTTTTCATTATAGTCAATGTTTTTTGTGATTGTAACAAAAACAATGACAGATTTAATGAAATTTGTCCCGTGTTGATTCTGCGGGATTTATTGAATTGATTTGACTGCTTGGAATAGTTTCCTCAGTTTACCAGATATTGGAAGTGCACATCTTTCCTGGTATCCTATATATTTTGTATGTGCACATGATTTCTGTGATGAATACAGGTAAACTGAGATGCAGGTTTGCTCAGAGGTGGAAGTGGTCTTGAAAAGCTTCTTTGTCTATTCTGGTAGCCCATGTTTGTTGCAGAGTTGTTTGACTAACTATTGTCAATCAATCAAACTCAAGTTCAACTTGGACACAATTTACTTGTGATTTGAATTGACCCTAGCCTATAGAATATGACTCTCATGTTTAATAATTCAGACTAAGCTTGGGCGATACCACGATATTATCGAATATCGCGATACCATTTCTTGAACGATTACAATATCGCGTCGATTTTTTTTAAATCGAGACATCGTTAAATCGCGGTATCGATCAAGTATCGCGATACATTTCCTAGTTAGAGCTTGCAACTACTGAGAGTTGTTTCATAACAAAGAAAATCACAGACCGCAACCGCAAGATTTCTCCAGGATGACCCGATCGAGTTTCTTCGAATAAACTACCAACATCAAAGCCACAGCGATCATGCGGTCTCGCAAAGACACTGCTGAAAAAAGCTTCTCCTTTGAGTGCATGCAGCTCAGGGCCGAGGTGGCGGCCGTACACTCGTTCATCCGTCGAGCGCATTCAACGGATTTGCACACCGAATTGGAAAAACGTGCGCGCAATTTACCTATTGCACTCTGCGCTCAACGCTCAACACACACCATCCAGTACACGTGCGCGCGGCACATTGAATTGTGGGTATTTTTTTCGCGGGGTGAACGTGGGACGTGACGACGGCCGTGAATCGGAAAAAAGAGACGCAAATCACGGCTATATCGGTAAATTTGTCTTGATGAGTTCTGTGGTTTTTTTTCCAATCTTGTTTAAAACAAGTTGGTCAATATCAGACATTTTGTCGATGGAACACCATTTTTTTTATTGATTTGTCAATTTTTTAAATAAAAAATAAAACAACTATTATTATCATGCCGTGATGCACATGTCTGGGGAAGCCCAGGCTGAGCAACGGACGCGGTAAAAACTAATTTCTCATTGGCTAAGATCGCGGGCAGTTTATTCATGGTACGTTTTCGCGGCTGTAACAACTGACCAGTGATTATAAAAAATGTGCCTGATTGGCTACATTCATGGGGAAGCCCCAGGCTGAGCAACGGATGCGGTAAGGACCAATTCCTCAATGGTAAAAAGATCGCGCGTGGGCAGCAGTTTATTCGCGATGAAATAAAATGTGCGTGATTGGCTAAAAAATTTAGCCGCCAGAAGAGGACAACGAATCTTATTGGTAGTTGGAGCTCGGGTTGTTTCGATAATGGCACCAACTGACAAACTGCCGTTCATAGACCAATCAAATAACATCACTGCGGATTCGGTCGGCAATCCTCTGTGATGTGAGTTCGGTTTAGGTAGGCCTGCTGCAGGATTCTCCCCACATTGTAGCCATTATGTTTCTTGTTTACAAGGCGCATGCTCTGCACTTTGTGAGAGCAATTCTGTGGCTGTTGACGCCGGAATTAAATGGTTTTTGTTGACGTCATGAATATATCGCGATATCATCGAATATCGCGATCTATTTTTGACGATATATCGTGGATGAAAAAAAGCAGTATCGCCCAAGCTTAATTCAGACTTTGTTTTACCATTTCAGGTCACTTTAAACTAAACAATACTAAATGTTTCAATACCTTAATACCATAATACCAGTCTAAAGCCTGTAGTTTCATGTAAAGTCAAGAGATGTAGTTGTGCACCAGCGACGATGATTTGCTAGATGCTGTGCCAGCTTGCCCAAAGAAACCCACTGACTGGGAAACCTAGAACCTGGCAATATGCCTTAGATAAAGACAGTCGACTAGTAAAACAAATAATAAAAACCTGCCAAGTTGGATCAACAACCATTTGTTGTCTAGCAGCTGATGTTGCATGGTACTCATGTTTATGTGTTGGGTACCAGGCAATATCGGCCGCTGGTTGGCAAATGGTCACTGTGCAAACTTGGCCATAATGCAAGCGTAATGGTACAACCTCGTTTGCTAAATATTTGATGTTATCCACTGGAAATACTGCACACAATCTATGTGTGGGCAACTACTAGCGGTTGCTCATGTACCCAGTCTGTCTGAAGAGAGGCGCATCTTTGGCCTGTGTATATGTACTATTTGTGAACAAATTAAGCCACCCATGCTGTTTTGTAAATAAATCATGTGCTGACAAATCAAGGGCATTATTTGTGCCCTGCATGTAATAACCAAAATGTTGTGGGTTTGAATCCCACCCGAGTGATTTGCATGTGGATTTTTTTCATAGAACATGTAGAACTCGGGGAAAGTACTGAATATACAGTGCTAAATATTCATCGCTGTAAGGGTAAAAACCAAACCATAAACCAAAATGTCATTGACTATAGTTTATAAGACTTTCGTGGAATTAACTTCCTATATTCTTGAGGTGGAATTTCCATGTTTTTGTTTCTAAAAGGAGACCATAGAATCCACAGGATGTGATACAAAAGTATGGTGTGTGGTGTGTAGTTTTGGTGTGTGTGTTTGGATAGTTGTCCTGGATTATTTATGGAATAAATTTACTGCTCTCCACTTTTCTTGAAATGAAAGAATTTCCTGTGTGTTGTTTTTATGGCAAAAGAACTCGAAGACAGTTCTGGTTTATTGAATTTTTAGTTTTAGTTAATTTTTGATTTTTTTTTGGGGGGGGTGGGGGGTCGGAGGAAACTACACAATTCTCTAATTATTATTTAAAGGTATGTTAAGCAATTTATAAGACTATAACATCTTATGATAAATTTAGTGCAACATTTTAGTACAACATTTTGAAATGTTGGTATTGTTGAATATAAATATTGAGTATTATATTGTATTATAAAACTTTCCAACAAGTTGACAGACACTTGACTTTCCCCAGAAAGTGTTGACTTGCAATGTCGCAACACTCTAAGGAGCTCATGATGGTTCATGAGCCAAGGACCTCTACTCTGTGGGAGACTGAGTTCCATCACTGCAGCTTCAGCCCAAGTGTGGAACCAACTCCAACTGCCCACCAAATTGTCTCCATCTATGCCAACATTCAAGGCTAGCATTAAATTATAAGAATAACCTGTTCAGTCACTCTGAATCTACATGTTTCTCATTCTCAGACCCCTTTATATTCTCAACATTTTGTTTCTTTCTTGAGCAATATAATAACTGATGCTTCAAATGTTCATATGTAAACATGAACTTGTATTCCAAAAACTGCATATAGATATTATTCCCATAATCATTTAAAATAAGATAATTATTAGTGGAAACTTTGTATTCCCCATAAAACAATGCAACAAATGGTACCCCTTACAAAACTGTTAAGCCACTTTATGTCAGATGACATGTTTTCCCGCCAAACTTTTCAAAACTGAATTGCGATGGGCATTTATATTGCCCAAAACAACTTTGAGCAGACTTTTGGGGTTGCGGTCAGTTGACCAGCTGAATAAATACGCACCTGGACAATCCATTGGGTAGTGTGCACAGGCAGGCACCTTACCATACTATGCTGCACTTCCCCAAACAACAAGGGACAAAGGGTACTGGAATCCATGCTTGAAATCTCCGTTTCGGGGGTTAATTGTGTAATCCCTGATTCCAGACCTTCTTTTTGGGGGGTACAAATGAGGGTTATGAGAGATTGATAATCTGCCACCATTTTTTTTTCATTGTTTCTATTGGAGGCAAGTCCGAGATTTCAGTACACCATGGCCGATTATCAGCCCTGGCATACAGCCAAGGGTTGGGCCTATTTTAGGCAAGACATTCCTAAACTTCTCCAAAAAGAAATACAAAACTTGGTACATTTTATGAGAGCCTTTGATGTCTTTACTTTATTTAGTGAGGGTTTCATTGTGATAACGATAATTTCAACACCGACAAAGCTAGTTCCAAATTTCCTCCTCAAATGACTACAACTCCCTACCAAATCACATGTTTAGCCAATGTATGCTAATGCATCAACATCATGTTTAGTACATGTAGCCCCCCCGTAGCTCCATACATCATGTAATGAAAAGTTCTGGCAACTAGTATCTTGGAATTGAAAAATAGCAGCAAGATGTCATAAGGTCATTGAAAAGGGGTGAAGGGACAACAAAAACAGACAATGCCATGATATCTTCAATGGTTCTTGACATCTTCAATGGTTCTTGACATGTAAAGTGTGTAAAATTAGTGTTCTGCAAGTTGTAGAACATATCTATAGGTGATGGTAATGTAAAGGATACGATCTGTATGTAAATATTCTAATTAAATTATATTTTCTCTAGATAGATGTATAGATGTGAATTGTTTAATAACATATTCAATAAGGTATTGTTTTATTTTGTTTGCTTATCATTAGGACCACATAAAAGAAGGAAAGGGCCTTCAAGTGGGCTAACGGTAAGTAACCAAAGAAATGACAATCAGTAACTCATATCGATACCCACTACTTTGTCAATCTGACATCCATGGGCTAACAACAAGTGTTATGCTCTCCATTTAAGTTAACTCTAATTATTTTGCATTCCAAATTCCTACCCTTAGTTTTATTTGTTCAGTGGCAAAAGAAAAAAACTGTCCTGATTGTTGTCCTGACTTTAATTGCCTAGTCACTCCTGTCTTCTCTAGTACTTGGGACACTCAGTAGTTCAGACACTAATGCAATCACTCTATCTCTTGTAGAGTAAAATGAATTAGAGACAAATGAAGCCAATTCCTCTTCAATGCTTAGTGTCCTTGTTGTGCCAGATGGGACCCAGTAGGTTTCTTTTTAGTAAGAGAGGATTGCGGCCTATTTTCTAGTATTCAGCCATACAATCAGTACCCTAAAAGAAAGTCGAGCAAACGCCAAAGAATTGCCAGTGTAGATTTGCCAAGCACAATTTAATCACTGCTAAATTGAAGAGTAAGAAGATGAGATTGTGAGATTGAATTGCTTAAGGCATGTTAGCTGCTTCCATGCAGCTTGATGTTACTATTGCCTCTTTGATACACTTCTGTTCATTCTTAGGAATGACTCAGGACTAGCCATCAGCCTTCTCAGTTAACATGTCCCTTGTTAATTGTGTTATTGCATTTAACCATGCCATGAAATCCCATTTTAGCCATAGGATAAGTAAATAATCTTGTCTTCTTAAGACCAATTTTTATAGCCTTGAGTGCTATGCAGTTTTACACTTTGAGCAAGAAATACAATAATGTAACTTGCCTTTGGTGGGAGTGGTATGATATACTTGCAGAATAGTCAGGTGATAGGTTTTACGTTAAGGTCTCTAGGTACCTACTATCATGTGCCAAATACAGACACACTAGTAATGGTCATTAAATAAATGGGAATCAATCAGGAATGAGAGTGGATGAAATCACCAACTTTGTGTTTTATATTTATCCGTCATTGTATTCCTTTTTGAATTGTAGGTTTATCCACCCAATGGTCAAGATGAGTATCATCATTCAGCAGATCCATCTAGTTACCCCTCCCCTAAGCCCCCGGGCATATATCCTAGTGATTACTTCATTGGTAAGCAGTACATACAGATACATACTACACATAGATCTACATGTAGTAACCCCCTCCCTTGACTCTCTGGGTATATCCTAGTGATTATTTTTATCAGTAAACAGTACATACAGATGCAACTACACCCCTCCTTTAACATCAGAAACCTTTTGTTTCTGCCAAGGTTTTGTATTGTTTAGGTATTTTGGCCTTACAGCCAAAATGTAGTGAATATTTGTTGAGATGTCCACTGATTCCAGGTGTTTCGGACATCGTCCGAAACAGGTCTTGTTTTTGTTAAGATTTTTTTGGTGTTTGGGTTATGGTGGAACACCTTGTTTTTGTTCGTTAGGTGTTGTTGTTTTGGGTTATTTTTCACTTCTTCTTCTCCCCTGTGTGTATCTGCTAACATCTAGACACACTTCCTAATCTCTTATAACCTTCAAACTTCACACAAAGTAAGATCTTCACTAGTAGGAAACACTGCTGCAATGACCTCATGATGACATCATCAGTTGTCAAATTACTTTAATGCAAAGTTATCAAGACTCAATAACCACATGTCACACAATAACAAATGACTTAGGCTGCTGTAGGCCGCTGAGCAGCCTGCAACTTTCAAACAAAGATGACCCCAGTTTAACTTTTAAGTCCAGTTCAAAGTGGAAGATGAAAAGTTTTAGAAATTCATAGCTCAACAATTACTTACACATGTACCATTTAATCACAAGTTGTACATCACATTGTATAACTTTGAGCCTGCTCAAACTTTTGCACTGAGATGACACCAGTTTGACCTTTTACTTCTGGTCAAAACTGGATATGTTAAAGACTAACGATGCATTACGCCAAATCAGGAGCCTGCTCCTTGAACGGAAACTAAATATACAACACATATTCAAGTTTGAATTAATGCAGCCATCCGACCAAAGTCTTGTTTAAAGTCAAATGTAAGCAGTGTTTTCCGCTAGCAAAGACACTTTCAAAGTTCGTATACCTGTCAAACTACACACATAGCTAGATCTGCACTACCATTTGATTTTAGGAGTACCATTTGATTGACTTTGTACTTCATACATATGTAGTAATAATTAGTTTTGGCGGCATTTGTAGCCAATTATGTTTTTGAGCAAGTGACTGGTGCATATTTAGTTCTAAATGTTATGCTATGATGGTCCTATTGTAGCATTGACCATGGAGTAGTAAAGTCACCCTTTTAGTCTCCAATAAGGTCCTGGAAGATGGAATTTTAAACAAATGCAACAGCATAGTCATGATTCTTAACATGAAGATAACCAGTTCAAACCTCTTGAGGGCGGTATTGCACCTAAACTGTAAAGCACATTCATACATGTAATTACTGAGTTTGTGTTATAGCAGCTGTGAATAGTATGCTGGAAACATTGACTAGTGCCCCACCTACGGATGTATTGTTCATAGCTAAGTCAAAAAAATACCAAAAAAAATTTTCTGGCAGATTGCAGCCAAACTTGGACAGATGCATCATTAATCTGTGCTAAAGATGGATAATTTGCAGATCTTGCCGAACGGTCATCTAATGGTTATGAGCAGTCCCTTAATAACAATTTACATTGTAATAACGTTTTTATACATGGTGCTTGATGTTCTTACACTGCTTCTTATGTTGCTTCAGGCATGTACATCGAAGATGCAATGGAATTGTTAATTGGACTGATACTCATGCTGTGGAAGCACATAGCTGCATTCTGTAGAGCCGAGTCTAAAATATGAGAACCAATAAAATCTTAAATCGCAGTATGTTCAGCATAAAAAGACAGTTAGCATTTTTTTTGTTTCCCTGGTTATAAGCATTCTTGGAGGCTACTATATGGACAATGTTTTTTTTAAGCCAGACTGACGGCCGTCTTGTGTTTCTTTTTTGTTCTTTTTATGAGATTAACTATTGTTTTTATTTGTTTGTTTTTGTTGATTACAAAAAAAGTTTTTTCTTCTCCTTCTCAGTGAACTTTGCCCACAAGAGCATAGTTGCAAAGCTTGTATCAACTTCAATATTGATATTGTAGACTAAAAGTTGTAGATGCTGAGGAAGTTGTGACTTCATGATGATGTCATGAAGTAACGAATAACAGTAAATCAAAGTTTATTATTTAGGAAAAACAAATCAAATTTCTGTAAGTACAAAAGCTATTTTCACAATCTGTGTGAAATTTGAAACCTTAGGTCTTTAAATGTTTAACAAAAGTTACATTGACATGACCCCAATCGGACATTGTCTTCATGGTGAAACCGGAAGTTGAAGTGAAGAATTTTTCCCCAGCCTCGTTTTAAGCTCTGGAGCCAAAGTGGTAGTGAATTTGAACATGGTCTCAGAGGATGAATTTTGTTTTTATGTATGAACTTATCAAACACCAAATATCAAATACCACAGGTTGAAATAAAAACTATTTCGCTATCAGAATTTGTCAAATTTTGACAATAGATAACGTATGTCAACATGAAGGCAAGGGGAAAGTTTCACTTCAGTCGCGTGAACAGAACTTATGGCAACAGGAAAACAATGTTTGATACAACATTGAAGACACATAAAGGCAATTTCTTCTGCATGATGTATGTAAAGATTGGTCTTAAGCCGGCCTCAGGTCGACCTACGATGTTCTTGCGTCGCAACAAATCGTCGCCAACTCGCAGACAAAATATGCTCAAATCACAACAACTGAGAAATCGTGCGACCGTCGGGATCACGTCGTACAAGTTGAAATTGTTCTACTCTTGCGACTGTTAATTTTTTCGAGCGGCGACTGTTTCCGATTGTCTTAAAATCATCGCAGTTATGCTCAGGTCGTAAATAATTGCCGACTGAAAAGTCCCGATGGTCTTAGCTCAGGCGCAGTGTGATCCTGAAAAGTCAGTCGCCGACTGTTTTTTGTTGACGCAAGGTCGACCTGAGGCCGGCTTTAGAATGATTGTAACACATGAGAAAGTTAATTTGTTGAGTGTTAGTACTTGGGAAGTTATTACCGCTCCTTGGAGTAATGCAGACATCCTACACAAAGTTTTTTAAAACCTTTTAAAAATATGGTAATTTACTACATGGACATTTCCATTTAGCAAATCGCTCATTGTGTTCATGAGCCATTTGTACTGTGCAATGAGCAGAGATTCTACAAACTACGCAGCCTGATTTGGTACAGAGCCTGTTTAGTCCTTATTGCAGCCTTTCATGTAAAACGTTGTTAATAGTCACATGTACATGAGCATTGTTATTCAACTTTTCTCACCCAAACAAATTGAATTGGAAGTGAACTGAGCCTTGGAAATCAAGAAGCATTTTAACCTCATCATGAGCATAGAACCTTCATGAGTATGTCACGATGGCCTAACAAGGTCTTGAATTACAATCATTCAAAAGTTATTTATTTATTTCATTTGTTTTCTTCTTTTTTTAAAAAGAAATAATGTTTGGCTTGTACATTTAATCCGGTACCTGTATAATGTACATGAAGAGTCAACTCTCATTGGTTATAAACCAGTGTGCTTGAGAACAAACTATTCATAATCTGTTAATTGAAGGAAAAGGATTCATGAATCAGTTTAGGCTTTACTGCCAAAAGCTATGGCAATTTGTGATTATGTGACCTATAACCTACTCTCTTCAAACACATTGTTAATAATGGCATCCCAGATTACAGCACCACCTTGTGGTCTTAATTGTGAAAACAAAGAAGTATATTTTATAGCTTGTAATGAACCTTGTATTTACAACATATCAAAGTTTAAACATAACTTTGAGTAAGCATTGCTTTGTAAAAGTCAGGTAAGCCATATTGATTTTATCTGCCTAAATAAAAAGTGATCTTCAAGACCATTCTTTTGTAAATCAGAAAATAAGATGTCATTAGGTTAGAGACCACGAGTCTGTGGCTTCAATAGTGAGTTACAACTCATACACCTTAACTTTTTTTATCACAAGACTTTTGCAAGGTGACATGAATTCTGAATCCAAATTATTAAACTTTGATTCATGATTTGTAAATGATGTCATGATTACACCTAGAGTTTTTCAATAACAAAAGGTTTATTTTTCCCCAAAGTTGTTTTCTTGAACAGTTCCTGAGCAGGCACGCAACTTATCAGCTGATTTTCTTCTTTTTTTTCTTTAATAATGGTGGCAAATGAAAACTTAAAAATACTGTAGAAAGTTAAGTGTGGCTGACCATTTTCGCTTTTTGCAATTGCAAAGTTGGTATCTGCACGAGAAATGTGCAACAAAAAATACTAAAAATGTCCAGAGGTATAGAGAAGTGCATCCAACTTCCTTTATTCCTTGCTTTTCACTGGTGGCATTTCATGTTTACAAAAGATCCACAGAGCCTGGACTTCCTGCAGCTTAGTGGATGGAAACACACATTAATATTTGATAGAGATTGCAACAGACGTTTTTATTATCAACTTGTTATATGAAGGGAGTGGGCACATCTCAAAAGTTGTTCAGTTGTTAAGTTTTAGCATTCTTGATTTGATGTATAAATGACAATACAAATGTAACTTTCTCATATGACTGTAGTATATTGACTTCCAGGAAATGCCTTGGAATGCACATTATCACTCTTTTTGTAACATGAGCTGACCTGGTCTATTGCTGTATTATGATCACCCTAGCCAGACTCCCAGCTCTCAGTCTCAGCTTTATTGACTGAAATAAATGGGGAAAAGAAGGTGGAGATATGTCAGCAACAAAAAAAGGATAAACACTTTTTTGATAATAGAATGATTGTTAAAAGGTTGTTAAAAGATTGTGATATCCTGTTTACTTGGTGTAGAAGCGGTGTATTTTAGCCCAAAGGTGCAATGTATTGTAATAAATTAAAAGGGAGTTTTTTGTTCTGATATTGTAGATGCAACGGCAGGCACCCACAGTCCTCATAGTACAGATCCTTGGAGCAGTAATGGGCTGGCCCCATCCAGTGCTAGCTTCCATTCCTCTTCCATCTTAGGCAATTCTGGATCAGCATATTCTCAGTCTCAAACCAACTACCCACCACATGAGCCCATGGTAAGAAAGCAAGCTTCATATCACCTAAACAAGGTTTCATGTCAAAGTTATTGAGTCATATTCTATTTGCACACAGAACAATCCAAAATGCATCAAAGCTTCAGTAAAGGTTTTGAGTATTCATGTTTTATTTTGTTAAGATATACAGTACATACATTTGTTTCATATTTATGCTGTCTTTATTTTTATGGTGTTCAACCTATTGCTACTCTTTTTTTTTGGGGGGGGGGTGTACATGTAATTTGCAAATTTTGCTAAAAATTGTGAATGTTTTGACAGGGCTATGGTCAGAGTCAAGGAAGCAGTCATGTCCATAGTCACACTATGTCTCCCAATCGTGATCCCTTGAGTCTTCCATCAATGTCAACCTTCAAACCTGGCACAACTACGTCATCCACACATCTACATTCACCATATTCATCGTCATCACCCAGCAATGGAACAGAGACAATATTAAGTAAGTTATATTCAGTTTTTCATATTATATTGAGTAAGGTAAATCAGGTTTGGAATAAAATAATTTTATTATTCACATAATCAGTGGTATAGAAAACAACAAGGAAAAATATAATATAATTAGCAACAGAACTGTACACAAGTTTCACTTAGTGTAGCATTACTTCAAGTGCAAATTGTTTAAAGATTTTTGATCTGAAATAAAATGAAAATTCATTAAACAGATGCGTGTTATATTTTGACAATCGGTACTTGGGTAATGGTACACTCAGTTAATGTTTTTGACAGGGCTATGGTCAATGTCGGTCAAGCAGTCTTGTGCATGGTCATACTATGTCTCTCAATTTTATCTACACAGTTTTATAAATGGGATTCCAACTTTTTGTGCTAAATATAGTGGTGAAACCCTACTACTACTTACACTTTTGACA
This sequence comes from Pisaster brevispinus, assembly GCA_023634235.1. Classification (NCBI taxonomy): domain Eukaryota; kingdom Metazoa; phylum Echinodermata; class Asteroidea; order Forcipulatida; family Asteriidae; genus Pisaster; species Pisaster brevispinus. The sequence continues at coordinate 15,514,250 of JAMKCF010000006.1, read as the reverse complement.
CGATGGAGTTTATGTCCTTTTCAAGAATCCATTCTACACCTTTCCTTTGATGAGGTTTGGACAGGTTCCACAGGAATGGAATATTGCGCAGGTTTACAAACAATTAAAAAAATATATTTCTTTTACAATTTGTTGAAAGTAATTATTCTATTGCTGACTGTTTTTAATTAATGTTGTGAAGGTGTAAGAGGAGGCTCAACTGCAGGAAGTGCAGGTACAGGCAATTCTCAAACAGGAGACACATTGGGCAAGGCATTGGCATCGGTAAGTACACCACTACCACTACCCATCAATTCCACTAGCTCTTTTTTTTTTCAAATTAGGTCATTTTGTACAAGAAGTGTTTGTTTGGTTGCCTTTGATCTGTATACATTAGATTTGGACAAGCTGTTTAAAAGTTTCATTACAGAAACTAGGAGTTTTGATGTTGCTATTGAGTGTTATTTGTTGAGTGGGGTTGAAAGTGTATAGCACTTTACTTTAGTTGATGCTTATAGAACATAAGTTACATAAGAATAAACAAACATTTGCTCTGAGAATCAGGTGTGAGATTAGTGTTAGGAAGTAGTTGCAAAACAATAACAAGCCATGCGTCTCTTTAAGGTAAGTATTTAAGTTTGACCAACAAATATTGTAACTCAGGAAATAACAGTGTGAGGTCTCGGTCTGCCTTCGGCTTAGTACATGAATTATGTTCAGTCTCCAACCCAATTCTTACCTATAGTAAAGACTAGGTCCATTAATAAATACAGTCGACTCTCGTTAATACGAGGTCCGCTGGACTGGCCCGTTTTCCTCGTATTATCCGATCCTCGTCTTAAACGCAGCGCACTATTTACACGTACATGTATACACACGTCGTCATAGTGCATGCACTACACACGTGTCTAGGCTAGAACGGAGCGGTTTGCTTCCTAGTACAGTTCTTACGAGCATCCTGTACACAAAAATATCAATGATAAATGCATTTTTGTTGACTATGATCATAGAAATTTAATATGTTGTATAACTCAAGATAAAAATCTTTCAAAGTCATGTCAAACTTGCCGTTCATGTGACCATGATGTGACAGATTCGATACTGCGTAGCGCCTATGCTGAACGTTGTTTTCGCTGGTAACCGTCAGCGTGTAAGCGAAGTAGCATATCAAGCATAAGTTACCAGCGAAATGTTTCTGGTTTTCGGATTGGACGGAACCGTGTAGCCGGTCCGATCCGATAAATAGTTTGGCATCAATAATATTATTTCCGAACCTTGACTGAATGGTAAGCTTTTACGCAACAATATTTTTCAGATCTCACTACAAAAGTATGAAAAACAATACATTTTGTCATCATGGGGCCTCAAAAATACCTCGTATTATCCGTGTTCTCGTTACGACCGTGCTCGTATCTTCCTTTTTTAAGACATAGAAACACGCATGGGACAGTTCGGGACCGGTGAAATACCTCGTATTAACCGGCGTCTCGTATCTTCCGAGCTCGTATTAACGAGAGTCGACTGTACATGTTGATTTAAACCACTTGACGCTAGATGGCATCTTATTATGTAAAACTTTTTCTTAACTGGATGGTGATGGATGTTTATGTGCTTGGGTACACTTCAATCACAAGTATAAAACTCAATATACAACCTTTCAAATTTGGGAGAGGTTGCAGGCGGTTTGAGGTGTAGAGGCTGGTTTAAAGTCAGTCACACCACAGAAAACTGATGCGGTTTGAGATGGGTTAAGATAGGCAGTTTAAGGAGTAACAAGCAGGTTGGTGTAAGGAGTAACAAGCAGGGTGGTGTAAGGAGTAACAAGCAGGGTGGTGTAAGGAGTAACAAGCAGGTTGGTGTAAGGAGTAACAAGCAGGGTGGTGTAAGGAGTAACAAGCAGGGTGGTGTAAGGAGTAACAAGCAGGGTGGTGTAAGGAGTAACAAGCAGGTTGGTGTAAGGAGTAACAAGCAGGGTGGTGTAAGGAGTAACAAGCAGGGTGGTGTAAGGAGTAACAAGCAGGTTGGTGTAAGGAGTAACGAGCAGGGTGGTGTAAGGAGTAACGAGCAGGGTGGTGTAAGGAGTAACAAGCAGGGTGGTGTAAGGAGTAACAAGCAGGTTGGTGTAAGGAGTAACAAGCAGGGTGGTGTAAGGAGTAACAAGCAGGTTGGTGTAAGGAGTAACAAGCAGGTTGGTGTAAGGAGTAACGAGCAGGGTGGTGTAAGGAGTAACGAGCAGGGTGGTGTAAGGAGTAACAAGCAGGGTGGTGTAAGGAGTAACAAGCAGGGTGGTGTAAGGAGTAACGAGCAGGGTGGTGTAAGGAGTAACGAGCAGGGTGGTGTAAGGAGTAACAAGCAGGTTGGTGTAAGGAGTAACAAGCAGGGTGGTGTAAGGAGTAACAAGCAGGGTGGTGTAAGGAGTAACAAGCAGGGTGGTGTAAGGAGTAACAAGCAGGTTGGTGTAAGGAGTAACAAGCAGGTTGGTGTAAGGAGTAACGAGCAGGGTGGTGTAAGGAGTAACAAGCAGGGTGGTGTAAGGAGTAACAAGCAGGTTGGTGTAAGGAGTAACAAGCAGGTTGGTGTAAGGAGTAACAAGCAGGGTGGTGTAAGGAGTAACAAGCAGGGTGGTGTAAGGAGTAACAAGCAGGGTGGTGTAAGGAGTAACGAGCAGAGTGGTGTAAAGAGTAACAAAGTCAACTCTTTGTGACGTCTTGGAGCTAATGATACATTTTTTTTTTTTTTAAACATGACCCAACTTTGATCTTTTCGTCCGGTCCAAACAGAAAATTCAATACAAAAATACATTTCCTTAACCACATGTCATAAAGTCAAAAACTTTGTGTCGTCCTGTAGCTTATAACAAAATTCGTATGAAAAACATGTTTTCATCATTGAGATGTCATCAGGTGTCAAATTAATTATTACATTAATTCAACATTGACAACAAAGCCGAAAACCCAGTGTTTGTTCATTACAAACTCATTTCTACTTGTACTTGTTATTCTCCAGTGAAGTAATAATCATTTTCTGTTCATTGAAGGTTACTTCAATAACATGCTTAATCCATACATTGACCAAATTCACATAAAATATCTGTGAACAAAATGAAAAGGTACATTCTATGAAGTTAAAAGAATGTGTGTTTTGTAGGCGTAGTGAAGTTTGGAGCGTCTGTGTACTTGAGGGTGCATCCATGTAAAGTGGTATACTCCCCTCTATTGATTACTAGGCAAAGGCCATTTTTGTCATCACAAAATGACAAAACGGTACATGTGGTAAGTATTACATGTGCACTCACAAAGGAAATTGTAGTCGTTTTTACAGCTTGTTGTTGTCAAAGGATTGCCTCTATTGAATATGTTTGGGTTTAAGGGATCAATTCAAATTGGTTATATTATTTCATTTAGGGGGATCAATTTAAAGTGGCGATGTTACTACTAGCTAAATAGATTTGTTTTGGTTTTTCTATGGAGGTCATATGTACTGTAGTTTTAGTTCTCAAGACATCATTTCAAATTGATTGTTTAACTTGGTTTTAAGAGATCAAATGACATTGTTAATTATTGGAGTTGAAGGAATATTAGTAAAAGTATATACAATGTGCTGTCTTTCTAGGTAATCTATTCGGATATGCAGAAAACAAAGGATTAAAATAAACAGTTAACAAAACTAACAAAATTATACATTGTAAGCAGGGTGAATAGGAAAGTCTTTAACTTAGTTTTTAAGTACAGCCGCAAATATGAATGGGTAAAGAGCTTCCATAGTTTGGGTACAGGAGACGAAAAAGCCCTGTAAGAAGGGCTTGCCCACTAGGCAGTTTGTAAGAAGATCTGTGCCACAGGAATGGAATACAAGGCACAAGGAGATGATATGGCATAAGTCCACTGAGAGACTTCCAAGTAATATAATAATAATAATCGATTCTTATATAGCGCTTTATCACAGCCCGAATGCCGTATCAAAGCGCTTCTGACATTATTACCCCTGGTCACTGGGCCATATATTTCATTCCTTAAACCATCTCAGCTCCCTGGGGAGTATACAGCCGGTGCTGCGAGTTTACCGCACTCCAAGCTAATCATTCACATAAACCATCTCTGCCCTCACAGGTACCCATTTTACCCCTGGGTGGAGAGAAACAATTATGGTTAAGTGTCTTGCTCAAGGACACAAGTGTCACGACCGGGATTCGAACCCACATCCCGATGACTTAACCACCAGAACTTGAGTCCGATGCTCTTATCCGCTCGGCCATGACACCCCACAGTTTTTATTTTTTTCATGATTTTGGGCTTTGCACTTCAAACTTGGTTACGTATCAATTCATACCAGATAAGTTCCAAGAATATCAGTATTCCTTATTTGTGTGCACCTGGTCAGAATTGTTTTGATTCGATACACCAATGGATTGACTTTTGAAGCCAAACTGTGCTGGTGCAGAACCATCCCAGAATATGAAGGCAGACCCTGTAAAGCCAAAGTTAAATGTTACACTCCTGTTTTGCCTCATCAAATATCAGATTTGAATTTGAAACAAGCCAAAGAGTCTATAATTATAAAATGTGTTCAAATCCGGTCAATTGCTCAAGATTGTTGAAGATTTTGTCTTTGTCCTACTAACATTTAGAATTCTTAAAAATCCCATTCCTAATAGTTGTCTAAGGGCCTTGTCACACGAGGCAACTTTTACAGGCAACTTGGAGGCAACCAACTGCAGTGCATGCTACAGGACCACTTTGGTAGCACAGGAGTCATTTTTCAAACAATGTCTTATGATCCCCAAGAAAAATATATGAACATTGAATTGTGAATGTCATTTCTTCATGGAGATTGCCTGGAACTGGTTGCCTGTAAATTGCCTCGTGTGACATGGCCCTAAGAGTTGAGTATTTTTATAAAAGCTCGCCATTTCAAAACTACTGTAACACACACCTTATTTTGATTTTGAGATTACCCTTTGAGCCACTGTTTGAAGATTGACTGAATATACATCTGAATATGGCATTGACCTCATTGACCTAAACCTGTTCACAACATGCTGTCAAGATACAACTACAATACAATTGTGGAGTCTTATGTCCGGTCTGTCTAGTTTCCACAGCATAATTATTCAAGATATATCAGACTAAATGGAAAACAGTTGACTGTTGAGTGAAGGAGCATTTGTACATATTTCCAATGAGAATACAAAGCAAATTTAGATGCCGTTGACCAAGTCACACTGTATTTACATTAGTGAAGCTGGAAATTAGCTGTGCTTTTTTTGTAATCACATCACTTCACATTATTTTTTACAAATTCTGTGCCCACCTAGAGTATTTATTATATTTTTTACTTGTGTAGCCTCTTGAGTAATTTTTTTCCTTTAAAAGTATTGTTGCCACAATGAAACCTTGACTTGACAAAGGAAAGACAAACAAAGATGGCCATAACTAGTTTCGGGATTTGATGTTTTCGAGTGAAAAAATTGAGTAGGCACTCGCTGTGATTTGCAGAACCTCGGCCATAAGCCACGGCCGATAATCTGCCATGGTAGGCTGGAATCTGGGAATGCTCGAACTTACCTCCCTTTGAGCCAAATAGAATGGCTAACAATGGTGGCAGCCTGTCCAGTCTTGTATGCCACATTTGTTGAAAAGTTCTGGAATCGGGGTTTCACAATAGCCCTCAGAAAGAGATTTTACATGGCAAGTTTTCCAGAATTTGTCGCTTTTTGTCTGGGTAAAACGAAGTGAATCACGATAGGTGCCTGCCTGTGCATGCTGTCGATGGAAAAAACGTCAGCCGTCCGCATGTCAGCAAAAAATGGACGAAAATCTGAAGTTGTTTCGGGCTCTGTTCAAAAAATAATTGCGCTACAGATGTCATCTGATGTGAAGTGGTTAATTTATGTATATATATATATCTATGTGAAGGAGGAAATTTTGGATGACATCTCCATTGAGAGGTGCTGTGGTGCAATCTGCACAATATACAAGCAATTGGGATTTCTTTTTCTTCAAAATTGTATTTGATTAACTTTGACAGTCTATAAGATGGAAATACTTACATGCAGGTTTGGTTTGGGTATACATGAACTTTGCAATCAGTGAGCTCTCCAATTTCAATCACTCAATTTTTTTTTAACTTAATGAATGTAATTAGGGTTGAATGGAATGGCACTAATCATTGAATGATTTATGATTGTTTTTTCCCATGAGCAGTTAATATTTCCCAAACCCCTAAAATAGCTTATCATCATTCCAAATGAAGTGGACCAAGTTATAAATACTATCATAAAAATACATCTTATATGATTATAAAAATATTACGTTTTGTGATTCCAAAGTACTCTAGAATAACACTTACACTTAATAAACCCCAAACTATCCAAAAAGTAATGAGTATTAATTTGTTGATCGAGGAAGTGTTAGCACATATGATGCCTTTTTTGATAGCAGGAATGCCTTGATATGTACTGCATGCCTTGATATGTACTGCATGCCTTGTAAGAGAACATACATACATGTAAAATATTATCAGTTGATCTTTATTAATTTTTCATGTTAACAGTGGCATTTTCAAACAGCAAGCATTTTGTCTGTCATGAACTCATTCACTAGTTCAAGTCTCTAGTTATTATCACCATATCTTCAGTATTGAGATTTGCCTAGCCATAGAGACAAACAATATCACATGAGATCATAATTCCATTTAGTGATATAAAAATGACAACATATAAAGCTGGATACAGTGTGTCTTATCACTCCAAAACACCTTTTCATCTTTAAACTTTCTTATCTTTTTAGCCAATTGTGCACAGAATAAAACTTTGATTGCATGCTTTTGTCTGGCTGATCCCTGTGAGTTTGTTGGCATGACCCTTGGTGCATACTATCAAGCATTCCATCCCTTTGCCATATTCATTAAAGTAAGAGTACATCCCTAAAGCCCTAATGGCCTTAGCCTACAGTCAACTGATTTCCTGACATTTCTCTGGGCCATGTGAATCATGAGTGATATTTCCCTTTTTATTACACCAGCCCTAATCCTACATTAACACTGCTATTTTCTCTCAATAAATAATTGTTTCTTTGCTTTTCTGCAAATCATAGTTGGGTTCAGGAGTTCATTTTGTTCTTAAATCAATAAAGTTCTTTTTTTCCTTTGATGATAGATTGCAAGGCATTGTTTTTCACTACTACCTGCTTTTCAGGTGTCCGGAGTGAGTGTAAAACCTTAAGTCATAGCCCCAGTGTAGGCTTGGCATCATGTATTCATAAATCCTACAACATTGTGAGCATTCAACATAGATACAAATACTATGGTGTACCTTCTAATCCAGCAATCTTTACTCATTGGATTGTTCAATTTGATTGCCCGCCACCACTCTGCAAATAAATACAAAGTAAAGAAAAAAAGAACATGATTGGGAAAGTATCAATGTAAAAGCACATTGATTATAAATTTCGCACCAGTAACAATCCTGTGGAGAAATAGTTTCGTCTAAATACTTGATAAAAAAGCATTTCAAAAGTCCATACAACCATTGATTATTTTGTTTACTACAATTATAATAAGCAAATAATAAACACATGCACAAAATCTCTGAAAAATATTGACAAATTTTCATTATTTCAGCTAAAAGAGGATCACCTGGATGTAATTGGATATAATATTCACAGGTTGGTTGGATAGTGTTTTTATTGAAACACCAGGAAATGAATTTACTGCTCAAAAATGAGTGAAATAGTTTGTCTACAATAAACAAATTAAAATAAAATATGTGAATATATGTAACTTAACAAAGATTTAAACTTGAGTATATGTTTATTCATTTCTAAAGTTACACATACAGGCGTGAACTGGGACAACTGCATCATATTTTAAGGACCTGTTAGTTTCTTTTGTTGCAAGTCTTTGTTTTGATGGTTAGAGACAAAACCATACTTTCTCACAAAAACACTTTTGATGTTGTTTCATAGTTGTACAAAGGACAGTTAGCCTAAGAATGTGGGACAAGAAACTTCCGGTTTGTTATTTGTTGAATGACCAATGTTGACCATTTGTGACACAATAGACCAAGTGGGGCATGGGTCAAGGAAAGACATGATTAAATTGGACTGACATTTTCTGAAGAATGTTGGAGGAAATATATAGTTCTATAGTTTCATATAATTATTAGATGCCCATTGGCTGAAGAAATAAATAAAACAAGTGATATGTTGCATGGCTGATATAAAAAGTACACTGTATATATTTTACTTGGTGAAAGCAAACCTGTTAGACAAACAGAAAAATATATTAGAAAAATTCCTCTAAAGTACAATTACGTATTTCATGGCTCTTAGGTTTAATATTAGTAAATTTGCCAAAACATTAATTGTTGGACTTTCATAAGATATAGATTCATGTAGACTTGATTCACTATTGATATGGCTTTCTTTGCAGGCCATTGATATGTAACATGTTGCAATACAATGTATGCTTAGTATCTAGGTAAAGTGTCCCCACCCTTCCAACAACTTGTTCTTAGACTGAGTGGCTTAATAATGATCACATATTGATACAGACCTGATACATCTGTCAATTCCACACAATGTTTCCATTTTTCTAAGGCTTATCTGGGCTTTGTTCTTCCTGCTGTGATCTTTTAATCTCCTAGTTTTCTTACCCCCCCCCCCCCCAAGTCCAATCTTGTTGAAATCCCTGTGTATGGAAACCACACCCAGTCATCTTAATATCACTTTGTCTGTGGAAAGGAAGGACGTGGCACAGCCTTCTTATTTCTAATCTCCACCGTCTAAAGAAACTCATCTTTAGATATTCTCTAACTCTTTGCCAAAGACCCTGTCCTGTAAAAATATGGCAACAGAAAAACAATTTTGTTTCAAGATAGTTCTGTTGTTATTCACATTGGTCAAGTCCAATGTACTTCAAAAATTGGTAGCTATCAAGGAAACAATTGATTATTTTCAATGTAAAATCTTACTGACTATAAAGTTCTTATCAGTATCGATTCTTTATTTCCCTCTGAAATACGGTCAAAATGGAGAAAACTTCAATTGAATACAAAAAGGTATCAGTTGCTCACAAAATCCCTGACAAAACTTTAACTGTTTTTCATTGTTTGCGCTAAAAACAGGACCCCCCCCCCCATTTGTTGAAGTTATCATAAGTTGGTTGGATAAATGATACAACAAATGAATTTAGTTTTCCCAAAATGTAAGTTCTGTAAACTTGCTAAAACCTCGTCTAATCTAAATAAGCATAGAATTTATTTAACTTTGACATACCTGAGCAAAATGTTTAAGGCTTGAAAGGTAAAGACAAAGTCTTGAAAGGTAAAGACATAAACTAATTTGTTTTACAGGCAATGTTGCCTTGTGAAACATCTTATGCACTGCCATCTACACATGCGCTTATATAACCAAAGTATATGCTAATAGTTATTGGTGCCAGATACTAATCTGCTTCAACAAAATGTTTCAACTTTTAAAGAAAAATGGTGCTACTTGCTTAATTACTTGATATAGAGTAACATTTATTTGAAGTACATTGTTTGAGATGATCATTGAGTGTGAGCCTTGTAGCACTGAGCTATTTATTCTTGCAGCAAAGCTGGTTGATTCACTAAACCATGGTTCATATCTGTAGGTGGCTCCACCTTGGACTAATCTGAATGAGCTGAGGTGTTGAGCAAAGTGACTAAGCATAGTGATGGATGTAATCAATAGTGTTTGGTTCAAATACCTGAAAGTCACTGTTGTTTACTTAGAAATGCTTTATTTGAAAGTGCATAAAGTCCCAGACAAACCATTTGGGGTTTGCTATAAAAAAAGGGAGGGGGGACACCACCGATTGAGATGAATTTTGTACATTTTGGCTTTTGTTAACAAGAACTTGGAATGAAAATGTAAGTTTTATCATAATATGAAGCCATGAAAAAAGTTACGACTCTGACATACAAATTAATGTCCAATTATTTGAACATACAACCAGAGCATTTGGATAAACAGTAAGATATTATTTTATCAAACCTAAACTAAATGACATGTTTTGCTACATTGACATCTCTATGATTGTGCACTGCACATGTAAATGTTACTTTTTGCAATTGTTCAGCACTGTATGTTGAGAGAGCCATAGTGCAAGGTTCAGCACAGGTCTGTCAGCCAGCCAGCTAGCCTTGGTATACCACAGAGGGTTAGTCCAAATAATAATAGCATCAGCAATAAACTTTGTTGGGAGTAGTCCATTTGTTCTTGAAGGGGTGGCCATAGACATGTAATATGATCCTGGTACACAGGAAATGAAGGTTTATTCAGGATGATGAGAAAACCAGACCTTGGCTGTAAGATGATACCACACTGACTTTGGCTCTGTCCATTTGAAGCCAAGGGATGGTCTTCAGTAAACAATGTTGCCAATGGTACTAGTGCAGTACTATCAATCTGTTGCAATACAGTAAGCTTGCTGAATTATTTTTGTTTCACTCATTTTTGTTTGCATGTATTTTTGTAGTATACAAATGAGTGAATATGTGCATGTCTGACTTGAACACTATTTTACATAATATATCCCACTGTTGATAATGGAAAGGGCCAATTAAGTTACTGTGGAAGGGTCATTCTGCAAGGTCACCTTCAGGAAATAAAGTGACTACAGCATTTGATAACTGTTGGACCTCCGTATGGTATCATGCCATTCAAGTTGTGTTATTGTATAGATTCTACCAGTATCAGAGGGAGTAGGTAAATTGTTAGAAATAGCTTTGGTCTTTTCAATCCTTATACCACTAGGTTGCTCCAGATATTGTTTTTATTTGGCTTCCCTGGGTTTAAATGATGCCATGTGACAGCATTACAACATAACTAGTTGTGTGAAAAGTAGAGAGTGTGGTATAACAAAAACTAACGCAGTATTGATGGTGAACAGTCTGTGGTGATGAGTGCATGTAGACATATACATGTACATCAGTAGGATAGGCCAACATATGACCCTCAGAGCAACTTGTGGTTTGCTTTAATTGGCTGGCATTGAAGGGCAAGAAAGAGACAGAAAAAGTGTGCAGTTTCTGCCCATCCAGCAGTCTGCATGAGTTTAGCATTACAGTGATTACATAATCAGAAGCAGCTCCACTGATCACTTCCAGATTTCTACTGGCTGATTTGTCTTAGCTTCAGGCTAAACCAGTGTGCCAATGAGAGCAATGACTGAGGAGTGGAGTCTTCAGTACAAGTTAAGTTCATCATAAGCCAAATGCAGGATTGGTAGTTGTAGAACGCATTGGCTTGTAGTTGAGATTTGAGGAGGTTGTGACTCATCACAGAGTTAGTTGAATTGCATAGTGATACTAGCACTATATTGCCAATCACTGATTATCCTGAGATCACTGGGGACTGTGGAGTTAATACATTGTGCTGGAAGTTCTCTACTACTGGCTCCTGGTGGTTTGCACCATTAGAGTGAACATTTGAGCTGCAAGACTTATTTCTCCTTGTTGACAAACTGATCTGATTGGATGTATAGGCCAGCTCCTTCCCACATGCAGCAGGCTGATGGTGGTTACACCATGCCTGGAATGACAGCATCTGCTGCAGCAGCTGCAGCATATCAGCACCATCATTCTCACACACAACCAACTATGTTTGTACCCAGCTTTAGCCATCCTAGATATCCATGGGTAAGACCAAAACAATACATCTGTAAAACAATATTTAATTCACTATGTCTTGTGGTTTTGTATTGAACAAAGGACCATTGTTCGGTTTATTTGGTGATCAGTTTTGTATGTCCAGTTTTAACAATGAAATTTCAACTGACCAGGATTATTTGACCGCGAACAATTAAAGCCAGTCAAACCTTTTGGTAAGATGTCTATGATTATGACAACAATTCTCCTGGCTTTATCTGATTGGTACAATTTGGGAAAGACTAAACAATGTGGTTCAACTTTTAAAAACTATTTAAAATTCTTCAGGAAATTTTATGTAAAGTTTTTAAACAGCTTGACTTGGTAAAACAAATTTGATTGAACAATATTTGGTTTGAGGGAAAGAGCATGGCACCCAGGCACTGTACTGTTCTGGTGTTCTGTTCAGATCAACTGTCATTCAACATCAAATACTAACATTAAAACATTTTTTTTAAGTCATCGAATATAATGTGTAAGTGGATGTACCAATCACTCAGGGAAAGGTTTCTGGTTGAAATTCTCCCAGTTAGACTATATGTTGACTGAATGTGATATCAAATCCAAAAAATTGCATACAAATTTAACAAACTAACTAGTGGCCGGTGTATTAACAAGGCTATGGTTTATGGCCATATTGGCTACTTACATCATCAATAGAATTTATTGATATCTAGACATGGAAATACAGTCAGCTCTCAATAATGGGAGGTCAGCTTAAAGTCAGCATGGCATTATTTTCATTATACATGTACATGTTTGGATACACTTGTACACAAAGGGGTTTGCAGCATTGAAACATGCATAAACTCACACAAAATGTAACTGGTAAAACTGTATGATTTAACTAATTATTAAGAAAAACAGTTTTAAATTTTGTTTTCCAAACTTAACATTATTTGAAAACAATCAAGGTAATGCAGCAGTTGCATTCACAGTGATCTGGACATTAGATTACTGGATTCCTCTCCATTGTTTGTATCTCATTTTGAACCATTGTTGGATGTTTGGGATTAACAATCTTGGGGCAACTCTTGCGATGTCTTTACTGATTAGAATCACTAGAATTCAATCAATTAGCACCTCTTTTGATCAGAACTAACCAATAATACAAATTCTCAGGATGCTGAAAGTAAACATTCGTTTGGGATATTTTTACTTTTAGTTATACAAGAAAATTAGAAAAACTGTCTTGCCTGTAATGAGGCCACCACACCATTACCTTGTAGCCTTCATGTTTGCTCTAACTACAGACATGCCTGTATCTTTTGTACTTAAATACATGGACGCATGCGTAGGGCAGTGCTGCATCATTCAAAACAAGTATCATACATTGCAGATGATGGTCCAATTTATAGCTGTTTGAAGCAAGTACATGTAATTTAGGCAGTGTTTAAGATCACAATATTTAATAATATGTGGTGATAATTCTTCCCGCATTGCTACTGCTATAGAGGCAGTGTTTTTGCTAGCTTGAAGTACAAATTTGGATCAAACAATTGTCAAAATTCAGTGCAAAAGGGTTTGGGCTACATAGTCGTACATATTTTAAACACTAAATATTCATAGTTACACATGTATTTACACTACTATTGAGCAGGCTCGAGATGGCTTATACAACTGAAAAATTTGCTTGGATGGTTTTGATCAAAACAGGCTAAACAGTCGGATTCTGACCTAGTTAACAACATTTATGAACCAGTACAAAAACAACAATCAAAAAACTGATTGCGAATTCACATTCAAGACTGTACATGTACTTCTATTAGTATTTGCCTGTGCAAATGGCAAAGTGTGAATTCTATAGTGTGTTTTACGTCTCTCGTTCATAACTTGCACTTACTATAACATTTGGAATAGTGACCCTTGGTTTTCTGATTAAGAAGCTTTTGTAAATTGAATTAAAACTACAGGGTTTTCAGTAACCAATGTTAAACAATTTTGACTTGTTTTCGAAATTGTTTTGACCCAACCATCCGTTATTTTTTGGGGGGTATCACAGCTTACAACATTTCCCTGACTTTTCCAGACTTCCAACTACATTTTAATAAAGGACTATAATCAGACATGTAACTTGGTGGTCGACAAAACAGAAGAAATTTATAAGCATACAAAACTTTGTCAATGTTTGTGCATCCACTGATGTGAGATAAGGTCAAATGTACAACATTGACCGATGACAACGAAATAGCACAATGGTCTGAAAGATTCCGTCCGTTTTTGTTTTGTTTTTTTGTTTTTTCATTAGTTTTTGTTTTTTGTTTTTTTTGTGTTTTTTTAGTAGATTTTCAAAAAAAACACGTTTTTTTTAAGGGGAAGGATTTTGACTTTACCGCCACTGTTTTCGTTCATAATATTGGGGACCATTAATGTCAAACTGTGTTTTGATGCAGCTTACATATACATTGTGTAGCAATGCTTAAAATTGGGTGCTTTTTGATGTGGCATAGCTATGTGGCTACAAGATCATTACACAATTGTCTACATGTTATTTTAATGACTCTCATTGGTGCAATGGCTTAAATTCCAAACTTACAGCAGACCCTACATGTAAGTAAGTTTGAGGGGAGAAATGCTGCTTCCAATTAGCCACAGTAAGTCAGGGTATTGACTCCATCTACCTTGATTACTAAAGCCTACAAACTATTTACTTCATATGGTTAAACTTGTCTAAATTTGTGAGAAGTTGGTGAGAGATGAATGACCTTTCCATATCCCCAAATTTGCAACTGGTAATACTTTGACCTTTGACCTTGTTTGCATTGTTCCTTGAAACCAACTTTACAGTAGAGAGCGATATACATGTACACGTGTTATGTATGCATGTTTTGTATTTAAAACCAATGAGGACATTGCTAATCAAAACTAATTCCAAGCATTTGGAAAACAGAGAGGTGTTCAGTTTACAACACCATCGACATGTACATAAACAGAGATTAATCATAAATGGTCACTGAGTTCTTACAGGGAGGGGATCTTACTGTTTCAACTTATTTCTTAAATCAATTTAGTTTAACAGTGTTGTGTACTTTTGGGAAACCGTCTTTCCGTAAAGTATGACAAAATATTAGCTTTGTTAGTTTCCATTTTGTGTGATTTGTGCCTTTTGGGTGGGCGGGTGTGATGAATGAAGTTTTTAGAGTTGGTAGACATTGGAAAGTGAACATGTATTTGAATTATAAATGAAAGGAATTCAATGGGGTTTTTTTGTTGCTTAACCTTCAAACTAACTAAACACAAACCCCTCCCCTGAATAAGTACTGATAAAACCTGCCTGAAAGAGAATGACCTGGTTTCTGGTGACATTTGGATAGACTGGAGTAGTATCGCGTCATGTGCAGTCTAATCAAGTTGTAATTGTTCCAGACACAGGTTGAAAAATGCTGCCAGCCATGTTTTGAAATGAAGCAGTCTGTTTGCGTGTGTACTTGTCAATAATTTCAATTCAATATGTTGATGATATAGCAGTTGCACGCCATCTGAAATTGTGCTACTCCAATATTAGTTCTGTCATATGGTTTCCTACACTAACACAGTTACAAAGTATCTTGCCATGTCAGAAATGCCCAACAATGACAGGATTCGCCCTTGGTGGACAGGTCAACTTTAATACTTAACAAGTCGGCCCCTTGAAATATAGGAACACCTATTAATATTCAAAGGTGTCTTTCTTGATTGATTGGATTGACTGTTTTTAACCAAAGTAAACTTACTGGCTGGAAGATAGTTGTTGCAATTTCTAAAATATTAGTTATGATTTGGTAATGAGAAACCACGGAAACCTCAGCTTAAGTATTAATCCATGTTGTCAAGAAATACCATCCCAACCCAAGCCATTATTGGTACAATGCCATGCTTATTGTTGTTTGACATGCTTTTATGAGAGTTCACTTCTGTTTTGGTAAGTACTGTCTGCAGAAAAAACACTTTCAAGGTGTCCTTCATCAATTGATGCAATACTAAATGTGCCTGATGCTCTTTTTAGGAAAAAACAAAGGTTGTAACTTTTGCGTCCCGCTTGTACTAAACATTAACTTAGGCTACTGACACCACATAAATTCATCTCTCACTTACAATACTAGGTTTTGTTTTGGACAAGTTTTGTTTTCATGGTTGAGTGTTAGAAAGAGATGTTCTTATTGTTTCATGAATAGATGAAATTAAAACGTTATTGAGTCTTTAATCACATGTGCTTTTATTGATTTTGTTGATCTTTAATGTTATCATTTTACACTGTCTTTAGTTTTACTTACCGAAGGAAGAAGTTTTTAAAATATCATCTATGGGTGGGCAGTGCTGATATTTTGTTTGGTTGTAATATATTACTGTATGTGTAACTGTGTACACAAGGCTACATGTAGGAGGTATTTATCACTGTGTCCAATATGTAGATTTTGGTTAATTGTGCAAAGAAACTACAATGTATAGCCCTCCATACAGTATACTCCCTGATTGATATAACCAGCTGCCACCTGCCCAATCTAGTCAGTAACCATTGAACAACCTGCCTACAACTACAAGGTGCATGCCTAGTTCACTTCTTTGGGTCTAATTCTGTCTAGACCAATACAGTCTTAAGTACTTAATGTTGCTCAGTGTCAATGATGAATCAATCTGTTAATAACAATTCCCCATGTATTCATGGGAGTATGAATGAGGAGGGTTGGTTACTCAGTATGACTGATAGACGGTCACTGGAAACTTGGTTTCTTCTTGTCATATATTAATAACTCTAAAGCCCATTATAAAGCTTTCATTCAGACAACATAAACATGTACACACAAATAAAATAAACCCTGATGTTATCTTTTGAGTTTTGATTTGAGACTTTTTTAGGCTTTATCCGAATTGGCTGCTGTGGCTATGGCTAGATGCTGTAAAAGCTTAAACACTGGCTACTGTGGCTACGGTATGAGCCGTAGCTTAAGTTGTTTTAATTAGGACACAGCCTTTCCTAATCTTACAAGCTACATGTAGTTCATTATTGTAGCCACTAAAGTCTACATCAACTTGTGCTGGTTTCAAGATACTTAGTCAGTCATTTCATTACTTTAAATCAAGTATGTTGTACCATAGACTGGTCCTTTCTCTACATTTGTGCTTGTACATTAAGCCTACACTTTTTATAAAAAGTTCAAAAAGCATTTATACATGCATTGTACGTTTTCAGTTCTCTTCTTTCCGAACTGTGTTTTGATTTTGTTATGGAACTTATTGTGAATGTGTTCAATCTGAATTGAAATACCTGTGCGTGGAGTGATATCAATATTAGGTGAAATGTGCAATTTCACATTATTTCATCCAGTTCTTCCATTGTGAATTTGTGAATCTACATTATGTTTAAAAAAAATTCTTCACAAAAATTAAATGGCGTTTCTATTAATGAGCATTTTTTTGTGATGTGACATTTTGTATACAGTGGACGTCCATGCCATTAAATGTGATTAATAGTTTATGACCAATGTCAAAATATACATTATTACAAGGTTATCAATTAATTCAAACATCAAAATCATTTACAAAATACAACTAAGTTTTATTAACATACATACAGTGTACCTCACATCTTACCTTATTTTATTGCTTAGTTAGAGCCTATTGTTTTTGTTTTTGGTTTGGTATTTTGAGGGCATTGAACGTATGACCAAATTGGATGAATTGGACCATGCAAGACCCCATCCAGTGGACAATTTAGGTTACTGATGTTACAAGCGGGTGGCATGATTGGTGACAATATTTTGAATGTTTGGCATCTGGAACAGGCATGGGTGGAAATTAGGCCTCTGTGGGAGTTCTTGTCCTGTTTTGGTCTCAGAATTTCACAGCAAAATTTACACCCATCTTATGTTTAAAACAAATGGTCAAATGTAACCATTCTTTTTAAGAATCAAGACAATTTGAAGGTTAATCTAAAGTATTTATTTTAAAAGTAAAAATAATAATACAAACTTACTACTTAGTAAGTTTGTTTAAGTGAACCTGTAAATATGGATAGTCATCTTAGTACACAGTTTTGTGTTAATACAAAAAGGAATTTTAAGATTCCCTTAAATCCGATTTGATGCATTTGGGAATTTGTGTATCTAAGTGTCATATTAGTCATAAAAGTCAAGTTCTTTAGAACAAAGAAATACAGCTTCAGCATGGTAAAGCAAAAGGGTTTGTGTCATTCAATCAAACTTAAAGGTGCTTTGTTCATTCCTAACTAGTTCATTTGTGTAATAACATTATGTGTGTCAACCGTACATGTTGCAGAATTATGGAAGGTTTATTAAGGAATAGTGGAGGTGAAAATAATTTGACAAACTTGCATTGATGTACAGCGTAGGTTGATGTTTAACGGTAAATGCTGTATTATGAGTTAACACTACTTTTATGTCTCAGTGAATGATTTGTGATGTTGATTGTCTTTATAGATCTACTCAGCAGATCATACGAATAGCAGTTTTCCATCCAACCCATCAACGCCTGTTGGCTCTCCTCCTCCTATGTCAGGTAAAGTAACTTTCTTCCTAGTCATATGTTTGAAGGATATTATTTTTAATTCTTGGTCTTTTAATTAATCTTCACATTTTACATTACATATTATGTGCATGCTAATTAAATTTGAAAGTTGATATAATGATATAAAACCAAGTAGGCCTACACACAAAACTCAGGCAATCACATGTTGGAATGTTCATGTACATGTTTCGCCTGCACCAACAATTTGTCGTTGTTTAATCTGCATAAAACATGCTCAGAAGTTAATCGCTCTATTAAGAACAGACATGTCCTACTTTCTCCCATCCTATGGATTTTTTAATGAAGCCAGTAGACATGCAGTAATTGCAATGGATGTGATAAATGTTCATCATTGTGAAAAGCATTTCAAAGGATCACATCACCCTAACTTGAAACATGGTGAAACTCCCTGTCCCTCTTGCAACATTGTGAAGAATGTCAAAATTTTCAGTGACTAGGCAGCAGGACCAGTTAGTTTTTCCACTTCACTAAATCACTAGTCTGCCAGCTTTTTCACTACTACATATTTGGTATTACATTCAACACTGAACTAGCCAGCTAGACCACTTGGAAGAAAAAGTTGACTGGTCCCCAGGTGTTTTGGGCCTGTGGACCACTGTTAAGGGAGAAAACGGATTTGTAAATATTAATGAAATGTATTGCTTGAAGGGGCAATTTTTTGGGGGGTGAAAATGTCGCTGTGAAGTTTCTTGTTTGTGTTTCTTTTTTCCCCCCCCCCTTTTTTTTTGGTTTACAATTATCAACAAAAATATAGAGGCCATAAAACACACCACAGCAGAATTTCAAGTGTTAAGAACAAGTTGCAGAAACTGACTAACTTATCTCAAAACAAAAGGAAACCGGAATTATAAAAGTTGTCTAGCTCAGGGTTGAAGTTTGTTTTAAAAGCAGAAATTATTTCGAATTTTAAAAAGCTTTTTTTGGCTTCCAAACACAAGATAAAATGCTGACACAAAAAGCAACTTCTAATGTAGTGAAAGTGTAACAATAAAAAAAAAAGCAAGTCAAAGGATTGCAACTTTGTCTATTGATGAAAGTTGCCAAGTTTCTGTGTGATGATAAGTCCTGAAATTGTGAGGTTAATCTATACTGGCAGGTTCAGGAATAAATTGCAGAAGCCAAGCCAGACAGGGGAAAAGCACCAATCTAATTAGATTTCCTGTTAAAGGAAAAGGAAAACGGAGATGCATAAAAACCAACAAGGGTGGGGCTTGTCAAGTAGGGATTGGGTAGAGTGCAGCCAGAGGGCATCATTGCTTTCCCACAGACAAGCCACCTTAAGTCACCCTCATCCTCAATAAGAATATAAACAGCATGGTAGTCCAAAAGCCAATATGAAGAGCATTATCAGAGAATATGACCAATGTGTACATTTTAAAGAAAGTACAATTCAAGTTCTTTGAAGACTAGGCGACAAAGCCTTGTAATAATTGGGAAAATGGTGGGTTTTTTCTTGTACACAAACCAACAACTGTGTATAAACAAATAAACTGTGAGCTCAACAATAGGCATCAAATAGAGTATTTAAATTAATTGAATTAATGTTTTTTGTCTATCAAATAGAAAAATGTCCTGTTGAGATAATATACATGTAGTTAACAAAGTGCACAACTAAATAAAATACCATCAACATATAAAATATGTGTCAATTTACAATGAGGCATTGAAAAAAAATTGAATACAAGTGAAATATCATTTTAAAAACACAGAATGTAAAGAAACTTTCTTTTTTCACTCCTTTGCTTCAGTAAAATCACACTGTACAATTTGATTATATAGGAAACTAAATAAAGACTGCCAGAGGAAAGGAATAACAATAGTACTAGAATGTTCACTGTGAATGAACATGAATACTGTACAATACTGTGCAAACTGGTTTCTGTACCCCACTCCCCCTCCCCACCTCAGTCTTATGTATATCCCCTTCCCCCCCAAAAAAAAAAAAAAAAAAAATGTACGATGCCTCTATGCCTTTCTGACCTAATGGCCATCAACCTGCAAGAGGTTGTATGGGTTTCATTAGGACATTTGCAGAGGTAATAAATTGTTACATGAATTGACGGAGATGATGATGTGGTGATACAGACAGATTTGTTCATGACTCGCTGCTTTATCACTACATAAATGAAATACTAGGTAATCCAGGGGCTCAAACTTGGCTAGTTGTCTGTACATTTGGTCAAAGAAGGCAATATTGCCATGTTGGAATTCCAAAGCTTTTTATTTGTATTGGTCTATATTATGGAGCAACCAAAGAGATTTTTCCAATTAAGTGTGCTGTCGTTATGAACATAATGTATTAGGAGAGTGAGATAGAAGACCAAAACAAAAAAAAGAAGTCTCAGACAATCGTATAAAATAATTATCGTTAGTGATAGAGTAGAAACACCTCTGTTGTCTTAGTGAAGAGATTTGTCTTCTTCCAGTGGGTGTGATCTAACAACAACTAAATGGCTTGCAACTACACTAAATGGTACACCAGGGCCTGGGCAGAGATGACTGTATTTGCTCCAATACAACTGCAATGTCTGTGTTCATTTGGTTTGGGATTTTGCTGTGTTATCTTTTCCCCGTCTTTTTTTAAATAATTTATTTATCGTTGTTATTTATTTCTTTTCTTTTTTTAGTGATTAAAATCAAACATTTTCAATTTGTATTTTGTTTTTGCTGAGGGCGCTGTCTTGTAGTTGGGTATGAAACAAGCAGGTGACAGTATTTCCTTCCCATAGTAGGCTGGTGTAGCTAGTCACTACCAGCTGTGTCCCATGTATCACTCATCACTACCAGCAGTTGCAACCTCATAATAAGAGTATGCACTTGTATTTGACAGCCTTGTCTGAAACTTTTACATGACAGGGCATGTCAAGAAGGAGTGTTTACTTAACAAACTTACCAAAAGACATATACTATTAACAATTGTTTCTAGAAGTTTGTCTCCAATTTTAGTAGAGTGCATGAATGCTGAGCTTGGCCTTTGCTTCCATGCATACTTGTACATCTATATTTTTATCGTGTACATGTATTCATGCATTTGTGTAGTGATATAATAATTTGGGGGAAAGATGGTTGATAAACAAGCAGAATTTCATAAAATGTTTGAATAAATTCCTGTTTTTCTGCGGTTTTGTTTTTGTAGTCAAAGGAAGTGCACATTTTTCAAAATAATAGCAACAAATATGAAAAAGCTTGTAATTTAATACAAACAATATTTGTGTAAGATTGTAATGGTTTTTATTTTATTTGTATGATTTATACAAAGATCTATTTCTGATTGTGTATATACTTGCATAATAACAAATCATCCAGAAAGCAATCTCAGACAGGCTGTCAATTACTATTACTTTCACTGGGACTAATTCACCACATTATGTTTTAACTATTTGTGGTTCCAATGGCATACAGACAATTAAGATAATTTATTATTTCAAAAAGGACTTTAAGATCTGTGAACAAAACATGTCAGGAAAAAATGAATAAGGAATGGTTGAGATTCCAGCTGCATTGATTATAAGAAAGGCCAGCCAATGAAATCTGTATTCTTGCTGCAGTATGGTTGAGGGCGCAGTTAAGTTTGTCAGTGTGAGAGAGGGTGTACATGTAAGACCCTAAAACAACAATGCACTGCTTCACTTTTCTAGTCTAAAGAAAAACCAGTTTCCAACTTCCACTGGTTATTAATTTTGAAAATACAGAAGAATAAGAGATTCAACAAATGTATAACAAATTTCACAAATCTGTGGTATTTGCAAGTCTCTCAAAAAAAAGCTGTACACTACAGACTACTGAAAATGAAGGTCACTACTGTTAGTACAAAAA
Organism: Pisaster brevispinus; assembly: GCA_023634235.1. NCBI lineage: Eukaryota > Metazoa > Echinodermata > Asteroidea > Forcipulatida > Asteriidae > Pisaster > Pisaster brevispinus. The sequence goes on along the minus strand of JAMKCF010000006.1, from coordinate 15,492,256 downwards.
TCTTTAATAGCGTCTTAAAACCAACCAAGCTTTCAAACAAAGTAATCTTTTTGCCAGCAATCAGCTTTTTGTAATTGAAAAAGTTGTATGTTAGATTTAAGACGGATGGAAAGTTCTAGTAATAATGATTAGAGTGCTGACGGAGAAAGTTCTCCTTCTAATCTCACACACTTGGCCATCCAGGGGTATAGCATGTTAGTTGGTATAGATCTTTAAGAATTTAGTAGTCTGCTAAGACATTTTCAGCATTAATACATTACATTATTTTGTTGATGTGTCTAAATTGCAAGTACAGTTGACATTGAGTAATATGATAGATTTATCTGCTATCCACAAGTCAATGACTATACCTAGTGCTCTATGATACTGATGAATGTAGCCAGTTGCAGACTGTGTGGGATCTACTCCTGGCTCCATGCGCACTTTTGTAAAGTGTTCCAAGGTCAAGAATAAAGATGATGACTTTTCATCCTGTTTATTTCTTATTATTTTTTTACTGGGCAAGGAAATATTAACATTAACAGAGTGCTGTTATATCATTACTTGGCTATCCCACACTACATCTGGATTGTACATTGCAGTCTTGTTTTTTCAAGGGTTTCTTTAGCTGCATGGCCAATTGATGGTCACATAAGCGTGGAATGATCACCTGGAATTGGTGTGTGTAATCTGACTGCGACCAAGATGAGCATTCAGTCTGTTGTGCTTTTCCTTCACACTTACCATGCTGTACTCCAGGATTATACATCCTGCCTTATTATAATCAAATTGAATTTCTTGCCTCATTAACAGCAAACTAATTACTTTCTCTTGAACAATTATATTTACCTTTGAACTATAGTTTATGGTAACTTTTGATAAGTTTCATTTTAGAATGAAGTTTCAAACTCTCCATCATATAGGCCTATGCAATTGGTACTTACAGGTAATGAACAACACAATTTTTGAATAGTTTGAATCATCTAATGTTATGGTGGGTTATTGTACAAAGTCTCCATGGTGGATTTGATTACTTTCTATTTCAATAGAGCTGGAGTATTTTTTCTTAAAAATTAGTTTTAGTTTGAAATTGAGGTCAGAGGTTGAAATGCCCTGTGTCTTTTATCAAGATTGTTCTTGGTTTTTACTGTCTATATTGACCCCAATATAGTGTTTACCCGTTTCAATGGATGACAGACTAAATTTGTGGCTCATAAACATTAAACAGGGTCCATACCTTGTCATACAAAGTGATTTAGTCTCATTTTAGTGACAAATTATTGAGAAGTGTCAGGCAATTCGTTTATTAAATCAATGGACCAAAGAACCCTACCATGTAACAACAGATGACACAACAAAATCCACATAGTATTGCATAAGATTGGATTAATTTGATTACACTTTGTCTAAATAAATTGTAATTGTTATCACTTTGAAAAAGTGTTTCACAAGACACATTTCTGCATTCCATGTATTTGATATTGAAGATACTGCCAGGTCTCACTTTGTGAATGACTAGCTATTAGCTTAAATGGATCAAAGTGAAGAATTCATTTTGGGAAATGGCATTGAGATGGCGCTTGCATAAACAGAAAGCCACATTATTGAGACCATTATGCATACTCACTGTATCAGTTGCTCCAGTTGTTTCATGAGAAGTTAACATTTGAACAGAGGTTACATAAACAGAATCAGGGTGTTTGCATTAAATATTTATGTGAAAAAATATGTTGATTAATTTTGAAATGTGGTTGTTTTGCTAATGGTTTTGTTGATTCTAATTGAATGTGTGTATACACAGGGCCATGGCCAAGATCAAGCACTCAGGCATCACCAGGGCCTTATGTGGAGAGCCATCTACACTCACTGGTAAGTACTACATGTACAGTGTGCAGTGTTCTCCACAGACTTTTTTTTTGGGAGGGCGGCATGACGTCATCAAAATGGCGCCCGTAGATATGACGTCATCAAAATGGCGCCCGTTGGTATATGACGTCATCGGACGTGAAAGCAAAAACATTTGAGATATTCCTTTTCGTAAAAATAATGTTATTAACCCCCTAGCCCCGACACTATCTAAGGAGAATGATTGACATCTATTTCGGTCCAAACGACCTCATTGTAAAACTACTACAACTAATTCAAACCTACAACTTGTTATACATTTTGCTTTGTGCGCTGCGCCGAAAACATACACACAGGATGCCGCACAGTGTGGGGTTTTATTATTTTTAGAAAGCTGGCTATGCGATGTAAAGAAACGTTTTAAAAATTGCATTTTTGGATGATCTTATCCCCTAATTTCTGCCCTAAATAATACTTTTTCCATCAACAATCATTTTCATGGATTCATTTTTTTAGGATCGGTTGTTTAGAACTTCGTTTGGAATAAAATCATCGAGATTAATTCAACGACCGGTCGACAACGCAAGTTGAGGAAATTCCATGAACTTTGCCCCGCATCGCCCTCATCGGCAAAAGTTGTTGTTGTTTGAACAGCCTTAATCCAAGGCTGTACATGTTGTACCAATCTGCAGGCGTGCGGCACAATGGGCGGCAATTCTTTACTTGGCCCGTGAACGTGTACTGCGTTGGAGACTAGCCAAGCTCTCTTATGAATATGGTAATTACAGCGGCCATCAACGGCCAATCACAGCGTGCGGAATGCTGGTTAGCTTGGACTTTGGACCCTGCTGTTGCAGACCACATGTATACACGTTGTGGGGCCCGGGCCGATGCACGTGCGGTGGACACTCGGCAGTCAAAACTATGTGGTTACATGTATGTGCGTCGCGCATCGTGCATCGTGCATAGGATACGTTGTATACTGAAATGAACGATCGCAATTCAATGCTGCGGTTTAGAAGTTGGCCATGGCTCGTCGGCTACTCGTTCGATCGTATTAAGTGAGGGCGAAAAATAGTCTGTGTGTGAAGGAAGCTTCGGCGCTGCCATTTAAGTTGCTTTCGTTCCGTGATTTGTCATTTTTTGGCAGGGCGGCCAATTATTTTAGCAGGGCGGCCACTTCTTTGGCAGGGCGGCCTTAAACTTTGGGAGGGCGGCCCGCCCTCCCAAAACCTATGTGTGGAGAACACTGAGTGTGGTGTGTGTTAGTATAGAGAGGTTGCTCTCCGTTGGCCAAGTTGGGTATCAGTCCAGTTGCCTTTGATTTGTTTGCTACATAAACTTGATGTGTGTGTCCTTGTTCTCAAAATGAGTAAAGGAAGTTAGTGTGTATTTGGGCCCAAATGTATTTATTATTTTATTTCATTATTGTAAAAATTAATTTTGTCATTGTAAGAGATTTTATGAACTATTCATCCATTGATGTCCAGATCTTGTTTTTAAGTGTGTAACAAAAACAGTTCTTTGGCTTTATTTTCACTTGGGAAGTGTATAAAAATACACTGGATTCAATGTGGCATATTACCCACTGACTCTCCAGGACTAGTCTCCCATGTTTTGTTTTTGGGGGGTTTGGGGTTATGGGGTTTTTTTACTTTTATTATTTAGGTTTTTGTATTTGAGCATGGCTTATAAAAAGTTTGGTCTCTAAGGTCCAAACCAATCAAACTCATAAGTCCTTCTGTCTTTATGAAGCTTCATAAAACAGTGAAATACAAACACACAAAAATATTTAAAACTGTGACTCTTCAGTCAATTTCAAACTCATGATAGAACGTTTTAATAAGTACTTGATCAATGACCTCTAGTGTTGCATAGGAGTGCAAGTACAAGCTCCATTTTCTTCTACATCATCCTAAAACTTGCACTTATAAGTTTGCATTTCTAATGTATAATGACATTTTAGGTATACAAATTGTGAAACAAGCACAAAGAGAGCAGGAACTTCAATAATTCTTGTTATGATTGTGATATCTGAACATTTCACCACTTATTTAACTCTAGACAACTTAATACCTAGTACATTTTGCAGCTTCAATTCTCTTGTTTGGATGAATGTTATCTCCATGCATCAACCTGTTCAGCACATTGATAGCATCTCCAGTCATACAGTACTGGTGATTCTCCTAAACATAAAACTTTGTCACTGACAATTAACCACTTTCACAAAATATGAAACTTTTCGTCCTCAGCCGCTGGGTTAATTTTCTGAATTTCTGAAATATTTTTTGTTGAGAATATTGTCACCATGAAACCATGACTTATCTAAGTTAAGACAACAAACACTTTCATAAAATGTTACACAATTTCTTGTTCCTCTCAAAATAATCATGGCTTTTGTTCACTGTGAATAGGCCAAGTCTAAAATGCTTGGACTGATTTTACATAATGTGTCTAACATAACAGAGGTCAAAAGAGGTATGGATTTGAAAAACAATCAATGCTAGCTTTAAGAAAAGGTCGAGTCTGTATTGGCTTGAATCTTAACCTTAATACTCCTAGAACTATGATGTTGTCCCTATGCTACATGTATTGGTGCACTCATGTAGTCAATTCCATAGGATGTGCACTAGATTTGAAATTTCTACCACAAGTGTATGCCCACAAATTAACTCAAATCTATCTTTTTACAATATGTACATGTTCTCTGTATCGCCATTGAGCTGATGACTATGACATTCACTTTCAATCATAAAGTCATAAAGTGCAACTCCCAATGCACCTCCTGGCATTACAGAGGAGTATGTTGGAGTGTTGTTTACATTGATGAACCTAAAAATCAGGATAGCTTGTTTTATGTCTGTTTAACAGGTTTTCCCCATTGATTGTCAGGTGTTGAATCCCTTGGGTAAAAGCCAAGTTGATTTTCTCTTGTTGTGTTCTGTGTGTTGTGGGAGAAAGGAAACTGTCTTCAAATATACCAGCCTCATGGACAGATCTTGACCAGCCTGTGAGGGTCGGGTTTGGGCAACAATGCATTTCTTAAAAAAGAATGCCTTCATAGGTACCAGTAATACAAAGAAAAACCAATTATATGTATATGTACATGTACAGTAAGTAATTATGTTTGTTATGACATGTTCGTTTTAGCAAAGTCGCATGGAAGAGAGACTTGATGATGCAATTAATGTTCTGCAAAGACACGCTGAGGGAGCCCTACAAGCCATGCCTAATCATCCAGCAGGAGGCATTGTTCCACCCCCAGCCCATACAGGTACCTCTGGTATGAATGTAGGACCATCGTTTGCTACATCAGGACAATATATAGATTCACATATGGTAAGTTCTGTATTGAGTCAAATTATATCAGAGCTTGCTTGGGTGTCTTTAAAATGACACTTTTTGGTTCTCAGTGTTACTTGTACATTTTAGTTAATTTACCGTGGGAGATTAAGAGGCACAAATTTGTTGTTAAATTTGAGTGTCACTTTTTGAGAATTAAACAATTCAGAAAATCTAAACAACTACTTTGCCATGGATCTATTTTCAAGACATTTTACACCCAACCGTAACTGGGCCTATTTCCCCCAAAAGGGCTTGTTTTTTTAATTGCATAGCAAAATATGATGAAGCTACACAACTATCTTGGGACAGTGAAAACCAAAATTAGACCCTATAATTAACTCTTAGCTTCTTATGAAATTTTGAGAAGTTTTCAGGATGTTTGAAAGTGGCAGTTCCAATTCATGGCAGTTAAATTCATGGTAGTTTCAATTTCCTGAAACACCTCCTAATCAAACTTTTTTGCATGTATGTACATTTGTAAATTGCAATGCTTACACATACGCAAATATCACTAGTTTTGTTAATGATTGGGGTGTTGTAGTCAAATATACTTGTAAATACCATTTTCAGGTTGTAGTCCTTGAATAATCACTAAATTTTGGGATTACACAGCCTGTATCTGAGACTGAGACCAGGGGGTGTATTAAGACTGGAACTAGATCAAAACAGTCTTGAGACAGTTCTCAAGACTTATTACCAGTGTGGACATCTACAACACTTCAACTTTTATGTTCAAATTGCTGTTGAATCAAGCTGACACACACATACCTGACATAAAACATGGATGTTTGTTTTCAAAGGCTCACTTGTCACTGTTTTTAACTTTAAATGACAAAGTGGAAACGTAGCATTTACCTCACTTACTGCTTGAGGAACATGGCATCACAAAGGAGAAAACCAGCCTACTCCTGGGACATTTAAGCTTCTATTAATATGCACCAAGCACAAGTAACATCCTCCCCTTTTCATAACTCCTTTCAAACTTAATTTCCTTGGTGGAAAATAGAAACCTGTAGTCTGTAAACAATTGCCAGCTTCTGTCAAACTTTTGCAAAGTTTAGAATTCTCCAGGGTATTGGACATGTCTGGTTGAAGTAGAAGAGGGAATTGGATTAATAATAAAGCCGTAAACCACTTAGCTGAAGGAAGTAAGAGGGAGGGGTTAAAAACGCTGTAGGTGAGGTGAAAATGAAGCTTGGGGTTTGATCACAGCTTGTTCAGGAACAACAAACATTCTTACTTGACCAAGGGTGGGGGGAAAATCATAAAGTAAGTGTCGTACTAGGAGCTATTCCAGATTCACAACAAACCCAAGTCCATTGTATGATATCCAAAATGTTGGAGCTAATTGCAAATGTGGCAGCAACCTGTTGAAAGTCTTCGCATTAAGTTCAGAACTATATTTAGCCCTTGGGTTAGCCCCTAAAACCAAATATGAAAAGCAAACCACACAATAATTATGTGAAAGTTGGTACCAATGAAATTGAAGTAAAGACTTAACTCATTAGGGAATAACAGTGCGATGAGCCGGTCTTCACTGCGTGGTAATTGGTAATGACCGGGCTGGTGGTTGGCCGCTGTTAATGGACCGAGCCGAAGGCGAGGTCCATTAACAGCGGCCAACCACCAACCAAGGTCATTACCACGCAGTGAAGACCGGCTCATCGCACTGTTATTCCAATTAATAAATGCCTTATAACGAAAAAACTGTAAAAATCGTCAGAATTTGTGATTTTTCTTTCGCCGTTATTTTTAGAAATCTTCTACTCATGTTCAAGGGCCAATCGTTTGGCTGTTCAACTTTTGTGTGGTACCTTATCTCTTACACATAATTAACTGTTTATTCATATTTTCAAGAACCAGACTATGAATTTGCATTATGTTTGTTTCATGCGCGTACCAGCTACCCTAAATTGATACACTGTCTGCGCGTTCACGCCTACACATGGTATGTTTCCGCACGCGGCACTATCTGTCCCTGCTGAAATTTTTTTTAAAAATAAATACGCACAAAGAAATGAGTTGATTTGATACCGGAAGTTTGCCGCGCAACAAGCACATAGTGCATAGGATTTTACACAACAATGTGCTTGTTAAGGGGCCATTTATTCCCTAGTTTACATAGCCGGTCTTTATATCGCATGTTAATACACCCCCACGTGCCCAATCTTCGACCAATCAGAGTGCGTAAACTCTCCCAGGTATTTATTAATGTAAATTACTACTAGATATGTAGCGTTTGTTTCAAAGCAAAAACTAGGCGTTCAGGTTTAGAGAACTGGATGTGTCAGTCATAAGAGTTTTTATCATTTGCTTATCAGTTTTGCAAAACTTATAAAACAAATTCAGACTATGTTTTTCAGTTGAACTGCAAGGTTGGACAGGAAGTAAGGTCAAATCAGGTTACCAATATACACAATATACATCAAACCTTAATACATTACACTAGTTTTAAATCATAATGCAGTGCAGTTGTTCCAACATGATTTTTTAAAATAATAAACTTTGATTTAATATAATTTGACACCTAATGATATCATCATTATACCTTTGCTCATTTATCAGAAATGCATGAAGGATTAAATGTGTGCTTAAGTTTAAATGATTTTGAGCTTGCAACTTGCTTATAGTCAAACACAAAGTATTTTTGTACCACTCAGCACCAAGATTTCTTAAATTTGTTCTGTACTTAAGGAGTAATTTGTTTTTGAGAATATCAAAACTGTCACAATCAAACCATTTTTAAACCAAGCAAAGACACAAAACATTCTCATGACATGCACCAGGATTTGTTCTCCTCTTTCAAGAAATCTGGAAATGCATTCACCTTGAATTGTAAGCTACAGCTGATAATCAGCCATGGTTACATGCAGAAATAAAGTGTTCATAAAAACAAACATAGGACTTCGGTGGAAAAGAAAGGAACAAAAAAATTACTAATTACTTAAAACAAAGGGCCTTTATCAAAGCTCTATAAATAAGTAATATAAAAATTCTATATATGATCTCCTGTTTGTACGTGGAGATAAGGTCTAAATAATAGGATCACATATATACAATCGATTTAGTAATTATATGATTTAAATTTAGTCCAATATGATGAGCAAAGTTAAACTTGTCACTAGGGGGTGTTGTGCCATAGGGTGATGTCGTCAAACCTCCATTCTTAAAGAGCACTACTAACTGACGATTTTGTACACAAAGACCATATCCAAATTCTAAACCATATTTGGTTTAGACTTCAAACAATACAATTTATCCTTAACTGAATTGGTTTTGATCAGAAGGAAAGGTCAAAATGAGGTCATATCTGTGCATGAATTGAACCACTGGCAAGGAGTTACAAAGTGGTACAAAAAGTATAAATTATGTCATGTGATTTAGGAGATGACATAATTTGTTCAAGATGCTAAGTCAAGTCATTAGCTACAATATGGTTTATAGTTTGTACCAATTGGAGAAAGTTAAAGAGCGGCCTAAGATGATCTTAGTATTTTAATTATTACCTTTTTATGGCCGTGTAGATATCTTAGATACAGTTTATAACTATTTTACACTTAAAATTTGTATTTAGTAGAAAAGAATTCAAGTCAAAAATACACCTCTCCGCACGTCTTTTTCAGCCCAAAGTCAAAAACTGCTGATAATGATATGCACTGGTTCCTTGACGTCACTGGTGGCTAGAAACACACGGTCACATCTGACACAAACACAAACACATCTCTTTGCTTGAAAAACAAAACAAAATTAGGAAAAATAAAATCTTACATTAAAACCCTCCGTGACACTATCGCTCACTTATTGAGTAACAGTTTTTAATTAAAAAGTCGGTACTTCGCAATTTTTTTTTTTTCTTCAAAAAATCAAACAAATTCCAAGTTCTACAACTGCACCTAGCCAAATAGCATGCCAAATGTCTTATCACTATCCGGGGTTTGTTTTTCACTAACACAATCCAACAATGACCTGCTCTCCAGGAATTCCCATAGGAATTGTACAGCAATTACTCAGCCTTGCTAAGTTGTGTGAACAAAGGGTGTTATTCAAAGAAATGGTTGATTGAGCAGAAAGAGACATGTGGGCTCATCTCAAAATACAATTTTGCTTGAATTGATTTTATTTAGTCAAAAGGGTCTATATCTAATGATTTGGGTGATTTAAAAGTGATTTGGTTCTTCACAGAAATGTGTTACATGCTAAAATCAAACACTAAGGCAGGGTGAAATGGTGTGATTTTTTTTTATGGTGTCACGAAGATTTAAACAGTAAAATAAGCTTCTGTCAATCCAGGGTATCCTAAATCGTGTCATTTTTGTGAAATAAAGCCTACATAGTCCAAAGTTTCTCATCGCAAACAAGGTAAAGTTTCCAAGGAACTGTGCACTGCAGACTGTGTGCGTACGAGCCAGCAATGACAGTGCTGTATAAGGTTTTAGCACTCGCACTAGGGATGATGTGTATTGCAATTTCGGGGAAATAACTGTTTTTCCCAAGCATGCGCAAACACAGTAAGTCTTTGGTCAAGGCGTTTGTAACTAGTTTTGTATGCCAACAGAGGGCATTTACTCTTGTGCTATCGCATTGTTCTGAAATTGTAGCTCGCAAAGTAACAAGATAACAAAGACTACGAGCCTGTAAATTGGAAACGATGTGACTGCTTGTGTGTCACAAGGATTATGCTTTATGTGGGCCTTGATCGCAATGTGGTCTGCGTTTGGCGAAACTTTTGAGTGAATTTTTCAACAGTTATCTGAACCAAAAAAATGTAAACGTGTAACCGGACTACTGTTCAGTTAACTGTGTAACTGGAAAAGGCTCAGCACTGTGTGGTGCATTGTATATGTACATGTACATGTATGTTAGCGTTGTACAATGTTTGACGTGTAGATCCATGTACATAAATCAAGCCGAACTGGGGAATCCCCTTGCCTCTTAAAGAATTAAAATCCACAAATCACAAATCTGCTCAAAATTGGCCTGCTGATTCTGTGCCTTTTGGATCGTCCTTTAAAGAGTTCCATTCACCTCCATTTTTATTGCAAATGATGAAGTTTGGGGATGTATTTGAGTTAGCTCCGTACATATAGGCAGGTCCAAATCAACTAGCCGCAGACCTCACAATTCCTTAGTCGCATGGTTAGCTTGACCTCACGTTTTTCAGAGTTTTGGCTGGGAGTGTTTCATTGTGAGGTAAGGGACTCATAAAAAAAATATATATATTTCTTGTGGATAAAAACTAAATGTTTCAGAGCATCAAAGAACTGCTCTTGAAGTATAAGATTATCTTCCAACAAAATGTCTGTACAAAACCTAAATGATTTGGGTTAGAAAGAAAAAGAACCCCCCCAAAAATAAACGAAAATAAAAGTGGTTTCAGCAGAGAACCCAAACCCCCAGCAATGATGGCAGCCTATTGGTCTCTCATAAACATGTTTATAAGGTGACTGGTCTATGTTCTGACACCCCTATGCTATGACACCCCTATGAGCTGATAACCCCTTAGGGTTAGGGTTAGAATTAGGCAAATACATTAGGAGTGTCAGAAAATGGGGGTGTTAGAGCATAGAGGTGTCGAGACATACACATGTAGGTTCAAACTGTTTCCAAAACAAAAGAACAAAGGTCTGTCTGAATCATGGATTATACAATAACCAAAAGGGAGATTTTGATCAGGAATTCTAGTACCCTTTTCCCTCTTTGTATGAAGGAAACAAAGCGTAGCACGGTGAGAGCATGCCTGTGCACACTCTACAATGACTTTATACCCCAACAAATAAAATGTACTGGGCTTATCATGGTTTGTCCAACTTCTGTTTGTGTTTTGTGTGTGTTTACAAGTCTTCCATTATTAACTGGTAAAAACATTTCACCAAAGGGCACAATTCTAAGTGAACTTAGTGTTTCTAACCAATTTAAAAGAAGTTTATTATTACCATTACGGCACCTTATCGTGCACAGCAGAACTATCAAATGTAGGATTTGTATCTATACAATCAGGTACATGTAAAGCATTTTAATAAAAAACAGGGGGACAACAAGACTTTTAAAGCCAAAGTGTATCCAATGTAAATGCTATGCTTTACATCACACAGTGTGGTAGGGACCTTGGGCAAATACCGGAAGTGGACAACTTTCATGTACTGTACATGTATACCTACTCCAAACTAAATAATTCCATCCACTCTTTATACACTATACTTTTAGAAAACATGCAATGTGAGTACAGTAGGTTTATACTACTGGGTCTTGCTCCCTTTCCTGACAGCCCTACTTTACTTTGTAACATAAGGTTTCAATTGAGAAATCTTTGCCCAAATCTTTCCTGTTTTAAATTTCCTGAAGTCTGCAAAATGTTAGTGGATTGCATGTATGGTGTTTGTGTTTTTGTGTGTGTGTTTAAAGAGAAGGAAATTAGTTATCCAGATCACTAGGGACTAGTGTTGTTCTATCTTCCTGTTTCACTTCATGAAGCTAGAAGGAAATGCAAGTTACAGGTACAGGCATGCATATGTTGCTTTATCATGGGGAATGTACCATTTTTTAACCTCGAAAATACCCCAGTGTAGTTTTTCTTTAGTGTTATTGTGATGTTGAACATGATTATATGAAGAAGTTGTTTTTATGAAGTATGTTAAATATTTTCCCAGTAGTATCTCAAAATTAAAGTCAAGTTTTAAATTGTTTTTTATTTATTTATTTACTTGCATGAATTTACTAATTGACACCCCTAATTTAATAGGTTTGCCCTTTGTAAGTTCAGAAATTAGCAATATTCCTGTAGCATGTTCATGTTTTTGATAAAAGCAACCACATCTTTCACAGCTGCAATGAATTTCTAGATGCTAAAAGGATTAGGTTACTTGAAGGAGTGAGTAAGGCATTCACATAGTTAAAAGACTTTGCTAGGTGTGTGTTTACATTTTGTGTATGGTCCTAGTTGAGTTGAAATATGTGGTACTCACCGTTTGACTCCAATATTCCACAAGTATCTACACAACATCATCCAACTCTGCACTACTATGGATATCCTTACTGCTACTGGGTAAAATATTTCACATTTTGTTCTTACTTAGATCCTCTAGATTAGTCTGATTTATTAATCTACTCATCTAATCTGTTATCTATTAAAAGGGCAAGGCATGTAATCATTTGCATGTACATGTATCATTCTATGGCCTGTGCCATTCATGATAAATATTGGTATACTGCATTATAGTATTTCACACTAATATACATGATCTTAGATAAAAGCAGGACAGTCACTCCCAAAGATTAAAGAGTGCCAAAGGGGCAAGATGGGGAACTGTGAAATGTGCACTGGTGGCCATTTCAGCAAGCAACTCTTTTGATGCAACAATAGATCAGTGCAGACAATAACCACTGCTGTCAAGTCAATGTAACAAAACATTTGCTTGCACCCATGCCTAGATAGAGCAATGCTTAGATAGAGCTCCAGTTCCCAATATAATCTGTGGTCATTACAACCAATAACTACAATCACTGTACTTTTCTGGGGTACATGTACATGTACATGTACCTTACAGTGTACATAGTAACATGGGTAAGCATGGTAGTTCTGTGTTGTAAGCTTGGGCGGTTTTTTATTTAGGGGTCTATGGTATACCGTCGCCAAAATACCGCGGTATTCGGTACTACCGGGAACTTTTCGGATGGGGGAAAAAAAAGGAAAAAAAAGCCAACAAACACCACGCACTGACTGAAGTGAGGCCAGACAATCATGGTTATTAACAACAGGTTGGCGCTGAGCTTGTCTTTCCCTTTTATTAGGACAAATAGATTGACTTGTTTTCAACATAAAACTTATCAAAATAAGCTTACTGTTCGTGCATCAGCGCTAAAATAATTCTCATGGTTGATACTTGATGAAAATACTGCAATCTATTATCTGTGACTTCGTGTGCACAGTGTGTATCTTGGTAGTAACCGCCACGACCCCGATCCGAACATGTAACCATGAAGTCTCAGATTGTCGTGTTTATCAGAAGTTTGCCGCTTTTGATGCTCTTTGTCGCTTTTGACGCTCTTTGTCGCAACTTCTACGAGCTGCCGGTAGAGGGTGCTGTAAAAATGTAGCGACCTCTTGAGGTGGTAGCTCACAGAAACAGCATTGCAGAACGTCGAACGTGCATGTGCTTGTGTTGTGATCGCTTGCCTGCTACAGAGATACGGTCAGGTGCCGGGGGCAGGAAACTGCCAAAACCGCAAACAATAAACAAACAGTCCTCTCGGAATGGACAACTGGGCTTTGAATTCTCATTTATGGCCTAACAGATTTTTATTTTAAATGCTACAGCACATGCATTCATGGTTTTGTTTATATCGCGGTATTGAAATTGAAAACCGAGCGCGACGGTATTTCTAAAACAGCTCTCTGTATTTCGGTATTGAAAAATACAGTGACTACACGGTAATACGGAATAACCGCCCAAGCTTACTGTGTAGGCCTACTGAAAACATTGTTTATAAGTCATAGTCAAAATATGTGGTCTTTGTTTAGGGCTTTAGCCAGCCAGCCAGCCAGCTAGCCAGCCAGCCAGCCAGCCAGCCAGCCAGCCATGTCCAAAACGAAGCGTTGTCTTAGGGAGGGGCATTTTCTGTCATTTTCATCCATTTTTCATTATCAAGGGAAATTACCGGCTCTCCGGCTCTGACAACTAGCCTGTTAATCAGCTTATAAATATTTGATTTACGTGAACTTAGATATTTTCTAAAATCATTTCCATGTGGTATTTTGGAAAATACCGTTTCCTCAACCTGATAAGAGAGAAGATGTCACTATTGGCAAGGACTTTTTCTCACTGAAATTTAAATATCTTTAGTGAATTTTTGAGCAATGTGCATTATGTCATAAATACTGAACGCACACAAAAACTGTGGAGGTAAATAACTGCTGTAATTGGCACGCTTTTCCCTTCCATAGTTATGTTTTGGTGAGGAAATATCATCTAATGCAAAAACTAAGTTTTCAATCAAAATAATAAACCATTATAGTGAGAGAACAAACACTGTCAACTAATTCTATTTGTTTGGTATTTAATCCACACACCATGTGTTAACTTTGGAAGATTTTGTTAAATTCAGTGGCCATAGAGAGTGGTTAATGTTTTGTCAGGGATTTTGTGCACTTTTCATCCTGGGCTTACATGTATTTCTTTTTAACTCTTTTTTAATCACCAGCAGTTTACTTTGTAAAAGGAAAAAAAAGATGAAACCACCTTGAAAATGTGTCCTAAATAGTTACCTATATGTACATGAACGATTGACAATGCTAGCTTTCAATTTTTCTTGAAAATCAATTTACCATGAAATTTCAGACAAACCATTGATTTGTTTTATTTGTCCAAGATACATCTTGCAAGATGTTTTGAATAAATATACCTGCATTCATTTTGTTTTTCTTGTTCGTATCTCTCCATGTATTGTGTGTACAGCTTAACTTTCATTTTTCATGCTAGTAAATTTTGTGTTTATGTGTGTAACATAATTTTATAGTTTCTGTCTGTATACAATTTTACCGACACAAAAAAGGCCAAGCATCCCTCTGAAAAAGTATTGAGTGTTGTCCAAGTACCTTACCTCCAAAGTAATCACGTTTTAATCTGAATATAATCATTTAATAATCGACAGCGCAGCTGCAGCATTTCAAATCTAGTGCAGATTTAATTGGTCACACATTTATGCCTGTATTTACTTTGCAGCAAGGCCGAAACCAATTGTGCTTGAGCCAGGGAGAACCAATAACATCTGTAATCTCTGATTATTCCAAATGAAATGAATCTAGCCCCAAGCATTGCTTTGATGTATCAATATCGTCCATAGTGAGCCACAATATTTTCAGTTATATTTCCTTGCTATGATTGGATAATACTGCAAGTTCAATATTTGGATGAAACCGTTTGTCCTTACATGTGCATGTATTTACATATTTATATTTCAATTTCACTTGCTGAGTGGGCCTCATCAGACTCGGTCAAACATTCTTTTTGCAAATAGCTATAGATTATTTTGTACCCATTTCCAATTCTTGACCCTGTCTGTACTTTGTTGAAGAAAGCCTGGAAGCAAGTTTCATTGAAAAGAGTCCTCCTCCATGAAACCAGCTGTACAAACTCATCTCTTGGAATTGTAACATTGGATTACTGTTTTGTTTTTGTTGGAGAAAATGGATCAGCTTTGTGTTATTAAAGACAAAAGGATGAGGATGATTCCTGCTGATTTATGGACTTTATGCAACATGCAACATGCAGATCTTTTACGCCTTAATTCTGAAGGCTGGCCCAGCCTTATATTATTTTTTCGTTGGTATGTTATCGTCTCTAATCCTGATAGAGTTTTTCATTCAAGGTATAAAATTAAAGCTAATAACTTTTCCCACTCCGTAAAAATAGAATTTGAAAATTTAAATTGATTTTTGAGCGTCAAGTCGTTTTATAATCAGGCATTTTGTCTTTAAGATTCGGTTTCAAATATATGTTTGTTAAAACTAAATCTCAATGGACTACAGTATGATGGTGTTTAGCTTTTGAAAAACTGTAATAGTACATGTGAAGCCATGGGTCAATTTCAAAAATCACTAAGATTTGTCTGAGAATGATTTGGTTTGGGTATTTAGTATAGCCATTTGGCAGTTTTATGCATACTCATCTTAAGACAGAACTCAGGTGGTGAAATCAGGTTCTGATAACATCAACCTAATCTTACTAAGGTAATGGTCATTCCTTTGTTATGACCCGAACAAAAAATTTGTAATTTCTATTTGAAATCTATCTTGGTATAAAGATGGTAATGGTAAGCATCCTGTGAAATTATTTGTCTGATATGTTCCTGTTGATTAGAAATTAATAAAAACATTTGAATCTGAGAAATGGTTCTTACATGAATTGTTTCTCAGATTTCTGAGGGTTGGTGTCTGTTCATGAATGCTGTAGCCAGAGATGTGGCTGGTATCCGTTCTCACCTCGCTCAACATGGATGGATTCAATGTTCTGGTGAAAATACCGTGACAGTTTGGGGGTTTTCCTTGTTTTCTCAACAAGTAGGCACAGTATTCAACTGAAACTTTCACATGAGACTTTTATTGTATCTTGACAAAAAACAAACGATGACCCACATGTACCTTTAACCTGGCTGGTACAATGTGAATATTTGTTGGATTTCCTGTGTTCATATGACTTTGTATTTATTGGCAATATGATTGGTAAAGTGCAAGTAGTGTTTGTGATGTGTCAGGTCTTTTTGCAGTAGTGGTTGCTCTGAGAAGAACCAGTTTGTACTTGAATTGGAATGGAAAGGAAACAAGGTAGAACAATTAACAAACTGTAATCTTAAAAGCTAAAGGAGTAATTACATGTGGTAGTACTAGTAAAACAAAAGAACAGTTAAATGCATGTTAGGTTGGTTTCCAAAAGGAGCCCTAGATCACACAAGGAATGGAGAGAGTGTGTAAATAGTTCAAAGTAAATGGTCATTTAATTGATTTATTAACTAAAGAAGCAACTGAAACAACTTAAATAAAGCCAAGTAGAATTAGTGGGAACTAGCTGACTGGAGGCAGGACAAGGGCTTATTTGTAAGGGTCAAACCAAAGAAGCTGAGTAGAAAATGACAATGAAGAGACCAATAACAACTTGAACAGTTTGATGGATAGTTTGGTAGTTTCACACTTGGGTCATGAGGTTGAAGAATTATTTAGATTTAGATCAGTAGTAGCATAGTTATTGGTAATACGGAACCTACAGCTGCCATTTCCAGAGTGTGATGAGAGCTTCCATAGGTCAGTAGTGAGATTGCTGTATCTTGGGGTTTTCTGTAATGTTGGTTGTGAAAGGATATGTTATTCTACTTCGGCAATGGTGATCTCATTGGTTTGTTAATACTGTTTTGAGAATATTAAGGAGTACTGGAGTGGATTGGCTTCCCAGTAATGCTACATGTATATGCCTTCCAAATCCAAAAAGAGCTTGTAGTTAGGGCAGGCACTGTACATTTGTATCAAGGTATTTGCAAAGTTCAGTTTATACATTTTGGGGGCAATGTGCCTTGTTTCTGCATTACTGGGCAGAAATTAAGAGAGTGAAGCAAGGTTTCCTTTACATTGCACAGCAAGCATTTACATTAGCTGATCACTACAGATGCAGAAATTAGAGTTGAGTTGACTGGCACAATGTCAATGATTGAATTGAGCCCAAAACGAATAGCATATAAATGAGTGTGTGTCAGCTTTATTTGTGGGCATTTCTCCATTGGTAGCCGCTGTGGAGCCACAGATATGTGCGTTTACTTGGCTTGTCAGTCAAGTATGTTGATTCAGCGTGTAATACAATGTTTTTGATAATGCATTTGTGAGATTTGGCACTAGTACTTATGAGATTTAAATCGTTGGTAAATGGGGTGCAAATGAATATGTGTATGAGATTTAGATTCAAATTTGATATAATGCAGAAGGAGATTAAGAACAATCAGACAAGTAATAGGTGACAGTTGATCTCTTTGGAATACTTCTATTGAACTGAAATAATACACAATTCCAGCAAAGTCTGACAGTTTAAATGACTTGTCTTAAAAAACAAATGCTAGTGGAAATGCTAGGGAAATCCATTGAAATTAAAGGACATATTTATTTTATTTGATTCATTTAATTCTTTCTTTCTTTATTTATTTTGATTAGTTTGCCCCTGATGACAGTCAAAAGGATCTCTGTACGTTTTGTTATAAAGAAAAGGCACGGTGTTGTTGAAATGTCAAAACAAATGCTAAAATTGAACACCTTTTGGTTTTATAGTTAATTGCATTGCACCGTTTGTGATAAAAAAATGGATAGTAAGTTATTCTGAGGACATTTTAAAGACATCTCTTTTGTTATGTCAAGCCACCAAAAAAAATTAAAAATCTTGCAAGTTGCAAACATATATAACATGTTTGCTTAATTGAGCAGACATGTGTACATGTAGGTATCCTGTTTGGCAATAGAGTTTGACTGAGTGGGAACTTATCATGATGTTGTTTATTTGATTACAGTCAGGGTCACCATCTGTAGAGAGGAATGCAGTGGCAGGACCTGTGCCTGCATCTGACTTGAGTCAAACACAGCAGCCATTCAATGGTAAGATATCATCCATATCAATGGGATTACAGTTCAAGAAACTATGTGAAGTTAATGTTGTAAAAAAAAAATGGCTGAGAAAGTACCTTAACGTGTAGAGACTAAACTAATCGGTTAGTGTTGTTTGGAATTAATCAAATAACAACATTTTAAGAGATGGGATACTCAAATCATATTGTATGTTACAACTCAAACTTCCTTGAAAGTATTAGCTTCTTGTGTTGTTTGGTGTCAAGCTTTAGGATAATATATACAGTGGTTAGTTCCAATCGGAAAACAGTGTTGTAAGAATCATCTACACACTGTTGGACATAGGTAAACACAACTGACCCCAGTCTTTACCGGGAATATTTGTTTGGGGAATATTGTGGTTTCTCTTATTGTCTGTATCAACTGTTTGCTCATGGATCCCCACTGTGAAAATGTCAAATTATGAAGTGATTGGGATAATGTGTTGACCAGACTGAGCCACGCCTTGTATTGGTTTTTTTCTGGACTGAACTTAGGTCTGTAAAAAAAAAGTGAAATGAAAACAACATTTGAGTGGACATGCTGTGACACAATTGGCATCCTGCACAGAGCATTCAAAGCTCTTAGACTTGTTCTACATGTACCTTTCAAAATGCAGGTCTTATTTTTTTCTTTCTGTAGGGTTTATTAATACTATTTCAATTGTATTTTTAAAGACATTTTTGGAGAGACATGTTAAACTTGACTACTCTGATAAATTTGTGATTAATTTGTTGCAGCTGTTCAAGGTGAGCTGCTGAGCCAGAGTATGGACACAGATCGCAAGCCAACACCTAAACCCAAGAAATCCAAGACAAGTCCATCTCATGACACCAAGCTCAAATTGAACAACTCGAAAGATACTCACAACAAGTTGCCTGAATCTGAGGATCCATCCACTACTCAAAACACAAGGAAAGAAACGGCAGTGGCAACCAAGAGTAAAAAGCAGTACGATGAGTTGAGTTTGGGTTTTATTCTTTGTGTATAGATGACTTAATGACTGCCCAAAGATTTCTTACACCAGAGTTTAAAAAAAAAAAATTGTTTCTGTGAAAAACTTAATTTACTTAATTTTAGATTCCAACCAGTGACTCCTGTTTTCTAGAGCAGATGTCCTAACCTCTATGCCTCCGAGCTTGCTTGGTGATCAGGGGGCAAGTTTGAATTCCTGTAATTAGCTTCAAGTACCACAAACATATGATAATTGGTTCATTAATAAGAAATATCAGGGATGTGATTGTATTTATTTATTTGTTTAGCCCCCAGAGTTGACCCGTGTGAACTGTGTAAATCTGGTGAGAAAGTTGGGGGGGGGGGGAATGGAGTGCTGTCGCGGTCTAGATTTTGTTTGTGCTAAAACCTTTGACAATGGATGGACTGGTTACAAGTCTAATTTGCAGTGGAGTCAAGTACCCAGTAGAGACCAATACCAATGAGTGGCGCGCAGTTTAGCATATGCAGTCCAGACTAAAAAAATCCATTGGCTTGTGCACCTCGTGTGTGCATATCGCATAAATGAACGTGTGTACTGACGATCCGTTACTGATCCAGAATGATGTTCCCTCGCCCCATCCAAAAGCTACCGTATCTGGATGATTGCGCAAATTGTGGCCGAGATGCAAAACAAAAAATTATTTAAAATAATTCCTAAAGATAAAATTTGTAAAAACATGAAGATAAAACCATATAGAGCGCCCCAGATTGCAGAGTAGGGCTTAAAAACCAAAGATAAATGTAAATGTATAGGCTTCGCGCTTGCAAGCTTTTGTGCTTTGCGGTCACAGTTCAGGTGTGTTTTTTTTTCCATCAGCCTATCACATCCCTGATAATATGGAGAGATTAAAACAACAAAAGAGTTTTCTCATAGCTAGTTCAGGTGTGTTTTTTTTTCCATCAGCCTATCACATCCCTGATAATATGGAGAGATTAAAACAACAAGAGTTTTCTCATAGCTTGAATTGATCCAATCTTTTTAAGAGGGCAAGGAAATGTAACCATCATTTGTTTTATTACCTTTCTGTATTAGTTTTACATCTGTTAATGGTGACGACAGTGAAGAAGATGCTTCCTTGACACCTGAGCAGAAACATGTAAAGGAGAAGGAACGTCGACATGCTAACAATGCAAGAGAACGCATTAGAGTACGTGATATCAATGAGGCATTTAAGGAGCTTGGTCGTATGACCTGTATACATCTCAAGAGTGACAAGGCTCAGACGAAACTCTCCATTTTACACCAAGCAGTCTCTGTAATTACAAGTTTGGAACAACAAGTTAGAGGTAAAGAGATTAATAATAACGGCGTATTGTCTGTAAGCTACTCTTTCATCAAATTGTTATGTTTTTTAATTACTCTCATGATTGTGAGCAAATGTATTTTGTTATAATAAAAAAAATTATACTAATAATAATGGTATAGACTTCTATGGTGCCCTTACCAAGAAACCTGATCAAGTCGCCTCAAGCAAGCAGTGTGGAAAAAAATCATCAGTTCCTCTTGAAGATGTCAAAAGATATGGTCGTATTTTCCGCATTGGACACAACCCAAGACTCGTTGCAGGAGAGTTATGGAAGTAGCTGGAAGGCCAACCAATAGAGTGTTGCAACAATCCAGACATCAAGAAACAGTAACATGGGTGAACTTCTCTGCTGTTTCCTTGAGAAAGGTACTTGCAGGCTCTATTATGTTGCGTAGTTGGAAATTATGCACAAACTTGAAATGTGTGCACCTGTGCTGAACAAACGGTCAAACACAATTCCAAAGTTGTGAGCACAGTTGGATACTGACAGCTCATGGTTTATGATGGTTAGACGTGGTAAGATGAAATTGGAGTGGAAGTGACAAAGACTGTCTTTCATCTGGTTGAAATATGTGTCGGTATCAGTTCCACGTAAAAAAAACTTTAAAAAACAAAAGTAAAGCTTGATGTCATCAGCATAGAAATGGAACTGGATGTTGTTAAGTCTCTCTGGCAATGTCACCCAAAGTTAGTGTGCTTAGATTACAGGACCCAGGATAGCCCTGTGGGACTCCAGAACTAAGGGTTTACGGTCTGATTTGGCATCAGTAATGGACACAATTTGAGCTCTCTCATGAAAGTCAGACTGAATCCATTGCAGAGCTAGCCCAGTGATACCAAACCTGTCGGAAACATGCTGCTGTAGAATTTGATGATCCACCGTATCAGAGGCAGAAGATAGGTCAAGAAGAACCAGAAGGACCATCTTGCGATTAACTATGGACTGAAGGATGTTGTTTGAAACTCTGAAATGTGCAGTCTCCAACACATGCCCTTTTCTGTAAGCTGACTGCATAGCCTCTAAGAGATTTGCGTCTTCCAAGTAACTTGTGAGTTGTAGTAGGACACCTTTCTCGAGATATTTGGAGACGATTGGCAGAGTTAACACTGGTCTGTAATTACACAACTGTTATGGATCTAGTCCCTCTTTCATTAGCAAAGGTGTAACATCAGCCAACTTGTAATCTGAGGGCACCTCTGCTATAAATTAACTATGCACCTGATGGTGGGAGCAAACGACACCGCCAGCTGCTTTACCTTCCATGTTTGGTCAAGTCCATGATCAAGTCCACAGGTCATGTTAGGAGAGTTGGCAATGATACCAACAATGTCCTCCACTGAGAGTGAGACTTGCTTAAATGTTGTCAAACTGGCAGAACGGTTTGAAGATGGCTCAAAAGAGTCGTCTGTGCCTCGAAGGTCTCCTGTTGAATCACAAAATCTTATCAGCAAAAAGGTGCTGAATCTATTTGCTAGATAAAAGTTACAAGCACAAGATGATAAAGCAGCATTTTTTGAAGCACCAAGAAGGTTCCTGACCATCTTGAATGGTTGATTTGGATTTCTGGATCATTCTGTTATTTTTGAATTATGTATTTAGTCTAAGCATCACTTGTCATTTTTTTTTTTTAAATTCAACTTGTTGCGTTTTGCGACGAAGATGTGATGCTCACCAATGCCTCTCAGCACATCTTACAACACGCTCATATGCTCTAATGCATTCAGAGCACCATGGAATATGTTATAGAAAACGACTTGTTGAGATACGTCATCTACTGTGTCTAGTATGGAGAGAGAAAGGTGGTAATTTCCTCTGAAAATACAATAATCAACTTCTAATAAATATGGCTAATATTCCAAAACTTTACGGTAGATCCATTTGCATGAAAACAAGGATATGACCGAAACATTATTGTCAGCTGACCTTTATATGCATTTTGTTTTAAATAATGAATTGTGAAATGTCGTGCCAGGTTAAACTCACAGCAGGTGCTGATGAGAAACTAGGATTCACTTTAATTGACCTAATGTAGCTTTGTACTATTGTGTTACCTATTTGTAATATACTGTTGGAAGACCAACAAACAGACTGTTTCTGAACTTGAGTCCGTATGTTATCAAGGAATGGATTACTGTAGAAATCACATGGTTTGGTCAATCTGTTCAAGTAGAATAACTGACAAATACTGAACATGATCAAAAACCATCCCAAGACCAATTTACTGGCACTCATTGGTTCTACTGACAATCTCGGCCTTTCCAAACAATGGATCAGGCTATGCTTTTCTCAGCAACTAACTCTCCATCTGTCTGTACTTGAAGCCAACAGTGAAAACCATAGCATGTGTGTACAGTATGTATTCATACAAATTTGTTGAAGATTTAACCAGTGGTTTTATAGTCACCTAAGACAGGTACCTACATAGTCCCTTTTTGTCACTGGAAC
The DNA here is from genome assembly GCA_023634235.1 of Pisaster brevispinus. NCBI lineage: Eukaryota > Metazoa > Echinodermata > Asteroidea > Forcipulatida > Asteriidae > Pisaster > Pisaster brevispinus. Next base: position 15,469,206 of record JAMKCF010000006.1, on the reverse strand, counting down.
CTCAGTTCAATAGACCAGTCTCAAAAATACACAACAAACATCCCAAACATTTCAAACACATTTAATAATCCAAAACCTTAATATTGTATTTCTTACCAGACTTGAAGAAAAATGATGTTGAAGAAAAAATACTGTTTTATCAGTTTTCAAAGCAGAACATACAAGATTTCAAGCGACAGAGTACCAAAAATAAAAACTTCAGTCACTCAGTCACAGAGTGACTATTGCATATATTTCAGAATTGATCTCAAAATTCACTTGGAGATTGAGTTACATAAACCTTTGTGAACTCTTATTCCCGTTGTGAATATTTGGTCTTCTAATCACTGATGACACTGGTCTGCTCAATGTGAATGTCAACTGAGGTTCAGTCTACACACAACTACACAAGAATTACTAATCTATGAACAGGTTTTTTGACCAGCTTTATGTGTGAATTTCTTACTCGTAGAGCGTAATCTGAATCCCAAAGCAGCGTGCCTTAAGAGAAGAGAAGAAGAGAAGGTTGAAGAGAGGAACATGGCTGGTGGGGGTGGACCACCAAGTACAGACTCCATCAACTCCCCCCCTGGTATGGGATCTAGGTAAATGCTTTTTATAATTTTAAAGATTGATGGTGTTGGACGCGATCTTGGAAGATGTCCTTTTTAAACATTCGCGCAAGCCAATTTTCACATTTTCAACGGTTTGCATTTGGAAACAGATGCAAATTATAAACATAGTTAGCGCAGTTGTTTTCATCACCAGACTAGAAGGGAAAAAAACAGGATGCATTTGCCTTTCAAACGAATTGTCAACTTTGTTTTTCTATTTGAACAGAAAGTTTATCAACAAGTCGCAGCGCGGCTTATTTATCCATGGAGGAACAAACATGGGAATCTGCCAGTGCCAGCATGATTGTCCCGTGCTTTTAAACTTTACAGTTCATGAGCAGACCTGTTTCTCGACATTCTTCCCAAGTTTTTGAACAAAAGTATCACTTCAGACAAAAGTTGAGATCAGCAGAACACTACTTAGAACACTACCTTCGTACACTGTATATTTCACGACAAGTTTATAGTTGAACGACAAAGATCGTGCGGTGTTTAATGTTTGTGCCCGAGCTATTCTGTGCAAATTTTAAGATCATGCATGGAAATAAAGTTTATATCTGATATCCTAATATCCCCATGAACTTGAAACAACATTGTCCCTTTACGAGTCACTTGCTCCAGTATCACTCATTGATCTGTCTGCAGAATTGTTACCAGAAGTACAAAGTTGTTGCAGCAACACTTACACTGTCAACATGTACAGTATTAAGAAGTCCTTCAAGGTTGAAGAAAAGGGAACAAACAATTATTTCCCTTCAGATTCTTGGGCCTATAATTCTGATTTGATGACAGACAGAGCTATCCATCGATAAATCAATGCACACCTGTATGACCCAGTCTGGCTTGTTCTCATTTAGTATTGGGATGTATGCCAACTTCTTCAGCTCCATACATGGTGTTTCTGCAACCACCTCTCTTAGTGACAGAGACGACAGACACCTCAGACTTCTACAGGTTGGGGAGCACATCTGGACAATTTCTTTCTTCTAGGGACTTTCTCTCCTTCAGATCTTCCCTTCCAGTTCAACCACCTAAAACACTTTGTGGCATTCAAGGCACTTCTGAGGGTACCAGACAAAGTCAGAAACTCCACAGTTTTACAGTACACATGCCTCAATAAAACTGTCTCCTCAGACAAGTCACTTAGCAGGAAGATACCTTGTCATTGGGTCAAGCTGTTCTAACAGTTTGGTCTTTCCATTGTTCTATGGTGCAGCAGACCTTCTATGTTCTGGAGACACCTCACATAGACCTATTCTGACCCAACAATCAGCTACTTATGTTTTTACTTAAACAGACTTGTGCAATAGATGCCCTCAGCTTTAATTTGACAAGAATTCTAGGGTATGCTTTCCTTCTGATTTCTCTCCTGACAGTAGTTTTCACAAAGCTGTAACAGGAAGATTGCAGAATTATCCTGATTACTCCTTTCTGGTTGATACAAACAATTATTCCCAGCATCTTGACCCCCTTGTCATCATTCCAGTCAGCCTCCAAACATGACAGACTCTACTTCTTACACCCATGTTACAGATGCTACACCATGATCAAGACAATCTACAAAAATGACAGACTCTACTTCTTAAACCCATGTTACAGATGCTACACCCTGATCAAGACAACCTACAAAAATGACAGACTCTACTTCTTAAACCCATGTTACAGATGCTACATCCTGATCAAGACAACCTACAAACATGACAGACTCTACTTCTTAAACCCATGTTACAGATGCTACACCCTGATCAAGACAACCTCCAAACATGACAGACTCTACTTCTTAAACCCATGTTACAGATGCTACACCCTGATCAAGACAACCTCCAAACATGACAGACTCTACTTCTTAAACCCATGTTACAGATGCTACACCCTGATCAAGACAACCTACAAACATGACAGACTCTACTTCTTAAACCTATGTTACAGATGCTACACCCTGATCAAGACAACCTCCAAACATGACAGACTCTACTTCTTAAACCCATGTTACAGATGCTACACCCTGATCAAGACAACCTACAAACATGACAGACTCTACTTCTTAAACCCATGTTACAGATGCTACACCCTGATCAAGACAACCTACAAACATGACAGACTCTACTTCTTAAACCCATGTTACAGATGCTACACCCTGATCAAGACAACCTACAAACATGACAGACTCTACTTCTTAAACCCATGTTACAGATGCTACACCCTGATCAAGACAACCTACAAACATGACAGACTCTACTTCTTAAACCCATGTTACAGATGCTACACCCTGATCAAGACAACCTACAAACATGACAGACTCTACTTCTTAAACCCATGTTACAGATGCTACACCCTGATCAAGACAACCTACAAACATGACAGACTCTACTTCTTAAACCCATGTTACAGATGCTACACCCTGATCAAGACAACCTCCAAACATGACAGACTCTACTTCTTAAACCCATGTTACAGATGCTACACCCTGATCAAGACAACCCACAAAAATGACAGACTCTACTTCTTAATCCCATGTTACAGATGCTACACCCTGATCAAGACAACCTACAAACATGACAGACTCTACTTCTTACACCCATGTTACAGATGCTACATCCTGATCAAGACAACCTCCAAACATGACAGACTCTACTTCTTAAACCCATGTTACAGATGCTACACCATGAACAGGACAACTTGCAAAAATGACAGACTCTACTTCTTACACCCATGTTACAGATGCTACACCCTGATCAAGACAACCTACAAACATGACAGACTCTACTTCTTACACCCATGTTACAGATGCTACACCCTGATCAGGACAACCTACAAAAATGACAGACTCTACTTCTTACACCCATGTTACAGATGCTACACCCTGATCAAGACAACCTACAAACATGACAGACTCTGCTTCTTAAACCCATGTTACAGATGCTACACCCTGATCAAGACAACCTCCAAACATGACAGACTCTACTTCTTAAACCTATGTTACAGATGCTACACCCTGATCAAGACAACCTACAAAAATGACAGACTCTACTTCTTAAACCCATGTTACAGATGCTACATCCTGATCAAGACAACCTCCAAACATGACAGACTCTACTTCTTAAACCCATGTTACAGATGCTACACCCTGATCAAGACAACCTACAAACATGACAGACTCTACTTCTTAAACCCATGTTACAGATGCTACACCCTGATCAAGACAACCTCCAAACATGACAGACTCTACTTCTTAAACCCATGTTACAGATGCTACACCCTGATCAAGACAACCTACAAACATGACAGACTCTACTTCTTAAACCCATGTTACAGATGCTACACCCTGATCAAGACAACCTCCAAACATGACAGACTCTACTTCTTAAACCCATGTTACAGATGCTAAACCCTGATCAAGACAACCTCCAAACGAGACAGACTCTACTTCTTAAACCCATGTTACAGATGCTACACCCTGATCAAGACAACCTACAAACATGACAGACTCTACTTCTTAAACCCATGTTACAGATGCTACACCCTGATCAAGACAACCTACAAACATGACAGACTCTACTTCTTAAACCCATGTTACAGATGCTACACCCTGATCAAGACAACCTACAAACATGACAGACTCTACTTCTTAAACCCATGTTACAGATGCTACACCCTGATCAAGACAACCTCCAAACATGACAGACTCTAGTTCTTAAACCCATGTTACAGATGCTACACCCTGATCAAGACAACCTACAAACATGACAGACTCTACTTCTTAAACCCATGTTACGGATGCTACATCCTGATCAAGACAACCTCCAAACATGACAGACTCTACTTCTTAAACCCATGTTACAGATGCTACACCATGATCAGGACAACTTGCAAAAATGACAGACTCTACTTCTTACACCCATGTTACAGATGCTACACCATGATCAAGACAATCTACAAACATGACAGACTCTACTTCTTAAACCCATGTTACAGATGCTACACCCTGATCAAGACAACCTACAAAAATGACAGACTCTACTTCTTAAACCCATGTCACAGATGCTACACCCTGATCAAGACAACCTACAAAAATGACAGACTCTACTTCTTACACCCATGTTACAGATGCTACATCCTGATCAAGACAACCTCCAAACATGACAGACTCTACTTCTTAAACCCATGTTACAGATGCTACACCCTGATCAAGACAACCTACAAACATGACAGACTCTACTTCTTAAACCCATGTTACAGATGCTACATCCTGATCAAGACAACCTCCAAACATGACAGACTCTACTTCTTAAACCCATGTTACAGATGCTACACCCTGATCAAGACAACCTACAAACATGACAGACTCTACTTCTTAAACCTATGTTACAGATGCTACACCCTGATCAGGACACCCTACAAAAATGACAGACTCTACTTCTTAAACCCATGTTACAGATGCTACACCCTGATCAGGACACCCTACAAAAATGACAGACTGTACTTCTTAAACCCATGTTACAGATGCTACACCCTGATCAGGACACCCTACAAAAATGACAGACTCTACTTCTTAAACCCATGTTACAGATGCTACACCCTGATCAGGACACCCTGCAAAAATGACAGACTCTACTTCTTAAACCTATGTTACAGATGCTACACCCTGATCAAGACAACCTACAAAAATGACAGACTCTACTTCTTAAACCCATGTTACAGATGCTACACCCTGATCAAGACAACCTACAAACATGACAGACTCTACTTCTTAAACCCATGTTACAGATGCTACACCCTGATCAAGACAATCTACAAAAATGACAGACTCTACTTCTTAAACCCATGTTACAGATGCTACACCCTGATCAGGACACCCTACAAAAATGACAGACTCTACTTCTTAAACCCATGTTACAGATGCTACACCCTGATCAGGACAACCTACAAAAATGACAGACTCTACTTCTTACACCCATGTTACAGATGCAACACCCTGATCAGGACAACCTACAAAAATGACAGACTCTACTTCTTACACCCATGGTACAGATGCTACACCCTGATCAAGACAATCTACAAAAATGACAGACTCTACTTCTTACACACAAGGTACAGATGCTACACCATGATCAAGACAATCTACAAAAATGACAGACTCTACTTCTTACACCCCATGTTACAGATGCTACACCCTGATCAGGACAATCTACATCTTATAGACTGGATGTTCTTAAGCTTACCTTTCAAACAGCAGGCCTTTTGTCAAAAGGCTGTTAAATTTTAAAGATTTAAGCAGAAGATCTTCTCCCAGACGAACTTTCGAAAATGCTTTACTTTATCCCAGGTGGTTATCACCGAAAACCTCCATCACCAGTCTACTTCATTGACGAACACCAGGAATTTCTTCCTTCATTTATGATACTCATGATGAAATAGCTTTTCAAAATATGCCTTCCCACCTAATTTGTAACATATTATGACAATGTATGATGGGAATCAGGAATATGCCTTTTTTCACAGGACCTTTCAACTCGGATGTATTTATCACTAGATTGAACTCCTTCTGTAGTGTTCAGGAGTGCAAACATTGGTGCCAAGTTAGAGCTCTAAACTTTACATTTCTCATATTTATAAAGACATTCAGTGTAGACTCAGACTACTCTTTGTTACAACAATCTGCCCTCACAGACCAGCCTTCAATATTAGCATTTCCAGTTGGATCTTGGAGGCCAGAGAGTTTTCATTGACAGGTTGGCTTAAACTTTAAAAAACCAGAAAACACACATCAACATCATAAGATGAATGCTTCGAATGTAAGGAACACAGACAGATCTATCCCTTGTACATGTTGTAGAACATCTTCTTGTAACGGTTCAACAACATGATACATTTTTTATCATGGATCTGCTGAAGGTCGACCAAGAACAGCTGCCTGTATATGAACTGAGGGCAGTTTCTCAGGCTACAAATAAAAGATACCCATAACTTACTGGAATTCAAGATCAGTAACTTGAACTGCAAGCAGTATATCAAGCTTCCAGTACAAGAAACACAGACAGATTGGCCACCTACATGTACTTAATGCCCTACAAGTGTATGTCTGAGACAAATCAGCCACATAAGATACTTTATGTAACTTGGGCTCAAGAATAGCAACATGAATTGAAGGTAGTTTCTCGAGCTGATGTGAAGACACATCAAACTAGAAACCTCCCAAGGAACCTTTTTGAAGAATCATTCCTTCTTATCATCTTGTTACCTACATGACAGTCTGCAAGCTGAATGCTCTTCTGACAGACACATTCTGCAAATGCTAGCACGACTCACAGCCCAGAAGACCCACATGAAGATCTAGACCACCTCTCTAGAAAACATTGGGTATTGGGTTCTTTTGTACATGCTTCAGACAAACTTACATGTAGTTCAGACTTTTACTCTCTGAGCCCCTCACTGCATGTCCTTTCCACCCTTATAGAGTCCTACTGTTGCTACTCTGCATATCGGAGGTGACATTTTTTCTGTAGAAGAACACCCTAAACCAGTAGGGATTTCCTATTTTACTAAGAAAATACTTATCTCGGATAACGCCCTTCCTTTGTGACCACACCTTTATGAGCTTCAGATGGGACAAGGGGAGAGTTCTTGATGGGCTTGTGTGATGTGCACTGTGCAGTGTGTGCTATTATGTAACAGGGCTCTGTGTCTGAGTTGTATGCGCATTCGCATTGGAAATGCATTTGTAGGTTAACAGAGGTGAGTATTTTCTTAGTAGAACAGGAATTCCCAGTCAACCAATAATGTAGCAAATAATCAACCTCCATCAAATTATAAAGAGTGTCTGATAAATAAACCCAAATTTGTTTAATTTGTTTAGCTGGAGCCCAAGTTATATGTCACAATCTCCGGGCTCGGCATGCAACCTTCGACAACCTGCCAGCTTATGAGATCCATAACATCAAGTATGTAATAAGTAACATTTGCTTCATCAAAATTCACATATCATATGCTAAAAATTAGCCATAAGTGTTGGTTGCTGTATTTTCTTCAGATATTTTTACCATGTTTTCAAATCAGATAAATACCAGTATTGTTACTATAAATATATAAAATTAGTAGGGGAGATGGCCTTAGCTTTCGATCCAGACCGGACCTATAAATATATATATATATATTTTTTTTGTTAAGTTAATTTAAGTTTAAAGCTGCTAATAATGACATTCACCACTAAAATGGATAGAATAAAACTAAAATTTAGATGAAAGTAGTGAACTTAAAAATTTCTGTTGAGTTTGCATCAGGGATAAAGAATATTCTTAGTGGTTTATCCCTATATCGTTGTGTGTCATGCACTCTATACTCAGTACTTTTTGGAGTAGTAAAACTTGTAGTTGAAAGTTCCTAAAATAAACTGAATTTCCATTACTTGTCAATGGTTTTTCTTGTGTGAATACTTATGGAAGCTTCAAAAAGTCCCTCATTTGTAGCTTTTGGTTATTCTGTTCTTGCTATATGAAAAGTACCCATGGCTAATAAACAAGACTGATTTCTTATCAGGTAGGCCTGCAAGATTATGACTTTATGTGCTCACGTAGGTTTTATTTGTTTCAATGGAGCTATTAAACTAATCCAGCCAGTCACAAACAGTTAATAAAGAAACTATACCGAAATTGTTTCTGAGTTGCTTGAGGAATGTGGGTATTCATGTGTAACATTGACCTTAGAGTAATATTGCTTTTGTTTCCAGTTCCAGATAATCACCTTCAACAACCTCGCCAGAGATATCATCAAACAACATGATAAAGACCACAATGATTGCCATGGAGACAACAGTATCTTCTTTGAATTTCTATGTTGAAGATAATACAGCAGCAGTTAGAAGGTCTAGCCTTTATACAGTTTACTTTGAAACATTAATGTCAACAATTCAAAACAAACTTGTGCTTCACTAAAGCTATCGATATGTTGTTTTTGTCTTTTGCAAAACATATTCTGTTGTGAAGTTTGAAAACTAATTTTAGATGCAGAGGATGATTAAAGGTATTATGTTTACCTTGAATAAGACTTAAAAAGTAGGATGTTGGTGGGCTTATTGCAATCAACTAAACCTGAACCATGACTGACGTAAAATGCTGCATCAATTAATCTTTCTTTTTTTTCAGCCATGTAGCCAATACTTGGCTTATGTATGTCAAATCACTGGATAGACCTTGCCAAATTGTATTCATCACCCATCACTTGCTCCTTACTTTCCTTCTCATTTTGTTTGGAAATATCTTGACAGCCTTCATGGGGATGTAGGAAAATAATTCATTGACCTCCAGGTGGTTTATACTTGAAGAAAGTAGTGGAGATTGAGTAGGACACCTTTAAGTGTTGAAAACCACAAATTGTCAAATAATATTTTGATATCCTCAATGTAAATGACATCGTCAAACTTAATGTGAATGGTAGATGAGGGTTACCAGCCATCCTCATTTAACTCCAATTTGTGTTTCTTGCTAACTTACTTGCTGCTAGACGCTACGCTACATGCTTGTAGAGCAACGAAAGGCTCATCTCATTACTTTCTAGAGATTAAGTTGTCATTTAAAAGCTAGAGGAATCCTTCTTTTAATATTGACTCTCACCTAATATTTGGGTGTATTTGTGGCTTGTGGTGTGCTTACTGCCTTTATGTCAGATTTTGCACTGAAGGTTTCAGCTTAAAATGATGATTTATTTCAAGAAAGTATGGAGAATGCTCATTCACTCTTATGGGTAACTTTACAAACCACTGTTCTTAACCTTCAAATTTTAAATATGTTGGCCTTTCATGCAAACAAATTTGGTAAGGCAGATCAATGTAATGGTGAGTCAAAGACCTTGTGCAGCAACCATTTGGTTTGACCTAATGTCATTGTACATCAACCTTAAACAAGTCCGAAGTATTAGACACTCGAAAATAACCACAAAGATTGGAGAGACTAACATGTTTGTAAGTTTATATTAAGTTACAATATGAAATCTTCATTCAACCAATTCTCCCAGTAAGTATTCTCATTACGTATCACTCTTCTGCTTGTTTTCTTCCTGTAACAAAATAACCTAGTTGTACAATCTTATTTGCCAAGCATTCTACTCATAAGCAACTAATTCTGAAAGTATTTTTGAATTTGATGTTTGTGAAACAGCGCGGTATTTTGAGGAAAAAGTTTGCAAGTATTAATGCCCTGGGTATTTAGGTTTTTTATTTCTTTTTATTTACATGCTTCCATATAACAGTACATGTACATCACATCTAGGCAGATGGAGATGTTTTGTGTCATGGTTCAACAGAAAATATCTAACATTTGTTCTTATTTGAAAAATAGCTTCTGATATGTGACTCCAAAGGAACTGTACATTATACCGAAGGCCACAAATTTAACTTTTTCGCTTCGTAGGTTTTTTATTTACTTGTCAGTCGGGGTTCTTGTTGTTTTGTTTTTATTTGTAACATAGGATATCGAGTGTCCATTCAACATTGACTAAGGGTTAAAGTGAAGTGAAGCCCATCAGTTGGGAATCATTATTATCATATCATTTTTATTCTCAAATGCTGAAATGAGCTAGACTGCTGGAATAAAAGTTACTAGTAGAAATCATACAAAATAGTGCACTGCCTAATTTGCCTTGAAATAATGCTGCCATGTCAAACATATCCATTTCTTGTTTTGAATGCTGGCAAGGTCACACCATATCCTTCACAGCCCAATCAGGTCATTGGATGGGACATAGTACTTGTTGGTTGTATAAAGTGTAGACTTAGTTTATTTCTTTACAATGATGGAACTGTAGTAAGATTGAAAGAAATATTTTTACAGAATGGTGTAGAAATTGAAGTAGGGGAGGTTATTTTTTTTTTTCGTAAGTATTTATTTTTATTTTAGTGTTCTTCGTTATTTTTTAAATCACTTTCAAGTTGACAATGATATTTCTGTAATTGTGGGGTAAAGTAAAAAAATAAATATTATTAATAGTAAAGATATATATCTCTTGGCAGAAGCTATGTGCTAAGTTCCCAACTGCTAAAAATAACATGAAATAATGGGAAGATTTTTAATTTACTCATGTACAGCTGCCAATATATCGTATCTAAGTATTGTCTAAAATACTTTTTCCCCCTTTGTTTGTTTGTTTGGTTGGGGTTTTTTTTTGGTTTTTTTTTACAATATCCACTATTGCAATAATCAGGGTTCTTGTAGATCCTACTCAACATGTTGGCTGTATTTGTCCCATATCACCATAAAGAATATCTTTACTTTGAACAGAGATGGAATATATGTCTTTCGTGGATATTGGTAATTGAGTAAATGATTGATAAATCAACATGTTTGCCAGGAGACTTTCAGTTACATGTAGACTAGTTTTATTGTTTTCTGTTGCATTTTTATACTCCTAGTGAAAAACCTACAACTTGAATTAAAGTGTTGTCACTTGTAAAGAAAAACGAGAGGAGATGGACAAACAACACATGTTGAATTTGTTTCTTTGTATGCCTTGCACCAATAAAGTAGTTGTAAATCAAGTAACCAATTACTGCTGTGGGAAGGGTCTAACCACTATCATGTTGAATATTTGGTTAAGTGGTTTGTAAACTAATGTTTAAAAAACACATTAATTACCCAATTAATTGAGGACACTCTGACATTGTGACAACCATCCTTGTTGGAATAAGTGGAATATAAAAAGAGGTGAGATTCAATGGAGTGAAATAAGACATTCACATGTACATGTATTCCCAAGTTAATTACATAAAGTGAATAGAATGTGTCTTCAGGGATGATTTCAAAACTGATACTAATAATGCTCCAGAGAAAAGAAGACGAGTTGAATGTGAGAATGTGTTGTTGTCTTTGAGTAACAAGTACCAGGGACTGTCAGCAACAGGTATGCAGTATGAAGGGTACCAGGGACTGTCAGCTACAGGTATGCAGTATGAAGGGTACCAGGGACTGTCAGCTACAGGTATGCAGTATGAAGGGAACAATAAGTGTGTGATGGCAATGTGATAATTGTATGTACATGTGTTATCTCTTTAACAATGTTCAACACTGGTCTTATGTTATAATACCAGTGCAGAGAAGGTCTTATGTCATATCAGTGGAGATCAACAAACTATTTTTGCATCAATGACATAAATCAAGCAGTTATGTTTCAAGCAGTTGTCAACATAACAACATACAGTATTTTCAAAATATATCAGTTACTGCACTATTCTTAAAAACCATGTGCAACCACTTTGAAAATAGTAATAATGTATAAAACTGTGATGTTTAAAATGTTATCACAGCCATGGGAAGCACCAAATTGGTTTTCAAAATATCTCGTTCTGAGATATTTTCAGGAAATTATCCATTTACTTGCTAGAAAGTTTGTTTTGGAAATAACTTAAATTAAATTTCCACAAGCTATGAAACTGTATTTGAAATATTAATATGTGCTAATCTGATAATCAGTTTGTGTTGGTGGTGATTATTATTGTTATTTAGTGCCATTTTTTTCAGTCAGTCATGGAACATGAACATTGTTACCCTGATTCTAACCTTTTAGAGAACTACCCTCTCTGTAAAATCACCACCATACATGTACAATCAGACATTACTTAAAATCACCACCATACATGTACAATCAGACATTACTTACTAGGAGGTTATTCTACTCAAATTTTTCCCCAATATAAAATAGGCCTGGTCTTGTTATAGAACTGTGTATGCCATGTTAAAGAGAGGCTCCAATTTCAAAACTAATATATTGTGATGCATTCATTTTCCAATAGATAAAGTCCTTATTCAAACTGGGAGCAAAAATTAATTTAGGAACATATGGGAAAATGTCAATTAGACTTGACCATTATTTTGGAACAAACCTCAAGGCAGCTATGGTCTCTTGAGGGTTGAACTATCTCAGCTGCAAGAACCACCTCTGCCCTCAACACCAACCCACCTACCTCTGGGTGAAAAGAAGAAATGATAGTTTTCTTCTTAGGGACATGGGTGTCATTACCTGGAATCCTGGATTAGAACTCAAACACAGACTCACAAAGCCAAGCAAAATGGGTGAGTCGTTTGATTTCTTTTATTCCCTGGTTAAATATTTTAAGTTTGTAAACATTGCATACCACGCTCATAGATACAACATTGTATGCATGTGCACATGACTGAGGCACATTGATTTGGGAAATAGCACTGATAAAATGGGTTTAGCACAGAGTAAAGTGTTATTAAATTTTGTTGATGAGGTGTAATGTAAGGATCGCTCACTCACCGACTCTACCGCTGTCTAGCTGGGGTCCGTTGCGCTGATCTCCTATGTCCGCAGTTAGTATCTAGGTTCCAGAGTCTGTCAACCTTGCTTGTGGACCCAGTTGCTAGATCCAAGATTTCCTCGGGCGGCCTCTAGATCTTGACCATCCAGGTGCTTGGGGATTATGTGTGTGTCTTATTTAACATCGTTAGGTTTACTTGTTCAAGATATATCCTGCTCTGTGAAGTAAAGACACCATTGACACACACTAAGTTACAATCTTTGGGGCAATATCCAGGATACCACTCCTGTAGAAAAAAAATTTAATGTTAAATTTCTAATTTAATCTGACCACAATTCAGCTGTTGGCTGCAATGGTTGAATTTTAAAGAAACCATTTCAAATCAAATCAAAATCATCGTCAATCTCTTTCACCCAACCATCATCAAAGAAGGACTGCTCCAAGTTTTCTTCCTTTCAAAGAACCCTTGTTGAATGGAATCAACTCAACATGCTCAAGGAAGGCACCATCAATTGACTCCCACCACACCTGCAGCTGATATACCCCATGAAGAGTTTGTGCAGTTCCCAGCAGATACAGAAAGACATATCTGGCTTTCAGATGCTGTTCATTCAAATGTAAAGATGTATCATATTTAGCACTACCCAACAAAATGGACTTGTTGCTAATTTGTGCAAAACAGCTAAGTTCTAAATTGGAGCATGACTTTTGGCATTACCACTGTTTAAAACCACCACGTATTGTCTCACTTGAGAGCATGACATATTTAATTATTCATGAATTTCAGACGTAAATGTCCATCCAGTGGCATTTCAGTATGAACTTGTTCTGCATTAATCACGAGTGTATATCTAACGATGAGGAAAGGGTTACCCAAGAGAATAAAGCATGCAGTTGCTCCTTTTTCAATATTCATGTATTGTTTGTATAGACCCGGATATTAAAAGTTTGTGGTTGAATGAATGAGCTTTTACAATTATGGCACACAGTTATGCAGATTGGTACAAATCAATCAAATTTAGAAATGCTAACTTCTTGCCCCAAAATGAGGATGGTATCAGTCTCCTCTAATTATGAAATCTTATTTCATCGCTGGATCTTCAAAAACTTTTTCTTCAAATACTCATGAACCTTCCAGACATTGTCCCATGTGACAATATGCACAGCATATCCAGTAACTTAGGATAAGGAGAAAGCAGAGTGCATGGAAGTGGAGCCAGTTTTTGGAGTTTGTTGGCTATGGCTGCAATAAATATGTCCTTACAAGTACGATGCCTCTTCAACCTTCTATGGGGGACACAAATGCAACATTTTGACCTAGCAGAATGTCAGTCAATTGACATTCATATTTTCCCTCGATTTTCTTGAAACACAATTTGCACAATAATTTCTTCCATCCTTTTGCTGGGCACAAGAACGTTTCTCGCTTTATTTTGTGTACAATTAAGAAGATGTATCAACAACTATTGTGTTAGTATACGGGACACACATGTTCATCTTGTTCTCACAGAGTCATTGCGCGCGAGTCTTTGTGTCATAGCTGTCATCGTTGGAGTATGTGGGGTGAACAGAGGTTGGTGTCAATGTCACAGCTGTCATTGTTGGAGTATGTGGGGTGAACAGTGGTTGGTGTCATCATTTTTAAGTATGTGGGACGCATCAAGAATGGTGTTGGTGTCAATGCTGTCATTGTTCATGTATGTGTGAGATACATCAAGAGTGGTGTCATTGTGACAGCTGTTATTTATGGAGGACAGTATGTGTGGAATGCATCGAGATGTCATCCGTCATTGTTGGAGGGTGCACAGAGAATGGTGTCAATGTCACAGCTGTCATTGTTGGAGTATGTAATCAAGGTTGATATCACTGATGTCATTGTTGACATATGTATGATACATGAAAAGGTGTCATTGTTTAAAGCTGTGATTGATGGGTTATTTAGGAAGAATGAGAGTGTGGTGTCAATTTGGGATATGACAACAAGGATTTGCACAGTTGTCATTGTTGTTGAATACTTGTACAATGATAGTGCTGTGTCAAGCATAGAAAAAGGATCTGTTGGTGGGCATTTTGTTTAGAATGGAATTATGTGTAACAGCAAGACTTGTTGCAGCAAAAAAAAACAGTTGGTTGATTTATGCTTGTACAAGGGTTTTAAGGAAAAAACATTCATACAAAGTCACAGAAGTGGTTGAATACAATGGAGTTGTACAGATCACAACGTTGGAGAAATGTGCCTGATGTTAACTTCAGAAATTTAAATATATAAATATATTAAACAAGCAACCTTCACAGTTACAAAAGATTTGTGAATGCAATTTTCTTTTCCTTGATTAAAGTTGGACTGGATATGCACTGTTCTTACATAACACTTTGACTGTGTAGTGTTGGAGATTACTGTGTCACAAATTCTTATGGCCTATGATTAGGATGATTGGCAAACTACTACAAGCTTTTAGACAAAGGAACACGAGGGGTGTCTAAATATTTGAATGAAGCATCTTTGATATACTTGATAATCGCATATCAAGGTAGTCAACTCGTTAATCTGGATACATGTACATAAACTAGTTCAAGAACTGTTTACATTTCCTGGAAAAAATATATATTGTAACATTTCACTCTTAATTTTGAAGCATAAAAATCAAGTCCTAGCACCTACGCTGTACCTATTCTGAATTGTTGACAAAGCCTATGAAAACTCTAAGGTATACATGTATGTACATGTACATGTCTCTGGTAAGCACATACACGAGCCAATGTGTATGCGAATGTTTCTCAACGTTTTTTTATATATTGATTTCATGAAAAGAACATTATGTCATTGATTATTCCAATCGTAACTGAATCTCCAGAAAAGTGTACATGTACATTTTAATTGAATTTTGTTGACGTGACAACATTTCAGAAAGGATAACTCACAAGGTTGTCAATTACCTTCTTTCAAACAAGTTAGGTTTTTAATTAAAGATGAATCCTCAAATACTCTTGTGGCATTTACACACCCTGTGGCTAATTCAGTTAAATACTAATGGGTGTTAAATTGTTTAAATTATTATTCTCTACATGTTTCATAGCTACAGGTAAACATTTTTAATACTTACCTGTTGTCATGAAACAGAGAAAGAGAAAAAAGAAAATCAATGAAGTTCCTTAGAATTATTCAATTAACTTTATTAGGGTAAAAGTATTCTGAAAGCCATTCTTCCTGGGATGTTGTCATCTTCAAGGAAACAAAAGGTTAAATGTGTGCTTATTCCATAACGAATGAAGGGTGTCAAACTTGATTTATTCTTTGGAAAGGTTAAATTATATGGAAGTTTAACAAAATTGTTTTTATACTTACAAATTGATTTCATTTTTATAATACATTGATGTCTTAACAGATATTTGAAGGTATGCATCGCATACTTTTATTTAATTGATCACAATATTCTTACTACACACTAATGCTATTCAAGAGATGAGGATCAAATTGCTCTCAAACAATTTGTTGCATTGCCCAATTATAACAATCTTTCTCTTGACATGATATGGATTAATGATTCAAGGACTATTGAATGTTTATCTGCATCTGTACAAAGCTCATCGAATACATGAGAGGTTAAATGGACATTTAACTTGGAAATGATTATCTGGGAACGATTTCATATATTTTTTACATTTTTTGCCAATACAGAATATTATTTATCACAATGTATGAGGCACATATGTAAATTGAATTAATTCAATTCAATCGTGTTAATTTTTCAATGATTACTGCTTTGTTCTATGTAAGTTAACAATGTGAGTTTGACTCCACTATGGTATGTGATTATTGAACCTAGCCACGTGTCCAGGGTCAGTTGTCATCTTGTGCATGTTTATCTGTTATTTATTTGAAAGTTTCTTCCTGTAGCATAGGAGAAGGCAACCATAAAATTAGCAAACTAATAGCAGAACTTACAATTTGAAGTTGTACATAAACTACTGTGAGTTGACTTAACTTGGCTTCTTTGTTTTGTGCTAGATAAAAACAGTACATGAACATGTAGTTTTGTCGGGAAATGTCACAATCCAACTGCATTACCTTAATTTCAACACCACTGCCTTTAAAACAATTCAGTATTCTAAGGTCTGGTGTTGTGCAGGGTCAAATTCTAACTTTTTTTAATTGATGGCATAGTTACTAATTTTCGTTTTGGTTAATTAGTTGTAATGAGCTTTTTATATCTTGGTTTTGTTTTTTCTTGTTCGTTTTTCTGCTTTCATAGAAATCCTTATATACCTCATAAAATGCCTGTTTGGATTCAGATGTAACATAATGCCACAACCATGAACTGAGTAATATATTATATAAATAACTACCATGACTGTGCCTCGTTACTCTTGTTTTACGTATGTCCATGTTTTAGTTTTTTTCCTTATTCCTGGGTTGTTCTCACCTTTATCACCCAGCATCTTTCATTGTAAATAGGCTTCTGTTTAGAGAATAAATGTGCCATCTTTGTAACTGTCTTGAAAATCATCTCAAGAGAGTGCATCTGTGTTCGTTTGTATCACAAATATAAATGAATTTATGAAAATTGCTTCTCCTAGACCTGTTTCTCTGAAGCTCTAAATATTTCATTATATTAACATCAACACAGTTAAATAGCATAAAACAGAATACTTCCAATAGGGCCTGTATTTTGTTATACATTTGTGCACTCGTTCTTGCAATCAGGGAGATTTTGCCCAACAATCGGGAGGTATGTCGAATTACATTCAAGTTAAATAATAGGGAAAGGTTTCAAAAAGAGAAACAATATTCAACTGGTACACTTATTATAAGCGTTTTATGTAATAAATGTGTACTGTTATTGTTTGGGACCTCATAAAGTTACATTATAAATGAACAAAGTTGTTTTACAAAACAACATGGTGTCTGATGTCCAGCAGAGTGTGATGCGGTCCGCACGGGTAGCTTGACTATCGGGCTGTACAAATCATTGATCTGTGTTCTTTGTGGGACAACTCATGGAATAAAAATAACATGAGCTGTTCCACAAAAACCAAAGAACCATGAGGAAATGCTGCAGAAGATCTGTTACATCGTTACTGGAGATGTGCGACACAATGATTACCACAAAGTAAATTTATAATAAACTGGACTTCAAGAAATGGTTTACCGGAAACAAAAAGCAAATCAGTCCTACAAGTTATAAACCGACCGACATAAGCTCCAAACTCAAAAAAGTATATCACAGGACAGCTAGTTGTCCTAATACCCCAAATATGATTTGCCCCACAAAACCAGAGAAGACCGCCGGCAAATGTAGAAATGCCTCACTCACGTCACTGATATTGATCAATCAGAGATGGCTGACAGCAACATGGTGTTGTGGATTATTTAGCCGCCCGCTGACAAGTGCAATTGTAAATTGTAAATTAGTTTCTCTGGACGAATTTTATAGATTCCAAAACGAAAACAATTTCGCATATACCACGGACAGCGCACAGAACACATAAAACATGTACATTGTCTGTACATTAATAGCTGACCAGTGTGAGATTCCGACAATTATCCATGTTTAGTTTTTAATGAAATATCAGTTATGATCGTCGAGGTGGTTTGTGCTAGTCCTTAAATGGAGAAAACTTCTCGCTGTTCACTTTCTCGAGTATGGACCTAGCATCTTTGATTAAATCGCAGTTTGGTCATTATGCATGTTTTCCTGTAAAAGACATTTCATGTCGCATCAGTGTTCAGTGGACATTGGAAAAGAGGGAATTTCGAAAGTTGAATGCCAAGCATTATGCACAGTTTTTACAGCAAAAAAAAAGTTTCTATACCTGTCCGAGATATTTGTTACCATCCTACATCCTATCGTTAAATTAACTTCAGTAAGAGGCATACCCCAAGTTAGTAGAAAATGCATTTAAAAAGATGTAAAATTAAAAGAGTAGAAATGACAAGATTGAAGCGGAAACAAATGTTGGGATAATACGATTTACACTTTAAAGAAGAGGTTCATGTACCACAAAGGTTTAACAGTTTTTAAGTGTCCAACAGAGACGTACAACTTACCCACTTATATTGAGGTGGAATGTGGAGAAGTCTGCCATGTCTCAACATGGTGTTCATCCTCGGCGTCTTTTACTCAGAATAACCTCTTCTCCCGCCAACAGGTCTTTTTCTATAATCCACATGCATAATTGATGACATCACCTACAGCCTGATCATTGTCTTGATCATCAACATAACAAAGAATGGAAGAGAAGATTACCTGCATCCTTCTGCTTCCACAAGCACGTCTGTAAAACAAACACAATGAACACAATAGCAAGATCTAAGGGAGCTTTAGCATCAGCCAGGGCATTGTACACATAAAGCTTTCAACCTATTGTCTAACATCCATGCAAATAGTCAAGCTTTCACTTCCATGGTATTCCTTGGCTTGGGTCGGATACATCGATACTCCCATCCTTCTTGTACCCAATTCCTTTGTGTTCAACGTATAGCGTTGCCACAAAGCATTGGTACGACAGTGTTCACATCTTCGTGATAGAATTATGCATAGGCCGTAAAACCACATTAAGAAGATATGATGATCATGGAGAAACTTAAATTTAACAAAATAATACTAATAAGTTTAAGCTTGTAAGAGGGGCACCTGAAGCCAAACCTCAACATTGCTTCTCACACAAACGATGTTGTTAAGATACTGTCATACAGAACCTTTGTGAGAAACGTTGCTTTTAAACAAATCAGCATTACTGTGACTACTAAATTTGACTTTTCTCCAGTTTATTTCGTGTCGGACAAAATGGATCATCCGGATTGAGTTTTTTTGGAATTCAATGTATATTCGGTTTGCGGTAACACCATGTGTTACCGCAAACTGATTAGGTCATATACATTGATACCTCACCATTCAATGCCTCAAGAATTAAACAATAATTCAAACATCTGGTTAAAATCAAGAATCACGCTTGTTTCGGCCACTATTGTAATGTGGTGCAATTTTCCCGCGTAAAGAATGCGATTTTCATTATGTAAATGAACATTCGGCGTTCTTATTAATTATTTAGGTGTTTTTGCCCCATGCAAAGATGAATATCCCCACTCTCTTGATTGGCTTAGCTGTTCGTCTTAAAGCCATTTGAAGCATGTTTCTTGCATTGTAAAGCGTTACCTCATTGTGTCTCATTGATCCGTTTGTTGTTGTGTCCTTGATGGAGTCAGTAGCATCTTCAAAGCTTTTGTGGTTTATCCAATGCTTAATCATGGGAAAAACACAGCAGTTTCTTTGTGATACCCCTATGGCTAAGCTGTAAGTGGAAAATGAACAAAAAAATACATGAAATGCATTTTCAATCCAGTATGCACCTCTATGAAAGAAAATACAGCATCATCCAATATTTTGTAACAAGCAATGTACAAAATGATATAAAACGAAATTGTCATTAACGCTAAAAAATGTGCGTGCATAAAAGGTTTTTTTATAGAAATGTCGATGGAGTCGGTAGCTAATCATGAGGTCCATAAGCCCTCCGTGCGTTTTTGCTGTGCAAATTTCATCATCTTGAAACCATCACAATGGGGAGGTATAACGCAATATACCAATGATTGGTTGCCGTTTTTCCACTGAAGTTTTCATTATCTTTCAGCACAGACAGTCTCCGATTAACATTTTAGAATGTCATTTTGTTCTTAATAACTGTAGTCTTGTAGTCCGAGTTGCTTCAGCCGTTGAGATTTTGATGTTGCGTGCCCTACTTACACCGACACAACTTTCTCCAATGTATGATCCATTGCATTTTGGTTCGGATCTTTTAAATTTAAACGTAAACTGGAAACGTTTTAAAACTCATGGATAAAATATCGGTATACGTCTATTCATTCTTATTGTTCCTCCCAATCATGGGCGTTTCTTCCTCTTTGGCCCATTTAACGGCGTTGTTTCATACATCATTATTGTATATAGGGCTAGCCTAGTCTAATAATTTTGCCCAACATAATTATGAATAATTTTTCATTGGCTAGCGGTAATTAAGAAAGTAATTCAAAGGGGCTGTGTCGTCATGATCAAAGCAGGCCCGTGGCTGTATACTTGCGAACGGAGGGCGCCTGCGTGAAGTAACTGTGTGAGCATTCCAGCGGCGTAGCCGGTGAGCCTGGGGCACGTGCCCCCCCCCCCCCCACACACACATATCCAGTGCCCCCCCCCCCCCCAGGTTCCCCAAAAGAAAAAAATCGCGACAGCGCTCACAAAAAGAAAAGGGAAAAGGGGAGAACACGTGTTTGTATAACCTAATTTAGTGAACGGTTGCGCTCACGATCGTCGGATCGCTACCGCGGCCACAAAATGGCAAGAACAAAAGAGGATGGTGGCCCCCTGCAGCGCCCCATTCCAAAACTATCATTGCGACTGACAAACCCATTCCCACACCACTGACAAACCCATCCCCCTCCACTTAAAAGCAATGCCCCCTCTCCTGTGACCCCCCCCCCCACCACCACCACCACCACACACACACACACACCGCTGACAAACCCATCCCCCTCCATTTAAAAGCAATGCCCCCTCTCCTGTGACCCCCCCCCCCCCCCCACCACCACCACCACACACACACACACACCGAAATGGTCTTTACAAGCGCTCGAACGTTTTTAACAAGCGTGAACATGATTGTCTACGCATTCAAACCGGGGACTTTAACAATAGGGATCCGGGAAAATGACATATTGGGGAGAGTCCTCGGTTTGTTTCGTCTACAAAACCAATAGGAACGTCGCTAAAAAAAACTAAGTGTTACCCGTGGGATGTCCTCGGTTCCGTTTACAAACATTGTGTGTGCACGCAAGTCACTTTGGGGAGCCAATCAGCATTGTTTTTCAGGGCACCCCCTAACTACCTGGGCCCAATTTCAAAGAGCTGCTTAAGCAGAAAAAATGCGGTTAACAATTTCCTGCTTAGCAAAAATGAACAGGATACCAGTCACAAATGGAACACTTGTAGCGGTATTTTGGCCGGTAACCTTATTCTTTAAAAATCTACTTTTTGTGCTTAAGTAGCTCTATGAAATTGGGCCCAGGGATTAGTGACGAAAGGTATCGATCGGCGCGCTGCCCATGGTAGCGAAGCTGCATTGATCTCTATTATAATCATAGAGTTATATATAGGAACTAGAGGGCGCACTGGTAATGCTACGTGCACAAACGCGACGGAACCGCAAGGAGGCACGCGCGCCATTTTGTACGGGGGCAACATTGAATACGAAATACGCGGTGTGCTAATTAAATACACGTTATGCGGTCTAAAAAAAAATGAAAAACGAGCGGCTGTATTAAAGTTGTTTCGTGGGGTTTAGGTTATTCGTTTCAAAAGAGGATGAACACACTATGTCATGATTTATTGTCCAAAGTGAAGGAATATAATTCTATTTATTCGGGGATTATTTATTACTATAAACGGTCTTCACTGGCGTTCATAAATTTCACAGTAAACCCTTTCATTGTTAACCATTGCTCTTTTGCAACACGCACAAATGGTTTAGACGTACGTTGTTTTGGACTACTTCAGTACTTACGAAATGGCCGCCGCGCTGCCCTTGTCGGGCCGCGTAAATAGGCTACTGCGCCCTCTAGTTCCTATATATAACTCTATGATTATAATGGAC
Organism: Pisaster brevispinus; assembly: GCA_023634235.1. Lineage (NCBI taxonomy): Eukaryota > Metazoa > Echinodermata > Asteroidea > Forcipulatida > Asteriidae > Pisaster > Pisaster brevispinus. The sequence continues at coordinate 15,446,700 of JAMKCF010000006.1, read as the reverse complement.
CTTGTGCATAGACGTCACCAAGCCGCCATATTGGAGGTAAACTGATGGTGACACAGTGGAAACGCGTACGCTTTTCGCAAAGCATTGGCCAATGAACAACCTTCTTTTGACCTCTAGGCGAGGGCGCCCTACTCAAATACGTCATTGCATGAGGTCTATTTTGCTATTGCCTGAACATCTGACGTCACACTTCGAGGCTCGTGAATAACGCCAGATACCTGCCAGACCGGATGTTGGCAAACGTACCTTTGACCTAGCATTAATTTCACACGGACACTCGCAGAACAAAACAACGCTACGTGATGTAGCCAATGAAATCATTGGGCCTTAAGACCAGTACCCGTCTTTATCCTTGCGGATAAAGACGGGACCAGTCTAATTTTGCTAGAGATCAATGCGAGGGGGAACACTGCGTTTTGCGTCTGGGCTGATGGTGCATGCGGCTGTGCGTCTGCCCATCACGCACAACTCAAAATAGTGTCTGTACATTTCATATTTCTTCAAAGCTCATTGCAAGGCATTGATCAAGAATTCGGCTTCATCGATTTCTTTTTTCTGATTTAAAAATGAAAATCTACCCTCTTTCATCATTCTATAGCGATTTCTTGTTGATCAAACTTCCTGTGTGAAGTAAATTTGAACAGCGAGATGGCGGCACGTGGTCACTATAGAATGGTGGTATTATACATGTAGATCGGGAGAGGCTAATTTGAAGCATTGGAAGTAAAAACATTGACTACAATATTATAGACAACACTAGTGGGACCACTAGCCGACACTTTGTAATCTAGATATCTACTGCAATGATAAGTCATGGAAACATACTTGAATACCTGGGCCCAATGCCTAGAAAGGAAATAGAATGACTAAAACGAATCTCAATGAGAAAAACGAAATCGATGTGCACGAAAACGAAGTTTAATGCAACAATAGCTAAAAATAAACCCTACTTTGAGTGGAATAGGGGGAAATGATTTTTGCTAAAATTGGCCAGAATTCAAAACCGTTATTAAAGATGAGTTGCCCGTGTTTTCTTGATTTTATCTATATACAAGAGAAAATAAAATTACAAAAACTTAAACATACCACACATACATACATTATACATACAATGAGTATAACCGGTGGCCGCGTGGAACGTACCCCGTAAAAAGGAAGATTATGAAGATAGAGAGAGGAGGAGGGTGGAGAGAGAAGCGAAAGGGAAGGCTAAAGTAACATTCGACAATAAAAAAACTCATTATTGCTGTACAACTGCGCGTTATGAATAGGCCTACTGCAAAACTCGTTCCAAAATTCAGGCCTGACAAAACAAGCCTGATCTTCAATAGGTACTTTCACACCCCTGAAAACACCGAACAACCTTGACCAGATAAATGCTTTCTGAAAGCCCAATTCCGAAAATGTTTGATATTTTGATATTTTTGTATAATTTTGTATGTTTCCACGTGCGTACCTAAACACTGTAGGACAATTTGATGAAGGTAATTTTGAGATGGGCTCAACGTCAAAAGAGATCTCGGCGAGCATGTCTGACAAAAAATAGGTTGTTCTAAACCCCCCTCGACCCCCTCGACACCCACGACCCACAACCCACGACCCCCTCAACCCCTCGACTTGCGATACCAGTACCATTTTGCAATGCCATGCATATCTCGTGGCCGACCCGAGCCCGAATAAGATTATATCCCAACTGGGAACCTGTGTTCCCCGCCCGAGTACGATTACGGCCAACTCATTACGTGATGATCAGACCGCTGTCGCAGCTACCGCATTTCCGGCCTGCCTCCCGAATTACCAATAATAATTGTCGGGCGCTTGTCGGGCGCTTAGTATGCTTTGTAAAAATGCACGTATTTCGACGCAATGCATTTCAAATGAATCATGTTTTTACGTGGTCACCCTAAAGTGCATACAGATAGACGTATCACAAAATCGAAAAAGAACATAGAGTTATATATAGGAACTAGAGGGCGCACTAGCCTAGTTACGCGGCCCGACAATGGCAGCTGCGGCCATCTCGTAAGTAGTCAAAAACAACGTCTAAACTATGTTGCCACAGAGCACCGGTTAACAATGAAAGGGTTTACTGTGAAATTTATGAATGCCAGTGAAGACCGTTTATAGTACTGAATAATCCCCGAATAAATTTAATATTTTAGAATTATATTCCTTCACTTTGGACAATAAATCTTGGCATATGTGTTCATCCTCAATTGAAACGAATAAGATATAACCACGAAACGGCCGCTCGATCGTTTTGGTTTTTTTTAACGCATGATTTAGCAAGACACCGCGTATTTCGTATAATGTTGCCCTCGTACAAAATGGCGCGCGTGTCTCCTTGCGGTCCCGTCCACAGACATAGACCTTTCCATTGTTGATAATAAACAAACCGCGCTGGTTGGCATGGACCGCCGAATGTTAGTAAAACATTCAATCGTGTTAACAGATGTTTTAACCAAATTCAACATTTTCGGCAAACTTTTAATTAAATAAAATACCTCCCATGATCGGTTGCTTTGTTTCCAATAAATTCAACACTATTTTGAATATCATTTTGAATATTTGTGTACCATTGTTACAAACTGTAGCTATCTGTTTTTGTTTTGCATTTATGGCTTTCCATGGTTTTCCAACCTGGGTTGGCAAAATCTTGGATACTAGATACCTTTTCTCACGTTAGTTGTTTGCCGCTTCTCCTCTTTTTACTGAACTTTCTCCAAATCGATAAAAGTAGATGGAATTATTCTTCGTATCAACAAAAATTCGTTCGTCAAACACTTTCCGGCCAAAGTGCGCGTCGGTCCGTGTTTTGCGCGGACGCTGATGACGCGTACCGCCTGTAGATTAACGTGCTACTGATATACGCGATTGTTTGATGTGCATTCCACGCGAGCGTACGCAAAACGTGCCGAAGGCATGCATGCAAGGCGGGCCGGAGTGTGCACAATGTTGTGTTATAGAGCGAGTCCAGGAATTATTTCTCGAAAATTCAGTTATAGAAACGACGTTTTATACGGTTAAACCTCAACGCCCAACATTTAAACGGCTGTTATGGAATGTTCATGAAGTGTGGTTTCTTAAATTTCAAGGTAAAAACTAGATTTTCACAATGAAAACGACACAAACGTGTAGAAAGTGACAGTCCTGTAGGCCTTGGCCTAGGCTGATGAAGAGTCACAAAAGAAAGCAATCATTGAAACAGCAGCTAGGCTCATCAAAAGTGACATTAAAACAATGTTCCGTCTGTCACCGATGAGTATCCCAGTACCGAAATGCTCAAACTTGATTACGCCCTAAACTACCTTCCTGCAACCCTTGCCACATTGTTAAATTCTCTGTTTGTGGGTAAATACAATCGACGAAAAGTTGCAAGTATTGGTCAAGCAATAATTCAAGCAGTTCGTCCACGGGCTGTTCTTGTGCCATTACAGATAGGTCTTGGCGTGCAGACACATCATTTGCATCGGTCAAAGTTCATAGTAGACACTCTGAGTGAGATGGGATTCTGTTCTTCCTATGGCGAAGTGCTTCGATTTGAGAAGAATGCCGATGACTATGTTGCTCCTGACCTCTTAGGTGAGGACGTTGATCCAGAAGACACAGCCTTGCTCTTTGCTGGTGACAATGTTGACCATAACATTGTGACCATTGATGGCAAAGGGACATTTCATGGGATGGGCATGATAGCTGCCTTGACACCAGGACGGAAAACAAACCACATCATTCCCAGGCAAGATATTTCAGACCTTAACATCATACAGGATACCAAGGTTGAGATCGTACAGCTTCGCTTTGCCAACCATGCACGTCGCAGTATGAAATTCAAAGACCTTCCACAACTTCCAGTTTGTGATATAGGGGTTGATATCTTTTGGGAGCTCTCATTCAACTTCAAACAGGCAACCCCTAATTGGGGCGGCATGATGCACATTATTCATCGGGGGAATGAGCACCCTGGTCAGTCTTCTATTGTGTATTTGCCAATAATAGATATGTATTCTGGGGATAAGACTTGCATTTTATCCACGTTGGAGTTCATTTGCAATTTGGCAATGAAACACCACCTTTCACCAGTAATAACTTTTGACCAGCCTCTATATTGGAAAGCTGCTGAGATCATCATTGATGCACCGCAGAATAGCCACTTGAAAGGAATCGTCTTACTGCTAGGTTGTTTCCACACATTCATGAATTTGCTCGGAGCCATAGGTACACTAATGCAGGGCACAGGACTTAAAAGCATTCTGGAAGCTGTTTATGGTGAAAATGCCGTGGTGCATATGATGACTGGAAAATCGGTCCAAAGAGCATTCCGTGGCCATCTGCTGGTAGACAAGTGTCTTAACCAATGATTATTTCAGACGTGTTGGATGAAAGTCCTGAAAGGCTTGCAACGCTGGTGGATCAGTCTGAGGAAATGTACTCTTCCTTGTTGGCAGGTGAGATGACTTTGGATAGCATTCTCACATCTGATGCGATCGCCACAATCAAACTAGAACTTGACAAAAGGAAGACTGAACTTCTAGCTAGGTCAAAGACAAGTCAATTGTGGCTTAATTATCAGAAGATGTTACGTGTTGCCAGAGGGCTGATCATGGCAGATCGTACAGGTTCTTGGTCAATGCACTTGAATGCAGTTGCTGACTGCCTGCCAATTTTTGGAGCGGCTGGGCATTACAACTACTTGAAATCTGGGTATTTCTATGTTCAAGAAATGAATGAACTTGAGACCAAACATCCAGACGTATTCCGTAAATTCAATAACGGTTTCCATGTTATTCGTCGTAGTAAGAAGTTCTGGGCTGGCCTTAGCTCTGATCTTGTTATCGAACAGACATTGATGAGATCATTGAAGAGTACTGGAGGCTTAACACGTGGAAGCGGGATGAATGAAGAACAGCGAGCGTTGTGGACAATGTCTCTACCCATAACATCCGAGTACAACAATGCCATGCAAGAATTCAACAACCTCTCCTATTCAACAAGTGAGCAGCATAAAGAGTTGACTGAAGCCAGGATCAGCAGAGATTCATCTGACCTGTCAAAGATTAAGTCAAAACTAGTTGCCAGCACACCCTTTTCTCCAGACCCCTCCTTGAGAAATATTGTTAATGGTGTAGTGGCTACAGAAGATGTGAATGTACATGAAGCTGAATCCATTGGAAGAAAATTCATTGACAAAATGGTTGGTCAGCCTGCTTTCACATTCTCTTTCAAACGAAACGACAAAGCCAAAACCCTTGGGGATATGTCTGCCATCAAGATTGCTCCTGAACAGACCATTGACCCTGCCTTGTTGTTTCAACGGTTTCTAGTAGTGTCCAAAACAGGAGAACTGTCATTGCAAGACGTTATGAGTTATGAGCTCAGCCCATTTCCCCTGCCCTTTTTGAGGCCAGAAATGTCTTCCGGAAGGCTGATAAGCCTCAGTTAGCTCACGCTATCGTTGATCATTCAAGCAAAGTGCCAAAGGAAGCCGTCACAGATTCTGTTCCGAATACTGACCATTATGTCCTAGATGGAGGCTCCTTGCTGCACCGCTTACTATGGAAAACTGTAGACAGCTATGGTGCAATAGCGCAGTCATATGCAGACTTCACTATTCGTCATTATGGCTTGGCAACTGTGGTCTTTGATGGCTATGACGGGGGTCCGTCCATCAAGGACAATACACATCTACGGCGTGGGCAGAATATCCATCCAGTTGTCAGCTTTACTGCAGAGACAGAATTTTCAGGCAAAAAGGATGCTTTTTTGTCAAGAGATAGCAACAAGCAAGGCTTAATCAATCTCATTAGTGATGAACTGAAAAAAAGGAACTGCCATGTGATCAATGCACCTGGGGATGCAGATGTTGATATTGTTAAGGCAGCAGTTGAAGCCTCGTGTCATCATTCCACCACTTTGATTGGAAGAGACACAGACCTATTAGTTTTGCTCCTTTGTCATGCGCGTGCAGATAGCAAAGAACTGTATTTTCGTTCTGACAACCAGTATAAGTGTATCAAGGTATATAACATCAACCGACTGAAAACAATCCTTGGGAACGACCTGTGTTCTCAGTTACTTTTCATTCACGCCTTCACAAGTTGTGATACAACATCCCGGATTTTTGGCATTGGTAAGAAAGCAGCCTTCCAAAAGCTTGTGAAAGGCGACCCCACCATGGAATCTTGTGCAACTCATGCGTTCCTTCTCCCAAGTCAGTCAAAGAACGTGATACAGGACCTCGGCAGCAAAGCAATGATTGTCGTGTATGGTGGCAGTAGCACGGAGTCACTTGCATCATTGCGCTACAACATGTTTGTCAAGAAAATAGCATCTGCCAAATCGTTTGTGACACCAGAACGTCTCCCCCTACTGCTTCTTCTAGCCAATTTCACTGCCTCAGAGTCTACTACCAGATCATGGTTTGGATTGGGAGAGAAGATAACATGGACGTTATGGAGTGGGGCTGGAAACTTGAGGTTAATCGCTTAGCTCCAACAATGTCAGAAACAAACGCTGCCCCTGATAATCTCCTGAAGATGGTCCACTGCAGCTGTTCAACTGCCTGCTCAACACTCCATTGTAGCTGTAGAAAATACGGGTTACCATGTCATAGTGTATGTGTACCGTGCCAACTTGACACTTGTAACAACCCTTATAACCAGTTATTAGAAGAAGAAGAAGAAGAGCAAGAGTAACAACTCAATAAGAAAGAAAAAGTGAATATGATATAGCCATTGATATGCAACCTCATCCAAGATGACTGCCATTGTGGGTTCATTAATAATTTGATCACTATGATATCCATAACTAGTCTTTATATCTTTCTTAAACCCTAAAACCTAGGAATAGACCTTGGAATTCACCATTAAACCCTTGGAATTCAAGCTTAATAGCTGATTTAAATGACACTTTTATTGGTCTTAATGTGTTTCTTTGACTTCTAAAAACATGGGCCATTTTACTCAATTTACTGCCATTTTGGATGCCATCTTGGATTTGCAGGTTACCTGATAACTCAATGAAACTTTCATAGGTCTTAATGTGTTTCTTGACCCCTAAAACATAGATGTAGACACCTAAATTGAAACTCTAATGTGAATAGTGAAAGACTTATAGTCATTTTAGTGTATTTTAATGTATTGGCGGCCATTTTGGACGCCATCTTGGATTTTTAGGTCACCCGATTACCCAATGACATTTTTACTGGTCTTAATGGGATTCTTGACCCCAAAAACATGGGTGTAGACACCAAAATGATGACTCTAGGGTAAATAATAAATGACTTATTGCCATTTGTTTGTAATGGCGGCCATCTTGGACGCCATCTTGAAAATAACAACTTTCCTTTGCTCTGAATTTCTTAGATTTTTGATATGTTATTCTTGATGGTCAATACTACCATAATCCGTTAAAAAACCTTTTGTTACAATTGTTTGGGGGTTGAGGGGTATTTTTTCATAAATTGACCCTACTGGATATTTTAATTAGTCCTGTGGTTGACCCACAGACATATAATATAGACCGACAGCGCCTATGGAAATCAACGTCTGGAAACCGTAATTTTGACAGCACCCGACCATACCCAAACTATGGGCAAAATCCGCGAAAACGCAAGCGAAAACACGTGTAAGGCAATGGGCGAGCGGGTAGATGATGATAGAAAATTTGTGTTTTAAGGGTAAAAAATTCACCAACAGACTTGGAAACAATGTTTAATCAAAAACTAGATACCTTTTCTCACGTTAGTTGTTTGCCGCTTCTCCTCTTTTTACTGAACTTTCTCCAAATCGATAAAAGTAGATGGAATTATTCTTCGTATCAACAAAAATTCGTTCGCACACACTTTCCGGCCAAAGTGCGCGTCGGTGCGTGTTTTGTGCGGACGCTGATGACGCGTACCGCTTGTAGATTTACGTGCTACTGACACACGCGATTGTTTGATGTGCATTGCACGCGAGCGTACGCAAAATGTGCCAAAGGCATGCATGCGAGGCGGGCCGGAGTGTGCACAATGTTGTGTTATAGAGCGAGTCCAGAGATTATTTCCCGAAAGTTAAGTTATAGAAACGACGTTTTATACGGTTAAACCTCAACGCCCAACATTGTAAACGGCTGTATGGAATGTTCATGAAGTGTGGTTTCCTAAATTTCAAGGTAAAAACTAAATTTTTCACAATGAAAACGACACAAACGTGAAGAAAGTAGCAGTCTTGTAGGCCTTGGCCTAGGCTATGTATAATTATTTTGTTCACAAATTTTTACGATTTCCTCCCCCAAAATGAGCAAAAGTCAATTAAACAACTTTTTGACGACTCCAGTTATTACAGGAATTTCCTTAAATTCCATCACTTAATTTACAATCCATCATCGGGTCAAGTTCTCCTGAAAATTCAGAAAAAGTCCATGAAAACGGGACCACTGCCTCGCGGCTATGCCTAAACGTGTACAAAAAGTGTTGACGCGTCTTCACTTCCGCCCATAGTTTGAGAAAGTCCAAAATTTCAGTTTAGCGCCCCCTGCTGTCGGTCTATAGGTATTATATGTCTGTGGGTTGACCCATTCTGTGTTAGAGACTACGCTGAACGCGCTGTCAAAGGACGCATCAAGTCATGGAGCAACTGGTCCCTCTCATTCTTTTTCGATCTTGTGATTCGTCTAACTGCAGTTTAGGATGACCATGTAAAAACATGATTCATTTGAAACGTATTGCGTCGAAATAAGTGCATTTTTACACGCGCGTGCTAAGCACCCGGGGGGATCCGACAAGCGCCCTACAAGCGTTCGAATGTTTTTAACAAGCGTGCACGCAAAGCAGTACTTTTTGGTAATAGCCAATCAGCATTGATTTTCAGTGTTTCCCTCCCAGGGGTTTAGCGACGAGAGGTATCGATACGGCGCGCTCACAGACATATAATACCTATAGACCGACAGCAGGGGCGCTAAACTGAAATTTTTGACTTTCTCAAACTATGGGCGGAAGTGAAGACTCGTCAACACTTTTTGTACACGTTTAGGCATAGCCGCGAGGCAGTGGTCCCGTTTTCATGGACTTTTTCTGAATTTTCAGGAGATATTTGACCCAATGATGGATTGTAAATTAAGTAATGAAATATAAGAAATTCCTGGAGTCGTCAAAAAAGTTGTTTGATTAACTTTTGCTGATTTTGGGGAGGAAATCGTAAAAATTTGTAAACAAAATTATTATACATATACTGTATAGCCTAGGCCAAGGCCTACATGACTTTCACTTTCTATACGTTTGTGTCGTTTTCATTGTGAAAATCTAGTTTTTACCTTGAAATTTAAGAAACCACACTTCATGAACATTCCATACAGCCGTTTACAATGTTGGGCGTTGAGGTTTAACCGTATAAAACGTCGTTTCTATAACTTAATTTTCGGGAAATAATCACTGGACTCGCTCTATAACACATTGTGCACACTCCGGCTCGCCTTGCATGCATGCCTTTGGCACGTTTTGCGTACGCTCGCGTGGAATGAACGCCAAACAATCGCGCGTATGTCAGTAGCACGTTAATCTACAGGCGGTACGCGTCATCAGCGTCCGCGCAAAACACGCACCGACGCGCACTTTGGCCGGAAAGTGTGTGGCGGACGAATTTTTGTTGATACGAAGAATAGTTCCATCTACTTTTATCGATTTGGAGAAGGTTCAGTAAAAAGAGGAGAAACGGCAAACAACTAACGTGAGAAAAGGTATCTAGTTGTTGATTAAACATTGTTTCCAAGTCTGTTGGTGAATTTTTTACCCTTAAAATACAACTTTTCTATCATCATCCACCCGCTCGCCCATTGCTTCACACGTGTTTTTGCTTGCGTTTTCGCGGATTTGGCCCATAGTTTGGGTATGGTCGGGTGCTTTCAAAATTACGGTATCCGGACGTTGATTTCTATAGGCGCTGTCGGTCTATAGGTATTATATGTCTGTGGGCGCGCTGCCCATGGTAGCGAGGCTGAGCGCCCCCTGCTGTCGGTCTATAGGTATGTCTGTGGTCCCGTCGCGTTTTTGCACATGAAGCATTACCAGTGCGCCCTCTTGTCCCTATATATAGCTGTATGAAAAAGAATGAGAGGGGGCCAGTTGCTCCCAGCCTCGCTACCATTGGCAGCGCGCCGAATGCGATTTTTTCCATACCACACGCTAACTAGTGGGTCACAATAAAGCGTTCTGATTGGTCTGTTTCTACAGAGGTCGTGCATTTTAAATAAGGTAAACCAAGGAAAGCTTATTACTAATACACGTACTGGTGGTACAGGGCGGTACAGGGCGCTAGCCTTGGAGCACAGCTTGGTTTATCGCACGTGGTGCGTGGGATGTTAATACAGCGGCACTTGGTACATTGTCCGCGTAATCGGTGTCGCTAGCGTTAATCGGTGATAATGAAAATAGAGGCAAGAGGTAAAGAAAACTAAACAAACTTAAATGTTATCTCCTGCCCATTTTTCCTACTGCACTGATCTATTTTCTTCTTATGTATCAACTTTGTTTTAATGTATCATAAAATAGCCTTTCTTATTCCTTCGCATGGAAACAGCAGTCACCCTGACTGATAAGTCATGGTGACTGATGTTTCCATGGCAAAGATACGGTTCTAATTGTATAGTCATCACTTCATGGTCTCTATTATAGATAAAACCAAATATTTGTTGCGTTATTCTTGTATTTCGTAATGCCTGATGAATTTTGATATGTGAATGTATGGTCCCATGTCGTTGTTTTTGAGTCGTGTAAACGAACACAATTTAATGCAAAACACTGTCGAAAGGAAAATTTTACGAATCACAAGTCATAGTCTTCCTCAATAATTATATACGCCTACGTGTCAATGCCCCTACTCTGTCATTTGAAGGTTACTAAACATAAACACACCAAACATTCTTCCCCCAGTACAGACCAGCCCCTGTTGACCACTAACCTTGCTCCAGGAAATGATGTCATCTTTCAATCTGATTCTCTCACACACCTACGACCTAGGTTTAGCACTCATTATGCCCTACCACTTCTATTATAATGTTTGTTTATTCGGCCATTAATTTCTAAACGTTCATATAGTCTCAGAACAAAGAAATCAAGAAAAAAAACGGCAACAATAAAACAATAATAATAACAACAACAACAACATGGAAATTGACATAAAAACAAACTGCCCATTTCAAGTTGACCAGAATTAATTTAAAAGTGCACGCATAGAACACTGTGACTCAATAGTTTGCAAATCTCAACTTAAACATGGGAACATTTAGGGCCTATTAATTTTATATAGAAGAACGATATAAAGAAAATATACAAGAACAAACAAATTCACCTTAAAAAAATAGGCCTACTGAACAAACGGTAAGGTAAGGAAAGCAGAGAGAGCTCTACTACCATTATATAATAGAAAGGGTCCAGAATAGATGGATTGCACATGACGTCAGTGACCACCGCCAACTTGGATGACAAACAATGGAAAAGTGCAGGCGTGTACGCGCTGCGCGCGACTTAGCCTTTAGTCAAGGCGCACCGCGGCACCCCAGCCCAGGTATCACGCACGAAAAAAGACTCGCGCTAGTCTTTTTTCGTGCGTGATATCTGGGCTGGGGTGCCGCGGTGCGCCTTGACTAAAGGCTACGCGCGACTTCAACTTGGTTCCAAGTCTGCGCGATCGTGGCTTTTAGTCTACCCGATAGCCAATACATTATTGCCTGAAATAGCGCCCTCTTGTAGCCCGTCATTAGCCTACGATCACAGACTTGGGACCATTGTTCAACGGTTTGTACACACCCTATGGCGAATTAGTCCAAAAGTGGACGGAACAATCTGATTGGTCGAAATCGCAAAAACCTTCGATAACATGAATATTCAAACAAAACCATCTACGGGTAGGTTGTGAGCTCTATTCCATGTAAACTGTAGGGTGCAACTGTTATCGCGGAGTAGGAATCATGTATTTCGTTAAGTGTTTTTACTACATTAAGATCTCATTAAACTTATCTATTTATTTTAAAAACTGTCTACGTACCAAGGACCATCCTCGTTCCCAGGGGTGATCGATCTCGCCGCGCCATTTTTCCCAGCATGCCTTGCTCGATCATAACCCCTGGAATTGGTTTATTAAAATGTGCTAGAATCTAGCACATTTTAATTAGGCCTGGGCCGATCCGTTCTACGCGCGCGCTCAAGTATGGTAACCCGTAAAAAAGGCATCAAGTCAAAATGCAACTGGTCTTCTGTCATTCTTCTTTGATTTTGTGATAGTCTACCTGTATGCAGTTAAGGGTGACCGTGTAAAAAAATGATTCATTTGAATGGAATCGCGTCAAAATACTTGCATTTTCACACGCGCGTACTAAGCGTCCTACAAGCGCCATAAATGCACTCGAAAGATTTTAACAAGCGTGCACGCAAAGTAGTCACCCTTGGGAGCCAATCAGCGTTGTTTTTCAGTACATCCCTACCAGGGGTTAGTGACGAGAGGTATCGATACGGCGCGCTGCCCATGGTAGCGAGGCTGACCAAGGACTATACAAATTCAATATCGAATTAAAAAGCAACAATTTTAAGCGAGTTCAGCCTGTTTAATAGTAATAGACGCTGCCAGTAAGGTTTTGCCGTCTCCTGATTGGCCAGCTCCCTGGCGTACGCTTGATTATTTACATTTATCTTTGAATACATGATTATACATAAACGCAAGGGGTCAAGTCTGAGATTGCGAGTTTGGGGCGCGTGATAGCTAATCTGTGGGGGCGTTTTTTGTGGCTGATGCAGAGGAATAACTGCGATCTCAGACTTGAAATCAAGTCTACGCGCGACTCTCAGCCAACGATAGCTTTTCGCGCGTGCATTTTACATCAACGATGGCGCGGCCAATGCAAGGGGTCTATAGGTTTGGGATGGGGGCAAGGGTTTGGGCCAATGGCTAGGGTTTGGTATGGGGGCTAGGGTTTGGGATGGGGAAAAGGGTTTGGGCCAATGGCTAGGGTTTGGGATGGGGCTAGGGTTTGAGCTGATGGGTAGGGTTTGGGAACGTGAGGCTATAGGTCTGGGCTGATGGCTAGGGTTTGGGCCAATGGATAGGGTTTGGGATGGGGGGCAAGAGTTTGGGATGGGGGAAAGGGTTTGGGCTGGGGGCTAGGGTTTGGGATGGGGGCTAGGGTTTGGGATGGGGCTAGGGTTTGAGCTGTTGGCTAGGGTTTGGGAACGTGAGACTATAGGTCTGGGCTGAGGGCTAGGGTTTGGGCCAATGGCTAGGGTTTGGGATGGGGGCAAGGGTTTGGGATGGGGGAAAGGGTTTGGGCTGGGGCTAGGGTTTGAGCTGTTGGCTAGGTTTGGGAACGTGAGGCTATAGGTCTGGGCTGAGGGCTAGGGTTTTGGGCCAATGGCTAGGGTTTGGGATGGGGCTAGGGTTTGAGCTGACGGCTAGTGTTTGGGCCAATGGCTAGGGTTTGGGATGGGGGCTAGGGTTTGGGATGGGGGCTAGGGTTTGAGCTGATGGGCTAGCGTTTGGGCCAATGGCTAGGGTTTGGGATGGGGGATAGGGTTTTTGAGCTGATGGCTAGGGTTTGGGAACGTGAGGCTATAGGTCTGGGCTGAGGGCTATAGGGTTTGGGCCAATGGCTAGGGTTTGGGATGGGGGCTAGGGTTTGGGATGGTGGATAGGGTTTCACACGCATCATAGTGCACGAATCACTTTTCAGAAACTGGACATTCATATCCACCACCCCCAACTCCTCTCCACATGTTTTTCTCTACTTATGTTCCTGATCAACCAGCCACTTATGTTGACTCTTGATTTTATTTGTGACTGACCTTCATAGCCTCATACTCGTCGTAGTCTTACAGTAAAAACAAACCCAGCGAACCACTCTTTGAACGTTGAATTATTTTTGTTAATAAAAATTAATGTATTGTGATTTTAGGAAATAACACTATTATTACTATACTTTACTGTTTACAGCCAAAACTGTTTTCAATGTTAATACAGCAACACCTGACGAAAAATAACCCATACAGCTCATTTCTGTCGTCGTTTCAAGCCTACATAACTGTAAACAAAACCCAAACATTGTATAAGGACTCCACCAACATGGCTGAATGGGTGCCACCATTTTGTATAGGGTGCACCACACTAAATAAACTCCCATAAACAATTAACGCTAAATGCTAAATATTCAAAAATACTCAAAAATAATACTCAAAATATATTTTAAGTCTCTCAGCCTCTTGAAAACCAATCAGATATGTTTTCAGACAACTAAATTTCAGATTTCTTTTCAATTTTTGGTAGGTCAGTGGTTTGGAATTTTTGCTACCGACTCGCTGTCATTTTCATGAGGCATTCCTCCCACTCCCAAGCTAATAAAATAGTACCAACTTTAAAGCCTAAATTTATACAAATCTTCCAAAAAGTTGAAACACAAGGACCCCAGGTTGTGATACATTGTTATAATTACACAAAAATTGCATGACCCCAAAACGTTTCAAAAGATTTTGAGGGTCTACAAATTATGATAATCAGCTTGGCGCATGAATTTTTGTCTATTTAGTGTGGTGCACCCATGGGAGTTCGCTATCTGTTCGGTTCTCGTGGTGATAGCGCCCTCTATAGACCGTGCAAGTCTCGTGCGTATTCGAACATTTTTGGGACCACTGTGGTCCCACGTACATTGCTTTAACGCGTTAAAGAAACAAACACACGCGCTTTAATGGATCCCAATGTTCGAATACGCGCGAGACTTGCACAGTCTATTGGCAACTCTATCCGCGACGGGATTTAAGCGCAGAGGAGTAGTGAGATAATAAACAACAGGAGCGTCTTAAACCAATACTACATTATCATGAAAATGACAGATTGTCAGCAATATATGACGTCCAACAACCCACCGCAGAAAAATGTATAATGCCAATATCTGGTAAAATTAGTGGCTTCTTGCAAGTAGGATTTGAGTTATGAAGCTTTAAAAAATTTTCACCCCCACAATGGACCCTCAATATCCAAGACGTCACTCTGTAGTATAATATACAAAGGCCGCCATAGCCTTTAGTCAAGGCGCACGTGGCGGCGGCACCCCAGATGTCACGCACAATTAAAGACCAGAGCGAGCGGCGAAGCGCCTTTATTAACCCATTGAGCTAATCAGTTATTCGTGATCATGAAATATTTATATAAGTACTCTTTTTTTAAACCAATCACCGTCAGGTGTTAGACTCTTTTATATAACACCCAAGCAGATCCTTGCCATTTGATTGGAGGATTGTCCGTCACGTGATAGCAAATAAACGTACCATTGCACGCTACGTCATTCACCGTGCATTTTTCGATGATTGTCACACATGTGCGATATTCGTTTTATGTATGCAGTATATGTAGTATATATGCAATAATTCGTAATATAGGCCGATAATTGTTTAATATAAAATGCGATAATTTTTTATATATATTTGATAATTTTTTAATACATATTATATGCGATCATGTATGCGATGTTTTGTGATATACGTATGCGATAATTTAATATACATGTGCGATGTTACACCAATGTATATTTGATGTTCGTTCTATATATTATGTGCGAAAACGGAATTGTGGGATATAGTATGGCTTCCTGTCCACTTGATCCCCGTATCCTTGATGTTTTAGATCGGGCCAGACTATGGATGGTATAGTATGGTTCACTGAGGTGGGCGTACGGGTTTAACTAGACCGATGTTCAGGGAATGTGAAGTGAAGTACTCTTCAAACGAATTTTCTGATGCAGAAGATATTGTGCTGAGGCCTGAGACTCGAGCGGTTCGTTTGAAGAGTACTTCTGTGTTGTCCTTGTATGACAACTTTATAGAGTAAAAACCAACGAAGAAAACAGACCGGAGACAATGTAACGTCTGCTTCACGATCACTGTGTATAATATATTGTGTACAAACTTCTCATGGGCTTTTTCCCATCATGCACCTGTGGAGTGTGGGTGTTACAATTGAATAGCACTCAGGCCATTACATCCCTCCTTAAGTTGAATTAAAAATAACACATGTTAATCAAAAGGCGCTTAACAATGAAGAGTTAACACGATGCGCAAATAAAGTTCAATTATAAACGGTAATCGCAACAAGTAAGGTGTAATCAAAAGTTTCAGTTGTTCTTTTTTGTCTTTGTCCATGTGTATACACAGTTAACTGTAGATCAGTCTATTTAACCACATAGTCCTCAAGATATTGGGGGGGGGGGGTTGCGAATGCGAGTCGGTCGAGTGTGCGGCTGTTGAGAAGTAGTCTGTGTTGGCAAGGTATGTGGCAATGAAGTAGGTGTCGTTGCTGTGGTTTCGGTGCTGGGTGGTGTATGGTCCTTTTCATCTTCCTCCTCAATGTTATCACGTTGGTAGCTGTTGTAGGAATCCGAAGGGATGCCCTTAAAACGTGAGGAGTTCCGAGTGATATTGTGGCCATTTGCAGAGGCGATGATCATACTGCCTTTCCTGGCGGTGACAGTGTATGGCTGGGGGTCAAATGGTGTGGAGAGTTTGGACGGTCTAGTGTCATGTTTTACGAGTACAGTGTCACCAACTGCGATGGTTTTGTCAGGCGTTCAAACGAATGTCGGCGTAGCATTTCTGCTTGGATTTTGCCCGTTCATCATTCGCTCGAGCTTGACGATCTAATGTAGATGGACTGTTGAGGTCGATCTGTGGAAGCCGTGTGCGTGGCTCGCGTCCAAACATTAGTTGATATGGCGTGACCCCGGTGGATGGGTGTGGTGTGGCGTAATACTGCCGAAGGTATTTATGGAGCTCCTGCCTCCAAGATTTGTGTTCAAGATGAGCAGCCCCCGATTACACGAAACTCATCGCAAGAAGCGATGCATCGTATGGTTTGCGATGCATCGCAAACCTAAGACACGTCGCGGCTGCGACGAGTTCTAAATTCCGTTTCACCATACAAGTCGTAAGCGCGACGAGTCGCAACTCAAAACCATTTTCACTCTTAATAAAAACAACCCTTTGGACGAGGATGAACTGCTAAAGTTGTGTGGCTGTTTTGTGTTGTATACAACTTGGTCATAAAACAGTCGTGTATACATGTAGTTCATTCAAGATGGCAGAATTCGCTGCTCGCACTAGTCTTTTTCGTGCTATTTAGTGGTTGCGCTGTTTGTGTATCACTATCCGGGCGGCAGCTGCCCGGGCCTTGACTGAAGGCTAAGATCGCTGTGGGTTGTTTAACCATGGTTTAACAACCACGTAAAAAGCGGTTACATAAAATGGGAAAGGTTATAATCCACAAGATTGTATAGCAATAGACGTAAAATCACGATCTTTTGTCAATAAAGAAACGGTTAATCTGTTGGAACCCCCCCCCCCCCCCCATCACCCATATATTATTTTATTTAGATCTAATGAAATTTTACCCAATAAAATAATAGGGGCCAGCATTGAATATTTTAAAAGCTTACCCTTGTGACACGTTCAACGCTCCATAAACCCTCTCGATGATGTGATAAATACCTTGTTTGGTAAATCTATACCGACGAAATATTTCATCATCAGTTAGACTGTCGAGAGGGTTAGGCCGTGTCCGAAACGGCGGCTTCGGCTACAGCTACGGCTAGATCGCGCGCGTCTGCCTATTTTTCAACACTGGCAGACGCGCTGATCTAGCTGTAGCTGTAGCCGAAGTCGCCGTTTCGGACACGGCCTTAGTTCGGTCGCGAAACAGTCTCTCTCTGACGCAACGCTCTTCCAGCTTCTCGATTAGCAAGCAGCATCAACGCCACTTTGCAAGCATTTGCGCGTTATCACATGAAACATCGCTTTCTTAAGACGACCCTTTGGGTAGTCGTAACTTACGACGTGTTCTTCCTCGTAGTCAAGGAACTTGCGACGTATCCGACGCATCGTAACTTTGATGAAATCGTTTTTATACGCATCGCAACTTAAGACGTGTAACCGGTCGTATCTTGCATTTACGACGCGTCGCAGCGCTTCGTGAAATCGGGGGCAGTACGAACAAGCTTCATCAGCGGTTTGTTGAATGCCTCAGCCTGTGCGTTGGCCCGCGGCCAGTGAGGCGTAATGCGTCGATGTTTGAAGCCACTGTGTTCTGCGAATTTTGCGAAGGCGTGCGAGTTGAATGGGCTGCCGTTGTCAGTTTGGATTACTTTGCAACAGCCGAATGTGGACAGTACTTTGTCCAAGACAGGGATAACTGCGTTTGCGGACACGGATTTCACAATTTCAACATTTGGGTATCTGGAGTACTCATCCATGATGACCATGAGGTATTCTCCTGTGGGTAGTGGGCCACAGAAGTCCATGCTCAGATTTTGCCATGCTCCTGGTGGCAAGTCTGACATGCGAAGTGGCTCAAAGGGCCCTGGTTTGCTGTAGACGGATTGACATGCAAGGCATTTGTGTATTGTCTGTTCGACTTTCTCGTTGATTCCTGGGAACCAGACCTTTGATCGTATCATAGCTTTTGTTCGTGCCATGCCTTGGTGGCCTTCGTGGGCGAGAGAAACTGCCAAGTCACGCAGTGATTTGGGAATCACAATCTTGTCGTTGCGCAGCAGAATGTTATTTATGTGGCATGTAAGTTAATCCTTGCTGTTGTGGTACTGACGAAGTTTAGTCATGTTAATAGCGGGGTCAGTGAGCTTTGCGATCTCGAACCAGCGGCCTGTGCATACGAGGTCGATGGCTTTCATCAGAGTTGGGTCGCGTAGAGTCGCTGTCTGGATGCCGTTGATGTTCATTGCACGGGGGACTGATGTTGTTGCAACAAAGTTGACATATTGCTCTGCGATTTTCTGTTCGCGTGAAGTGTTCTTTGAGTTGGCAAGCGGGTGGCGGAATAAGTAGTCTGCTGGATTTGTGTGTCCGGGACTGTACTTGATTGTGAGTTTGTAGGGTTGCAGTCGGAGGCCCCACCGTTCGATGCGTAGCGGCGGGTGTGGCTTCTGCCATATGTTCACGAGGGGTTTGTGATCAGTGGTAACTATACGAAGTGTGGTGTTCCTCGAACATACATGTCATAGTGTTCACACGCCCATACAATGACAAGGGCTTCACGTTCTGTTTGACTGTATCGGGAGTCAAGGCACTGTGTCAGTATGGCCCCTAGGCCAACAGGGTTGGCATCCACTGCAATTTCGATGTCTTTGCGTATGTCGAAGTATGCGACGCTCGCGTCTTCAGATAGGGCATTCTTGAGTGTATTGAAGGCGTCCTGTTGCACTTGAGACCAACCCCATGGCATTTCTTTTTTGTGTGAGTCGTCTCAATGGTTCTGTGATTGTAGCGTAGTTGCGGATGAAACGCGAACTGTAGTTGGTCATTCCAAGGAAGCTGCGTAACTCTTGTGCAGTCCTTGGTGGCAGTCCTTTGCGTATGGTGTCCACTTTCTCCGGGTCTGGTGACACGCCTTTCGGGCTGAACATGAGGCCGAAGAACTTTATAGTTTGTGTGTTGAACTCACATTTGTCCCAATTCACTGTGAGGTCGTGGTCATGGAGACGTGTTAGCGTTGCCTCTTGCTGCGTCATGGTCGCGTTGCGCGTTGGGGCCTGCTCCAAAACAGATGATGTCGTCACTGATGTTTCGGGCTCCTTCGATGCCGGAGATGACGTTGCGAATTTTCTCTTGGAAGATTTCACTCGCTGATGAAATTCCAAAATTCATGCGTTTATAGCGATAGAGCCCCATGTGTGTGTGTGGAACGTAGTAATGTATCGCGAACTTGGTTCGAGTTGGTGGTAGCCTGAACGAAGATCAAGCTTGCTGAAAACCGATGCTCCGTTGAGATCATGGATGAGCTCGTTTACTGTTGGCGTGCTGTGGCGTTCACGCAAAATGGCTTTGTTGGGTTCTCGCACGTCGACGCATCATGCACCTGTGGAGTGTGGGTGTTACAATTGAATTGCACAGGGTCTCCTGCTTCCGCAGCCATTTTATTCCCTTGTATACGCGAATCAAGTCTCATTCCCTGACCATCATCAGTCTAGTTACACCCGTACGCCCATTGGTGTAACATCGCACATGTATAATAAATTATCGCATATGTATATCACAAAACATCGCATACAAATGATCGCATATAATATATATTTAAAAATTATCAAATATATATAACAAATTATCGCTAATATTAAACAATGATCGCATATAATATATATTAAAAAATTATCAAATATATATAAAAAAATTATCGCATATATTTAACAATTATCGCATATTATTACAAATTATCACATATATACTGCAAATTATCGCACATATATTACAAATTATTGCATATATATTACATATATTGCATCATAAAACGAATATCGCACATGTGTGACAATCATCGCATACAGATAGGTTGCAATATGACGTAAATCGGCCATATGTATTGCGTCAAAATACGTGAATTTTTACACGCGCGTACCAAGCGCCCGACAAGCGCCCTACAAGCGCTCGAATGATTTTAACAACCGTACTTGCAAAGCAGTAATTTTGGTTGGCCAATCAGCACTGATTTTCAGTGTTTCCCTACCAGGGGTAGCGACGAGATGTATCGACTACGGCGTGCTGCCCATGGTAGCGAGGCTGTTCCAGGGCATCCTCGTTCCCAGGGGTGATCGATCTCGCCGCGCCATTTTTTCCCAGCATGCCTTGCTCAATCATAACCCCTGAAATTGGTTCATTAAAATGTGCTAGAATCTAGCACATTTTAATTAGGCCTCAGGCCGATCCATTCTACGCGCGCACTCAAGTATGGTAACGTGCAAAAAAGGCATCAAGTCAAAGAGCAACTGGTCCTCTGTCATTCTTCTTGATTTTGTGATATGTCTAACTGTATGCAGTTTAGGGTGACCGTGTAAAAACATGATTCATTTGAAATGGAATCGCGTCAAAATACTTGCATTTTCACACGCGCGTGCTAAGCGTCCTACAAGCGGCATGATGCGCTCGAGAGTTTTTAACAAGCGTGCACGCAAAGTAGTCACCCTTGGGTGCCAATCAGCGTTGTTTTTCAGTACATCACTACCAGGGCCCAATTTCATAGAGCTGCTAAGCACAAAAATTTGCTTAGCATGAAATTTCTTCCTTGATAAAAACAAGATTACCAACCAAATTTCCATGTGTTGCATATTGCTTGTTACTGGTAGTCAGCTGTTGTTTGCTTATCCCAGAAAATCATGTGGAAATTTGGTTGGTAATCCTGTTTTTATCAAGGAAGAAATTTCATGCTAAGCAAATTTTTGTGCTTAGCAGCTCTATGAAATTGGGCCCAGGGGTTAGTGACGAGAGGTATCGATACGGCGCGCTGCCCATGGTAGCGAGGCTGGTTCCAGGGGTTACAATCGAGCAAGGCATTCTGGGAAAGCAAACAAAATGGCGCGTCGAGATCGTACACCACTGGGAACGAGGTTGGAGCTGACGGACCTTGCCACGCGCTACCTACGACCGTTGCATGGATGTATAATCGCAATGTGACTGTTGGCTAAAAGAGCTGCTTGTTGAAGGAAAGGTGTTGATGGAAGGCACAGCCAATAAAGTTCTATCTGGAAAAGGGTACTACCAAGCAGTTAATGCACATATGAGGGTGTACGAGGCAATGAGTGTAGTTCGGTGGTCAGCATTTGAGGAGTGGTATTTCTGCAATGACGTAAATGCAGATGGCTTGAGTGATGTACAGGATTTGATGTACAAAGTTAAAGATGTTCTGAGAGACGAAAGTGATGTGGCCCGCGAAATCATAAAGCAGCTAGACCATAAAGCCAATAGTGTTCAGGAGCTAAAGGGTAAATTCGACGAGAGTAGGCAGGAGTTTTTGACGCACAAGTTATGGTTAAACTACTTGGATATGGTGTATACTCTTCTGCTGTTTATCCATGCTGAACGAGAAGGTATTTGGACAGAGCACCTGTCTAGTACGGCAAGTATGCTAGAAATAATTGCAGCTGCAGATCATATCAAGTACATCAAAGCTGTTGTTGCTTACCTAGAGGAGATGCAAAAGCTACCTGATATTGCACCCAAAGTTCACGAACAGTTTGAGAATGGCAACTTTGCAGTAAAACGGTCACCAGGGAAGTTCAACAGCATATGGACAGATATGGCACTTGAATGCTCACAAAATTGTGACGCAAAAGGCAGAAGCGGACAGGCAGGACTGAAAGGAGTGACAATGAAAGAACAAACGCAGAAAAAGTGGTTTTCAACTCTTCCTTTCACTTCAGGGGTTTCTTCGTCTATGAAATTCATGGTACATCTTGATGATAATGACAACACACACCATGAGGCTAACACTGCAGTAAAGAAGAGGGAAGTATCGTCGAGAGACAGGCTGGTAGAGGCTCTCACTCAAGGTGAAATGATTAATCCTTTCACTTACACTGGCACCAAGAATGTACTCAACATATCAGATGGTAGAACAGGAACAGCAGAAATATCCAGAGATCTGCTTGGTGCTCGACTGCGTGGCCGCCAATCACTACAGCACTACATATCATCAGGAAAAACACAAAAAAATTCAACTGCAGACACTCAAGATCCTGAACAAAAGTAGGAAGCCAAAAGAGAAACAAATAAAGCAGGAGCTATCTGATGAAATGTCCGTTCTGAAAAGACTGGTCTTTGAGACGGAACAAGGTTCGGTCATTACCCATCTAGACGATCTTCTAAAACATGAGCTACACATCTATCCTCCTTCTATAGCAGAAGTTCAAACATCTACAAAGAACGTCAAGCTTCGGAGTGGAAGTAAAGCAGGTCTACAGCTTATCTACAAAAACCGAATAGGACTAAAAGATTGGTCAGTCACAATGTCTCCTGTAACCCATAAAGCAGGCCTCGTTGTCGATGTCATGGGACTTATAAGAACATACAGACCATTTAACAACGAGATCAGTGACAAGTACGCAGCAAGAATCTTTCAGTCAGTGACACAGGGATCATCGTACTCATTTTGTTGCAGATAGGTATGACGGCCTGTATGATGTCAAGGATAAAAATGGAGAGAATGTTTGTTTGAAATCAGCCAGTGGCTGCAGAGATCGGCGTTCGGAATCCAGGGTTGAATATCTACTGTGCAAGGGCCTTCCCATAAGGCACTGGGATGAAATCATCACAAACAGCAAAAGCAAGTCCAACCTGCTGAGCTTCCTCTTTGATTGCTGGAGACAATCTTCAACCATGCTTGATGACGGCATTACCCTGACACTTGCTGGTGGTTTCAAGGACAGACAGCATGTGACAACCTTGACGTCCGATGGACAATCTACTATCTTTGATGACAATGACCTTGCAAGCACCCAAGAGGAGGCAGACACTCGGTGTGTTTCTACATACCGCCGCCTGTGTGCACAGAGGATGCACCCGGGTTGTTATAAGAGCGTCAGACACCGACATCAGTGTAATGGGGATGTATTTCTTTCGAAGGCTTGCTGAAAAAGATTGCCTGGAACTTTATATTCAATCGAAGGACTATTTTATTCCCATCCATGATGTTGTCACCTCATTTAGTGTGAACGAAACTAAGATGCCTCTTCTTCATGCCCTTAGCGGCTGTGATACAAACAGCTACTTCTTTGGCAAAGGCAAATCCACTTTTGTCAAAGTCTCTCCACATTTTGCGCCTGACCTTGCCAAAATTAGCGACCAGCTCGAACAACTGAGTGATGTAACTGATGATTTAGTAGACCACACAGTTCAAATTGCAACTGATCTTGTCGCAAAGGTCTATGGGAACCCTAATTATTCCAGCCTGGACACGTTAAGAGTGCACCTGTATGCAAGGGTACCAAGTCTAAAGTTAATGCCTCCTACAAATGATGCCTTCCGTCAGCATGTCTTACGTGCTATTTTCAAGCAGTTGTCTGGGTTAAGGCCATGGAGGCAAGGCCCTCCATTCCTGACCCCTTCAAATACGGATGGAGATCAACGGTCTCGGGTGTGGAACCTGTACTTTTGCTACTCACTCCTCTTCCGTCAAACTTTCGGAACAAATTGTACTGCAATTGTAAGCAGCATTGCAGAAAAAACTGCCCTTGTATGAGGAAGAAGCTACCGTGCAGTCAATCTTGCTTATGCAGTGGTGACGCAGCTACCTGTCTTCGTATACAGATCTCGACGTAGATGATGTTGCTACTGTTGAAGATTCTCAAAGTGATGTGGAGGAGTAAATACGCAGACGACTTATGCATTCGTGGTCTTTTTCACATCTGGTATGCCTTCTCTGAAACAAATTGTATTATATACCTCATATATAGATTCCTCTAATCTGATTGGTTAAAAGTGGAGTCATTGAAATAGCTGGGGCCCCTTTTTCTATCAAGATGACGTCATAATTAACTGTGCCCGGGGCACAGCAATCGACTGTGCCCACCCTGAAAATAATTATGGAACAGTCGCAACGCACTGTATTTGTTCATAGGTCGCTTGTCTACTGTACGCGTTGTATACGTTCGTGTCACGGCGCGAACTGTAAGTTACTACACTTTTATTACATTTCAAAATCAAGGCATATGCTGTAGGCCTTGTCAATTCAGGAAATCTTTTAACCAATCAGATTAGAAGAATCTATATTGTTCGGTATATAAAAGAAATATTGACTGCTTAATATTCGGGGCACAGTCAAAATTATAGGCCCTCGGTGATGTCAAAACCATGACTATGCCCTCAGCTTCGCTTCGGGCATAGTCATTGTTTTGACATCACCTTAGGCCTATATTTTTTAGCAGTCAATATTTGTATACTATGGCCCTCCAAATAAACTTGTTATTTATTTTTTTGTCGGGGGGGGGGGGTCGAGGGCAGTACACATATTTTAAGGATTTTTGGATTTTGATTTGATTTGATTATATATTATGCCTAGTACATGGGTTGGTAAATGTACCCACATTCCATCTCTCATTCCATCAGTGTTATCAGATTAACATTTTGATGCAATAAAGACAATGTGTTTGTATATGTGTGGATTAAAGGGGTATTGGTATAACGTTTGGTAATTACTTCACAAATTAATGGTTCTTGGGGGAAAAGGGCATTTTATGCTTCCCTCCCCCTCAAAAAATAAAATAAAAGAAATTATAATAGATAGAAACAGTTATTCAATGATTTCTCAAAAATACTTGGACCAACTTAAATTACATTTTCACAAAAACTTGTTTGAAAACTAGATGATTAAATGAATGCACTCAGTCAAAATCAAATGTTAATTTGATGCTTGTTTTTACCTTGTTTATGATGTATTTCTCAATTATCATCAAATTCTCCCAAAATAATAGGAAGCAAGTAATATTAGGTTACGATGAATATAAGTTCAGCTAAATTTTCCTTTTAAGTATCCCATTCCGTTTACAGTATACGTTTGCGCAGGGAAACCTACTTAAACACAACTTCCAATGAAAAACGCATTTTAGGACTCAAAATGGCGGCCTATATTGAATTTTGCCAATAACTTCAAACAGCTCAGATGTGAATTTTTCACCGCATATTCTTTTCAACCAAGTTTATTCCAAATTTGTTTGTTTACATAACCGTAACTATCTGCGATTTATTCCCTGGGCACATCAAATTTGTTATTCCTTTATTTGATACTTCTTTTAACAAGTACGAAATTATATGAGTGTGAAACTTAAAATTGTGTCCCTGAATGTGAGGGGTCTTTGTCATTTTAAGAAGAGGAGGAGTATCTTTAATTGGTGCAGAAAATCTGGAGAAGACATTATTTTTCTTCAAGAAACCCATAGTGTCAAACAAAACGAAAGTCAATGGCAACATGAATGGGGAGGGAAAATTCTTTTTTCTCACGGTAGTAGCAATAGCAGAGGTGTGGCTATTGTCTTTCGTAATGGTAATGGCATTGATTTGACCAACGTGTATAAGGATGACAGAGGTAGAATTCTGATTATTGATGTTGTGAAAGCTGAAATGCATTTCTCCTTGATTAATATCTATGTTCCCAATACAGAACAGAGTCAATCTTGTTTTTATACTGACTTGAAACAATTGTTCCTCGAAAGAAATTTTGAAAAAAGGACAACATTATTTTAGGTGGTGATTTCAATTGCGTTTTAAATATCGATCTTGACAAAAAAGGTGGTACTGAAAAACCCAAAGAGTGTATTATTAATAAAATTAATGATGTCATTGATTTGTTTGATTTGATAGACATTTGGAGATACAAAAATCCCAATGAGAATAGATTTACCTGGAGACAACGGAACCCTCTGATTCAATGTAGGCTGGATTATTTTTTGGTTTCTCACAATTTAATTGATAGTGTTACTCGCACAGAAATTTCTCCTGGTATTAGAACTGACCATTCTGCTATTTCACTTGTTATTAGCTTGTATAAAGACCCTGGTAAAGGTCCTGGCCACTGGAAATTTAATAATTCGTATTTAAATGATGTTGAATACGTTACAGAGATGGGAAATAAATTAATGCAGTGGACCAGTGAACCTACAATCACAGATGTTCAAGTGAAATGGGAATTTGTTAAATACAAGGCTAGGTTCTATACGATCGACTATGCAAAAAAGAAGAGCAAAAAGAAAAGGGACAGAATGGCTGAATTGACCAGTAAGCTGTATAACTTAGAGAAAAAACTTGCCAATAATCCAGATCAAGTTACGTTCCATGAAAATGATAAGGTTAAACTTGACATTGAGGTTCTTGACTCTAAAGTTGTGGATGGTATTATTGTCCGGGCAAGAATCCGGTGGTCTGAAAAGGGTGAGAAGAGTAACAAGTATTTTCTTAATATGGGGAAAAGGAACAGTAAAAGGAAACATTGCAGGCGTATAGTTACTGAGCAAGGTCAAGTGATTACAAATCAATTTGATATTTCTAATCTTCAGAGATATTTTTACCAAAACATTTACAAGTCTGAAATGGATTCTTGCAATCTACAAGATAATAGGTTTTTTAAATGTAAAAATATGCCTATCCTCAATGATGAAGACAGAGGTACATGCGAAGGTGACATCTCTCTTGAAGAATATTTAAATGCCCTCAACAAGATGCCTAAGAATAAGAGTCCCGGTAATGACGGCCTGTCCAGTGAATGGTATTTGTGTTTTTGGAACTTCATTGGAAAATTTCTGGCTCTGGTTTTAAATACTGGTCTTAATAAAGGAGAAATGTCCTATTCTCAAAGACAGGCAGTCATTACTCTCATTGAAAAAGATGGCAAGGATAAGTGTAAACTACAAAACTGGAGACCTATCTCCTTATTAAATGTAGGTTATAAAATAGTCTCCAAAGCGCTTACGTCTATAGGCTTTGAAAGTGATTTCGGGCCTCATTCATAGTGATCAAAATGGTTTCGTGAAAGGTAGATATATAGGGGAATCCGTTAGAACTATCTCAGATGTGATGGAATTTACCAAACTTGCTAATATTGGAGGTATTTTGCTTTTTTTAGACTTTGAAAAGGCCTTCGACAGTCTGGAATGGAATTTTGTACTGACAACGATGGAGAAAATGAATTTTGTCCCGCAGTTTGTAAGTAAGGTGAAAGCTCTTTACTCCAATATTAGCAGTTGTGTTATGAATAATGGATTAAGTTCAGCGTACTTGTCCGTTGGTAGGGGAGTGAGACAAGGAGACCCACTCAGCCCATACTTATTTATTTTAGCTTTAGAGGTTCTTTCTTGCACCATTAGGGAAGATGCAAATATTAAGGGTGTTTCTGTTAATGGTAGGGAAATTAAAATTATTCAGTATGCAGATGATGCTAGTTGTGTTTTGGCAGATGAACAATCCGCTAAATATCTTTTCAAGCTTATCGATTCCTTCACAAAAGTTTCCGGCCTTAAACTTAATGTAAACAAGTCTCAAGCTTTGTGGCTAGGTTCCGATCGCCACTGTAATTTAAAGCCTTTTAATGTTGAATGGCCAAAAATTCCAGTTAAAGCACTGGGTGTGTACTTCTCGTATGATGCTATAGCTGCAGAGAAAGTAAACTTTGAACATAGACTTAAGCACCTTAAAACTATTCCTAATGTCTGGAGAGGAAGGTGTTTAACCCTTTCTGGTAAGATCCTTTTGATTAAAACCTTTGCATTGTCACAATTTGTATACTTGGCATCTTGTATCCACATACCCTGTCAGGTAGTTAAGCAGATTGAATGCATTGTGTATGATTTTCTGTGGAATGGGGGCAAAGGTATGGTTAAGAGATCTACAATTATAGGCGATACTGAAGATGGTGGTTTGAAAATGGTAGATGTTAAGTCTATGTTCAAAGCTTTACGTGTAAAATGGACTCAGAGATATTATAACAACATCAATCAAGCAGCTTGGAAGTCCATGTTGAGTTATTTCATTACTCCTTACGGGGGAGATCTTGTGTTCCACTGCAATGTGAATTGTGACCAAGTGAAAGAATGAAAGAATATTCCTATGTTTTACAAGGATATGTTTAATTCTTATTTTGATTTGATGCAACATGATAACATTGGGGTTTACTCACAGTGCATCTGGCATAACCAACGAGTCCGCATTAACAACAAACCCTGTTTTTATGAAGGTCTTTACTCTAAAGGTATTACGCTGGTCAGTGATCTGTTCCTTGAAGACGGAAGGATTGTTCCATTTAATAAATGGGTAGACAAAGGGGTGTCAAAAAATCTTTTTTTGAAATGGAGAGGACTTATTTCAGCTGTCCCTCGGGTGTGGCAACAAACTCTGAGAGCGGGCTTTAAAAGGGAAATATGCACTGCCCATGGCCTTTCTGGTCTTGTTAATGGAACAACCCTTGCAGTTAACTCAAGAGCAAATCCTTCTACAATAGAAATCTGTAAAATGTTTACTTCTAGGATATTCACTCATCCAACTGCTCAGACCAAATTTAACATAGAGTTCGGTATTATGAAGGATGAATGGAAAAACATCTATTCCTTGCCCTATCAGTGTAGTATGGAAGTCAGTAGAGAATATTTCAATATAAGATCAATATGGATTGTTTAATGACTAATGTTAGATTATCAAAAATGAAAATTATCAATAGCGATGCTTGCTCCTTCTGCTCTAAGTTTCCAGGGACAATGAAGCATTTGTTTTTTGATTGTGAATTTATACAACCTATTTGGAAAGAGTTTGAAGATTGGTGGAAAGGCTTGTCGAACGAGGAATTAACCTAAAGTTTTAAATCCATTCTCTTTGGGCAAAACACTGACCAGCCAGATTTACTACTTAACCTTTGCATTTTGTTGACAAAGAAGATGATATTTAGAAGTAGGTTTAATCAACAAAGGCCAAATTTCGATTCCCTTGTTAATTTAGTAAAATATAACTATGAATTAGAAAAAAAGATTGCGACTAGCTCAAGTACAATGCATAAGTTTACCACAAAGTGGAGGTTTACGGTTTAATTGTTGCTTGATATGTTTTCTGTCTTTTGTCCTCTATTTTGTATTTTCGTTGTTTGCTTGTGAGTGCATAATGTATGAAATAAAAAAAAAAACACAAAAAAAAAGTTTATTCTTAATTTTGTTTCTGACAAAATTTGCCTTAAAATTTGCCCCCAAAATTGTTTTTTTTTCCCTATTTTTTATCCAAAATGGCGGCTATATTGAATTTTGAAATATTTAAAATGTAAAATGTACCAACCTTATGTTTTCAGCCAAATTTGGGCTGCATCGGTCTCCTAATTTTGTAGTTATGTCAAAAGGAGTTTTTGTTTATGGTTTCAGGGGGAAAACGGCGGCCATTTTGTTTTTGACCCAAAAATGCACTTTCGCCGGGTCAAAATTTTTTACACCACCCTGATTCATGATCAGCATGTCTTACCGCACATTTTCATGTAAAAATATTGAGGGGAGCAAATAGTGTAGGGTGTTCTCATTTTGGGGTGTCTGGAGCTTGGACTATAGACCAATTGCACAACGCGCAGCGCACATACACGCGCGTCTCCCCTCCGCCATGCTGGGTGTCAAAACGTGCACAAAAGGGTGGTACACGTGTTCACACGTGCATTGTTCGTAAACACGTGTACCATCCTTTTGTGCACGTTTTGACACCCAGCATGGCGGACAGGAGACGCGCGTGCATGTGCGCTGCGCGTTGTGCAATGGGTCTATACCAGGGGTTTAGCGACGAGAGGTATCGATACGGCGCGCTGCCCATGGTAGCGAGGCTGCGTCAGCTCTAGAGATCAGTGGCTCTAATAGACTGTGCAAGTCTCGCGCGTATTCGAACATTGGGATCCGTTAAAGCGCGTGAGTTTGTTTCTTTAACGCGTTAAAGCAATGTACGTGGGACCACAGTGGTCCCAAAAATGTTCGAATACGCGCGAGACCTGCACGGTAAATTGCGACTGACTCACACACATATTGGGATCGAGGATGTGTGAACCGTCCCCGCAACTAGACCGCACAACAATTACCGACTTGATTTCAAGACTAGCAAACGATCGAAAGTACAAGCTGACAAACGACATCACCTCGACCAATCATAATACAGATATGGAAAGCTTACGTCACAGTACGTTTATCCAACAAAATCAATGCATCCAACAAAATCATTGGGACTGTAAGACCATTGCTCATCCTTGCAGGGGACCAGTCTATTGTGGCAGGAGATTCGTATCTGTCTATCTGGGTTGGGGAACGTGCCCCCCCCCCTTTTTTTTTTTTTGCTGGCTACGCCGTTGGATCAAAAGTACAGTTAACCCTGATGTCTGACATGTAGGTGACAAGCTACGTCACTTTGGAGCAGACCAACCATACAGCAGAAATTGAAAGCTTATGTCACTGCAAGTTTATCCACTGCTATCATTGGCCTGCAAGGCCTGTCTTTATCCGCAAGGATAAAGCTTTGAAGACAGCGGACCAGTCCAACTGTTAAAACAATTTCTTCTGATATCGCCCTCTTTTTAGTTGACTTCCTCTAGCCCATGTTAATTTCCCATGGGGGACAACATCTATGGGGGACAGATTTCCCTATGACACCGTATCTTCTCTATACTTCTATGCCTTACACAGCTCTGATTGCACGGAGTGCGCACACTTCACTGCCCACAGTTTTGCTATTTCCTAATCTTGATTGGTAACGCTCGTTTTGTTAACATGCGGTCATCGATTTACTGGAGAAGAAATATCTGTATCAAACAAACTTCTGGCTCAAAACGACTGTCCATTGTTGATAAACAAACCAGGGGCCGATTTCACAAAGAGCTAAGATTGATCTTAACTGCCATATGTTCTTAGTTGCTATGCAAAGTGTGATGTCACAATACAAATCACTATGGTAATAATGACAACTCATCTTAAGATGAATCTTATCTCTTTGTGAAATCGAATGATAGCAATTCATTAAAGCGTTTGAACAGCTGTTGTGTACAAATTCAACATTTTCTGCAAACTTTCAATTAAATAACATACATCCCATGAATGGTTGCTTTGTTTCCAACAAATTCAACACTATTTTGACAGCCAACAATGATGAAGGTCTGGGGAAGGTATGCATAACAAGAGGTATTTTCCAAGGTGACTGTCTGTGTCCGCTACAGTTTGTTCTGGCACTGAAACCCATGTCGATGATTCTGAGGAAGGGGAGTGCAGGTTATGTAATGAAGAAGGACGGATGTAAGACCAATCATCTGCTTTTTATGGACAATTTGAAGTTGTTTGCAAAGAATGAGGCGATCGATTCTTTGGTGCAGACTGTCAGGATTTTCAGTAATGACATCAGGATGCAGTTCGGTTTTGAGAAATGTGCTTCAATAGCCATGAAGAGGGGAAAGAGGGTACATTCCGATAGCATCGCTCTGCCATATGGTACACAGATGAGGGTTTTGGGTGAGGAGGAGTTATCAGTACCTTGGTCTACTTGAATTTTACCGTGTCCTTCATGAGGAATCAAAGGTTAGGCTGAGGGCAGAATACATCAGACGGGTAAAGAAATGTTTGAAGTCTAAACTGACAGGGGAACATAATTAAGGCGATTAACACATGGAGCTTGCATTGTCACGTCAGGAGGACCGAGGATAGCTTGTTGAAAGTTATGTAAAAGCACACGAGGGCAGAAGAAGTTGGGCCGAAGGAGTACAAGAGGGAGAGGAAAGGGGAACGACAGCAAGATAGGAGGAACAAGCCGCTCCATGGTCGGTTTTTGAATGCAGTGATAAAATGAAATAATGATAATAAATAGCATTTATAAAGCGCATTATCAATCACAGATTCCTTAATGCACCCAAAAAAAGCAAACAAGACAATCAAATAGTTTGAAAACAATTCACAATTAAATCATTCTCACATTACATCACTCAAAAATGCAACTTCCAAAGAGCATTCCTGTTTAAATCAAGCAAAATTTATTTTATTTAACAAAATCAGATTTGTCTCACTTACTGGTAACTTTCAACAAGTTGTCAAGTTGTACAATGATATGCACTGGACCATCCACAGAAAGCACTCTCTCTATAAAGGTATTTTATCACTGGTTTTATATTTGTTTTGTGCTCACCTAAATGAAAAATTATTATTTTAACAATTAAGTTTGGTACCCTTTAAGGGCAACTAATCCTCTTTGCGCCGTGTTTCATGTCACTTGGAAAAGAGGTAATGCTAGTAATATAAACCAAGGTAATACATTTACAACCATTTTATTCAGTACCCACACATTTGTCTTATTTCTCTTTTTGCATGGTGTTGTTAACTTTCACTTATAATTAGCAGTGTGATGACCCAATCTTCATTGCATGTTAATGACCTGGTTGGTGGCTGGCCGCTGATAACTGACTGAGCCAAAGGCCAGCAACAAAGATCATTGCCACACACTGAAGACCAGGGCGCCAAACTGTTATTCCCATTAAAAATTAATATAATTGCTCTATTCATTTTCAAGGGTCATTCTTTGGCTGTTCAACTTTTGTGTGGCACTTAATCTCTTACACATAATAACTAGGTTATTAATATTAGCAAGAACCAGACTACAACATCACACATCATTACATGGTGCTATGTAAAGGAGTAGGTCTCATACTTCAGAAACGTTGCCTCAATTACCTTGCAGGGAAAAAAACTGAATGTTAAGCGCTTAGAGGCTGGCCTGCAGTAGGCGCTATACAAATACATTATTATTATTATTATACTGTATGCTGTTGTAATGACGTCTGGTAATTTGGGTCAATGGTCATTCACCACCATTTTGTATCACAGAAGCTTAAACTTGGTTGGCACAAATTTGCCTTATTTTAATAGTAAAACAATTATAATAACTTCAGATTATGTGTACTTTTGTTTTGAGGAGCTAAATCGATTTATCACTAGTATTGGTAAATGATAGCAACATTAAAATGATAAACTGTCACCTTTTTTGCAGTGAAGGCCAACCTTTAATTCAATCATGCTGGTTAAGGGGACATTTATTTGCTAGTTCACAGAGCAGGTCTTTGTATCACATGTTAATACACACCCACCTGACCAGTTTTTTGACCAATCAGAACGCATAAACTCTCCAAGGTATCTATTAATTGTTGCTAACGCCTCCAATTTCAAATCTAAATAAATACACAACAGTCCAACTATGGGGAAACGCCTAAGTAATGTCACAGTTCAAGCAGCTACCTTGTAATTTTGATCGGATGGCCAGGAAAGGTAGGTGAATATTTGATGTTTTTAAGTTCAAGTAAGCAAGCATACAAATTGCAATTGGGTTTTTGATCAGAACACAAATATTGAACAAAGTGAGATAAAGATTTTATTACACCTTAATAATCACAGAAAAAGGTGAATTGTAGGGGCCCTTGATTCACAAACCCATTTACGTCTTCTTCTGTTTGTTGAGGTACTGTACATATGGAGGACCATCTCATCCAATGGTGATTGGTTGTTAATCTTATATGCAAGTTCAAAGACAGTTATTTTAATACCATTTTTAAAAATAACTTTAATTTGTTTGAATAACTGATTGAATGAGAAACGAAAGCATTTATAATCAAACAAGGAAGTCTAAGAAAAGAGTTGAAAATGGTGACATTTGAAACACAATCTTCTCAATATTTAGTTACCACCAAAAGAAAAACCTTGATCCATGCTTGGAAGGGGGAACATTGCCTGGTTCTATTTGTGGTATGTATGTTGGTTCAGGCTTGGGCCTCAGCAATGACTCAGGTGGAGGTCTTTCAGTCTTAACAATTGTAACCTTGTGAATAAACAGATTCAATAGAGAACACATTGTTTAAAAATGCATTCTAGAAATGCAAGATATTTAAGTGCACTTTTAATTCTAACACACAACTTTCAAATTCTGAAAATGAAATTGCAAATTTTGTCATCTATTAAAGATGGTAAACATTTTGCTGCTGACAGCGAGAATCCTTGTTTGGCAACTTTGTAGTCCAGCGAACACTTAAATCAGACTAAATCTAGTTGTTTCTCACCTTTAAAAAGTCTGAAATTATATCTTCATCCGCACTGAATCCCACACTGGGTTTGTCAACACTTTTGTTTATCTCTTTTTCTAAATAGATTTACCAGCCTTTTTTCTGAAACTACATTGTATACTCACTAAGTTTACTTACCTGGTTGATTTCTCCTAATTCAGGTCGAACCCAACCAAGATTATCTAGAACACACTTGTCAAATTTCCCTTGTGTTTTACGACAACTAAAAACATAAACAAACAAAAAAGTTTAATTCATGCATACAGTATATAGCACAAATTGAATGGTTTTTTTTTAAGTTTATCTTTTCAGGAAAAAAAACCAAAAAACATTGTATTATGTTTGTATGTAAATAAGGGAATAAAAGAGTAGTGACTCGTTCTTAAACGGCTGTTTAAAACCTTGCAGGGTCGCGGCTGTGCGATAAAGGCCTGGTTTTAAACGGCCGTTTAAGAATGAGTCACTACTCTTTTATTCCCATTCATAAATGCCCTTTTGTTAAAAAGCGAAAAAATGTTATAGACAATCTGTGACAATCTGCTTCGCAGCGAATTTTCGAAGTTTGTACATTTTCATAAACTTTTTAAAAGTTATGTTTGGTGCGCGTTGGGTTGTGTGTACGCGCGTGTAAAATTAGATTACGCGTTGTTACTAATAGTTATATATTGCGTTCCGCATAATTAAATTGGCGTACATGAGCTTGCGCGCCCAATCTGCTTCGTAGTGAATTTTCAAAGTTTGTACTTTTTCAAAAACGTTTTAAAAATTATGTTTGGTGCATGTTGGGTTGTGTGTGCGCGCGTGTAAAAATAGATTACGCGCTGGTACTAATAGCTATATATTGCATTCCGCGTGCGCGCGTGTAAAAATAGATTACGCGCTGGTACTAATAGCTATATATTGCGTTCCGCGTAATTAAATTGGCGTACATGAGCTTGCGTGCCCAACACGCGAAGCTGTTTTAAACAGCTCCAGCTATGTCTTTATCAGCCGTTTAAACACCCCCACGTGACATGCTCTCCACCAATAGGAATAGCGAAACTGTCTGGGGTATTTATGAATTTAGCATAAAATGTGGAAATCTACAGAAGCTCAAAAGGAATTACTTATCGCTAAGCTTGGGCGGTTTTTTATTTTAGGGTCCACGGTATACCGTCGCCAAAATACCGCGGTTATCGGTATTACCGGGAACTTTTCGGATGGGGAAAAACCCCCCAAAGAAGCACAACAAACACCACGCATTGAATTGAGGCCTGA
The DNA here is from genome assembly GCA_023634235.1 of Pisaster brevispinus. Lineage (NCBI taxonomy): Eukaryota > Metazoa > Echinodermata > Asteroidea > Forcipulatida > Asteriidae > Pisaster > Pisaster brevispinus. Next base: position 15,411,073 of record JAMKCF010000006.1, on the reverse strand, counting down.
CAATCATGGTTATTTAACAACAGGTTAGCGCTAAGCTTGTCTTTATCTTTTATAAGGACAAATAGATTGACTTGTTTTCAACATAAAACTTATCAAAATAAGCTTACTGTTCGTGCAGCAGCGGTAGGAAATTCTCATGGTTGATAACTTGATGAAAATACCGCGATCTATTTTCTGCAATCTATTTTCGTTTGCATGCTGCACGCGCTGTCGGTATCTTGGTGGTACCCGCACGGCCACTTGTGCATTGCTAATGCATGAACTTGTTAACCAGCGCGCCACAATCCCGATCCGAACGTGTAACCAGGAAGTCGCGGAATGTCGGTGTTTATCAGAAGTTTGCCGCTTTTGACACTCTTTTTCGCAACTTATACAAGCTGTCGGTAGAGGGCGCACTAAAAATGTAGCGCCCTCTTGAGGTGTTAGCTCACACAAATGGCATTGCAAAACGTTGAACGTGCGTTTGCAATTGCTTGTGTTGCGATCGCCCGCTTACTTACAGAGAGATGTATGATATGGCCGGGTGCCGGCCGGGGGCAGGAAACTGCTAAAAACCGCAAACAATAAATAGTCTGCTCGGGATGGACAATTGGGCTTTGTATTCTCCTCATTTATGGCCGAACAGATAAGTTTTTTAAAAGTTTTTTTTAAATGGCTACAGCACATGCGTTCATGTTTTGGTTTTTTTTGGTATTGAAATTGAAAACCGTGCGGGACGGTATTTCGGTATTTTCTAAAACAGCTCACGGTATTTTCGGTATTGAACAAATACTGTGACTACTCGGTAATACCGTATAACCGCCCAAGCTTACTTATCGCTTCTTGTTTATTCTCGCACATAACAACAGATCTCTCATTCTGCATTGTATGTTACAAACTTATCACACCTTGAATTCCATACATATGTCAATGTCATGTACATGTAAAGTGTATTCTAAATATTTCTTGTTGACCTCGCGCTGTATTTGAGTGGGTCATAGCAGGAATATGTCAGTGCAAAAGTGTTGTATCTCCTAAAATAGCAATTCTGTTACGCGCGAGTTTGAAATTGTTAAAATGTTGTACCTAGCTTAAAATAGCCTGGATGTACAAACAAAACAAGTACACACCAAGATAAAATGTTTTTGCACTGAGAATTTTTGTGTGAGATACAACATTTTAGCAGAATCAAGATAAAACGTTTTTGCACTGACTCAGACGCAATGATACAAAAAGAGTGGAAGAATTATAAATATTTTGCTGCAGTGGCGTCATGACGCCATCAAATGTCGAATTACAGTAAACTAAGGTTTAATACTGGAAACAAATCATAACTCACATACCACACAAAGGATTTTTTACATACATCTAACATCTATTATGGATCTGCACATCATCAGAAAGGCCTGCAAAAACTTTACAAATGCTACATACATGTAGAGGGGATTTCTCTAATCGAGTAAAAGAAAGTTTGAGAAGTAACACTATTATTAGCACTACAAATTTTAAAAGAACTTAGAATGGCTGGACAAGTTTCTGAGTTGGAAACTTTATATTAACTGATTTTGCATCTTAACTCTTTCAGTGTCCGCCTTGTTTTGCGTTTTAAACCTAAAATGCCCAGCTTTTTTAGGTATTTTTGAAATTCTGTAAGTAAAAAAAAAGTCTTTCTAACCACGCAAAATGTATCTTGCAGATATGTGTTGCCTCGGTACGTTCCAAAGTCAATAATATTTCTTGTTAGAGTGATAATGCCCTCTCGTGATAACATATAATGGGTCAGACATGTAAGATTGATGACACTTCTGGAGTACATGTACATACTGTATATATCGCACATGTATGATATTGGCGCTATCTGAAAACATAAAATAGACTTTGGCACTGAAAGAGTTAAAAAAGTAATAATGGAATGGTCTTATATGCCCCTACTAAATGACAGTGATGAGATTTGACTGATAATGAATATTAATCAACTATCAGTATTGTATGTCTTCATTTATCTAAAAATAAACAAGTACAGCAATGGCGTAACTGCATAACCCCCATGAATATTAGTTACATTACCACAGACCAACCATAACTTAACACCATGATGAGGTCATAGAGGTTTAACAACATCACCATTGAAAAATCTACAGGTTCAAAATAACTTGAAATTTTATTTTTACCAAAAAAAATTTGAAATGTAATTTTGGTGCACTTCTATCTCAATCTTGCCCACTGTGCACCAGGTTTTGCACTTCATTGAGGGAGGTCACCTGTATCAGATAGTGTGTTGAAAATGAATAACTGGCCCCCAATATAAATTTATAGTAAGAGTAAAAGACATCCTTACCGATGGAATTTTTGTTCACTGTAGTCAAGACAAGTCCAGTAGTCTGTGAAAGACTCACTGCAAGAAGCCTGAATTTGCCTGAAAAAGTTGAAGGCACACTCTGTCACCATCTGACCCTCCTTCAAGCATTTCCTGGGATCTTTCTCTTCTTCCTTGCAGAGCATAAATTCCTAATACATGGATGAACAAATATTTAGAAATCCTTTGGACAGTTAAACGAACTTAAATGGCCTTTTAATTAAGCGATAACAATGAACCTTGAAACTCAACAAACAGTTGAACCTCAACCTCAAGATGGTACCTGAATGACGTCATCAAGTATTGAATTATACTAATTCAAAGTAGAATATTAAAAATTATAAAATAACTCCTGAACTATGAATTTTGATAATTTATGTACTTCGGAAAGGTCATCGAAAACTGAATAGTAGTGAAACAAGCAAGACCCCAATGACCTTGTCTTTCAGTCAAAACTGGAAGTTAAAGTGAATAAATAATCAAAAACCTGTAGCAAACACGACAGGAAATTGGGCCTTTTCAAATAATTTAAATGATGACGCCGTCATTACACAGCCCCCTTTGGCGACATTGTTTTAAAACATATTGTTTCAAAAAATCAAACCTCCTGAACAACACAACCCAAATTTTGGTGCGCTCTCTCATTCTGGCCCACTGTGCACCAGGTTTGGCACAATTAAATGTTAATTTAATGGTACGATGATTTTAAAAGTTGCAGTTTCATCTACACACTAAGTTCTAAGTTTATGTTAAGTTTCAAGTAAAATGGGCTTTACTTTTTGCAAAAACTTCCGAAGATGGGGGGGGGGGGTAAAAAACAGTACAATAACAATAAGTTTTCGGCTAATGGCCAAACACCTTCAAAAAATGATGACGTCATTGATGATGCCATCATCCTGAGAAAGCTGTGATTTCATCTTCACACTAAGGTAGAGTACATGGTAAGTTTCAAGACTGAACCCTTTTTGGTTTTGAGATATGAATTGTTGAAGAAATAAATTTCAACTTCTGGTTTTGACAGGTTTCGACTTACATTGTACATTGTACGATTTGTACAATGCATCAAGAGTTTTCATATGGTGTAAAGATCTTGTTTACATGCAGCATTTGTGGCTCTACAGATGTGATTTTTTTAAACATTGAACAATGATTTAACGGTATGTCACCAACAGGCTTACAGCGCTATCTGTTGATATCAACCATCCATTATGAATCTAGAGAATCTTGATTCACGAGACAAGAAATGAGATCATACAGATTAAAACTCAATTAATGGTTCAGTTGCACGAACACCTTGTTTTTGTGATGTCACAAAAACTTCATTTCTACTTAGTTATATTTTGTACTATTATTAAACTACCTTAATTATCGTCAAGAGTTTTATATTTTTCACATCTCATTGGTTTAACACATGAAACATGTGCAGGGTTGATCTCAAGAACTACAGTCTTAAAAAACACAAACAATACATCGAATCGAATCAAATCAAAGCATGTGCTCTTACTTAGATACAAACAACATGATGTCGCCATTGCGTCACTGTTACCTGTTTTATGTTTGTAAATTTGTGGCCAGAACGAAGTGGTTATATTTATTGGCATTTCATGTGACTCATATTGTTTTCAGTTGACATGAAAATAAGCCTATCTAGCACCGTTTCTCATAAAACAGTAGTTTGATCAATTGTTTTATGCCTATTGACGAGATTTTGGGGTCATCCCAATTACAGGTAGACTTGAGACACATAGTGATATGTAGCAATGCCCAAGTTGATGCATCAGCACTAACAGCAAAAGGGATCTAAAGAATTATGTGTCAAATAAAACCAGGGTGAACTTGACAGGTCCAAATAATTTGTATTCTCATAGGATTAAAACAACTTTTGTAAGATAATCTCACACTTAACATTGTCCCGTCAGGACAAGTCATATACCAAATTGTAGCTTAATTCGGGGTTGAACAAAGGCAAACTGACTAGCAATAACAAATATATCCATTCCATAGATGATATTGTTCCAGAAAATAAATCGCAGATCCATTGATTTGACAGTTGAGCACGGGTGGGCATAGTGCGAAATGCATAGCAACTCCAACGACTTCCGGGACAACACGCCATGTAGCACGAATGAATGTACATGTAGACTAGTAGTCTCGGTGTAGGACTTCGTTTTGATTTGTCACAATATTTTCCAGCGAGATGGCACTACCATTTGCTGGTGGTTGGTGGATGAAAGCACCCTCTCGCGGGGAAATTATGCCAAATTAAAACGAGAGGAATCTTGCACCAGAGTAGAACAAGTGTGACTAACTTGCTATGGGCGCGCTTGCGTGCGAGTATTCACAAACGGAGTCAGAACAGAAAGTTACAGCAAAGACATCAATTTCCATATTATTTTCCAAATAATGTCACCCAGCCAACATTAAAATTAACAATTCTGAACCCAGCACTCAGCAGGCTGGAAGTTCAGGACGCAAGGATTATTTGAACGAAGTTTCAGCTTCCTCCATCAGATATGAAAAATGCTTGATATAAATTTGTTTGCTGGACTCCGTCTACTCCTAGAACTATTCGGTTCGTTCCGCTATCGTCGGAGACGATAGCGGAACGAACCGAATAGTTCTAGGAGTAGACTCCGTCATGTTGTATGCAACAGAGGAGTCCAACCTGGGCTAGCCTCTCAAATCATAGGCCCATTTTATAGAGCTACTTAATGCACACAAAAAAACTAAGCACAACAAAATTATAATCACCAGAATAAGGTTACCAGCCAAAATACCATGTCACACATACAATGTGACTGGACTGGTGGAGTGGTATCCTGCTGTTCATTGTGTAGTTGCTGACTAAGCGGGGGCTTGTTAAGCAATATTTTCTACTTAAAAAGCAGCTCTATGAAATTGGGCCCATGTAAGACTACCAATTGAAATAAAAGCACTCACCGCACAATCAGAATTCGCTGATCAGAATTCGTCAGAAAACTGTTACACTTTTTACGTTACCTTGTTTGGTTTGTCGCACTGTCGTGCGAGATGATGTGCACCTCCCCGCAATGCAGACGATGTTAAAGGAAGCACGGGTACAGTTAGTTCTTCATCAGCAGGTAACTTAATTATTCCAGGCATACTGCCGACAAGTCACAAGTCGAAGGATAGTTAAATTCGGTTATCCACTCCCTAATTTGGCCGAACACACTGACTGCCTGATGTATCCACTCCTACTCTATAGTATAGCTAGCTGCTGCGAATAATGGTAAACTTTCCATGAGTCAATATATCACTACTCGTTCGTGTATTAAGATCCAAAGTAGTTGGTAGCAAAGATTATAGAGCGCTCTATAATCTTTGGTTGGTAGTCAGCAGAGTATAGTAATACGTCAACCTCGTCCCCATGGTTTACTTTATTTCCAACCATGTTTGTAAAATTTAATAGTAAACCCAGGGGTGCGTTCCACTTGCGCAAACGTTGCCAACGTTTGCGCACGTTTGCTAACAATTTCGAGTGGAACGTATGGGGCGCCGTTTATGACTTTATTACGAAACTCTTATATATAGAACGAAACCAAGGGGCCATTCAAAATTTTCAATGTTTTAAAATTTCGATTTTTTTTTCGAATTAGTGGGTGGGTGGGTCAAAAGCCTCTTTTTCAAATAATTATTAATCGAAATTCACTTTTCATAAAAAAAAAAATAAAAATAAAAAAATAAAAAAAAACCTGAAAAAAGCTAGATCGTTTGACTTGCCTGCGTACCAGCGTTCATATATATGCGCGTGATGACCCGAGGTACAATGTGTACAAGTACATTATAAACTGTACAGCATGACTCACTATTATGTGAAACACCATGTGCGTGGCAACACCATTAGGGGTACGGCGATTCGGCAAAATGGACGAGTTGAGTTTTCTATTTTACTTGCAGCGGTCGAGTTGGACAACGAACGTCTTGGACAACAGACGAGTTACAACGGTCGAGTTAGTACACTGATCGAGTTGGTAAACGGTCGAGTTGGTCGGAAACGTATGGGGCGCCGTTTGTGACTTTATTACGAAACTCTTACATATAGAACGAAACCAATATATAAAGAACGAAACAAATATATGTAGAACGAAACCAATATATAAAGAACGAAACCAAAATATATAGAACGAAACCAATATATACAGAACGAAACCAAAATAAATAGAACGTAACAAAATAACTATAGACCGAATCAAATATATAGAATGAAACCAATATAAATAGAACGAAACAAATATAAATATGCCGAATAAGTATATGGAACGAAACAAATAAATATATAGCCCGAATAAAGTATATGGAATGAAACCGATATATATATAACGAAACAAAAATATAAAACAAAAAATATATAGAACGAAACAAAAATAATTATATAGAACGAAACAACAATATATAGAACGAAGCGCCGCCGACGACGATTAAGGGCCAGGCCGCAATATTTACAGAACGAAAGCCAAAATATATAGAACGAAAACTAAAATATATATAACGAAGCGCCGCCCGCGACGATTAGGGGCCAGTCCACTAGACTTGAAATCAAGTCGTTGGATCATAGAGTTGTAGTGGCATGCACCCAAACCTGTGAAAATAATAAACTAAATAAAACTGAACGCTGGGGGAACCTCACTTTTGCATGCAAAATTCAATTAATCTAAGGCTCGAATAGGGTCGCACGACGCAAGAAAACGCGTAAATAAAACAAGAATAAATAATTTTTTATATTAAAAAGTAATGACCAAATGCAATAAACAAACAAAATGAATACTAAACCAGTAACAAAACACAGTATGCCTATAAACTAAACCCAGTACACGGTGCCATTTAATTTTTAACAGATTACAAATCAAGATGGCTTTAAAACCGAGTCCATCCATAGCAGTAACTTGAAGCAAGCAAAACTGAAAACATTAAGTACATAAAATCCACGAAATAAGTGATGGGAGAACACATGTGGTGTTACCCTTGCGCTCTCAATTTTATTAATTCGGCCATTTCTCAACAAACAAACATACAAAATTGTACAAAAATATAAAAAAATCTTTGCCCATATCAAGTTGGCCATGCAGGATTGACAACAGTGTACTCAAACTTTATCTTTATCTTTATCGGTTAACTGACCGAGACCTAATTTTATTCTGTGTTTGAATGCGGTGTTTCTTTATGTTTTTCCTGGTTTCTTATTGAGCTGCCATTTCTAGAAATATGCGTGTAGTAACGAAAGCTTGTCTTCGAAGGAAACACAATTTTAACAGAGCGTTTTTTTAGATTGCACAAATTCCAGAAATGAATGCCAAAAAATTAATTTGAATGACTAAACACACGCCTCAAAAAGCTCCTGCGACTTTGAATGCTGGCTTGTTGAATTGTTAAAGTTTAATGATTGTTTTGTTAAATCGAATGACGCAACAGTACATTTGACTAATCATAAAACGAAATCAAATGACCCTTTTCATTAAATTTATAAGTCATGAAAGTAACGGGACAAGTTATTGGTAAAGCACTTAAATGAGTCCAGTAAAATAGAATTTCTGATGTGTGAGGGCAAACTGCTCCAGATACGAGGAAATAAGTGACGGGAGTGTTCTTCAGAGAAAGTGTTTTTACAAAGCGATGATAAGTTGTGGGAGGGATATGGTAAGGGGTTCGGGATGTGTTGCAAAATTAGGGAAGTGGTAGAATGAAAAATGTATTTAATTGAAAGGGGTCAGGGCTGTAGTAGGACATGGGCGTCGATGAGTGGGATGGAACATGTCCCACCGTCTTTTTAGACTGGGGGACAGCATATCAGATATCCCCGCACGTTTTGACTGACTTTGCATTAGAATTATGCAACAAAAATGAGAAAAATACACGACTGTCTTGATTTAATATTTCCGTTTCTATTTAATACAGCAAAGGACAACAATTTTTTGTCCCAGACGTGAAAACGCCCCGCACGCATTGGACGCAAATGCGCCGTATTTTTTCCGTATTCCGCACCGTTTAAAAAAAAAACACTGTGAAAACGGGCACGCGTGTACTACCTACGCGCTGATTGCACAGGTCTCAGCCAAATGCGCCTGGACGTTTCATCATCGATGACAGCCCTTGCAAAGGGTCTATTAACCACCGTCGGTTGTTGACAATCAGGCAGGATCGAGGATTTACGCACACACAAGAACACCATTTGCATCTTATGAAGTAGTTGTCGCATGCATGCTACGAAAGCTCATGCATTTTTTTACAATGTTTTTTGTTAGTCTTTAAGTGCTACCACTACCTTCCTATTTTTACTGAAGAAATTGTTGTAATGTGGTTACATGTATAATTAAAAAGGATTGTGAACAAAATGTATTGTATTTGGTGGTTAGGTGATTGAGTCAGCAGTAACAGAGCTTGAATATTCAAAGCTGCTAGAAAATGACTACTCATAGACCTTTTTAAAGACACGCCTATTATTTTCTTGTGTTTTTTTTTTTTTTGTACAAAACTTTGGCCCAAACTGACGCCAAAAATGCAGGAGTCAACCTCTTTCTTCACTGCACATTTCCCATCTATATGTATTTAAGACATCTATCATTAGTTAAAGCATAGAAAGTGGGATTTAATGTAGTGGTGTGGGCCCCATACAGTGATACTAAATCGTTAGATCTGACTACCTTCCTTCCTCCATGATGTGACCACCACATGAGCCGAGACTGCCAAATGAGGATTATCACCACAAGAGGGCGCCACACACCACGGAATGAGAAAACACTTGATTTTGGTCTACAGACAAACATGAAACAGAGTACAAATGACGTAACTTTTCTGGCAGTAATGAACCTGAGATTTGAGGTGTGTTTCTCCCTGTACCACCACCAGTCAGGTAGTAGCATTAGTCCCTCATTTGGCTATTGGAATGTGTAGTAGGCCTTCACATGATGGATATAGACTGTGCAAGTCTCGCGCGTATTCGAATATTTGGGGTCCGTTAAAGCGCGTGAGTTTGTTTCTTTCACGCGTTAAAGCAATGTACGTGGGACCAAAGTGGTCCCAAAAACGTTCGAATACGCGCGAGACTTGCATGGTCTATTGGAAGCTTTTTCAACTACTTTTGTAGATCTGTCAATAATTCTGAGAGGCATTTTCATACTGAAAACCTAAATGTTATTGAAGTTATTCGAAGGCGACTTGAGATTGTTTGGATGTACTGGGTGTTTTGATTTCCCGTGCTGAAGGCATTGACTATGCTGAGGTGATCGTTTCGTTAGTGCAACTTATTAATCGCTGTGGGGAGTTACACGAACATTATGAACGTGCAGCTGCAGGAGACCATGCAGGCACTCAACAGCGTCATTGCCGTGTGTTGAATACTGGAAACCCAGGTCGACCACAGATAGACCTTCCTCAGGACATGTTGGAATCGCTGTACCGCATACATCGTTCATGGACAGTCAATGTATGCGACGAGTAGGCTCGAGTGCGTGTGAGTGCATGCCATGGCCACTACAACTCTATGATCTAACGACTTGATTTCAAGTCTAGTGGACTGGCCCCTAATCGTCGCGGGCGGCGCTTCGTTATATATATTTTAGTTTTCGTTCTATATTATATTTTGGCTTTCGTTCTGTAAATATTGCGGCCTGGCCCTTAATCGTCGTCGGCGGCGCTTCGTTTTATATATTTTTGTTTCGTTCTATATAATTATTTTTGTTTCGTTCTATATATTTTTTGTTTTATATTTTTGTTTCGTTATATATATATCGGTTTCGTTCCATATACTTTATTCGGGCTATATTATATATTTATTTGTTTCGTTCCATATACTTATTCGGCATATTTATATTGGTTTCATTCTATATATTTGATTCGGTCTATAGTTATTTTGTTACGTTCTATTTATTTTGGTTTCATTCTATATATATTGGTTTTGTTCTATATATTTTGGTTTCGTTCTTTATATTTTGGTTTTGTTCTACATATATTTGTTTCGTTCTTTATATATTGGTTTCGTTCTATGTATAAGAGTTTCGTAATAAAGTCATAAACGGCGCCCCATACGATTCCATTTCAAATGAATCATGTTTTTACACGGTCACCCTTAACTGCATACAGTTAGACATATCGAAAATCAAAGAAGATTGACAGAGGACCAGTTGCTTTTTGACTTGATGCCTCTTTTAGGGGTTACCATACTTGAGCGCGCGCGTAGAACGGATCGGCCCAGGTCTAATTAAAATGTGCTAGATTCTAGCACATTTTAATGAACCAATTCCAGGGGTTATCATCGAGCAAGGCATGCTGGGGAAAAATGGCGCGGCGAGATCGATCACCCCTGGGAACGAGGATGAAGATGGCGTGCTTCAAAACCCAAGATAGCGCGCTTCTAATCCAAGATGGCGATTTAGCACGTTTTTTTAGGGGTTTAAAAAATGCAAACGCAGAGTCGTCGCAACATTCTGCCAGCAACGCAAACATAAATGAAGTTTGTTGCTGGAGCAAAGTTTCTTGCACCCAAATTTACAAATTTACTCGTTTCTCCTCATTTTTTTAAACAAGATGGGACGAAAATTTAGTTTAAACCTAATGAGAATAAAACACAATGGAGTGAAGTGTTGCACAGCTGTAGGTTGCCAGAACGCAAGAACTACAAATGTTCCGAAAATTGGAGTCTCCTTTAACAAGTAAGTGCTTATAGTCTGCAAAGAATAATGAGCGTTGCTAATTGTGTGCTTAACCCTTTCAGTACCGCCGAGCCAGATGTGCTCAAAAAAGCATTCCACTTCGTGACCACCGAGTCCCACACCTAACTATTTCCTCTCTTGTTTACCATGGAGGCCCACTGGCACAGCACCAACAGTGTGCAAGTTCGGGTGGGCGACTAGAGAAACGAGACTTACCAGAAACCATAGGAGAGATTGATTAGATCGACCATGCACTGGAGCATGGTCGATCTAGTCAATTCGAGAGCTACGTCACACAGTGTAGTCACTCTAGTCGCCCACCCGAACTTGCTCATTTCTCAAAATGTAAATTGCGCCCTCAATCCCATGCAGGCCCCACGTGCGTGCATCACCCCGGCAACTTTAAAACCTGCCCGCAAACCCTCCTTGGCGTCCCCTCCTTGGCGTCCCCTCCTTGGCGTGCCCTCCTTGGCGTCCCCTCATCCACGCATTCTTCAGTCCTAGATTCTGACATGGCCGATGAAAATGCTAAAATTTTGGACGAAATCTTTGCCGATAGCGGTTCCGACATGTCCTCTGACGATGATTCACCACATTTTGTGTCGGAAGAAGACAGGAGCCCATCGCCTCGACATCGACAGCATCCTGTTCATCCAAGACCAAGAAGCCAAATTTGCAGTGTGGATGGCGTGAAGCCAAGTCTTACACCCGGCGACCGCCTGTGCAATTTACAGCAAACACCGGGGCTACAGAAGACTTCAGTTCGTTCTCCCCCATACAAATCTTCAAACTGTACTTTTGTGAAGCAGTGTGGCAGATGATGGTAGATGAGACCAATCGTTATGCTGACCAAACTTCGGGTGCGGGTGCAGAAAATCAGCGTGCTTGGAGACCAACTAATGTACCTGAAATGATGGCATTCGTGGCCCTACTTCTTTGCATGAGAATCAACAAAAGGCCTCGTTACTCCATGCATTGGTTCAGGTCTGAAATTCTACGAAGTCCCCTGTACTCAGCAACCATGGCTCGTAACCGATTTACTGCAATCCTTCGATTTTTCCACCTCGCCAACAACAGAGATGTGGAGGACGACTCTCCCCGTGACAAACTTTCAAAAGTACGCCCACTGTTAAACATTGTACTACCATCATTCCTCCGGGTGTACCAGCCTGGACGAAGCCTTTCGCCGGACGAGACCATGGTAAAGTTCAAAGGACGACTCAGCTTCGAACAGTACATGCCACGAAAGGCCGCCAAATGGGGATTGAAATGTTTTTCATTGAACGAATCAGACACAGGGTACACATGTGCCTGGGACTTGTTCAGAGGATCGCAGCCCAGGTCCCCACAAGGACAGTCCTCTGTAAGTTATCCTGAGACACACCATCCATCCGATCTTGGGGCACCAGGCAAGGTAGTCTTGAACCTTTTGCAGGGACTCGACCATAAAGGACATTGCATCTACATGGACAATTGGTTTACTAGCCCGGCTCTGTTCTCCAAGTTGTCTGAGCTAGGATTCGGAGCTTGTGGAACTGTGCACTATACCACCCTAGGGATACCCGATGTTGCAAACCCCAAGAAGTTCCCCATGAAAAGCGGAGCAGATCCCCAATTTTATCAGAAAGCAGGCCAACTCTGGTTATATGGCAGGACACAAAACGTGTCACTCTCCTGTCAAACTATGGCGATTGCAGTGTCACTAGTAAACAGATTCGCAGCCGGAAAACTTCAACAGGACATCATGATATCCAAAAACCGTGCATAGTCGACGATTACAATAAACACATGGGAGGCACGGATCTGGCAGGACAATTGTGCACGTACTATACTCACAGCCACAGAACACTAAAATGGTGGAAACGAGTATTTATCACAATCCTAGACATCTGTTTGCTTAATGCTAATGTCGTATACAACAGTATCCATACAAACGAGAGCTTGTCTACTTTGGATTTCCGGGTCAAGGTGATAGAGGGACTTATTTCCACCTTGGAGTACAACCCAGTTCAGCATGTCAGTCAACTGTCAAGTGGTTCTAACGCCATTTCAAGTCAGCACTTTCCTGGTCCGAATGTTGGCGGGAAGAAACGCGACTGTGTTGTATGCAGTTCTACCTCTAATAGAAAACAAACTCGCATGATATGTAAACAATGTGTAAAGCCAATGTGTGTTATACCATGCTTTGAGAATTTCCACACCAAGCGATAAATTAGGTAAACAATTAAAAAATGTATAAAGCCAAATATGTACACAATGTGTAAAGCTGTTATACCATGCTTTGAGAATTTCCACACCAAGCGATTAATTTGTTTAAAAACTTTCGGAACACCCCCCCCCCCCCCCCCCCCCCCCGCTACAATGTTGGAGGGTAGAAACGAGACTGTGTTGTATGCAGTTCCAACTGTAATAGAAAACAAACTCGCATGATATGTAAACAATGTGTAAAGCCAATGTGTGTTATACCATGCTTTGAGAGTTTCCACACCAAGCGATTAATTTGTTTCAAAACTTTCGGAACACCCCCCCCCCCCCCCCCCCCCCCGCTACAAGCTACAATATTGAATCCCACAAGTGCATGCCAGTCAACATTGAGGCGGGGGGGGGGGGGGGATAGTACTTCGAAAGTACAAGTATAGCACTTTGGGAGTTCCTTATTTACATATTGGTTCATGAAAGGTGTAAATTTGTACAACTCATTTCCTCCGACATTAAATGTGGTAACGAATAATAGTTTGGATTTCAGCAGTAATTTGGTTCCAGTTCATATTGTGCGTAATCAAACGGACACGATATTGCGCAATTCTTTCCCCATGCTGTGTGAACGTACTATTACAAAAATAGGGGTGTTTAAATTTTACACTAACACGAATGGATTAAATTAGATAAAAGTAAGGCAGTATTTTACCAATTTGTATAAATGCAAATATTTGACAAATATCTAGACAAGACTATTTTAAAAATGCATTCGTCCCTCCAACATTAGGCGCATGGCCAGGCAACAGCACCATACCGTTAATCAATGTATAATATTGCTTTGAACAAAAATTTCGACACCCCTAAAACAGTGTCACAAAACGCGACGAAAGTGAAAAATTGAACCATTCTACCCCTGAGATTTTTAGCTGTTCCGACTAAGCAGTCGGAACAGCTATTGTTTTCGTCAAGATTTTTCAAAACGTTTTACAATCGTTGTTTTTTGTTTCCACCAAAACGCCACGATTTTTCTTTATTCCTAATCTTAGAAACAGTAGATATGAGAGACTTGAGTCCTGTATTGAATTGAAGCTTAGTACATAAAGTTATCACTAAATGTTATACTGTTCAATTTCTTAATCAATTAGCTGAGTTATAATGACATGAATATTTAATTAGGCAATCTTGTTACCTCCATATCTCACAAAATTAAACGTCCGATTTTCAAATTTTCTTCAGTTCTTGACTCTCTGGGTATTGAAGTTGTGCACCATGAAGTAATATTATATGTCACGTCATCGTGACATCATTTATAGCGCGTTTCGTATCCGTGTACAAAATAATGAAGAACAGTGTAAACTCAAACTAAGTCCTGAGGCCGTGTGCAACCGATGCTATCGTATTCTTTGTACTGTTGAAATGAGACTGCAACAATGGCAGACTTTGAACAAGTCTATCCAATGTATACAGTAATAGTATATGGTATCAAATCATCCAAATTGTCATGCTGGTCTGATGGCACCGCGGTTTACCGCGTTAACTTCCCAAGCCAAGGGCCGCAGTTCAGGCCCTCGGGGATCCCGACGATTTCAATATAATTAATGCATACATTTTACTTTTTTTAACAATAAAAAACTTGCACCTACATTAAAACGAACAGTACCACATATTCTTTATCTAATTTTTGGCTCCTCAGAACTTCGTTTCCCAGAAAATAAAACGAGAATTATTTTAAGTGGTATGGATGGTAAAACACGAAGCACCAGGTTAGGCAGACACAGGCGACAAGAGCTTCTTTGAGTAGCGCTATTTTTGCAGTTTTTCACTTTACTGTTTCACTGTGTGTTGTCAATCACCACAGAGTGCCAGCATTTTCTTTCTGAAACTTATCATCAGAGAAGACAAACCTGTGTGGAACATAAAAACTTGTTTCTTTACTTATTTATTTGGCCCGATCTAGGCATCCTAATACTCCGTGTTTGTAAAAGCGGACCTTGCACGGACGAATACACCTGTCGGAGATTTGGAAGTTTACACGGCATACACATTTTATGAATGAACATCGAAATAGTACTATCAATGTATGCGTCTTGTGGTGAATCATGATGATGTAGTGTTAAGTGTAATTAAAGAAAATTCACAATCTTTATCAACAAGCGTAATGGTTACAAATAAGCGAAATCGTTACGAATGAGCACAATGATTCAGAATAAGCAAATTAATTCCGAATAAGCGAATTGATTCTGAAAAGCGTAATGATTCATTCACATTTTATGAATGAACATTGAAATGGTACTATCATCCCTGTGTCTTGTGGTGAATCATTGAATGATGTAGTGTTAAGTGTATTTAACTTTACAATCTACATCAACAAGCGTAATGGTTAAGAATAAGCGAATTAATTTCGAATAAGCGAATTCTGAATGAGCGTATTGATTCTGAATAAGCGAATTGATTCCGAATAAGCAAATTCATTCCAAATCAGCAAAGTGATTCTGAAAAGCGTATTGATTCATTCACATTTTATGGATGAACATCGAAATGGTACTATCATTCGTGCTCTTGTGGTGAATCATTGAATAATGTATTGTTAAGTGTTTCACAATTTACATCAACAAGCGCAATGGTTACGAATGAGCGAAATCGTTATGAATAAGCGAAATGGTTGCGAATCAGCAAAAAGATTCAGAATAAGCGAATTAATTTAGAGTAAGCGAACTGAATCCGAATGAGCGTATTGATTCCGAATAAGCGAATTGATTCAGAATAAGCAAATTGATTCATTCACATTTTATGAATAACCATCGAAATGGTAGGCCTACTATCATTCATGTGTCTTGTGGTGAATCATTAGGCCTAAATGATATAGTGTTAGGTGTATTTAACTTCACAATCTACATCAAGCGAAATGGTTGCGAATGAGCGAATATGGTTACAACTGAGCAAAGTGATTGAGAATAAGCGAATTGATTCCGAATTAGCGAATTGATTCTGAATGAGCGTATTGATTGTGAATAAGCGAATTGATTCAGAATAAGCAAATTGACTCCAACTAAGTAAATTGATTGGGAATAAGCAAATTGATTCCAAATAAAACAATAATTATTTCGTTTAAAAAGTCAAGTTATTTCTGCATCAAATAAACCTCTGATTGTTTGAAATTACCTCTGAATAAATTACAAACGTGGACATGTATTCACATTTTAAATAACAGTTATTAATAATGATAAAACCTGCAATTTAAATTCTGTGGAGTCCGAATATTACGGACCTTTGCTGGGGTCAGTGAACCCTTGTGGGGCTATGCGAGTCAGTCAAAGAGCCCCTTAGGAAACTCCATAAACTCGGTATTATTTGAACGAAAACCCACCCGATATGATTACTTGCAAAGAGTGCTACGGGCCCGCCCTCCCGTGACAGAATTTAGTTGTTCTTTGAATTGTCTTCAAGGTATCGATTGCGCGTATTATAAAAAGAGATACAAGAAAATCAAACTAAAAAGTCGGTTTTTGATGATTTTTGCTCTTCTTTTTCTTAAAGTATATCTATACAAAAATCTTGATAATACATAATATTTTATAAAAACAATTTAAGTTTTAATACAAATAATAAAATTAACAACTTTAAAAAGAATTTTAACTTGAAAAGAAATAATAATTATAGTGATCGGCAATTTTTTTAATTTTTACAAGATCACCAAAGAGTGAGATCAAGGCTTGTTGATCTTTTTTTTTATTAATGTAAGTTTTTTTTTGTAGATTTATTAAATTTATTTTACTTTCATATGATTTCAACACTAAGATTATTTGTTAAAAATAATATCTTTTAAATATCATGGCATGATAGAATCCTTTTTTCAGATAATAAATAGACTTTGTGTCACATATTAATTTTTTTAGGTTAGCTTTAAGTTTTCGTGACCCCAAGTCGACCTAAACTCCCGGGTACAAATATACATCAATTTTTTTAATTTTTTTTTTCATTTATAGACTCCTTAGCATTGAAGCCTTGGATTATCGTGACCCCATCTTGACTTTAACCTCCGGGTCAACCGAACACGGACTATATCTCAAAAAGTATAAACCCAGTTTTCGAACTTTTTTCAGCTAGAGACTCCTTGGGTAATGAAGATTAGGTTTGAGATATTGTGACCCCAAGGTGACCTTAACTTCCGGATTGACCGGAAAATGAAGCGTGTCTCAAGAAGTAAAAATCCAATTTTCAAACTTTTTTCAGTTACAGACTCATAGGGCATTGAAGATTAGCCTTGGGTCATCGTGACCCTAAGTTGACCGTAACCTCCGGTTCAACCGGAAGTTAAACCATATCTCAAAAAGTACATTTTTTCAGCTATAGACTCCTTCGGCTTTGAAAATTATGCAAGGGCTATCGTGATCCTAAATTGACCTTAACTTCCTGGTGAACCGTTTTGAGGCACATTTTAAGTCAAATTCAACGCTTGTGAAAGGTCAGGTGTCTTCTATCTCAGATCAGGCTTACATTTTGAGCATTAGTCAAAGACAAATAAAATCGGAACAGCTTAGCGTTTGTTCACAAACGCATAATGTCTAGTTTTACTTGAATTCTTTGTTAACCAGTGATAGTTAGACCAGGGAAAATGGCAGCCATTTTGGAAAATGACGGCCATCTTGGGGATTTTCTTGGTCGAATGTTTTTTGGGGAGGGTTTGAGAAGACACTTGCAAAAAAAGTAATTTCTGGTGCAATTTTGTCTAGGTCAAGCCATTTTTTTGCATGGATTGACTAGACTTGAAAATTCTCAAACATTTGAAAATTCTCATTTGTAGGGCCTACGACCTAAAAATCTCAAATCTATCCATGAACATAAATCACTCAAAAAGCCTGAATTTTCTCAGATGGAACAGAGAAATCAAACAAGGTGACACTGGTATAACCGAACAAAGAATCAAAGAGATTTAATGATGAAACTATCAACCACTTCAAATATCGATTGAGTTCAACAAAAGTAAAATAATTAGTTTGAACAAATGCACATTTATGAACAGGGCCAAATTTCATAGCGCTGCTGCTTAATGGTAAGCAAATTTTCGTGCTAACTATAGCAGACAAATTTGCTAATTCACAGGTTTAGCAAGAAAATTAGGCAGCCGCGTTGCGCGTACACCATGGATTTGCATTGTTACGTCATTCATTTTCATACAGTAAGCACCGGAAGGTTAGCATGCCTTTTTATGTACTTACGGATCGGCTGCTACATAGCTCTATGAAATTGGGCCAAGATATTATACTAAACAAGAATATCTTACCGGTGAAGGGACAGATACAGTACGGGCAAGGACTTCAGTAAGCAGAAGATACAGGTGAGGATCAAACATCAAACCGGCTACTCCGGGATGCCAAAGACAGTTCTCTACCGATTTAACTGAGCTATCACAGGCCAATTTGACGTCCAAACACAAACAACTTCTTTAGATGTTTTGTATAAAAAGCGTTCAGCTGAAGGCTGTCTAAAATCTCCAACAAAAACAAAACAAGCCACTAGATCACCAGGCGTGATATTATTTTGAATTACTGGCCGCTAGGTGAAATTACTGAGTTCGGGCAAATGTTTTCAGACCCTGTGTTTTGTGGCATTGGTCATTTTGTGCTTGATAAACCTCAATCTTTCCCAATTTGACCTCAAGCTACTCCACTTCTGGAAGGGTACCTGGAAATATAACAATACAAACAATTTTACAGTGCAGAATTGAAGATAAAAGATACACTGTGGATGAAGTAGTGTTAATCCCTGTTAAAATATGGTGGGGGGGCCTATGATTTTGAAATAACTGTCTGTAAGTAAGGGTGAAATAACATAATATACCTAAATTTTTTGGATAATATGTATTATACTAAACATAGGGCCCAAAACTACATTTACAATTAAAAAACAAACCTGTATTGCACTCTCAGCATATCTGGATTATCTTTTAAGCGAAAGCATTTTGAACATTTTATGTAAAAAAACAAAAAACACAGGAAAAATGTCATTCTGCGAAAAATAAGGGGAGTGTGCTGTAGGGAGTGATAAAGATGCTTTCTAGTGCATTTTGAACCTTTTGGCAGGGCCGGATCAAGGATTATCACACAGAGGGGGCGCAAACTTTGAGGACTAATTTCCAAGTTGACATTTTCAGTGAATCCAAAGTTTTATACAGGTGATCATATTTAATATTAATGATAATCCATGGATGAGGTGTTATAATGAGATGCAATAAAAACAAGCCCATATAGGAAGCTCCAAAAAATTGGTCAGTCCCATCTCAAAAGCAAATACAGATTTATCTTCAGATTCTTCTATAGTAAACGTAAAGCGTGAAGCACTTATTGCTTGTGGTCAGGGGCACGTATAAGGGCCCTTGAATTTTTGTTTTTTATATGTTCTGTGATGCAATATGAGGGTCCTTACCCCTCGATTTTGAGAAAAGTTTTAAAGCGTGCTGTATAGAGAGAATTCCATTTAAAAAAATTTTTACTCTTGCATTCATATGCTGTTTCTCATGTAGTCATATTTCAGTCTCAAAAATAAGGGTGCTATCTGGAAATTCACTGCAAGACATGATCGGATGCTTGGGAACACTATTCAATATCTGATGGATCAGAGGTGCCCGGAAGCTCAACGGTGACTTTACTGTCGCAAGACTTACACGCTCTATTTCGGTAAAGGGGCAGATAACAGGTGGAAATTAGGGAACCCCCAGCATATATACCTTGAAGCATCAGGTCTGGGTCCATTATATCCCTTTAGTCAAGGCGCTTGCAGCTTCCCTAATAAATAGCGCAATAAATACCGAACAGTGCAACCACCGCTAACACAAATGGTTTTCAATAATTGAGTGATTAAAAAGGAACATATTAAGTACATAACATAAAACATAGACAAACATCAACTTCTACTAATTATGTGAAAAAATACTAAAGGAAAATGCAAGAAAGTAAACATTTATAGTAACAATTGCTTGTTCCGAGGGGGAGGGGGGTATAAATATGCTTCAGCATTTAGTAATTGTACACAAAAACGGGAATAGGACTGTGCAGCTACCTCTTTGTAACACATCTAGATTTGTAAGTTTATTTAATATCCTGAGACCCAAGTTATGTTGATCTCCATCTGGTTAGTGGTTGCCATGGAATTGAAGAGTGAATTGGCAAATGTGTGGCATGATTTGTCCCTACAATACTGGAGGCTAGGTATATTGCACTTTTCTAGAGCATGGTCATAACTGGGTAAGCTTTTACCTAAAATAATTTTAAAAGCACGTTTTTGGATTCTCTCTCACAAAACAGACTGCTTTACCCGTTATGGATTGGGTGCCAGCACTGAATATTCAGCTAGCGGACGGATGTACATGTATGTACCTAACAAAATTAATAAATCAATATAGAATACGATAATAACAACTATACATTAGGTGTTTGTGAACAAACAAAAAGCTTCATAGTTCATAGTTCATAGTTCATAGTTGTTCATAGTTGTTTTGCTTTGATTAGCGCTCCAGAACTTTAAAGTAGCTCTGACTATCAAAACCTTAACCTTCATGTAACCTTCATTCTGATACTGACTCTAAAACTGAACAGGTCTCACAAGGTAGTATGTAAAGCGAACTACCCCTCATATCAAGGAACAGGTCTCACACATTAGTAAGAAAAGCGGAATAACCCTGTTTATAAAAAAACAGGTCTCATAAGTTAGTACACATTGTGTACATAAAATGAACTACCACTCATATCAACGAACAGGTCTCACAAGTTAGTACGTAAAGCGAACTAAACCCCCATATCAAGTAACAGGTCTCACAAGTTAGCGCGTAAAGTGAACTAAGTCTCATATCAAGGAACATGTCTCACAAGTTAGTGCGTAAAGAGAACTACCCCTCAGATCAATAATTAAGACTCACAAACTACTCCGTAAAGCGAAATAACGTATATCAAGGAGCTAAGTTAAGTGTACATAAAGCGAACAACTACTCATAATCTTAACTGAATTTGTCTTTGGTTCGTTCCCCTTTTGTTTTTTCTCTTCCTTTGCTACAGCGCCTTGAGCACCTTTGGTGGATTTGTGCACTTTATAAGACTTCGTTATTATTGTTATTATTATTATCAACGAACAAGTTTCACAAGTTAGTACATAAAGCCAAATAACCCTCTAAATGGAATAGGTCTCACAATTTAGTACATTAAGTGAACTACCCCTCATATTAAACACAGGTCTCACAAGTTAGTACATAGAGCAAAATCTCAACATATCATGGAACTAACAAGATTTAAAGCTAGTATGTAAAGCGAACATAAACCCTTATATCGAGGAACAGGTCTCACAAGCTTGCATGTAAAGCTTGGTCTATGCTGTTGAATTAAAATCGTAATTGTAACATTTTTCGCGTCTTTTTGATACCGAGTATGTTATTTTTGTTGGGCTAAAATAGTGAATATAATTTAAGTATTGTTAATTTGGGGCCTTCACTGCCAATTCAAACACTGACCCAATAGCCATGGAAAAGGCAGTTTCTCTTGTCTACACCTTTCCCCAATTAGCTCATTTTATTGCCCTATTGCAACCCCTACCAAGTTTTTTGTTTGCTACACAGTGATTTCCCAAAGACTAATGCAATTGCACAAGAACTCTAAAAAATGAAGTTTTCAGGCGAATGGGTCCCCAACGTACACAAGTCTGCTACACCCGCAAATCATTCCAATACCCAGGCGGTCTATTTTTTTACGTTCACGCTGGCGCCTGAATAACGAACACTCCCTTCATTGATACACATGACACTGAGAGCTAGACAAATCTTGTGAATGAACTTAGACTTGTGTAAGTCGGGGTTCATAAGGATTCTATGTACATTATCCAAAAAACGCAAAAAACACTGGTCATATGTGGGACTAGGACTTGATTACGTTTAGAATGTTAACATTTTTAGACAATAAAAATCAAATTTTACGCTGAATCCATTCCATGAAATTTGCCTGGGAATACAGGAAATTTGTTCTGACAATGTTTGAATAAGTTTTGATGTTTTTAAATTGACCGTCAATTAAATCTTTCTGGTTTTAAGAAAGATTTCTGCAATCTAGGACAGGTAATTTTAGCTTAATCTAATAATTATGTTTCTGGAAGTCGGATTTGTTTTCACTTTATTCCATTTGTTTTGTACATGGGTTAAAACGCTCAATAAATGATGTCATGGTGACAAACCGGCAAACACATCTACCGTAACCCAGAAGTGTAAAACTGAAAAAAGTTTGACGATATGGGGTGTACTTTTTGAGATATGGTGCCAAAAAGGTTGGCTAATTAAATATTCACCTCGCTAAAAATGGCTTAACTAAGAACTTTAGTCAATATTACATTAAATGTTAAGTTTAAAGCACTAAACTTCATTTGATATACATGCATTCATTACATTGCTATCTATGTGAGGACTTTCTTTTGTCCTCTCCATAGACTTAGTGCTTGAAAAAATGTGAGGACACAAAAATACAAAGGATTCCAATGTGAGGACAGCATTGTCCCTTTTGTATTCCTTTGTTTACTGTCCCCACTCTTCTGGTATTACCATTACACACATACACACACATACCTACATACATACATAAACATACAAACAAACAAACACCCCAAACAAACAAACACCCCCAAACAAACAAGCAAACACCCCTAGAAATGGTGTGGCATTACAAACACTACATGTAGGTATTCAGAGAAAGCATAACAGTTAGTAAACATGAAAATTACAACACATTCATGTTTCATCAACTTGGATGTCATAATGACTAAAGAACAAATGTGAATAAAAGGTCATTCCATGCCTTTTTCTTTTATTGACCTACCTTATAGTATGTCAAGTTTGGTTTCAAGGTTATTTGGAGTTTACATCGTTGTATTTGCTTGCAGAGAAGATTACAAAAGAACAAGGTCGGGGCAGCATCAGTCATTCTGTGATATTGTACCACGTGATTTTAAAAAAAGGATCGAACCTCAGGTTTTTTTTTTATAATATAACCTTTGTTTCACACATCTGATTTTCTTCAAATTCCAAAAATAAGATTTAATTGATGCTATTTAATAGTGTCTGGAATTTGGTAATTTAGTTAAACACTTTTAAAACATGAACAAAACAAATTTGTTAATTATGTTGCCATAGGGTGCAACCAAAAATGAGATGACATTCTATTTGAAGTTTATAATTGGTTAAATTCGTTTTTGAGAGGAAGAACACAAAGGGTTTCAATTGGGTCAATGTTAATTGTCAAGGCAGCACTCTCCAGTTTTGAATTCCACAGAGGTATGTGCTTGGACCTGTTTTGAATTCTTAAGACATGGATCCACTTGAGGTTATTATAAACTGTCGTGGTCTCAATTTTATAACTTATGCATATGATTGTCATCAGCTTTACATTTCCTGTGGCTCCCGTCCTGACGTGTTTTTGTGTGACTCATATTAAGTCTTTCGTAGATGAGATCTGTTACTGGATGAAAGTAAAAGTGCTTGCATTCGACCAATCAGATTGTTCCGTCCATTTTTGGACTTGATTTCAAGTCTGAGATCGCAGTTATTCCTCTGCATCAGCCACGAAAAATGCCCCCACAGATTAGCTATCACGTGCCCCAACTCGCAATCTCAGACTTGACCCCCTTGCGTTTATGTATATTCATGTATTCAAAGATAAATGTAAATAATCAAGCGTACGCCAGAAAGCTGGCCAATCAGGAGACGGCATAAACCTTACTGGCAGCATCTATTACTAACAGGCTACACTCGCTTAAAATTGTTGCTTTATGTTCATTCGATATTGAATTTGTATAGTCCTTGGTACGTAGACAGTTTTTAAAATAAATAGATAAGTTTAATGAGATCTTAATGTAGTAAAAAACACAACAAAATACATGATTCCTACTCCACGATAACAGTTGCACCCTACAGTTTAAATGGAATAGAGCTCACAACCTACCCATAGATGGTTTTGTTTGAATATTCATGTTATCGAAGGTTTTTTGCGATTTCGACCAATCAGATTGTTCCGTCCATTTTTGGACTAATTCGCCATAGGGTTTGTACAAACCGTTGAACAATGGTCCCAAGTCTGTGATCGTAGGCTAATGACAAGAGGGCGCTATTTCAGGCAATAATGTATTGGCTATGGGGTAGACTAAAAGCCACGATTGCAGACTTGGAACCAAGTCTAAACAACAGCAAGACTAAGATTTAAAAACTTGCATTTTGCTAATTCCTCGACTAGATAACTTTAACTGTTTATTTTTTGGTTCATATGGTTATCAGTTAGGAAATTACAACATATTCAGAATGCTGCATTGATGATGAATTACATTGGCTTCTGGTCAGAATGGGGGTTGAATTTAAGATCCTTTGTATTATTTTAAAACTAATTTGCCATGTGAAGAAGCCCCCCACTACCTTAAAGAGTTAATATCAGCTTAGGACATCATCATTTGTACAAGAAGTTGTGATGGAGTCATGCTCAGAAATCGTAAAAAGTGTTAAACTCCCAGCAAGGCTGATCGTGATTGTGCCTTTTTAATTTACTCAACCATAGCGATGAATCCAATATAGTATATGCCCAAGTATTTTTAAGAACTTCCAGCCCTACAAGAGCTGGTGACATACCAAAAGGAATTCTGAAAAAATCTGTGAAAGGGAAGGCATGTGTTCATAAATCACCTTCCAAATCTGTGAGATATCCTTCACCACTGAAGTGTGTGAAGACAAAAGATGGATGGACAATCATAGGGAAAGATGGTAAAAGTAATGATCCTATTGATGATAAACTTGTCACAAGTCGACCCACAGGAACCCTCTGTGCATAGGGACCGTACTCAATTTAGAACCCACGAAACCTGCCAGATGTGAAAATATTAAGATAGCAATAACAATTTTTGCGATTGGACCTGATCAGATTTAAAACCAAGCTCTGAAAATTGCAGCAGAAAAATTGCTTCGATATTGCAGTTCATCTTTCAGCAATTGCTGGACACGGGAGATCTACCATTGGACTGGAGAAAAGCAAATATAACTGCTCTTTTCAAGAAGGGGGTCCCATCGATCCTGCAAATTATCGTCCTGCTCTTTGACATGCACTTGTTGCAAGCTTTTGGACCACATTGTCATTTTCATCACTGCTCTTCAACATTAAAAGAAAAACTCTACCTCATACTTGTTTGTGCACATCTTGATTATACTACTGCTTCAGGGGATCCATATACAAGTACAAACATCTCATCCAACAAAAAAGTCCAAAGACAAGCAGCTCACTTTGTTACCAACATCTATGGGAAGGATTCCAGTGTCACAGAGCTTCTTCAAACACTTTACTGGGGATCACTAAAAGACAGAAGGGAAGCACATAGACGCATAGAAGCACATGGAATGATGAAGCCCTGCTTGTTCTCTTGCATTGGCATTAAAATGGGCAGTTATAGAGAAGTTTCGGGAGTACCTGATTGGAGCGGAGTTTGTAGTGTTCACTGGTAACAATCCACTTTCATACCTGAAGTCTGCAAAACTAGCAACAGAGATGAGATGGGCCAGCCAACTTTCCCAAATCAACTTCCAAATAAAGTACAGATCAGGAAAGTTAAATACCAATGCTGATTCTCTGAGCCGACAGGAAATTCATGCTGAGGAAACACTGCAAAACGCTACCAAGTAGATGTCAAGAGAGGGACGGACAGTATGACAGGTAACTGCCGCAGAAGTCACCCACTTTACCATGAGGATATACCTCAAGTGAGCTTAAGAAGCAACAGCAGAGTGACCCCTTGTTTGCTCAGCTTTAAAAGATGTGGCAAAAATTATGGAACTTGACCAAGAAATCCAAGGAATGCATCAAATGCCATGAAAAGCTCTGGCTAGGCGATGGTACAGCATAACAGTAAACAAAACTATTCAGGTAAATTGTTAATGTTGTGATCGACCCCTTTTTTGACAAGACAAAGAATGACAATAATTATTCCCAATGGATTTACACCATAGACTACATCATTTCAAATATTTGAAAAGGCCCAGTATCAATCGTTATGCAGAAACCATGTCAGAGTCCCTTTCATATCAGCTGCAGATATAATATCAAAATATGGCTGGTGAATATTTTTTTCACTTCTACCTCCAGCTTGGATCAGAAGACAATAAAGTCATATTGGGGTCATGTCAATGCTTTGTTTGGTGTTTAAAGATCTCTCCGATGAAGTATGCATTGCAATAATCCATTGAGTGAATAAACGTTTATATTGCAATGTTCTATTATTGAAAGCTCTATTAGTTCAACTGTGCTATTATTACAAACATTTCATCTTGAAAAATTACCTTCAGATTAAAAGTTTGTGGTTTTCTACATGTGTATTAAACCCGAACAAAAAGATGTGTACGCAGTACGCGCTGTAGCCTGAAAACCTAAAAAACAATAGGCCTTCGAATTGAAGCCATACTTATAAAGTTTTTGCAGTTTTTGCGGAGGCCTTGCATTAAATAAACAATGAAGAAATATGTTTTCTTTTTCTTTTTAGGAGGTACTGGCATCTCCGTCCTGGCTCAGTTGTACCTGGTTTGTTGTTTATTTTGAGGGATCACGCCGACAAACAGTTGTTTATTGTCACTCCTGAGATGTTTTGTTCAGTTTTTGTTACCACTTAAATGCCCAGACAGGGCACCAGAGTTTGTCCGAAGAAACCGCCGAGGACTGATATCCAGAACAAAGATGTCCGGTAGGCAAAAGGAGTCTGACTGGTTACTTGTGTGGAAACCCACGCTGGGGATCAAGCATACCCTGGTAGACTCCCAGCGGATATGTTCCTATTTTAATGAGAGGGAGTGCAGCTCGCTAAGTCTTCTTGACATAGCAACCGCCAGCCAAAAGGTATATAGTCGCAGGAGGCGGAGCTCCGTCTCAGCAATGAAGAGAGTTGTTGGAGCTGAGTGACCTCATCGTCCTCTTTGGCCAAGTTCTCAGAGTAGGAGGGCAGCATGTCGACAGAGAATGGGCCAAGTCACCACACAGATCTGTTGAAGCTGGTACTTTAAGAATGACATGATGATGATGTCATTGGGTATCAAATTACATTAGTTCAGTTAAATATTTTTAAAAATCATAACTCCTGTACATCACAATGGTTTTTTACAATCTGTACATCATCAGAGAAGTCTGGGACAAAACATTATTATACATTGGCATTCAAATGTTGAAAATGTCTACCTGTCCAAACCTGAAGTTAAACTGAAAAAAAAAAAACCAAAATCAAAATCAAAGATCCTAATCCTAATTACAAACCAACCTCAATGACATGAAATCCAAGTAGATGTATGTGACGCTTGGCCATCACCGAACGTCCTGTAAGTTGTTTCCTTCCATATAGATAGTCACTTGGTCCCCATGTTACAATGGCAACTCTGAAAAAAGAGAGTACAGTTCATGTAGAGTTATGTTCTAAGTAATAAACACACAGGAGAGATGTCTATGTCTATATCAGTGTTGTAGTACTCAAACGCAATACTCTTACTCAAGTACCACTTTGATGGTATTCATACTTAGCTCGCCAATTACTCAAACTGGAAGTCCATAAGTTTGTAGCATGCCGAACAAGTGTGCTGTCGGTGGATTCAAGAAACAGCAAAAAGGGTCTAGAGGTTATTTTTGTTTCTTTCATTTTCTGAGGAATACAGTGATGTTTGTTAACAACTGTCGAAAGGATTTGAAGTTGTCAAAATGGTCCCTGAATAATTTATGAAGAGGAAGGGCTCACCAAAAAATTTTTTTTTTTACAAAAGCTGAAAATAATGTTAAGTTGTTCATAGATCAAGGGTTGTTACTACGGAGCACCAAAAGGGAAAAAAAAAACTGAAAACAGAAATTATTCAATTTCACTTGAAATAATTTGAGCTCTAAATTCATTTTATTCTCATCAAACATTTTGGTCAAAATCAATTCGTGCTTTTGAAATCAATTTTCTCAAAATAGTTTTGAACACTCCAAATCATTTAGTTTGTGCGCTTAAAATAAATTATTGCCAGAGCTCGAAATAAATTATAGCAAAAGCTCAAAATAAGTTGTTGCAAAATCATTTCCTGCTCTCAAAATCATTTCGCTCGAAATCATTTTGAAAACTCAAATAAATTAATGAGAGAGCTTGAAATAAATTATTGCAAAGCACATACAAAACTATTGCAAAATTGATTTGTGGTCTCAAATCATTCCTCCCGAAATCATGTTGAATGCTCAACATAATATATTTTGTGTGCTCGGAATAAATGATTGCAAAAGCTCCAGATAAATTATTGCGAATTTGATTTGTGCTGTCGAAACCATTTCTCTCAAAGTAAGTGTGAACACTCCAAATCGAATAAATTGTGTGCTCAAATAAATTATTGCGAGAACTCAAATAAATTATTGCAAACGCTTGAAATACGTTTTTGCGAAATCTATTCTTGCTGTCGACAAAATATTTTGAATGCTCCAAATCATTTATTTTGTGCACTCGGAATAAATTAATGCCCGAGCGCAAAATAAGTTATTGCGAAATTAATCTGCGCTGTCGAAATAATTTCGAACGCTCAAAATCATTTATTTTGTGTGCTTGAAATAAACTATTGCCAGAGCCTGAAATAAATTATTGCAAAATTGATCTGCACTGTCAAATCTCTGAATATAATTTTGAACGCTCCAAATCATTTATTTTGTGGGCTCGGAAGAAGTTATTGCCAGAGCTTAAAATAAGTTATTGTGAAATTGATCTGTGCAGTCGAAATCATTTCGAACGCTCAAAATCATTTATTTTGTGTGCTTGAAATATACTATTGCCAGAGCCTGAAATAAATTATTGCATAATTGATCTGTGCTGTAAAAATCATTTCTTTCAAAACCGTTTCGAATGCTCCAAATGTTTTATTTTGTGCCCTCAGAATAAATTATTGCAAAAAGAAAAGGTAAAAAAAAAATATTGCAAAAACCTTTCGTGCTCTAAAAATAATTTCTCTTGAAATCTTTTTGAATGCTCCAAATAATTGATTTTGAGTGAACAAAATTATTTCATGAGCACTCAAAGAACTCAAATTATTTCTGTAGTTCATCACATGTCCCTTTAGGGGCTCCTGATAGCATCAGATTAATTATAGGCATCAGATTAATTGATCACAGTAATAATGTTGGGCGCAATATTTGAAAATGGCCATACTTAAAATTAGCAAATGCCAATTTTGAAATTTGACGTTAAAGTAAACATCTTTTATAGGGTTAACTGGGGTAAAAACGTTTTTTAAGTTTTTGTTAAATATCTCAGAACTTCTTGGAGACACAGGGAAATTAATGTGTGGTTTTACATATCTCCTCTATTGTGTGCAAAATTATAGTCACTATGTTGATAAAGGGAAATTGTCCACCCTTTTTGGATGGAAGTTTGGCAGGCGTTTTTACCCGGGTCTCGGGGTAAAAACGCCCGCCTACATGTCAACAAAAAAAGAGATCGCTATATGACAGGTTTCTTTTGTAATGGAATTATCGAGGGATGCTACATTAACTACAAACAACTTTTCAAACACAGTTGGTTCATTATAACTACAAACCCAATCATTTGAAACCGGTAACTTTATGTGGATGGTTGAAACATTAGCATACATGTACATAATTCACGCACAACAAACTTGAACACTTATTTTATGTACCATAAGGTTAGAATACCTATAACTCCAGCAAGGTTTCACTGGTCCGTGGAAATAATCCCAGAAGCTCCTGGTGCAGATTTCACGAAGCACCGAGATTCATCTTAAGATGAGTTGTCAGTATTACCATAGTGATTTGTATTGTGACATCACACCTAGCTTAGCAATTAAGATTGATTCGCAGTTAAAATCAATCTTAGCTCTTTGTGAAATCAAGCCCGGATCACTGATATTTTTTTTAAGACCCAAGAAAGACATCTTTCATACTAAAATTGATAGGCCTGTTTTTTGTTGTTGGTTTTCAGAATTACTTGGAAAGCTTTGACACTACATCTTACATGCAGTACAAGCAACTTTAAAAAATATTCGGTCAATAAAGCTTGATACAGGCCTAACTTAAGTCAATAAGCATAATCAATGTTATTAGGCTTTTACGTGTATGTTTCTAGCCTGCTATTTCAATGCATATTCATGTGCCATTTATTGAATTTGACCATAGTTTTAGCCAAGTCTTCTTGATTTGTGTGTAAGGGGAAGAGTGAAATCATACATGTAGCCGTGTGCAAGCAAACCATGAGATGAGACTAGTGTGACCACAAAAATTTTGTTGATGGTATTCGATATGTGCATTATATAGAATTTTCTTAGAGGACACGCAAAGAAAATAGTAGTTGACCGGAACTCACTCGAAGTGTCAGGTTTAAACATTTATGAAAATTCTCCCCCTGTTGATGGAGAATCATGTATGGAAACCAAAGCTTTAAAAAACGTACGAGGCGTCATGTATAAAAGGGATGGGGGAGGGGAGAAATGGTTAGAGGGCAAAGCCAAAAGGGGAACAGGTGTTGGGGTTTTTGGGGGGAGGGACACGGATAGGATGGAGGGTGTGAGAAAGAAGGAGACTGCCAGATTAGTCTTAAGCGAATTAGCGCTGTATTTTGTGGTGCAGGAAATTTGAAACTAATTCCGGTGGTAGCCAGCAAAAGATAAATGGGCAGAGAGAGGTTGTGAAAAAGAAAGCACATGTTTTCGGTGTAGTCTCTGGTAATAAACCATCCAATGACTGTTTGGATGTTGTTTTTGGTGGGAGACAAATGTCTCTGTTTTCCAAAAATCAAGGCTATGGTTAAAACAGACCTGATCTTTGATGTTTGCATGTATCTTCACGGAAGAAAGACTGGGGGTGTTAGAGAAGGGAGAGGTGGGTTTTGGATGGGGAAAGAGATGTTAGAACTCACTAAAGAGAATTTTTTCCTTGACCACAAGAGGTTGGAAACACAAAAGATGACATCAAAGGTGGGAAGGGGGTAGTTAGTTAATGAGGCAGACTAAAAATGTGTATATCTGTGGGGAAAAGGAGAAGGCAAATACAAAAGGATATTAGCCGTTTCTTTTTGGATGTTCAGACCAATGGGGTTGAATGGTCTGGAGGCGCCTTATCCACAGTTTCTCCCTACTCGGCGAGCAGTCTCTCTGTTGTTACCTAGTGCCTTAATGCCCTGTGAAATCATGGCAGAAATAGGCCTATTCATGAAGTTATAATATTTAGGCATATTCATTCAACATAATCTTTTAATGCCCCTTGCAGTGGTACTTAGCGTGAAGGAAAGATATTTGTGAAAAAAAAATCAATTATGTCACAATAAACTTTGCAAATTTTAATTGAACCTTAACAAATGTTGATCAAACCTGAATAACAAAATATAAGAAATACACAGTTTCATATACAATAGGCTTCTAATAGTGAATATAAATAAAAATATGACTGTAAAATTACTAATATTTAGGTTTTTGAAGATTAATGAGGCTTTAATAGAGTTCAATGTTAAGGATGCTACTGGGCGTTTTTACCCCGAGGTACATGATTTATCCTGGGGTAAAAACGCCCACTTGCAAAACAATGTCAAGCAAATATAGTGTTCTGACGCCGTGGGACGTACTGGGGTTTTAAAGTATACGTGACACATATGGAGCTCACTTAGGACACAGTTTGTCTGGGTTCTGTCATCTTACAAGACCAGTTTATTTCTCTCTTGTCTCTCTCCTGCTTACGATCTCTCTCTCCCCTTTTTCCGCTCAAACACCCTATCTCTACCCTTTGACCTTCAGTTGTCAATAGCATGTTAACGGCGCCCTCTGGCGACCGTGAGCGTACCCAAAAGTCCATTCACTACAATCTCCCCTACTGGCATTATCTCCTCCTGGAGATGGTTTTCTGATACCCAATTTTTTATTGAACAACAACCCATGAAACATCTTTTTGTATCCTTAACATTAAGTTTCAAGTTTCGTTTACAAACACTAACAGATTTATCGTAAGGTTACTCTAACATCAACTCAACAATTAATCAAAATAGCCCCCCTGTTTACCTATAAAACGGTTCCAAAGTTACCAAATTCTAGCTTCAAAGAATTTAACGAGCTGTCGAAGCGTTCTCTCATACTGTGCCATTCCCAGCTCATTCAAGTGCACCCCATCGAGACTATAGCGTGGATGCCTCAGGTTTCGATGGTTCCAGACCCACCATCGGTCCTGTGTAAAAGATGAACGTCTCAACAGCTCATTGAATGTTTCCACTTTCTCATTAAACTCCTCTAGGGAAACTTGTTGGGTTCTAAGCCCCCCAGTCCGAGGAAGAACCGGCAACAATACTATGGCCTCTGGATTTATCCCCCATTTGGGAAGCCCCCAAATAATCTGACAAAGTGCTGCATGCACTTCAAGGGGACTGGACGACCTCGAACATAGGTCATTTGTTCCTATATCTACGATGAGCACCTTTGGCTGACATCTTTTCAACTCGCTGAAATAATAACCTTGATTCTTCTGAATCCTTTTGATGGTAAGGCCACCTTCACCGAGACATGTCACTGGAATAGTGCCTTTATTTAACTCTATTTCAAACACGCAACCGTGTCTACTGCTTAATCTTCTGACAAAGCTGTGGCCAAACAACAAAGAACTCCCCATACTGCTTGATGGGTCTGGTGGCAATCTATGGAAGCTGGATACCCCAAATCCTTCCACAACGTACCACCACAGCTTTCTGCAACCCTGCAAAATATTTACACATGAAAGACAAATTGGCCACATACAAAATTACCAATGCCATAATCATGCAGGCATTACCGAGGCTGCCCTCAGCTTGTTCATAACCCAAAACTGGATGACCCCATTACCCCCAAATGAATAGATACACAAGACTGTTGAGAACCCCAAATTTATACACAATGTATCTAACAATCATGGCAATTTAGCTGAATAAACCATTGCGATCTTGCCATGCTATCGGATTGGACGTAACCCCAAGGGAACCGGATACCCCAGTCATCCCCACCCTGGCCACACCCAACCTTCCAGACATGACACCAAATTTGTCAGAAAACAAAAGTCTACTATAAACTTACATACACTGTACAAAAACAACAACACCTGCATGTAGGAACAACAAGACATACCTTTATACGGTACGAGCTATCCTATGTACATGTACTTCTTTTTAACTGTACAGCATATGCAGGAAGCCAAGGTCACATTTACCCATAGGAAGACTGGATGCCCCAAGTCTCTTCCACTGAGCACACTTGCAACCTGGACCTCCCCGCACATTACTGTAATACTGAGCAAGGCAGTCTGTGTGGGTTTCTATGAGTCCCCTTTGTGGTCCTTTGGGACCTTCAGCATGGGATCACTGCATCTTCAAAATCTGGTGGGGGCTCCCCTACTATTTCAGCATCTACACCTTGATCCACCACAGTCTGAGCTATTTGGTTTTGTAACTATAGGGTCCCAATCTGAACTATCAGAGGAATCTGACTCCTCTCCTGACTCTGCTACTGCCAACGGGTCTATACGCAAATATTTACGGTTTACTGTTCTCTCTGAACCACCATTAACTGGGCGGATCCGATAAACGTCACTTTGCTCATTTCTCCACACTACTGTATACGACTCTCTGCCGTAGACATCTTCTAATTTGTGGCGGCCTTTGAAGGCACACTTTCGAAGAAGCACTTGTAACCCAACCGCAAGTGGTGCACTTTTTGCCTTAAAATTATGCCCCCTTTCATTTCGTCGAGCCCGCTGCTCCATTCGTTCCTTCACTAGCACACCTGCCCTTTCCAACAACTCTGATTGGGTATCTAACAAAGTTCTGATCCCAGTTTGCATCTGTTCGCCCTAATATCTGAACCCTTTTCCCTTCCAAACAACAACGTAAATGGTGCCACACCAGTCGTACAATGGGGGGTCGAATTATAGACAAACACCACATGGGGCAGAAAATTGGGTCACCTCCTACACTCTGAATCACTTAACAACTTAATCAACCCAAACAATGTCCGGTTAAATCTTTCTGCCTGCCTGTTTCCTTCTGGGTGATAGGGTGCGCGACTTCTTAATGCCGTACAGAGCACACAATTCGCACACAATTTCACCTTCAAAGTTTCGCCCCTGATCACTGTGGAGTCTATTTGGAATTCCAAACCTAGTAAACCAATTATCCCGCAGTGCCTTGGCTACAGTTTGCGCGGCCTGATCCCTACAAGGCACTGCTTGAACATATTTGGTGTATACGTCTGTCATGACCAATACATCCTCATATCCTCCACGACCTCTATCAACCTTTACAAAGTCAATAGCTAGAACTTCTAATGGCCTGAAAGCCATAAGATGACGCATGGGAACCTTGGGTATAGGTTCAGATGCTTTTGCCCTGACACAAAGCCGTCATTTCCGAATGTGCGCTCGAACATCAGATGCCATTTTAGGCCAATAAACGCGTCTCCTGTCCCCACCCCTCATGACAACCCGCAATCACTCTGGGACGTAGGCATTTGGGCATGAGTATCTGAAATATCTCCCCAATGACAGGATCTTCTACTCTTCGACACAAAACTCCCTCCCGCACCACAAAACGTGGCCACTGCCATAACCACCAATTCAACTCGGGTGTGTCATTTAGCACCCCAGGCGACACTTCACCTGGTGACCACTTCTTATCCCAGCGTCCCCAAACAATACTCAAAATCGAATCTGCTCGCTGCAAAGCTCTAAGTTGATCCGGTGACCAGGAAGGAAAGACCCCGGGAGGTCCCCCACCATCGGGTGTGCCTCCGTCTAATTTAACATTGGCATTACAAGCTCTCACTTGTAACGGGACTGAGGTAGAGTGGATTTTAGTCTGAAATATATCTGTCACTTCCTCCTCCACACAATGTCCGGGATACCGGCTCAAAGCGTCTGCACACCTATTGCTGCTACCCGATCTATACCTGATGTCAAAATTGAACGCTGCGAGCTGAGCGGCCCATCGCATTTCACTTGCCCCTAGCTTGGCGGAGTTCAAATGTGACAGAGGGTTATTATCTGTTAGAACAGTGAATGTTCCCCCAACCAAGTAATCCCTGAATTTATCTACGACTGCCCACTTTAACCCCCAAAGTTCTAACTTGAAGGAACTATAATCTGGGTACTTCGATTCTGCGCCACGCAAGCCCCTACTCGCATAAGCAACAGGATGTAGTCTTCCCCTTTCGTCCCTCTGTCCCAAACAAGCACCGAGCCCTTTCAATGAAGCATCAATTTCCAGCACGAACGGCTGTTTGAAATCAGGGTACGCCAGCACGGGAGCTTGAACTAATACCTGCTTGAGCTTGTCAAAAGCAGATTCATCTTCAAGTTGTCCCCTCTCAAAAAATGCTTTTTGCAGTGATTGCAATGTTTCCCCTCCCCCAAACTGGTTTTGCAGCAGCTTAACCAAAAGGGAATAATCAGATTTAACTTCATCACGGCTTTTAACTTCAATGCGCGCCGACCCAGCCAAATGGTCAATAACAACCTGTGTAGAAATATATTTAGCTGTTTCGCAGCAAAGCGCAGCGAAACAGCTCTTGTTTTCGTTAAAGTTTTTGTTTTTGTTTTTTTAGCTGTTTCGTAGCGCAGCGCTGCGAAACAGCTCTTGTTTTCGTTAAAGTTTTTTTTATTATTAGCTGTTTCGTAGCGCAGCGCTGCGAAACAGCTCTTGTTTTCGTTAAAGTTTTTTTTATTATTTTTTTATTTTTAGCTGTTTCGCAGCGTAGCGCAGCGAAACAGCTCTTGTTTTCGTTAAAGTTTTTAGCTGTTTCGCAGCGCAGCGCAGCGAAACAGCTCTTGTTTTTGTTAAAGTTTTTTTTATTATTTTTTTTTTTTTTAGCTGTTTCGTAGCGCAGCGCTGCGAAACAGCTCTTGTTTTCGTTAAAGTTTTTTTTATTAATTTTTTTTTTTTTTTTTTTTTTTATTTGTCTGTTTCAGTAATAAAAGCCATTAAGATAACGCACGTTCGGTCTATGCGGCCTTTTGCCTAGTTCTTAAAGAGCAATTGCAATGAAACTTTCAGTGATGAAAGACATTAGTGCAATACACTGCATATTACAATGACGTAATGATGACGTCATCACCTGTCATGTGATGTCATCTTAAAGGTTTCTATTTTAAATATTTGAAAATCTGTAACAAATCAGCCACAAGAGACCGTAGGTTTCTGTTTGCGGGATTGTATAGGGAGATATTAGGTTTTCATTTTATTCAGTGTGCGTGACCTCACATGACCTCTATTTCCGGTCGAAACCGGAAGTGCCTCGTAATTCAAAAGTGCTAAAAGTTATGAAAATGCTTTCAACGATGTTAGTGTCTGGCAAGAGTGTGAATTTAAAAAAAAATACCGATGACGTCACGATACACACGAGCGCCCTCTAGCGGCAGGTTAAAAACTGTTCAAAATGGACTTTTTGAAGATGTGTGTGGTGAAGTTTTGTGTAATCACTTCAAAATTTACACATATGTTGATCGTCAGGCAGCCATCATATGTGTGAAGTTTTTAGATCGATGACGTCATCGGCGGTCACGTGACGCGGCATTAAAGGTGCCTTTTTTGAAGTCGTATATCTCGCGAAGTATTAGTGCGATCATGTTGAAACTTGGTAGGCTGTTAGATATTGGCAAGTTCTTGTAAATTCTGAAATGACGTCATGATGACGTCATCACATGATTTTTTATGATTTTTTCTATGTTATGCACCTTTTAGTCATAAATTGCTAACAAAACGTGGTATAATCCA
Organism: Pisaster brevispinus; assembly: GCA_023634235.1. Classification (NCBI taxonomy): domain Eukaryota; kingdom Metazoa; phylum Echinodermata; class Asteroidea; order Forcipulatida; family Asteriidae; genus Pisaster; species Pisaster brevispinus. Next base: position 15,374,092 of record JAMKCF010000006.1, on the reverse strand, counting down.
AATTCTTTTTTAAACAGGCTTGATACGTCATAACTGCTTTGAATACAAAACAAAACTTTCAAATTCAGTTGAGTAGTTTGAAAAAGTTATGACGAAACAGCTCGGCATTTGTGCACAAATGCAATCATGTCTAGTTTTTTTTTTTATTTGTCTGTTTCAGTAATAAAAGCCATTGAGATAACGCACGTTCGTTCTATGCGGGATTTTGCCTAGTTCCTAAAGAGCAATTGCAATGAAACTTTCAGTGATGAAAGACATTAGTGCAATACACTGCATATTACAATGACGTAATGATGACGTCATCACCTGTCACGTGACGTCATCTTAAAGGTTTCTATTTTAAATATTTGAAAATCTGTAACAAATCAGCCACAAGAGACCGTAGGTTTCTGTTTGCGAATTTGTATAGGGATAAATTAGGTCTTCATTTTATTCAGTGTGCGTGACCTCACATGACCTCTACTTCCGGTCGAAACCGGAAGTGCCTCGTAATTCAAAAGTGCTAAAAGTTATGAAAATGCTTTCAACGATGTTAGTGTCTGGCAAGGGTGTGCATTTAAAAAAAAATACCGATGACGTCACGATACACACGAGCGCCCTCTAGCGGCAGGTTGAAAACTGTTCAAAATGAACTTTTTGAAGATGTGTGTGGAAAACTTTTGTGTAATCACTTCAAAATTTACACACATGTTGATCGTCAAACAGCCATTTTATGTGTGAAGTTTCAGATCAATGACGTCATCGGGGGTCACGTGACGCGGCATTAAAGGTGCGTTTTTTGAAGTCGTATATCCCCCGAAGTATTAGTGTGATCATGTTGAAACTTGGTAGGTTGTTAGATAATGGCAAGTTCTTGTGAATTGTGAAATGACGTCATGATGACGTCATCACATGATTTTTAATGATTTTTTTCATTTTTTGCACCTTTTTGTCATAAATTGCTAATAAAACGTGGTATAATCCAAATTCTTTTTTTAACAGGCTTGATACATCATAACTGCTTTGAATACAAAAAACTTTCAAATTCAGTTGAGTAATTTGAAAAAGTTATGACGAAACAGCTCGGCATTTGTGCACAAATGCAATCATGTCTAGTTTTTATTATTTTTTTTTTTTTTAGCTGTTTCGCAGCGCAGCGCAGCGAAACAGCTCTTGTTTTTGTTAAAGTTTTTTTTATTATTTTTTTTTTTTTTTTTTTTTTTATTTGTCTGTTTCAGTAATAAAAGCCATTGAGATAACGCACGTTCGTTCTATGCGGGATTTTGCCTAGTTCCTAAAGAGCAATTGCAATGAAACTTTCAGTGATGAAAGACATTAGTGCAATACACTGCATATTACAATGACGTAATGATGACGTCATCACCTGTCACGTGACGTCATCTTAAAGGTTTCTATTTTAAATATTTGAAAATCTGTAACAAATCAGCCACAAGAGACCGTAGGTTTCTGTTTGCGAATTTGTATAGGGATAAATTAGGTCTTCATTTTATTCAGTGTGCGTGACCTCACATGACCTCTACTTCCGGTCGAAACCGGAAGTGCCTCGTAATTCAAAAGTGCTAAAAGTTATGAAAATGCTTTCAACGATGTTAGTGTCTGGCAAGGGTGTGCATTTAAAAAAAAATACCGATGACGTCACGATACACACGAGCGCCCTCTAGCGGCAGGTTGAAAACTGTTCAAAATGAACTTTTTGAAGATGTGTGTGGAAAACTTTTGTGTAATCACTTCAAAATTTACACACATGTTGATCGTCAAACAGCCATTTTATGTGTGAAGTTTCAGATCAATGACGTCATCGGGGGTCACGTGACGCGGCATTAAAGGTGCGTTTTTTGAAGTCGTATATCCCCCGAAGTATTAGTGTGATCATGTTGAAACTTGGTAGGTTGTTAGATAATGGCAAGTTCTTGTGAATTGTGAAATGACGTCATGATGACGTCATCACATGATTTTTAATGATTTTTTTCATTTTTTGCACCTTTTTGTCATAAATTGCTAATAAAACGTGGTATAATCCAAATTCTTTTTTTAACAGGCTTGATACATCATAACTGCTTTGAATACAAAAAACTTTCAAATTCAGTTGAGTAATTTGAAAAAGTTATGACGAAACAGCTCGGCATTTGTGCACAAATGCAATCATGTCTAGTTTTTTTTTTTATTTGTCTGTTTCAGTAAAAAAGGCTATTGACATAACGCCTGTTCGTTCTATGCGGCTTTTTGCCTAGTTCCTAATGAGCAATTGCAATGAAACTTTCAGTGATGAAAGACATTAGTGCAATACACTGCATATTACAATGACGTAATGATGACGTCATCACCTGTCACGTGACGTCATCTTAAAGGTTTCTATTTTAAATATTTGAAAATCTGTAACAAATCAGCCACAAGAGACCGTAGGTTTCTGTTTGCGGGATTGTATAGGGATAAATTAGGTCTTCATTTTATTTAGTGTGCGTGACCTCACATGACCTCTACTTCCGGTCGAAACCGGAAGTGCCTCGTTATTCAAAAGTGGAAATAGTTATGAAGTTGCTTTCAACGATGTTATTGTCTGGCAAGGGTGGGTAATTTAAAAAAAATACCGATGACGTCACGATACCCACGAGCGCCCTCTAGCGGCAGGTTGAAAACTGTTCAAAATGGACTTTTTGAAGATGTGTGTGGTGAAGTTTTGTGAAATCACTTCAAAATTTACACACATGTTGATTGGCAGGCAGCCATCATATGTGTGAAAATTCAGATCGATGACGTCATCGGGAGTCACGTGACGCGGCATTAAAGGTGCCTTTTTTAATGTCGTATATCTCCCTAAGTGTTAGTGCGATCATGTTGAAACTTAGTAGGTTGTTAGATATTGACAAGTTCTTGTAAATTCTGAAATGACGTCATGATGACGTCATCACATGATTTGTTATGATTTTTTGAAAAAGTTATGGCGAAACAGCTCGGCATTTGTGCACAAATGCAATATGTCTAGTTTATTATTATTTTTTTTTTTTTTTTTTTTATTTGTCTGTTTCAGTAAAAAAGGCTATTGACATAACGCACGTTCGTTCTATGCGGCTTTTTGCCTAGTTCCTAATGAGCAATTGCAATGAAACTTTCAGTGATGAAAGACATTAGTGCAATACACTGCATATTACAATGACGTAATGATGACGTCATCACCTGTCACGTGACGTCATCTTAAAGGTTTCTATTTTAAATATTTGAAAATCTGTAACAAATCAGCCACAAGAGACTGTAGGTTTCTGTTTGCGGGATTGTATAGGGATAAATTAGGTCTTCATTTTATTTAGTGTGCGTGACCTCACATGACCTCTACTTCCGGTCGAAACCGGAAGTGCCTCGTTATTCAAAAGTGGAAATAGTTATGAAGTTGCTTTCAACGATGTTATTGTCTGGCAAGGGTGGGTAATTTAAAAAAAATACCGATGACGTCACGATACCCACGAGCGCCCTCTAGCGGCAGGTTGAAAACTGTTCAAAATGGACTTTTTGAAGATGTGTGTGGTGAAGTTTTGTGAAATCACTTCAAAATTTACACACATGTTGATTGGCAGGCAGCCATCATATGTGTGAAAATTCAGATCGATGACGTCATCTGGAGTCACGTGACGCGGCATTAAAGGTGCCTTTTTTAATGTCGTATATCTCCCTAAGTGTTAGTGCGATCATGTTGAAACTTAGTAGGTTGTTAGATATTGACAAGTTCTTGTAAGTTCTGAAATGACGTCATGATGACGTCATCACATGATTTGTTATGATTTTTTGAAAAAGTTATGGCGAAACAGCTCGGCATTTGTGCACAAATGCAATATGTCTAGTTTATTTTTTTTATTTGTCTGTTTCAGTAATAAAAGCCATTAAGATAACGCACGTTCGGTCTATGCGGCCTTTTGCCTAGTTCCTAAAGAGCAATTGCAATGAAACTTTCAGTGATGAAAGACATTAGTGCAATACACTGCATATTACAATGACGTAATGATGACGTCATCACCTGTTACGTGACGTCATCTTAAAGGTTTCTATTTTAAATATTTGAAAATCTGTAACAAATCAGCCACAAGAGACCGTAGGTTTCTGTTTGCGGGATTGTATAGGGATCAATTAGGTCTTCATTTTATTCAGTGTGCGTGACCTCACATGACCTCTACTTCCGGTCGAAACCGGAAGTGCCTCGTAATTCAAAAGTGCTAAAAGTTATGAAAATGCTTTCAACGATGTTAGTGTCTGGCAAGAGTGTGCATTTAAAAAAAAATACCGATGACATCACGATACACACGAGCGCCCTCTAGCGGCAGGTTAAAAACTGTTCAAAATGGACTTTTTGAAGATGTGTGTGGTGAAGTTTTGTGTAATCACTTCAAAATTTACACACATGTTGATCGTCAGGCAGCCATCATATAAGTGAAATTTTAGATCGATGACGTCATCGGGGGTCACGTGACGCGGCATTAAAGGTGCCTTTTTTGAAGTCGTATATCTCGCGAAGTATTAGTGCGATCATGTTGAAACTTGGTAGGCTGTTAGATATTGGCAAGTTCCTGTAAATACTGAAATGACGTCATGATGACGTCATCACATGATTTGTTTATGATTTTTTTCTATGTTTTGCACCTTTTAGTCATAAATTGCTTACAAAATGTGGTATAATCCAAATTCTTTTTTAAACAGGCTTGATACGTCATAACTGCTTTGAATACAAAAAAAACTTTCAAATTCAGTTGAGTAATTCGAAAAAGTTATGACGAAACAGCTCGGCATTTGTGCACAAATGCAATCATGTCTAGTTTATTTTTATTTTTCAGACACAGGAAGTCATTGACTTAATGCACGAATCGTTCTAAGCGGCCTTTTGCATAGTTCCCAAAGAGCAATTGCAATGAAACTTTCAGTGATGAAAGGCATTGGTGCAATAATGATCCTAAAACAATGATGTCATGATGACGTCATCACCAGTCACGTGACGTCATCTTAAAGGTTTCTATTTTAAATGTTTGAAAATCTATATCAAATCAACCACAAAAGACCGTAGGTTTCTGTTTGCGGGATAGGGTGGGGATAAATTAGGTCTTCATTTTATTCAGTGTGCGTGACCTTACATGACCTCTACTTCCGGTCGAAACAGGAAGTGCCTTGTAATTCAAAAGTGGAAATACTTATGAAGTTGCTTTCAACGATGTTATTGTTTGGCAAGGGTGGGCAATTAAAAAAAAATACCGATGACGTCACAACACACAAGAGCGCCCTCTAGCAGCAGGTTGAAAACTGATCAAAATGGACTTTTTGAAGATGTGTGTGGAGAAGTTTTGTGTAATCACTTCAAAATTTACACACATGTTGACCGTCAGGCAGCAATCATATGTGTGAAGTTTCAGATCAATGACGTCATCAGGGGTCACGTGACGCGGCATTAAAGGTGCCTTTTTTGAAGTCGTATAAGTCCCGAAGTATTAGTGCGATCATGTTGAAACTTGGTAGGCTGTTAGATATTGGCAAGTTCTTGTAAATTTTGAAATGAGGTCATGATGACGTCATCACATGATTTTTTATGATTTTTTCATTTTTTGCACCTTTTAGTCATAAATTGCTAACAAAACGTGGTATAATCCAAATTCTTTTTTAAACAGGATTGATATGTCATAACTGCTTTGAATACAAAAAACTTTCATATATGCGGTTGATTAATTTCAAAAAGTTAAGGCGAAACAGCTCGGCATTTGTGCACAAATGCAATATGTCTAGTTCATTTAGTAATTCTATTTGTCTTTTTTTACTAGCAGTGGAAACAAGTCAAGTGGGCGTTTTTACCCCAGTTTACCCTAGTAGTTGGCTATACTGCCATTGATTTATTAAACCCTACAATTCTGGGCTGATGTCGGTGCAGAAAAAGACGTTGCAGAAAATTGGATAGGGCCACATCAGTGTTCCCTGATCCACATAGGTCCCCAGTTAGCCATCCTTCCCCATCAGTCTCATTATGCCTTCATGGTCTCATCAACCTCATGGCACAGTCCTGCACATGTCTTATCCTCAGACCACCCAGCCCATACAATTGATTCCCATGGTTCCTTCCCTCAATCGTCAGTGACAAAAATGACCACATAGTCTGTCCCCACTATAGGCTAACCAAAGGTCTGTCTTTAAGTACAGAACAGGAGAAAATAATCTCAGACTGAAACTAAGGACATTTTTACAGTATTGTGAGTTTTTTTCCCCTTCTACCCGCGGGCAGAAAGGAGGACAATAAATAGGGCTACACTTAAACTAAATGTTAGTTAACTTCTGATATAATCTAAAATCCCTGTCAGCGAGCGGCTGCCGGCAGAAAATTATGTGGATTCGTTTGGCGGAAATATACCACCAAGACTTGATATTTTAGAATAATTAATAAGAGTCGCAGAAAAAAAACAATTTAGTGACGATAAATTCAAAACGAAAATTAACAAAAGGCTGAGACAGCCTTTTAATCCTCAGACCTACATGTATATATGCAACAGACCAGCTATGAATATCCATTTGACCTATACATGCTACACACAGCATGCGTATCATACATGTGACAGTACTACATGTACAATGTATGTACATTGTACATAGCCCTACAGTAGTGACTACATTGTAATTTTGTACGTGTGATGCTTCAACTACTGTACATGCATCAACGAGATCTGCAGTTGGATGAATCGATTATAAATGCAACTCATTACTTTTCTCATGTATGATCCAGGATATATACATGCTGCAAATAATGGGAAATTGGTTACCATACTTTTGAATTGTGCATTCCCCAAATACAGCCCAGGGTATAGCTGGGATGAAGCCCTACATCTAGATCATTGACAATACGGTACATGAATTTTTGTGCATAAAAACAAACAGATTCTCTGCAAAGGTTGCCAAGTTACCGGACATCAGTGTCTTTGCCCTAATAGACTTAGACTTTGGCTCATAAATTTTGACTTTGACTTGAATTTTGACTTTGAACTTAAACTTTGACTTTGGATTAGACTTAAAATTGTGATGTGGACTCTGCTCCTTGCTCTATGCTTGGACTTAAGTTTTGACTTTGACTTAAACATCCTATGAAGTGGTATTTTGTTCAACTTGGGGCCGAGTATATGGTTTGATATTGAATCAGTTATGAGTTATTAACTTTTAATGTAACCTTCAAATTATTTACTATCCATTTTGGTATCCCCTGGTGGAGCGCTTCTATGACCTAGGCACCGAATGAAAATGCACACGCAATGACCATTTTAGCTCCTGTATGTACTGTAAGCCCTACATCCAGCTACCATTATCGCTGTTTATGTTAGTATTTAAAGTTCCTAGGAACACAGCCTCCTTCCAACCTTAACCCAATTAATCTCCAATTGTCAAGCTTTGGTCCCGCATCCTTTCCCAAGCACTCAAGCCCGTAAATCACCCCAGTGGTAAGCACAACCTATACCACCATGGTCTAAGCACTGACCACCACCCATTATCTGGTCAGTGACCAAGCTTTACTAATCCCATATATAGGCCTAATGTCCTTAGTTTCTAAATGTCGCACTCTCTGTACTCTTTGTTCAACGAGCAACCAGCCCAGGATTGAAAATAAATGAACTCCTGATTATACAGCCAACTCAAAGAACGATTCCATTATCTTATTCGTTTCATCATCTATTGGCTTATCCTTGTAACACACAAATATTTCTGTGTTACAGTATTTTGGATCTGATTTGGATCTTTACTTAGTAAGGTTGCAACCAGGAACCTTGAAGAAATTATCCATGTAACAAGGCAAAACATCCAGAGATCTGTCCAAAGAAACTAAGCACATAAAGTTACAGAAGTTTACATGTTGTATCTTATCTACATGTATCGATCACAGCTAATCAACCAACAACATGTTTCATTGGCTATGTCATGAATGTACAGCTAGGTTTCACCCCTAACTTCAGAGTTTTGATGGGGGGGGGGGTCAAGGGGTTTCCTTGGCGATATAAACCCACTATAAACTTTGAATAAACTTGCATTTAAAGGTTAATAGAAAATAAATGTAATTCATAGGACCATCAAATTTTAACATTGAAGGTCCTATGATTTGTTTGCTTTTTACAGTTTAAACTTTAAAATATGCACTTATTAACCTATAAATGCAAGTCTCGTCAAAATGTATGAGGGGCGTACAGTGCCAAAATTATAGGTGAAATCTGCACCCCTAAAAGGGGACAAACTTGTGACTTACAGTACATGTAGACAAGGGCACATGCTATTGGTTGGATATGATACAACATGCAATCTTATGTAACTTCATGCATTTAGTTTCTTTGAACAAACTCTTGATCTTTGGCTTTGTTATGGAAAATTCCATCAAGGTGTATTGTTGCTGATTGCAACACTACTATTAGACAGTGTCAGTCTGCACAGATTCCCATCAGATCCAAAATACCAATGAATTCTGACGGCTGCAATGAATCATACCAGGGCTAATGGTCAGAAATGTGCATTGTCACTATTTCTTTTATAGAATTCTACATCATGAAAGCATGCCACCAGGCGAAATCAAATTGGATAATACAAATTTTGAGGGATAAATTAAAAGGTAATAACTCATAACAAACTCAGAAAAAAAGAAAGTGTTATCATTTATTAATCTCAAACAAGTCTTGATCCCCCAAAATGTTTTGTGAAAAAATACCACTTCATAGGACCTTTAGCATTGACTTACTTTGGCACTGCCTTATAGACTGAAACTTGGACTTTGACTGTGGTAACTTGGACTGTTTTGGCTCAGAATTTTGATATAAATAAGGCTGAATCAACTACATGGCTTTACACCAACCTTGTGTGGCTTTGAAGAAGCTTGTCGATGATGTTCAATCCTGGATCAGCTGTTTCTTTATAATAGCTGACAGGCAAAGGTGTGTCATCCTCATTCAGAATAACAACAGCATCTTTTCAAAGAGAAAATACAGATAATTTACCTTTATGTATTACCTACATTCTAATGATAACAGTACCAGAGTTGTAGGACTCGAGTCCAGGAGTAACAATTTCTCCTTCTTCACTGACTTGACTTGAGTCACTTCGGCAAAAGACTCGGACTCGTGATTATTGTGTACATATGGCAAAGTACAGCACATGTATGTTCAATATGCATGAAAATACTGGGACACTTTTCTGTAAAAGCATGATTGTGCACGACAACAATATTAACACTGGTATTCTGTCAGCATTAACACCATAGCCACTGCTTGATGCATATTACCATGGAAATGGGAATTCGTCTCCGGAATCCGAATTGACAACTTTGGCCGGCTTTATGCTTATGCGCTCCCAAACACCTAGTGTTTGTTAGGTAACAAACACTTGAGCTCTAGTTTGGTTAGTAAATGTTCGGGCAACAGCCGAACACCCATTGTTATAGGACTTTTTACTTCTTCTTCTCAGAGTTAGTTTGTCCCCATACAAATGCATAGCTGCGAAGCTTGCATCAACTTGAAACTTGAAATTTCAGGAGAAGTTTTAAAAATGACCATTAATCGCTATATCTCTTTAAATATTAAAACTAATGATGTTCATAATTGGGCATCTGATAGATCAAGAGAAGGGCAACATTTGAAAAGTTCATGCTAAAATCGTGTAACCTTTACTTCCGGACATATAATACTGAAAGGTCAAAGTTTACCTTTGTTTGTTTTCTTTTAATAACTCAAGAAGTAAAGCTATTTTAACAATCTATACATCATCGGAGAGGTCTTCGAAAATGTAGGAAACGCTACACAGAGTCTGACTCGACTTGACCTTGAATTCCGGTTTGAACTGGAAGTTTAAAATTTAATTAATTCATACCTTAAGAACTACTCATACTTCAGTCATATTTTTACATCAGGTTGTGGGTCTTTAAGCCTTCTCAATCTTTTCCACAAAGATGCTATCAATTCGACCTTAACTGAAGTCTAGTCGAAATCGGGTAAGTATTGACCCGCTTTTAAACCTCATTAAAGAACTGCACTGAAAACGCATACAATGCTCAATCTAAACCAGTTGCACGGTGAGTGGCTGCTGCGCTCCATTGACCACAAGGTTCAAAGTGCATGTAGTCTACTCTCTGTTCAAGGTTCACGGTATTACGCTTTGTTAGTCCCTAAACAGCCGCCCATGCAAACCTTGTTAACAATCAAATGTTAGGCTTGATCTAAACATTTTCAGACTTTTGCTAAACAGCTAAAGTGTGTAGTTTGCTAGCACACCACAAAACAGTAACAGCACCACTAAGCGCCTTAGCCTCATATTACAAAAATCATCTTTCTTAAACAGTGCCATCATGAAGCCATCAAGCATCACCTGCCGTCACCTTAAAGGTGCACTTTTCAAAGATAGTATTTACAGAAAAAAAATGCGTGATTAAGTTAAAACCTTGCATGTATCAAGCCGAATGTGTAACATCCAAAATTTAAGGTCTTAGATCCATGTCTAAGTCTTTGACCATAAGGTGTCTATGATTACTGTACAAAAAATGCAATAGCTTGGTATTAGGACTTGGAAAACTCTAGGATTTTAGAGCCGTTGGTTTTTGTATACAGACACAAAACGTGTTATAAATTATGTCATGGTGATGTCGTCCAGCATTGTAGGCCAACAAACAGTTATACAGTAACCCGAAAGTATACAATTTTAAAAATGTTTGATCGGACATGTACTTTTTGAGAAATAGAGATAAGGTGGTCTCAAGATTGGCTTATTAAATATTGATGCCATTATAACTAGGTAAACTAACTAATTAAGTTAAGCTAATTACATTTAACTATAACTTCATGACCTAAGCTTTAATATGATTAAGGATCTGACTCTTTTGTACTAAGCTAAGCATGTCTTTTGGAGGCCACAAATTCAAAAGGGATTTTTGATGGAAGGAAAGAAAAAGAAAAAGAACTAGAAATAGAGTTTGTGAACAAACTCACGGTGTTCGGTTGAACGTAAATTGATGACGTAATTCAAAAGAAGGTAAATTCTGTGTACAAGTTTGCTTTCCTCGTGCTTTGCTGTCGGATGCAAATATTGTAGCTTTTGTTAATCCTCGTTTACAACTTTTTCAAATTTAAACTTCAACTTCCGATTTTTACCGGAAGTAAGGAAATCTTCCCTTAAAATATTGTTCCCAAAAATACTACAGTTTTTGAGAAATTAGTGGAACAATTAGTTTTGATCTCAGGAGATAAAACCTCTATCATTAGAATGAGTACAAAAATGCAGAATCCACTTTTACTATTTACTTGTAACCAGAATAACAAAATGAGCTTAAACCTTCACAGTTTGGATGTTATTGCATATCTCTTGATTCATGTTAAACATTTACAAATACTTCACGAAAAGCATATATTCCCTTTAAATACAATGTGAGAATTAACTCTGTATTAGTGTATTCAAGGATGTCAATAAAACAAAATGGTTTAAACAAATAAAATGTGTTGTTGGTGTATAGTTTTTATTACACTAAAATTTGCCATTCCAATTTGAAATACCGGTTTGTCATACATGTTTATTAAATAAAAATATGGTTTCTATGGAATGTAAATCCACTCAAAAAGCTACTTCCATAAACATCACTTTAGTTACCCTTATTTTGATCATTGTTATTCCCAAGTTTACTATGTGAAGCCTTTATGTTGTATGTGATTTGTTCATCTTAGTCATTTCATGTGGAACCCAGCTACTGGAATAAACTCATTATAGTTCATAGCTCTATGGTTAGCTCAAGTGTTTTTACGGCGGCGTGTTGATAAAACAAAATAGTGGGGAACCTCCATATTCTAAATGTACTCATTGAATATTTCCTAGCTTAGTTTTAAATAAGTGTAATATTAGTGGATCCCTCGATGTGTCCGCAGTTCCATGTAAGTAAACAAAAGCTCTTTGTTGATGGCCGTTCACACGATTTAAGCCAAATGATTTTAGTGAGAGTTTGATCCCAGCGGGAATGAGTGTCAAAAGCAACGTTACACAAACGGACCTATTAAATAATAATAATCAGTGACCCGTTGCAGGTTTGCACGGAACATACTAACATCCATTCTCCATTTCATAAACCTTTGTAAAAGCGCAAGCTAGTATAGTAACAAAAGGACGCCGTCGCACACAACATTGGTACCATTCCAACATTGATGGCATTCTTTAATATTCTAGTGGAATGAAAACGGAATGGTGCATACAGCCCGATGCTCCGCCTGCGCAGAGCATCAGAGCCACGTGTACACACCCTCTACATCGTATTATGCATGTATGCACGTAATGTACATGCACATTGGCTTTTCTTTACGCGCTATGAATGGAGGTCAACACAAACGCGCGCTTTTATGACCAGAGGACAAGGTCAAACTGGTGTCATATCTGTGCAAAAAATGGAGCAGGGTAAACGAGCTTCAAACTAACATTTAAATATTTGAGAAAAAACAAGGAGTATAAATTTTTGAAATTTTCAACTTCCGGTTTCAACCGGAAGTAAAGGTCAAATGAGGTCACGTTTTGCACGACATTTGTAAGTCATTACAAAAGCTTTCATGTTATGCAAGTATCTTGTACGTAGCATTTTCAGTTCTCAAGGCATGATTTTTAAAACTATTTAACGTTTATTTAACGTAATTACGTCATCGATGACGTCACCATTCCCAAAAAGTTGCGGCAGTCTACTCACCAAGCTTGATCTTCATGATAAGCTTCAAGTTTATACAAGCTTTACTTTTGATCAAAATTGCTCGAGAAGTTTCATTGAGAAGAAAAAGACGAGGAAAAAAAACCAAAAAAAAAAACCAGAACAATAACAATAGGTGTTCGGCTGTTTGCCGAACACCTAAAAAGGAGAAGAAGATGAAGAAAAACAACTACAAATTGAAACAAAAACAATAGCTGAATATAGCTGTCCAGACAGCTCATAATGGGCATTCATAGAGCGCTTTTAATTTCCATCGACTCCGCAGAACGGATTGATGAGGGAAACATAGCAGCATAATGCACCTTTGGAACCACCAGGAGGGTACTGTCCGAGTCGAATTTCTTCCATTATTTCTCACTCAATGGGGAAACAGTTTTTTCAGCACTATTTGATTTTAAGTCACTACTATTTGTGGTGGATGCTCGTTCTCAAATGTTTGGGGCTCATTGCTACACCCCAATAAGTATCCAAAGGAAATATTGCCTCGTTCTACGTTATTGCTAAAATTCACCTAGTCCCTTAAGTGTTACAATATTTTGGATTTCTTTCTTTCTTTATTGATATTTTTTTGTAAATATTTTTTTAATGATTCTACTACTAATTTGTTTATGGTTATAATGCTGATGAAGAACCACATTTTAGTCTACACACGCAGGGATTGTTAACCCGTCAGCAAAACAATCAAAAATTTTCAAAATTTCACAATATTGGAATATTATCGAAGGGTCTTGATGAAGAATATATGGCTCCATAATTACATCCTCACAGAATCTTCAGAATCAATAACTGAAGATTTAAGCTTAATGGAGAATATTTGTCATATTTTTCCCATTTATGATTACTGACTTATTAAAAGTTGAAGTCATCTCAAACGTTTGGGGTTCATCGGTGTTTTGTACACACAATCAACGTACGGTCAATACATGCACATGTGTGTTAGAAGTCCAGCAGCTTTCTGTTGAGTAGAGCAATCCAATGACACAAAGATCAAACAAAACAGCTGGATGTATTGACTGAGTTCAACTTTGAATAAGTCGGTAATTGTAAATGGGGAAAAAATAAAAAAATATTTAGTATCAAGCTACACTCTTCATTAACAGATTCTGAATATTTGAAGACGGGTTCTGTGAAGGGTGTAATAGTGGAGTCTGTTTTTGCAGTCAGCGTGCGTGTTGACTATATTCTTTATTGTGCATATATGGAAACCGATGAGCCCCAAACGTTTGAGATGAGTTTAACTTTGAATTAAACCGTAATTAAAAATTGCGAAAAATCTGGAAAAAAAATTCTCTATTAGTCTTCAATAATTGCTTATGAAAATTTGAAGAATTTCCATTGATGTTTACATACAGTGAGGACGGGTTCTGTGAAGGGTGTTTTGTTGCAGTTGACTATGTGTTGTACTGTGCTACGGAAACCGATGAGCCCAAACGTGGGAAGTGGGAGGACTGTTGCTGCCAGTTTAATGTAGCGCAAGCAGTGATTATTACTTTAGATACCTATTGGTGTTTAGCAATGAGCCCCAAACGTTTGAGAACAAGCATCCACCACTATTTGCAGCCTATCGTAATTAAAATAACAATCATTTAAGTAACAACCAGAGGCAAGTTCGAGTAGCAACCATTTGTCAACCACTAGGCAATGTTCCATGGTTACCTATGCATGAAATACATTCTGGGTACCAGGCAAAATCGCCAAATGGTCGACAATAGTCAACTATAGTCCCTTGATCGAACTTGCTCTATGGAAAAACACAAACCTGAGTCTTATTTTGTCAATGATCTGACACCCTTTCAATATATCAATCATCAAGATAGAAACTGTTTGTGTCTCGATATGATGAAAAGATTTGAATCAAAGAAACATTGAATAATCATGTTATATGTAGCATATTAGCATTGTTCCAATGTGTTTAGATCCCCACAGTAAATACTGTACATGTTTTGTATAAAAACACCAACATACAATTGTACATACCCAACTGGTATCCTGCTAAAAGGCGAATATTGGTCATGCAGAACTTTGGCCCACCAACCACTGCTTCTAATGTTTTTATAACACTTTTATGCAGCTTGGTGGATTTTACTTGGAAAGCCTCAGGAAAATACAGAAGAGAAAGATATGGGCCTTGGTAACTTTTGCACTCCAGTTTTGCATATGTATTCAACTGCAACAACTTCAGTTGATAAACAGCTCTCTGTTTTCCCTTACAAGTGTCTGTGTATACAAAAGGTTAAAAATATAACATTAAAATAATAAAAGGTTAAAATATATAAACATTAGGAAAATGCAGATATAAATTTGAACGTTGAGATTACACAAGAAAAGGTGCTGTTTTATAATAGCAACTATTTTCTAGTAATCTGCCATGCCGTCTCTGTTAAGACTAACAGAACATTTCACCCTGGTTGGGCGATTGTTGGGTGATTTTTGGGCGATAGTGATGGACTCAAGCATGACTAGACAGGTCTCCCAATTTAAGTAAAAGAAAAGCATCTACTCCAATAGCCCCCAAATTTGGCCCAATTTGTGGGAATCAAAACAAAAATGAGGTCACTTGACATACCTGAGCCAAATATATCTTATTTTGGTTTTGAAGTCATAATAATGATGATACCAAGTATGGCAAAATGACTGCTAGAAACAAATGAAATGGACCATTTACATTACTTTTATTTTGTATTGTTCAAAGTTCTCTGGACCTCACTTTCTATTATACTATGAACACTGATCACACAGGAAGAAAACATGTTCGCATAAAATTTACATACACTGTATATGTTCAACAATGGAAAAGAATCCTACCAAGTGCATTTCTTGTAAATAAATGTGAATCCAACAGGACCTGCTTCAATAAAGTAACTGGACATTTTTGAAGCACTGCAAGAGAAAAAGCAAGATCAATTTGAACTTGTGGTGTTACTCTCTGCCAGTTTAACATAGTCAGTCTATCAGCAACTTTCTCTGTGAATGATTGAAAGTCCTGCATCATATAACGCAGCTGACTGATTGCAAACAGAAGATAACTTAGGTCATCAACACCAATTGATTGCAAGTTTTCTTCTTGCGCAAGGTGTGTAGCAATGGTGTCCAAAAGGTCTGTGTTATGTATTCTAAGAACAGCATAACTGAGAGCAGCACGACTAATAGTTGAAACATTACAATTTGGTAGTTGTTTCTTCAGGAAAACAGCCATCAATTTGTGGAGAGAGTCATGGTGAAAACTCAGTTTAGACATTGCTTGCAGCAGCTCTAATACCAGATGTACCTCCCACTCTTGTCTCTTTTCAACAATTTGAAAGGAAACTGCTCTAAGAATTGGCAGTGAACGTATCTTATTGTTGCTAAGAGCCTCTGCTAACCGCACTGATTCCTTGAAACTGAAATGGCTCATAATTTCAACTGTTTTGTCTTCTAGGCATCTCATCAGTGAAGGAGAAAAGTGTTTCGCCGAGCTATGGAGTCTAATAACAATTTGTGGATTCTGTAATTCCCTCCATCTAAACTCCATTGCTTCAGCTGCTTCTTTCAAAAGTGCCTTAGTATCCTCGAAACTTGACAACAACTGGTAGTGGTAGAGTAATACTGCAATATCATACACGTGAAATGAGCAAAGACGTCCTCTGCATTCTGGCACCAACTTTTTCATGAGATCTTGCGATGCGTGTGTAGGGTCTAAATTCAGCACATTACATATTGAAGAGACAATACTTCCACCTGACATTTTAGTCACATCTTCAGTTACAACAGTGTACAAATGCGCCAACTGGTTGCTACCAAACTGTTGCACTTCATTATATTTGTCTGTTTTATAAAAATTATGGATGGTACCCAGTGCCACTGAAGCCTGATTGCCATTTAAATTTCTGTTTTGGGTCAGCTTTAGAACTTCTCCAATGGACTCACATTTTTTAATTCTTTGAATCCATGTTTTAAGACCTGAATGTGAATTTGACAATTCTTGAAATGTAGGAGGTACATTTACGGAGAGCATTCCTTTAGGATAGGTTGTGATGACCATAGGTCTTGTGGCCCCTAAAAACAGTGGCTGAACTGAACAGTTTCTGTTGCAAACAGGTTTTAATACAGTTGGCCAACAGTACTTGAAGAGTAAATTCACTGCATTTGGTGCCATAGCTGAACTACAGGTACATGTACATGTACGTGTACATGATGTACATCACTTCGACCTGTGAAATAATGAGAATAACAATAAAACAATTTATTAATTTAGTATTTAATGATTGATTAACACAAGTGATGAACAAAGGCTTTTAATTTGTACAATTTCTTGTTCTGTTTCATGTGGTTCCCCACGATTACATGGATTGGTTTGATTAGTTAATTAATTTATTTTACGCAATGACACCCTCTTTTCCATGAGCTGTGTATATATGGAGGAACCTTGAGAAATCGGTATGGTGAGTTTGGCGGTGCTATTCGATCTTTAGCCTGAACATCTGACGTCACACTTTGAGGCTCGTGAATGAAGCCAGTTGCGCAAACGTTGGCAACATTTGCACACGTTTGCCAACAATTTTGTGCGAACGTTATCAACCATAGGCGAACGGGAATCTCATAAATACTTATCATGTGTTTTCAGTGGTAGATAACACAGTCAGACTAGGTTGAAATAACAACTTAATTAGTTGATGTCATGATGAGGACAAATGAGGACTAAAATATACCTAAAATACAGCAAAAACCAAGAAAATATACGAACAATACAGCAAAAACCAAGTTGCAAAAAATAAAATACGGTGTTGCCATCTTCATTACAGAGCGCCGCCATACTGACAACACCAAGTGCGCAATCCAACCTCGTTCCCAGGGGTGATTGATCTCGCTGCGCCATTTTTTCCCAGCATTCCTTGCTCGCCCTTAACCCCTGGAATTGATTCATTAAAATGTGCCTAGCAGATTTTTTTAATTAGGCCTGTGGCCGATCCACTCTACGTGCCTGCTCAAGTAATGGTAACATGCTAAAGGGGCATCAAGACAAAGAGCAGCTGGTCCCCTCTCAATTCTTCTTTGATCTTGTGATGATGTCTAATTGTATGCAGTTCAGGGTGACCATGTAAAAACATGTTTCATTTAAAATGGAATTGCGTCAAAATACTTTTCACACGTGCGTATTAAGCATCCTAACAGCGCTATACAAGCGCTACATTTTTTTTTAACAAGCGCTGCCCATGATAGCGAGGCTGTGCGCAACAAATCGTTCCAACTGTCATGTGGTGTTTTTTTTGTTTTTTTCATTTTCATCAAAATGAAAACATTTAAAGTAAAAAAAAACACACACAAACACAATTTTTTTCCCAGAATGCTCAGCTGAAAGCCGAGTCTCGTGATTTGATCACTGTGA
The DNA here is from genome assembly GCA_023634235.1 of Pisaster brevispinus. Classification (NCBI taxonomy): domain Eukaryota; kingdom Metazoa; phylum Echinodermata; class Asteroidea; order Forcipulatida; family Asteriidae; genus Pisaster; species Pisaster brevispinus. The sequence continues at coordinate 15,356,018 of JAMKCF010000006.1, read as the reverse complement.
ATTGTAAATTGAAATAGTGTTTGTTGAAACTTTTTAAGCGGCCACAAAAAGTATTTATGGCCCAGACAGTATGACATATTTTTGTACCTTGTAGAAAAGGCCTAAATACCCCCAAATACAAGTACAACTTAACGGCGGAGCCTTTACCTGTCTCCAAAAAAAGTCAAAGTTTTGGTCAACGGAGAGGAGACTTGATGTTTGGCAAGTAGAAAATGTAATCTGGGGGTTGTTGGTGTTGTTTACATCACGCGCAGTGATGTTTCCATGGTGAAGTTACACCATATCAGAAGTTACATCTTCTTGAAGATGCCTGCCTCCTGGAACTCTTCTGGGTGATGTGAGTAGGCCCCTATTATTTTCTTGTAATTTATTGCCTTTTCACTTTGTTTTGTTCATGTACAAAAATTGACAAAAAATCTAGTAAATGAAATTAATTTCATTAACTATATGGTTAATCTTGTTCTTCAATTACCAGGTCTCCATCCTGTAAATGGATCTTCAAAGAGTTTGTGCATGCATGTGTAGAGTTTCTGGTGATTCTTCATAAGCAATGTTTTTTACCAAGATGGACAACATACCAAAAATTCAAATAAGCTGTGGCTCAACAAGACCAACCCAAAAAGTGTTGTAAACACTGTAAATCATGTGTCTCTCATTGAAAACTGCTAATGGAAAACAAATTTGCCCATGAAAAAGGAAAGCATTTAATGTGCCATTAATAAAGCATGTATGATACCAAAATTGTATACTTAACTAAAAAAATGGGTGAGAAATAAAAGCAAATACAAAAATGCTGATGAGTAAATTTGTGGTGCTGTAAAATGATTTTAAACAAATTAACTGGTTAATAGGAGAAGTATCTAATAACAGTGTGTTGGTGTTGGTGATGATGACAATGGTATGAATGATACAAATTATTTTTACTATTGTAATAAAACTAATAATAATAGAATCAATTAATAGTTTAAAAACAGACAGGGAAACAAACTTTCTAGCAATATATATATAGAGAGAAAGTAGTAGAATGAGTAATCTTATTCTTACCATCATCAGATCTCTCTTGTTATTTTCTTATTTCTTTTTTTTTAATTTCTTTTTTTTAAATATTGTCACTGTAGCAAGAATATTGTACTGTTTCACTATGATTGAACACTCAACAACCTTCCTAACAATATTGTCTTGAGATCTATAATCAGCCATTCTTTTGAATATTTAATTTTATTCAAAATATTATACATAAATTATTGATAACAAACTTCTCCCAATAAATGTAGCGCACAAATCGACATTGCGAGGAAACAAAGCTTGTGCAGAAGGTAATCGCTGCTGCTTCATGCTTTGTTTTCATAACGACGCATTTCCTAAAAGCTCTTTGCGCCGTAACGTAAGTGCAACATGGAACTTTTTAATTTTTGTGGTTCCATTGGCTTTGGAAGACTTCAAAGACCCCTGAAATCAATCTTACCAGCTCGGTCTGTCGGTCAACCCAATTTTAACCAGATTTTTCTAAAGAAAAACTCAAGTTTTTAGCCAAAAAAAATCACTTTTTGCATGACAATTTTTCATTAGAGGTTAATTTTATTACCTAAATATTAATCAAAATCGCTAAATTTTGTATCAAAAGAAAGCCACATTCTTTTTCTGTCCAAATATTGCATTGAAAAATCATACACATCAAAGTATCATACGAAAACTAGTAAAAACAAGAATAAAGATCAAGCGGTCAAAAACCAAAATGGCCGCGTCCACGATAAAAAATCGCTCTCACAAAATATAATTTCTTCAAGCAATTTGTCCTTCAAATATGACGTGAGTTTCAAAATGAGCGGCACCAATCAAACAAGCATGTTTTCCTCTTCAATTTGATGGATTTTCTTTTACTTTCGGCGAGTATTTATATTAGAAATCAAAGATTGAAAAAGACAATTTTAGTGTGGTGACAGATAGGAAGGCGAAATATGACCCTACCTCTGTCCTCTCACTCTCACTAATTAAAGCGGAACGAACCTCAGTCGTAGTCGTACTCGTATCGTAGTACCTACTAGTATACACTAGTTCGTAGGTTGCCGCGTACACGGGGCGCCCTACACCTTACGATACATCACGACATCACGACATCAACTATTTAATAATTTAGTTGTTATTTTAACTCTACCTGACTGTGTTATCAACAACCGAAAACACATGATAAGTATTTTCGTGACAAGAAAATAATATCGTCTGCTTACCTTTCGTTTATGAAACATGGGGAAACCAACATCTCAGCAATACATGTACGTTCGCTCCTGGGCTAGCCTAGTTCGCCCCTGGTCTGTGGTGGTGTTCCGCCCCAACTTGATAATCGTCCCAACTATAGTTGGGACTGGTCCCAACTTGAGTGTTAAAGTTGGGGCGTCCCAACTACAGTTGGGATCGCACTGAACACAAAGCACCCCACGAATAAACTAAAGACATAATAATATCATGGAGGAAGATATTAAGTATCATCATATGAAGTTTTAAAGACCATATTCCCTTGAGAATATTTGAGATTAAATAAAATTGTGTTTTCCGAGAGAAGGGAAACTAAATGCTGTCAGAACCCTCTAAAAACACTATTTACACTGAGTTAGCGGTCCATTGTGAGCGATATATCGATATACTATCATTCCAAACCAGTTTTGACATGAGTTTGTACAGAGCCGAGACACGGTGTCCTGTTGAAGTCTAAGGGCGATCCCAACTATAGTTGGGACGTCCCAACTTTAACACTCAAGTTGGGACCAGTCCCAACTATAGTTGGGACAATTGTCAAGTTGGGACGGAACATCGGTGTTCCGTCCCAACTTGACAATTGTCCCAACTATAGTTGGAACTGGTCCCAACTTGAGTGCTGGGACATCCCAACTATAGTTTGGGTAGCAGTAAACACTAAAGCGCGCCCCAATGAATAAACTACAAACATAATACATTGTAATAATATTTCAACAATGACTGAGATGATTTAATTAAAATTCTGCTCAAAAGTGTGACCAAAAAAAACACATTTATAAGGATACTGCACATTTCTGTTAATGATACTTTGTCTTCATCCAGGTAATTTTTTTTTACAGATTGACATGGCCTCCTATGTCCCCTTCATAATGTAACGATTCCGGGGTGGGGTAGCTATCATAATATTAAACTAAGCCGCCACGCTGGAATCTGAAGTCACAGGGGAAGATGTAAAATGGAAGATTTCCTTAACTCCACCAGATGAAACTAATGAGACACATAAAATGAATGAACTGTTTCAAACAGAGGGTTGACTTTAACCGTAAGGAATTACACAGTGTGTATTTTATTCAATGCTGTTCTCATGTTCAATTACAAAATGTACATAGCGCCCTCTAATGATTGGAAGAAGTAATTCTATAAGTAACTGCAGATGATTGGAAATATAATTGCACGCAGCAGTTTGTGGTAGCCGTGGCTGCTAGTGCTAATAAGAGTGCTTAATCAATCGGCAGATTCACACAGAAAGTGTGATTGGCATCTTTTGTGTGTGTGTTCTTTTATTTCTTGCATCTTGAAGTATTGAGGTCTTTGGATCTTGAGTGGCGAACTCCGTCTGGAAGACTGAGCCGTCGAACTCACTTTTCAGCGGTTTATAAAGCCTAGTGTGGCGTGCGCGCTGCAGGCGCATTAAATAATAGACCAATAAATGAAAACTCCTACGGTAGCCTGCGCGTTTTGCTAATATGTGCGTAAGCAACGCACACGCTAATCAATACTATGGCATACATTGCTTGCCCAAATGTAAGATTCTATAATTTAGAGACTATAATTACATCTGAGTAATAATTGTAACTTAAACAGTACAATTAAAATGCTAAGCTGAAAGGCGGATTTCGTCACACTATGTTTCTCCTTTATTATTTCCTTCATAAATTTATAAGTTGCTTACTCATTTACTTAATAACAACATAAAATAAAGACAAGCAGTATGTAGTCTCGGCCGGCATTAGAGGGGACACGTTGCCCTGGAAATCAACAAACAAAGAAATAGCAAGACACAAAACAACTCAGAAAACACAAAATGCAGAAATAAAGACATACAGAAACACCAAAATATACTGAGAAATAAATTAAAAGTACATTTTATATGATACAAAGAAACAAACGGTAAAACACGGATATAGAAAAGGTGTAGAAACCAGTGTTGTAGGTCTCGAGACCGGTCTCGGTCTCCCCCTCGGACCTTCAGGTCTCGGTCTCGGTCTTGGTCTCGGACTATCGGGTCTCGACTACAACACTGGTAGAAACAAAGACACTTTTAACAAAAAAAAAAGATAAAGAGAAACAAAGAAATAAAGAATTAAAGAAAAAAGGAAATCAAGTAACAAAATAAATACAGGGGCACAGCAGCATAATTTCCATACAAAGAAACCAGCGGATTGCTTTGGCATATGTTTGTCGCTCAACACAAGTTTTTACATCATTAAAATACCTACAAATGATCCTGCCAAGCATGCATTGTTGCCAAGCAGTAGCGTCACCAGAGGGGGGGGCAGGGGGGCCGCAGGCCCCCCCCCCCCACTCAGAACCCTTGCCCCCCTCTTGCCCCCCCCATATGAAATCACAGAAAAGTATATTCTTATAGTATATAAATCGTTTAAGGCTGCATAAAATGCTGCCGTAAAAAGGAAAACTTTTGTTCATATCAGTATTGTGGACTACAACGCAGTCATGACAAATACATGGAAATGCGCGCGCGATCGTATTCGCGGTAAATGTATGTTGTGGTTTTGCGGTTACAGAGAGTGCAGGAAGTCACAAAGTTCAGTTTAATACATGGTGGTCTGAACGCAGACCAACAGCTCCGTTAACAAAACGTAGTCTACGGTGGCCCACAACTGTCACGGCAAAACCAAAAGCGCCACGGCAAAACCAAAAGAGCCAACAGTATAAAACGTCGTTTCTATACTTCATTTTCGGGAAATAATCCCTGGACTCGCTCTATAACACAACGTTGCATGCATGCCTTCGGCATGTTTTGCGTACGCTCGCGTGGAATGCACTTCAAACAATCGCGTATATCAGTAGCACGTTAATCTATAGGCGGTACGCGTCATCAGCGTCCGCGCAAAACACGCACCGACGCGCACTTTGGCCGGAAAGTGTTTGACGAACGAATTTATGTTGATACGAAGAATAATTCCATCTACTTTTATCGATTTGGAGCCAGTTCAGTAAAAAGAGGAGAAACGGCAAACAACCAACGTGAGAAAAGGTATCTAGTTGTTGATTAAACATTGCTTCCAAGTCTGTTGGTGATTTTTTCACCCTTAAAACACAAATTTTCTATCATCATCCACCCGCTCGCCCATTGCTTTACACGTGTTTTCGCTTGCGTTTTCGCGGATTTTGCCCATAGTTTGGGTATGGTCGGGTACTTTCAAAATTACGGTATCCAGACGTTGATTTCCATAGGTGCTGTCGGTCTATAGGTATTATATGTCTCATCCTCGTTCCCAGGCGTGATCGATCTCGCCGCGCCATTTTTTCCCAGCATGCCTTGCTCGACGAGAGGTATCGATACGGCGCGCTGCCCATGGTAGCGAGGCTGTATATGTCTGTGTCGTCAACCGAAATGAATTCAAGAAGAAAAGCGCGCCCTCTGTAGGGTTATCACGTTACGTTACGAGTATGAGATAGTGACGTCTTGGACCAAGACTAGTCAGAGGGTGGATTTTTGAGGGAGAGACCGCGAGGAGATTTCTTCAGATCCTCTTTGTATAGCAATAACATGTTTTCATGCCTCCTTGGCATTCATCAGTTGCGTGTGGGTAATTCGAATAGAATCCATAGGTCTTATGTCTCATGAGAGACATATCATTTGTGTATTCCGCTTAGGTTCAGGTAAAGTGTAATAAATCCGAATGCGGATTTTTAATCCTGAGTTGAGTTTTCAGTATATGTGACCTGTTCTTTCAGTAGGGAGATTAGGATGTTTAGTGTTTCATTCGGGTCTTCAAAACCCGAATCATCAGGGGGTGGAGTGAGCTGTTTGTGGGTCGAGTCGGTTGGACTCCGGTTAGTTTTGCTCTGATGAACTTTTCCCTTATGTTTTGATCTTTTCTATGCAATGAAGGGAGGGTCTGGAAAGATCTCCGAAAGTAATACATTGTTGCGTATTAACGACCGGTGTTGTTTGATGGATTTGTTTAGGTCACTTTGGTTGATGTACGGATTGTATGTCGTACTGAAAACCAATGGAGTTTTACTTTCCGTTGTTTCCTGCTGTTTGTGAATCAATTTTGACCGTTCTTTTATTAGCTGTTCCGACTTAGCAGTCGGAACAGGTTTTGTTTTTGTTGGAATTATTATTTTTCTTATTATTATTAGCTGTTCCGACTTAGCAGTCGGAACAGGTTTTGTTTTTGTTGGGATTATTATTAGCTGTTCCGACTTAGCAGTCGGAACAGGTTTTGTTTTTCTTGGGATTATTAGCTGTTCCGAACTTCAGTCGGAACAGCTATTGTAATCGTCGAGATTTTTATTTTTTTTTATTATTATTATTATTATTATTATTATTATTATTATTATTAGCTGTTCCGAACTTCAGTCGGAACAGCTATTGTAATCGTCGAGATTTTTATTTTTTTTTATTAGCTGTTCCGAACTTCAGTCGGAACAGCTATTGTAATCGTCGAGATTTTTATTTTTTTTAATTATTATTATTATTATTATTATTATTATTATTATTATTATTATTATTATTCTTTCTTTCCTCAAAATCGTATTGACTTAACACTTGACTTTTCAAATTGCCATATGTCAAATTAGAATTATCAGACAGAGACAAATCATATACCATATTAAAGCTTATGGCCTAACTTAATTTTCAGAATTATTTAGATTAACATTCTTAATTAATTATTCACGTGACAGCCGTATGAATATTTAATTAGGCAATATTGTTCGAATCATATCTCAAGAAGTATACATCCGATCCTCAAACTTTTTTCAGTTATGGACTTGTCTTGTATTGTAGATATTCATTCTGGCCTAACATTCTCCGTCATGTCATCATGACGTCATTTGTTGGCGCGTTTTTGTTCTGTGTACAAAACACATGGCGCTGAAAGTGCAAATGTTTTGACAGTCAAAAACACGATATTTTCAATTAAAATTACGAATTAGTTTCCTAAATTATATAAACTGTTTTGAAAAGTTAATAAGAGATGTTCCTGGTCATTAAAACTAGTCTAAGTAGAAAAATTTCCACGATAATTAACGATTCAGTGACAAATCGGACACCAATGGCTAGCCATATTATTAAGGGTTCCGTTCATCAAAATGTAGTCAGGATGCCCTGCGACACAGAGAAAAATGCACGCGAAATGCCGTAACGAAATAGCCGACTTCTGGGTACCAGTCGCTGCACACTTTTAATACAAAAAGATCGATCTATAGCGTATTGAAACGGTGGCTTGTGCATGGATATGTGTACATGTACGTCGTGATTCTGTTGCCCGGGGCGCTCGACGATTTAGAAAATAAGCTTAACTCTAATTTAATGTAAATGTTTATAAAAATTCTTAATTGACTCATTTGAATATTTAACTAGTTAATCTTTGCAGCACCATATCTAAAGAACTACACAACCGAATTGCAAACTTTTTTCAGTTATAGACTCCATAGGCATTGAAATTTACCTTGGGAAATCGTGACCCCGTGTTGACCTTTACTTCGATGTCAACCGGAAGTGGGACCATATCTAAAGAACTACACAACCGATTTTCAAACTTTTTTCAGATCTAGACTCTTTGGGCATTGGATATTAGCCTTGAGAAATCGTGACCCCGTGTTGACCTTTACTTTGGGGTCAACCGGAAGTTGGACAATATCTCAAGAACAACACAACCGATTTTCAAACTTTTTTCAGTTATAGACTCATTGGGCATTGGAGATTAGTTTTTGGAAATCGTGACCCAATGTTGACCTTAACTAGGGGTCAACCGGAAGTGGGACCATATCTCAAGAACTACACAACCGATTTTCAAACTTTTTCAGTTCTAGATGCTTTGGGCATTGGATATTAGCCTTGGGAAATCGTGACCCCGTGTTGACCTTTACTTTGGGGTCAACCGGAAGTGGGACCTTATCTAAAGAACTACTCAACCGATTTTAAACTTTTTTCAATTATAGACTCTGTGGGCATTGGAGATTTGCCTTGGGAAATCGTAACCCCATGTTGACCTTTACTTCGGGGTCAACCGGAAGTGGGACCATATCTCAAGAACTAAACACCCGATTTGTATTTTTTTTTTCAGTTAAAAAGCTCTTGAGCATAGGAGATTGAACGTGAGATACCGTGACAAGTATTGACCTTTACTTCCGGGTCAACCGGAAGTGGGACCATATCTCAAGAACTACACAACCGATTTTTGAACTTGGGTTAAATTAAATCAAAATAATGACCATTACGCCATGTTGACCTAATTTCTGGTTTTAAAGCTCCTTTCGATTCAGTATCACATACAAGACCAGGTAATCACATGTCATAAAGTCATAATTTGTGTTTTATTGTAGCATAGAAAACTTTTACTTACAAAACATTCCGGAACAGCTTTGTGATTGTTGACAATCACTATCTCTAGTTATTATTATTATTATTATTATTATTATTATTATTATTATTATTATTATTATTCTTTCTTTCCTCAAAATCGTATTGACTTAACACTTGACTTTTCAAATTGTCATATGTCAAATTAGAATTATCAGACAGATACAAATCATATACCATATTAAAGCTTATGGCCTAACTTAATTTTCAGATTTATTTAGATTAACATTCTTAATTAATTATTCACGTTACAGTCGTATGAATATTTAATTAGTTCTTCTTGTTCTAATCATATCTCAAGAAGTATACATCCGATCCTCAAACTGTTTTCAGTTATGGACTTGTATTGTATTGTAGATATTCATTCTGGCCTAACATTCTCCGTCATGTCATCATGACGTCATTTGTTGGCGCGTTTTTGTTCTGTGTACAAAACACATGGCGCTGAAAGTGCAAATGTTTTGACAGTCAAAAACACGATATTTTCAATTAAAATTACGAATTAGTTTCCTAAATTATATAAACTGTTTTGAAAAGTTAATAAGAGATGTTCCTGGTCATTAAAACTAGTCTAAGTAGAAAAATTTCCACGATAATTAACGATTCAGTGACAAATCGGACACCAATGGCTAGCCATATTATTAAGGGTTCCGTTCATCAAAATGTAGTCAGGATGCCCTGCGACACAGAGAAAAATGCACGCTAAATGCCGTAACGAAATAGCCGACTTCTGGGTACCAGTCGCTGCACACTTTTAATACAAAAAGATCGATCTATAGCGTATTGAAACGGTGGCTTGTGCATGGATATGTGTACATGTACGTCGTGATTCTGTTGCCCGGGGCGCTCGACGATTTAGAACATAAGCTTAACTCTAATTTAATGTAAATGTTTATAAAAATTCTTAATTGACTCATTTGAATATTTAACTAGTTAATCTTTGCAGCACCATATCTCAAGAAGTACAATGACGATTTTCAAACTTTTTTCAGTTATAGACTCCTTGGGCATTGGAGATTAGCCTTGGGTAACCGTGACCCCATGTTGACCTTTACTTCGGGGTCAACCGGAAGTGGGACCATATCTAAAGAACTACACAACCAATTTTCAAACTTTTTTCAGTTATAGACTCCATGGGCATTGGAAATTTACCTTGGGAAATCGTGACCCCGTGTTGACCTTTACTTCGGGGTCAACCGGAAGTGGGACCATAACTCAAGAACTACAGAACCGTTTTGCAAACTTTTTTTAGATCTAGACTCTTTGGGCATTGGACATTAGCCTTGGGAAATCGTGACCCCGTGTTGACCTTTACTTTGGGGTCAACCGGAAGTGGGACCATATCTAAAAAACTACACAACCGAATTGCAAACTTTTTTCAATTATAGACTCCATAGGCATTGGAGATTTACCTTGGAAAATCGTGACCCCGTGTTGACCTTTACTTCGGGGTCAACCGGAAGTGGGACCATATCTAAAGAACTACACAACCGATTTTCATACTTTTTTCAGATCTAGACTCTTTGGGCATTGGATATTAGCCTTGGGAAATCGTGACCCCGTGTTGACCTTTACTTTGGGGTCAACCGGAAGTTGGACAATATCTAAAGAACTACACAACCGATTTTCAAACTTTTTTCAGTTATAGACTCCTTGGGCATTGGAGAATAGTTTTTGGAAATCGTGACCCAATGTTGACCTTAACTAGGGGTCAACCGGAAGTGGGACCATATCTCAAGAACTACACAACCAATTTTCAAATTTTTTCAGTTCTAGATGCTTTGGGCATTGGATATTAGCCTTGGGAAATCGTGACCCCGTGTTGACCTTTATTTTAGGGTCAACCGGAAGTGGGACCTTATCTAAAGAACTACTCAACCGATTTTAAACTTTTTTCAATTATAGACTCTGTTGGCATTGGAGATTTGCCTTGGGAAATCGTAACCCAATGTTGACCTTTACTTCGGGGTCAACCGGAAGTGGGACCATATCTCAAGAACTACACAACCGATTTTCCAACATTTTTCAGTTATAGACTCCATGGGCATTCAAAATCGAGCTTGACTTACCGTGACCCAGTATTGACCTTTACTTCCGGGTCAACCGGAAGTGGGACCATATCTCAAGAACTACACAACCGATTTTTGAACTTGGGTTAAATTAAATCAAAATAATGACCATTACGCCATGTTGACCTAATTTCTGGTTTTAAAGCTCCTTTCGATTCAGTATCACATACAAGACCAGGTAATCACATGTCATAAAGTCATAATTTGTGTTTTATTGTAGCATAGAAAACTTTTACTTACAAAACATTCCGGAACAGCTTTGTGATTGTTGACAATCACTATCTCTAGTTATTATTATTATTATTATTATTATTATTCTTTCTTTCCTCAAAATCGTATTGACTTAACACTTGACTTTTCAAATTGTCATATGTCAAATTAGAATTATCAGACAGAGACAAATCATATACCATGTTAAAGCTTATGGCCTAACTTAATTTTCAGAATTATTTAGATTAACATTCTTAATTAATCATTCACGTGACAGCCGTATGAATATTTAATTAGGCAATATTGTTCGAATCATATCTCAAGAATTAAACATCCGATCCCAATTTTCTTTTGGGTTATGGACTTGTCTTGTATTGTAGATGTTCATTCTGGCCTAACATTCTCCGTCATGTCATCATGACGTCATTTGTTGGCGCGTTTTTGTTCTGTGTACAAAACACAAGGCGCTGAAAGTGCAAATGTTTTGACAGTCAAAAACACGATATTTTCAATTAAAATTACGAATAAGTTTCCTAAATTATATAAACTGTTTTGAAAAGTTAATTGCTTTTAATAAGAGTCATTACAACTAATCAAAGTAGAAAAATTTCCACGATAATTAACGATTCAGTGACAAATCGGACACCAATGGCTAGCCATATTATTGAGTCTTGGAGACAAGGTTCCGTTCATAAAAATGTAGTCAGGATGCCCTGCGACACAGAGAAAAATGCACGCGAAATGCCGTAACGAAATAGCCGACTTCTGGGTACCAGTCGCTGCACATTATGTATACAAAAAGATCGATCTATAGCGTATTGAAACGGTGGCTTGTGCATGGATATGTGTAGATGTACGTCGTGATTCTGTTGCCCGGGGCGCTCGACGATTTAGAACATAAGCTTAACTCTAATTGAATGTAAATGTTTATAAAAATTCTTAATTGATTCATTTGAATATTTAACTAGTTAATCTTTGCAGCACCATATCTCAAGAAGTACACTGCCGATTTTCAAACTTTTTTCAGTTATAGACTCCATAGGCATTTGTAATTATCCTTGGGTAACCGTGACCCCATGTTGACCTTTACTTCGGGGTCAACCGGAAGTGGGACCATATCTAAAGAACTACACAACCGATTTTCAATTTTTTTTCAGTTATAGACTCTTTGGGCATTGGAGATTTACCTTGGGAAACTGTGACCCCATGTTGACCTTTACTTTGGGGTCAACCGGAAGTGTGACCATATCTCAAGAACTACATAACCGATTTTCAAATTTTTTTTCAGTTCTAGACTCTTTGGGCATTGGATATTAGCCTTGGGAAATCGTGACCCCGTGTTGACCTTTACTTTGGGGTCAACAGGAAGTGGGACCATATCTAAAGAACTACACAACCGATTTTCAAACTTTTTCAATTATAGACTCTTTGGGCATTGAATATAAGCCTTGGGAAATCATGACCCCGTGTTGACCTTTACTTTGGGGTGAACCGGAAGTGGGACCATATCTCAAGAACTAAACAACCGATTTTCAAATTTTGTTCAATTATAGACTCAATGGTCATTGGAGATTCGCCTAGGGAAATCGTGACCCCGTGTTGACCTTTACTAGAGGTCAACCGGAAGTGGGACCATATCTCAAGAACTACACAACCGATTTTCAAACTTTTTTCAATTATAGACTCTTTGGGCATTGGATATTAGCTTTGGGAAATAGTGACCCCGTGTTGACCTTTACTTTGGGGTCAACCGGAAGTGGGACCGTATCTAAAGAACTACACAACCGATTTTCAAACTTTTTTCAATTATAGTTTCCATGGGCAATGGAGATTTGCCTTGAGAAGTCATGACCCCATGTTGACCTTTACTTTGGGGTCAACCGGAAGTGGGACCATATCTCAAGAACTACACAACCGATTTTCCAACATTTTTCAGTTATAGACTCCATGGGCATTCAAAATCGAGCTTGACTTACCGTGACCCAGTATTGACCTTTACTTCCGGGTCAACCGGAAGTGGGACCATATCTCAAGAACTACACAACCGATTTTTGAACTTGGGTTAAATTTAATCAAAATAATGACCATTACGCCATGTTGACCTAATTTCTGGTTTTAAAGCTCCTTTCGATTCAGTATCACATACAAGACCAGGTAATCACATGTCATAAAGTCATAATTTGTGTTTTATTGTAGCATAGAAAACTTTTACTTACAAAATATTCCGGAACAGCTTTGTGATTGTTGACAATCACTATCTCTAGTTATTATTATTAGCTGTTCCGACCTAGCAGTCGGAACAGGTTTTGTTTTTCTTGGGATTATTATTTTTATTATTATTATTATTAGCTGTTCCGACTTAGCAGTCGGAACAGGTTTAGTTTTTCTTGGGATTATTATTTTTATTATTATTATTATTAGCTGTTCCGACGAAGTGGTCGGAACAGCTATTGTTTTTGTTAAGATTTTTATTTGTTTTTATTATTATTATTATTCTTTGTATCTCAAAAGCTCATAGGTTTAACCAGGGCATTTTGTTAAAGCCAAAAGTCATACTTGGCTTAGTATAAAAGAGTCAAATCCTATATCATATTAAAGCTTAGGTTTTGAAGTTATAGAAAAGTGTAATTAGCTTAAATTAATTAACTAATTTACTTAGTTATAATGGCATGAATATTTAATTAGCCAATCTTTAGACCGCCATATCTCAAAAAGTATACGTCCGATCGTCAAACTTTTTTCGATTTTAGACTTCTGGAATACTGTAGATGTGCATCGCGGCATAAAATTACGGACGACGTCACAATGACGTCATTTATTGCGCGTTTTGTATCTGTGTACAAACACACAGGATAAAGTGAAAACAAATCCGACTTCTAGAAAAATAATTTTTCAATTAAGCTCAAATTTAACGTCCTAGATTACACACACGTTTCTTAAAACAAATAAGATTTTATTGTCTTTCAGTTTAAAAGCTTCAAAACTTATTGAAACATTGTCAGTAGAAAAAAAAACAAATTCTCAGGCAAATTTAACGCCATGGGTACTTTGCCTATAATCTGTGAGTTTATAAATAAAAACGGACTCAAGCTTTAAACGTTTTAAACGACTGAGGGCGCTATACGAGTTTAACGGTGCTCTTGCTTGCTTGTTTTCAACTCGATCAAGTCTTAGACCCATATGATCTGTGTTTTTGCGATTTTTGTATGTAGAGTATATTATAAAGAGTCATTCCTGCGCCGACTGACACAAGTCTACGTTCATTCACAAGAATCGAGAAGAATTTTCTTGCTCTCAGCGCAGAGCGATGTGTCTGCTTAGATCTTGTTGTTATTCAGCGTGAACGTTGAAAATCGAACGCCGTGTGTTGGAACGATGTTGCCCGCGTGTCAGACTTGTCTGCGCTTGGGTCCCGTTCACCGGAAAACAATTTTTTAGGTTTCTTATGCAAAGGCATTACTTGCAGCTGAATCATGAAGGAAACAATGCTACCCATTCGCCTGAAACCACGTTTTTAAGGTTCTTGTGCGAATGCATTACTTCGGGAAATCACTATGTAGCAAACAACAAACCTGTTGGGGGTTGCAATGAGGCTCGAATTGTAGCTGAATGGGGAAAGGTGTAGAAAAGAAAAAAATACATTTTTCATGGATGTGCATGAAGAGCCAAAATGAACAATAAAATCATATCCAATATTTACTATTTTAGCCCAACAAAAACATTCAGTATTAAAAAGACACAACAAATGTTAGTACAAAATTTAAATCGTCTACCCAAAATTATTATGTGCTACTAAAGCGCAATTGTGGCATGCACTGAGAGTGAGATGTTATCAGCGGAAAGGCGTAGTAACAGAATAATGATTCGGTTTGAATTAATTCGTTTCAAATTCATAATTCTTTGATAAGAGTGGCAGTTCGTGCTACGTACTAACTTATTAACTTATACCGCATTAAATATTTTATCGCAACAAAAATAACAAACACGATATTAAAAAGTTTTTTTTACAATTATGATTTTAATACAACAGCATAGACCAATCTTTATTTACTAACTTGTGAGACCTGTGGTGTGATTGCTTAACATACTAAATTGTGAAACCTATTCAATGATATACAGTCTTGTGTGGTTTGCGTACTAACTTGTGAGACCTGGACCCAATTTCATGACTCTGCTTACCGTAAGCAAAAAAACGACGCTTACGGAAGCAGAGAATTCCGTGCTTACGTCAAGCGTATTTCAGGGGTTAGCAGAGAATTACGTCTTTTTTCTCGTGTGTTCTTCACGTAACTAGGCATTCTTCGCTTACACAGCTAGCGCAGAAATTCGACGCTTGCAAAATAAGCGGAGAATGTTGACCGTAAGCATGGAATTCAGCAGTAACCAGAGCATGTAATTGGGCTCATTTGTTTAAATGAGCAATAGTTCACTTTATACGCTAAGTTGTGAGACCCAGGCCCAAATACATGGCTCTGCTTACCAAAAGCAAATAATCAACGCTTACGGCAGAGAATTCCGTGCTTACGTCAAGCGTATTTCAGAGGTTAGCAGAGAATGTTGGCTTGTGCGCGTGTGTACTTGACGTAACTAGGCAATTATTATAGTCAATGTGTCGCTGCACTTTTTGATTGAATTGTTTTACGTTTATCCGAACTGTAAAAATGTAAACGTTTAACCGGTTGATCTGTTGGTTAACCGTGTAACCGTCACAGGCTTAGTATACATGCTAACTTGTGAGACATGTTCCTCGGTAACAAAATTTCGAGTAAAAGAAACGTTAACACATCTGCGGTTGTGATCAAAAACATTGCCTCTTCAGTGCATCATTATTTGGCTCTGCACAATCGAATTGTTGTGGAACTCCCTCTAGCGTTCAATGTTTCTTGCATTTATTACCTCAAGCACAGTTTTCATATAACAAAGACTACGAGCCTGATTGGAAACGATAATTATGTGCATTTCAAGTTCTTTTCAGATATAGACACTCATTGAGCATTGATGATTGAACTTGGGTTTACCGTGACCCCATGTTAACCTTTACTTCCGGGTCAATCGGAAGTGGGACCATATCTCAAGAACTACACAACCCATGTTCCATTTCTTTTCAGTTATTAGATCCTTTGAACATTGAAGATTGAACTTGGGAAATCGTGACCCCATGTTGACCTTTACTTCGGGGTCAATCGGAAGTGGGACCATATCTCAAGAACTACACAACTGATTTTCAAATGTTTTCAGTTATAGACTCCTTGGGCATTGGAGATTGTCCTTTGGTAACCGTGACCCCATGCTGACCTTTTTTCCGGGTCAACCGGAAGTGGGACCATATCTCCAGAACTACACAACCGATTTTCAATTTCTTTTCAGTTATAGATCCTTTGAGCATTAAAGATTGAACTAAGGGTTACCCTGACCCCATGTTGACCTTTACCTCTGGGTCAATCGGAAGTGGGACATTATCTCAAGATCTTCAAAGCCAATTTTCAATTTGTTTCAGTTAATAACAATAATAACCGATTCTTATATAGCGCTTTATCACAGCCCGAGGGGCGTATCAAAGCGCTTCTGACATTATTACCCCTGGTCACTGGGCCATATATTTCATTCCTTAAACCATCTCAGCTCCCTGGGGAGTATACAGCCGGTGCTGCGAGTTTACTGCGCTCCAAGCTAATCATTCACATAAACCATCTCTGCCCTCACAGGTACCCATTTTACCCCTGGGTGGAGAGAAGCAATTATGGTTAAGTGTCTTGCTCAAGGACACAAGTGCCACGACCGGGATTCGAACCCACATACCGATAACTTAATCACCAGAACTTGAGTCCGATGCTCTTACCCGCTCGGCCACGACACCCCAGTTATAGACTCATTGGGCATTAAATATTAACCTTGGGTTATCTTGACCCTAAGTTGACCTAAACTTCCGGTTTAACCGGAAGTTGGACCATCTCAAGAAGTACCAGCCGATATTTAAACTGTTTTCAATTATATTCTACCTGGCATTGAATGTTAGCCTTGTGTTACCATGACCCCATATTGCCCTGAACTTCTGGGTCATCCGGAAGTGGGACCAACTCTCAAGTACTACGCACCCGATTTTCAATTTTATTTCAGAATTATAAACCTTTTGTGCATTGAAGATTAGCCTAGGGTTACCGTGACCCGTGTTGACCTTTACTTCCGGGTCAACCGGAAGTGGGATCATATCTCAAGAACTACAAAACCGATTGTTAATTTTTTTTCAGTTATACACTCCTTGGGCATTACAAATTTGCCATGGTTAACCATAACCCCATGTTGACCTTTACTTCCGGGTAAACTGGAAGTGACGCCTATCTCAAGAACTACATCTGGAGCGTTTAATCAATGTAATTAGAAACGGAACAGCTTTGTGTTTGTCATGGACAAACACCTAATGTCTAGTTATTATTAGCTGTTCCGACTTAGCAGTCGGAACAGGTTTTGTTTTTCTTGGGATTATTATTTTTATTATTATTATTATTATTATTATTATTCTTTGTTTCTGTCAAAATTGCCATAGCTTTTGTACACGATTTTGTACGAACCTAAGCTCTAAAATAATAGATATGGGAGATTCAGATCTTACATAAAATTGAAGCTTAGAACATGAAATTATGCTAAGAGTAAAATTGTTCAAGTTCTTCATTAATTAGCTGAGTTATAATGACATGAATATTTAATTAGGCAATCTTGTTCCCACCATATCTCAAGAAGTATATGTCTGATCCTCAAACTGTTTTCAAATATAGACTTGTCTTATTATGTAGCTCTGTAGCGTGGCAAAAAATTCATAAAACGTCATCAATGACGTCATTTGTTGGCGCGTTTTTGCTCTGTGTACAAAACACTTGGCGCTGAAAGGGCAAATGTTTTGACAGTCAAAAACACGATATTTTCAATTAAAATTACGAATTAGTTTCCTAAATTACATAAACTGTTTTGAAAAGTTAATTGCTTTTAATAAGAAATGTTCCTGGTCATTAAAACTAATCAAAGTAGAACAATTTCCATCGATAATTAACGATTCAGTGACAAATCGGACACCAATGGCTTGGAGACAAGGTTCCGTTCATCGACTAAAAATGTAGTCAGGATGCCCTGCGACACAGAGAAAAATGCACGCGAAATGCCGTAACGAAATAGCCGACTTCTGGGTACCAGTCGCTGCACACTATTTATACAAAAATTTCGATCTATAGCGTATTGAAACGGTGGCTTGTGCATGTGTACATGTACGTCGTGATTCTGTTGCCCAGGGCGCTCGACAATTTTGTCCCGGGCGCTACATTTGAATATTTAACTAGTTAATCTTTGCAGCACCATATCTCAAGAAGTACACGGCCGATTTTCAAACTTTTATCAGTTATAGACTCCTTGGGCATTGGAGATTAGCTTTGGGAAAACGTGACCCAATGTTGACCTTTATTTAGGGGTCAACCGGAAGTGGGACCATATCTCAAGAACTACACAACCGATTTTCAAACATTTTTCAGTTATAGACTCCTTGGGCATTAGAGATTAGCTTTGGGAAACCGTGACCCAATGTTGACCTTTACTTCCGGGTCAACCGGAAGTGAGACCATATCTCAAGAACTACACAACCGATTTTCAAACTTTTTTTCAGTTATAGACTCCTTGGGCACCAAAGATCAGCCTTAGGTAACCATGACCCATGTTGACCTTTACTAGGGGTCAACCGGAAGTGGGACCATATCTCAAGAACTACAAAACCGATTTTCAATTTCTTTTCAGTTATAGATCCTTTGAGCATTAAAGATTGAACTTGGGTAACCCTGACCCCATGTTGACCTTTAATTCCGGGTCAACCGGAAATGGAACCATATCGTTCAATCTTGAACTTAGGCTCACTTTAAATGTCTGGATCAATTAATCAAAGCACAACAAAACGGAACAGCTTTGTGTTTGTTCACAAACACTTAGTGTCTAGTTATTATTATTATTCTTTGTTTCTGTCAAAATCGCCATAGCATTTGAACACGATTTTGTACGAACCTAAACTCTAAAATAATAAAAATGGGAGACTTAATTCTTATATCAAACTGAAGCTTAGTACATGAAATTATGCTAAGAGTAATATTGTTCAAATTCTTCATTAATTAGCTGAGTTATAATGACATGAATATTTAATTAGGCAATCTTGTTCCCACCATATCTCAAGAAGTATATGTCTGATCCTCAAACTGTTTTCAAATCTAGACTCGTCTTATTATGTAGCTACGCAGCGTGGCAAAAAATTCATAAAACGTCATCAATGACGTCATTTGTGGCGCGATTTTGTTCTGTGTACAAAACACCACTGGCGCTGAAAGTGCAAATGTTTTGACAGTCAAAAACACGATATTTTCAATTAAAATTACGAATTAGTTTCCTAAATTACATAAACTGTTTTGAAAAGTTAATTGCTTTTAATAAGAGATGTTCCTGGTTATTAAAACTAATCAAAGTAGAAAAATTTCCACGATAATTAATGATTCAGTGACAAATCGGACACCAATGGCTAGCCATATTATTGAGTCTTGGAGACAATGTTCCGTTCATCGACTAAAAATGTAGTCAGGATGCCCTGCGACACAGAGAAAAATGCACGCGAAATGCCGTAACGAAATAGCCGACTTCTGGGTACCAGTCGCTGCACACTATTTATACAAAAATATCGATCTATAGCGTATTGAAACGGTGGCTTGTGCATGTGTACATGTACGTCGTGATTCTGTTGCCCAGGGCGCTCGACGATTTTGTCCCGGGCGCTACATTTGAATATTTAACTTGTTAATCTTTGCAGCACCATATCTCAAGAAGTACACAGCCGATTTTCAAACTTTTATCAGTTATAGACTCCTTGGGCATTGGAGATTAGCTTTGGGAAAACGTGACGCAATGTTGACCTTTATTTAGGGGTCAACCGGAAGTGGGACCATATCTCAAGAACTACACAACCGATTTTCAAAAATTTTTCAGTTTTAGACTCCTTGGGCATTGGAGATTAGCTTTGGGAAACCGTGACCCAATGTTGACCTTCACTTAGGGGTCAACCAGAAGTGGGACCATATATCAAGAACTACACAACCGATTTTCAAACTTTTTTCAGTTATAGACTCCTTGGGCACCAAAGATCAGCCTTGGGTAAGCATGACCCCATGTTGACCTTTACTTCCGGGTCAACCGGAAGTGAGACCATATCTCAAGAACTACACAACCGATTTTCAAACTTTTTCAGTTATAGACTCCTTGGCATTGGAGATTGAACTTGGGTTACCCTGTCCCCATGTTGACGTCTACTTCCGGGTCAACCGGAAGTGGGACTATATCTCAATAATTACTTAGCCAATTTTCAATTTGTTTCAGTTATATACCCTTTAAGCATTGAATATTAAACTAGGGTTACCATGACCCCATGTTAACCTTTACTTCCGAGTCAACCGGAAGTGGGATCATTACTCAAGAATTACACAACCCATTTTCATTTTTTTTCAGTGATAGAGTCTTTGAGCATTGAAGATTAGCCTTGTTCTACCGTGACCCAATGTTGACCTTAATTCTAGGTCAACCGGAAGTGGGACCATATCTCAAGAACAACACAGCCGATTTTCTTTTTTCCAGTTATTAACCCTTTGAGCATTGAAGATAAGCCTTGGGTTACCGTAACCCCATGTTGACCTTTAATTCCGGGTCAACCGGAAATGGAACCTTATCGTTCAATCTTGAACTTAGGCTCACTTTATATGTCTGGATCAATTAATCAAAGTACAACAAAACGGAACAGCTTTGTGTTTGTTCACAAACACTTAGTGTCTAGTTATTATTATTATTATTATTATTATTATTATTATTCTTTGTTTCTGTCAAAATTGCCATAGCTTTTGTACACGATTTTGTACGAACCTAAGCTCTAAAATAATAGATATGGGAGATTCAGATCTTACATCAAATTGAAGCTTAGAACATGAAATTATGCTAAGAGTAAAATTGTTCAAGTTCTTCATTAATTAGCTGAGTTATAATGACATGAATATTTAATTAGGCAATCTTGTTCCCACCATATCTCAAGAAGTATATGTCTGATCCTCAAACTGTTTTCAAATATAGACTCGTCTTATTATGTAGCTCTGTAGCGTGGCAAAAAATTCATAAAACGTCATCAATGACGTTATTTGTTGGCGCGTTTTTGCTCTGTGTACAAAACACTTGGCGCTGAAAGGGCAAATGTTTTGACAGTCAAAAACACGATATTTTCAATTAAAATTACGAATTAGTTTCCTAAATTACATAAACTGTTTTGAAAAGTTAATTGCTTTTAATAAGAGATGTTCCTGGTCATTAAAACTAATCAAAGTAGAACAATTTCCACGATAATTAACGATTTAGTGACAAATCAGACACCAATGGCTTGGAGACAAGGTTCCGTTCATCGACTAAAAATGTAGTCAGGATGCCCTGCGACACAGAGAAAAATGCACGCGAAATGCCGTAACGAAATAGCCGACTTCTGGGTACCAGTCGCTGCACACTATTTATACAAAAATATCGATCTATAGCGTATTGAAACGGTGGCTTGTGCATGTGTACATGTACGTCGTGATTCTGTTGCCCAGGGCGCTCGACGATTTTGTCCCGGGCGCTACATTTGAATATTTAACTAGTTAATCTTTGCAGCACCATATCTCAAGAAGTACACAGCCGATTTTCAAACTTTTATCAGTTATAGACTCCTTGGGCATTGGAGATTAGCTTTGGGAAAACGTGACCCAATGTTGACCTTTATTTAGGGGTCAACCGGAAGTGGGACCATATCTCAAGAACTACACAACCGATTTTCAAACATTTTTCAGTTATAGACTCCTTGGGCATTAGAGATTAGCTTTGGGAAATCGTGACCCAATGTTGACCTTTACTTAGGGGTCAACCAGAAGTGGGACCATATCTCAAGAACTACACAACCGATTTTCAAACTTTTTTCAGTTATAGACTCCTTGGGCACCAAAGATCAGCCTTGGGTAACCATGACCCCATGTTGACCTTTACTTCCGGGTCAACCGGAAGTGAGACCATATCTCAAGAACTACACAACGGATTTTCAAACTTTTTTCAGTTATAGACTCCTTGGGCACCAAAGATCAGCCTTAGGTAACCATGACCCCATGTTGACCTTTACTAGGGGTCAACCGGATGTGGGACCGTATCTCAAGAACTACAAAACCGATTTTCAATTTCTTTTCAGTTATAGATCCTTTGAGCATTAAAGATTGAACTTGGGTAACCCTGACCCCATGTTGACCTTTAATTCCGGGTCAACCGGAAATGGAACCATATCGTTCAATCTTGAACTTAGGCTCACTTTAAATGTCTGGATCAATTAATCAAAGCACAACAAAACGGAACAGCTTTGTGTTTGTTCACAAACACTTAGTGTCTAGTTATTATTATTATTCTTTGTTTCTGTCAAAATTGCCATAGCTTTTGTACACGATTTTGTACGAACCTAAGCTCTAAAATAATAGATATGGGAGATTCAGATCTTACATCAAATTGAAGCTTAGAACATGAAATTATGCTAAGAGTAAAATTGTTCAAGTTCTTCATTAATTAGCTGAGTTATAATGACATGAATATTTAATTAGGCAATCTTGTTCCCACCATATCTCAAGAAGTATATGTCTGATCCTCAAACTGTTTTCAAATATAGACTCGTCTTATTATGTAGCTCTGTAGCGTGGCAAAAAATTCATAAAACGTCATCAATGACGTCATTTGTTGGCGCGTTTTTGTTCTGTGTACAAAACACTTGGCGCTGAAAGGACAAATGTTTTGACAGTCAAAAACACGATATTTTCAATTAAAATTACGAATTAGTTTCCTAAATTACATAAACTGTTTTGAAAAGTTAATTGCTTTTAATAAGAGATGTTCCTGGTCATTAAAACTTATCAAAGTAGAACAATTTCCACGATAATTAACGATTCAGTGACAAATCGGACACCAATGGCTTGGAGACAAGGTTCCGTTCATCGACTAAAAATGTAGTCAGGATGCCCTGCGACACAGAGAAAAATGCACGCGAAATGCCGTAACGAAATAGCCGACTTCTGGGTACCAGTCGCTGCACACTATTTATACAAAAATATCGATCTATAGCGTATTGAAACGGTGGCTTGTGCATGTGTACATGTACGTCGTGATTCTGTTGACCAGGGCGCTCGACGATTTTGTCCCGGGCGCTACATTTGAATATTTAACTAGTTAATCTTTGCAGCACCATATCTCAAGAAGTACACAGCCGATTTTCAAACTTTTATCAGTTATAGACGCCTTGGGCATTGGAGATTAGCTTTGGGAAAACGTGACCCAATGTTGACCTTTATTTAGGGGTCAACCGGAAGTGGGACCATATCTCAAGAACTACACAACCGATTTTCAAACATTTTTCAGTTATAGACTCCTTGGGCATTGGAGATTAGCTTTGGGAAACCGTGACCCAATGTTGACCTTTACTTAGGGGTCAACCAGAAGTGGGACCATATCTCAAGAACTACACAACCGATTTTCAAACTTTTTTCAGTTATAGACTCCTTGGGCACCAAAGATCAGCCTTGGGTAGCCATGACCCCATGTTGACCTTTACTACGGGTCAACCGGAAGTGAGACCATATCTCAAGAACTACACAACCGATTTAAAAACGTTTTTCAGTTATAGACTCCTTGGGCACCAAAGATCAGCCTTGGGTAACCATGACCCCATGTTGACCTTTACTAGGGGTCAACCGGAAGTGGGACCATATCTCAAGAACTACACAACCGATTTTCAAATTCTTTTCAGTTATAGATCCTTTGAGCATTAAAGATTGAACTTGGGTAACCCTGACCCCATGTTGACCTTTACTTCCGGGTCAACTGGAAGTGGGCCTATATCTCAATAATTACTTAGCCAATTTTCTTTGTTTTCAGTTATAAACCCTTTGAGCATTGAATATAAGCCTTGGGTTACCGTAACCCCATGTTGACCTTTAATTCCGGATCAACCGGAAATGGAACCATATCGTTCAATTTTGAACTTAGGCTCACTTTAAATGTCTGGATTAATTCATCAAAGCACAACAAAACGGAACAGCTTTGTGTTTGTTCACAAACACTTAGTGTCTAGTTTTTATTATTATTATTATTATTATTAGCTGTTCCGACTTAGCAGTCGGAACAGGTTTTGTTTTTCTTGGGATTATTAGCTGTTCCGACTTAGCAGTCGGAACAGGTTTTGTTTTTCTTGGGATTATTATTTTTATTATTATTATTTTTATTAGCTGTTCCGACTTAGCAGTCGGAACAGGTTTTGTTTTTGTTAGAATTATTATTTTTCTTATTATTATTAGCTGTTCCGACCTAGCAGTCGGAACAGGTTTTGTTTTTCTTGGGATTATTATTTTTATTATTATTATTATTATTATTATTATTAGCTGTTCCGACTTAGCAGTCGGAACAGGTTTTGTTTTTGTTGGGATTATTATTTTTATTAGCTGTTCCGACTTAGCAGTCGGAACAGGTTTTGTTTTTCTTGGGATTATTATTTTTATTATTATTATTATTATTATTAGCTGTTCCGACTTAGCAGTCGGAACAGGTTTTGTTTTTCTTGGGATTATTATTTTTATTATTATTATTAATATTATTATTATTATTAGCTGTTCCGACTTAGCAGTCGGAACAGGTTTTGTTTTTGTTGGGATTAATATTTTTATTATTATTATTATTATTATTATTCTTTGTTTCTGTCAAAATTGCCATAGCTTTTGTACACGATTTTGTACGAACCTAAGCTCTAAAATAATAGATATGGAAGATTCAGATCTTACATCAAATTGAAGCTTAGAACATGAAATTATGCTAAGAGTAAAATTGTTCAAGTTCTTCATTAATTAGCTGAGTTATAATGACATGAATATTTAATTAGGCAATCTTGTTCCCACCATATCTCAAGAAGTATATGTCTGATCCTCAAACTGTTTTCAAATATAGACTCGTCTTATTATGTAGCTCTGTAGCGTGGCAAAAAAATCATAAAACGTCATCAATGACGTCATTTGTTGGCGCGTTTTTGTTCTGTGTACAAAACACTTGGCGCTGAAAGGACAAATGTTTTGACAGTCAAAAACACGATATTTTCAATTAAAATTACGAATTAGTTTCCTAAATTACATAAACTGTTTTGAAAAGTTAATTGCTTTTAATAAGAGATGTTCCTGGTCATTAAAACTTATCAAAGTAGAACAATTTCCACGATAATTAACGATTCAGTGACAAATCAGACACCAATGGCTTGGAGACAAGGTTCCGTTCATCGACTAAAAATGTAGTCAGGATGCCCTGCGACACAGAGAAAAATGCACGCGAAATGCCGTAACGAAATAGCCGACTTCTGGGTACCAGTCGCTGCACACTATTTATACAAAAATATCGATCTATAGCGTATTGAAACGGTGGCTTGTGCATGTGTACATGTACGTCGTGATTCTGTTGCCCAGGGCGCTCGACGATTTTGTCCCGGGCGCTACATTTGAATATTTAACTAGTTAATCTTTGCAGCACCATATCTCAAGAAGTACACAGCCGATTTTCAAACTTTTATCAGTTATAGACTCCTTGGGCATTGGAGATTAGCTTTGGGAAAACGTGACCCATTGTTGACCTTTATTTAGGGGTCAACCGGAAGTGGGACCATATCTCAAGAACTACACAACCGATTTTCAAACTTTTTTCAGTTATAGACTCCTTGGGCACCAAAGATCAGCCTTGGGTAACCATGACCCCATGTTGACCTTTACTTCCGGGTCAACCGGAAGTGAGACCATATCTCAAGAACTACACAACCGATTTTCAAACTTTTTTCAGTTATAGACTCCTTGGGCACCAAAGATCAGCCTTGGGTAACCATGACCCCATGTTGACCTTTACTAGGGGTCAACCGGAAGTGGGACCATATCTCAAGAACTACACAACCGATTTTCAATTTCTTTTCAGTTATAGATCCTTTGAGCATTAAAGATTGAACTTGGGTAACCCTGACCCCATGTTGACCTTTACTTCCGGGTCAACCGGAAGTGAGATCATATCTCAAGAACTACACAACCGATTTAAAAACGTTTTTCAGTTATAGACTCCTTGGCATTGGAGATTAGTTTTGGGAAATCGTGACCCAATGTTGACCTTTACTAGGGGTCAACCGGAAGTGGGACCATATCTCAAGAACTACACAACTGATTTTCAATTTCTTTTCAGTTATAGATCATTTGAGCATCAAAGATTGAACTTGGGTAACCCTGACCCCATGTTGACCTTTACTTCCGGGTCAACTGGAAGTGGGCCTATATCTCAATAATTACTTAGCCAATTTTCAATTTCTTTCAGTTATATACTCTTTAAGCATTGAATATTAAACTAGGGTTACCATGACCCCATGTTAACCTTTCCTTCCGGGTCAACCGGAAGTGGGATCATTACTCAAGAATAACACAACCCATTTTCAAATTTTTTTCAGTGATAGAGTCTTTGAGCATTGAAGATTAGCCTTGTTCTACCCAATGTTGATCTTACTTCTAGGTCAACCGGAAGTGGGACCATATCTCAAAAACTATAGAGCCGATTTTCTTTGTTTTCAGTTATAAACCCTTTGAGCATTGAAGATAAGCCTTGGGTTACCGTAACCCCATGTTGACCTTTAATTCCGGGTCAACCGGAAATGGAACCATTTCGTTCAATCTTGAACTTAGGCTCAGTTTAAATGTCTGGATCAATTAATCAAAGCACAACAAAACGGAACAGCTTTGTGTTTGTTCACAAACACTTAGTGTCTAGTTATTATTATTATTCTTTGTTTCTGTCAAAATTGCCATAGCTTTTGTACACGATTTTGTACGAACCTAAGCTTTAAAATAATAAATATGGGAGATTCAGATCTTACATCAAATTGAAGCTTAGAACATGAAATTATGCTAAGAGTAAAATTGTTCAAGTTCTTCATTAATTAGCTGAGTTATAATGACATGAATATTTAATTAGGCAATCTTGTTCCCACCATATCTCAAGAAGTATATGTCTGATCCTCAAACTGTTTTCAAATATAGACTCGTCTTATTATGTAGCTCTGTAGCGTGGCAAAAAAATTCATAAAACGTCATCAATGACGTCATTTGTTGGCGCGTTTTTGTTCTGTGTACAAAACACTTGGCGCTGAAAAGGCAAATGTTTTGACAGTCAAAAACACGATATTTTCAATTAAAATTACGAATTAGTTTCCTAAATTACATAAACTGTTTTGAAAAGTTAATTGCTTTTAATAAGAGATGTTCCTGGTCATTAAAACTAATCAAAGTAGAACAATTTCCACGATAATTAACGATTCAGTGACAAATCGGACACCAATGGCTTGGAGACAAGGTTCCGTTCATCCACTAAAAATGTAGTCAGGATGCCCTGCGACACAGAGAAAAATGCACGCGAAATGCCGTAACGAAATAGCCGACTTCTGGGTACCAGTCGCTGCACACTATTTATACAAAAATATCGCGTATTGAAACGGTGGCTTGTGCATGTGTAGATGTACGTCGTGATTCTGTTGCCCAGGGCGCTCGACGATTTAGTCCCGGGCGCTACATTTGAATATTTAACTAGTTAATCTTTGCAGCACCATATCTCAAGAAGTACACAGCCGATTTTCAAACTTTTATCAGTTATAGACTCCTTGGGCATTGGAGATTAGCTTTGGGAAAACGTGACCCAATGTTGACCTTTATTTAGGGGTCAACCGGAAGTGGGACCATATCTCAAGAACTACACAACCGATTTTCAAACATTTTTCAGTTATAGACTCCTTGGGCATTGGAGATTAGCTTTGGGAAACCGTGACCCCATGTTCACCTTTACTAGGGGTCAACCGGAAGTGGGACCATATCTCAAGAACTACACAACCGATTTTCAAACTTTTTTCAGTTATAGACTCCTTGGACACCAAAGATCAGCCTTGGGTAACCATGACCCCATGTTGACCTTTACTTCCGGGTCAACCGGAAGTAAGACCATATCTCAAGAACTACACAACCGATTTTCAAACTTTTTTCAGTTATAGACTCCTTGGGCACCAAAGATCAGCCTTGGGTAACCATGACCCCATGTTGACCTTTACTAGGGGTCAACCGGAAGTGGGACCATATCTCAAGAACTACACAACCGATTTTCAATTTCTTTTCAGTTATAGATCCTTTGAGCATTAAAGATTGAACTTGGGTAACCCTGACCCCATGTTGACCTTTACTTCCGGGTCAACTGGAAGTGGGCCTATATCTCAATAATTACTTAGCCAATTTTCTTTGTTTTCAGTTATAAACCCTTTGAGCATTGAAGATAAGCCTTGGGTTACCGTAACCCCATGTTGACCTTTAATTCCGGGTCAACCGGAAATGGAACCATATCGTTCAATCTTGAACATAGGCTCACTTTAAATGTCTGGATCAATTAATCAAAGCACAACAAAACGGAACAGCTTTGTGTTTGTTCACAAACACTTAGTGTCTAGTTATTCTTTGTTTCTGTCAAAATTGCCTTAGCTTTTGTACACGATTTTGTACGAACCTAATCTCTAAAATAATAAATATGGGAGATTCAGATCTTACATCAAATTGAAGCTTAGAACATGAAATTATGCTAAGAGTAAAATTGTTCAAGTTCTTCATTAATTAGCTGAGTTATAATGACATGAATATTTAATTAGGCAATCTTGTTCCCACCATATCTCAAGAAGTATATGTCTGATCCTCAAACTGTTTTCAAATATAGACTCGTCTTATTATGTAGCTCTATAGCGTGGCAAAAAATTCATAAAACGTCATCAATGACGTCATTTGTTGGCGCGTTTTTGTTCTGTGTACAAAACACTTGGCGCTGAAAGGACAAATGTTTTGACAGTCAAAAACACGATATTTTCAATTAAAATTACGAATTAGTTTCCTAAATTACATAAACTGTTTTGAAAAGTTAATTGCTTTTTATAAGAGATGTTCCTGGTCATTAAAACTAATCAAAGTAGAAAAATTTCCACGATAATTAACGATTCAGTGACAAATCGGACACCAATGGCTAGCCATATTATTGTAGTCAGGTAGCCCTGCGACACAGAGAAAAATGCACGCGAAATGCCGTAACGAAATAGCCGACTTCTGGGTACCAGTCGCTGCACACTATTTATACAAAAAGATCGATCTATAGCGTATTGAAACGGTGGCTTGTGCATGTGTACATGTACGTCGTGATTCTGTTGCCCGGTGCGCTCGACGATTTTGTCCCGGGCGCTACATTTTTTTAACATAAGCTTAACTCTAAAATGTAAAATTTTATAAAAATTCTTAATTGATTCATTTGAATATTTAACTAGTTAATCTTTGCAGCACCATATCTCAAGAAGTACACAGCCGATTTTCAAACTTTTTTCAGTTATAGACTCCTTGGGCTTTGGAGATTAGCTTTAGGAAATCGTGACCCAATATTGACCTATACTAGGGGTCAACCGGAAGTGAGACCATATCTCAAGAACTACACAACCGATTTTAAAACATTTTTCAGTTGTAGACTCCTTGGGCATTGGAGATTAGCTTTGGGAAATCGTGACCCAATGTTGACCTTTATTTAGGGGTCAACCGGAAGTGGGACCATATCTCAAGAACTACACAACCGATTTTCAAACATTTTTCAGTTATAGACTCCTTGGGCATTGGAGATTAGCTTTGGGAAACCGTGACCCAATGTTGACCTTTACTTAGGGGTCAACCAGAAGTGGGACCATATCTCAAGAACTACACAACCGATTTTCAAACTTTTTTCAGTTATAGACTCCTTGGGCACCAAAGATCAGCCTTGGGTAACCATGACCCCATGTTGACCTTTACTTCCAGGTCAACCGGAAGTGAGACCATATCTTAAGAACTACACAACCGATTTTCAAACTTTTTTCAGTTATAGACTCCTTGGGCACCAAAGATCAGCCTTGGGTAACCATGACCCCATGTTGACCTTTACTAGGGGTCAACCGGAAGTGGGACCATATCTCAAGAACTACACAACCGATTTTCAATTTCTTTTCAGTAATAGATCCTTTGAGCATTAAAGATTGAACTTGGGTAACCCTGACCCCATGTTGACCTTTACTTCCGGGTCAACTGGAAGTGGGCCTATATCTCAATAATTACTTAGCCAATTTTCTTTGTTTTCAGTTATAAACCCTTTGAGCATTGAAGATAAGCCTTGGGTTACCGTAACCCCATGTTGACCTTTAATTCCGGGTCAACCGGAAATGGAACCATATCGTTCAATCTTGAACTTAGGCTCACTTTAAATGTCTGGATCAATTAATCAAAGCACAACAAAACGGAACAGCTTTGTGTTTGTTCACAAACACTTAGTGTCTAGTTATTATTATTATTCTTTGTTTCTGTCAAAATCGCCATAGCATTTGAACACGATTTTGTACGAACCTAAACTCTAAAATAATAAAAATGGGAGACTTAATTCTTATATCAAACTGAAGCTTAGTACATGAAATTATGCTAAGAGTAATATTGTTCAAGTTCTTCATTAATTAGCTGAGTTATAATGACATGAATATTTAATTAGGCAATCTTGTTCCCACCATATCTCAAGAAGTATATGTCTGATCCTCAAACTGTTTTCAAATATAGACTCGTCTTATTATGTAGCTCTGTAGCGTGGCAAAAAATTCATAAAACGTCATCAATGACGTCATTTGTTGGCGCGTTTTTGTTCTGTGTACAAAACACTTGGCGCTGAAAGGGCAAATGTTTTGACAGTCAAAAACACGATATTTTCAATTAAAATTACGAATTAGTTTCCTAAATTACATAAACTGTTTTGAAAAGTTAATTGCTTTTAATAAGAGATGTTCCTGGTCATTAAAACTTATCAAAGTAGAACAATTTCCACGATAATTAACGATTCAGTGACAAATCAGACACCAATGGCTTGGAGACAAGGTTCCGTTCATCGACTAAAAATGTAGTCAGGATGCCCTGCGACACAGAGAAAAATGCACGCGAAATGCCGTAACGAAATAGCCGACTTCTGGGTACCAGTCGCTGCACACTATTTATACAAAAATATCGATCTATAGCGTATTGAAACGGTGGCTTGTGCATGTGTACATGTACGTCGTGATTCTGTTGCCCAGGGCGCTCGACGATTTTGTCCCGGGCGCTACATTTGAATATTTAACTAGTTAATCTTTGCAGCACCATATCTCAAGAAGTACACAGCCGATTTCCAAACTTTTATCAGTTATAGACTCCTTGGGCATTGGAGATTAGTTTTGGGAAATCGTGACCCAATGTTGACCTTTACTAGGGGTCAACCGGAAGTGGGACCATATCTCAAGAACAACACAACCGATTTTCAATTTCTTTTCAGTTATAGATCCTTTGAGCATTAAAGATTGAACTTGGGTAACCCTGACCCCATGTTGACCTTTACTTCCGGGTCAACTGGAAGTGGGCCTATATCTCAATAATTACTTAGCCAATTTTCAATTTCTTTCAGTTTTATACCCTTTAAGCATTGAATATTAAACTAGGGTTACCATGACCCCATGTTAACCTTTCCTTCCGGGTCAACCGGAAGTGGGATCATTACTCAAGAATTACACAACCCATTTTCAAATTTTTTTCAGTGATAGAGTCTTTGAGCATTGAAGATTAGCCTTGTTCTACCGTGACCCAATGTTGATCTTACTTCTAGGTCAACCGGAAGTGGGACCATATCTCAAGAACTACAGAGCCGATTTTCTTTGTTTTCAGTTATAAACCCTTTGAGCAATGAAGATAAGCCTTGGGTTACCGTAACCCCATGTTGACCTTTAATTCCGGGTCAACCGGAAATGGAACCATATCGTTCAATCTTGAACTTAGGCTCACTTTAAATGTCTGGATCAATTAATCAAAGCACAACAAAACGGAACAGCTTTGTGTTTGTTCACAAACACTTAGTGTCTAGTTAGCTGTTCCGACTTAGCAGTCGGAACAGGTTTTGTTTTTGTTGGGATTATTATTTTTATTATTAGCTGTTCCGACTTAGCAGTCGGAACAGGTTTTGTTTTTCTTGGGATTATTATTTTTATTATTATTATTATTATTATTATTATTATTATTATTATTATTCTTTGTTTCTGTCAAAATCGCCATAGCATTTGAACACGATTTTGTACGAACCTAAACTCTAAAATAATAAAAATGGGAGACTTAATTCTTATATCAAACTGAAGCTAAGTACATGAAATTATGCTAAGAGTAATATTGTTCAAATTCTTCATTAATTAGCTGAGTTATAATGACATGAATATTTAATTAGGCAATCTTGTTCCCACCATATCTCAAGAAGTATATGTCTGATCCTCAAACTGTTTTCAAATCTAGACTCGTCTTATTATGTAGCTACGCAGCGTGGCAAAAAATTCATAAAACGTCATCAATGACGTCATTTGTGGCGCGATTTTGTTCTGTGTACAAAACACCACTGGCGCTGAAAGTGCAAATGTTTTGACAGTCAAAAACACGATATTTTCAATTAAAATTACGAATTAGTTTCCTAAATTACATAAACTGTTTTGAAAAGTTAATTGCTTTTAATAAGAGATGTTCCTGGTTATTAAAACTAATCAAAGTAGAAAAATTTCCACGATAATTAACGATTCAGTGACAAATCGGACACCAATGGCTAGCCATATTATTGAGTCTTGGAGACAATGTTCCGTTCATCGACTAAAAATGTAGTCAGGATGCCCTGCGACACAGAGAAAAATGCACGCGAAATGCCGTAACGAAATAGCCGACTTCTGGGTACCAGTCGCTGCACACTATTTATACAAAAAGATCGATCTATAGCGTATTGAAACGGTGGCTTGTGCATGTGTACATGTACGTCGTGATTCTGTTGCCCGGTGCGCTCGACGATTTTGTCCCGGGCGCGGCACTACATTTTTTGAACTTAAGCTTAACTCTAAATGTAAATTTTTATAAAAATTCTTAATTGATTCATTTGAATATTTAACTAGTTAATCTTTGCAGCACCATATCTCAAGAAGTACACAGCCGATTTTCAAATTTTTTCAGTTATAGACTCCTTGGGCATTGGAGATTAGCTTTAGGAAATCGTGACCCAATATTGACCTTTACTAGGGGTCAACCGGAAGTGGGACCATATCTCAAGAACTACACAACCGATTTAAAAACTTTTTTCAGTTATAGACTCCTTGGGCATTGGAGAATAGCTTTGGGAAATCGTGACCCAATGTTGACCTTTTGTTAGGGGTCAACCGGAAGTGGGACCATATCTCAAGAACTACACAACAAATTTTCAAACTTTTTTCAGTTATAGACTCCTTGGGCATTTGAGATTAGTTTTTGGGAAATCGTGACCCAATGTTGACCTTTACTAGGGGTCAACCGGAAGTGGGACCATATCTCAAGAACTACACAACCGATTTTCAAACTTTTTTCAGTTAGACTCCTTGAGCACTAAAGATCAGCCTTGGGTAACCATGACCCCATGTTGACCTTTACTTCCAGGTCAACCGGAAGTGAGACGATAACTCAAGAATTACACAACCGATTTTCAAACTTTTTTCAGTTATAGACTCCTTGGGCATTGGAGATTAGTTTTGGGAAATCGTGACTCAATGTTGACCTTTACTAGGGGTCAACCGGAAGTGGGACCATATCTAAAGAACTACACAACCGATTTTCAACTTATTTTCAGTTATAGATCCTTTGAGCATTAAATATTGAACTTGGGTTACCCTGACCCATGTTGACCTTTTCTTCCGGGTCAACCGGAAGTGGGCCTATATCTCAATAATTACTTAGCCAATTTTCAATTTGTTTCAGTTATATACCCTTAAAGCATTGAATATTTAACTAGGGTTACCATGACCCCATGTTAACCTTTACTTCCGGGTCAACCGGAAGTGGGATCATTACTCAACTCATTACACAACCATTTTCTTCTTTTTTTCAGTGATAGAGTCTTTGAGCATTGAAAATTAGCCTTGTTCTACCGTGACCCAATGTTGACCTTACTTCTAGGTCAACCGGAAGTGGAACCATATCTCAAGAACTACACAGCCGATTTTCTTTTTTTTTCAGTTATATCGCTTTGAGCATTGAAGATTAGCCTTAGGTTACGGTAACCCCATGTTGACCTTTAATTCCGGGTCAACCAGAAGTGGAACCATATCGTTCAATCTTGAATTTAGGCTCAGTTTAAATGTCTGGATCAGTTAATCAAAGTACAACAAAACGGAACAGCTTTGTGTTTGTTCACAAACACTTATTAGCTGTTCCGACTTAGCAGTCGGAACAGGTTTTGTTTTTCTTGGGATTATTATTTTTATTATTATTATTATTATTATTATTATTATTATTATTATTATTATTCTTTGTTTCTGTCAAAATCGCCATAGCATTTGAACACGATTTTGTACGAACCTAAACTCTAAAATAATAAAAATGGGAGACTTAATTCTTATATCAAACTGAAGCTTAGTACATGAAATTATGCTAAGAGTAATATTGTTCAAATTCTTCATTAATTAGCTGAGTTATAATGACATGAATATTTAATTAGGCAATCTTGTTCCCACCATATCTCAAGAAGTATATGTCTGATCCTCAAACTGTTTTCAAATCTAGACTCGTCTTATTATGTAGCTACGCAGCGTGGCAAAAAATTCATAAAACGTCATCAATGACGTCATTTGTGGCGCGATTTTGTTCTGTGTACAAAACACCACTGGCGCTGAAAGTGCAAATGTTTTGACAGTCAAAAACACGATATTTTCAATTAAAATTACGAATTAGTTTCCTAAATTACATAAACTGTTTTGAAAAGTTAATTGCTTTTAATAAGAGATGTTCCTGGTTATTAAAACTAATCAAAGTAGAAAAATTTCCACGATAATTAACGATTCAGTGACAAATCGGACACCAATGGCTAGCCATATTATTGAGTCTTGGAGACAATGTTCCGTTCATCGACTAAAAATGTAGTCAGGATGCCCTGCGACACAGAGAAAAATGCACGCGAAATGCCGTAACGAAATAGCCGACTTCTGGGTACCAGTCGCTGCACACTATTTATACAAAAAGATCGATCTATAGCGTATTGAAACGGTGGCTTGTGCATGTGTACATGTACGTCGTGATTCTGTTGCCCGGTGCGCTCGACGATTTTGTCCCGGGCGCGGCACTACATTTTTTGAACTTAAGCTTAACTCTAAATGTAAATTTTTATAAAAATTCTTAATTGATTCATTTGAATATTTAACTAGTTAATCTTTGCAGCACCATATCTCAAGAAGTACACAGCCGATTTTCAAATTTTTTCAGTTATAGACTCCTTGGGCATTGGAGATTAGCTTTAGGAAATCGTGACCCAATATTGACCTTTACTAGGGGTCAACCGGAAGTGGGACCATATCTCAAGAACTACACAACCGATTTAAAAACTTTTTTCAGTTATAGACTCCTTGGGCATTGGAGAATAGCTTTGGGAAATCGTGACCCAATGTTGACCTTTTGTTAGGGGTCAACCGGAAGTGGGACCATATCTCAAGAACTACACAACAAATTTTCAAACTTTTTTCAGTTATAGACTCCTTGGGCATTTGAGATTAGTTTTTGGGAAATCGTGACCCAATGTTGACCTTTACTAGGGGTCAACCGGAAGTGGGACCATATCTCAAGAACTACACAACCGATTTTCAAACTTTTTTCAGTTAGACTCCTTGAGCACTAAAGATCAGCCTTGGGTAACCATGACCCCATGTTGACCTTTACTTCCAGGTCAACCGGAAGTGAGACGATAACTCAAGAATTACACAACCGATTTTCAAACTTTTTTCAGTTATAGACTCCTTGGGCATTGGAGATTAGTTTTGGGAAATCGTGACTCAATGTTGACCTTTACTAGGGGTCAACCGGAAGTGGGACCATATCTAAAGAACTACACAACCGATTTTCAACTTATTTTCAGTTATAGATCCTTTGAGCATTAAATATTGAACTTGGGTTACCCTGACCCATGTTGACCTTTTCTTCCGGGTCAACCGGAAGTGGGCCTATATCTCAATAATTACTTAGCCAATTTTCAATTTGTTTCAGTTATATACCCTTAAAGCATTGAATATTTAACTAGGGTTACCATGACCCCATGTTAACCTTTACTTCCGGGTCAACCGGAAGTGGGATCATTACTCAACTCATTACACAACCATTTTCTTCTTTTTTTCAGTGATAGAGTCTTTGAGCATTGAAAATTAGCCTTGTTCTACCGTGACCCAATGTTGACCTTACTTCTAGGTCAACCGGAAGTGGAACCATATCTCAAGAACTACACAGCCGATTTTCTTTTTTTTTCAGTTATATCGCTTTGAGCATTGAAGATTAGCCTTAGGTTACGGTAACCCCATGTTGACCTTTAATTCCGGGTCAACCAGAAGTGGAACCATATCGTTCAATCTTGAATTTAGGCTCAGTTTAAATGTCTGGATCAGTTAATCAAAGTACAACAAAACGGAACAGCTTTGTGTTTGTTCACAAACACTTAATGTCTAGTTATTATTATTATTATTATTATTCTTTGTTTCTGTCAAAATTGCCATAGCTTTTGTACACGATTTTGTACGAACCTAAGCTCTAAAATAATAGATATGGGAGATTCAGATCTTACATCAAATTGAAGCTTAGAACATGAAATTATGCTAAGAGTAAAATTGTTCAAGTTCTTCATTAATTAGCCGAGTTATAATGACATGAATATTTAATTAGGCAATCTTGTTCCCACCATATCTCAAGAAGTATATGTCTGATCCTCAAACTGTTTTCAAATATAGACTCGTCTTATTATGTAGCTCTGTAGCGTGGCAAAAAATTCATAAAACGTCATCAATGACGTCATTTGTTGGCGCGTTTTTGCTCTGTGTACAAAACACTTGGCGCTGAAAGGGCAAATGTTTTGACAGTCAAAAACACGATATTTTCAATTAAAATTACGAATTAGTTTCCTAAATTACATAAACTGTTTTGAAAAGTTAATTGCTTTTAATAAGAGATGTTCCTGGTCATTAAAACTAATCAAAGTAGAACAATTTCCACGATAATTAACGATTCAGTGACAAATCGGACACCAATGGCTTGGAGACAAGGTTCCGTTCATCGACTAAAAATGTAGTCAGGATGCCCTGCGACACAGAGAAAAATGCACGCGAAATGCCGTAACGAAATAGCCGACTTCTGGGTACCAGTCGCTGCACACTATTTATACAAAAATATCGATCTATAGCGTATTGAAACGGTGGCTTGTGCATGTGTACATGTACGTCGTGATTCTGTTGCCCAGGGCGCTCGACGATTTTGTCCCGGGCGCTACATTTGAATATTTAACTAGTTAATCTTTGCAGCACCATATCTCAAGAAGTACACTGCCGATTTTCAAACCTTTATCAGTTATAGACTCCTTGGGCATTGGAGATTAGCTTTGGGAAAACGTGACCCAATGTTGACCTTTATTTAGGGGTCAACCGGAAGTGGGACCATATCTCAAGAACTACACAACCGATTTTCAAACATTTTTCAGTTATAGACTCCTTGGGCACCAAAGATCAGCCTTGGGTAACCATGACCCCATGTTGACCTTTACTTCCGGGTCAACCGGAAATGAGACCATATCTCAAGAACTACACAACCGATTTTCAAACTTTTTTCAGTTATAGACTCCTTGGGCACCAAAGATCAGCCTTAGGTAACCATGACCCCATGTTGACCTTTACTAGGGGTCAACCGGAAGTGGGACCATATCTCAAGAACTACAAAACCGATTTTCAATTTCTTTTCAGTTATAGATCCTTTGAGCATTAAAGATTGAACTTGGGTAACCCTGACCCCATGTTGACCTTTAATTCCGGGTCAACCGGAAATGGAACCATATCGTTCAATCTTGAACTTAGGCTCACTTTAAATGTCTGGATCAATTAATCAAAGCACAACAAAACGGAACAGCTTTGTGTTTGTTCACAAACACTTAGTGTCTAGTTATTATTATTATTATTATTATTATTATTCTTTGTTTCTGTCAAAATTGCCATAGCTTTTGTACACGTTTTTGTACGAACCTAAGCTCTAAAATAATAAATATGGGAGATTCAGATCATACATCAAATTGAAGCTTAGAACATGAAATTATGCTAAGAGTAAAATTGTTCAAGTTCTTCATTAATTAGCTGAGTTATAATGACATGAATATTTAATTAGGCAATCTTGTTCCCACCATATCTCAAGAAGTATATGTCTGATCCTCAAACTGTTTTCAAATATAGACTCGTCTTATTATGTAGCTCTGTAGCGTGGCAAAAAATTCATAATACGTCATCAATGACGTCATTTGTTGGCGCGTTTTTGTTCTGTGTACAAAACACTTGGCGCTGAAAGGGCAAATGTTTTGACAGTCAAAAACACGATATTTTCAATTAAAATTACGAAATAGTTTCCTAAATTACATAAACTGTTTTGAAAAGTTAATTGCTTTTAATAAGAGATGTTCCTGGTCATTAAAACTAATCAAAGTAGAACAATTTCCACGATAATTAACGATTCAGTGACAATTCGGACACCAATGGCTTGGAGACAAGGTTCCGTTCATCGACTAAAAATGTAGTCAGGATGCCCTGCGACACAGAGAAAAATGCACGCGAAATGCCGTAACGAAATAGCCGACTTCTGGGTACCAGTCGCTGCACACTATATATACAAAAATATCGATCTATAGCGTATTGAAACGGTGGCTTGTGCGTGTGTACATGTACGTCGTGATTCTGTTGCCAAGGGCGCTCGACGATTTTGTCCCGGGCGCTACATTTGAATATTTAACTAGTTAATCTTTGCAGCACCATATCTCAAGAAGTACACAGCCGATTTTCAAACTTTTATCAGTTATAGACTCCTTGGGCATTGGAGAATAGCTTTTGGGAAAACGTGACCCAATGTTGACCTTTATTTAGGGGTCAACCGGAAGTGGGACCATATCTCAAGAACTACATAACCGATTTTCAAACATTTTTCAGTTATAGACTCCTTGGGCATTGGAGATTAGCTTTGGGAAATCGTGACCCAATGTTGACCTTTACTTAGGGGTCAACCGGAAGTGGGACCATATCTCAAGAACTACACAACCGATTTTCAAACTTTTTTCAGTTATAGACTCCTTGGGCACCAAAGATCAGCCTTGGGTAACCATGACCCCATGTTGACCTTTACTTCCGGGTCAACCGGAAGTGAGACCATATCTCAAGAACTACACAACCGATTTTCAAACTTTTTTCAGTTATAGACTCCTTGGCATTGGAGATTAGTTTTGGGAAATCGTGACCCAATGTTGACCTTTACTAGGGGTCAACCGGAAGTGGGACCATATCTCAAGAACTACACAACCGATTTTCAATTTCTTTTCAGTTATAGATCCTTTGAGCATTAAAGATTGAACTTGGGTAACCCTTACCCCATGTTGACCTTTACTTCCGGGTCAACTGGAAGTGGGCCTATATCTCAATAATTACTTGTAGCCAATTTTCAATTTCTTTCAGTTATATACCCTTTAAGCATTGAATATTAAACTAGTGTTACCATGACCCCATGTTAACCTTTCCTTCCGGGTCAACCGGAAGTGGGATCATTACTCAAGAATTACACAACCCATTTTCAATTTTTTTTCAGTGATAGAGTCTTTGAGCATTGAAGATTAGCCTTGTTCTACCGTGACCCAATGTTGATCTTACTTCTAGGTCAACCGGAAGTGGGACCATATCTCAAGAACTACAGAGCCGATTTTCTTTGTTTTCAGTTATAAACCCTTTGAGCAATGAAGATAAGCCTTGGGTTACCGTAACCCCATGTTGACCTTTAATTCCGGGTCAACCGGAAATGGAACCATATCGTTCAATCTTGAACTTAGGCTCACTTTAAATGTCTGGATCAATTAATCAAAGCACAACAAAACGGAACAGCTTTGTGTTTGTTCACAAACACTTAGTGTCTAGTTAGCTGTTCCGACTTAGCAGTCGGAACAGGTTTTGTTTTTCTTGGGATTATTATTTTTATTATTATTATTATTATTATTATTATTCTTTGTTTCTGTCAAAATTGCCATAGCTTTTGTACACGATTTTGTACGAACCTAAGCTCTAAAATAATAAATATGGGAGATTCAGATCATACATCAAATTGAAGCTTAGAACATGAAATTATGCTAAGAGTAAAATTGTTCAAGTTCTTCATTAATTAGCTGAGTTATAATGACATGAATATTTAATTAGGCAATCTTGTTCCCACCATATCTCAAGAAGTATATGTCTGATCCTCAAACTGTTTTCAAATATAGACTCGTCTTATTATGTAGCTCTGTAGCGTGGCAAAAAATTCATATAACGTCATCAATGACGTCATTTGTTGGCGCGTTTTTGTTCTGTGTACAAAACACTTGGCGCTGAAAGGGCAAATGTTTTGACAGTCAAAAACACGATATTTTCAATTAAAATTACGAATTATTTTCCTAAATTACATAAACTGTTTTAAAAAGTTAATTGCTTTTAATAAGAGATGTTCCTGGTCATTAAAACTAATCAAAGTAGAACAATTTCCACGATAATTAACGATTCAGTGACAAATCGGACACCAATGGCTTGGAGACAAGGTTCCGTTCATCGACAAAAAATGTAGTCAGGATGCCCTGCGACACAGAGAAAAATGCACGCGAAATGCCGTAACGAAATAGCCGACTTCTGGGTACCAGTCGCTGCACACTATATATACAAAAATATCGATCTATAGCGTATTGAAACGGTGGCTTGTGCATGTGTACATGTACGTCGTGATTCTGTTGCCCAGGGCGCTCGACGATTTTGTCCCGGGCGCTACATTTGAATATTTAACTAGTTAATCTTTGCAGCACCATATCTCAAGAAGTACACAGCCGATTTTCAAACTTTTATCAGTTATAGACTCCTTGGGCATTGGAGATTAGCTTT
The DNA here is from genome assembly GCA_023634235.1 of Pisaster brevispinus. Classification (NCBI taxonomy): domain Eukaryota; kingdom Metazoa; phylum Echinodermata; class Asteroidea; order Forcipulatida; family Asteriidae; genus Pisaster; species Pisaster brevispinus. The sequence goes on along the minus strand of JAMKCF010000006.1, from coordinate 15,314,986 downwards.
GGGAAAACGTGACCCAATGTTGACCTTTATTTAGGGATCAACCGGAAGTGGGACCATATCTCAAGAACTACACAACCAATTTTCAAACATTTTTCAGTTATAGACTCCTTGGGCATTGGAGATTAGCTTTGGGAAACCGTGACCCAATGTTGACCTTTACTTAGGGGTCAACCAGAAGTGGGACCATATCTCAAGAACTACACAACCGATTTTCAAACTTTTTTCAGTTATAGACTCCTTGGGCACCAAAGATCAGCCTTGGGTAACCATGACCCCATGTTGACCTTTACTTCCGGGTCAACCGGAAGTGAGACCATATCTTAAGAACTACACAACCGATTTTCAAACTTTTTTCAGTTATAGACTCCTTGGGCACCAAAGATCAGCCTTGGGTAACCATGACACCATGTTGACCTTTACTAGGGGTCAACCGGAAGTGGGACCATATCTCAAGAACTACACAACCGATTTTCAATTTCTTTTCAGTAATAGATCCTTTGAGCATTTAAGATTGAACTTGGGTAACCCTGACCCCATGTTGACCTTTACTTCCGGGTCAACTGGAAGTGGGCCTATATCTCAATAATTACTTAGCCAATTTTCTTTGTTTTCAGATATAAACCCTTTGAGCATTGAAGATAAGCCTTGGGTTACCGTAACCCCATGTTGACCTTTAATTCCGGGTCAACCGGAAATGGAACCATATCGTTCAATCTTGAACTTAGGCTCACTTTAAATGTCTGGATCAATTAATCAAAGCACAACAAAACGGAACAGCTTTGTGTTTGTTCACAAACACTTAGTGTCTAGTTATTCTTTGTTTCTGTCAAAATTGCCATAGCTTTTGTACACGATTTTGTACGAACCTAATCTCTAAAATAATAAAAATGGGAGACTTAATTCTTGTATCAAACTGAAGCTTAGTACATGAAATTATGCTAAGAGTAATATTGTTCAAATTGTTCATTAATTAGCTGAGTTATAATGACATGAATATTTAATTAGGCAATCTTGTTCCCACCATAACTCAAGAAGTATATGTCTGATCCTCAAACTGTTTTCAAATATAGAATCGTCTTATTATGTAGCTACGCAGCGTGGCAACAAATTCATAAAACGTCATCAATTACGTCATTTGTTGGCGCGATTTTGTTCTGTGTACAAAACATTAGGCGCTGAAAGTGCAAATGTTTTGACAGTCAAAAACACGATATTTTCAATTAAAATTACGAATTAGTTTCCTAAATTACATAAACTGTTTTGAAAAGTTAATTGCTTTTAATAAGAGATGTTCCTGGTTATTAAAACTAATCAAAGTAGAACAATTTCCACGATAATTAACGATTCAGTGACAAATCGGACACCAATGGCTTGGAGACAAGGTTCCGTTCATCCACTAAAAATGTAGTCAGGATGCCCTGCGACACAGAGAAAAATGCACGCGAAATGCCGTAACGAAATAGCCGACTTCTGGGTACCAGTCGCTGCACACTATTTATACAAAAATATCGATCTATAGCGTATTGAAACGGTGGCTTGTGCATGTGTACATGTACATCGTGATTCTGTTGCCCAGGGCGCTCGACGATTTTGTCCCGGGCGCTACATTTGAATATTGAACTAGTTAATCTTTGCAGCACCATATCTCAAGAAGTACACAGCCGATTTTCAAACTTTTATCAGTTATAGACTCCTTGGGCATTGGAGATTAGCTTTGGGAAAACGTGACCCAATGTTGACCTTTATTTAGGGGTCAACCGGAAGTGGGACCATATCTCAAGAACTACACAACCGATTTTCAAACATTTTTCAGTTATAGACTCCTTGGGCATTGGAGATTAGCTTTGGGAAATCGTGACCCAATGTTGACCTTTACTTAGGGGTCAACCGGAAGTGGGACCATATCTCAAGAACTACACAACCGATTTTCAAACTTTTTTCAGTTATAGACTCCTTGGGCACCAAAGATCAGCCTTGGGTAACCATGACCCCATGTTGACCTTTACTTCCGGGTCAACCGGAAGTGAGACCATATCTCAAGAACTACACAACCGATTTTCAAACTTTTTTCAGTTATAGACTCCTTGGCATTGGAGATTAGTTTTGGGAAATCGTGACCCAATGTTGACCTTTACTAGGGGTCAACCGGAAGTGGGACCATATCTCAAGAACTACACAACCGATTTTCAATTTCTTTTCAGTTATAGATCCTTTGAGCATTAAAGATTGAACTTGGGTAACCCTTACCCCATGTTGACCTTTACTTCCGGGTCAACTGGAAGTGGGCCTATATCTCAATAATTACTTGTAGCCAATTTTCAATTTCTTTCAGTTATATACCCTTTAAGCATTGAATATTAAACTAGTGTTACCATGACCCCATGTTAACCTTTCCTTCCGGGTCAACCGGAAGTGGGATCATTACTCAAGAATTACACAACCCATTTTCAATTTTTTTTCAGTGATAGAGTCTTTGAGCATTGAAGATTAGCCTTGTTCTACCGTGACCCAATGTTGATCTTACTTCTAGGTCAACCGGAAGTGGGACCATATCTCAAGAACTACAGAGCCGATTTTCTTTGTTTTCAGTTATAAACCCTTTGAGCAATGAAGATAAGCCTTGGGTTACCGTAACCCCATGTTGACCTTTAATTCCGGGTCAACCGGAAATGGAACCATATCGTTCAATCTTGAACTTAGGCTCACTTTAAATGTCTGGATCAATTAATCAAAGCACAACAAAACGGAACAGCTTTGTGTTTGTTCACAAACACTTAGTGTCTAGTTAGCTGTTCCGACTTAGCAGTCGGAACAGGTTTTGTTTTTCTTGGGATTATTATTTTTATTATTATTAGCTGTTCCGACCTAGCAGTCGGAACAGGTTTTGTTTTTCTTGGGATTATTATTTTTATTATTATTATTATTATTATTATTATTATTATTCTTTGTTTCTGTCAAAATTGCCATAGCTTTTGTACACGATTTTGTACGAACCTAAGCTCTAAAATAATAAATATGGGAGATTCAGATCATACATCAAATTGAAGCTTAGAACATGAAATTATGCTAAGAGTAAAATTGTTCAAGTTCTTCATTAATTAGCTGAGTTATAATGACATGAATATTTAATTAGGCAATCTTGTTCCCACCATATCTCAAGAAGTATATGTCTGATCCTCAAACTGTTTTCAAATATAGACTCGTCTTATTATGTAGCTCTGTAGCGTGGCAAAAAATTCATAAAACGTCATCAATGACGTCATTTGTTGGCGCGTTTTTGTTCTGTGTACAAAACACTTGGCGCTGAAAGGGCAAATGTTTTGACAGTCAAAAACACGATATTTTCAATTAAAATTACGAATTAGTTTCCTAAATTACATAAACTGTTTTGAAAAGTTAATCGCTTTTAATAAGAGATGTTCCTGGTCATTAATACTAATCAAAGTAGAACAATTTCCACGATAATTAACGATTCAGTGACAAATCGGACACCAATGGCTTGGAGACAAGGTTCCGTTCATCGACACAAAATGTAGTCAGGATGCCCTGCGACACAGAGAAAAATGCACGCGAAATGCCGTAACGAAATAGCCGACTTCTGGGTACCAGTCGCTGCACACTATATATACAAAAATATCGATCTATAGCGTATTGAAACGGTGGCTTGTGCATGTGTACATGTACGTCGTGATTCTGTTGCCCAGGGCGCTCGACGATTTTGTCCCGGGCGCCACATTTGAATATTTAACTAGTTAATCTTTGCAGCACCATATCTCAAGAAGTACACAGCCGATTTTCAAACTTTTATCAGTTATAGACTCCTTGGGATTGGAGATTAGCTTTGGGAAAACGTGACCCAATGTTGACCTTTATTTAGGGATCAACCGGAAGTGGGACCATATCTCAAGAACTACACAACCGATTTTCAAACATTTTTCAGTTATAGACTCCTTGGGCATTGGAGATTAGCTTTGGGAAACCGTGACCCAATGTTGACCTTTACTTAGGGGTCAACAGGAAGTGGGACCATATCTCAAGAACTACACAACCGATTTTCAAACTTGTTACAGTGATAGACTCCTTGGGCACTGGCGATCAGCCTTGGGTAACCGTGACCCCACGTTGACCTTTACTTCTGGGTCAACCGGAAGTGAGACCGTATCTGAAGAACTACACAACCGATTTTCAAACTTTTCTCAGTTATAGACTCCTTGGGCATATGAGATAAGTTTTGGGAAATCGTGACCCATTGTTGACCTTTACTAGGGGTCAACCGGAAGTGGGACCATATCTCAAGAACTACACGACCGATTTTCAAACTTTTTTCAGTTATAGACTCCTTGGGCACTAAAGATCAACCTTGGGTAACCATGACCCCATGTTGACCTTTACTTCCGCGTCAACCGGAAGTGAGACCATATCTCAAGAACTACACAACCGATTTTCAAACTTTTCTCAGTTATAGACTCCTTGGGCATTTCAGATTAGTTTTGGGAAATCGTGACCCAATGTTGACCTTTACTAGGGGTCAACCGGAAGTGGGACCATATCTCAAGAACTACACAACCGATTTTCAAACTTTTTTCAGTTATAGACTCATTGGGCACCAAAGATCAGCCTTGGGTAACCATGACCCAATGTTGTCCTTTACTAGGGGTCAACCGGAAGTGGGACCATATCTCAAGAACTACACAACCAATTTTCAATTTCTTTTCAGTTATAGATCCTTTGAGCATTAAAGATTGAACTTGGGTAACACTGACCCCATGTTGACCTTTACTTCCGGGTCAACTGGAAGTGGGCCTATATCTCAATAATTACTTAGCCAATTTTCTTTGTTTTCAGTTATAAACCCTTTGAGCATTGAATATAAGCCTTAGGTTACCGTAACCCCATGTTGACCTTTAATTCCGGGTCAACCGGAAATGAAACCATATCGTTCAATCTTGAACTTAGGCTCACTTTAAAGGTCTGGATCAATTAATCAAAGCACAACAAAACGGAACAGCTTTGTGTTTGTTCACAAACACTTAGTGTCTAGTTATTATTATTATTATTATTCTTTGTTTCTGTCAAAATTGCCATAGCTTTTGTACACGATTTTGTACGAACCTAAGCTCTAAAATAATAAATATGGGAGATTCAGATCATACATCAAATTGAAGCTTAGAACATGAAATTATGCTAAGAGTAAAATTGTTCAAGTTCTTCATTAATTAGCTGAGTTATAATGACATGAATATTTAATTAGGCAATCTTGTTCCCACCATATCTCAAGAAGTATATGTCTGATCCTCAAACTGTTTTCAAATATAGACTCGTCTTATTATGTAGCTCTGTAGCGTGGCAAAAAATTCATATAACGTCATCAATGACGTCATTTGTTGGCGCGTTTTTGTTCTGTGTACAAAACACTTGGAGCTGAAAGGGCAAATGTTTTGACAGTCAAAAACACGATATTTTCAATTAAAATTACGAATTATTTTCCTAAATTACATAAACTGTTTTAAAAAGTTAATTGCTTTTAATAAGAGATGTTCCTGGTCATTAAAACTAATCAAAGTAGAACAATTTCCACGATAATTAACGATTCAGTGACAAATCGGACACCAATGGCTTGGAGACAAGGTTCCGTTCATCGACAAAAAATGTAGTCAGGATGCCCTGCGACACAGAGAAAAATGCACGCGAAATGCCGTAACGAAATAGCCGACTTCTGGGTACCAGTCGCTGCACACTATATATACAAAAATATCGATCTATAGCGTATTGAAACGGTGGCTTGTGCATGTGTACATGTACGTCGTGATTCTGTTGCCCAGGGCGCTCGACGATTTTGTCCCGGGCGCTACATTTGAATATTTAACTAGTTAATCTTTGCAGCACCATATCTCAAGAAGTACACAGCCGATTTTCAAACTTTTATCAGTTATAGACTCCTTGGGCATTGGAGATTAGCTTTGGGAAAACGTGACCCAATGTTGACCTTTATTTAGGGATCAACCGGAAGTGGGACCATATCTCAAGAACTACACAACCAATTTTCAAACATTTTTCAGTTATAGACTCCTTGGGCATTGGAGATTAGCTTTGGGAAACCGTGACCCAATGTTGACCTTTACTTAGGGGTCAACCAGAAGTGGGACCATATCTCAAGAACTACACAACCGATTTTCAAACTTTTTTCAGTTATAGACTCCTTGGGCACCAAAGATCAGCCTTGGGTAACCATGACCCCATGTTGACCTTTACTTCCGGGTCAACCGGAAGTGAGACCATATCTTAAGAACTACACAACCGATTTTCAAACTTTTTTCAGTTATAGACTCCTTGGGCACCAAAGATCAGCCTTGGGTAACCATGACACCATGTTGACCTTTACTAGGGGTCAACCGGAAGTGGGACCATATCTCAAGAACTACACAACCGATTTTCAATTTCTTTTCAGTAATAGATCCTTTGAGCATTTAAGATTGAACTTGGGTAACCCTGACCCCATGTTGACCTTTACTTCCGGGTCAACTGGAAGTGGGCCTATATCTCAATAATTACTTAGCCAATTTTCTTTGTTTTCAGATATAAACCCTTTGAGCATTGAAGATAAGCCTTGGGTTACCGTAACCCCATGTTGACCTTTAATTCCGGGTCAACCGGAAATGGAACCATATCGTTCAATCTTGAACTTAGGCTCACTTTAAATGTCTGGATCAATTAATCAAAGCACAACAAAACGGAACAGCTTTGTGTTTGTTCACAAACACTTAGTGTCTAGTTATTCTTTGTTTCTGTCAAAATTGCCATAGCTTTTGTACACGATTTTGTACGAACCTAATCTCTAAAATAATAAAAATGGGAGACTTAATTCTTGTATCAAACTGAAGCTTAGTACATGATATTATGCTAAGAGTAATATTGTTCAAATTGTTCATTAATTAGCTGAGTTATAATGACATGAATATTTAATTAGGCAATCTTGTTCCCACCATAACTCAAGAAGTATATGTCTGATCCTCAAACTGTTTTCAAATATAGAATCGTCTTATTATGTAGCTACGCAGCGTGGCAACAAATTCATAAAACGTCATCAATTACGTCATTTGTTGGCGCGATTTTGTTCTGTGTACAAAACATTAGGCGCTGAAAGTGCAAATGTTTTGACAGTCAAAAACACGATATTTTCAATTAAAATTACGAATTAGTTTCCTAAATTACATAAACTGTTTTGAAAAGTTAATTGCTTTTAATAAGAGATGTTCCTGGTTATTAAAACTAATCAAAGTAGAACAATTTCCACGATAATTAACGATTCAGTGACAAATCGGACACCAATGGCTTGGAGACAAGGTTCCGTTCATCCACTAAAAATGTAGTCAGGATGCCCTGCGACACAGAGAAAAATGCACGCGAAATGCCGTAACGAAATAGCCGACTTCTGGGTACCAGTCGCTGCACACTATTTATACAAAAATATCGATCTATAGCGTATTGAAACGGTGGCTTGTGCATGTGTACATGTACATCGTGATTCTGTTGCCCAGGGCGCTCGACGATTTTGTCCCGGGCGCTACATTTGAATATTGAACTAGTTAATCTTTGCAGCACCATATCTCAAGAAGTACACAGCCGATTTTCAAACTTTTATCAGTTATAGACTCCTTGGGCATTGGAGATTAGCTTTGGGAAAACGTGACCCAATGTTGACCTTTATTTAGGGGTCAACCGGAAGTGGGACCATATCTCAAGAACTACACAACCGATTTTCAAACATTTTTCAGTTATAGACTCCTTGGGCATTGGAGATTAGCTTTGGGAAATCGTGACCCAATGTTGACCTTTACTTAGGGGTCAACCAGAAGTGGGACCATATCTCAAGAACTACACAACCGATTTTCAAACTTTTTTCAGTTATAGACTCCTTGGGCACCAAAGATCAGCCTTGGGTAACCATGACCCAATGTTGACCTTTACTTCCGGGTCAACCGGAAGTGAGACCATATCTCAAGAACTACACAACCGATTTTCAAACTTTTTTCAGTTATAGACTCCTTGGCATTGGAGATTAGTTTTGGGAAATCGTGACCCAATGTTGACCTTTACTATGGGTCAACCGGAAGTGGGACCATATCTCAAGAACTACACAACCGATTTTCAATTTCTTTTCAGTTGAAGATCCTTTGAGCATTAAAGATTGAACTTGGGTAACCCTGACCCCATGTTGACCTTTACTTCCGGGTCAACTGGAAGTGGGCCTATATCTCAATAATTACTTAGCCAATTTTCAATTTCTTTCAGTTATATACCCTTTAAGCATTGAGTATTAAACTAGGGTTACCATGACCCCATGTTAACCTTTCCTTCCGGGTCAACCGGAAGTGGGATCATTACTCAAGAATTACACAACCCATTTTCAATTTTTTTTCAGTGATAGAGTCTTTGAGCATTGAAGATTAGCCTTGTTCTACCGTGACCCAATGTTGATCTTACTTCTAGGTCAACCGGAAGTGGGACCATATCTCAAGAACTACAGAGCCGATTTCTTTGTTTTCAGTTATAAACCCTTTGAGCAATGAAGATAAGCCTTGGGTTACCGTAACCCCATGTTGACCTTTAATTCCGGGTCAACCGGAAATGGAACCATATCGTTCAATCTTGAACTTAGGCTCACTTTAAATGTCTGGATCAATTAATCAAAGCACAACAAAACGGAACAGCTTTGTGTTTGTTCACAAACACTTAGTGTCTAGTTATTACTATTATTATTCTTTGTTTCTGTCAAAATTGCCATAGCTTTTGTACACGATTTTGTACGAACCTAAGCTCTAAAATAATAGATATGGGAGATTCAGATCTTACATCAAATTGAAGCTTAGAACATGAAATTATGCTAAGAGTAAAATTGTTCAAGTTCTTCATTAATTAGCTGAGTTATAATGACATGAATATTTAATTAGGCAATCTTGTTCCCACCATATCTCAAGAAGTATATGTCTGATCCTCAAACTGTTTTCAAATATAGAATCGTCTTATTATGTAGCTCTGTAGCGTGGCAAAAAATTCATAAAACGTCATCAATGACGTCATTTGTTGGCGCGTTTTTGCTCTGTGTACAAAACACTTGGCGCTGAAAGGGCAAATGTTTTGACAGTCAAAAACACGATATTTTCAATTAAAATTACGAATTAGTTTCCTAAATTACATAAACTGTTTTGAAAAGTTAATTGCTTTTAATAAGAGATGTTCCTGGTCATTAAAACTAATCAAAGTAGAACAATTTCCACGATAATTAACGATTCAGTGACAAATCGGACACCAATGGCTTGGAGACAAGGTTCCGTTCATTGACTAAAAATGTAGTCAGGATGCCCTGCGACACAGAGAAAAATGCACGCGAAATGCCGTAACGAAATAGCCGACTTCTGGGTACCAGTCGCTGCACACTATTTATACAAAAATATCGATCTATAGCGTATTGAAACGGTGGCTTGTGCATGTGTACATGTACGTCGTGATTCTGTTGCCCAGGGCGCTCGACGATTTTGTCCCGGGCGCTACATTTGAATATTTAACTAGTTAATCTTTGCAGCACCATATCTCAAGAAGTACACAGCCGATTTTAAACTTTTATCAGTTATAGACTCCTTGGGCATTGGAGATTAGCTTTGGGAAAACGTGACCCAATGTTGACCTTTATTTAGGGGTCAACCGGAAGTGGGACCATATCTCAAGAACTACACAACCGATTTTCAAACATTTTTCAGTTATAGACTCCTTGGGCATTAGAGATTAGCTTTGGGAAACCGTGACCCAATGTTGACCTTTACTTAGGGGTCAACCAGAAGTGGGACCATATCTCAAGAACTACACAACCGATTTTCAAACTTTTTTCAGTTATAGACTCCTTGGGCACCAAAGATCAGCCTTGGGTAACCATGACCCCATGTTGACCTTTACTTCCGGGTCAACCGGAAGTGAGACCATATCTCAAGAACTACACAACCGATTTTCAAACTTTTTTTCAGTTATAGACTCCTTGGGCACCAAAGATCAGCCTTAGGTAACCATGACCCCATGTTGACCTTTACTAGGGGTCAACCGGAAGTGGGACCATATCTCAAGAACTACAAAACCGATTTTCAATTTCTTTTCAGTTATAGATCCTTTGAGCATTAAAGATTGAACTTGGGTAACCCTGACCCCATGTTGACCTTTAATTCCGGGTCAACCGGAAATGGAACCATATCGTTCAATCTTGAACTTAAGCTCACTTTAAATGTCTGGATCAATTAATCAAAGCACAACAAAACGGAACAGCTTTGTGTTTGTTCACAAACACTTAGTGTCTAGTTATTTTTATTATTATTATTATTATTATTATTATTATTATTATTATTATTATTCTTCTTTGTTTCTGTCAAAATTGCCATAGCTTTTGTACACGATTTTGTACGGACCTAAGCTCTAAAATAATAGATATGGGAGATTCAGATCTTACATCAAATTGAAGCTTAGAACATGAAATTATGCTAAGAGTAAAATTGTTCAAGTTCTTCATTAATTAGCTGAGTTTTAATGACATGAATATTTAATTAGGCAATCTTGTTCCCACCATATCTCAAGAAGTATATGTCTGATCCTCAAACTGTTTTCAAATATAGACTCGTCTTATTATGTAGCTCTGTAGCGTGGCAAAAAAATCATAAAACGTCATCAATGACGTCATTTGTTGGCGCGTTTTTGTTCTGTGTACAAAACACTTGGCGCTGAAAGGACAAATGTTTTGACAGTCAAAAACACGATATTTTCAATTAAAATTACGAATTAGTTTCCTAAATTACATAAACTGTTTTGAAAAGTTAATTGCTTTTAATAAGAGATGTTCCTGGTCATTAAAACTTATCAAAGTAGAACAATTTCCACGATAATTAACGATTCAGTGACAAATCGGACACCAATGGCTTGGAGACAAGGTTCCGTTCATCGACTAAAAATGTAGTCAGGATGCCCTGCGACACAGAGAAAAATGCACGCGAAATGCCGTAACGAAATAGCCGACTTCTGGGTACCAGTCGCTGCACACTATTTATACAAAAATATCGATCTATAGCGTATTGAAACGGTGGCTTGTGCATGTGTACATGTACATGTACGTCGTGATTCTGTTGCCCAGGGCGCTCGACGATTTTGTCCCGGGCGCTACATTTGAATATTTAACTAGTTAATCTTTGCAGCACCATATCTCAAGAAGTACACAGCCGATTTTCAAACTTTTATCAGTTATAGACTCCTTGGGCATTGGAGATTAGCTTTGGGAAAACGTGACCCAATGTTGACCTTTATTTAGGGGTCAACCGGAAGTGGGACCATATCTCAAGAACTACACAACCGATTTTCAAACATTTTTCAGTTATAGACTCCTTGGGCATTGGAGATTAGCTTTGGGAAACCGTGACCCAATGTTGACCTTTACTTAGGGTCAACCAGAAGTGGGACCATATCTCAAGAACTACACAACCGATTTTCAAACTTTTTTCAGTTATTGACTCCTTGGGCACCAAAGATCAGCCTTGGGTAACCATGACCCCATGTTGACCTTTACTAGGGGTCAACCGGAAGTGGGACCATATCCCAAGAACTACACAACCGATTTTCAATTTCTTTTCAATATTAGATCCTTTGAGCATTAAAGATTGAACTTGGGTAACCCTGACCCAATGTTGACCTTTACTTAGGGTCAACCAGAAGTGGGACCATATCTCAAGAACTACACAACCGATTTTCAAACTTTTTTCAGTTATTGACTCCTTGGGCACCAAAGATCAGCCTTGGGTAACCATGACCCCATGTGGACCTTTACTAGGGGTCAACCGGAAGTGGGACCATATCTCAAGAACTACACAACCGATTTTCAATTTCTTTTCAATTTTAGATCCTTTGAGCATTAAAAATTGAACTTGGGTAACCCTGACCCCATGTTGACCTTTACTTCCGGGTCAACTGGAAGTGGGCCTATATCTCAATAATTACTTAGCCAATTTTCTTTGTTTTCAGTTATAAACCCTTTGAGCATTAAATATAATTCTTGGGTTACCGTAACCCCATGTTGACCTTTAATTCCGGGTCAACCGGAAATGGAACCATATCGTTCAATCTTGAACTTAGGCTCACTTTAAATGTCTGGATCAATTAATCAAAGCACAACAAAACGGAACAGCTTTGTGTTTGTTCACAAACACTTAGTGTCTAGTTATTCTTTGTTTCTGTCCAAATTGCCATAGCTTTTGTACACGATTTTGTACGAACCTAAGCTCTAAAATAATAGATATGGGAGATTCAGATCTTACATCAAATTGAAGCTTAGAACATGAAATTATGCTAAGAGTAAAATTGTTCAAGTTCTTCATTAATTAGCTGAGTTATAATGACATGAATATTTAATTAGGCAATCTTGTTCCCACCATATCTCAAGAAGTATATGTCTGATCCTCAAACTGTTTTCAAATATAGACTCGTCTTATTATGTAGCTCTGTAGCGTGGCAAAAAATTCATAAAAACGTCATCAATGACGTCATTTGTTGGCGCGTTTTTGTTCTGTGTACAAAACACTTGGCGCTGAAAGGACAAATGTTTTGACGGTCAAAAACACGATATTTTCAATTAAAATTACGAATTAGTTTCCTAAATTACATAAACTGTTTTGAAAAGTTAATTGCTTTTAATAAGAGATGTTCCTGGTCATTAAAACTTATCAAAGTAGAACAATTTCCACGATAATTAACGATTCAGTGACAAATCGGACACCAATGGCTTGGAGACAAGGTTCCGTTCATCGACTAAAAATGTAGTCAGGATGCCCTGCGACACAGAGAAAAATGCACGCGAAATGCCGTAACGAAATAGCCGACTTCTGGGTACCAGTCGCTGCACACTATTTATACAAAAATATCGATCTATAGCGTATTGAAACGGTGGCTTGTGCATGTGTACATGTACGTCGTGATTCTGTTGCCCAGGGCGCTCGACGATTTTGTCCCGGGCGCTACATTTGAATATTTAACTAGTTAATCTTTGCAGCACCATTATCTCAAGAAGTACACAGCCGATTTTCAAACTTTTATCAGTTATAGACTCCTTGTGCATTGGAGATTGAGCTTTGGGAAAACGTGACCCAATGTTGACCTTTATTTAGGGGTCAACCGGAAGTGGGACCATATCTCAAGAACTACACAACCGATTTTCAAACATTTTTTAGTTATAAACTCCTTGGGCATTGGAGATTAGCTTTGGGAAACCGTGACCCAATGTTGACCTTTACTTAGGGGTCAACCAGAAGTGGGACCATATCTCAAGAACTACACAACCGATTTTCAAACTTTTTTCAGTTATAGACTCCTTGGGCACCAAAGATCAGCCTTGGGTAACCATGACCCCATGTTGACCTTTACTTCCGGGTCAACCGGAAGTGAGACCATATCTCAAGAACTACACAACCGATTTTCAAACTTTTTTCAGTTATAGACTCCTTGGGCACCAAAGATCAGCCTTGGGTAACCATGACCCCATGTTGACCTTTACTAGGGGTCAACCGGAAGTGGGACCATATCTCAAGAACTACACAACCGATTTTCAATTTCTTTTCAGTTATAGATCCTTTGAGCATTAAAGATTGAACTTGGGTACCCTGACCCCATGTTGACCTTTACTTCCGGGTCAACTGGAAGTGGGCCTATATCTCAATAATTACTTAGCCAATTTTCTTTGTTTTCAGTTGTAAACCCTTTGAGCATTGAATATAAGCCTTGGGTTACCGTAACCCCATGTTGACCTTTAATTCCGGGTCAACCGGAAATGGAACCATATCGTTCAATCTTGAACTTAGGCTCACTTTAAATGTCTGGATCAATTAATCAAAGCACAACAAAACGGAACAGCTTTGTGTTTGTTCACAAACACTTAGTGTCTAGTTAGCTGTTCCGACTTAGCAGTCGGAACAGGTTTTGTTTTTCTTGGGATTATTATTTTTATTATTATTAGCTGTTCCGACTTAGCAGTCGGAACAGGTTTTGTTTTTGTTGGGATTATTATTTTTATTATTATTATTATTATTATTATTATTATTATTATTCTTTGTTTCTGTCAAAATTGCCATAGCTTTTGTACACGATTTTGTACGAACCTAAGCTCTAAAATAATAGATATGGGAGATTCAGATCTTACATCAAATTGAAGCTTAGAACATGAAATTATGCTAAGAGTAAAATTGTTCAAGTTCTTCATTAATTAGCTGAGTTATAATGACGTGAATATTTAATTAGGCAATCTTGTTCCCACCATATCTCAAGAAGTATATGTCTGATCCTCAAACTGTTTTCAAATATAGACTCGTCTTATTATGTAGCTCTGTAGCGTGGAAAAAAATTCATAAAACGTCATCAATGACGTCATTTGTTGGCGCGTTTTTGTTCTGTGTACAAAACACTTGGCGCTGAAAGGGCAAATGTTTTGACAGTCAAAAACACGGTATTTTCAATTAAAATTACGAAATAGTTTCCTAAATTACATAAACTGTTTTGAAAAGTTAATTGCTTTTAATAAGAGATGTTCCTGGTCATTAAAACTAATCAAAGTAGAACAATTTCCACGATAATTAACGATTCAGTGACAAATCGGACACCAATGGCTTGGAGACAAGGTTCCGTTCATCGACTAAAAATGTAGTCAGGATGCCCTGCGACACAGAGAAAAATGCACGCGAAAAGCCGTAACGAAATAGCCGACTTCTGGGTACCAGTCGCTGCACACTATTTATACAAAAATATCGATCTATAGCGTATTGAAACGGTGGCTTGTGCATGTGTACATGTACGTCGTGATTCTGTTGCCCATGGCGCTCGACGATTTTGTCCCGGGCGCTACATTTGAATATTTAACTAGTTAATCTTTGCAGCACCATATCTCAAGAAGTACACAGCCGATTTTCAAACTTTTATCAGTTATAGACTCCTTGGGCATTGGAGATTAGCTTTGGGAAAACGTGACCCAATGTTGACCTTTATTTAGGGGTCAACCGGAAGTGGGACCATATCTCAAGAACTACACAACCGATTTTCAAACATTTTTCAGTTATAGACTCCTTGGGCATTGGAGATTAGCTTTGGGAAACCGTGACCCAATGTTGACCTTTACTTAGGGGTCAACCAGAAGTGGGACCATATCTCAAGAACTACACAACCGATTTTCAAACTTTTTTCAGTTATAGACTCCTTGGGCACCAAAGATCAGCCTTGGGTAACCATGACCCCATGTTGACCTTTACTTCCGGGTCAACCGGAAGTGAGACCATATCTCAAGAACTACACAACCGATTTTCAAACTTTTTTTAGTTATAGACTCCTTGGCATTGGAGATTAGTTTTGGGAAATCGTGACCCAATGTTGACCTTTACTACGGGTCAACCGGAAGTGGGACCATATCTCAAGAACTACACAACCGATTTTCAATTTCTTTTCAGTTATATACCCTTTAAGCATTGAATTTTAAACTAGGGTTACCATGACCCCATGTTAACCTTTCCTTCCGGGTCAACCGGAAGTGGGATCATTTCTCATGAATTACACAACCCATTTTCAATTTTTTTTCAGTGATAGAGTCTTTGAGCATTGAAGATTAGCCTTGTTCTACCGTGACCCAATGTTGATCTTACTTCTAGGTCAACCGGAAGTGGGACCATATCTCAAGAATTACAGAGCCGATTTTCTTTGTTTTCAGTTATAAACCCTTTGAGCAATGAAGATAAGCCTTGGGTTACCGTAACCCCATGTTGACCTTTAATTCCGGGTCAACCGGAAATGGAACCATATCGTTCAATCTTGAACTTAGGCTCACTTTAAATGTCTGGATCAATTAATCAAAGCACAACAAAACGGAACAGCTTTGTGTTTGTTCACAAACACTTAGTGTCTAGTTATTATTATTATTATTAGCTGTTCCGACCTAGCAGTCGGAACAGGTTTTGTTTTTCTTGGGATTATTATTTTTATTATTATTATTATTATTATTATTATTATTATTCTTTGTTTCTGTCAAAATTGCCATAGCTTTTGTACACGATTTTGTACGAACCTAAGCTCTAAAATAATAGATATGGGAGATTCAGATCTTACATCAAATTGAAGCTTAGAACATGAAATTATGCTAAGAGTAAAATTGTTCAAGTTCTTCATTAATTAGCTGAGTTATAATGACATGAATATTTAATTAGGCAATCTTGTTCCCACCATATCTCAAGAAGTATATTTCTGATCCTCAAACTGTTTTCAAATATAGACTCGTCTTATTATGTAGCTCTGTAGCGTGGCAAAAAATTCATAAAACGTCATCAATGACGTCATTTGTTGGCGCGTTTTTGCTCTGTGTACAAAACACTTGGCGCTGAAAGGGCAAATGTTTTGACAGTCAAAAACACGATATTTTCAATTAAAATTACGAATTAGTTTCCTAAATTACATAAACTGTTTTGAAAAGTTAATTGCTTTTAATAAGCGATGTTCCTGGTCATTAAAACTAATCAAAGTAGAAGAATTTCCACGATAATTAACGATTCAGTGACAAATCGGACACCAATGGCTTGGAGACAAGGTTCCGTTCATCGACTAAAAATGTAGTCAGGATGCCCTGCGACACAGAGAAAAATGCACGCGAAATGCCGTAACGAAATAGCCGACTTCTGGGTACCAGTCGCTGCACACTATTTATACAAAAATATCGCGTACTGAAACGGTGGCTTGTGCATGTGTACATGTACGTCGTGATTCTGTTGCCCAGGGCGCTCGACGATTTAGTCCCGGGCGCTACATTTGAATATTTAACTAGTTAATCTTTGCAGCACCATATCTCAAGAAGTACACAGCCGATTTTCAATTTTTTTCAGTTATAGACTCATTGGGCATTGGAGATTAGCTTTAGGAAATCGTGACCCAATATTGACCTTTACTAGGGGTCAACCGGAAGTGGGACCATATCTCAAGAACTACACAACCGATTTAAAAACTTTTTTCAGTTATAGACTCCTTGGGCATTGGAGAATAGCTTTGGGAAATCGTGACCCAATGTTGACCTTTTGTTAGGGGTCAACCGGAAGTGGGACCATATCTCAAGAACTACACAACAAATTTTCAAACTTTTTTCAGTTATAGACTCCTTGGGCATTTGAGATTAGTTTTTGGGAAATCGTGACCCAATGTTGACCTTTACTAGGGGTCAACCGGAAGTGGGACCATATCTCAAGAACTACACAACCGATTTTCAAACTTTTTTCAGTTAGACTCCTTGAGCACTAAAGATCAGCCTTGGGTAACCATGACCCCATGTTGACCTTTACTTCCAGGTCAACCGGAAGTGAGACGATAACTCAAGAATTACACAACCGATTTTCAAACTTTTTTCAGTTATAGACTCCTTGGGCATTGGAGATTAGTTTTGGGAAATCGTGACTCAATGTTGACCTTTACTAGGGGTCAACCGGAAGTTGGACCATATCTAAAGAACTACACAACCGATTTTCAACTTATTTTCAGTTATAGATCCTTTGAGCATTAAATATTGAACTTGGGTTACCCTGACCCATGTTGACCTTTTCTTCCGGGTCAACCGGAAGTGGGCCTATATCTCAATAATTACTTGGCCAATTTTCAATTTGTTTCAGTTATATACCCTTAAAGCATTGAATATTTAACTAGGGTTACCATGACCCCATGTTAACCTTTACTTCCGGGTCAACCGGAAGTGGGATCATTACTCAACTCATTAAACAACCATTTTCTATTTTTTTTCGGTGATAGAGTCTTTGAGCATTGAAAATTAGCCTTGTTCTACCGTGACCCAATGTTGACCTTACTTCTAGGTCAACCGGAAGTGGGACCATATCTCAAGAACTACACAGCCGATTTTATTTTTTTTCAGTTATATCGCTTTGAGCATTGAAGATTAGCCTTAGGTTACCGTAACCCCATGTTGACCTTTAATTCCGGGTCAACCAGAAGTGGAACCATATCGTTCAATCTTGAATTTAGGCTCAGTTTAAATGTCTGGATCAGTAAATCAAAGTACAACAAAACGGAACAGCTTTGTGTTTGTTCACAAACACTTAATGTCTAGTTATTATTATTATTCTTTGTTTCTGTCAAAATTGCCATAGCTTTTGTACACGTTTTTGTACGAACCTAAGCTCTAAAATAATAAATATGGGAGATTCAGATCATACATCAAATTGAAGCTTAGAACATGAAATTATGCTAAGAGTAAAATTGTTCAAGTTCTTCATTAATTAGCTGAGTTATAATGACATGAATATTTAATTAGGCAATCTTGTTCCCACCATATCTCAAGAAGTATATGTCTGATCCTCAAACTGTTTTCAAATATAGACTCGTCTTATTATGTAGCTCTGTAGCGTGGCAAAAAATTCATAATACGTCATCAATGACGTCATTTGTTGGCGCGTTTTTGTTCTGTGTACAAAACACTTGGCGCTGAAAGGGCAAATGTTTTGACAGTCAAAAACACGATATTTTCAATTAAAATTACGAAATAGTTTCCTAAATTACATAAACTGTTTTGAAAAGTTAATTGCTTTTAATAAGAGATGTTCCTGGTCATTAAAACTAATCAAAGTAGAACAATTTCCACGATAATTAACGATTCAGTGACAATTCGGACACCAATGGCTTGGAGACAAGGTTCCGTTCATCGACTAAAAATGTAGTCAGGATGCCCTGCGACACAGAGAAAAATGCACGCGAAATGCCATAACGAAATAGCCGACTTCTGGGTACCAGTCGCTGCACACTATATATACAAAAATATCGATCTATAGCGTATTGAAACGGTGGCTTGTGCATGTGTACATGTACGTCGTGATTCCGTTGCCCAGGGCGCTCGACGATTTTGTCCCGGGCGCTACATTTGAATATTTAACTAGTTAATCTTTGCAGCACCATATCTCAAGAAGTACACAGCCGATTTTCAAACTTTTATCAGTTATAGACTCCTTGGGCATTGGAGAATAGCTTTTGGGAAAACGTGACCCAATGTTGACCTTTATTTAGGGGTCAACCGGAAGTGGGACCATATCTCAAGAACTACACAACCGATTTTCAAACATTTTTCAGTTATAGACTCCTTGGGCATTGGAGATTAGCTTTGGGAAATCGTGACCCAATGTTGACCTTTACTTAGGGGTCAACCAGAAGTGGGACCATATCTCAAGAACTACACAACCGATTTTCAAACTTTTTTCAGTTATAGACTCCTTGGGCACCAAAGATCAGCCTTGGGTAACCATGACCCCATGTTGACCTTTACTTCCGGGTCAACCGGAAGTGAGACCATATCTCAAGAACTACACAACCGATTTTCAAACTTTTTTCAGTTATAGACTCCTTGGCATTGGAGATTAGTTTTGGGAAATCGTGACCCAATGTTGACCTTTACTTAGGGGTTAACCGAAAGTGGGACCATATCTCAAGAACTACACAACCGATTTCAAACTTTTTACAGTTATAGACTCCTTGGGCACTGGAGATCAGAACTGGGTAACCGTGACCCCATGTTGACCTTTACTTCCGGGTCAACCGGAAATGGAACCATATCGTTCAATCTTGAACTTAGGCTCACTTTAAATGTCTGGATCAATTAATCAAAGCACAACAAATCGGAACAGCTTTGTGTTTGTTCACAAACACTTAGTGTCTAGTTATTCTTTGTTTCTGTCAAAATTGCCATAGCTTTTGTACACGATTTTGTACGAACCTAATCTCTAAAATAATAAAAATGGGAGACTTAATTCTTGTATCAAACTGAAGCTTAGTACATGAAATTATGCTAAGAGTAATATTGTTCAAATTGTTCATTAATTAGCTGAGTTATAATGACATGAATATTTAATTAGGCAATCTTGTTCCCACCATAACTCAAGAAGTATATGTCTGATCCTCAAACTGTTTTAAAATATAGACTCGTCTTATTATGTAGCTACGCAGCGTGGCAAAAAATTCATAAAACGTCATCAATTACGTCATTTGTTGGCGCGATTTTGTTCTGTGTACAAAACATTAGGCGCTGAAAGTGCAAATGCCTTGACAGTCAAAAACACGATATTTTCAATTAAAATTACGAATTAGTTTCCTAAATTACATAAACTGTTTTGAAAAGTTAATTGCTTTTAATAAGAGATGTTCCTGGTCATTAAAACTAATCAAAGTAGAAAAATTTCCACGATAATTAACGATTCAGTGACAAATCGGACACCAATGGCTAGCCATATTATTGTAGTCAGGTAGCCCTGCGACACAGAGAAAAATGCACGCGAAATGCCGTAACGAAATAGCCGACTTCTGGGTACCAGTCGCTGCACACTGTTTATACAAAAAGATCGATCTATAGCGTATTGAAACGGTGGCTTGTGCATGTGTACATGTACGTCGTGATTCTGTTGCCCGGTGCGCTCGACGATTTTGTCCCGGGCGCTACATTTGTTTAACATAAGCTTAACTCTAAAATGTAAAATTTTATAAAAATTCTTAATTGATTCATTTTAATATTTAACTAGTTAATCTTTGCAGCACCATATCTCAAGAAGTACACAGCCGATTTTCAAACTTTTTTCAGTTATAGACTCCTTGGGCTTTGGAGATTAGCTTTAGGAAATCGTGACCCAATATTGACCTATACTAGGGGTCAACCGGAAGTGGGACCATATCTCAAGAACTACACAACCGATTTTAAAACATTTTTCAGTTGTAGACTCCTTGGGCATTGGAGATTAGCTTTGGGAAATCGTGACCCAATGTTGACCTTTTGTTAGGGGTCAACCGGAAGTGGGACCGTATCTCAAGAACTACACAACCGATTTTCAAACTTTTTTCAGTTATAGACTCCTTGGGCACTGGAGATCAGCCTTGTTTAACCGTGACCCCATGTTGACCTTTACTTCCGGGTCAACCGGAAGTGAGACCATATCTCAAGAACTACACAACCGATTTTCAAACTTTTTTTAGTTATAGACTCCTTGGGCATTGGAGATTAGTTTGGGGAAATCGTGACCCCATGTTGACCTTTACTTAGGGGTTAACCAGAAGTGGGACCATATCTCAAGAACTACACAACCGATTTTCAAACTTTTTACAGTTATAGACTCCTTGGGCACTAAAGATCAGCCTTGGGTAACCATGACCCCATGTTGACCTTTACTTCCGGGTCAACCGGAAGTGAGACGATATCTCAAGAACTACACAACCGATTTTCAAACTTTTTTCAGTTATAGACTCCTTGGGCACTGGAGATCAGCCTTGTTTAACCGTGACCCCATGTTGACCTTTACTTCCGGGTCAACCGGAAGTGAGACCATATCTCAAGAACTACACAACCGATTTTCAAACTTTTTTTAGTTATAGACTCCTTGGGCATTGGAGA
Organism: Pisaster brevispinus; assembly: GCA_023634235.1. NCBI lineage: Eukaryota > Metazoa > Echinodermata > Asteroidea > Forcipulatida > Asteriidae > Pisaster > Pisaster brevispinus. The sequence goes on along the minus strand of JAMKCF010000006.1, from coordinate 15,293,517 downwards.
TTAGTTTGGGGAAATCGTGACCCAATGTTGACCTTTACTTAGGGGTTAACCGAAAGTGGGACCATATCTCAAGAACTACACAACCGATTTCAAACTTTTTACAGTTATAGACTCCTTGGGCACTGGAGATCAGACTTGGGTAACCGTGACCCCATGTTGACCTTTACTTCCGGGTCAACCGGAAATGGAACCATATCGTTCAATCTTGAACTTAGGCTCACTTTAAATGTCTGGATCAATTAATCAAAGCACAACAAATCGGAACAGCTTTGTGTTTGTTCACAAACACTTAGTGTCTAGTTTTTTGTGTTATACTTTGCTTGTGATTTTGTTTACCTCTGAACTGTTATAGCCTCTTGCAATTAGCTTTTCAGAGAAATTGTTGACTTTAAGTAAGAAATCATCTTCGTTATTTGTGTTTCTGGCATAGCGGAGTGTTTCACCGTATTATTAATGCTTTGAACACAATCATGTGGGGGTGTGATGATGTCTTGTAATGGTATTGGTAGGTTTCAGTGGGTTTGGTATTGTCCAAAATACCGGTTTCACTGAACCTATTACCTTCTGAAAATTGTTAAGTCAAGGTAGTTGACTGAAGTATCCGAGGCCTCAAAAGTAAATTTGAGGGTTGGGTGTATTTGATTCATGTCGTGGATTCTCTATAACGCCACCAAATAAGGATGTGATCAGCTTTTTCCAGGATTTGTTTTTCCAGAACATGTAGTGTAATATCACAGATTTCGGGGCTTGCTGTTGAGCCCATGGCGCATCCAATTTTGTGGAGGTAGTAGTTGTTACCGAAATGGAAGCAATTTCTTCCCAATATCAGTTCCAATAACTCTCGTGGCTTTTTTGGTTTTGCCGTGGCTCTTTTGGTTTTGCCGTCGCGCTTTTAGTTTTTTGCCCGCGTCGCGCTTTTGGTTTTGCCGTGGCTCTTTTGGTTTTGCCGTGGCTCTTTTGGTTTTGCCGTGGCGCTTTTGGTTTTGCCGTGGCGCTTTTGGTTTTGCCGTGGCGCTTTTGGTTTTGCCGTGGCGCTTTTGGTTTTGCCGTGGCGCTTTTGGTTTTGCCGTGGCGCTTTTGGTTTTGCCGTGATAGTTGTGGGCCACCGTAACTTGGCAATGATGCTGCTTGGCATGATCATTTGTATGTTTTTTCACGATGTTAAAACTTGTGTTGAGCGACTAAATGCTTATAAAGCAATCCACTGGTTTCTTTGAATATCAATTAGGCTTCTGTGCTCCTGTATTTATTTGTTACTTGATTTCTTTTTTTTCTGTAATTCTGTATTTCTTTGTTTCTCTTTATCTTTATTTGTTAAAAGTGTCTTTGTTTCTACACCTTTTCTATATCCGTGTTTTGCCGTTTGTTTCTTTGTATCATATATGGCTAGGCCCCCTCCTACTTTTAATTACTTTCTCGGTATATTTCGGTTTTATTGTATGTCTTTATTTCTGCATTTGTGTGTTTTCTGCGTTGTTTTTTGTCTTGTTATTTCTTTGTTTGTTGATTTCCAGGGCAACGTGTCCCCACCAATGCTGGCCATGACTACATACTGCTTGTCTTTATTTTATGTTGTTATGAAGTAAATGAGTAAGCAATTTATAAATTTATGAAAGAAATAATAGAGGAGAAACATAAAAATGGAACATAGGAGGCCATGTCAATATAAAAAAAAAAAATACCTGGACGAAGACAAAGTATCATTAACAGAAATTTGCAGTATCCTTATAAATGTGGAATTTTGTCGCACTTTCGAGCATAATTTTAATTCAATCATCTCATAGTCATTGTTGAATTAATTTTATTCACTGCACTTAGCATTTCCCCGCCAGTTGACTAAATGTCGTTCCCGAATCCTACAAAAACATAACACACTGCTACTATACACACTTATGTAATTGGCAAAACCCCCATTTATGTTTTGAATATGCCAAATTTTAATTCAATCATCTCAGTCATTGTTGAATTAATTTTATTCACTGCACTTAGTATTTCCCCGCCAGTTGACTAAGTGTCGTTCCTGAGTCCTACAAAAAAACATAACACACTGCTACTACACACTATTGGCAAAACCCCCCTATTATGTTTTGAATATGCCAAATTTATCCCGAAATCAACACCCACAAATCATCTGACCCTCACGCAAGCTCCGCTAGCTACAGACAAAATAACCCCGCTGCAAAAAAAACCCCACATGCGTGACTGGTATGAAACACGCAAGGGCCGACCAATGCGGGTGTCCAGCTACCGTTGCACGCTTTCGCGGGTAGACGTCAACACCAAACGCAGACCCCAACCATCCCACGCAATGGGTATCCGGCTGCCGTTTCACTTTAATCGCTGGCAGACGTCGGCACACCAACGCAGACCCCAACCCACGGGTACCCCGACATCGACCAAAGGATGCATCAACTCAGCAGGGTGCGTGCGCCAGTCGACGTAAAAAGATGGCGCGCTTCTAATCCAAGATGGCGTGCTTCTAATCCAAGATGGCGCGCTTCTAATCCAAGATGGCGATTTAACGGTCATTATAGGGTGCGTTTGATTAGCTTACACGTGTAAGTAAAACTTACACGAGAGCGTTCGATTAGCCATCACGTGATACTCGTGTCTGCCCCGGTGTCAGCCACCACAGCCCCAGCTCGCGAGCGGGTCTCTGGTGTATGCCCGGGTGTAATGACGTAGTTTCCGACTGCAGGCGTATTATACCAAGATGGCGGGGGCCGGACAAGTTGATTGCAACGCGAGTACAAAAACTACACATTAATACATTGATTTATCGTTTATGAAACAATTATGGCAAATAGAAAGGAAATGCATTTCCTGAAAAACAAACAGTTGGTGAGTGTGTGCAAAGTATGAATGATGTAGTTAATTTGTGTCGTCACAGACATCGACGTTTTCCAATTGAGCAGACGACGGAAATGATGGAGCTGTCTGTTTTCATCTTTTTAAGTCGCACCGCTACGCATCAGCCTTTGACTTTAATTTTCCCAGAGTGCTAAGCGAAAACACAGCAGCGTTCGATTAGCCTCGTTCCGTGGCTACCACGAGTGTAAATCCCCGGTACACACGGGGAAGCTAATCGAACGCAACCATAGTATAGAGCAAGAGCAAGTTCGGGTGGGCGACAAGAGCGACTAGACTGTGACGTAGCTCTCGAGTTGACTAGATCGACCATGCTCCAGAGCATGGTCAATCTAATCAATCTCCCTGTGCTCTATGGTTTGTGGTAAGTCTAGTCACTCTAGTCGCCCGCCCGAACTTGCTCATAGATAGACCGACAGCGCCTATGGAAATCAACGTATGGATACCGTAATTTTGAAAGCACCCGACCATACCCAAACTATGGGCAAAATCCGCGAAAACGTAAGCGAAAACACGTGTAAAGCAATGGGCGAGCGGGTGGATGATGATAGAAAAGTTGTGTTTTAAGGGTAAAAAATTCACCAACAGACTTGGAAACAATGTTTAATCAACAACTAGAAACCTTTTCTCACGTTAGTTGTTTGCCGTTTCTCCTCTTTTTACTGAACTTTCTCCAAATCGATAAAAGTAGATGGAATTATTCTTCGTATCAACAAAAATTCGTTCGTCACACACTTTCCGGCCAAAGTGCGCGTCGGTCCGTGTTTTGCGCGGGCGCTGATGACGCGTACCGCCTGTAGATTAACGTGCTACTGATTACGCAATTGTTTGGCGTTCATTCCACGCGAGCGTACACAAAACGTGCCGAAGGCATGCATGCAAGGCGTGCCGGAGTGTGCACAATGTTCTGTTACAGAGCGAGTCCAGGGATTATTTCCCGAAAATTCAGTTATAGAAACGACGTTTTATACGGTTAAAAACCTCAACGCCCAACATTGTAAACGGCTGTTATGGAATGTTCATGAAGTGTGGTTTCTTAAATTTCAAGGTAAAAACTAGATTTTCACAATGAAAACGACACAAACGTGTAGAAAGTGACAGTCCTGTAGGCCTTGGCCTAGGCTATATGTATAATAATTTTGTTTACAAATTTTTACGATTTCCTCCCCAAAGTCAGCAAAAATTAATCAAACAACTTTTTTGACGACTCCAGGAATTTCTTATATTCCATCACTTAATTTACAATCCATCATCGGGTCAAATATCTCCTGAAAATTCAGAAAAGTTCATGAAAAAGGGACCACTGCCTCGCGGCTATGACTAAACGCGTACAAAAAGTGTTGACGCGTCTTCACTTCCGCCCATAGTTTGAGAAAGTCCAAAATTTAAGTTTTGCGCCCCCTGCTGTCGGTCTATAGGTATTATATGTCTGTGAAGTAGTCACTGATCTACGGTGGCTGATTTCCGCCAACAGCAACACACTTTTTCAATACGACGCCCTAATTTTACAGCGTTATAATGCCCTAATTTACGGCGTTATATCGGCATAATACGGCGTTATAACGCCCTAATTTACGGCGTTATAACGCCCTAATTTACGGTGTTATTACGCCCTAATACAGCGTTATAACGCCCTATACGGCCGTACTTTAGGGCCTTTGTAAATTAGGGCGTAATAACGCCGTATTAGGGCGTAATAACGCCGTATTAGGGCGTTATAATGCCGTAAAATTAGGGCGTTATAATGCCGTAAAAGGGCGTTATAACGCCGTATAGGGCGTTATAACGCCGTATAGGGCGTTATAACGCCGTACTGAAAAAGTGTTTAGTTGTTGGCGATATCAGCCACCGTACTGATCTCTATTATACTGACAGTATAATAGAGATCAGTGGATGTAGTGCTATCACCCACTCAAGTAGGCTTACGCATTTAGTTACCATGGTTTCCCTTCTCTTGGAAAACCAAAAATTTAAGTAATCTAAATATTCTTAAGGGAAAGTGGTCTTAAAACTTCATACTATGATACTTACTATTATTACACTGTATTATATTTTTAGTTTATTCATTGGGGTGCTTTGTGTTTACTGCGATCCCAACTATAGTTGGGACGTCCCAACTTTAACACTCAAGTTGGGACCAGTTAGCTGTCCACACGGCCCGGCCGCCCGGTATGGGGACGAACGTACTGTGACTGGGCACAGGCGTCCCCCAGGGGTGGGGGACAAACGCAAAGATGGCGGGCGTGCATGGGGTCATTCGCGTGGCGGGGCCTTGGGGCGGGGCGGAACTCTATGAGCGGGTAGATTATAATATTATAATATTAATAGATTGTAATATTATATAGGCCTACCTATAGTATAATATACTTTTATATTATAAAAGGGAAAATAATGACACAATGAATTGTGCAAGCGGAAACTAAAGTTTTAATTGGCCAGAAGTGCCCCCCTACGAAATGGTGCATCCCCCGTGGCCCCCTCTAAAATGTTTACTTTAGTTTCAGCGACGTGACTGAGGGCCACTGGCGGCCGGATATTATGTCACCGGAGATTGGGCAAAGCATGACTCGAATAATGTTTTGTGCAATATTCCCGATGCAGACTCATTTAATTCAATAATATCTATTTCGAATTTAAATATATTTAGCTCTTTATTACCAAGTAGTTTTCTTTTTGTAGTGTTGTGCCAGTGAGGAAGTGTATAGAAATAAAGAAAATATAAATAAATCTTCGGGATATTCCTGTCATAAAAATTGTTCAGATCACGACAACATTTGAAAAAACTGTCAATCAAACCAGAGATGTAATCAACAAGGCTCCATTCCCACAACATTCACAATCAACATTCCAGTTTCTTCAATGGAGTTGGCGTTAATAGGAGCTATAATGACCAGTGATTAACGAATGGCAAGTTGACCGAAAGTTATTGGTGGTTACGGCCGCGAAAACGCACCCATTCACCCGTCGACTTCACTGTCGACTTCACCGTCGACTTGTCTTGGCACTCCGTCGAGTTGTAAAACTGCCGAGTTGTCCGACAGGACGAGTTGTCTAACCCGTCGAGTTGTCAAACGGACGAGTTGTCTGACATCCACTACATGTCAGACAACTCGTCTGGTCGGACAACTCGGCAGTTTTACAACTCGCCAGTGAGACAACTCGACGGAGTGCCAAGACAAGTCGACGGTGAAGTCGACTGGTGAATGGGGGTTGCGTTTTCGTAGCCGTAACCGGCCATAACTGTTTCGGTTCAACTTGCCATTGGTTAATCACTGGTCATTGACCGAAACAACCATTACTGACAATGTCTACACAAAACCTTCTTTAAAATTTGTATTCATAAATCCTGTATTTCTGTTATATTTACGTGAACTTTGAACAAGTATCCCGTTGGCCTTCTCTGGGCCGGAAAGGCACCCACCGCTAGCATGCGATCGGGCCTTGGCCAGCCAGCTGCCGAGGTTGTGAGAAACAAGTTCCAAAAGACAAAAGACATTTTGTAAGGGACACTTCTGGCCAATTAAAACTTTAGTTTCCGTTTGCACAATTCATTTTGTCATTATTTTTCCCTTTTATATACTCATAGGTATAGGCCTATATAATATTATAACTATAAGCTGCCCGCTCATTTCCGCCCCGCCCCAAGGCCCGGCCTGTGCCCGGTCACAGTACGTTCGTCCCCATGCGCCAGACCGCTGTCACACAAATCCTCCTGTTGCCAGAATGATTAGAACTCTATCCGTCGAGCTGTCTGATTAAAACTTTGTCGACTTGTCAGACAGTTTTGCAAATCTGCCGTCGAGTTGTCCGACCGGACGAGTTGTCTTTCCCGTCGAGTTGTCAGACTGTCGAGTTGTCAAACGGACGAGTTGTCTGAACCCCCCTACTACATGTACTATGTAGAATACGTCATGTTTTATATTTAAAACGAGAGGGGGATTTCCACTTGATGACCGCATGACTCGTAGTCGTAGTCGTATGGGGAGGAGACGCCATTATTATCCGTCGCATACCTTGCTGATCAAGCTAACTAATAATAATGTGAATTGTGAGTAAAGTAGGCCGATGGAGTTTTTCAGAAATGTAAAGATCTTTTCTTCTTTTTGTCTTAACTTGTGACTTAATATCATTTGTCTCAATACAAACCAAAAATGTGACGTGATTCTAACTTAAGTTAATAATTAATATTATTTTATAAGATTAGATTTTTTAGAAGGGCCTACTCAAAATACCTAAACTATCTCACCTACCTCCATGCCTGATCTCACTTAGTGAGATCAGGTGAGATAGTTTAGGTACTTTGAGTAGGCCCTTCTTCTTCCTGTTGAGTGCAGCCTTCAAATGATTGAAGACAAACGCACTGCCAGACACACCTGGGTGAATTGAACCCCTTCTCTTAATAATGATAAGTGTAAACTGGGGTCTTTTTCGTGCATTGATAGTTTTTATATACAACACACGGGACCTACCATGCCTATGGCTTAACGTTCCATCCGAAGGACGAAGCAATAATGGTTAAGTGTCTTGTTTAAGGACACAAGTTTCACGCCCGGGTCTCGAACCCACACTCAGGCGATCAGAAACACCAGAACTTGAGTCCGGTGCTCTTAATCGCTCGGCAATGACACGCCATGGCCCTTGTGTAGGACGTTGTTAATACGCCGCGTCACTAACTGTATAAAATAACCAAAATAGGTCAAAATAAAAATATTTTGATATTTAAAAACAAACATGATATAACAATTATGTCAAACATTTAATATAAACATTCTATGTCAATAAGAAGACAACTGGAAAGTTTCATACTATTTACTACTACTGTACTACACTAGTAGTAGTAGTAGTAATCACCTACTCCTAGAACTATGCGCTTCGTTCAATTTGGAGATGACAGCAGAACGAACTGCATACTAGGACTAGGAGTAGTAAATCACCTAACCACAACTTAAGACTGGCAATTACAATATTAAATAATGACACAACTTTGAAGGAATATAAATGTTAAAGTTTGTCATAAAATCTCCTGCATTTTGTATAAAGATTGTTTTGAGAATGACTTTAACACATAGGAAAATTCATTTGATGATCGTTAATAATTTAGATGACATTGCCGATATTATTTGGAGTATAACGCCACATTCCTAAACAAGTAGAAAAACATTTAAGATATGTTAAAATTTAACAGGGAGGTCACACTGCCAGTGCTCATTGAAGCAAAAAGCTACAGTATCCACTATTACAATGAAAGTCTTAGTTTAAATGTTTTTTGTAGACAAAACAAGAAAGGTGTTGAGGTAGTAAAACTCTACATAAATCAGGATTTAACTTAAGTACCACAATACCACTTGTAAAGATTTACCTTAAATATAGTCGTGTTTCTTTAAGAATTTACATCCAATACAATATGAATAACAGAGGACCCAACACAGAATGTAATCAGTTTTGGATTGTTTTTATTCATTTCTTCAGTTATGAACTGTCACATCTGCTAGTGAAAACTGCCTTCTTGAAGTCCACTTTGTGCTGTATCTGAAAACAGGTGATATTATTGCTACAATGGAAATACATGATGAGGAGTCTCAAGATGTTGATTTGATCATTCTTGCTGATAATGGTCAAACTGTTAAGGAAGTAGGTGAGAAAGACAAGAATTTGTCTCATTTACAGTTCACGGATGGAAAAGGAAGATTACAAAATAGTATTGACAGTCCTCGCGAGGGGTTTATAGCACTCAAAATCACATACATGCATGTGTTTAAGAAACAGCAAGAACATGCCAAAGCTTTACAACAGAAAAACCAAAAGCTTGTTGCTGAGATCCAGCAGTTGAAGAAACAAAGCGATTTGTCTTGCAGCCAAGAACAGGTAACTTTGTGCCATGCTGAAGTATACAATGTAATGCTTGTAATGTTTTAATAATTGGTTTAAGCATCATTTGATTAAAGTTTTAAAACTCTCCCAAGGAAACATCTTTGTTTTTAGCAGGTCAGCTGGTTCTGATTGTGATTGAATCCCAACCTTGATGAAAGAATCTTTCCAAGAAAATTGCCACCACAGTATCCAAATCAAAATAAGTACATCTAAACAACAAATAAATCCCTTAGGAGTCGTGGATCATTTTTAAGTGTTTCTGTTTTGTATGATGAAGATGTCACAGTTTGGTTGCTTTGTTGTGTTTGTCAGACTTTAAAGGCAAATGATTGTTTATTTCTTTTGATAAAAACAAAATAGTTCATGTGTGTTATTCACTATTTATTTTTAAAAAATCTTGCAGGTGAGCCCATGTGATAGTGAAGTTAAGACTGAACTGGTAGGTTTATGTTCCGATAAGGAAAACAGTGATCTTCATTTCCAACTTGCATTACTTGAGGAAAAAAGATCAAAACTATGGTCAGGATTTGTTCACATAGCAAAATATTTGTTGAAGAGAGAACCACTGCCTAGCCTTCTAAACAAGGTTCTTGACAATTTACAATGCTTGGATTGTGATTCAGAGGAATCTGTGAAGGAGTTAGATAATTTGGTGAAAGTCATGAGTGGCTTGGATGATGATTTATCCCAGTTGCCAATGAAGGAGTTGGCACCGGGAAACGTACAACCATCTGATAACCATTCTAACTTATCAGCAAACAAGTTAAAAGATCCTTCTTTGCCAAAGTGGGTAGTAGGCTGCCAGACCCAACCACAAACTTGTAAAGATTTTGAGAGCAAGACTCGGCAGAAACCAGAAGCAAACAAACATGTGAAGGATGTTGCTGTGGACATTCAGACATTACACGAAGAGGATATGTATGGGGTAGAAGGCAATGGAGGAGATCTAGACTTAGTGCCATACAATTTGATGAGACTACGTCGTAAGTTGATAAAACTGCAGAGCTTTCCTGCAGAATATGGAACTATAATACAAAATTTGAATGACAACTTGGAGCAGCAGAAGACAACTTCCTCATTTAAAGGTTGGTATTGATCATATACATTAAATGAAGAATGGGTGAAAAATGTAACAAAAAAAACTTGTTAATCATGGTCAGGCTTCTTTGTGTTAACAGGAATCAAACAATATACAACAGCAAAAAATGGGAGAAGATGTATGTTTGACAAGAAATAATGTTTAGTTTTCAGCTACATGTAGACCTAAAAGTCACTTGTTGCTAGAGAGGGTGTGGTTCCTGGCTGGTGTGATCACGTGGGTACAAAGTGGACTGACACATTGCTCAGAACTGATGTGACCCATTGTTCATACTTGGTTTCCCTAACAATAGGGAATTAGACCTTGGATGAAGCCTAAAACCACAAGATAAAATATTGTTGTTTCTATCTTTGATTCTGGAGTTGACCTCGAGAAACTTAAGGAACTTACGTATGGAACTTACGTACTTATGTATGGCAAACTTAGGATGGAAGTGACTGATTCCCATGATTTTGAATATAAACAAATTCATAACTCCTGAACAAACACAACATATTTTTTACAATCAATCTGATACGCCTGATATCAACCTGGCCTTGAATAATCAATCCTAATTTGCACATACATTAACTTACAACACCTCAAGCTGGAAGTTTGAATGAAAAGTTTTTTGAGCCTCTTTTTGAGATCTGTTCTGTGTCTATAGACTGTGCAAGTCTCACGCGTATCCAAACGAGAAAGCACGTCAAACAAAGAACACATTTTTTCTGAAATAAAATCTTTGTTTTAAATTACATCTACGAAGAAATCTGAACAATAAAAAATACTCATTACAAATTTTTTTAAATGAGTTTTAGCTTTTATATTAAATACACAAACAGATTATTATTGAAACAAAATTAAAACTCTGGGACAAGGATGCTTATTTGATATAAACTTTTTAAAAAACTGTTTGTAAATCTTTGCCCGAATGTGCAACCACTAAAAGCTGGTTTATATGCGAATGTGCGATGGTCGTGTGAGCGTAAAAATAATGCGTGAAGCAGTTTAAAGAGGACGCAGACCCTTCAACGACAAATGAAAAGGCTTTTCTATGCGCGCGACTAAAACAAACAGTTTGTGGTAGGAGGTGGGCACAAATTCTTAATTTTTGCAAATAACTGTAAGCTGCTCGGTCAAGTATAATTCTCAGGTTTTCTCTGATATATCGTTGAATTGATTTTACTTTCAAATTTGTTATCACTTAGTATTACATTCCAACAACATATGCTTTTCATGATCATAAACTACGTTAAACTAAAATAAATAATAAAACAAAAATCTCTTCCACATAAAACTCCATATGGTTGGGACCACAATGGTCTCAGAAGTTTGAATACGTGCGGGATTAATATATTTATAGAGGGTAAGGGTCAATTGTCTTGCCGATGCCATCAAAACAAACATCAACACCTGATGTTGTTGTCCAAGTTTCTTTTATATACAACCACTACTCCTACTACTGCTGCTGCTTTTGGTGCTGAACAAGTCAATGTTTCATTGTGGCAATGATATTTTCCAATATATTTTGTTTTTTACCCTTGCACAGTTCTGTGAAAAAAATCCACAGGCAAATCACTGAAGTGGGATTTGAACCCATAACCTTTGCGTTGCTAGAGCAGATGTCTTACCACTAAACCACCAAGCTAGCCCTGTGGCTAGAGGCAGTTCGAATCCTATGTTTTAGCAGCGGATACTGCAACGATTTAATAGATGTTAGTTTTCATCAAGGATAAAGAATATAACTTCTTTTTTTTTTTGTGTGTATTAAGCAGTTGCATATTCAGTACTTTCTCAAATTCTGTGATAAATATCCACATGCAAACCACTCGGGTGGGATCCGAACCCACAACCTTTGCATTGCTACAATGTAGAGCAGATGTCTTACCACTAAACCACCCAGCTAGCCCGGTGGCTAAAGGCAGTATGTTTTCTATGTTTTAGCAGCAGGTACCGCAACGATTTATAATAGATGTTAACTTTGTATCGGTGGATAAAGAATATTGTTTTTAACTAATATTACATTCTTTATCCCTGATGCAAGATTAACATCTATTAAAGATATTTTCACAAGAATACTATTACTCCAAAAGGTCCTAAAAATTCTGAAAAAATACCACACATGGGCATGGACAATCTTTTGGAATACCAATCCCAAGTGGTTATGAGCTTATGAAAACATAAAGCATGCATCACTTATAGATTAGACACTCACGTGCAGACAAAAACTACAAATGTAGTGTTGTAGAATGACAAACACTAGGTGGGTTGTGTGAATAGAAGCAAAGGTAAATATTTTTGAATGTAACACATCCCAGCTTAAATACATGCAAAGTGTCAGCTTGATCACCAAATTTGTTCTGTACGTATACATTGTACTTGTAGATCTTGTAAAACATAACCTTTGAAGTAATATAACCTGACAACTGATGATGTCATGAAGATGTCACTCCATATCTTATCCATATATGACCTTCTAAGCCTTAAAATATTTTAAGATTGCAGCTTGCTTTGTTCTCAATGCAATAAGTTTATATGAGCTTGGGAAATGTGCATTTGTTAGCAGAAAATCGATGGGGAGAAGATGAAGAATTTAACATTTTGGATTGAATGTCAAGGTCAAATGAGATCACATTCTGTGTAGCATTTGTTCATTGTTCAAAGCCCTTCCCAATGATGTATAGATTGTAAAATTCAGGAGTTATGATTTTTGAAAAATATTAAACTTTGATTATTTTAATTCAATGCCTGATGACGTCATCATGACGTAACTGGAAGTCAAGGTCAAATGGGGTCACATTCTGTGCAGCGTTTGATTAACTTTCAACGACCTTTCCGATGATGTGTAGATTGTAAAAATCCAACATGTGGTTCATGAGTTATGATTTTTTTAAATATTTAACTTTGATTTAATTTAATTCAAACCTAAATAATGAGGTTCAATTTTCTGATGAGCTTCAATGTTCAATTCAACTTTATTCTTGTTGCCCTAGTCTTGGTCTATCAAATGCCCAACTATCAGACTATATCGAATAGCAAATGGTCAATTTTCAACTTTGAAAACCTTGTAATTCGACACCCGATGGTATCATAATGGCGTTATGACAACTGTGTTGTCTTCATAAGGAGGTTCAATTGTCTGATGAGTTTCAAGGTTCAATTCAGTTTCAATCGTGACTTATGCGACAGAGATGAGTTCCACGGCAGAAGAAGATGGAGAAGGAACAAAAACCCAAACTAGACAATTTTGAGTTTTTGTGACATCACAAGGTGTTCGTGAGATGCCATCAAATTATGATAGAATGAAAATGGTGATGACATTTCACCTTATTATCAACCCAATGTGTGGTTCAGGATTGAGATCTTTTCCATTTTAAACTTCAACTTCTGGTTTGAACTGGAAGTCAAGGTCTAATGAGTCTTTGGAGCCCTTTCTGATGGCGTAACGATGATATGAATCCAAACTGTGGTAAAGGAGTTATGATTTGTTTTCAAATTATAACTTTCATCTTCCAGTTTTCAAACTGAAAGTCAAGGTCAAATTGGTTCGCATACTGTGTATCAATGCTTAAGTTGTTAACGAATGCCTTATAGATTGTGAAAAAACAATGTGTAGTTCAGAAGTTTTGATTTTTTGAACAATGAAATTTCAACTTCCAGTTTAAACCGGAAGTCAGTGTGAAATAAGGTCAGACTTTTTAGCGTTTGTTAAGTCTTAGGAGCCTTTCTGATGATGTATATATATGATAAAAATCAAATGTTTAGTTCAGGAATTATGTTTTTTAAAATTGTATTAATTTTATTTTCCGGTTTGAACCAGAAGTCAATTTCAAACAGGGTCACATTTTTGGAAGCGCGTGTTTCGTTTATCAAGACCTTTCAGATGACGTATGGATTGTAAAAATCCAATGTGTGGTTCAGGAGTTTTGAATTTTTCAAATATAATTATTATTATATAATTATTTGGGTGTGCATTAATTTTTTACAACAATGAAATAGGGAGTGACCCTAAATGTATTTGCATAGCTGTACAGTACTCAATACAGTACATGCACATGTTAACTTTACTACACCTGCAGTGTACGCGTGGCCGGCTGTACAGGGTATGCGTATGTACGTGTAGGCCTATACTATATTGTGCGTTGTCATACAATGTGGGTCAACATACATGTGCACTTTGATGTCATGTTTTGACCCGATGCAAAGGTTAAAATGTTATATCTGTGCAAAAATTTGCAGGATCACTCATCTTTCACGTGGTGCAAAATTTATGTTGAAATATAACGTTTTTTTTTTAGATATGAATTTTTACAATTTTCAATTTTTGGTTTGAACCGGAAATCAAAGTCAAACGGGGTCACGTTTTGTGTAGATTTTGTTGCTTTTTTATCGACCTGTGGTTCATGAGTTATGATATTCTACAAGTATTAAACTTTTATTTACTGAATCTGGATACCTGGTGACGTCATCATGACATCATCAGGTTTGTGTTGTCTTGATACTGGGGTTCACTTGTCTGATGATTTTCAATGTTCAATTCAATTTCAATCTTGAGTTATGCTGTAGATGAGCCTGAAAACTACTTTTTGAAGAAAAAAAATGAAGGCAAACTTCGACCTAGAGTAAAGTAAAGGTCATACGATTTTGACGTTAACTTTTCAAATGTTGCCCCAATCTTGATCTATCAGATGCCCAACTATGAGCATCATACATGTAGCTTTCAAATTTAATGAAATTACAGCAAATAACAAATGACCATTTTTCAACTTTAAAACTCTTGTAATTCGACACCTGATGACATCATCAGAATGTCATGAAAACTGTCTGATGAGTTTCAATGTTCAATTCAGTTTCAATCTTGAGTTATGCTGTAGATAAGAGTTCTCCGGAAGAAAATGGAGAAGAAAAACAAACAAACGGAACAAAAACAAAGAGGTGTTCGCGCGCATGTTGCACGAACACCTAAGAAGAAGAAATAGAAGAAGAAGAAGAAGATGGAGAAGAAAAAAACAAAACAGAACAATAACAAGAGGTGATCAGCACATGTTGCACGAACACCTAAAAAACAGAACAAAAACAAGAGGTGTTCGTACACCTAACTAGACCTAGGTTTTTTGTACAACAAAAACAGGGTGCTCGGCCTTACATTAGTTCAAAAAGTTATTTGCTCCATTCAAAGGTTACATCAGCTACATTATTTAGCTCACTAGGGTATGTGATTGTGTAGGTATAAAGACATGAAAACTGTACTTTAAAGGTGAAGTCAAGTAACACTTGACGTATTCTTGAAATGACCGTCTTTTTTAGATGACACATCCCGGCTTGAATACATGTAAGGTTTCACCTATATTGTTTGTGTTATTCTTTAATTAAAATCTTGTAAAACAGTACCTTTGTGGTAATGTAATGTCATAACATGCATAAAGATGTCACTCTGTATTTCATGCATACACACAACTTCCCAAGTCTGGTGCAAAAAGAATTTTGATCGTACCTTGTTTTTTTTTCTCTCAAGATATTTAATAAATGGTGGAAGTTTAAACAAATGTTACAAAATGTTGTTATGGCGACATAATGACGTCACAACCAATTTGGGCAGTAAATATCGATGTCTAACAATATACAAAGTATAGGGCGCTCTTTAATTTTATGACATCATCAGTACTATAGATGTTTTTATACTGGACCCTTGACGGACACTAACATTGTTAAAAGTAGCTCCACAAAGTTAGCAAATTTGAAATTGCAAAGCACTTCTGGTTGAAATAAAGGTAAATGTGGTCACAGTCTGTGTAAGATCTAAAGAGTACCTCAGGAGCTTTCATATCATGTAAAGATCTAGTTTGTACATGTAGCTATTACAGATTTCAAATTTAAAAAAAAATTAGCATCAAAAATATTGATGTTTTTTTAATTACAATGGTGCAATCGACGACAGCATCATCACAAAACAAGTGGCGGTTGTATCTAAGCACTAAGGGCTAAGTACATGTACATGGCAGTTTCAAGTATGTACAATCTTCAGTTTTTAGCGAAACTAAAAAATTCAGCAAAAGCGCAGTGCAAAACTACACTACTTGACGTTAGACCAAATCAAAGACTACACTGCATGGTTACACTGACCCAGTAGGTCACGTGATTCAGGAAAAGCATAGTGCAAAATACACTGCGTGCGGCATGTCAGGAGACTAGGGCCCAATGCGATTTCCATTTCATAGCGCTGCTAACCGTAAGCACATGAAAAGGCATGCTAACCTTCCGGTGCTTACTGTATGTAAAATGAATGACGTAACAATGCAAATCCATTGTGAACGTGCAAGATGTCTGCCTAATTTTCTTGCTAACCTGTGAAATACGCTTATGCTTAAGCAAATTTTTCTGCTATAGTTAGCACGAAAATTTGCTAACCGTTAAGCAATACTATGAAATTGGGCCCAGGACATGTGCTATGTGTACTGACATCCAGTAGGCTTTGTGTTTGTCTTCTCAGAGCTGCCACACACCACACACAAACAGGCGAGCTGTGTGGCTCATTGAGATTTCCATACGGATTGTGTTATTGGGTCTACAGAGATCGCGACTTTGTGTAGGAAGTGTACGTGTAGCATTAGCCGAAGCAAGAACACCTTCTTAAAAGTATCCCTAGTCAACAAATAAATTTTTATACTGTGCTAGAATCATTTAAAGACCAACCTGAGAGGACATTTTGAAGAAGAAATAGTGACAAACACTTGTCTTTAATAGCTGCCTTCAAAGTTGTGCTAAAACGTTCGTTCATTTCGTTTTATCTTACGCCTGGGTTATATGACTGAAATACAACTTTGCAGTTGTGTTAGTTGTGACCATGGTTATTTACATTTAAAACTTCTGATGCGCAACTTTGGAGATGACAAAATAATAATTTGTTTGATTCCCTGTACGTTTTCCATGGTGATGTAGCTGTGATGTCATATACAATGTTTTTGAAATGCTTAAACTTCGTTCATAAAGACCATGTTCAAACTTTGTTCATATGATTTTTTTAAATATTAAACGTTGATTTAATGGTGTCATGTCATCGATGACGCCCTCATCCCCAAAAGGTTATGATTCCGTCTACATACTACTACTTCTAGGTACAACCTTCACTTTTTGCGAAAATTTAAAGAGAAGGTTTATGGATAAGAAGAAGACGGTGGAAAAAAACCCTCCAAAAAACAGTAGTTAGCCGAACACCTAAGAAGAAAAAGATTCTGAAGAACAAAAACAGAACAAAAACAAGAGGTGTTCGTACACACATTGCACGACCATCTGAAAACCCAAACAGAAACCTAAGAAGAAGTATGAAAAAGAAGAAAAACCAAACAAAATCAAGAGGTGTTCCGGGTAGAGTGCCCGAACACCTAAAAAAACGAACAAAAACAAGAGGTTTTCCAGGCGGAGTGCCCAAACACATAACAAGTAAGTCAACAATAGGGCAATCTTACTCTATTCTACAGCATCTTTAAAAGTTATTTTTAAAATAACTACCAAATTATCACACCATACCAATGCTGATAAATAAGTGTAAATCTGCAAACCATGTTACGCAGACAGACCCCCCTGTGGCTGGGCACAGTGGGATCACCAGCACCGTGTTTACACTAAATCCAGAAAGGTGGATTGAGATCCGGCATTTTCTTAATGACCACAGATCAAGATCCGGTTTCGCGTTTACACCAGTGCTCCAATCCCACCTTTGAACCAGATGTAAATTGGTCATGATGTCACCGCTTCTTGCAAACATGGCAAGAGCTTAAGGGTTATGTGGCAAAGATCAAAGGTCACGATTACAGTGCGCCATGTTTTCCAAGAAAAAGATGGGAAAATTAACAAAATACAGCAACAAGGCAAGCTCCGAACGTAACGGTGTATGTATAAAGGGATGCTAAAAACAACAAAACGTTTTACACACGCACAGTTCATGTGCACTGTGCATGACACAACAATGAAGACATGCACACAAATATAAACAGCGACGGATCCACCAAAACTAGCGAAAAGCACGCTATTCGTAGCGAAACCGGAAATGACCACATCGAATTGTGCAGTCTGATCCACCTTTGCGTTTAGACTTGTATTTTGAATCCACTTTGCCGGATCTGATCAAGCAACTGCAGGATTCAACCCTCCTCGAAAGGTGGAATAAAATTGCAAAATCTTGAACCGGGTCTTTTTTTAGGGTGACACTAGCCGTTAATCCACATTGCCAGATCAGATCCGGGTCTGATCCACCTTTCTGGATCTAGTGTAAACAGGGTTCAGGTCTCAGCCACCTGGGCCCCATTTCATGGCTCTGCTTACTGCCGAATTCTGCGCTTACGATCACCACTGTGCAAGCGCCAAATTTCTGTGCTAGCTGTGCAGTGTTGTAGTCGAGTTCATGACCTTCGAGGCCAAGGCCGAGTCCGAGTCATGGGTCTGCGAGGCCGAGGCCAAGACCGAGTCACAGCACTCGAGGCCGAGGCCAAGGCCAAGGCCACAGTGTTCGAGGCCAAAGCCGAGGCCAAGGCCAGTTAAATTATTATAATATTATGCACACACATATGGGTAGAAAAAAAGCAAACGTTTACGCAAAGGTGATACTTTGAAACGGTTTTATTATTTCACCATGAAGGTACAATGAGATTGACAAACTGCGAGCGTTTACATGTAGGGACACGTTGCCTTAGATTGGGCAATTTGGGCAGTTTTGTGATGTAAAAAGTGTTTATTGTGATATGAAATATTATGGTCGGAAAGATATTTTAGAAGTAGAATTTAATGATTTAAACGAAATATGCCTCAAAATTGTGTGATTTTTCCTTTTACTTCCTGGACTAACATGGCCCGCCATTTTGTACGACCAAATCTTTGACTCCACAAAATGGCAAACTGTGTTTAATAGTTCACAAAGTAAAAGGAAAACCACACAATTTTGAGGCAAATTTGTTTGGATCATTATCAGTCTGATCATTATATTCTAATTTTAAAAGATCTTTCCAACCATATCCACTTCATAACAAACACTTTTATAGCTCAAATCGCCCAATCCGAAGGCAGCGTGTCCCTTTAACATTCCAAATCATAGATTGTATTATGTATTTTACCAGTACTGTATCTCCACTCCTCAAAGTTTGTGTTCATTACACTTTAAAAACATAAGGGTTCCAAAGCATTCGTATCTAAATACATTGGGCTGGTTTCTATGCCGCGTCATTACTTTCGGTAATGCCGGTAACGAGCAGGAGCCAGTCTATTTCAAATCTGCAATCTTTGGGGTCCGGTTGTGCACGTTAGTTGTGTCTTTTGTGCTCGTAAAGTATGCGCAATTTCGTTCCGCGAAACTTCAGGAGTCCGCTTCAGTAATTGTATTTTTTCATGAGATAATTTTTTTTGAAAAGTAAATGGTGGGAAATTTGAGTAGAAACTGGCGGCCTCGAACCGGCCTCGGCTTATTCTTCGAGGCCAGAAGGTGCCGAGGCCAAGGCCAAGACCGAGTCATGACAAGGGGAGGCCGAGGCCGAGACCAAGGCCGTCCAAAGTCGGCCTCGAGACCGGCCTTGAGGCCGAGGCCGGCCTCGAGACCTCCAACACTGTAGCTGTGTAAGCGAAGAAAGCTAACCCGCTTGGAATTCCCTGCTTCCGTAAGCGCCGATTATTTGCTTATGGTAAGCAGAGCCATGAAATTGGGCCCTGGTCAAATCAGACTTTTTGTAGAACCTTTGTAAAGCCTTATCTTATTCTACATGTATGGATGGAGTTGTTTACATTATTGTCCATTGATACTGTAATTCATCAAGATTAATTGTGGAAATTCTTTATAGTTTAAAATATTTTTCCAATTGAGGAGAGAAAGGTATCAACAATGTTTATGACTGTCTGAGTGTAAATATTGAGTGGGGGAAAGAAATCTGAGAGAGAACAGCTACAATCTTTATCAGTTCTAAGGGCATGCCGGTCAGTATTCAGTGGCACCTTCTTGGGTTGCACTGGGCTATGAGCTCTGCAGTATGAAATCTGTCCCATGTTCCCAGTCATTCTGATTTTGTCAAGATTACTCCAGCATCCTACATGTACATGTATTAGACTGTTTTCATGATAACTAGAGAATGCTACATTTAAGAAAGTCAACACTCAAAGTTACCATCTCATATTCCTTCAACCTTCATACACAGATGTATATAGCAGTATATATTACGCTTGGCTCTTATGTCCTCTCTACTTGATTGAACCATGCTATGTTGACACAGTTTCTGTTGTTGTGAGTGCCTGTACCTGACAGCAGCAATCACATCTAAACATTCAGAGTTTGTCTTGACACAAACCACAAACTCTAGGTGTTCGGGGATAAATACGATAAGTTTGTAAATATCACAACGCAAACAGTTTCTGTCAAATCAGTCTTCGCTTTTGGCTTGCAACCCAATTTGTCTAAACATTTTAAAATAACTGTTAACAACACTATTGAGTTAATGTCATTGTTACTCTTTTTTGAAGAGGTCAAGGTTGTTATCTACTATTTCTTACACAAAAATCTTATATCCCAGTTCCATTACATGTTGAAAGCAGCTGAAATTGTAGCATTTTAACATTTTTCACCTTAACTTCCGGTTTGAACTGGAAGTCAGATTGGGGTCACGTTTTTGTAACAATATGTTAAGTTTTTGAAGATTCTGATCTATACATGTGTAGATGGTTCAGGAGGTATGATGTTTTTGAAATATGGCACTTTAAATTATTGTATTTTATCGCTTTCTGACGTCATCATGATGTCATAATGCTAAGTTGCTTTCAGAGAAGAGTTTGTAGGGATGAGACAGTTAAACATATTATAATGATCTTTCTGGGACACTGTATCATGTGTTTTTTGAGCACGCAAAAAAAGCCCCTTCTTTTCACTGTAACTTTGTTTTACACAGTGCATTTTGCTCAAATTCCACAAATTGTCACCTTGAGGAACTGTCAATTTTGATATAAATAGCAAATTATAAAGGGCTACTAACAAAATGTCCTTTAATTCACTGAAACCAAGTCCAAATTCCATTTCAAATCGACTGCAGAGTTGAAATAATTCTCTTTTCTTTTTTTTCAAAGCTGATTTTAATGGTTTTATGTCGATATTTATACCTATATTTGTTTTCATTTTTAGTATTTATAATAATTTGGGGTGTTGTACAAAGAAAAATTGACTTGAGCGCGACTTGAACCTGCACCCTCTGGATTAACGTGCTTGCACTCTACCAACAGAGCTATTTAGCCCTCTCGTTGGTGTCTCCCTATATCTTTGTTCAGGGGTGCCAGTTTAGCCATTAAAGCTGTAACTGCCTTATAGCCAGGGATCACACCCAAGTTTACGATACAACCTGGAATACAACCTATTAATATTTACCTGTTATTCACAACACCTGAGCACCTAGTGTTTGTAATTCTACAAACACTACATTTCTTGTTGATATCCCTGAAAACTAACTTATGGATTTGGTTGTTTAATTGTCACAGGTCAGACCAAATCTTGTACCGAGTTGAGGGCAGAGCCAAATATGTCTGGTGATATTTCAAGCTTCATTCATTTGCATGACATCAAGGTGCCTCCATCTGATTTTCCTCAAACTTCAAGGAACAGTGATCAACAACAGGATGGTCAAAACTTACAAGAAGGATTAAGCAATACCAGCCCTGTCAAGCTAGACTCCCCTGAAGATACATGTACTTTTCCTTATGAATTTGTGCGAGGGCCCCCAAATACTTCCCAATTTTATCCTCATGCTCACCTTTCTGAATGGCAGTCTAGTGCTCTTGCATCGGTTTATCAACCACCACCTAGAGTCACCTCCAATACGGTTGAAAAAGGAAGCAAAGAACATCATACGTTTATCCCAGATACAAGTGAAACTTATCACCAGATACCCAGTCAGTTGCATAGATCAAACAACAAGGAAAGTATTGCTAGTTCTGCCCCAAAACCCAGTAGTTGCGATCAAGATGAAAGAAGCAATGAGAGGACCATGGTATTGGGATCTTCATCTTATGGTCTGTGCATGCCAGGCTCTAATAATGATGAGCTTGCTACAGCACATGATTATACATGTATGTCTGAAAATAATGTTACATGTAAAATGGAATGTCCAGTTTGTCAAGAAAAATTTTCCCCAAGTACAACAGAGGCAGAAGTTAACAGCCATGTTAATTTGCATTTTGAAAGAGCATCACTCGATGAGTTGGGCTATGACATTTTGAATCATTGCTAAATCCCCATTTATAAAGTAGCCTGGACCTGATTTCACAAAGCACCCTGTAATCATCTTTAAGATGAGATAATAAAATAAATAAACCTAATAGCTAAATTCGAAGTTAGAATCCAATGGTAAAAGTAAAATCATGCTTTTTATGGGTGGTGGTTTTTGTGTGTTGTAGTAGCTTCTCTGCACAACACAGGTTAAGTTACCTAAGAGAACCCTGCCATGAGCTAATTAAAATAGACCCCTTGCAATGCCTCTGAGGTCAATCACTGAGGTTAAACAATGGTAAAAAAAAATGTGTATGAGCCACACACCATTCTCAGCCAATGATAGGCCTTCCTTTCACTTCAGTGAGGGCACTTTTTGAACTTGTGACATCATTTTATCACCATTTTCATTATTAAAAAATAAATAAAAATGTGTCAAAAATCACAAAATTTGATAAATCAACTTTTGTACACTTTCTTGACATGCTCATTGCTGTTAAAATTTTCAGCAACCTAACATGTCAAGGACCTAACATGTAATGGTTTGGTAATTACACTAATTAGCATGACCGACGAATCAATAGATTCGCCACTTTATTCATTACAATACATAGCGCTGGCATAGTGCCAAACACGCGTGGTGTGACTTTTGCATTTTCACGAACTGGCGAACCTCAATATGCAATGATTTGTACACAGTGCTCTTTGTGTATGTTTCTTCTGTTCATTTTCACGAAGTGTTTAGGAATTAATAACTTGTCAAAATAGTTGCAAGACTGAAAACATATTGACAGTTCTGTATGTCTGAAGCAGTCTCTTATACAGCAGTTTGAAAAATAGTTCAAATTTAAACACTCTCCAAACACAGAATTTTCGCTGTAGTGCAGGTTCGCCAATTTGTGAAAATGGTGACGATTTGTATGCAATTAGTCTATCAGCATACACCCTCTCATGCTAGGCATGTGTAATGATTGAAATGTCCCCATGTTATTTATTTTTCACAAAGTAAACAAATTCTTTACCTTTTTTTTTTTTAAAGTAAGAGCCATTTATTTTAAAACTATCAAGTTATCAAATTGGATGATTAATTTTGTGTACAATAAATACTTTGAAGCCACTGTAAGTCTGTCTGCATCTTTTGTCTGCATTCCTGGAATACAAAT
The DNA here is from genome assembly GCA_023634235.1 of Pisaster brevispinus. Taxonomy (NCBI): domain Eukaryota; kingdom Metazoa; phylum Echinodermata; class Asteroidea; order Forcipulatida; family Asteriidae; genus Pisaster; species Pisaster brevispinus. The sequence goes on along the minus strand of JAMKCF010000006.1, from coordinate 15,270,311 downwards.
TCACCAAGGGTTTTGTACTACACTCAATAAGATCCTCCCCCCCCCCCCCCACACTCCAGCAATGTGGTAAACAAGCCATGGTCTTATCAGTACAGGGGTCTAATTGACATCTGATGACAGATGGCATAGTTCATTGGTTTCACCATGCTTATATGAAATTATGGTATTATTGGTGAAATTATTAATATGCTTATATGAAATTTAAAGGTTATTGGAGCTTTTAAAAGAATTATATCAAATAAATTTGAAAAGCAAACCCCCTCCCCTCACCTAACACCTTAAAAAATCAAAATATATATAAAAAAATGGTCAATATGTTATGGCTGAGATGTTACATTGGTTTTGGAAAGAGTTCATTCAGATATTTCATCACACTGTTTTGATGTTCCTCAAAAAATAATTTGTTAGCCGCTTGTTACTGATTGACTATAATGAGGTTTTGACTCTCCTTGTAGTTTGTTGCTTGAACCTTACATGTAGATGCACTATACTGCTATACTAGCTGAGGCAGTGGATCACTCCCTTTTTATTTTTGTATTCATGTTGAAAGGGCTGATGCTCCTGAACTTTTTCTTCCACCAGAAGAGCTCTACCAGTCTGTCACAAGTAAAGCCCAACATAGAGATTTTTCATGCCCTTTTTCAAATCCAGCATTGTGAAAGAGTGACATTGATGTCTTATAGAGCCAGTTATGAGACATAGTCACCAATTCTTATTTCTAACAAATATACTTTAAAAAAAACAGCAACAAATATATAGGAGAATTGATAGAAACTGCCTAGTCAGATTATTTAATTCTCCATTTCTGTTTGCATAATTTGCAATTTCTGTTTATCAACTGAAATTATATCTGTTGTGATCCGCTTTCCATTTTTTACATAGCTCCGAACACCTCCTATTTTTGTTCTAAGGAGGGACACTGCCTGTGTGGTCTGACAGATTTTAAGTGTTACTTTTTTTTTTTTCACTTGCAAAGCCCGAGGGACTTGATCATTCAGGAGATCCCAGACAGGACCATTCCACATACATGTATCTTAGATGGGGGGGGGGGGGGGGGGAGGGAGGGGTTACCAGAGTTGTGTACAAAACATTTATGGGCTGTGAAATTTGTTCCTGGCATACAAATGTACACAAAATCTGGTATATCACTGCACATCAACTCAGAGCTACCCAGATCTTCCTCCTCTGATAAGTGGAACAATCTGTTCAGCTGTCTGTTCTCTTGTAACCAGCTTGGCTTTGTGGACTGGTTGTGCAAGGCCACCACCCCCCTCCCCCCCCCCCCCCCCCCAGCGAGACAAACTCTACGCTCAGATCTGTGAGAGATAAACACTTCTGTCAACGTCCCTCCACAGGGATCCCGTGGCTGCCACTTCCCAGGTTGTATCGTAAACTTGGGTGTGATCCCTGGCTACACGGCAGCTAACGGTTGAATGGCTTCTGACTGACACCCCCGAACAAAGATATTGACTAATAGGGAGACCGCCAACATAGGGCTGGATAGCTCAGTTGGTAGAGCGCAAGTACGTTAATCCGGAGTTCGTTGGTTCAAGTCCCAAAATATTTAAAAATCAACCCAGTCAGTTTCCCTTGTGGTTTATTACTTGATAAGATTAATATATAAAACCTTGCATGTATTCAAGCTGGGATGTGTTATATCCATAAATGTAGGTCATTTCAAGATGACGCCATCAAGTGTCCATGACATCACCTTTAAGGTACAGTTTTTAAGGCTTTATATGTACAAAATTACATACCCCAGTGAGCTAAATATTGTAGTTGACCTAGCTTTTGAATAGAACGAATAACGCTCGTATAAACTTGAAACTTCACATATAGTTAGATATTCACTAGGATATGAAACCGCTTCAGTTACGTCATGAAGACGTTATCAGGTATTGAAATACATTCAATCAAAGTTAAATTTTTGAAAAAATCATAACTTCTGAACCTCACATTTGATTTTTGCAATCTATATATCATCGGAAAGGGCTTGAAACACGTAACAAAGAATACAGAAAATGTGACCTAATTTTACCTTGGCTTCCGAATCAAACCGGAAGTTTAATATTTCAAACATTTATATCTTAATAGCTACTAAACATTTCATCACAATCTTTACATGAGATTGTAGGTCTGTGAGCCTACTCAAACATTTGCACAGAAATGATAGCAATTTGACCTTAACTTCTGGTTGAAATCAGGCGTTAAAGGCTAGGTATGTATTGACTTGTATATGCTGTGTATAATGCAAAGGCACTGTGGCTGTGTGTTCTGCTCCATTGATCAGATGGTTCATTGATCATGTCTGCAAAGCCTGATTTGTATGAGGTTGTGTTAGTAATAATCCACACAATAATGCTAAATGTGAACACTGTTGCTGACCAACAAGACACACTAGCTTGGTGGTCTGGTGGTAAGACATCTGCTCTAGCAGTGCAAATGTGGGTTTGAATCCCACCCGACTGATTTGCCTGTGTGTGAAAAAAAAAAAATAACTCTGGGAAAGTACTGAGTATACAATATACATCGAGAAGTGGTTAAAAACCAAATTAAAAAGACACGCTTTCCATACTAACACAACCTTCAAACTTTGCACATAGTTAGCTCTTTACTTAGGAGACACCACTTCAATGACATTATGATGACGTCATCAGGTGTTGAGTTTAAATTAAAGTTAAACATGTTAAAAATCAACCCATGAACCATGCAACGGATTTTGATAAGCAAATGATCAAAATTTGTTATTTTAAAAATGCATAGACAACTACCTCGCTTCCTATCCAAACCGAAGTTTAAATACATATATATTCTTAACCTGTCCTTCATAGGTTTTATGTTCATGTTTATAATTTTTATCAGATTTATCTTTAAATATTTAACTGCAATTCACAACACCTGAACTCCTAGCATTTTTATTTTAAAATACTACAATTCTAGTTTATTACTTTTTTTCACAGCGACTGTTCGCTAACAAAGAAACACTTCACAAGCTCACACAAACCAAACTTCACAGTTAGATCCTTACTTGTTGATGAAACAGTAACGTCACCAGGTGCAAAAATACATTAAATCAAAGTTGCATAATTTGAAAAAGTCACAACTCCTGAACCACACATTGGATGTTGACCACCTATATATCATTAAAAAGATCTTCAAAAGGTAATTAAAGACTAGATAAAGTGTGACCCATTAGACCTTGACTTCCTGATTAAATGGGATGTTGACAATTTAGAAAGTTAAGATATGAATTTATGAAAATACAACTTACGGTATGAATCAATGTCAAATGCAGTCACTAAAGACCTCCCTGTGTTGTATAGATTGTGAAAATCCAATGTGTGGTTCATGAGTTATGATTTTTTTAAAATATTTAACTCTAACTTAATGTAATTTGACACCTGATGATGTCATCATGATGTCACTACACCCGTTTCTTATACCAGTGAAATTCTAACTATATGTGAAGTTTGAAGGTTGTTTATTGTACATGTACTGTAAACTTGCTTTCTTTTATGTGTTATCAATGTGGTTCATACAAGCGCTTTACCATCCGGCTTTGACCGGAAGTAAAGGTCAAATTGGTGTAACTCATTTCTGTGCAAAAGTTTGAGCAGGCTTAATGACCTACTACCTGATGTAAAAATTTAGCATTAACCCAAAATGTGCATTAACAAAAGCTACATAGAAACAAATGCAAACCATAGATTTCTTTATTTGTTTGTTTAAATACAAAAATGTACATTGGATAATTTCAAGAACCTGTGTGTCAATGTTTTTTGTATGGGTCCATTTACAGTGTGTTTTCTTAAACATCTGTCTGTGCGCAATGCATCTGAGCATGTAGTTTTTGGCTACAGTTCTTCACAGATGATTTAGTTTGCATTTGTACTGACAGCAAATTTTTGTTGAAGAACGGATGTGAAGAACTGTTGTTGAAAAACTGATCTTTTAAAATCTAAAAGAGAGTCCACATCTATTACGCACCAATGAAAGCACAAAACATCAATTTAGCTGCTCAGTCCCACGAATGAAAAACAAATTTAAACTACCTAAATGCATGCTGGGAAAAGCTGCTGTGAATTAGAAAGGGCTGTTCGAGTGATATCAAAATATCAACTTCAACATGTGTTGGCATAACATCTCCCTCCTTTTGGAATTAATAAACTTGAACGATGGTTTTAATTATAAAGAAACCAGAGTAAAGTGTGTTACTTAACTTTTGGCTTATTGGTGTATAACTCAGAAAAGAACTTAATTATGGACTTTGGTTCTCTAATAAATTTGGTAAGAATGACTAGGTTTCTGCAAAGCAGATCGGTTGGCGGCTAGTACAACCTGACCTAATGGTGACTTGTTCTTTAGGCAGTGCGGTACATTGACTAATCAGGGAACATTTATTTTGTCTCCAGACCAGGCAACACATTTTCAAAACAGGATACAAATCACAAAAATCCAGCTTTGCTGATAACTTTTTAATTTAAAGTATTATTTTCAATTAGGTAGTTTTGTTTTGTTTTGGGTTGGCTTGTCACGAGCTGCACATTGCTCTGGAGTAGGAGTGCTGGCTAGGTTTTTTTTCGCTGACTTTTGCTGAGATGGCTGGTAGTTGCCTTCTGCCCTAGGTGCATCTGCAAAGTGAACTTGCTTCCACGACACGTGCAACTGTTTGTGCTTTGCCTGCATCGGCCATTATAGTGCTGCAATGTGTTGTGATGTAGCCTAGCTGCAAGACATAATCGATTACTCCACTATAGGTTTGACTGTATGACCTCATTTCTATCAAGTATCTGAAACATGGCTCACTCTTTTGTCAGGATTCTCAGGAATGCACAGAAGTTTCACCAAAAGTTCATTCAAAAAACAATTGTCTTAAGGTTTAAAATTTAAGAAATCGTGTATTTAACATAGTAAATCTCAACTTTAAGAGTGATCCTGGTGTCAACATGCTTACTGAAATCAAGCTGTACGTACAGTGACAACTTTAGTGAATTGCACATTCAACTGTAGCATGTTTCCTTGGTTTGCTGGACAACTTTCAAGTTTTAAGTGGTCTTAGAAAATTTAATGCATTCATTGCACAACATGTAGGCTATACAAAAATATTGTTAACCACTTGTCTAATTCATACACATTGCTGTGAAGTTAATATTTTCTAAAGTTTATTTCAATGATAGTGCAGACAAATGAAACAAACAAGTATGTTTATTTTGTGATGTTTAAGAGCAAGATTGCAATTAATTTCTAGGTGATGTTGAACTTTACATTGATGCGTGGTTTCGTTTCTAACTATTTGTAAGGTGATCATGATTATTATCCCTTATAATGAGTGAAGGCTAACTTTAGTTCAATAGAAAAAGTTTCCCTCAGTTTTTATAATGTTCTAATAATAATAATAATAACTGGATTTATATAGCGCCAAATTACCAAAGGATGCAAGGTGCTTAAGGAGAAAAGAAAGACCAAAGTGATAGTGACAACCAGCTACAGATTGGAGAACAGGTGAGTCTTGAGACCCTTTTTGAAGGACAGAACAGTCTGAGCGTTTTTAATGGGGACGAGAGGCAGCAGTGGAGATAGAGTTCTCTCATCACAGGGTCGCTCGTGTTTGCTGCACCCAAAGTGCACCAAATCGATGTCCTCAGTTGTTTGTTTGCTGCTGAGATTAATGTTGTCTACTTGTATGTCTAAGGGGAGTTGGTTGAGGGAGAGGAAACTGTAATCCGAGGTTCAGATTTTGACGGGTGCACTACCACAGAAATTGACTGCAAACCAGGAGATGTACATAAGGTACTTGTAAAGATAACTGGTGAAGCTTTGGTCTGTAAAATGCCAACAGGTGATGTTGTATTGTCTCATGCATAATCGGCAGTATGGTATCACTTCTACCATGCTGGTCATAAGTCCAGGAGTCGGAGCCATGCTATTGCTGGAGCATGTCCGACTGTCACAAAATGGGTACAGCATTTGAGGAGGTTCTGTATCCGTTCTTGAGTTGGAAGTGCTGAGGAAAGTGGGGCACTTTGACGGAATTGGATGGGACTTTTTCTCGTTGATAAGAAAACCCAGCGAGGCTGTCAGCTGCCTTGTAGTCTCCCTTGCAGTGTAAACTTCTTTTTTCGTTCGGGCAACAATCAGCCAGTCATCCAGTAAACAAAAATGCACACGTTTCGTTGTCCGAGTGCTGCTGCTACATCCTTTGTCAATCGATTGAAGATTCTAGGTGCGGTTGACAGACCTAATGGTTGAACCTTGTATTTGTACACCACTGCCGAGTATTGGAAATGAAGACATTTTGGGTGATCTCTTCGGATTGGGACATGTAGGCAGGCATATGTCTAGGGATACCGCCTATCCTGGAGCCCTTAGGGAATCCAGAACTGTGGGGAGTGACTCCATCTTGAATTTCATTGGCTTTACAGATAAGCTTGTTGAGTGGCCGTAGATATAAATTATGGGCTCAATCACCTGGAGACTTCTTTGGAGTAAGGAGGAATGTCGAGTAGAAGCCTGTGCTGCATTGCTTGATGGGAACTAGGCTGATGGCTTGCTTCTGCAGAAGCGAAAGGATTTCAGACTCCATGAGCAAGCTCCATCTGATGGGAGGGACATTGTACCTAGAACATTTTCCCTACGAACATGCATCAGATAGCCATTTCAGTAAAGTCTGGCGAAACTTCTAATTAGCTTCACAAGCACTCACTTAATTTTCTGACAACAGTTGTGAAAAGCAAACTCACTTTAAGGCCAAACCAAGATGCATGCTAGTGTCATTCTTCACAATTGACTCCTCAAGTATACCCTGTACGCGATTGTGAAAATAGGATTTCCCAGATGCGTGACATTCCCCATCATAGGCCATTGTATCCTTGGCCGTCTGGAATATTTAAAAACAATTATAAACTGGTCCCTATCTTTTTAACTCGGACAGCTTTTAAGCTTGCTTTATGGCTGTCCATGGCGTGCCATTTTTTGGATGCTGCCAAGGCGCCGATGCGATCGGCGCAAAGTTTTTCAATCTATCTTCCAGGAAAAAACTATGTGCGTGATCGTGCATCAACCGGCCCTGTCCAATGTTTAAATGATTTGCGTATATCTTGCCAGTCCTCGAGAGATTCTCCCGCTAGCATATAAAAAGAACCTGTACCGTATCTTTCATGACCGACCGCAGACAAATGTCAGCCCGTAAAAGAGGCGCTATAATCACTGATTCTTCATCGGACAACTGATCATTTCTGGGTACCGGTTGAGCGAGTGGCTAAACGACACCCAAATCCACCAATCCGGTTGTCTGGACCTCTGTTGGTACTGGTTGATCAACTGCTGTATCCAACACCTGATGGAAGGGGCGCCCTTGGTCGGAACTTGAATCTGATTCCGAGAGGTAAGGGACACGAAGACAGAGCGTCAGTTTGCACGTAGGACCTACGGGTGAAAGGTCCCTTTGTGGCGTATGCGACCCAGACTTGATAAACTTTCTGATGGCAAGGTTCATCAAACTTGCAGTGGCGTAACTAGACATTTTCATTTGGGGGGGGGGGGCAAGTGGGGGCAAAGATTAAATTTGGGGGTGCCAAAGAAGTGCAAGATTATCATTAAATATGTTAACTGATGTATATATAATAAGAACATACTTTTCTGTGATTTCATATGGGGGGGGGGCAAGAGGGGGGGGGGCAAGGGTTCTGAGCGGGGGGGGGGGCGCAGGCCCCCCTGCCCCCCCTCTGGTGACGCCACTGCAAACTTGCATTCAATTGTTTTATGTTTTGTGGGATCATCGAACTAGTTTGTTTTTTCTCTCTGTGGCGGTGACGTGGCCGAGAGCTATATACTCATAATCAGAAGATAAAGAATAGTGGTGTCTCCATTTGTGGTATCGGGCGTCCATCCAGAACAAATTGTCACTTGGAGCCGCTTGAGAACAAACCGTACATTTGGGGCATAAATCATGCACGTCTTGGAGGTCGTGGGGTATTATCTTTCTACACTTGGAGCAAGGGACAAAATTGCTTTGGAACCTTGCGACGCAACTTTTGCAGTTGGTTTATATCAAAAAAGAGCCTCAACAACAAGCTATATGGCACTGTGGAGCAATGGCAGTAGTCCAATGCATTTCCAAATGTCCAAAACACTCTTTTTAGATCATCTTTCCTTTTTGTGGTTTCTTTCCCTGCCTTTCCTTTGTTGACCCAAGTTTGACTCCTGCTCTGGAGGTTTGCCTGTGGATTGTGTTTTCAGTCCCAACCTGGTAAAAACTGACATTGCTTTTCTGCCCACATTGGGTACTTTTTTTCTTTTGTAAACTCAGTTGGTCTCAGGCAGGCCTAAAAGGTTACAGTAAGATAGAGTCCAAGAGATAGAGTCCAAGAGCAAGTTTGGGTGCTAAACTTTAGTCAATTTGCCATTTAAATTAGGCATGCGTGGTCTATGTTTCACTCGAACGCGTTTAGTCAATTGATTCGTCAAAATGTGGCAACAACAAGGCGACAACATATCGAACGGAAAAAATGTATTGGTCCATAACTAAATTACTTGGCTCGCATTAATATTGTGAACTTATAATTATGATCTTAATAATTGACACAATAATTAATTGGCAAAAAAACAAGCTACCATTTATCATTAAACCACTTTTTGTGTAATTGCAAAAAAAAATACAAAATGTTCTCCCCCACGTAACCCATGGACTCTGGAGGCCTCCATGTGTAACCTAACCACCATCTTGACAAAATGACGAGTAACTTCGTTAGTTGACTAGACAAACAGTGCTCCGGAGCTTGGTTGATCCAGTTGGACTAGTTAGTTCAACCATGCAGCGTTCGAGTAACATCTAGATGGACTATGGTAAAGTCTAGTCGACTCTAGTCAGCCACCCGAACTTGCTCCAAGGAAGCATTACCCATTTCCCAACACTTCAGAAAATCTTGATTGAACTAGAATTAAAATTACTACAACAAATGTTACTAAAGAATAAATCACAACTCCACCCCTTATTATTTCAGGTGTATAATAATGTAATTTTAATGTGCAAGAGTGGGTTTTCAAAAACACTACAAGAAGAGCCCCTTCTCGTGCTCTGCTTTAATTTTCTTTTCTTTTTTTCATTATTGCATTTCCCCTTATTGTCATCAAAAGTGGAGCTTTGACCCTTTTAAATTGCATCTCAATAACTATAAAAAACCACTTAGGTTTTCATACCGTGCCCCCTTGAAAATTAAAAGTGGATGAGTACTACTGCAGGGCTTTGTTAAGTTCCTTCCAAGGTGAACCACCATGCCCAATGTTACCTGTGTAACTACATACACACAGTATCTCTCATGTTTGCTTATTTTTTATTTACCTCGACTTTCTTTTCAGCTTATTGTCCATGAAAGTTTCACAACTTCCTCTGATTATTGACGAAAACATTATTTCTTGAGTTACTATAAAATGACAAAGAACTTTTAATCGCTGAAACAGAAGATATCTAGACCAAGGTTGAAATGGAAAATACCACAGCATTTTTTGAGTTACCTTTTATCAAGAAGCCTAAGAAAGTATCCCCCAGAAAAAATATTTAAATAGTGATATTTCAGGTACAATAAAATCAACAGATGGACCTCTTTTTCATGAAAGGTTGCTGCCTATCCAATCATGGATAACCACAATTTCCAATAACTTTTTATTTGCCAACAACATGTCATAAAGTGTGAAAACTTAGAAATAAGAAAAAATTTAGAAGTCACAATCCAAATATATAAACATATGTAATAATTGCAAATTATGTATCTCATGAACGTTTGTTTACTTACACAAGCCTAAACAATATTTGTTAATCTCTGTTGTTTTTTGTAACCTGAAATGTTGTCAACAATGACTAGTGACAAATAATGTAGGCCAAAAGCATGTTTCATGCATGTCCACCACAACGGCATTTATTTCACTTAAAATTGATGGTTACCCATGCAAAGTGAGGGTAGTTTTAAAAATGAGTTCCAAGTTCAGGACTGATGACAAAAATGCTATCAAATTGAATATCAAAATGAAATGCATAAGTTTAAGCATGAATCTAGTCAAGTATCTGATCCAGAAGTTATACTGTACTTTATGGCAATGGCACCAGTGAAATGACAGTAAAGTTAGTTTGATATTGGACATTGGATATTCATATTGATGTGCATATTGATGGTCACAATCCTATGTGAATGTCCAATATCCAATATCGATGTGCAAGGTAGACATTCATTGTACAAACCTATGTAAATGCCCAATGTCCAATATCGATGTGCAAGGTAGACATTCATTGTACAAACCTATGTGAATGCCCAATGTCCAATATCAATGTGCAAGGTAGACACTCACTGTACAAACCTATGTGAATGCCCAAAGTCCAATATCGATGTGCAAGGTAGACATTCACTGTACAAACCTATGTGAATGCCCAAAGTCCAATATCGATGTGCAAGGTGGACAATCACTGTACAAACCTATGTGAATGTCCAATGTCCACTATAAAAAAAGCAACATTGATATTCGCTGTACGAACCTATGTGAGTGTCCAATGTCCAATATCAAACTAACTTTAGTGTCATACCATTGAATGTCTATGCCCACTAAGGGTCCAAGAGTGACTGCATGTCCTTTTTTGGTCACTCACAGATTCAAATGATTTAGACATCTGCACCAGTGCCCAAATAATGGTGGTCAATATGTGTTTTATTGCCCATCATATTTGAATTGAAGTGATAGAATGTGTCAATGTGGAAAAAACAGAAACAACTTAACGCAAGACTAGGTAATTATTTATGCATTTTGTTGTACGCAAAGAAATATCTCTTAATGCTTCTCTAATTCTAATGTGTAGAAATGTCCTTAATGTGTTCAAAATTCAGTACCAAACGGACTATGTAACAATTAAAATGTATACATATATATATATTATACATATGGACTTTCAATGAGGTCACTAGTGCTAGTGCAAGTCAATACACCCAAAGGAACTGTAAGTGACCAGAAGAGGGTCCTCTTCTGGTCACTCACATTCCAATTGGAGACAGACATGCACTAGTGACCTTATTACGCCAGTCCATATAGTATGTTTTATAATACAGCTGCTGTCTTAAATAAAAATAAGTTTATTTTTAACTGAACTGTTTATTCAACAGTTAAATCGCTAAGCAATTTAACAAAGCATCTCCGATATTAAAGGAATGCTTTTAGCTTCCCTAAATTAATTTTTTTACTTGCTGTTAGTTACTGTTCACTGTTCACATCATGACATCAGGGCGCTGTAACCAGTCACGAATTTTGAGTGTGCTAATATTTTGCCTGATTCGGGAACTACATCCAGGAAATTACACGTGTCTCATTTACAGTGGTGCAAATTTCATGAACTAGCCTATATACCAGTGAGCCCCCACGTGACTGTTTTTCAGTCAACCAGAATACAGAACTAAAAAGAGGCATGTTGTAAAATACGAGGAAAACAAAATAAAAATAGCTGTTACAAACTGCTTACCAACCAAAATTACTTACAGTATAAATGCAAACAAATTGATAATGTAGCCTCACGTTTCGACCCTATCAGAGTCTTTATCAAAGGGTAAATGACAACACAACACACACACACATCAGCAAATAGAGAACTAGAAGCAGTCAAGTAGGAAGAAGCAGAATGTGGTCAGAAAAAGTAAGGGATGAACAATGAAAAAGAGACAAGGGGGTCGAGAGAAGGGACTAGTTTAACCACAGGAGTGTGTTTATTGATTTTATATATATAGGTTTATGCCTCTGATGAAGGTCCGGTTTGGATCGAAAGCTAAGGCAATCTCCCCTACTAATTTATATATATATATATAATATCAAGTAATAAACCACAAGGGAAACTGACTGGGAAATTTTATTTAAATAGTTTGGGTTTGAACAAAGAAAAATTAATTATAACATATAAAACTAGTAGGAGAGATGGCCTTAGCTTTCAATATACATGTATGCTTTTTTTGTGGGGGGGGGGGCAGGTGGGAAAATATACCCATGACCAAGTACTTTACATCAAAACCAGTCCCAAGTACTAGAAAAAAAATTAACATTTGTTTTTAATTATAAGCAAAAATATGTTACAGTAACAACAAATTGACAATTCTTGATAAGAAATTGTTAGGTCACTGGAAAACAGCTGGTAAAATACATTATGGGAGTTGGTTAACCTACAGAAAGTAAACAAATTAAACTATAGGTCAATTATCTATATACCGGGTAAGTAATATTTGATGAGAACATAATAATTATAATGACCTCCTTCTGTCCAAGCTCCTAGGTGATTTTTACTGATAGTATACCAGACCTTATACAAAAACTATGGTCAATTGTTAATTAATATGACTTCCAAGTCAAATAGTTGTTCTGTTAACATTGATTATTAACCAATATGTTAATTTATTGAACATTTCAAGAACACACCAGACTATCTTTAGTGTGTCATAAGGATTTGTTGTACAACATTAATTAATTATGATGGTTTCAGTAATTAACTTAGAGTATTGAGAAATAAAGCCATCTGTTCCAATTCATTTGGATCAGCAACCGAAAAGTGCTGGTTAATAACATGGACATCAACTGCTCCCAAATCGTCTGTAATTACCTGTAAAGGAAACACAAAACAAGAGAACAGTAAACACCCCAAAGGGCACATTACCTGTACTGTATACACAGTACAACCAAGCTCTGATTCTCAGTACCTGGAAGGGTCAGCCTGATTCACTGTATATGCAGTACAATTAAACTCTGATTAAGACTTGGCATATAGTTTGGTTGACCCAACTGTAAACATAGCCGCTCGTTTTCAACTACCAGCCTTGGTGGAGATAATTCTCACATAATGTGTTACTCCATGATTTGGAGTGCCCGGTTAACACTATCTGCAGTGCATTTCAAAACTGACAGTGTATTTGTATCTCACACAGAGCTTTTCGACAGGACTGGCTGACTGCCAAGCCATGTCTAGCCCAGTCTGTGGTTTGTCTTTGACTGACAGTGATTTACATTACAAACAAAAGACCGGGTGCTATATGACTCATCCTTTGCATACCAGGACGAGGGTGCCTAGTGTCGTCCGACACCGGTAGTGCATAACTCAAAATAAACCTCTCTGTGCTTGAATACTGGTAATTTATGAAACAGTAATGGGATTTCAATCAAAGTGACAACGTACAACTTTAATAAAAGAGCTTCGCAACTGTGATATTATTTACTACATATAAAAATAAAGTCGACTCTCGGTGTATGGATGGGTCACAGCATAGTCTTTGCAAGTCTTTGCCATCAGCTGCGATGACGTAGCACCCACTATAAGTCACGTGATAACATGTAAACATTGGTCGCGCAATCGGTCTTTTCAAGAGGTCTGTGCTTGGTACGAGAGCAGTCCCTGAAATCAGGGTGAAAATTCACTGTAGGCAGGCCAGCCAATGGTCTGGAGACTCTTTTTTCAAGGTGGTTTAAGGGAATTGCAATTCCCTTATAGCATGGTGAAGAGAAATAGTTCCTTTAATTTCAGCCAAATGCTGCACTTCATTGAGATTTCGTGGTGGATTTACAGCAAATATTTTCATAGTGATCACCTCATGGGGTTTACAACCCTTGGGGTCTAAGCTACAAATCTGAGACGGACTGTCTTATTTACAATATTTAATCTGGATAACTTTAAATATGCAATTTCAGTAGGCTTACCATTGAGGGTTTTGAGCCTTGCATACCTCTCCCAGTAGCTGCATGGTCATTGGATAGCTCAATCAAAGTTAACCTTAGGTTAGTATGGAATAAAAAAAAGCATGATCAGTTCTTATTGAAAGGAGATTGTGAAAGGAGATCATAAGACTCTGAAAGATATGGTAATGGTATGGCATTATTTTGATTGAAAACAAAAGTTGAACCTTATGATTTTTTTTTAAAGAAACAAAAGATTGATGTAGCTGAAAATGCTTTGCCAATGTTGTACTGGATTTGAATGTGGTTGCTTTTATACAGAGTTTAGTATGTCACTGTCCATGCCCTTTGTTTATTACATTGACTATTGCTCTATGCATTGACAGAGTTATAAGATCAAACATCCAACATGTTCTGATTATTTGTAGACCAAAGGTAGGCATACTAGACTCGGTCACAAAATTGGCACATCAGACCTGCCAGTCAAAAATGGGTATACCAGACCCAGTCAAAACATGGGCATACCTGACCAAGTCAAAAAAATGATTGGAACACAGTACCCAGAGCTGTCCAGAAGTCAAGGTCAAATGAGATCGCACTCATTGTAGCGTTTGTTAAGTTAAAATGACCTTCATAATGATGTATAGATTGTAGAAAAACATAGAGTGGTTCATGATGTTCTTTTCAAATATTATTGACACAAGATGACTTCATCATGACAACACTACAATGGTGACGTTTTCAAGTAAAGATTTAACTATAATTATGTGAAGTTTGAAGGTTGTGTGAGCTTGGGAAGTGTGTCTTTATTAGCAGACAATCATGGGGAAAAGAAGACGTATTAGAGTGCCCAAACATGGAAAATCCCATTGTGGGGACATGTTAATATTCATTTAACAGACAAATTGTTATTTTAGAGCAAACCTCTGATTATCTTTAACAGAGTAAATTGTAAATACATGTTGTAGGTTTGAAACCAGAATTTCTGCAAACATAAACTTACCTGCCATGTGAAAACTGCTCTGTCTTGACCGGTCCTCCCTGACAAATCAACAACTCCCACACATAGACCTTTGATGTGACATCAACTACATAAAAAACTGAGGGGCGACTACGTGACCAAGATATGGAAACAACCGGCAAATCGCCTGTAGAGCTACTCCAACTAAGTAATGGTAACTCTGAAAATCAACAATATTCATGTCACCATTTAAAAAGAAACAAGCGGCAGAAAACATGAGTAAACAACAACTCTAAATCACTTAAAAAAAAAAAAAAAATGCATCTAAAATTAGACCTACCAAATGCCAGGCTGTACAAACATATGCAGCCATCAGTGCTTGCTGCCTGCAGAAAAATAACAAAAAGTTTGTTACACATGCTGAGTATTATGGCTGATTTCACATGGTAATGTCATTAAAAAAATTTCAAAAAGGCTCCCATCAAAATTTGCACTCTGATTTAGACTTCTGATTTAGACTTTGATTTAATGTAATTCGATACCTGATGATGTTATCGTAACGTCACTAGAAACGGTTTGATCTAACTAGTAAAGATCTAACTGTGTGATGTTTCAAGGTTGTGTGAGCTTGGGAGATGTTTCTTTGTTAACGGAATATCGCGGGGGAGAAGAAGAAGAAGTTTAAAAAAAGAAGGAGAAAAAAACACCAAACAAAAACAAGAGGTGTTCCGGGCGGGTGCCTGAACACCTAACTATTAAATTGTTATGCAAATTACAAGACTTGAACTGGCCCACTGTCACCTGGCATATATATAGTCTAGCGGTTAAGATATCTGTTCTATAATGTGGGTTTCTGGGTTTAAATCCCACCAAAATAGTATGCCTTTGGATTTTGTTTCAGTATGACTCAACATCACACAACTGTGTTGGGCAAATTTTGCATGCCAAGCACAATTTCTAAACGTTGGTAGAAGTATCCATACATTGAAATCCTTAAGCACAAAGTCTCTCTTTTTTTTAAATAGGGAGACCGCCTACATAGGACTAGATAGCTCAGCTGGTGGAGCGCCAGTACGTTTCTGGAGGTAATTGCTGGGTAAATTTTTAATTGTTTGACCCCAATTATTTAAAATGTACCCAGTCAGTTTCCCTTGTGGTTTATTACTTGATATTTAGTCTATTAATTTTGTACCATTTTTTAAGCACAAGCAAATTAAGCAAAGAACCTTTGCTTTTTTTCTCCTTGTGTGACAAATGCTTTACTGTTAGCAAAATGGATGTTGACTTGATATCAAAAATAGACTTTTGCACATAACAATTTGAAAAATTGAGCACATGTCAACTACAAGGAATAAGTTGCTGTGAATATTTGGCAAACTTTTACTGATTTTGTTTTTGTTTTTTGTTCGTAACTAACAAACTACAAGGATTTTCACAGGAAAAGAAACTTTAAAAAAATCTAAACCAAGTTATGCAACTAACGTGAGTCAGTCCAGGAACAACAACCTCTAATAAAACATATAAGGAAAGTATTGTTATTCAGAAAAGGGCAAGTGTAGAATCTTATGGTCATTGGAAATTTGTGAGGTGGTGGTGAGACCTTAAAATACAAGTCTAAAAAACTTGCTGATTGGACTAGATCATGATCATAAACTACCCCTCTACAGTGATATTAAGAAAAGGGGACATGTACCTCAGCCATTTTACAAAACTAAAGGTAAACCACTTTGTTTTTTTAAGTGGAAGCTTACCAAAAAATATGGCAAACCAAACAGAGAAAAAAGTCAAATTGGACCACATTGACAGGAGCAGTTTTGCAAGAAAAAACCCCACAAAAACAACAAAAGTGGAAACTTACCAAAAAATAAGGCAAACCAAATGGAGATAAGTCCAATTGGACCACATTGACAGGAGCAGCTTTGTAAGAAATAAAAACAACAAAAAGTGATAATTTGTTTTTGGATTTGTTTATCATCAACTACATGTACATTAATTTTTAAAATTTTCCTACAAAAGAGGTGTTTGGGTTGGATTAGTTGAGAGGATTTTGTCATCGTCGCGACTTAGATTAATAGGTCAGCTTTTCATCTAACTATTAAATCTTGTAAAAATAAGATGCATGTATACAATGGGACTGCCATTCTGTACACACTACTGCAAGCAACTGTGTATCAGATGCTACTTTGATATTTGGTTAATAACCTGTATATTTGGTTCGCAGTAACACCCTGTGTATATCTACTTTGCTGAGTATATTTGTTCTTTGGGAACTAGGTCTTGCTTTTTAATCTACTGCCTCAGAGTAGATATTGGAATTCTGGAGTTTACTTTGTTCTGAAAAGAACTGTGGATCAAGGGGACTTCTCGTTATTAACCTCACTGTGGTGGAGTGAAGTCTTAATTGGTCTCAATGTTTCGACTAGCCTACTCTAGTCATTGTCAAGAAGTATATGGTTAATACCTATTGGCCTTCTGTAGTATTTTGGAGAAACTCTATCACCATGACGACTTCCATGCAAAATCCCCTGTTTTTAGATAGAAATCATTGTTACCTTTGGTACATCTACATGATCTATCTGAAGAAAATGATGTAAGTATTAAAAATGTCCACATCGATTGCATATCCCAGACCTACTTCATCTTTACAAATTTTATTAAACTGATTCCTTCCATTATATCAACACTGTTTTTTACAAATTGACGTATGGTGCTCCACAGCCAAAATTATGAGTTAAGAGAAAATTGCACCACAGAAACAAGGAAATGGAAATTTCCCTTACACCAGCCCATAATGTAAAATTGATACATTTTTTGCTTTTTAAAAAAGAAAATGTTGTGTCACATCACCAACATTTATATGATATCATCAGTAGGCCTTGGCAACTAGTGCGACTAGCGGCAAAGTTGCGACTATTGATTGCTTTGTCGAGTGGCGACTACCTTTTTTTAACTACCCGGTTAACCGTGTCGCAACGACTACTAAAAAGTAGTCGTGATTTGCCGCACATTCTGATGTGTCGTTCCTGTGACATAATGTTCTTACAACACAATCTTCAAGATAAAACCATTATGGTTCCATCATTGAATGCACTAGTATTATGAATTTCCCACACCACAAATGCAACGTTACTTCTGCCACATCAGAATTCAGAAACAGCCAGGCTCAACCATATTCATAAACTATGTTACATGTGGCTCGTGATTGGTCCAGAACTGTTCATGTACAATGTGCACTATGCACGTGGGTTGGGGTAATGGTCGTCTACGAGCTACAAGTGTCGCGGCTAGCTAGCAGTGGTATAAATTTTAGTTGTATGCAATGTGTTCTTTCCCAGGTTACATAAAATAAATGGGATTAGGTTGCCGTCCGATCCGCCATATGGCAATGGCCGAGTGATGATTTTGTATTTCTGTTTATTAACTTTACAATAATTCATCCTTCAATCAACGATAATCACAATTACAGTGTTTTCTTTGTTGTTTTATTTACTGGAAAATAAAATAAAGAAATAAAAGCCAAAGCTGAAAATTTTAAAACATTATCGATTTATTATCCCCGCAAACTGTAGTCCAATGATGAAGGTTTTTCCACCCACGTCTTTATTTTTCACAAGACCGTAAATAATCGCCACCTTTTGGTCCTAGGCCCCGGTTTATAGCTGTACAAAACAATTTTAAAAAAACTTAAGGGTCCTAGCTCTATGGTCTACGATCCACTTCTCGAAGATTCGGGACAGACTCAGAGAAGCTAACTTTTTGCAGGTAAATCTTTTCAGCAATCATTGTCGCCCACATATTTTACTTTTAAAATATAACAATAAGCGCCGTAACAGAGGTCAAACATTGAAATTGAAATAATCCTGTACAATGAATAGATGGCACGCTCAACTCAATGGTTTGTTTAGTAAGGCATAAGGTATGTTGTGGGTGCCATTTCGCTAAGCGAATATTTTGATATCAATTTAATACAAGTTAAAGCAATTGTTATTATCTGCTTAGATATATTGTTGCATCAAAAGAGTTGCTTACTGCAATGGCATCCATTGCAGTGCATACTTTTCATTTCAGTGTGATTGTTATCGTTTTGTGCCTGTGGCGTAAAATATTTCGCAATGCATCTTGGGAAATGAAAAAACAATAAAAAAAAATGGTGCGACTAGTGTCGAAGTCGCGACTATTTGCAGCGTGACTAGTTGGGAAGTAAATTTCACTAGTCATCCAGGCCTAACCATCAACTAACTTGCAAACATTTAAACTTTAAAAATAATAGCTGAACTCTTTAGTCAGGACAATTTTGCATCAAACTCATCACAAAATCTTGTTTTTAAATGAAAAGGCTTCTCATTTTAATAGGTGTGTTTTTTTTTTTTTTACTAAAGTGATGACCCATAGGCTTTGTCTTTAAAAGGCAGGACACATATTGAGGTATCGGCAAACGAATTGAATGCCTTGATGATTGGTGCCAGTCTGAAGTCAAGGAACTGTTTGGAAGCAGATGGTCTAATTTCAAATGTTGGGTGCCAGCCTGCAATCAAGGAACTGTTTGGAAGCAGATGATTTAGTTTCATATGATGTGTTTCGGTCAGTAATCAAGGAACTGTTTGGAAGCAGATGATTTCGTTTCACTATGAGCTTTATGTTCTCTTATCAATCATTCTAAGTCCCTGGTTTGTCATAACTATAACTGAGGCCCCAGTATATGCACACAATATGCACACAAATTTAAGACTTTTTAAGACCATTTTAATGCTGCCCTTAACTAAATTTAAGACCAAAAATAAGTGAATAAAGCTGGGGAGAAACAGCTCGACCCCCTCACACTTTATTTTACATTTGTACACGCAGTGTAATTCAGTTCTTTAAATTTAAAATTATTACACAATTCATCCATTTTTAAAGACCTCAAATAACTGACTTCAATACTTTTAAATTCTTTTTAAGGCCTTAAATTTGGATAGTTCAATTTGAGACTTTTTAAGGATCTGCAGAAACCCTGATAACTCCATGGAGGGAAGGAATTATTTTGAAAGCAAATACTGTAATACTGTAGGCAAAAGAAAAGACTACAGACGAGGTGTAATGACAGTTGTGAACTTAAGAGACAAACTTTTTGTTGTACAGAGAGTTTGCAAGATTTATGTAAACATAGAAAGTTGCCTGGTAGGTTTGGTGGCACCTATTGCCTCTTAATCACCAAATGAAAACTATTCTTACCCAATCTGTGGCAACATAGAAATGGCTTGGATCATTCAAAGCAAACTTCATGTCTTTGGCTTGGATTGCACTTGATGTCTTCCTGTATTAGAAATAAATGTTTCAAATAATAATGATTTGTAACTAATCCATATTGGAGTGGTGCTAAATAGAAAATATGATAAGAATAAAAATAGTCATACCCGTACCACCAACATTATGTTAAATTTAGCTGATTATTACGAGTAACAATAACTAAAACTGTGATACTAAACACTGCAATTTGGGTTTTTTTTGTTGCGTTTTTTGTTGTTGTTGAGCTGTGGCGGTTGTTGCATTGTTGTGGTTGTGTTGTTGTGGTTGTTGTGTTGTGTTGTTGTGGTGGTATGGATCGGTGGTGATGGACGTGTTGGTGGTGGTGGCAGTGGTGGTGGTGGTGGTGGTGGTGGTGGTGGTAGTGGTTGTGGTTGTGTAGTGGTGGTGTTTGTGTGGTGGCAGTGGCAGCAGTTGTTGTGGTTGTTGTGTTTATTGTGGTGGTATGGGTTGGTGGTGAAAGACGTGTTGGTTGTGATGGAAGTGAAGGTGGCACCGAGTCAAGAATTATTTGAGTGTTTCCATTTGGAAATATCTAGGTTTTACAAAATTGTTTAACATTAGTTGATAATTAGCTGCCATTCTTCCTTTCCTTCCTAAGAGTAAGACAGAATGATGAGAGGAACTCATTGAACTGATCTGCTGGGGGAACTGGGGGGCATAAGTGAAAGAACCTCAATCTCAAGAGCGAGAAATCTGTCTCAATTTGTAAAGTCCAGCTGATAGCCGTGTCTGATCGTAGCAAGCATCAATGTGTAGGAGGTGATCCCTTCCCAGGACAATACAACATTCTTTAGGTGGCCCCTGACAGGCCCAATGTCGTTGGTCGTCAAAAGGGAGCAAGTGTCACTGACATCACCTGGAGAGGGCGATGGCCGGAATCCCAGGGAGGGCAATGGCCAAAGCTTCGACCTCACCGGCAGACTGTAGATTCTGACGGAGCTTGGCACAAGTTCATGGGATGAATAGAATGAATCGAGGAATGAATAGAAATAGCTGCTGCTGACCGACAGCTGCTACTGACAGTGCGCTGGAGCCCTTGTTGCAGGGTAATTTAGTGGGCCTTGGGCCGATTTCACAAAGAGCTAAGATTGATCTTAAGTGCGAATCGATCTTAATTGCTAAGCAAAGTGTGATGTCACAATTAGTACAGATCACTATGGTGATAATGGAAACTCAATTTAAGATGACTCTTAGTGCTTTGTGACATCCAGCCCTGGTGTGGTATTATTTAGGTTATGTAAATTTGTATTATGTGTTGGTTTTCTTACGTACACTGTATCACTTTTGTTTATTTTTTAGTGCCTTTTGACAGTTCTTTCTTGTTTGGTTTTAACATTGGCTGCATAATTTGCAGAGTACATGTATTCTGTTTGCCCAATCTTAAGGATTTAATTATGATGTTTCTGGAAAGAAGGTATGAAGTATTTTACTTACAATTTTTTGACAAACATGTAGTGCTCTGTAAGTTGTTGGAATATTTAATGGGTCCTTTTTGTTGCATTTTTTAAAATTTGGGTATTTATTTCAAATATTGGTACTTCTACTGTGTTTTGTGAAAGTCTAAGTAAAAGTTACTTTTACTAAGAATAAGGAGTGGGTTTGGTTCCTGGTCATGACACTTGTGTCCTTGACCAGACACTTGACTACAATTGCTTCTCCTCACCCATGGATAAATGGGTAACTGTGAGGGCAGAGATGGTTCTTGTAATTGCTTAACCTACATATTTGGTAGCACAGGCTGTAGACTTCCAAGGGAGCTCAGATGTTTTAAGGGATGAAAAAATGGCCCATTGACCAGGGGTAATAATTTTTCACTGACTGATGCATTTGAGGGCTTTAAAGAAGCCACTATTATTATTATTATTAAAATTATTGATAAAAAGTAGATATTTGAAAAGAGGATAGGATTTTTAGATTAAAAATAGACACGTATATACCTGTTGTAATTGTCTAAAACAATCGATGAACTTCTGATGAGTTTTACTTTACCACTCGGAACCAGACCTGGGGATTCAAAGTGAAAATGACTAAATTCAATTGGTATCACATCCAGATACTCACAACACATAGAATTTGAAATGCATGTATTGTTAGACTTTTTTCCCTTCAGCCAATCCAGCCATGAGCTGCAACATGACAACAAATTTTAAACATGCTATATACTTCGATATCAATACATGTATTTAGATGGCAAAATAAAGGCAGGAAACCAAGCCTAACTGACAAGTTCTTGTATTTCATTACTGACCCATTCCATGCACCCTACATCAAGACTGACATACACATGCACAAAGATTGTTTACACTCAAAGTTAGATGTTGTTTCTAAAATGAAAACATTTACAAAGAAACTGAAAAAAGATCATGAAAAAATCCTTGACATCTCACTAACGCTGTGACCCTGGGACCCTGGGCCTACAAATTAAGGCATTCCCCCATTTTTCATTTTGTTCAATACCTCTATGTATTCAGGTGTTCACATTGTATGAAAGATTTCCTGTTTGATTAGTTAGTAAATTGTTTAAAATTAAAATGTAAAGCAGCTTCAAACAAGCCATAAATCGTTCCTGTAGGGAGGTTCCAAATTTAGAGAAAGGGAACCTAGGCATAAAAACACTTTTTTTAACAGGATTATTAATTTTTTTAAAGTCTCACCCCTTGGAAATTGGCTCATTTTCCCAATCAAGATCAAACCAGGTCTTATTAAATTCTTGTTATTTCTCTTAATAACCCTTTAAATCTTCTGTATTTAATTATTTTTATTTCTCTTAATATCCCTTAAATGCTTCTGTATTTAATAATTCGCACGGTGTATAAGAAATCTGTCAATTTTCCACGACAGGGGGCTGTACAAGTTCACCGTTGAAAGTGACAAAGTCAAGCTGCAGTGTTGGAGGTCTCGAGGCCGGCCTCGGCCTCGAGGCCAGTCTCGAGGCCGGTCTCGAGGCAGACTTTCGACGGCCTTGGTCTCGGCCTCCCCCTCCCCTTGTCATGACTCGGTCTTGGCCTTGGCCTCGGCACCTTCTGGCCTCGAAGAATAAGCCGAGGCCGGTTCGAGGCCGCCAGTTTCTACTCAAATTTCCCACCATTTACTTTTCAAAAAAAATTATCTCGTGAAAAAATACAATTACTGAAGCTCCTGAGGTTTCGCGGAACGAAATTGCGCATACTTTACGAGCGCAAAAGACACAACTAACGTGCGCAACCGGACCCCAAAGATTGCAGATTTGATATAGACTGGCTCCTGCTCGTTACCGGCATTACCGAAAGTAATGACGCGGCATAGAAACCAGCCCAATGTATTTAGATACGAATGCTTTGGAACCCTTATGTTTTTAAAGTGTAATGAACACAAACTTTGAGGAGTGGAGATACAGTACTGGTAAAATACATAATACAATCTATGATTTGGAATGTTAAAGGGACACGCTGCCTTCGGATTGGGCGATTTGAGCTATAAAAGTGTTTGTTATGAAGTGGATATGGTTGGAAAGATCTTTTAAAATTAGAATATAATGATCAGACTGATAATGATCCAAACAAATTTGCCTCAAAATTGTGTGGTTTTCCTTTTACTTTGTGAACTATTAAACACAGTTTGCCATTTTGTGGAGTCAAAGATTTGGTCGTACAAAATGGCGGGCCATGTTAGTCCAGGAAGTAAAAGGAAAAATCACACAATTTTGAGGCATATTTCGTTTAAATCATTAAATTCTACTTCTAAAATATCTTTCCGACCATAATATTTCATATCACAATAAACACTTTTTACATCACAAAACTGCCCAAATTGCCCAATCTAAGGCAACGTGTCCCTACATGTAAACGCTCGCAGTTTGTCAATCTCATTGTACCTTCATGGTGAAATAATAAAACCGTTTCAAAGTATCACCTTTGCGTAAACGTTTGCTTTTTTCTACCCGTATGTGTGTGCATAATATTATAATAATTTAACTGGCCTTGGCCTCGGCCTTGGCCTCGGACACTGTGGCCTTGGCCTTGGCCTCGGCCTCGAGTGCTGTGACTCGGTCTTGGCCTCGGCCTCGCAGACCCATGACTCGGACTCGGCCTTGGCCTCGAAGGTCATGGACTCGACTACAACACTGTCAAGCTGCCACGAATTTAAAAACATCTCTAGTACAGGTAACTGTGACACAATCATGATGTCGTGTTATTTATGTTCTAAGTTACAGCATTTGCTTTGATTTGATGTATTGGTTGTGACTGCAGTTTCTGAGATCAAACTATCACAAATTTCATGTGTTATAGTATAAAGAATTGTTTGCATGGAAGTATAAAAATAATAATAAACTAGACATATTGCATTTGTGCACAAATGCCGAGCTGTTTCGCCATAACTTTTTCAAAAAATCATAAAAAATCATGTGATGACGTCATCATGACGTCATTTCAGAATTTACAAGAACTTGCCAATATCCAACAACCTACCAAGTTTCAACATGATCGCACTAACACTTAGGGAGATATATACAACATTAAAAAAGGCACCTTTAATGCCGCGTCACGTGAGCCCCGATGACGTCATCGATTTGAAATTTCACACATATGATGGCTGCCTGACGATCAACATGTGTGTAAATTTTGAAGTGATTACACAAAACTTCACCACACACATCTTCAAAAAGTCCATTTTGATCAGTTTTCAACCTGCCGCTAGAGGGCGCTCTTGTGTATTGTGACGTCATCGGTAATTTTTTTTAATTACCCACCCTTGCCAGACAATAACATCGTTGAAAGCAACTTCATAACTATTTCCACTTTTGAATAACGAGGCACTTCCTGTTTCGACTGGAAGTAGAGGTCATGTGAGGTCACGCACACTGAATAAAATGAAGACCTAATTTATCCCCACCCAATCCCGCAAACAGAAACCTACGGTCTTTTGTGGTTGATTTGATATAGATTTTCAAATATTAAAAAAAAGGAAACTTTAAGATGACGTCACGTGACAGGTGATGACGTCATCATGACATCACTGTTTTAGGATCATTATTGCACCAATACCTTTCATCACTGAAAGTTTCATTGCAATCGCTCATTGGGAACATTGCAAAATAACGCATACAAAATGTTTTTGGCTGAAACATACAAATAAAAAAAATAATAAAAAAAACTTTAACGAAAACAAGAGCTGTTTCTCTGCGCTGCGAAACAGCTAATAAGAAAAACTTTAACGAAAACAAGAGCTGTTTCGCTGCGCTGCGAAACAGCTAATTAGACATGTGTTTGTTAACAAACAATGGGGGTTTGGGTTGTTGGAAGAAAAAAAAAGACATGTCGTTATGGGCCTACTCAGTAACTATGTTAAGTTTGGTCGTAATACCTAAAGGAACTCTTTGAACTTGCTGTTATGACATGTGGTTCAGGAGATATAGATTTTAAATTTTAGAGCTTTCTGTTTGTCCCAGAAGTAAAGATCTAAGATGGTCACATTTTTAAATAAATTGTGCCGTAAGCTACAAGATGGGCCAAAGATTAAAACTCTATGACATATGGTTCAGATGATATCAATTTTTAGATACAGTACCAGGCATAGGCGAAGTTTATTAATAAACTACCACAAAGACCTTGACATGAATTGTGGTGGCAGAATTCATTGACAAATATCCTCAGAACGCTTCCGTATTTAGTTATTTTTATTTGTTCTAATATCCCTGTAACGCTTCCATAATTAATTATTACTTATCTTCATATCCCTTAAATTTAAACGCATTCATATTCAATAGTGTGAGGACTCTCCATGAGCGAGAGGGCGAATACAAGTTCACCGGTGTTTGTAGGACACGCCAGTACATCCTGCCAGCACGCATCCTAACATCGTTAGATAAACCATAGAATGCATAGCGAAGCAGTAACGAAATGAATGAATGAAAGGTCCAAAGGTCGAAATGATGCCATGTATGGGACACAATCGCTGAAACCCCCAATTAGACTGGGCGTGGGGATGCATACAATAACAAGATGATTTTGCAAGGCTAGCACTCACAAGCCCCCTTTTCAGTACCAATTGACGCCCTTGATAATACTAAATTATAGGAATTTTGTTTTGAATATATCAAGTTTTTATAAGCCACAAGGGAAACTGACTGGGATTTTTAAAAATAATTTTGGGTTGAACAAAAAACATTTACTAGAGCGGGATTTGAACCTGCGACCTCAAAAATAAAACATGCCAGCCCTGATGTTGGCGGTCTCCCATTTGTGTCAAAACTTTTGCTCAGGGGTGCCAGTCAGAAGCCATTTAACCTGAAACTGCCTTATAACTAGGGGTCACACCCAAGTGGGAAGTGGCAGCAGAGGGATCACCTCAAGGCGATGTCACTTTTTATTTCAAATATCAAGTATTGATAAACCACAAGGGAAACTGACTGGGTAAAGCCAAGACTAACGTGCAGGTGCTCTACCAACAAGTTTAAAGGCTTCTGAAAGGCACCCCTGAACAAAGACATTGACAAAGCAGGGAAACTGCAAATATTTGGGCTAGATAGCTCAGTTGTTAGAGCGCCGCACCTTAATCCAGAGGTCGCAGGTGCGAACCCCACTCAAGTAAATTTTTCTTTGTTAGTTTGTTCAACCCAAAATTGTTAGAATTACATTTTGCTTCAGTATCCACCAGTTATGATGCTCGTGGTAAAGGAACATATCAACTATTACCCAAGGAGGTTGGGTAGTTTGTTCAATTCCATTCATCATCTCAGAGCTCCCTTGGATTCTGTGCTGCCAAATATGTAGGTCATCATAATAAATCAATCACTAAAAAACCTCTGCCCTCAACATTACCCATTTCCTCATCAGTAAAAAGAAGTAATTACGATCAAGTGTGTTGCATGCAACTAGTTCAAGGCAATCCCAAACAAGAATACACATTTGTGTACTTTTTCTTCTTTTTTATGTCGTGCTGCTGGTTGCTCCCAAGTTGTCTGAAAAAATTGTCTTGGGTGAAAAGGCCCCTTAGTGAATTACTTATTATAAGTTTAAAGACTTTTTTTTAGGAGGGACAGACATGTTATTTGCAGGGCATGTAGTACCCTGTCATAAATGCTGATTGCTGGTAGTCTGGATATTCCCTTTAAAATAATCTAACAGCTGTACAACAATTACTACATTAATTGATATCCTGGAAAAAAAACCCTACCAAGATCTGTTGCTGAACCTGCACTATCAGTTTTGTCCAACTCAATCACAACCTGAAAAATACAAGCACATAATGTTATTTATCATATACCCCAGGTCGAGAGGAGAGCCTGTAGCTATGTATAAACGTGTAGTATAGACATGGTAAAAAGTGTTTAAACCTACGCGTGTTGACATGCAAGCTTACGCAGATGCTAGTTTACGCAATACGCAATCAACACATTATACTGATACTCAATGTAAAATTAGTACACGTGCGTACACACAACTGTTGAGTGTCACACGCAATTTTATTCTTCCTGAAATGGAGCCTTAGGGCGTGAAATGAATTGAAAATTGAAGGAGAAGTTTTTAATTTTTCAACATTATTATGCTTTTTACCAAATAAAATGAAATGAAAATAAAAAAGTGCTGAAGAGTTCTAAATGCCGTTAAAAACTGCCATGGTCCTGGCTGTGCAATAAAGACCTCGCCTTCAACTCAGTCCTTTATCACGTGGCCACAACCCTGCCGGTTTTAAACAGCATTTGAAGACCACGTTGCCACTCTTTTATTCAGTTATTTAAAAGTTGGGGATGATATTGTTGCTTTAATTTGAATTGTTAATTTACATCTATAAACATTTGTTTGAATGCATTAACATTAACGGATTCGAGACATCACCAGCAATCTCATCAATGTCATGTTCTATGTCATCTTACTGTTCAATCATCACGGTTGTGGCCACTGACGAGTATCACAACTCCCACTCTCCAGCACTAATGCAGAGGTTCTTCAGGGTTTAGTTTTAGGCCCTAGTCTATTTCTCTTGTACATCAATGACAATCCTGATCGCATTCTGTCTAAAGCTTGCAATCTGCTCTGATGACTCAACACTATATACTGCGAACCAAAGTTCCTTGTCAATTCCTCACTCATAAGCTATTGTGCTAATCTCACTTGATCTCAAAAATACTGTTGTCTGGGGTAAGGGCTGTCTCCTCTAGTTAAAAGCAAACTCATACATTGTCATCATCTAGATCAAGAGACCCAAATGAACCAGACATTTATCTGGACAATCCACAATTACAGGAACTTTCAAGTATCTGCCTACATTGGATAATACCTCAAACCTCAGCTGCAATAAATACATGTTTGATATAGCTAAAATAGCAACTCATTGTCTTGGCTGTCTGTATAATGCACACCAATACCTATACCTGGTGATGGTGTGAGCTGTCCTTTGCGATGAATCTCCTCCAATTGTTCATCTCACTGGGGTCTGTGTGTCTGGCAATGACTGTATAAGCCAATCAAAGAAGTGCAATTGCGACCACAAACATTACAGGTGAAGATCTGCACTTGTTGGGGCTGACGTAGGCGAGCTTTCCTTGCTTGC
Organism: Pisaster brevispinus; assembly: GCA_023634235.1. Lineage (NCBI taxonomy): Eukaryota > Metazoa > Echinodermata > Asteroidea > Forcipulatida > Asteriidae > Pisaster > Pisaster brevispinus. The sequence goes on along the minus strand of JAMKCF010000006.1, from coordinate 15,241,846 downwards.
CTCTGGTGTTTTTTTTTGTGGCAAGTCTTCCACACTTAAAGAGGTCCAGATCCTCACGGCAGATGCTACACTAGACGGTGGCCTGCTGCTCCCAGGTATCAAAAGGTATGGCACAGGACTTCAATGACTTCAATGACATCCATGTAGCGCTTCCGCTGACCTGACCAGTGAATCTGGGCTTGCATCAGGAAGTACTCTTTGCCTTGGATGCCACAGTGCTCTAGGACTTGGGTGTTCTGTCTCACCAAGTGAAGCCCAGGATCCTATGAAGGCAATGCATGTGGTAGGGGTCAAGGCGTGTGATATGATGATGGTAGGGTGTCCATGATTCGCATTCTTACAGAAGTGATGAGAGGACTACAGCACGATAGACACGGATCTTGGTGTGAAGGCAAATACCATGTACCCAACATAGGTGATGTGTCAGCCTCCCAAACGATGTATTTTTTTGTCAATCCTTGATGCTACTTCATTGTCTATCATGGCATTTTGGGAGATTGCGGAGCAGTATTTCAGAAACCTTGGACTTGGCCTTCAGGCACTTTAAGTTGAAGACACTGCTGCCAGAGTGAAACTGAATCAACAGTCTCTGGGTATAGTCCTTGAAAGCACCATAAGGCATAGATGGAAAAAAATGCTAAAGAGACGGGGGCTAAGAGGCAACCTTGCTTTGTTCCATTGGTGACAGGAAATGGCTTGGAGGTAAATTCGCTGTCTCTCACATGTGCAACCATGCCATCATGGATGGACATGATGATATTTACCAACTTGGCAGTGCAGCCAACCTTGTGCAGTAGTTGCCTCAGGCCTTGTCTGCCTACTGAGTCAAATGCTTTAATAAGATCAACAAAAACCATGAAAAGGTCACGCTGTTGTTCTCTGGGCTTTTCCTGAAGTTGACGAGTGGCAAACATTATGTCGGCTGTGTCGTGTCCGACGCGGAGGCCACACTTACTTTCTAGGGTAATGCTGAAGGCTATTGAAGATGAATAGGTGGTTTAGAATGACACAGGTGAGTATTTTCACAGCAATGGATAGCAAAGATAGTTGTCAAGACACAACCTGTCACCTTAGTGCTTGTATAGAGGAATGATCGTTTCATTCTTGAAGGCTTGGGGTACTGACTTCTCACTCTAGATGGTGTTAAAGAGCTAGATCAGTTTAGAGACGAAGCTGGTGCTGCCCATGCCACTTAAATGTCGATAGTAGTAGATAGGTTCAAGTCTAGTTGATCTAGGACATCATTCAGATGTTGCTGCCACTGTAGTTGCACACCACTTCAATAAAACAGCTACTTGAGCGAAAAAAATGTTTAACAAGAATGAAATTTAAACTTGTTTATGATGTGCTTGTTTACCATTTAAATGTATTTTTGATGTGTTTCCACTTCTGTTTTTTTCGCAATTATCGATCAAAAAGTTAGGCCCCAACCTAAAGGTTTTGAAAAACTAGAAACACTTCTGCCAGCACAAAGCTAAGTTACCAGCACTTACCAGCGCATAATGTGACATCATGCATGGGAGTTGGCTTCGCATGAACGGAATAGGACACCATTGTTTTCGGATGGGGATTCAATAGTTTTCGAAAGAAATTTATTAATTAAATCGTTTAAAAAAATTGAAGGGGTGCTGGAATGATATGCCAGCATTCTGTGCCATTGGTGGATGTTGGTTCATGTACAAAAGAAGGGTGCAAGTGCTGCTGAGATTGGAATGGTTGTGAGCCCCCTTGCACCAAAAAAGCTTGCAAAGCAATGTTCAGAAAAAACAAGTACATCACATATGTTAAGTGTCCTTCTGGCCACCTGGTCTGTGTCCCTCAAGTGGAGGGCAATAATGAACGATTATGAAGAGTGGCCCCAGGGATAAATACTTAAAAGGAGTCAATGATTCTTCAAAATCAAAATCACATTTGATTTTTCCCCACAAAACCAGTGGGAGCTGTTGCCAAAAAGTTAGTGTACAAGCAAAAGTGGCACTGATTGCAGGTGTCTATACATTTACACACACACACAAACACCCTTACATGGCAGTTACGGGTCCATTGTTGTTCCATTATTCCCTTTTCTAAAGAAATCCTCTGTGGGGTACCACTTGAACAAAGAAAACCTTGTGGGGTAGCATTGTTCTATTGTTAAAAATACCCCATAAGTTGGCGTGTGTAAGGGCACACTTACACACACAGCTCCATGTTGCATACACTCTGTGGACATTTCTTTGTTCTACACCAAGGAAAATCATTTTCTTGAACACTTAAAAAAAACCTCATGTGGATTTGTGTAAGTCCATATAGTGTTTTAAATTCCTACACTGTGTGGAACTCCTTAAGTCGAGAGGGTCTTTCACAGATTCCTGCCAGCTCCCAAAAGCTTCACCTCCTGTGGTAGATCTACCCTGAGTTATTCCAATTTGATCTAGATGTTTTTCCAGTGCCTTCAAAATCATGCCAGGTGCTCCAACCACCACAGGGACTACTTTCACTTTCACCTGCCAAATCTTAGAATCTGCTATGTCAATCTTCACCTTACTAAGACTAGCAACATCCGGACATCTATGTTCTATAACATGTTCAGTCTGAATGTTGAAGTCCCAGAGGATCTTGACGTGGGCAGGCACTTCGACACAATAATTCCTACAGAGATCCAAGTCAAACACCTTGGCCAACTAGTCATGTCTTCCTTTGTACTCCAACTGGGCCATCATACTACATTTGCTGACATTTAGAAATACAGTCTCCTCTGCCTTATTTCACTTCTACACATAGGAGAGATGTTTCCTTTCTCTATCCTTGCCTTAAAAGACTGGACATGTACTGCAGTAATCAAGCCCTCGGTTTCCTTCCTTTTTCCCGCCCTCTTGTACCCACCCGTTCAGTCCGGCTTCGTCTGCCTTTGTGTATTTTTGCGCAATTTTCAGCAAATTCTCCTTAGTGCTCCAGAAATGACATTGTGAAGCCTTCACACCAAACTTTTCCCCTACTACAACAAATAAGACAATTAGTTACCAACCCTAGGTCTTTACTTAAATTGGCTGACATTTCTGTAACCCTTTTACTTGGGGCCTGGCGCAAGTTTGACCCCTTAGCCACTTCCATCCCATGTTAAATCCTGTTTTTACTCTGCACCTCCTCATCTTTAAACTCTACACCCTCCTGTTTGTCTCTGCTATTGTCATCCTGACCATCTCATAACCCTGGCAGAGCTAGCAGCAGCCCCCTCCTCCGGTACTTGGTCATTAACCATCTCCGTTCTACCACTTCCAGCTTGTACTATCCTCCTCATCTCCTCAATTTCCACATTTGTTAACCACTAGTTCCGTTTGGTAATACTTATCTGGTCTGCAAGACGCTGCTTACTAATTTCAGTTACTCTTTTATCTTGCCATTTTCCTTCTGTATTCTCTCCTGTCGGGCTCATTCTTAATATAACATTCCATCGCTATTTGTTATCGTTCTCACTCCATTTTCTCCTGGTTGGAGTAGTTTGGATACTATCTGGTGGTACCTGTTTAGGCATACCAACCATATCGGGTGAAGAACTTCCTCTGTGGGAGTTTGTGACTCTTTCACCGTTGAATTGAGGCTCCATGGCACTTATTGATGACATCACAAAAGTGTGAGAAAGTTTGTAGTTTTAGGAAGAATTACAAACACAATGTTGTAGAATATTCAACCTTCAGAGACCACCTATAAACACTGGTTGTAATCAAGATGTTCCAAAGACGCAGATGACACGTGCGTCCATTCACTGATTCAATGTACACTGTGTGGTCTACGTTAAAGAAAGTTTTCTGAATACAACAATTTCCAACACTTTTCCACTCAAAATAGCAACAACTTGATGATAACTAGTCGTCTTCAAACTTGAACCAACAAGGAGTTAAATTTGATGTGAAACAAACATCAGGAAACAATATTTATCTTCTAGAGAATCGAGAGCTGATCTGAAGCAGTGTTCTTCTTCTTATTGTTATCTAATTACTTGAAAGAAATTTAAGAACTTACCCAAAAGTTAATCACACCCTGTTCATCCAAAGAGGCCAACTGGAAAGAAAGTCCTTGCATGTCTTCTGTAAAAATAGGAAATTAATTATTCATAGAATAACTTTAAAATTAGGATAGTCCACAAATTTAGTCTAACATAAGGCCTTTTCACACTATGAACGTCTGATCCGTGTCGAAATCTACACGGATCCACTCCGTGTCGACTTCGTAAAATTTCAACACGGTTTAAGTCTTCTCCCTTTTCACACTACACAACACGACACCCGCCTTTGTGCTACGCGTGTAGTGTTTCGATCCGAGTTGTGCGCGATCGTTTCACATTTACCACAAACGTCCGGATCTTACACCGGTAAATCAGAAAATCCCATACTGCATTGCACGATTTACCGTGGTTACCGTCTGTCAACACTCTCCAACATGGCTGCGCCCAGAGAAGTTTATCGGATGTTTGTGATGTTCATGTATTTGGGTCTTTTGTCCTTTTAAGGGCCCATTATTACTGGCACAAAAGTTATGAAATTGTAAATAACGCGCAACTTCTGGACAGGTGATGAATGGATGATGCGATGTGGCGGGTCAAAGCTTATTTGTTTGTTCGTTGCTTAACAACTACAGTGCACGCACGTTTCAGACTACGGCTTTTGACACGTGTCAGACTTCTCAACACGGAGTGGGAGCTCTCATCCCTACTACCGAGCAGGGTTAGTTTCGACACGGGGCAAGCGCTCTACACGGTTCAGTGCTGTGTTGAAATGTTGCAGTGTGAAAAAGGTTCACTAGTTAACACGTATCGGACCCGTGTCCAACACAGAGATTTTTTGTAGTGTGAAAAGGCCTATAGATAACTTAAAGGTACTCCATATCCTCCAACTCTACGACCATTGACATTAAACAACGTACAGGATGAGCATTAACTATTATAAAGTTTGATATCAAGCTATTTAAAACTTAAATCTAAATTTTGGGGTCACAGCAGCCAAAATCAGACCCAGTTTCTTTAAGTACTTAGCTTTTCATTACAAAGTAACTTTGCACATAAAATCAAAATTTGACAAGGGACAGGTTTCCTATTGGATGATCTGGTTAGTTTTGCTATACAGGCATGTCACTATGCCCATAGTTGACATATAGGGCATGCACAGCATACACAGATGACAACTGAGTTTTATAACATTATCTGTGTTCTATTTCTATGATTTTAACATATATCAAATTATAAGTCATAAAACTGAAAGATACATTTGCATACCACTGTATTTGGCTGAATCTGCATTGTGAGTGGACGCTTTTAGACTGTCATCAGATGTAGTCAATGGTTGCACTGTGACTACTGCACACTGGTGTGCCTCATCTTTATGGACTCCATAAGTACTGTAAGTAGGTACTCGCACACACAATTTAATGCCACCATTTTGGGTCATGTGATGCATACTAGATGGCTCACGCAAGTCCCAAATTAAAATAGCTCCATCAGCCTGTGATCAGGTAAGGATAAACAACATTTGTATCAATCAATAACAATTGTACAAGTAAAAAGAACAATAAAATCAAAAGTCAAACTTGCCAAGATGTACACTGGATAAGTATTACCTTTAAGGCTAATGATTTACAGATATTTGCTCTGTTATTAAAAAACAATAAAAATCAGCTGTCTATTTATTATCTCCTCAGTAAAAACTTAAAAAAAAACTAAAATCAAAGTAGTCATTCAGTTTTTGTGACATCAAAAAAACAAGGAGTTCATATTGCTGATCCTTGAAGTGAATCTTATGATGCATGACCTCATGGTTTATGTCTCATTATTTAAGTTTTTCTTTCTTTTTTCGATTGGAACCGGAAGTCAATGTCAAACTTTGGTCGAATTTGTGTGACCTTTGTTCAGTTTGTGAAGAAATTTTTGCTGATGTGTTGATTGTAAAAATCAAATGTATGGTTCAGGAGTTATGATTTTTTCAAATATTAAATTTCAACATCTGATTTGAAACAGAAGTTACAAAATACTTTTCCCAAAGATAGATTGTAAAAATCTAATGTGCGGTTCAGGAGTGATAAGATTTAGAAACATTAAATTTCAACTTCCAGGGTCACATTGTGTGCCATGTTTGTTTGGTTTGTGAAGACCTTTCAGATGATGTATGGATTGTAAAAATCAAATGTGTGGTTCAGGAGTTATGATTTTTTTATACATTAAACTTCAACTTCCAGTTTGAACCGGAAGTCAAGGTCAAACAGGGTCACTTTTTGTGTAGCGTTTGTTTGGTTTATAAAGACCTTTCAGATGATGTTTGGATTGTGGTTCAGGAGTTGCACATTTTTCAAACATTCAATGGATTATCTAACGGTGGGCAATATACAATGTAACAGCATTGCTACATTTATTCCTACATGTAGCTATACAGTACATATGTAAACTAAACTTACAACTCCAACGTCAAGCATGTGTACATGTGTTATTACACTATCATGCATTATCCAATGCCAGTTTTGACCAGATGTAAAGGTCAAACTGGTGTCATCCCTGTGCAAAAGTTTGAGCAGGCTCAAAGTTCTACAACCTGATGCAAAAATTATGCTGAAATGGTAAGTAGTTTTTGAGCTATGAATTATTATTTTTTAATTCAACTTTCGATTTGAACTGGAATAAAAATGAAACTATCAAAATTTGTTTACTTTTTTAGGATAATAAATAGGGTTCAATAAATAGGAAGTAGACACAAACTTACTGTTCCTGCAAATGCAAATGCTGTTTTGATAGGGCTGAAGCAGCAAGTCTTCACCTCAGATTTGCATGTTAAGATACTGGAATAAATAAGTTACACGATAATGCAGTTTAAAAGTAGTGCAAAGGGTGTGTTAAAGAATATAAGTCTCTAAATAAATAAAGAGTACTAATTATTAACTATCTGATATTGTTTTGATCAGTTTCAATCAGACAGCTCACCTGTAATAAAGTTTTGCATCAATACCAATATTTCAGAAAAATATTTCTGTCTGAATTACTGTCAAAAACGAAAAGACCCCTGAATCACCTTTGCATATTTAGTGTGCAGTTATCACAATATGGACATGTATAAGTACAAACAAATTCATGAGTCAATATCACTTTAATGTGGCCACACACGTTTCATATGGTATGTGTTCTCTTAGACCGCAGCATGGACAACAGAGTGCATGGACAACAGACAGGAACTGGTCAGAACATTGAGGGCGCTCTCTAAATGAGCTGCCATTTTAGTTTAGTGTGACAATTTCGTTTTTAATCCTCATCAATCTTCGTCCATTTTAGCCATCTTCTTGCCTGTGACAGTATTTTGTGTCGGTAATGTATTGTACCTCATTTTGTGTTTGTTTAAATTACTTTTGATGTCATATTGATGGAATTTTGACATCATTTTGAATGGACACGAACAGTATTATTTGAATTTGTACTGCAGCATACATGTACATGTGAATTCTGCATCGCTTATTGCTGTGTCCTTACATGAGGATTTTGACTTTTTAGTACTTCACAATGTCATTTATACAATACACCATTAACAGCTTGCTTGCTGTAGGAAAAACCGTAAAGAAAACTCTTCTTCCGAGAGAACAATGGAACCTAAAAGAGGCTGTCGAGCTGGCATATTTAAGAATTGGTATATATCATCGATTGTGTCTGACAGGAAGGAACAATCTACACGACCTACATTTACTCAAAGAGCAAACCCGCAGAACCTTGTTCACATTGTCACTTCAACCGTGTCACAATTAAACGCTTGTCTACTACAGCTCTATTGCCAGCCATGTTACTGTGCAATCCGCGTTCTTTGAACAACAAACTCGACGAGTTTAATGCAGTACTTGATAATAACTCCATAGACTTGGCAGCCGTTACAGAGACATGGTTTTCATCTGAGCGACCAGTAGATCATTACATCATTCCTGGCTATGAGTTATACTCCCGACCCAGGACTGACCGTCGAGGTGGCGGTGTCGCTCTGTTTGTCGAAGTTTATCAAGGATCGTAGTGGGTGTGTTTTATTACCCACCAAACAGCCCAATCTCTGCAACTCTCGTCGACCATATTGGTTCTGTGGTCGATAGCACGCTAACCCAGCAACCGAACTCTGGAATTATCATCCTTGGAGACTTCAACAGATTAGATCTGAGCGATCTTGAATCAAACACACTTATTCAAGTCGTTAATGAACCAACACGGGACAACGCGATATTGGACAAGGTATGACTAACATTCCAAACCTATATCGTGATGCTGAGATAATCTCTCCAATTGGTCTCAGTGACCATCGCTGTGTAGTTCTAAAACCACTTCACCACGTTACAACTGGAAATACTACTCGCAAACGCAAAGTCCGCCCAATGCCTGACAGTAAAATCAGGGATTACGGAATGTGGATCCTTGATCATGACTGGGCAGAAGTCTACTCAGCACAAGACGTCACAGAGAAATGTTCAGCTTTTTACTCTACTCTTGGCCGATCAATTGACACATATTTCCCTTGCCTTAAAGTGAAGCTACATAAAAATGATAAGGCCTGGATTACTCCTCGCATCAAAAACCTGATTGAGAAGCGACAGAAAGCCTTTCGTAACAAATATGAGTCCCTGTGGAGGTACCTGCGTAACAAAATAAAACGTGAAATAAAGATTGCTAAAGCGACATATTACACCAAAAAAGTACAACACCTGAAGGCATCCAATCCAAGTGCATGGTTCAAAGGAATTCGAGTGATGTCAGGGAAAAGCTACTCTACAGGCATCCGCATTCCTGACATCGAATGCTCCGATCATAAAGCGATTGCAAATGCAATCTGTGAAAACTTCTCTTCGGTAGCAGACGACCTGGACCCGCTTAACTGCTCAGAGTTACCAGCCTTCCTTCCATCGCAACCAATACGCGCTGTTCAAACTTTCGAAGTTTAAAGCACGTAAAGCTAGCGGACCAGACAGCATTTCTTCGAGATTCATTCGCCAGTGGGCATATGAACTTAGCAAACCACTAACAGACATCATAAATACTTCATATGCACAACATACAGTCCCTCCACAGTGGAAATAAGCCAATGTAGTCCCCCTGCCGAAATCCTCTCCTGCCAGTTTCAACAACCTCCGTCCGGTGGCTCTTACTGACCACTTTTCAAAGGTCGCTGAACATTTCATAGCTTGTGATACTCTGAATCAAATGCAGTGCAAGCTAGATACATCACAATTTGGTAATCAGAAGGGAGTTTCCACAACACATTGCCTCATCGACGTGCTACACGCTATTCATACTAATGCTAATCATCCTGGTGCAGCTTCCACAATTTTGCTCACAGACTTCTCCAAAGCATTTGATCATGTTGATCATACTACCGCCATCAAAAAGCTAATTGAGTTGGAGGTTGATCATGGCACCATTGCATGGATTGCTGACTTTTTGTCAGATCGCAAGCAGAGAGTTAAGTACAAAGACGCACTTTCTAATTGGTGTACTACACAAGCAGGAGTTCCACAGGGAACTAAAATCGGCCCTGTTGTATTTCTTGCTATGATCAACGATTTTGTGGTCAGTCAAGAAAGCGACAATATTTTGCAATTCAAATATGTTGATGACCTTACTCTAATTGAGAAGCGGCCAAAATCATCTGAATCCAAGTTATCTTCAGCGTTACACTGCTTGCATGAGTGGTCATCCACAAATAGAATGCAACTCAATCTCAAGAAATGCCTCACAATGGATATTTGCTTTACCAAAGACCAGCTGGTCCCTACTGTTCTGACATTGGACGACCAGGTGCTGCAACATTGCAAAAACATAAAATTACTGGGCATTTTCATCCAATCGGACCTAAAATGGGACACACAAGTCGGCAGCATGGTTAAACTTGCAAATAGTCGTTTGTATGTCCTTCGTACCCTCAAATACTTTGCGCTTTCAAAACATGATCTGACTACGATTTACACTAGTTTTGTGAGACCTGTACTTGTGTATACTACACAAGTGTGGTCTAGTGGACTCACCCGCAACCATCGTCATTCAATCGAACAAATACAGAAGAGAGCTTGTAAGATCATTCTTGGGGATGCCTACACAGGATACACGGATGCACTTGAACAATTGTGACTCATCTCTCTTGAAGAGAGACATGAACAATTATGTTATTCATTTGCTAAGTCCATGGAACTTGATTCTTCCCGTTTACATCATTTACTCCCTCAAACAAAGTCACATGGTTATAATACCAGATCTGGTCCCTCCCACCGTCCTGAATTCACATGTAGAACTCAACGATATAAAAATAGCCCCATTCCCCACCTAACTCGTACATGTATTTTAAACAACAATTAAGCTCAATGCCAGTACCTCCCCCTTTTTCTATCATAGAGACGCTGGTTTTTTGTATTGCTTGGTTTAAACCATACTCTTTAGGTCTTTGTTTAAGTTCACCTTTTTCATACTTATTTTCTCAAATAATTGTAGTTTTCTTTATAATTGTCCTTTCTGAATTTTAATTTTGTTTTGCTAAAGACCACTTTTTCATTTCCTTTTTTTGTATTTAAAGTTTTTTAATGTGTACATGTGCAAATGTTTTAATTCAGCCTCTGGCCGCGAATACATTTTTAATTGTGAATAGACCATTTCAAATCAAAAATCCAACAAAAAGAACTGGTTGCTCAAGATTTTCCTTGTGCTGAATGTTATGGTGTTTTTTTAAACCAAATTTTAGATCAGGCAAAAAAGTCAAAAAGAGATAAACAAATTTAAACCAACAGTGACTAGGAGTCATTATATAAAACCTTACAAAATCCTTGTCATTTGATTGAAGATAGTAGGTTAAGCGTCATTCCCATAAATTCCATGCATTATGGTACTAGTTATGACACATTTTTGTCCCAATCTTTTTTATTATTGCACACTAGACCACATCGTATGTAAAACACAGCAGCACAAAACGCCCTCATATTGGATGCCAGTATACAAATATAACATGGTTTGAGGGTGGACTGTTGATATAAGCTACCCAAGGGAAGTTGACTATATAGTTTGCCAACTTCCAATAAGAAGAGGAGCTAATATTAATTGTCCAGCCAAAATAAGCCATGTTATTTTTGTTTGGCAACACTAAGCTTGGGAAAAGGTAGATTGACATGCCTCCATCTTTTTATGTGTATGTAGCTAGGATGGTGTTCATGCTCGAGTACTACACCCATCCAACAGTTCACTGACAGTCTCAAGGTGATGTCAATTGTCCCGAGATAAAAAAATTCTGACGTGAAAATGTCAAGTTTAGTTTTTGAAATAGAACCTTTCACTTTAGGGCACTATAACAAACGATGACTTCAAACAAGCCTTTTTCAGAAGGCTTGGACTTCACTGACAATTTCAAACAATGAAAAAATTACAATTATTCATTGACCTTGTTGTAGGCGCATATAAATTTACATGCTTTTATTATTTTATTCAAACTTCCGGTTGGGCTGGATGGAAGGGTAAAATTTGGGTCACATCTGAGTATGAAATGGGACACTTGCAATGTGCTTTAATGTCACAATGACTTTGAATTTGTGCATTGCGGTTCAAAAGGTATTGTTAGTGGTTTGCTTCATAGCCCAAACTCCTATTGTTTTTGTCCAGATTTTAAATTTTTTAGCTGTTTCGCAGCAAAGCGCAGCGAAACAGCTCTTGTTTTCGTTAAAGTTTTTTTTATTATTATTATTATTATTATTTATTTATTTATTTTTTTTGTATTTGTCTGTTTCAGTAATAAAAGCCATTGAGATAACGCACGTTCGTTCTATGCGGGTTTTTGCCTAGTTCCTAAGGAGCAATTGCAATGAAACTTTCAGTGATGAAAGGCATTGGTGCAATAATGCCCCTCAAACAATGATGTCATGATGACGTCATCACCTGTCACGTGACGTCATCTTAAAGGTTTATATTTTAAATATTTGAAAATCTGTAACAAATCAGCCACAAGAGACCGTAGGTTTTTGTTTGCGGGATTGTATAGGGATATATTAGGTCTTCATTTTATTCAGTGTGCGTGACCTCACATGACCTCTACTTCCGGTCGAAACAGGAAGTGCCTCGTTATTCAAAAGTGGAAATAGTTATGAAGTTGCTTTCAACGATGTTATTGTCTGGCAAGGGTGGGTAATTAAAAAAAATTACCGATGACGTCACAATACACAAGAGCGCCCTCTAGCGGCAGGTTGAAAACTGATCAAAATGGACTTTTTGAAGATGTGTGTGGTGTAGTTTTGTGTAATCACTTCAAAATTTACATACATGTTGATCGTCAGGCAGCCATCATATGTGTGAAATTTCAGATCGATGACGTCATCGGGGGTCACGTGACGCGGCATTAAAGGTGCCTTTTTTAATGTTGTATATATCTCCCTAAGTGTTAGTGCGATCATGTTGAAACTTGGTAGGTTGTTGGATATTGGCAAGTTCTTGTAAATTCTGAAATGACGTCATGATGACGTCATCACATGATTTTTTATGATTTTTTGAAAAAGTTATGGCGAAACAGCTCGGCATTTGTGCACAAATGCAATATGTCTAGTTTTTTTTTTTTTTCTTACCGACACTATTCCCGTAGGGTTTGATGGATTTCGTTATTAGATAATCTTAAACTTCCGATTAGAAGGAGTTACATCATATTTTAGCTTACTTAGTTACGTTTATGTGAAAACATGGCGTCACCATTGCATCAGTCTTACCTGTTATATAGACATTTTAAAATTTGTGGCGAGCCGACAATACACGTTAACAATCCTGTGATCTGGCATTGAATTCACAGAATTTCCAATCCAATTGACAGGTAAATGAAAACTCAAACATGGAAATAAGTCCATAATTGCAACATGTCCTAATAACAAGTAGTTCTATGAAGTGATTGAAAAAACAATTCTGGTGGTCTTTCAGTAACATGTTGGCTTTGGAGCATTCCCTCATTCCGATGTATTGGAATGCCAAGTCAACCTGCGTTGACCCGGAAATATTTAAAAGAGGGCGCTATTCAAGTTTACCGCAATATATCACAGATTTCTCACATTAGCCTATTGGATATGACATGTGAAATCATGATACTTTATCTTTTTGTTACATCAAATGAAACCTCTTTGTGTACATTTTTACTAATTAATTACATAATTTCTATTTTTTTTTAACAATATCTTTTGATTTGGTTGGATAGATAACGAATGGTTTCATTGTTTGTGAACTTCGGTTTGGAGTTTTGTGGTCGAAATCCAATTTCACTTACAGCACTGCTTCTTATGCTGCTCATGATTTTCTAGTTTCTGATTTGGTTCTAGTCCTACAGCTATACTTTGGATTTGTTGTGTAAGATTGGTCTTCAATCTGTCTTGAGTTGTTTTGCTACCTAGCAATTTTCGAACTTTCAATGGCCGATGTTTTTTTGGCACTCAGTTTGCTTGAGGCGTGCAACTAATGAGCATTGATCTGAGAACAAAGTGGCTCTGCTTTATGATCATGAGTCTTCTAAAGGACATTTGGAGCTTTGTAGACAGAGAATGTAGTCAATATGTGCATAAATGGGCCGTGTTTTTCCAGGTGACTGATTGTTCCGTATTCTGCAACTCCAGGTGGTACGATGTTTACATGGGTGTTGGAAAGCCGTATGGCAGGCATAGAGTCGATGTGTTGTAATGAACTCCATTAACCTTTCCCCATTTTAGTTCATAGTGCTTATCCCAAATAAACCAATAGGAGGTGGCACATCCGCATCATGGGCGAAGTTGCAAGATCTACCCAACTTCGAATTAATGTCTGCACAAATAAAAAGCTGTACTTGAGCTGGAACAGTGGTGGCGGTAGCCAAATCAGTGTAGAACTCGTCAAGACGTGTGGGACCTTCTTGCTAATTCTCACTAACTTATTATCCACTTCCCAAAATATACATAGCTTACCTCATCATCTAAAATGTGTTATGCTTAAGGTACAAATAATTCCATTTATTTGAAATATATTCAAGACTGAATGTAAACTATCTCAGCTAAATCTTTTTCTTACATAGATGTATGGTTTACTGCCCTATAAGGCAAATGAGGCTTATCTGTCCCTGTAAATAATTCTTGGCATGGTGGAAATATATATGTGAGAGAACTTACCGAAATGGTTTGTAAGAATCCTGGACATTCCAAACACAAACAATTGCTTGATCAGAGAAAGTTTCATCAGGCTGAATGTTTGAAAATGAGAAAATTATGACAGAGTGTTGAAAACTTTGAAGGCTAGACTTTACACACACAATAATTGAGGACTTATTTGAGCATTTATAAAAATTACCAACACTTTTTGCATTATCAGAAAAGATATGAAAATATATAGGATGTTAAAAATAAAGAGGCGGGGGCAGGGGGGGGGTTGTTGTTTCTTGGGTTTTACATATGCTAGTGGGTCACGAAAAACAGCCATCATAAGACCATAATCTAAAGACTTCCATGGTCCAAAAAATTTCACGTGGTCACAATCAAAAAAGAAGAAGAGTAATATACTTCCAAAGATTCAAAAGTCGGAAATCTAAAGTGTATTTGTTTTTTTTGTGTAATACAGACTGTAATGTATGTACATGTACAATACTTTAAACACTATAATGTATACTTTACCGAAATTACGAATGTGAAATGTCGATTGTAAAATATAATACAAGATTACAAGCTTCAGTAACAGGGGTTGTTGCTGAGTCACTTATATTAATATTGGGAATAGAAACTTCAGAGAGTTGTTGACTTAAACCAATTATCATAAATTCTGTGTTGTTATCATTAAGTTTAAGGAATTTTTTTTGCACAATCATACAAACACATGTTTTAATACGATTGATTTTCTCATCAGCAAAATTTTGGGAAGGTTTAGAAGAAATATAACTAATATAAATATAGTTAAGTTTACGTTTCCTGATGTTGTTGGGTACAATGTAGGTGTAGGTGTTGATGTAGGTGTACACTGTGAACCACAGTGGTCCAAGAACTGACCCTTGAGGGACCAACAAATTATGAACAACCGGATCGGATGTGGAATTGCCATGCAAAGCGAACATGTTGTTGTCTGTTTTGAAAATATGATTAGCACCATTTAAGGGCATTCCCTTGTAAACCAATATTATCACGTAGTCTCTTGAGCAAAATAGTGTGATTCACGGTGTCAAAAGCTGCACTTAAATCAAGCAGAATCAGGGCAGTCACATGGCCTTCATCCATAGCACATAAAATGTCATTTTGCACTCACAAAAGCAATGATTCAGTGCTATGCCTAGACTTGTATGCAGATTGAAAATTATTAGCAAGGCCAAAGTCAGAGATAACAGTGTTCAATCTGGAGGCGGAAATGCGCTCATTAGTCTTGCCAATAAACTTCAAATTAGCCACCAGTCTGTAGTTAGACAAAATCTCTACATCTTGACCTGGCTTCTTGATTAGGGGACAAATGTAAGCCATCTAAGATTTTCTGGAAAAAACCTAGCTCAAAAGACTTGTTCATAATAGCAGTAATAAGTAGTGCTAGAACATCAATACACTTTTTAAAAGACCTGTAAGTACAGGGTCCAGTTCACATGATTTGGAAGGAGAACTTCTTACTAGTTTGACAATCTCAGACACAATTGCAGGTTTAAACTCGGAAACATGTTATACAATCTCAGGTAAATTGTTATTTGACAAATTTGGAGAGTAACACAACAAGATCAATGCGATTAACATTAACATCAATAGATTTAAGGTTGCGTGTTGTTATAGTAACTTTAGGGGGTTGTGGTTTCTGTAACTTTAGGGGGTTGTGGTTTCTGAAGCAATAATTGACACTTAGCAGCATAGTGATCAGAAGACCCAAGATGAAGATAAATACCAGAAACAAGTGTTGTATTTTAAGAGTAGTTAAGAGTAGGTCAAGCAGATGTCCATGAATGTTGACTCTGAGTCATGATAATGAAGACCATAGGATAGTAATATGGTCTTAAACCGGATGGCATTGGCTTCTTTCAAATTATCCATATGAATATTAAAACTGCCTACAAAAACAATCTCAGATGGTAGAAATAGATAGTCTTTCTTCATATTTTCAAAATCCTGAAGAAAAAGTCAAAAAGTCACATTCGGCATACAAGGAGGATACATTGACGACACAGATTTTGAATTGGAGGTGATCTCTACATGAACAGACTCAAATGAAGTGTAAACTGTCATGTCACTTTTTACAGTCGCATTGAGACACGAACAAAAAAGGATCCCAACCCAACATCAGCCCTGTTAAATCTCTGTGAGTGGAGAAACTAGTAACCATTTATTGTGATTTTACTAATTAAGTTAACCTGTTAAAACTTTTAAAATTCATAAAAAATCATGTGATGCCATCATCATGATGTCATGTAAATTTGTGCTTTTAACACAGCCCTGTCTATGGACATGCCAAGATTCATTTCAATCATGAACTTCCATAGATATATGACATCAATAAGTCCACCTTTAATGTGATGTCACATGAAAGAGTGATGATGTCATGATGGCATCATTCTTTGAGACACCACATCTATATAAGGTCTATGTGTATGCCAAGTTTGATCAATATCTCAGGTTGTTAGATGGCCAAAGTTCCGTCCAGAAAGTCTTTGCACTTTGGATTTGGGATAGAACTAAAATAAGAAAAACTAGGCCTATGTGATTTTAACTAACCATCACAGGGCTGTTCCATTCTATTGACCTAAGAAGTTTTTTTGTAGCCCAAGATATGAACAGATTCTGTACTTTGTGTATATTCTGTAATCCTGTTCGAAATGGATGCATGGTATCAAGCCTGATCATCAAAATGTAAAAAGTCAAACAAGTTCGGATCTTGTTTTAGAACGGAAGCAAAGGTCAAAGTTGGGTCACCGTTTTAAATAAAATGTTGCAAGTGTTGTAAGCTACAAATACAACACAAACATTACGACTTTTTGACATGTGGTTCAGGAGAAAATGTGTTTTTCATACTAACAAATTTTATAAGGTACATGATGGTATATAAATTATTCCCATCTAATGCCTTTTAACAAGAACCCTAAGCGTATGCAGGAATTACATGTATTGGTCATACACAAATCAAATGGGATGTGCACAAAGTAATTTGGTCCTCTATCGGTTAGGGATTAAGTAAACAAGTTTTGCATTTCATGGTTTTTTCCTTGAATTTCAATCTCATAAGGGTCCACACCGTAGTGTACCATTGTGCACAAACTATACAGAAGATGAATCACAACTGCAAAGGTGACTGGGTGTAGTCTATGAAGCACTTCATTTTAGCCTCAGTACCAAGTTTTACAAATTAATGGCCCATTATAGTGGTACTTCGATTACTTTTAATGTTCTGAAACATCTCTTATTAAAAGCATTTAACTTTTCAAAAACGATTTATGTAATTTAGGAAACTAATTATTAACTTTATTTGTAAATATTGTGTTTTTGACCAGCAAAACATTAACACTTTTAGCGCCATGTGTTTTGTACACAAAATGAAAACGCGCCAACAAATGATGACATGACGTGACAGTGCAAAATATGCCAAAATCGTCAACTACAATATAAAATGAGTCTATAACTGAAACAATTTTGAGCATTGGATGTTTACTTCTTAAGATATGATGAACACAAGATTGACTAAATATTCACACTGCTGTCACATGAATAATTAATTAAGAATTTTAATCAAATAACATCTAAAAATAATTTCAAGGCATAAGCTTTATTATGGAATATGGTTAGTCTACTTCCGATAATTCTAAGTGGGGTATATGACAGTTAGAGAAGTCATGTGTTAAGTCAATAGGGTTTTGGGCAAGAAAAAATAATTTGAAAAAATAAAAATCTAGACAGAAACAATACCTGTTCCTTCTGAATTGTCGGCACAGCTAAAAAAAACACGCAAACCAGAACAAAAACAAAGCCTTTCCCAGCAAAAGTACCGGAAAAGCCAAATACCTATTCTTTGATAGGATGGAACAATTGCAGCTGCCAAATAGAGTTGATTATCAAAATTGTTAATTGCAAGCATGATTTGTGGCATTATTGCAAAAAAATATACAGACACAAGAAACTC
Organism: Pisaster brevispinus; assembly: GCA_023634235.1. Lineage (NCBI taxonomy): Eukaryota > Metazoa > Echinodermata > Asteroidea > Forcipulatida > Asteriidae > Pisaster > Pisaster brevispinus. The sequence goes on along the minus strand of JAMKCF010000006.1, from coordinate 15,223,764 downwards.
GCTACTTATTTCAAATGCAATAACCTCTACATGTAAACAGATAAAGTGTACTGTCTCTTCATTCTTACAAAATATTAAGAAAATCAAGTAACAAACACCAAATTAAAATGTTAAGAATTGAGCATACAGTCAGTACTCACCATATTAGGAATGGAATACACTGTCATTAACAGATTAGTCTGTACTGGGTGGAACTGAGCATGTGTCACATGGCGACCTTTATATAAAAATACAACAAGGCTACTTAATTTCCAACCTATAAATACAAAGAAAACTATTATTAAATTATTCAAAATTAACAAAGTTGTCAATTAATTTGAAGAAAATAAATACCTCTGAGAAATGGTAAATCTGACTGAAGTCGGTTGTAGCCCTGACTGAATAGAATACTCCGCTGATTAACTGTAATATCCCTCTTACTGTTATCACTGGCAGTTTCCTCAAGGATAGCATTCATCACCTAATGCAAATCAAAGGATAAAATATACATGTCCTTCAACAAGATAAAATTCAACCAAACTGAGTTTAATCCTTGTTTAAACGATCAGATAGTTACTAGGAATGATTAAATGTCATGTCAAATGAATATTGATACTTTTTCTGGTTTATCTGAATGCTTTATAATATTTTTGTCTTGCTTTTATCTTATTTCAAATAAGTTTTACTTTTTTTAAAATCTGAAGTCTATCATACAATATATATGAGCACAGCTGTGGACCTCAATTATGATTCAGTTTCAAAAAAATATCAACATCTGCATAAGTTTTCTACAGAAAAGGTGATAATAACTGTTTCATTACACCACCCACAATAAAACAGAATAAAATTGAAACATAATTATAAACTGACCTGACCAGCATTTTCTAAGAACTGAGCAAGTCTGAGTGAATGAACTTTTAAAAGAGCATTATCATCATCATGTTCTTGAGACCCTTCATGGTATTCTGATGAGAAAACAAATATTTAAAGAAATCACTTTTGTGATTGAAAACAAACTTTAAAAAGGGATGCCTCTTTCATAGGATTCAAGTTACAAATTTTTAACTTTGAGATCATAAATTGTGGTCTTAAGCCAAGGGCGGAAATTATAGTAGCTGGAGTGCAGCTAAAAATGATGCCCTTGCTGCACTTCTTTTTTGTTTTGACATTTTGTATTATTAATTGGTTTTACCCATACACCGAAGTGTGTTAAACACTGTATACTCAGTAGAAAACAAAATCCACAGGCATATTACTTGGCTGGGATTCGAACCCACAACCTTTGCCATTCTAGAGCCGATGTCTTACCACTAGACCATTGAGACTGCCTGGTCTTGTAACTAGAGGCAGTTCAAATCTTAAATTTGAGCAGCGAGTACCCAAACTGAATATATGCTAAATTTTTGGACTTTTGGCCTTCACCAGTTCTGACCCAAAGAATACAATGTTATAATTACAGAGTATACAAATTGTAAAAATAATATTGTTGTCGTAACAAAACTATTACTAAAAGACTTTACAGACATTAAAGACATTAAAGAAATTAAAGACAACAACCATTGTAATAAAGCACACATGATTCACTTCTCTCTTTCGAGAATATTTGAACAAAAACTCTCGATACTAGGCCATGGCATGCTGGAATCTCACATTTGAATCCTGCCAAAAACAATGGAAGACAACATGGCTGCTTAATTGATCTCTCGTAATCCCTGTTTGTCAGACAAAAGGACAAAGGTCTAGAATTGGGGATTAAGCAGAAATCAAAGTAATGATTGTTTTGTCCATTGTTTCCACCACATTTTGCCCTTGTCTATGTGGACACAAAAATATGACACACACATGAGTGCATGCATGGTGCACACTACACTATAAGCTCTCTGATTTGTTATCAGGACAACTGCTGAACTCACTCATCACAGCAACAGAAAGGACACTATTGGCAAATACGGTTTGCTCAGGCCTCTACTCCTGTGTCCTTGAAAAATTTGCTTGTAAACACGTCTTCCATCGTGAAGCGGTTAAAAACTTGTCATAGACAGATATTTGTTTTTTTAACCACTTCACATGGCGTGACAGGTATACCCGTCAAATTTCCCTAAACTGGCGGACATTTTTTAGAGCCAGGAACAACTTCAGAACGCCTTCAATTTTTTGGGTAGTCAGTCTGAAGGCTCATGTGTATATCCACTTGGACATTCCATGGTGTAAAGTGCAGTGCACAGGCATACACCTTCCATGCTACGCTTCGTTTCCCTTGTACTTAGAGGGACAGAAGGTACTGGAATTTATCAATTACAGACCTTTGTCCTTTTGTTATACAAATGTGGCATAAAAGAATGGACAGGCTACCACATTGCTTATCATTATATTCAGCTCAATTGGAGGCAAGTCCCAGCATTCATGGCATTATGAGATTCCTGCATAGCAATGTGGATTATCACCCACACAAGGCCCAGGTTTTGTGATTCATAGTGAATCCATACTCATAGTTTCTGATATTTTCTAATTCCTACTGCTTGTTATGAGAACCTCTGTTGTCTTTTCCTTTGTCAAGTCGGGTTTCATTGTGACAACAATATTTTCACAAGAAAATGGTTACTTTGGAAGCACGAAAAAGTTCAGAAAAATTATATCACACAAAGGCATGGAAACACTTTTGGAATACAATGGTTAAATGGCTGCTCAAGGTGCTCTTCATATTTTAGTGTGACCACCTTTTTATGGCAAAGTAGACACAGTTACTGGATGATAATTATTTCAGGCCTCGAATTACACCATTTTTAGGGCAAGGCCACTTTGGCCTTGGAGCAAGTCAAATTTTGGAGGGCACCAATGCCAATAGATAGGGCACAAGGACAAAACTATAAAAAGTAGAAAAGTCACGAAGGCCATTAAACTATTAATTGTAAATCTAAATATCGGATTAACATCAAGAAGACAGAAGCATTATCTAACCAAACTCTGCCTAAACACTGGAAGAAAATGTCAAAGTTTACGGCACTGCTCAAAATATGGTGGATAATTTCACCTATCTTGGCAATATGGTATTGAAAGATGTCTGTATTGACGCCAAGCTAGAGAAGAGGATGGCCATGGCTAGCATGGCTTTTGGACGACTGTACTAAAGACCCTGGTGTAGCATTCATGTATTCAAAAAAGTCAAATGTAAAATCTACAGGGTAATCATTTAGTCCACTCTTCTGTACGGCGCCGAAACATGGACTGTATAAAGAAGGCAGGTGACAAAATTACATGCCTTTATGATGAGACATCTAAGGTCATTAATGAAAATCACCTGGCAGGACATGGTATCCAACAAGGAGGTCCTAGAGCATGCAAGTTTGCCCTCAATGGAGTACCTCCTTGTAAGAAAGAACCTCCGGTGGGCAGGACACCCCCCACTGAGAATGCCGTAAGACAACCGAAACAGATCCTTTACCCCCAACTCTCTGAAGGGTTGAGAAGACAAAGCCTCTTAATGCCTCCAATGCAACTGACAGCATGATAATGATGATGACATTTTTTTAAAAATTTGTGACATCATTGGTGTTTCACGACATTCATTTACTCAAAACTTTGAAATATCTAACAACTCAATTCAATTACCATTAACTGTGGAAGCTCCTACACTTGGGTACTGGGTCCATACATCTGTTGTCTCAATAGCCTCTGTCTGGATATCTCGATCCAATACATCATCATGACACTGAACAAATGCCTGCACAAAAGAACATGTCAAGAATTGTTGTAATATGTTAACTTTTAGAAAATTAAATGTCTGCAATATTTCTTTATAACTCCAACCTTCAATGTTTTACCTTGCCAGAAATCTTGCGTTTCAAGCTTAAAACGTTGTTTTTTCTTCCTTGATGTAAACATACATGCCCTTTTCTGTTTTAGGTTATTTTTTCCAAATTGGTATGCCAACTTGGAAGGCAACGGATTTGAAAATGTTAATTGCAAAAAACCATCAGAGGCCTGTCTATTTAAGCACATTATCAAGTTATAAACCACATGGTTAACATTTTAATGATTTGGGGTTGAACAAAGAAAACTTGACTAGAGTGGGATTTGAACCAACGACCTCTGGCCCTATGTGGGCGCTCTACTGAGTTATCTAGCCCTATGTGGGTGCTCTACTGAGTTATCTAGCCCTATGTGGGTGCTCTACTGAGTTATCTAGCCCTATGTGGGTGCTTTACTGAGTTATCTAGCCCTATGTTGGTGCTCAACTGAGTTATCTAGCCCTATGTGGGCGCTCTCCCTTTCTCTGTTCCTTCCCAAACCATTATTAACGACATCCAAATGGATACAAACAAATGGTTATAAATACAAATATTAGCAACAAACTAATTTGAGAGTAATTCTCGGAGGAATTTGATAGCACAAGCACAAGGGTTCAAAATTTTAGACAAGAAAACATATTTGTTCATTTGCAGCACATTTGTTTTAGTTTTAAAAAATGTAAAAAAAAAATTGATAAGAAAATTTGTATATAATAAAGATTAAAACTGAAAATGTTAAACCATTACACCCAAAACAGTTTGCCCTGCATGGTCCTTAAAAAAACCCATTGATAGGCACTAATTGCGTTGTACATGCAAATTTGAGTTATCATGCTGATACAAGCTTTTTAGCTGTGCATACTATTATCATCATTACCCACGATGTACAGTGAAAAAACACATACCCCCTTAAGCAATCTCTTTGTAGTACAGTGTGTTATGAATCCCCAGATTTGTCCAACGTTTTGCAAGATGGCCGAGTTTAAACACAAAAACAGGTGCATGCAACTTCTTGTCTTTAATATGAATATTGGCAATAGCTCAGCTGGAATGCCAGTATCATACCATCATTCATAAGGAGAATGAGCCCAATGGCCCTTTTCTGCATCCTTAACCTTTGTCCAAAACTTTTTTTTAAAGCATTCCTTAAAATCTAAAGTGGATATTGGAAACATCTTATTCACAGTTAAAGATAAACTGCCAATGTGGTGTTTATTTGCTTTGATTATGTTACAAAAATGTCCACTATTAATCTAACCCTGCAATGTGGTGCGTGCAAATGTAGCACTCTTTGGAGTAAGACGTTTGGTTCTGGTTACAAAAATGTCCACTATTAATCTAACCCTGCAATGTGGTGCGTGCAAATGTAATACTCTTTGGAGTAAGACGTTTGGTTCTGGTTACAAAAATGTCCGCTATTAATCTAACCCTGCAATGTGGTGTGTGCCAATGTAGTACTCTTTGGAGTAAGACGTTTGGTTCTGAGGAGTGGTAAGTGCTCTCCTTGGTACACTCTTATCTTTTTATTCTACTTAATAGCACTGATGAAAGAAATGTCCTACCCGTTCAGTGGCTAAGAGAAAAGAGGAAGGTCATGTGGCGGGCATGCAGCAGTGCATTGTATGGGGTGCCAGAGGGAGCTGTTTGGTAAAACTAATAGCATTAATGCCTGTCACCTAGGTAAATATGCAAATGTAGTAATTCGCTCCACAGTTGATGTATGAGTGCTGTAGATTCTTTAAAATTACTGTAGGAGGGGAAAAATTAAATAAAAAGAACAATAAACATTGAATAAACACTAAGCCAATATTATCAAGAAATAAGAAAATAGTCTCACTTGTTTAGTGTTTGACCGTCCATAAGCTTTAATATACAGCTCATACACTTTCACTGGAGTCATTTCCAAAAGATTGAAGGCAGAGACATCCAATTCAATGAGATTCATGAGCTCAAAGCCACGCTGCATTGTCTTCTTAGATAGTTTTGAATTAATCTGCCTCTGTCTAGCTGCAGTGAAGTTGATGAATGTCTGCCTGGACCTAGTTTTGGCTGGTCTATTTGATGGTACTACAAACATCAAGTGAAAACATCAAGTGAAAACATCAAGTGAAAACATCATGGAAAATATCAAGTGATTTATGCGACTTACATGCGGTTTATAAAAAAGGAGCTGTTATTAAAATGGTTCTTACAAGAACGAGAACAAATTCCATTTTAATAACTAAACATAAAAATAAAAAGTTTATAATTAGAAAAAAAAAAAAAAAAAAACACAAAAAACTAATACAACAACAACACCACCCACCCTCCAACCCCCCAACAAACAAACAAACAAACAAACAAACACCCCAACACCCCAACAAACAAACAAACAAACATCCAACACCCCAGCAAACAAACAAACAAACAAACACCCCAACACCCCCACAAACCCACACACATGCACAGAAGGACAAGGCAAACACTATATGTCACTTCGGCTTCACCTGTGGGGCATAAACAATGGATATATTAGTATTAAGTGTAATAGAAATAACAATATAGTAGTGACCCATAAAGGCCGAGCTTTAACAAAACAAGGGTTCAAAACTTCCAGTTAATTGCCGTAATCCAAGATTACTTTAGTAGCAAAATTTAATTGGTAAAATTAATATGATGTACTAATGTTGTCAAATGATAACAGCATAAATTAGCATTAACATGTACATTTCATGCTCTTAAAAACTTACCACTTGACTTCGATGAGGCAGATGTCTGAGAAAAAAAGATATTTTAAACAACATTAGCTGTCAACGTGCATTATTAAAGGAGGTAAACAACTTATTAAAAGTAAAAACTATTTATACAAAATTGCATCTGCACAGACAACATAAACAAAACTCAAAGTTCATTCTAACATCTACTTTTTTTTAGTTATTACTTTGACATTAGGCATTAGATCTTCACTGATGGGATAAAGCATTACAATAATAACAAGGGCATGATCGGCACCCACTTCCCCCTAAAAAAACATTCAATGCCACCAGTTTAAAGAGTCAAAATAACTGTTCATGAGTTTACCACTTTCTAACCTGTATGCAATGAAGAACTGATTCAACAAAAGGAAAACAATTGGCTTCATACCCTCCAAACACATGTACCATGTCAGAGATTCTGACATGCATGTTTTGAGAGAAGCTGTGTTCTATTGTAAATTTACCAACAGAATGGAGTTTGTGCTAGTAGCAAAAACATTCACATTACTCAAATAAAAGATTAAGAATCTTGCCTGAACATAGTAAGAAAAAGTTGAAGAGAGGGCAATTGATTGCTTTGTTTTCCCCTTCATTCTAAAGAAATTATCCTATCCCAGCTGTTTAAAAAGATAATTTGTATAAATATAAAGTGTTCCATAGTCTATGTTAATTTTTTAGTGCCTACTACTTCCTGGCTTCGACGTAGCAGGGCATTGTTTTCCTCTTCCATAGCCCTTCTCAAGGCTGCTACTTCAGACAATTCCTGTAATAAAAAACAAAAGAAGGTGTTTATGTTGAAAAAACATGGATACATAAAGAGGTTTTAAAAATCCACTTTTCCTCTGTCATCTTTATGTTATCCTTATTTAATAGGGTTGGACTTTTAACCATTTAACCATTTAAACAAGGAAAAAAAAGAGTAAAATTTGTTTCCTAATTTCCTCAGTTTTCAGAAAACCAACAGGAAATAATGGGACCTCCCTTATTTCCCTGCTCTGTTTTGCAACAATTAGTAACAATGACAAAAATTATAATACTTTGAGCGACCATCAGTGAGCACACTTTCACACAGAAGCATAGTGCAATAGTAATCAAATTAATACATTGTTGCATTACATTATTTGAAAGCACTTTGCAAAATATAATTGTAAACAATTTGGAATTAAACAAAAGTTGTTTTGGTTTCTATTTTCTTAAAACATGTTAGTCTAGCCACTCTTGAGCAGAATGATTGACATCCCTTTTGTTGGTTGGGATTGTGTCTTGTCTTAAATCCCCTATAGTTTGAAATATTTTGCTTTGTACACCGAAAACACTAAGGCACAGAGCACACAAAGGATGTGTCTCCCCACTGCAAGTTTGTGACTATCCAGATTAGGTATAGCAATATAGGTCGGCTAAAAATACACACAGAAAATAGAGAGCCATTACCAACAATCACTGCACAGTAGTTACGATTGTCAACTTGGATTGGAATTGCTAGAATGAGTTAAACGGAAGTCACAAGTTCCATTGAAACATTTAGGAAACTACACATAGATGCACAAACCTATTACGTAATACTAATAGGGCAATAACAAAATGAGTAGTGCGGTACACATGCCATTTGTTTTGATGTTTCACAAAATGTGCCTCGATAACAATTATAGACAAATGACTTCATTATAACTGTAACAATAAGATCATATGTGCAAGAGCAATTTTTTTCCTTACCACTCCTTGGTTGTTTTTGTAGTCAATGTCAGAATTCACATCTTCAGATTCATTATCATCAAAAACCTGGGGAAGAACCAAACAAGCTCTCATTAAAACTTTAAAAACTTTTAAATTGGGAGATATGTCAAAACATTAGTTACAGTATTTGCAATGGTTATTGGTACTCATTCTGAGCTTGAAAGGCCTAACATCTCTTTTTTGCCAAAAAACAGTGTCAATGTACGTGTCTGCTTGCAATTTGCATATTTAAAGGAAAGGGCTAAATAGCCAACAATATCATTGGATTGCAACAACCTTTGCACCCTTTCAGACAACCACAAAAGGCACAATAATAGAAACTCACTTTTTGTTATACTACAAAAACAAGACGTTCATGAAAAATGTCATCAAATTATGATGTCACCTTTCAACCCCAAATTATGTTTTTTTAATAGTTTTTCATCTCGACTTTCGATTTGAACAGGAAGAACAGGTCAAAGTTGAGGTCGTATCTATAAAATGTTTGTTTAGTTTCTAAAGATCTTTCCGATGAAGTATAAATTTTAAAAATCCAATGTCATGGTTATGACTTTTTTTAAATATAAAATTTTGATTGAACAGAATTTGATATCTGATGACATCATCATAATGTTACAGTTCTCGTGCCGTATTTAATGCTGAGGTTCAATTGTCTGGTGAGTTTCAAGGTTAAATTCAGTTTCATTATTGAGTTTATAGACAACAGTTTAAAGGGACAGCCGTAACATGTGCTTTTCTGATTGCACTAAACATGGCAACTTATCTTTACCAAAATTTCCTACTGCTATGGTCGATCAATTTTCACAATTAATCTTTTATTGATTTTATCTATCAGGATGTGTTGAGAGCTTTGACACCGATAGCATTTCAAAATTATTGATGTTAAAGGCGCGACGTTCTGTTTCCCAAAGCCCCGAAAGGAAAAGGGGTAGCGCATTGCCATATGTTCGAGATGCGTTCAGGAATGGGTCGGGCTAGTCAAGAAAGTTTGTATCTGCGAGGGGAGTGGTTGAGACTTTGCTGAATTTATTATGAAGCCTAGACTTACGACAAGCTCCCAAGTCTCACAAATCACATTGGCCCTGGCTTCACGGGATACTGTTAGCCCATATCTCCACAGTGCTGCCCCTACTAACCTTGCCACATGCATGAACAAGCGTGGGGAAGGGGAGAGCCGTAAAACAGGAGTGTCATGTATTCATACAGTATGTCATCAAACATAAAATGAAGGAATCTGTAAGGGTCTGGGTGAAGTGGAACATGAAGGTAGGCATCCTTCAAGTTGAGGCTCACAACCAGAGTGTGTGACCTCATGGATACTAGAATGATTTTGAGATTCTCAATTTGGAACCCACAAGGCTTGATAAGAGAGTGTCTCAAAGTACATTCCGGTGGACCACTTTTGGTGGTCGATTGTTTCCGACAAAGGGCACTTGTGATTTCCAGTACTTTACCATGATTAATGGTACCAAGTACCCATTTGTTGGACAAAATTGAGCCCAGAACCCCAAGAACTTTTGAAGGTGCCTCTCCACCAAGTGTACGTCGGCCAGGGGTTGCCTCAGGATGTGCCTCAGTGTGACAATTATTTCAAAATATGCTGAAGGAAAACAGTAGTTTGACAATTCTCGCTTCCAAAAGACCTTCCAGGCCAACTTGTTGTCAATGGCCTTTATGCGCTCCATGCACATCAGATCCAGCGGTAACTCCAGAAAGGCTGGGGTGTTGCAGGCTTCTGCAGAGCCTTTGTGCTACTTGAAAGATTTTACACTCTACGGCGGCTGGCTTCATGGGTTGAAGGCGCTCTAGAATGCAAATCATGTCATGTTGCAGCTCCATCTCTCCAATGGAAAGTCAGTGAAGCTGAGCCGCCTTGGCCAAGTCCCTGGAGTAACCAGGACCTGAGGACAGGCCAACAACAGAGAGTGGGCTAAGCCCACTAGGACGTGCACGGTGACCATAAACAGCTTGGCAGGTGAGCTTACAACTGAGCTTCGCTTCAGTTGACGGCCCTTCTTCAGGACCTTTATTTTCAATCTGCCACATCTAAGGATTGGGTGAGAGTCATTTTATCTGATGTTTGCGATTTTATGAAGTGTAATTTGCAAAACTTTTGCAACTTTCTGTACCCACCCATACCCATCTTGATCAGACTGTAATGATAAAAATAAGGCACCTTGGAATCAATGCTATTTCTGTTAATAATAATATATATTGTATTTGTATAGCGCCTACTGCAGGCCAGCCTCTAAGCGCTTAACATTCAGTATTTTCCTGCAAGGTATTTGGGGCTTCGTTTGAAGTATGAGACCTACTCCTTTACATAGCACCTTGTAATGGTTTACAAGGTGCTGTGGCGCAATATGCAGCCGATCAAACCAGGAACACCTTTTTAAGTCCTTTTTGAATCTGAGTTAAACTTCTCCATGTTCCCTCCCATTCCCCGGTACCCAACTTCATTTGAGTATACTGACATCTTTACAACCCAGCATGACCACTGTCGCTTGATTGTTATTTACCGCCAACCTTCCTCATCTGTCTTCCAGTTCTTGACAAATTTTGAGGAACTAATGTCACACCTAGTTTTGTACACAAGTGGTCTTGTTATAGCCGGAGACTTTAAACATTCAAACTTAAGATCATGGTTCAATTGATGCTGCCCAATTACTTGATCTGATGTCCATGAATGGCATCACCCAAACGATCTCTGGCCCAACTGTAACCATACTTTGGATCTAGTCTTCGTTAGAGAGGAAGACATACCATTATGGAAAAGCCCAACTGTTGATCCTCTTAGACCTATCTGCTGCATTCGATGCTATTGATATCAGCTGCTTTCTCACAATCATTGAACAGCAATATGATGTTACTGGCAAAGCTTATGAGTGGTTTGCATCATATTTACATCTCAGCAGGTAGCAGTTGGCTCATCTCTCTCCGGTTCTTTCCCACTTAAGTTTGGCAATCCACAAGGATCTGTTTTGGGTCCAGCTCTATTCAGTCTGTACACTGCCTCTCTTGAAAGCACAATTAAGAATCACTCTGGTGTTCACTACCACAAGTACGTTGACCATGACCACATCCAGGTATATGTAACATGAGCGCTGGTACGTTAATCCGGAGGTTGTTGGTTCAAGTCCCGCTCCAGTAAATTATTTACAATTTATCCAGTCAGTTTCGCTTTTGGTATATTACTTGATGTATAACCCTAGTTCAACGGAAGATCTGAGCCTTGTTCAACATACACTTACCTCGTGCATCAACGCCATCCAAAACTGGAAGCTTTCTATCCACCTGAAGCAAACGACATAAAAACCAAGTTTCTACAGTTCATGTCGCCTCTCCAACTGCGAAAGTTTGGACTCACTAGTATTGTCATAGGCAGAACCACAGTTCATGCATCAACACAATGTAAAAATCTTGGCATGATGTTCGACTCCAGTCTAGCAACGACTGCCCAGGTTACGGCACTCTGTAAAAAATGCCATTTTCATCTTCCTGGTATCAACTACATCAGGAAAAATCTCACCACATCTGCTACGCGACACATAGTTTAAGCCCTTGTTCTCTCTAATATTGACGACTGTAATTCACTCCTATCCAATACTCCAGCATATCTTCTTTGAAGGCTTCAGAAAATACAGAATTGGGCTGCAGGTATCATCACAAAGGGCTTCTTCTATGACCACATAACCCCTTACCATTGAACTGCACTGGCTTCCCGTTCAAAATCCCCCTGCTCATCTGGAAATGCATCAACTCCCAGGCTCCATCTTACCTTTCTAGGCTCATATCATCTTATCACCGTGACAGTAGACTAAGATCGATTCGTGATCCACTCACCTTGAACACTCCTACTTGCTCCAAATCTGTTGGCTGAGGAGCCTTTGGTTTTATTGATCTTCCCTACAACGTCTGCTCTTCTACATCAGCTGCTACATTTCAGAAATTGGTCAAAACTGAATTGTATCGATTGTAACTCATGTTCCATCTTCACAGTGTCTCAATCTAGCACCTAGGATTTGTGCGCTATATAATTAAAGAACCTATTATTATTAGCTGTTCCGACCTACAGTCGGAACAGGTATTGTTTTCGTTGAGATTTGTATTATTTTTATTATTATTATTCTTTGTTTCCACCTAAATCCCATAGCATTTGTACACGTTTTTTCTTTATGCCTAATATCCTAGAGCGTAAATAGGAAAGAGTTGAATCATATATCAAATTGAAGCTTAGAACATAAGCTTGACTTATGTAAAAAATATTAAAATTCTTAATTAATTAGCCACTTTACAGCGAGGTGAATATTTAATTAGCCAATCTTGAAAGCATCTTATCTCAAAAAGTATACCCCCTGATCGTCAAACTTGTTTCAGTTTTAGACTTCTGAGCTACTGTAGATGTGCTTTCAGGCCTAAATTGTGGAACGACGTCACAATTACGTCATCTATTGCGCATTTTCGCCCGTGTACAAAACACATGGGATGCTTTTTAAACAATTGAGGGCGCTATACCAGTTTAACGGTGCTCTTGCTTGCTTTTTTGAAACTCGATCAAGTCCTCCTAAACCCATTGACCCGTGTAGTTGCGTTTTTTGTATGTAGAGTATATTATAAAGAGTCATTCCTGCGCCGACAGACACAAGTCTACGTTCATTCACAAGAATCAAGAAGAATTTTTCTTGCTCTCACCGCAGAGCGTCGTGTCCGCTCAGATCGTTCGTTATTTAGCGTGAACGTAGCAAAATAGAACGCCGTGTGTTAGGACGATGTTGCCCGCGTGGCAGACTTGTCTGCGCTTGGGTCCCGTTCACCGGAAAACGATCTTTTAGGTTTCTTATGCAAAGGCATTACTTGAAGCTGAATCGTGAAGAAAACAAGGCTACCCATTCGCCTGAAACCACGTTTTTAAGGTTCTTGTGCGAATGCATTACTTCGGGAAATCACTATGTAGCAAACAACAAACCTGTTGGGGGTTGCGATGAGGCTCGAATTGTAGCTGAATGGGGAAAGGTGTAGAAAAGAAAAAATACATTTTTCATGGGTGTGCATGAAGAGCCAAAATTAACAATAAAGTCTTATCCAATATTTACTATCTTAGCCCAACAAAAACATGCAGTATTAAAAAGACAAAACAAATGTTAGAACAATAACATAGACCAAAATTTAAATCGTCTACCCAAAATTATTATGTGCTACTAAAGCCCTGTTGTGGCATGCACTGAGATGTTATCAGTGGAAAGCAGGCATAGTAAAAGATTAATGATTCGTTTTGAAATAATAATTTGTTTCGAATTCATAATTAGTTTTGAATTCATAAATCTTTGATAAGAGTGGAAGTTCGTGTTAACTTATTAACTTATACCGCATTAAAAATTTTATCGGAAGAAAAAATAATATATAAAAAGTTTTTTTTTTACCAATTATGATTTTAATACAGCAGCATAGACCAATCTTTACTTACTAGCTTGTGAGACCTGTGGTGTGATCGCTTTACTTACTAAATTGTGAGACTTGTGGTGTGATTGCTTTACGTACTAAATTGTAAAACCTATTCCATAATAAACAGTCTTGTGTGGTTTGCGTACTAACTTGTGAGACCTGGACCCAATTTCATGACTCTGCTTACCGTAAGCAAATAATCGACGCTTACTTAAGCAGAGAATTCCTTGCTTACGTCAAGCGTATTTCAGGGAGTAGCAGAGAATTTCGGCGTTTTCTCATGTGTACTTCACGTAACTAGGGATTCTTCGCTTGCACAGCTAGCGCAGAAATTCAACGCTTGCAAAATAAGCGGAGAATGGTGACCGTAAGCATGGATTTCGGCAGTAACCAGAGCCATGAAATTGGGCTCATTCGTTTAAATGAGGGATAGTTCACTTTATACGCTAAGTTGTGAGACCCAGGCCCAAATACATGGCTCTGCTTACCAAAAGCAAAGAATCAACGCTTACGGCAGCAGAGACTTCCGTGCTTACGTCAAGCGTATTTCAGGGGTTAGCAGAGAATTTTGGCTTGTGCGCGTGTGTACTTCACGTAACTAGGCAATTTTTATAGTCAATGTTTCGCGACACTTTTTGATTGAATGGTTTTACGCTTATCCGAACCGTAAAAATGTAAACGTTTAACCGGTCGATCGGTTGGTTAACCGTGTAACCGTTACAGGCTTAGTATACATGTTCCTTGTGAGACATGTTCCTTTATAACATGTTCCTTGAGTAAAAAAAACTGTTAACGCAACTGCGTTTGTGATAAAAAACATTGCCTCTTCATCAGTGCAAAATTATTTGGCTCTGCACAATCATCCTGCAATATAAATGAGCATGTGCAATCGAATTGTTGTGGAACGCACTCTAGCGTTCAATGTTTCTTGCATTTAATACCTCAAGCACAATTTTCATATAACGAAGACTGTGAGCCTGATTGGAAACGATAATTATGTGCATTTCAAGTTCTTTTCAGTTATAGACTCATTGAGCATTGAAGATTGAACTTGGGTTATTGTGACCCCATGTTAACTTTTACTTCCGGGTAAACCAGAAGTGGGACCTTATCTCAAGAACTATACAACCCAATTCCATTTCATTTCAGTTATTAGATCCTTTGAACATTGAAGATTGAACTTGGGTTACCGTGAGCCCATTTTGACCTTTACTTACGGGTCAACCGGAAGTGGGACCGTATCTAAAGAACTAAACACCCGATTTTCAATTTCTTTTCGGTTATAGACCCCTTGTGCATTGAAGATTGAACTTGGGTTTAATCAAAGCACAACAAAACGGAACAGCTTTGTGTTTGTTCACAAACACCTCAATGTCTAGTTAATATTATGTAACTTTTAGTGACTATGCACAGTTGGGCACATTTTAGTGTTGTGCGAAAAGTGTGTTGAATGCATATATAACACCCCTTACAAAGAATTTGCCTTTTGAATGGTTTAGAGCGCACCACATGATGTTTTATTTTTACTAGAAGGCCGCACAAACGGGACATGTTATACACGCAGCAAACATGGTACTATACCTGTAGCAACTAATGTACACCCATGGCAACCAATGTACTATCCCATGGCAACCGATATACTATCCTATGGCAACCAATGTATTAAACCCATAACAATAGCAGCTTCTTGGTACCTTGAAGTCTAGGCACAATATCTGTATGGGGTGTTATAAAAACAAATATTGGCTGTTTTTACTCGCCTCATGGTTAAAACTATGACTCCCTCGGTGATCCCTGGAGTGGTCTATTTTTCCTCAACTTTGCCTCGAGGATCACCTCGGGCATCGTAGTTTTAACCATAGCACTCGAAGCAGCCAATATTTGTATACTATGCATTGCTAGTAGCTGTACGTTTTGTGGACCAGGATTTTTTAACTATGTATTTTACATCTAAGGAAATTTTTTATTGTGAAGAAAAAAAAAAGACAAAGCTAGTGGCAGAATGTGAGACTTCAGTTGGTGTTCTTCATTCTATAAAACTAAAAATGAAAAGGACCGACCTGATCGGTAATTAGTGTTCTACCTCAGCAATAAAATAAATCTTCAATTATAATTTTTCACAGCATTAAGCTTACAACTTGCTGACCCAGATTTACCACTATTCACTGTATTCACCATACACTGCGTACTCCAACCTTTCAGTGATGCATGGTATTTTTAAGAATAGGCCTATACATCGTAAGGAAACCAAAGATTGTGTTCGTCAATAGCGCTGAATAGTAAGAAGAGGCCGAGCAACACATGCGGCTTCATGACAGTGACAATAAAGCGCATGTGACTGCAGCCCTTAACTCGGATGCAACATGGGTTGAGTCTTTGTACAGACCCGGCCTTGAGCCAATTGTTATACACAACAATATATGTACAACGTTTAAGAATTTAACATTCGATAAACAGCGGGCGCTGTTAGTGGTGTCCAATCCGGCCTCTGCCGGCGAGTGCATGCTGCATGGAAATTCTATCCACCAGTGTAAGCTCAACAGAACTTTAAAGAAGTTGACCATTTTCCAATACTGTGCAAAAGAAAAATGCCATGACTTTCCAGGTTTTCCATGACCCGTATGAACCCTGCAGGGACTGGATTTCTCTCAAGACCGGTCAATGTGACTGGCCATGTGAACCGCCATCAGCTAGGGGACTGGGTGACGAGACAGTGACACCAGTGCAGTCCAAGAGGCATGGCCCGTTCCAGGGAGAAGAATTTCTGCTCATTATAGACAGAGTCGATCCTCGCCAAGCGTTTCCCCATAAATATTATAAACATATCACTCAAAGAACTACAATTCTACACTAAGGAATTACAAGAGAGAAATCTTACTGTTGCAAGGTGAAGCACACGTTAGACGGAGCAGTCTCAAAACATGCTAACAGAAAAAAGGAAGCTAACCTAGCACATATGCAGCAGGGCACTGTGGGGGAGCCAACAGGGAGCACTATTCTGTATCAAAATTCTTAGCCTTGAGTCTGCCAGCTAGGGAAATATGCATAGGTAGTGGCCTTACAGGTAAGTAGAGTGACAAAAACTCAATATTTCAGACTATAAAGCAATATGGTATGCCACCTTATGTTCACAAGTTTGTTTCAAAAGTTTATCAATGCAATTTAATAAGACAGGTTGGGAAAGGAGAGTTTATCAAATGTATTAAGCTACCATGTACCTCAAAGTCATCATCATAGTTGTCCTCAGGGTTCTGGCCATCCGACAGAAGCTCCACGTCTTTTTCTTTCATCAAAAACTGTAGTAACACAAATAACATTGACAATTATTAAACGAATGATTGTATGGAACACATAAACAGAAAACATAACTGATTAACAGCTTTATTCAATGCATTACATACATAAAATACAGATGTAACGATTTTGTAAAAGACAGGGTCTTACCCGATAATGATTCATTATGTTTGTAGACATCTTTTTTTTAACATGTGTTTTAGTTTTGTCAATTATTTTTTCCTTAATTTTTTAGTGTCATTATACTTGTAAAACTTGTTTCAAAGAATATTTGTACACAACCAATATTAACTTGGCACTTGAGCTGTTAGATGTGCAATAAAGTAGTTCAATTTTTAAAAGAAGAATGTTTTGGGGGAAAATGTCAGAGAAACTACATGTTTCTACCAATTGGAAATTTCACCTCCCAATATTTTTCCAATTGGAAATTTTATTTCCCAACAGGGTCCAATTGAAAAAACAATCTTCATATTATTCTAATTTCACCAACTGGATTTAGAATTAGTTAATTGCACTGAAATCCCTGGAGTGGGGTGGCATATACTATATATCCCCATAAGTTTTTTGACTGTCAGCCCAATTGGTATAAACTACTTTTTTTGCTCAATGGTCCAATGATCGGTATCAATCTGTCGAACTATTAAGCTGTTGGACCAAAGGGATGTTAGACCAGTAGGTAAAAACTTGTTTTGTTTTTTTGAAAACTAGTATGCCGTGTAACACAGACACTTGATCAATATGCATATTAGGCCTCTGATGTTTATCGAGCACTGTGCATAATGGTCTATCGGCACAAGGTACATCAGTTGTTAAGGTTATATGTTTGACACTTAAAATGTGGCAGTTCCTTTTTCTCCACATGCATCCTACAAAAACACATACTTCTATGGGGCGCCGTTTATGACTTTATTACGAAACTCTTATATATAGAACGAAACCAATATATAAAGAACGAAACAAATATATGTAAAACGAAACCAAAATATAAAGAACGAAACCAAAATATATAGAACGAAACCAATATATATAGAACGAAACCAAAATAAATAGAACGTAACAAAATAACTGTAGACCGAATCAAATATACAGAATGAAACCAATATAAATAGAACGAAACAAATATAAATATGCCGAATAAGTATATGGAACGAAACAAATAAATATATAGCCCGAATAAAGTATATGGAACGAAACCGATATATATATAACGAAACAAAAATATAAAACAAAAAATATATAGAACGAAACAAAAATAATTATATAGAACGAAAAAAAATATATAGAACGAAGCGCCGCCGACGACGATTAAGGGCCAGGCCGCAATATTTACAGAACGAAAGCCAAAATATATAGAACGAAAACTAAAATAACGAAGCGCCGCCCGCGACGATTAGGGGCCAGTCCACTAGACTTGAAATCAAGTCGTTAGATCATAGAGTTGTAGTGGCCATGGCATGCACTCACACGCACTCGAGCCTACTCGTCGCATACATTGACTGTCCATGAACGATGTATGCGGTACAGCGATTCCAACATGTCCTGAGGAAGGTCTATCTGTGGTCGACCTGGGTTTTCAGTATTCAACATACGGCAATGACGCTGTTGAGTGCCTGCATGGTCTCCTGCAGCTGCACGTTCATAATGTTCGTGTAACTCCCCACAGCGATTAATAAGTTGCACTAACGAAACGATCACCTCAGCATAATAGTCAATGCCTTCAGCACGGGAAATCAAAACACCCAGTACATCCAAACAATCTTCAAGTCGCCTTCGAATAACTTCAATAACATTTAGGTTTTCAGTATGAAAATGCCTCTCAGAATTATTGACAGATCTACAAAAGTAGTTGAAAAAGCTTCCAATATCCATCATGTGTAGGCCTACTACACATTCCAATAGCCAAATGAGGGACTAATGCTACTACCTGACTGGTGGTGGTACAGGGAGAAACACACCTCAAATCTCAGGTTCATTACTGCAAGAAAAGTTACGTCATTTGTACTCTGTCTCAATGTTTGTCTGTAGACCAAAATCAAGTGTTTTCTCATTCCGTGGTGTGTGGCGCCCTCTTGTGGTGATAATCCTCATTTGGCAGTCTCAGCTCATGTGGTGGTCACATCATGGAGGAAGGAAGGTAGTCAGATCTAACGATTTAGTATCACTGTATGGGGCCCACACCACTACATTAAATCCCACTTTCTATGCTTTAACTAATGATAGATGTCTTAAATACATATAGATGGGAAATGTGCAGTGAAGAAAGAGGTTGACTTCTGCATTTTTGGCGTCAGTTTGGGCCAAAGTTTTGTACAAAAAAAAAACACAAGAAAATAATAGGCGTGTCTTTAAAAAGGTCTATGATTAGTCATTTTCTAGCAGCTTTGAATATTCAAGCTCTGTTACTGCTGACTCAATCACCTAACCACCAAATACAATACATTTTGTTCACAATCCTTTTTAATTATAACCACATTACAACAATTTCTTCAGTAAAAATAGGAAGGTAGTGGTAGCACTTAAAGACTAACAAAAACATTGTAAAAAAATGCATGAGCTTTCGTAGCATGCATGCGACAACTACTTCATAAGATGCAAATTGTGTTCTTGTGTGTGCGTAAATCCTCGATCCTGCCTGATTGTCAACAACCGACGGTGGTTAATAGACCCTTTGCAAGGGCTGTCATCGATGATGAAACGTCCAGGCGCATTTGGCTGAGACCTGTGCAATCAGCGCGTAGGTAGTACACGCGTGCCCGTTTTCACAGTGTTTTTTTTAAACGGTGCGGAATACGGAAAAAATACGGCGCATTTGCGTCCAATGCGTGCGGGGGCGTTTTCACGTCTGGGACAAAAAATTGTTGTCCTTTGCTGTATTAAATAGAAACGGAAATATTAAATCAAGACAGTCGTGTATTTTTCTCATTTTTGTTGCATAATTCTAATGCAAAGTCAGTCAAAACGTGCGGGGATATCTGATATGCTGTCCCCCAGTCTAAAAAGACGGTGGGACATGTTCCATCCCCACTCATCGACGCCCATGTCCTACTACAGCCCTGACCCCTTTCAATTAAATACATTTTTCATTCTAACCACTTCCCTAATTTTGCAACACATCCCGAACCCCTTACCATATCCCTCCCACAACTTATCATCGCTTTGTAAAAACACTTTCTCTGAAGAACACTCCCGTCACTTATTTCCTCGTATCTGGAGCAGTTTGCCCTCACACATCAGAAATTCTATTTTACTGGACTCATTTAAGTGCTTTACCAATAACTTGTCCCGTTACTTTCATGACTTATAAATTTAATGAAAAGGGTCATTCGATTTCGTTTTATGATTAGTCAAATGTACTGTTGCGTCATTCGATTTAACAAAATAATCATTAAACTTTAACAATTCAACAAGCCAGCATTCAAAGTCGCAGGAGCTTTTTGAGGCGTGTGTTTAGTCATTCAAATTTACTTTTTGGCATTCATTTCTGGAATTTGTGCAATCTAAAAAAACGCTCTGTTAAAATTGTGTTTCCTTCGAAGACAAGCTTTCGATACTACACGCATATTTCTAGAAATGGCAGCTCAATAAGAAACCAGGAAAAACACCGCATTCAAACACAGAATAAAATTAGGTCTCGGTCAGTTAACCGATAAAGATAAAGGTAAAGTTTGAGTACACTGTTGTCAATCCTGCATGGCCAACTTGATATGGGCAAAGATTTTTTTATATTTTTGTAATATTTTGTATGTTTGTTTGTTGAGAAATGGCCGAATTAATAAAATTGAGAGCGCAAGGGTAACACCACATGTGTTCTCCCATCACTTATTTCGTGAATTTTATGTACTTAATGTTTTCAGTTTTGCTTGCTTCAAGTTACTGCTATGGATGGACTCGGTTTTAAAGCCATCTTGATTTGTAATCTGTTAAAAATTAAATGGCACCGTGTACTGGGGTTTAGTTTATAGGCATACTGTGTTTTGTTACTGGTTTAGTATTCATTTTGTTTGTTTATTGCATTTGGTCATTACTTTTTAATATAAAAAATTATTTATTCTTTTTTTATTTACGCGTTTTCTTGCGTCGTGCGACCCTATTCGAGCCTTAGATTAAATGAATTTTGCATGCAAAAGTGAGGTTCCCCCAGCGTTCAGTTTTATTTAGTTTATTATTTTCACAGGTTTGGGTGCATGCCACTACAACTCTATGATCCAACGACTTGATTTCAAGTCTAGTGGACTGGCCCCTAATCGTCGCGGGCGGCGCTTCGTTATATATATTTTAGTTTTCGTTCTATATATTTTGGCTTTCGTTCTGTAAATATTGCGGCCTGGCCCTTAATCGTCGGCGGCGGCGCTTCGTTCTATATATTTTTGTTTCGTTCTATATAATTATTTTTGTTTCGTTCTATATATTTTTTGTTTTATATTTTTGTTTCGTTATATATATATCGGTTTCGTTCCATATACTTTATTCGGGCTATATATTTATTTGTTTCGTTCCATATACTTATTCGGCATATTTATATTTGTTTCTTTCTATTTATATTGGTTTCATTCTATATATTTGATTCGGTCTATAGTTATTTTGTTACGTTCTATTTATTTTGGTTTCATTCTATATATATTGGTTTCGTTCTATATATTTTGGTTTCGTTCTTTATATTTTGGTTTCGTTCTACATATATTTGTTTCGTTCTTTATATATTGGTTTCGTTCTATATATAAGAGTTTCGTAATAAAGTCATAAACGGCGCCCCATATACTTCCAACAAAATAATATCCTTCTTTAATTTTAATGTACACTATATGTCCTTACCTGTACATCCTGTTCAGGTCGTTGCTCTTTCTCACAATCTCTGGGTACATCTTTCCTTTGTATCTGCATCTGTTTGTTATTTTGATGGTGTAGTTCTTTGTGGTCATCATAGTCATTTTGCTTTGCTTCTGTTTGTATTCCTGGTCTGTCACTGTTGATTTCTCCTTTGTCTTGATATTTCTGTAAACAGTGTTAAAGAATTTGTGTAAAGTGATCACCAAACTTGTTAACTTTATGCCTACCTTTTAGTAGTTGCACATTCAGGTGTAGATTTACAAAAGGGGTTTTTAAAAAGTTAAGATCAAATAAACATCCTTGTCCATGTTGTCCCATAGTTTTAATTTTGATTCAAACAAATTATTATAAAAATTGTAATGAGTATGTTTGTTTCAGATTTCTTCCTCAGTGGCTCAGATTGCACAACAGAGCATCTTTAGGACCCGAAAGCTTCTGGGGCTCTTCCCCGATGCCGTAACTTTGTTATGGCTTTTCCATGTAGAACAAAAAAACAGCACCCCTTGTCAAAATGTATTTGTTGCGGGGCCTGTAGTATTAAGTGTATCTGCAGGCCTCAAATTTCATGGCGGCCATGCGGCCATTGCCGTCGGTGCCCTTGTAACTGGCCGTGGTGCCCCTCCAAAAATTACCTTCTTCAAAGCCATAATTGCCGTGCCCTTAATTCCCGTTGGCCGTCGTGCCCTTTTTAATAGAAGTTAAATACATTTTCAGTGTTGTCCAGAAGCACCCGCTGCCGCGATTTTACGGAAACCTTTTTACCCAGTTGTCAATGATGAGAAAAAAACCCACTTTTCTACACACATGAAGCCAACAGTTGGAGATCCTTTTTAATGTAGCCCAGACACTATCCAGGCCTCACCTGGGAGAATGATTGACACTCCTATTGACACCCAATTACTCTTATCTTAATCCTCTACAGTTTGTTACACAATTGTTTTAGTTTGTAACACTCTTGCTCCACTCAAAAGAAAAGCGCCATGCGAGGTGTCTTTGTGGTTAATCCTCTACAGTTTGTTATACAATTGTTTTAGTTTGTAATACTCTTGCTTCACTCAAAAGACAAGCCACGTGCATGAGGTGTCTTTGTGGTTTTGTGACTTGGTTTTGTAACTCATAGGAGTGGGTGTTGTGTTCTTTTAAACCTGGAAAGTGTGTTGACATCTGGTTGCTTACAGTTTTACGGTTTGTTTATGAATAAGATATGATTTATCAATATTTTGTTCATGCAAACCGTTTCATCGGGTTAACCACCCATAGGGAAACCTCTGGTCAATTTTCAAATTTATATTTTTAAAATTTTGTGTATTAAACTTTCAGGTGTTATTTTGATTTACAACTCGTAGTTTATTAATGGCCTTCATGCCTTTTTTTAAATGTCATTTTTGGCCTTGGTACCCAATCTAATGGCCTTGGTGCCCTCCAAAATTTGGCTTGCTCCAAGGCCAAAGTGGCCTTGCCCTTAAAAAGATGAAGTTTGAGGCCTGTATCTGCATGACCAGACATTTGTAAAGCAATTCAGAGTATAAAAGTGTGCGTCAACTTCTCATAAAAAATTTTTCTGCAATGTAAGATTGGCAAAGAAAATCCTTCATGGTTTATGTTATGTATGCTCAAAGCCCACTATTCTGCTTACCTGTTTATGTGGTTTTCCTGTTTTTCTGTCATCAAACTCTGTTGCCGTGGAATCTTTTTTTCTAACTCTACTCTTTTCTTTATGATGAGGCCTGTCAAGTTTATCTGTATCCCGTTCCTGATTTTGTACGTCCTTTTTCTTACTTCTAGTTTTATGACGACTTGCAGGGGCTCCTATAAAAATCATGAGGATCATAAATGAACAGTAAATGAACGTATGTATATTCTTCAAAAAGGAAAACAACACCTGGAAATGCAAAAGACTCTGTTAATTTTACCCATACACTACAGTGTTTTAAGTACTTTCCCCGAGTCCTGTGAAAAAACACCCACAGGAATATTACTCAGGTGGGATTTGAACCCACAACCTTTGTCATTCTAGAGCAGATGTCTTACTACCACCAAGCTTGCCTGGTAGCTAGAGGCAGTTTAAGTCATAAACTGTATCAGCGGGTACCACAATAATTTTAATACATGTACTCTAAATGTTCAATTTGCATCAGGATAAAGAATAACACTTGTGTTTTAAAATTTTATATCGATATATTAAACTTGTTTCTTAAAAATACTATGAAATCCACCCCCCCCCCACAGTAGTGTGGGCAGGGTCTACGAGCGAATACTTACCTGTAGAGCAAAATTGTTCCCTATGTCAGCAGGCAGTTTGCTAACAGTTTTAAAACAGTAGCGCCCTCTGGTGTCCTATCCATGAGGCCCTGTGACATGCACACTACGTTATTGTGGTTCAGAAATTATATTTTTTTCAAATTAAAAACTTCATCTTCTAATTTGAATTGGAAGTCAAGATCTAATGGGGTCACATTCGGTGTTGGGCCATTCTCCCGTTACGTGTATGACATTTGCAAGCCTTTTTGAAGCGAACTGTTCGGAATATTTGTTCTGCTTTTGAATTATTTGTGTTTATATAGTATACAAGTCAACTTTAGAGTTCACCTTAATAGTAAAACATTTAGTAAAAAATTATCTGGTAGTTTAGTTTTACAGGAAAAAGTTTGTCTGTTACATGTGTGACATCAGACAACTACAAATATTTGACTCACCATTTTATTTCTTAAAACTCTGTGATTTTGCTGAGCTTTAATTCTTAAAACTAGCGTGTAGGGTGTGTGAAAATTGGCTCACTTGTTTCTTTTCAGGAATTTTGTCCTAAACATAGTTTAATTATGAACATTACGACTATAAACAAAAAGAACAATGCACTCAGGATTCTCCTAGGATTTTTCAAAACTGTGGGGCATTCTGGACCCGAATTTTTAAGTTTGGCCTAAAGCATGCTGAATTGAAACAAGGTCTCTGGAATATTTTCTACTTGATGTTTATCTAGGTTCTAATAGCCCTACTGTGTAATCTTGGGCGTTCTAAATGGTTTTCTTAATGATTTTTGTAAATTTGATCTGAAGTCCACAAAGGAAAACAAAAAAATAGAATAAAACAAATTGTGCATACAAAATGAGTTTTTGAAGGTCACACACACACATTTAGTCACACAAATAACTCAAATGTTACATGTGTGAGCCCTTATTTTTCTGTATCTTCCTGAATTTTGTGGATTTTTAAAACAGTTTTTGTAATAATAAAACTTGTTGACAGTATAAAGTAAGATTTTTAGGTGTTCGTGCAACATGTGCACGAACACCTATTGTTTTTGTTCTGTTTTTAGGTGTTCATGCAATATGTGCATGAACACCTCTTGTTATTGTTCTGTTTTTTTTTCGTCTCCATCTTCTTCTTCTTCTTCTTCTTCTTCTTCTTCCGGAGGACTCTTCTCTACAGCATAACTCAAGATTGTAACTGAATTGAACCTTGAAACTCATCAGACAATTGAACCTTAATATGAGGACGGCACAAAACTGATGACGTCATGATGACGTCATCGGGTGTCGAATTGTACAAGGTTTTTAAAGTTGAAAACTGACCATTTGCTATTCGCTGTATCTTCGTGAACTTAAAAGCTATGATGCTCATAAGTGAGCATCTGATAGATCAAGATTGGGACAACATTTGAAAAGTTTACGCCAAAATGGTATGACCTTTACTTCCGGTCGTACCGAAAGGTCAAAGTCTGCCTTTGTGTTTTTTCGTAAAAACTTCAATTTTTGGTCATAACTCAAGATTGAAATTGAGTTGAACATTGAAACTCATCAGACAATTGAACCTCATTATCAAGACCACACAAACTTGATGATGTCATGATGACGTCATTGGGTATTGAATTACAATAAATCAAAGTTTATTGTTTTTAAAAAGATCATAACTCATAAACCACATCAACAAATGCTACACAGAACGTGACCCTATTTGACCTTGACTTTCGGTTCAAACTGGAAAAAACAACGTAATAATTCAAAAAAAATTTTGCACCACGTTATAGATGAGTTCTCCTGCTCAAACTTTTGCACAGAGATGATAACATTTAAACCTTTGCATTGGGTCGAAAATGGACGTCAAAGCGCACGTGTCTGTTGAACCATGTTGTATGACAACACACTATAGTGTAGACTACACTTCAATACAATGTATGTCAAACCTGTACCAGCCACGCACGTGTACAGTGCACATGTAATTAAAGGGACACGTTGCCATGGATCGAGAGAGTTGGTCTATACAAACGGTTACAAACGCTTTTTTAGACCAACTCGCCCGATCCAAGGCAATGTGTCCCTTTAAAGTTGACCTGTACTGTATTGTATTGAGTACTGGAATACATTGGCGTCGCTCGCTATTTCATTGTATATTGCACACCCAATTAATGATAGTCCGAGTAATATTTGAAAAATTCATAACTCCTGAACCACACATTGGATGTTTTTTCAACTACACGGCTTTACAGAGGGCTCCTAGGTATTGCCTAGCACTACACAGTATGACCTCATTTGACCTAACTTTTGGTTTAAACCGGAAGTTGAAGATTTATATTGGAACAAAATCTTACTCCTGAACCACAAATCGGGTTGATAACATAACATATCATTAAATTATAATTTGATGACATCGATCACGAACACCTTGTTTTTGTAGTAAAAAAAACTGAAAGTCTATTTTTTTAGGTGTTCGTGCAACATGTGCACGAACACCTCTTCTTATTGTTCTGGGTTTTTTTTTCTTCTCCATCTTCTTCTTCTGCTTCTTCTTCTTCTTCTTCTTCTTCCACGGAACTCTTCTCTACAGCATAACTCAAGATTGAAACTGAATTGAACCTTGAAACTTATCAGACAATTGAACCTTAATACAAAGACGGCACAGAATTGATGACGTCATGATGACGTCATCAGGTGTCGAATTACAAGGTTTTTAAAGTTGAAAACTGACCATTTGCTATTATAGCTGTATCTTCGTGAATTTTAAAGCTATGATGCTCATAATTTGGCATCTGATAGATCAATACTTCAGCAACATTTGAAAAGTTAACGTCAAAATCGTTTGACCTTTACTTCCGGTCGTACCGAAAGGTCAAAGTCTGCCTTTGTGTTTTTACGTAAAAAATTCTATTTTTTGTCATAACTCAAGATTGAAATTTAATTTAACGTTGAAACTCATCATAACTCATGAACCACAAGTTGGATTTGGACAATCTACATATCATCGGACAGGTCGATAAAAGATCAACAAATGCTGCACAGAACGTGACCCCATATGACCTTGACTTCCGGTTCAAACCGGAAGTTGAAAAACTATGTAATATTTCATCATAAATTTTGCATCACGTTATAGATGAGTAATCCTGCTCAAACTTTTGCACAGAGATGATAACATTTAATCTTTGCATCGGGTCGAAACTGGACGGCAAAGCGAACGAGTCTGTTGAACCACGTTGTATGACAACACGATAATGTAGACCTACACGCCAATACAATGTACGCCTAACCTATACATGTACAGCCACGTGTGCACTGCACGTGTACATGTAGTATTGAGTACTGAACAGCTACATGTATATTATGCAGTCAGTCCGTCCTGCACACAATATCCGTTCCTTTTATCTGCAACGTATGCACTAGTTTCGGAGCTTGACCTCTCCATGAATAGTTAATGAGCGTGGTGTAGTCTCAGGAATTTCATCAATTTCTTGTGATCAAAGTAATTTTCTGCCAAAATATTTACAGATTTATAGAGATGAATAACCGACCTTCAATCCAGTTGTACAATTTAATTATTTTGTTGTCAATTACTAGTTCTAAAATTGACTCAAACATTTTGTTTCAAAACGAAACAGTTTGCCTCGTAAAACATGGTACTTACTACTAATTTTCAATGTTACCACAGCGTATCGTTGGGCTGGCCGAATAGATAAGGTTATATTCTACTTAAATGCTGTACATTTTACACTTGATTTCATTTAGCTGAGTCAGGGCGCTCGTTTTGCCAACACTTCTCACAATTTAACGTTAACGTCTGTTGGTGAATATGCCACCATGGTCCCTTATGGATTTCCTGATCGCTGATTGGTCAACCGCAAAAAAACATCACACTCATCCACTGTCCATACTCGGATGTACTTGTAAACAAAGTGTGTGGCCCCTGTTACCAATTGTTTTGTTGGGTTCTTTGGGGAAATTTTCAAACTGAAGGATTGGTGGCCTAAACACATTTGTTTAGACGATTTGGGGTACTTGGAGAACAAAGGATATAATTTAAAAGGGGTGATGGTCTCAATAGTTAATAAATTGTGGAACAAAAGATTAAATTTGGAAGGTCAGTTGCAAATTTCAAGTTAAAAAATGTTTACTACTTGTTTTTTCAGAAATTTATATACTTTTATTCCAGAAGAATTTTTCAAATCATGGTCAGGAATTACTTGGGTAGTTGGATGGTTGAAGGGTCAAAGTCCTATTGTATGGGTCCTTAACGCTCGATACAACAAAAACTAAAGTGAGCAAGATAAGATTTGTTTTATATTACATCAACAATTCCGTTATTTTAAGTCACATACACTGCAAGTAGGAATACAGTTGGCGTCGCTTGCTATTTCATTGTATATTGCACACCCAATAAATGATAGTTCGTGTAATATTTTTATCAAGTATACGTCCTCAGAAAAAGCTCCTAAGACTTAATAAACGATACACAGTGTAACCTCATTTAACCCTGACCTCCGGTTCAAACCGGAAGCTAAACATTAATGTTTCAAAAAAACATAAATTCCAAAGCACACATTTTTTTAAAAACAATATTTACATCATTGGGAAAGTATTTATCAACTTAAGAAATGACACACAGAATGCGACCCAATTTGACTTTGACTTACGGTTCAAACGGGATGATCAAATTCAATATTTGAAATAATCATAACTCCTGAACCACACATTGGATTTTTATTAATTACACGGCATTACAAAAGGCACAAATCAGGTTGATAAAATGAAATATTGTTCAATCATAATTTGATGACATCGATCACGAACACCTCTTGTTTTTGTAGTAAACAAAAATTCAATGTCTAGTTTTTAGTTTTTTTTAGGTGTTCGGCTAACAGCCGAACAACTATTGTTATTGTTATGTTTGTTAGGTGTTCGGGCATTCCGCCCGAAAAATTGTTATTGTTCTGTTATTTTTTCCTCGTCTTCTTCTTTCCCACTGAACCTTCTCTCGCAACTTTCGCAAAAAGTAAGGGTCGTAAAGACTTGAAACTTGGCATGCACTTAGACTTTGGTGTCTAGACGGAACAGAATCTTTTTTGGGTTGATGACGTCATCGATTACGTCATTACAATAAATTGAAAAACTCATATCTTGAGAACTAAAGATGCTACATACAAGATCTTTGTTGCATATAAAAGGTCTTGAAATGTTGTACATTTTGAATGCACATTGTGACCTCATTTGACCTTTACTTCCGGTCGAAACTGGAAGTTAAAGTAAAAATTATGTTATTTTAGGCTCTGGAGCCTTGGTGAAATAAAATATGAACAAACTTTCAATGCATAATCTTTTGTTTAGCTCATGAGCATTCTAGAAATATGATATATGACGTCATAGCTACGTCACAACGAAAATCATAGACGAGGTCGAATTTTTTTAAATTTTGCTATCTCCAAAATTAAAGCTTGTACGGACTTGAAACTTACTATATACCTAGATCACAGTGTGTACCTAACAAAATAAAAATTTTGGAATGATGACGTCATCGATGACGTCATGACATCAAATTGAAGTTTTATATTAAAATAATCATATCTCAAGAACCATATTTGCTACATACATGATCTTTGCACCATCTAAACGCTTTTGAAGTATTAAACAAATCTTACACAGAGTGCGACCCCATTTGACCTTTACTTCCGGTCGAAACCGGAAGTTCAAAATTCAGATTTCAAATGTAACAGAACATTAGATTTTTATAATATATAAATCATTGTAATTGTCTTCACAAACGCTAAACAAAGTGTGACCCAATTTGAACCAGTTTAAACCGGCAGTTGAAGTATTAAATTGAAAAACAATCTCACTTCTGAACCAGACATTGGGTTGATATGGTAAAATGTCGTCACCAGTTCATTCAATCACAATCTGACATCACTCACGAACACCTGTGTGTTTGTTGTTTACAAACACTGTATGTCTAGTTTTTTTTTGTTTTTTTAGGTGTTCGGCTAACAGCCGAACAACTATTGTTAATTGTTATGTTTTTAGGTGTTCGGCTAACAGCCGAACAACTATTGTTATTGTTCTGGTGGTTTTTTTTAGGTGTTCGGCTAACAGCCGAACAACTATTGTTACTGTTATGTTTTTGGTTTTTTTTCCTCGCGTTCTTCTTTCCCTCTGAACCTTCTCCAGCAATTTTAAACAAAAGTAAAGCTTGTACAAACTTAAAACTTACTGTGTACATAGGCAATAGTGAGTAGATGAAACCGCCACTTGTTTGGAATGATGACGACATTGATGACGTCATGACAAGGTTTTTAATGTTGAAAAATGACCATTTGCTTGTTGGTGTATCTTCGTGAATTTGAAAGCTATGAAACTCATAATTAGGCATCTGATAGATCAAGATTGGGGCAACATTTGAAAAGTTTACGCAAAAATCGTATGACCTTCACTTCTGGTCTTAACGGAAGGTCAAAGTCTGCCTTTGTGTTTTTTCGTAAAAAAATTTTTTTTTGTCATAACTCAAAATTGAAATTGATTTGAACATTGAAACTCATAAGGCAATTGAACATTATCATCAAGAGGCCACAAACATGATGATGTGATAATGACGTCATCAGGTATTGAATTACATTAAATCAAAGTTTAATATTTGTAAAAAATCATAACTCATGAACCACATGTTGGATTTTTACAATCTACACAACATCGGATTGGTCGTTAAAAGGTCAACAAATGCTACACACAACATGACCCCGTTTGACCTTGACTTCCGGTTCAAACCGGAAGTTGAAAGTTTGAAAAATTCATATCTCAAAAACTACGTAATATTTTAACGTAAATTTTGCATCAGATTATAGATGAGTTATCCTGCCGAAACTTTTGCACAGAGATAATAACATTTTAACCTTTGCATTTGGTTCAAACTTGACGTCAACGCCCATCTGTCTGTTGAACGACCTTGTACGACAACACACAGTAGTGTAGGCCTACACGTAAATACAATGTATGTCAAACCTGTACCAGCCACGCACGTGTACGAGCACGTGTAGTCAAGGTCTCGCTACACGTCCATACAGCCACATGTACATTGCGCGCGTAGTTTAAGTTAACATGTCTGTATTGAAACCAAAGATCGTTACCGCCTACGGCGCTATACGATCTTTGATTGAAACTGTAAAGCCACCTATAGGAATACTTTTGGCGTCGCTCGCTATTTCATTGTATTCATTGTATATTGCACATCCAAATAATGGTAGTCCGTGTAATATTTGAAAAATTCATAACTCCTTAACCACACAATGGATTGTTACAATCCATACGTCGTCTGAACGGTATTGATAAACTAAACACGCGGTACACAAGAAAAATAATTTCTCAACAACACATTTGAATTTGTATTTATTGATAGTAATAACTTAAGAAACTTAAGAAACGACATACACAATATTCAACTTAACCATTTAACCTTAACTTCCGGTTAAACAGGAGTATACAAATAATTAATTGAAATAATATAATACAACTGGCATTGCAAAATCTGTATGTACAATATCCCGTGCCAGATGGGCGAAATTTTTAAAGGGCTTTGAGGTGCAAAATAAAACCAAAAAACCTGATGCCAATGTAACACAAACATAAACATTTCTCAAGAAACGGGAGTTGTTACAAAGTGTGGTACAAGTTTAACTATAAACTAGACCTAGAATTTTTGTTTATTACAAAAATACGGTGTTCGGTGGAACGTTACATGATGACGTAGTTCAAAAACATTGAACATAAAAAGATGAATTTTTATACAATGTGTTGTTTTTCATAGTTAAACTTGTACCACACTTTGTATCAACTCCCGTTTCTTGACAAATGTTTATGTTTGTGTTACATTGGCATCAGGTTTTTTGGTTTTATTTTGCACCTCAAAGCCCTTTAAAAATTTCGCCCATCTGGCACGGGATATTGTACATACAGATTGTGCAATGCCAGTTGTATTATATTATTTCAATTAATTATTTGTATTTTCCTGTTTAACCGGAAGTCAAGGTTAAATGGTTAAGTTGAATGTTGTGTATGTCGTTTCTTAAGTTTCTTAAGTTATTACTATCAATAAATAAAAATTCAAATGTGTTGTTGAGAAATAATTTTTCTTGTGTACCGCGTGTTTAATTTATCAATACCGTTCAGACGACGTATGGATTGTAACAATCCATTGTGTGGTTAAGGAGTTATGAATTTTTCAAATATTACACGGACTACCATTATTTGGATGTGCAATATACCATGAAATAGTGAGCGACGCCAAATGTATTCCTATAGGTGGCTTTACAGTTTCAATCAAAGATCGTATAGCGACGGCGCTAACAATCTTTGGTTTCAATACAGACATGTTAACTTAAAAACCACGCGCACAATGTACATGTGGCTGTATGGACGTGTAGTAGCGAGACCTTGACTACACGTGCTCGTACACGTGCGTGGCTGGTAGACACTTGCGCTTTGATGTCAAGTTTGAACCAAATGCAAAGATTAAAATGTTATTATTTATGTGCAAAATTTACGGCAGGATAACTCATCTATATCCTGATGCAAAATTCAGGTTAAAAGGTTGAATAGTTTTTGAGATATGAATTTTTTTAACTTTCAACTTCCGATTTTAACCGGAAGTCAAGGTCAAATGGGGTCATGTTGTGTGTAGCATTTGTTGACCTTTTAACGAGCAATCCGATGATGTGTAGATTGTAAAAATCCAACATGTGGTTCATGAGTTATGATTTTTTACAAATAATAAACTTTGATTTAATGTAATTCAATACCCGATGACGTCATCATGACA
Source organism: Pisaster brevispinus (assembly GCA_023634235.1). Classification (NCBI taxonomy): domain Eukaryota; kingdom Metazoa; phylum Echinodermata; class Asteroidea; order Forcipulatida; family Asteriidae; genus Pisaster; species Pisaster brevispinus. Next base: position 15,190,895 of record JAMKCF010000006.1, on the reverse strand, counting down.
TCATTAAGCTTGTGTCGTCTTGATACTAAGGTTCAACTGTCTGTTGAGTTTCAACTATCAGTTACTTGTAGCTTTTGTTAATCTTTATGCAAGATCATAGCATGAAGGTTTGTCATATGAAACTTCAACTTCCGGTTTTGACAGGAACTAAAGGTCAACTGGGGTCACACTCTGTAGAAGATATCTAGAATTGCCCAAAAGCTTTGAAATGGTGTAAGGCCATGAGAATGAAAATGATAGATTTGCGTCCACCGCCCGCTTGCTCTGAAAGCTACCGCCGAAAAATTTCATTATTTTAAAAAAATTGCATTTTTTTCACAAAAAGGACTCTGCATCACAAATGTTCAAGTTTCAAATCATCAAACAACGGTAAAAGGTTATATTTACGCATTTTATTAGTAGTATACAAGCAGGGTTCTCCACAGGGTGGACAATGTACAATATTAACATCTCTCATGATAGCGCGGGGTCGACTTAATTATTGAGTCTTTGAGACAAGGTTCCGTTCAACGACTAAAAATGTAGTCAGGATGCCCTTCGACACAGAGAAAAATGCACGCGAAATGCCGTTACGAAATAGCCGACCTCTGGGTACCCGTCGCTGCACACTATTAACGGTGGATTGTGCATGTGTACATGTACGTCGGGATTCTGTTGCCCGGGCGCTCGACGATTTTGTCCTGGCGCTACATTTTTTGAACGGGCGCATTTGGTATTTTGAGAATTTTGAACGGACGTTTTTTGGTTAGTACGCATGGTATGTGAGACAGATGTAGGCAAATCTCAGGAGTTTGTGTACCCAATATAGCAAGATCACTAGCAATAATAACTACATACACACTTGTTATATTGCAATTACATCGTTGAAGAAGCTTACTACGAGAAAATAATGAGTAATGAAAAATGAAAAAAGCCTCATGTCATTTCAAAAATGCCCGGACGCAAATCTATAACTTTCATTCTCATGGCCTAATGATTATTAATGTACCACGTTTCATTAATAAGATACACATTTTTGTATGTGCAAACTAATACTTCCGGTTTGGACCGGAAGTGAAGGTCAAATGGGGTCACACATTGTAAACATTTGTAGAATCGTCTAAGGGTTTTAAAATCACGTCATTATATTAACAAAAACATTTAAGTAAATGAGATACGATTTTTTATTTACAAAATTTCAACTTCCGGTTTCGACCGGAAGTAAAGGTCAAATGGGGTCACACTGTGTGTAAGAAGTGTTTAATATCTCAAGAGCTTTTATATGGTACCATTATCATGTATGTAGCATATATGGTTCTTGAGATATGATTATTTTTACATAAAACTTCAATTTAACGTAATGACGTCATCGATGACGTCATCATTCCAAAACTTGTTTTTTTGTCATGTACACACTGTGGTCTAGGTAATTGGTAAGTTTCAAGTCGGTACAAGCTTTAGTTTTGGAGATAGCAAAATAATTTTTTTTTCGACCTCGTCTACGATTTTCGTTGTGACGTAGCTATGACGTCACGTATTATATTTCTAGAATGCTCGTGAGCTAAACAAAATATTATTCATTGAAAGTTTTTTCATATTTTGCTTCACTTAGGCTCCAGAGCCCCAAATAACATAATTTGTACCTTTAACTTCCGATTTCAACCGGAAGTCAAGGTCAAATGGGGTCATGTTGTGTGTAGCATTTGTTGACCTTTTAACGACCAATCCGATGTTGTGTAGATTGTAATAATCCAACATGTGGTTCATGAGTTATGATTTTTTACAAATATTAAACTTTGATTTAATGTAATTCAATACCCGATGACGTCATCATGACATCATCATGTTTGTGGCGTATTGATGATAATGTTCAATTGCCTTATGAGTTTCAATGTTCAAATCAATTTCAATTTTGAGTTATGACAAAAATTTGAATTTTTTTACGAAAAAACACAAAGGCAGACTTTGACCTTCCGTTAAGACCGGAAGTGAAGGTCATACGATTTTGGCGTTAACTTTTCAAATGTTGCCCCAATCTTGATCTATCATATGCCCAATTATGAGTTTCATAGCTTTCAAATTCACGAAGATACAGCACAAAGCAAATGGTCTGTTTTCAACATTAAAAACCTTGTCATGACGTCATCAATGTCGTCATCATTCCAAAAAAGTGGCGGTTTCATCTACTCACTATTGCCTATGTACACAGTAAGTTTTAAGTTTGTACGAGCTTTACTTTTGTTTAAAATTGCTGGAGAAGGTTCGGAGGGAAAGAAGAACACGAGGAAACTAGACATAGAATTTTTGTTTATTACAAAAATACGGTGTTCGGTGGAACGTTACATGATGACGTAGTTCAAAAACATTGAACATAAAAAGATGAATTTTTATACAATGTGTTGTTTTTTATAGTTAAACTTGTACCACACTTTGTAACAACTCCCGTTTCTTGACAAATGTTTATGTTTGTATTACATTGGCATCAGGTTTTTTGGTTTTATTTTGCACCTCAAAGCCCTTGAAAAAATTCGCCCATCTGGCACGGGATATTGTACATACAGATTGTGCAATGCCAGTTGTATTATATTATTTCAATTAATTATTTGTATTTTCCTGTTTAACCGGAAGTCAAGGTTAAATGGTTAAGTTGAATGTTGTGTATGTCGTTTCTTAAGTTTCTTAAGTTATTACCATCAATAAATTAAAAATTCAAATGTGTTGTTGAGAAATTATTTTTCTTGTGTACTGCGTGTTTAATTTTTCAATACCGTTCAGACGACGTATGGATTGTAACAATCCATTGTGTGGTTAAGGAGTTATGAATTTTTCAAATATTACACGGACTACCATTATTTGGATGTGCAATATACCATGAAATAGCGAGCGACGCCAAATGTATTCCTATAGATGGCTTTACAGTTTCAATCAAAGATCGTATAGCGACGGCGCTAACAATCTTTGGTTTCAATACAGACATGTTAACTTAAAAACCACGCGCACAATGTACATGTGGCTGTATGGACGTGTAGTAGCGAGACCTTGACTACACGTGCTCGTACACGTGCGTGGCTGGTAGACACTTGCGCTTTGATGTCAAGTTTGAACCAAATGCAAAGATTAAAATGTTATTATTTCTGTGCAAAATTTACGGCAGGATAACTCATCTATATCCTGATGCAAAATTCAGGTTAAAAGGTTGAATAGTTTTTGAGATATGAATTTTTCAAACTTTCAACTTCCAATTTTATTCGGAAGTCAAGGTCAAATGGGGTCATGTTATTTGTTGACCTTTTAACGACCAATCCGATGATGTGTAGATTGTAAAAATCCAACATGTGGTTCATGAGTTATGATTTTTTTACAAATAATAAACTTTGATTTAATGTAATTCAATACCTGATGACGTCATCATGACATCATTAAGCTTGTGTCGTCTTGATACTAAGGTTCAACTGTCAGTTACTTGTAGCTTTTGTTAATCTTTATGCAAGATCATAGCATGAAGGTTTTTCATATGAAACTTCAACTTCCGGTTTTGACAGGAACTAAAGGTCAACTGGGGTCACACTCTGTAGAAGATATCTAGAAATGCCCAAAAGCTTTGAAATGGTGTAAGGCCATGAGAATGAAAATGATAGATTTGCGTCCACCGCCCGCTTGCTCTGAAAGCTACCACCGAAAAATTTCATTATTTTCAAAAAATTTCATTTTTTTCACAAAAAGGACTCTGCATCACAACTTTTCAAGTTTCAAATCATCAAACAACGGTAAAAGGTTATATTTACGCATTTTATTAGTAGTATACAAGCAGGGTTCTCCACAGGGTGGACAATGTACAATAATAACATCTCTCATGATAGCGCGGGGTCGACTTAATTATTGAGTCTTTGAGACAAGGTTCCGTTCATCGACTAAAAATGTAGTCAGGATGCCCTGCGACACAGAGAAAAATGCACGCGAAATGCCGTTACGAAATAGCCGACCTCTGGGTACCCGTGGCTGCACACTATTAACGGTGGATTGTGCATGTGTACATGTACGTTGGGATTCTGTTGCCCGGGCGCTCGACGATTTTGTCCTGTCGCTACATTTTTTGAACGGGCGCATTTGGTATTTTGAGAATTTTGAACGGACGTTTTTTTTGTTAGTACGCATGGTATGTGAGACAGATGTAGGGAAATCTCAGGAGTTTGTGTACCCAATATAGCAAGATCACTAGCATTAATAACTACATACACACTTGTTATTATTATTGCAATTACATCGTTGAAGAAGCTTACTACGGGAAAATAAGGAGTAATGAAAAATGAAAAAAAGCCTCATGTCATTTCAAAAATGCCCGGACGCAAATCTATAACTTTCATTCTCATGGCCTAATGATTATTAATGTACCACGTTTCATAAATAAGATACACATTTTTGTATGTGCAAACTTATACTTCCGGTTTGGACCGGAAGTGAAGGTCAAATGGGGTCACACATTGTAAACATTTGTAGAATCGTCTAAGGGTTTTAAAATCACGTAATTATATTAACAAAAACATTTAAGTAAATGAGATACAATTTTTTATTTACAAAATTTCAACTTCCGGTTTCGACCGGAAGTAAAGGTCAAATGGGGTCACACTGTGTGTAAGAAGTGTTTAATACCTCAAGAGCTTTTATATGGCACAATTATCATGTATGTAGCATATATGGTTTTTGAGATATGATTATTTTAACATAAAACTTCAATTTAACGTAATGACGTCATCGATGACGTCATCATTCCAAAAATTGTTTTTTGTCATGTACACACTGTGTTCTAGGTAATTGGTAAGTTTCAAGTCGGTACAAGCTTTAGTTTTGGAGATAGCAAAATAAAAAAAAATTCGACCTCGTCTACGATTTTCGTTGTGACGTAGCTATGACGTCACGTAATATATTTCTAGAATGCTCGTGAGCTAAACAAAATATTATTCATTGAAAGTTTTTTCATATTTTGCTTCACTTAGGCTCCAGAGCCCCAAATAACATAATTTGTACCTTTAACTTCCGATTTCAACCGGAAGTCAAGGTCAAATGGGGTCATGTTGTGTGTAGCATTTGTTGACCTTTTAACGACCAATCCGATGATGTACAGATTGTAAAAATCCAACATGTGGTTCATGAGTTATGATTTTTTACAAATATTAAACTTTGATTTAATGTAATTCAATACCCGATGACGTCATCATGACATCATCATGTTTGTGGCCTCTTGATGATAATGTCCAATTGCCTTATGAGTTTCAATGTTCAAATCAATTTCAATTTTGAGTTATGACAAAAATTTGAATTTTGTTACGAAAAAACACAAAGGCAGACTTTGACCTTCCGTTAAGACCGGAAGTGAAGGTCATACGATTTTTGCGTTAACTTTTCAAATGTTTTCCTAATCTTGATCTATCATATGCCCAATTTTGAGTTTCATAGCTTTCAAATTCACGAAGATACAGCACAAAGCAAATGGTCTGTTTTCAACATTAAAAACGTTGTCATGACGTCATCAATGTCGTCATCATTCCAAAAAAGTGGCGGTTTCATCTACTCACTATTGCCTATGTACACAGTAAGTTTTAAGTTTGTACAAGCTTTACTTTTGTTTAAAATTGCTGGAGAAGGTTCGGAGGGAAAGAAGAACACGAGGAAAAAAAAAAAACAGAACAATAACAATAGTTGTTCGGCTGTTAGCCGAACACCTAAAAAAAAAAACAGAACAATAACAATAGTTGTTCGGCTGTTAGCCGAACACCTAAAAACAACACATTGTATAAAAATTCATCTTTTTATGTTCAATGTTTTTTGAACTACGTCATCATGTAACGTACCACCGAACACCGTATTTTTGTAATAAACAAAAATTCTAAGTCTAGTTTTTTCCTTGTGTTCTTCTTTCACTCTGAACCTTCTCCAGCAATTTTAAACAAAAGTAAAGCTTGTACAAACTTAAAACTTACTGTGTATATAGGTAATAGTGAGTAGATGAAACCGCCACTTTTTTGGAATGATGACGACATTGATGACGTCATGACAAGGTTTTTAATGTTGAAAAATGACCATTTGCTTGTTGCTGTATCTCAACGAATATAAAAGCTATGATGTTCATACTTAGGCATCAAATAGATAAAGACTTGGACAACATTTGAAAAGTTAACGCCAAAATCGTACGACCTTAACTTCCGGGTCGTTACCCTGGGTCAAAGTTCGTCTTCGTTTTTTTCATAAAAAAACAACTTTCGAACTTAAGATTGAGATTGATTGAACATTGAAACTCAACAGATATAGTTGAACCTTGGTATCATTACACCACAGACCTAATAACTCAAGATCGAAACTGAATTGAAACTTGAAACTCATCAGACAATTGAACCTTAATATGAGGACGGCACAGTTGTCATGACGTTATGATGACGTCATCGGGTGTCGAATTACAAGGTTTTTAAAATTGAAAATGACCATTTTCTATTCGCTGTATCTTCGTGAATTTGAAAGCTACATGTAGGATGCTCATAATTGGGCATCTTATAAATCAAGACTGGGGCAACATTTGAAAAGTTTACGCCAAAATCGTACGACCTTTACTTCCGGTCTTAACGGAAGGTCAAAGTCGGCCTTTGTGTTTTTTCGAATTTTGGTCATAACTCAAAATTAAAATTGATTTGAACCTTGAAACTCATCAGACAATTGAACCTTGATATGAGGACGGCACAGACTTGATGATGTCATGATGACGTCATTGGGTGTCGAATTACAAGGTTTTAAATTTTTTTAACTGACCCTTTTATAGTTGTTGTATTTCATTGAAGTTGAAAGCTATGATGTTCAAAGTTTGGCATCTGATAGATCGAGACTAGGGCAACGTTTGAAAAGTTGACGCCAAAATTGTATGACCTTTACTTCGGAAAATGACCCTGGGTCGAAGTTTGACTTAGATTGTTTTCCTTAAAAAAATCATGTTTTGGGCTTTTTTACGGCATAACTCAAGATTAAAAGTTACCTGAACATTGAAACTCATCGGACACTTAAATCTCAGTATCAAGACGACACAAACTTGATTATGTCATGATGACGTCATCTGGTATTGAATTACATTAAATCAAAGTTTAATACTTGTAAAAAATCATAACTCATGAACCACATGTTGGATTTTTACAATCTACACATCATCGGATTGGTCGTTAAAAGGTCAACAAATGCTACACACAACATGACCCCATTTGACCTTGACTTCCGGTTCAAATCGGAAGTTGAAAATTTGAAAAATTCATATCTCAAAAACTACGTAATATTTTAACGTAAATTTTGCATCAGATTATAGATGAGTTATCCTGCCGAAACTTTTGCACAGAGATAATAACATTTTAACCTTTGCATTTGGTTCAAACTTGACGTCAAAGCCCATCTGTCTGTTGAACGACCTTGTACGACAACACACAGTAGTGTAGGCCTACACGTAAATACAATGTATGTCAAACCTGTACCAGCCACGCACATGTACGATGCACGTGTACGATGCACGTGTAGTCTCGCTACACGTCCATACAGCCACATGTACATTGCGCGCGTGGTTTAAGTTAACATGTCTGTATTGAAACTGTAAAGCCACATATAGGAATACTTTTGGCGTCGCTCGCTATTTCATTGTATATTGCACATCCAAATAATGGTAGTCCGTGTAATATTTGAAAAATTCATCTCAAAAACTACGTAATAATTTAACATGAATTTTGCATCAGGTGATAGATGAGTTATTCTGCCAAAACTTTTGCACAGAGATTATAGCACTTTTATATTTGCATCTGGTCAAAACCGGGTGTCAAAGAGCACGTGTCTGTTGGCTTACATTGTACATGTACATGTACATGTATGTTAACGCACGATAGTGTAGGCCAACACAAACATACGCCGACGTTGTACACAGCCACGCACGTGTACAATAGTTGACATGTACATGTACTACATGTGTGAATACATAACCATTACATGTAGCGTCACTCACTATTTCATTGTACATGTACACAATGTACATGTTCATTGCAAACCCAATCAATGATAGTCCGTGTACTATTTGAAAAATTCATATCTCTTTAACCACACGTTGGATTTCCACAATCCATACGTCGTCTGAACGGTCTTGATAAAATTAACACGCGCTACACAAAATGTGACCCGTTTGACCTTAACTTCCGGTTCAAACCGGAAGATGAATTTAATAATAAAATAATAAATTCTCCTCAACCACTCATTGTATTTTTATCAAGTAAACGTCATCAGACTAAGACTTAAAAAACGATACACAGTGTGACCTCATTTAACACTGACTTCTGGTTCAAACCGGAAGTTAAAAATTAACATTTCAAAAAATCATATCTTCTAAACCAAACTTTGTTTTTTACAATCTTTACATCATTGGCAAAGTATTTATCAACTTAAGAATTGACACACAAAATGTGACCCAATTTGACCTAACTTTTGGTTCAAACCGGAAGTTGAAGATTTATATTGGAACAAAACCTTACTCCTGAACCACAAATCGGGATGTCTAGTTTTCTTTTTCAGTTTGTTTAAATTAAAACTTTAATGTATATACATTTTTTTGTACTTGTGTGACATGTGTTTCATACACACCCATTTTGATTTATAAAATTTATTTTATGGAATTTTTTTAAATACCCTCAAAGACAACATTTTTACCTGTTCTTAAAAAATTGCATTATTAGACAAAAATTTAAGAAAAATACAATTTTGGGTAAACTTTTTGGAAAAAAATAGTTTTCACAGAAATTGATGTTTTCTGACCCAAACCACATTAATTTTTTTTTTGTAAATTAATAAATTAATTCATTTTGCCACATGGTGAAACCAATAACATTAGTGTACATATAGATTAAAATATAGATGGTTCAGGCTCACTTTTCAGAGAAAGGCCCTGTAGCTTTGGTTTTAAAGACCTTTCAGATGATGTATAGATTGTAAAATGCGTTGTACAAGAGTTATGATTTTTTTTTAATATTACATTTTGATTTAAAATTATTTGACACTTGGCATTTGACACATGATGCCATCATGACGCCATTGTTTAGGTGCTGTCTGAGGTTCAAATGTCTAATGAGTTTGAAGGTTCAGTTAAGTTTAATTTCGAAGTTATGAGTTTGTGAATAATTAAGGAGGGTGTTTGGTTGAAAATTTTTGGATGGACAATGTACAACAGCGATGTTGAATGTGTTTACTACACTCGCTTAGACCTAAATGTTATGTTACACATGCATTATTAATGTGGGTCAACACATAACGCATGCTTTAACGTCAAGTTTTACCAAGATGTAAAGGTCAAAATGTTGTCATCTCTTTGCAAAGGTTTGAGCAGCCACAAAGTTATTCTGCAGAGATGACTAGGCCTAATTCTTGAGATGTAAATTTTGGAAACTTTCGACTTCCGATTTGAACCAGAAGTCAAGGTCAAATGGGGTAAGCTCCTGTACGCCAATTTAATTACGCGGAACGCAATATATAGCTATTAGTACCAGCGCCTAAACTTTTTTTACACGCGCGCACACACAACCCAACGCGCACCAAACATAACTTTTAAAAAGTTTTTGAAAATGTACAAACTTTGAAAATTCGCTACGAAGCAGATTGTCACAAATTGTCTATAAATTTGTTTCGCTTTTTAACAAAAGGGCATTTATGAATGGGAATAAAAGAGTAGTGACTTGTTCTTATACGGCCGTTTAAAACCTTGCAGGGTCGTGGTCGTGCGATAAAGGCCTGAGCCGAAGGCGAGGGCCTTTATCGCACAGCCACGATCCTGCCAGTTTTAAACGGCCATTTAAGAACTCGTCGCCACTCTTTTATTCCCTTAATGAAAACAAATCTTGATGAAAAAGAAAACATATAGCTATTTCGACTACTATGCCAAAACAGCTAATATTATCAAAACCAAATTAAAAACTTGACGAAAACAAAAGCTGTTCCTACTACTATGCCGGAGCAGATAATAAAAATAATAGGCATGTTTTTATTTTTTTTTCATATTTAACCAAAAGCAAGAGAAGACAAATTTTAAAACAAACAACCTTATTTTTTGAGAGCAAAAATTTCCAACTTATCCAATCAATATCTTACCTGGTACCATATAAAGAGCCTCCTTAAAATGATTATATCCAAACTTACCATCATTTTGATTGTCTATCGAATGCATATTCTTTGAATGAGAGTCATCTTTGACATCAACTTTTTTATGTGTCTCCTTCGACTTTCTTTTTGTTGAACTCCTGTGTTTCCTCTCTGGGGTATCCGACAATGCATCCTTGAATCAAACCATTGTAAATGGTGTAAGCGTATAAATCTTAACAAGTAATGCAGTAACTCTGTGTACATTTTATGTAATATGTAAATATAGGTTATACTAACAGCAATGTCATGCACACTACATAATTGTTTTCCCCACTTGAATGCTTCACCTTTTAGGAGTATGCAGCACCAGTGACCAAATGAGCATTTTGAAACTAAGTCACAGGGCATTTGAAAAAGAGCATAAAAACAAAACTTAACAATTCAGTAAATTTAGACAATATATCATGCATTTAATCCACAGTTGCAGACTTTAAAAGCACATCCATAAACTATTTTCATGAAATAGAAAGTCTGATTTTTCTAATAAGGAGGCATCATTATAGTTTTAAAGAGGAACTCAACCGTTCCCATTTGTGACAACTTATTGCATTTTAAAGGCATCAGACACCAGATAGGGAATATTAGCTTTATGTTACTTAAAAAGCATACTACATAACAAGGAAGACCGTTCAAAACTGCAACATTTCACGTAGCTTTTTCTGCCCAAACCCAAAAATAACAGTCAACTGTTTATGTATGCAGTAAATTAATAATATGCAGTGACCTCAAAACATCATCGAACACCAAGATCACTCTCAAATAAACAAATGACACAATATCATACAAACAAATACGCCACACTACCACTTAGCTCTTCAACGATAGTTTATTTATTTATTTATATTTATTTATTTATTTTTTTTTTTTTATGGGGGGGGGGATAAAATGTTAACGCCACATTTTGCTTGAAGGTTACCAATGAGATTGGCATCATCTCAATTTTTAAAGTCTTATTCCTGAAAATTTGTATAGTATCTAAGCAGGACCATTTTCCTTCTAATTATACATTATAAGTACCTGAGCTGTCTGTATAAACTTTTTTAGTGGATGAACTATTAAACTATTTACAAATTATCGACATGAGACAACTCTGTTGGTGCTTGGCAGGCATCTGCCTTTTCAACAGCAGGATTACCAGCCAGGGCAAAAGGTTGAGCAGGTAGGGTTCAGCCCTGTGGACAGCCAGACAACGAAATTGTCCACCGTGTTGCTCTCCCTGTGCTTAATCTTGTCATGAACTACCACCTGTTCCATTTAAAAAAGAGTTGGAAGAACCGATAGGACATGAAATCTTCAAACATGAAACTATTTTCTTCCCAATTAGAGGAGTCAAAATCCTCTACAATATTGAAGTTTACACATAGTATGCTATACAAGTTGATTGCCCACGCATGTAGAAACCTGTGCAAATTTTTAACTTGGCCGGCAGGCTTAAAACATGCGCGTAAACTTGCACTGGTTCTAACTTAGTCCCCTGCATGCAGTATACACAGTGAACTCAATGCTGTTCAATGATATCACAGGTCACGACATGATGTTACATGTAACTTGACCTACAGCTTGTTTTTCAGAAATTGCGTTGGGAGTGCCTCATATCTCCTTGTACCTTTACCCTATATCCTCTTTTTATTGGAAAATGAAAGCTACTCAAAATCGAAATACAGGCTTGAGTCCCTGTTTAAAAGGACTACACGAAAGCACATCAAATTTCTAAATAATTAGTGTCACTGAAGCAGAATTGTAAAATTTGTTGTATTCTCACTCATTTTGAAAGTTTACAAGCTGGATACAAATAGATTGGAAGATCCATACTCACACACACACACACACGCAAGTGTGGGTTAGCACACACACCGTTGTGGGGACTTTTACACAATGGAACATAGGTCCCCACAACGTTTTTCTTTGTTAAACCGGGTCCCCACAAGGTAATTCTTTAGAAAAGGGAATAATAGAACAACAATAGCAAGTCCCCACAACTCTGCGTGCAAAAGACTGTGTGTAAACACCTCCAATCGGGGACCTCCTATTGTCCCTCTTTTGTTTGGACTAACTTTTTGGCAACAGCTCCCATTGGTTTTGTACACAATTTCTAACTGGGGACCTTTACCCAACCGGGGACCCTATTGTCCTCTTTTGTTATAGGTCCCCGGTTTGAATGTGAAAACAAACTCACGCACACACAAGTGTGTAAATGGTATGATACCGAGGACATCCCATGCTGTGGACTTAGTTTTTTTAGCGACGTTCCCATTGGTTTTGTACACGAGACAAACCGAGGACTGTCCCCGATATGTTTTTTTTCCGGATCCCTATTGCTAAAGTCCTCGGTTTTAATGCGTAGACATGGGTAGGCACACACACCGTTGTGGGGACTTTTACACAATGGAACAAAGGTCCCCACAACGTTTTTCTTTGTTAAACCGGTCCCCACAAGGTAATTCTTTAGAAAAGGGAATAATAGAACAACAATAGCAAGTCCCCACAGCTCTGCGTGCAAAAGACTGTGTGTTCACACAAACACACAAGTGTGTAAACACCTCCAATCGGGGACCTCCTATTGTCCCTCTTTTGTTTGGACTCTAACTTTTTGGCAACAGCTCCCATTGGTTTTGTACACAATTTCTAACTGGGGACCTTTACCCAACCGGGGACCCTATTGTCCTCTTTTGTTATAGGTCCCCGGTTTGAATGTGAAAACAAACTCACACACACATTCTCGAGAATGCATCCTTGTGGAGCATTCTTTTGTTCTTTCCTTTGTCTCTGAACTTAACAGTTTTCCATAGACTTTGTACACAAAATTTCCTGTGGAGCACCCCGGTCTTTAGAATTTCCATGTGGAGTCCTTTTATTTTCCCTTTTTTGTTTTGTCCTTGTTTTTGGTCTCCAAAAGGTATCGAAAGTGAGAGCACAGACGCACACTGTGTGTACACACCTGCAATCGGGGACCTCCTATATTGTCCCTCTTTTGTTTGGACTTTAACTTTTTGGTAAAAGCTCCCATTGGTTTTGTACACAATTTCCAACCGGGGACCTTTTCCCAACCGGGGACCCTTACAAGTACTCTTTCGTATAGGCCCCCGTTTTGAATGTGTATACAAACTCATGCATTACAAACCAAAATGTTCTTGAAATGCAGCACTAATGCTTTCACTTTCACATAAACAGTGTACAGTCCAAGAGTTAATATTAGGCCTACTGTACCTTGATTGACTTTCCTAGCTCATCTGCTTTCCATGTGTCTTCTTTGTTTCTCTCCTGAAAGAAGAAAGAAAATCTTGTATAATTCTAAAACCATAAAAATATTTAGCCTGTTAAAGAAGGAAAGTGATATTCACTTTACAAACACTACACATGTCTACAATGGGAGAAAAGGCAGGACTAGAAGCCAGAAGCATTACCCACCATAATCTATCATGACAGGCACCGTGTACATTGTACAGTGAGAAATAAATGTATTGACTCAAAAATTACTATGAACATAATATTCATAATATCAGAAGAATTAAGAAATATTTGTCTCAAGAGGCTTTAATTGTTTTGGTTCAAGCTTTTATAACTGTCCGTCTTGATTACTGCAATAGTTTATTTTATGGAACAAATTCACAATTATCTAGACTGCAAACAGTTTAAAATGCCGCTGCTAGGCTTGTATGTAGTACACCAAGGTGGAGCCATGCTACTCCCTTACTCCATCAATTACATTGGCTGCCTATTCACTATCCTATTCAATTCAATTCATTTCGCACATTATATTGTGCATAGTAAATGTAAATACATGTAAACACTCAACAAAAAACTTTTTTCCGACCCCAAGTACGGGTTACTCCATTGACATTGACATTCTAGGCCCTTCATGACTGCGCTCCAAAGTACATAATTGATAAAGACCATTCCAACTATTCTCTGTGTTTTAACAACAGCTTAATTTTTAATTGACCAAAAGGTTTAATGCCCAAGTCATTTATTCAAGCTGCACAGACAATGGACTACCCTCTCACATTCAATCGATACAGTCTCCTTCTATGCACATTTGAGCCTAATGACTGTGTCAAAGATCTGTTCATTTCACATAGCAGAAAAGATTTTGTAAAGACAGATAATACTTCATTGTCAACCAGACATGGCGTCTTTCCCAAGGTTCTGATTGTGCTTCAGAAACACGATCCATTAAAATTTGCAAATGTCACTAACAAAATGTTTTTATTGGTGTCCAAATGGAGTTTCATTGAAAAAAGATTATAAATGGCTAAAAAAACCTGTTGCTTTTCAACTGAAAATAATCGCCCACCGGTAATGACAAGATTGTTATCTCATAGTAGACTGGTTAACATTGTCGCTGGCAGTCCCAGAAAAAAACCCACTGGAGCAGAGTTATAAATCAAAACCAATGTCTTGATGCTTTTGGCATTTAGACCTGCACAAATGATTTTATTCTGACAATGATTTTAATGACCTCCAGTAGTCCTTGGGCGGATTGTTGTTTTGGTTAGCAAAAAGGATGGGACTAAGCACTTCTGCGTCCATTACAGAAGGTTAAACGTAGTCATCATAAAGGACGCTTACCTGGTGCCCCGGATTGATGAGACATTCGATGTATTGAATGGGGTCAAGTGGCTCACAACATTTGACTTAGCATTGGGGTACTGGCAGGTTGCCCAAGGATAAGGATGCCAACCAGGAGTCTACATTTATTGTCAAGAACGGACTATACTGTTGAAAGTGCATGCCGTGTGGGCTATGCAATGCCCTGGCCACCTTTGAACGACTGATGGAGAAAGTCATGGCCGAGATGCAGTGGGAGATTTTGTTTATACCTACTTGGATGACATCATTTTTATTTTACAAACAGTTATGAAGACCCTAGACTCTCAAAGTTGTTTTGAACAGGCTCCAACACGCTGGGCTTAAGTTTAAGCCAGGCAAGTAAAGTGTCACTTGTTTCAGAAGTCAGTGGCTTATCTGGGGCACATCGCTTCAGCAGAAGGGGTTTTGATCGAAGGGTTACGGTCAAAACTGACCATGCTGTGTTAACGTGGGTCCTAAACTTCAAGAATCCAGAAGGTCAGCTGGCCCAGTGGTTGAGGTGATATCTAAGCCTGGGCAACTAGTGCGACTAGTGTCGAAGTCGCGAAGTTTGCTTTTCAATCACCTGGTTTAATTTCAAAAAGACCGTAAATAGTCTTCACTTTTTGATTATAGTTTATTACAAAAAACTATGAAGGACGGGTTGCTCCATCATTACAATATACATGTACTGTGGCACAAATTCCTCAAGGTTTTTAGATTCTCAGGTCTTTAGCTGATATGAATGAGGACATTCACAATAAATTAATTTGCAACCGAGATCATTGTTTCTTGCGTGATTCAATGTCTTTCCTTGTCGTCCCAGAGGTTTGGAGGCATGGGTGAATGTGGCTATGTGTACAGGGCGGTATATCTCCATCCAAACAAGCTTACATTCCCGGCCGCTGGATAGCGGGTCGGCTGAGGGTTTTTGTAACCACAGATTGGGCCGCCACAAAACCAAATTGTTCATAAAGGACTCCTTGATCTTACTAGCTAACCAAAATGGTGAAGCAACCCGTCTATGGGGGTCGGAAAATCGTTTTTTAGAGGGTCTATATTCAACAAATATCCTAATGCCCAAAATGAAACAAAATCAAGGGGGTACAAGGTTAAGCAAATATAAAACGGGTTGTTCTAACAATTCCAAATATCAAATTGATTCAAAGACTCTTCTTTCTTACTAGCTATCAGAAATTGTGGAGTAACCCGTACTTGGAGTAGGAAAAAAGTCTTTTGTAGGGTGTCTACATGTATACATTTACTATGCGCAAAATAACGCGCGAAATGAAACAAAGAAGGAGCACCACGGACGAGCAAAAAAACTATGAAGGACGAGTTGCCCCACCATTTCAAATATACCAAATTGATTTTAATATCCTCTTCTTTCTTACTAGCCATCAGGAATTGTGGAGCAACCTGTCAAAGGAGTCGGAAAAACTGTTTTTGCATCTATATTCAATATTTACGATGTGTAAGATAATAAGCGAAATGAAACAAAATCAAGGGATATGGCCAAGCAAAAAACACTAGTATAAGGGTCATTCCGTGCCAAATCACCTAAAATCCTGAAAAGTTTGGCAGGCTCTGTCTCAGATTTTGCTAGTATGTTTTTAAACAATCCCCTATGGGTAGCATGAACACATACAAAATTTCAGAATCCTACCCCTTGACACTTCTGAGATATGACCCCCTAAAAAATTAAGCCCTGCCCCCTTTAAATTGACTTTTCTGTTTCTACAAATGGACATGAGACATTCTAAAAAATTAATATTAAGGGTATCTGGTATCCCATCAACTAAATTATACTGTCAAAAGTAGCAAGGTCATTTGGATATCAAGGTATACTGTAGGTCTTTTAAAACAGGACATTTTAGCCTGCGTATATGACTTTTTGTCATTTTTGAGACCCCCTAGTGCCTAAGTGAAATGTCCGATTGCTTTTATATTACATTTCGTTATAAACTAGGTGCATACATGTACATCCAATGTATGTGTGGCCTAATATAAGGATAGACCATAATCACGCATTTGATGGGTATTTGGCAGGGGTCTCAGTGAATATGGGTCCGCCTGTAAAAATGCAAAAAAAAAAATCCTTTTTCAAGTGGTTATTTGACAGATATTACAATTTTTTTCCAATAATACTTTGTATCCAGTCTACTTGTGCGAGAAAAAAAAATGGTTTCTTTACTCCTTCATGAAAAAAAAGGGAATATGTCTAGATTAAGGTATTTGCTGTGTATGCAATTTAGTGATAGCACTTGTTTACAAAAGGGCCGCAGAAGTCCAGGCATGGTGTGAACACTACGGAAGTGTAGTGCCGCCACATGAATAAAAAACAATCTCGCTCTTATTTTTAAAAAAACTAGAAATTTAGAGTTTGTCTTAACACAAACTCTAGGTGTTCAGTTTCGGGGAGTACATGCCTGGTGTAACAAGCCTGGTGGAAAAAAGCAACAAAAAAAAAAACACTTGAGATGTCGTAATCATGACGCTACTAAATTTTTCAGCAGTCAGTGTCGTTGTCTAACAGTACACCAAGTTTCAAATCAGTTGGTCATTTGGTTTGGCAGATACATGGCTTAAAAAAGTGCACATTTAAAGTGATACACGTAGTACGTGATGACGTCATCAATCTACGTTTCAACACATTATGTTGTCTGCATGAAGGCCGTTATGCATGTTATGTAAACCAATTTTGAAACAATTATAAAAACTCTGCCAAAGGCTTCTAGTAAAACTGTATTTTGATACGAATTTTCAAAGATTTAAACATTAAATGACAAAGATTTCCGAGGCGGCATCTGTCACAAAGCGAGCAAATAATAAAATCCCAGAGCGGGATAAAAGCATGAACAGTTATTTGGTATAGCGCCATCCTGCTTGTGGAATGTACTGCTTGTAAAGTTTCCGTTACGTGGGACTGTACACACAGGCTTCGTGGACTTTGAACCTTATGATTCATGGTGCGGAACAGTCAGCTACAGCGCTTTTCTCTATACAAAGATTAAATGCGCGTTAATACTAGAACGTTGGCTGTAACGCCCCTTTAGGACCAGAGGTTAAGGTCATATTGGTATCATTTCTGTGCAAAAGTTTTGGCAGGATCACAGAACTACAATCTGATGTAAAAATTGTGATGAAATGATCAGTAGTTTTTGAGATATGAATTTTTGAAATGTTCAACTTCCGGTTTGAACCAGAAGTCAAGGTCAAATGAGGTCGCGTTCTGTGTAGCGTTTTTAGAGTCATGCCAGGCCTATCCGATGATGTATAGATTGTAAAAATCCATTGTGTAGTTTTGGAGTTTTTGATTTAACATAACTTGACAACTGATGACATCATCATGACGTAACTGAAGCGGTTTCATCTCCTAATAAATATCTAACTATATGTGAAGTTTCAAATTCATATGAGCTTGGAAAGGGTGCTTTTGTTAGCAGACAAGGGACGCTGAGAAGAAGAAGAAGAAGAGGAAATATTAAGAAAAAGAAAAAACAAAACAAAGAAAAAACAAGAGGTGTTCCGGGCGGACTGCCCGAACACCTACAAAATAATTGTTTATGCAAGTTTGCCCCAAACAAGGCTAAATGCCACTCTTGGTAAGGGGCTACAAGAAGAACAATTATTAAAGGGGAAAATAACTCAGGGGAGCTAAAGGTAGGAATTGATATTCCTCTTAAAACAGTCTAGATTGTAGGATGGAGGGAAACATGCACCAGGCAAGGAGTTCCAAAGAGATGTAGTACGTGGAATAAAGCTGTTGGAATGGCTCCTCGTTCTACGTCTCAGCAAATTAAGAGTGTATGGTTGAGAAGCAGCAGAAAGTCTGGTTTCACGCTCAAACATCAGGAGGTAAGAACTTCCGAGCTCGATAAAGACAACCAACTCGCATTGAACCACTCTAGGCAATGCCTGAGATATACCTCTCCCAACTGGCATTGGTGGAGATGTCAAGTCCAAGAAGGGGAAAATCTGACACCTCAGGCAAAGTCAATGGACCCATATACATGTAGATAGATGGAAATGTATCACCTCTTAAGCGAGACAGAGACAGAAGTTTGTTTTTCTTTGCATTGAAGGATACTAGCCAATCATTCCCCCACTTTAGTACGTTCTCTAAGTCATTATTTAGTGATACACCCACCTCACAGCGAGAAGTGTTGGAACAGTTAGGGGAAACACAGTAGAGGGTTGAATCATCAGCATACATGGCGAGCTGAGACAAAACTTTATCGGGCAGATCATTAATGTAAACAAGAAAGAGAGTGGGACCAAGTACTGAGCCTTGTGGAACACCAGCATTGATAGACCGGGTAGGAGAAGATTGACCCAAGGACAACCTTCAGCTTGAAGTTAGAAGGTGATTATCCTCCAGGTACCCAAGGAGCTTTTGATTAGATGCAAAGTTGTCAGCAAAAAGGTTTGCCTTATCTTGAGGAGAAGTGGAACTTTGGGTCCATGAAAGAGAGGAGGAATGGAGGACTTGTTGCGGTTCAGTACACTATTGGCAATCCGCCAAAAGTCCCTTGAACCAAGCCGCTGCGTTGAAATAGAACAAGCTACAGAGTTGGCATATTGCTTCTTAGCATCCTCTTAAACTTTCTTACATCGATTTTGAGCTTCATGGAAAAGACGCTTACTATCCAAAGTTCCTGAAAGAATAAGATGATACCTTTAAAAAATGGTTACGATGGGCAATTGCTGCAACACAGGCTGGAGTGTACCAAGGTTTAGAATGGGCCTTGATCTGGTAGATATGTGAGGGGATGTAAATCTCCATACAAAGGTTAATCCATTGGGATAACTCGTCTGCTGCCAAATCAGGACCAAGACTTAGAATCGAAGACCGTGGCACACCAGCGACAAAACCATCCCAGTCAGCCTTTCCAAACTGAAAAACAGTACGGTGAAAAGGCTGGAATGTAGTTGTTGGAGAAGAACATGATACAGAAACAGAGACAATTGAGTGATCTGAGTTACCCATTGGAGGCAAGACTTTGGCAACACAGTCATCTGGGTTGGAACACAAGAAGAGATCAAGCAAGTACCTACCATCGGAAGCACAATCTGGAATGTGAGTAGGTGATGAAACGATCTGTGTAAGCTCCTGGGAGATGGAAAAATTATGTGTTGCAATACCAGGAATGTCAATATTATGAGAATGGGTCAGCCACTCCTTGTGATAAACATTGAAGTCACCAAATACCATGGCTTGAGCAGAAGGGTGCTGTGAAATAGCAGAGTCAATGCTATCAGAGATAGCATCACGCACAGTGCAGGATGATGATGAAGGTGAACGATACAGGAAAAACAGGTAGATTGTGGAATGGAGAAGTGAAAGGCAAAAGCACATGTATTCATTGTTGTCACAATCCAAGGTGCTTTCACAGGCTAAGGGGA
The DNA here is from genome assembly GCA_023634235.1 of Pisaster brevispinus. NCBI lineage: Eukaryota > Metazoa > Echinodermata > Asteroidea > Forcipulatida > Asteriidae > Pisaster > Pisaster brevispinus. Next base: position 15,170,744 of record JAMKCF010000006.1, on the reverse strand, counting down.
GAGTTTCTTTGACATAGACACCCAGACCATGTGATGGAGGGTGGTCAAGGCCACATATCCTGGTAACATGAAAGAATCTGAAGAAATGTCACAATTCAATCTGCTCTCAGATAGAGATAGCAAATCAGGAGAGTTGTTGAGAACAAAAGACTGAATGGAAGTGAGGTTGGAATGAAAGCCCCTGATATTGGAAAAGGCAACACCAAGAGGCTTTGAACACTGCACACGGCCAGGTGGATTTGCGCAAGCAGGTAAGGTTTCTTTATTCTTTGTTTGTGTAGTCATCATTGCATTTATTGGAGAAAAAGAGTCTCAGCTAGTCTTAAGTTTGAAGCCTGCCCAAAACAATCAGAGGAACCAAATAAACCCATGCGAACACATTGTCATAACAATGTCACCCGATGGCCTCAGGAATGCAACCGAAAGTTGCTGCACGGACCACCAATCCATGCATGTCCATGGCAGTACAACCACCTCGACATTTTAAACCTGGTGATAGATCACCCTCTCAGAGCATTACCACTGAGTTCGGGATTCTGTACTACAAGGCAGCCATGACCTGCAACATGTTTATTTCCGGTACCCTTAGGAGAGGCGGAGTTCAGATCATGATCCAGGGAAGGTTTAGGGCAAGTATCAAGGATTGGTAGGGTCTAGACTAACTGAGAAGAGATACAAGAACCTCTTCACTGGACTACTGCAAAAGATGTGGGTAACGACGCCAGGTGGAAAAGAAGAAGAGCTTTTCCTACCCCCTCTTATCGTGTTCGTACACAATAACCATCATGTACGTACATGATATCATATACGTACACTAAGTCTGGAGTTATTGTGTACACACATGATAGATACATACAGTCGACTCTCGTTAATACGAGGTCCGCCGGACTGGCCCGTTTTCCTCCTGTTATCCGAACCTTGTCTTAAACGCAGTGCACTACATGTATTTACACGTATGTATGTATAGTCATAGTGCATGCACTGCACACGTGTCTAGGCCAGATTGGAGCAGTTTGCTTCCTAATACAGTTCTTACGAGCATCCTGTACACAAAAATATCAATGATAAGTGCATTTGTGTTGACTATGATCCTATAAATTTAATATTTTGTATAACTCAAGATAAAAATCATAGCAAAGTGATGGCAAACTTGCCGTTCCTTTGACCATGGTGTGACAGATTCGATAACTCGGTCCGAGGTCAACTCGGTCTGAACGAAGGAGTCCCCCCAATTTTGTAATGATGATGTTACGGCTGCCACAAAAGTCCTTTTTATGGCCAGAGCATCATGGAGGTGGAGGCAGATTCCACGCAACTGTCAGCAAACGTGACTTTGGAAACAAATAAATCTCTCACACAATATGACATGATGAGATCAAGTTAAAATTAATCAAACACAATGCTCAGAACTTCATTGCATTTAATTTAAAATCCATAATTTTCATTTTTTTAAAGGAGAAAAAAAAAGGATCATTTGTTTGGGATAAAAAATTGCTCGGCTTCCAAAGGGACAAAGTCTACTTGATCTCATAAAAACTTATAGAGGCATGTTCCTTATCATATTAAATATAAAAAAAGCACTACAATTTCCGAAAAGGAATAAATTTAATGGCTGCAGGTTATGATAAGGGGCCTATTAATAATTTTAAAAAAATAGAATGCATTTTGGCCATTCATTTTTTTATTTAATATGTCACTGCCCAAATCATACTTATATTTCGTATACTAATTTTTTGCGGAATAAAAACAAAACAAAAACAAACTGCAAAGGAAAGTTCATTTGCAGCATGATACAGCCAATTACTTCCTGCCACATCCCGTCAGCCACACTTTATTAAATTTTTTGGAAAGAGCTTCGGACCGAACTAACTTCGGACCGAGTTGACTTCGGACGATTTGGATTTGGACCGAGTTGACCCAGACTGAGTTGGCTTCGGACCGAGTTGACCCTAACCCGATTACAACTAGTAGTACTAGTAGTACTACACTACTAACTAGACAGGTACAACTACAAGCAATTCACAGAGTATGTCAGCTTTAGTTTATATCTTGGGTTTTGCTGGTTATTTTGAAATATTTTTAATAAGTAAATAACTACTTAGGTTTTTTTTAGGGTACTTCTTTCTCATTTTGACCATATCATTTTTTCCATTGCTGCGTTTCTTTTGACGAAAATAACCATGATAACGACAGAAAAAACAAGAAACCTATACCTTTTTTGATGACATCCTCTGTTGTTTTTTAATTACAGCCGGTAGGAAAAGTAGCGTTTGTAATAATAAACCGACACCGGCACCGGCACCAGGCAGCCTCAGTGCAGTAGATTCAGTTGATACACCAGAAACCCAGTACACAGTGTAGTGTGGTGGTGGTGTGTACACAGTTTTTTTTGCAGGGAAAATTGTCCGAGTCGGACGGACAGCAGGCATTTGACAGGTCGTCAAAATGAGCAATCTGCCCCACTCATTTTGCCCAATCCCGTATTTGCGCGCGCATGAACGTTCTTTTATAGACTGAGCGCTTGCGTGCCCGTACTGTTATTCAGCAGCGCAGCCAGGCAGTGGGGAGGGGGGGGGCACGTAGTAACCCCAGCCCCCCCGCCCCCCCCCCCCCCCCCTGGGCCGATGCTTGGCCGATGCAGAGAAATAACCGCGATCTCAGACTTGAAATCAAGTCTATCATACACTACACAGCACGAAACGTCCCTGTTTTTGATTCTTGGCTTAGAGCACTCAGTTTCAAAATTGCGCAATTGAGTACGTGCCGATCTACATGCGTCGCCAGGGTAACATTGACGCCCCTTACATTTAGTAGATAGAGCCCTCTCAGCTGTCTCTCCTCGGATCGCGCATGTGTGTATACACCAAAGATCGTATAGCGGCGCTATACGATCTTTGGTGTACATGTATACTGTTTGTGGTGCCATACCATTTCTTTATAGCGTACTTAAGTTACCAACAATCTAAAATAAGTTAGATGTCATTGTCAGTCTGCACTGACACTGACTGACACTGTTTAATTTACGTTAAAATAAATATTTATTTCTTGTTAAACGTCGCCGAATCCGACATCTGATATTTTATAATAACGGAGGGAAGGGGCTACACACTAGTAAAGAAGTGAAGGTTGTGGTTGTGGACTGTGGTCTTTGTGGATGTTTTTGAAAAACTGCCCATTTTGACTTGAGCATTGCTGGCCGGCCACATGATTGTTGTTGAGCATGTTGAGCTGTTGAGTTGGCTACGGTGGTGCAACCAATAATAAACTCTTGAGTGTGCATGTTCGCGGACTGCTTAGTAATGTTGCACTAGCACTGACATGTAGTAGCACTTCTAAGTTCTATATTAATTAATAGCAGTAGCAGCAGTGGCAGTACACGGTCACTGTCTGTTGGTGTCAGACAGTCAGTAGTGACCTTAAAATAAATAATGAGAAATTACCCACTTTATGATGTCAACAACGGCTTCATAGGGAGTTTACTTAGAAAATTCCTACCTTCTTGTTCCTTACCACCAGACCACCAGACCACTTTTGAAGGTAAGGACAAAGTTTTCTACATTGTTAAAGTTAAACACGCTAACAGTTTAACACGTTTATTAATATTAAGCATGTTGTTAAACATTTGATATTGTCATGATATTGTATTGTTGTTTATAATTGTAATAGGGGGGCCTACTAATAATAAATAATATTATCAAGTAATAAACCACAAGGGAAACTGACTGGGTAAATTTTTTATAATTTGGGTTTGAACAAAGAAAAATTGACTAGAGTGGGACTTGAACCAACGACCTCCGGATTAACGTACCGGCGCTCTACCAACTGAGCTATCCAGCCCTATGTTGGCGGTCTCCCTATATTAGTCAATATCTTTGTTCGGGGTTGCCAGTCAGAAGCCATTCCGATCAACCGTTAGCTGCCATGTAGCCAGGGATCACACCCAAGTTTACGATAACCAAAGATATTAGTAGTACATGTAGTAGGGAGACCGCCAACGTAGGGCTGGATAGCCCCACTTGTGTGGCCAAGGAACAGGAAACCTGAATCCTTGGCCACACGTCAGGACCCATGTTTTCTTCAGCTCACCGATTAAAAAATGGAGGCGCATTTCCTACCGTTGGCGGGTCGGCGGTTTAAACCACCTCAATGTGTTCACCTACCTCTTAGCGAAAAATAACTCGGAGGAAGTTGAAAATTTTGAACTGAAATATCTTAAATTGTTATTTATTTAATCACCCAAAACACCCAAGTCAAGCTAAGAGGTAGGTGAACACCGTAGGGAATGCGCCTCTATTTTTTAATCGGTGAGCTGTAGAAAACATGGGTCCTGACATGTGGCCAAGGATTCAGGTTTCCTGTTCCTTGGCCACACAAGTGGGGCTAAGGGCTGGATAGCTCAGTATCAGTTGGTAGAGCGCCGGTACGTTATTCCGGAGGTCGTTGGTTCAAGTCCCGCTCCAGTAAATTTTTCTTTGTTCAAACCCAAATTAAACTAATTTAATATTAATAGATTATTGTTATTGTTATTTGTATAATTATTTCTACAGTCAATACGCTGAAACCTAGCCCACCTTGTTGGGCTGTTAATGGCTCTTTTTTAACATCGCTCTTGTCATAGTCACCATAAACTTTAAACATAAATGGCGTATCTAGGGGCGCTGTACTCCCCAGAGAGTTCTTGTACTTTTTGTAGCTACATGTAACTTGGGGATATGGCAATTTGCTATGATTTTCGAACACCCTGCCACAAAAAATGCCACAAAATGCCACAAAATGACAAAGACCCAACAAAACATTTTGAAAAGTGCCTAATGGCTTCTCGATAATGTCAAAGTCAGATGCAACATCAGGCATTTAATTGTACTCATGATCATTTATTTGTGTTCCAAATTGATGCCTTTTAAGTCCGCAATCGGAGAAACCATCCATCACAATCGACTTTATTGGACACTCAGGATTTTGTGTGTGTAATAGACAGGTATAAATCAAGGACTATTCAAGAAAACACACTGGTTACAGGCGGTGCAGCGAGTGCGCATTGTTAGGCATACACATTTGTGAATGACTCTCCATTTCTACTGATGTCATAGGCCCACATGTAAAAATAAAAGGACCATATATCAAATCAACACACTTTCCAGGGTGGATTAGGATTAAACAATTGAACAATATACCCAAACCATGGCTGGGGGGCATACAAAGCAAAGTGAATAACAAATTGAAGGTGTCCCTCTTTTTTTTCCCTTCCTTTTTTGTTGTTGTACTGTTGGCTTCGTTTATTTTGAAATTTGGAAAAAGATTAACTGGTTTTATCATTGTTTCTTGTAAAAACAGGGTAATAAGATGTCAACAAGAAGTGTTCCAGAGACTGTGGCTGTGTCTGAAAAGACAGATAAATCAGATGAATTTACAAAAAGGACCTTATCTGAGGCAGACCTTGCATCAAGAAGTTACCATGGAACCAGTGTAACCCAAAATGATGGAACAGAAGCACAAATGGATAGTTTTTCAAGCTGTCATGCTAAATCAGATTTTATTGAAGTGGAGAGGCTGGTGGTCCTTTCAAATAAGATAAAAAATCACAACATTGTTGCAAACTCTCTTCTTCCTAATGTGAAATTAGTGCAGTACAAATATGAGAGTGGTTCATTTGAGGCAATTTTCAATCAAATAACTCTTGCCTTGAATGGAATCAAAGTGAGAAGTATAGCATGCATTCTCCATACCAAGCCAGGAAGTGTTTTATTTTACACCAATGGGGATTACAGAGAGGTAAGCTAACTGAATTTGTAAGAACACACATGTACCCGTTGGTTGTGTTTTGAAGTAGCTTCCTGAGTCTCCCCATATTTTTGAAATAGCTCTTGATATCACTGGTGGTTAGTACTGAAGTTGGCCATGATTACCCTACTCATAAAGAGATCTACTACTAGGCAGTCCCGGGTTACAGAATTTATGATTTTGCTTTTGCTGATATTTTGTAGAATTGCTTTATAAGGGACATTCCTCAGGCTGTTAAATTTTTTATGTGGCACAAACTTTCTTGCGCATAGTTAACTAAATTTGCATGTTTTCAATAACTAGACTACGAGCTCAGAAAATTACAATATCATTTGTATGGAAATGCTCAAATGGTTGGTGTTGGGCTTTGCATTTAAAGTTAGTTTCATGTGGGTATACAGCTACCTAAAACAAAAATATATATCTTTAGGGGTCATTTATTCATTAGTTCACAGAGCCAATCTATCACATGTTAATACACCCCCACGTATTAACCAGTCTGTACATGTAATTCAACCAATCGCAGTGCATAAATTCTCCATAAAGCATGGTTTGATATTCTTCCTGATTTTCTCAGTTAATAGTGTGTTGTACATGTACATGTAGCATTCTGTTTGGTAGTGAAGTTCATGTACAAACTTTGGTATGTTTCTGGTTCGAGTTTATTAGATCTTCAATCACTTGTGTTTAGAAAAACAAATAGTTTCATATTTTATGGTAGGGGGACATGTATGTAGCAAACATTTCATGAGAGTCACTGCCGCTAAGAGTGTACCAAATACCAAATATAAGGGGGTAGTGATTCATGGGTTCTCAGATCATCTTCTTAAGCTAACATTTTGGATATATTACTTTGGTATGATGATGTACATGTATCACACTAATTTTTTAGGAGATGATCTGAGAACCCATGAATCAACACATGGTACACATGTATGCTCTTAGGGGCAGTGACGCTTAAAGTCCTACATACATGTACTATACATGTTTTGGGTGTCAGCACATGAAACAACATGTCCTTGGAATGTTGTAACTTTCCAGGTGTGCCTTTTTTCAAGTGAGACATTTATCAGTTTATAGAAGTGAAATAATTTTTAAAATCCACTGAAAGGTACCTGCACTCACTGTGATGTTTTTTTTTCCAGACCCTAACACCAAGCAATATTGATGAACAGAATGCAGTGGTAAACTTTCTGAAATCCCTGAAAAGCTTTTGTTTGCAAGATTGGGAATATACAAGGATAGATCTTCTTGCTTGCAGTGCTCTTAGGCCATCGGATATCGGGCATTTAGCACCGTCTTTAGAGAAGATAATGGAGGTAGGTGTAATTACATGTAAATGTTAGGCCATGTCCAAATTAATGGCTTTGACAGTACATGTAGCTTTGGCCGGAGCACTGAAAAGGCCTTTCCTTCAGTGTTGTCGCTGATGGCAAATGTCATAGCTGGAGCCAAAGTCACTTTGGATCGGGATTTCAAAACAATTTTCCCAGCCAATGCATAAAATTAACTTTTGAAACACCTGGAGCAAAAGTTTGTTTTGAGAATGTTGTCACAGTGAAACCATGATTAAATTAAACCAAGTAAAAACAACAGAATTAATGTTCTCATAAAATAAACCATTGTGTACGTCATGACACATGTGAAGTTGTGTTGTCAAACTGTGATTTAGCAGCAGATTAACAATGAAATAATTGAGCTTGTGACGTGACTATTCATTTTATATCTTGAACCATCAGGCAATTCTACATGTAGTAGCCTGTATGTTATTTACATGTTTCTACTAATTAAAGGTAGTTATCAACAAAAGAAACCTTTGAGCGAGATGATTGAGAACAAGTCTTAACGAGCCAAAAACGGGCACTAAAAATCGTTCGCATCTGCCCAGTCCCGCATGCACTCACCCGTAACCACTCAAAAGAAATTAATGTGAGCAAAAGTCCAGGCAAATCATCAGAACTTGTGATTTTTCTTTTGCTGATACAATTATACAATTAATATTTGCTGATACAATTAATGTATAATTTGCAGTTCTGTTTATGTTAACCGTAATCTTGAAGTGGCACAGCCCCAAAAGGCTCTGAAAATAGCTGTTGAGCCAATACTCCTCCCGAAGAGATTTATTTATACATGGTTGTAACTGCAAGTTTACTAGTATCAGTTGCTTCCTGTTATCCACACCATGCAAAGCTTCAAATATCACCTGACAATATGGTCTCATCAATCATTCTGCCTCTGAACATCAGAGCAGATATTTTTTCTCATCCAGTGGAATGCTTAACTTGAAGGGGCAAATTTATTGTGCATGTTTGCTGCCCCCATACGTCAGCAGTATCTCAAGACACCCAGAAAGAGATTCCTAAACCTCAAACCTTTGACGAGGGCTAAGCCTCGTGCTAACCTGAGTGTTCACACCACCTGGAACACCAACTCACTGCGTCACAAGTTTGACATACTTGTCGATTGTATTTTAGAATTGACTGAAACTTGGCTTGCAGAAAATGTCACAGTCGTAGCTGGGGAATGTACTCCTGTGCGTTGATTTTCTTAATAAAACTTGTAAAAGTTCCAGCTCGGGTGGCAATTTTGGTGATCTTCTTAAGAAGTAACTTAACCTGCTCATTATTCCCTCTGGCTTTGAAACATTTAACTTTGATCAAACCTGTGTTACAAACAGAAACTCCATTCAATTTGTTGTCATCTTGTTGTCCTCCACCATCCCTGCTTTTATTGGCTTTAAGACTTCAGACTTCTTGATTGAGTTTGAGAAATTCCTTGATGAACTTTAAATTCTTCCTTGCAAGTTGGTGCTACTGGTTTTTGACAACATATTACTGGTTCCACTCATAGACATGGCCACAATCTTGATTTACCAATCTCCTGCATTGATGATGACATATAGTTCAAGAATGGCTACATCCTGTACTCCGATCACCACATTATCAAGTGCATTTTGAGGCTTGAAAAACCGACTTCCTTGAAGGTCACAAGAACAACATCTCCTAAATATGGAAAGATCAACCTAGAGCTGTTTCAGAATAAACTCGAAGAACACCTTGGGAGTTACTTCGCAGACGTTAGATGATCCAAATCTTCTGTCTGAAACATACATGTATGAGTCGATCACTATTATTATTGTTATTGATGGTGTATTAAAATTGAACTTGTAGCCAATGGCTAAATTGCGTCAATTTTTACAATAAAAATTTAAAAGCAATACTTAATAAGCAATAGAACAATAAAAAAAGGAAATAATTAATAAACAGAAATTACCGCAACAACAGGCAAGAACAACTAAAAACATTAAATTACAGGGGAGAACCCTACATAAAGACAAGGCAGTCACAATTTTAGCAATCAAAAGAACCTAAACAAATGTCGGCTCAAACCCTTAGTATTTACATGTAAATATGAACTAACTATCGTTTAAGAGGTAAATTAGGTAAGGAATTGCACTGTTCTTGTATCTGTTGTTCTTGTACCTTATTCTAGAGATTTTATGGCTGTCTCTTAAGCTACACCCTTGCTTGCGAGGCCTGCCCTGTGACCACCAGAGTTTGTACAGTCGGCTCAAGTGCAAATGACCATGACTATTTCTTCAACAAAAGAACTGTGTACAGACGCTGATTGCTGATGCCAAGAATGCATACTGCTCCAACAAATTATCTAGTGCTAGTCTTTCAAGGACATGTACGACGATAAATGGTCTTTTGAATAACTGTACCAAGAAACTGCCAGTCTGTGACTCTGATACCAAAATTGCTAGTAACTTTTGTCTTTCTTCATTGGTAATTAATTTACCAAATTAGAACTGAGTTTGCATGCCTCAGAAATGTTAATGTCCTTAGTTATCAAGCCATGTCAGTATCTTTCTAATCCTTGTTTTCTTCTCAGTGAATCAGATGTTTAGAAACTTATAAGGCAATTTTCAAACAAGTCTTGTTCACTAGATATGCTACCTACATGTACCTGGCTCATCAAGGGTAGTCTGAACATTTTTTTACCAATCATTACTAGAATCAACAACACTTCTCTTTAATCTGTTGTTTTCCCTGAAACCTTCAAAACGTCACTCATTACCTCGTTCTTAAGAAGCCCACACTTTGTCATTTTCATGAAATAATGCAGCTCTCAACACTACAAAATACTTTTTTTTTCTCCATATAATGTCTCACAGTTGTCTGTCGCGTGTCAAGTACATTTGGGTGTAAGACGCAGAGCGCATGTCATGCATATCGTGCGTTGTGTTTGCTTTTTAACGCTGTGCAGTCAGGATACGGTCACCAAGAAGTGCGATATGTTGTACATAAATAATTGTTTATGTTTTGTTAATTATCTTCACATGTTTGAAACTCGTCCTTTGTAATGCCCTTCTCGAAACATTTACGAAACTCTTTTTTTCTTCAAAATTGCATGTTCACTGAATACCGTTTGTAGCTTTTAGCTTTCCTTGTAAAAAACCGCCCCCCGAATTACACACCTTTCAGCCATTGTGACTTGTTTTTTGAGGACACTGTATGTTCACATCACTTTTGTTTAATTTGGCGCATTTTGCAGTTTGTGAAATTGGCACCTGCGCAGACACACGTGTAATTAACTGTTAACTGTTAACTGTGCATACATTTTTTACGTTAAAAGAGCTGTATTACTTCACGAAAATGATGAATTTATGAGGAAAATATGGTGTCCAAAACCCACTGCAGAAAAATTGTATGCTGCCATGGAATGTGAATCCAAATGCTTTTTTATAGCCCAAAGTGCCCAATCCGAAGGTAACATGTCTCTTTAAGTGCTTTTCCTCAGTCACACAGGAAAATCCATGAATGTTGTGTGTTCTGTGTCAGTCCTCAAGTTGCACCTTGCCTCAACAAAAACCCTTGAGTTTGTTGTTTAATGGCCTGGATGGGTCACATTTTGTTAAACTGAATATCATGTTGGAGATATTCAGGTTTATTTTATAAAGTGGCACTTTACGATTTATGCGCTTTCAAGTTATTAGGCTTTGATTATCTCTCTGCACTGAAAGCATTTGTTAAGTTCCTTAATGTAGTTTCATAATGCAGGCTGTCTTGCTTCACATGTATCAACAACAACAACAACTTTACTAAATTCTGTCATTATGACATCATGGCCTTTTATTCCTTTCTTACCTATGAACAAACTTGTTATTGTATTTCCCCAGATTCCTGTCGGCATTTCTAAGGAAATACTTGGAACAGATATAGTTCTGACTACAGGCGCTGATGGACAATTTTACAAGTAAGTTTAAAGAACACAATTCCTTTGTTTAAAGCACAGTTGAGTAATCACATCACTGTTACATACAACTCATTTTAACTAATTTGAGTTTAATCTATTGTTAACTCATTTGGATAATAAAGTTTCAGGAAAGCAAATTTGAATATGATTTGTATTTGGGGAAAAACAATCAATTTTATTTGATACGTGTACCCCTTATGAAGAGTAAAATTTATACAATCAGTCTTGAACGGTTTAGTATCATCAAATAAGATTTCACTAGTTCTATTCTGCCACAAATTTAATTCACAATAGTGCCCTCTCTAGTTTTAACCTGAAAACCTTGCGACATGGCTGCCATCTAACTCTTTCTTTGCCAATAAAGCTCAGTTCTGGTCTGCCAAGCTCTCTGCACACACTTTCAAGGTATATTTGTGTGGATCTTTATATTCTACTTTTAAAACATCTTTTTAACCGTATTAATTTCTCAAGGAAGTTTTTATAGCCCAAAGCGCCCAATCCAAAGGCAATGGTCCCTTTAAGAGTTCGTTCAGACTGTTTAGAGTGAGTTGTAAAACAATTTATGTGTAGAATTTTTATCATTATTAGAAGTTAACTTATAGATACAAAACCTGGTGAAATAAATGTCTGCCTTTTAACACTCCGTGACACCATCGCTCACTTATTGAGTAAACAGTTTTTAACAAGGTTTTAGTTCTCCAGGACAAATCGTTCTGGACACATGGGTTTGTCCCTTTAGTGGTGATCTGGTCACACAGGTGTCCCAGCCGGGTCAAAACACAGGCTTACAAATCAAACAGCTGAAGTACAGTTACATCAGTCTTCGGTGTATGCATGCCCTCCAAGGGGGTACTGCAAGCGACAATGTGAGTGACCTCACAAGCCAGTTAGCATGTTGTTAATCACCCAAGTCCAGCGTATCCTTTGCAAAAACCTTTACGTGTGCGATCATGTGAGGCTCATACAATGTATTGCTTGGCCTCACAAAATTTCATTGTTGCAGTCCATTCCCTGTTGTCCGAGTCAGAGTCCAAGTCCGAGTCTCCTTAGGTCTGAGTCCAAGTCCGAGTCTGAGTCCCTCATGTCTACAGTATGTAAAGTTAGTCACTGTTGGTAAGTCATTGCATCACACGAGTTGGTATCTGCTGCACGCCCAAAACAGTTTGTTACTTCCGGTTCCAAAGCATGCATACATTTGGTTTTTGTGTGTAATTTTTTTTTAAGTCACACATTTCATCGCTCAAAGGCATTTCTTATGAAAGAAAGTTTTATTTCTGAGGAAACTAGCTCACTCCTATGGGCTTCTGGTAATCAGCTGAGCCATTTTCTGTAAAGTAGGCGTGGCTTACAGTGGAAGTATGCCGGAACACCTACATGTAGAACAGTGTTGCGATAATTGTAACCATCATTCCTCCTGTGACACACGTACGGAACATTTCTGCATGCAATTTCGGCCATTTCGATCCATTTCTGTCAGACTTGTGACAGGTAATACACATACTTTAAAGACACGTGTGATTGATCTCCATTGTGTTATAAATAAATTTACATGCACAAAAAGTTAATGGCTTGACATTTCAACCCTAGAAACATCAGTCCATTAACTATCTTTTGCTTTTATACCATAGGTCCTTTTGGTTGGTAAGCAGTTTGCAACAGCGAATCCATTTACACTTAAAACATCCTAAAGGAAAAAAGAAGGGGAAAAAATGAGCACAAACTTACAAAAAACTGACCGACTTGTTCAAAATCCTATATGACAAAAAACACCATCACAGATTTGAACAAGACTAGAAACCTGACATACGCGATTGAAACAAACAGGGTCCGTGGTTGACATGCAAAGGTCTCAGGCAACGCATCAACGGAAACAAATTGTTTTCATCATTGATGATTTACATGGGCACAATAAAGGTAGTTAAAGTTGCGCCCGAAACAACTTTAGATTTTCCTCAATTTTTTGCTGACAGCCAGAAAGCTGACAATTATATCCATCTGGACTTCACAGGCATGACTTACTGTGATTTGCTTTGTTTCACCCAAACAAAGAGGAAAGCAGGTTCTGGAAAACATTCCTTGTTAAATCCCTATTGGGGGTGGGGTTATTATACATGTACTTTCTGTTGTGGACGTTTGTCTATACTCTCCCTTCAGCTTCTGCTTCAAAGTGGTACACATCTCGGTTGGTAAACTATGGGTGTGACAGTCGAATCCAAATCCAGGTGACATTTTTGCTTGAGGCATTCTGTTCCCTCAAAAATATCTGCAAAATTAGTGATCTGTTGTTCAGCTGACTTTACTGTCTGCATTGGGATAGCAACTTACGCAATATTCTCAGGCTTAAGCCTGAACGATATCATGAATTTTGACTGGCGATATACTGTTGGGTAAATATCGCCAATATGACGATATATCGTGAAGATTTTTGGAAATTGAAAGTACCCAGTAGAAATGGATAACAATGTCTGGATTGAACGCGGAAAACAGTTTTACCGCAGGGAGGAAATGACCAATTAAATAAACAAACAAGACATAACTGTAAAAGGATACAAAAACTGCTGAGATAAAACCACTGAATTAACACCCATATCCCATGAAAACAAAACACCTTACATTTTTGTGATTTTTTTTATCACTTGGTTCTGACTCAATTAATTCATGGTTTCTACCTCCACGATTGGATGTTGTGATCTCTAAAAGCTGGTGCCTCTATTTTTATTCTGATTCGTTCTTAATTGACATCACTGCACTGTACAGGTACATGTGCATGTTACATAAATACATGTCCTTTAAGTGCACCCGACATTTCCCGACCACGCGGTGATTTCTCACCAAGGGAATTTCCCTTGCAGCTTCGCACCCAGGGCAACAACGCCATTCCTTCATCCCCTTATGATAAAGTGTAACACGCTAGGAATGGTGGCGGCGGATACAACATCCATGGGATTGAGGTGATGGATACTACTATGGGATGGCAGCACTGTGAGAAACATAACATCATATTCAAATCGGAAAGCTGCCAATCGGAAATTAACCAATCGGCCTGTGCCAAGCACGTTTGTCCTGCTTCGGCAATACCCTAGCCGAAGAGAGACCACCATGGCTAGATGGGAAGACTTAAGCAGAGTCTTCAATTTCCATCTTATTCTGTATAAAGCCGTGACTCATTTAGAGTTGAATTTTCAACTATGTACTTTTGATTTGCGATATCCAAACCCAATCAAAACTGTTTTTTACACTGTGTTGGGAGAGTCGCCGTCAATGGCTAACCTCTTTCATGCCCATCTGTTGCGCTGTTCTACTCCCTAATACGGGTGTACACTCCTTCATTGTCCACAACAAAATCTACCTTGTACTTGTTTTGGTTCTTGAGGTTGACCACCTGTGGATTTTCTCTGGTACTAGCTCCTTGGTCATCAGCTCGTCGTAATAGGAGTTGTCAGAACTGTCGTCATCTGACAGTTTTCTTCTGGACAGTTGATGTAGCTCTTGATAATGTGTACCTAAATTTATACAAAATATTTCTTTAGTCTAGTCTTTCTTTGCACAATTTTTAAATAAGTTCTGTTTCCCGGCTGGATGATCACTTCCTCACACACGTTGGAGAGAGCACATATATGTCATATTTTACAGTACAGCCTCGGTGGATTCCAATGTCTTGTGCTGTTCTTGTCTTGAAAATGTTCTTCAATGTTTTGACCACATGACCAGACCAGTTTTTTGACCAGATATCTTATCTGTCAATGACTGGCCAAATTTAATTTGATTTCTTTTATACTAATAGGCTCAGTTGATATCTTGAAATGCTGTAATTTCTTAAATTGCAGGTGTGTTGGAGAAATGTATTTCAAGACTGACAAACTGAAAAATTGGAGTCCACAGCCACAAACCTTAGCAGGTTTTGAACGTATTCGCACCGTAGGAAAAGGTTGGTATAATACATTTTTAATTATTTAAGTCTGCAATTTTACTATACCTATACCTGCAGTGTAGTTTATTTCACTATACTTACTCATACATCAACTACTAATGCATTTTCCCCTAACCGTCCCCATTATGGCAAATTCACCACCCGACACTGGGTATCGTGGATCCCGCAGGTCAAACGGAGGGCACAGGTGAGCAGGGTTGTCACTAGCCCAAATTGAGTGCCGGTCGGTAAATTTTTTCCGAAGATGCATTGCGGTATATTTTCCGCAAAATTTTGGGTCGCCCGCAAGTTTTTCCACTTGCCCGTATGTATTGATGCACACAATTTTCGTAGCATAAAAAAAAAAAAAAAAAAAAACACACACACACACGGAAATTTGCGTTTTTTGACTATTTTATCCCCTAATTTCTGCCCTTAATAATCCTGTTTTCATCAACAACCATTTTTATGGATTTGTGATTTGAGAATTGGTTTTATAGAACTTCTAGCGCAATGAAATCTTTGTGTTAACGATCGATCGACGACGCACGATGGAGAAAAAAATCAATGAACTTTGCCCTGCAACGCCCTCTATCGGCAACAGTTGTCAATGCTTGAATAGCCTTAATCCAACGCTGTGTATAGTACAGAATCCGCGGGCGTGCGCCACACTGTGCAGGATTTCTTTACTCGACTCGTGAACGTGTACAGAGTTGGAGGCTAGCCAAGCTTTCTTATGAATATGGTATTTTTTAACGGGCCAATCACAGCATGCGGAATGTTGGTTAGGATGGACTTTGGACCTGCTGTTGTACTGTACAATACACCATGTGCTGTGTGCGTGCGTGGACTACAGGCGGGCGAGCAAACGTTGTGGGGCCTGTGAATACTCACTACCATTACCATGTGGTTTATGTGCGTGCGTGTTTTACCTATGAACGATTGTGATCGCGATCGCGATTGCAGCCACATTAAACTCGACTCGACACAATTAATAGTCGCTCTATCCCTTGTCGCGCAGGCCTAGATCAGTGAGTATATTTGTCAGAAATTGTCAGGAATGGATACTAAAACGAAACCCGATGTATTTTGTCATAAATACAAAAATTTACTGTTGGCTTCTGATGACAAAATAATGAAATATTCAGCATTTTCGGTCGAATTTAGTGCCGGTCGGTAAAGCTCCTAGCAAGGCAAAGTCCCGGCCGGGTATTTCTGAGTGCCGGCAGGCCCGACCGGCACCAACCGGCGTAGTGACAACGCTGCAGGTGAGACCCCGCCTCAACCATGGAAAGTGGAGCAAAGCAAGAGAAAATCTAAAACCCACGCCAGACCAACGCTTTTTTATCATCGCAAATGCCGAAACTGATCGCTAAATCCAAAATTCATTGCAACTTAGTGATGTATTTTGGATAACGATTTCACTAAATCTTTGCTACGCGATGACAATCTGATGGCTCGTAAGTGGCCGTAAAGTGTAAGTTCATCGCAAATTTTTGATAAATTGTGCCTTTTTGTGCTTAGATTTTATTAGCGGTGTACGTCTTGACATAGTAAAGTTTGTCCGTAAATTAAAGAGTAAAATGGCGTTACATTTACTCTTTGCTGTCTTTTACTGGGAGACTCGGGCTACCCAAAACGCAGACGAGAGAGCTTAAAACCGATAAATAGGAGATCTTCATCTATTGGGTTCAGTTATTTTAACAAGCATTTTGGCCTAAATTAATGCAGGCCTCATTGCATCCACAAATCGTCCTTTCTGATTAAATTTTTGGTGACAACACTTTTGACAAAAATTTGGGGCATTTAGAAATGAATTCTTTTTGCTAGTTAGGCCTAATAAGGTAAAGTATAATTCTAAAAATTTTGTTTCCTCTTTTGACGTTTGTATATGTGCTGAGTTATCATTTTATAGATTGTTAAAGATGATGACAATTCAATATCAATATTTCAAATGATTTGTCATTTGTTTGACAGTGTCAGACATTAATTTACAGATGTCAGAACCAAAACCTGTCATTTTCATATCCATAAATTTAGCAATTTTTTTCAAATTTTCATCAATCTTAACGTTTTGTAAGATTAATTATACTGTAGGCCGACAAATGAAACAAGTTGAATTTGATTTCATGTGAACCTTTTTTAAATGAATGCCTAAAATTTAAGCATTAGTATGGTTCTGTTGTTATTTTTGATGCACCAGCATGAAAATGATATACATTTAAACTGCAATTTGTGCCGTTCATTTTTAATCGAACTGCGGCAACAACATTTTGACATGTACGACGTCCACATGCGAAGACCAACAGTTTTCTGGCGGTTTATGTCAAAGATAACTACTTTTAGCCTCGTACAAAACGTTTATTTTCCTTGTTGTGTCATTGCAACTGCGATGACTTCAATGAATTGCAAAATCAACGATGTCACAAGCATGATGGATTTTGCGGTTTGCGATCTCATCGCAAGTGTCATAGCGATGATCGCAAATAGGGACTTTAGTGAAAATGGCCCCAGGCTCGAAAGGCAAGCACGCGAAATGGGCTTGAGTAAACCCCGCACCGTGCGTAGTGCCCATAGCCTCCTTTCATGATTCGGTGGCCTTGGGATTGGTCCCCTTGGAGCCAAACCGGCTGCTGGCTCCCTCAAGCAGAGCAGCGGGGAGAGACACAACACCGCGACCTGCGCCGGGAATGCCCAGTAGCTCCCCCAAGTCATCCACCGATATCTCACCACACATCAGAAACAGAGAAAGCAGTTCAACTCAGGGTCCCAGGCTGACTTCATGGAGGCTTTTCAGTCTGCTCAACTCAATGGCGTCACAGGCAGGTAGACACAGTAACATAACCTACCCAAACACAATGTCGGGTCCCAATGTCCGCACCGAGCATTAGCATTCAATACTGAAATGGATCGCCGCAGCTCAGTTGCGGCTAATGGTGCGCATGTACAATCCAAGCCAACCTTTTCACGCTACCGCATACAAAACGGGATCTGACAAGATGACTCACAAGGCAATAATTTGGGTGTTGAACCCACAACTTTTTGTTGTTATGAAACATGCGACAATTTGCATAGCGAAGCACAGGATTATTTGCGCGCTGGAACATACAGTGTGCATAAAGAATCACACAAATGATTAAACATGCGGTATTTTTGCATAATCAAACACAAAATGATTTGGGTGATGATGCACCTGATAATTTGCATGAGAAAACAGGTGATAAGAAGTCACCTTCGGAGGGCTCATCTGCTTCAGAGAATGTTCCGTAAACTCTCGAATTTCTAGACCCATGATTCAGGTACTCAACCTTCTCTCAGCTAAGGTAATCCAGCTCCAGTGCATCAATCTTTTGAGTTACACAATCGGGCCCAGCAGTTCATCCCCTGGTTTTCCCGGTGCTACCCCTGGATTCTGTCTGTGGATAGCATCAAGGCAATCACCGACTCCAAAGTATGTAAACCGACTGTTCCATTTACCTCTGCCTACTACCATTTTCCACTAGAAGACTACGAAAACTTCTTCACTGTGCCTGTCCTTGCGGATCGCAGATGGAGCCTCCAATGCTCCCAAAGGCACATTAGCGGACAAGACCTGATAGAAGGCACTCTACCTTTCTCCTGCTACTTTTGGAATACCTCGTCAGTAGATGTGAGCAAGACTCAACAGTCCCGGCGGACATGTTGACAGCTGCATTCAACTGCCTTAATGATGGACTACTTGCACAGTTCACGCGGGTGGCCATCATAGAGTTGGTGTAAACACATTGCTCAGAACGTGGAATTCCGAGTTTGGGGCCTCAAACTAGGAAAGTTTTAATGGAGCATTCCCGTAATGATAAAATTTACCCAGTAGGTTTTACTTGTGGTTTCTTACTTGAAAGGTTATAATAATAGTAATCCTGATATTCTTTATAATACTTTCTATTATTTTTCATAATTACAATTTCAGCTTGTCTTTTGGCTAATATTCCTTCAATCCACTTTCCCAATAGTGGTATATTTTTGCTTCATAAGTTAAAGTAATTTTTCTGTTTTTCATTAGGAGCTTACGGGGCAGCTGTGTTGTACAGGAAGAAAGATGATGACTCACTTGTGATTTTAAAAGAGATAAACATGCTGGATTTGTCCGCTTCTGAACGACAAATGGCTCTCAATGAGGTACATGTATCCCTGTCAAATTTGTTTGTAACACTCCTAATTACTTTAAAAGTCATGCTTATGTAGATTTGCTTTTTAAAAATACACTGTTGCATCTGGACATTGTACCAAACGTATGATTAATATTGTCACTTTATTGATCAAAACGGCACAAAAATGTAAATAATGTAAATAAGATTTAGCTGTCGCAAAATTCTTACCAGTCAGTCCGCAGCACACACAAAATCCATTCCTTTTCTTTGCGCTGTATGCATGGCCCGGATGTGCGTGACCTGTGCTTGAACCATTCATTTAACTCGTGTAGTATCTCAGTTTTTAGATGTTAAGTAACATTTGTACTTTTGTACTTTGTACGTTTTAAATTGGGCCATGCAACTTTAACTGCTGTAGCATGGGGCCTATGGCAAAAAACTGCATACAATTTTATACGCAACGCATCAACGCCTGCTGGAAGGATTTCACCCAGGTGTTCACGCGTGCGCGCGCTTGCATTTTGATACAATGTATTACTTTACCTGGCAGATTCATGTACTGGTTTTAATACTCTGTACATAGATTTGTACCGACATGCATGCGCGTATCCACACACACAGCTAACTGTCAATATCTATTATTTTGCTCTCTTTTTACGAGAGCAAAATAATCCTCTATAAACTAGCTACTGACTGATGATTAAATAATTACGTGTGTGCATAGGGGATATGCTCACCCATGGTTTGTATGTACGCTTGTAATTCAGTACATCATTTTGTACTAAAGCATAACAGTGCACGTGCAGACTTAAACTAAACTAATGGCTTGGTGTGGTTTAAAATATTTTGAAAGTGTAAAATATCATCCAATAATAGAAGCCATTTTACTCTTCTTTTTTTGCCAACCCTTCCCCTGCAATAAATAGCAACCCAAAACCAGAGGGTGGGGGTGGGGGGGGGGGGGAGAAAAACCAATGGAGCTTTTTTAGTCGGGATAAATTTATTTTACATGGCCGTAAGCTTACAGGGGCATATTTTTCTTGAACGTAAATTTTTTTTCTTGAACGTAAAATGTCGTCTTTCCAAGATAATTTATCTCGGACTGACGACACCCTGAACGTAGAATGTCGTCTTCTAGATATATTTTATCAAAGGATGATAAGCTTACGGCCATGTAAAATAAATTTTTCCCGACTAAAAAAGTATACGTCCTTCCTGAGAGTGATTGACAGCTTCATTGCTCAACGATTCCTTTGTGATGCCACTGGTTAAATGTGGAAGAAGCTTTGCTTTAAAAGTTGGTCGTCTTTTATGTGTCGGACATTCCATCAATTGGAATTTAATCTGACTGGGGACAGACCTGTGCATTGGCATTGGAATGATTCTGGCGCTTCCTAGCAACAATGTTGCCATGGAGCGTTGCTGCAAACCTTTCACACGTATCGCCTGTGGTTGTGACTCTAACCAAAACCTTCACGATTGATCAAACTACCATTATTTTTCAAGAATAGTACAGGCTTGAAAATAATCTGATGGCAAAAATATTTTTTATTTCTTTCTTCTCGGAGTTATTTAGAATTAACCTTTAATATGAATTAACTTTCTTATCGACTTATCACTCCGACATATACCTGTTTTTTCAAATAATGTCCATCTGAAAGCTGATTTTTGTGAGTTTGTTTTTGTTTTTGGCTCCTCCGTAAACTCTGACTTGGTGAATCGACTGACAACTTCACAGTGCTGTTTCGTTGGGTTCTACTAAGCGAAGTCAAACCAGCTATTGAACAAAAGCAAGATTGTTGTATTCCTCTGCTTGGGCCAGCCAAACACCGGACGTTCCACATGAAAAACAAGATATAATTTATAAACCAGTGAACTTAAGAACACTTAGGGTATACACTGGTGATATTCCTCAAGTGAGCGCAGTATCGGAACGGGCAGTGCACTTGCTTCGGTCAGCACAGGGACGGCTTCCAGATTGAAAGAGGGATAGAAAACATAATACTCCTACAGATTGAAATATGGACAAGATTGAAAATAATATTCCAATATCTATCTTCTACACACATGTAGTTCTAAGAAATATATTTCAAATGTAATGTTGTTCTTAAAAATATAATCTTGTTGGTCATGTCATTGAAATAATCTATTTTAATTTACAGTCCTCAAATAATATAAGAAATTAGCTTGGCAGTGACAAATGTGTGGGTAAAATCTGTCTTTTGTAAGAAGTGGTGGTTATGAGAAGTATTGTCAAAATTTCTATAAGTGATGCATGACTTCGAACTTTCGTTTCAACAGCAAAAAATGTATATCTTTACTTGCTTGAGAAATCAAGGTTGAAAACAAAATTAAATACATGTAAGCTATTACAATATATTTCATTTACATGTACATGTATTAATATTTTTTGTTTGGCTGGTGACATTACTTAATAATGTTTTAACTGTTCAGGCAAATTATTCTATTAATTTGCTGTCCAGTTCCCCGACGTTGATTTCTCCCAAGTATATATAGTATGTTTAAAAAATATGTCCCAGCTAACAGTTTTTTTAAAGACCTCTTCCGAAAGTGATTGACAGCTCAGTTGTTTAAACCCCTTTCGAACAGACGAGGTTTGCCTAGAAGCAGCATTTCCTTTGTGATGCCGCTAGCGTTTCAAACTTATTTTCGGTAACTAGCTCTTCCAATTAAATCAGCTGATTCCTTCCAAATAAAGACGTAATTGGTCGCCTACTGCGGTTGCTTTCGGATCAACACCGGGACGGGCAGTAGGCCTATACAACAATGAATTTAAATCAAGTCTCAAGCACTCTTGCAACCTCTCGCAAGGAGAATGGTTGCGGGTAGAAAGCCATTTATTGCGTGGAGACTGTCGCTTGGAGATTATTGCGAAAAGAGTACCGCCTCCGCGCGACAGAATGCCGACGGCTGTTTACGTATTTCTTAGTGCATTAACCCACGCGATAGGCGGCGCAACTTCTGACGCGTAAACGGCTATTTTATCACGTGGAATTTATCGCGAGGAGTCTACTAAATTTCGGGCCGTACTGTAGCTACCATCTATCAATCCCTTGTATAAATAATTTGCGTATTGTTTTTGAACTTGCATGGGAATATACTATGCACAATGTATTCCCTTCATGCAGTCTTTAGCCGTGTTCGCATTGGATTATTGTTTTACCGAGACCGTGGTTAACATTCCAATAGGTGAAACTTACCAGCGTCCGCACTTGGATTATTGACGTGGGTAAACTAACCGACACGACCGGTAAAACTAACCGACTAACTTAGGACAGACACAAGAGGGCGCTATTGCCGTGACCTTTGACCAGGATGCATGACAGCGAGAGTGCAACCGAACTTCCGTCCATGTAAATTACATGTGCGTGGGACGTGTAAATACTTACATAATACGTGTGGCGCGGCGGGTCGGGGGACCGGATGTGGCTTTTTACCGGGACGGCTTTTACCCAGATCGCGTTCGCACTGGACTTTTCGGCTCGGTTAAACTGACCTGGTCAATTTAACCGGGCAGACGTGGGTCGGTTAAACTACCCATTCAGGTCGGGTAAGTTACCTGGGAGGGAAACTTCCTGGGCTGTTCGCATTGGACTTAAAATGGTTAAGTTACCCATTTGCTCGGTTAGTTTACCCAAAATAAGTCCAGTGCGAACAGGGCTTTAGCGTATATGAAGAGCCAAGGCATTAGCTTCACAATAAGACAATATAAAAGACCTGTTATGATAAATTATTGATAAAATACTCTTAAACTGAAAAGCATCCTGCAGGCCCTAGTGATGGAAGTTTGTTGATATCTATTATAAATTTGATCCTGTAGACACCAAATTGATATTACTTTATTACTAAAATGTCATATTACATTTGTATTTACAGAAACACATGCATACATTCTAAATAAAAATGGATACAGAATTTGTTTGCCTAATGGTTCTGTTCAAACATGATAGTGAATTTTTTTCTTCTTATTATTTTTATTTTATTTTATCACAGCACGAAAGAAAGGTCACATTTGCCTTTCTGCCGGTAACTCCTCAAGTTATGCTATGTCCCATAGCCGCCAATCTCGAGGGTCTTTCGCAGGATCCTCACTGTTCCTGAAAGCATCGCCTTCTGTAATCAAGCCCTCGGTTTCCTTCTTCAGTTTTCTGCTCCTTAACCAATTCCAGGACTTGCCGCTCGCCACTTCTTCAGTACATCTCAAAAATGAAGCGGTTTGTTCCTCCAATCTCGATGTCTTTCCTCTTTCCTTTCCCTCTTGTACTCGTTTTGCCCAACCTTGTCTGCCCTTGTGTAGTTTTGCACAACTTCCAACAACTTCTCCTCGGTCCTCCTGACGTGACAATGCAAGCTTCTCCCCTCGATGTTGACACTGTCTGCCATGCTCAGTAACCCCTTCTGCCCTCTGACCTCGGAAGATAGAGTCTGCTGACATTTGCCTGTCAATTCTCCCAGTTTGTACTCACACATAATTACTTCAAGTTCGGAAATAAACTTACAAAATAACTCTTCTTAATGTTAAGCTGTATCATTTCAGATCAGCTACTTCCTAGCATGGCAATCTGGAGAGACACCCTGTCTGATGAATACCTCTTGCCATCACCTACAGCATTCCGAGGTGACCATCCCTCTCGAACTCCACAATGCCCCCTAACATCTCCTTCACCAAGAATACCATGCCGTCATCCAACCTCAATACCAGAAAAGAGTCTTGGAAGAACTGGTTCAACTTCAGAGACAAGTGAGGTGAAACTTCAACTACACAATGTAGCAGCAACCACAACAACATGCAAGGAGCACCCATAATCCTGTCACTACTGGGTCAATACCACGTTGAAGCTCTTCTTTATACACGGAACAACAGAGTGTACAGCATGGACGTGTCTGTCAGAAACTAGAAACCCTCCCAGTACCAGGACAGCATCACCAAGAAGAAGTCCTATCTCCCTCTTGGGTCTACCAAAAACATCCCACACAGCCAATGTTGGTCTTACCAACCAAGAAGCCAACTAGTAGCTACTCCACATCTCCAACTGATGCCATCTCACTAAGTTAAAAACATTATCACTTTCACAGGACAAGAAAACACAGTTTCCATCAATGAGTGGTTAGACACCACAGTGATACCAACTCATCTTCAATTTTCAACAATGGTTAGATATCTAGGAGGTTCAGCCAGGAAGCTAATTTGCAACCCAGACTTCCATAACAGACTCTAAAAGATGCATTTGCAGAGTTAAAGGCGCAGTTTGGTTATATCCTGTCAGAGAGAGACCCATTGGCGTAGTTTTATGAGAGTGTCAGGACAATAACTGCATTTATGCAGTTGAATTGGAGGCTACCCTTCGAACGACAGAATAATGCATGAACAGAGAAATTCCACTATATAACAGAAACTGCATGTTGACACAGCAATTCCTGCGAGGAGTAAAAGATGACAAGATCACACAGAGACTGACCCCATAAAACCATGTGACATATGCCATTTTGTGAACTTCAGGCAGAATTCTGTCTCATCGAAAGAGAAAACAGATTAGATGCTGCACTTAATAATAAACCCACACAAAACCCTAATACAATCTAAATCCACCAAACTTCCTCCTCAACCCTGTAGACCATCTTCTTCATCAGAACAGAGGACACATGAAAACCTCCGTGAACTGCAATTCTAACTGCCACAAAAAGCAGATTTCAAACTCGAAGTCATGCCGGACATCACACTCCAAATGCAACATTTTACCAAGCAAGTAGACAGCCTTTCAAGACATCATAAACCTATTTGGCCTGTAACTTCAACTCGGCCCCAAAGAGTCTACATCTGATTTTATTGAGGCCAAGAAGGACACGTTGCTAGAGGACGTCGCTCAGCTCCAAGGCCCAGCAACCAAAAACACGCCCTCCTGCTTATGCCAAAACCACCTTCAGCTGCATTGGTACACCAAACGAAGACACCGTCAACATTCAGGGAGATCAATGCAGAGCTCTCATTGATTCTGGGTCTCAGATAACTTCCATTACCACAGACTTATGGTGATCACATCTGTCACTCAGAAACCTATTAGATCTGTAGTACCCTATTTGGGCGTAACTTTTATCACTATAGCCGTGGGTTTCATCTACAGGGACGTACCAATCTTCATCTTCCGCACAGATCCTTACAGAACTCATGTACCTGTTCTCATAGGCACAAACATAATCAGGGTATCAAAGAAACACCAACAACAAATAAGAGGCAAACATTTCATGGAATTGGGTGAAAAAGAAAGTACAGCCTGGCATACAGCTTACACACAATTTTGATCACAGTGGTAGGATGGGATATGCTAAGTATACCGGTAGCCACTGTTGATGTATCCCTGCCGGTGAAGAGGTCGACATAATGTGCCAATCCTCACCCAAGCCAACCGGTGATCCATATACTGCTATCATTGAAGGAATTCAAAACAGTCACGTCTCATGCTTGTTAATTGGTAGCATTGTGGCAGATGAAGGCCCTGATCGTAAAGCTCCAGTAAAGGTGTTCAATATAACAACAAAACCTGTCATGATCACATGATCGGGACATCATAAAATATGCCGATAATACTGCCATAGTTGCCGTTTTGAATAGTACATGAGACTCCAATGTTCATTTTTCGAATGAAGTGTCATGTTTCGTTCAGTGCTGTGACGATAACCTTTTAGTAATTCATTGCAAGAAAATGAAAGAGATGTTGACCGCGTTCACACTTGATCCGGCAAGGGCGATCAACGGAGGATCAGATCCTGCAAGGGCGATCAAACTGACCGCGGACGCGTTCACACTTGAGTCTGATCGCGCATTGATCCCCCTTGCCCGATCGTCGGTACAACGGAAGTTCCACATTGCTCGTGTGACAGGTCAACTGAGCCACACCGCTCCTCGTTGTAATAATATGGACTATGTTATTATATGCGTAAGCTCACGTTGAGTAATACGCCCTGGAACTGTTTTATTGTCACTTACACTTACACTAAACCAGAATAAAGAACCGCTCGATGAAGCTGAGATGTAACCAAGAATATATCAGCCTTCTGTCATCTTTACTGATCACACAACTTTACACTCGTGTCGTGGTCCACTATCTTATAATCCCGCTTCATGTTTTTCATTTTGTTTTTTATTTCTTTCGGAGTTCTTTCGAAACCCATCTCTGACATCTTTGACGCTATGTTTTTTAACACGGCAGTGTTTCTGGTGGTACCATCCAACTTACCACGAATCTCTTCGCTGGCCCAGATGTCAAAAAAAACATGCCAGCTCCCCCTCCGACCACATTCGACCCCGTACAACAGCAGCAGCTTCGGCCATGTCGTACAAGAAATAATGTAAACAACCACCAACAACACTAAACCTTAAGTGTACTTAATACTGCGACAAGAAAATCAACTCAATTTTGACTCCTATGCCAAATCCAAGTTTAACAAGCTACAATGTCTGTTTTTCTAACGCAAGCTTAACTCTTTTAATGTTGATTGTACCATTCTACAACTGTTCTATAAGTCTGTCTTATTTGGCATTTTGTTTATATTGTGTATTTGGACACAATGACGGCACAAAATAAGATAAGTTTAAATTGGGTAAAGTAGTCAAACAAGCTGGCAAAATAATTGTTATTCAGCAGGCTGTACAGGACGATTTTATACAAATCTCTAATTTCAAATAAAATCAAATTCATTAGTTCAGACAGCTCTCACCCTCTTCACTTGAAATTCCAGAAAAGCATTAGAAGCAATAGTTTTCTTCAAAGAGCCATCAGAACCCGGAGGTATGGCAGTTCCTTTGTTCCGGCTGCCATTAAGTTGTACAATGGGCAGCTTGATGGTGAGCTGTGGTACCACTCGGGTTCTTACTCTACTGTCCTTCATTACCTTGTACAATTATTGGTTATATGTTGTGTATATCAAGCCTTTCAATCTTTCTAGGGATTACTTTTTAAACGTTTTTATTGAGGGCCTATTCTTTTGCTACTGTACATGTATTCTTTGTATTTTCGGCATTTAATGCTGTGTGTTTTTATGTAAAAATTTCCCATTCAGGGACATGACATTTTAAAGTATTGTATTGTATTGTACCTTAAACATGAAAGCATATGAATCAAAGAAAATGAATATCAAGATACAGGAAGCATTTATTTTATTTAAAGCTAGTTTTTAGTTTCTAGAATATCAAGCTTTGTTATATGTGAGAGTCTATATGGAGTTCCATTGCAAACTGGTCTATTTGATATCTTTAATTGACTGTACTTATCAGCCCCTCTTTTCCGTATCACAAGCAGCAAAAGTCAATCAATATCCCAAACAAATAGCCCTTAAGCCCCAACACAATAAACTTTTAGTATTAAGACTAAAGTTTTTCCCATGTTCAAAAGTTTTAAAAAGTGTCCCAAGTTAAAAAATTGTTGATGATCCTTCCAATGGTGGAAAAAATTGGTGTTGCTTTCTGTTATGCAATCCTCTCTCAGGATCCAAAATGCAAAAAAAATATGGAACACCATATGCTTTTGCAAAATTTTGGAGTTTACGGCATTTCAAAAAAGAAAGAAATGTGCAAAACTTTGCATTTTGACTGATATCAGTGTTTTTTGCATCATATGTATTATGACACCAAATTTTTAAGATATTGCATCACCCACACCATCTCTCTTGCTCAAATACATTGAGAAAGCATTACAATACAGAGGACATTTTGAGGATTAATTTAAATAAAAAAAGATTCATAATTGGTTATTACCTCAAGACATATCAATGTGGATTTCATGTTAACACTATGAATTTTCTTTTCAGATACGTGTGTTGAGTATTTTTGACCACCCTAATATCATCAGCTACTATGATAGCTTTGAAGAGGATGGAACTCTCATGATTGAAATGGAATATGCGGATGGAGGGTGAGCTTAAATTAGGCATACTTGTGAAAAAGGGGTTAGATATTCTATTTTAGAAGTTGGGGCATTCCGCCCGGAACACGTCTTGTATTTTTACGTGTTTCAAAAACTACTTAATGTTTCACCACAAAATTGTACATCAGGTTATAAATGAGTTATCCTGCTAAAAATTTTGCACAGAGATGATAACATTTTAACCTTTGCATCTAGTTAAAACCGGACGTCTAAGCGCACATGTCTGTTGATGTACATTGCACATGTAGTTATAGTTTACATGTACTGTTTACATGTACATGTACATTAGCCCTGGCAGCCTTTCACTTTCGTATTACTGTATCTGTGTATAGCACAGAGGAAGAGTCCTGTGTACGGCTACATGTACGGCTACATGTACAATTGACCATTGCAACACACTGCACGCATCAACCTCAAAATGTGAAAAAAAAACATTTCCATGAAGTAGCATTGCAATCTTGTGTGTAGCGCATGCGCGTGACCTACATTTTCACCAACTGACAACTGATTTTTAGTATTTATAAGTAATCAAAGTTTATTATTTTAAAAATGCATAGAGAACTGGACAGCTCTTATGGCTTGATCCTTTGCTTTGTCTGTGAAAGTTTGATGTGTGGAAGTTGTTTTTGTTTTTTAGTTACCTGGTTTGAATTGCAGTCAAAACCGGTAGTTCAATTAGGAAACACATAGTATAAAGCTTTATTTAAATGAGTTTCATGTCCATATTTGTAAATCGTTTTTGATTCAACTGCTATTCATACAACCCAAACACCTAGTGCTTTTAATTCTACAATCACTACATGTCTAGTTTTGCTTAAAATCAAAATTTAATATTTGAAAAAATCATAACTCCTGAACCCCACAATCGCGAATTGCGAAATGGTACGAACATGTTCTGGAGAAAGTTGTAGAGACTGACCAGGTCAAGATCCTCTGGGACTTAAACATTCAGACTGATCATGTTAAAGAACATAGGGGTCCGGATTGTGAAGTCTTAGGTAAGACGAAGAAGATATGTCATCTCATTGACATAGCTGTGCTGGGTGATATAAGGGTAGCTTCGAATGAGGTAGAAAAGATCTAAAAGTACCAAGACCTAGCCAGGGAACTTCATAAGATTTGGCAGGTGAAAGTGAAGGTAGTTCCTGTGGTAGTTGGAGCACTTGGCACCATTCCGAAAGCACTGGGGAAACATCTTGATGAAATGGGGACAAATGTGAGGGTAGATCTGTTACAGAAAACGGCACTTTTGGAAAAAGCGAGGATCCTGAGAAAGACATTTGAGATCTAAGGCTACGGGACAAAGCCCGACTCGAGGAGATACCGGCACAACAAAATGTTATCTTTCTTTTTGCATGCTGTGATAAGATGAAAGAATAATGAAAGTGAAACTAAATAAAAACTTTATCTGACAAACAATAAAAGAGACTGTTCAATAAAATGAGTTTCCATTTTCCCTTTTACTTAAATGCAATTGTCCCCAAATTTAAATAAAATGAACCTACCTTTTTTTTGAAAATCTAAACAGAAAAACAAAAGATAAACTACCTTAAAGACAAACTTAAAGACAAACTCTTAATTCAAGATATGCACTCAAATTTTTCACAAATACACCAGCCAATAATTCCCCTACTCATATAGTACTTCAATGTGTGAATTTTGTTATTGTTCCAAATTTGACAGTTTAACCAAGATGCATATTTGATTGATAGGTTTGGAGAAGGTGGTTATGATCTTCAAAACAGTTGAGCACTTAAGTTTCTATTCCAAATCATCATACAACTATTGAGATGTACAGTCTTCCAGAGTATTTTGTACTTCAGGGATGTGTGAAGTGCTCAGCTAAATGCTTCCATATATTGGAAGATGTTTACTTTCATAAGATCACAAATGAGGGGTTAATTCAACATCATGGGATGTGCTGATTAGCTCTCTATCAATTTAATTGTATTCTTAGTAAAATGGTGTTATGTGTGCATTTGGAATGCATTTGCACAAGTTGTAGGCAACAACATTTAGAATAAAAATTCCTTTCCCTTATATTTCTTATATTACCAGCATTTTGTTTTTTGCCTGAATATCTTTTACATTGCAGAACTTTACAACAGTACCTTAATAGTTTGCAAGGAAAGCGGGAACTAGAAGAACGAGAAATTCTCATGATGTTTCAGCAAATGGTTGCAGGTATAAAGCATATCCATGACCATAATATACTGCACAGGTAATATTTGTTAAAAGTTCAATTCACATCAATTATGTATTATATCCACTGTCAGAAATAGTTTTTTTCACTTCTTCTTTTTTGTCCTTGCTTGTCACTGATGGAATTTCTAGTTCCTTCCCAAATCCAGAAGGGATGTTCTTTGTCTTGAGAGTCTCTATCTTGGCCATGGTCAGAGGAGGGCTGGTCTCGGTCTCAGAGAGTGAGGTTTTACATGTAGTTTTAAAAGTCTTGAGACTCATCAGGACCACAACTAATAATGTTTGTTTATGTGCTGAAGGTATATGAACTCCCTTCTTGTGTTTTAAACCCACCACTTTGTGATGGATGAACTCCATAGTACAGCCTCTAAGGTCCATACTGGGGAAGAGTGGTGAAAGTAACCCAAAGTTGCCAGACTTTTCACCCCTTAGCCCCATAGGCTGAAAGGGGGTATTGTCATTGGCTACGGCGTCCGTCCGTCCGTCCATCGAGCCATTCGGTTGGCTGGCTGTCCTTCCTGTCTTTCCCTTTTGGGGGTGAAAGGTAAAATGTCAAGGTCATTTTGTTGGGACCCCTAGGTCAAATGTCAAGGTCATTATGGCTTTAAAAAAAAAGGTTTTCCAAACTACAACTCAGGAAGACCTTTTAGCATACCAACTCCAACCTTGGTGTGTGGATTTGTCTTGGGATACCCAGAAGCCTACATTTGTTGGGGGCCCCTAGGACAAATGTGTCAAGGTTATTATGGCTAAAGCAAAACAAAAAATTTGTCTGAAAGATAACTTGAGAAGGACTTGGAATATCAACTCCAAACTTGGTTTGTTGATTTGTCTTGGGATCTCCCAAAAGCCTTTTGTTTTCGAACAGATGTGATCAAGATCGCTATTGCTAAATTAAAAGGAATGTCTGAGCAATAACTGGAGAAGAGTGAGAATAATTTCAGCAGGGCATTTGTGTTTGTCAACTCATAATTGTGTTTAACTTTTTGTATTTTATTTATGACAAATTGCCCAATAAATAGGCCAAAGAGCCACTCAAGGTGAGGGCTACAAGAGAGAGAAGAATTCTGTTCATAATTCTCTTGAACTGGAATAGATTGTAAGATGGCAGTAAAGCAAGAGGGTTGGGAATTCCAAAGTGCAGCTGTACAAGGGAAAAAGCTAGAAGAATATCTCACAGTACTGGCATTTGCAATGTACAGTGTAAAGGGGTGAGAAGATGCGGCAGAGTGCATTTTGAAGATGTGAAGATGTGCTCAGAAGGGACGAGTAAGCAGGAAGGAGACGGAGCATCTAACAGAAAAAACATGATGATGCCAGGTCTTGGCCTCCCAGATTAATAGCTCACTGCTGAATTCTGTCAAGAATAGATAAGTGATATGCTGGAGCACACTAGATCAGATGTGACTGCAATATTCTATGACTGTGTGTATGGTGCACAGATAGAGCATGGTGATGAAGTTGACAAACAACCTTTTTAAGTCAGTCGAAAGTGTTGTGTCATCAGTGTTGATGCCAGGGGGGAGGGGGTTTATTTATGACTACTGCAGGAATTTGGCCAGTCCCAGTAGCCTTAGATGTATCAAGACTAAGAAGAATCTTGACCACCTTCCGAGGCGTGATGGAAACCGAAGATATCCTGTTATTAGTGCAAGACTGGCAGTCCTGAGTTGCTGACCCTGATGGCAAAGGACTTTGCCCATCTGATGTTATAGTGTATTCGAACTGAGCAAATGCTTAATTCCAGGGAGTCCCCATCTTCAACTTTGAACTTTTGCTATCTACATGACTAGAGAACAACGGAAGCATCATCCTGGAAAGTCTACATAGACTGCCTTACTGGAGTTTTTACGAGGCCTTTCACCATTTCGTATAATTGACCCTTTTCTGTTCGTAACCGTTTCAGATAGGCTAGTTCAGCCATTCAGCAGACACTGCTCACCCACTCCCAGGAGGATCTTGTTTCAGTTTCCCACCTTCATCCCCCATTATCAAGCTTATCCTCATCCGCAGAACTTAAGCAGCATGCATCATATCCTGAAGATGATTAAATCATACTGATTCAAACTTTAAGTTGTTTTCAGAAACATAACAACGCATAAAGAGATTATTCAAGGGAGGTACTGCAAACCTTGCTATTGTTCTTTCTACATGTACATGTGTACATGCAAAGGTTCAAATCCTACTTATGACATAGTTCACTGAATGGAGGGGACAAAACATGGGAACCCTTGCCTTGCTCACTATATAGCCTCTTTGTGGTACTTTCATTTGAACACCTGATACTTGATTGAAAAATAACCTGTACTTGAAATCATATACTCGATATTCAACTGAAAATGTACTCATACTTGCTTTGAAGTAGTTGTGGTCAAAATACCACTTTCCTTGCCGCCGCTTTCCAATATGATTCTTGATATCCCAATGTGCTGAGAGAATAGATGTTTGGTTGTACTATGGCAACACACTGCCTGCCTATGGGTATAGTCTACGTACAGACCAACCATCTACTAAGGCCAAGTCCAAATTGGCAGCTAAATCTTTGGCTACAGATGGATTGCCGTTAAATCGTTCGTTGAAGTATAGGACATCCTTAGCAACACCCATATCCATTGCTGTAACCATAAATTTGGATATTGCCCCACTGTAGAAAAAGAGCCTCCAGGCCTAAGTAATTGTTCTTGATTATACTCGACCACCCTAGTACAAAAATGTACTTGGCAGTACTTGATAATAATGGGGGTTAATTTCTGAGTAGAATGCCATGTCACAAAGCTGGGTACCACATTCCTAAGTTATAAGGACAACAAAAAACTTACTAACCAGTCCTTTCAATGACACTTGTATGTTCTACATTTCACCAACTCATTTATTTATATAGTTAGCACAACAAATTACTCCACTCAAAAGGATGTTCAGTGCAACTCTGGCTCTGAATTCACTTCAATACTTAAGTGCCACAGGTAAACTTTTCTGGACTAGTTTTTTGGTTTTGGTGGTTCTGGTAGTTTTGATTTTCATCCAAAATACTTGTAAATAATTTAGGTTAAAGGTACAAGAAGCATGGTTCTATTTGAATATATTTGACTCAAAGGTTTAATATGGCAGATAGTATCCAAGGTATATATTTTTCCTACAATGTGTATTTATTTCAATGTGACTTTTTACACTATTTATATCAGTTATATAAAGGAAAAGGGGCGAGTTATGGACTTTCCTTTACATGTATTTGTAGGACAATCTATGTAGACTTGGGGAGGAAAGCATCCAAGCAAAAGTAACTCTAGAAAGAATGTCAGAAGCTATTTATTTGGAAAAGGGTGACTATTTATTTATTTATTTTTTTCATTATTTTTTATTTTTTTTATTTTTTTTTAAATTTTTTTTTTAAATTTATTATTATTATTATTATTATTATTATTATTATTAGCTGTTCCGAACTTCAGTCGGAACAGCTATTGTAATCGTCGAGATTTTTTTATTTTTTTAATAGCTGTTCCGACCTGTTAGTCGGAACAGCTATTGTAATCGTCAAGATTTTTATTTTTAGCTGTTCCGAACTTCAGTCGGAACAGCTATTGTAATCGTCAAGATTTTTATTTTTTATTATTATTATTATTATTATTATTATTATTCTTTCTTTCCTCAAAATCGTATTGACTTAACACTTGACTTTTCAAATTGTCATATGTCAAATTAGAATTATCAGACAGAGACAAATCATATACCATATTAAAGCTTATGGCCTAACTTAATTTTCAGATTTATTTAGATTAACATTCTTAATTAATTATTCACGTGACAGCCGTATGAATATTTAATTAGGCAATATTGTTCGAATCATATCTCAAGAATTAAACATCCGATCCCAATTTTCTTTTCGGTTATGGACTTGTCTTGTATTGTAGATGTTCATTCTGGCCTAACATTCTCCGTCATGTCATCATGACGTCATTTGTTGGCGCGTTTTTGTTCTGTGTACAAAACACATGACGCTGAAAGTGCAAATGTTTTGACAGTCAAAAACACGATATTTTCAATTAAGATTACGAATAAGTTTCCTAAATTATATAAACTGTTTTGAAAAGTTAATTGCTTTTAATAGGAGATGTTCCTGGTCATTAAAACTAATCAAAGTAGACAAATTTCCACGATAACTAACGATTCAGTGACAAATCGGACACCAATGGCTAGCCATATTATTGAGTCTTGGAGACAAGGTTCCGTTCATAAAAATGTACTCAGGTAGCCCTGCGACACAGAGAAAAATGCACGCGAAATGCCGTAACGAAATAGCCGACTTCTGGGTACCAATCGCTGCACACTATTTATACAAAAAGATCGATCTATAGCGTATTGAAACGGTGGCTTGTGCATGGATATGTGTACATGTATGTCGTGATTCTGTTGCCCGGGGCGCTCGACGATTTAAAACATAAGCTTAACTCTAATTTAATGTAAATGTTTATAAAAATTCTTAATTGATTAATTTGAATATTTAACTAGTTAATCTTTGCAGCACCATATCTCAAGAAGTACACTGCCGATTTTCAAACTTTTTTCAGTTATAGACTCCTTGGGCATTGGAGATTAGCCTTGGGTAACCGTGACCCAATGTTGACCTTTACTTCGGGGTCAACCGGAAGTGGGACCATATCTCAAGAACTACACAACCGATTTTCAAAATTTTTTCAGTTATAGACTCGTGTTATATTGCAGATGCAAATTCTGGCCTAACATTTTCCATCTCGTCATCATGACGTCATTTGTTGGCGCGTTTTCTATCCGTGTACAAAACACATGGCGCTGAAAGTCTAAATGTTTTGACAGTCAAAAACACGATATTTTCAATTAAAATGACTAATTTAGTTTCCTAAATTACATAAACTGTTTTGAAAAGTTAAATGCTTTCAATAAGAGATGTTCCTGGTCATTACAACTAATTAAAGTACAATTTTTTCCACAATATTTAACGATTAAGTGACAAATCTGACACCATGGCTAGCAATTTGATTGCGCAATCACGGCAAGGCGTTGGAGATTTCCTTAATATTGGATTCCAAACCGGTAGAGGACCCATTGATTTGTGCACAGCCCATTCGATTTGTACATGAGCAACACGTGTACATGTAGTTCCTACGAATGTTTAGGGTTTTCGTGAGTATCTGCCTAAAATCCCATAGCGTTTATACACGTTTTTTCTTTAAGCCTAATATTATTCTAAAGCGTAAAGATGAAAGAGTTATATCAAATATTGAATTGAAGCTTAGAACATAAGCTTAACTTCAAATGTAAATTGTTATCAAATTATTAATTAATTACCAGGTGATCTTTATTTGAATATTTAATTAGCTAATCTTTGAAGCACCATATCTCAAGAAGTACACGGCCGATTTTAAAACTTTTTCAGTTATAGACTCCTTGGGCATAAGAGATTGGCCTTGGGAAATTGTGACCACTTGTTGACCTTTACTTTGGGGTCAACCGGAAGTGGGACCATATCTCAAGAACAACACAACCGATTTTCAAACTTTTTTCAGTTATAGACTCCATGGGCATGGGAGATTTGCCTTGGGAAATCTTGACCCCATGTTGACCTTTACTTCGGGGTCAACCGGAAGTGGGACCATATCTCAAGAACTACACAACCGATTTTCAAACTTTTTTCAGATTTAGACTCTTTGGGCATTGGAGATTAGCCTTGGGTAACCGTGACCCCATGTTGACCTTTACTTCGGGGTCAACCGGAAGTGGGACCATATCTAAAGAACTACACAACCAATTTTCAAACTTTTTTCAGTTATAGACTCCATGGGCATTGGAGATTTACCTTGGGAAATCGTGACCCCGTGTTGACCTTTACTTCGGGGTCAACCGGAAGTGGGACCATAACTCAAGAACTACACAACCGATTTTCAAACTTTTTTTAGATCTAGACTCTTTGGGCATTGGATATTAGCCTTGGGAAATCGTGACCCCGTGTTGACCTTTACTTTGGGGTCAACCGGAAGTGGGACCATATCTAAAAAACTACACAACCGATTTTCAAACTTTTTTTAGATCTAGACTCTTTGGGCATTGGATATTAGCCTTGGGAAATCGTGACCCCGTGTTGACCTTTACTTTGGGGTCAACCGGAAGTGGGACCATATCTAAAAAACTACACAACCGATTTTCAAACTTTTTTCAATTATAGACTTCATGGGCATTGGAGATTTACCTTGGGAAATCGTGACCCCGTGTTGACCTTTACTTCGGGGTCAACCGGAAGTGGGACCATATCTAAAGAACTACACAACCGTTTTTCAAACTTTTTTCAGATTTAGACTCTTTGGGCATTGGAGATTAGCCTTGGAAAATCGTGACCCCTAGTTGACCTTTACTTCGGGGTCAACCGGAAGTGGGACCTTATCTAAAGAACTACTCAAACGATTTTCAAACTTTTTTCAATTATAGACTCCATGGGCATTGGAGATTTGCCTTGGGAAATCGTAACCCCATGTTGACCTTTACTTCGGGTCAACCGGAAGTGGGACCATATCTTATTAACTACACAACCGATTTTCCAACTTTTTTCAGTTATAGACTCCTTGGGCATTCAAAATCGAGCTTGAGTTACCGTGACCCAGTATTGACCTTTACTTCCGGGTCAACCGGAAGTGGGACCATATCTCAAGAACTACACAACCGATTTTGGAACTTGGGTTAAAATTTAATCAAAATAATGACCATTACGCCATGTTAACCTAATTTCTGGTTTTAAAGCTCCTTTCGATTCAGTATCACATACAAGACCAGGTAATCACATGTCATAAAGTCATAATGTGTGTGTTTTATTGTAGCATAGAAAACTTTTATTTACAAAACATTCCGGAACAGCTTTGTGATTGTTGACAATCACTATCTCTAGTTATTATAATTATTATTATTTTATTTATTTATTTATTTTTTTTTTTTTTTTTTTTTGGGGGGGGGGGTTCGGCCAATTCATGTCAAGGTATTTGTGGTAGTTTATTGTTCAATTTAGCCTAAGCGTGGTAGCTTTATTATTTATTATTTGAACCTTATGTTTCAGAGTTATATTTCTTGTAGCTTATAGCACATATAATATTTTGTGACCCTCTTTGACCTTTGCTTCCAGTACAAACAGAGAGCTCTAATAGGTATTACAACCAAACTTACAGAGTTATTGAGTATGATGACATATCATTATTTTTTTTTATTCCAACAACCAAACCCCAAGTTTGTTATGCAACAAACGCATGTCTAGTCTGTTTGTTTGTTTGTTTTTGTTTTGTTTTTGTTGTTTTTGTTGTTTTTTGTAGAGGTTTGTATTTTTAAATGCATTGAATTTCTTAAATACAACACTGAAACAAAGCACAGAAATAATAAAAGTATATACATGTAATAAAATCAAATTTGTTTATTTACATGCATTTCAAAAACATGAGATCTAATTGTGGTCTAAGTTACTTGTTTTGTGAAGCACAGCCCTTTCATAGCAGTTCATTTTTTTCTGTTCCTTATTAGGGATATGAAAACTGCAAATGTGTTCTTAACAAAGGAAGGAATTGTCAAGATCGGAGACTTTGGTATCTCAAAAGTCATGTCTTCAAATAACCGTGGGGCTAGTACTGTTCTTGGAACACCTTATTACATATCACCAGAGATAGTAAGTAAAGTTTAGTCAAGTAGAAGTTGAGAGAGTTGGGTCTGAGCAAAACGTTGCACTTTTGCGGTGTCAAACTTTAAAAATGCCGTGCTACATGGTAGTTGCACAACGTGGTGACAAACTTCACACTCTCGCAGTTTCAAATCGAATTGAATTCTCAGTTGGGCGATGCTTTTTGGGAATACGCATGCGCACAGCTTTTGAAAGGTGTTTTTTCTGTATATTCTAATAACACGAACGTTCTCCTTGTCAGTATGGTAGCTGGGAATTTTCCGGGATGGTATGAGAAACACTGGAACAAACATAATCTGTAGATTTCAGATTTACAATCGGTTTTGTTTGACACTTTAAAAAAAGACAATGAACGCCACTCACCAACGATGGTAATAGTAAAGACAAAGTTTAAGGTGGGGATCATTATCATTATGATTTTGTCATTAATAGTTGAGTCTCACAACTCGAATTGCCATCATGAAACATGACTCTTTTGCAATTTTCTCCCACGTCACCATTATGAATTTCTTTAAGCGCAGCAAACTATTTTACTAATTGCTGCACTTTTGGTGTGCGAAAACCATTGGAGTTTGACACGGCAAAAAAGTGACGTTTAGCGCAGGCCTTACTGATGTGTAATTTGTTTTTGTACAAAAAATTTGTACAAAGTTATGTATTATTACTCTATACATTTTTTTGTATGAATACATATATTGGAATTTTAATTGTTTTCCTTTTGGTTTGTAGTGCGAAGGTAAACCTTACAATGAGAAGTCAGATATCTGGGCCCTTGGTTGTATTCTTTATGAAATGGCATGTTTGCAGAAAACTTTTGAAGGAACTAACTTACCTGCATTAGTCAACAAAATTATGAAGGTAAGGTTTCAAAATATAAAAAATGAACAAACATGTATTAATGTACATGCATGACTATGTATTCATATATTCATGATCAACCCAATAAATACTAAGAAGTCCAGATTATGTTAACGTTGTTTTTGGATGTTGGCTTACATGTTCATGATCGAGAGCTGAATTCCCACTGGTCCATCCATCTTCAGGTCCTAGATGCTATGTTGCTGTTTATCAAGTGTGCATGCCAGTATTCATGCCCAAGATTAATATGCATGCGTAGTAGACTGTCGTATGTGCAACAGTCTACATGGGCTTTACATGGAGCAATTGTGGAACTGTCGCAGTAATTATAATATAACACTTGTTTTAGGGCAACATATCCACCTATCAATTTGGTGCTCTAGGCACAACAATGACAGAACAAAGACAGGGAACAAATCAAGACATTTGAATTTAACTGTACTGTTGTAGGCAGCTGTCATGAGGTGGGTTTTAAGGGAAGTTTTGAAAGAGTTTAGGAATGAAATAAAACAAATGACTAGTGGAAGGCTGTTTTAAAGACGAGTGAGTGCTATACGGAAAGATCTATCTCCCAAAGAGCCATAAGATCTCGGTTTTGTCAGAAGATGTTGATTTGCTGAACAAAGACCAGCTCAAGTTGGGATATAAGGCCTGATGAGATCAATTTGACAATGTGGTACCATGTACTGAGTGGAAAGATCACAAGTTTTTATATGATTCAAAATTTTTTGGAAGTTGCATAAAATTGAGTTAACATATGAGGAGCGTCGAAACGCGTGTTACTGTTTTGTTTTAACTGAAGACGGTCAAATTGTTTATTGTTATTATATCAAACTTGTCATGAGAGAACACTCTTGAGGATTAAGACGGTTATAATTAGAAGGCCTAGGGGTCAAACGCTATTTTATTCACAGATACCATGTCAAAATTTCAGTTCATATTGTGTGCAGACCATATAACGATGCCCATAAATATATGAATTTTGTGAAGTATGTTAAGTACTTTCCTATGGCATATAGATAGTTAAAATAGATGATTTAGATGGGAAGATTTTCAACGTGCGGTTTAATTGATGGGAAGTTAAGGTTAAATCAGGGTCATGCCTGTGTAAAAACTGCAGGTCATTCAGCAACTTACAGGATGACGTAAATATTGTTATTGTGTGACATGTTGTCACCAGTGTCTTTCACTAGTGAAAGTTTGGTTATGTGTGAAGTTTGGAGGCTATGTGACTTTGAGAAGTTTGTCTTTTTGAGCAGACAATCACGGGGAAAAGAAGAAGAGGAACTAAACATAAGTTTTTGTTGAAACAAAAGCAAGGTGCTTGATGTAGTCGTGTACAAATTAGCAGAATAGTGATAAAAGGTAATGAGAAAATTTTGGAAAAACATGTCTTTGTAGGAAATATTTTTACACAAAAAGGTTATTTGTGGTTCAAAAGATATGAAACTTTGATTTAGCCTAATTTGAAAACCGATTATGTCTGGCAAGCTAAGTTGACAGAAATTGTATGTTACCATAAAACAGACACAAATAATGTTCACTTGACACAGAAAAAAACCTCAAGGTGTATTCTTATTCAACAACTTGGTGGTATTTACAATATTTACAAAACTCAGAATAGAAAATAATAAGATGGCTTCCTTAAAGTTGGGTTGCCAGTAAATGTGGGTTATAACACCAACAGAGGAACTTTTGGCGAATAATTTATCTTATGTTAAATAATTATTAGTCTAAAGTGTTCTTCAATGAACTTAGGTTAGAATCAATAGGTCTCTTCTTTGAATCAAGTTACTTTACATCATCATTTGTTTTTCATACATGATAACATTTTTTTCCCCTAAACTGTGTACTGGCGTACAGAACTTAACACAATAGGATTAAACGGTGCATTAATTGCTTCTTAAAATTGTGTAAAGTTCTCAATAGCAAACATATGTTCCTAATGATGAAATACTGGTGATTCAGCTTCAAGCATTTGGAAGTTGTAATAAATAATATAAAATAAGTATTTTATATACTACAGTGTCTTTTGTTGTTCAGCCTTTTCTGGAGGACCTTTTTCTTGAGGGTGAACCTCTTTATTACTTCTGAGCATTTAGTATTTTAAGGGATTAGTAAAACGTAATAGTAAAACTAGTAAAACGTAATAAACTTAGGGTAATTGGAGGGCAGATTAGCTTCAGGCTGTCGTCCCTGCAGAGATTGGTCAACATCTGACGTGAGACTGGCTCTCGGCCGTTATGGTTTGCCAGCCCAATATACGCGGTGACTCTTTCCACAAGCCTGTTGGGTATGGCTGGCAACCTACATTTCTGCTCGATACTTGATCGAACTCACTAGGCACATCCTCTCTTTCTCAAGCTCATATTACTTTTAACATTCACAACTTATTTTCACACTCCACATAAACTCTGTTTCATCCAACTTGTTCCATGATTAAACACAAAAGCCTGAGCCTACAAGGACATGAAGGAGGGGGTGGCTACGAATTACCATGACCATGGTTATGGGTGGCACGTATTATGGCATGCAAGTATGCATTAAAAGAAAGTGGGTTACACAGGGCATTTCTTGTACACTTCTGGTGTCATAGAAATTAAATTGCAGGATTTCTCCAAAGATATGTGGACTGTTTGAAAACT
This sequence comes from Pisaster brevispinus, assembly GCA_023634235.1. Taxonomy (NCBI): domain Eukaryota; kingdom Metazoa; phylum Echinodermata; class Asteroidea; order Forcipulatida; family Asteriidae; genus Pisaster; species Pisaster brevispinus. The sequence goes on along the minus strand of JAMKCF010000006.1, from coordinate 15,129,333 downwards.
GCCGGGGTGCAGAATTAAAAATGTCCGATCAAAAGAAAAGGAAGATTTAATTAACTAGTTCAGGATTGATTCCTACAAAGTCATCATGACATTATAGCTCTTTCTTTTTTTCGCAGAAGAAGAAGTAATAAATAAAGTGAACAAAAACAAGAGTTGTTCCGAGCAGTGCTATTAATTTAAAAAAACATAAAAAAACAAGACAAGAGAAACGCTCCGAACACCTGTTTTAGGTGTTCGGAGCGTTTCTCTTGTCTATAGTAGTGTTCTGAGCATTGCTCCAAACACTTATTTAAAAATTTTTATAAAAAATAACTTTTAGTTTTCCACTTTCTTCTTCCATCTGCAGGGTCAGTTTACTCCTGTGAAGGGAAACTACAGCAGTGAATTCAAAACATTGGTGCAAGACTTACTTCAGCGGGAAGCTGATTATAGACCATCGGCGAATGAACTTGCTTTAGCACAGCTACCACTTCTGATGAGAAAGTATGAAGAAGAAGCCACAGCTGCAGATGTTGAAGAAGATTTACCTACTTCTGAGAAAAAACAAAGCAAGAGACAAAGAGCAAGGTCTTTTTAAAAATCTAAATCTAATCACAAGTGTCTTAGATATAAGGGGTCTATGTATTTTGACATGCTTAAATTGTGGCAAAAATGCTGAAAGTTGTTCATAAGTAGACAAAACAAACACTTGTAGTGAATGGTACATTATTGGAAGTCTACAACTAAATTGGACTCGCACATTCAATGTGTCTATTGTATTCATCTAATCTAAATAGCACTAAGTATGTATAGTTCCCTTTGCCAGCAGGCCCAGATTGCTAAGCAATCCAGATTGCTAAGCAATCCAGATTGCTAAGCAATTAAATGGCAAAATAAGGCACTCCGTGGCTCCCCATTCACAATGTCCATGCGATGCTACAGCCATATTTGTTTGCCTTATTTTCTAGTAGTGATGAAGGTGACAAGGATGAGTTAGCGAATACTCAAAAGTATTCACTAATATTCATTATGTTCCATTTTAGAGTTTCTTCAGTTGCTCTTCAATTAAATAGAAGCATTTGACAGATTCAAGGCAAGTTCAAGTTACCCCTGACAGAGGATCAGCGTTTAGTCAATCTTCAGTCCATGTCCAAGGTTACAAACTAAAATTCATGTCTTCCACTCAGAAAACAAGGGTAAAAGACAAGCACTTGTAACAGAAACAACTTTCCTTATGCAGAAGAGAATATGAGCCAAGAGTCTACCCAGGAATCTCAGACATTGGGTTCTATTTAACATTCTTTTCAACCCCAAAGGAAGAGGACCTGTGAGTTGTGCCTCATAATAAACTTCAATCCTTTTAACAGGTTCTTAACCTTGGCACTTTGGGATGGAAACCCTGAGGACAATACAATTTAATTTCAGTCCAAACTTGTGTAGCATAGTTGGATCTCCACGGTGCTTATCATTTTCAGTCCTGTTTGATCTTACTCTACTGTGATCTATTACTCTTTTGGTTTTTTCATTTTCTTCTTGATGTTTTAATGGATGTTAAATTTGCATTGGGGATACAAAATATTGTTGTGGTTTTACCCTTACACCAGTGTGTGTAAAGCACTGCTCAGTACTTTCCCGAGTCCTGTGGATATTTTACGAAGGACTCTTTATGCCTGATACAAATTTATTATCTATTAAATTGTTGCGGTACCCACTGCTATTGAACTGCCGAAAACTAGGGGTCTCGCCATTAATAATAATAATAATAATAATACAGAATTCTTATAAAGCGCACATATCCTAGACACTAGATCAAGGCGCCGAACAAAAAACAATCAACAATGAACAAATTAATGAGCTCTGAACAGTTCGGTCGGTCTTCAACAGTTTTTTTAATTTCATGATTGAGTCAGACTGACGGACTTCTGGAGGGAGTTTGTTCCATAGGTGGGGGGGGGGCGCTATAACCAAAGGCACCCTGACCAGCCATTTTTTTACAGATGGTAGAAGCAAGTGTTGTGTCGTGCAGTTTATGGAGTCGGCTGTCATGATGATAAACAGTGAGAAGATTGTTGAGGTAGACAGGTATTGAGGAGTGAAAGCATTTCCAGACAAAGAGCATTATTTTGAACTTGATTCTGTCAGAAACCGGAAGCCAATGTAGTTGTTGAAGGATCGGGGTGATGTGTTGGAATTTGCTAGTCCCAGTTATTAAGCGGGCTGCGTGGTTTTGGATTCGTTGTAGTCTGGCGATCTGACAACCTGCAGCTCCAAAGAGGATGGCATTACAGTAGTCGATGTTTGAGATAACTAGAGACTGGATAGCACTGCGACATGAAGATGTGGTCAGATATTTCCTTATGTACTGTATTCGACGGAGATGAAAGTTGCACTTTTTACAATAGTACGATACTTGAGCGCTCATGGATAAATGACGGTCGAATGTTACGCCAAGGTTTCTGCACTTGGAGGATGGCTGGACTACTGTTTCACCGATGACAATACTGGTTGAGCCAAGTGTGCGTAATTGGTGTGGGGACATTAATTGAAGAAACTCTGTTTGAGTGTCATTCAGTTTGAGCAGGTTTGTAGTCATCCAGGTACGTATTGCACTTGTGCATGAAGAGAGGTAATGCTTTGCTTGTTCAAGATCACCGTCAAGGTTTGGATTGTAGAAGACGTATAGCTGGATGTCATCTGCATATTTGTGGTAGTGGATTTTATGGGATGTAATGATTGCTTCAAGAGGTGCAGTGTATACGTTGAACAGTATGGGGCCAAGAACTGACCCTTGTGAAACACCAAATTTCAGAGGGAATTCATCAGATGTGAATGAGCCAATGTTGATGCGCTGGGAGCGATGTGAAAGGTATGATGCAAACCATGCTTTGGCTTTGCCTACAACTCCAAACTGCTTTCCGAGGACACACATAAGGCGATCTAGGTCGATAGTGTCAAAGGCAAAAGAATAGATCCAACAGCACAAGAAGGCACGCTTTATTGGCGCTCAGGGCAGTAGATATGTTGTGATGAACTTTCAGAAGAGTGCTTTCTGTACTGGGGTGTCTTCTATAACGTGACTTTGAGGGACTATCTTTGATGATCTTCAGTAGCTCAATAGGATTGATGGTCCAAGTTCTGTTAACTGGTTTGGGCAATTGCGATATGGTATGCACGTCTTTATTTCACATGGTAGATGAATAGCTTGGTCTTCTAAATCATTGCGAATGGATTGAACTTTGTCAGCAAAGTAATTTGCGAAACGATTGCAAAGTGATGTAACATCTGGAGTGGTCGATGGCAGAGCAGATTCACTTCCACCAAGAAGCTTGTTCATTGTTCTGAAGATTATCTTTTGGTTGGAAGTACTCAGAATATCGTGATAGTAGCTGCATTTGGCCTTTGCGATGAGGTTATTAACAGTAGAGCGACAGTTTACATAACGTTGTCGGTCACTTTCTAGACCTATTCTGCGCCAGATCGATTCCAGATGTTTTCTCCGATGCCTCATCTTGTGGATATCTGGAGTATACTAAGGATGGTGCTTCCTTTGAGTGTTCTTTCGAGTGATCAGAGGAGCATGTTGATTGACGGTATGAATAACAGCCTGGTTATATAGTTATGAAGAATGCGATTGGGACAGCTTTCAGAGGGAGTAGTACTAAGCTTGGCAGTCAGGTCAAAGGCGAAGCACTGCATGTCGATGGATTTGAAATTCCTATACTGTGTCATGGATTGCATTGATGGAGTGTGATCTAACTTATCAATGGAGAGGCCAAATAACACACTGAAATGATCCGAGATGGAGCTTTGGGTGACGGTGAGATTGATCCAATTTTAGAGATTGTCATCATGGAGAACAACCAGGTGAAGGGTGTGATTTTTGATATGTGTCGGGCCATTCACAATCTGAGTGAAACTGGTCAGTGTGAAAAGCTCATGAAGGCAGTGTGCATTTGAAGAATTGACATTTTCAACGTGCATATTAAAGTCTCCAGTGATAATTAGTCTACCTGCCAAGACAGTAATTAAATCCTCAAATTCATCAAAGAATTGTGTGATGGATGAAGAGGGAGGGCGATATATCAAGACAATCCGAAGATGGTCAGCAGTGGTTGTACAAACATCAGTGTGTTCAAATGAGTCAAATGAAAGAGCTGGGATAGAGGACTTAAACACAACCCCAGTTCCACCACCCCTCCTGTGTTCTCGGCATTTCCCAAATTATGAATACCCAATGGGAGTGAGTTCATCAATGACTGGCGAGTCTCCATCCTGTAGCCAAGTTTCAGTGAGGAGGGCAATATCAAGACTGTTGGCAAAAATGTACTCAGATATAATTAGGGCTTTGTTACAGACAGCGGCAGTTCAAAGTTAAGAAGTTGACTGGCTTACAGTGATCAGGGGCCAATTTCACTAACGCTTTTTGATCATCGCAAACGCCGAAACCGATCCCTAAATCCAAAATCTGTCGCAACTTAGCGATGGATTTTGGATAACGATTTCACTAAATCTTTGTGACAAACTTACTCATCGCAAAACAATTATTAGCGATGACAATCTTGCGATGACTCGTTAGTGGCCGCAAAGTGTAAGTTCATCGCAAATTTATGGTAGATTGCGCCATTTTGTGCTTAGATTTTATTAGTGGTGTTGTACGTCTCGACGTAGTCCATGAATTAAAGAGTAAAATGGCGTTACATTTACTCTGCGTGGTTTTTTACTGGGAGACTCGGGATACCCACAACGCAGTTGGCCGATGACACCTTTCAGCAACGTGATTGTTGCCGGAAGAGCTTAAAATCGGTAAAAAAGGAGATCGTCATCTATTGGGTTCAGTTATTTTAACCAGCATTTTGGCCTAAAGTTAATGTAGGCCTCATAGGCCCCCCTTTCAGATTTTATATCATGTACACATTTTCGGTGACAACACTTTGACAAAAATTTTGGGCATCTAGGAATAAATTCTTTTTTTGCCAATTAGGTCTAATAATGATTATGCCTTCGGGAAGGTATATTTAAAAAAAAAAAAAGTTCCCTTTTGACGTTCGTATATGTAGTGAAGCAAAGGGTGTCAGACATATATTAACAGATGTCAGAAACAAAAAACGTCACTCTCATTTTGTCAATTTTTCATCAACCTCAACGGCACAATTATTTACAATTTTATAAAAGTAAGTATACTATAGGCCTACAAATGAAACATGTTGAATTTGATTTCATGTGAACCTTTTTTTAAGTGAATGCCTAGAATTTAAGCATTAATATGGTCCTCTTGTTGTTACTTTTGATGCACCAGCATGACAACGTTTACATTTAAACTGCAATATATGCCGTTCGTTTTTAATCGAACCGCAGTATGCAACAACATTTTGACATGTACGACGTCCACATGTGAAGACCGAAGGTTTTCTTGAGGTTTATGTCAAAGGTCACTACTTTTAGCCTCGTACAAAACGTTTATTTTCCTTGTCATGTCATCGTCGCAAGTGCGATGGATTTGCGGTTTGCGATCTCATCGCAAGCACGATAGCGATGATCGCAAATGGGGACTTTAGTGAAATCGGCCCCAGGTATAAGATTGATTTTGATCAAGTTGTTTTGGCATACCCTTGCTGGGTTTACAGCAGTGTTCCTGTGTTTACGTTTCCACCTCGGCAGGTAGCACGTATTGCATTTATACCAATATGGCGTATGTTCTTCATTACTATAGGGTCTAAGTATGGATTTCCTAAGAGTTGTACGAATCCCTGATATTAATCAATTTACTGATGCTGTATTGATACGTGTTACCTGCAAGCAAGTTGTATTGAGGTAGTGAGGATGAATTCAGTTGAGTGCAGTTTAAGTCCATAACAATAGGCAGATTTATTAGTTGAATGTCAACAAGCTGGTCCACCAAGCTGAGTGACAGTAGAGAATAATGGTGACTCTGTGGTTGAGTTGGAAGATTCACCAGGAGCACAAGGAGGAGTATATGCCCGGTTCTGTGGGTCGAGCATGCTAGCACTCAAAGAATATCAAACATATCTTGCAAACAAACCAGTGGAAAGCAGAAACTTGACATCCTCAGGAATAATAATAATAATAATAATATATTGTATTTGTATAGCGCCTACTGCAGGCCAGCCTCTAAGCGCTTAACATTCAGTATTTCCTGCAAGGTAATTGGGGCTACGTTTGAAGTATGAGACCTACTCCTTTACATAGCACCTTGTAATGGTTTACAAGGTGCTGTGGCGCAATATGCAGCCGATCAAACCAGGAACACCGGGGCGGACCCCTTCTCTTTTCGATAAGTGCACTGGGTTCTTTTTCGTGCGTTACACAACACACGGGACCAACGGCTTTACGTCCCATCCGAAGGACGAAGCAATCATGGTTAAGTGTCTTGCTTAAGGACACAGGTGTCACGACCGGGGCTCGAACCCACACTCTGCTGATCAGAAACACCAGAGCTTGAGTCCAGTGATCTTATCCACTCGGCCACGACACGCCAATGTGAGCTATGACTCAATAATAAAACTCTGTCGGAAGACTGGGTAGTTGAAGAAAGATTTTCCCACAAGAAGATTGTACATTTGGGAGAGCTCAGATCACATGCTGCCACATACTGGCGCTGTGTCATACCCGCTGTGTCATACCCGCTGTGTCATAGTACTTAATGGCGTAGGGCCTGGATTGGATAGAAAAATCCTCCTGACAGCTGAAGATTGTGAGGCTATTTTTGTTGAGATCGATATCAAGTACGGTAATGCCAAGTCGCAAACTGGCGAATCAGTCATGGTTGGTGCTGTAATACTGCGCCCCCCCCCCCCCATGTTTCAGTGTGAACAACTTGGAGTGCTTATGTGTGAGCAACAATTCAAAAAAGTGCTGTGACAACAACAGTTTTGCCCCTTTCCTTGGCCCCAGAGGTATTGCATACACCGGAAGTAAGTTTAAGGCAAATATTCTAAACAACAGTTTTGCTCAGTCTTCAATAAAGATGAAGATCCAGCCACCATACCGGTTCTGGGCTGTAGTCCATTTCCTATCATAGAGCACATCCAGATAAATATTAATGGTGTTATCAAATTGCTGAAGAAAATATTTCCTCATAAAGCTGCTGGCCCAGATAATATCCCAGCTTGCCTACTGAAAGAACTCGCTGACAGCCTTGGACCTGTATTCACCATCTTGTACTAACCATCTCAAACTCTTTGAGCACATCATTCCGCAGTTTCGTCATGCAGCACTTTCAGTCATTCAACATTCTGTTTTATTATCAACACACTTTCCGTAAGGTCCGCTTATATGAATCCCAGCTCATCATCACCATACATGACATTGCTCATAACCTGGATGAAGTTCTCTAAACTCTACTTGACTTTTTAAAGGCTTTTGATAAAGTTCTTCATCTCCATCTCCTCCATAAGTTGAAGTATTATGGCATCGATTGCAATGTACTTACCTGGATCAGCATCTTCCTCCAAGGTAGAGTCCAGGAAGTTATTCTGAAGGGGGAGTCGTCAGCTAAATTATCTGTGTCATCCGGTGTGCCTTTTGGCCCCCTCTATTCTTGGCCTATATAAATGACCTGCCCGACTGCATTTCTGAAGACTCCCGTGCTCGACTATTTCTGAAGACTCCCGTGCTCGACTATTTCTGAAGACTCCCGTGCTCGACTATTTGCTGATGACAGTGCTATTTACCGTGTTATAAACAACATTGATGATGCCACTGAACTCCAGCAGGATCTCAATGCAATGCAGCATTGGGAGAAGAAAAGCTCCATCCAATGCCAATTATACTCTGAATCACCAAATGCCGCAAACTTGTGAAGTTCACCTATTCCATCTATAACCACCCTCTGGAGGCAGCATCAGCCAAATACCTAGGAGTAGAAATCACAGACAACCTGTCCTGGAATAGACATGTTGAAACCACCTTTAAAAAATGCAAGAGATCGGTTGGTTTCCTACTGTGCTCATGAAGTCAAGAGCCTCTGCTACACCACCTTTGTTCGGCCTTTGAGTATGCTAGACACCATCTGCCTGTGGAATTCACTGCCTAGGCAAGTTATTAATTACTAACCCTGGATGTCTTCAAGAACAGTTTAAGCGGTGTCACCTTTAGCTTATCACCCATCCCAACACAAAAAAAATAAATAACTCCTTTTACTTGCACATACGTATCTGTTTTATGCCTTGTTGAGTTTAATTACATACATGATGCGAGCGAGTCGAGCGCTATTTGAGTAGCTCCTGCATTTCTGCCACTATTTTTACTATTTTGTCTATTTTTTAATGTATTGTGCCCGTCGTATTTTATATGAGTGTTTGTATTAATGTTTCCTGCTGCTCGTGTGCCAAATTGATGAGTAAGTTCCTTTGTCTTCTGCTGATTTCAACTGATTTTCTTCTTCACCTTGGGAGGCAGTTGTACCGCTGTGCTTTATGCTGAACTGTACGGTGCTCATTCGGCCGTTTAGCGTGAAACACATACTCCAAGTACTCTAAATCCACGGCACTACTTCGCATTGAAATGCGGTGGATGTACTCGGCGATTCAACTTCGTTGTTTCCAGAAATCTAGCAATAAAATCTAAGGCTCCCTTGTGATGTTTTTGCTACCTTACGTAAGCTAAATCTCTGCCGTAAACCACCGACACATCGGCTACGTCGTGGAGGACAGCTTCTAATTAAAACCTGTTGCCACAAAAACATCAATGGTGACGGCGGGATCCCTGCGATCGTTGGACGACGGCGGCCATCTTTAAATGGCATAACAACTACTACTGTGTCACCATTTTCACTGCGGAACTACGCTAATTTAGCATACATTTCAAAGGAAACCACAAGACTTGATTGCATCTTCAATGTGAGTACTTTAAACGCACGTTCGATATGTAACAAAACTACTGACATTTTAGAGATATTCAATGAGAAAAATGTTGATGTATTGGCCATCACTGAAACCTGGCTGAATGAAAATTATACTGTCACCCCCGCTGAACTCAAGTCACTCGGTCATAAGTTTCTTCACAGTCCTAGGCTAAATAGATCTGGTGGTGGTGTTGGCATGTTGTACAAGCCTCACATCGATTTACGCAAATCCAATAATAACTTTGCAGCTCAATCCTTTGAACTCATGGAATGTGAGATAGTTAACGAGAATTCGATACTTCGTCTCCTTGTTCTCTATCGCCCACCTGCCTCGAACTTTGGAATTTTCTTGATAGAGTTCAGTAATCTCATAGAGCACATGCTTGCTTCATCAACTGAATTTGTAATTGTTGGAGATTTCAACATACATTGTGATAGCTTGGAAGCTTGTGACACAATTGCTTTTATGAATCTAATTGATTCTTGTAATCTTCAACAGCATGTCCAAGAAACCACTCACAATCGTGGACATATTTTAGACTTAGTAATTACTTGCTCGACATTAGACATCATCAAGAGAATCGACGTGTTTGATTTTACATTGTCCGACCACTTCATGGTAACATGCTTACTGGATGTCAACACACCTAAGCGGCAACGATCATCCATTACTTACCGTAAGATCAGGGAGATTAATGTTACACAGTTCTCTCATGATGTTGCTGTTTCTTCTCTTGCCAACACACACACAGCAGCAACTACCCCAGATGATCTTGTTAGCGCCTACAATTTAGCAATGAGTAATCTTCTGGATCAACATGCTCCGTTGAAGACTAAATTTGTCACTATTCGGCCAAACACACCATGGTATTCAAGTGAAATTCGCAAAGAGAAAAATCATCGCAGGAAACTGGAAAAAAGATGGCGTTTCACAAAACTTATCATTGATAGAGAGATGTACAAAACTCAGCGGAATAAAGTTGTTCGACTAATCAAGAAATCCAAATGCACGTACTACAGAGACCTTATCGCTGATTGTAGAGGAGACAGTAACCGCATGTTTAGAGAACTCGATAAGTTACTTGGTCGCAAGACAGCAGCCGTTTTTCCCTCTTGTCGTTCAGCCTCGGATATTGCCCACCGATTTAGTCAGTTCTTCGAGGATAAGATCTACAATATACGCATGAAATGTGAGGAAGTCTCAAACTATGAAGCTGATGTACTTGAGCCTGCAGTGATTGCTCCAAAAAATAAACTCAAATTTACAGCAGTCTCGTATCTAAACGTTGAGAAAATAATACGTCAATCCCCTCCCAAATCCTGCGTTCTGGATCCAATCCCGACCAAGCTTCTGCAGTCATGCTTACATGTGGTTGCTCCCATCATCACATCTATGGTTAATTCATCGCTCATCCATGCGGTGGTACCAGAAGCTCTGAAATTAGCATCCGTTACACCGATCTTAAAAAACAGAAAGAAAAACAAAGATGACTTGGACAACCTTCAGAATTACAGACCAGTCACCAACCTGCCTTTCTGTGCCAAGATTCTTGAGAAAGTTGTGGCTCAGCAACTGACTAATCACATGTCCCAGTATCAAATGATTGAGCCTTTTCAGTCAGCCTATCGGAAATTCCATGGAACAGAATCCGCCCTGACCCGCATCCAGAATGATATTTTAATGAGCGTCGACCAGGGCAAAGTAGCCATCCTGGTTTTGTTGGATTTGAGTGCAGCCTTCGATGCACTTGATCATGATATTTTACTTCGGAGGATGCAATCACACATTGGCCTGTCGGAGGATTCATTAGGCTGGTTCTACCTCTCTGATCGTTCTCTGAATGTTAGAGTTTCTACGCGGGTGTCACACGGGACAATCGAGCAACCCACTTAGGTATGGCATTCCACAGGGGTCGGTACTAGGGCCTCTTTTGTTCAATATATATATGCTGCCTATCGGTCAGGTAATACGCGGACACGGTTTAAATTGTCATTTCTACGCCGATGATACAATGCTGTATGTTTCAGCATTACCAACACCAGATAATGTAGCAGAAAGTATCATGCTCATCGAAAAGTGCTGGTCTGACATCAAACAGTGGATGGCTTCAAATTACATGAAACTTAACGCGGACAAGACTGAGGTGCTTGTAATTGGTACACCAGTCAACTTAAGAAACTTCCCACTCTCAATATTAAAATTGGGGATAGTTGTGTCACTACTACTGAACTTAAGAACCTTGGTGTTGTATTTGACTGCAACTTGAACATGCAAGCCCATATCCGTGAGGTTTGTCGTAATGCATTCCACCATTTACATAATATTAGTAAGGTTAAACGGTATCTGAATTTTCATGTCACTGAACAAATCACTACAATGCTTGTAATGTCTAGGATCGATTATTGTAACGCCTTACTTGCGGGTCTGCAACAATCTACACTTGCACCTTTGCAACGGGTTCAAAACTGTGCTGCTAGAATGCTCACTGGCACTAGAAAATTTGATCATATTACCCCTGTGCTTATGAGATTACACTGGCTCCCAGTGAAATTCAGAATTATCTATAAAGTGTGCTTATTAGTTTTTAAATGTTTAAATGGTTTAGCACCCCACTACTTGAGCGAACTTGTGCATACTACTAGTTCAACATCATCTAGAATCACGCGATCCTCCTCTGATAAAACTAGACTGCAGTGTTCTAATACTAGATTGTGTACTTTTGGTGATAGATCTTTTTCCGCCATTGCTCCTACTTTGTGGAATCAGCTTAATGTTAGCCTCAGAGAAGTAGACTCACTTAATAGTTTTAAATCTGGGCTGAAGACTCATCTTTTTCGAGAGGCCTTCTGCAAGTAGTGTCTCTATTTCTGGTTTTAATCGATTGTAAGTTAGTTAATTAATTTCATTCATGCATGACTTTTTGATGAAGGCCTGTCATCACTTCCTTTTTAAAAATGCTTCTTGGTTGATTTTATTGTACTGGATGGCTTTTTATAACTAATTGATTGGTTGATTAATTGAATAATGATTGTTTGCTCGCTTGATTGTTTCATTGATTGGTTTGGTTTATTGTTTAATTAATTGGTTGGTTAATTGATTCGTTAATTGATTATTTATTATTTTTTATTATTTTTAATGAAGGCCCGTTTTCACTTACTTTTTCAATGCTTTTTTGACGATTTCCTGTACTGGCTGGTCCAGATTTTTAGCTTCCAATAGTGTTTTAAATTCTTGCATTTTTAAAATGTTATTAGCTCATTTCAATTCTATGTGAAGCGCCTGTGAGCATTTGTCTTTTAAATGGTTTTGGCGCTATATAAATGTTTATATTATTATTATTATTATTTAATGTCAGGCATGATATTCTTCTGACTTAAATTTCAGACTTTTTTGCTTTCGGAAAATTTTATGTTTGGATTTCCTTTCCTAAATCCTGTCCTTGTTATAATGCAGGTAATTGTTTATTTTCAGCTTTGTAAATGTATATGATATACTTGTCAAAAGACAAATCATTGGAGGAATATGGTTTCGTAAAAAGAAACACAGTCAGAATAAACTTAATAGGCTCATGCTGAAGAGCATGCATGCTGAACAAGTTCTGTGATCAATTCATCGCGCCGCACATACACAGCTAACTAACTGCACATAGGAAACAACAAAAATGGATCATACTACTTAACAAAAAGGGTAGGCATAAGTATATTTAGCCAATTTTTCAAAAATATGTGCAGCAAAGACATAAGTTAAATTGAGTTTTTCCATGTTATAATACAGTATGGACAGAGCTAGCTGCCAAAACTGTGTACATTGACAAAATGGTGTCGTCAGAGACACTTAGTATGGCTATTGTTTATTTGAAAAATTTTAGCTATTTTGGCAGATCGTCGGGTAAACTCATAATCATAGCCTCTGGAGAAAAACATCTCAGTGAGAAAGGATGAGTCAAGAATCTTACATCACTGCACCAAATACGACAATATGATGTGCTGTGTGCCTACATGATGAAGCAGTGGTTTTACTTTCTTTTTTAAATCCGACTTTCTTTCAAGGGTCGAATAAAATGCCTGTTGTCTTCACCTGCTTGTTTGCAACCAATGTGCGAGTATACTCCGGAAGGTTTCTGCACAGTACAGGAAGATGATGATGATGATGACTGGTAAAGATCATGGGTTTGAATCTCACCCGAATAATATGCTTGTGGATTTTTTACACAGGATATGGGAAAGTACTGAGTATACAGTGTTTTACAAACAATGGTGTAAGGATAAAACCAAATAGTATTCTTACTGATCTATTGCTTGAGTACAGTACGATTTTGTTAGATTTCTTGAGGTCCTGTCTTGTTTCATATAGGTTCATTATGCCATCGGTGATTTTTTTTTTCTTCTTTCCTGAGCATCTCTGTTTCTGAATCATGAAGTGTTTCTTTTATGTTGTCAGTAAAAGCTTGTTGATGTTTTCTTTGAATAGGTTGAGAGCTGCAAAGCTCTACATAGGCCACTTTAGGATCTCTCGGTTCTCTATGTCAAACCTGATAGTAGCTGTGTAGTTCTGACTACTCATCATCTATTGTCAGCACTTGGAAACATCCTGGTGTTGGCTTTATTGATGCTGGACTTCAACACCTGAGGCGCGAATATGTTGGTCAGTTATGCAGAGCCATTGAGCATGCCAGGTTGTCCACCTTGAGGTCATCATCATAGTCTGGTGTTGAAGGATAGAACTGGATTAAAGCATGCAGCTGATGGCAGAGCTTATTCTGTTCATGTTAATGATGAAACATACTTTTGAGTTGATGTATGGAGTCCTCTCCGCTGTACCACATCTTGTGACCTGCTTCTGTATCAGTTTTACAGAACCCAATCCATCTGAATTCTGAAAGCACAAGGATGTTCCATTGGTATTTTACAAGGACATGGATCAGTTCTTTCTTCTTTCCCCATGTATATAGTATGTGAATGCTCCATGTCCCAAAGGTAGTAGATTCCATTGGTAGACTGAATATATCAAGTTGTCATTCCATTTGCATACCCAACCTACAACAGTGCAGTGGATAGAAAGTACATGTAAATGCTTTGCAAACTTTAGTTTTTCGATAAGCTACATTAACCAGTCAACGCTAAAAGAGGTGTATACAGGCAATACTTTTATGGAATGCAAGCAGAAGCCTGATAAACCTGTCAAAAAAATTTCCAAGGATGTCTTCAGCAGACATGTGAACACACATGGACAAATTCCATTGTTTTAGCCTCCACAGTACTTTCATTCATTGGCTACGCTTCGTTTGTCCCATACAAAGAGGGACAAAGAGAGCTGTCAATAAAGACTTGTGAGAAAAATGTTTGGAAATTACATACTTGCGAAAAACAAGCTGCACAAAAAAGTCATTTGCACTTGACACTTTCAGTGGCACTAGCAGGCTTTAATGTGTTAAAAGTTAATTTAATTTTTTTTATTTTATTTTTACTTGACTTTATTTTGATATTTTCAGGTCAGTGTTATATAGATTCAATATTGGAAACTTTGATGTTATTCCTGTGGACCTTCCTGCCAAAATAAAAATAAGACAGGTAAGCAAATCAAACTTAAACCATGCTTCCAGGCATGTATCTGTAAAATGTATTTGGAATAATCTTCTTCGAAAGTGATTCTGAAAAAAAACCACTTTGACATCTTCTGTAGAGTATTTAAACGGTCTTGCACATTGGAATGCAGTTTTTGTTCAGTTGAGGCAGAAACCTTTTCCGACTTGATGGGACATAAAGCAGCAGGACTTGCAATATTAAGTGCACAGCAACTCAGTACACTAAGTAGAACCATGAAAGTAGGGATTGCCCTTGTATTTCTGACATGGTTAGGCTAAGAGTTGCACTCCAACACCCTTAAATCCATACATGTATGTGGTGCTGTAAAATCACCACATTCATAAGTTCATTTGTGCAGTTCTCTTGCAGTAATTACAAGCTCCACTCTAGCACCTTCAGACGGTTGCCTTCACTTTAAACATCAATGTCCAGATACAACTATGTTACAATACATTATGATTTTGCTCCCTGTTTTATAGTTAACTTTGGAGGAGATATATAGTCCTTCTGATAGATACCTTGTTTGCTAGTAAGACCCATTGAAAATACACGCGGTAAAGTCTCAACTGATTTTTTTTTTGAAGATCAAAGGTTTTTCAAAGTAATTCTTCAGAACAGTTGATGCTTCAGTTGACAAGTATTTGTAACATTTCTGAAGTGTTGAATCTTTTCTACAAATTGTTAAAAAAGCTATGAACTGCATTTTCTGTTGCTTGTAGGTTGCTGTAAGCCGAACACACGTCATTGTAGTTACATTTGAAAGTGATGTTTATTCTTGGGGTGATGGTTTAAAAGGTCAGCTTGGACATGGCGATCTCAGAATGCGCAGTTGCCCAGAGGTTATACAATCACTTAGAGGGAAGTCAATTCTAAGGTAAGAAATAATATAACTGCGGTTCATGTTTGCAGTAACACTATCAAATATTTTGGAACACTGTTTTCCCTGCTTAAAAGCCTTCCTTTGTAGTACTGAGGTGCTTTAATTCACTTTTTTTTTATCTTGATAATTTATTGACTACAACATTCACTTGTTGCTGACAGGATTAACTGAAATGTGATTTGTGAAGAAAAGAGAAACATGGAAAACTAAATGTCTTGTTCAAAAGTCTTGTCTCTAATAAAACAAGAATTGTTGATATGGTGGGTTTCGCGTGGAATTGTAGACAATAAATACACTGTGCAAAGGAGCTGCCATTACTGAAAAAAAATAATAAAAATGTTTTTCACTAACCCTGGGAAAGCAGGTCGTGGTGTGACTTTTGACATTAGCTGTATGAGTACTCATTATTTATGAGCTGAGTGTAGCCAAGTGGGCAAAAGCAAATATATTACATTTCCTCCCCACTAAATATGATTTAAATGTTCAACAAGTCCGGGAAAAAACATCCAGAAAGTGCAATGTCCATAAAATATCCCAAGTAATCCATGGCAATTGTTGTTTTTTGGGGGTTGAATAACTTTGACTTTCAACAAAATCTTTTTTTGTTTGCTCTATGCTCTGCTGCTGACTAATGCCTGTATCCATGGGTAAGAAGGTAATGCGCAAGTGGTTTGGGGAGTTTGTTTATTTTGCTTTGTGCAGTCATTTATAAATTGAGTTTATCCAGAGGTTTATGTTCGCGTGTGGGGTAGCGACGTTCAACAATGTGAGGACTACCCGGCATGGAAGGTTTAGTAGGTAGTGACATTTTACTGGTTGCACTGGTGTGGGTGTAGGATTGTCCATTTCCTACAGTACAGTAATGTGAAACTCATGCGTTGCATTGGCAGACTTGTGAGATGCAGTCCAATCAATTTTGTTGACATGACGACGGACAGTAGGCTTTAGAATATTCAATTGCGAATATCATCCTTTCATGTATTTCGCAGTCATGACTAGCGAGAAAAAGAGCGTAAAGCACCAAACGTAATGCTGTTGTCGTGGGAACACTTTTAGCAGGATGAAAGATGGAAGTGAGTGGCTCATGATCAGTGACCAATGTTTAAACTTCTGCCCTTGTAGATAGATAGTTGTTAAACTTTATGACACCCCAAACTAGTGCCTAAGCTTCCTTATTGATTTGAGAGTAAATACGCTCAGCAGAGGAAAGCAGGCAAGAAGCGTACGCAATTGGCCACTCGGTGTTATTAGGAATTACATGGGACATGATTGCGCGCAATCCATAAGGCGAAGCATCACATGATTACTTTACTGCGCTATCCTGGTTTTGTACCACAACGCCACAGTGGTGGCTTATATGAATCGCCAGGGGGGCATGAGGTCGGGCAGTCTATGCGCGATCACATGGAAACTCTTCCATTGGTGTATTCGCCACAGGATAACGCTTTCGGCGGTCCACCTCCCGGGTGAGGAGAATGTTACTGCAGAGGTCCTCTCAATGGGTTGCATCCTTCCGACAGAGTGGATATTGCACCCGTGGCTCAGTCACATTTTTTTGCTAACCCATCGGCCTATTTGCTTCGGGAGACAACCATCAACTTCCGATCTACTGCAGAGGGGTTCCCGACCCTCGTGCATGGCAGACGGACGCTCTGTCAATATGTTGGAACGGGCTACTGGCGTACGCCTTTCTCCTGTTCTCTCTCATTCCCCGGCTGTAAACCAAGCAGGAAAACTGCAGGGTCCTCCTCATAGCTCCCTTCTGCCCCCCCCCCCCCCCCCCAGTAATGGTTCGCAAGACTGGTCAGACTCTTAATTCATCAACCAGTGATACTTCCAGAGAGAGCAGGCATACTGTTCCAGCCAAGCTCTGGTTTCCTACATCCGGCTCAGCAGGAACTTCATGTGACGTGCTGGGTGCTACCATGCAGTCCATCCCCACAGCAGGCCTTTCTCGACGAGCTGTGACTATTGCAGCCGGCAGTTGACGAGAGTCAACCAGGAAAACTTACGATAGTAGATTACACCTTTTTTACAAGTGGTGAAGCCAGTGGTCTTTTCATCCCCCGTTACTTCTATAGGGGAGTGTGCTGATTTTTTAGTGTACTTGTTTGAAAGTGGCCTTACGACGACCGTGATTAAGAACTACCAGTCTGCCATAGCGGCAATTCACAGAAGCTTCCCGGACGGATCCTCGGTGTTAGAAAACCTGGTGTTTGGGCAGCTAGTTAAGGGGATGTTCGTTTCTCCCCCCCCCCCCCCCCCGACGCGTAGGCTGGTTCCCCTCGGACCTCTTCAGTGTCTTATCAGCTTTATCGAGGCCCCCTTTTAGCCAATGGGCAGTTGTTTTACAGTTGTCTATTAAGATCACCTTTTCGTTAGCAGTGGCTGCATCTAGACGACAAAGCTAGCTACATTCTCTTACATTAGATCCGGGGCACATCTGGTGGGAACCGGGTGGTGTCCGCCTGATCCCTAAGA
Organism: Pisaster brevispinus; assembly: GCA_023634235.1. Lineage (NCBI taxonomy): Eukaryota > Metazoa > Echinodermata > Asteroidea > Forcipulatida > Asteriidae > Pisaster > Pisaster brevispinus. Next base: position 15,111,544 of record JAMKCF010000006.1, on the reverse strand, counting down.
CAGGATTCTTGACTAAAATTCAATCAGACTCCTTTTTACCTCAGGACATCTTTGTCTCAGACATCAAATCATTCTCGTCGGTACCAAACGACAAGCTGTGGTTTCCAGTCTGGGCTCTGAAATGGTTCATCAACCCCACGAAGACGCTTCGGAAAAACACTCCCCATTTTTTGTCACGACAGCCCTGCCCTTTTGTGAGGACTTTCGCGACACAATTGCCCAATGGATAGTCGCGGCAATCCGCTCATCCCAGGTCCCAGCAGAGAGGGACTCTGAGACAGCCCTTGCACACGATGTCAGAGCAGTGTCAACATCATTGGCCTTTTTTAAGGGTGTTTCCATGAGCGACATCATGCAAGCAGTGTTTTGGAAGACTCCTAACACCTTCACCGAGTGTTACCGGAAGGTTGTTCTCCAGACAGAAGGTAAGACAGGGCGAGCAGTACTGAGGGTGGTTAGTCAAGCTTCATCCAAGCCACGACAGTGCCCAGGTGGAACATCTCCTTGTTAGGTGAGTTCCTTTGTTCTGTTTTTCTTTATTACCATGTGACATATGTCAAGGTTGCAACTTAATTAGTGGGCGCTGCCATACCTCCCAAGTTATCTGTTAATCATGTTGGATCTTGAGAGTTTCTTAACTCAGATTCAATGTCAAATGGCCATACTAGTTACTGTCAACCTGCTGGAAGATTTTAACCTTATTTTGACATCTTGTTTTGGAGTGGAATCGGTATTTTATCTACTCAAGTTTGGGCTGTCTGTGTGCTGTATATTAAGATATACTGCCTTGCTGCAGCACATCTAGCAGTGAAGACTGGTAAATTGTCAATATAATCCCACCAACAATGGATAAGCTCCCTGTAAGACCTCAGATGAATAGTGAGCTTCTGGATTAATGAACTTCCTCAATACCATGTGTGCTACACAAGGATGTGTACTACACAAGGCAAGCCTTGTACTCCCTTCGCCATAGCAAAGGAACTCATAAGCACCTTTCTCAGAATACTTACAATCGCATTAAGCAGTTGGGTATAGGGCACATGAGAGGCAGAAGAGGTGGACAGCATATTCGAAAAAGAACTGGCTATGCCTGGGCACAGCAGGATCTACAGAAAAAGTATGTATATACTCGAGAGAATAACAGTACCATTCCTGTGATTACAAGCCCTTGCAGAAAACCGTGACCAACTTCTTCCCTTAAAGGCGCAACTTACCTTTCGTAACCTGGTGCCACCTATGGAACTGTAACTCACTCCGAAACAAAACATTTGTCCTATTTGATAACATCTTGGAAAACAATGTGGATATCATGTTTCTGACTGAGACATGGTTGAAGAATGACGACCCTGTGGTGATCACTGAAAGTACCCCATCAGGCTACACCTTCATCAATGTACCACAAGGCAGAAATGATGCCCACGGTGGGATTGCTGTCATCTACAGATCCGTACTCAAACTGTCTCTCACTATTTTGGAACCAAAACATGATACTTACAAAAGAGTGTGTGTTACTGATCGAGGAAAATCTACATGCTTTATTTTGATTTATAGGCGTCCACAGTCTATGCGGAATCGCCGATTTCTACCGAAAACTACCAATTTCCTTGCAGAGGTTGATGAAACTACATGCTTACTACACGCTCTTTCAAAATCCTACTGCTTGGTGACCTTAACATACACGTGGACATCCCAAACAAGCCTGAAGCAGCTCAGTTTCTCTCGCCTCTTGAAGAAGCAGGCCTTCACCAACACATTCAGGGTCCAACTCACAAGTTTGGTCACACTCTGGACCTGAACATTTCGAACGCCAATGATTCTTTCGTGAAATCGTGCCAGATCCATGAAAAATTATACTCTGATCATCATTTTCTGCTGTGTGCTTGATGTGGCAAAACCTAGATTGCAGAGTGTGGCGTCAGTTTTGCATAACTTCCGCAGCTTGAACAAAGAGTCATTCAGTTCTGACATCTCTGAGGCTTTTGTGGAGTTTCCGTTTGATGGCCGTGCAGATGATATGACTTCATTCTATAACCGTGCCATCTCAACAGTGCTGGATAAGTTATGCCCAGCCATTAAACGGACACACAAATTTCATTCACATCCAGCATGGTACACTGACAATATCTATGAAGCAAGACGTATTCGACGTAGACTTGAACAATCCTGGTCTAAGAGTCGCACAGTCGATGATCACATCAAATACTTGGACCAGATCCATACTATCAGCAGATTAGTCCGAAGAGAGAAGTCCTTATTCTTCACTGATCAGTTTAGCAATGCTGATACAAAGACTGTATTTCGCGTACTCAACACACTCCTGAACAGATCCCCAACAATCTTGCCAGCTCATGTGTGTGCAATCAATCTTTCAAACAGACTTGCCTCTTACTTTATCCAGAAAGTAGCTAAAATAAGGGAGACTCTCTCATCTGCTGCTTCCTCATCTGATGGTCATGTACAGTAGATGGAATATGAGATCATCAAATCAGAGATTCTACTTCAAGTATCACTGAATTTTCTGGATTTGACTTTGTAACTGGAGATGAAATTCGCAAGCTTACCATGTCATCCCCAAACAAGTCCTGCTCTTTCGTGGTTGTTCAAGGAGAACCTTGACACATTTCTTCCCTACGATGTGTCTATAGTCAAGACATCATTGAACTCTGGTGACTTCCCATCATCCCTTAAGGAAGCCATTGTCTTACCTCTAATTAAGAAGGCTAACCTTGACCATGATAACTTGAAGACCAACCAGTTTCGAATCTGCCATTTCTGTCCAAAATTATTGAAAAAGTGGCTTTTGGTCATATTTCACAGCACCTGGAACTTAATGAGCTCAATAACGACTTCCAGTCAGCCTACCGACGACATCACAGCACCATAACTGCACTTCTGAAGGTTAAGAACGATATCCTTCAAGCTATTGATAGAAAACAAGCTGCTTTTGTTGTTATACTTGATCTTTCAGCGGCATTTGACTCAGTCAATCTTACAATCCTGCTTGGTCGACTTTCTGATGAATTTGGCATCACTGGCACTGCTAAGTCCTGGTTTGCACAAGCAGATGCAAAGTCACCTGTGAACTGTCGGATCCACAGTGTCTGGAATATGGAGTTTCTCAAGGATCAGTCATCGGGCCACAACTATTCAGCATGTACACACGCCCAGTGTAAGATATTATTGGACAGTATGAAGGTGTGAGTTATCACTCGTATGCAGATGATGTCATGCTGAACGCCGTCACTGATCCTAAAAGCACCGAATCTGTAGACCATGCTCTCCATACTCTGTCAAACACCTACAGAAATGGATGATGTCGAACATGTTAAAGCTTAACTTTGACATCACTGAATTCCTTGCCATCTCCAGCCCACAGTCTCGGCAGCATTTATCCAATACCACTCTCACAATCTCTGTCATCTCTATTCACCCTGCATCATCTGCGAAAAGTCTCGGTGTGGAGTTCGATTCAGCACTGAAAATGGATCGCTATGTGTCAACACTCTGTCTGGGACTTCACTATCATTCATCAAACATTGCCCGTATCAGACCATACATGAATGAAAAAGCATGTGAGCATTCCACCCGAGCTATTGTGTCATCTAGACTCGACTATGCAAACTCACTGCTGTACAGAGTAAACTCATCACAAATTCAACGTCTCCAGCGGGTTCAAAATTGTGCTGCTAAGCTAATCTTTAGGGCCAGGAAATATGATCACGTCACCCCTTTGCTGAAGCAATTACATTGGCTTCCAATCAAGCTACGTACATGACGTATAATATTCAAAGTTCTGACTGTGGTGTACAAGTGCCTTCAAAACAAAGCCCCTACCTATCTTCGCTCTCTCATTGTACCACATCACTCTGGTAGACCTGGACTCTGCTCAAGTTCAGACATTACCCTACTCCATGTTCCCAGAACATACAGCACAGCTGGTGACCATGCATTCCAGGCACATGTACCTCGACTCTGGAATGAGCTTCCACAGTGCATCTGCTGCTCCACTTCCTTGGACGCTTTTAAGAAGGCTCTGAAAACCCATCTGTTTGAACTATGACCTGCATGTTTAACTGGATTATTTGGTTAATTTTCTAGACTCTGTTCAGCGCTGTGAAACCATCTTTGATGTGTTAGAGCACTCTATAAATGTATTTATTGTATTGTATTGTATTGTTGTATATGTACATATTTATATAGATTCAATGTGATATGGGTTTTTATCCTTGTGTTCGCATATCTGGTAGACCATACTATGGCGTCTCGCATACCCACTGCCTAATACCCAGTTCTGGTCTATGTAAATGTAGTTGCTCTACAGGTAAGTAGAGTGTAGTAGACCCCCCCCCCCCCTCCCCCCAAGGGATACATGCTGCTGGGCACTGTGGGTAGTGGCAGAGGGCGCTATTGTATGATATATAAAACTCCCTGCTGGTAATAGGAACATGCAAATGTAGTTGCTCTACAGGTACGTATTTGTTTATGTTCATAGACCCTATCCACACAACTGTGGGGGGGGGGGGAATTATTTACCAGGGTCAAAAGTATTACACATTTGTATGGCATCTGCATAATGAAACAGTAAGTTATGCTTTCGCAGTTGTTGCAAATAGGAAGATGCAAAATAGGTGTAGATGTTGAACTGTTGAGGACCCACTATCAATCCCTGTGGTATATGCTGTACTCTAAATCTACACACTGAGAAAACATACCATCTATACATACAGTACACTATGTAGTGGTTTTGTTTGGCCTGGTCAGTCATGTCATTTACAAGTTTGTGCTGAGCAACATAGAGCTACCGATGGATATGAAGTCTTGATTTCCTCCAGTTTCGCTCATTGTTGGCAATGTTACCTGTGTGCCACATGGATTTCAATATTGTACCATGGTTGGCGAGGTCTATCAGAGCAAACTGATGTCTTGAGAGGAGCATTTATATCAAAGGTTTCTCTGATGGAAGTTTCATAGAGACCAACAAGCTCTTGAACGTTAGAACAGCTTTGGGATTCAAATCGTGGCAGCAAATCACATTTAAAATGATTCACAGTCAACTCGTTTAAGCTTGCATGTGGCTAATCTTGTTTTCACAGGTTGTAACTTTGACGTCTAAACTGTGCAACTAACAACAAAATGGTTAGATAGCAATAAATCAATGTGGCAATCAGCGATAAGATGATCACTTTCTCTAGATATTACAAGATCCAAAGTATGCCCATGATCATGGGTTGGGCCAATAACATGCTGGATCAAACAAGCACTCAAGAGAGTTGTAAGAAAATGTGAAACGTCGCTGTTTGTAGGGACATCCACATGCACATTAAAGTCCCCTGCTATGATGAACTTACTGTTCTGCAAATTCACAAAGTCCTTAAATGAATCAAAATCTGAGAGAAATTCTGTAGTTGTAAAGCCATTTCTTGGGGAGGGTGGTGGTCTTTAGATTGCAAAGTAACACACACATATCTGTCATGTCTATAAAGCATGCCTGTTCAAATGTATGGAAATTATATCCAGTATGGTACATAGGAGAGCAGACTAAGTTCTTCCTTGAATAGGGTTCCCAAGTCGCCACCGCAAGAATTTGAGCTACGTGGAATGCTCAAAAATTTGTAAACAGTGGGGTAACGTCACTGATTACAACCTCATCATGTTGGGAAAGCCGCATCTCAGTAATAATCATCCGGTCAACTAAGTTCTCAAGAATATGAAGAACACATTGTTGTTTTATTTTGTATGGAATGAGCATTCCAAAGAGCGAAGGAAAAATGACCACAGTCTCTGCTGTCAGTGGAATTAATAGACAAGTTAGAATTGTTTTTATCTGAGTCTTTGTAATTCCTCTTCTCGTATGCTTTGGAGCATGCAGGCCCAAATATTTAATAAATTTCCAGTCCCCTAGTGAAGGTCTAGCTGATGTACCTGCATTGTACTTGAAGAGTTCACTCCTTGTACATGTATACTGTTTAGTTCCAGTCTTGTAGAAACACATTGTTATACTGGGGCAGTCGATTTGAATCAGCTGAACACTTACTTGAGAGATTATTAGACTTGCAGGATCATGGGAGTGTCCCCAGTGTACGCAGATAATCAAAATGGCAATGTTCCATCTGTACTGTATGTGTGTAGTGAAGTACAGTAGCCATTGGCTATGGTTCAGAAATGAGGATGAAAAGACGCAGAAAAATTTAATTCCTCCAGAATCACAGACATCTAGAATCAATGTATCTGCTTTTCAGAACATCAAAGAATTAGATAAACACAAAGTGGAAATTACTACACATGTACTAATGAGCAAAACACCAGTAAACAGAAAATTTTGCAGACTGATGCAGTGGGTGCTACCTGTAGGTGCACACCACACAACATCTACACTTGAGCCCGTTCCACACGAGATCTCAAAACGATGGTCGTTTGCAATGAAATCGCATCAGTGTAATAAATTCGCAAATTTGCGCCGTGTGAAATGAATCCGTGTGATGAAATTACCACGGACCCGTGTTATAAACAACTGGGATCAAGACCTCCTCCAAAAACCGCATCCCTGTTTAGAATCGCCGAGATCAGTCAAGACGTACGGCATGATAACCAAGGTCCCAAGCATCGCACAACGATCATGCATGCACGAACTATAAATCCCTTAAAGGAGGGAAAGGGCCAATTAATGGTACCACACAATGATTAATTAAAAGTCGTTTGTTTGTTTGTTCGAGGCATCCATCAAAATGGCGTTGGCGGAAGAAATGCTCTTGCTGTTGCAAATTATTTTAAGTTGCTTTCCGGAAAGTTTCCATGCTATTACCAAGAAGCGTCCGATCAAGAAAGCCTTGAATTTGGCTTTCCACTTGCCATTTCTGACAAAATGCTCTCGGATACATTCATCTTTGGAGTCAGGACGCTGAGAAGTCACATAAAAAAGCACAAATGGCGTGCCGAGAAAGCAATTGGTGGTAACCTTACGCAATTACATTACACTAAACGGGACACTGACAGAGCACCAGCGAACTGATAAATAAACAATAGTGCGATCTCACATAAACGAGGGACGTCGGGAACGCGATGTGTGTGATCGTGTGAATGTTTGTCATGATATCGCATGCAACCTTTGGGACAGACAACTGGCGCCCAAAACGATGGATGTTAGTTTTCGGTTCTCGTGTGAAAAGGGTAACTGGATGTTTTCGAGCTTACCCTTCAAACAGCAGACCTTTTGTCAAGAGACTGGTAAACAGGAGATCCTCTAACATATGAAGTAATGATACTGCTTTACTTTACAAAGATACCGATCAACAGAAGCTGTCCATCACCAGTCTACTTCCTTGACGAACATCATTAATTTTTACGTGGGAGTAATAAGTAACTTTTTAGAAAAAAACAGGTTTAACTAATACAAAAATATATGCTCTCTCTATAGAGATTTGTCCCTTATGCTGGGAATTAGGAGTGTTCTGATTTCCACACAGGACTTGTTAACCAAGATAAAGTCACAAAGCTCTTCAACTTAGTTGTATCTGTTTCTAGATTGTCCTCCTTCTTTTGTATTCAGAAATACAAATTGTTGTGCCATATTAGAGCTCAAAACATTACATTGCTAAAGCGCATAGAGAGTGTTCACACTATTATGCGCTATATAAATATATATTATTATTATTATTATTATTATTATTATTATTACTCATAGTAACCCATGGATATCCACCTAACTGCTGTATTGGTCATAAATGCTTAAAAGCTCATTTCACACAAACACAAAATGGAGGGGCATTGAAAATATATATATTTACAGCTCCACACAAAATCAAACCCCAACAAATTGTATACTGTTGCAAAGAGGATGAAATTGTCTTTATTCTCATTTTTGGCGAGCTGCGAAGCAGAATGAGCCAATGTAATGAAAATTTCTGTCCGGCCGTCCGCCCGGCCGTCTGTCCGGCCGTCCGCATTCAATAGATGTTAAAGTTTTAGCATCAAGCTTCACCATTTTGTTTTGAGTTGTTTTATGGAATCTAAAAGCCCTAAGTGAAATCTTTACAGCCATGTATTGTGTTTCTCAACAATTTGATTACAGAAATGCTTTCGTAATGAAGGAAGAAATGTTGAAGGTTTTTTTTACAATGTTGAACATTGTGCCCCCAGGACTTTAAATAACCAACTTTAGACTAAACATTGATGTTTTAGAACTAAATTTGAACGGACTTGCTACAACATAACAGACATGCAGATTGCAGATATAATTGTTTAAACAAAAACCATAATTATGTCACCAGTTCCAGTTAAATGAGCTAAAACAATGACAACCTTAAATGGTAAAAACTCCTTGTTGCAATGATGTACTGGCTTAAAACTTGAATCAAATATTGCAACTGACATGTACAGTAGATTCATATGAAAAGATAAAACTCACGACTTTGTCACTGGTTCCAGTTGAATGAGCTAAAACAATGATAATATTAAATGTTTCATAATGTTATCAGCCTTCAACCATCCAGAGCCCCTCTGCCACATTTCAAACCAAGTAGGCAGTGGGAAAATTCATATTTGTTAATGTCCCCACCTCTTTGAACATCAGTTGATCAAATAATTGGTTTTTCTACTAGTCACTGGTCTTCTATCGGCCGCCAGTTATGAAATGCCATCAAGAAGATAATTTTACTACTCTTAAATTTGAAAGACACAAGCCAACTAAAATGATTTTACATGGAAAATAAATTTTCAGGCATTTTATGATTATTAATGTCTCTTAGTTTCACAACTTCATTGTAGTTGCACAGGGGAAGCAAATCTCTTTTCAGTCCCTAGGTAAAGACTACAAAAATTGAATTAAATACAAAAGCAATAGCAGAGCCAGCCAGCAACAATAAATAGCCCTGTATGGCAAACTGTCCTCTGGCAAGCATGATAGATGGGCACCAAGACAGCTCCACAAAGACTCTTTGAAGAAGTTCCCCAAAGGTTGCAACAGGAGTAAAATAAACATTGATAACAGGGAGCGATACCAAAAAGACCTCAATATTTTCTTTTCCAGTTACCCGACTAACACTAATTTAACGGTGTTATCCTAAACTTTGTATGCTGCTTGAAAAGAACAAACAAATAAAAAAGAAAAGAAAAACCTAAAGAGAAAAAAAAAACAATGGTTCCATGGAGGAAATGTTTTACTTTGACCAACTGAAAAAGTTTAAATAAAATTTAAGTAAAAACCAGAACACATCAAGAAAAGTTTACTGAAATCTATGTGATTTGTGTCTATTTTGTGGTCCATCTGGCCGTTTTACCAATTATCCTACGACTATGAGCGATAATAGTAATAATAGTAATAAAATAGTAATAATAGTAATAATAGTAATAATACTTTCTGATCATTATAAGATTTTTCTCACGGCGGTAAAGACCTCCATTCAATTCAATGCTCAGCGCGCATACAGTATATGTACCGGTACCCGCTCTGTGCACACAGGAAATTGCCTTAACCACACTCGGGAAACAGAAACCAGCGTGTTGAGCTCATTCTACGGATTTGCACAATCTGCAGATTGCGCACGATTTTGCCCAACTCGCAGATTGAACTGCAAAATCCACAGAGTGCAATCTGCAAATTGTGCCAATCCGTAGAATGCATTCAACACGCACACTAGTGTGGATGCACAACAGAAGTGTGCAGACCATTTTTTACATATCATTTTATATTAAAAAAAATTCTTTTTTGAGAAACGTATTAACGCAATCCATAGTATATTTTAGAAGTCTTGGATGGATTTTGGGGCAGTTTTTTTTTGTCACTCGTTGTTTTGGGGGTTGAATTGAGTCACGTAAGTAGGGTATTTTTACACACTCGTCAAACTTGTCAGAATAAAAAAAATGTTTTTAAATAAATAAAATAAAACCCCGACCTACACCATAGACTATGTACCCGTCATTTCACAACTCTCTCAATGTTCTGCTTGTTCTGCTTTATACTGATTTCCATTTCAAGGGGGTAGGTTTCTTGATTGTCTTTAGCTTCTGCAACCATGTACAATAATTTGTACTTGCAAGGAAATATATACTTTTCAAGGACAAAATAAATGTAGAAGTGATGTTTGTTTAACTTATTCAACTTATTCAAAAAACGATAATTGACCCGGTCAAACAAGTACTTGTTTATCAAGTGTATTGCACTGTTTTTCAGGGCATGTTGTGGTGATGGCTTCAGTGTGTTTGGAAGTGACAATGGTATTGTTATGACATGTGGAGATGGTAGTAATGGCTGTCTTGGCCATGGGGACTGGAGTAGTGCTTCAAGACCTCGCTTAATTGAAGCGTTGCTCAGGTAAAACAAAGTTCAAAGTTTTTCAAAATGATTAAAAGCAACAAAAATACAATTTGTTTGTAAAATGCAAGTTATTAAGTTTGAAGGAAGATTTTAAGATGTATCATTGCTATAAAAAAGAATGCCACTAATTAAGTAGAGGACTTTGTTTTTAATTTTTATTGTCATTTTATTAATTTTCATACTTGACCACTTCACGTCAATATTTTGAAAAAATTTCCATGCCCACCTGCTGTTTTATTTTTTCTCATTTTTTGGAGCTTCTTGAGTAATTATTTTTCTTTGAAAATATCATGTGAGAAAATTGGGTAGGCCCTTACCGTGATTCCCAAACCCACGGCCGTTAGCCATGGCCATAAATTGCCATGGAATCTTGGAACGCTTAGACCTACCACCCATTGAGCCAAATACAATGATAAACAATGATGGCAACTTGTCCATTCATGTATGCCATTGTAAAACAATAGGACAAAGGTCTTGAATTGGGGGTTACTCAATAACCCCAGGAAGGGATTGTACAAGGCATGTTTTCTAGGGCAAAAAAATTAGGAAAATCTGAAGTTGTTCCAGGTGTTGAAAAATGGCTGCCGTAAGTCTGTCCCCAAAAAATTTGTGGGTAAAGTCAGCATGAAGCATGAAGCAATTAATAGTAACCCAATTGTCTTCTTTTCTTGTTTAAATGGTCTGGTTAAGTGTTGATGTGACATCTATTTCATGTGGACCTTACCATGTGGTTGCCGTTGGAGCTGATGGTGAAGTATTCTCTTGGGGCTCAGGAAAATATGGACGACTGGGACTTGGTGATGAAGAAGACCAGTAAGTATGGCCCTGAATATTTTCTTTCAAATGTTAGTTTTTCTTTTTAACCTCTTACCGCCAGGAGCTATGAATTATGAAACTATGACTTAACCAAATAAAGACAACAAATGTTCTCATAAAAACAGAAGTAATGTCCAAAAAAGTTTTGCCTGTTATGTCTTCCAGCGAGAACTGGGTCCGGCAGTTGCTACATGTAACTTTTAGATTCATACAGCTTTTCGTTAATGTGACTTAACACAATGCTACCAGGGGTTTCCCTTAACTTTTTTTTCCACTCGCCCGCCGGACGAGTCAACCAAAATTTTGGGTCGCCCGCAAGTTTTTTCACTCGCCCGTATGTTATGCACACAATTTTCGTAGCATAAAAAAAAAAAAAAACAAACAAACACACACACACACACACACAGGAAATTTCCGTTTTTGGACCTTCTTATCCCCTAATTTCTTCCCTTAATAATCCTTTTTTCATCAACTACCATTTTCATGGATTTTTGATTTGAGAATCGGTTTTATAGAACTTCTTTGCAATGAAATCTTCGTGTTAACGATCGATCGACGACGCACGATGGAGAAAAAAAGCAATGAACTTTGCCCTGCAACGCCCTCTACCGGCACAAGTTGTCGATGCTGGAATAGCCTTAACCCAACGCTGTGTATAGTACAGAATCCGCGGGCGTGCGCGCCACAATGTGCAGCATTTCTTTACTCGACTCGTGAACGTGTACAGAGTTGGAGGCTAGCCAAGCTTTGTTATGAATATGTAGTTTTTAACGGGCCAATCACAGCGTGCGGAATGTTGGTTAGGATGGACTTTGGACCTGCTGTTGTACTGTACAATACACCATGTGCTGTGTGCGTGCGTGCGTGGACTACAGGCGGGCGAGCGAACGTTGTGGGGCCTGTGGATACTCGCTACCATTACCATGTGGTTATGTGCGTGCGTGCGTGTTTTACTTATGAACGATCGCAATCGCGGCCGCGGCCACATTAAATCTAGCAAATGTAAATACTTCCCAAACCATTTTACGAACTTAGAAATAATCTCTCTCTGGGATTTTACCACTGTTTATTGTGAAAAGGAACAAATTTTTGACTCGCCCGGCGGGCTAGTAAAGGAAGGGTTTTGACTCGCCCGCCGCTGTTTTCACTCGCATTTAGCGACCGGGCGACCGCTAATTTCGAACCCTGGCTACCAGTTCACACATGGTGCTATTTCATTGCATGCATGTAAACTTTGCATACATTTAGCAGTCATTCGAAACTTTGTGTTACAAAATGTGATTGACACCATTTCATAATAATCCCACTATCACCCCTTGAAAGAGCAAGATTCACTTACTTTCTTCTTCTTTTTTCATTAAGATTTTCTTACTTAAAAAATATTAACGTCAGAATTTGAAAGACAAAACGCATGATGAATCAGTTCATCAATTCCTCAAAGACAACATACATTAAGTCTGCATCTAGCAAATAAAGGGTTATGCTCCAAAGTATCTGACAAGGACTGCTGTTGAACAAATTAGTCTTCAGTTTGTTATCACAATAATCTACATATATTCATAATGCTTTCATCTTTAAATATAAAGTTTAGTTTGAATGATTTTGTTTTTGTTTCGAAAGCTGTGAACCAAAGGAACTGAGTTTTGGACAAGTCTTTGTACGTGATGTTAAATGTGGAGTTGATGGTACAATGTTCCTGACAGATGTGGGCTGTTTACTAGCATGCGGCAATAATGAAAACAACAAGCTTGGACTTAACAATCGGCAAGGATTTCTCATGGCTATGAAAAACATTTTTACAAAGGTAATTAGCAATTTGGGCAGGGAAGCAGGGCGAAACAACTTGAATTTTAAAATTTTTATTTTTTGAATTTTGTTTGTTATTTTTTAGATATTTTGTCCCGAAAATTCATGGGAATCTATCCATTACCCAGTGGTGTGAACATTATAGTGACATCATGATGATGTCATCAGGTGTGGACTAATATTTATTATCAGTTAATTATAAAAATAATAAATCCTGAACTACACAATTGATTTTACAATCTATATTACTTCGTTACATTGTTGTATCCCTTCAAAATGACCTAAGGCTGGTGGTGCAGGCCAGTTGGCAGAAATGTACTGTCTGATGCACAAGACAAGCGACTGTAACTTCTTTATTCTCTTAGTAACAAAAGCAAAGTGTTCCAAAGTTTAGGTGCACAGACTGAAAAGGCACGATCGCCATATGCTGATGACTTCCTTGGAATAGTTAACCCTTTCGTTACCGAATTGTTTGGACATAAACAACCGCTGGTGACCGCATTGTTTGACCACTCAAGCGTGAAGCACACATTCTTGCACAACAGAAAGCTTTCGTTCAAAGGCCACTTTTACAAACTCCATTATCTCCTTGAAGATATTGTTTTACAGCAAAATAAGTAATAAAAAAGTTCTTCCTTATTGAATTCCCTTTCATAAAATCTAAAACTCATTGAGATTGGTCCAATAAATGTCAAAGTTCTTGGTCTTTCTTTCCTCAGTGCAATCTGTAATCCCAAACACTTTTTTGTACACAACCATGCGGCGCTCCTTAGGTGTTTGGCATTTCGGATCTTCCAACTCCAATTTGAAGAGATTGCATAATAGCAACCTTATTTTATTTTACCACCATTGGAAAGATCCGATCTCTCTCTTTCCAATGATGGTAAGCTTGGGTATGGAGGGTGAACATGGACAAAACTACAACTTTATTACAAATGGCCTTTGTGCTCAGGCTTGAGTGCCTTTTTGTGTGCAAGCTTGGTCGACTAAAGTCGCCAATGGTAAGGAAGAGGGGGTATGAGTGCAGTCGACTAAAGTCGCCTATGGTAACGAAAGGGTTAAAAAGAATTTAACAGAAGAACAAAGAGTGAACGAAGGGCTGTATGGTACAAGATGCAATGTTTATCCATGAGGTTTAAAATCAGTAAACTTTTGTAAAACATGGGATGGGAAGCCAATTGAGTTCCTCCAATATAAGTGCAATATGGTTATGTTTTTAGATCTTGTTAAAACATGAGTGGCAGTTTGCACAAGTTGAAGTTTGTTGAGCTGGTGTTCAGTAACTCAGTAACTTCGTAACAAGAAGGATTGATGATTGCTTCAGTCTCATGTCATAAGATTTTCTGAATGTTATTTACAGATCATAAGTGACACAGATTCTGCTAACATGGTTATTTTAAGCGTTTTATCGGAAATAATTAGGAGATTTCATGCACAGAGTTGGCCAATAGTAGAGGCACTGTCGACTTGGATGCAATGAGCTTTGACTTTATGTTGCTGATGTTTGGAAGTCATAGTTATAAATTCTGTCTTTTCATCATTTAGTTTCAAAAGTCCGCAAGCTGCTAATAAGCTGATACTACACTTTTTTGTTTGTTCCAATCAATAAAAAATAGAGTTGCATATTATCTGCACATGGCTCTAAAAGTGTAAATATTTGGTTGGTTTAAAAAAAAAAAAATCTCAAAATAAGTTAAATTTTAGTTTTCTGTATTACATGAATTATTGTGAAAAAAAAGCTTTTACTACTAGGAGTTGTTCCAGGCCATTAAAACTAATCAAAGTACAATGTGTTTCCAGAATAATTAACCTTTAATTGATAAATCTGACATCATTGCTAAAACACTGCGCTCTGTAATATGTTGGGGATCAGCCAAGTTTGCACATCGTGTGAAATTTCCATCTGCCAAAATTCTACTCACTGGTTTCAATCTTGACTCTTATCAACTGTTAACAGTAAAGTAATTATAAGACTTAAAGTGATTGTAAACAATCTTAGAGCTGTTCTGGTCTGTTGACCATCTTGTAGTCAAAAATATGAAATGATTCTGTATTTTTTGTAAACTTCCTGTCTGTTCGAAAAATTCCATCAAGCATTCATGATAGTGTGAAAAATGTCAGACTAGTTTGGATCTTTAAGCAAAATTTGTTAGTACAAACGGTTATAAACATGTCAATATGCCATCATTATATATTTAGGTGTTCGGCTAACAGCCGAACAACTATTGTTACTGTTATGTTTTTTTTTTTTTCCTCGCGTTCTTCTTTCCCTCTGAACCTTCTCCAGCAATTTTAAACAAAAGTAAAGCTTGTACAAAATTTAAAACTTACTGTGTACATAGGCAATAGTGAGTAGATGAAACCGCCACTTTTTTGGAATGATGACGACATTGATGACGTCATGACAACGTTTTTAATGTTGAAAAATGACCATTTGCTAATTGCTGTATCTTCGTGAATTTGAAAGCTATGCAACTCATAATTGGGCATCTGATACATCAAGATTGGGGCAACATTTGAAAAGTTAACGCAAAAATCGCATGACCTTCACTTCCGGTCTTAACGGAAGGTCAAAGTCTGCCTTTGTGTTTTTTCGTAAAAGAAATCAAGTTTTTGTCATAACTCAAAATTGTAATTGATTTGAACATTGAAACTCATAAGGCAATTAAACATTAACATCAACACGCCACAAACATGATGATGTCATGATGACGTCATCGGGTATTGAATTACATTAAATCAAAGTTTATTATTTGTAAAAAATCATAACTCATGAACCACATGTTGGATTTTTACAATCTATACATCATCGGATTGTTTGTTAAAAGGTCAACAAATGCTACACACAACATGACCCCATTTGACCTTGACTTCCGGTTCAAACCGGAAGTTGAAAATTTCACAAAATTCATATCTCAAAAACTATGTCATATTTTAACATGAATTTGGCATCAGGTTATAGATGAGTTATTCTGCCGAAACTTTTGCACAGAGATTATAGCATTTTAATCTTTGCATCTGGTCAAAACTGGGCGTCAAAGCGCAAGTGTCTGTTGAACGACCTTGTACGACAACGCACGGTAGCGTAGGCCTACACGTAAATACAATGTATGTCAAACCTGTACCAGCCACGCACGTGTACGAGCACGTGTAGTCAAGTTGAAAATTTCACAAAATTCATATCTCAAAAACTACGTCATATTTTAACATGAATTTTGCATCAGGTTATAGATGAGTTATTCTGCCGAAACTTTTGCACAGAGATTATAGCATTTTAATCTTTGCATCTGGTCAAAACTGGGCGTCAAAGCGCAAGTGTCTGTTGAACGACCTTGTACGACAACGCACGGTAGTGTAGGCCTACACGTAAATACAATGTATGTCAAACCTGTACCAGCCACGCACGGGTACGAGCACGTGTAGTCAAGGTCTCGCTACACGTCCATACAGCCACATGTACATTGCGCGCGTAGTTTAAGTTAACATGTCTGTATTGAAACCAAAGATCGTTACCGCCTACGGCGCTATACGATCTTTGATTGAAACTGTAAAGCCACCTATAGGAATACTTTTGCCGTCGCTCACTATTTCATTGTATTCATTGTATATTGCACATCCAAATAATGGTAGTCCGTGTAATATTTGAAAAATTCATAACTCCTTAACCACACAATGGATTGTTACAATCCATACGTCGTCTGAACGGTATTGATAAATTAAACACGCGGTACACAAGAAAAATAATTTCTCAACAACACATTTGAATTTGTATTTATTGATAGTAATAACTTAAGAAACTTAAGAAACGACATACACAATATTCAATTTAACCATTTAACCTTGACTTCCGGTTAAACAGGAATATACAAATAATTAATTGAAATAATATAATACAACTGGCATTGCAAAATCTGTATGTACAATATCCCGTGCCAGATGGGCCAAATTTTTAAAGGGCTTTGAGGTGCAAAATACAACCAAAAAATCTGATGCCAATGTTACACAAACATAAACATTTGTCAAGAAACGGGAGTTGTTACAAAGTGTGGTACAAGATTAACTATAAAAAACAACACATTGTATAAAAATTCATCTTTTTATGTTCAATGTTTTTGAACTACGTCATCATGTAACGTTCCACCGAACACCGTATTTTTGTAATAAACAAAAATTCTAAGTCTAGTTTTATATTGATGTCTGATACAAGGACAAAGACATAAAAAGCATTCACTTTGGGTGTAGAAACATCATTTCAAATTTGTGCACAAAGCTGTTGTTGGGGTAACTGCTTGTACGCACCAGGAGAGGTCAAGTGGGGTCGTGTATATAAATACATTTCACTTAAGGTATGAGCAAGAAGAAACCATTAATATTGGGAGTTCATTATATGGTTCAGGAGATATTACTTTAAATATTTATTTGCAACATTTCAATAGAGGGCGCTGTAAGTTGTAACAGGTGATACTGTCATTAGATCTTTTCTTTTTTTTTTACTTTAAGTGTAACTGATGGTTATACACACAGACACCTCACTCAATTTATTTAAATTTGAACTTTCTGTTTGGACCAGAAGGAAAGGTCAAGGAGATCAAGTTAACCGAGTAGTTGAAAAGCAGCAGTCAGGACTACACATAGAAATCAATAGTTGCGTTATCGATACTAGACGCACAGGCCTAATTTGCATGCATTATTTCGATTGACTAGCTTGAATCTGTTCACACTGTATAGTAACTTGTTTGAATGAAGGCACTGTACGCAGATGATCACAACCTATAAGCACATTAAATGCTTCAATATGGCGATAGGTTAGGGATTTTGGTTTGCTACTTTGGCCCAAGTTGTGTATTTGGTCATGAATATTGGCGTCATTAATCAAAACTTGCATATTCAAAACAAGTCATAAATTTTGTCGTGAATATTGGCATCGACTTTGGGTTTTGAATTTGTCATGCACAATTGTCATTAACATTAATGAGTTGGTTTCCAAGTCGTGAAATCTTTATGTATTAACATCAAAATTCACGACTTGGAGCCCCCAAGTCGTGAATTTTGCCACGAATATTGTCGTAAATTCACGACTTCAGGAATCAGTCATGACATTTGTCGTAAACATTGGCGTCACATATGCACTAGTCATATTGTTGTCACTTTACAACTTAGGGCACAAGTCATGATTTTGTTTTTAATATTGAAGTCGAGAAAATATAGTTAGCTGTTCTAAACGGTTTACCAACCGAAAGAACCTTTGATATAAATGCAAAAATAAGTTAACTTAACCCACATATAAAAAACGAGTTGGCACACCAACAAGTACACAAACACCCCCATGAGCAAACAAACAAACACCCAACACTCCAATTAACAAACAACAAACAAACACCCCAACAATAAAAAAAACCAGACAAACAAAAAACAACAAACAAATAAACAACCCAACAAACAGCAAAAATAAACAGACAAATTGTCTTTCAAAAGATAGTACTGACAAAATTTTCAAATTCAAACAAACCCATAAACTAAAAACACCTAGATTATTAAAGCAGTTTGATGATGTAACTGACCAGCAGCTGCACAGTAGATGTTCAGAGCTAAGTATTGATTGCACGTCTAAATAACTGTCTTCAAAAACAGTTTAATGTTTTAGCCCTAAACACATCATTATCTATGAAGCCGGTTGTATGACATCCTGGAAACGAACCCTTGTTTGGTACATCAAACTCGGCTCATGGGAACATGCATTATGTGTTCGGCAGCTGATCTAGTCCTACATTCTGGAACATTTAAACTGAAAGGACTAGCAATAGTTAAATTTTACTGGCTATTATTATTATTTATTCAGCCATTTTTCAAAGAACAGAAATAATACATTGTACTTGTAAACGGTAGTTTAGCTACAGGGAAAATAAACTGCTTAAAGAACTACAAGAATAAGCCTTACAGCAACTAAAGCATTGAATGAATGAAGAAGACTGACTGAAGGGTTGGATACAACAGGGTAATGAAAAGATGAGAGATGAGGATAGATTGGGTAACGACAGGAAATGGGATAGGAGAGGGCAGGGCAGGGAAGGTACAAAGACAACCCAGTTCAAGCTGGCCAGGATTAACAAAAGTGTACTTAAACACTGTGACTCGAAAGTCTGCCAATCCAAACTTGAAATGGGAACATTTAGGGAACGATAAATATAATAAATAAATAAAAATATAATTGTAAGAATGTATGTACATACGAAAAGTAATAAATAAATTCTAATAGTGTCTGAGATAGAGCAAAAATTAAACACTAGAATAAGTAGCAAACCCAAAATAAAGTAAAAAATAAACCAGTGTGGGGTTGAACAGAAGGGCAAGAAAATGAAAATATCCAAGAGACATTTAAGTAAGTGACGTATAACAAACAAATAATTGAAAAGGCACTATCAATAAACTGCAAGCAAGCACCCCACCCTTAAATAAATAAATAATAAACAAATACATAAATACATTATTGAATAAACTAAAAAACAAATAATAAATAAATAAAACAAAACAAACAAATAAATAAATAAATAAATAAACAAGACAATGAATAAACAAATAGTTATAAACAAATCAATAATAAAAATAATAAAATACAAATAAGTATGAACGATTAAGGAAGATACTTATTGATAAACAAGTAAAAAAGAGTTATCAAAAACAGAAGTACACAAACTCCAATCGAGAGAGAATAAAGATAGATCATAATGTGAGTAACCAAGGAATGGCAAAGTTACAAAATACAGTTACATGTCATGAAGATAAGCAGATAAACTGTTGGTAAAGCACTTGAATGAGTCGAGTAAGATAGAGTTCCTAATTTGGGTGGGCAAACTACTCCAGATACGAGGAAATAAGTGGCAGGGTGTGTTCTTTAAAGAAAGTGTCCTTGCAAAGTGATGATGAAAAGTGAGGGTATCCTGGTGACGAGTGTTGACTACTGTATTGGTTATATGTATTGGTTATCATCTTTTTCACCCAGGGGTATAAATGGGTACCTGCGAGGGTAGAGGTTGATATTGTGTTTGAAAAAGCCTTCGGAGCGCCACGGCAGCCCGGGCTGTATACTCCCCAGGGAGCTGAGAAAGATTACAGGAATGTTATTGGCCCAATGACCAGGGCACTAATGTAAAGCGCATTGAGACGTAATTGTGAAATGCGCTATATAAGAACTAGTTATTATTATTATATTATTTTATAATTGACTGGCAGTCAATTAAGTTATATAGACATTTGATGACAACATCACTGTGTTTTTGTCTCCTGGAGTCCAAAGTTATCCAGTTCAGATCACGCAGTCTATCCTCGTATGACATTGCTCCTCTGCGCTGTTTCAAGCACATTCTGCTTGCTCTACGCTGAATGCGTTCTAGTCTAGAAATGTTCGTTAAAGTGTATGGTGTCCAAGCTGGCAGTCCATACTCAAGTACAGGTAAAACTAGTGACCTGTATAGAGATGCCAAGGCCTTTGTTGAAGTTCCACCAGCAATTTGCCGTATGAACCCTAATGTCCTATTGGCTTTGGAAACAATAGCATTAACATGGTCATTCCAATTCAGTGAGTCATTGTTCCGTCCCAACTTGACTATCGTCCCAACTATAGTTGGGACAGGTCCCAACTTGAGTGTTAAAGTTGGGGCGTCCCAACTATAGTTGGGATCGCAGTAAACACAAAGCACCCCCATGAATAAACTAAAAACATGTAAGTTTCATAGTATGTAGTTTTTAAGACCACTTTCCCTTGAGAATATTTTAGATTAGATGAAATGTTGGTTTTCCGAGAGAAGGGAAACTAAATGCGTAAGCCTACTTTGAGACTGAAAGCATGAGGCCGCTGTCAGAGCCCTCTAAAAACACTACATGCATTTACACCGAGTTAGTTTAGCCATGGAGGTAGAATTCTACCTCGACCGGCTCTAGCTCAATCATCAGTTTTGACATGAGTTTGTACAGAGCCGAGCCCCGGGTTTGAAATAAAGAATCTTGTTAAATTAATGCAGATCACATCAGCTGCAGTAGTGTCACACAGAAATCCATGCATGATCGATCACGGTGTCCATCCTGTTGAACTCTATGGGCGATCCCAACTATAGTTGGGACGTCCCAACTTTAACACTCAAGTTGGGACCAGTCCCAACTATAGTTGGGACGATTGTCAAGTTGGGACGGAACATCATTAATCGTAACTCCAAGATACTTAAATGCAGTTGTCGAACTGATGGGTGCGCCATGAAGAATGTATTGAGGGAAAAGTGTTGGTTTCCTGGATCTAGATAGATGCATGACCTTGGTTTTCTTGGTGTTTAGCAGCATTCCATTAAATACACTCCATTGTTCAAGTGCAGTTAAGTCTGATTGAAGAGAAAGCTCATCTTGGGGAGATCATATTGGCCAGTAGATGAGTGTATCGTCAGCGAAGAGCAAACAGTTCGAGGACAGATTGTATGAAATGTCATTGATAAACAGATTGAAGAGGAGGGGGCCAAGAACACTGCCCTGGGGAACTCCTGATGTAACTGGTGCCCATGTAGAAAAGCATCCACGGTAAGTGACACGTTGTTGACGACCAATTAAAAATGATTTTATCCAGGATCATGTTGAGCCACCAATGTTAAAATTACAGGCAAGTTTATTGAGCAAGATTGTGCGGCATGACATCAAAGGCCTTGCTGAAGTCTAAGAAGATTGCATCGATACGTGGTGGGCGTGGCTTATCTAGAATGGTGGCCAAGTCATGAAGGGTATTTGTTAGCTGGGTGACACATGATTTGTGAGCAGTGAAACCATGTTGCTGCAGATTGTCAAGGCAAAGTGAGGTAACGTGGTCCTTGATGTTGTTTGCCACGGCTCTTGCTAACACTTTGCAGATGACAGAGGTTAAAGCAACTGGACGGTAATTCTTAATATCAGCACGACTGCCTGATTTAAACACCGGTGTGATATGTGAAAGTTTCCAGTCCGTGGGGAGGATACCATTTGCAAAGGAAGAATTCATCACTCGCATCAAGGGCGGTGCAAGTGATGATGCAGTTGCTCGAAGAACTGTTGGGGATATAGCATCAGGTCCAGGTGCTTTATGAATGTTTAAATTAGACAATGATTTGATAAGCCAAGGGAGATCGACTTTTGTAGGAGGGGTTTCAGGGATTGAGAGGGAACAGGGTGGAGGGGAATCTGTCGAGGTCACAGCTGGAGAATGAACTGAAGCAAAGAACTCATTGAAAGCGTGACAAATAGCTGCAGGCTTGTGGAGTTGATTCTCAGATGTTTTAAATGCTGGTGGACATCTAGATTTCCTCTGGTCCCTCACAAAACACCAAAAGCTACGCTTGTTATCTTGCAAAGCAAAGAGGTCATTAACGTGAGTCCAGTATGCTTTTTTAGTTTTTTCTTTACCTCGTTGCGAGTCAGTTTGTAAGTTAGCCAGTCATTTATTTTACCGGTTAGCTTGGCTTTGCTGAAGAGCTTGTGTTTGCGTTTGATGAGGTTTTTGAGTTCAGGCGAAATCCAAGGAGAAATACGACGGCCACACCTCTTTCTTGGAATGCTATCCCGGATTGCTGCATGTAATAAATCTAAAAATCCTTCCCATGAAGTCTCAGGATCATTGTCATCCATGAATGCTGACCAGGGAGCAATATGTAACAGTGTCTCCATGTGCAAGAAGTCAGCTTTTTTGTATTGCATGAAGGAGCGTCAAACTTTAGGTTCAGGGGGAATTCTATTTCCAAAAAAGAAAAAAAACACTGCATGGTGGTCGCTACTAACTGGGTTAGCAGACGTTTCTACTGAGGAGAATTTCTCTGGTCTGTTTGTGAAAATGAGGTCAATGATTGTTCCAGTGGATGAAGAGTTACTTGATGGCCGGGTTACTTCTTCAACTAGTTGGGACAGCCCAATTGAGTTGGTCACATCCTGAAGATTTGTAAGTGCCGAAGATTCCTTTGACCAATTTATATTAAAGTCACCTAACAGGATCACCCCTTCAAAGGTATGGAGGTCAGGTTGGATCACGTCAAAAATGTCTTGAAGTTTATCAAAGAATGTTGCGTCGGAGTTTGGTGGTCGATAAACAATTCCTACTAACCATTTTGAGTTTTTAAGAGCCACTGATAGAAAAGTTACCTCAATGTCAGTTGAGTTGAGATGGTCGAGATGAGCCGGTAGCAATGTGTCTTTCACGATTGCCATTATGCCACCACCATGGTTGTTTCGGTCACGTCGCATTGTCGAATATCCAGGTAAACATGACAGTAAATCAATGTCATCGGGTGACATCCATGTTTCAGTGATACAGACAATGTCTAGAGGATGAAGATCCAGAAATGACTGCATATCTTGTTGTTTACTACGTATACTACGTGCATTGACGAGTATACCAGAGATGGAGTTCTTGTTGATGTTCTTATTGGAACTTGGAAGGTAAGTTCGAATGATGTCCAACTGGATCAGTGACGGGTGCCATAGAGTTATTAAATTCCGTTTCAGGAGAAAACTCTTCTTGGAATGAGGTGTCAGAACATGTTGAGAATGGCAAGTTGTAGGAGCAGTATGGCAGAACCAATCTATAGTGCTGGATAATAACTGAGTGTACTGGGTGATGGACATTTCAGGGATGCATTTCTGGTGCCAGAACTTGTTGCAATCTTCACAAAGAAGGGATCTTTGGTTGCATTTTACAGGACAACTGCATCTGCCACAGGGATCCTTAACAGGCCCTGGATTGACTTCTATGTCTCCAGACACAGTCAGAAGAATGTGAAATGATGCTGTTGAGTTGTGATAATAAAGTATTTGAGCACTGCCAAACTTACTCTTTCTGTGAGGTTGTAGTTGAGGTTCAGCCATATTGTACATGGCTTGTGCTGGGAGCTGTAAACAGAAGCTTGATGATAACAAGGCTGGCTGGCAGAGGACAAAGGTTTCCATGCTGATCATAATGGAGTCGGCCAGGCGTACATTGAATGATGCTACTGGATTGACTTCTATGCTGATTCACTGGGTGAGGAAGTTGAAAACTCAGGAAAAGATCTGGCCATAATTCAGTCAAAAAGATTCCAAGTCCATGATGAAAAGCATCAGAGGAATCAGTACAAGTCACTCTTTTATATGGTGTATAGTTTAAACAGCATGTCAGGCTAGAAGCAGCAAAATAAATGATGAATGTCGGAGCCCAGCAAGGAGCTTGCTGACCAACCGCCATCTTGTCTGTTATCCCCTGGCTGTGATATGTTTGTAGAGGAATAAACAATCGTTCACTGTTCTCCAAGTCCTAAACTATTCATAAACATAGGATTACTAAACCATGCGAATGGCTTATTAAAACATTTGAAAACGACGTAAACCGTGCAACGAAGGGATGAACAAAATTCAAATTGATTCATAATTTTTTCAACCTAACGTAAAGAGCAAAATTCAATGGTTGTATAGTTTAAACAATTATAAGGAACAGTAGATCAAAATGGAAAATGCAAGTGCGGGAATACACATGAAAACAGTGTACCTTCTGTCAAAAAGTGGAAACTTTGTTGTAAATGTATAGAAACCTGTTTGCAAAACACAGAGTTGAATAATAAATTAGGCCCCCCCCCCTGCACTTTCATAACATCAAGTTGATCTACTCCTTTAGTGCTCTAGGCCAATATTCGTCTAATTTCATAAAGCTGCCAACTACAATACAAAAATAATGCTTTGTTTATCTAATCTATAAAATAAAATCTTAAACGAAATTAATTTTCGGCATGATCGCACAAAGACGGTAATGATAGCAATGATCAGAACTGGACTGAACAGGTACAAATCATGTAGTTTCAAAAGACGTTTCAAAAGTCATTATGACGTCATCAAATTTGTGTCGTCTTGATATTGAGGTACAATTGTCTGATGAGTTTCAATGTTCAATTCAATTTCAATCTTGAGTTATGCTGTAGATGAGCCTGGAAAATTATTTTGAAGAAAAAAAACAACGTCAAACTTTGACCTTCCGGTACGACAAGAAGCAAAGATCATATGATTTTGGCGTTAACTTCTCAAATGTTGCCCCGGTCTTGATCTAT
This sequence comes from Pisaster brevispinus, assembly GCA_023634235.1. Classification (NCBI taxonomy): domain Eukaryota; kingdom Metazoa; phylum Echinodermata; class Asteroidea; order Forcipulatida; family Asteriidae; genus Pisaster; species Pisaster brevispinus. The sequence continues at coordinate 15,086,536 of JAMKCF010000006.1, read as the reverse complement.
CAGATGCCTTATTATGTGTAAAGTTGTAAAGTTCAATGAAATACAGCAATTAGAAATTTTTATTTTTAAAACTTCAAAACCTCGTAATTCAACACCTGATGACAAAATCATGACGTCATTGTTTCAAGTGCCGTCTTCTTGTCAAGGTTCAAGTATATGCCTAGCTCCAAGAATCAATTAAATTTCAATCTTGAGTTATGCGACAGAGAAGAGGAACAGAAGAAGAAGCCAAAACAAGAGGTTTTCATGCACATACTGCACAAACACCTAAAAAAGAACAAAAACATGAAGTTTTATTGCACAAACTGCACGATCACCTAATGAAATAAAAAACTAGTAGTCTGAAGAAATTTACAGAAGAGTTGAGCACGTGTATAAAAAGCTATTTAAATTTTGTTTACTATTGTTCTTTACAGACGGAAGTGGAAGGTAGGAGAGTGCCAACTAAAATCAAATTGCTAAGTTCCTCCAGGGTTGTGGACATGATTTTGGGCCGTCATCATAGTGCAGTGCTTGTAGAACCTGGGGTGCTTTACACATTTGGTAGAAACACTGATGGACAACTTGGTGTAGGTAACACAAAACCTAGAGAAGCACCTATGCAGGTTAAAGACATGTCTGACAAAGTGATAATGGTAAGTCCAATGATAGACAAAAACTCTCATTTATCCAAGACAGTATTAATCATGTAATTAAAAAGTAATCATGGAGTTAGTTATCCATAAAAATGACACACCTAAAATAAAATAATCTTTCTAAAAACAAATACAAAACATCAATTCATAGTACACATTGAATTAAAGAAAAGAATGGCCAAGATAAAATGGTACAACTTAAGATAACATTTTGATTAGTTTTACTTTAACATTAGATTGTTGATACACTGTTAAAGCTGTAAACTATGTGTCCACTTCTGTCGGTCAATAATTTTGTATCATCTAGCAGCCTTTTTAAACGTTGCTGTATTGATCTACCTTGTTGACTAGTTGAAGTGAACAGGATAAAGATATTTGATACACAAAACAAACAAAAATGACAAATTATAGATGAAACAACAAATGCAGATCAAGTTAATGTCTGCAGACCCCTTAACCTTCAATGATCATTCTTCATGTTTTCATTGTCATCCCTGTTCCTGCAACAATTGTTCCCACCGGATAACCAATGGACAACTTTCACAGCTCAGCAACACAAATAGAGTCAACATATTGGACGGACTGCGGCAATGTCTTTTCTCCCAACTATGGTAGCTGTCACCAGTATTTAAAACGGAATTCCTGCCAGTTCCCTCTTCAACTTTCCTTCTTGGTCTTCTTTGGTGATCACCTCTGCCCCAGTGCATCACAGCCCTTTGGATGATAATCAGATCTTTACCTGTAATTATGGTTGATTTCTCAACACCATGGCGAGTTCCAGGCTTAGGTGCTTTTTACAACCCTTTGCCTTTTGTGGGCCCTTCATCAAGAGAGCATGTAACGATCATTAGACAACCTTTATGTTAACTGCTCCCCTCACAGTGTTGTAAATTCTGAAAAATATGCTTCCCATTCCAAATGAGGTTTCCCTATGAAGAATGTGCTCTTACAACCATGCTTCTATTAGCAGTCTTCATAATATCAATAATAATAACAGTGGCCATTCATAATGCGACAAGTCTGTCTAAAAAGACACTCCTGGAGGAATGATGCAAAAGCAAGAGGGTCTACAATAAGTTAAATAGATGAAGTGTTAAGCGCAAAAATAAGTTTTCAAATGAGTTTTGAAGCTGGTATAAGTAGTGACTTGTCAGAGATTGGGGGGGGGGGGGGGGGGTGGGGGAGTTTGTTCCATAGTGATGGGCCAGAGTGTGAGAAGGACCGGGTTCCCCATGAGTGGTGTGTACGTGGAATGTGAAGAAGTCTGGTGTCAGATGATTGGAACTGCCTGGGTGGTGCATGGAGATGTATCGGGCTCTGGATGTATGTTGGTGCTGTGCCCTGGAGAGACTAATACACAAGAAGGAGCATTTTTGAGTCGATGCGTTTTTGAACCGGGAGCCAGTGCAGAGCCTTGAGGATCGGAGAGATATGTGATTGTCCTTTGGTAAGGGTAACTAGTGGGGCAGCTGAATTCTGGAGCCTTGGAGTTACTTGATCTGATACTCTGGCATATTGCTGAGTATGGCATTGCAGAAGTCAAGTTGTGATGCTACGAGAGAGTGCACAACCTGCTCTGTTGCTTTTTAATGTGTGAAAGGTTGCAAAGCTGGTATCTGACAGATTTAGTGATGTATGATATGTTATTGTTAAGTGTCATATTTGAGTCGAAGATTACTCCAAGATTCCTGCATGTGTCTTTCGGACTATGGTTTGCTTCATCAGTCGTGAATACAGGCTTAGTGCTTTTGTTGAGCATTTCCTTCGAGCCCAACAGCATAAACTCCGTTTTGAGCCCATTGAGTTTGAGATTGTTGTGTGACATCCAAATTTTAATTTCGGCCAGGCATTCCTCTAAACATTTGAGAACAGAAAGGAGATTGGCATCTGACGGTGGAAAGCAAATAAAGAGCTTGATGTTGCAGCGTAAAAATGGTATTGAACTTTGTGCCTGCAGATAAGCTCTCTTGAGTATATACAGAAAACAGTAATGGACCACACACAGAGCCCTGAGGAACTCCATGTGTCAGAGGGGTTGGTTTTGATTTGACTCCATCAATGGATACAGACTGGGAGCGATTACTCAGGTAGGATGAGAACCAGAGAATAGCAATGGAAGTTACTCCAAAAGGTCTGAAGACGCTCAAGCAATATAGTATTGACAGACTGTGTCAAAAGCAGATGAAACATCAAGCAAATCCAGGGCCGTCAGGTTACTATTGTCCATCTGCCGTAGGATATGGTCTGTCAAACTCACAAGAAGTGTTTCAACACTATGATTGCTCCTTTATGCGGACTGGTGACTGTCTAGTATGATGTTGTCAGACAGATGCTCGGTGAACTTGGAGAAGGCAGCCCACCACTCCATAACCTTGGAGAGGAAAGGGAGCATTGACACCAGTCTGTAGCTTTGCAATGAGTTGATGTCCGAGCTAGACTTCTTCAACACAGGTTGAACATTTGCATGTTTCAGAGTATTGGGGAATCGTCCACTTCCAATGCTGGAAATTATTATGTTGGTAATGGCTGGAACCATGACTGACTAACTTTTTTTAAGCAGATGGGTAGGCATTGGATCAAGGCTGTGTATTGCTTCTCCTTTATGTTTATCTAGGCTAGTACAAATCTTTGCAACTTTGCTCTGATAAAACTGACTGAATCTATTTGATAGTTGCTGTTTACTTATGTGAACAGGCAAAGGTGTGGTGGACTTGTGATTCAAGAGATTATTTGTTATGGAAAACATTTTCCTTGAGTCACCACTGCAGTCGTCTATAAGGTCATTGTAGTAGGAGATCTTAGCAGATCGTATAGGAAACTGGACCTTCTGGCGTTAAGAACTGAGAGTTGACAAAATTGAAGAGTCGAGTAACATCTCCCAGAGGGTGTCATGCTGTTGTTGCTGTTTCCCCAGAAAGATGGACCAGAAACATGCTTACCTCCGCATTCCAATGAACATGGCACAATAAGGAGATAATACATTTCAAAACTACCACAAAATCACAATAATATCCAACATGTCCAAGGATAACCCCAAAAGCCAATACCTTTGATTTTTTACATACAGAAAACAGCAAAAAGTAGTTGCATGTAAATTTTTTACAAAAACAATGTAAGCAATTACAAAGACAAACATTAAGAAATGAACCTTGTTGACAAATAAACTACATAACTAAAACTTTGGAGAAAAAAATCCAATTACATTAAGGACGGAGTGGCATCAGGCTTGTGCACTTGCTGTAGCTTGTAACCATCAATCAAACAATGCCAGCTGATTAATGTAATGTCTCAGCCCTATTGCACTCAACCATGAAATAGCAAAAGAATACGGGCAGGCTTATCATTCATCAATGATCTACCATACCATGTACGCAACAGGAACTGTTCTTGTCATTTTATAGTGCTTGGTAGTATAAATTTAGTGTGAAATAAACTGTGAATTACAGTAAGTGTAAGTGTTTACATTATTTTACATAATCAAAATGAAGTTGACGGTGAAACCTCGCTGTCTTACTTGGAAACTAGTCAGTTGGTGCATTCCTCTTCATTTCTGTCTTCAAGCATTTCATCTGGCAGGGATTAGCAATCTTCATTGCAGATGACCTTCTGTCTTCAAGCTATTCATCTGGCAGGAATTAGCAATCTTCAAGCAATTCATCTGGCAGGGATTAGCAATCTTCAAGCAATTCATCTGGCAGGGATTAGCAATCTTCAAGCAATTCATCTGGCAGGGATTAGCAATCTTCAAGCAATTCATCTGGCAGGGATTAGCAATCTTCAAGCAATTCATCTGGCAGGGATTAGCAATCTTCAAGCAATTCATCTGGCAGGGATTAGCAATCTTCAAGCAATTCATCTGGCAGGGATTAGCAATCTTCAAGCAATTCATCTGGCAGGGATTAGCAATCTTCATTGCAGATGACCTTTCATGGGCATCCCCACAAATGGATTGCATTGCCTGACATTCAATTCAATTCAATTCAACTCAACATTTATTTCCACATTATTGCAAAATGAACATACACGTAGTTATAAAGATGGTCTATTGAACAAAGATGTATAAAGAACTGCTAGAATAAAAATTAAATGAGACACAAGGAAAAAAGAGGCAAATATGGAGGCATATGTGACAGTAGTTCTTTTTTTGCAAATGTATTTATTTATTTCCAAAACAAAAAGGCTGGCACATTGACTATAAAAGATAGAAAATGAGACAAGAAATAATAAGTAAATATTCAATAACTATGGGTACTTAATAACTACTCGCAAAGTAAATTTATAACAAATACAGATCATAACATAAGGAACACCAAATTCTTATATAAAGAAAATGTAAGGCTTCTCAATCGATTAAACTACATAAAGAAATGGACTTAGTTAAAGTTTCCCTGATCTTTAGACCTATTTCATGTTTAGATAACTTAAACGTAACTTCAAACACTAAAAGAAAACCTTGTTGAACACTGCTTGAATAAGGAAATCTGTGTCTTAAAACACTTAAGAAATAAGAAGAGTAAACACTTCTAGAGAATATTTAAGAGTCATTCAAGGAGTAATAAGTCAAAGACTTGCATAAAGAAAAACAAAAGCTACAGCAGCACTGATAGTATACAACAGAGCGAATATATAATGAGTTTACAGAGAAATGGTACTTCTTGCTGTACACTCTTATCAAATTAGTAATAAACAATGATCCAAGGGAATAGTAAAGGCAATGTAGCGGTGATTCAAGAATTTCGTAGAGCGGACAATAGAAATGGGAGTATTGTCAATGTCAATGTGGATGGAAGAAATAGAATTAAAACTGTTGTATTTATTGAAGAAGATGCATTTAGTTAATAGGATTCAAAGGGAGTTGATTAGATTTGAACCAGGAGGAGACTTTGACAAGCTCATTGTTGAGGATGGAGACAAGACAGTTAAAGCTAGAATTAGAGAAGATAATAGTGGTGTCATCAGCAAACAAGAGAAAGGAAAGCAGGGAAGATGAGTTATGTAAATCATTTACATAAATTAAGAAAAGAAGTGGCCCGAGGATAGATCCCTGGGGAACACCGTGGGTAATATTGCTTTTAGTAGATTTGCAGTCACCAACATTGGTATATTGAAGACGGTTGTCCAAATAGTCCTTAAACCACTTAAGGACCCCCTAACACCATAGAAGTTAAGTTTAGAAAGAAGAATTGCGTGATCAATAGTGTCAAAGTCCTTTGAAAGATCAATGAACACTCCATCTGTATACAGTCGATCACACATTGAACCAGAGATGAGATGAGTTAGGTGAATAAGCGCTATGTCAGTAGAGTGATTGCTACGAAAGCCAAACTGATTGTCAAAGAGAATGTTGAAGTTAGAAAGAAATTTCGACAAGTGATTGTAAACAAGTTGTTCAAGTAGTTTGGAAAAGCAGGGAAGAACAGAAATAGGCCGATAGTTGTAAATGTCCTTGGGATCGCCATTTTTAAGAACAGGAACGACCTTAGCAATCTTAAGATTTGAAGGAACAGAGCCTGTTACAAAGGAACTATTAAAGATATGGGCTAAGGGGTGCTCAATAAAGGAGATGACTGACTTAACAACAGAGGATCTTACTTCATCAAAGCCACAGCTTGAGTCACTGCTGAGTTTACTAGCGATATCAATTATTTCAGAAGGATCAGTTGGAAAAAGAAATAAGGAAGATGTGTTAGGATTGTGCAAGTAATCCATGAAGTGTGAGTTGGTCGGAGAAATTTTGTTAGCAAGCGATGCACCAATGTTCGTGAAATAAGAATGGTCGCCATCTTGACACTCGTTAGGAATGCTTGCCCTTTTACATTTACCAAGATGTTTGTTGATTTCCCGCCAAGTGCTCTTCATGTTGTTTTTGCACTTTTCAAACTATAGTAATAACTTTTCTTGGCATGGCGAATTAAAAAAGTCAGGCGATTACGGTAATTCTTATAAAGTTGTTCGTTTCCCGTAGATGGATTACGAAGAAAACACTGATACAATCTGTTTTTTCTATTACAAGAATTGATGATGGCTTGAGTTATCCAGGGTTGGTTATTATGTCTGCCTATCCTTTTGGTAATGAAAGGAAAGTGATGATCATAGATGTCAGAAAAACGAGAAAGAAAGATATTATAAGCAGATTCAGCTTCCTGACATTCATAGACTTCACCCCAGTCGGTACATTCAATATCTACTGTGAACGAACGCACGGTGTTGCGATTGATGTTCCTCGTGACAAAGGTGTTATGAGTAGGAGTAGAGTTGAGGAAACAAGACTCAGTGATTTGAAATAGGGGCAGTTGATCAGAGACATCAGTGTTGAGAATACCTGCAGAGATATCAGCAACATTGTTGGTGACTATGTTATCAATAAGGGTGGAGCTGTGTGGAGTGATGCGTGTAGGTTGATCAATCAGAGGTCGAAAACCATAGGAATAAATAGTATTCACAAAGTCATCTGTGGGCTGATGCTCAGAACAGTTGAGCAAATTAAGATTAAAGTCACCCATAATATAACATAGCTTCTTCTCTTTGGCATTTGCATTAAGACATGAGTCAAAAAGCTGTTGAAAGTTATCCAGATAAGTACCAGGAGCCCTGTGTAAATTTCCTACAATCAGATTATACGAAGATTCACATTCAGTTTCAATGAACACAGACTCACAACCATCAAAAGGAGGCATGAGATCATGTCGAACACGAAATTTAAGAGAATCATCAACAAACATTGCTGCCCCTCCTCCAAGCTTATGAGAACGTGATGAATGAACCAGCTTGTAAGTGGTCATTGCTATGTACGGAGGAGGGTTTTCTCTGAACCAGGTCTCACTGAAACCGTAAATAGAAAAATAATGTGATAAGGTGGTCAGATAATCCTGAATGTCGTAGAAATGCCTACAGAAGCACCTGGAATTCATATCAAATTTAGAAAAATAACCTTGGCGAGGAATGTCAAGAGCTTTAAACCCTTCACTTTCTAAGATATAACAAATACCATTATTAACAAGGGAATTATTATCAGTATAATCAGAAAACATCACAGAAACACAAACAAAAGTACGACGTAAAACAATGACAAAAGACAGATAAATGAAGATAAGCAAATCAAATAAGCAAAGTATAAAAGGGCAAAAGGGACAACGGGATAACTATAATAATAATAATATTTAAAATTTATATTGCGCCCCTTACATACAAAATGATCAAAGGCCCAGAACACATGTTAAAAAGCACAGAGTGGAAGAAAAAGACATAGAAAAAAGACTGGTCACCAGGCCAGTGCCCAAACAAAAGTATGGGGATACGTCTGTCCCGCCAACAGAGAACTAATAGTTACTTATTACATAGGCCTATCCCTGCTGGCATCGGTAATGTTTTGACCTTTTCAGGAGACAGACGCCTCTAACCCTATCTATGCTAAAATTCAAACTAACTGGCAAGGTGACCATAGAAGAAGACACACTAAAAAGCGGTTTTAAAAAGGTGGGTTTTTATATTACATTTAAAAGAGATGAGTTTCTGTTCGCTACGTATGTGAAACGGTAGCGCATTCCAAAGCTTAGGGGCTGCCACAGAAAAAGCCCTACCACCAAATGTAGTCAACATTTTACCAGAAGGATACTCCAAGAAAATACCATTATTCCCTGACCTAAGTTTATATGAAGATACTTTCCGGATGGAAACAAGATCCTGTAAGTACTTTGGAGAAAGACCATGAAGAGCTTTGAATGTCAACAACAGGATTTTAAAATTAATCCTGTACGAAACAGGCAGCCAATGTAATTGACGAATTATAGGTGTGAAGTGTTCAAATCGGTGTGTGTTGGTAACAATTCTGGCAGCTGCGTTTTGAACCCTTTGTAGTTTAGCTATCTGTGACTTTGGCAGACCATACAAAAGGCTATTACAATAATCAAGTCGACTGGTCACAAATGCATGAATTAGTTTTAAAAGAGAGTCTTGTGTAAGGAATTGACTAATGCGTTTGATGTTGTGAAGATGAAAAAAGGCTGCAGAGCAAGCTTTATTGATGTGGGTGTTCATTGTAAGTTCAGAATCGAACCAAGACCCCAAGTTACGAACACATGTTGTAGGAAAAACAGTAGCTTCACCTATCATTATATAGGAAATATTAATTTTCTTCAACTGCTGCTTTGATCCGATAATCAAAAATTCACTTTTAGCATCATTAATTAAAAGCCGGTCATGTAACATCCATTGCCTGATGTCCCTAATGCAATCTTCGATCATAGTCACAGCAGCTTGACAAGATTTGTCGTCTTCGGGTCTAAAAGATAGATATAGCTGAGTGTCATCGGCATAGCAATGAACATCAGGCTGATGATGCTCAACGATGTCAAACAATTTAGAGGCATAGACAATAAATAGAAATGGTCCTAAGCAGGATCCCTGAGGAACACCACAGTTGATGTTAAACTTCTCTGATAAGGTACCTTGAATGGATACACGTTGACTTCTATCTGACAAATAGGACGAAAACCAATCGAGGGCCTTGCCAGTGACTCCACATTTAGACTGAAGACGTTTCAATAAAATTTTATGATCAACAGTATCGAACGCTGCACTCAGGTCTAAAAGGACAAGCATAATAACATGTTGGGAATTCATCCTCATCAGTAAATCATTTTTAACCTTAATAAGAGCCGTCTCTGTACTGTGATGCTTCCGGTAAGATGATTGGAGAACCGGAAACATGGAATGTTTTGACATGTGACTATATGTGACTGATTGGTTGGTAGTTTTCTAATTTCATATCAAGATTGGTTTTTTTTAATAAAGGGCATATTAAAGCTTCTTTCCAGTCAGTAGGAAATGTACCAGAAACTAATGATGAGTTTATAATGTTGGTAATTACTGGAAGCAAAGAAGAATTGACAACTAGCTGTTTTATCTGTGACTCGGTTAATGGTGCGAAACTATCAAACAGGTTATTACTGGACATTGTTTCAGGTGTAAAAGATAACGGTCTGTCAACAGAGGTTGAAACTTCCAAGTCATCAAGTTTAGCATGAATATTAGATATTTTCTTTACAAAAAAGCTACCCATATCATTAGCAAGAGTCATTTTATCTTTAAAAGGTGGATAGAGGATGTCAACACTATGCCCAAGCAGCTTTTTAGATGCTCTAAATAATTTCCTCTGGTCGGAACTATTACTTTCGATAAAGTCTTTGTAAAAATTGCAGCGAGCTTTATTAAGAAGAAAGGTAACCTTATTTCTTATAAGCTTATATTCTGAAAGATCAGAGACCATGTTTGTTCGTCGCCACTTCTTTTCTGCACGTCTCCTCATCCTATAATACAAGAGTAAATGGGAGACTAATAACTAATACTGAGCTCAAATTAACAAAAGCCAAATAAAATAACAGCAAGCGAAAATAAAATGATGAATTGGCTAAAGACAAAAACAAGATAAAAAGGAATTGTAGAATGGGAAAAAACTAGCTGCAATAAATGAACAAAATCAATGCACCAATCACATAGAGATAAAAGGCACAGTAAATCAAGAAAATGAGAGTAGCTTGTTTTAATGTTTCCTTTTCTTTGTTATGCGCTTTGATCATGTTTTGGAAAAGCGCAGTATAAATACCTTTATTATTATTATTATTAATGAATGAATGCATAAGCATAAACAAAATAATGAAGCTGATGCTAAAATGCACAGTAAATAATACAAAGAAGAATAGATGGGGGAAAAATAAAATGAATGCAAAGCATAAACAAAATAGAGCAAATGATGCTTAAAACAAATGAATGGCGAAACGAAACAGGCAAAAACACTTAGGTGTGAAAAATCATCATAATGGCTCATGAAATGAAATGCAGCAACAAAACAGATGATACAGAAGATGGTAGATGAATGCTGGAAGTCAGAATGGTGGGCGTTAAGCTTGACACTAGAAGTCAGCTAGTATGCCATCAGTACCTCTCCACTTACCAGCAACAACCTGTATTTCCTTCCATCCTTGTAAGCTGCAGAGACTTGTGCCGACCATTTCCTCTTCTCCTGTAAGTCAACTCTGGTCAGGTCTTTGACACAGCAAAAGGGGAGACTGCACAGGACTTGTCGTTGCTGCTGGAGGACCTTTATCTTGTCCTGATAACAGTCAAGTTTGATGAGAAGGTGTTGAGGCCTACCATCTAGCTTAGGGCTATCACGGTGGGCACATTCCAGCTTAACATCGGGCATGTTGAACTTCTCCTTGAGAAGCACCTGAGAAAGAGCCAGGCAGTCTTCACCTTTCTGCTGTGGAAAGCCAATAACTTGAAGATTATTTCTCCGAGAGAAGCGCTCAAGCTTATTGATTTGCTCGGCATGGTCGACCATGATTTTCTCGGCCTTGGCGACTGCTTCTGTCAATCGGTCAAGTTCTTTCAATCTTCAGTTCCAAGCTGTCAATGCGCTTACTCTGGAATTCAATGGAGTCATTGACATTCTCTTCAAGCCTTTGAATACGGTTGCGTAAGTCCTTTTGTCCAGATTGAATCTCTGTCAGGGTTTGACGGACAAAGTGTTCGAAGTCGTTGGTGTCGGAAAAGGACTGCACTGAGCTTGGGTTTGGCGACTGGGGTGATAAAGTCGGGGGAGATCCAGAATCACTCACTGGTTTGGTGGATTTCTTGCGTCCAGCAGGCATGGTGGATCACCAGATGTTCCCTAAAGGCTATAGAGTGTCTTTATTGCTTATTAGTAAGATCAAGATATTGTACTTCGATTAGAATTAAGAATATGTAAGCATGTTCAACGGAGTACTCATGTATCTCACTCGGTCGCCATCTTTATCAACAAATCTTCCATAAAGCAGTCGTCTCAAAGGCGAGTCAGAAATACTGTATTGAAATATTATCCAGGTATCAATTAAGCCAGTTGTGTTTTTAATGTATTTACTTTTTTTATTTATGTTTTTTGTTTAGACGGTAGCATGTGGTGATAATTACACAGTGGCTGGCACAATGAGCAATGCTCTTTATATGTGGGGAAGAGGATGTTGTCCAACAACACAGCCAAGTGAAGAGTTGGCTAAAGACTTAAAAAACTGTGATCAGGACCAAGGTTCGAAGTCGAGTTTTTTGCAACTTTCTGATAATGTGTTAAATGAGGAAATTGCCTGTGTTCCAGTCATAGAGGAGGGTAAGTACATTGTAAATAGCTTTAAAAACAAAAAGATTCAAACAAAAAGCCAGTTTTGTTATTTGGTATTGAAGATCTGATTGTTAAACATGTTGTAAATCAGATAATACTATAATTATTTCAACATGTTTTAATTTACAGAAAACTATAACTATATACTGCTATAGCCACGGCATAATTGTTCAGTTTTCTATACAATAATTCAGAGAACTATTTGAAGGCTTTTATGGAAGTGTATACTTGTGAGGAATACAAAATTAGTATATTCTAAAGGCACCATCTCCAAAACTTTTGCTTGATAGCTTTTCGATCCTGTAGGTGTACTGGATGAATGGAATGTTATTCATCCAGTGTCTTTTTTCTGTCTGCACAGAATCTTTATTCATTCCACATTCACTCCAGCCAGACAAAGTGTATAGGTTCAGTTCATTCAAAAAAATTGTGATTTTTTTTTAATGATAAACATAGTTGGAATTGAAGGAGGGATGAAAATGGGGAGACTGCCAATATTAGGGCTGTACATTAGCTCATTTGGTAGCTGCAGGCAGTTCAAACCCTGCACTTTAGCAGTGGGTATTGCAATGATTTTAAGAGATGTTAAAATTGCATCATTCATTACACCACTTTAAGTTTGAAAAGTTTTTGCTATCAAATTTTAGGAAATAATAAGGTGAGAAGGAGACACACAAGTACTCTATGTGACTGCATTTGCTTTTCCTTTCTTCATAGAGCACCTCAATCTTTTTAGGTGTTCGGCTAACAGCCGAATACCTACTGTTGTGGTATTGAAAATTTTTCCCCATCTTCTTTCTTCTCCCTAAATCTTTTCATCAGTTTTTCGCAAAAAGTAAAGGTCGAACAGACTTGAAACTTACCATGTACTTAGACCTTAGTTTGTAGATGAAACTGTAACTTTTTCGGGATGATGAGGTCATCGATGACGTCATCGATGATGTAAATGAAATGTTTAAAACATTAATATTTTATATATTTAAAAGATTCATATATTGAGAACTGTAATAGCAACAGACAAGATGTTTGCATGATATGGAAGCTTTTGGAGTACTCTTTAGATCTTAAACAAATTTAGACCTCATTTGACCTTTACTTCTGGTCGAAACTGGAAGTGCTTTGTAATTAAAAATTGTAAATCTTTTGGAGTTGCTTTTATTGATGTTAGAGTCCGGCAAGGGTCCAGTATAAAAAAATTGTCATGAAATCCAAGAGCGCCCTCCAGCGGCAGGCTTAAAACAGCTCAAAATACAGTTTTATCTTGATGTCTATATCAGAGTTTTTGTAATCATTTCAAAACTAGTATACATAATGACTTTTATGCAGCCTGCGTATGTGTGAAGTTGTAGCTTGATGTCATCATCACGGGTCACATGGAATTACATAATAGATCCAATTTTTGAAGTTGTTTATATACCAATCTATGTGTTTGATCAAATGGAACTTGGTATTTTGGTAGACTGCAAAAATTGAAGTGACCTCAATTTGACATCAGAATATGATTTTTTAAAATAATGTTTTCAAATTTCAATCATTTATTACATATCTTGAGAACAAAACACAAAGTGTGACCCCATATGACCTTTAATACCGGTCAAAACCAGAAAGCGCCCTCTCATGACAAGTTTGTAAAAAAAAGGAACAATTTTTGCTGAAATCCTGTTGCAAGTTCAAAACTGTTCATAACTTAGCTTATACTTGTACTATCTCAATGTCTGGATAAGGAATGCTATGACGTCAAGATAACGACATCAGATTTCAAATTTGGCTTGATCAATATTTTGTATTTCAAAAATGCAAATCTTTCGAATTCCACCCGAGTGATTGCCTGTGGATTTTTATTTATTTATTTATTGTTTTCATAGAGCTCGGGAGAGCACTGAGTATACAGTGCTTAATACACATCGGTGTAAGGGTAAAACCAAATAAAATGCTTTATCCCCGATGCAAATATTTACATCTATTAAATCGTTGCAGTACCCGCTGCTAAGAGTTCGAACCCACCTCTAGCCATCGGGCTAGCTCCGTGGTCTAGTGGTAAGACATCTGCTCTAGCAATGCAAAGGTCGTGGGTTCGAATCCTACCCGAGTGATTGCGTGTGGATTTTGTTCACAGAGCTCGGGAGAGCACTGAGCATAGAGTGCTTAATACACATCGGTGTAAGGGTAAAACCAAATTAAACTAAGTCTAGTTGTATTGATTCTTTGTTTGGGATTTTCTTTTGCCCTTCAGGAATGTTGTGACTGAATCCATGCACACTTTGGGGGCAAAAGACCAGTCCCAGACCGGCAAGGTTATTCTACGAAAGAGGTCAAATATTACTTCAGAGTACAGACTACAGTGTTTCTTGAAAATAGCCCTTCCTTCTGTTCCTTGTTGACATACAGCTAGAAATTCAGTATCCCTTGACATGTTGAAGTTTCTCATTACCTTATATACGTAGGAGCTCCTAAGAGTGCACCACCATACAACAGACGAAAGGAACCCAGCAAAGACACCGTTTTCACATTTGAAGACAAACCAGTACCAATGCATGGAGACCTTTCAGGTGAGTAAAACAAATCAGAGCAAAGTAACAACAAGAATATGGAAACAAGGGGCAATGGACATATACACTCAACAGAATACCTCACATAGATCATTGTGCAACTAGTTAATATTTGTAAAAAATACAAAATTTTTGTGAATCTGCTGAGCAGGAAAAATTGTGGTTGCACAAATGTAAATACATGCAACTGCAGTTAACCATCAAGTCCACATCACAGCAATGTAATAAATGAGTGATCATTCCACATCTCCGGCATGTTTATAAAATGGTGCTTATTTTTTACATTGTTTGTTCTTACAGTGGAGTAAGGAGATTTTATTGGGAATTCTGAGATTCCTTTTGTCAACTGCTAAAGTTTTCTAAAACTAAAAAAGGTGGAAATAACTCATATTACAGTTGTTCCCTTCTTTCAGGCAAAATGTCGAGGTTGCACTCACCAAGAGCCTTTTCATAGCTGAAGTACTGCCTTCCAATCAAGATCACATTTTCCTTGGTATTAAGGCCTGGGTTCCAAGCTGCCAAGCAAGGGCAGAACACTCAGTGATAGGTTTGAAATGATCAGTTAATGACAGAAGATGTGTGTACAACAGCTTAATTCCACAAACTGCATCTCTTTTAAACTCTTTGCCTGGTGTATGTTTCTCTCTTATCCTACACTCTAGACTGTTGTAAGAGGAATAACAATTCCTACCCTCAGCTCCCCTGAGTTATTTCCATCTTAAATATTTTTTTTTATTACTGCATTAAATAGCACTGACCAAAGTGAATCAAAAGAAAACTTCTCTCCTCTCTCCCATCAAATATACTGATACTGATCTGACACTCTGCTCAATAAAATCAAGGGTTTTTCTTTCCTTACTAATTCAACCAACCAGCCTACTGGTGCCAAGCTCTCTCTACGCCTTCCCTAATACATAACCCCTGCTACCCAAAACATTATTTATTTATTTTTTACTCTAGGAGTTGCTCAGATACAATTGTAATGTGCGTTCCATACTCTGGAACCAGTAAGAGCTCAATTGTAGGAGTTTGCTCGTGGATGGGCATTTTCCACTTCAGATCTTGTATGTGTACTTTAAAATAACTTACACAAATTTAAAAATTCATATATTTTCCCTAACTACTCCAGGGGGCGATTTCACTGAAGTCACCATTTGCGATCATCGCTATCACACTTGCGATGAGACCGCAAACTGCAAATCCATCGCGCTTGTGACGTCGCTGATTTTGTGTTTCACTAACGCCATCGCAGTTGCGATGACATAACAAGGAAAATAAACATTTTGTACAAGGCTAAAAAAGTAGTGAACTTTGACATAAACCTCCAGAAAACCGTCGGTCTTTGCATGTGGAAGTCGTACATGTCAAAATGTTGTTGCTGCGGTTTGATTAAAATTGAACGGCACAAATTACAGTTTAAATGTAACAACAAGAGAATCATAATAATGCTTACATTCTAGGCATTCACTTAAAAAAGGGTTCACATGAAATCAAATACAACATGTAAATAATTGTAACGTTGATGTTGATGAAAATATGACAAAACTGGTTAAATTTATGGATATGAAAATGACGGTTGTTGTGTCTGACATCTGTTAATTAATGTCCAAAACCCTTTATATAAGCTCTGGCACACATACGAACGTCAAAAGGGGAAACAGTTTTTTAATGATAATTTCCCGAAGGTTTATTTATTTTTAGGCTCGATTGGAAAAAATAATTCATTTCTAAATGCCCGAAATTTTTGTCAAAGTGTTGTCACCAAAATGTAAATCAGAAAGGACAAATTGTGGATGCTATGAGGCCTATACACTAACTTTAGTCCAAACTGCTGGTTAAAATAACTGAACCCAAAGACCTCCTTTTTTACTGATTTTAAGCTCTCTCCATTGTAAGCAATTCTTCCACCATCCAAGAATCAAGTCTTCTGCCAACCGCACCCTGGTTCAACGAGCTTACAACATCTGTGACCCAGACAGCCTTCAGCAGGAGTTACAACACATCAAGACTACACTGAAGTGCAACGGATACAACGCAAGACAAATCAAGACAAGCAAGCCTGTCCCCAATCCTGACCAAAGGGTCTCTCCTATACCCAAAGTCAACCACCCACACCCTCAGTATGTTTGCCCTACCTAGGTCCCCCCTCCCATGGTCTCCAGCATATCTTCCGGCAAGCAGGGATCAAGGTCTACCACTCTGCTCCCAAGAAACTTCACAGCTCTCTTCAATCTCACAAGGACAAGCAAGATCTCTCCACACGTGCAGGAGTTTACCGCATTCCCTGTGAATGCGGGAAGGTTTATGTCGGGGAAACCGGGCGTAACCTTCCCACGAGACTCAAGGAACATCGAGCACACAGAAGGAGGGGAGATTATGAGAAGTCAACCATCGTCAAGCACTCCAACATCACCGACCACCGAGTAGACTGGGGTGCTGCAGAACTCATCGCTCCCATCCAGGCATGGCACCTAAGGCGGATCAGAGAGGCCATTGAGATCTACAAGCACGACACAGTTCCTCAAGACATACATGTAGGCTTCCACATCAGTGACATTTGGCTCCCACTCTTCCCGACCAATGGATCTCCTATATCCAAGGTCACATCTCCTACCCCTTAGACTTGGGTCTTCTATACCCTTAGTCTTCTCTAGGTTCCCTCACCTTCCCTGTGCTTGTCAACAACTGATTTAGTTCAGTGAGCACACACTCCCTACCCATCCCTAGTGGGTTTCAGTTGAGGCTTAGCCCCAGCTCCAGCCTACACGCTTCACCGAGCTAAGCCCAGCATATCTAGTTCCTGTTCCCGTCTTCGCGCACCACCGAGCCAAGCCCAGCTACCAGTTAATCCCCTTCAAGGCAGTACTTAAGCAGCATCCAGCAACAGAGTCCAGCATTCTCCTGAAGACGATCAGAGCATACTGATCAAAACGTTGAGTCGTTAACCACCGGTTCTTTTCAGAATCTACACTACTCATAAGAGATTTTCACATGGTGTTACCGCAAACCTTACTTAGTTATACTCCCACCATGCAAAGTTTCAAATCCTACTTGCAATAAAAAAAACAGATGAGATATCATGTCAACTGGCCAGCTCAAGTATGTCCATCTGCCCAGGATCACGTTGCAATACTCGAATTGCCCCACAGCAATGAAGAGAGGATTTTCAGTCTGGTGAGGAAAAATGCCACTGAATTTCGCACAAGCCTCAGCAATCAGACACTCTCTGAATTCCTTACCAAGAAGGTACAAAGTCAGTTCAAAAGGATATTGTGTCATCAAATGAAGTTCTATGAAGAGCTCATTGACAAGTGTAAAAAGCTTCAGTCTACAACAGGCACTAGATCTGCTGTTAAGAACTCTCAAAACCCAGACATTTAATGCATTGCTGTGTTACTGGTTTCGAGAGTTTTCCTTAAGTGACTGAAAAGGTTACACTTTGCTGGCCAAAACTGGTAAGTACTGTGTTTGTTGGTACTGAAACCTTTGGCACAAGTTTTTGTTACACTTGACAAGTTCCCTTCAAGAATGTTTTTAGCTTCCAGGAGTACATTTTTTTTTCGGTAATACATGTAATATGAGCATAACATATCAGTAGCATGTGTAAAGGTATTTAACTACCAGTCATGCCAGTGAGTAGTCGAGTAGTTCATTCTGACGGCGCCATGCAGAAAAATACTAGTTGCAAAATACTGATTTTTAGCCTTAAGAATGCTGAAATGCTCAGTTAGGTTGGCAGCTCTGCATACGGTCCTATAGGGCCCCATGTACCTCTGGTGGTTGTTACTAGAGGAAATCGTGGCCTAGGGCCTGTCCTTTGTACAGTGCCAACCCATGATCGCAATCACAACCGATGCCTCCCTTCATGCCCTTACTGGCTTGGGCATGTCACTGCCCCCCCCCCCCCTCTGCCAATTACAAGAATGTGGGAGCCAGAGCTCCAATCTTCTCACATCAACCTGCTGGAGATGTGGGTGATCGTAATGATCCTAAAATGATCCAGGGCTGCCATCAGATGCAACAACATCACCATGGTTACCTACATAACCACCAAGGGGATACTCGGTCCACCAGACTATGCCTCCTTGCTTGGAATCTTTTCAGATTGTGCCAAGAAAAGTTAGCAATCTCCACGATCCACATCCCAGGCACATCCAGCAATCTTGGCAATGCACTGTCACAGGGAAAGATTGTCCCTACGGAATGGACACTACTCCCGAGCGTTGTTCAGCTTCTCTTTTCTTGGATAGACTGCATGCCCATTGATCTGTTTGCATCAGCAGCAAACACAAAGCTCTCACCAGGCTAGTCAGACATTCTAGCCGGGCGCTGGATAACATTGCCCCAGAGGCCCGACATTCTGTTTCAACTATGGTCAGGTTTCCTTCATCCAGCTTCAGCAAATCTGCACCTGACTTGTTGGACGTCATCAAGAGATCCCTGGCAGCAGCAGACCTTTCAGAAGATGCTGCAACCATTGCAGCACACATCCGGCGAGCATTGACCGGTGAGGTATATGCTAGCCGACTACGCCATTTTTACAAATGGTGCAAGGGGCGGACTATTGCTCCCATGAGTGCACCTATAGGAGATGTCCGTGATTTCCTTGTTTCACAAACACCCGCTCAGCAATCACTGCAGTCCATACAGGATTTGCAGACAGCTCCAAGGTGGCCAGTACGGGCACCTAAGTGGTCCCTTAGCTGCACAAAACATCTGTGGGGAGAATGGCAGCAACTTCTCATTATGTTCTTTCCCCACATCTATCGTTCTCACAGGACACGATCTCCTGCTGGATAGCGCAGGCAATCACGAGGCAGCTTCGACAGATGCTTGGTCTACACCCCTCAAGACCCCAACCCATGCTCATAAAGTTGGGCTACGGTAATGTCTTGGGCATTCTTTACGGGTGGCTCCATCAACAACATTATCCAGGCAGCATGCTGGAAAGCATCCAGCACCTCTACATCTTGCTTTTTGAAGGTTGCCTCCAACAGGAAGGAAGGTCTGGGATGGGAGAACAGTGCTGACAGCAACAAGGCCCCCTGTCAGCCAAAAGGACAAGCCGATCCTAGTTTCTACAAGCTTGGACATACAGTGAGGATAACCATTATTGCCTTATTCGCACTCACTGCTTTATTGTTTGTTTTCATGCTCCTTCTCTACGCTCATACGCATGAAAAATGGTTTCATTCTATTGGACTCCATAATAAAAACACACAAGATAAGATTTTTCTTCAGAGTATTGTTATTATTATTATATCATGGGAAGGGGCTGGCATTGGACCAATACTGAATTTGACAAAGAAGTTGTATTGCTGGATTGGGGGTAAATTGCCAAATTTAAAATTAAAGTGTACCACGAAAAAGATAGTGATCACCAAGAGCCTTATTTCCTTTGGAAAAGGTTGTGGGTCGTATTTTCTGGCGTCGATCTCTTTCAAGGCAGACTCTTCTGCTACTTGGATTCTCTTTCTTTCTTCAGAGGGTTGACCTGAGTCTCCTTGTGCTGTACGGTCGCCCATCCAGCTTTACTGCTTTTTCCATGTGCTGTACGGTCGCCCATCCAGCTTAACTGCTATTTGCTTAATCTTTTTCTTTCTGTCTGCTACCAGCTCTTCAGCAGCCTGTATAGCATCAATAGCATCTTGTATGTCTTCGCTTTTTTAGCAGAGAGACCTTGATTTTGTCAAGGGCTAATTCACGTTGATTCGAAATGGAATTGGGCTGAATTTCCTTGGCTCGTCAACTCCTTAGCTTCAAAAAGGTTCTTTAGAGCCTTCACTGCTTCATCGTCAGAAGCAATGTTAGAGTTAAGATCCTCAAATTTTAGATTGAAGTAAGATTTAAACTTGCTGAACAGTTCTTCAGTATTAATAGTAGGTTAGCTTTGTTTCGGTGTCATTTCGTGAAAGTAAACCGAGTATTTTAAGGTGTGGTCTAAACTCTAACGATGTACGCCTGAATAGATGTTCATGCCTGGCATGCCCAATATATATGGTCATGCATCAGTGCTTCTGAATAAAGCACCCATAAAGGATGACAAGATACATTACACCCAACTGCATAAAACCTCATAACCACAGCTCCCTACTCCCATACATTTTGGTATTACAATAACCATAGGCTCCCCCTCGGCTCAGGTTTGAGCCCAGGCCCATCTTCCGATTGCTGGTTCACTAGAGCGAATACTCAACAGCATCTCAAGTCCCTCCACCTCATGGTGTGAATCGATGCATTAGTAGTGGCTCTACGGGTAAGTTGAGTTAAGTAGACTTCCCCTCCCCCCCCCCCCCCCACAGTAGAGTGGTAGGAGTCCATGATTGATAACTTACCCGTGGAGCATCCCTCTCTCCCTCCCACGACTGCTTGATCCTCTGGATGTACCTCTGGGTGGCCTTCAAGAAAAGAGGAAGGTAACATGGCGGCTGGGATACAAGGCATTGTGGGTGGGACCAGAGAGGGTGCTGTTGCGTATTATGTTAAAAACTCTTAGCAAATTAAACCTGTCGGTTAAGGAAAATGCATTAGTAGTGGCTCTACTGGTAAGTATTTGTTCGTAGACTCCTATGGCACTACTGTGGGGGGGGAACGTAATAAGAAATGACAAAGTTAATGAACAATAAGAGTTCAAGAACGTAAAATATTTGCATAAAATTTGGGTCTGTAAACAGGCATGCTATGAAAAGATGGCGTAGAATACACATAATACGCATAATACAGGTTATATGTCACAGCTACATGGGTAAACCAAACTCGTCTACTGAATGCTCACACAGGGTTCTAGGGGCAAGATTAATATCCTCTTTCAGTGATACTGTAAAATAATAAGCTTGGTTAACTTCTCAAGGCACTTAATAATCTGTATACAAAGAAAACATTAAGCTAGAGTCATGAAAACTTCTAAAGAGAGAACTACATGGGTTTTTGATAATTTCAAATTATTTGTATTAATGTTCACTGCACAACTGCTGCAGTGAAACACTTAAACTTAGACTTGATCTATGTGACTTAGACTTGACCTCATTGACATGAGACTTTAACTCAGTTTCACACTGATGAAGACTCCAACTTGGAGTCAGACTCCAGGATCAAGGACTCAAATACAACTTAGACTCAAGGACTGGAGTAAGGAAGTTAAAAGCAGAGATTTCAATTCAATACTTTTAACATTTTCAACCATGCAACTTCTCAGTGAATCAGTTGACTAATTTTCCTCCTTTATCATCTTCCTTTTGTTTTCTGTAGAATTTGAAAACTGGTACAAAAATTCCTCTTTTCTTGTAAATTAATTGTCAAGTTGCGTGTCTGATTTTTATAAACAGGTAGTCTACAAAGCAGGAAGACAATTGCTAGTTCAAGTAGTGCAGTAAGCGTTGACAGTCAAAGTAGCCAAGAGAAAACACAATTACTCTTACAGCCTCAACCAATTTTCATGTAAGTACCTTTGAAAGCTTTGCATAGAAAACAGAATTAAATGTAATAAGAATCTAAAGCATAAGTGTGCATGTACCTATCTCACATCGGTGAAAGGGATAACCAGAACAATAAATCAAACGTGTTTTGTTAGTGGAGCAGGGAAGTATTTCTTAAGACTGGTAGGATATGAAATCAAAATAGCGGATAAACTCAACTTTATAGTACCTGAATAGTAAATATTACTGCATTTTTGTTAATTTTTCATTCTAGTTGTCAATTATTCAATTCTTTTTCCCTTGCTGCTTATTATTTTGACTTCATGTAGAGACGGCTGCAAAAAAAGTAGTGTAAATATTTAGGAGATGTGCCAATTTTTTTAGTGGAACACTTTTGGCGAAATAAACCTAAAGGTGTTTAGACCCTGTTGATTATTTTGTTTAAACAAGTCCTTTTTCAGCGCCCGTGTTGAAATAATCTGATATGAAGGTAAAACCAAAAACATTTTCTGCATGTACAGAGCACGATTAGTAACACTCCCCTAATAAAAAGAGTTGAGATTCTGGAAAACATGTTTTCCAATAATGACAACGTTCACGTTCCCAAGAAGCAAGAGCTCTTCAACCATCCTTCTATAGGGCATTTTCCTAATTATCCCTGACGGAGGGTTATAATGATAGTTTCAAATGCCACAGATCTCTGGGTTCTTCAGATGATTTCTGAAGAACGGTCCTTGAATGGACCTTCGGCTTGGTCTATTAACAGCTGCAGCCACCAACCCGGTGGTTACCACGCAGTGAAGACCGGCTCCACACACTGTTATTCCCTAAAAAATGCATTTATCATT
This sequence comes from Pisaster brevispinus, assembly GCA_023634235.1. Taxonomy (NCBI): domain Eukaryota; kingdom Metazoa; phylum Echinodermata; class Asteroidea; order Forcipulatida; family Asteriidae; genus Pisaster; species Pisaster brevispinus. Next base: position 15,063,931 of record JAMKCF010000006.1, on the reverse strand, counting down.
GATATTTTTGTGTAAGAGCTTGTAAGAGCTGTTCTAGGAAGCAAACCGTTCCATGGTAGGCCAACATAAATATGCTGTAAAGCACTACGTTTACCTACGTGTGTAGTGCAAACACTATGACGACATGTGTATGTATCTATCTTAGTGCGCTGCGTTTAAGACGAGGTTCGGATAATACAAGGAAAATGGGCTAGTCCGGCGGAACTTGTAATTACGAGAGTTAACACTATATAGACCATAGTTGCCACAAGCGGCTTGTACCAAAATTTATCATCATATGTGGGGTTTTTAGGCACTTTTATTTTTTTTAAATCAAGGAAAAAACACCATCAATAGTAGCCATGTATGGGCCTATTGTGATGTTTATACAGAAATAAATGGTCTCTTAAGGGTAAAGGCATTTACATAGCTCCACTCGGCATGCTCTTACCCACCCTATTTGATTGCCAGTGCTAGTCTGCATTTGTAAATAATGCAGGTAATTTTTTTCTGAAGAAGTAGAATCTGTAAGAACTAAGTTAAAATTTTTACCTTCATGACCTGCTCTCCCTTGCTATTGGGCAAAAAGGGGTGATTTACAGGGTTTCTTTTTCCTGCTGGAACATGAAGGGTTTGGGGCTGTACCCGTGTAGGCATTATCTTTCTCAGTGGATTTGTGTGCACATTGCATTGCATTTGTAGGAAAAAGGCAAGTATTATTTTAATAGAACAGAAATACCTGTAAATTTGGGGAGAATCTTCCACCGCGTTTACACTAGATCCTGAAAGGTGGATTGAGATCCGGCATTTTTTTAACGACCGCAGATCAAGATCCTGTGTCGCGTTTACACCAGCGCTTGATCCGGCTCCGATCCCACTTTTGAACCGGATGTATATTGGTCACGACATCACCGCTCCTCGCTTTGCTCAAAGGTCACGATTGCAGTGCGCCACTTCTAGAAATAATTATTATCAATGCGAAGTTATGCAGAAAATACAGTGCAGCAAATGATACGGATAACAACGACCATGCAGGTAGAAATATTTTGTAGATGGGAATTAACAAAATACAGCAACAAGGCAAGCTCCAAACGTAACGATGTATGTATAAGGACGCTGAAAACAACAAAACGTTTCACACACGCACAGTCCACACATTCCTGTTTTTGCATCCCTGTGAAGACATCTTGTGTTCTTTCCTTTGTCCCTGTAGTTAAGAACCTCCCATAGACTTTGTACACAAAATTCCTTGTGGAGCAACCCAGTCTTTAGAATTTCCCTATGGAGACCCTTTGTTTTCCCTTTTCTGTTTTGTTCTCGGTCTCCATAAGGTAGTGAATATGAAGGCATGTGCACACACATTCTATTTTTTGCATCCCTGTGGAGACATCTTGTGTTCTTTCCTTTGTCCCTGTAGTTAAGAACCTCCCATAGACTTTGTACACAAAATTCCTTGTGGAGCAACCCAGTCTTTAGAATTTCCCTATGGAGACCCTTTGTTTTCCCTTTTCTGTTTTGTTCTCGGTCTCCATAAGGTAGTGAATATGAAGGCATGTGCACACACATTCTAATTTTTGCATCCCTGTGGAGACATCTTTTGTTCTTTCCTTTGTCCCTGTAGTTAAGAACCTCCCATAGACTTTGTACACAAAATTCCTTGTGGAGCAACCCAGTCTTTAGAATTTCCCTATGGAGACCCTTTGTTTTCCCTTTTCTGTTTTGTTCTCGGTCTCCATGAGGTAGTGAATATGAAGGCACACAGCACACACACAAAAATATAAACAGCGACGGATATCCCACCAAAGCACAAGCAAAAAGCGCGCCATTCGTAGCGAAACCAGAAATTACCACATCAAATTGCGGTGTATGATCCACCTTTGCGTTTACAATTGTATTTGGAATCCACTTTGCCGGATCTGATCCACCAATTGCCGGACTCAACCCTCCTCAAAAGGTGGATTAAAATTGCCGGATCTTGAACCGGGTCTGATCCTGCTTTTTTGCGTTTACACTAGCCGTTAATCTATATTGCCGGATCAGACCCAGGTTTGATCCACCTTTCTGGATCTAGTGTAAACGTCTTGTTTTGTGTTATACTCAGACAAACAATAAAAGTGGGGAAAATACACCAACTGACTGACTTTTCCACCACAGCTTGACACTGCATTTATTCAACGATGTAACACGACATTAAAAATGCAATTATAGAGAAAATTAGCCCTGGCAAGGAGCCGGATACCAAAACACAGGGCAAACCGGCTAAACAGACAAACAAGACATTACGGTACACAACTCATTTACACATATAACATTAATTATGAACAACCATGCTCATAAAACCACATTTAAGGACACCTCGTCCTACCACCTAAAACACAATGGACACCTCGTCCATAACCATGTCTCACAACACACAAGAACAAAATGGGTCACATGACCCGGTTACAGGTCCCCTACCTGACCTCCACAGATGAACAACATGTAACACACCTTGCCTTACAAATAAACAATTGTAAACAACTTTAGTTGTAATCCTACAACATCACAATTTTAGAAAGCCTATAATTATTATTCCCCAAGTTGGAACGTACGAGGGGACATTAAAATAGCCCCAACGGTATCGAAGGGCACTATAAATTAAAATTCATGAAGCTGTAACAAAAATACCAAATGCACTAAAGTTAACCACATTGGAATTTCCCGCAAGTTGGAAAGAACGAGGGGACAGGTAAACTAGCCCCATCGGAACCGAAGGGCACTAGTGTTAAATAATTTTCCCAAATCGATTGATCTTAAAGTTATAACTACAGCTACAATTTTTGTAATTGTACCAATTTACTGTAATTTTTCTGCAAAACATGCCAAACGCGCAAAGCGCGCCCCAAGAAAAAAGACAGTGAAGCCACAAAACTACCCCAGGAGACCATTGATACAAGAGACCAAATTGTTACAAAACACATTATTGCCAGCAGGGGAGAGGTGCACCCCATCAAACCTATACAAAGATATTTCTGACCATGCAAACTGCAAGTGGTGCAGCACATGGCAACCCCACCGCTGACTGCATGTCCGGGCCCATCTGTTGATTGCACGGCGCTGTTTTTCCATGCTCTTTTGCGACCGAGCACCAAAATAAAAAACTCGCGGCAAAATATCCGACCAAACTAAAATAGTATCAGGAAAACGAGCCCGAATATCCCCCATAAAAACATCAATACTCTGGCGTATAGAAAACACATCAATAGCCATGAGATCATTAGTGCCCAAATGTAAAATGAGCACCGCAGGAGGAGGTGCATTTGCTGGCATAGCTGCCAGTGGAGATTCCCAGTCAGCCAAGCGGGCCCCACCTCTCCCCCGCCACAGCACTGGGATAAATGTATCCAACCGACGCTGTGCCCAGCGAATCAAAGAATCTCCGACAATCCAAACGCCACCTGCATGAAAACACACAGTAATTGACAGTCATGAACCTAGTCCAAGCTAATTCCCGGCAAAGCACATAATGCCTCTGGACGAATGTATGCTAGTGCCGCATCAGATCGCCAACGACCCATGCGCTGAATATCAGCAAGGGGAACCCCCAACTCATGTGCCACTGTAGCTGCGCCAATACGAAAGGAATGAGCACGAATGTGCTGCTCACCAAGGCCACAGAAAACCAGTGCATTCCTGAGCACAGCATTAAATTGATAGCGTGTGAGGGGTACACCACTAAAATGGCAAAAGAGTGGTCCATGGCCAAGAGGGCGAACCTTCAAAAAGTCCTGTAATGCCGAGACTGGGCAAACACGAACATCAGAGGCACAAATCAATCGAATAACAAGCGGATTACCAGACTGGTTATTCTTACAAGTGCGAAATGAAATAAGTACTGAGTCACCGTTTATACCTGCAGCACTGAATGTAACATCAGACAACTGTAACATGGACTCTTGAATGTGTCCCTTAGAGTCGGCAGTAAATTCACCAACTCGCATAAAACCCAAAAAGGCACACAACATAGATGCCTTAAATAACAACTCCTCAAACCGAGAAGAACACACATGCGGTAAAGCTGCTAAAATTTGATAAAGAACCGGCACTGTTATAGGACGTCTTTTATCAACCTGACGATCCCTACGACAACCCACCAACATTTTTGAAACCAAAAAAGTTTTGGTTGGGTCCGGATGACCATGTACTTTATGATGAAACCCAACCCCAGACACATAAGTGGCAAAAGTTGATGGTGCTGAACCCCGAAGGGAAAGCCAAGCAATAAATTCTTGTATAACAGTGGAAGGGACTGGCAATGATAGATCTATAGATCGCTGCGATGTAAATTGACAAAAAACATGCCTACCAGTAGAATATGTCTTGTGCGAATTCTGAGCAAAAGCTACTGAAAGCAATCTACAGATCTCACCTTTTACCAAAGCATCGGAAGCACTGGTAATGGCGTCATTGTCAACTCCGCCCCTGGCGCTACTGCATGGAAACGATCCATCTGAAAACGTGACAGAGAATCCGCCACATCATTAAAAACCCCAGGAATATGCACCGCTTTGAAGGCAATATTAAAGCGAAGACATTGTAAAACAAACAAACGAACAAGATGCATAGTTCTATCACAAGGAGAAGTCTGCTTATTAATGATATGAACAACAGCAATGTTATCAGACCGAAACTTGACTCGTCGGTTTGCCAGCAATGGTGCCCAGCACAACACTGCCACCAGCAACGGGAATAATTCAAGAAATGCAATAGATGGGGGGTCCTCAAGTATACATGATGGCCAACGACCTTGAAACCATTTGCCTTCAAAAAATGCCCCGTATCCAATGGATGCTGCTGAATCTGTATACAGCTGCACCGGACTATCCCAATCACCACTCAAAAAAGGACAAACACCATTAAAATTACCTAAAAATTCTAGCCACATCAGCAAATCCATTCGCGCCCCAGCAGAAATGCGCACTCTATGGTAAGGCTTACCCAGTCCATGTGAAAGGGCAATAATGCGCCTTAAAAAGGCCCTGCCCGGTGAAATGGCCTTACAAACAAAATTCAACGAGCCCACTAATGATTGTACTTCTACAAGTGAAATTTTACGTTTGCTTAAATAACCATGAATTTTGTTACATAGTGCCTGCACTTTTGGTGCAGGCACCCGAACTAATTGTGCCACCGTGTCAATTTCTAACCCTAAATAGGTAATGGCCTGAACTGGCCCTAGGGTCTTTTCTTGTGCAATAGGCACACCTAGTTCACTACAAGTACCAAGAAAGGCCGACAAGGCACTCTTACATGACCCCGAGTTTGACCCCACAAACAAAAAGTCATCCAGATAATGAGTAACCGCCTGGGAATTATTGAAAACTTCTTTAACTCTTAATTCTAAAAATGTGCTGAACAATTCAAACAGCGAACAGGAAATAGCACATCCCATTGGCAAGCATTTATCAAAATAGAACATGTTATTAAACTTAAACCCTAGTAATTCATAATCTAAAGGGTGCACAGGGAGCAGCCTAAAAGCAGATTTAATATCCGACTTGGCCAACCAAGCGCCCTCACCAGCCCGCATAACCAGGTCAACCGCACTATCAAATGAAGCATAATGTACCACGCATTTATCTTTATCAATGAAATCATTAATGGAGCCACCGTTAGGATATGACAAGTGGTGAATCAGCCGAAAAGTATCAGGCTCATGCTTGGGTACAAGGCCAATTGGTGAGCATTGTAACCGGGGCAAAGGTCGAGCAGCGAATGGCCCAGCGATACGGCCTAAACTTGCTTCTTTCAAAATTTTAACGTGCACCACCAGCGGGCGCTGAGCAGCGGACGGCAAGCAGACTGAATCCCTACACACGCTAGGACCCGAATAACCAATACGGAAACCAATCCCAAAACCATTAAGCAAAATAGACGCAGCCCGCCTATCAGGATATCCTGTCAACCACCGACGCAACACAGACAGTTTAATTGGCGTTGGCAGAACGAAAAGAGCTCGGCTTACCTACAGCATGAGCTGCCGAAAAACTGCCCTGCTGCCGCAATGATGCAGTAGCGACTGCCTGCTGCTGCTGACGAGCTGCTGCTGCACCGCCACCGTAAGGTTGTGTAGCAGGTACCCGCCGATTACTATAATGCCTAGCCTGAGGCCGGTTACCAGCCGGTAATGGCGCATACTCAGCCTGCGCCTGCCTGTTGCCATGGTTGCCCATCAGCCGACATGATAGCGCATTGTGGCCGAAGCGTGAGCAACTGCTACATTTATGTGCAAATTTACAATTAGGAAAAGTACATCCCTGTGACCTATTAAAGGCAAAACAATGCCCGGCAGCAAAACGATTACCCGGGGAGTTTACCCGACCATTCCCACCATTACTGAACCCATAACTACTCCGACTACCAGCGTTAGCGGAATAGGCAGTATTATAGCCTGCAATATTCTGTCGCGGACTAGGTCCCATCTGTGCAGCGGCAGCCACCGTGACCCATAATTCGACATCCATCTGCCCCCAACTACTGGTTGGATCAGCGGCCCAACGCAGACGAAACTGCTCATCGTATGCCCGCCATCCAAACCCTGAAAACTGAATGGCTGCCAAACGAATTGTTTCTGCGTATTTAAGCAGCTCCGCTGCCCTATCTGCATGCTTTGTTAAAAATATCGACATAAAAACATGGAAAGCGGACTGCCATTTATCAAGGCTATCTATCTTTTTTTTCTGCTGTGCTGCTGGGCGAATAACCATGTTACCCCCCTCAACCGCGAAAACCAACTCGGATTGTTGCTGTTGGGTACTGGCCAGCAACTGTATTGAATTATCATTCAACAGCAGAGCAAAGTCGACATATTCCCCATCCCATATTTTTTGCTTGGTGGATGCGGAGACAGCAAACCCAAGAGCATGAAGAGAGGTGCTTTGTGCACTTGAAACTGCTTGTGGCCCACCAATTTGATTAAGCTGAGCAGGCAAGCTAACCAAAACGGGTTGCCCTTGTGTGCGCCTAACGTTGTTAATGTTAGCGTTAGCATTAGCCTGCGTAGGTGTTGGTTGAGAGGGGCCTACATTATGTATTACATCATTATGCATGTTATGACCATGAACCTGGACATCATAATTATTGGCCTCGTTTCGGAGGTCTATACTCAACTCACCACCCGTTGAACTTCTACTAATCAGGTCAGTAGGCCTACTTGAAGTACTTTCACTTGCTGCAGTAGGGGGAGGTGGAGGTCTAGCACCACTAGTGGTCAGCCCACTCGCTGATACTCCTGCAGTCTGCTCCACTGCTGGCACGACATCGCGTAAACCACCGGCTGCTACAGCTCTAGCCGCTGGAAGCCTTGTCCTCTTCAACGGTGGTGGCTGCGTGTCCAGCGAGTCCGTGAATCGTGCCGGCATATGGGCTGCACGTTTCGGACGCGACATGATAGGTGCGGGCGAGCGTGAATGTGTCGTAAAGTTATAGTTAAATTCCGCTTTCAATGAAATTGAGTTCAGCGCCCAAATAAAAATTAAAAGCTACTGCTATCTAATCCAGACGATTTGCAGAGAAAAATTTATTGTCCCAACGAAATGTCAAAGAAAAGAAAAAATTCGTCTGCCGCAAGATATCACGCTGATCCCTCCAAAATGGAATAGGCCTAGGGCAAGATATCTGCTGACGCCGACAACGCTCGTCCTTCCCGCGCTCAGTCCGTACGTTAGGCGTAGACAAAACTCACAAAACTCACAAAACAGCAATTCCAGACCAAAATGCTAATAAAGCCGCAAATATTTATCGGCATATAAATACGGAGGACATACAAGCCTCTCTCAGAAATAAAATAAAAAAATAGGAGTTGCTTATAATAGTTGCAAACCCCAAAAATTTTCAGAGCAAAATTTCTGAAAGTGTTTCTCAACCAAAAGCTATGACAAGAGTGAAATCCACTAACTTGAATTCCCGCCTTGCATTCCCGCTTAAAAGAAATACACCAATCTGATTGGTCTAAAACTGAAACAGATTTAACTTTTATCTCCCGCCTATCACTGGCTATAGCGCCCCCTGGAGATTGGCTGCCTGCCAATATCAAGGGACCCTCAAACTCTATATAAATAGTGTCACCAACCAGCTTGCTCATTATTTGCACAAACACACACACACACAACTGAGCATGCCCAAAATTGATGTACATGAACAAGTACACAAACTAATGCACCCGGCCAGGACACAACTGAATAATCCTTTTAGGCATGCAGCAGGAACGCAAGCATGAATGTAAGTGCTGAGTATAAAACATTTTATCATTAAAATGATAAAATGAATTATTTTTACAAAAAGTCACCCATTTCCTCGCTCAAAGGCATTTCTAATGAATTTTTTTTTTTTTCTGAGGAAACAAGCTTACTCCTATTGGCTTCTGATGATCAGCTGAGCCATTTTCTCTAAAGTAGGTGTGGCTTAATAATAGTGGCTTCTTATACAGCGCTCAAATCTGTCACTCAGTGACACTCAAGGCACTTCAACATTCTGTATTTTCCTGCAAGGTATGTGGGGCATTTCTGGAGTGTGAGACCTATTGCTTTATATAGCACTATGTAATGGTTTACAAGGTGCCATGGCGCAATATGCAGCCAATCAAACCAGGAACATCGGGGTGAAACCCTTCTCTTTTCGATAAGTGCACTGGGTTCTTTTACGTGCATTACACAACACCCGGGACCAACGGCTTTACGTCCCATCCGAAGGACAAATCAATGATGGTTAAGTGTCTTGTTTAAGGACACAAGTGTCACGACCGGGACTTGAACCCATGCTCTGCTGATCAGAAACACCAGAGCTTGAGTCTGGTGTGCTTGACTGATCGGCCATGACATGCCCTTACAGTGGAATTACGTCAAACAGTGGAATTCTGTCAAACACCTAAAACAGTGTTGCGATTGTAACCTTCATTCCTCCTGCTGACACTCATACGGAACATTTCTGCATGCAATTTCGGCCATTCTCCGATCCATTTCTGTCAGACTTGTGACCAGGTTTGCTCGCGTTTCTACCATTTAACTAAGTCAAAACACATACTTTGAAGACACACGTGATTGATCTCCATTGTGTAATGAATCAATTAATAACATGCTAAGGCCAATAATGGCCTTGATGTTTCCAGAAAGACTCTGCTAGAGTCAAAACGTCAGGCTATTAACTATTTTTTGCATTTAAACATAGGTCCTTTTGGTTGGTAAGCAATTCCAACAGCATTACACTTAAAACATCCTGCGAAAAAAAAGAAGGGACAAAAACAAGAACAAACTTACACAAAACTGACCGACTTGTTCGAAATCCGTATGTGTCAATGTGTCATTATGAGTGTCAGTCTGTGAAGGACTGTATACGACCAATCATGGAGGTAGAAAATCTTCATGGACCAATCAACGTATCCAGCCTGCGGTTTCAAGTCTGAGATCGAATATTATTGGTCGTGCAAAACGCTATTCAGAAGGTTAATCAAGAAGAGGCCAGATGACAAAAAACACCATCACAGAGTTGAAACTAATTTGGTCCGTGGTTGACATGCAAAGGCCACAGGCAACGCATCTACGAAAACAAATTGTTTTCATCATTGACGATTTACATGGGCACAATAAAGGTTGCTTAAGTTGCATGATTTTCCCCTTTTTTCCCGGTCTCGAGCCGAGTCACGCCAAGTCCTAGGGTTCGAGACCGAGTCTGAGTCCAAGTCACGGTGCTCCGAGACCAATTCCGAGTCTGAGTCCACAAAAAATGGACTTTAGACTGGTCTCGAGTCCGAGACTGGTCTCCAGCACTGATAAGTGAGAAGAAGCAGAAAAAGCCTGGTTTCACGCTCAGAGGAACCAGGTTAGACCCACTGGTGGCACATTTACCAAGAAATTATATGTAAAAGACAGAGGCTGGATACAGACCTACAGTAAGAATAAGATTAGCCACACGCTTCTGCACCCTATCTAATGAAGATAAGTAACAGGCAGAAGCTCCGGCCTAAATGTGACAGCAGTACTCCATTGTATAGTTCTCTTACTAAAAGGCCCTACTAAAAGGATCGGTTATTAGGAAAGGCAGATCACTGGTTGAGCAGGTCTTGCTAAACTTGGCATCCTCCACAATTTTTGTTTTGCAATAAAAATAGTTTTCAGGGCTAAGACAATCAATCAAAATACAATTTCTCGGCTAGTTTTATTTGAATCTGTGATTATGAATTTTTTCATTTTCCTTGTATTATCCGAACCTCGTCTTAAACGCAGCACACTAATATAGATACATACACATGTCGTCATAGTGTTTGCACTACACACGTAGGTAAACGTAGTGCTTTACAGCATATTTATGTTGGCCTACCATGGAACGGTTTGCTTCCTAGAACAGCTCTTACAAGCTCTTACACAAAAATATCAATGACTAATATCAATGCTAAACTTGAACTGGCAGTTAGTTCAGTGTAGTTAGTTCTAGGTATCCAATAAACTGTTGATTAACATCAGAGTGCTATCACAACTTATGTTTACAATATTGCATCTTAATATCAAGAAGTGTGTAAGCTTATTCAACAAAGAGTTCAAATTTGAAGAAATAGTTGGCCTGAAAAGTACAGTCTACTTCATTCATTTACCCAAATAGCACTACTATTGCATATTTAATAGCCGTTCTCTGCCCCCCGAATGCCCTGAACTATCTCGGTAGTGCGACTCCAAACGAGATACCTGTGTACACACAAGTTTCAGGAAATACTACTGTGACTCGGAGCGGTCTCCCAGCACTTGGGTTGCCCGTGTCAGACGCTTAACTACGGTATGGAGCACCATGACGGCTCGGAGGATAGGTCTTCCCGCAGGACCATACTCCCCAAAAGTTACACGGTGAAGAAAGGCATGACTAAGAACTCGAGCGGTCCCAAGGGCAAGGCCCCAAAAGGGGACAACACTCGCTCGAAATCGCCTTCGGTCTCTTGATCGTCGGTGTTACCCAGCCAGCCAGCGTCGATCCCCCTTACTTGGGTACCTTCGTTTTTCACCCCCGGCCTCGTACCCAAGACTCCGTCAGCAGGTGACCGTTCACGAAGCAAGGCCAGGGCCCAATCTTCACCGGCCCCCTCCGTGCGTTCATCACGCACAGACCCATTGGGACCCATCTGGGTGAAACACAGTGGGCCCACAGGGCATGACTGGTCTGCCCTCCCGCCCAAGGCAGGGAATTCACAGTCAAAATTAGTCACGCCTTGATGCTCTGGAGTCCCGAGATCGGACCTTTCATTGGAGCTTTCTAAAGAGAGCGGATTAAGTCAGACAAAGAAGCGCAAGGATAATCCTCTTCTGTTCTCTTCAGGTGACACCCTGCGTCTCGACAAAGAAGAAGAAGGGAAGAAAGACAGCGTTTCTACCACAGATTTCATGAAGTCCTTTCAAGAGATTAACACTTCATTATCTGCCCTAACTCAGCAACAGTGGGGACCCCCTCTGGCATTCCCTAAAATGAACCCCCTGGTGGCTACCTTCCCGGACCCGGACCCCGACCGTATCCTACCCGGACTGAGCCGGAACCCAGACCAATAAGATCACCCCGTCCTTCCAATGAGGGCTCCAGCGCACAGTCTTTCTTGAACAGTGACAGATCCCCTTCTGGGTCAATAACGGCTATTTCCATCCATCCTTCAATGAACTTTGGGACTTCCGTTCACAGTGATTTCAACTTGGAGGACGTCAACGACCGTGACTCTCACGCACCATCACAAGACGGGCGTTCGGGTGAGGAAGAGATTACGGACACATCCAGCCTCTCTTCCTTTGAAACACAACTTAGATTACTCCATCGCAATATGGTCCGTGTTCTCCATCTGCCCGATGACAGCCAACCCGACCAACCGGGGAGTCGCCAGTCCTTTAAACGACGGATGGGAGTAGAAGAGTCCCGTCCCCTGACATTCCCTACTATGTCGATGGATCGTCTATGCGTAGACCGCATCCAACGCATTGCAACCACGAAGAAATGGGTCCCCGATCCACAGCGGGCTTCATCATTCTTCTGTTTTCCGGAGAAGGACTGTGATGATTTTGTGACAGTACCGGTCATCCCAAGTACGGCCAAGGACAAGCTGGCCAGAGACAGTGGTAAAGCTGCGACTAAGGCCATTTTCACTGATAAGTCAAAAGCCAAGTTTGAGGATATTATGAAGAAAATTGACGAAGCCGCCAGATTTGGCACGAAAACAAGCGCCTTTCTTCTTTTCTCTCCGAGTATATTGTCTGCGCATGTGAAGAGGAATCACCCTTTCCAGCTGATATGTTAGCGGTAGCCTTCAGATGTTTGGTGAAGTGCTCTGTTTTTCCTTGGACCAGTTCACGAGAATATCTCTTATCTCACCCAAGTCTCGCAGAACCAACGTCTTAGATGCCTTATACATTCCATACAAAGGCGCAAAGAAAAAGTTGGAAGAACTTACCCTCTTAGGGAAAGACCTGTTCGATGGGAAATTCCAGGAGGTTCTGGAAACGAAGGCCAAGCGGATCGATACTGCCAATAAACTGAGCCTCAGAAAACCCAAACCCAAGCCGGCGGAAAAGAAAACAACCAAAGGCGCTAGTTCTTTCCGTCCCGCTCTTCGGAAACCCTTCAAGCCCTTCCGTCAACTGACAGCCAGGGCTTCAGCCGGATTGCCAGCTACTGTCCCACGCCCTTACGCCCAACCCTCCCGCCAGAATATACACTCTGCTGGGCGGGGTATCAGCTCTGGCCAACCCCTCCTCGGTAGTCCGGGGGTGGCGACAGTGACACTTGCCCCCTAGTGACGACCTCCTGCATGGGGCCCGTCGAAGGTCGCCTTAAAAGTTTCGCAGGTTCCTGGGGAGGGATCACCTCCGATGTATGGGTGCTTGCGACAATCAGACACGGCTATCAGCTGGAATTCACAAGCACCCCTCCGTCGGAAACATGCATTCGTGAAACACCGGTTCCAAACCGAGACAAGCGTCTCGCTCTCGAGAATGAAGTTCTCTCACTCATTGGGAAAGAAGCCATCCACCTGGTTCTACCAGCAGAACAGTTCAAAGGGTTCCTATCTTCATTCTTTCTGACTCCGAAGAAAGAAATGGAGGAATGGCGACCAATTACCAACTTGAAACCATTAAAGTTTGTCAGATCCAGCCGTTTCCGAATGGAAACACTCAAAATAATCCTAGACTCGCTACCAACGCCGGCTTGGGCAACGACTCTGGATCTCAAGGATGCATACCTTCATGTCCCCATCCTTCCGGGGCTCTCCGATTCCTACGTTTCAGATATCGAGAGCGTACCTTTGAGTTTATCGCCCTTCCCTTCGGCTCACGACCTCTCCAAGGGTCTTCACCAGAATAACATGAACAGTGGCTGCTCATTTAAGGCACCAGCCTATGATTTCACCCAACGATTAATTGCTCACTGTTTCTGTTCAACAATGGCTGTGACTTTGCCCAAAAATAGAAATCAGGAGGGAGATTGTCTGACCACACAACCTTTGTAGATGATGGAAACCAATTGACATATATTTGCAGTACAATGGAAGTACACTGTCTCATACATGAATCAAACTCATCTGCTTCAATGAGATCGTTGGTGCCAATGCAATATGAAATTATTGAGCAAACACGCTTTTTATGAGCTTTCCTTTTATACTTAAATTCTGCTCTAATTCCTGGCATTTCTAACAAAAAATTTCGATCAAATAATTTGATTTTTTTTTTGTGGTCAATCATTGTTTTTCTATCGGGGGATTGGCAGCTCACCATGGCACCTTCGCTGTTCTGGTTGTAATCATAATGTTTCTACACCTGATAATTTCTTGATTTTTTAATATAAATCCAAGGTACCTTTGTAGACAACTTACGATATTCATGATTTCATGCTCTCACTCAATCCATCTTCAATCTACAACTTTTCGGAAACATGATTCAAAGAAGCTCCCCCTTAATATGACCGTATGGGCAATTATCATCTTATTCATTCCTCTTGTTCTGAAAAAATAGGGGGAGGAGCTGCCATGTTTGTGAAAAACTTGTTTTAAATTCCACAATCGTGACGACCTCATGCCATCTTAAATGTGTGTTCAAGTCAATGAGTTCACGCTGTTATTTTGATTGCCGGTAATGTCTACAGGGCTCCTGGGGCTTCCCCAGAGAACTTAAACAGCTCTTTTGATTCTTGTCTCAATACTATCGCCAATGAAAAAAAACTATGATTTCAATCTCAACTTACTTAATTGCTTTAACTATCGACCAATGATTTTGTAAATACCTTTTTCGCTTATGGTTTGTTTGACACACCAACCTGCATATATCACCCCCTCACAGTACTACTCTACTAGACAACATTCTTACCAACAACGACCAGGAAATGTATGCAGGGATCCTTTATTCGGATATCACCGATCACCTACCACTTTTTCAGGTGACTCCCTTTTGTTTTGATAACTCAGCCCCTACTTGTAACACTTTCGTCGCCAGGAATATCAGTGCTGACAGTCCGTTTTTTTTCACTGCAGACATTGCGAATGTGAATTGGAGCAAAGCCTATAAGGCTGACAAGCAAATTCTGCCTACAATGCTCTTCTTACAACCTTTAACTCTCTGTGCAATCTTTATTTCCCTTTTTTCTGTGAAATCTGCGGGGTCATTCTTTGGGAAATCAGCCCTGGATTAATCAGTCTATTGTCAACTCTTCCATTGCAAAAACATGCTGTACCGTCGTTTCTTATGTAATCCCACTGCTGCTATTGACATATTGAGCGTCTGTATAAGGATTACCGTAATTGTCTGACCTCAGTCGATCGTACTGCTGAACAGAATTACTTTGCCCTGCAGCTGGATCACAACAAAACCAGCTTGAACAATATCTGGTGCAAAGTTAATAGCATCCTGGACAAAGATAAAAGGGTTGACCTCCCTTGTAAATTCACCAACATCCAACTCACTCTACGAGAACCTACAGAAATTGTTAACTCATTTAGCACATATTTCTCTAACATTGGTTTTTATTGAACGGACGTGTTTGGTTTTCCGTCTTTGAATGTATCGTATAAGTTATCAGATTCTTATTTTTTTGGTTAAGTTTTATTAAGCAGAGGAGTATACCAAGTGTGTATCATGTTTATTATTAATTATCTTCACCGTTTTTCATTTTCTTCACTCGTAAGATAAGTAATTTTAATTTTAATTTTTTATTATTTAAAAAATACACACCAAAACAAACTAAAAAATGCAGTCGAGCTGGCTTTCCGCTGCCTGGACGACAGATTCAGATCTGGCGGGGAAACGTCCTTGATGCAATTTTCCTCCCCACCGAACCTTTACAAACATTTAAAGCTGCAGGTCGAACTCCATCTGCTAGTCCAGCCAACCCCTACTCTACTCCACAGCAGTTGTTAGCTCCCAGTGCCCCTTTCGGCAGCCGCAACCGCGATTCCCACATTTCATACACTCCCCGCCCCAAAGCCATTTATGGGAGTGGTCGGGGTAGGCCATGGCGTCTGTGACGCCTCTCCTTCAGCAACCCCCTACTACTGGCCTTAGGGCTGCCTCCAGTCTTTCGCAAAGACTTGGGCCTTTTGTGTGACGACAGATGGGTGCTCGATACCGTAGCTCATGAATACAAACTAGAATTCATGAGCACCCCTCCATCATTGTACCTCCCTTGGCCTACGCCAATCCCATCCGATCAGTCACAATGCTTAGCTCTCGAATTAGAGATTCTTGCCCTTCTTCAAAAACAGGCAATTTACCGTGTTTTACGGGTAAAAACTGTTGCAGCTATCCTTCGTGAGTAGCCAATTGTCCAGGTAGACAATTCGGAAGCTGAAGCCCACTGGGCTATGGATCTCACCCTCTCACTAGCAAGGGATTTGGGATTATTCATCAACAAAAAGAAGTCCCACTTGACACCTTTGTTAAACCCAACCTTTCTCGGGGCTGTGCTGGACCTTCAACGGGGCATGGCCACACCCACCAAAGAGAGGATTCACAATCTTTTGGAGTGTGTGAAACTCTTCATCTCCACAAGAGCAGCACCGGCCTTAGCCTGGTTACGCCTCCTGGGGCTAATGGCAAGCCTAGCAGATCTGATTCCTTGGTGCAGGATGTGCATAAGCCCAATCCAACTCCATCTTTTTGCCAAGTATCGTCCGAAGCGAGACCCCCCGTCGCTATTAGTATCGATACTTCCCCAAGTTCTCTTTCATCTCAACTGGTGGCTTCAGCGGGGAAATATCAGCTGAGTTTTACCCCTCCCTCAACCTTCCATGACCCTAAACACGAACGCATCCCCTTCAGGTTGGGGGGCACATATGGGACCACAGACCACCGCTGGGATATGGTCCCAAGCAGAGAGGTTGTTCCACATCAATGCGCTCGAGTTGCTGGCGGTTCATTGAGCCCTGATACACTTCACTCCAAAAGTGGGGGGCAAACATGTCCTCATCATGTTCATGTTCGACAATCAACTGTTGTCTCGTATATCAACCGACAAGGCAAACATGTCCTCATCATGTTTGACAATTCAACTGTTGTCTCTTATATCAACCAACAAGGGGGGGGGGGGGACTCAGTCCCCCTCCTGTGTGTACAGACATGGGACCTCCTTTGCTGGTGTCTGGCAAACAAAGTACACCTGTCTGCATCCCATCCCAGGAAAAGTGAACTCCCTACCGGACACCCTGTCGAGGGGCAGGGTCACGCGCCCACAGCGAGGACTCTTAACCAGGCAGTGGTGCAATCCATCCTCCTGAGGTTCGATCGTCCTCACAAAGACCTATTCGCATCATCCCTAAACAACCAGCTACCGGTATACTGCGCTCGCAGTAGGGATCTTCAGGCTTGGGCATCAAATGCCTCTCAATCGACTGGGAAAATATGTACGCTTATGCTTATCCCCCGATCTCACTAATTCCAAGGGTATTAGCCAAAATAGTAGTAGGGGCTTGCAAGGTGCTCCTCGTTGCACCTTTCTGGCCCTGACAAGCATGGCTTCAGAGGCTTATTCGCCTCCTCATACATCCCCCAGTCTTACTTCCCCAACAGGCGAATCTCATTGCCCAACCCCGGTCGAAGATCTACTTCACTTAACGTGTTGGATGTTGTCCAACATTCTTTCCGATCAGGAGGCCTTTCATCAGATGCTGCATACATGGCTGCCGGAGGTTGGCGAAAGTCCACTAGAAGGTCGACCTATGACAGCCAGCTTCAACATTACTATAAATGGTGCAGGGACAATTCTTTTGATCCCTGCTCAGCACCTTTAAAAGTCATTGGTAATTTTTGGATAAAACTTTTCCTAGAGGGTCTCACAGTGGCCACTATCGGAGGCTATCATTCTGCCCTTGGTGCAGTTTACATTGGCTTCCCTGATGGATCTTCTATCTCAAGCAATAACGCGTTAACCCAAATGCTTCGGGCCATGTTCATTGAGCGCCCCTCAAACAAAAAGCTTCTTTCTGCTTGGGACCTAGGACAAGTCCGTAACACTCGAGGGCCCTGTTCAAACCTCTATCCAATGCCTCACCTATAGAATTGTCTGTGAAAACAGCATTCCTTATAGCTACGGCCACCTGTAGGAGACAGAATGAGTTCCATGCCTTATCCATTGACACAGGTCATATCCGCTGGGAGCCGGGCAATGTCCGCTTCATCCCAAATCTAACGTTCTTAGCAAAGAACTAAGAGGCCCCATGTCCCAACTTTTCATTACTACTAGGGCAGTTTTCGCCTGATCCCATCTCCCGTTGGATAGTTACGGCGATCCGATCATCCTTGGATTCCTGGCTTACACCCAGGACCAACTTTTGTTGGTCGGATTACACGGACAAGGCAGCGCGAAAGTAGCCCACAAAGGAGTGAAGGATTAGTGTTTGCAGTGTATGAATGAATTGACCAACCAGTCTTGAATGACTTGATATGACTTGAATGAATAAATAATAGCTGGTGTAAGGATTAAATAATTGTTTGAAGTTGCATTCCTGTTTCGGGGTACTTGGGGATGCAATAACAGGTGTTTTAGAGACAGTGTCCCACTCATTCTCATTTGAGATCTTAACAAAGCAACAGCAAGACCCACTTCCTCTGTAGGTTTGTTGGCCAAAAACATTCTAAAAATACTATCGGTTATCAACGAAGCTCTTTCTCTAATAAAAATAATAATAATAGTAATTAATTCTTCATATAGCATTTTAAATAAAAATCTGATGTCGATGTGCAGGAAATTACTTTGTACAAATAAAATACACATATGGACTGGCAATGAGGTCACTAGAGCACGTCTATTCCCCCGAGGGACTGTGAGTGACCAAAAGAGGGACCTATTTCCCGAAGCCGAAGGCCGAGGGAGCTCCCTCTTCTGGTCACTCACAGGCCCGAGGGGGGATACAAACGTGCTCTAGTGACCGAATCATGACAGTCCTTATGTGTTTTATAACACACCTCGGTCCAAAATATGAAATACCAGTCAAAAATTCATGTGAAGACAGGAGTAACGTGATCCGACGATCCAGACGCCGCCGTTTTTCATGTGAAGATGAGCCTGGCAAACCTCTTGAGGGCGCTGTAACCAGTAAAAAATTGAAAGACTATTGCCCGCTTCGGGAACTATTTCCCGCAAACTACGCGCGTGCGATGTCTAGTTCATGGTAGGCAAATCTCATGCACTAGCCTATAATAGTTCATCCCACTTGACCATGTTTCAGCCAACCAGAATACAGAACTAGCAAGAGGTGTGTTATAACAAAATATATATGTATAAACCAGGATGGAAATACAATTTCCGTTTACATGGATTCTATTTTTTTTCAATTGAAATCTGAGTAGACTTGTATCGGGAAAAAAAGGGCTATGGTTTATCTTTTTTTACTTTAAAAAGTCCATGTTAATATACCAGACCTGAGAGACAATGTTCGTATATAGTACATGTATAAGGATTTTTTTTTTTCAACTGGAACGACAGTAGACTTATTGCGGGGAAAAGGCTATGGTTTATCTAGTAAGCTGATTATAACTACACAGTGGCACTCATTTGGCCAAAACCACTGTTCCTTTGTTATACAGTGAGTCTCCCTCAAGACCGGGCGATTGTAGAAGAACGCGTGACAGTGCGTGCACCGTGTGGGTTTTCTTCTGTTTGAGCTTGCACGCATAGGAACGCGTCGGATTGCGGCCGTGCCCGTGACATAATTTATCCATGCTCCCTTAGCTATTGTCGGAGGGGTTGGTTCTTACTACCTCGTGCCTCACCCTTAGGTCAACCACCTTCATTTTTGTTAACAGTTTATGCAATCATAGGTTAAGCAGGTAATGGAGTCCTTGAAGTACACTCCCCCAAATCAAATTTCAAAATTACAGTCTCTTCATCATATTGTACCACAGTGTTCAGGTTTGCGGGTGGAAAGATGTATACAAAATAGTGTATCAAATTGTTTCGAATGAGGCTTTGTAAGACTATGATAAAAAAAAAGCCACAATTGTTCAAGGCTACAAAGGGTCAGCGCTTTCCATGCAAACCCTTATATACCCTATAACACCCACAGGGTCAGCTCCCTCCGCCTCTTGGGCCGTGGCTCCCTCTGCTCCAATACAATTGAGAAAACAGGGTTGGAAATACCCCTGCCCCAAGGCTACCCTCAGTTCCTATGGGAGGGGACCTTGGCATATAATGCTTTAATCCCATGACACCAATGTGACCTTACCTTTCCTGGTTTAAACTGAAAGTTGAGGTGAAAAGTAGTCTCAGACCCAACTGTTTGGCCTGTAAGCTAATATGAAAGGGATTTTCCTTAATGTTTCTTTTTACATGTATGATAACATGTAATGTTAAAATGTTTAAACATGCAAATGATGACATCATCATGGTTACAAAGCATTGTTACTAAAAACAAGTTGTTGAAAGGTAAAAATTGTTCAAAACTTTGAACGTTTTAAAATCTGAATGCCTAGATAAGAAATAAGCAAGGACATCTGTTGTCGAATTACACATCCCAATTTGTTTTTTGAAAGTTTATTCATATCTGAAGAACCACAGCTCATCTCGTATAATTTTAATCTGTTTGACACTTGTTATGTTTTATAAGATTTGAATGATGCACCATTTGTATGTCAGGGGTCGAAATTGCCGGTAGCCCGCTAGCCCGGGACTACCAGATTGACAGCCGGGCTACCGTTTCCCTCAGTTTTAGTAGCCCGGCGGGCTAGTGGAAAAATTGTTCCTTTTTACAATAAATGAGGGGTACAGTGGTAAAATCCCAAAGAGAGATTATTTTTAAGTTCGTAAAATGGTTTGGCAAGTCTTTACATTTGCTAGATTTAATGTGGCCGCGATCGCAATCGCGATCACGATCGTTAATAAGTAAAACACGCACGCACATAACCACATAGTGGTAGTGAGTATCCACAGGCCCCACAACGTTCGCTCGCCCGACTGTAGTCCACGCACGCACACAGCACATGGTGTATTGTACAGTACAACAGCAGGTCCAAAGTCTATCCTAACCAACACTCCGCAAGCTGTGATTGGCCCGTTAAAATTCCATATTCATAAGAAAGCTTGGCTAGCCTCCAACTCTGTACACGTTCACAAGTCGAGTAAACAAATGCTGCACAATGTGGCGCACGCCCACGGATTCTGTACTACACACAGCGTTGGGTTAAGGCTATTCAAGCATCGACAACTTTTGCTGATAGAGGGCGTTGCAGGGCAAAGTTCATTGATTTTTTTCTCCATCATGCGTCGTCGATCGATCGTTAACACGAAGATTTCATTGCAAAAGAAGTTCTGTAAAATCGATTCTCAAATCACAAATCCATGAAAATGGTTGTTGATGAAAAAAGGATTATTAAGGGAAGAAATTAGGGGATAAAATTTCTGTGTGTGTGTGTGTGTTGTTGTTTTTTTTTTGGGGGGGGGGGGGTTTCATGTCTGGCGGGCAAGTGAAAAAAAAAGTTAAGGGAAACCCCTGCAGAAGAAATTAAATCATAACCCAGCAGATGCAATCAACCTTTGGATAGCGGGAGGAAAACAAAACAGACGACCAACCCAGAAGCCGTATGGGCAACGGATCCGATCCGAGATCATCAGCTCATCAGATGAGGACGAGGACGACCACCAGCCAGATGGGCAATGGATCGAGATCATCAGCTCATCAGCTGATGAGGATGAGGATGACAGTGATTTCTAAATCAACTACAATCAAATAGACTGTTTTTTATTGTTTTATTCTAATCTTTTTTACAATGAAAGGGTATGGTCATAGTTTGGTTTTTGTCAACATAATGTTAGCTCGGCACCTAGTATATGAAAGCAAATTAAATCAATGCAATACAGAAGGAAACAAAAATCCAGCCAGGGCTACTGAAATTTATTCAGGGCTAGTAAAAATTCAGGGTTACTAGCCCTGTGGGCTACCTTGAAAATGTAGTTAATTTCGACCCCCTGTATGTAAAGTGATATGACCTTGAAAGTTTGAGTGCTTCACTCAAATTTCCCTGCATAACCATTACTGAGTTTCTCTTTATGTTTAACTATTACAGACTTGGAACTGACAGAGATGATTTAAGTGAATCTTACCAAGTAACCCTCAGTAATGTACTTTGCCAAGGACAGCATATGCTTGTGCAAGTTGAAACAACATGTCCTCCACCTCGGAAAAAGAATAAGAGAAGAAAACGAACGATCATCAGAAAACTGTAAGTGCTATGTTTGAGAGGATGGTTTTTTAAAAAGTTGACATATGGATAACTTTGCTTTTTTGCTTCTTATCTGTATATATTTGAATATTTTTATGCCCCACCGGCAACCAAGCCAAAGGGGCATATAGTATTTGCCTTGTCCTTCCATGTGTGTGTGTGTGTGTGTGTGCCGTGTGAGCGTGTCTACCCCTTGAAACCGAGAGGACTTTTTAAAAAGGGATCCGGGTGTTTGACAGAGCGAAAACAAAAAGAAGTGTTTGATTTACGGGATTCACAAACAAGTGTGCTCATTTTCGGTACCTTATGGAGACCAAGGACAAAACAAAAAAGGGAAAACAAAAGGAAATTCTAAAGATCGGGGTGCTCAACAAGGAAATTTGGGTACAAAGTCTATGGGAAACTGTAAAGTGCAGGGACAAAGGAAAGAACATAAGGATGCATTTTTGAGAATGTGTGGATCTGTGTGTGTGTGAGTGTACATTGTCCGAGCGATTACTTAAGAAGGACTTGGCATATTAACTCAAAACTTGGTGTGTGGATTGGTCTCAAGATCCCCCAGAAGCTATATTGTTTTTGAACCCCCACAACAAATTTCAATGTCATTATTGGTAAAACAATAGAAATATTGTCCAAGTTGATTGGTCTCATGTAGATTGTAAGATTGCAAGTAATTGGATTGGCCTGAAAAAAAAGTTCATCAAAGATTACACCATGTTGGTAGCACATTGTACTATAAACGATCAAGTGTTATACCTGTAAATGCCCCTTTGTATAGATTCTGGCTCAGACTTTTATGTTTAAGACTAGGTCTCAAACTCAGAACTATATTTGACTTAAGGACTGACCGTATGATTTGTACTGTTTTTAGTTACAGAGACACTTGATCAATTTTATGGTAACATTGATTTGTAGTTTGGATACATGTTTTTCCCAAGAGTCAAGAAGGTTATGAGATTTTATTTGAGACATTGACGTAGAAGTACATTAAAAAGCACACACTTTGGGGGTCCCAAAGTGGCTTAACAAATAATTTTCATTTAGAGGAGCAGGCAGGGGGGGGGAGGGGCTGACTTATACTAGACCAAGAGAAACCATGCACTGCTAAAAATTGTACTTTTGAATTAAGAACAAATCTTATTTAAAGAAAACTTTTCTTGTGTCACTCTCAAAAATCTTAATAGACACATTTTGTTGGGAGTGAATACAAGATTGTTGTACTGTTTCTTATTTCAAAAATGCCATTCTTAGCAGTGTGCATTTGCAAGAAATGCAAGACATAGTAATCGATGTACTGTTAATTGTATTAGTTGATATTCTGAACCATACATTTTATGCATTTTAATACAGTCTACATTTTTTTCTTTTTCAGGTTATACATAACAGATGTTTTAATCGCAAAAACCAAATAAATCCTGTAGATAAACTTTTCTTTTAACTAATGGGGGGGGGGGAGAGACACAAGGGGCCCCAAATCCTTGTGCCAGTGTTTCTCATGTGACGCGTACAATTTTATGACAGGTGTCTCTTAGCCATTTACCCATTTCCTTAAACCTTGTCCAGATGCCAGGTGCTATCGTTCGCCAACAAGTAACTAGTGAAATGGTATTATGTTGTTTAAGCAGTGTTGACCTGTCAACTTATGATCTGTAATAATGAAGACTGCTGATCTGTAGACTGGGTTCAAGTTCCAGTCTTTACACTTGCAAGACACTTAACCATTATTACTTCGGATGGGCGTAGGTTCCCTTGTGTTGTGTAGTCACATAAAAGAACCCTTGTACATCACTTATCACTAAGAGAAGGGGTTGCCCAAGTGTTTCTGGCATAGTTGGCTGCAGATTGCACCGCATCTCCTTGTAAACCTTACATAGTGCTATATAAATGGATCCCATAAGTCAAGTTAGCATACCTGCCTATACCCAGACTTACTTCAAGTAATAGGCGCACAAGATCCTGCTCGTAAATGTGTTTTGAATGAATACCACACCTGGAAAATGACACCAGATAACAAAACTTGTCTTCACAGATTATAACTAAGGTTAAGGAGAGTATCAACTCAAAACTTGGTGTGGGGATTGGTCTTGGGATCCCCTAGAAGCAATGTTTCCCCCCTCAAAAAAGAAAAGAAACAAAGTTGCCCACAGTGGCGTAACTAGACATTTTCATTTGGGGGGGCAAGTGGGGGCAAAGATTAAATTTGGGGGTGCCAAAGAAGTGCAAGATTATCATTAAATATGTTAACTGATGTATATATAATAAGAATATACTTTTCTGTGATTTCATATGGGGGGGGCAAGAGGGGGGGCAAGGGTTCTGAGTGGGGGGGCGCAGGCCCCCCCTGCCCCCCCCCCCCCCTCTGGTGACGCCACTGGTTGCCCAACAAAAGAAATGTTATCCAAGCGATAATTCAAGAGGAATTACATTGATCTCAGTGGGGCATTTGTGTTTATCAGCCTGCTGATCTTGTTGAGTAAACATTTATGTATGTTGGAGTGCTCCCTTTCATTTTTACAGAAAAACATATGTTTAAACACAATCTAATTGTTTTTTATTTTGTTTACTCTGTGATAAGGAGTGGGCAAGGTCTTCAGGTCCCTGAGTCTTCTCTTCAGCACTCTGCAAACAGTGGTGATGGTGGTGATGAATATACTAGCTCTGAGGCTTCAGAGCTTGACACTCTGGGAACGGTTAGTCTAAAAGTTTAATTAACCTGTTATCCTCTAAAATGTTACTACAGAAATAGGTAGATTCAACTGTTGATAGTTCTTTATACTTTTAATTAACAGTTTATGGAAAGTTTAAGTTTTCTATGGAGTGAGCTATAGGCTTTTTTCTCTTAACAAATTATTTTTCTTAGAAAAGAGGAGATGTTTAATTTTGTCTCTCATATCTTAAGATCATTTAATTCAAAAGTTATTTGTATGCCCCACGGTTGGCCAAGGGGCATACTGTTTCCGACATGTGTTCTTACGGGAGCACCCTTGTGGGGTATTTTACACAACAGAACAATGCTACCCCACAAGGTTTTCTTTATTCAACCTGGACCCGTCAACGAGAACTCTTTAGAAAAGGGAATAACAACAATTGCAGGACCCCACAAACTTGATCCGTAAGGTTGTGTGCGTGTGTGTGCCAAAGATAACTCAAGAAGGACTTGGTATATCATCTCAAAAATTGGTGTGTTGATTAGACCTGAGATCCACAGCCCCCCCCCCCTCCAAAGCCTGTCTTTGTTGGACCCCATTGGTCATATGTCAAGGTCATTATGGCTAAAACAAAAGAAATGTTGTAGAGCAGTAACTTGAGATGGACTTTGCACATTAACTGCAAACTTTGGTTTGTGGATTGTTCTTGGGATTCCCCAGAAGCCTATTGTTTTTGAACTCCTAGATAAATTGTCATGGTCATTATGGCGAAAACTAAGACATTTTGTGCGCACGATAACTCTAGAAGGACTCGAGATTGGGATCCGGAAGCATGTTGTTTTTGGACCACCTAGGTCAAATGTTAAGAAACGAACTGGCTTGCGAGGCATTTGTGTTTATCAACCTTGACTTCTTCTTTTTTTCTGTAACAGATTCCAACATGGATTAAAAAAGAGTTAAGAGATTCGGCAAATGTTACAGAAGAGAATGATGCAGATGACAGTGATGATGAGGGGAATACAGAAGAACATGTTGAAAATGACTTCACTTTAGCCAGTATCAAAATCAACAAAGATCTGAAGTTGTTTGATGGTATGAAAATTCTTTAGTGCAAAAGCATTTGCAAATTCATGTATAAAAAGGAAAGTGTAATTTTTAATATATTTTTTTCCTTTACTGTTGGTAATTGATTGACATAATTGACATAAAGAACTTTTGAGGTACAACATTGTGTAAAAGTGACTTTTCACAAAGTCTATTTCAAGACCTGTTCACATAAAGCACCCCGATGAGACAAGCCTGTTATTCCTGGGGAAGTGAATTTAAAAAAAATTTAAAACAAAGACAAGACGTAAGGGTTTTTGGACCATGCACTACAAAATGTAAGTATGAAAGACATTCTTGGAAATGTTTCATCTTTGTCATTGGTATAGTGAATAACTGCATGTTGCTCTTACACGACTTGAATGATTGTACAGGCACCCCACTTTGACCAAATAAGTCCAAGACATCCAAGAACAATCAATGTATAATGACATTATTATATTTGGCGCAGCCTTCTGGTGACAATTAGAACATGATCATGCCAGTGACATTTAAGTTGTAGTCAGAAGAAGGTGCAGTTTTCTGCTAATCAACAAAACATATCATACATGCCCCCTGCAAACCAATGTTAACAGCCGAAATATCTGTATCGTTGTGCAGACATACTATTTTTTAAAAATTAAAAATTAGAAAGTTCAGAAAACCTTAACATTTCACATATAACTAATTATCAAGGAGTTATGGCTCTAAAGCAAAGTCCTTATTGCGATAACATCATTAAGTGTCACATTACTCTAATTAGATATTAATTATCTCAAACAATCATATCCTGCACTGTAAAATAATTTGTACAATCTATTTACATGATTTGCAATTGTTGCAAATTGAACCTCTATTAATTATAATTGATGTTTTCTGTTTTAGGAAATAATCAAATTGAAAGAGAGAGTAAAGGACAAGTGATTGTTAAAAGTAAACTTGGACAATCATCAGATCAAAAGGTACATTTTATTTTTAAAATGCTACATTTACTTCAGTGTGTTAGACAAGTGGCGTATCATTTGTTAGAATTGGGCAGGGCTGAGGCAGCGGCACAGCCAGGACTTTTTCATGAAGGGCACATTCCAATGAGGATAAAAAGAGCCCTAAAGGGACATGTGATGAAAAAAAAATAACCATAGAAGTAGTTTAAGTTCTTTGAGTGTTCACAAAATTGTTTTGTTTGCTCAAAATAAATGATTTTGAGCTTTCAAAATGATTTTGAGCATAATGATTTTGAGACCCTGAATTGATTTAATTATTTATTACATTAGGCTTTTGTAATAATTTATTTTGAGCTCTCGTAATAGTTTGTTTCAAGCTCACAAAATAAATTGTTTTGAGCGTTCAAAATTATTTCCAGCAAAACTATTTCTTAATCACAAAATGATTTTGACCAAAATGATTTGGTAAGAAAAAAATTATTGCAAAGCGCTTTTGCAATAATTTATTTTGAGCTCTCGCAATAGTTATTTCAAGCACACAAAATAAATTGTTTTGAGCGTTCGAAATTATTTCCAGCAAAACTATTTCTTAATCACAAAATGATTTTAACCAAAATGATTTGGTAAGAAAAAAATGATTGCAAGCGCTCAAAATAATTTTTAATTCAAGTGAAAATTAATTATTTCTGTTTTGAGTATTTTTTCCTACCATTATGTCCGTTTCAGTGCTCAGTAGGAAAAAACAACCCTTGATCTATGAACAACTTAACAGTTATTTCAGCTTTTATAAAATAACTTGTTTCCTTCATCATGTAAACCATTTTCAAGGACCATTTTGACAACTTTAAATCCTTTTGAGAGTTGTTACCAAACTTGCCAGATTCCTCGGAAAATTAAAGAAGAAAAATAACCTTGGGACTCTTTTTGCTCTTTCTGGAATCAACCGACAGCACAGTCGCTTGGCATGATGCAAACTGACACACATTATTGAAAAAACCTTTAAGAAATAGGAACTGATCCAAAGAAACCAATCACTAATCAGTAAACGCACTAGAGACAAACATAAACAATCTTCACCAGTCCGCAGTATAAAAAATTTAAAAAAAACACTAGTTCAAAATTTCAAATAAAGGGGCTAATTTTTTTCCGATCAAATTTCAGCAAAATTGCAGTGCAGAAAACTTCAAAAATATGATCAAATAATAACTAAACACATAATAAACAAATTTGTTTTAGTGATTTTGTTCAAGTTGATCTTAAATTTCACTACAATATTTAAGAAAGACAAAAACAAAAATTCAGAAGCTCACTATCATTGTAATTTTAAGTACTAATTGTAACTCATTAAACTTCAGTAATTTATCTATCGTGGCGTGTTGTAGCCAAGTGGTCTGATGCACCGGACTGAATTTGCATGTAATACTTTCCTTAATGAGAAGGGGTTTGCCTCAGTGTTTTTGGCAACGGCAATATATGTGGCACCTCACCTTGTATGTCCTTCAATGTGTTGTGTTATGGTTGCTTCATCTCATAAAATCATTCTTAACAAGTTTCACCAAATTTGATATTTGGGTGCCAGGAATGTCATATATGACAGACATGGCGCATACACTGTTATTCTTAAATAACATTTATTCAAAAACATGACCCCACTTCGACCTTTGTTTCCAGTCCAAGCAGGAAAATCAACTAGTTCATTTGTATATCTTTCGGGTGTACAGCTAATTAAAACAGCATTTGGATGTAGTGCCGGTTTATGGAACCATAAGTGAGACCCAAGCTTTAAAAAAAAAAATTTTTCAAACATCATCACCTGTCCAGCTGTTACAGCAAAGTGTTTAAAATCCATTTCAAAAAGTCATATCTCCTGAACCACATGACATAAACTTTGAATGTTTGTGGCATCTTCTGGCCTCATAACCCAAAGTAGTATTTATTTACCTGTGTGACCCAAATTGACCTCTCAATCCAAACCCTTTCAGTCCAAACAAGAACTTCAAAAGAACAATGTTTTGTACACAAATTTAAAAGGATGGTTCAACCCCAAAGGTGAAACACTTTAGATGTTTGTTTCTTTGAAGGATGCCATACATGCAGTCCGAGCTTTAAAAATTATATAGGCCCCCTGTGTGTGTGATGGTGTCCTCACGTATTACAGTACTCTCCAGTGACAAGTTTTAAATATTTGAATTAAATATTGTACTCAAGGGTATGTCAAACATGTCAAATGGTATACCATAATGTAGGTGGTTACTGAAACAAAATCAGAGCAGCAACTTTGGTTACTAGTTATCAACATTATCAGAACAGCAATGTGTTCATACTTTTGGACAAACACCCAATGTCTTATTTTTATTAAAAGTTTCAATGTCTTTCATAATATAATTAAGGCATAGTTGTTTTTTACCACAATGTCCAGTGTGTAACAAAAGAGACTTCTAAAAGTACAGCCAGTATATTTTCACCAGAGAGTGGCCTACAACTATCAAGTGATTCAAGTTCATGTGATATCCAGACAGACATACATGGGTAAGATACAGATTACATTACAGGTATGGTTTTACCTTCAAAACCAAGACTTATTGACAGTGTACCTTTAGGTGGTAATCAAAATTTGAAGTACATCTAATTTCTTAATATATGCTTATGGCTGGCGGAGTCTATCCAACATTGAACCTAACAGTTTGGTTTAGTTTGGTTTTTAAAATATCTGAGGGCAAGTATAATATTATTTTTGAGCTTATTTTCAATTGGAATCTGTACATTATACTCGGACATATTATTGACCACATATCAAAAGCGACTTAATTTTTGCCACAGCTTAAAAGCTGGATTTATATGCACAAAATTGTGAAATGTTTCTCTTGCAGATTTAGTTATAGGCAATGAGCCGGATACTGGACACAGGGCAAAAGGGCTGAACAGACATCAACAGATGCAGCACTATAGCTGCAGACATGGACTAAAGTAACATATGACGTCACAAATAAGGACACCTCGCCCTACCATATACATTTATATGAACTACCTTTGTCCATACCCGCATGAAAAAAACTGTATCCCAACAATACAGATGACACACCGGGGCCCAATTTCATAGCACTGCTTAACGGTAAGCAAATTTTCGTGCTTACTAAAGCAGACAAATTTGCTTAAGCATAAGCATATTTCACAGGTTAGCAAGAAAACTAGGCAGCCATCTTGCGTGTTCACCATGGATTTGCATTGTTATGTCATTCATTTTCACACAGTAAGTACCATAAGATTAGCCAGTCAGTCCGCAGCACACAGAATCCATTCCTTTTCTTTGCACTGTATGCATGGCTCGGACGTGCGTGACCTCTCTTTGAATATTTAATGAGCTGGAACCGTTTGTGGAATGTGTGAACCCATTTACAGGTAGTTCAGTCAAGTAAATAAATAAATAGCACACAAGTTGATATAACAAGTACACAAATAGCTATTATAATCTTGTTAACTTAAATAAAACATACATGTTTTATATAAAAAATATATGATTTTTAGAAAATAACAAAAAATAAGTTACCTTAAACTAAAAATGGCATTTAATATGGCATATGATATGGAAGTACATGTACAATGTTAGGCAACCATCATACAATGATTGACGAAGTAACGTTAAACATAACACTTAAGACAGTGGCCTCAATGGAACTGATCGGGGCGCTACAAAAAGTAATTAAAATACATTGTGTTTTAAGTTAGAATTTGTCCCCAAGTTGAGCGCACGAGAGGAGACAGCCCAAATGGATGGAAGGGTGCTATGATTCTAACATTACATGAAGTAAATAGTTTATGACAGAATAAACATTTGAATTTTTCAAGTACCCTTAAACAGTTACAAATAAACACTAAAATATAACAACTTGAATCCTATGAAAATCTTAATAGTTGCATAATGCTTAAATGTTTAGTACATTTTAAATAAATGTCTAAATGTCTGAAAGCATGAAACTTTTCTCCTTTGCTTACTTTATTTATTTATTTTTAATTAATATGTAATTAAAAGTGTATATGAACATCTGCATGTAAAGAACCAATCAGGATAGTAGCCAGATACAAAAATTCAAAAACCCTGTGGAAAAAATAAGAACATATTTTGGCCCCATGTTTGCTATCTCATGCCAACCTGATAAAAGGACTCACTACAACCAACAATAATATACACAAGTAATGTTGATGTTCTTGATAAATCATGGTGAAAACAAATAACTATGCTGTGCACCAACAACAATAAACCTCGTATCATCGATTACCAAAAGTGGACCGTAGGGGAGGAGGTGGGTTGAAAAGTTTTCGCAAACATAAGCTTGGTGGCAAAGTTATGATAAATTTGCTCTTGCTAAACTTTCAGCTGCTCAGATAAAAGACTAATCCTTGTTGGTCATCCTTGTTAACAATCCAAAACAAACATAATGTTCAATAGTTGTCTTGGATCCTTCATTTTCAAATTATAAATAGCTTCACAGGTCACAGACTGTTCTTATGAATCCTGGACGCACACCACCCCTAACCATGTAAAGCCATTGGGGAAAAACTAGACTTTGTAACCAGTCTCACCATAATTTCAAGAGCTAACCCTGGCGTGAACTACAAGAGGTTAACCCTTTCAGCCCCAAATTCTTTGACATAAACAACCTCTGGTGCCAACGTTCTCACACAACAGAAAGCTTGTGTTTATTTAAAGTTCTATTTCTTTTAAGAGCATAATATGTGATACAAATTATTATACGTATTGAATTTTCTTTCATATAATTCAAAACTTATTAAAATCAGCCAATAAATGTCCACTTATTTCCAAAAGTGTTCTGTAAACCCAAACACTTCTTTTGTACACAACCATAAGGCGCTCCGTAGGCATTTGGCATTTTGGATCTTTCAAGTCCAATTTGAAGGGATTGCATAATAGCAACCCTATTTTATTTTACCATCTTTGGAAAGATCAGATCTTTCTCTTTCCAATGACGGTAAGCTTGGGTATGGAGGGTCAGCATGGAAATAACTACAGTTTTGTAACAAATGGACTTTGTACTCAGGCTTGAATGCTTTTTTGTGTTTTATCTTGGGTGACTAAAGTCGCCGTTCAGGTTCAAGTATGGTATGAACTCGTCTTTCTACATTTTTTTTTATCTTTATAAAATATTACTTTTGTAGACTTCCCTTGTGTTTTAAGAGTAATTACCTATAAAATGAGAACGTTGAAATCACAATCAAATGGAGAATGTCCTCATGAGTGGGCAAGAAATAGGAGCATATGACCTTTTAAAAGTTTGTTTTAAAGCTTGTTTTCCGGTAAATACACATTGCATGAAATCAAAATTGTTTGTGCTATTCTTCCTTCCATTTTTGATTTTGATTTTTTTTTTTTTAAGATACAATAATCAAAAAACAAAAACTGAAAACAAAAACCAATTACAAATGTTAATTGAAATTGCATTGTCCGCCAGCCATTTCCATTGAGATATCATCATCATCATTAATCGGCTGCTATGCATGCGCCCAGTTGCATTTCTTTAATGTCAACTAATTTTACTGTCTATGTGTTTTATCTTTAAGGGTGAAATCAGATCCTAAGAATTTAAAGAAAATCAACTTTGAAGCATCCCTGTAAGTATAGCAAAACAACATTGGATGTGGGACAAAAATATGGTAAACAAGGCTCAAAGGCAGTAGATTTTTTCAGTAATGTATTGTGCCACAAATTACTAATCTATAGAGACCGCACAAGCAGCTGCAGGCTCCTATGTAAAGAGCTGCAGGCGCAGCAGCTCTCTGTCAGTTGTATGTCATCTCTCCCTATGCACACAGCAAAGATTACTGGACAGGGGTACAGAACAAAATTTAGGTTGGCATGAATGAGACAGGCAGGGTTCAGGTCACATTGGTACGAAGCCAGGGAGCGCACATGCACATGCCTGCTGCCTCAAAGAAGGAAACTATGAGGGGACGAGAGAGCAAGATTTGAGGAAGCGGAATACACGCAATATAAGAGCCATCAGCATCACAGGCACTCTAAAGCTATTCCCCAACCAGGCCTTCACAGCGCAACTCCACACTGCCTGCAGTACCTGTAGCGCATAGTGCGAGGTTACCCATGTAGGCAATTAATTTATCAAGGATTCCATTAACTAGAAAGGCTAATCAACAAGGGGTCCAATACTTGTTGTAAATTCATCAGAATAAATTAATTAGTAACTGAGATCATTGTCTGCTGCGTAAATTACTAATTGTCTCTCCTTGTCAGTCCCAGAGGATAAAAGCATGGGTGGGTGCCACAACATCTATAGAGCGGTACATGTCCATCCAGACTGGTCGGCATTCCCGGCTGCTGGATAGCTGATCTGCAGAGGGTTTGGCTAGTCCCACCACAATGTTGTGTAGATATTAAGACTTTTATCTTTAATTATACACATATTTTCTAAAATTGAATACAGTGGTCTATTGTATGGGCAATAATGTTTATGATGACAATCCTAAAGGAAAGCACACAGAATAATAAATTCCCTAATGAATCACAATAGCTAAAAGTAAGGACAATACCATATAGAGCATATTGGCTCAAAGTGCTAACTTGCCCTGTGTTTAGAAGCTGCGTGGGTGCATTCATGTTTTTGTACATTTATAAGCAAAAGCTTGAAGTTTTACACAGTATATAATAACACACGATGAATCTGAATCTCAAATAAGATTTATCATGGATGATGACGCGTGTTACATTCGTATAAAATGGCGCAAACCTAGTTCAAAATTTCTCACTTTCTAAGTGTTCTCTTCAAATAAGAATTGTTCCTTTGTACGCACATATGACTTTAAAAAACTTCTGCATGTTGTGGGGAGCTTAAGCACTCAGTCAATATATATAGCTATATGGACAATACTCACTTTTAAAAATGTATGCATTGAGTTCTTAGCTTTTACCCTGGACCACACAGTCAATTAGACAAAGTTTCCGAGGGCAACTGAAATATATTGAACATGGTAACTTTATTTTGTCTGAATTTGTGTACTAGATTATTTTATATTGACGCTGTTGAGCAATCCTGAATAATCTTATTAAACAATGTTAATAAGTACAATCCTATTCAGAAATCACATGGATTAGAAGTCCTTTAATAAGTCACTTTTACTAGTGAGACTCTACTCATTTTAAAGAATTAACACAGGAGATATAACAAATTAAGTGATAAAGACTTTATTTCAAGGGAACAAAATTGTTATTATGTAATATTTTGTTTGGGGGAACAAGTAGTATGTAATTCTTCTTGTTGTGTAAAAGTTCTGTATGCACTGTTCTTGTGTTGCGGAAACTATCAAATCAACTGTTTTCTTTTTGCGTATTATTTTTGTGTTTTGGGGCAAGGGGAGATTACCACCTGAAAAATACACAGACAAAGGGATTTATTGTTGCAGTGAATTCTGCCCGGAGTTCTTTTATTTCGACTTCCAAATCCAGTGGTAAACGACAATTACTAATAAAGGATTTCCCTTTATTTATTTATTTATTTCCATCCTTTAAATTTATTCAAACATTTCCCAGCCAGTGCTCTCCACTCATATATAAATAAGTATTCCAATTCCAATTATATACACTTTGCGAATGGTAACCTTCCAATCCGCAAAGGTTCCCACTTCTCAGTGATTGCTAAAGAAGGTGCTAGACCATTTATATTTATTTTACAAATTCCTGCACTCATTGACTGGAGATATTCCGGGTCGATGAGGTTCCCACTTCCAGCGAGTTGCGAAGAAGGTACTGATCCATACTGGCCTAACTTCTTTATTGAAGTTTCCAATTTAATTTATTTCTTTATATACAATCACATTATTTTATTACCACCATATTTATACATAGCAATTCACATAAATTAATATATCACTTTCCTCACAGGCTTCCATGCAGATTAGCTTAGTTAAACAGGAAAAAACAACCCAAACTTACCGCCAAAGCAAATTTATGATACAGAAATTTGCCCAAACACCCCTCCTTCTTCTTTTTTTCTTTTTTTTTCTCTTTTTTTTGTGACTATAGGTGGTCACATGGTGGAAAATGAAAGGCCTTGGGGTGTGTGTTGAAGAACATCACCCCATTTGATAAATTTTGACGGAACAACAGTGTGCCCCGGGTATCCAAGTGAATCATGTCTTGCCAATACACACCTTCCTGGGAAGGATTAATGAGATGGGAGTGTTTAGTTGGATGTGCGTTTTGCATCTCCTGAAGTATCTTCCTCGCATACATACAATGTATTTAAATTCAAAGTGCAACGTTTGCCCGCCCCTCCCTTAACTTCATCGTGATACTTCGCCCTCAGCAAAATGTCAGACCAAATTAAACGTGTGTTGGGTAGAATATTCCTAGTTGCCTCTTTTACCCTGTGTCTTAAAGATGTCATTGGTCCCTAGATGTAACACTATCGTTGTTGGAGCCTCGCCTTTTGCCAAGTATCTCCTGAGCCTATTCCCAAGACCGGCCAGGCGTGCCCCAGACACGCCTTTCCATGTCACTGTACCGCCACCGTGCAGCTGTGTATTGGACCTCCCAGCATGGCGAATGATACTATCCCCTAGTATCCAAGTTCTTGCTTCTGACTGATAAACAGCCTGGGTATTCTGATTTGACTAATATTATATCTTATATGTCCCATACCGCACAATTCCCATAAGATTCAACTAAGGAATACTTGCCTGAGCAAGTTTTTCCACAAATTGATCCCTCTCCTTCATTGATATGCTAAACAGGTAGCCTAAAAGTTGTACCAACTTTACACACAAATTATAACAACCAACTCAACATCCACACATCTTGTAAATGATGAAATCCGAAAAAGGCAAGCAAGAATGCTGCTTTAAAAAGCAGAGCTTCATATGCTGTTTTGCAGACTGACGGTAACATTCTAACCAGACTACTCAGCACGGGAAATGTAATGGGGCATCTTGAATCTTGACGAGGGTCCAGGCGTCTACAACCCTCCTTCATCTTAGAAACAATGGAACTACCAGTTGGATCCTCCCAATTGTGCAATTTATGAACATATGAAATAGCTGATACGTATGTACCAATGGAAGAGGATGCAAAGGTCTGTAAATTTAAATATGCAATATAGGCTACCACCTGATTTATGGAAGCTGGCCATGTATTGCCTAATGACCAATCATTCCGAAAGGCTATGAAACTTTCTACTGCCCTTCTATATGTACGCTTGGAGCTAGCCGCCATTGACGCCGCTAAAATTGATTGAGTTCTGGCCATTAAAGGTTCCATGGGAACTCTGGTACAGGAACTGCTTTCTTGGCCGCTTTGGGTGCAATTCTCCAAAACCGATCCATCTGAAAACGTGATAATGCATCTGCAATGTTTAGTTTGCTTTCCTGGGATGTGTCTGGCTGAAAAAGCTACATTGTTTTTCAAACACTGTAGTACAAAAAATCTGACCAGCCTCATAATCATGGAGCACTTTGATGTTTTCTTATTCAAAATTTCCACAAGCCCTTTATTATCTGACCGCACTACTTAAGCTCCCTACCCCATAACACCATCGCCACGATAACAGGAAACAGTTCCAACCATGCAATTGATCGGTTTTCATCTTTTACCGCTTCAGGCCACGACCCTTGGAACCACTTCCCTTGTAAAAATCCTCCAAATCCCACTTGCATCTGTAAATAATTGTATGTCTGCAGCACACGCCCAAAACTGGTCTGGAAATATAGAGACCCCATTGTATTCTTTCAAAAATACAAGCCACATATTTAAATCACTTTTTACGCCTAGTGTTAGTCTTATTTTGTGCCATGATTTCTTGACACCACAAGTTAGGTCTATCATGCGACGAATAAAAGGGTGACCTGGTGCAATTGCTTTGCAAACAAAGGACAGTGAACCAATTAAGGACTGTATTTCTTTGAGTGTTAACTTTTGTGCCTTTAATGCATTTTCTATTTTTGCTATATTTGCCTGAACCTTCTCCTCAGGGATTGACACAATTTGCTTGATGGAATCAATTTTTAGACCCAAGTACACAATTTCTGTTGTTGGGCCCACCGATTTTTCTTTTGCCAAGGGTACTCCAAGATTACCCAACTTTACTTCCTTTGAGATCTTCTCCAAAACCTTATCATGTAATTGATCAACTGACTTAAGATTTGGTGCATCTCTTCCTACCCAAGCTCCTGAGTACCCCAACCTAAAACCCATTTGAAAACCCATCCTTAAGAATCCTAGCGGATGTTTTGTCCGGCTATTGATCTAACAATGGCAATAAAGTGCTTAGCTTAATTGGTGAGGGATATTTACAATATAAGCAAACTGAATTTCTATGGCACTGCTTCGCTGCTGATTCATGATGACTATCATTTTCCCCCTTTATTGCAGTTTTGGGCTCCATGTCCTGTTCCATTGCACTTACTACATTTGTGTGCAAATTTACACTGTGCTCTGGAACAGCCTGCGCTGTTGAAATCATGGCACATTCCTCCTGAAATGATTTTTCTCCACAATCTGGCTTGTGGGTTTGCCCGGGTTGGCATTGCGTATCTTTTTTGGATAGATGCATTGTGTTTTGGGCACGAAAATTGCTGAACTGTGGAAAAACCTGATATTTCTGTTGATATTTGTTCCCAGAGCCTGATTAACCCCTGGGGCTGTGACATACAATGCCCATAATTCACCGTCAATTAAGGCCCATGACCTAACGGGTGTTAATTGCTGCCTCATCCTAAATTGGCAATCATAGGTGCGCCATCCCCACCCTATGTGACGAGCTGCTGCTGTGCGTACAATCTGACAATATTTCAATAACTCTTGTGTTCTATGGGGATGAGCTCGCAAATAAACTGCTGCATATGTCAAAAAAGCAGAGGTCCATGTATGAATAGAAGTAATTGGACACTTTTGTTTATTATATTTCCATATAATCGAACCCCCTTCATTTACAGCCAGCGAAAATTCTTTCATGCTCTTCTCTAAAATCATAGCCAAATCCACATTCTCGCTATTAATAATCTGAGATTTTAATGTTTGTGGTAGACCCTCGCCCAATTCGCTACAAACAGATGTCAAAGGATTGAAGGGAGTTGATGGCAAACTCATATGTAGCATGTTACTATTCACAACAGGTATGCCTCCAGAGCCCGCTATCAATTAATTGACCCCAACGTGCTGTGCTACTGCTACCGACTGTATTTGTATTACACCCTGCATTAGAAGGTTGGGCACCCCCCAGTCCTATTGAAGATGATGCCACTCCTAACCTGCCATATATCCCTGTTATGCATGGAACATCCTGAATATTGATTAGAGTTGGCCAAGTTGTACACTAAACTCCCACTAGAGTTACTAATTCCTGACTGACCCAAGCTCTGACTATTAATATTCAGATTAAACGGCAAGCTGCCAGAAAAGGTCTGATTGTTCACCCCTATTCCATCTTGTCCTTGATATCTATACCCATGCTTTGGGAATGTTGGCTTGTAATACCTTGAGCTACATGTAAAGGCCATGAAGTATTTTGACTATTAATGCTTGCATTAATCTGTGGCATGTTCGCGATTCTTGACCCATTAACACTTGATGTTTGCAACCCTCCCGTATTCGCTGTACTCGTGATACCTAATGTACTGCACTTGCACCAGCATTAGGCCTATTGAACCCGATATGTAGTGACTCACCCGATGGTCTACCAATCGGTCCGGCTAGTAAGCGATCTGCTTCACCTCCCCCAACACCACTAAAAACTTCTAAAAACTTCTTGTCCGCCTGTAGCTCCAATTTTGCCCCCATCATCCGGTAGAACCAGATCCTCCTGTGATGTCTGATGGGGGCCGCCCTTACTGCAGGGTTGTTATAATTAAAGATAAAAGTCTTAATATCTACACAACATTGTGGTGGGACTAGCCAAACCCTCTGTTTGGAATTAGAGCCTAAAGAAAGGTTTAAAAGGTGAGAAATTTTTTCGAAATCAAAATCTGTCTGAAATCCTTGGTGGCAGAATATTCAGTGACGTTTCCCAGAAAAACAATCGCCCTTTGCCCCGAAATGCACTGCTTTGGTTGGTTGAAAAGAACAATGGAAACACGTCTGATTGTGCCTTGACAATCCCAATTGCTTAGCACCAACTGTGACATGAATATGCATATTTCCCGGTGTTAAATCAGTTTAGTGCGTTACGCAATAAACCCTATTGTGCCGTGTGCATGCGCATACAACACATTAGGCGCGAGGTCCATTAACAACGAGCCAGCCACCAACCAAGGAAGACTGCTCCTCACACTTATTCCATCTAAAATGTGCATCCAGGGAAGGTATTGGTTTACTTCTTGAAAATGTCCAGTTAAACATTCATGTAACTTTTACATGACTATTAACTGAAGGTATATTTATTACATCCTCAATTTCTAGAGAAGTAAATCAATGTTCCTTCAAGTTTCAATAAGCACTCCACAAAATCAATCTGTGGAAATTTAATCTAATTCAGTGTTAATTTTAATGGACACGTGTCAATGAAAAAAGATTTATGTTTCACCATGTCAACCTGGTCATCATCCACTACATTGCCTTTACCCGCCAAGACTAGCCTTCGAACAGTTGCCACTAGGCACTAGGGAACAGGCGTCCGTTTCAGAATGAGTATTATGACTACTACCGACATATGCAATCTACAACTCAACGTAGGTCTAACTAGAGCTAAAAGAGACATCATCCAACATCTTGCTGCCCAACACCATGTTAACGTCATCCTACTCCAGGAGACCCATTGTGAGTCTGAATAAAAGCTGCACTTGGAAGGTTTTGACCTGATCAGTTTCATTGCTCACAAGAAGCATGGCAATGGCACCTGACCCTTCATCCATCGTGAATGAAACCAACTCTGACTTCTGCTGCATGCTCAACCAGTCAGCGAAGCATTCCACTCCCAGAGGCTGTCAAAACCCTTTCGTCCCCTGTTGGGACAAAGACTGTGATCAGCTATTCAGAGCCTATGAGAATAGTGATGATCATGAGCTTCACTCCTCTTTCGATGATCAGCTCCTGGATCTTCTAGGCCAGAAGAGACAACTAATATGGGAAGATGAAATTAAGGACATAATTTTCCCCACTCCAGCCTAAGGGCATGGGACATCATCAACCGCCTCATACAGGAAGAAGTTGTCCAGCAAACCCGTGTCCTGTCTCAGCTAACTCTATTGCATCAGTTTTGTCAACAATGGCAGTTGGAAAGATCAAACTCCAGAGGCTAAGGCCTTTACACGCAAAGTCAACACCGACATCAAAGAGCTGACCAACACACTGCCACAGTCTAGCACCCTCTCGCAGCCCCTTTCTTTTGAAGAGATAGCGGTGGCAATCAAGTTTCTCAAGAAAAGTAAAGCCCTGGAATTGACAATATTCATACAGAGTTCCTGAAGCACATGAGCACAAAATCCATGAGTTGGCTGCAACTGCATCCAAACCAGCACCATTCCTCCACTTTGGAAGACAGCTAAGGTCACTGCAATCCTCAAGGCAAAGGAGGCACACAATGAGCCCAAGAATTATCTTGTTCCTGTCCCTCCTCTACAAGCTGCTTGAGAGGGTCCTACTTACCAGAATCAATGACACTGTTGAGAAGAAACTCCCCCACACCCAAGCTAGTTTCCGGAAAGGCCGCTCCGCGACTGATCAGGTTCTGAACCTGGACAACGACATCGAAGCTGCTTTTCAGAAGAAGAAGTATGGTACAGTGTTTGTAGACCTCACTGCAGTCGATGACACCGTCTGGCGTAGAGGCTTTTATCTAAAGCTCTTGAAGACCCTTAATGATGTTAAATTTGTGAAATTTCTCATGGTTCCAATACAAGATCGTTCCTTCGTCCATGAGAGATCTAATGGCCGAAGAAGCAAGAAGAGGAGACTCAGAAACGGCCTCCCTCAAGGCACTGTCCTTGTTCCTGTCTTTTTACAGCTGATATGCCTTCCGGTGACTCCGCTTTCGGTTTTGCTGACAAGTCATTGTAAGTTGTCATGGCTGAGTGGTTTAGAGCATTCAAATTCTGGTGGTTAATTCATTGGGGTGTGGGTTCGAATCCTGGTCATTACAATTGTGTCCATGAGCAAGATGCTTTACTATAACTGCTTCTCTTCACCCAAGGGTATAAATGGGTACCTGCAAGGGTAGAAGTTGATATTGTGTTTGGAAAAAGCCTTTTGAGCGCCACGGCAGCTCGGAGCTGTATACTCCCCAGGGAGCTGAGAAAGATTAAAGGAATGCTATTGGCGCAATGACCAGGGTATTGATACGCTATTGTAAAATGCGCTATATAAGAACTAGTTATTATTGTTATTATTATTATTATTGGAAGCTATCGAAACAGCACTTGAGAAAGACCTCAACAGTGGCACCTGAAACTCAGCCTCCCAAAGACAGTCTGCTCAGTATTCCACCTGGCCAACCGCTGTGCTAAGAGGACATTGGACATTAGCCTGAACGGCACCAAGCTCAACTTTGACTCTACCTTGGTGTGACACTGGACAGAAGCCTCACGTTTTCCCACCACCTCACTGCTGTTGCATCCGAAGCATAGTCAACCTCCTAAAGAGACTTGTTGTTCCAGTCTGGTCCCACAGTGCCCATACTAAGTTGGTCGATGTTGCCCTCAACTCAGCGATGAGACTAGTCAGTGGCACCCTGACGTCAACACCTGTAGACTGCCTACCTGTTCTCTCTGGCATCGCACCTGCTGAGCTTCGCCGAAACTTCCTGATGATGGAGCTTGCGTGCCTGCAAATGTAGCGACCTGTACAGCGTTGTCCCTCAGCCTGTAGACTCAGCCTGCCTGAGAGACTACCTCGCAAGCACTTCTCTACAGAAGCCCACAGACTTGCCTCTTCTCAGCCTTACCACCCTGACTGGATCAACATGACCTGGGCAGAGTTGTGGTCCACCCACGCCTATACAGCTGAAGTCCTACCATGACACCCCGTCCAGCAGGCCACTGGGATGTGAACTCCCCTGCAAGTGATGGGCCAGCCTGTGCCGTCTGAGGTACTGGTCGTACACAGCAGTATCTTTGTAAAATTGGTGCTGCTACTTCTGATCTCTGCGCTTGTAGATCCACCAAGACTATAAACCATATAATCCACGAGTGCAAAATCTTCGGACCCCAAATGGTGCTTCTAGCCTGACGACCCTTGATGACGATACTATTAACTGGGTCTCCTCAGACCTGCCAGTGTAGATGATCAGGATTTTACCATTGCAGCACTTGAAATATTAAAGTATTAGGGATTCACATTTCTTCCTTGAGTTGGACAGTATTTCAGACAGTTCTGTGGAAGATCATTACTGGTATGAACATAATAACCAGTGCTTCAGATTTAACAATGTTGTAGATAAAATCTAACAACAAATTCCATTCATGCAATAAGTTGGATTGCTTTCAATTTCTCTTTGATTTAAGTTTGTCTGGTCACACAAACATGTAGAATCATAACAAAGATTAAAATTAACAACTTAAAATCTGACAGAGACAACACTTATTTTAAATGTATAAAGGCAAGAACAACTAAATAAGTTTTTCTTACAAAATTTCATGTGTCTTTGTATGTTATAAGGCATGGTACCAGCAAGCCAGTCACATCTAAACAACAAAAGCAATCAATAGGAAGCTCACGCCCCCTGAATCGCATCAGAGCAGGTCGTGGAAGAGCACGCACAAGGTATGTTTTGTTTTAACAGTTATGAAAGGATTAAATGAGAATTACTTACCTGTTTGAAATTTAATCCTGATTTTATGAGGAAAGACAAGCGAGAGATTACGTGAGAGTCCGGCTACGTGCATGCGCAATCATACTTGAAATGAGATATGAGGTCTGCTGAAGTACCTCATACTCAATAACAAAGAGTAAATGAGAACTTGTCCTGAGATAAGGGAGGGAGAGGTGGGCAAGTAATCAAGATTAAATTCTAAACATGTAAGTTCTCATTTAAGCCTTTCATTTTGTATTGAAATCTCGCAAGAGATTCTGTGAGACTTGAAAGTGACATCTGACATCATCTGAGATGGGTAGTCCAAGTTCACTTGCTGTTGATGTAGCAGCTGTGCAAGTTGAGTGTGCTTTTAATTCTGATGTATCCACTCCAGCCTTGGTCATGACTAAATTGTAAATGTCCTTACTGACCACAGAGTGTGGAAGTTTGTAACTGATAAAAAGCTGTTGTTCCCTTGAACTCCCTTGTTTTCTGAAGATTTCTGTCCTACTTATGTAGTGTTTTAAAGTACATGTACACACAGAGTCTTCTATCTGCAAGATATAAGCTTTATGCCGAGCAGTTAGTCCTGTGTTGCCTGGGTGACTTTGTTTCACAGGATCCATGATTATAAAAACTGCAGTACTTGCTTTCAGCTGTAAACAGTCCAGACATAGCTTATGTAGCGTTATGGTTCTTCGTGCAGTAACCAAGGGAATTAGTATAATTAACTCTTGCATTGAACGTGTGACGGCTGGAGTAAACTTGCACTTTTACATCCCATACAAAACTTTATCGAGGTGCCGGCGGTCTGTAAAAATTCCTTTCAGGAATGGTGTAATTAAAGGTAAATGTGCTCCCACTGTTGCAACCCCTCCAACACAACAGAGGAAGAGAGTGCACTGCATGCAATGTTAAGTGAACTGTAGCCGAGTCCAAGCTCATGAAGTTCAGTTAAAAAAGTTTCAATCAAAACTGCATCTGCTTGCAATGTTTCACGTTTCCTAATACGGCCGAAGTTAAGCCATCGTTCAATGTACACATTGTACTGTTTCCTAGTTGAATGCCACCAGGATGACAGGATGATGTCTGTAGCCTTCTGTGGAACCCATGTACTCTCAATGGATCTCCTGACAACCTGCAACAAATAAGTTCCAGTTTGTTGTTAAGTGGGTGGCTTAACCCTGAGAGAGGTTGCGTCAAGAGGGTGCCTGATTTAGGCAATCTTAATGGTTCTTGCACTATCATGTTCAGCAACCAAGAAACCAAGACTTTGATGGCCACTTTGGAACTACTACAACTCCTTCTGTTTTGTCCGAATAAATTTTCTGCAGGCATCTTCCAATCATAAAAAATGGAGGGAAAGCATACAAGTTCAATGATTCCCAGTTTGTGGATAAAGCGTCAATAGCCTCTGCATCTGGGTCTGGTTTCCATGACACGTCATATCATGAGAGCTACGGCAGTGGCGTTGTCTGATTTAAACTTTAGATAAACACGCTGCATGTTTACACAAAAGGCTTTCAAAGCAAAGAAGGCTGCTAAGAGTTTGAGATAATTGATCTGATTTTACCCCTTTCACTGGCATTCCAGCACCCCCCCAAAAGAAGAGTGGAACCATATTGGTCGCCCCCATCCTTTACCCGATGCACCAGATGTAAGTGCAACATCAGGTTTTCCATGACAAATGCAGGAAAAAGATTTGCACACATCATTAATCCACCAACGTAGCAACTGTTTTATCTTTTTCAACTGTCTGTAATGTGATGGGCCATACTGTACAGCTAGGAAAGAGGCTATTTTGCTTGTTTGTGTCCAGCAAAGACTGGCACACATCTTTAAGTTCTTGTTTCTTCGAGTTTGGCAGGGAAATTGTCATTTCTACTGAATTAATATTAAATCACAAATACTCATTGCTTTGTCGAGGAAAGATCCATTTGGTGGGATGGATGATGAAACCAAATTTTCTCAGGGTCTGGGTTGTAAGTTGAACAGATTTTTCAGCTTCCGCTTCAGAGGGTGCTACAATCCAGGTATCATCAATGCATCAAGTTATTATGTGTCCCATGCTACCTAACCTTCAAAATGGTGGCTTCAAATTTTGTGTATAAATGTGTGGCCCCGAGCCCATTTGTTATAGTGCTAAGATGTCCATGGTGTTGGCCAAGGTACCTTGGTCTGGTGTTGTCTGAGCAATAACTCAAGAAGGACTTGACACATAAAACTCAAACTATGTGTGTGGATTGGTGTTTAGATCCCTCTGAAGCTTGTTTGGGGCACCCTTAGTCAAATGTCAAGGTCATTATGGCTAACACAAAAGAAATATTGTCCAAGTGATAACTCAAGAATGACTTCACATAAAAAATTATTATCTCAAAACTTTGTGTGTGGATTGGTCTTGAGATCCCTCAGAAGCCTGCTTATTCTGGACCACCTTGGTCAAATGTCAAGGAAAAGTTTTGCTTGTGGGGCATTTGTGTTTACCAAACAGGACTTTTCGTATTAAATAATGGACCGTAGCTCTTTTGGAATGCAAAACTTCTTTTCGTAGCTAATTGAAAGACATGGAGCCAAATTTAAACTTGTCATGTTATGGAGATATGATGGGCTTAATGGTACTACTACTAGTAATACTGCTGCATGTTTAACATCTCTTGTTCCCAGAAATCCAGTGTTTTTTCATTCAACGCTTTCTCTGACATCCATATGATACAACGCCCTCAACCTGTATTTTGAGCATATTCTTTGGCCTCTTATCCTCACTAATGTGTTGGATGTGC
Source organism: Pisaster brevispinus (assembly GCA_023634235.1). Lineage (NCBI taxonomy): Eukaryota > Metazoa > Echinodermata > Asteroidea > Forcipulatida > Asteriidae > Pisaster > Pisaster brevispinus. The sequence continues at coordinate 15,019,050 of JAMKCF010000006.1, read as the reverse complement.
CCACAACCGATGCAGTCTACCCCATCTGACAACTTCCTGAACAATAAAAAGCACCCAGACGCACTTGTAAACACCCAATTGAACTCCATCGGAAATCTTGGCTAAGCATATTGTGACGTCGGCTCCAGTCGCCGTCGTCGGCACTGGATACCGGTGGTAGCGTCAGCACGGTGGTGTTGATTCCCTGCAGTGGTAGGCCACAGCACCAAGGTCTTCTCGTCGAGCACTGGACCATGAACGGGACGGGAATATGGGTAAAAGGGATGATTCTCAGCTTACAGGAGAGGGGAGGGGTGGATCGTGTTAGCATGGAGTCTTTATGACCTAAAGCGGGCCCTATCTTTATAACCCTGGGTACATTAACCCAAACCGAGACGTTAGTAATATAGATGAATGAGACTTTATTCAAGCTGCAGTGGTCGGACGCCTTTATTCATGCTCCCAAATCAGCACCAATCAATGGTTACAATCATTCAGACAATTACACTCTTACAATTCTCCCCAGACTCCCAACTGTTCTGATCTCTTGATTCCCTAATTCACCCCTCTACTTGGCCCGGACATCCCATTTTATAGAAAACCAGTCCCATAAGGTACAACGCAAATATCCTGCCCATTGAGTAACCCACAATTCCAAACTGACCAATCACGTACAAAACAATCCTTATAGAACATCGTCCGTGACTTGGACTCAGGCCAAGAACTCTCCAATCACTCAGACCTAGACATAACGTCATGGAACAGTCTGGTATCTATCTACATACAATAGTGATTAGTGACCTCAGGATTGTGAACTCTGAACTATGTACCGCTACAATATTCAACGCCCGATAGCTTTGTCATTTTAAGTCAAATGGGAGATTTTCCCAAATCGTACATGCCAGGTTTCACTGGTATAAGGAGGACACTATGGACACATAAGTTGAAAATGTGTCCACTGCTGGGGAGAGATGCTTTGATTGGTTGAAATGGGCGTCAGTTATCGGGACTTATCGTAATTAGATTGTACTCCAAGACCCCAACCCAAAATTCTCCTGCAGCTCCTCAACAGACTCAGCCTGCATCAAATGAATGATGAGCAGTGGGCTCAGTACTGAACCTTTCTCATCAAATTCAGAACTCATCTAGACCTGTTATTTGTGTCTCAATGGCCAACTTTCTAATGGTCCTTCACAGAAATTCCCTAGGTATATTATCAAAATCCTTTTCTAGGTCTTTGTGCTTACCGAGGAACCTTTCATGCATTTGACAGAAGATAAAGCTAGGTGTCTGTCAAACCACGCAAAGGCATGGAGCCAAACTGCAACGTGTCAATTTTGATCTGTGGTGTAGTCATGCCTTAAAGAGCCTGTTTGATGATTTTCAACACTGGATCAAGAAACTTTAGACCACTGAAATTTCCTTTATCATGGCATCACCTCTCCTTTTCAAGCAATTTGTGATGTAGGAAAGCTCCCAGTCATCTGGATCCTACCGTCATTGTCTCGTGATAGCGCTCATTTGCAAAGCTAACTGCAGTAAATTTTTCAATGTTGTTGGTTGTTGTTTGTCCACTTCAATTATTGGTTTGTTTTACATAGGTTGTACTTACTTGGATTAACCAAGATAATTATGTGTAAGCCATCAGTTTAGACATGCTCAGAAGTTCAACTTGATGAACTTTTGCTATGTCAATCATGAACCTTTGTTTCAGTGTTTCTGTTGCTTTAAATGTGATGTTGCACAATGTGCACACCACAACAACTCCTTACAAGTCAAATACTTTACTGGTTAAAAAGTGTGTGGTATTTTTTTCAGGGCATTTTGCGGAAGCTCAATTTAATCAGCAGCAGACTCTTCACAAAATAATCTTTGATTCAAGGCTAAGCTTTTTTATACAGAGGTCAAGAAGATAAGTTTGAGACAAATTTGTTGACATGTCTGTTTGGCAAGATTTAAGTTAATTAATAATAACATTAATTAATAATAACATTAATTATAACATTTATTACATCTATTGAAATGGACATTTTGAAACGGCCATTTAAAGTTAACATTGTTTATTTTGTTTCAACCATGTCAATTTTCACACAAATTAATAGGCAAGTTGCCAGGAAGTTAAAAGCAAGAGCTCACTTGTTGGAACGAAGATGATTCTGCACATGACAGTTTAAAAAAAAAATGCATTAAGTGCTACAGGGTTAATGATCAAAGGACTGCTGAAGATGCAGGTTGTCATAAACATGGCAGCATCCCATATTTCTAGTTGGTGTGGCATCATGGGAGAACTATCCTTACAATTTTCTTGAATTTTCCATTTCATACTTCCAGTTCATGGACAATAGAAGGATCTCTTCGTGATGGGAAAAAAACAGAAAAGTTCCATGAAGAAAATCTGAAGATGGAATTGCAGATGGTTAAAGATGAAAAACAAAACACACTTGAACAATTATTACGACTGGAAGAAAAACAAGAAAAACAGCAACATTCCCTGAAAATCGAAGCGAATAAGGTTGCAGAGGTAAGGATACAGATTAAAATTTGTACATGTAAGTTGATTGAGAGAAAAGCAGAATCAGTGTGTGAATACGGCTTATATTTTTGAGTGTTCATTAGGGGTTTTGGCTTTATAACCAAAACGGCAATTTTGTTTTTGGTTGAGGTTTTCCTTTTTTTTATTTAGAGTTTTGGCCATAAATCACCTTTGTTTTATCCAGATTTGAGTTTATTAAATTTTTTAATTTTTAGCTGTTCTGACATAGTTTTCGTCAAGTTTTTTATTTGTTTTTCTTATTATTATTATTCTTTCGCTCTGTCAAAAACACATAGGTTTTGTACACGCATTTTGTGACCTCCAAAAGTCATACTTGGCTTGGTATGAAAGAGTCAGATCCTATATCATGTGAAAGGTTAGGTCGTGAAGTTATGGTAAAATGTAATTAATTATTTTACTTAGTTATAATGACATGAGTATTTCATTAGCCATGCTTGAGACCATCATATTTCAAAAAGAATATGTCAAACCCCCGATCGTCAATTTTTTTTCAGTTTTTTCAATTTTTTTAATTTTATACTTGTGGGATACTGTATAACTGTTTGCTGGCCTCAAATGCTGGATGACATCACCATGACATAATTTATTGCGTGTTTTGTATCTGTGTACAAAACCCATGGCTCTGAAAAGTGTAAGTATTTGGTTTGTCAAAACCAGAAGTTTTCATTAAGAAGAAGTTAAATTTTAGTTACCCATAGTACACAAATAATTTTAAAAACAAATGCTTTTACTTAGAGTTATTCCAGGTCATTAAAACTAATTAAAGAACAATGTATTCCCACAATAATTAACGATTAAGTAACAAATCGGACACCAAGGCTAGCTTGCTGATTGCGCCATGATTGTGCAATCACGGCAATGCGTCAGAGATTTGACCTTGATTCCAAACAGGAAGCTCTAAATTTCAAAAAATCATAACTCCAGAACCAGATGTCATAAAGTCATAATGTTTGTGCTGTCTTGTAGCTTACAGCACTTGTCACTTGTAACATTTTATTTAAAATAATGACCCCACCTTGACCTTTACTTCCGGTACAAACAGGAAGTTCAAATAAAAAAATCACATTTCCAGAACTAGTTGTCAAAAAGTCATAATCATTGCACCGTCTTGTAAATTGTGACACATTTGAAATGTTATTGACAAACTTGACCCTACTTTGACCTTTCCTTCTGGTCCACTGGAAGTTCAAATGTAAATAATCATATACCCTGAACCATATGTCATCAAGCCATAATTTTGGTGGCATATTGTACCTTATGGCACATTTAACAACTTATTCAACAATGTAACATCAATTTGACCTTTCTTCCAGTCCAAACAGGAAGTTCAAATTAAAAAATTACAATACCTGAACCAGGTGGGGTGAGGGTATGAATAAGAATCCTTTAGCATAGTGGTTCAGTGAGAATGAAGGTAAAAGTTAGGATCAGGTTCAAGATCAGGTTTAAAATCAGTTTTAGAGTCAGTATCAGAATAAAGATCAAGTCAAAATAAGGGTCTGTCAGGGGTGAAGGCTCTTCTCTCTCAAAGTCGGACTAACTTTTAAGGAAAAAGCAGAAAAGCTTTGTGTTTGTCCTAAGGACAAACACCTAATGTCTAGTTCTTATTTTTCTTTAAGGCCAAATCCCATAGCTTTTGTCCACGAATTTTGTTATCGGGTAATCTTAACATCGTTTTATTGGTAGAAGTTATATACCATATTTTACCTGATAACTAAACTTAGTTACTTGACACCATGACGTCACCATTGCGTCAGTGTGAACTATTTTATAGATGTTAAAGAATTTGTGGCAAGCTAATTTTTGGTATGACTTGGCAATGCCACTCTGTTTGTAATTGTTTGTAATTGACGCACGGAATTTACTGAATTTCCAATCAAGTTGAAATGCAATATGAAAAACGACAAGGGAAAAAAGCCTTTCTTATTAAACAGATGTTTGATGAAGCATTATGCACCCTTTATAGACAATATTCAAGATTTGTTGCTGCACAAATTTTGATTTTCTCCTTAGAGTTCTTGTGGTTTGGGGTGTTGGCAAGTAAATGTTGAAATTAATTTTTTTTATCTTGAGTTTGTTTTTCAATGAAGATTGATTAGCGAGGATCTTCTAAGGATTAAAGCAAGCATTGAGACACTGCCTGCTCGTTGTATATGATGTTCCAAAAACTATTCGAAAGTGTTTGGGTTTTTTTTTTTTTTTTTTTCAATACAGATCTTATGATTAGTTGTTAAATCTCCACTCCACATAGGTGCCAAGTATTCAGTGAGCGTTCTGATGTAACCATTTTTGAACAGTGCATAAATCCTGCTACAGTACACCATAATGTTTTAGTAGACACTAACACACACAGTCCACTTCATGGACTCCCTTACCAGTTAAACCTGTGATTGCATATTTCCCCTAGCCATAGGCTTTCACTAGATTCTTTTTTACCACACCATGGCCTATCCTGGCCCCATGTGTTGGATAACTTGACCTCTTTTTCTCTAGTGTTCGACCTGAACGGATGTGTTTGGATTTCTGTCTTCAAACATATCGTATAAGCTTTCAGATTCTTATTTTTGGGGGGTTAAGTTTTTTTTAAGGAGAAGAGTACACCAAGTGTGTAACATCTTTATTATTAATTATCTTCATCGATTTTGTTTCTTCACTCGTAAGATATGTAACTTCGGGTGAAAAAGGAAATAATAGTAATATATATTTTTGTAAATAACAGATTCTCGCTGTACAAGATGCACTGCATCATCTGCGCGGCTTAGCCCTCGCTCCCCCTTGGCAGAGTCCACCGGGGGAGATTTTTATGTTTCCTTTATTGGGCCCAGACACACTTTGCGCGCCTCTGGCCCACGATAACATTTAAGATTTGAATGCTAGGGCTGCGCCTCTTAGGCCTCCAGTCGCTATGCTTGTTGATAATGCTCTTGCTGGGGACATGCTTTCTGGGCCTTTGGCCCCCAGCACTTCAGGCGTGCTTTTAAGGGCTGACCCTCTGGGGCCTCCAGTCTCTAATCCAAGCAAGCATAAAGAAGCCCAAGAAGGACAAATCTACACCCTGTAAGCATTCTGGAGCTATGCCTTCCAGGCCTCTAGCCTTCAGTACCAGGGTCTGTGCCACTCCAACCGCCCCCTCTGGGGCTCAAGTTTCGGAAGCGAGACCTAAAAGCTTGACCTCTTCCACTACACCCCAACCACCTGCTAAATGCTGAGGCAACTCACAGCTACTTGTAGTGTTCATGCATCGTATTACTTTACATCAGGCGCTCCATACTTTATGTCAAGGTCAAAGGTCAAGTAAATAAACAAACAGTTCTAACATGCAACCAAAGTACTGGTGTCTGTTACTGTATTGATACTAAATATCATCGATCATCATCAGAGGCTTAAACATTACAATTGGCGACCAGGATCGGATCACCGTAAAGTTAAAACATCAAACTTTATTTCCACCGTCATCAGGACAAGTTTTTTCGTGGGAACTTTGTGTCAAAACTGAGTAAGTTTTCGAGACAGAACCTTCCTTGAATGTGCATTCTTATCATACACACGTTGGATGCGTAATCCACGTAACGATACTCGCATAACGAGGCGCTACGCAGAAACGACATACTAGTAAACCTGCAAACGCAAACAAGTCTGGACAGACATGTCGCAATTGTGGTGGTAGATACCCCCACAAGGATCAGTGCCCCGCTCATGGTGTCATCTGCCACTCGTGTGGTAAAGCAAACCACTTTGCGAAACACTGCCTCAGTAAAAAGCAAGGCCAACAGAGAAAACAACGCTATGTTCGAGGTAAAGTGAACGTCGTAAACCAAGACGACTCCAGCTCTGACGACAATGAATATGTGTTTGGTATCAAAGCGTCTCCCAAGCCCAAACAGCCTGCAGTTACTGTCATGATAAACCGAATGCCAGTTAACGCGGTCATTGATACCGGTGCTTCCATCAACATCATGTGTAATGATGTGTACAACGCATTGCCTTCCAGTCCAGCACTGCAAACTTATGAACGTTCCAAGGTTTTTGCATATGGAAGTACTACTCCCCTTGAGATCATAGGAACATTCGACGCAATGATCTCATACAAGTCAGCGCGCATCACATCTACGTTCTTCGTAACAAAGCCAACAGGGGACACGCTAATCAGTTTCGCGTCGGCCTCAAAACTCGGCATCGTAAAAGTTGTCTACACAGTCAACAACACCCCCCAATCCCCATCTCACGTACCGAGCTTAGTCGAGGAGTACTCAGACCGATTTCAGGGGATCGGCAAGCTGAAAGATTTTCAGTGTAAGCTCCATGAAGACCCAACGGTTCAGCCAATTGCCCAGCCTCATCGGCGAATTCCCTTCCACGTTAGGAAGAAAGTTGACGCGGAGCTAGAGAAGTTACTATCACTCGATATCATAGAACCGGTACATGATGAACCGACCCCATGGGTGTCACCGATCCATGTTGTGGAGAAACCACATAGACCTGGGGAAATTCGTATGTGCGTAGACATGCGCTCAGTCAACAAGGCCATCCAGCGTGAAAGGCATGTTACCCCTACGATTGATGATGTAATAGCACTTGTCAATGGATCCACAGTCTTCAGTAAGCTTGATCTAAACGCAGGCTATCACCAGATAGAGTTGTCTCCTGAATCACGTCACCTTACAGTCTTTTCGACACACGCAGGACTTTACCGCTACAAGCGTTTAAATTTTGGCGTCTGTTCAGCCGCTGAAGTGTTTCAAAATCTCATCAATACTGCTCTTCAAGGGCTCCAGGGAGTCCTCAACATCAGCGACGATATTTTGGTGTTTGGGAAAACACAACAGGAGCACGACTTGCGACTCAAAGCATGTCTTCAACGCATTCGCGAGCAAAACCTAACACTGAACAAGGACAAGTGTAAGTTCAGTAAAAGCCGCGTCGAATACTTCGGACACGTCTTCAGCAGCGATGGTGTTTCACCGGACCCAAAGAAGGTCCAAGCGATCCAAAATGTTCCAGAGCCCCAAAACGCTGGCGAGGTTCGCAGCTTTCTGGGATTAGTCACCTACTGCGGTCGCTTCATTCCTGATCTGGCAACGATCTCTGCACCCTTACGCGAGCTGACTAAAGATGCAGCACCCTGGTCATGGGGAACTGAACAACAACAAGCTCTCGAGCAGATTCGCAAACGTGTTGCACAATGCTGTACCATGGCCTACTTTGATCCAGCTAAGAAAACAGAGATCTTAGTTGACGCTAGTCCAGTCGGTCTCGCTGGAATCCTCGCCCAACACGACGCCAGTGATGAACTTTCGATCGTAGCACTCGCAAGTAGATCACTCACGCCAGTGGAACAGCGCTACTCGCAGACTGAGCGTGAAGCATTGGCAATTACATGGGCCATACTCCACTTCCATCTCTACGTTTATGGTGGATCGTTTACCGTTATCACTGATCACAAACCGCTGGTAACATTGTTCAACAATCCTAACAATCAAGCACCAGCAAGGATTGAACGTTGGGTGCTCAAGCTTCAAGAGTACCAATACACTGTCGAGTATCAGCCTGGAAAGTTTAACCCAGCTGACTACATGTCGCGTCATCCGCTACCATCCTCGCAAGGTCCAAGTCGAGAAGAAAAACTCGCGGAACAGCACGTCAACTTCATCTCTCAACACGCGGTACCCAAGACCGTCAAGATCGACGCTATCCGCACTGCAACGCAACAGGACGACACACTCCAGCACTGCATCAACGCACTGGTCACTGGTAATTGGGACATAGCCCTTAAACGACCCAACGCACAGCAAAATAGTGACCCGCTTCGAAGTTTGTACAAGATACGCACTGAGCTAACAACAACGACTAACCGCGATCTTTTGCTCCGTGGCACACGCATCGTCATTCCTCATGCTTTGACTCAAACTATCATTGACATCGCACACGAGGGACACCAGGGAATCACCAAAACCAAACAACTCCTACGCGAAAAAGTATGGTTTCCTGGAATTGATCGACTTGTTGAAAGAACCATCCGTGATTGCCTTATGTGCCAGGCCACAGCCACGGATAACACCAGAGCTCCACTTCAAATGTCACCGCTCCCCAAAGGACCCTGGCTGGAGGTCAGTGTTGATTTCTGTGACCTCCCCACTGGAGAACATATCTTAGTTGTTACAGACGACTACAGTAGATATCCTGAGATTGAGATTGTCACATCAACTTCTGCCCGAGCCACAATTCTGAAACTCGATCGCATATTTGCAACCTTCGGTGTGCCTCAAGTCGTCCGTACTGACAACGGCCCACCTTTCAATAGTAGCGAGTTTGAAAACTTCAGTGACTACCTTGGATTTCGACATCGTAAAGTAACACCCCGTTGGCCACGTGCAAATGGTGAAGTTGAACGCTTCATGAGAACCCTGAAGAAAACATATTGCACATCCATCGCCGACTGCAAACCATGGAAACAATCCATGTACCAATTCCTACGCAACTACCGCGCCACACCTCATGCTACGACTGGTATACCGCCGGCTACTCTTCTCTTCGGTCGACCAATCCGCACACGCCTTCCTCAGACTACACAATCTGCTAACAATGCCAAATTGCACCGCAAAGACAAAACACGGAAAGCTGCAATGAAAACATACGCTGACAAACGCGAACATGCCAAGCAGCCGAACATAAAGGAGGGTGATTGTGTGCTCATCCGCCGGGATGGTATGATCACCAAAGGTCAGACCCCATACCACATGAAACCCTACACAGTGATCAAAATGAAAGGATCTATGATCACAGCACAACGCAAACAACACCGGATCACTCGCAACGTCTCACGCTTCAAACGCATTAACAAACAGCCTCGCAATGAATCACATGAGTCAGATGAGTCCGACCTAGAGGAAATGCCAGACACACCCACACAGCCACCCGCACTACTATTGCCACGCAGAAACCCACCCAGAGAACGCAACCCACCTACCCGCTTCAAGGACTATGCATGTACTGTGAAATAGCTCAAAAAGGACATGACTCTAACCAATCAACTGTCGTTGAACACTCTTTTTCATCAGTTTTGTTTTTGTAGTTAAAAGTTAAAAGTTGAAAGTTAAAATTGTTTTAAAGTGTTTAAACAAAAATGCATGTGTGGAATGACCTCAAGCAAAATGTATCTTCTCATGTGACTGTACAAGCTTATACATTTTTGGAAGTTAAAAAGAAATGTTTTAAGAGAAAAACTCACTTGTCAAATCACAAGACGCAAAACAGTTAATTCTCCTTAATTTATTGTTTAATGTCGTGGGCTCAATTCAAGGTGAAGAGGGATGTAGTGTTCATGCATCGTATTACTTTACATCAGGCGCTCCATACTTTATGTCAAGGTCAAAGGTCAAGTAAATAAACAAACAGTTCTAACATGCAACCAAAGTACTGGTGTCTGTTACTGTATTGATACTAAATATCATCGATCATCATCAGAGGCTTAAACATTACACTACTGTGTCAGCATTAGTGCAAAGACCGGCTGCTAATGCTCCAGCAGACATTGTTCTGCCTACTTTAGCAGCTATTCCAGACCCTGATCAGATTTTGGAGGAAGTTGTCTCACTCTTTCCCTCAGATGAGTTTTCGGATAATTCTGACTCAAGCCCACGACAGTTGGCAAGCCATGCTCCTTTGTCCTCACCCTCCTGTGGGACAGAGCCTAATTCAGAAAGAGGTAAAGAAACTAGAGCTCCCTTACCCCCCGGGGATGGAGAGTCTTCTCACCTAGATCCACCTCTTTGATATTCTTCAGGGGACTCTGTCATGCTTTCAACAGCCGACATTAGGCTGCGCTGAGTTTTTCAGGTTATGGTACATGTCCTAAATATCCCCAAGGTGGAGGACCCGGCACTTGATCAAGAGGCCCGCCAGTCGTTCCTGGTCCTCCCTGTAGACCACCTTTGCAGGGGTTAAGAAATGGCGCCCTGTGCAGTTCCCACCTTACCTGATGCAGCACGTGACAATTTAGCAGCTGACTCTGGGGGGCGTTCCTCCCTCAGGTCCCCGTTCTCGAGTAAGGAATGCAATACACTGGAAGACACCCTGGTCAAGGTGGACAAGGCCTCCAGAGCTGGTCTCTGTGTTTCTTGCTTTCTACAACTGCTCTCTGAGTACTTGGTGTGCTCCTGTGAGGCAGACTCACCAATGTCACCGAATGCAGTCGAGCTGGCTTTCCGCTGCCTGGACGACAGCTTACGCATCTGCATGGACCAGTTCACCCGGGTGTCCACTCTTGCTACTTCTATCTGGCGGGGGAACATCCTTGATGCGATTTGTCCCCCCCCCCCCCCCCCCCACCTAGGAAGCTTGGTCTCGCCTCGAAGCCCTCCCTCACTTGGGTAGGGACCTCTATGCGGGTAAATTTCAACAGACCCATGAAGAAGAGGCCAAATGCATTAAGGCAACAGACAAAATAAACCAAGGCAAGTCTTCCCACTTACAACAATTTAAAGCTGCAGGTCGGACTCCATCTGCTAGTCCAGCCAACCTGTACTCTATCCCACAGCAGTTGTTAGCTCCCAGTGCCCTTTTCAGCAGCCGCAACCGCGTTTCCCGGATTGCTTACAGCCCCCACCCCAAAGCAAGTTATTGCAGCGGTCAGGGTAGGCCATGGCGTCTACTACAGGCTTGTAGGTGGTCGCCTCCAGTCTTTCGCACAGACTTGGGCCCTTTTGTGTGACGACAGATGGGTGCTCGATACTGTCGAACATGGATACAAACTAGAATTCACGAGCACCCCTCCATCGCCGTGCCTCCCTCGGTCTACCCCGATCCCATCCGATCAGTCACAACGCTTGGCTCTCGAATCAGAGATTCTTGCCCTACTTCAAAAACAGGCAGTTTACCATGTCCCCAAGGAGGACTTGAACCCAGGACTTGCTTCTTCCTTCTTCATCACTCCCCAAAACACCAGAGAATGGTGCCCCATCCTGAACCTAAGGCCACTAAACAAGTTTATTCGGCCTCGTTGGTTCAGGATGGAGTCCCTCAGCACGTTCCTAAATGGCCTTACATTTCAATGGACCTGAAGGATGCTTACTTTCATGTTTTTTCGTCTAACTGGATGGTTGACGCACGTGGTAGGCAATTCGGAAGCCAAAGCCTACTGGACTATGGATCTCACCCTCTCACTTACAAGCGATCTGGGATTCATCATCAACAAAAAGAAGTCCCAGTTGACACCTTCGTTGAACCCAACTTTTCTCTGGGCTGTGCTGGACCTTCAACGGGGCATATAGCTACACCCACCAAAGAGATTGGGATTCACAATCTTTTGCAGTGTTTGAGCCTCTTCATCTCCACAAGAGCTGCACCGGCCTTAGCCTGGTTACGCCTCCTGGGGCTAATGGCAAGCCTAGCAGATCTGATTCCTTGGTGCAGGATGCGCATAAGCCCAATCCAACTCCATCTTCTTGCCAAGTATCATCCGAAACAAGACCCCCTGTTATTATCAGTACCGATACTTCCCCAAGTTCTCTTTCATCTCAACTGGTGGCTTCAGCGGGGAAATATCAGCTGAGTTTTACCCCTCACTCAACCTTCCATGACCCTAACCACAGACCATCCCTTTCAGGTTGGGGGGGCACATATGGGGCCACAGACCACCGCTGGGACATGGTCCCAAGTAGAGAGATTGTTCCACATCAATGCTCTCGAGTTGCTGGCAGTCCACATAGCCCTGGCCACTATGTCCTCATCATGTCCGACAATTCAACTATCGTCTCTTATATGAATCGACAAGGGGGGACTCAGACCCATCCCCTTTGTGTACAGACATGGGACCTCCTCTGCTGGTGTCTGGCAAACAAAGTACACCTGTCTGCATCCCACCTTGCAGGGAAAGCGAATACCCTGGCGGATGCCCTGTCCAGGGGCAGGGTCACCCCCACAGAGTGGACTCTACACCAGGCAGTGGAGCAATCCATCTTCCTGAGATTCGATCGTCCTCACATAGACCTTCGCATCATCCTTAAAAACCAAGCTATCCATATTTATACTGCTGCAGCCAGGATCCTCAGGCTTGGGCATCAGACACCCTCTCAATCGACTGGGAAAACATGTACGCTTATGCTTATCCCACGATCTAACTAATTCCAAGGGTATTAGCCAAAGTAGAAGCGGAGGCTCATTGCCCAAACCCGGTTGTAGATCTTCCACCCAAGGTCGGAAAACCTCCACTTAACGTGTTGGATGTTGTCCAACATTCGTTCCGATCAACAGGCCTTTCATCACACGCTGCATCCATGGCTGCCCGAGGCTGCCGAAAGTCCACTGGAAGGACCTATGACAGCCAGGATCTCAAACAATAATGTGTTAACCCAAATACTTCATTGGATGCCCCTCGAACAAGAAGCTTCTTCCTGCTTGGGACCTGGGACAAGTCCTTCACACTCTGTCTAGGGCCCTGTTTGATCCTCTATTGAATGCTTCACCTATAGATTTGTCTGTGAAAACAGCATTCCTTATAGCTACGGCTACCAGTAGGAGACGGAGCGACATCCATGCCTTATCCATCGACACAGGTCATATCCGCTGGGAACGGGATGGCGTCCGCCTTGTCCCAAATCTAACGTTCTTAGCAAAGAACCAGTCTCCATCATACACCCCCCCCCCCCTGACATTTTCATTCCAGAGATCAAATCATTCTCCTCAGTTGCTAAGGATAAATTATGGTGCCCTGTTCGTGCTCTGAAGTGGTACATTGTCTGCACAAAGTCGCTCAGAGGCCCTGTGTCCCAACTTTTCATTACTACTACCAGCCCATATAGGGCAGTTTTGCCTGAGACCATCTCCCGTTAGATAGTCAGGGTGATCCGTTCATCCTTTGATTCCTGGCCTTCACCCATGGCTGATAATCATCCCATAAATGCCCACGAGATCCATGTCCACTTCATGGGCTTTTTAAAAAGGTGTTCCTCTCCAGGATATCTTACGGGCAGCGGCCTGGAAAACACCTTCCACAATCATGTCGAGTAATCTCCGAGATGTCAAATCTTCCAGAGGAAAAGTTGGCCGTGTTGCTCTGGTAGGCCCGCTTCCCATTTTCATGTTTCCGGACAACACAAAGGGACTTAGCTATTGTTGGAGGGAAGTGGATAAGTTGTTGAGTGTTGGAGTTTTTATCCAACTGTCAGCATTCAACTAGCGTCAGAAAAAAAAAACATAAATAACTTCTATTACATATTGTCAGATTGCCAATATATTTGAAACTGTGCATTTGATCAGATGTTTTTGGCATCATTGATCATTGGCAGGAAAATGACCCAGTCTTGTTCACAAGGGCACTCCCGCATTGGGTGATAACCAATCAGACAAAAATAAGAATTGAAGCGCGTACCACCATCAGTGTATTGATAGACCAACAAAGATAGATCGCTGCTATTGTACAATCCAGGAAGCATAATAGAGCCATTAAAGGACCAAGTCTTGGAAAATAGGACCACCAGGTTATTCATCTACTGCCAAAATATAAGCAGCAACTGAAAACTGAAAAACGCTTTAAAAGGACAGTTCAGCTGTCTAAGGTTGACTAAGGAAGCAAAACTAATTCTGCGAGAAAGAAAAGAAGCACACCGACTTGGGGATCACACAAAAGTTAGGAATCTCAATCGGATCTTTAGATGAGAGATAAGACTAGCCAAAGAAAATATCGTCAAAAACTTGAACTATGCTTCCAAATCAATAGCCCCAAAGGAACATGGAGGTCCTTGGAACTGACTATAAAATGCCCCCCCCAAAAAAAAAACATGGAGGATGCCAAACAGAAAGCCGACAACTTAAACAAGTTTTACTGCAGATTTGACACTATCGACTTGTCAATTCAACACTTGATCAGATTAGTGATGCGTACATTGCCAAATGGATGACTTGCCAATTTCAATAGAGGAGGGGGATGTCTTCAAACATTTTAAATTAATTAATTTAGCAACTGGACCAGATGGAAGAGAAAAAACTCTAAAATGCTGTGCACAACAACTTTCTAACCCATATAGAGAGCTTTTTTAGATGTCAGTTAACCCAAAAAAATTGCCACTATGTTGCAAAACAGCCACCATAACATTGTCACTAAAAAGCCATGTGCATTGGAAATAACAACTTCCACCTTGTAGCAATTACATCTGTGGTGATGAAATGTTTGGAGAAGATTGTTCTACATAACCTCATCCAGCTTATTCAGGAGAAACTTGACATTTGCTTACCAGCCCAATAAATCTGTCCAGGCTGCTGTTCTGAGTCTTACCATTGAGATCTACCATCATTTTGACAAGTAGTAGTGCTATGCAAGGGCTCCGTTTATTAACTTCTCATAGATGCAATTCAACACAATACAACCATCTTGGTTACTGGAGAAACTCAAAAACTTACCCGCAAAGACATCTTTGATTCTTTAGTTAAGGGACTTTCAAAACTTAAAAGTCCAAACTTAGAAGTCAACAACATTCTCTCAGACACAATAGTTTGTTACACTGGTTCAAAGATCAGCAACTCCTCTTTACACCTAGTTGGAAAACTATATCAACCCAAAGTAGTTAACAATTCAGGAAAACAACCTATGTTTAAAATAAAAGAGCTGTTTGGTCTCAGCACATCAACAGTGGTGATTCTAACAATATGTCTTAGCACTGCAGTAGGACAGCTCAAGTCAGAATGCAACTAAATAATGAATAATTATAAAATATTAACTGTAAATCATGAACCACAAAAAGCTAAGTAAACTAACTAACCAGTAATAAAACTATAAATCTTGGTTTCAACCAAATTGAATAAAAAACAAAAATCAAACTTAGAAAGTGCAAAATAAGGGAAAAAAAGCAATAAAGTTCAATGCACTCAAAGAGCTCATTTTGAATGTCCACCCATAGTAAAATCAACCCTAAAGACACTATCACTAGGAACAGATTCTACCACTGACCACATTATTTTATTAACATATTCCTATAAACATTCACTATTGCAGTGCTTAGTGTTGCCTTAGTAACCATTCACACACAGTGTATGAACATGCATTACTAGAACCAAATGACCATGAATGAAACTATATACTGTGACTAAGAACAAAGTAATTGTTATAAAACCAATAATAATTCTCAACATGAAAATAAAGTGAACAAGAATATTAACTGAACCTTATGAAATAACCTTCCCAGCAATATCCACTGAATAAGGTAGGATAATTCCTATGAAATTCCATAATAAAAGTCTATCAAGGTCAACTTGTCTTTGACTTCAGTATTCTCAACAAAAAACTAGCGAAGAAATATATGAGCAATATTAAATCCCATAACTCTCACAAATAAAGTAATCATTCTGTATGACCAATCTGAATTTAGCATTTACAATGATAAAGGGAAAAAACCTATGAGATATGCATATCTATATTGGCATTAGTTTTGATCTATTATATAAAAACTAAATGAAAGTGAATTAAATTAAGGAATGTGTCTATAGTATCAAAACAATCAATATAAAAAAAACTCTAAATCTTGGCTATAAATGATATCAAGCTCTTGCAAATAAGTTTATGATGTGAAATTATCATCCACAAATCTTAGGATCCAGAGTTAAACCCCAAAATACTTTCTCAACCAGTTCTTTCCTCAAGCAACAGGGTAAAAATTTGATAAATGATTACCTTCAAAATACTAGAACAGAACTGTACGCCCAATTTATCCAATATTTAAGATCCAATCAAATCTTCATTAGTTGTGAAAACATATAATACAACAAATGCAACAATTTGACTCAATCAATTCACTAGGAAAGCAAATATTACAAATACTATAAAAAATATAAGTCAACAAATAACCCCTAAACATTACTCAACTTAGGTACCTAAGAAAGATGGAATTATATCCGCAACTTGCCTATGTTTAAAATAAAAGAGTTATTTGTCGTCAGCACATCAACAGTGTTGATTCTAACTGTATGTCTTAGCAGTAGGACAGCTCAGGTCAGAATGCCTAGCTGATGATTGCCAAAACACCCAGTTTAAACCCAAAGTCCAACTTTCTAAGAAACACCCATGACCCACATCCAATATCGATAGGGGGCAAATAAACTTCAAGGACAAGTACAAACAAGGAAATATGAGATGATCTTGGGAGAAGGCATTTGTCATAAGGACCAAACACTGTCTTAATGATGGGAATAAGACAGCTCAAGTCATACCCCAAAAAGGCTCAATTATTATAATTATTTGGGGGGGGGGTGACATAAACAAATGTATGTACACAGTTAGATAATGAAGATGCTGTGTGGATGAATAAATAAGGCAACTTGAAATGTAGGTGAAACTGTGCTTACTAATAAAATCACTACAAAATTTTTGGTCGTATGTCCTTCATCAACTGGTGGATGATACACTGCTCTATGATTTTGCATTGTCCATCAGTTGTCATAGTTACCAGGATGCACACTGTCATTTCATTAGTGAAGTGGGGCGGGGCAGTGAAGTGTTGAGCTACTACCAAGCCTGATGTACTTAGTCTCATGCTGTGGAGTTGTTTGAAGTGTTGAGCTACTACCAAGCCTGATGTACTTAGTCTCATGCTGTGGAGTTGTTTGAAGTGTTGAGCTACTGCCAAGCCTGTTGTACTTAGTCTCATGCTGTGGAGTTGTTTGAAGTGATGAGCTACTGCCAAGCCTGTTGTACTTAGTCTCATGCTGTGGAGTTGTTTGAAGTGTTGAGCTACTGCCAAGCCTGTTGTACTTAGTCTCATGCTGTGGAGTTGTTTGAAGTGTTGAGCTACTACCAAGTCTGTTGTACTTAGTCTCATGCTGTGGAGTTGTTTGAAGTGATGAGCTACTGCCAAGCCTGTTGTACTTAGTCTCATGCTGTGGAGTTGTTTAAAGTGTTGAGCTACTGCCAAGCCTGTTGTACTTAGTCTCATGCTGTGGAGTTGTTTGAAGTGTTGAGCTACTACCAAGCCTGTTGTACTTAGTCTCATGCTGTGGAGTTGTTTGAAGTGTTGAGCTACTACCAAGTCTGTTGTACTTAGTCTCATGCTGTGGAGTTGTTTGGTGAAGCGGTCAGCCAAGCGTCGCTTAGTCTCCCTGGTGTAGAGCTTATCACAACGCCTACAGGTGATGCAATAAATCAGGTTGGTAGTGGTATATGTGAAAGTTCCATGGGTTTTGAAGCAGCCACTGTGTCGGGGAGCATGCATGTGGCGGGGTCAACGTGCCAACAGGTCATACATCGCAGATGTCTGCAGGTTCTGGACTTGATGTCTTCAGGGAGAGATAGTTTAGGGCACAGGGAAGAACTCATTAGGGTATTGTTGATTGATTTGTCACATCTGAAGGCACATGCCACCATAAGAGAGTTTTAAAATGGCGTATTATGATCTCTCATACCTTCAGGGTCTGGGGGTGTTAAATAAGAGCTAGGGATATTCTTTTGATCTTATGTTTTGCAGCGGGTCTGGAGTGGTGGATAAAACTGATGGAAGGTGAATTAAATTACTTCCTGTGAATAGCCACGTTTACCAAAATGACCTCTTATCAATTCACTTTGCCGTTGAAGTTCAGCTTCTGACCTGCAGATATGTTAAAGAAACTTTGAGTTTGGGATGCCATTTTTACATGTTCTTGGATGAGAAGATTGGTACTGGAGATAGCTATGTGAGTGTATGGGCATATAGTGGACCGTGGTTGATAGACGGTCAGCTTCGGTGGTAACGTTGATGTCAAGGAAGGAAAGGGACTTTCCAGAAATTTCAGCTATGAACTCAAGTGCTGATGGAAATCATTCGCGTCTGATCAACAGCATGCCTCTAGTAAAAGGGCAGTTACACTGTAAGACTGGTGGAACATCCCTTCCAGAGTTAAAGACATGTAGCTCCAGTGGGCAGGTTGAGCATGAGAGCAAATTTGTTCACAGAAATTTCTGCAAAATACCCAAATACCTTTGCTACCTAAAATAAAAAAAATTGCCTACAGTTAGAATAACATTTTTACCCGATTTACGAACAGCACTATAGCGACTGGGGGTGTGAGGGATGTAACATCCCTCCACTATATTCGAACTTTCGAATTGCTGACTGAAAACTTTGTGTATTTCAAGGCTGAAGATTTGCCAAATGCCAAATGCCGATTGTCTGTTATCTCGGATGGCTATGAAAGGACATCAAACAAAAATATTGATGTAAATATCCATTGAGGTTGTGAAATTTGTCATAAATATTGGCGTCATCATTCACGACTTCTGTTAAACGGGTACACTTTTCATAACTATAACTATACAAGAAACACTTGAGGATTTGATTGCTCTACTCTGAAAACAATCCAACTAACAATACACGCCATGTTTATTCAAAATTACAGACATACCCACGGCTATGTCCCAAATCACCACATAATGGTTGCAACCCACACATCTTTTTAAGGTGTAACAAGAGATCTGCCCGATTTACTGAATCGACCCACATGCAACTGATGAGGAGGCTAACATGACTTCCGAAAACTAGTTATTGCTACTCAAAGGATCTGCAAAAATATCCTTTATCTCAAAAAAAATCCGTTCACTGCCGACCAACATGGTCAGAAAAGGTCACATTTTCTCGGTTGAACTATTTCCCCAACACCTCTCTGTTAAAATAACACAAGTGGAAATAGCACAGCACAGTTACCATATTTGGAATAATATTAACACAATACTTTTTTTCAAATTACAACAAGTCAACAGATACAGCGTCACTGGATGGGATAGCACCAACAATTTTTATCCAATATTGGCGTCATCATTCACGACTTCTGTTAAACGGGTACACTTTTCATAACTATAACTATAACGGTAGCAAAATCACTTTTTAAAATTGTTTTATGGTGCTCTATCTTTCAACGGTTCAAGAAGAATAATTTTTTACCCCTTTAGCGAAGAAATCTTGCAATTTCCCAACCAACAATTTCAAAGCTAAACCTTCCACATTTGGAAATTAGTTTTTTTATTTTGCTAACTACTCTGCTCAAAGTTCCGTTAAATCCTAACAAAAACCATTTTTGAGCGACTCATCATTATCTTCCACCAAAGAATGTTAGTTGCAAAACCGGTCACCTTTGGACACATAATTATTTCATTCTGACATGCACTGTGTGGTCTTGTTTTGCACAATTTGCAGAGGCTATCACTGTGTTTTTACGTTACAACCTTGCACACAGTGGAAGCCATTTAAAGTGTCAATAATTAACAAGTAAATCAGAGGATTTTGTTATACCACAGTAACAGGTTGTAAACTTTCAATGGCCGAGAACCAATCATGTGATGTGCTACAAAGATGCATGTGCATGGCTCAGGGGAACATAAGTGATGTACCCCACGGGGTAAATTACCTTAATCAATAGTCCTTTCCAGGGCCTTGTACTAAAGCCCAGATTACGCCCAGATTGGTTGTGATTACGCTGGTACTAGGTAAATTTTTTACATTCCTGCGCAATATATTGCCTCTGTTCGTCTGCTTTTTTAATTCTTCTAATTTCATTGTAATAATGTTGATTGAGGATGCACACTCTATGATGGGGTCCATGGGTTTCGTACACCCTCTGGGACGGCTTCACCTTGGGTGCCATTTGCCCCCTCGGGTATATGAGTGTACAAGATGGCATGTCACACAGCCTGCAACCAATTGTATAATGTTCAGGAAAATTTGCCACTATAAGCTCTATACTTTGTTCCTGATTACTGCTGATTTTGTTTCCACAACTAATTGTGACAAATCTTGTTATTTATTTAGGAAAGAGAAAAAAAGATGAAAGAAGAGATAGACAAGCTGAGAGAAGAATTGAATTGTCAAGGTAAAAAAATGGCGGAAAACAACAACCTTGTCCTTCACCTTCAAGAACAGCTGGTGAAGTTACAGTCTGAACAACTGCGACAAACTGCAAGGGAAAAACGAGCTGCAAGTGCTGACCATAAAAATAACTCATCTGTCAGTCAAAGTAGAGTCTGTATTGTCAGCTGAATGTAAATGTCTTGAAAACTGCATTAATTGTTTTCCCCTATAACGACAAAACAGTTTTTGTTTTTGTTTGTTTGGGTTTTTTGGGGAGGGATTCATTTGTGTTACAAAATACGAGAACAAATCTACATTTAAGATGAAAAGAAACAGTCTTGGTGAAACTTGCTGATGGGCAAACCTTTTGCAATTGACTTTCAATGGAAAAAGGCACAGAAATAAATATTGATTTGGGTTTGAACAAAGAAAAATTGACTGGAGCGGGACTTGAACCAACGACCTCCGGATTAACGAACCGGTGCTTTACCAACTGAGCTATCCAGCCCTATGTTGGTGGTCTCCCTATTAGTCAATATCTTTGTTCGGGGGTGCCAGTCAGAAGCCATGCAACCGCTAGCTGCCGTGTAGCCAGGGATCACACCCAAGTTTACGATACAACCTGGGAAGCGGCAGCCACGGGATCACCTTAAGGGGATGCGACTTTTTAATAATAAATATCAAGTAATAAGCCACAAGGGAAACTGACTAGGTAAATTTTTAAGAAAAATTCAAACCCAAATTAATTTTTAAAAATTACCCAGTCAGTTTCCCTTACTTGATAAATAAATATTGAGACGGACCAGATTTCATATACTCTATGTAAAAAAAAATCAAAAATAAATGTAACAGTCAAGGAGACAAGATAGAGTGACATACAAATTTAAAACATTGGTTTTCTGTTAATAGACTGTGTAAGTCTCGCATGTATTTGAACTTGCGGGACCATTGGGGTCCCAACCATATGGAGTTTTATGTGGGAGAGATTTTGTTTCATCAACTATTTTGCTTTAATGTAGTTTGTGGCCATAAAAGTTATGTATGTTGTGGGAATGGAATACTTAGTGATAACAAATATGAAAGTAAAAACAATCCAACAATATAACAAAGAAAACACAAGATTTAAACTTGACCTCAGCTTCCGGTTACTTGCAAAAAATAAAAAAATTTCCTGACCACAGGCAAAACTTTATGTTAACGCTTGTTTTAGTCATGCGATGATAACCACCAGATGCTGTAACTGCCAGATGATATGCATTTTCATTGCAGTCTATGGTCGTTGAGGTGTCAGGTATAGACTTGCGTCACGCATCAATTTTACGCCCATGCAACCAAAGCATCCTCGTCTCAGATTGTTAGTTTTGTTTCGATAATGATTAACAAATTGTTTTTATTTATTATAAAAACTAGTCAGCAAGTAGCAAGTATCACAAATATCAAATGCTGTAAAGAAAGTGAAAATTGATGTTCATCAAGAATGAGGCATGAGGCAAGCATGGAATTCTTAAAATCTAGTCAGATTTAGTCCTGCTGCCTATTTTCAACCTCCCATTTCTGGTTGACATTGAGCTTGTTTAATGGGGTTTTTGAAGGTTTTTTTTAGGGAAGGTTATTATATCAAACAACACAAACACAAGAGTTCAGAGGACAGCCAGCAAGTTTCAACATCCTATCACCCAACGAAAAGCTTTGACTTAAAATACAAATATTAATACCTGAGATTGAAGCAATCTCAGTATACTTTCATTAATATAGTAGTCTCATTGTTTTGCCTTATCTGGTGCTACATAATATGATCTCATAATTCATTAAAATCCAAAAGCCTGTCTTGAAATGTTTCTGCTTGTTCAAGTGCCTTAAGTACCTTATTGGTAGATACGTGCACTATATAAGACAATAGTGCCAAGTGTGTGTGGGTCTTTGGATTCCTTGCACCTTACACATTCCACTGTAATGATGGGGAGCACAGGCCACTGGTTGAACATGCCCAAATATGGGCCAACTGCTTCCTACTCATTTGATTAGAGCAAACCTCTTTCTTAAAACCATCCAAACACACATTGTGTAATCATTTAAATTTATTCTTAATGATGTGTAAACGAATTTCTTGCGGCTTTACCAAGTAGTCTTGGTTTTTGCAACAAATACCCTGTGAAAGTCGGAGAGTAGGCAGTGGAGAATAAATAATTGTATCAACTACTGGCATTAATGTGTTACCTTGTGTTCTTCTGTCAGCGTATAGTCAAACTAAATCCTTTCCATATATAAAAATAAATGCAAACATGATCAATTTAATATTGCATGCAAGTTGAAACTTTTGAAAGCAATGAAAAACCTGTGATGATCTAATGTGCTGTTTTAAGTCACTTCACGTTAATTGCACAATAAGGGAAATTCCCTGGTAAGCTCATTACATGTTTCTTTTCTTTCTGTCTTCTTTATTTTTCTTGTGTTTTTTTTCAATTACACACATGGGTGATTTACTTGCAATAGTCTGTAAATACAGAGTATTTGGATAGAGGTTTCCAAAAAGCATAGCTTGCTGAGTGGGGAGCCCTCTTGCTACAGGAACAAGACCAATGAAACAAAACAGCAATTATTACTAACATGATAACAAGAAAAACTTATTAACATTTCATGGATTGGTGCAAATAGTGTATAAAGATAAGTCTGAGGTAAAAGAGGGGGAAAATATAACCCCCAAATAACCTTATAAAAATTAGCAAATTAGATGAGTTTAAAACTTACATTTAAATAATGAGAATAACAAACAAAACAAAGCAATCATTTTGACAACAATGCAAAAATAATAACTTAAGAATTGATTGAAATTGTACTTCAAAAAGTGCACCTTTAATGTGACGTTACTAGAAACATGATGACTTCATATCAATTTTCACCTGTAATGCTTCCCTGTCTATGGACATACCAAGATTTACCTCAATCAGACTTGTACTTTCATACAGTACATATATGACTTCAAAAAGTGCACCTTTATTGTGGTGTCACACGACACCTGATACAGTGACGACTTTATTACGTGTCGTGTGACGTCACATGACTTCATAACAATTTTCACCTAAAATGCGTCCCTGTCTAGGGCCATACCAATATTCAACCCAATCAGACTTATGCACTGTAAAGAGTGAATAAAATATTTGTGGGGGAAAATGTTTCAAGTTTGTTGAGAGTTTGTGAGTTAATATTGATTTGTACTCCGAGAAAGAGATTGATCTAAAATTTCACATAATCAGTGTTTTCAATATGTGTGTTATCAATAGAGACACTTTGAATATGGAAATTGTGTTTTTTGCTGAAGAGCATAATATTGGTTTTCTTAATGTCCAGAGACAATTTTAATGGCATCTGGAAAGATTCCGGAAGAGATTGAAAGATTCATAATAAAAGTTACAGGTTTAGAAAATGCCAAAATGACTGTTTTAATTATTTCACTACCAATATAATCATGACCACCACTTTTCTTACCAGGCAAATCAAGAACAATCTTTTGAATTTCATGTTCAGTAACTGAAGTGAAAAGTACTAAATATTGGTTAAGGTCTTCTTTGAAGAAAACATTTAAAGTTTATTGGTGGTGAAATTGTACTGCTAATTGAGTAAGTATAAAGGTGTTTAACAATAATGTGCAGATTATCAATTCGTAGAAGACATTTATGCCTCATCAAACTGTTTGGCTTTGATTTACGCATAACATCAGTTAATAAAGTTTTGAAATGCACAATGCGATTACAATCAGTAAAGTGTAAAATATATCTTGGATAAAACTAATTTGTTTATGACAAATAGATCAACACAAGCTCACAGTTAATATCCAGTGAGATTTTGGAGGTGAGTTTCCAAGAATTGGATTTGTGACTCTTCATGAATTGCAAATGTCTTTGTTCAACCCCAAACATTTTCAATTTACCCAGTCAGTTTTCCTTGTGGTTTAATATTTGGTATCTGAAATACTGGCTCCCGCTTCCCCAGTTGCACTTCCTAGGTTGAATCGTAAATTTGAGTGTGATCCCTGGCTACACAGCAGTTAATGGTTGTATGGTTTCTGACTGGCACCCCCAACAAAGATATTGACAAAATAGGGAGAACGCTAACATGGGGCTACAGATAGCTCAGTTGGTAGAGAGCGCCAGAGGTCCTTGGTTCAAATCCTGCTCTAGTAAATTTTTCTTTGTTCAATTGTTTAAAATTTACCAAGTCAGTTTCCCTTGTGGTTTATTACTTCGTAAAATCCCTTAAATGCGGTATTTGCATCAGGTGCATTGAAAACTATAGACCAGTCACAGGATTTCAAGTCGTGTTTAAAATTAGAGATGTTTTCTACAGAATAATCACTTGAAAGAATAAAATAAGGTTTGTTGATTCAAATCAATAGGGAAGTATGTAAAGATAGGAAAAATTATCAGACAAATCAGTCACTAAAATGCCAGATTTGGGAGTGAGTGGGTAGAATATTATAAAAAACATTATCAGGAAAATAGAATTAGTTTTTGCAAACTGCTTACCAACCAAAAGGACCAAAGGTATCAATTCAAAAGAAATAGTTAACAGCCTAGCGTTTCAACCCTTGCAAAGTCTTTTTTGAAGGCTAAATGACAACACAATGCACATAAACAGGTACAATGGTGCAGTCAATTGGAAAGAAATGAAGAGAGAGACTGGCAGAGAACACACAGAACTAGAACAGCGAAGCTGCCATGGCGAGCTACCAATCGCCAATAGAAAAACAATGACTTATAGAGAAACCAATCATTTGATCGACTGATATTAGGGGTGGGGACATTATCAAACTTGTATGCACTTGACCACTGCCTACTTAGTTGACAGAGCTCTGCAGAGGGGCTCAGGATGGGTGAGGAGTGACTGTGAAGAGAAACAAATAGGCATGGGTGTATGGGGACTCCTTGGTTAAGGGGGGCAAAGGGGTTGATTAGCCTGATATTTAACATAGTAAAAACATATGTTAAGACAACTTTAAAGTTATAAGATTTTAAAAACCTTTTTAGCTGCTCCAGCGCAGCATTCTGGAACAGGTATTGTTTTCATTCAAGTTTGTTTGGGGGGGGGGGTTTCGGCTTGGGAAGTGTGCTTTTGTTAGCAGACAAGGAACACTGAGAAGAAGACGAAGAACTAGAATTTAGTGTTTGTCGAAACAAACACTAGGTGTTCGTCGAAACAAACACTAGGTGTTCAAGTATCATAGCGGTCAGTGTTGTGTTAATGCGTGAAAAGATGAAAAGATTGTTGATAGCTTTTGAAATTGAAAACAAAAGTAATTAAAACTGAACATTTAAGGTGAAGTGACGTAATTTGATGACGTCATTCGAACAGGACCTTAAATTTTGGAAGTTACACATCCCGGCTTGAATACATGCAATGTTTCAGCTCGATCATGCATTTTGAAGTTTAAATATAAATCTTTGAAAAGTGCACCTTTAAGGTGATGGCACATGATGCTTGATGGCTTCATGATGGCACTGTTAAAAAAAACCATGATTTATGTAATGTGAGGCTAAGGCGCTTTAGTGGTGCTGTTGTTGTTTTGTGTTATGCTAGCAAACTACATACTTTAGCTAAAGTCTAAAAATGCACACGATCAAGCCTAACATTTTATTTTTAACGAGGTTTGCATGGACGGCTGTTTTAAAGACTAACAAAGCGTAATACCAAATCAGGTTGCGTGAGCCTTGAACAGAGACTAGAATGCATGCAAGTTAGATGGACTTTTTGGTCAATGGAGCGCAACAGACAGCCACCAAAGTGGCTGTCTGCAGATACGATTAATGTGTTTCCAGTGCAGTTCTTTTCATGCGGTTTAAATGCGGGCCAATACATACGTGGGCTTTAATGTCCGATTTCGCCCAAAAGTTAAGATCAAATTGGTAACATCTCTGTGGAAAAGTTTGAGAAGGCTTATGGACACCTAAAACCAGATGTAAAAATATGGTCTAAAGTGCGAGTAGCTCTTGAGATATGAACTTTTGAAATTTAGGAAATTTTAAACTTCCTTCCTTCAAGTCAAGGTCAAATGGGGTCACACTATGTGTAGCGTTTGCTACATTTTTTAAGGCCTCTCCAATGACAAATAGATTATTGAAATAGCTTCTGTACTTCTTGAGTTAATAAACTTTGATTTATTGTTTTTCAATAACTGATGACGCCATAATGACATTTCAGCTATAGTCTACCTCCATATAAAGTTTCAAGTTGATATAAGTTTTGCACCTATGCGATTGCTTGCGGACAAACAACTCTGAGAGGAAGAAGAAAAACTTTTGTTTTTAATTAATAACTTTAAAAAACAAACAAAAACAATGAGTTATTCGGGCTAAATGCCCGAACACCTAAAAATAAAAATAACAATAAATAGAAATTTGGAGTTTGCCTTTACAGAAACTCCACGTGTTCGGTTTTGGGGAGTACATGCCTGGTGTAAAAAAAAATTTTTTTTTTTAACGCTGCAAATCACTCGGGTGGAATTCGGACCCAACATTTGCACTGCTACAGCAGATGTCTTACCACCAGACCACCGAGCTAGTGTGTTGGCAGACAAAAGTGCTGACAATTTAGCAATTTTGTGTGGAATAGACAACAAAGCCTCATGCCAAATCAGGCCTCGTGGACACTCTGATCAATGAACCGTCTGATCAAGGGAGCAGAACAACCAGCCACAGTGCTTTTTGCATTATACACAGTAAATGTGGGTCAAAAGATAGGGAGCTTTTAACGTACATTTTCTAGCGGAAATTTAGGTCAAATTGGTATCATCTCCGTGCAAACGTTTGAGCAGGCTTACAGACTTACAATCTGATGTAAAATTTGTGATGAAATGATAAGTAGTTATTGAGATATGAATTTATTGAGGTTTGAACCGGAAGTTGGGGTCAAATGGGGTCACATTTAGTATATCGTTTGTTCAGTGTTCGATGCCCTTTCCGATGGGGTAAAGATTGAAAAAATCCAATATATTTCAAAACCTGATGACATCATCATGATGTAACTGAAGCGGTTTCATCTCCTAATGAATATCTAACTATATAGTCAAGTGGATATGAATAAAATTGTGGGAGGACCGTGAAGTGGGGTGCAAATGCATTTTTATTGATACGGTAGATGATATTGAAAATGATAGATGAGGGTGTCTAGATTCAGAATCTGATGGGTGCCCACTTGGCACCCTTGGGCAATTTTTTTTATTGACATCATAAGCCATGCCCACTTTTTTGATTATGTAATAATTATGACAAATATGTTTAGTATCAAATTTAAGCTATTGGTGCATAGAATGCAAATATACAGATGAGAAAACAATGACATAAAATGTAGGTCACTTTACGGTCATTAAAGGTCATACAAGGTCAAATATGAAGGAAAATGTAAGCAATACAGTATAAAATGTGCATATAAATGTCGCCTGTATTGTCATAGCAGGCATTCAAACCCATGTACCATGCAAACCAGTCGACTGGATAGTGCAGCAATCAATTATCACCTAATGCTTGGTAATAAGTATAACAAATGTTATAGGATAATAAATGTTGGTGCTATCCCATCCAGTGACGCTGTATCTGTTGACTTTTCGTTAAAATGAAAGCTGTAATTGTGATCAGTGTGGTTCAAGTGTGATTCAAGTGTGGTAACTGTGCTGGACTATTTCCACGTTATTTTAACGGAGAAGTGGTGGGGAAATAGAACAACCAAAATATGACCTTTTTTTTTACCATGTGGGTCGGTAGTGAACGGGGGTTTCGAGATAAAGGATATTTTTTCAGATCCTTTGGGTAGCAATAGCTAGCTTTCGGAAGTCATGTTCACTTCCTCATCAGTTGCATGTGGGTCGATTCAGAGAATCGGGTAAATCTCTTTGAACATCTTAGAAATATGTGAGGTTGCAACCAGGGTATGGGAGGGGAAACATAGCCGTGGGTATGTTTGTGAATATGAGTGACAGGGCGTTTATCTGTTGTTGGATTGTCATAGTAAAGCAATCAAGTCCTCAAGTGTTTCTTGTAATTCGTACAAATTATTTGCGGGAGAATGGTGATCGAGGTTGCTTTCGACTCAGTTGGGTCTGGTGGCAGTTTTGCTCTGACGATCATTTTCCGTATATTTTTTTCTTTTTTGAAAGCAATGAAAGGTATTTTCGAGAGTGTGTCATCGCTCTGAATTTGAGGCCAGAATTTGTTGATTGCCCGTGATATATTCTTGTGGAATAGTGCCGGGTTGTAGGTTGTTGTGAAGATGAGAGCTGTTTTTGAGTTTTGTTTTGCTTCCGTTTTCTTATGAATCATGTTTGCCCATTCATGATGTGATACTTTTTGTATCTGCGTGTTCACTTCATCGTGGGCCTAATCTCTTGCTGTGAGTTTGTTTTTGAACAACTTGACTTTTTTGTTGAAATCCTCTTTGTTGTGTGTGTTTCTTGCAAAACGGAGGGTTTCCCCATAAATGAATGTGTTGAACACATGTGGGGGATGAGAAGAGGATTTGTGTAAGTTTTGGTAGGTTTCAGTGGGTTTGGTAAAGACTTTGTTGTCTAGTATCTGTTTCCCGCAACCGATCACCTTTGAATATGGTTAGGTCGAGATAGTTGATTGGGCAGTTTGAGGCCTCAAAAGTGAATTTGAGGGTGGGATGCATTTGATTCATGGTAGTTATCAGTTTTTCGAATTCTTCAATTTTGCCACCATAGATTATGAGAATGTCATCTCTATAGCGCCTCCAAGTGAGAATGTGTTCAGCTTGTTGGAGGATTTGGTTTTCGAGATCATGGAGGGTTATGTCACAAATTTCTGGACTGGCTGTGGAGCCCATGGCACATCTGACTTTCTGTAGGAAAAACTTATTTCCAAATTGGAAGCAGTTTCTTCCAATTATGAGTTTTAGAAGAGTTCGAATGTGAGAGGAGTGCGGTTTCTTGATGATGTATTGGTGATTGGTTCGGTCGAGTGCGTCACAGACACAATTCATAGCTTCTGTTTGGCTGACATTTCCTTGTCTGTCTTTAACTGCGTCTGGGTTTCTTCTTCCGCTGCCTTTCTTGCCTCTGCCAGTCTCAATTCTATGTCGATCTTGAACAATTTTTGGGGTCGCTATTGTTATAAATTATTCAGTGATTGCGTCTTTTCTGGGAATCACTACACACACTAAAGGATTTTTGCTTGATGCTTTAATCCTGTAAAAAGTGCTCTCCATATTTTGATTTCGAGAGTGCAGTATTTGGGCCACTCTTGTTGTGGATAGTTTTTGATAGGAAAACAAAAAGTTTTTTCGAAAATGTCCTTAGAGTTTGCTAGGCTTTTCCAGGATTCTTTGGAAAGTGAACAAAAACAATAGGTGTTTGGTTGTTGACCGAACACCTTAAAAAAGAAAGGAAAAAACAAACAAAACCGTGTTGTTCGGGCTAAATGCCCGAACACCTAAAAAATGGGTTTTTTTTCTATTCGCTGTATTTCATTGAATTTGAAAGCTTTGTTGTTCATAAATGGGCATTTGACAGATCAAGGGTTGGGCAACATTTAAAAGTTAACGCTAAAATCATATGACCTTTACTTCCGGACCTACCAGAAGGTAAAAGTTTGCCTTGATGATGTCATGATGATGTCATCAGGTATCAGATTACAATAAAACAAAGTTTAATATTTGTAAAAAATCATAACTCATGAACCACATGTTCAACTTTTACAATCTATACATCACCAGACAGGTTGTTAAATGTTCAACAAATGTTAAAAAATTCATATCTCAAAAACTGCTTACCATTTCAGCTTTTTTTTAATCAAAGTGTAAATGAGTGAGCCTGCTCAAACTTTTGAACAAAAATAGCAACATTTTGACCCTTACATCTGGTCAAAACAGGACGTTAAAGCGCACAAGTAAGTTGACCCAGATTGACAACGCACGATAGAAGAACACATGTACACATTCAAAGAACCTATACAGCCACATGTACATAGCACAAGTAATTTAGTTTACATGTATGTAAATATACTGTACAGCTACATGTAGGAATACATTTGGCATCGCTGTTACAAGTTATATTGCACACCCAAAAGAAATCTATCTAATGTTTGAAAAATGCAGAACTCCTGGACCACACATTGGATTTTTACAATCCATACACCATTTGAAAAGTCGTAATAAACTAAATCCACGCTACACAAGATGTGACCCCGTTTGACCTTGATTTCCGGTTCAAACCGGAAGTTGAAATTTATTGTTTTAAAAGAATCATAACTTCTGAACCACACATTGGATTTTTTAAATCTATACATTTTTGGGAAAGTATGTAACAACAAAGAAACGCTACACAGAATGTGACCCCTATTGGCCATGACTTCTGGTTCAAATTGGAAGATGAAAATTTATAATTGAAAAAATCATAACTCCTAAACCACACCTTGGATTTTTATTCTCTATGCGTCATCAGAAAGGGCTCCACAGACTTAACAAACGCTACACAGTATGTCTTCATTTGACCTTGGCTTCCGGTACTGGAAGTTGAAATTTCATGTTTCAAAAAATAATAACTTCTGAACCACAAATTGGATTTTTACAATCCATACATAATTGGAAAGAATGTAACAAATTACGAAATGATACACAGAATGTGACCCCATTTGACCTTGACTTCTGGTTCAAACTGGAAGTTGAACTTTAAGATTTCACAAACTCCTGAACCATACATTGGTTTTTTATACTCTATACATCATCAGAAAGTTGTACAAAGACTTAACAAATACTACCCGAATGTGACCCACTTTGATCTTGTCTTACGGTTCAAACCGGAAGTTTAAGTTTAATATTTGAAACAATCATAACTCCTTAACAACACATTGTTTTATTTACAGTTTAAACATTATTGTTAAGGCTTCAAAAAGTAAACAATCGCTATACAATTTGTGAACCCATTTTACCTTGATTTCCAGAAGTTGATGTTTTTTATTTGAACCAAACCTATAAACCATCGAAAATGTCTTCAAAAACTCAACAAATGCTACATAAAGTGTGAACCCTTTGTCATTGACTTCCAGTTCAAACCAGAAGTTGAAGTTTTATATTGGAGAAAATTTAACTCTTGAACCAGACATTGAATTGATAAGATAAAATGTTGTCATGTCCATACATCTTGTATGCCACTTTTGTACGACAACAGGAACAAATAACCCATAAGAAAAGGTTTTTCACAAGGCAAGTTTTCCAGAGCCTGTTGTTGCTCTTTTTATGGGTGAAATGAAACGTATGGTAAGTGCGTGCCTGTGAACGCTACACGCTGGAAAGTCCAGTTGGAAAAAGATATCAGCCTTCCACATGTCAGCAAAGAAAGGAGGAAAAAACCAAAGATGTCACTGGCATTAAAAAACATCCACTGCAAGTCTTTCCAAATATATTACTTGCTAATCATATTGTAAAAAAAACTCTCTATAAATTGGCCAGTGGTGTCTGTCTGCCTGTCTGCTATCGGACCTCTGCTCTGAGTTAAGACCATGGATTTTAAAGATCAACTAGAACGAAATCACTAAAACAAAATTGACCCTTTATATTTGTTTATTGTGTGTTTAGTTATTTAAAACACGGTGAGGACATTTTTCACTGTGTTTTGCACTGCACTTTTCTGCGTTACTGCTGTAAACAGGTCCTTCCACCGGACAGTCCCATTATTTAGTTGACCTACACAATATTTCGAGACTGCAGTGGAACCATTACCCACAATGTTGATTACCAATGAAGTTCTTTGAGTCACCACTCCAATTTACAAAGTTTTAAAGTCACCCTTGACCATCACAACTCGTCAAAATCTGCCAACTTCGAGTTCAACAACTCATCAATACTTCCAAAACAAGAAATGTACATCATCGTCATCCTGATTTGGTGGAAGTGAGGTAAGGTTCAAAACAAATTGCAATTACATTTACTTTTTTCAGATATCATTCTTTCCTAAATTTGTTAGGCCAATCAAAATATTATATAAAACAAAAGGACATGACAGAAGTCAACAATTTCCTAGGTGCAAATATATCTTGATGACGCAAGGCATTCACAGACGTTTACTCATGTTACAGGTCTTGCATTCATATGTGAAAATGAGGTCATTGGGATAGTAGGGATTGTTACATTTGACTTCACAAGTTTCAACCAGACCAAACAAAACAAGCCTTCCACGAGATCAGCACAGGAGAACACTTTATGTCTTGATGTGATCTGATATAATCTTGGGTTGAACAAAGAAAAAATTAACTAGAGAGGGATTTGAACCTGCGACCTTTGAATTAACATGCCCGCCATGCCCGCATTCTATCAACTTAGCTATTTAGCCCTAATGTTGGCGGTCTCCCTATTTTGTCAATATCTTTGTTCCGGATGGCAGTAAAAAGCTATTAAGCTGGTAACTGCCATAACAGCCAGGGATCACACTCATGTTTACAATATAATTGTGATTTTACTGTTGGCAAGTAGTCATTTTGTAAATTATTATTATTCATAACAGTGCACAATGAAGAGACCAGGGAAGAAACGGTATTAGGTCTACATAGTACCTACATATTATTCACAAGTTTAAATACTAACCACCAATTTCAAATTAAGTGGAACCTGTGTGTAGTGCAGATTTCCTGTACTTAATCTAAAATGTCATATGCATCTGAGCATGTAGACTGTAAAGATGATGACACAGAATATGAAGTAATGGCGTGTAACCCTGAAGGTCTTATTTTACTCTTCTTGCGTTGTGTCAGCTTAGTACCACACTTTTTTCGTTTCTTCTCTTGTGAATCTGTGTGAACATAAAAAAAAAAACTTATACACTCAGTATTCATAATATCTCCAGATAACTTATCAGTTTTTAACAAACATAAAACAAGCTTTACTGGATTTTCTTTAAGAAATGATGATTTGTGGTAAAATCTGTGAGAGTCAAGTAGGTATCATGTAACAGCTAATTTGGGGGGTTAAAAGAAATACTAGTGAAGAACAAAGATGAGAGCCACTGCTTTGACAACATAGAATTTTACTGAAAAAAAAACAAACTATAAAACACATGAGCCACCACATTTAGCAACCACCTAAAATTTCAGATATTTCAAATTAAAGTGGAAAACCTCTATTTATGATTCTAAGCAACAAATTGCTGTGTTGATGTTTCACACGTTGAGTTAGTAACACAGATGAAAACCACTGTTCCAATGACATAAAACTGAGGAAAGAGATGTTGGTGTTGTTTTCAGTCTCCATGGTCAACTTGATGTACTGAAATGCAGTCAAAATTTTGACGAGCTGTTCTGCCAACAGGGCCCCACTACAAAGATGTAAAAAATGTAGCAGAGACAGGGTTGAGAGTCAGCATTCTTAATGGTATTGTGTTCAAGAACAAATCAACCACAACATGTGAAAATGACAGTAAGGCCGCATCCCAATTGGCGGCTACAGCTACGGCTCTGAACATTGAAAACACCAGGTGCTGAGGGCTTACCCCTAAGGTCTTCAAATCAGGCGCTGATGTGCTTGATGAAGAGCTTTACAATGTCATCTCTTTGTGCGTGGAGAACCATTGCAATCCTAGTGCATTTAAAGATGCAAATATCGTCTTGCTCTTTAAGAACAAAGGGAGTTGTCATGATTGTTACAACTACAAGGGAATTTCCCTTCTGAGAATTGCAGGGAAACTGTTTGCTGACTGTGTCCTCCAAGGAAGCCAGTGTGGTTTTGTTCATCAAATTCAACAGTGGATATGGTGTTTTCTCTAAAGCAGATACAGAAGAAGTGTATTGAAAAACACTGCCCCTTTACGTGGTCTTCATTGAATAATCAAAGGGTTTTGACAGTGTGAGTAGTACATGGCTCAGTGCAGTTCTGCAGAGATTTGGCTGGCTGGAAAATCTTCTTGCCATTTTAACTGCTTTTCATCCAGACATGAATGCAACTATACAGCATAATGACAGCTGGTCATCAGACAAGATACCTATCATCACAGGTGTTAAGCAGGGATGTGTCCTTGCTCCATTTGTCTGTGGCATTTTCCTTGCAGCACTTTTACTGGGTGGTTACCAAAAACAAACTTTCCTGCGCACCCAAAAGTCAGGCAAACTGTTTAATGTTTAAACTCACTTGTCTTCGTGCCATGTCTAAGGTCAAAAGCATTAGAGTTCACAAGCTTCTCTTGCAGATGGTGCTGGTATTGTCTTTGCAAGAGTTTGAAAAAGAGTTCGGCTTAAAGATCAACCTTGGCAAAGACTGTTGTTTTCTCTCCAGGTACAGCCAGGCTCTACTCTTGGGGTGGTCAACAAGTTCACATACTTACACTGTAGGAGCAACAGTCACCACCAACAACTTTTGTTAACCCGAAATCATTTCCTCACCAATGCGGAGTACCTCAAGGATCAATCATGGGACCCTTAGAATTTATTCTGTACACCAGCCCTCTAAGTTATATCATCAGCACACACATAAATATTTGTCACATGCTGTATGCTGATGACACCCTTAGGCCTTATCCTGAACCCTGGCGAGCAACCATCAGCCATCAACTGCTTACAGGAATGCGTCAGTGATGTACAAGCATGGGCCAACAACAACAACCTTCTCATAAACTGTACAGAAAAATGTGGAACTTCCTTAAAATGTCCTTAAGATTTGTTTAGTTTCCTTAAAATGTCCATAGGTTTTTCGTTTCCTTTCCTTACAAATGCCATAGGGCCATGTCACATGGGGCAATTTACAGGCAACCAGCCCCAGGCAATCTCCCATAAGAAAACTCATTCACATTCCAGTTTTCCCATTATTTTCCAGGGGCTGATTAATTAATTACTATAGTGTTTGCAATGAATGAGAGAACGACTATTACCTTTTTCATACAGAAAACAAAATTAAAATACTCATTGTCCCCTCTCCTAAACCGTCCTGTTTCCTGGATGACAATCCTCCCCTAAAAACATCTGGTTTTAAGAAAAGAAGAAACTGGGTCCCCAACTTTATGATTTCTCAAATTATCTAAATTCATCTTTTTCTTTAATTTTTTGTCTCCATGGGGCCTAAAAATATTAACAAAAAGCGTATAAACTTCCGTGCCTTATTATGTACCCTTTTGGCCAAGCCCCATAAATTATATCTAGAACTACAAATGATGCTATATACAAGGCAAAAGTGCATACATAAATATCAAAAAGGCTAAAATATACAAACAATGAAAAATATAATAATTATGATAACAGCTCAGTCGTAGGATAACCTTCGAATCGGAGCAACAACTTTTATTTAGTCCTGATAAGCGCCGGACTCCATCCAAGTTTTCGTTGATTTGTAAGTTCACATATCACACCTAAAATGAGCTCTGGTTCATCAGAAGAGATGTGGACCCCCGAAACCCAGGTAACTCACAATGTCCGTTTGGAAAGGTTATGAGTTTGTATTTATAGTATGTTATGCACATGAATTTGGAGGGTTTGGCACCGCATATGGGATGAAATTCAATATGATGCGCATATGACAGCTATAGTGTTTCTTCATTGTGTTTAAGACTCCAGCAAAAAAAGTTACGACTCTCTCTGCATAACGTACACAGTTATCCTTGTCTACAATGTGCATGCAACCAGCCAGCAGTGAAACAATTGCAATGCTACGAATGGCAATCAAAAGAGCCTTTTGTGAGGGTCTCACATTTTGTTGTTGTGTTTTTAAATGAGCCCCCCCCCCCCCTTTGCCCCCACCCAAATGGGATCGAACAAATGCACAAATGATTGGTTTGATACATCAGACAGCCCCCCCCCCAATTATGTTTTTGCCCCTGCTGCCCCCCCCCCCCAAATGAAAATGTCTGGTTAAGCCACTGACCCTACCTAGTTTCAAATAAACAAAAGATAAAGCATGGCTTTAGAAACAGTGGAAAGATTTTTAATTTTGTAAAGTTTGTGTTTTTAAATCTTGTTATTACTGTATTTAAAAAAAAAAAAAAAAAATACCAAGGTCAAATAAACAAATTGATTCCATACAGAAAAGCCTAGGAACTCCAACACCCCTCCCCAACACACAAGCACCTGTGTTATTTTTCACTGGAGTTTGTTAGAGGGGAATGGTCGACCTGACCCCCGAGGCATTGTTGCCTCTGGATAAAGTGTGTTTTCTGCAAAATAGGCCTACATATTATAATTGACAGGGCCAAGCGCCGGGTTTTGTGTTTTCCAATAGATATAACATTCTTTTTTCTTTAGGCAACAGGTACACCTCAAGAAGATGACGGCAAGGTTATATGGGTTTAAATTATAAACAATGATTTTGGTATTTCAATTACAGTAACACTCACCTGTCATGCAAATCAAGCAACAATTTTGCAAGCTCCGCATTTGACTTGCGGAGCTGCAACGCTTTGGTTTTCCACCTAAATAATAGAAATTGGAAGCCTGATGTTCCCGCTGATGAGCCCCTGTTGGGCCCTGTATTGTCTGCTTGAAGATATTTTAGATCTTTTCCTACCACTATCAGTTAGCCTTCTCTTTCGTTTTCCATCTTCCATTGCAAAAAGTCCTTGCCACAATATCTAAAGACTAATATTAGCAATGTCCACTACACGTTTCGATTGACAGCTCACCTTGCAAACTCAGCACTACGCACACTGTCATCACACTGCAGTCATTCGCCAATGATCGATCGTACCAATTGAGAATTATGAATAACTTTCATTGGTCGTGTGAGGGCAGCATTTAAAGAATAAAAAAATATTAAAAAGTTTTATCGCGCGTGATAAAAAGCAATCGTTTCACCTATTTTTACTAATTTTTCGAAAATTATAGCATTTCAAGGAAAAATATTTTAAGAGAAGTTTTCTACCATGACCATCTTTATACCATGTAAGTTAGGTGTAAACTGGAACAGGCCGGACATGTTAAGAACTGCATTGAACCAAATGCATGTGGTTGGAGTCATCATGTCAATCATGCAACCAGTTTGAGTCAGCAAACTGATCGAACACAAGAAAAATAGATTAGAGCCATAAGAAGGTGTGAGTATGCAAGATGCTGCCGGTGTACAAAGGGGCCTAGCCTACCCCACAAAGGCAGACCAGTGTGAGTCATGCATCAATAGGTATGTCAACCATACGAAGAAAAGGCGAGGTCCATTAACAAGCGGCCAGCCACCAACCACCAGCCAAGGTCATTACTATGCAGTGAACACCGGCCCACACTCTTAATGCCATAAATAAATACCTCGAGCACAAAAACAAACAAAAATGGTAAAAATCATCAGAATTTGTAATTTTTCTTTCGCCAATTTTTGTTTATTTGTTCTATTCATGTTCAAAGGCCATCTTTAGGCTGTTTAATTCTTTATGGGACCTAGAATTTCTCCTTTTCATCTTGCCAATACCAGCCAAGGGCCACAGGGTTCTCTTCTCAGTCCTTTGTGCTTCACCTTGTATACTTCACCTCATCATCTCATCCTCTGGCATTAAATGTATGGTGTATGTGGACTATATTCAAAAACAACTGAAGCTCAGCGACCCACTGCAATAGAAAGGATGCAGTCCTGCCTCTTGCATATCAAATCATGGTTCACAGCAAACCAACTAAAACAACTCTAAGACCAAAGTAATCCATATAACCTCCAAATTTAGACAACATTCACCATTTCCACGTATTTGTGTCGTTGAATTTCACATCAAACCTCACAGTAATTTAAGCAATCTTGGAATCTTCCTCTCTTGCTATTCACAAGAGCGGACAAATTTAAAAGTCCATTGATCAAGAAACAGCTGAGAGACTTGTTCATGCCATTGTTTCTTGTCGCCTGGATTTTGGCAACAGCCATCTGCACTGTCTACCGGATTCAGGCACCACATCACTCCAATACTCAGATGACTTCACTGATTACCAACCAGCAAAAGCATCCAATACAAGCTTCTCATTCTTACCTTTAAAAGCATCAAAGACTGTTCATATGAGTACCTTTAAAAACTCATCAGGCAATCTTTGCTCGCCTCTTCATCACAACTTCAAACACCAGTTACATGTTCCAAGACTTACGGTTATGGTTCTTTCTCACAATCATCACCTGTACTCTGAAACTCTCTGCCACATCTTATCAAAACTACCAAGACTGAAAACCAGTTCAAATCCCTGCTGAAAACCCATTTATTCCTGTAGTCAACAGTTGTTTCTGCTGCTTTCTTAATTGTGTTTATGCTTCCTTATGTAATTTTTGTAATTTCTGTGTTTTTGTATTAATTTTCCATCTAAGCATTTCGAGACACCTATGTAAAATCTATGTTTTATTCTTCTTATTAGTTGTTTTCGTCAAGATTTGTATTTGTTTATCTTCCCTATTATTACACAAATTTTTTTTCCTCCTCAAGTCATACTTAGCTTAATACAAAAGAGTCTGATCCAATAACCTATTAAAGCTTAGGTGGTGAAGTTACCGAAAACATAATTAGCTTATCATCATTAATTAATTGTCTTTTTTTCAAATAACGATAAAAACACCCTAGGTGTGACTGTGTCAGCACCAGCTGTAAAGTGTGTGAAGACACCAAAAGACACAAAGTAGTACTACAAAATACACTGTTGAGCATACCTTGAGACTTATGACTTATGACTTATTGCATAAATAGCATTCTTTTCTTTCAAATCTGACAAAGCACACATACCAAACAACCTCAAGAATGACTCCGAACGAAGGTAATGGTGATGCACAAAGATGCTACACAAAGCCATTGGTTGTTTGCCTACATATTTGTTGTTTACAGAACCACCATTCAACAAACCTTCCTTAATTGCAAAGGCTTGACATCCTACATACATTAATACCACTTAAAATCTCACCTTTTTAAAATGTTACTTACTTGTTGTTGAAGTAGAATCGGCAGGAGAAGGATTAGCAGAAGAAGTATTTCCTTCCCATTGTTGCATTGTATTCAGAGTTTCTCTTAAAGCTTGGCCATCACCATCCTCGTAGCCATCAATATCAACATGAATATCATCAGTTTCCAAGCTCCTTGTTTAAAAAAATTGTAAAATACATTTCAGTAACTTGGTTGATTCAATACCACCGGTGAATGCCATTGGCAGATGTGTAAACATGCTGGAAGTTTTTGTTTGGATACGGGGGCATTGGCCGGTGATGTGTTCAGTCACATGCCCGAATTATTCCATTGTGTAGAGTGCACTGTGTATGCACCCACGCTATGCTTCATTTAGCCCAAACAAAGAGGGATAAAAGGTACTGAAAATCATGCTCAAAATCTCAGATCTACATCCTTTTGATGCACATACAAGGATAACCAGAGATCGATAGGCTGACACCACGCCGTGTGCTATCAGGGAAGTGGCATGTACTGCGACCTTCAAGCACCAACTCCGAATTTCCCAGCCGATGATCTGTTTCTTCAATGTATTTTCTTCATTTCTTTTTGTTTAATTCTGTTGTTGATTGTGAGGTGCTGTGTTCTCTGTAGAGCACCATACAAATAATGCTTGGAATTATTATTATTGAGACGTCATCATAGCATCTAAAAAATATTTTTTAAAGTTTCTTCGCAAGGAAAAGTTTGATACTCTTTTAAAGACATTATATATTTACCCAACCATACACATCCTGTCGTTTTTTCACCATAATGACCTAGCCAGTTCACACTGCCAATTGGGTCACACTGGGTGCTTGCATAAGAAGAACCACTAAAAGAGCATTAGGAAGCCAACTACCACATCAGCACTTATTATCAAGAAACCTCCACAGGTTGCATTAAATAGTATGATGACAATGGAGATGCCATTTTTTCTTCGGGCTGCAACTCACACAAATTCAACGAGAAATTCAACGAGGAAAGGTTTGCAGATAGAAGTGTAGCACTACTGATGAGGGGGGCCTTATGTAACTCAATATGGTCACTGAAAAGGGAGAAGCATCCAAAATGTTCTGCAAACAGTCAAGCTTGAGGCTGGTTTGCTTTCTAATGCAGCAGGATCCAGATATAAAAGTGCACCATGATACTTGTATCCTTTTTTTCAAAAACAAAGAGATGACACAAGTACATGGAATCATAACAGTGGCCTTTAGCTAAAATAACAATGTCACACATAGCTCAGTGGGTTTGAAGTGAGCTGGTGATGGTGCTTTTATGTATCCTAAATAGTATAACCTTCACCATGATGATCTTGACACAGAAGATTTTGAATGCAAATGCGTTTAACATAAATTAAAGCAAAGCTTGACAATGCTTTAAGTATATAAGTTCTATTTATAGGCTGCCTTCAAGTTCAATGGATGTAATAAACAAACAAATCAACTTCAAAACAATGAATGACCTGTACTTAGCTCTTCTGACATAGTAGTCAGAACAGTTATTTTTTTCCTCAAGATTTGAATTTCTTATTTTTTATTATTTTTTTTAATTTAATTTTATCATAGCATGCAAAAGAAAGAGCACACTTTCCTTCATGCAGATAACTCCTCCAACCAAGCTACATCCTCTAGCCTTAGATATCAAGGTTTTTTGCAGGATCCTCGCTGTTCCCTAAAGTGCTGCCTTCTGTAACAGATCTACCCTGATCTAGATCTAGATGTTTCCCCAGTGCTTTCGGAATGGTGTCAATGGCTCCTACCACCACAGAGATAACTTTTCCTTTTACCTGCCAAACCTTACAAAGTTCCCCAGCCAATTGTTGGTACTTCCAGATCTCTTCCATCTCCTTCGAAGCTACCCTTACATGTATATCACCCGGCACAGCTATGTCATCAATGAGATGGCACATCTCCTTAATTGTATTTAAGACTAAAACATCCAAATGCCTATGTTCTTTAATATGATCAGTCTGAATGTTAAAGTCTCAGAGGATCTTGACCTTATCAGTCTCTACAACTTTTTCCGGAACATGGTCGTACTATTTTGCAAGCACTTGAACAGTTGAACACCATCTTACACAGATCCCAGTAAATCATCTTTGCCAACTTGCCGTGTCTTCCATTGTACTCCCGCTGGGCCATCATACTACATTTGCTGACAATATGAAATACAGTCTCCTCTGCCTTATTACACATTCTGCAAATAGGAGAGACGTTTGCTTTCTCTATCCTTGCCTTCATTATACATTTGTCCTAAGAGACTGGTCTTGTGCCGCAGTAATCAAGCCCTCGGTTTCCTTTTTCAGTTCTCCATTCCTTAATTAATTCCAGGACTTGCCACTCACCACTTCTTCAGTACATCTCAAGAACCGACCATCAAGTGGTTTGTTCCTCCAATCTTGATGTCTTTCTTCTTTCCTTTCCCTCTTGTACTCGTTCGACCCAACTTTGTCTGCCCTAAGCACTACATAAAAGATCGCCATGAAAACCAGCCTGAAAGTTGTTTACAGTCTATATCTTTTATTAGACCTGCAAGAACACTTATAAAGAATATTTTTCTTTAGAAAAAGGTTAAAGTGTTTTTAAATTATTTGAACACCAAAAATGTACCTAAAAGAACCTTAAAGCTAAAAGTGGTGGTATTTGTTTAAAACATGATAAAGATATACTTTAGAGAGACAAAAAAGTTATTTGTTTTTAACAATTATGGTTCTTCAGATATGGATTGTTTTAATATTAAACATTGATTTAATGCTCTGACATCATCGATAACGTCATCATCCCCCAAAAATGTGGGTGTCATCTACACACTAAGATCTAAGCACATGGTAAGTTTGAAGACTAAGCCCTTCTTGGTTAATGAGATATGAACTTTCGAATTCTGAAATTTCAACTTCCGGATTCAACCGGAAGTAAAGGTCACATTGGGTCACACTTTGTATGTGATTTGTATAACTCGACCAGAGAGTTATTTATGGTGCAAGTATCTTACAAGTAGAATTTATGGTTCTTTATTAAATGTTTATTTATTATTATGGCATCACCGATGACGTCATCAAACTGAATTTCATTTACTTATAT
Organism: Pisaster brevispinus; assembly: GCA_023634235.1. NCBI lineage: Eukaryota > Metazoa > Echinodermata > Asteroidea > Forcipulatida > Asteriidae > Pisaster > Pisaster brevispinus. Next base: position 14,976,789 of record JAMKCF010000006.1, on the reverse strand, counting down.
TTACACACTAAGATCTAAGTCTAAAACTTTATTAGTGAGATATGATGGGTTTTCAATATGTAAGAAAATTCAACTTCCGGTTTTGACCGGAAGTAAACATGGTAAAGCTCATATGGGGTCACGCCCATTGAACGATATGTAGAATTGTTCAAGGGATTTCAGATGTTGTAATGGTTGTTAGTGTTGCACGTTTTGTTTAAAAGATATGGTTTTTTAAATTTTTTATTCTTCAACGTCCAATTTCGACCAGAAGTAATGGGGTCACACTCTGTGTAAAATTTTTAAGTGAGCCCAGTGCTTTCATGCAAAGATCTTGTATGTATCATTAATGGTTCTCTAGATATGACGTTTTAAAATATTTCACGTTATTTTTAAACTTTAGTTTTATGATGACATCATCATCCCGAAAAAGTTGCAGTTTCGTCTATACACTAAGTTTCAAGTCTCTGCAACATTTACTTTTTGCAACATGTTGCAGAGAAGGTTCAGTGAGAAAAATACACAGAAAAAACAAACCAACAGGACAATAACAATAACAATAACAATAACAATTTCTGCTGTACACCGAACACCTAAAAATAATTAAGTCTGGAAAAGTAATAGGGATGTTTTTAGGGTTTTCACCGAAAAGTTAATAGATTTCTCCTGCCTGAATGCATGTCATGGTTTCTGTCATAATTTGTTGAGGTTTTTTTACTTCAAAATTTTGTGGGTGAGTTGCACTATTTTTGCACTGATTTTAACTTTATTTTGAAACATCTTATGTTAATGTTTGGAATCTCTGCGAGACCCAACCTTTCAGCTTTCAAATTAAGATATTTTACTGTTTTGTTCCACCAACCGAAGCCCCTCTGATGGTCAAGTTCCACACGACATCACTCCAAACACATTTACTCAATTATCTTGCACAATGCAACACATCAAATGAAATTTCTTCATAGATGCCAAACCTCAATAATGCCACATCTGCAAAATTTATCAAAGTGAATTAAGTGCAACATAAAGCAATAAAAAGTCAATGAAATTCACTTCTCTCTCACCACTCAAATGGTAACAAAATCTAGGAACAGGGGACCAGCGTGTGTGAGTTGCTTGGCAAGAATGTTGTTTGGACCTGGACCCTTGCAATTGTGTCCAGAAACTCAGTCTCTTTTTATTTGGTTATCAATATTTTATGTCTTGCTGTCTATTTTTTTCCCCCTGCTAAGACTGTTAGGTCTTTCTTGTGTTTTTTTTCCCCTTAATTTTTAGAATGTGGGTGGGGGGGAAAAAAGCATATAATTAAAATGATAGATGAATTGTGGTTGCGCCTCATGGTTGCACTGGCTATAAGCTCTGTAGTTTTTAGTGATTTAGTTTAGACTGCCATGTACACGTAGGACAAATTATATTTCAATTTGAAGAGGAAAGTGCAGAGACCACACTGGACACTTTCCAATATCACTGGCTTTCTTATTATAGAGATATTTGCGAGGATAGATATTTGCAGTTTTTCATTTCTGATCATTGGCAAGTAAAGCACATATGTATTGGGTATTTCTCCTTGACTGACTTTGACCAGTATCAAAGGGCTTGTCAAGGGACAGCAGTAAACACCATTATCCTCATCTGGGCAATGACTTTGCCTTCATACTACAAGGAGGCGTTTCTGGACATCAAGAAACAATGGGTTGGGACTTGACTGCCTATTGATGTCTACCACTCAATTGTGGACTATGGCATAAGCATTGTCAAACCTACAAAGAGGGGAATTCAAGCTTTCTGCAAACACCAACACCCTATCCGTGTTATACAATCTCACAAGAACAGGTACATAAATAATAGCTGTTGTGAACGTGCACGCCCATGCTGTCTTTGAAAATTCCACTGACTGGTTTACAGCCCTCATCTAAGATCGTGTAAACTGAATGCACAGTCTGTACATAACAAGACAGAGCTTCTTCAGACTTACATTCTTTAAAACTGTCTGGACATCTTCATCATAACAGAAACATGGGTGCCAGGAAGCGATCATGTGACACTCAGCACACTAACAGTAACACCACCCAGCTACGAATGCCATTCTGCGCCAAGAATAGGCAGAGGTGGTGGAATTGCCAATGTCAGCAAACTTTTGCTCAGTGCGTCTTTACGACCCATGCGGAAATTTTGTAGTTTTGAATGTGCTGAACTAAATTTTAAGTTCAATCAACATAACCTGAAAATAATCGTAATTCATCGACTACCTCCATCAAGTAAAACTGGACTGACGCAAGATATGTTCTTGGATAATTTTCAAATATTCTTGGTTGAAATGCCAATTTCTTACTTGTTGGCGACTTCAATGTGTATGTTGATATTCTGAATCCTGAAACATACAAATTTGCAAACTTGTAAAGACTGCTGATTTAGTTCAGCATGTATGTGAACAAACTCACATTCGGGACATATGCTTGATCTCGCCATCACAAGGCCGGAATCACAACTTGACAAGGAAATTCAAGTGGATACGCTTCTGTCAGATAACGCAGCAACCTCATTAAACTGTTGTCTCCACAAACGCCTTGTTCCTATCAAGAAGGTGAAGTACAGACAACTGCGAGACATCTATCTGGAAACTTTCTCAAAAGAAATACACGACTCACTCTCCACATTAAATACCGTTGATGATGTGTCACAGCAAGTAAACATGTACAGCACTAAGGTTCAACAGATTTTGAAAATTCATGCACCAGAACAGTGTAAAAACATTGCTCTTCGCCATATATCCCTTGACATTCGGATCGCATCAGATTGCACAAGCAGGCCATGAGGCGCGCAGAGAGGCGCTGGTGCAAATCCCGATGTCAGATAGATCGCTCCATCTTAACAGCAAAGAGAATTGAACTGAAGCTAATGACCAGAATGTTAAGACTGCATATATGAATGCTAAAATAACAGAATGTTGCAGAGATCCCAAACGGTTATTCCAGATGGTGAAAAATCTTCTTGCTGCAGCCAAACGCATTACACTGCCAAGTCATGAAAATGACACAGGCTTAGCCAACAGATTAAGCACCTTTTTGGGCTAAGAAAATTACAATTAATCGAGATTCAACTGAGGACAAACAACAACATTTAACTACAATGCCCAACCTACATGCATTCCTGATCTTACAACATTTCAGGCTATTTCCATTGTTGATATCATTCAGATCATTGCATCATCTTTAAATAAGACATGTCATCTCGATCCAGTCCCAACCTGGATTGTCACGAAAATGCCCATGTCTTTTGCACAAGGCATCCTAAGCATCGTCAACTCTTCCCTGGCAGCTACCAAGGTTCCAGAAGAATGCAAGGTAGCGCATGTAAAACCTCTGCTGAAAAAAGACAGCCTGGATCCTGAGCAGCTAAACAACTACCGGCCGATATTAAACTTGCCATTTATCTCTAAAGTTCTGGAGAGAGCTGTCTTACGGCAACTTACAAGTCACTTGGAGGACAATGATCTAGTAAAAGTCACGCAGTCTGCATACAGGAGCGGGCACAGTGTTGAAACCGCTCTCGTCAAGAGTTTCAAATAAACTTCACTACATTGACAAACGGCAGATGGTCTTATTAGTTTTACTGGACCTATCCGCCTATCCAGTGGACCATCGACTTTTACTGCAACAACTATCTGAGCGGCTAGGTGTGATTGACTCTGTTTTGCAGTGGATAAGGAGACAGGTCTCAAAGGGTGTGCATCGGTCAAAGCAGATCTGAATGCCAGCCCCTAGACTGTGGGGTCCCCCAGGGCTCTGTCTTTGGTCCTGTTCTCTTCACAACATACACCCTATGACTAGGCGACATCACTAGGCATCACCACATCAAGTTTCATCTGTATGCTGACGATACCCGCTTGAATTGTTGCAACTCGCTCTTGGTAGGGCTTCCAGCTGCATCAATTTCTCTTCTGCAACATGTCTACAATAATGCCGCTCAAGTCATTGTCCAAACCAGAAAATACGACTACATTTCACCTGTCCTAAGATGCCTACATTGGCACCCCATTGCAAAAATTATCACCTTCAAAATCTGCCTCCTTGTGTTCAAGGTTATGCATGGACACGCCCCGCAGTATCCACATGAAGCAGTCGTGCTCTGAGGTCTGCAGTATCTCACTTGATGGAAGAACTAAGATCAAGAACAATTTGATACGGAGTCCATGCTTTTGCAAAAGCTGCTCCTGCCCTGTGGAATAAGCTCCATATCACACTTCGCAAAATAACATCACTGGACAACAAGAGGGAACTGAAGTCACACCTATTTACATAGACTTACACAGTAGGTTTAATTCAACTACAAGTAATATCCATGCGTTCATTTTCATTTTGTATACTGTTCTCTTTTTGTGTAGGTGCCTTGATCGGTTTTCTGGAGAAGTGCACATAATAAAACCATACTATTAGTATTATTAGTACTATTATTATTAATGAAGCTCTTAAAAAAATAATCAGAATGTTTTCATAATAAAACAAGTATTCAAGTACTTACCCATCTGGTCTTATTCTAAATCTCCCCTCTGGGTCAATTCTAAGTAGATATCGCCTGACAAACTTCCTCTGCTCATCTGTATGTTGGGGACATCTAAGTGACCTATTTCAGATAAGGAGTTTCAATTACTTTTCAAAATTGTAGGTTCTGCAGGTTACAAAATGATTTTTAAAAAAAATTAATTTTGCAAATTTAAAATGTGTGAGTGACACATGAATGCTAAATGCAAAAATATATTCCTTGTTTCAAAAGTGTTTCTTACCTTTTCCAAAATATATAAAGGGAATGTAAATGTTGGGGTTTTTTTTGTGGAATAAAATTTGCAAAGTAAAAGGATTTCACCCACTCTTTAACAGAGTTTTCTAGAATATCTGTAAGCACACGTAACGCACACCCCGCCGCCATTTCTGAGGTACTTGCAGTACAAGGCTTTGTACACAAAGACGTGGAAAAATTGTTGTCTTTTTTTGGGCCTGCACTAAACGTCGCACTTTTGCCATTTCGCACTGCAAAAGTGTGGCAATCAAAACGAATCGGTGACAAACATCAAATTTAGTAAAATAAATTACCGCACTAAAAAAATTTAAATGGCGACGCGGTAGAAAATTTCAAAGGGGTCATGTTTCATGATGGCCATTCGGGCTGTGATGCTCAAATATAAATGACAAAATCATACTTTTAAGTGTCAAACAAAATCTACTATAATTCTGAAATTCTACAGATTATGTTTGATCCAGTGTTGCCAATCCCATTCCTTGAATACTCCCAGCTATGGTGCTGACCAGGGGAACATTCACATTATAAAAATATACACATAAAACTTTGCACATACGTATTCCCGACGAGCATCGCCCGACTGAGAGTTCAATTTGATTCAACACGGCAAGAATGCAACATTTGTCACCTCGCTGTGCAACTGCCATGTAGCGTGGCAGAGCAAAGGTGCGACGTTTAGAGCAGGCATTAATCTCATTAACCCAAAGTGCCGAGCCTTCAACCTGAACACACACAATGTTGCCTGGTGGCACCCAAAAAGCCAACTCACCCTAGCCTAGCTTTCTCTGTCCATAGCTGTAAAACTAAGAACTAAAGACGTGTTATTGAATAGGAAGACTTTGTTAAGAACTGGAACATGTTTGTATGTGAATGATCCTCGGATCCCATATTCCACAGGGTTCCGGTTGCACGTTCACACTATGATTGCTACTTTCTTGGCACAGGGGTTTCTGTCTCGCTAGACCTACAAGCTGCTGTGCTAGCTACCTGAGATATTTTGCCAATGGTTTACGCCTCCCTAGCCCCACACTGCAATGTGGAACACGCTTTTGTTTTCAGACTCTCTAAAATAAAATGTTACGTTCGATTTTTCATTTTCATTTGCAGCTTTTATTCATATTTTTAATATATACATGTAGTCTTTTTGTCAAATACTCAAATTGTACTTAAATACTAAATTTTGTCAAATTGTAGAAACAAAAACAGACTTGAATTTTCCAACTTGGGCTGTCTACCTTTAATATACAAGTCTGGGCCATCATTAATTTTGTAGGTGCCCAAGTGCACAATCACGTACAAAAACAAGTGCATGTGCACATGTACACACAGCATGCATCTTCCATGAACATGCGTGGACATGTCAAACCAGTAGTTAAAACCACTAGCTCATATTTCATACTAGGACTCACTGCTGGTGTTTAATTGTTATCATCACTTTTAAAGTATAAATCGGTGTAAAATCTAAACAAAAAGAGGAGGTAGCTTGCACCAATTGCACAAAATGCCTAAGAACTTTCAGGAGAACTGCATCAAAAACATACCATCTTACTGACCATAACAAATATCATTTTGCATTTATGTTCCAGTATTTCCAAAATTTTCTAAAATAAATCTACAGAGTGCAAAATAAAATTGGTTTTGTCTTTCCTTTTGCTTGTTTCCCCCTTTCAATTAAATGAAAATACTGAACATGACGGCGTGTCCCAACAAGTTTCAGGCAGGCCAGTCGGCCAACAGGAATTTTTCCTAAAAAGAGATAAAACATCCCCTACAAAAAATGAAAGAGTCCAAGACTGTACTGCACTAAATGCATATTACTAAAATGCAACTTCATCGTGTTTCAATCAAGTTTGGGTGTGGACGTACTGTTAATGTTGAAAAGACTTAATGGATGGGCCTCTTTTCTTCACATTATAGGGCAAAGTGGGCATTGACTGATTGACTAATTGAACATTAGCCACTGAATAAGCACTGCAACTCTCCAAATAGATTCAATTTCGAGTTGGGTTTGAACAAAGAAAAATTGACTGGAGTGGGACTTGAACCAACGACCTCCGGATTAACATAACAACGCTTTACCAACTGAGCTATCCAGCCCTATGTTGGCTGTCTCCCTATTAGTCAATATCTTTGTTTGGGGGTGCCAGTCAGAAGCCATTCAACCGTTAGCTGCCGTGTAGCCAGGGATCACACCCAAGTTTACGATACAACCTGGGACTTTTAAATATTAAATAAGGCAAACTCATAACGAAGTGCCCACTTTGCCTGTCTTTTTTTAAAACTTGTTCAGAGGGTTGAGTTATGTAAGCTTCTGTTTACTACTGTTTACTGCATGTAGTTCGTGAATATGGTGCTTGACGTACAAACATTGTAATAACAATAATAGTGGGCATTTATTATTAGAATTGATACTCCTGGTGCAGAATGAGAGCCAAAAGTATGAATTACAATGAAGACATTTTATAATTTTAGAAAGCATTGGTTTTTACTTAAATTTTGAATTGTGCACGAGCGCTTTCTTTTTTTGAGTTTAGTAGGGAGTGTATTCCAAAGAGATCTAAGGCTTTAGAGCCAAACCTTCTTGTACTTTTTGAAGGCCATGTTACCTGGGATGATTCACTTACTTTGTACACATCTTTCGAGTGTGCTCCGATATTACCCCACAGGTTGACATCAATAAACGTTTTCTCTCTTCAAGGGACAGCCCCTCATAGGTAGAGGTGTAAACCTACAAATTAAATACAACCAAGTTTACATTATTTTATCAAATATTCCATTCATTACAATAATCCCATTTTCAACTGGTTCCAGAATGACAACTGCAAAATAATGAACAGAAACACCACACTGGGAACCAACTAAACAAATATAGTAAATGTCTATGCATTTGTTCATGTAAACGTAACTTTTATTCAACAACTCAGAGCTAAAACATAGTATTTTAATTTTAAAATCAACGGCATAGCTCCAGGGTTTTGATTTTTTGAAACGATTAAATTTAAATTTAATACTGTTTTTCGACACCTGATTGTGTCATTATGGCATTATCAATACAGTGCCATCAACCCATCAATGATCAAGTGCATCTCAAGTTTTAAGATTTTGTAAAATTGGTTTCACACATTGTATCATTCAGTGATCAAATGCCTAATTGTTAGCTTTGATTGTTCAGTATGGGGTTTTTTCTCACATATTTGGAGATGCAGTGTTTATTGTTGTTACTGGAAATTATTCTCATACATTACACTTGATGACACAGAGTTTTGTATTACTGTTGCAAATGACTCTAGGTCATACATGTGTTCTGTGCATAGGGTTAACATATTACAGTTGCATACAGTGCAGAATATATAACACTATAAAGTCCATTGCCTACTTGTGACAAACTGAGGATCCTGCATATCATATAATAAGCAAATTAAAACCTTCAGTTGAGTAAACTGTTGACCAGTCAGAGAGCTAGTCAGTAATCATTTGAATATAAAGCAGATCATGCAAATGGGGGGGGGGGGGGGGCGCTACATTGAGGCTATGCACATTCTTATGCAGAACTGTTAACAGTACACATAAAATCCCATTGACAAGTTGTGACAGAAAGAATCAAAGCTATGCCCTGTTCACCAATCAGATCCTAGTATTTTGACCAATCAGGGTTCAGTGGCAGTTCATCCTGATTGGCTCTTTTAATATCCAATGGGAGGAAGGATTACAACTTCTATCAAATCCGCTTGATATTTCTGTTTTCGGGAGAAATTTGTGCCACTTTGTCACAGCTATACATGGTAGATGTGAGCTCCATGGTGTTTAAATGGACCACCTCCATCCCCAACTTCTTTTAATCTCAATTTCATGAAACTTATGCAAAGTCTGACAGTGTTGCAAGTCAGTATTTTATTAAATAAATGTGGCGTAACTTATGCATTCAATTTCAACTGCGTAAGTCAGTACTTTATTGCACAAGTTAATAAACTGTTTATTGCCAAGACAAAATATGATTTACCCGGGTACGCAACTCTATGAAGGGACATTATTTCAGTATAGAGCAAAAAGTCTTTTTAGCTGTTCCAACCTGCTAGTCGAAACAGCTATTGTTTCTGACGAGATTTCATTTTTGTAAACTGTTCTTACCTTCCAGTCAGAACAGCTATTGTTTCACCACAATGTGTCAGATATTACCTTAATGTTAGATTTCTAACCAGAAGAAGACCTATAGTTAGTGTATAGCCCATTAAATTTGTGCATGAACAACAGATGTAATTTCTACATACATTTAGGGTTTTTGTTAAATGAGTTTTAAGTCCAAATTTGTAAATATTTTTTATTTAAGTTTTAGTACTTTCTAATTCCCACAACCCGAACACATAGTGTTTGTAATTCTACAAACACTGAATAACTAGTTAGGTGTTTTGAGCATAGCTTGGAACGCCTCTTGTTTCAGTTGGGGTTTTTCAGGTGTTCGTAGCGATGCTTGGATGACCTGCTGTTTTTGTACCTTTTTTTAAAATAAAACTTCTTCTTTTTCTTTTTTCCCCGTGATTGTCCGCAAAAAAAATGCACACTTCTCAAGCTCAAACAACCTTCAAACTTCACACATAGTTAGATCTGTATTAGTAGAAGACACCGTTATAGTGATGTCATGATGTCATCATCAGGTGTTGAGTTACATTAAATCAAAATTTAATCTTTGAGAAAATTATAACTCCAAAACTACAGAATGGATTTTCACAATCTTTACATCATCGGATAGGCCTGTTATGACCCTAAAAACGCTACACAGAGTGTGACCTCATTTGACCCTGACTTCCGGTTCAAACCGGAAGTTGACAATTTCTAAAATTCATATCACAAGAACTACTTATCATTTCATCACAAACTTTACATCAGATTGTAGGTCTGTGTTTCTGCTGAAACTTTTGCACACAGATGATACCATAATGACCTTAACTTCTGGTCCTAAACGGGCATTACAGCCAACATTAGTATTAACCCGCATATAATAAGTGTATAGAGAAAAGCACTAAAGCTTACTGTTCTGCTCCATTATTCATAAGGTTCAAAGTCCACAAAGCCTTTGTACATGTATAGTCCTACATTTGAACCGAAAACGTTAGCGGTACATTGCACATGGAAGGTGGCGCTACATGTATATTAAATTAACAGTCATGCTGTTATCGCGCTTTGTGACAAAAAACATTGGCTTACTCGAGCTCTACTGTGACAGTAACCGGCTTAGAAATCTATGTCATTAAATATTTAAATCTTTGAAAATCCGTATAAAATCAAGGATAAGAGACCCTAGGTTGCTTTTTGCGGGATTATACATTGGTAATATACATTTGTAGGTCTTCACTTTTTATTGTGTGCGTGAGATGACGTGACCTCTACTTTTCGGTCGAAACCGGAAGTGCCTTGTAATTTAAAAGTGCCAACTTTTTTTCTTTTCTTTTTTTTCAATGATGTTGTAGTATGAAAAGGTCTGATTTAAGAAATAAGACCGATGGTGTCATTAAAATCCAAGAGCGCCCTCTAGGCAGGGTAAAAACAGTTCAAAATACAGTTTTACTAGATATTCCAAAATCTTAGGTCCTGTCACTGTGACCTCGACAGGTGTTACATGACAAATTTCAATTTTTCAAGGCTTCATCTACATAAAAACATTCTCAATTGAGCTGAACTTTGGATGTACTTAAGCTGAGATATGTTTAAAAAAAATTATTTTCCTTGAAAATTATGCCAATTGTAACATGGCGTTACCTTAGGTGCAGTTTTACCAAATCTTTTTAAATGAACTGTCTTGAGAACCACAGCTGTTATGATTTGAATCTTTGCTTCGCCTGTGAAAGTCTGACGTGTGAGAGTTGTTTTTATTTGTTAGCGATATGGTTTGACCTGACTTTCTATCCAAACCGGAGGTTTAAATAAGATCAGATAATATACATGTAGTTAAACCTCCAGTTTGGACAGCTTTAAATTAAATAGGTTGTATGTCCATATTTGTAAATCTCTCTTCTTCTTTTTTATTTCAATACTTACCTGCTATTCACTCAATCCGAACACCTAGTGTTTGTAATTATACAAACACTACATGCCTATTTTTTATTATTATTTTTTTATAACACTTCTTTTTTCCCCCCGCGATTGTCTGCTAACTAAGATACACTTACCAAGCTCACATAAACTTAAAACTTCACATATAGTAAAATATTTAATGGTAATTGAAACTGTTACAATGGCGTCACAATGGTGTCATCAGGTAGTAAATTACAAGGTTTTTAAACAACAAATATTTAAATCTTTGAAAATTTGTATCAAAACAAGAATAAGAGACCCTGCAACCTGCACTACATAGTATGCTCTTTACAAGTAGTTGGTTCATACCAACGTAATGTACACATGTAGGTCTTAATTTTTTATTGTGTGCATGACATTACATGACCTCTACTTTTGGTCGAAACTGGAAGCTCGTTGTAATTTAAAAGTGGAAATTTTGGGGAGTTGTTTTTAATGATGTTGTAGTCTGACATTGGTCTAGTTTAAAAACAAACAGACAGATGAAGTCATAAACAAATAAAGAGCGCCCTCAGCAACCTGTTAAAAGTAGTTCAAAATACACTTTTACTAGAAGTCTGTGGCAGAATTTTTTGATAATTGTTTCAAAGTTAGTACACATAATGGCCTTCATATAGAGAACATATGTGTTGAGACGTAGATTGATGATGTCATCACGTAGTATTGCCTTAAAGGGGCACGTTTTAAAGCCATGTATCTACCAAACCAATCGTCCGACTGAGTTGAAACTTGGGTGTATTTTTAGACCACAACACTGACTGCTAAAATTATTAGTGATGTCATGATAATGACATCACAATATTTTTACTTTTTTTATTTTATTTTGACCTTTATAACATACTTTGATGACAAAGGAATCTGCAATCAAATTTATTTTACATCAGGCTTGTTCTCCCAGAAACCGAAGACCTAGTGTAATTCTTCAAACACTACAAGTCTATTTCATAAAAATCCATACTTAAACAATTCTTATCCCATTAACCAAAAAGGGTTCAGACCTCAAATTTACCATACATGTCCTTAGATGGCGTGTAGATAAAACTGTAGATAAAAAACTACTTTCAAGATGATGACGCCATAACATTAAATTACTGTTTAATGTCTAAGCAATTAATATCTGGAGAACCATAATTGCTACATTCTCTTTGCACCATATGAAAGCTCTGGAATCTTTGTATATTTATTACACAAAGTGTGACACCGTGTGACCTTCAATTTTGGTTACTAAAACTAGAAGCTGAAGTAAAAATAAACATTCCTGGCCCTTTTTTTTTACATCTGCAAACAAAATGATCTTGAAATTAGATGGCCTCTCTAGACTTGTGTTATACAGCCTGTATTGTAGCCTAATTTTCTCATTCATGTCATCATGACATTATTTATGGCCTGTTTTGTATCTGTGTACAAAAAACATGGCTTTAAGAGGTCAATATTGGACTGGTCAAATACACATTAATTTCCAAATAAGTTAAATGTAAGTTTCCTAAATGACATACAATTTGAAAAAATAAATGCTTTTAATAAGAGATGTTCCAGGCCATTAACAGTAATCAAAGTACCACTATAATTAACCATTAACTTGTAAATCTTGGCATTGTGGCTGTAACATAGTGCTTTCTTTTATAGAATCCATCCAGTCACCTTCGCATTGGTGATAGTTCATGCACTACAGTGTGGACCTATGTATGAATTTTCACATTTTGTCATTGTTAAGTCATGGGGTGTGAAAATATGGTAATTCAAAGCTTATTAAATTAAAAAACCACATGTCAAAAAAACGTAAAGTTGGTGAGAAGCCAGTCTTCACACAAAAGCAATATGCACAAGGAAAACAATTAATTTGATATAATTTTCCTCCACAACAAGCACAATGGAATACAGAATTTTTACACAACAATAAATGCTTGTTTAGGGTTAATTTATTCACTAGTTTATAGAGCCGGTCTTTGTGTCACATGTTAATACACCCCCACATGAGCAGTCTTCGACCAATCAGAGTGCATAAACTCTCCCAAGGTATATATTCACTTTGTTTCAAGGACGTTAGTTTTTACTTCAGCTGTAGTCCAAAAGTTCACATAAGGTCTAATTAAAAGGCACTTCAGTTTATTCTAACATCAACACCAGAAGTTATTGCTTCAGCACCCACTGCATTTCCCGTTCCATTCTACAAATCCAAAGCTTATTACCTTAGCATTGTAGATTGTCAGTGAACTTGACCCTGGTTCTGATGATATATTACGAACACATGGCATATCACCTGCAAAGAATAAATTGTAAAAAATTCAATTAATCCTCATATTGTCTTTGTGCTTTTCACAAGTTTATAACTTCACATCAGTGGATTTAAAAAAAAATTGTTTTTATAAAAACAGCAGTTACTTCAAAAGAACAACCCCACAGCTGGTCTTACAAGCTTAATTATGTCATCACACATAACAGCACCCTATAACATTTTCGCACTAGGACAATTGATACACAAAATCAATGGTTATAATTTGAAAAATCAAATCTCTTTAATCACTTGATATAAATCACATCAATTCATACTGATTGGGAAACTGTTTAGCTACTCATACACAGAGATGACCAAATTTGACCCGACAGTACAGTTAAGTCTTTGAAAAGTCTTTGTAGAACTTTCCACATAACAAGTTATTACTTTGTAGAAAAAAGTGTTTCCTAATTTTAGTTAATCTGTCTTATTGTTTCAAACCTCAAAGCTTCCATTTGGTAAAGCAAACAAAAAAACTGTGTGAATTATTTGAAAGGTTATTTCACCCTCTACAAATTAAAATAAACTTGTAACATAAGACAATGACCTAAATGAAAAATGTACATATAAATAACTAGTTGTTCAGGTTTTGTGAATAACAGGTAAATATTAAAAGTTAAAATAAAATAAAATACATAAAAATGCACACACAAAAAAAACATTAAAGAGATCTTTACAATAAACATTTCATTTGAACTTCTTGTTTGGACAGGAAGTCGGGTCAATTCAGGTCACTAAAATGCTAATGTTGTTATATATCATACTTTCACAGACTGTTCAAAGATTCTTATAAAACATGTAACAGCTGTGCTTCTCAAGCTATGAATTTTGGAAATAGTCAACTTTTATTACACGTAATGTCAAAACTAATGACGTCAGTGCTAACTTCTTATCTGGACATTGAGATTTAAGTATGTGCTAAGTTTTACACTTTTTTTGAACTTGCAAGAGGTTTTCGGCAAAATGGTACATTTTAAAACTTGTCATAAGAGGCACTGTTCAATATGATGACATTATTTTCATTTGAATGGAATGCCTAGGGGCCTTGAGACCATGTCCAAATTCAAGTTCATATTGTCTGCAGACCTCAAAACAAGGCACAGGAATATTTGTTAAATTCAACTTCTGGTTTGGACTGACAGAAAATGTCAAATGTCAAATGGGGGTCATGTCTGTTTCACCTCCTTCAGTTCTCAATGAACTTTTTTAAGGTGTACAGATTGACAAAATCAATTGTATGGTTCAGGAGTTATGACATTTTTCCAGATATCAAGCGTTGATTTAGGGACCATGGATAAGCCACATTCCAAAGCGTTCCTATGCATGCAAGCTCAAACAAAAGAACACAAGCCCAGTGTCAAACATAGTCACAGGTTTTTCTAGAATCAGCAGGTCTTGACACAGACTCACTGTTTGGCCAGCTTAAGCCCAATGTCAATGTGTCTATATAATCTGCTTACTACTTGCTGGGACATAATCTACTGCGAATGCATAAATCAGACAGTGGTAGTCTTTGTTATCTGGCTACTTTGCATGCAATGATTCAGCCAGGCTAGAACCAACACCAAAGGTCGAAACCTAAAACCTTTTCAGTTGACAAAAACATAACCATGTTCCCTTGCTAAAAATTTTACAAGCACTTATTGTTTATATGTGCATGACTGATTTAAACAAGCTTTTCACAGACAAAGTAACAACATAAAAGTAACAACCATTGTGCGCTGTGAGTGCAAACATCAAAGGTAACCAGCAACTGACTGATTAATCAGAGAAATAGATAACACTACCTTTAGAATCTCTTCATTGCATAATTTCTGGGGGCAAAACCAGGCTCCAAAAACCCAGGAAAAGGTGCAAGATTTTTCACCAACCAGCTGGTTGTCCATTTAATCTGACCAACAAAAGGCACCAACAATATAGTTTGGTAATGAGAGTACATGTACCTAAGGGGCCATTCAGAATAGTAACTGTTAAAAAATTCATTTTTTTTCGAAATTGTGGGTGGGTGGGTCACAAGAAATAACTGAAAATCAAAATTCAGTTTTTATTTATAAAAAAGTATATAATTTAACAAACGAAAAAGAAGAAGAAAAAGTACCCAACTGGCCAAGATTGTCAATTCAATTCCTGATTAAACTACAAAGTTGTTTGTTTATGCCTGAAAAAAACATTGAGAACTACTGATGTTGGAAGACCTTTGGTCTAAAATATCTGGTTCATTTGAGGCATTGCTTTGTTCTTCAGTGTATAGATTATATTATGAAGCCATTCAATATTTAAAAATTGAAATTTGGGGTGGGTGGGTGGATCACAATTTTTTATTTTTTTTAAACTAATTTTTTAAACATTGACTATTCTGAATGGCCCCTAATAATCACTGGAGCACAAATCCAAAAGTTGCACTGGGCCGTGACAATGATGTTATCATGGTGTCATTGTTCAGGTGTGGTCTTGATGTTGAGGTTCAATTGTGTGATGAGTTTCAAGGTTCAAGTCAGTTTCATTTGTTATTTATATGCTATAGACAAGAGTTTGAAGAAATACTACATTGACAGCATTGAAAGAGAATGATTAGAGATGAAAGAATCAGACATTTTTTGCTGCAATCCATGTTTGTAAACATTATCTGAAGGATCCCAAAACCATGTGAAGTGATCAAACTACTTGTACTTCAATGGACAGGCCTTGCACCTACTGTGGTACGGTGACATTGCACACTATTGGAGAGGAAATTGTAGTATTAGACATGTTAAACTTAGCTGATGATGTAACGTATAAAAACAAAGAAAGTTTCTCACTCCAAATCCTGCAAATTTAAATAATTGAATCACTGGATAAAATAATAATAATAATAATAATATATTGTACTTGTATAGCGCCTACTGCAGGCCAGCCTCTAAGCGCTTAACATTCAGTATTTCCTGCAAGGTATTTGGGGCTACGTTTGAAGTATGAGACCTACTCCTTTACATAGCACCTTGTAATGGTTTACAAGGTGCTGTGGCGCAATATGCAGCCGATCAAACCAGGAACACCGGGGCGGACCCCTTCTCTTTTCGATAAGTGCACTGGGTTCTTTTTCGTGCGTTACACAACACACGGGACCAACGGCTTTACGTCCCATCCGAAGGACGAAGCAATCATGGTTAAGTGTCTTGCTTAAGGACACAGGTGTCACGACCGGGGCTCGAACCCACACTCTGCTGATCAGAAACACCAGAGCTTGAGTCCAGTGATCTTATCCACTCGGCCACATATGTATTATTTAAGCTATTATTCCAGCCAACATGATATTTGTTCAACAAAACTACTAGTGGCAAAGAAAACTACTGAAAGCCGAAACACTCTGTGCTGGCTAACTGCATACCATGCCCCATGGCAAGGTAAATTTTAGTAAGAAATTTTGTCAAGCGAATCCCGCTGTGAATATTTAGCAGCGAAGATAGCAATGAAGTTAGCTACTCATGTGAACATACCCAGGTTTTTGCACTATGCTATCCAATGGACAACCTGTACAGTTAATGTATGCGATTGAAATGATTGCAGTTTAAATGTGGGTCACTTATAGGTGGGCTTTAATGTCCAATTTCAGAAGTAAAGATTAAGTTGGTATTATCTCTGTAAAAGTTTGAGCACTCTCAACGAACTACGATCTGATGAAAAATATTCTTGAGATATAAATTTTTGAAATGTTCAACTTCCGGCTTAAACAAGAAGTCAAGGTCAAATGGGGTCATACTCTGTGTAGTTGTTTGTTCAGTGTTTGGAGACCCTTCAAATGATGTACAGATTGTTAAAATCAATTATTTAGTTCAGGTGATACCAGTTTTAAATAAATAAACATTGATTTAATGCAATTCAATGCCTGATGACATCATAATGATTTCACTACAGTGGTTTCATCTACTAGTGGAGATCTCACTCTATGTGACGTTTGAATTTTAAGGTTATGAGACCTCGGAAAGAATGTTTTAGTCAGTGGACAATCATGAGGGAGAAGAAAAAAAATTAAAAACTTCTTGAATTGTTTGAAGAGTTACAAACGCTAGGGGTTCTGATTGTGTGAATAGCACATAAGTACTAAAAGTTTAATCTAAAAAGATTTACAAATTTGGACATTAAACTCATTAAATAAAGCTATGTTATAAATTTTACTATACTTTAGTATATGTTTCCTGCTTGAACTTCCCGTTTGGCCTGCAAATCAAGTCACATCAAACTTTCACAAACAAAGCAAATAATCTATAAGAGCTGTAGTTCTCTAAGCATTTTTTTTAAAGTAATGAACTTTCATTATTCATAGAGAGTAAAAATCCATTGCATGGTTTATAAGTTATGATTTTTAAACACATTAACTTTAATTTAATGTAGTTCAACACCTGATGATGTCATCATGACATCATTGAAGCGGTGTCTCTTACTAGTAAAGAGCTGACTATGCTAATTATTGACAGGCTAGTTAACCAGCAAAGTGGGAAGATTACAAATTTGTTCACTGGTTTTATAGCTCAACTTTTAAAATGAAAAGAATGCCGAAAGTTACTGCCTTATTGTTACACTTTAATTGTACATTTTCATTGCACAATATCTCTTGGGTCTCAATCTGCGGCCCCTTCCTTTAACTTTTGTGTGGTGATTCTCGCACCTCCAAGTATCCCTGCGCTCCAATGCTTCAATATATCCTGCTGGCTTTGTGTGGTTTTTGTATCTGCGGCACTCTCTTTTTACCGTTGTTCGGTGTTTTCCCACGGACGCAAAATGAACACTTGCTTGCGAGGACTCAAGCTTGGGTCCATTCAAAAGGCACCTTCTGAAGAAGTTAATCCATCAGATAATTAGAAGAGTAGGCAGAGTAGGCACCGGATGGTGGATGGGATACCGAATGGGCTTGAAGAAAGAGCGCAGGTGAAGTTGAATAGGCCTCATCCTCAACCTGAAAAAATCTACCAAGTCCACCATACTGGCCATAAGGCCCAAAAGCCTGGGCAAGGCCAGTGCTTGAGCCACTACTGCCGGGAGGAAGAGGGACACGCACTGTTGAAGGTTCAACAGCCGTCCTCTGATGGGCGACTTAACCCCCTGCGAAGGTCAAGGGATGCACCCAGAAAGGTGGGAACCTGCCAGGGGATGGGGTGAGATTTCTCGATGTTGATAATAAATCCGAGGTCAGAAGCTAGATGCCAGGTAAGCCAGAGCGCCACTTTTGTTTCCTCCGAGAATGACCCATGACCAGCCAACCATCGAGGTACATGGAGATCATGACGCCTCGCCTCCGCAGTGCCGCCCAGATCCATGAAAAACACCCAAGGTGAGGTTGACAGTCCGAACGGGAGCACCACAAACTCGTACAGGGTATTGCTGTATTGGAAATGTTGGAATTTGCAATGCCCCAGCCTCAATGGTATATGAAGATTCGCGTCCTTCAGGTCGAAACTTGTCACCCATGCAGGCGCTATTATTGACTCCAGTATGGTCTTTAGGCGAATGGGACCCTGCAAACAACAGATGTCAGTTACTGTCATGCTGAGCATGTAGCACGCTACCCGCAACATCGTCCAAACCCTCTGAACCCTTCTGAACCCTCAGAAGAAGCCTGGTGTATGTGCCATCAAGGCGATCATGAACTCTTTCTTCATGGTCCAGGTTTCAGCTCCATATAGAAGAATGCTCTCTACACAGGCTCTGAAGAAGACCAGCTTTGTTGATGTTGCTATATTAGATTGCCAGTTGTTATGAAGCTTGTTGCAGGCATTCCAAGCTAAACCTTTGCATATCAGGAAGTCCTTCTTACTGTCGGCAACATAGGACCCAAGGTACCTAAAGTCGCTGACATCTTCGAGTTGTGTGCCGTCCCTGGAGCATATTGGCAGGTGGTTGTCATCCTCATTGATGGTCATGTACTTGGTCTTCTTTTCGTTGAGAAACAAACCGACCTTGGCTGCAGCATTATCAAGGGATGTTAAGAGAGCCTGTGCATCACACAGTTGATCGGCAATGAGGGCAAGATTGTCTACGTAGTCAAAATCGGTGAGGTGTAGTCCCTGATGACGTCTGGATTGCTTCTGCTTGATGGTAAGGCCTTTGTCATGAATGGGGTCAAGACTTTGCCTTAGGATGTAGTACACCACGATCACAAAGAGGAATGGAGCTAGTGTGTCCCCCTGAAGGATTCCTATCGTTGTAAGGAACTCCTTAGTTTGGCCGCCCGTGCTTTGAACAAAGCTTGATGGGTTGTCATACATTATAGCGATGGCTTTGACAATCTCAACTGGGACACCGTAATTCAGGAGTATGTGCAGCATGACTTTTCTGTTGACACTATCAAATGCCTTGGAGAAATCTACAAATACAAATGACGCTTTTTGTTTGGAGATTTTCAGTTCTTCTATGATTCTCTTAGGGCGAGAATCTGGGGTAGTGCTGATCTGCCTCTGCGAAATCCATTTTGGTTCTGCCGTAGGATGAGATTGACATATTGGGAGATTCTGTTTAAGAGCATTGAGTTGTATATTTACTACAATTGCTTCTCTTCACCCAGGGGTATAAATGGGTACCTGCGAGAGTAGAGGTTGACATTGTGTTTGAAAAAGCCTTCGGAGTGCCACGGCAGCCCGGGCTGTATACTCCCCAGGGAGCTGAGAAAGATTACAGGAATGTTATTGGCCCAATGACCAGGGCACTAATGTAAAGCGCAGTGAGACGTTATTGTGAAATGCGCTATATAAGAACTAGTTATTATTATTATTATTATATCTTTGAGGCCAGAAGTGAGAGTTTGATTCCTCTGTAATTTTGAGGTAGCTGAAAATCACCTTTCTTTGGAAGAAGAACGATTGAAGACAACGAGAGGGCTGCTGGTTTGTTCCTGATATAGGTCTCATTACAGAAGTATAATAGATGTTTGTGAAAGAGTGGGCTCTTCCAAATGACAGCTGGGATATTGTCAGGACCTGGTGTCTTGGTGCTGCTTAACCTTTTCAGACATTTGTTAACCTCCTCAATTGTAAAAGGGCCAGTCTGGATTGGCAGGCTATCTGCTACTTTGAGGTTGAAGAAAGGATCGTCTGGCTTGGTGTGGCATTGCACTTGTTTACAGAGAAGTGAACTGAAGTGTTGAAACCATGTATCTAGACGCTGTTCGATGGTTTCACCCATGATACATAACCAGGGATGAGATTCTGAAAAAATGAAAAGGTCTGAAATTTGTTCATCACGGGAGGTGAACACACGTAAAGCTTAAAGTTTGTATTTAAACAAGTGCAATGTGAAGTCCACACGTCATAATGTCAAAATACAGTGCTAGCACACATCGGTGTAGGGTAAAAAAAAAAATATTACAAAAATAAATAAATAAAAAATCTTTATCCACGATGCAAAATTAACATCTATTAAGTCAAAACAATACCTACAGTTATGACAATGATGTCATTTGGAAGCTTAATTTCAGTTTGAGATAATTGGGGGAAAAAGAATCTGACAAAAAATTGCAACAAATTTTAATAAATAAATGCTACACCAGTATGAGTATGTCTGAGTGTACTTTTCCCGCGTGAAGCATAGTTAACTTCAGCATCACACCACAGGCACAGTGCCTTACCCGGCTTGCTCAACTTCCGGATGAATTCTGACAAAAAATATCCTCCGGATTTCAATTCTACCCAATCCCACCGCCAGGTTTTTTTAATTCCTTTGTCAACCTCCAGGAATTCCGACTAACGATGTCTTTACGACTAGACATAGTGCAGAAGTTGTCTCACACAAGTTCCGTGAAGCAGGAAAGCAGGCACGCACACCAACGTGTAAATAGGCGTGCTAGGCCAAGTTCACATAAAAATACCAAATGATGATACTGCCTGGTACCCAGCACGTATTTGTGAGGATGAACACCAGTTAATATTGGCGGCTAGTCCACAAATGGTCATAGCGCTGAATTTGGCCATTGCACACTGTTTATTGAAAGTGCGTTGCTGTGTAGGGCAAGATCCGTGCTCGGTTTGACAGCATCAAGCTATATGACAGCCGGCCGTGCACGTGGCCGTGCAGAGAGACAGCGTGCACGTACGCAAGGCAAATTACAAAATTAAAGAAAGACGTGACACAAAGCAAAATAGTAATCAAAATCTTCAAAACTTATATTATTTTATTGTCAATTTAAATGTTGGAAAGGAAAGGTTCAAAAGTCAACTTGCCAAAGTCGGAGATTTGAAAAAGTCTGAACTGAAAAAAAAAGACGGTTTTTCAAAGTCGGAAAGTCGGAATTCTGCCAAAAGGTGGAAATTCAAATATGTTCGGTTGAACAACCATGTGTGAATTAGAACGGCAACCAAGGACGACATCAAGGCTATGTTAGCGGAGTTTTCATACGCTTTCGAACAAAAATTGAGTAACACCAAAGCGGAGGTCTTGGAACTTCATTCCAAGACCACATCATCCTTAACTCAGAAGCTGAAGGACTCGAAAAATACCAAGTGGCGGAGAGAAGGGAACCAAAGACAGTTCGAGTTTAACCTGCAAGTGACAGCTAAGTTTGTTTTTTAGTTTTTGTTTTAATATATATGACTATTACTTTTGCTGCGATAAATAATTGCTCATTACAACAGCACCGGTAAATTCTTCCAGCCTCTTTAACCTTCAGAGGGCACCTGGTTTTAGACAGGCAGCCGCTTGTGCCACAAATACACCAACACAAACCCAAGAATTGTGTATGTCTGTTTATTAATGGTGTCCTAATAGGGAAGAAATTCAAATATGTTCGGTTGAACAACCATGTGTGAATTAGAACGTATTGGTTTTCTTCACGGTGCATGGGCACGCATTAAGGTTGAGGGCGTGCTATGGAATGCGAGGCATTGTCTTTAGGGTGTGGCGTAGCTAAGGTCACTTCATGTTGGTTCGGCACAGAGTATACAGCTATTAAAAAACAAAAAACAAACAAACAAACCTGCTTACAGCTTGTTTGTACATCCTTTTTTCTTAGGGAAGTAAGAGACTTCATACAATCTGCATTGGAGAAAGCAGAAGACTGCACCGAAGCGGCACAACTAGAGTTAAAGGACAGTTTAAAGAAGGCATCCGAAACCATCGACAAGCGTCAGAAGCTGATACGCCTTGCAGACTTGAGTTCTTATGGCTGGGCAACCGTCAGCGAATATGAGGCACATCAGTTGGCAGAGGACGAAAACGATGACAACAAAATCACCAGAGCAGAGAACCGTGCTGGAAGAAAGATCAAGCAGAAGAAAGCGGCAGCAGCTACACAACAACAGCCAAAGAAGTTCAAGTGGGATAGCAGTCGGAACGTGGAGACTTCTGGCAATAGTTCTTTTCGTCGCCCAACACAGTTTTCTGCATACAACACCAGTTTCAGTCGAGCCAAAGGCGGGGAGCATGCTTCCTGTGCGGTAGCTTCACACACTGGAAGGCTACATGCCCAAGACGCTACAGCTTCTACAAGCCAGCAACCACAACAACTGGCCAGTAAAATAATCTTTGACAGCGGTGTATGGGCTGAAAAGAGACAAGACACAAACAAGGACCTGGGGAAACTTGCCGAGGACCTACCGGACATTATTTTAAAGTCTAGAGCAGACTCTACAGTTAAGTCTTATTCGTATGCTTTCAATAAATGGGCAGCATGGGCAACAAAATATGATATGAAACCTATTGAGGCAGATCCCTACCACATTTCATTGTATTTAGTCTACCTCAGTCATACATGTAGTTCATCAGCTCCAATAATCAGTGCCGTCTCAGCTATATCATTGGCTCACAGAATGGCTGGGTCTAATGACCCTACTCAGATGCCTCTGGTAAAATATACCAGTGAGGGTCTAAAGAGATCACTTGCAAAGCCCATAGAGAAAAAAGAGCCAATTACCCCAGCTATTTTGAGAGATATTGTAGATATGCAATTAAAACAGTTTTCCGAAATCACAATAGCAGACCTTTCAAGTCTGAGGACCGTAGCTATGTGTCTTCTAGCTTATACAGGTTTTCTTAGGTTCAACGAGCTAGTGTCAATAAGATTGAGTCATATCACATTCAACCAGCAAGGTTTAAAATTGTTCATCCCATCTAGTAAAACTGATATATATCATGGAGGAAGGTCTGTTGTCATCAGTAAATCTTATACTAGATATTGTCCAGTAGAAATACTTAATAAATATATATTGTTAGCACAGGTCAAAATCCCAGATTCCTTTTTATTCCGCAGCTTGTCCAAAGTGAGAGGAGGTTACAAGCTTAGAGAGGCTAACCAACCAATGTCATACACCCATGTCAGAGAGATTGTATTAGATGCCATTCGTCCCTTAGTGGAGGATGTGTCCAAGTATGGGGTACACAGCTTAAGAGCAGGTGGGGCCACAGTTGCCGCCCAATCAGGTGTCCCAGATAGATTGTTTAAGAGGCACGGCAGGTGGAAGTGCAAGAATGCAAAAGATGGGTACATCAAGGACAGCCATAGAGATTTGCTGTCAGTGACGAAGTCCCTTGGTTTATGAAAGTATTAAAATAACGAATTTTCAAGATAATACAGCAAAATAAATATAAAGGTAATTGTTTTCATTGGAGTAGACCCACCTAAACTGTTTTGTACCAACAATATCGTATAAAGTGTAATACCTAACTTAAAGTAAAAAGCAAATTCAAATAAAGCCAACGTAATTAATTAACTGTTAGTTTAATATCTGAATATTGTGAAAAGTAATAAAAAGAGGTAGAAGTTCATATAATTTAAATTCTGCTTTTTTGGTTAAAAAATGTTGAAAAGGACTAATGTTGTATAGAGGTAGACTACAGGCAAAAATTAAGAGAGAATTCTACTGTGTGCAAACATACATTAGTTTCGGTTGCCAATATAGCTAATTTTTCCGAAATAAGTACATTATAGTAATATGTACAAGGACAAGTCCTGTCTGGGGCGAATTGTAACGCATGGATCAGACCTACGTTTCCCACAGGGTTTTTCGTAGCTGGCTTACAGTGTTTGTCCTGTCTTAGTTAAGACTAATGAGAAGAGGATTGTGATCAGAGGGCGCCTGGTTTAGACAGGCAGCCGCTTGTGCCACAAATACACCAACACAAACCCAAGAATTGTGTATGTCTGTTTATTAATGGTGTCCTAATAGGGAAGAAGAATCTCATCCCTGCATAACCTGGGCTTTTGTGTACAATCTTCATTTTTTCCCATTTGATATTATCTATTGATTTTGCTAAACAAAGATTGATTGAACAACAAGTGAAATGAGTCCTAAATGTGAAAGCAAGATGGTGTTAAATCTTACTTCCCTTGTTAAACCATTAATTATATTAATTACATCAATTGCTTTGTACTGTCTTTTTAATGGGATGACTACCTTTGGCACGTAACTAGACAAGCATTATTTCATTAGGTCAGCACTCATTAACATGGTGCAATTCACAATGTCATTACCAGAATTATTTATAAAAGCTCACCAAATTTACTGCTGCACTTTCCCTTTGATCTCCTTGGTGAGTTGTTGCCAAGCTTGTCTTTCTTTACCTTTTTGGAAACTTAAAAAAAAAGAAATAACAGTAAACAATAAAGACAACAGTTTGACCTGAATCAGGAGGGTTTTAATCCAAACAATGTTAAATTATTTTTCCTGCAAGTTTTTGATTGACCAGTGAGGCTTAAACAGAATAAATATTTTGATGTAACCTCATGTTTTGTCCAAGTAACCATTGCATTGTCCATTGCATTGAAGTTTGTTGTGTCATTGTTGTGAGTGAGATTTGACAAGGCTTTTTTCCTGATCAAGGAACAAATTCAAGTATTATAGTTAATGTGGAATTCAGGCACAGTCCCAATAGTTTGACAAAAGCAGAGTCACAAGAAAGCATTTTGTGACGAAAGCAACACCCAGCATCCGAAAATTCTCCACATTCTTCAAGTATTTATTCTTCGAGAGTTTATATAAAGATTATTTAATTCACTAGATATTCCAAGTCTTAACCATTATTCCTGACTGAATGTTAACCACTTCACGTCATATGACATGTATATCCACTACATTTTTCTGGACTGGCCTTCAGCGGATTGTTCATTACAACCTAATTTTTTTGCTGGCAGCCAGATGGCTGGCGTGATTGTCCACCCGGACATTACACTGTGTAGCATGCACAGGCATACACCTACCATCCTGACCATGCTTCATCTACGCTTCATTTCACCAAAACAAGAAGTACTCATGAAATCATGCCCACAGTATCCCTTTTTTCTGACTTTATTGTGTTACCCCAGATTCCAGACCTTTGTCCTGATATTGTCCTGTATGATCTTTGGATGCCAAAGGAACATTCTCCATGGCATCAGACCTCTGTCGAACTAAAGACAGTTTTGTATAGATTGGACCAAAGTGTGATATGACTTTATTGGATGGATAAGCAGACTGAATCTCCCCAAATCTGCAAGGATTTTCTATTCTATTACAGAAAATACTCACCTCCGATACCTACATGCGTTTCTATGCGCATGCGCAAGCAATTCGCTGACACAACAAAGAATACTAAGTCACCCAAACACTCGCCTCCCAAGAACCCATACAAATCGTCCTTCTTTATTTCTCTTTTTGGTTTATTTTTAGGATACTCATCTGGGCGGGAATGTATCGGTGAGTAGTTTCTTAGATAGAATAGAAAATCCCTGCAGAACTAAACAGAGGGGGGGGGGGTAAGTGCAGTGTGGAGCCCTAGAAAAGATGTCTTAACTGAGCCTGGTTCACGATCACAATAGAGGTAAATAGAGGAAGTTAAGACATACATTGTGTACCCCTTAGCTGTTCTCAAGAGCTCTTAGGAGGATGAGTTGACAGCCCTGAGATGTTTCTGGGCTGATGAACGAGCTGCTGCTTGCAAGACTTGTCTGCTCATATGCCCCTCAGTCTGAAGAACGTCTCGAAGGTAGCATGACGTGAATGTCAAAGAGTTTTTCGAACAAGCCGCCTGTTTAATATCTGTAATAAGAACACCTAGGAAAAGAGCCCATGAGGTTGTCATGCTCCTAGTTTGGTGAGCTTGGACTGAAGCAGCAACTGTTTGAGGAGGTGTGTTCTGTGCCAGAATAGGTGCAAACAGCACCTGTGGTATGGCTGAGTGTGAACCTAGGGCGCTAAAAGTATGCCGTTAAGAGGTTCGCCCAGTAACTTTGGTGCTGGCTTAGTCACAGAGGGTTGAACTGCACCACCAGGCAAAGACCCCAGAGGGGGGGAGGCAGTAGAGGGTGATAAGGTTGAAGCTAGTAGTATATGGCTTCGACAATCCACCGAGAAAGTGTACTAGTGGAGGCTAGGCAGAAGAGACTGACTGTCGTGATGAAAAGTTGCATAGTGTTCCCGCACAGCTCCTTGGTACGTGCTATATAAAATTTAAGGATCCGAACGGGGCACCAAAGTTTATCTTCTAAAACACTTGAAAATGAAGTTAAGCTCGGGACGAAAGAGTCTGGAGGGGAAAAACTTGAGATGGGACCAACCAAATATTGGAGTTAAATGGAACCAGAGTTGAAATGGGGTAGGAGTGACGAAAAGAACTTCGGTGACCCTGGTTGCCTTTATCTGTTGTCTGAGCATACATGTAGGATGAGGAAGGCTTACTAGAGGAAGGGCGTCGCAAGTCGATTCTTTCCTCTGTCTGCAGTCGCTTTGCCTCTTTGAGCATAACTTCCTTGAATTTGTTATCAAACAGGTCGTTCCCGAGGAGGGGAAGATCTTCCAAGCACTCTCTGAAAACTTGAGAGGGCCAGACAGTCGGCCAGTTTGAGCAGATTCTGCAAGAGCTATCTTTGGAACAAAGACGACAACGGAAGCAGGAAGGATGAATGTCGAGGTCCAAGGGTGAGGGTGAACCACCACAGCAACAGCATTTATTTCTGCGATTCGCCATCTTTTTCTTGGATTTAGTTTCAGCCATGTCGTGTCAGAAATAGAGATCTTTATCATTTGCAAAGTAGCACACGCAGAAATAAGAAAGACAATTTGAATCGGCTCTTGGGAGGTGCAGTGTGTTGGTGACGTAACAGCCTTTGTTGTGTCAGCGAATTGCTTGCGCATGCGCATAGAAATGCATGTAGGTATCGGAGGTGAGTATTTTCTGTAATAGAATCCCCATGCCATGCCATAGTCATCACATTTATATTAACAGAGCACCAGTCGTCTTGCAACATTGCACAATAATATAACATAAATTCAACAGTTTTTAAAGCATATACGCTGACCTTTAACCAGTTTTTGTTTTCCAAAACATTTCTCATTAGTTACATGACATTTTTAAAAAATCAACAGCCATCTAAAAAATATTGTCTTTGATTCTACATCACTAAATTGCATTAACAATAAACTGTAATGCTTGCTCTTTTAATACCGAGTCACCTCTCTTTTACTCCAATTCATAATTTACCTTATTTTTAAACAATGTAATAATGTAGGAACATCTGTAGAACTTTTCTGTTTTGTAAATTTCCAATTCCTTTCACATCCTCAGGCTTCATTTTGCAAAAAGTCAAACTACATGCGATGTTCAACAGTTGTGTGTATGCACAAAATACTAATAGAATTTACATTGAGTACCAGTATGTATTGATACTTGTGCTCCAACACATGTATGTTTAAAGACTTTTTAACATATCTCTACTACAAGTTTTAACATGGCCATGTAATCTCCCCTCAACCAATCAGAAAGAAAAAACCGTCTGGGGTATTTCTGAAAAATAAAATAATTACCTTTTTTGTCAAAAGCGAAGGACCAATCCAAGTCACGTTCATCATCTTCATTGTCACTATCCATTTTTCCTATTCCTGAATTGGCAATTCTGGCAAAAAGCAATACACAAAAATAATAATGTTTCAGAACTAATGTACAAAAAAAATATTTACTTGAATTATGAAGCAACAAAGCTCTGAACCAAAACACCAACAAGCACTGAACAACTAGACCACCAAGAACTCAACCACTAGACCAGCAACCTCTGAACCACTAAAGCCGCGTTAGCATTGGACTTATTTTGGGTAAACTAACCCAGCAAATGGGTAACTTGACCATTTCAAGTCCAATGTGGACAACTCAGGAAGTTTCCCTCCCAGGTAACTTACCCAACCCGAATGGGTAGTTTAACCGGCCAACTTCTGCCTGGTTAAATTGACCAGACCATTTTAACCGAGCCGAAAAGTCCAGTGCAAACGCCATCTGGGTAAAAGCCGTCCTGGTAAAAAGCAACATCCGGTCCCCCGACCTGCCGCGCCACGTGATCGTGAGGTGACATGTACACACATCATCACACCATGACAACCTAACCAAAACAATGCGACGCTTGTTCTTTTCTACCTCCATGTTTTCACCGTACTTTAATTGCTCATGAATAATTGTAAATTAAGTCCATAGAAATGACAACAATTTTAGTAGTGGAAGAAAGAAGGGGAGAAACAAGGAACAGAAGACGACTTCGTTTGCTCAGAACCGTAGTCGAAGAGCAACAAAGAAGTCATACATGTGTATTTACACGCACGTGTTAACACGGATGCTCGGTTGCACTCATTGCGTTCTCACTGTCATACACCCTGGTCAAAGGTCACTGCAATAGCACCCTCTTGTGTTTGTCTTGAGTTAGTAGGTTAGTTTCACCGGTCGTGTTGGCTAGTTTTCCCCCGTCATTTATCCAAGTGCGGATGCAAGTTTCACCTATTGGAATGTTAACCACAGTCTCGATTAAAAACTAGACATTCAGTTTTTGTTTACTACAAAAACAAGGTGTTCGTGATCGATGTCATCAAATTATGATTTAATGATATTTTATTTTATCACCTCGATTTGTGGTTCAGGAGTAAGATTTTGTTCCAACATAGATCGTCAACTTCCGGTTTGAACCAAAACTTAGGTCAAATGAAGTCACACTGTGTAGTGCAAGGTAAGTCTTAGGAGCCCTTTGTAATGCCGTGTAGTTAATTAAAATCCATTATGGGGTTTAGGAGTTACATGTGTATGATTACTTCAAATATTGAATTTGATCATCCGGTTTGAACCGGAAGTCAAGGTCAAATTGGGTCGCATTCTGTGTGTCATTTCTTAAGGTGATAAATACTTTCCCAATGATATAAAGATTGTAAAAAAAAAAACAATGTGTGCTTTAGAAGTTATGGTCTTTGAAACATTAATTTTTAACTTCCATTTTCAACCGGAAGTCAGGGTTAAATGAGGTCACACTATGTATCGTTTCTTAAGTCTTAGGAGCGCTTTTTGATGACGTATACTTGATAAGAATACAATGAGTGGTTGAGGAGTTATGATTTTTTTAATTATTAATTTTATCTTCCGGTTTGAACCGGAAGTCAAGATCAAATGGCATAACATTCTGTGTATCGTTTCTTTACTTGTTACACACCTTCCCAATGATGCATAGATTATAAAAATCCAATGTGTGGTTCAGAAGTTATGATTTTTTGACATATTAAATTTCAACTTCCGGTTTGAACCGGAAGTTAAGGTCAAGCGGGTCACATTTTGTGTAGCGCGTGTTTAATTTATCAAGGCCGTTCAGACGACATATTGATTGTAACTATCCAATGTGTGGTTAAGGCAATATACAATGAAATAGCGAACGACACCAACTGTATTCGCACATGTAGATGTAAAGTATTCAATACAGAACATGTAGTTCATGTCAACTAAAACTACACGTGCATTGTACACGTGCGTGGCTGTGTACAGTGTCAGCGTATGTTTGTGTTGGCCTACACTATCGTGCGTTGTCATACAATGAAAGTCAACAGACACGTGCGCTTTGACGCCAGGTTTTGACCAGATGCAAAGATTAAAATTCTATAATCTCTGTGCAAAAGTTTCGGCAGATTAACTCATCTACAACCTGATGCAAAATTCAGGTTAAAATGTTACGTAGTTTTTGAGATATTAATTTTTAAATTTTTCAACTTCCTGTTTGAACCGGAAGTCAGGGTCAAATGGGGTCACGTTGTGTGCAGCGTTTGTTGAACTTTTAACAACCCATCCGATGATGTGTAGATTGTAACAAATTCAACATGCGGTTCATGAGTTATGATTTTTTACAAATATTAAACTTTGATTTATTGTAATTTGATACCCGATGATGTCATCATGACATCATCAAGTTTGTGTCGTCTTGATACTGAGGTTCAAATGTCTGATGAGTTTCAACCTTCAGTTCAATTGCAATCTTGAGTTATGATGTAGAAAATCCAAAAACATGACTTTTTGAAGGAAAAAAATTGAAGTCAAACTTCGACCTAGGGTAACGACCCGGAAGTTAAGGTCATACGATTTTGGCGTTAACTTTTCAAATGTTGCCCCAGTCTTGATCTATCAGATGCCCATCTATGAACATCATAGCTTTCATTCAATGAAATACAGCGAACAGAAAATTGTCATTTTTCAACTTTGAAAACCTTGTAATTCGACACCTGATGACGTCATCATGACGTCATGAATTCTGAATTCAAAATCAAGAGGTGTTCGTGCACAAATTGCACGAACACCTAATTTATCCAATGCGAACACGGCTAAAGGCGTCTTGTCAAAACTTCCCAGCTGTTCCAGACAAAAGGGTCTGTAGCAATCCCGCTGGTCTGCAGCCAGAACGGTCCATTTACATGTCAATAAACATGAATACACCAGAGCCTCCACGGAGTGACCAGTCGGCCACTGTTAAGTAAAGTTTATTTAAATATTAATAAGCAGACTTGCCGACCTGTGCAACTGCTGAGGAATGAAGGTGTTGAGCAAAAGGATTTACTTTAGCAGAGCATAACTCAAAGTGAGGGAGAAGTCAAGGCCTCTACGGTTTAAAATGGCAATAAAACACTGCAGACAAAGCTTTACAAAAAATTAAAAACAATTAATTTTAAAATCCCAATGTTTATGTTTGCACATAGTCATTATCTCAATCTTTTGGACACAAGATGAATTTGGAAATTAACAACTAGAATGAATTTGTTGACCCATTTTCTACCTACATGGTCAACAAAGTGTGAAAACTGAACTCCATGCATTGTAGAAAATAGAAACACTAACAAACTTACTAAAATGTTGAGATTTCTTCTTTTGAAAATTATGAATTATCTGGATTGAATGTCTAACATAATTATTAACGATCTTTTCAGATCGCTCCAATACATGTAGCTAATAATTTTCATGTAAATCACATCGAGCAGCATGCAGACTTTCATTGCCGGCAGTTGATTGGGCCCCACTCCTTGAACGGTAATTGTAATGGCGTCAGTCTCTGTACATGTGTGCATGCAAGACATCAAGACTTGTCAAGCTTGTCCCCTCCAATCTTAAATCCACATTCAAGATTTTCAGGTAATTATACAGAAAACATGTGCACAACGTCATGGACACTTATTGGAAAACGCTTACAACATATGCATGAAATTGGTGGGATCAAATTGAGAAAACGTTCCACATGCTTGTCTGTGGTCTATTCATGCAAATTAAGCTTACATTTAGAGCAATTATAAACCTTGTTTCTGATGCAATGATGTATACTTAAAATGACAATAAGAAGAATTATGTGCAAAGCTTTGAGAATTGCCAGTACAACTATATAGTAAGACCCATGATTGCAAACCTGTTATATTCAGCACTACAAAATTAAATACCATGGGTAGAAAGTTTTGGCAGTTGAAAGTGTCTGTAAAAAAAGAAGATAGATGTGTAATTTATAGGTCGCCGATTTTGTCAGCTATAAAGTATTTAATTATATCGCTTGGACAATCCTCATTTTGTGCAGAAATAGAGCCAGCTAGGCTTGATTGTGAGTGGTCTCAGCTTGTCTGCTTCCAAGATGATGATAGTAATGAGTTAGAATGTATTAATCTTGGACAGCACGGCCAGTCGGCATCCAGATCTCTGATATGTTACCTGGAAATACAACGTGTTAATTCATTAGACCTCTTCTCATACCAACAATAGCACCCAGCAAGGATAGGTCATTAAACTTCACTGTGCTTAAACGCACATGGCCGTTCTTACACTGACTGTCTGCTGTCCTTAGCAAGAACACCCATTTAGGACCAGAAGTTAAGGTCATATTGGCATCATTTCTGTGCAAAAGTTTTGGCAGGATCACAGAACTACAATCTGATGTAAAAATTGTGATGAAATGATCAGTAGTTTTTGAGATATGAATTTTTAAAATATTCAACTTCCGGTTTGAACCGGAAGTCAAGGTCAAATGAGGTCGTGTTCAGTGTAGCGTTTTTAGAGTCATACCAGGCCTATCCGATGATGTATAGATTGTGAAAATCCATTGTGTAGTTTTGGAGTTATGATTTTTTCAAATATTAAACTTTGATTTAATGTAACTCGACACCTGATGACGTCATCATGACGTAACTGAAGCGGTTTCATCTCCTAATGAATATCTAACTATATGTGAAGTTTCAAGTTCATATGAGCTTGGAAAGGGTGCTTTTGTTAGCGGACAAGGGACGCTGAGAAGAAGAAGAAGAAGAAGTATTAAGAAAAAAAAGAAAAAAAAACGAACAAAAATAAGAGGTGTTCCGGGCGGATTGCCCGAACACCTAATTATTTTACACATTTTACACTTATTGCAGCTGGTGCAAAAGTGCCTTGTCAGCTGGCTGTGTGTCGTGCAGAGCAGTTTGACTGCATGATGCATGGCGAGTAATTGTGTGTACTGCATGCTTACAAAGGCATGTTCACAGCTTGCTATACAATCTTTGCTTTTTACAATTGAATGTACAATGTATGCAGGCAGCTCAAATTTCTTTCTATCTCAGGACATGGAGGACTTCCTCCATGCTCAGGATAAGAAAGGCTGCACAGATTATGGCTTTTTCATACTAGGAAAATTGTATACAAGCCCAGCTTATTAACTTAGGTAACTTAAGGTAAGAAAGGCCACACAGTTTCCCACTCTTCCACAAACATACCCACACATGAGTGTCACAGACAGAAAGAAAACACCATCCTCTTCTTAGATAGATTATTATAAAATAAGGTCTTGAAAAAAATTAACAATTAGATATTTCTTCAAAAACTGCCATGCACTTATCAAGTGTGTTAAAGATGTTTAGAAAGCTGAATTTAAGATTATGAACTTGACCCCACGAGAATTCATCCAATAGACCAAGCGGGCCCACACCCATGCCAGCAGCTCAAATGAACAAACGGACAAAATGTTAGATGAAAGTAAAATCTGGCGAAATCAGGGTGTCATAAACCAACAATAGTTTGCAGGGAAAATAAATTGATTTTTAAATAGTTCTTGGGGTAAAGAAAACCAACTGATAATTATTCTGTTCAAACTTATGTCTTCCAAGATTCGTTCTTTAAATCTATTCTTTTTTAGGTGTTCGGGCATTCTGCCCGGAACACCTCTTATTATTGTTCGGTTTTGGGTTTTTTTTCTTAATACTTCTTCTTCTTCTTCTTCTTCTTCTTCTCAGCGTCCCTTGTCCGCTAACAAAAGCACCCTTTCCAAGCTCATATGAACTTGAAACTTCATATTTAGTTAGATATTTATTAGGAGATGAAACCGCTTCAGTTACGTCATGATGACGTCATCAGGTGTCGAGTTACGTTAAATCAAAGTTTAATATTTGAAAAAATCATAACTCCAAAACTACACAATGGATTTTCACAATCTATACATCATCGGATAGGCCTGGTATGACTCTAAAAACGCTACACTGAACGCGACCTCATTTGACCTTGACTTCCGGTTCAAACCGGAAGTTGAATATTTAAAAAATTCATATCTCAAAAACTACTGATCGTTTCGTCACAATTTTCACATCAGATTGTAGATCTATGATCCTTCCGAAACTTTTGCACATATATGATGCCAATATGACCTTAACTTCTGGTCCTAAATGGGTGTTACAGCCAAAATTAGTATTAACCGCAGTTTATGTGTGTATGGAGAAAAGCGCTGTAACTGACTGTCCGCTCCATTATTCATAAGGTTCAAAGTCCACGAAGCCTGCGCACACAGTCCCACACAACGGAAATGTATCATTGCGTTGCTTATTCTTGTACGTGTCCCGCACATAAAAAACTCAAACTCATTCAAAGTTCAGTGTGAATTTAGTTCCGCTGTGCTCGTCTGATGGCTTAATGGAAAACAAGGAATAAAAGAGGAGGTTTTACTGAGATGTCCACCTGCTTTAGGGATTTGTATGACTTTGACTAAATGACAAAAACTTCAACTGAAAAAGAACGACATTGGTTTGTTTCTCATCAAACACCGAGACCCACGTCACGTTGATCGACGTGACCATGCCTGCCAAAGGCGCTCTAGGCCCTCTGAGTATGCCCTTCAGACACGGTGATTAAAATGGTAAGCTTTATTTCAAAATCACCGTTAAAAAGAGGGGGCATTCCTTTTTTGTCTACAATAATGTTGATATCCATGAACTTGCCTAGTGTTTTTTATTTTGTTTTTTTACTTTCAAAAATCATTATTTTTGTCATGGTTTAATTTTCAACTATCAGATTGAATTGATGCTAATCCCCGCTCAGGTATATTATGTATATGTACTGTGTATGGAAAAAAACATAACTCTTGAACCAAAAAGGGTTTTGACTTTATGCTAACCATGTACTTAGACCTTAGTGTGTCAATGAAACCACATAGGTTTTCGGCATGATTACGTCACCAACGACGTCATAACATTGAATCAATGTTTAATTTTTACAAAAAAACATATCTGGAAAACTATAACTGCTACATACCAGATCTTTGGTCCATGTGAAAGACCATGGAGTGTATTTTTTTAATTTTACACAAAGTGTGACCCTATGCAGCTCTGTGACCTTTACTTCTGGTCGAAACTGAAAGATGCTTATTCCATACTTAAAAACTTCATATCCCATTAACCAAAAAAGGGTTGAGACCTACAACTTTACATACTTAGACCCGAGTGTGTAGATGAAACTGCAGTTATTTTCGGGATGATGACGACTCGATGGCGTCCTTACATTAAATTAACCTTTATCTGGAGAACCAAATTTGTATATACATAACTTGCACCATCCCCAATGATTACACAAACTGTGTCTCCCTGTGAGCTTCAATTCTGGTAAAAACTGAGAGCTTAAGTGAAAATAATCACTCCCGGTCTTCGTTTTGAGGCCTGCAAACAATATGATCTTGAAATCAGATGGTCCCTCTATATCGAATACAGTTTTACCCATAGGACTGTCAATTCCAGCAAAACAATAACTATGAATCTCAATGTTTTGATAATAAAATGAGCTATGAAAACGGAATGATTTAATCAGTTTTTTAATTTATCAAAGTTTTTTATTTCAAATACGAAATCTTCTACCATTCACTTTACGTATCAATTTGTCGTACTGAGTTTTTTCGGTTTTTGCTTTGAAAACACTACCTCTGCTAACTCGAAAATGTCTATACCGAACACCTTGTTTTTGTTATGGAACAAAAAATTATGTCTAGTCTTTTAAATAAAATTTAACTGAATTCTATCAACCCCAAGATAAAATAAATATTTCTCCCAAATATTATTCCATTGATTCTCAAAAACTTATGCTCCCATGAGAAAGTAATCTTTATCATTCAAAATGTAATTAAATCTTCTCAAAAAGGACATTGGTCCTTTGAATCATTAGTTTTGTTCCCCAAAACTACATGTACACATGTATTTCATTCCCTTGAACAACATTTTGTTCAATGTATAGGGCCTACCATTTATAACATTCCTCAACAAAGGAAGGGAGCAAGGTGGTGTGAAATGTGGAACACCCTTCTAACCTGCTCAACACAAAAAAGTATACTATCCTGATTCAGTTTATGATTGAGTTAAGGCCATACATGAAAACTTTGTATTCATTATTACAACTTACCTTTTGCTAGCTAGCCTACTGCTGTTCCTTCCCATACCCATACATTTCTCTAGATGTGGTGCAAATCTTGAAGCTGAAAGGTTCCGATTGCAGTGTGGGCAAACACAGTCGATTTGTTTCTTCAGTGGTGGTTTGCCAAACACATCCCTCCCAGGCTCATTCACTATTTCATAAAACTGTTAAAGAAAACAAAACTTTTCGTTTAAATTTGATAGATGTTAAACAAACATCGGATGTTGCTTAAATAACAAAATGAACTGAAATACTTTTTCAAAATAACACAAAATCAAAAACAACGTTCAGTACTACTGAAGTGAACAAATATCACTACATACAAGATAATTCATCACACCAAGTCGACTCATTTTATGGAATGAGTCAACTTACAGCAATAATATATCTCCCCAAGATGACTTAAATGTATTTTATGGAATAACCCCTTTTGTCGTGACACTTTTCTCGCCAAAAAAACTTTCAAACATGATTTCCTGAAACTTAAAAGGCTACTTTATTATCAGTAAGTCTACTTTTATCATACATGTAGTAAGTCATCTTTTGGGGTTCAGAAAGTCTTCTTGATGAAATATATTATCAGGACAAATCAATATCCAAGTTTCAGTAAATTGACATGGCAAGACAAATTATCTTATTATCTGGATCAGTGCTATCTCCAGGAAGGGGGATGCCCATTAACATTTTACTGCTGCATCCGATCACCATAAAATTATATTGTAAAAAGTTACTTTATATAGTGATTTGTTTACAATGGAATATTTTTAACATGCTAATTTCCAACTGTTCAGGTCAAGAATAACTATGGAATCATCAATCAGGCTTCATCACTGCACCCTGGGCCAAAAGCTGATTTTTTTTTCTTCAAATAATTAAATTATAATTTAATGTAATTTGACACCTGATGACATCATCATGACGTCATCAAAGCAGTGTCTTCTACTAGTAAACATCTGTGAAATTTTATTTAATTAGGTGTTCGGACAAAAGTCCGAAGACCTCTTCTTATTGTTCGGTTTTTTTTGGGGTTTTTTGTTTGTTTTTTTACTTCTTCTTCTTCTCGGCATCGACTGTCCGCTAACAAAGACACACTTCCTAAGCTTACATAAACTTGAAACTTCACACATAGTTAGATATTCATTAGTAGATGAAACCATTTTTAGTTTCGTCATGATGACGTCATCGGTTGTCGAGTTACATTAATTCAAAGGTTAATATTTGAAAAAATCCAAAACTACACAGTGGATTTTCACAATCTATACATTATCGGATAGGCCTGGTATGACTCTAAAAACGCTACACTGAACGCGACCTCATTTGACCTTGACTTCCGGTTCAAACCGGAAGTTGAATATTTGAAAAATTCATATCTCAAAAACTACTGATCATTTTATCACAATTTTTACATCAGATTGCAGTTCTGTGATCCTTCCGAAACTTTTGCACAGAAATGATGCCAATATGACCTTAACTTCTGGGTGTTACAGCCAACGTTAGTATTAACGCGCATTTAATCTTTGTACATAAAAGCACTGTAGCCGACTGTTCAGCGCCATGAATCATAAGGTTCAAAGTCCACGAAGCCTGTGTGAGTGTGTGTGCAACACGAAGCCTGTGTGTACAGTCCCACGTAATGAAAACCATAAGGTTCCAAGTCCACGAAGCCTGTGTGTACAGTCCCACGTAACGGAAACATTCCACAAGCGGGGGTGGCGCTATACCAAACAACTGTTCATGCTTTTATCCCGCTCTGGGATTTTATTATTTGCTCGCTCTGTGACAGATGCTGCCTCGGAAATCTACGTCATTTAAATGTTAAATGGGTAAGAGACCCTGGGTTGCTTTTTTTGCGGGATTATACAAAGGTAATATAGGTCTTAGATTTTAATTGTTTGCATGAAATTACGTGTCTTTTACTTCCAGTTAAAACCGAAAGTGCATTGTAATTAAAACTGGCAACTTTTTTGGGGTTGATTTTAACAATGTTGCAGTCTGACAAGGGTCTGGTTAAAAACAAAATTAAGATCGCCATCTTGCGGTGGGTTAAAAACAGTTCAAAATACAGTTTTACTAGAAGCCTTTGGCAGAGTTTTTATAATTTTTTTCAACATGGGCTTCACATACTTCACAGAAATGAATATGTTGGTGACCTTGTCTTGACATTTTAACAAACAACTGTTCATGCTTTTATCCCGCTCTGAAATATTATCTGACGTATTAAGTTATGTTTTTTCGGTTTTCTCTTTGAAAACACTACCTCTGCTTACTCGAAAATGTCTACACCGAACACCTTGTTTTTGTTACGGAACAAAAACTTATGTCTAGTGTATTCTTATGTTTGTTCTAAAAAAAAATACACACAAACGTTGTCCGCTAATGTTTTGCTCTTTCCCAAGTTCGTAGGGTCATGAAACTTAGCAACCCTTTTACACATGACTAGTGGATGAAACAGCAGTTTTCACGTAATGATGACGTCATTTAATGATTTATTAGGTAATTAAAAGCAATTAATTTTTCTCAAAGTTCCACCTTTTTCTAACAACAAACATAACTCAAAGACTGCGGACTTTCAATTCTTTCTTTTTTCTTGAATCTAAAGAACATTAGATACTAATCATTTGGTACATGGGAATGAATACATTTTAAGATGTATTTCTAGGTGAAAACGAGCGTTAAAATATTGGAATCTAGACCAATACCGAGCGCACAGTGTGGCATCCAATCCAGTATGACGTGCACACAAAACCGCACAACGTGCAGCATGCAGCCATAATATACATTGTGTGCAAATCCTGGAAAGCCCATTGAATATCATTTCGTTGTTTATTCGTGTATGTACATGTACTAACAACACGTTGTCCTGCACTTAAACCCAAACTCATTCAAAGTTCAATGTGACTTTAGTTCCGTTGTGCTCGCCTGATAGCTTAATGGAAAACAAGGAATAAAAGAGGAGGTTTTACTGAGATGTCCACCTGCTTTAGGGATTTGTATGACTTTGACTAAATGACAAAAACTTCAACTGAAAAAGAACGACATTGTATTTTTTTTTTTATTTTACACAAAGTGTGACCCTCTGTGACCTTTACTTCTGGTTTTCGGGATGATGACGACTCGATGGCGTCCTTACATTAAATTAACCTTTTTTTATCCGGAGAACCAACATTTTTATATACATAACTTGCACCATTCCCAATGATTACACAAACTGTGTCTCCCTGTGAGCTTCAATTCTGGTCAAAACTGAGAGCTTAAGTGAACATAATCACTCCCGGTCCTCGTTTTGAGGCCTGCAAACAATATGATCTTGAACTCAGATGGTCCCTCTATATCATATACAATTTACCCATAGGACTTTCAATTCCAGCAAAATAATAACTAAAAGCCTGTGACAATTTCAAAAACTTAGAAGATACTTATGAATCTCAACGTCTTGATAAAAAAATGAGCTATGAAAACGGAATGATTTCAACGGTTTTTAAATTTATAAAAGTTTTTTATTTCAAATACGAAATCTTCTACCATTCACTTTACGTATCAATTTGTCGTACTAAGTTATGTTTTTTCGGTTTTCGCTTCGAAAACACTACCTCAGCTAACTCGAAAATGTCTACACCGAACACCTTGTTTTTGTTATGCAACAAAAACTTATGTCTAGTTTAATTTTGAATTTATGTAATTCAGCACCTGATGATGACATCACGACATTACTACATTAGTGGCTTCTACTGGTGAATGTCTAAACTTTGTCTGAAGTTTGAAGATTAAGTGACTTTGGAAAGTGTGTCTTTGTTATCGGAAACTTGCAGGGGAGAAGAAGAAGTAATACAATTTTTTAAAATGAAACAAGTATAGCTGTACTCTGAATATCTTTGCGTTTCAAAAATCATCAAAAGCCTTGGCATGATACTGCTCTGTTGGAGTTATATTCATTCAACTGATTCACACAAAAAAGTATAAGATCTGTAACCTATCTTTTAAGTTCTTCAGGAGATAAACAAAAATGTGTTGAAGATCAGTTCATCTGTTGACATGCTGTGTGCAAGCAGCAATGTGGTCTACACATCTGCACGATCCTCTACAGGTGTGTTTCAAGAAAGTTATGAAGCGAGACCACAGCGCATGCACAAGATCAGTCTGATGTGTCTTGACCAATCAGTGCACTCTGTTCAGAACATGTGACAGGATATGTCTTCATCCTTAAAGGTAAGAGCTGTTTGTTTGCAAACATGACCTGGATAGCATTACCCTGGACCCTTGAACTTTGTTATGTCTCAATATGGAAACATTTAGTCTAAAGATGATAGATGATACCAGGGGGTTCCTTGAAGAGCAATGCCTGAGGCACAAATATCAGCATTTTTTGTAACATCCCACGGAATCAATAGAACCAAACCATGTAAAACCTTATCACAAAACACAAGGTTTTGTTTTCTTTAATGATCAAAATCAATCTTCCTGATTAAAAATTAAGAAAGTGTTGACATCAATGATGGAAAAGAAGGGATTTAAGAATAACTGGATGTTTGAAAAAGTTCCCCTCAGACATGGAAGAGCCCATAATGTGAAATGGCACAGTGCAAGGCTTTTTTTTTGGGGGGGGGGTAATTATTATCAACTGCATGTTAATTGTTATATAATTTACCTCAATGCATGTGTATATTCAATTACATCACAAAAGCAATTTTAGTGACCAACAGTGTTGTGTTTGTCCTAAAAACAAACACTTGATGACTAGCTGTGGTTTGGGGGTCATGGGGTTTTCCATGTGATGGTCTACTTACATGTAAACATGTATTTCATGATAAATGCATGACTTAACTGTCTGACATACATTGCTTTTTTATTTATTTTTTAATCCATTACCAAACTTTGTGACTAATGTTAGGTCATTTCTTTAAGACATTTTGTTTTACATTTTACATTTTAGGGCCAAGTCACACAAGGCAGTTTACAGGCAACCAGTCCCAGGCAATCTCCAAGAAGAAAATATGTTTAAACTTTAATTTTTTCAAAACTTTTTTGGAGATGGTTTGGAAAAAAATATCTTGTGCTACTGAAGTATTCCATTTGCATGCAGTGTAGCTGGTTGCCTTCCGAGTTGCTTGTAAAACTTGCCTCATATGATAAGACCATACAGTTAAATACTTTCAAACTTGGTTCATCAGTTTCATCAAGGAAAAGCTGCCCCATCTTGCATGACCGGTGAATCTCAAAGCAGAATCCAAGAGTCAATTCATCAAGTAAGTCAGCAAATATATCCTCTTCTAAATCCTGAGAAAATTAATAACAGAAATAGAACAAATAACTGTACAGTTTTGTTTTGGTTGATGTAATCATGCTCTGTGGCTCTTTAGTACACAAGTGCTGTCACTAAAAACTGCATGCACTGCAAATACCTTAATCTAGGCATATTCATATTTTGTTTTACATAGAGGAGTAAAGAAACCAACTTCCTTTTTCACACAAGTAGACTGGATGCAAAGTCAGTGTTCTCCACACATAGGTTTTGGGAGGGCGGGCCGCCCTCCCAAAGTTTAAGGCCGCCCTGCCAAAGAATTGGCCGCCCTGTTAAAATAATTGGCCGCCCTGCCCCAAAAATGACAAATCACGGAACGATAGCAACTTCGACGGCAGCACTGGTATAAGCTTCCTTTACAAACAGACTATTTTTCGCCTGTACTTAATACCATCAAATGAGTAGCCAACGAGCCATGCCCGACTTCCAAACCGCAGCATTGGAATTGCAATCGTTCATTTCAGTATACAAATGTTAAAACACGATGCACATAACCACATGGTTCTGAATGCTGAGTATCCACCGCACGTGCATCGGCCCGGGCCCCACAACGTATGGTCCACAACAGCAGGGTCCAAAGTCCAAGCTAACCAACATTCCGCAAGCTATGATTGGCCGTTGATGGCCGTTGTAATTACCATATTCATAAGAGAGTTTGGCTAGTCTTTAACGCAGTACACGTTCACGAGCCGAGTAAAGAGTTGCTGCAGAGTGTGCCGCACGCCTGCAGATTGGTACAATATACATGTACAGCCTTGGATTAAGGCTATTCAAACAACAACTTTTGCCGATAGAGGGCGATGCGGGGCAAAGTTCATGGACTTTTTTTTCTCAATTTGCATTGTCAACCGGTCGTTGAATCTCGATGATTTTATTGCAAATGAAATCCTAAACAACCGATCCTCAAATCACGAATCCATGAAAATGGCTGTTGATGGAAAAAGTTTAATTTATATTTTATTACAACGCATATCCAGCTTTCTAAAAATAATAAAACCCCACACTGTGCGGCATATCCTGTGTGTATGTTTTTGGCGCGGCAGACAAAGCAAAATGTACAAATTGTAGGTCTGAATTAGTTTTTAGTAGTTTTACAATAAGGTTGTTTGGACCGAAATGGATGCCAATCATTCTCCTTAGATAGTGTCGGGCCCAGGGGTTAATAACACTGCTTAAGGAAAGGAATATCTCAAATGTTTTTGCTCTCACGTCCGATGACGTCATATACACTGTACCAACGGGCGCCATTTTGATGACGCCATATCGACGGGCGCCATTTTGATGACGTCATGCCGCCCTACCCCAAAAAAAGTCTGTGGAGAACACTGCAAAGTACTATTGACATTTTTTTTTCAATCTGTCAGTAATGTACCATATTGTCAAATAACCACTTGAAAAGGGCAGTTTTTGGCATTTTTACAGGTGGACCCATATTCAGACACAAAAAGTCGGTAGAGTAGGATTCAAAAACGTTGTATGTGTTGTTTGTGTTCATGGCACCCATAGGGGATTGTTTGAAAAAAACACTAGCAAAATCTGAGATGGGGCCTGCCAAACTTTTCAGGATTTTAGATGATTTGGCACGGAATGAACCAATAGAGGTCAAAGATCAAATTTTATGATTTTTGTTTTCCCCCTTCTTTTTTTGCAGTTCCATAACCTTGCTGGCCAACATAAAAAACTGTTAAAATGACAACCAGGTGTAGAAACAGTTTTCGTCTAATGACAAATAAAAGTAGAATCTTGGAATCTCAACAATTTGCATTTCAAAGAAAAATTTGAAAATTCTCAAAGTATTGGCATTCCAAGCATGTTAGCCTAGAATTGGCTTTCAAATGGCACAACATGTA
Source organism: Pisaster brevispinus (assembly GCA_023634235.1). Taxonomy (NCBI): domain Eukaryota; kingdom Metazoa; phylum Echinodermata; class Asteroidea; order Forcipulatida; family Asteriidae; genus Pisaster; species Pisaster brevispinus. The sequence goes on along the minus strand of JAMKCF010000006.1, from coordinate 14,933,627 downwards.
CATTTCTCATTCTTGTAAATAAGTTCTTATAAGCTTCATCATATAAAAATATTCTCAATCCCGATGCAAATTAATGCGGTCTATTTAATTCTTCGCAGTAACCGCTACTAATTATTTATATGGTTTGAACTGGCCTCTCCTACATTATCTGATGGGCATGCTCAGTGGTAGAACTTAGAAGTCAAAATGTGGGAGTCATACATGTAGGTTTGAATCCCACCCGACTAGTATGTACAGGGTGTGTGTATGCCTTTGGATTTTTTTCTCACAGGACTCGTGGTGAGTGACAGTACCAAAATGGTATTCTTCATCATTTTTAACTTCATATTCAGGAAAATAGCCTATAAATATAATGCAATGATATAACTGAAGGGGAACCAGTACACATGTGTACTTGTACATCTGTATTATCTGTTGATCAATGCAGCACAAAAAAATAAAAGAGATAAGAAACAAGATGATGCATCAGAAATCAAATGATTACCAGTACCTCCTCCTTAGGGCTTGGTGGGATGTTGTGCAAGTGGTGAAGAAGAAAATCCTCCATGTTGAGATCTACACATGCCCTTCAACTTTAATCTGAAAAATAAAAGTTGTAAATAAATAGTATTCACTTACACACACACATTTCCTATGTAATTTTTTGGAGTTGCTTTCAACAATGCTAGTGTCTGGCTAGGGTCCAGTATAAAAACGTAGTACCAGTGGCGTCATAAAATCCAAGAGCCCCATCTAGCAGCAGGCTTATAACTGAACAGTTATCATGGGTCACATGGTACAGTTTTT